>CM077116.1:417243903-422043903 GCA_039619475.1 Icerya purchasi
ACGATACACGAAACAGATATTCCCAAATTAATTAGGACCATTGTTAACAACATTCTAAATAACTCCTTGAATGAAATTAAATCATGTCAAAGTCACATAGTTCTGAATAAAAAGATTTCTTTCCTTAACTCCTATCTTATTAAAAGTATTAAATCCTGCTCATTCCCTCATATCGCTAAGATTAACGACTGGTGGTCTCCAGACCTTCAGACACTTAAAAATGAGATCGATAGAGTCAAAAGAATTAAAAATAAATCAAAAAATCCTGTTAAAAATTTTATTGTCGCCGCGATAGCCTAGTTGCTAGAGCGCTTGACTTCCGATATGGAGGTCACGGGTTCGATCCCGAGCGACGACGAACTTATTACAAGAATTAAATAAATAAATACTCTACTAATAATCACGTGGAAGGCAGTGGCATCCCACCACGTACACACCATCATATGCGCGCTAGGTCAGTACACAGCAGACACACACGGGTTGCATTTGTAGCGCGATAAATCAAACGATTACTAATCAGTTCCGAATGTAATCTTGCGCGTGTACACTAGCGTTACATATAGCAATTGCCAAGAACGCTACCTGTTCTGTACAGCTGATAGGTAGTCTCGACGCTCGTAATCGAGCTAACGAACGAACGAACAAACGAATACAATATTAAAGGTCTTAAAACAAAGGTAGAAAAAGTTAATAGTAAAAACTAAATTATCTCACTGGAGATGCTTCATTGCTAATTCCAGTGCGTGTGGCAAGCCATGTAAAACCTATATGGGTAAATTTAATAAAACCATAATTCCAGAAATTATTTATAAAAACAGAATGCTTAAAGAGGATCAAGGAAAATGTGCTGCTTTCTTAGAAAAATTTTTTCCCGATAAAAAGGATTATCAACCAGTACGCTTAGTTACACTTCCCTCTGATAAGCTCATAGTGGGTCGCGGAACAGTTATCGATATAATTAAAAATCACTCTGTAATAAAAAAAAAGCAACGGGGAATGATGGAATTACGAATAAAATTGTTAAACAGCTAAACAAGAGCTTCCCAGATCTCTTCTACATTACTATGAACAAATGTCTCGAATTACAGCATTTCCCATCCGCTTGGAAAATTACAAATCTAATTCTCATCCCAAAACTGGGCAGAAATACAGCTGATATTACAGTGTTCTGTCCGATTTCACTGCTCAATTCTTGTGGGAAGGTATTTAAAAACATAATTAATCAACATCTTCAAGAGGAAATTAATAATAGACAAATTCTTCATCCAAGTCAGTTTGGTTTTAGAAGTAACTGTTCCGCAGAAGGAGCAGTTTATAAACTAGTCCTATGGCAATTTCCTTCGATCTCAGAGGAACCTTCGATAACTGAAAATGGTTAGCGATTATCCAAATATTACAAAATCATAAGGTTAAGTTTTCTCTCATTAATATAATAATTAAAAGAAATATGCTCAATTGAAAATTAATGATGCCGGGTCTGTTAAACCATTAACCTGCGGTGTTCCTCAGAGCTCGATTCTCGGGACGACTCTTTGGAATATTCTTTGTTCTAAAATACATTGCGACATAGAACTTTTCTGTAAAATAATAAACATTAGTTGTAGGTTAATTTCTTATGCGGATGACTTATGTATTTTATTTAATCTTTCTCACTTTACGAATGAAGACAAAATTGTTGCAGTCTGCCATAAACTGGAAAACGTAATAGCAGAACTAAAACTGTCTTTTGCAATGGAAAAATGCAAAGCTATAGTCTTTGGAAATCACAAAATATCAGAAAAAATTAAAAATCTTAAAATAATTTCTAGTCAACAAGTTGATCACGTTAACAGCATAAAATATTTGAGGCTCCTTATTGATCATAAACTGAAGTTCTCGTCTCATCTAGAAAATATTAACTTAAAATATAATGGAATTTATATTAAGCTCTCGCATTTAATGGCCAACAATCATGGTTTAAGACATAAAGAGAGAATTACCAAGCCATTTACTGATATGCGCTGCTATCTACATCAACAATAGAATTCTAAATTCAGTCAATAAGCACCAAAGAAAATTCATACTAAGTATTTCATCCCTTTATGGAACTGCTCCTTCCTCAGCAGCATGTGTCATTGCCAATATTCTACCCCTCGATTTATCTCTCATAGGTAAAGCAATAATAACTGAATTCAATATTACAAATAACCTCGAAAAGGTTAATTCACTGAAATACATCAACGACAATGAAATAATTAAAAATTTAGGTACTTCTTCGCCAATCAAAACCCTGAAGAAATATGTGAAAAATAAAATTACGTGTATGTGGTAATTACGCTGAGAAAATGATGACACCGGTAGGAAAACTTTTCTCTTCTTCCCGAGTATACATCAAAAACTAAAACTTCCTACTTCAGGTATAACTTTCTTCAACGCACAAATCCTATTTGGTTATGGCAAACCTGGTGAATACCTACACCGATTCAAATTAACCGCTACACCGTATTGCCAATATTGCAATCTAAATAAAATTAACGATGTACATCATATTATATATGATTGTACGGCTCTTAAAAATATAAGAGAACGATACAATATCAATTCTAACTTCCCATTAATTATTAATGAACAAAATTCCAGAAAGTTACTCTGATACTTTCATGAGTTGGTGAAAAGAAAATTAAATCTAACACCGTGTGTCAACCTTTACAATTAATTATAATTATCAAGTAGTTTATAATTAGATTAATACAGGGGTATATATTTGTGTTAATTACCGCTTCTAATTAAGTATATTTATTCATAAACAACTAATTATATTATACATGTATTGTCAAATAGTATAATTAGATTAAAAATAGAAATAAAATAATTATGTGTATGCATATATTTCGTTTAAATATATTTATGTTATACAGTTAAGCAACTCGTTATAATAATATAATTTTGCATATGGTGACTATGTTAAAACATCACCAATGCATTATCGAACTAGGCATAAGTATATGTTACATTATATATATATATATATATATATATATATATACGAGTATAATATATATATAAGTACATATCATAAATATACTTACCCCATCGGAAATGTCCGAACTAGAAAACCAATTTAAAAAAAATAAGTATCAAGCGACCCTGCGTCAAATTTGGGCATTCCGAGTACAGTTATGGGAATGTACTCTACTCGATCGAACAGAGACATCATCCAGCGTCGATAAAATATTATTCTTCTTGCAATAATAAATATTGTTGTATTCGGCGTAACGAGGATATCCTTGTGATCTCGATATGAAGGTTTTTGACAAATTCATGATTTCACCAATCAACACAAAAGTCATCTGCATGACCATATAAATATAGAGGTCATTCGTCCGCATTAAAAATGGCATTAGGCGCTTTAAGCTGTGACGGATCCTTGGGGGGGGGGGATATGGGACATCTGCCCAAAGAACCAAAACCTCTATGAAAAAATTTGTTATAACAGAGAAACTTAATTTATGTTATAAAAGATTTGTATAAATTTTGCCTACGGATTTTAATAATTAATATTTAATACTATTTTCTAGTAAAACTATTAATGTCTCTTTTTTAATCTATTTGAAACACAACTGTTGTCGATCTTTTGCCATTTTTATTTATTTTTAATTTTTATTTTGCAATTGTAATTAAAAATAGTTCAATGAGAAATATATATATTTAAACTTGCTCACGAACAAAGAAATCGGATTGGATTACTAACAAAAATAAAAAAGAAGTAAAGTCTAATAAAAATACTATCTTTTCTTACTATTCTTAAACTACCATTTTAGCTAGAATTTTATAATTTCACCTCTAAATATGAGACAAAAGTTAAATTAAAAATTGTAATACTTATGTATTTTTAAAACACATTTTTATGAATTTCTATAAGGGTCGCTATTTGATTTTCTTTATGAAACAAGAGATATTTTGCAAATCTACTGCCTACCGTAGAACATTTTACATAATTATATAATACCCCTCCCAAATGTTCTTCTGAATACCCCCCTGCTTTAAGTGCACAAATTCTTTTAAGTAGAAACTTGAGATTTCAATAGCTTAGATCACTCTTTTAAGGGATGGTTTATTACAAAAAATAATAATAATAAAAAAAAACGTGTACCAATTACTGTTTTAGAAAAAGAAATATCCAAATCAGTGAAATAGGAATGATCGCTGAAAAATTACCGAAAATGCTTTTCGTTGAATTCCGTTTATTTTAAATAAATAGGTTTACCCTTTTCCTATAAACTTTTTAGCTATTATAAACGCACATCTACGAGCTTCTGTTTTCAAAAAAAAAAGTTATACAGAAATCGTTGGCCGACTGTCAAAAGGAAACGGTTCGCATTTTTAAACATATTCGAGAAAAGATTATTCGTATTTTAATTATAATTCAAAACTTTGTAGGCACCTGAACCTTACCTACGAGTTAGGAGATCTTCTGCCAAAAGCAAAATTTGTTGAAATAACAGGAACGGGGTTGTTCGAAAATTTTTGTTTTACAAACATATAGGAAATGTTTTATATTTTAAGTGTGTAGATTTATTTTAACTTTTTAAGCGTTTATGACACATCTGTAAGTTTGAGCTCCTGTATAAAATAAAAAATATCTAAATCAGTCAAATAAGTATATACAGCTGCCCAGTAGCTGAGAGGAAAATTTGAATGCATAGGTGCATTTATTTTTCTACTTTTTAAAGTATCGATGACGCGTTTAAGGGTTATATGAGTTTCAGATTTAAAAAAGAGAAAAAAAACCATCTCCAAATCAATACAATAGGGAGGACCGTTAGTCGATTGTCAACGAAAAACACCCTGCGTTTTAAACGTATATAGGTAAATGTTATTCATTTAAAACCCGAAATATATCTCAATCGGTTAGGTTATTAGGGAACTTTTCCTTACAGCCTTCTCCATCTGTTTCTCCTTGGTTTAACAATTTTCCCAGTATCAGCCGTTCTGTCACTTCTTCCATAGTTCGCCTTCGTTTTAATCATAGTCTGCTACCGGCTTCTCGTTTCCGCTTTGCTCTTGTTCAATCTCCTTTGTGTCCCTTTCATCCTCCCACCTTAAATGCCTCGTGTGATGCAAACCACGTACTATTCGAATGTTCCTTCATTTCTACAGAACGCGCGATTTTTTATTCCAATTTGCTTAGCCTTGGCCTCCCTACTCCTTACAGTGCCTTCTACATTCTCGCTTTTCCATCTCCTTCTGTTGTTCCTTTGTTAGCCGCCTTCATTTCTTCCTAATCGTTTCTTGGTATAACCCGTCGCTCCATATATCTTTTTATTCTTCGAATCTTTTATGTTGGGTAATGTCCTCTGCTGACGTGCCTATAAATAAAAAAAAAAAAAAAGTTAGGGAACCGGTTTTTTATTAGAAATTCTGACGGTGGTTTTGCGGAAATATATAAAACATAATTTTAATACGATTATAACAATTTCATCGGAATTCTCTCTGTACTACGTTCATTGTAATTAGGCTTTTCAGTACTATTTGTACTTTGAAATGTTCAAAACACCGTACTGTCGACATTTTGCCATCCGACTATGACCAAATATGGATTCTGATTGATAACAAAACACGCTCCATTGTTCGTGTTTGGGGTTTTTATAGCCACGTAAATGCTAGTCAAATAGAAATATAACGTGATCCAAATGAAAAAAGTAGTGTGTGTCTGATTAATATTCTCGTTGACCTTTACAACCAGTCGTGCTTCATTCTACAGACCTCCTAGGATACGGTCGAATTTCTAACATAATAGATTCAATTTTTAACATGAAGTGGTGCGACTAAGATCTAAATTACTTAAAATTCTATTAAAAAATGAAACAATTTCTTATTGTTTTTCAGTTATCAAAGCTTATACATGCGTTCTTGCTAAAATTTTCAAGTCAATTTCTGGACAGCATCAGTTCTCTGTCGCAAATATGGTGAAATTAGAAAAATGTTGCTATGTCATCGTATGACAAAAAAAGAATCTCTCTCCGGAGAATTTTTGAAAGTGCACCTTCGATTATTACAATTGCGGATGGTAAATCGGTAACGCTCGTCTAATGTGATTCGTTAGGTACTGTGAAAATCATTCCCTACTTCCGATTCTGATTAAAAAGCCAAACAATTCTTTCTCATTTAACTTTGCTCGCATGTCGCGAAATGCAGTGAATACTTTAAATTCTGAGCAAAAAGATAAAGATTAAATATAATTCTGAATTATTGTCTCGACGCGTGCGGAAAACACCATTAGTGAAAAAGCTAATTATTCGACCGAAGCGAATACTGTTTTTATAATACCTCGAAAAAGTCTACTAGCACATTTTGGAGCATACGTATTGACTATCGGTGCTCTTCCACTTCGTATAATTAACCGCGTATATTTTATTTCTAATGCTGCTTTAATGTTCATTTTCAAAAACGATATAGGACTTTCATGTAACTTTAAAGGCAACTTAAATCGCTGTCTGTAGGACCGCTTCGCTGGTCATTGTGAATTAATAGGACGAATACGGCGGTGGTTTCCCCATGCCTTCCGCCGGATTTTCTGTTAGGGTTTACTCCCTTAGCCGATTTTTCCAGTTTTAAGGCGCTGGATACTCGTCTACTCACCCCAAGACATAATGTTCATAGAACACTAGTCTTGCCTGGGACACTTTGGTTATGGGTGAGCTGCTGGTGGTCTGCAAGATGTAAGTGCATCAATATGCTTAATGGTATTTATTGGTGCGTTGTTATCGGCAAACAGCGCCCCGCCATTTCCCCAGCAGCTGAATGAATTTCCGCTTTAGCTTCTCTAATTAGTACCAAGCCTACCAAATGAGAATTACCACCCCGCACGACGTGGACGCGCGGAAATTCTTGACTGTTGTCATTCGTGTCGTTGCCGGTGGACTGGCACCAATTGGTAACGAGTGACTACTACCTAGAGAATTACCTCTAGCGACTTGCAGCCAGTGTCCCGCGGGGCTGGATTCAAAAAATCACAAACAGGGAAGTACTAGATCGAATTGGAAGACAACCCACGCTGTTAAGCTCGGTCAAAGAACGTAAGCTACGGTATCTGGGTCACGTAATGAGAAGCCTTAAGTACGAGATCCTGCAAGTCATCCTAGAAGGAAAAATAGCGGGCAAAAGATCTATTGGACGCCCGCAGAACACCTGGATGGAAGATTTTCGCCGATGGCTTGGCTGCACATCTATTGAATTGTTCCACTCCTCCGTTAAGTCAAAGGTCGTGCTGGCAACGTGGATCGCCAACCTCCGAGACGGAGATGGCGCGTGAAGAAGAAGACGACCACTTCGTAGTAACATAGCAGCAACGCCAATTCATGCATCCGGTATAACTTCTAAACCTAAAAATCATAACATTTTTGTGTTAAACACCCATATATATATAAATGTTTTGCCGGTTCCAGCTACACCGATGAGCAAAAATTTACATCTTTATGATTTATATCGTTTAGAAATAATTTCATTATCAACAGACGTGTTTTATTAAATTAATCATACAATTATTTGAAAATTCTATGGTAGTTGTTGATCATTTATCACTGGTCCAAAGAGAAGAAGAAAGCCCGTGTAATTTTAATGTTTCACATCAGTCGGCAAGCTGTATAATTTAAACACGAAAATAACCTTCATTATTCTATGAAATACATACAAATATCAGGAAATTCCTGTCTTGATTGGTTTGGCATTTCAAAAGATGATCCTCCATGTGAACAGCGATCCACTCAATATTGAAGTAATCCGCATTTTGCACTGTTGCTTCTTTATAATTTGATCAGCGATATGGGTCTATCTTCTTAAATCTTCTCAAAGTTACGGGTGTCCATTACATGAAGCAGCGCCAACAAGTCCGATTCTACATAATATAAAAATGTAAACAATCCATAAACAGAAATTATATTTATTAAACATTGATATATTGAAATATTAATGATTGTGTAGTTTATTACAATGAAACATATTCATGTTTTAATATTTCAATATTTTAACGTTTAATAAACATAATTTTCGTTTGTGTATTATTTACCTTTTATATATTTTAATGAATATAGAAATAGACTTTATAATTTCTAATTGTATATTCTATCAACAATTTCAAAAAAACTTAACTGGTTTCCTCCGAGTACGTTTACTTTTACTCCAAAGCGTTTCTAAGTAAATGAAGAAACCTCGTGTTGAACTTTTTCTATTCGTATCAAAACGGGGGCAATTAATTCTATTTTCGACTATTTGGTTCGGAGGAATACGGCTTTAGTAGTGCCGTGAAAAAATCCGCTTTTTATTCATACGACAAATGAACTAATAGTAAGTGCGAGATTGTTGGTGTACAGGATAGGAAAAAATTCTACATGCAGCTTTAGGAGCACTCGCATATCTCGGAAGCATTCATATAGTTTTTAATTACACCTTTTACGCATAATTCAGAACATGTAAGCATATTTTTTTATTTTATTTTTTTTTCATAATAATGCGCATTGTAAAAAAGAGTTCTATAGTCGTAGCAACACGATTTTTCATTTCTCCGTTAGGGGAAAATTAATATCCGGGGTCAGGTCTAGTCGGTGGTAAAAAATTTCAAGCAGGCTAGCTTGTAAATATCAAACTGTGTGCCGATAAGAATCTCAGAAGAAAAGCAGATTCCCTAAATTCCTTCCCCGGAAGTTATTATTACTATATATTATAAATTATAAAATCCGCTAAAAAGTGCGCGCTGCGATGGTAAGACTAGACGCCGTATTTTTTATTTTCCATAATTTTTATGTTCTCAATAAAGTAGTTCAAGCATAAAAAAAAAAAAAAAAAAGCGATACCGGCTTCAAGGTTACTCTAAAAACTTAAAAATAGATTAAAAAGTAAAAGATATTTGATAAAAGAGAGTTAAAGTTGGTAACTTTTTTTAAAACAATTTCATATTACAATTTCGAATGCGAATATTTTTCAGAAACAACCGATAGACCAACCAAACCTTCTGTGCTTTATAAAGCCGGCTGCTATTGGCTAGGAATCTAACTGAATGAATTGAATTAAAATAAAATGACGTAAAAAATATGAAAATTTTTTTCCTTTGTATACAAACAATTACTCAGTTGGACGTCTAATTTCAACTTTCTAGGTCACCTGGAAGTGAATTAGGTTTTTGATCTATGTGTCAGTCAGTGATAAAAATTACGATTTTTAGACGTTAATATCTCAATAACCGTTTGAGTTGTATTTATAAAATTTGGGGTTCTAGTTAATCTAAGGGGGGGGGGGGGGGGTTAATAAATAAACCAAATTTCATGTGTTTTTGTTTAATTAAATATATTAAGTTATTAAGGGGCTAAAAGTGGCTCGAAATGGTTCGTGTAAATATACACACGGCCGCTGTGTCGTCGCCAGTTCTTTTTCTCGGCTTGCCATCTTGATTTCAATAAGTAATCGAGTGGCCAAAAATAAGTAAAATGTCAACGTTCGAATAGAGCATTTTTGATAGTTCTAACAAGTGGCACTGCTGCGCAGGTATTGAATGAAGCGGCAGAGGTATCCTTTTTACGGGTTGGCTAGCAAAGCGTTAAGCTAACAATAAGACTGCTATCGTTTCGGCCTCAACAATTCGGCCTAAATCATTTCGGTCTCTTTCGGCTGCAACCAACTTTTTCAAAGTAGATCTAGTTTAGCATTGGTGAGTTTTTAATTAATATCATATTTAAAGCGTAAAATAATCACTGCACCAAAGAACTTCCCGCGAATTTTGTTTTAGAAAATAAATCAGCGGTTTTCGACGGTTCTTTTTCATTCATATACCCCGTTTAAAAAATTATTTCCTCTTTTGTGAATGTAAAAATTTATTATAAGGTGCTTGTTTTTTTTTTTTTTTAGTAAAAAATCTGTGTCATAGTGGATAATTATTTGACAATAATTTTTTCCGAAATTATTTATTGAAATAATTCGCTAAATGAGCATATAATCAACATTTCAACTCTCCTTATAAAAAGAAATATTTTTTTAAACAATGTACGAATGAAAAAAAAAAACAAAACATTGTAAACCGCTAATTTATTTTCCAAGAAAATTAATTACAAATTTTGCGTGTGTTTTTTTGTTTCAATGATTATTTTACACCTTAAATATGATATTAATTAAAGAGGAAAAAAGGTTAAAACTGACTAATACTAAAGTAGATAGATCCACTTGAAAAAAGAATCTAGGTCGAAACGATTCGGCCTCTCCTGCTAATATTACTAAAAGGAACTTTTCTAAATAGATCCGGTTTTTTTGTTTTTTAAACGTTCATTATTTTAAAATGCGCTTAATTCGCCGTAACTCTCAGGGGACCAAACCTGCCCGTTGGTACACTTTCTAATGAACAAAGGTTACCATTGAAATCGGTTTCTTTAATATAGATATGCGTAGACAAAAACATAAGAAAAGAATCATTATATAATGCTTTTTTTTTTCTTTTTTTTGGAATTACAAATACAGCTTGATTGTTGCGATGGCCGTATTTATCATCTGTATTATTACGTAAAGATACAGAGAGGTTGTACGTCTGTTGCGAATATAAGGCGGACGACCGTATCATCGAGGATGGAGAGAATAGCTTGAAGTCGACGAGAAAAACGGACAGCAGTGTAAGGTGGTAATGAGAAGTGAAACGAACTCAACGATACGATTTTAATCGATGACACTGCCGTGTAAAGGGCAAACTAATTTGTGGAATAAGTTTGACGGGTAGGAACGATAATAACATGAAACAGGTAGACTCGGGCTGGCCGGGTCTATGATAAAAAGCTAATTAAATATGGGAAAAGTTGTAAAAGGAACGGAAAACCAGTCGCAACCGGCTTATTAACAGTAAAAAGCAGCGGATGATGATGAGATCCGAATCGGACGTAAAATCTCTTTATCGCGGTTCCTTTAATTTGTAATTCGATTCGAATTGTAAAACGATCGCTATTTACGACTGCATATCACGTCGAGAGATGTAATTGAAACAAACGGACCACCTCCAACCGTCAGTCGGAAACGTGGGAAGATATCATTCAAAACACGGTTGATGTTCTTAGTAGCGATGGCCAGATCGCCTAGGAAAACTTTAAATATCGAACGCTTTCCACTGCGTGCAGCAGCTTAAATTTACAATAATTTCAATAGCGCCGCCATGTTACAACTGTGAAGAACGACATTCTTCGTTGTAAAGTTAACGCGTACGCGGGAATTTCACACCGCGAGGAGGCAAAATCAGCTAATGTACCTTAGAAATGTGTAACGCGCAAATCGTACCGAATCGTCTGCGCTAACCGTCGTACTAAAATTAATCCGGTCATTTATTTTCGTAAAATATGCCAAAGTTGTCCCCGGACGACAGATATAATTAAAATTACTTTTCTTTTTTTGTTTTTTTTTTAAATTTTGGCTGCATCAACTATGAACATCAACCCGGCGCAAGTGAAATTCTTTTCGGAAGCGCCAATGTACGGCAGCGGGATATTCTACCCGAACGAAACACAAATAACTAATCTAACGGCACGGTAGTTGAATTGAAATTTCATTAACTACTTTCAAAAGACGTGTCAAAAATTTCGTGTATAAATGTATAGTTTTAACATGGATATTAAACTTTGAGAATGTTCGATTTTAACAGTAAAGTAGTATCTAAACCTCTTTGAAAAATATATCACGATTGAATTAAGTTAGCACTTTTTGTAGTATTCGCAAAAGTGCAATGAAAAATAAAAAACTACATTAAACCGTCCTGATGTTTCCAAAACTTGGCTTAAAACGAGCTGATTGTTAAACTTATTCGTACGGATTTTAAATACTGTTCTTGTTTGAACAACTTGGTGTCGTCTGCAAAAAAAGGAAATCGTTATTTAAGAATTTCCCATTTTACTTTCTAAAACGTATTATTTTTTATCGACTAATTATTATGAATTTTCCGAGCCGATCTCTAAGTCGATAAAAAAAAAAATATTTCATCACCTTAGCGAATTTCGATAAGATCTGATACCCCTAATTAATCATTAGCGTGTTGCTCTGTTACATGTGAATTTATAAAATATTTTCAAATATCTAGGTTTTAAAGCGGAATATACAGTCACATTAACATTCGGTCTCCATGCTTAAAAATCTACATCAATAATATAGGGGAAAAAAAATTTTAAACGTATGTAACGAAAAAGGCCAAATTTAAAAAATAACGCAGCCATAATTATGAAAAAGATAAAAATAAAAAATATCACGCCTACTAATTTTGGAAAAATTTTTTAAAAATTTCCTCTTCGAATCTGTTATAAAGGAATGTTGATATATATATATATATGAAATTGATAAACTCTGACGCTATTTGACCGATCAGCATGAAAGTTGACACATCTGTTTTCTGGTGTTATTTAGCCGAGCCCGTCAGGGTTTTCGTCCACGAACTGTGAAAAATAAAAATACGCTTCGTAAAATACGAAAAAATATTAGATGAAATATTTAATATATTAAATATAAATTAAACGTAAAAGTTTAAATGAAATGATTACTACGATAAAAATAAATATAAGCTAACCTTTTTATTAATTTCTGGCAGAACGTGTCCTTCTCTCCCCTTCCAGCGTTATCCAAATTAATAAATCTCTACGACCGGATCGGAATATACAAGCCAGGCTAACTCAGCTCCGTACACAGCGTGGAGGTTTTAGAAAAAATATCAAGTGTTTGCTCTATAATTAGTTTTTATAGGGAAATAATTTTGATAGTTGCAACCAAAAACATTATTTGTACCGAATAATCCGTATATAAATAATCAAAGACAAAACAGTTCAGTACCTTTCGGAGAAGCACTGCTAAAACTCTCTCCTTCCTCACTGCTCTCCCTTCGGAATATTTTCAACACTTTTCTACTCTATGGTTTTACTCTTAAGTTTTGAAGCGACTCTATCGTCATTTCAATTCTTTAAAAAATGTCAGTGTTCTTTCCGTTCTAGCTCCCTAGCCTCTTGTCTGCGCAAACTCATTGAAGGCTCAGTAAGTAACCGTCTCGTCTGGTGGCTTGAGTATAATAATCTAGTCCGTTCAAATATGTTCGGTTTTCGCCCCGGGCTTGGCCCGATAGATTGCATCAGTTATTTCCTTGCAGATATCTATAAATCTTTCTTATCAGAGAAATTTACTGCCCTCTTCTTTTGTCGATGTCTGCTCTGCATTTGATAATGTACATCTTCCTTCCTCCAAACTCCATTCTCTTAACTTCTCTCCGGTTTTTTCTTATACTCAACCTTTTTCAACATTGAACACTTTATCTATCTTCTCCTTCTTTTCCACCTTCAGATGTATCATGGGCTTCCTCGGGGTTCCTGCTTTAGCCCCACTCTTTTTAATATTTATTCCTTTGATATCGCTTCTCTTCCTATTCGCTCTTTCTCTCTTCTTTTCACTGATGGCATCTTAGTTTACTCTATCTGAGATGATCTGTCTTCCGCCACCAACGAGTAAAATCATTCATTATGCCTTTTTAACAATTCCCACTTTTGTCTCCACCTCATTCTTCCCCTTCCAAGTCTTTTTGCATAATTTTTGCTTTCCGCCCCCTTTAACTGTCCTCTTATAAACATCAATGTATCTGGTATTCCTATTCCCAACGTTAATTTTCTTAAATAGTCACCTTACGTTTCATGAGCCTATTAATTATATCTATAATTCCACGATCAAAAGACTTATTCTCCTCAAATCTTTATCTCCTCTCAGGTGCGACCCGTCTATTCTGTTAATTCTTTACGAATCAATCATTCGGTCCAAACTCGACTATTGCCCCTTCATTTATGGCAATGCCTCGAAATCTCTCCTTTCCAAGACTCAATTCAAAATTCCTGCCTGCGTTTATGCATTAGCAGTTTAAAATCTTCTTCCATTTCTGCGATTTTATCCGAATCTGCCACTCAACCTATATTCATTCGTTGTTCACTCCTCAGTTATCGCTTTTTTGATATAAAAAGCCACCCCACTTCTTCATCCAATCTTATTCCTTCCTATCTTCATATCAAAAACCACTGGCGCTTTGCGCCCCATAGAATCTCGATTCTATCGCATATAGCTGCTTGTGTTTCCAAATTTTCTCCCTACGTTCTCTCTTATAACAATCTTCTTTACTTTTCTTATTATGTATTTTAAAAGCATATGGCACCCCATTAATTTCTTCGCCCTCCCGATCCGATTTAATTCTTCCCTTCTTACGAATTCTTTCATCTGCCGGACTCTTTTTTTCCTCTCCATGTCTTAATCTTCACGCATGGTTCCAAGAGTTATGAGGGCGTGGGTGATGCATTTACGTCTCCTTCGTTCCTGCACTCTGAGTCCTTCAGACTTCCTTCTTTCTACTCTATCTTCTCGACCGAATCAATCTCAATTCTTCGTGCCGTTTATTTTATATCTTCTACAAGTGGGATTCACAAATTCCCGATCGTTTCCAGCTTTAAATGTGTTATTCAAGCCATCTCCTCTTCTCCTTCTCATTTCTCTGACGGTATCATTCTTTCAATTTGATCTTTCGTCTCCACTTTGTTCTCATCCCGCTCCACCCTCATGGACTTTCTATGAGTTCCTAGTCGCCCAATATACAGGGAAATAACTCAGCTGACTCTATAGGTCGCTTAGCCGCCCGCAATGGTCCTTTTCTCGACTCTTTCCCTTCTTCCGACATTCTTTCCATATCACGCTCTAATCATTCCAGACTTTGGCTGGACACATATCCATCTTTATTTTCAAATCGCTATTCGCAGTACCGTCTTACTCAGCCGGTTCCTCGTTTCCTGCCTTGTTTTCATTCTATTCCTGTCTGCCGTCGTTTCACTGTTGTTTCCTTAATTAGACTCGGGATCAATCATTTTCTACTCCCTTTTTCTCGCTTTCGATTCCCTTTGTTCCTCTCTTCTCTCTTCTTGCTTCTGAGCTTCCTTGTATTTGTGATTCAAATCATATACTTTTCGAATGTTCTGTACTCCTCAACGAATGCTCCCTTCTATACAACCAACTTTTAGCTTCGAGTCTTCCTACTCCCTTTAATATCGTTTCCTTCCCGTTGCCTTCAGCTGTTCCGCTGCTGCTGTCCTTTGTGAGTTCCATTTCTGACCGCCTAGCTATTTAGTTCAGATCTATTGAATTATCGTGTTGTTCGGTCAAGGCTGTTGGCGTGCCCGGGGTAGGGGGAAAAAAAGAACACAGAGGATATTCAGATGGTTATGAACGGTTTTTTTGTTGGAGGACGATAAATATGTTTCTCAGAGAGAAAGAATGCAATACATAAATATATATTAATTTTAAAAAAATCTTAAAAAGATAAATATTTTTCTAACTTAAAGTGCATGGAAGCAAGCGCAAAAGTGGACGACCAGTTTTTATGGAGCAAAAGGAATGAAATGATGAAAATTGGACGCTGAAGAAGGATTAAAAAACAAATGATTGATGAGATGAAGCAATTTTATCTTCAAAAATCTCATTTGGCACGCTATTAGGTATTTCAGCAAAAAAAAATTAAGTCACGGAAAGCAGATTTATAACATGAACAACTTAATTACTCGAATAATGGTAAGTATTAATGTTACATTTTAAATAATCCTTTATAATAACATCCTTCAATTTTTTTAAAAAATATATAAACACAAAAGTCAATAACTATACAGCGCGTTGGTAATATTCTATAAAAACATACACTAAAATTACAGAGGAATTAATGAAGAACCTTGCAACTTTTTTTTTTTTTTTCTTGTTTGGGTTTTTACGAACGATTACCCATCAACACGTGTACACAGCAGCAATTAGGGATAACAAGGAATGGAATCTGACAAAGAACCCTATACACCAAGGATGGAGAAACAATGATAATCAACGTCGAAAAATGCCAAACATATGCATCCTGAAAAGAAAAGGAATGACATTGTCGAAGGTAAGAGCGAAAGGAGTCAGCTGTCCCATACCATGGCCACGTCTGCAATTACAGAGCCTACAGTACAAACGGACAAAGGAATCAGACTACAAATAATTAAGGAAGAAGAAACACGGGATGTTTAAAAAGCAGTTAGATCCATCAATCACGAAACCTATGTAGAACACAGCGCTTAGCGTCCGTAAACAATTATCCGAAAATGTTCAATGACTTTCTCCATCACTATAAAGCAAAGTTTATAGTTCTTAATTATGAAAATTGAATAATAATTATGGCGACGACTGCGAAAACAACGCCTACCATCCTGTTAAAAGGAAATAAGCTGAATTTACACCCGGCACTATAGCCGGCTGACGAGGAGTTCACTGTCTACCGTTAAAATAGTTTTACTTAAACACCTTAAGATCTGCTGTCGTGGCATGCGTATGATGCTTGTTTTAACTATTGTATTAGTAATATTTTCAAAAGAAAAGAAAACTGAATAGAGGAAATAAGCCTTCGGTAAGAATACAGAGTTCATCGTAGATAAAAAAAAAAAGAAAAAATTCAAGATTTAAGCAAGCATTAATGTTCGGGCAACGACTTGCCGGTGAATAAATGGGCCGTTTATAGAATATTTGATACGATGAAAACGGTGAATAAGGAATGGAAATCAGAAGATTAGTGGCCACCAAAAGTAATACTTAGTCGGTTCTAATGAACATTTTCGTAAGTGATATGTAAAGATAAAAAAGTAGAATTAGCCCACCCCTCATTAGAAAAAATGTGCCAATTTTATCTCTAACGTTTGTTACATTTTCATTTTTACCGACTTCGCCGTTGTTAATTTGGCGCGCTTATTTTCCTCAATTTCCCTTTCCGATAGAACGTTTGTATCGTGCACTCTGGCAGCTTCTCCGGTTGCTCCGCTTTTCCTTCTTCAAATAGTACGCTACGATTCGGAATATGCCGTAATTTTCCGATCTCACCTTTTTATTATTCAATATTATTACCCAGCAGTTTTCAGTGTTCGTATTTCGCAACCCTTACGCGATAATACGTTATCGCATAAATTTTTAATTGTTCAGCATCTGCCGTAACGAAAGTTCAACGCGTTGCGTATCACTCATGCAAATCGCAAGAGCATCTAGGTGGGTGCGTTGGTTGGGCTGAACGTATTTCAGGAAACCCAGCGACTGTTGATAACGCACCGTTTCGTTCGTGTCCGAATATTAACGTATAGCAACACTAGCGTCTTCATTTTTTTTTTTTTTGTTCTTTTTTGAAAATTTATTTAAAAAGTTTTCTTTTTACTGCAAAAAAAAGAAAATTGACGAAGAGAAACTTCTTTTTTTGATAGAAAAAAAATCGTTTTCTGCTCCCTTTGAACTGTAATTTTTAAACGCACTACTGTTCGTGTATTAACACGACTCACAGCAAATGTATTAAATATACATATGTAGAACACCCTATAGTCCCCGCCATAGAAATAACTCGAGTTTCTTTCGGGACGCATAATTTACCACCTACTCGGGGTTATACTGGAAATTGTTGATGTAAATAAATTATAATTCATCGAAGAGGGTAATTTTTACATTTTTCATATCGGGACTTGCAAAGTATTTTTGCTTTCGCCGTTTCTTTAATCAGCCTCAGGTGGCTATTTCCTCTCCAATTCAAAAAAAAAAAGTAAATTATCTCAACGCGGTGAAATAAATAACAATAACTTTAAACAAAATTGAACTAGTATTCACAAAATTTAAATCTAGATACAATGAAGAAAGTCTAGCGGTAAATTAATTGAAAATTTTTTTCCTAATAATAGGTACGCTTTAAAGATAAAGATTTTAATAGCAACTATACTTCATGCCTCATCAAATGTTTACAAGGTACTATTTCGTATTATTTACGTAAATTAAAAATAATTAATAACAATACATGCTTTAATTTCGGTAGTTAAAAGGCAGAAAACGAGTATCGTATATGTATGCCGTAAATGCAATGACTTACTGTACAATTTTCTCACAGCAATTTAGTGGCAATTCTGCCAACATTCGTTCATGAAATTATACATACGTACATCAACTTTATAACTTTATGTGGTGAACTTAGAAAATAATGTACAATATGGACTGTGAACAACTGCAACTTAATAAAATAGTTCTACTAAAAATAGTTTCCAACATGCGTTTTTGAAGTTAAACGTGTAAAATTACCCATTGTGACCAGAAGGTTATTTCAACTTTATAATTTTTTTATTATGTATATTTATAAATAAATAAATGAAATATTGTATATATACAAAAGAAGAAGAATTATAAATGCGGGGAAAATTTCAAAATACAGACCAGTAACAACAAGAATAACAAGTAACATGAAATTAACAAAGCGCCTAGCTCCTGTTAGGTTGGGAAATAGTACGCTCTCAGATGACGTAGTCGAATCTTCATAATAATGTCTGTCAGTGTTTTCTTCTTCTCATTATAATCTCTAAATAGGAAGAAAAAGAAGAAAAAACGAAAAGTCGTTTAATACTAAACGTGTTTTACCGATGATGAAGTCTATCTTCGAAATAAAATATTACGTCATTTATGGAGGAAGAGTCTGCGCGTATGTGGAAAAAAAGAATCGAACTAGGCATAAATCATAGCGGAACGGAGCGAATGATAAAAACAATAAAAACGGCAATTCAGTCTGAGCCGAAATGCTCGCAGCGAATTATTAAAGTGATATATGGCGCTTTCGAGTGGCTCATTGAGCGGCCTCTTGGCCGTGTTAAATCAAATTAATCGATCGCGGTCGGCTTTGTTGTTTCGGCCGAGAGATAATATTTCAAAGTAGGAGCCGCGGTCGCGCTCGTCGAACACGAAATACCAAAGGCCGCGAAATAAATATGTTAATATAATAAATTTCCCGATTTCCTCGGCAAAACTTCGAAACTCACAGATACTGCCAAATAAATCTTCGAACAACTGTGCGGGAAAACAACTGCCGGAGCTGTGGAAACAATGGCAGAAATCTTAAAAGGAGGACAGGGTAATTTCAATAAAAAATAAAAATGAGATCGTACGATATCTGTTCGCTTTTAACTCGCCGTGATCGATGACGATCTCTATATTATACTTCGGACCGGAGACACGGAGATGGTCCGCAATCGCAGTTATCCTTTCCGATAAATGAAGTCGGAGGGTAGCGCGCGGAGAATAGTCGTTTCGCCGATAGTTTCCTAATTTCTTTGGAAGTTTACGACGACCGAACGATAATAAGCCCTCCCGTTTGAAATATTTGTGGTAGCAACGACAAAGACCGACCTAATTTAATACTCAGCGGGGGAGGCTTCGCGACGGAATGGTGAATAAAACTTACACCCACAGACACACCGTAAATAGCAATAAATACGCTGCCTCTCATTTATTTCGGACAATCTGGATTTATTAGCGGCAAAAGTAGGAGACATTAAGAAGCGACCGAATCGGTTTCTACAGGGGCCTTTTAATTAGCCGGAATTAACGGGTTTTTTCCGGTTTCTTCTAGAAGGTGCGGGGAGCTGCTGATAGTTTCTGAGAATTCTGAAATTAGGTTGAAATTTGCGAAGCCCAATAGTATCACCTCCCGATGAACGTAATGAGCGTGGTACTGCTGCGTACGAATAGAAGAAATGCTGCACATTCAAGCGGTGTACATACTTTGCGATTTAAGAAACCGAGATGGAACAATTTTTTTTTTTTTTCCTGTCGATCAGCCATGGGAAAAATCTCTTCCGAAAGAGATGAGTGAAATCTGGAAGAAAAGGTAGAGCCCCGAAACAGGAAATCAGGGGATTTACAGAGGAAGCAAAATAAGATTAGTATGAAGAAGAGCAAAAAAAAAATATAAAACGAAAATGTTGGTTATTATTATTATTGTATCATTATTATTATCGTATCAATTACGAAGTAAAATTTAGATTAAAAGTACAAAATTACAAAATCTTGTTTGCTTCTTCTTCCAATATTTGTATTTTATTTTTCTTGCGCGCAATTGTAGTGGCAGAGTTAGCCGAAATCAATGATAAATCGCTGAAATCCTGTTTTCAGGGGCACCGGTGCTTTTACACAGTCCTGCACTTCGTACTGCCGCGCCCCCACGAAAATGTGATCAAGAGACGGAAGTTGTGTCTCGACAATATATAGTTAAAGATGTAAACTACAAAACTCGAGAGAGAGAGAGAGAGAGAGAGAATTAACGTTACGTAGCAGTTCAAGTATTTAAGACATCTTCGCGATAAGGTGGATATTGTACAATTTTAATTTTTTCCCTAATGAGACGCCAGTTCCTTTCTTCGTTTCGGATGATGCGTCTTTACTTTCCAAGATTTAATTTTACGAATTAATTATACACACGTGGTCTATCAGAATTCGTTTGGCATCTGCCCCTTCTCATAAACCCGGTCATCTTACGCGCGGAGATCGGGGCTATTAGCGCAGTAGCCTAGTGGTTAAACACTTAAGAAATTATCTGGAAAAAAACAATCTACTCTACGAAAACCAACACGGTTTTAGAGAAAAAAGATCGACGATAACATTATTGAGAACAATTGTAAATAGGATAAATATGGGATTGTCGATGGGGAACCAATTTTTAATTTCATTTATTGACCCATTCAAAGCGTTTGATTTAGTTGATCATGAATAGTCTGATCAAGGATTTAGAAAATCTAGGCATTAAAAACAATCAACTTGAGTGGTTTAAGAATTATATAACAAATAGGAAAAGCATGGTCAAAATTGCAGGGAATATAAGTAATGAAAAAAATATTCATTATGGAGTAGGTCAGGGTACCATATTGGCCCCGATTCTTTTTCTTATTTATACCAACTCGTTACACAAACATATTAAAAATGCAAAGGTATATGTATTTGCTGATGATATTGCTTTGTTAATCGAGCACAACAATTTTGAGATGGCGGAAAAATTACTACAAGATGATGTAGATAATTTTAGTAAATGGGCACACGATAGGAAGTTATGTGTAAACATAAATAAATCAAAAGTATTACACATTCGGAATAGTTCTAAATATAAAATACGCGATCCGCGAATTATCCTCCACAGTAACAATTGCATTCATGAGCTTCATGTAAATATCAACACCCATTTATGTCCTTGTCCACCGTTAGAAAACGTAAATGACTTTAAATATTTAGGTGTATATATAGATAAATCCCTGAATTGGAAAAAAAACACATTCTAAGTTTAAACTCAAAAATAAGACAGACAATTCCAGCTTTATATAAAATAAAGCAGGTACTATCATATCGAACATTACGTATATACTATAACTCAATTATAATGTCTAGAATTTTATATGGAATTCAAATATGGGGCGAGGCTAAGAAAACTGAAATAAATAAAATAAGTAAAATACAGAAGAGGTGTTTGAAACTCATACTCTCCCATTGGAAGCAAAACGTCCCTGGATCAACATGGTGGAAGGAAAACAATGAAATGTCCCCCAAGATGTACTATTATTATTACAGACTACTAGAATTTAACGTCAATAATATAAAATTACCATCTAGGCAAAAAACTCGATTGACAAGAAACCAAAGTAATACATACTACATCTATCCTCGTGGGGTAAATCTGCGAATTGATAATACGGATGATTCGGTTTTAATTAAATTAATAAGTACAATCCCGAATCATATATTAGAGGAAAAAAGAATTGGTGTGTGGAAAAAGGAGGTGGAAATTTGGTTAAAGGAATGGTGCAAAGATTGAATAACAAGCTACGTTATGAATCTCCCTACCTTTTAATGCTCCTTTCTTTATACGTTTTTGTTTTTGATTTCCTGGTGTCTTTACCAGTCATTAAGTGGTAAAGAAGATAAGGTTTCCCATTTTAAATATTGAACTGTCGGATGTGATAATGTACAGATACGTATTACGGGGCGTGTTACGTAGTTGCATGCGTTTATATATTTATACTTAATCTTAACGCTAGAGTTCTAATATTATAAGTATAAAATAAGTTAAGATAAATTATAATTTTTTGTATTGTATATATTTTTTGAATAAACGTTAATAATAAGAGTGTCGGGCACTCACACAACGGGCATATTTGCCCTGTGAGACCCACAACTTATTTTAATAAAAAAAAAAAAAAAAAAAAAAAAAAAAAACTTAGCGGCTATCAAATCAACGGATTCCAGATTTGTCTTGTTCCGGATCTAAGTCGCTCCGAGGCATAATCTGAAATTTAATATTGGTTATACCGGAGAAATCTGGGACAGTAAAGGCGGCGGAAAGAAAGCAACTGGCCCCCCTACTCTTATTAGTATCGTCGGGCTTAATTGTAAATTTTAACTTCACAATTCATGGTACCTCATCACGGATACATATATGGGACTTACTTCACCTTACTTACATAAACAGGAACAAGGCGTGGAAAATACCGATTTTTGAAAGACTCGTCTAAAAAATTGGCTTGGAACCATCGGACGTCAGCTGATAATTTAAAATTAAACCAATGAAATATCCCGTTAGTATGGTGGAGATTAACAAAATAGACTCAAACGAAGCAAAGACGTTAATTAATAACCACCAAAAAAAAAAAAACAAATACAAGCGGGGGAACATGGAATTCAGCGAATAGGTACTTTTCGGAACTATTTCTACGAGTATGTAGAAAAAGAAACGATAAATTAAAATGAAGCTGCTTAAGAATAAAAGGTCGGGAAAATCGAAATATTAAAAGAAATTACGGAGGAAATTTGCAAATGATTCTACAAAATGATCTTTCAAGCGAAGCAGTTCGAGTTATTTTAAAAGTATCTATAGGCAAACAACGCCGAAAAAGAGATTTTTGATTTTTCTACAACTGAAATTAGGCGAGATCTGCGAGCGAGATAGAAAACGGACCAAGATTTCAACTATAAACGACATGAAAATTCTCTAAATCGAAGCTAATCGAGCTCGCCCAGCCGCAAGCCAGTAAAGAGAGGAGCGAATGAATTGGATTTAAAGCAACCTGAAACAGCACCAGTGTCCTCCGAAAAATCTTATTAATATTGTCTGGCCAAAAAGAAAAATTATGAAAAATCGTTAGACGCAATTACACACATTCCGTAATTTTCCATAATTGAATAATCCGATAAAGTTATATTTATTTCCCCCGCCCCAAAGAATAATTACTCTCCTAAGGAAACACAGACGGAGACGGTGCTGTTAAGCGTGAGTAAAAGAACGCTTTTTAAAGCTCTTATACGAATGTACGTAAATCTGGTGCAGATTTCAGAAAAATACGAAGAAGAGGAGAAAGACGAGAAAAAGAAATGTCAGACAAATGGTTTTACAGTGTTTATAATGTCCGTAGATCTCAAAAAATCTAAGTAAATTTTGAGCGGAACCAGAGTTTAGCAGGTGAAGAGAATGAAAGGGATAACGCCTTTCTACTGAAATAATTTGAAAATATTTTAGCAATAATTTGTTATCGAGTTAAATCATTTACAATTTTATTATTCCTCTCACGCACATAGCAAGTGTAACGTGTGTATGTTTACAATTTACATTTACAGATAATCGTGATCTTAAATGTAAAGTTAAATGTATAATTTATAATTTTACTGTTAATATAATTAAAAATTATATTATTGTACATCGAGTTTAGTTTGATGGAAAGATCTGTTATATAGATATATACATATGCATATAATTTCAATAAAAAATTGAGGGTCCATGTTTCTAAATGCAATCTTCACTGACGGTCGTAAGAACCATATTCGAATGATCTTCACTAATTTCATCTGTTTAGCTTGAGTTACATTTTATGAGTTTTCGAAATATTATTTTTAAACTGACGACATCTTTATTTTGACTCATTTTCATTCGAAATTTTCAATAGTCTTTTAGATCAAAGCACAAGAAAAACTTACGTTCGGCTGTACAACCCGATGGTGGAAATACACATATGTGTCGAAACGTGTGATCATAAAATTTGAATTTAAATAAAACGTAATAATCATAGGTATCATCACATTGTCCATCAATGAAAAAATCAAACACTGTAATTCGGTCATAAAACCGGAAAGTTTATACGCATCTGAATGCTTGGCTCGAAAACACAGCAAAAAACAAATGCAAGAAATTGAAATGAAAGAAAGATTATTAGAAGAATTCTAGGACCGAAACAACGGAATGCTGAAATTAAGAAGCAATAAAGAAGTTTGTGAAAAAACATTGAACAAATAATCGCGGTGACACCATGCGGAGAGGAAGAGTGAAACTGTAAGGAACCTTTAAAAAGAATGGACGGAAAAATGATGACGAAGAAACTGTTGTTTGACTATTTCGACAAACTACACGAACACAAAGCTGAACTGGTTTCGGGAGGTGAAAACTTGCAGAAAAGGGGAATAAACGAAGAAGAAATAAAAGATAGAAACGAAATTCGAAGAAAGGTACAGGATTGGAAAGGGATCATAGGAAAAACGAAGAACAGTTTGGACAAGTGAAAGAAAGATCCGCACGGGAAGCTGATGAAGATGTACCGGAAGGAGCGGAGAAGAAATGACAGGATGCATTATAGTACACGGTCCAAAGACGGCCAAAATCGCTGAAAGAAGAAGGTAATCATCCATTTGATGCCGGCGATTTTTAAGATATTCTGATAATTATAAAATCGTCATTTTTTTTTAGCGTTTTATATCTTCTGACCGGGTTGTGATACTTTTAACTACTTCTTCGAAGTCAGAAAAACTTACCAACAATTATTTTTCCGGTAACAAGTGTTTTGTGTCAAGGAGAATTCGGTTCGTCACTACCGATGTTGAGTTAGTGTTTCTACGCAGAGTTAGAGAAAACGAGCGAAGAAAAAAATTAATAAAACAATTTTTCGTACGAAATTATTACTATTTATCGCTGGAAATGTT
The DNA here is from genome assembly GCA_039619475.1 of Icerya purchasi. Classification (NCBI taxonomy): domain Eukaryota; kingdom Metazoa; phylum Arthropoda; class Insecta; order Hemiptera; family Monophlebidae; genus Icerya; species Icerya purchasi. Next base: position 417,268,723 of record CM077116.1, read on the forward strand.
CAAGCGGCCCAACACCTTAACTTTAAAAATCTCCGACACCCTGTCAAGGGTATGGGACTTAGTTTACTTTAGCTGCAGACAAATACGACGTCATGAAGTTGGTTGCGGCAGAAATGTCGGAGTAAAAATTTGAAAAGGGGTGAAATAACGAATATTAGCAAATAACTAAGTTTGATTCACATTCGAGTGGACGAGCTGCCTGGCAAAAATGAAACGGAAATGAAAGGCAATAACGAATGAAAATTCGGTTTACGAACTTTTCATGAAATGCTGCTTTCCGAATCGAGTTTCCCACGTCCCGAATTAATCGGTACCATTGATAAAACCAAATATAAACCTAAAAAAGTATTCTCTCTCGTTTTATATAGTTGCTGAAATTTATACAACATTTTTGTTTTAATCAAATTTCATTAAAAAAAAAAACCTGAATTAACGTCCGGTCTGAATGTCGTCAAGTGCCTTTTATTTGTCAATACGAGTTACTTCCATTCGAATGGTATGCATTATTGCGTCATAATTTCTTAATTTTACTGAAATATATTCGGATATTTGTGCAATATAGAGACCGAAATGTCTAATTAAAAATACGTACGCTATTATCAGTAGACGATATATAAAACAAAAATGTTTAATTTATACATTACAATTTTAGTAATAATCTATACGGGGCAGTTCATTAAAACAAAAGAGTAACGCGTAAATATTTTCAAGCTTACAGCGTAGTAAGGTAGTTCCGATTATTTTCATTCAGCGACATTAACGTATGTGGTCTAGCCGAAATAATTCTAACAGCTAGGCCGGCGTAGTTTTGGTTAGGCAGTGGTGTTAACTGGGTGCCGCTGTTGCACATTAGCACTTTCAAAAATTTCACCTACGCTAGGTTAATGTTTGTAGTTGTCGTCCGCCCACTAAAAAAAAAAATAATAATTAAAAAAATTACTAGAAAAATTACTGGAAAAATTAATTAAAAATTTAATACGAAAACTAAAGAGGAAAAAGTATCGGAATATACACCGGGCATTTTAATCACGTAAACGCTGGAACTAGTGCAGCGGTAAATATTAAATGTCCGACACATTCGGTTACTTATTGTACGCGGTTCCGACACTTGCGCGAATAATGAAGTATTTTTATTCTATACTTAATAGCTCTCTACAGCAGCGAGCTTGAATTTATACCAGAAGACGACACGCTAATACCTCACGCGCGGTGATTTTATATGCATCCTATTTCGATAGAAAACCTCGCGATGAACGTCGTCGGATTTGAAAGAAAGCACCGATCCGATGTGTGTGTGGCACCTCTTGGAAACTAGTTGAACGGAAGAAAAACGAAAAACGGAAGAGGCAACCTCTAGAAAGTGGTAGCGTGTATCTTTGAGAAATCCGCGTATTTTTATTAATTCCTAGACGGAAAACTCGAGAGATGTTAAGGTGGTTTTCCCGGGCGCTGACGGAACCTGACCCCCCGGCCAAATCTACGGCGTCCGGAACGCGGGGAAGTATTTATCATCGGGTTTCTGGTTGCGATAATTGTGTTTTTAAACGTGGAAATGCGTGGTAGAAAGACGTGCGCGTTGATAGAGACGAGCAGCGCGGGAACGGTGCGCAGATACGAGGTCTACCGGTTGTATCTGAGCGTACGATCAGCGGCGCGGCCTATTATTAACAGGTGACATTCCATCGAAGGCCTCTCGCGTCTGGCGCTGCACTAAAAGGCAAGTTCAGATTTCATCGGCGCTAGATCGGCCGCTAATGTTGATACGTATTTACGACGAAGAAACCGTAATGAGCGGAGACCACACGGACGCGGTGCAGCAGCTGCGACAGAATGCGGAACAGATTTCGAAGTCGGCTGCTCATCCGCGGCAGCTGCCGGTTCGTGGCACTTTTTCCATGTCCGTTTCTATTTTATCGACAACGGCGCTCATATTTCATCGGCCCCGGACGGACCGCGGCTGACGTTTCCCGTACGCGTCGCTTTCGCATCGGACTTATCTTGGCCGACTGCTGTCCGGGCGTGTATTGCGACGGCCACGGCCGGCAGCGCGGCCAAAAGTTTTCCCGCCCGCCTATGCGCCTAAAATACGTCGAGCCGGGCGAGATATCTTCATCTGGAGGATATACCACCGGCGCTGCTGCGTGACAGACGGACGCGGACGATGGATGCGCGTCGTTTCAGCTCTCGGTAGAGCGGCGACCGGGTCGGTTTAATGGATCGCTATAAATTATCGCGCCCGATAAACTAGCGGTCGAGCAACTGGTTGCGTGGACTTGGCTGGCGCCAACAATGTGACCAGCGCTGCTGTCCGCTCGTCCATCGACGATGACGAAACGCAGATTTGTCTCGATTGTCTTAGGACGGCCGGCCTTTCGCCGATGCTAATAAACGATTTAATTAACCTGTCGACATATATCAACGTCGATTTTGCTTTTAAATCGCATATTTCTCTTCCGATTTCTCCGGCAAACGCGCAAATTCGCAGCCGTCACGTCAAATTAACTTCGACGCGGCGGGACACATTACTTTTTCATCAGCCACGTCGGGCAACCGGTCTTTTCCCGAACCAGTTGCTGAATCGTATTTTTGCCAACTTCATTTGCCGCGTGCGTTATCGCCGGCCATTTCTTCTTCTTCTTCTTCTTCTTTTTTTTCTTCTTCTTCTTCTTCTTCTTCTTCTTCTTCTTCTTTTTTTTCTTCTTCTTCTTCTTCTTCTTCTTCTTCTTCTTCTTCTTCTTCTTTTTCTTATTCTTATTCGATTGTGTTTTTACCGGTCTCCAATTCGCCGTCCGTGTCGTCGTCGCGCTCGGTGAAGATACTAGGCGCTCATCTAATAATTCACCGCGCTGATAACAACTCTCTACGGCCTATTTAAAATGTATTATAACACGTTCGTCACTTTCTAAATCTTTTCCGGCGACCGAAAGCGTATTTTCCGAAAAAGTAACGACGCTTCCGCTCCTAAAAAAAAGACTATTATACACCGCGGCAATATAACGGATTCGACACGGTTCTCATCGGAATTCTGTGTGAATTTTATAGTCCGAGTTGTTCACGCTCCCCCCCCCCCCCTCCCCGGGAAGAGGCGCCCGAAATTTTTAGGAAAACTGTGGACGAGACGTTTCCAAGAACAAGTTACTAACCTGCAGAAATTTTCACGCCTAATGTGGAATTGGAATTGTGAGTGTACTTTTATTAGTTGTTTTTTTTTTTTCAGGGGAAGGAGTTGCAATGCACCAGCAAAATTAAGAGCTATTAATTGTCGTGCTGAGAAAAAGTGGAAGTTCCATCGTCTTGGCGTTGGGAATTGTGAAGTTAAGGTTCATGATGTACGAATTACAAAGCATGCGCTAAATTCGGATTCAAAAGCGACCGCTGAACAGTGGCAAGATGATGTAGGTCATTCTGACTGAATTCCGGTATAGTTAGGAGACCACGAGGAAGCGAAGAGAAACTGCACCCGATCATCCGTATGCTGTACAGTGTTGTTATAATTCCGCTATATTCTATGTAAAACGTAGACATATATATGTATGTGGCAATATTGTACGTATGTTAATTCGTACGACATCTGTTACTAAACTTATCAGATTCGTGTATGTTTTTATCGTAACAACGGGAAAAACCCTATAGTAACATTTTCGAAGCAGCGTCTCTACCGTTGATGTCTTCGGAAGCTCCATTTTGATTTTTTCTGTTTATAAACGGTTCGCGAGCACGGCACAGTTTCGAAAAATCACTCGTTTCATTTCTTTATTAAGTCTTTCGAAAAATTCTCTTTCGATGTACGATTATCAGTGTGAATTTGGTATATTTGTCCCCGTAGGCTACGGCTCCTTTTTTGTATGTGTGGACGTTGAAATTATTTACATTTATTTCATCCCACATTACAGATGGCTCTTTTCTTTACGGCGGATTATATTAATTCAATGTACACGAATTACACGTTGGTCAACCACTAAAGAGCAGTATACCTCTGCAAATAAACGATACAAGTTGCTGATTATTATAACGCCGCTGATGGTACAAAATCTTCGGTAACGACAGTTAGAAAATTATTAATTATAGTAATTTACGATCGTATCGCAATAACAGTTTTAATATCGGCACAACTCAAACGATGTGTGTTCCCGGCTATTAATTATTCACCATCCATCGTTGACCGAAAGTAACTCTGTAACTACCAAACTAGACTACAAGATGGTTGGAATTGAAATTGCTCGTTTTTTTGTTTTTTGTTGTTGTTTTTTTTTGTTTTGGTATTTATTAGAGCTGAAACACATATTCTGCATAAAATTTTGCATAGTTAATAAACTCTCTCTCTCTCTTTGAATCTTATATATGTATCTCTAGTAGGGGCATCGTGTTATCGTTAGTTAATTAACTACTAATTGTTAAAATTTCAATCCAGGTTTTTGTCCGGTATATTGTATCACAGTCACGACGGCAAATCTATGTTAAATCTTTGAAGAAAAGTAATAACGGCATTCCCAAGTCGTTTTGCTCGTTACCAAGCGTCGTGTCTACACTTGTCTGTACATTTCAGTTATACATGTTCGCAGGGCAATTTTCGAAATGCCTCAATGTACTCGCGAGCCTACATTTTGCACTGCTGAGTAATCGTTTAATTTCTCGATTTACGAGGTATGATCAAAAAGTAATGGGAATTTTTAATTTTTTCAAAAAGTACTCACTTAATCTTCAATGTTTATTTCGTCCCTTTCAAAGTAGTCCCCTCTTGATACTATGCACTTAGGAATGTTTTTTTAGGTATGGTCTTGAGCTCGCTCTGCGATTTTTCCTTTATCTCATCTATTGTTAGAAAACGTTGTCGTTTGAGTGTCTTCTTGATTCGAGGAAATAGGAAAAAGTCGCAGTGTGTCATGTCCGGAGAATAGGCTCGTTGCAGCATTACAGCGATATTATGTTTCGCCACGAACTGTTGGATAAGCAAAGCGATGTGCGCCGGTGTGCTGTCGTGATGCAAACTCAACAGTTGTTTCTCCAATATTCGGGTCGTTTTTTCCGGATTGCCTCACGCAAATTGTGTAAAATTTGCAGATAGTACTCCTTATTGACTGTACGATCAGTCCGTGAGAATTCCATAATATTCCATTCCCCAGTCAAAGAAAACGGCTAGAAGGACATTCACATTTAACCGAACTTGACGTGCTTTTTTTGGTGCTGGCTCTTCAGAAAACTTCTACTGAGACGACTGAGTCTTCGTTTCGATGTCGTAGACGTTTCATCAGCAGTTATAACGCTTTTGCGCAAGTCTTGATCGTCAGCGACGTCATTAAGCAATTGTTCAGCGATGGTTACTAGATGCTGTTTTTGTTGAAAATTCATTAGTTTCCGAACAAATTTTGATGTCACTCGTTTCATGCTCAAAACATTCGTAAAAATTGCTTCGCATCAGTCATGTGAAATTCCTATCTCTTTAGCAACCTCTCTAATAGTAATTCTTCTATTACTAAGCACAATCTGTTTAATTTTTGCCATGTTTTCGTCACTCATGGACCTGTTAGGTCGCCCACACCTCGCGTCATCTTCTGTCTCTTCTCGACCTTCCTGAAAGCGTTTGTACCATATTCATAAACTCGTGTTTGTGACATAGTATCGTCGCCAAAGGCCTTCTTTAACATTTTGAATGCTTCGCTACACTTAATTCCGTTTTTAACACAAAATTTCACCCAAATGCTGTGATCCGACATTTTACCACAAAAAAAAAAAAAAAAAAAAAAAGAAAAAAAATGCCAAACGCACTAAAACATCTGTTGCTTTTTCGTTTGGTAAGCACAAACTAAACATCGCAACTGCCTGATATTTGACATGCAGCGCTAAGAAGTATGTATCTGCCGCGTACTAACTAGCGCGCATATATGTATGATGGTATGCATGTTTGCCATTGCTTTCCATGTGATTCCATTAGCGATTATTTTAATTAATTTTGTAACAATTTTTGGTCGTCGCTTGCGATCGAACTCGGGATCTCCGTAAACGAGATCAAGCGCTCTAGCAATTAGGCTATCGCGTATACTATTAAAATAACAGTTATACTTTTTACGAATGTTACAAGAGAACGGCGATAGTGTTTTTATCAGCTGTTCACTGAATTATTTATCAGTAGTTTTCGCTATAAAAGGTTTTGGTATAAGAATCATTTCGCACAATGGATTAATTCTCTTCATTTTTTGAAAAGTTAATATTTCATAAACACGATCGTCATTTTTTAAATAGCAGTTTTACAATACTTCCTTTCAGTCCATATCTGTTACCGATAAGAGAGGCACGCAACATCGGTCGATCGTCTAGTAATATTTTTTATCCGTTCTTTCTTGTCTAACGAGATCAATGTCTGCTCCGTCAGTAGGCGGCAGCTAGATCTCATGTACCCGCACACCTACCCTCTCATTAGCCTCTAATTTTATTCGATTCATACTTTTCTTTATTTATTATTTTATTTCATATATAATGTGCACTGCAATCTGCACATAATTATGTTGCATATCAAATTCGACCTACAGAGTTGCACTGATGTAAAAAAATTTGACGAAAAAGTCAACCGTTTGGGATTTTTGAGGCGAGAGTGAACGTGAATTACTAATCCGATTTTTAATGATTAAACTGCTATCGAGTGCACATCGGTAAATCGTTAAATGGCATCTGCCGGCTATTTTTCACATTCATAAATTCAAGGCCGGTCTCACACGGGATGCTGCAGTCAAGGTATTAATCACAAATTTCTCTTTTCAGCGATTTCATATTTTTGTTTTTGAGTATTAATTTACTTTTGAAATATTTAAAAATAATTCAAAATTGATGCCACAACCGGAGCACACAGCTTCCGGATCAATAGGAAAACCAGTTGTTCGTAATATTTTTCGTAGCATCAATTACGGAGTCATACTGAAGTCGAAGAAAGTTCTATCGCGCGTATTAATTGCGATTAAACGTAAACCGTTTGAATAAATTCAATCGAGCGTGCTCGTTAAAATCCTCTTTAAATACTACCGTGGAAGAAGAGTACCGGTATGAATAGTTTTCCCTTTTTAAATATTATTTCGAGTATCGCGGAAACATATTTCCTCGTCCATTGTAATTTTACGAACCTAACTTATTTTTCCTCAAAATATCTGGTTCTCAGATGATACAGAATATATAACTTTCTCGTTGTTTTGTAGGTCTTGATGGAATTTTAAATTAACCGATTTCACTTCGTCCTACAATTCTGATAACCTTCGTAACAATTCAGTAGCGATACACATATGTGCTTCTGAAATTAAGGAAGCAACTTGTGCTCTAACGAACAAAGCTCCAGGAATCGATATGATTATGTATAAAAAAATGTATAAAGAGATTAAATTACCGGCATCCGGATGGTTCGTACGGATTATTTATTTTGACTTTTTCGATTCGTAATTTACCAAAAATCGCAGAAGACAGGATAGAAGCGATCTTAAAACCAGGTCGCAGTCGCGATTACCCGACAAAAATGTAGCAAAAATTAATATCAATAAGATGCGTTTACAAGATTTCGGATGAACTGAGTTATTATTTTAATTTACTCCGTTATACTATGTTGCATGAAGTGGAACCGTTGACTAATTTGTACACTCTCGACACATAATTTTATCTCATGGCAATACCCTGTATGCGTAATACGAGAATATGTATCAAAAGGATACATATACTTCAGAAACCGATTGCAAATGTTTGATCTTTCGTACAAGCACAATCCGAATGTGTTTCCATATCCGTATGCACAATGTAACGGTATGTGTCTTTGCCTTTGTCTTCCTCATACCTGATTCCAATCGTTCTACCATTGTTTACTCTGCGTCATCGTAATCTTTCGGTTAATCCTCCTCGTTACATCCGATTTACGGAGTTTTCATCCATTTTCTTCCGTTAATTTTCATACTTCAACTGAGAAACATCGCAACTAATTCTTCAAAAACAAATCATTCATCTGAATTACGGCATTCGTGTATATTTTTGCGCCTACGTTATCTTCATTATACGCGGAAGAGTCGTTTAGATTGTAACTTTTAATTTCCTCTTTTCGAAGCAACCAGCCCGTCAACAGATTTTCCAAATTCAAGTGAAATCAACGATCGTGGCCACCGGTAGAGATATACATCGCAAACTTTTTCGCTCATTTAACGAATTTTCTTCATCTACACAGTGGGGTACCCTTCTTCCAATACTGACAAAGTTCGCCCCACTTACGTTCCAAAGCGCACCCGAATATTCTGTCAAATTCTCAGACGACAATAACAATTCTTTTAAATTATCTAACAATCGACGGAATAAGCAAACTAATATAACTACAAAAACCAGCACCATCACGAACCGCGATAGCGTCACTAGTTAAATACGACGTTAGCACGCGGGTATTAAAGAAATTTTTAAAAAAATCCCCTCTTTCCCTTATTTTTTTTTTATTTTTTTTCTCTTTTTTTCTTAACATTTTAAATGATTTTCAATCTTTTTATGACCACTTCCTTAATTTTTTCGTTTCATTTACATTCGATTTCGCATCGCACTTAAAATTCTTACGTTTCGTGTTTTCCATCTCGTCCTTGCAGTAACAACCGGTGTTTCGTATTTAGTAACTTATATAAATCGTTTTTTTAATTGACTTCAATTTTCAGAAATAAAATACGCCTAACCAAAATCATTTTCGGCCGAATCGAAAATTATTTGTCGCATTATTGAGCTCAAAAAAACGTAATTTTCAACATTTTCCACCGCATCAGCTGGTTTTTATAAAATTGCCCACTCGGAGCTGAAATTAAAAGATTAATTCGACTCTGAACAGTACGAACGAGAACTACTTTTTTTCTTCGATTTACATCTTTCGGATCGAATTAAAGTACCTAAATTGACGCAAAACTGACCAAATATTCCGTATAAAATGTACTAACCGGTTTCCTAGATTCAAAGATTACGTTCAAAATATAGCACGATTGCAGCACCGAATGTTAAATTGTTTACCATTCCATTCCTACAGATCCGCTACACGGCAACATTTTAAACGAAACATTACCTACTTTTGTACTAAAGTGAATCGGATTTTTCATTTTGATCGGTTTCTTAATTTATAAATTAGCAAACGAGGTTTGTAGTGTCCACGATATAACATCCTGAAGTAGGTACGCATTTCTTTTTAATTTACGCTATTTAAAAAGTTCCGGTTTTAACCAAAATTATTGCCATCCGTGATGTATATATATTTAATATATGCGTGTGCATGTGTGAGTTGTGTGCAACCGGTAACATCGTAAACTTGTCAATAAATATTTATCGCATCCGTATTTTTCTTTTTACTATTCACACACCAGAGTTGTACACCCATGTCCCGTTTTAAATTCTTCACACCTTTCGCTAGCATATAATTGTCAGTTCAACTTCTTCGATGTAGTTAATAGCGCAAATATGGCTCAATATCATACACTTCTTTTCTGGTAATCATTTATATTCATCGCGATAAGTTGGTCGAAAATGATACAATAATATGTAACACCGTCGCGAACGCAATTTCTCATATTCTTAGTTAATTATCATTTTTTTTTTTTTTTTTCGACGAATTGTATCAGTAATTTTACAATTAACTTCGACTCTCGATGTTTTTACTAATACAAACAATCGAGAAACCGAAATATTAAGCTGCAGTAATTAACGTTCAAAATGGATATCGTCACTCGATTTATTAAGTTGTATTTTCACGATATATTTCAGAGTCACTAATCGGAGAATGTGAACAGGATACACTGCGGCCAGTTACTTTCTCCTTTTCGGATGATTTTTTTATTGTTGTTTTTTTTTTTTTTTTTCGTTTCAAATAATTTAATACTTACAACATAAACTATGAAATTTAAAGTGACAATCTACTTAAGTTTAATGCCACTATAAATTCCATTTACAAACTTTCACTTACAAATATATTAATTTCTGTAATTTTAATAATTTTAATACAAATAATAATAACGCATACATAAAAACTCCTTAGTATAATAAATTATAATTCTTCGTGTTCTTTATTTCTTCAATAGCTACTTGTAATTGATTAAATTAAATTTACTATTTACTAAATGTTCTGTATTGCAGTCTAGAACCGTTCCTCTACCATTATACGCTTGCAAAATATGATTAACTACTGTATCCCGAAAATTACATATTTTCACAATGCCAAATTTCCTTAAATATATTTCGAAACTGCCATGACCAGTAAAAAATTTCACATAAAAGTTTGGATTAAACTGATTATTATTGAATCTGTCATTCAAATTTGGAAAATAGTTGTTACGTTTCTACTTCATTCAGCTATAACTTTTCTCTAGTATTCAATTATTTCAAGCCGGGTACCATATCAATTTTTAAAAGTAAACAAACAAAATGTATTCGAGTGTAAATAAATAAAACAAGTCGGCGGTAGGTTAAACGAATAATAATAATAATAATAATAATACTAATAATAATAATAATAATAATAATAATAATAATAGTACCGAGCGAAATATAAAACACATCAACTCTACTAGAAATTTATTTAAATTATGAAAACAAAATAAAACACCAAATAATATTGTTGATTCAAAAGGAGTATAAATTACGTTTCCATAATTTAAATAAATTTTTAATGGGCCGAATGTGTTTTATATTTCATTTAGTATTAATATTCACATAGGGCAGTACGGAAAATTACATTTAATGTTAGGGAACCACAAATTAATCCCGAATAATCACATTCAGGTTTTTTCATTAGAAACTTTAAATTTATTACATATTCCGATTATTATTAATTAATAATATGTTTTAAAAATAAATTTTTTTCGTGTCTAATGCTTATGGTATAGTTTGTTCGACGACCGATGGTTTTACTGATGGTACAGCGTGTATTAAAGCAGTTTAACTACACATTGAAAATTTGACGATTCCATGAATATTCGGCTCTAAGAAGGTGTTTTTCTTTACCATTATTAATTGCTCATTCAGTTCACAATTTACAATGGGCCAAATTTTAATAGCCTTTTTGAAGTATGTGAGACGGTAAAAATTGTTTACAACCGGTTCGAGACGAGCAATGCGACCAGTTCTAAAACATTTACTAATTATTATGGTCGACCTCCCTTTTTTTCTTAATTGTTAATTTTTAGAAAACGTTTCTCATAAAAATTTGGTATCCACTCTGCATAGCCATCGGAAATTGTTCAGCTCTCGCCGGCAGCAGTCATGAAGAATTTGCCCCCGTGATAACTAATAAAAATCAAACGCATTCGTTGTCGATCGACCGTGGTTCTTATTGTGTATAGTTCACTTTTCTCAATGGCACTTTTGTGCATCCGAAAAAACCGGCGCTTAATAATATTGTGTCGAAACTATCAATATGCGAATGGCTTGTTTCTCGGTAATTGCTCAGAACTGGGAGTCCGAAAACGGCCGAAACGTTAATTAGAATATTTCATTCGGCGCAAAAGTGAAACGACGTCAGTTGAAAGTGTCAGTTGATCGGCGTATAGAGGTGTAATGGCTTTAAGCAAATACGTTATTTTATAAATAGTGTACAGAGGTTCGAAGAGCGAGGGTGAGGTGCGCCATTTAATCGATTTAACGACAATGTAGCTGTGTATAGACAGATAAACTTGTAGGTCTCGAAAGGGTGTGTAGAGACGGACGATGTGTACCGATGTTTAGAAATGACAGAAGTAATCACGGAAGAAGAATGAACAAGTGGGGCTCTAAAATGCGTGCCGATGCCAAGCGTGAACGCGATTATTTTAATGGGAGTGTCCATCGGCACCTTCTAGACTTTACTCTTGAAATTCCTCATCTTCATCGGTTGGCTTTTTCAGTTCAATTTTGTTCCGCAACTAGACAGATAGCAGCGAATAATAATCGCTTACGTTTCGCTATTTTAGCTGCGGCCATGGCCGTCCGCCCTCTCGTTTATCATCTCGTTTAGTTGCATATCATTAGCAAAGACGAAACAATAATACGCGATTTCTCACATTTAATCTCCGATAATCTATTCGATTTGTACGCCGGTTTTCAACAATGCACCACGTAATTATTATCGTTTTTCCTCAAACTGGGTCAGAAGAAATTCGTTCGTTTTAGGCAGCATTCAACGCAGACGGTTTCCGCCAGACAAATCGATCAATCATTTACGCGTTGTTAACTAGAAGTGTACGAAAGAATAAAACAACCGACAAGTCGAAACAGACCCCGGTGTAATATTCAACGAAAAGTTGCTCTGCTGAAAAATCAAGCAGCTTTTGAAAAATGCGATATAATTTTCATTCACGAACCGCTCGTGCAAAAAGAAAAACCGTTTCTCAGCTGTACACCGAGAATGATACGAGTCGTTGACGAATTTTTCAGTTCCGAAGACGAGAGAGCCACTTCCAAAATCCTAAAAAACCCTGACCTATGTCAATTGCCACGCTATTTAAAATGTCGCCCTAAGTATGTCGAAACAAAAATATTATTATTTCTTTGTCTATTCACAATTATTGGGCAGCAGCGGGAGTAAAATCAAATCAGATATATTTAAATGAATACAATCTACAAAAGAAAATAATTATTATTTAGAAAATATAAAACAGGCGACATGTTTCGGGAATTACATACTCCATAATCATGGCAATAATAAAAATGTTATCGTTTATTTTTCATTAATTTTAGTTTATTATTGCCATGATTATGGAGTATGTAATTCCCGAAACATGTCGACTGTTTTATATTTTGCAAATAATAATTGTTTTCTGCAATACGTGTTTTATGTGCTTTTAATAAAGAATAATACAGAAAGTGGATTCGAACATTTATATTTTATATTTAAAAAAGAAAATAACTTGATTAGAACTGAACCGCGAGTGCGCATGAGCTGCACTATTTGCGGAATACAAATATTAATTTACACGGGAAAAAACTGTGTACATTTTCTTTTTCATCAAAATTAGTAATATAAAATTTTCAGTACACTTAGCCGATGCTTGTGTTGAAGTTTAGTGTGTTTCGTAATTTAAAGTACTCAAGCACATCTAAATTTACAGTTACACAGTTAAATCTCTCTCATGCACTAATGTTAAGTAAACGACCATATATATTATTATTATTTCGAATTAGCCACTGGTGGACTACGTTGTCAACTGGTTCTGCCATTCTTCTTCCTCTCTTTAAATGATTTTTCTTTTCCATCATGCCTTCCAGTTGAACAAAAAAAAAATATTGTGGTCAGCCATATTCTAGCTGAAACCAAAATACTACTACCAAGATTGTTAGTCTAGGAGGGTAGTAGCTCTACTCATCAGAGCTGTGGAACGCCGCCATTGACCATTTATTACAGTTCTTCTGCCGCCGTCCTAGAGTAATAGACCTGCCTCATCTATACCCAGTCTATGAAGGCCTTTCTACAGTCTCCGTATAATTACCCTCGAATAGACCCCCCTTACACTCTTTTGTTTGTCAATCATGACTTCCACCAGGGTTGATTACCCGATCTCCATCAAGCATTGACTTAACAGGGGAACCTGATGAAGGCGAGTGCGGGGTAGAAGTGGAGAGGCTACAACAAACCTCTTGAGCGTTTGTATATTGCGCATCACACTTCTCGGGGTCCTGAATTGAATTTTCCCATGATGTATAATATACGTGACTCTTTTCTATATTATTAACCCGCATTTATGCGGAAGCCGAATAATAAATAAAACATCAGATTGCCATGATTCCATCAGCGTAATAATAATTTCTGCGCTATAAACCGCACCTTCGAAAATTCTGCAAAGGAGTAAAGGTAAATACAATAAAAACAACAGTACGGGGGCCGGTTTTGAGGAGGAAATGAATAAAAGAAGAATTGAAAAGTAAACACTGATAGAGGGGGGGGTGCACCACTTCAAAGTTAAATAAACTGCGTAAAAGATTTTTCCCGGTTATCATTCGTAAAATTTTTAATTCAATTTCTCGGTACAATCTACGTCACTGTTTAAAATAGTAACACCTTTTGGACACACGCTTGTCCGTTATTAGAATGTAAAACAAGCCCGTAGTTAAGTTTATAACGATACTTTTTCATCATCAGACCCGGGCTTGTCATTATTATTAATCAGACTGTGTTAATTACCCCCGGGATTAATATCGCCGTTGATTGTTTCTCCTTATCTTTCCTATCCGCTCCTACAAAATTCAGTAAACTGATAAGCCCGGTCCGCAAGACACGAACCTGAAAGCTGTTTCTCTGCTGAAATTACCACTATTTCAGTTGCCCCTTCATTTCTCGTGAGAGAATTCTCTCACAGTTCTATCGATTACACCCGTTTTACACGAGGTGTGTAACTGTTCTGTATTTATTTCGTTCTTCTAACACCCGTTTTTTCTTACACAATCGCTCTGATGTAATACCGTTAAAAATTTACAAAAATGTCGACGAAAATCGTTTGATTATGGTTTCGACGCTGATAGTCGACATGAAACGTTAATATTTTAAATAATGACGCGCGTGATTTTTACCGAAAATTTGAATACTTTTTACACGATCTAACGAGAGAAAGTTATTTCGGAAGTCAAAAAAAACAAAAAAAAAAACAGAAAAATGTACCTCGCCGGTATTTTCTCATTTTACGATACATTCTATATAGTACGTTAAGAAATAATTGATGCGTATTTTTCTTTTTTTATTGATCCGCTCTTGATAATTTAAAATAGTGAAAAGCATTCTTAAAGTTTACTTCTAGTTTTTTTTTTCACCATCTCGGAAAAAAAATTCTGAATTTTTCAACCACCAACGAACTTTATTAATTATTGATTGTTTTTCCTTCGGCTCGTCAGTTCTACGCTCGGATGTGATTATGCAAATCCGAAAACAATTAGTAAAACAGTATCAAAAATGGCGAATCGAAATAAATGAAAATAAATCTTCTTCAGTTTCATTTACTAAAACTGACCTTATGTAGAAACGCGTAACGAATGGCAATAATGAGATGCGGTACCGATTACAAAAGGACGTTAGCTGTCTGTACCGGACATCGGCTAATCCTAATACGAAATATAAAATACTCCGTTAATAATAAGTAATTAATAAGCCAAGAAGAGCGGGAAAGAAAACGGAATAAGGAATACAGAGAATAGGAAACCCACAGCGCAAACTGGAGTACAGAGCGCTCAAGACAAATGAACAGTCAACAAACAAGTGATAATCGTTTCCGACAACTGTATAATTTGAACAGAAAATGTAGGGAGGAAGCTAAGAAAAAACAAAAAGACGACTTAAAAACACGGGCAAATAACGAAGACAACAGAACGACGAAGTAAAGGAAACAAGAGTAACCATGGAGATATTAGAAGTGAATTTCAATTATTCGATACAAAGAAAAAAGGAGAATAATCAGTCCCGTGTGTATTATCCGGAAGGGAGTTACACATCCTTTAAATTTTATAACGTATTAAAACGTAATCGTTTTTTTTTTTTTTTCACATTCATTTCATAACAAAACTTAATGAAAAAATCGAATTGAATTTAGTGCAATTTCATTATCTGTGAATACTATTGTTTTGAGATTTTTAGCGGCTAAAATAGTTTCACGATAAATTATACCTAATTGGTAATTTTAATTTTTACCGGAAAAAAATGTTCTAAAACTTTTATAATGTTAAATAATACTATAATTACATAATGTCAATTCCCACAACGCGTGTATTGTATTATTATAAAATACGCAATTTTCATAGGATCCCTTTTCCTGAAGCGATTATAATGTTCGCCTATTGATATATATATATATATCTATTATATAATGCTCATCAGAAATAAGAACGTATAAATTGTAAGGCAACTGCATGTTACGTTGACCCCTGTCATAAATAAAAAACTAAATTTTTTCGACAAAAAAAATAACATATTAAAAAACTAATTTTCATATAAATTCTCACTAAGCGTGGGTTTATCTTTTTATCGAAGTAGCAGCCTTCGCAATTAACGCACAGGTACATATATTCGTTTCTCCTCTTACTAATCTGGTAACCGAGTTGAGCGTCAGCAACATTAAAAAGTGGGGTAGGGGAGAGGGCACTCGTTGTACAGTCTTAGCGCCGTGCGATTATTAGCTTTCCCCAAATTTGGAAAAAATTATAGGCGAATGCCTGTTTCGTCATTTCTTCAGCCATATACACTGCCAAAGCTGAATTCCGAAAAACAGTACTCGAGAAATGGATCAAACGAATGTGTTAATTAATTGCAAAGATCGCTCTATTTCGATAAAAAGAAACAACAGCTTAGTGCGTTCGATGAAAATTAATTTTTAATAGACAATTTTTTCCGATAAAATGTGTTTTTTTTTTAGTCATGACAGGAGCCCCGATATAACTACTTTTCAAAAAATCTCTCTAACTAAATGAGAACTTTTAGCCTCATCTTACTAGAAAGCTAGTAAATCACTTTATACGTCAGCATTGGCCAACGGGTATTGATAGTAATTTTTCCGAACAAGCCTTTTTTTTTTTCAACTCGTCGGCTACATGCGAGTTTTTCTTTTTTCTCTTTATTACATTCCTAATTTACTGAATCGGGATACCGGGCCATACCCGAACGAACCCATCTGCCCAACTAAACGATAGCTGGCTGTTTGATGTTACATTTATAAGAGCCAAATGGGATTTTCAAATACGTATTGAAAAATGAAATCAACTTGTTACAGGATCTGTTACAATGCCGTAGAACAATTATTAGCGTTGATGAATTTATGTACACGCTGCTTCCGATTGCCAGTTCTCCTTTGATTAGAATGTCACAGATAAATATTTTACTTTATGTCGGAGGTTATTGCGAATTTAAAAATAAACGTCTTGTGATCATTTTTTTTCCGGATAGATGTTTATTTAAAACGTACTTTTTTTTTTTTTTTTTTTTTTGTTTTCGGGCATTGCTTTAAAATGACTGAAGTTGCTAAAAATATTTATAATTAGAATCGCTCAAATTTTGAAATCCATACATTGCTAGTAAATATCAACAAATAAGCTTGTGTTCAAATGTTATTTTTCTCATTGCTCAAAATTGATTTTTTCCCCAACGTAATGTTCGCAATAAAGTGATTCATCATATTTGATGTGTAACTACGATATATTTTAAAACGGCGCTTACAAAAATTTCGGGAAATTTAGCCATTAATCCGCTGAATATTAATTTCTGTCATCGGCGTTTCGACATCGTCGGCTAGAAAACACACCGATTAATCAATCGTCGAGAGATCGTTCTTTGGCTGGGTAGTATTGAAACAGATATTACGAAATTCTACGAAAGAATTGATATAAGAATGAATGAAGATGAGAAACTTTTGTCTTTCAAGAGTACTATAAAAATATCCAAGATAGTGAAGTATTGCAAATGAAAGCTCGTCGGTACACAGATTTTGGAAGGTATTTTACGATTACAAAATCGAATGTTGTAGCACACACCCTAGGAAAGTGATAAAAAATCTCGCTGTAAAAACATAGTAATATACTGTTTTAAAAACTGTTTCATTAAAGTGTTTATCTCGAATAACGCGTAATTGTGTCCGAAACGTTAAGGGCTTAAATGATGGACAGTTCGTACCGAGAATTTGAATTACACTTTTACATATAATGTAAATAATTTGTTTCAAACAATAATTTGAACTGATAAAAAAAAAAAGATAGATAAATAAATAAATAGAATAAACTCGAGATTAGTAAGAGGAGAGCGAACTTTCGAAAACCTGTACTCGAAAAATGAGTCGAACGAATATTGTGCGTTAACTGCGAAGGCTGCTATTTCGATGAAAAGAAAAACCTACGCTTAGTGAATTAGATGAAAATTAATTTTTAATACGCTATTGGAGGCAACAAACACAGTTGCGCATTAGAAACTTTGAGAAATTCTCTTCCATTTCACACTGATACACGTGAGAATTCGATAGCAGTATGATATTTCATTATTAAGAATAATGCGGTGAGAATTCTGCAGACATACCAGTGCCATTAGTTATCGCACTATATGCGGTATGTTTTTCTTCTTAAGACTTATCGAACGTGGTTTTTGTTAAACACGACTGCGAAGGTGTATTTTACGTTAAAGCATGAAACTGGGGTTTAGAATCTTTGAGGTAACCGTAAAGTGTGAATTCTTCTGACCGATCGGTTTGTGTAGCCGCAATGGATACTAAAGCCAAAGCTGTCGAAAAACCCAAAGGACAAAAAAAGAAAGATTATTTCGATTTAAAAGACGGTCAAATGACCGAATCGCAATAAGCAGTAGTAATCTAAACAGGTATACGTCTAATCGGCACTGAAAAGGGCTAACATGTCCCCGACACTGCGAATAACTTATGATCGTGCAATAGCAAGTCAATCCGTTCGTTCTTTAATCAAAATGTGTTGCATTGCGCCAGAAATCAGTTATCAGAATCAGTGCCGTAGCCGAGAATTTTTACGTATTGCAGATGAGATTAGTATTGAAATTACGAATAGGTACGAAATATGGTATAGCCTTGTATTAAAGGCAGGCCTGTTTCATCGCATGAGATGATCACACAATTTTTCTAAATCACGTTAATAGTGCAACCGAGATGATCAGTTTTTCCTTTTGCTTATTACAAGGGAAATTCTTCTTATCTATGCAAGTCAACTATCTATCGGGTAACCTTTCGATCATTTGGACTTGATTATCCTTCCCCGGTTAATTTTCTTGACCTATATTTTAACTTCAAGAATGATAGTTGTTGGCCGATAACGTGAAAAGCCGTTATGTGACGAAGTGACTTGCACGAAAGAAAGTGATTATAAATCGATTTTTTCCATAATTCTAAACAAATCACTAAACAATACGAAACGAGGATGGTAAAGTTATCGACAGGCAGACGATATTTGCATGATTTTAGGAGCACAAACTGCTAACCCCTTATTTTCCCGAAGCTCTTATCGGACATCTGAATTTTCAATACCTCGGAACCTCTAAAATATTTGAATATTAAATCTTAAAACATTTTCTATCTGGTGAATTCCCATTTCGCCTAAATTTAGGGTCCGGTTACTCAGGTAATAAAAAAAAGGTCAGACAAACATACGAATGATTTCGTGTTGGCAACAGCGCGTCATCATTATCGAATTTTAAGCAGACTAAACGCATCATTTTTTTTTTTTCTATTTGATTCCACTGTTAAGGTTTTTTTTTCTTTCCGAAATACATACAACAAAAAGGTTTATATGAAAATCAGAAGTGAAAAAATACCGCTAAAAATGGACCACTCCGATTAATATTTGCGAGTTATTTTATTGGATGTCCAGTGCTGTATAAATCCCACCCGCCTTATCAGTCAGTATATAAAAGCCTTATTGATATTTAGTGTGACAAGAACATTAAGGTTCGGAGTTGCAGAAAAAATAATAAAAAAGCTAAATTATAATTAGGTGTAGTTTCGAAGTGGTCGCGTTTATGTAAGAAAAAAGGAATAAAAATCGAATAGAATTAACAATAATAACATGACATCGAATGATTATTACAGCGGTAATTTTATTATCGATTATTAAAATTACAATTATAAGTACATACAAAAAAGTAAATGTTAAAATTAGGAAAACATAAATAAAGCTCCATTTAGTTCACCCTGCCTTTTTGCCTTTTCTAGGCTTTTTATCAAAATAACTTCTTCCGGCTCAACGTAGCTCGGTACGCATTTCAAACGCTTATACTGTCAGCAAGTGCTCTATTTCCGCTTCTCGGCCACGCGCAACGAAACTAGTTCGCTACCCCTGCGTAGCGGTCAGATGCTTCGATTTTTTAACCGAGAATGCGTCTTTGACAATTCCGAGAAATTGAATGATTATTACCAAAATTTTAATATTTTCAAAGATCGTAAGAAATGCCAAATCCATCTCAATATGCGGAAAATCACCGCATACTGACTGTTTTACGCTATGAGGTCACAATTTGTTCTGGGTTGAGTGTTATGTGTATCAACGTTCTGAAGGAAACTAATCTTCTATCTTGAATATTTAAATTTTCGCTTGTGAATAAACCAAAAATTTAAAGTCAGGCTAATATAGCAATGGATATATCATTTATAAAAACAAATCGAGCAGGTAAATAATATATGTATATATCTAATATTTGTATATTGAAATATTTATTGCAAATTACATTTTAAATGAAATGGTATTGAATTAGATTTTGACAACAGAGAATAAAAAAAATTATCATCCATTAAAAAATTATTTTCGCTTAATTGCTATAAATTTTTATTTTGTACGTCAAAAGTGTATGATAAAATATTTGGTTAATTGAATAGCGTCTTTTTATATTCTCTTTCTTTTTCCTTCTTGTAATGTTAAATCGTAATCTTTTGGCAATTTATTGAACGAAGCATTTTAAATAGTAAGATAGAAGGTTTTTTTCCTTTGCCTTTTTTTGGATTTGCCGAAAAATCTGGCAGACTTAACAGATTATAAAAGAAAGAAATCTAATTCGATTGGACACTGGGGAAATAGAAGAAACAAGAGTAAGGAGGACAATGGCCCTTTATTCCAATCTTCTGCGCTTGGGCCTCCCCACTCCTTACAGTGCCAAAGCCATTCTTGCTTTCTCCTCTCTCAATATAGTTCCTTTGTTAGCTTTCTTTATCTCCTCAATTTTTAATCTTTTCCTTATATAATGTACAGTTCGCTGCGTTGGGTAAGTTCTACTGTTGACGTGCCCAAAAAATTGAAAAAAAAAAAAAAATTTTTTTTACTTTGTCAGAAACTCTAAAAACAACATTTTTTGCGTTTTATTTATTTTTTTCATTCCAATTATTGAAATTACTTGAAAAACATCGTCATTATAATAAACATGACTAATTTGAAGAGGAATTTTTCAAAGTCCAACAGCAACCATTTAGGCTTCTGGAGAAGTTATTTATACCTTAAAATTCGATTTTAGAAATATTTTTAACAACATACGCTAAGTTTTACCGTTTCATCTTATAGACTGGGGAAAAAAATCATGACTGTATCTTTTAAAATTTTTTTTATACCGTGCGACACATCTAAAAATGTAATAACCCCTTATTACAACCAATTTTTCGCCATTTTTTAATCAACTGTCCTTATTTTCACTGCTTTCTAGAACTAAAAATCTATTGTTAAAGATTATCAAATATAACAAATATACTCGAGGGATAGATATAAGAATATTTAAAATATACATTTTTTTGATATGGTGCTTTTGAATCTATGCTCATTTATTAATCCCATAAAAGCCATGAACTGACCCCATATAACAGGGTCTTCACCTTGTTTATTCCTTACTTACTCTTCTTTTTCTGCTGTACACAGAGTTTAATAGTAAATCTAGTAATTTTTCTCGTCCTAATATCCAAATTTTGAAAAATCTCTTGTAATCGTATACGTTACTGTTGATTATTTATTCAAATCCGAAGCAGTATTTAATTTTTAAATTCTTTCGATTTGCAAATTCACTTTTTTTGAATTAAAGAAAAATGAAATTAACTTTTTCCCTAATTTTAACATTTACTTTTTGTATGTACTTATAATTGTAATTTTAATAATCAATAATAAAATTACCGCTGTAATAATCATTCGATGTCATGTCATTATTGTTAATTCTATTCGATTTTTATTCCTTTTTTCTTACATAAACGCGACCACTTCGAAACTACACCTAATTATAATTTAGCTTTTTTATTATTTTTTCTGCAACTCCGAACCTTAATGTTCTTGTCACACTAAATATCAATAAGGCTTTTATATACTGACTGATAAGGCGGGTGGGATTTATACAGCACTGGACATCCAATAAAATAACTCGCAAATATTAATCGGAGTGGTCGTTTCGCGTATATTTACATCAAACATTTTTAGCGGTATTTTTTCACTTCTGATTTTCATATAAACCTTTTTGTTGTATTTCGGAAAGAAAAAAAAACCTTAACACAGTGGAATCAAATAGAAAAAAAAATGATGCGTTTAGTCTGCTTAAAATTCGATAATGATGACGCGCTGTTGCCAACACGAAATCATTCGTATGTTTATCTGACCTTTTTTTTATTACCTGAGTAACCGGACCCTAAATTTAGGCGAAATGGGAATTAGGCGAATTGGGAATTAGGCGAAATGGTACCAGACCTTCTTTCTTGCACACCGGCTTTTTTTTTTTTCTTTTTTTTTTTTGTTAGATATCTAGCAAGGCTACTAGAACTTGGTTTTAATTTCGGCTGCTGCGCTCTTTCTACTGCATCAGACTGTGCAATCTTCAATACGAATTATTTTGCAATTCCTTCTCTTCCGCGCGACATTTACAGTTTTTATATGAAAATTTTCATGTATTGCAGTGAATTTGAAATTTGGTGCAGTGTTGTTATTATGCGTAATCATGCTTTTTATCTCAGAATGTTTAAAACCAATTTCCTGGTGCTACTGTAATCTTCCGTCTGATACTTTTGAAACTTTATAAACAATTTTAAAAAGCAAGTATAGCTCAAACATGAAAACTTTGCCCATTTTTTATTTTTTACTAATGACTAATTATTGCAGTAACAAAGTTCAACTACTTGTTATATATGTATTTTACCGAGATGGAGCCGATGCTAGTTTATTTTATCGACACATTAGGCCTCAAAAATGGCGTGTCAAGGATTAGTAACAAGCAAAGGGCACACCACCGGGAAAAAAAGGAAATAAGGTAAATACAATTAATATAAGGGAAGAGTTATTTTAAATAACGATTGCGCAGAAAAGCAACATATACGCTAATCGGAACTAAGACAATAATATACGCAAACAAAATCCAAGCAGTATCATTAGGATTACGGTGAAATTCCTGGTCATGCTGTACACTCATTATTTTACCCTCCAGCTGGCTACGGTTTACCCGATGCTGTCACACCTGGAGTATCAAAAAGGTGTACAGAAAGTTCCATCAAACTCGCGATGGCCATCAGTCGATTCGTACTGTTTAGAGTCGTTCGTGCGTAGATTACCATTTAGTTCCGATGTTTTCGTTTTTTTTTTTTTTGTGTAATCTTTTTCTCGTTCATTCTTAGCTATCCGTAAATAATGTATTTCTTTTTTCAAATCTCTCCTTCGTTTGCCATTAATTCTTGAGCTGGTCCTTTCGAGATAAAATTAACCAGCGTGTTCGTATTCTTCTTTCGATTCTTTTTTTTTTTTTTTCGTATTCGGTTAAATGTTTAACAAACGGAGGTTATTTCGCAGCGTTAATTATATTATTTGATGCTTGGTAGTGGTAAATGGCTTATTTCCAGGCAAAAATTAGAAAAACAAAAAAGAAAAATTGTTCGACAAATAAAAAATGAAGTGGAGAGATTTTTTACATGGAGCACCTTTTATTACGTCCGCAAACCATTTTTTCCTCCTTGTTTTGGTTTTCCTCTGGGCTTGTCAGCAACGGACGATCACCCATCAACACGTGTAAATAGCAGCAATTCACAATTAAAACAGTTAAAGGTTGCAAAGTGTTAGCCATATTAATTAGCGCACAGATATGAAGAGAGTTAATGAAATTTTCAATGGTGAATTTACCCATTAGCGCCAGTTTTGTCGCGTGTAAATGTTTGATATGGTAAACTGTTTACTTATTGCTCAGTCAGCCTAGTTTTCGTTATATAATCCACGGAACAATTTACAATTACGAATTTAACTTACAATGAAAGTATATGGTAAGTCTTTATATTTAGTGAAAAATTGAAAAAATTGTTTTCGGCTTCACTTCATTTTCGGCTTAGACGAAATGATACCTACCCAAAATATATAACGCGCGTAGCCGAATTTAAAGATATTTCAGCATAGAACTGGAAAACCTGTTTTTGAACGCGTGCCTTTTTCAACGGATCTTCGTTGAAGATTGTTAAGACTGTTCGACGACTTCTAAAACTACCCCATCCGATTTAGCCATAATCACGACCGCGATTTAACATCGAATACATTTACACAATTATTCCTCAAATGCAACGACTTCAGGTAAATTTCCAGATGCATTAGAGACAAGAGTAGAGAATCCTTAATAATACCGATTTAGAACGCATCTAGACTATTCGAACTGGCTACATTTATACATCGGTGAATTTCTTTTAATTTATCCTTTTACGAAAGTTCCTTGTTTAATTTTCTCTCTTTATTCTTGTATCCATATCGTTCACGCGTTACATTTATCATTTAAACCGGAATTAAATAATAATAATAATAATAATAATAATAATAATAATAACAACAGTAATGATAATAAGACGATGTTGTAATTGCACCGTTACATATTTATATAACTTTTGTTCGCATGATGTTTTAAAAGTTCTGTTTACTCTTTGAAAAGTTATGGTTCGTAGAAACAAAATTTTAAGTGTCGAAAATAACTACATATTAACCAGGAGAATGAGAGAGAGCGAGAGAGCCAGCGATTTGTTTGGAAACATCGACACTGACATTATTACGGTCCAAGGTACCTCGTTAAAAGAGACGTATTGTACGCAGACTTTTGCGTTAGGGACGGTCGCCACCGTCGGCGCTAGTGTCTATTATTAAAATTTCCAATTTGTAAGCGCGCACACAATGCACGCACATTGCGGAGAACTCGTTTGCTAAAAATAGATTTACATCTCCGCCGCAGAATTTAATCACTTTCCAGGTTCGCATTCTATTTCGCTCACTGCGAAGCGATGATGATTACGGCGAGCGGAACAAGAGGAATTCGGACAGAGGAGGCGGATGAGGGCGAACAGAGGCAAAGTGCGCCGATACAGGAAATGGCGGTAGAGATGAGTAAAAAATAGAGACAGGCTTGTTATCAGCGAAATCTTTCATAAAACTGGGCCCATATCGGTACTGAAGGCAATAATTATGGGGGCTGCCTCGGCTGCCCCGGTCGAGTTCAGTTAATTGGATTACTGGGCGTCTCTTGCTGCAGAAAAAGACTCTTCAAACAAAACAAAACACCGTAATGACGTATATTTAAGTGCATCTTGCTGACGATCGTATAATACTAAAAAAACCAGTGATACTTCAACTTTATCACTCCGAAGTCTGACCATTCGAATTTTCCGCTACAGTTGACGGTGCTCGCCAATTTTCAACCCATATTGTGATCTAATAGCTTTCCCCTCTTCGGTTACGATCAGTATATAACGAAGCTCAATTGGATCTTTAAATTCTTCCATCTTCAATAGCGCATTTAATATAAAGCAGCCCGCTTCGGATTTTTCCAGTTCACTGCACGGTATTAATCGATTTAATTACTTTATCATCGTCGAACTTAACGTGTAACGTCACAAATTGTAAACACTGTAAACAGACGGTTAGCTGTTTTATTTTTTTGAACATTCATCGACACTGGTTAATCCGAATCTAGCGCTAAAGATTTTAAGTTTGCAGAAATTGTTTCGATGCTACTGAAAGATCGGAGACTTTATGTCTCATTAAATGGGAAGAAAAGTTCCTGGAGACTTTAGAAAAACGGAGTTCCTCAAAGTGCGTCTTGTTACCGATCTTATTTAATATATAGGTATATAAACGACGAGCCGATGTCTGATAATATTCAGCATTTTTTATACGCGGATGACCTGGTTTTAGCGGCACAGTTCGACATTTTTGAAGAAGTGGAAAAAACGCTAAATCATGAAATCGGTGAACTTGATACCTATTTTAAGAAAACTCGACTCAAGCCAAACCCGGTGAAAACAATGACTTTTGCCTTCCGTCTGAAAAATCGTGAGGCAAAGCGGCAGCTGCAAATTAAATAGGAAGGTACCAATCTAAAACCGATAACCCAAAATATCTGGGCGTCTTACTCGACAGATCGCTTATGCGAATCAGTTAAAAGGAAAACCATGACCAGAACAAACATAATACGCAAGCTAATAGGTTCTAGCTGGGGAGCTGACGCAAACACCCTCAGAATTTCTTCCTTGGCGCTCTGTTATTCTACTGGTAAATATGCATGCCCCGTGTGGGGCAGCTCACCACACGCCAAAAGGATCGATGCGCCCCTAAACGAAACATGCAAGCTGATAACTGGATGTCCAAGACCAACTCCTCTTCCGAAACTTTACGAACTTAACGGTATCGCCCGTCCAGATATTCGACGGGAGGTCATTGAAAAAAAATGAAAGGTTTAAAGCAGTCAACGACAATCGACATCCGCTATAAGAATATAAAGGATTGACATACAAGACTGAAATCCAGGAACAGCTTTCTACGAAAGGTCGATGAGCTGTCGGGTACTGCAGAAAAGGAAAGACTTTGTATATGGAATATAAAAGCAAACGGTATTATAGGCGAAAGCACTGCCCAGCTGGAATCACTTAAGCTATAGTCTTTGGAAAACTACTTGGAGTATACTGAGAAGTGGAACTGCGCGCACAAAATATAATCTCTTTATAAGTGGGGAATATCCGATAGTGATCGATATGAAGTTCAAGACTATAATCATCTATTTACATGTCTCCTTAGCGGAAAATATGAACTTGGAAGCTTATATACGGTGTGACGTTGATAACGATTTAATACAATTTATAAAATATTGGACGAATTATCGTACACAGTGGACACGCGAATAATAACCGCTGTTCGAGCTGAAATCAATGTCTCTGCGAAGAAAAGCTATCCAGATAATAGTGGTAAATACTGTAAGAGTGCTTAAGACGACATTAAAAGTATTCCGTGTGAAAGTAAATGACCTTAATGTTAAATGAGTATAAGCAGTTTTACGCTGACAGATATTTTGCAACAGTAAAATGCTCACTAGCAGACTCTGCATAATAAGTTGATGGTTTTTTCTTTTTTTTTTTTTTTTTAATCAGATTAATAATATATAAATATCGATCTTAGCGATTATGAATGAAATCTGATCATTTTAAAATTCTTACTGAAAAGTTTGGTTGTACTTTTACGAAGAATTGTTAAAAAATAATTAAATAATGCGAAATGTCGATGCGCGGTTCATTGTTACGATGAAGTTTGAAAACAATTCGGGGAAGATTTTAATGTTTAAGTGTTAATCAAAACAAGCATGGGCATCGCCAAGGGCGGGAAGGAGAGGGCCGTTGCCTCCTGGAGCTTTGAAACTTTTTAATCAACTAGCCATGATGAGTATTAGACGCGTAATCACGAATAATTTGAAAGACTTTTATAATAAAGTAGTAGAACAATTTTCCAGAAACCCACGAAAATTATGCTTTAATTAAGATTTTATTCTTGTTTAATAAAATATTAAGCCATTGCAACTTATAAATTTTATTTTTCCTATAACTCATATCCTCTTTTTATCATCTTGCCTCCTCCCCTGGCTCATCGGCTGGCAATGCCCTCGTAAACAAGTATATAATAAGAATATAGGTATATATAAATGTAAACTCAATCCTTCGGACTTGGCCATGATCAGCCCTAGATGCTAATCTTCTATCATTTTTGCAGAAGAATCGACTTTAATTGACTATTTTAAGAAATAAAATGAATTATAAGCGCGACACAAAGTACAGATTTTGTTGTGTAATTTTTGTTCCCTCCTCGGCGTAAAAGCGGCCTAGTTATTAACTTTTTTTTCCCCCTTGTAGCGACTGATATCGATTCCTCTGTAAAACCGGCTCGTTTCTTGCTCTTCAGATAGTGTAATATCCGAGATCTTTGCAACCCCACATTAGCACTACTAATCTTTCGCCCCCCGCCCTCCTCCCCCCCCCCCAAAAAAAAAATTAGCTCTAATCGTCACTTTTTATGGTACAATGGAAAAATTTTAATATTCTCTACCAGGTATTTGTTGGGAAATCTAGGTTATATTTAAGTACCGAACCATTCGACGTCACAGCTGTCCCCATGCGTATCTTACGGTATCAACATCACATTTCAAAAGCATCACAGTATTGATTAAATACTGATTATATGTTTCTCAGCCGTTTCCGAGGGTACCTAATAAAAAAGCAAAAAACTAATGTCTTTACCAGCCTCATCTTTGTTGTGACACGCCTCTTATTTTTCCGCATCTTCGGATAACTAATTTGTACAAGCTGGACACGGCGTCTAATTTCAGGTTCTGTTTCGCTAGCGTCTTCTGTTCAAGGTAAATAGAATGACTTTTTACTTCGCATCCGGCAACATTTTTGGAAACTTATCTCTGACATCTTTTTTAATTCTGTATTTATGGGCCCCGAGGCATTGCTATTATTCGCATATGTTTTACGAGTAGTCATTTCGGAGCTTTTTAGTAGTATCGATCTCCGTAAATTATATATACCATTTGATACTATTAAAGAGATACACTGAAAATTTATTCCCGACATCTTCTGTTTCCGAGGAAATCGGTTTTGCTCTGCAAATATTTTTCTCTTTGTTGACGAAATGATAAAGTTAATTTTGTATTATATACAGCACGATTTTACCATTAAAGATGTCATTTTTTGTAGTTAAATAATCGTCGGATCCTATAATAATGGAAAAAATGCATTATTTCGGCTACTCAGGGAATTGTTACGTAATAAATAAATTATTTTCAATTTCCAGGACACGTGATTCTTATTATTCCAGCGGCAATTACAAAACGAAAGGAAATTTTCCACTTTTTAATTTTTTTTCCGCTACTGTTTTTATTTATTTATTTCTTTTTTTTTTTTTTTTCGTTTTTTAGGTTCGCCAACAAGGGGTGATGACCCATAAACCGCAATAGATGGATTTATAAGATAAACAAGGAAATTGTAGTTATTGTATTAAATCATCGACAGTTCTTTATGTGGAAACAGGAGAAAATAATACACAATATGAACGAAAGAGTAACCTAATATTGAAACTGTTATAATCACGGAATGTTATAATTTCATCTCATCGTATAAATTTAAGGGGCACACCTAGTGTGAAATTTCAAAAAAATCGATTTTTTTTTTTTTTTCATATTTCGATCGATTACACATTTAAAAATAACATATTAAAATTTCAAATCGATATCTCAAATAGTTTTTGAGTCATAGCCATTTAAAGAGCAGCCCCGCTCGGCAGCTAGAGAGTTTCATTAGCTACGGGACGTACTTGAGGTATTGTTCGGAGTCTACCGTCCCTTCCAACCCTTATAACACGATTCCGGTTTCTATTGTTGGCTTTCCGGTATACAGAAATATATCATTATAATAATTTCTAGAAATTTCTAGAAATTTCGAGAAATTTGTCGTTTACTGCCACGTAAAGTATTTTCGGAGCCAGACACATTTAGTCTCAATGTGACCGTTGTATCGAGCGCTTCATAATTTTGTACGTGTTATTTTCCTGAAAATGAGTGATCAATCTTCATATTCAAATCAAATAGGAACTCACGATGTTCCCAGACTCCGATCAACCGCAAAAAAACCCAAGTTTACCGGAAATCGATTTACGTTTGAGCAATCTACTGCGAATACCAGTACGTCCGCAGAAAAGTTATTACATAATAATGACAATAATGTTGTGATTGACCCATCTCATAAATATTGTATTTTACAATTTACATCAGTTTTCAGTGCAATTAGTAATTTAGTGGTGTGTAAAACCTGCCAAAAAAAAAAGTTACTTTTAATCAAGCAAGTCCAAGAGGTGGCCTAGGGTTCAAAATAGCTATTATTTGTGAATGTGGCAATTCGTATATCAATTCTGGACCAATGATTGATAACGCATTTGAAGTAAATAGACGTATTGTGGCTATGATGCGATTATTAGTATCATTCGTGTTGACTGCATTGCTCCTTCTCTTGTTATTTCTTCCGATTTAATTATTATTTATCCAGCTCCATTTTTTACTGTTCACGTCTTCGCTTTGAATTTCTTCGGTAATATTTTCATTCATTGGAATTCCCTCTTATTTATTAATTTGTTTATATAGTAACTCCTATCTTTTCTACTATTTTTGTATTTGTCTACTTCGTAGCTAATCCCACGTACTTCTATTAATTTGACCGTTTTAACCTCATCCAAGATTGTTTTGTAAATTCACTCTTGTTGCCTATCGCAAACTGTATAGTATTTAATAACGCGGTTTTTGTATCTAAAGTTCGTTTACGGGCAGCGAAGCTGGATTATGAATTACCCATTGAAATGTTACCTCACGAGTTCATCGTAACTTTCGCGTTATTAACAGATTTCTTCATATCTTCTGAATTTTGCATGACGCGATCTATGAACCGGAATAGGCTGAATGTTTCAGTATTACGGATTGCTGTTCGCAGCCTCAACTAGATGTTTATAAGAGGCGCAAATCAATAGACAGGTGTACATAAACGTTTACTGCTTCAAAAACAGAGTTAGAAAACTATATGAGACCGTTGTCCCTCGTCGTACTTACTCTTTATACCACATTATCTGCATGCCAGCTTTTTTCGTTAAAACTCCGAGCATTATTGTCCCGGTGACAACGGGCAACCTTGTCGTACCCCCATTGCTATATGGCAATATTCTTTGGCCTGTTCTTGTCCGATTCGTGCCTTCTGGTTCCACTATATATGTTTAATTATATTTATGTCTCGTTCATCTAATCCGTATTCAATAAGTATGTGTGTCTATTAGTTGTTTATGTTGTACCCTGTCGAAGGCTTTTTCAAAGTATACGAAGCACAGATATACATCCCTATTCATATCTATTTCCCTTTGGCTGAGGATTCGTAGTAACGAAATTGCTTGTTCCTCGTTTTGCGATGAAGCCATATTGTGTTTTGCTCAGATGACTGTCTATTTTGTTTTCTATTCTCCTGTTTATTATCGATAGTAGAAGTTTTAGTGCATGGCTTATTAAGCTTATCGTTCTGCGTAATCGGTACATTTTGTTGCGTTCCCATTTTTAAGAATCGGTATAATAATCGACTTTAATAAATTCTCCGGTACTATTCCTTCTTGGTATATTTTATTCATAATTTCCAGCAGTAGGTACTACCCTGTTATTTTTGTTTAATGTTTTTATCATTTCAATGGTGATTCCATCTTCTGCCAGCGTTTTATTTCCTCTTCCTGCTTTGATCGCCTGTTCGAATTCTCGTAGTAATATATCGGGGCCATCTTCCGCAGTATTCGATGGTTTATAATGCAGTCTTGTGTTATCCCCATATAGTTTATGGATATATTTTATCCACTCTTTTTTTATTTCATTTTCCTCTGTATGTATCTTCCCTTTGACATATTTTATTACCATTATCTTATTTTTCTTTCTTTTCCATTCTTTCATTAATTCTTTTATTTCTGCATACATTTCGCGGTAACAATGTCTGCTTTCAAGATCTTCCATTTTTTTACATTTCTGTTCACACCATTCGTTTTTACACTAGGCTGTATCACCATTGTAACGAAATTGTTGACTTTAAATTTCGTTTGATTCTCGTGTGACTGTAAACATCGTCGGCAAAAGAAGACGAATCGAATTCAGAGTACAGTTATACAATTTTTTGTCTTATTACTTGTAATATAAACGAATAAAAGTAAAATTATCACTTCGAATCGCACTTAATTCGACCGTTATCTAAACAATCTAAATTGATGCGGTTAATAATCACTGTACGTTTTCGACCGAGGGAGTGCAAACCTGCAATGAATCATTTAAATTAATGACATTTTAAAATGATTTAAAGAAGTCGTAATTTTTGATCGCCAAGCAGCGGAAAATATTTTAATGTTGTAACGCGGCAATAAGTTTTTAATTCCGTGTCCGGTATCTTTTTTTTTCTGAAAAACTGACAGAGGTCGCCCGATATCCCCGGCGCACATGCATAAGAATACATTTAAGGCGCGCATCTGACAGAAGCGTGATAGTCCCCATATACAAAGAGAGATAGTCCAGCGATGGACAATGACGGTCCAGCATAATCATCTGTCGTAGCTCTGCAGAATGCAGCGGTTTTAGCAGAAAAACACAACTTTCTGAAGAAAACTCGTTGTAGCGGACAACAAAGAAGCGGATAATTAAATTTCCCCAAATTTATTTTCTGTTCAATGAAGATTTCCCTTCAGTCGACGATCGACGTATTCGATTCTATCAAAACGGCTCGCGAAGCCGCTCGATTGATGAGGGCGAAATTACGTACTTTTGACTTTGCGCAATCCCGTTTTTCAATTTCAACTAATCTGCCGGCTAATATATAAGAATAAAAATAATATATTAAGAAATGTATCATTCAGAATAACTTACGGACTATGTAATCTGGTAATTAGTAAATCTAAAAGCAACGAACACACTTATTATGGCCAACAAATTCACTAGAAACTGATTTGTTCCTCGAAAAAGTATTTATTATTCAAATATTTAGAAAAAAAAAAAAAAAAAAAGAGAAACAAAAATGGTTTTATTGACTACAACGGAGGTTTAATTGAAAAATATTGACAGTAGCCTAACGCGAAAACCCGAATTACGAAAATCGCGAGACATATGTATATAGGTGTATATGAATAGTAATTGGGACAAACGCCGCCAAAGTTAAACTAATGAAAAAGATAAAGTTGACGATAGTGTATAGCTAAATTTTTTATTTTAAATTATTTTCTTTTGGACACAGTTGTTCATATGAACGTGATTTGTTGCTTTACTTTTTTGATATCAATATACAACTTTTGCACATTCTGCCTACTTAATGAATTTTCATTAAAAGATAAGCTTTGTTCAAAATAATAATCGGAGAAGGCTTGACTTGCGAACAAGAGGTTTTTGCTTGAAGTTATGATACGCTAATGGAATCGCATATATGAAGCGGCACTTTCAAGCATAATAGCCAAGAAGATTTATATCTGGATAAAATCGATTAAAAAAGAATACAGAAAAATTTAGACATGATACATTACAAAAATAAACACTTAATTGAATGAGGTTTTAAAAGATTATTGCTAAACACTTAAAAGTACAAAATTAGAGGAAAGAACAAAAAAGAAAAAAAGCTTAAAGAAAAAGACGGGTACAAGCTTGCAATTTCTAGAACAAAATATGGGGAGCAAATATGTATCGGCACAAGTGTTCAAATACCGAGAAAAAAAATTTATTAAAAAAACAAAAAGAAAACCGAAAAGAGAATTAAAAAAATTATTACGGTTAAAAGGAAACATAAATAGAATAATAAAGCGAAGAAAAAAAAGGGGAATACGTGGATGAATGCGTGCTTAATTACATACTCGCATAAATTATAAACTGTAAAATAAATGTAAAATAAGAAATCCATCCCAATTGTCCTGGATAGCTGCCTTTGATTGCCCCCCCCCCCAAAAAAAATAACAACAAAAAAACAAAAACGGACATATTACTTTTCGTTTTTGAATATTATCCTACTACTCTGTTTCCTTACCGAATCTACTATCGAATTCGGTATTGCACTAGTATTTTTATAAGCGGTTCCCGAATAAATAATCTTCTCTTTATTATATAAAAATTCGGTAATTTCTATCACAAGTTAAACAAAACCAGTAAACAATGATCATTTCAATTGTAATAGTGTAAGTTGGAGTAAATGAAGACATTATTATGAGATGAATATTTAAACTTTAAGCGTTTGTGGTAAAAAGTACCTAAATACGTTCTTCAAGGAAACACTCGCTCGACTATTCGACTATTTCTCACTGCAAAATGAATGTAGAGCGTTGTGTACTTCATCGTTGACTTTCGGAAAACACATTCGACATTGCACATTATTACTCATCGCAATGCTCGCCATCATTGTCTGTCGTTGCTTTTTTATTTATTTCAGCTTGTATTTCCGATGTGGTAGAATATCGCGCAAAACTGTTGAAAATGGTTCACTGCTATTTCCATTAGCGTTACGAATATCTTTCGAAATGGTTTCTTTGGCTGGTCTTAAAGCTTCATCGTATGTCCTTTCGATGATGTCCTATTCCCGAAACGTTTCCTCTAGTAGGTAATATTTTCTCAGTTGTTGATTAAAACTTTTTACATTTAGAAACGTTTTCAGGCGCCGGTTTTTATCACTAAAGGTTTTACGGCCGTATGCATTCTCATCGTTAATACGGAAACAATCGAACTTGTCACGAGCATACCTCAAGTTGTGCACTGTTGTCGATGATGTATTTGAACCGGAGGCCGGCTGCTCTTTGAAGACTAGTTTGTTAGACGGGAACTGGGAATGCGCGCGTGTTCCTGTTTGAGTACCACTGAATAAGGTAATTATCGCTGGGCGGTGATTACTAGTGTGATGATAACTGAGCAGGATGGTGTTGAAAGATGGTAATAAGAAAAGTGATAAGAAGGTGGAAGAAGTAAGCGACGGAAGAAACGTGAACTGCTTATGATTCGGTGCTCTGCTTTCGAGTAATTAAAAAGTTGCGCCGAGCGCCGCCAGAGGTTCGCTTTGGGTTGACCCGAGGGAGGGAGGGGGCAATTATGGGCGACCATGGTTCCCTGGCAGGATGATGACGATGATCCAAAAACGGGAAATAATATTAAAAGCGAGCCGAGGCTCGGAAAGCGAAATCAATCTATTTTTTATTTTTTGTTATTATCCTCACACCGAATTAATCGGTTTTACTGTACAATTACACAGTGCGGCTACTCGCTCACTGGTTCCTGTCGGTGCCATCCGGCGGCCTGGTCATAATTAGAATTTCTAGAATTCCACCGTTATCCTCTGCACTGTGTTATTATGTATCCGCTTAAACACATCTGTTCGCTTTATCATCGCCTTATTTTCACGATAATTACTCCGTGCCTATTAAATGATTGTCAAACATCGTTAAATTAATTTCGCCTCTTATCGTCGGTTTCTTTTTATTCTTCTTTCTCTTCTTCTTCTTATGATCAAAAACAAAAAGCTTAAAAAAATCTTCGTTATTAATAAATTTAGGTCTTCCTTCAAAGATCTTCTTCAGTCTTTTGTCTCGCGAGGAACTTTAAACGAATGACAGGGGGCAGTTAGTGCAATCGGTTTAACCTCAAAATTGAAAGCACAAGACCGATTCCCTGTCGTAGCTGTTTGGGGTTAAGAAATCCGCGTTCAGTGATGTTTTCGTAGGTAAGAACAATAATTTTTTTACAGTTTTTCAACTATCTCCTAGTTAACTTCTCTTCGGAGCTGTCGCCTTCTCTCTAGGGTTTTTTGTTTTGTCTTAGCTTTGGAATTATTCCCTCGGCGAGTAGCTCCGATTTATTCACAATACGAGAAATATATAAGCCATTTAGAATAACATTAATATAATAGATATAATAACGCATATGAACAGAAATCTAAATTAATAATAAAGTCGATAATTGGACATATTATACTCACGCTTGCACACACGCATATACGCCCGCTCACGTACCAAGGCAGTCCTATTTGGGCACAGTTCAGTTTGTATATAGCAAATATTAAAAAAATTAATGCCATGTCAGAGATTAGAGCTGCAAATATTCAGATAGGATCAGTGCAAACGATGCCTTGTTTTTTTTTTGTTTTCTGCTGACGCGGAAACATTAAAATGTAGTTTTTTTCCACATTTCTTTTACCAATTTACTTTCGGTTTTTATATTTCTAATTTCTGGAAAAAGTTGTAGAACGGATAGCTTTGGTTTTTATTTGCATCATAACGCGTGTCTTGGCTTGTACAACAGCACCCTTGGAAATGCTTCATCCTAGTTGACGATACCTGCTATGGTGTCGGACGATTTTTGCTTGTTAAAAGCCTTCCGTAAAAAGTTTTAAAATTAAAATAAAAGTAATTGGTAGATTTTTATAAACTTTCATAAGACTTTCATTACGAAAATAAAACGAACAAATGAGGCAATTAAAAATGGAGAGATATTCACATGTAAAAACTACCTGATTTTTAGTCTTAGCAAGTCAACCGCATAACGCGGAAAGTAATAAAAGCTACTACAAAAATCATCAATAATAGTTAACAACAGATAATTTCTCACTGGATATTTCACACTCATTTGCCAATCTATACTTGCTAGTAACGTTAATAAAAAAGTTACAAACTGAATTTAGGAAAAAACTGAAAATATAGAATTAATTATAAAACTTGTGTAATTGAAAAAATTTATTATTAAAAACAATATTCGAACAGAGTACAAAAATGATCAAAAATATTTATCGAAAGTTTACATTTATTTACTTGTAATGAATAATAATAAAAAATTTCAAAGCTAAATATTTTTTGATACAATATTTATCTATAAAATAGATGAAGTTGAACATTTCGGACTTTTACTTCCTGCTTAATAGCGAAAGTTGATTGGGACGCGACATTTTAAGTAGGACCTAGTTCAGTGCTATTGCGCATTAATAGTAATGGCACACAGTCAAGATGCCGAAGAAAAAGAGAATCGCAAACTTCAGTTTTTCAATTCTTTAAAATATTAGAATTATTCTTTGCACTTTTTCAAAATCCAGACACAATTGGCAAGGTACTCTATAATTGTCTGTTAGTGCCAGTCGTTTACGAACATAGCAAATTTCGTTTTGCTTTTTGTGTTTTTTAGTTTTATGTCCTAAAACAACGAATTTCGCAAAATACAATGCATATTCTTGAACAAAACTTTGAAAAAATCGAGACGGTTTGGTGAAATGACTGTGTTTCGAAGAAAGAAAATTCCCTAATCCTTATTGTGCTTCGTATATCTTGTCGATCTCCGTTGTTTCTATCCTCGGTTCTTTTATCTTATCAAAAGCTGACTGAATCTACATTTAACTGATCCTTCTCCCTTGTGTCAATTCTGAGCGAAGATCTGTTGCTGACATATCCAAAGGGGGGTTAAAAAGAAAGGAAAACACACTGCACAGGGAAACAACAAAGCATTAGTGCATTCTGGATGAAGCAGCCGTAGAGATATACAAAATTCCAATCGAAAAAGCGAGTTCGCTAGAACCTAAATACCACATTGCTGCAGATTTTTAATGAAAAAATCCAATCGTTAGTTGATAAATAAGTTTTGTTTCGTGAATGTCGTAGTTTCTGTAATTTAAAAAATGCACTATATTGCAACAGACCACCAAACTTATGAAATACAAAAACTGTACACCGAAATATCGACCGCATAACTCCTTCAAACAAATAACTTATTATGCATGATAGAAGCTAGAAAATAAAGCTAATTTTTTGTGTAACTAAAAGATGTTCTGAGAAAACTTACGAATGGGATTTTTAAAAGATGCAGTAAACAATTTACTAATATTTACACTATTCGCGTCGATCTAGCAAACATAGAGGAAGAAAATGTAGTTCCAGTTGTATTTGTTTTTTTCCAGATAAAAAAATAAAAAAAAATGTTACTTATACACGTATGTTTCAATTACTACTACGAGAATTACCCCTTCTTAGTAGAGTCTCGAAAATGTAAGTATCGATTTTGAAATGTCTGCTATTTCAGTTCAACATTCGTGGATGCGTTTTTTTTTTTTTTACTTCATGCAATGTATCTAGAGGAAGTTGGTATGATTATGCAAAGAAAATGAAGTTAGATTAAGCGTTTGAATGTGTTCCGCGTTTGCTTTCCTTGGCTAGAGTTCTATACTTGAAATGTCTTGCTTGGAAGGTTCGGGTACAAAGTCCACATGGTCAAATTATAAACATGCTTAACCCATCAAAAACCTGAAGTCATTCATCTCGAGGTTCAGAGCCGGTAATTCTGGAACAATTGCAAAAAACTCTAATTCGTTCTAAACTGGATTATGGCTCCATGTTTTTCGGCTTCAAAGATTAATCGTAGAAAATTAGACAGTTTGAAAAACATGTAAGCCTCATAAGTGAAAAAATTAGGTCTACATCCATTACTTCAAGCTGAAATTAATATTAATTCTCTTTTTATTAGAAGAAACTTACTGGCTGACCTTTACTAAAATACCATATTACAATTATCGGGACTTAGACAACGGTATTTATAATATCGATATGAATTGAAAATTTATACAATCCAAATTTTACTGCTGTCAGCAGCAGCAAGGATTACGCTATGTTATCAGTATTAATACTAGCATATCGCTCTAAAATATATTTCCTAGCCCTTAGACAAACGCAGTACTTGGGACTATATTCTCAATGATATTAATGGTTGGAGAAAATATGTGGTTTGTATAGTCTCAGTTCATTACCAGCGCTTCAAAATAGTTCGTTTAAGCATAAATACCACCCAACTCTACGGAAGATGAGGTATGAATTTATTAAAATCATTGATTATAAAGAAGTAGTGCAGTTTTGTTGGGCATACCCGACCATGCTAAATGTAATCTAAATAAGGCTAGGGAGGCCGCATTAGACGGTACTCATTATTCGTCTCTTTCGTCCGAAGATATAAAGTCCAGAATTGAAAGCGTATTAAAAATAAACCAGAATGAACGTTGAACTATAAAATGGTACAAAATGGGCCCTTCTGATGATGCCAGGGCACCCCGTAAACTGTGTCAGTGTCCGACAGACTAGTGTGTAAATTCGTTACTAAAACGCAGATTAGGATGGGTCACGCACGCATAGCTCTTAACATTATGGATAAAAATGTAGACCTTGCGATAATCGTATCTCAATTAACTTTGAAAAGGATTCTTACTCTGATGATGAACAGTGTAATCTGTTTCGAAACGTTAGAGTTATGATGAATTTTTTTTCCAACGTGGTTTCCACCGAAAATGGACATGTGGATAACTTCAACAACCATGAAAACCTTTCCTTCTTTTAAATCAATAATAAGGATTCTAATCATTTATTGTTTAACTGTAGGAAATGTGTAGCAGGGTGGTGTTTTAAAGTAAATTATTGTATATGAAGCCTTTTCCACCATATTCTCTTCATTATTTACTTTGTTGCGTTAGGAACACTGAAGAACGGTCAGTTATTAGTTTTATCTTAAAATTAGTATTAAGAGGTTTCGTTGTTCCTTTTTATTTATTTTTATTTTGTTGATGCTATTTCGGTTTATGTTTTTATTTTTCTTTCCTTTTAGTTAATTATCGAATTTTTGATTTATTGTCAGTTTTACCTTGTTTGTAAATAGTCGTACTAATTATAGTGGGCGGCTTAATTGGTTCCGTGTTGCACTCACAAAAAAAAAAAAAAAAAAGAAAAAGAAAAAAAGAAAAGAAAGAAAAAATAGTCGGTTAAAATGAGCGACTGTCAAAACAAGAACAATTAATAATGGCGAAAATTTTAAACATACTTTGTATTTCTTTATTACTATATTTGCTGATATCTTTCTTCCGATTATATCAATTTTTCGATTAATTTTATTAGTAATTATTTACTTTTTTTCTTACCAAAGCAGCATCAAGTTAGCCCACCCATGACGGAATTTCAAAGTCGAATTTAATTAAACAAAATTTTATTTTTTAATAAATTTTTATGAAGTAATTGAACAGTCTCCTTACCATGAAATTAAAATGTGATTATTAAGATACAACTTTATTATACGCATCATAAAACGACACCGTATTTTTGCTAATTAGAGGTATGTTATTTTCACAACAATTCTACATGAAACAATAAAAATCTTCGAATAAAGTGGATTCCTGAAAAATTCAAATATTTGGAGAAGCTTTTGCCAGTATCCTTAAAATAAATTTTTCTTTTTATGGCGTGGCACAATTTCTTTTCTTATCAGCAGCACAATTCGGCACAAAACTAATGCTTTCAACGGATATAATCACTTTTTAAAAATTCTCAAATTTTGGGGGGGGGCTATCGTCAAGTTAGCCCATCAGATTAATTTTTACTAATACTGCATGTTTGCGGCATAAAATTTTTTATTATCAGCACAATTTGGAAAAAACGAGCACAATTTACTGAATTAAATTTTATTTTGAAATTCCACCACGGGAGAGCAAACTTTTAACGTCGCTTCTAACCCATTAACCAGTACTATCTTTATTGTTATTTATTCTAATCGCCGAAATAACTCGTGTATTATTAGATGGCTTAGTGAAACGTTCATTATTATTAAATGCGTATTTCTTTTTATTTTTTCTCCTCTTTTTTGCTTTGCAATTTCATTTTCACGCGGTTCGTTGGAAAAAAATACAATTTAAGTTTTGTATGAATGAATGTCATAAGAACTTAACACGGTTTTGGCATATAATGTACATTTCCTTGAATTCATTTTTTTTCGGCTTCACCCGAAGTAGTAGAAAAACCATTTCATACAGGATTTTAAAATGTTACCGATTCCGGGCCAAAATATAAAGAATTTATCCCGGTAAAATGTAACTTGAGTTTTACTTTTTTTTTAGGTACGTCAGCAATGGACCTTCACCCAGCAGCAACAAGATAGAAGAGGGTCAGTTAAATACGGATTCCGTTATAAACAATCAGAATGAACGAACCAAGCACTGGGATGATAATGGACTGGGGGAAAAGAGACAGAATGTAGGAGGCGCAGTAAGGACCAAGAAATCTAAGGGAAAACAAATTGGAATAATGAATATCACGTGCAGACAAGAGGGAAAGACATTCGAAGAAGATTTGGTACGGATCACAGATAGTTTCATAATTCGGATGAAGGTGACAATGAGGAGGGTGAGTTAAATAAAAATAAGAACTCGAGAAAGGTAACCTCGAGTGTGACCAAGGTACAAACGAGCGATAGAGCTAACAACGGAATTCAGTAATGGAGGAAAGTCATAAAACCCAGGGTGGGTAGGAAGATTTGTCTGGATGGACCGCTGGAAGGAATGATTGTTGAGAAGGAAGAAGCTTAAATATCTGACCAGAATCTAGTAGGAAAATTTATCTATAGAGGTAGCAAGAGGGAAGTGGGAATTATATTGAAATAGAGACACGAGGAATGAGTAACACTAGTCGAGGAATTTGTTATTTCATTTTCCAATTCTTTTATAACCTGCAATCCGTATCACGTTGATCTTCATTCCAGAATCTTTGGAGACGACCTTAATTACTTCTGCTATTGCATGTTGGTTTTCTCTCGTTTTTTAAAACTTAGACCATTGAAGCAGTAAAGGTGATTATTAAAAAACTGCTTACAATATGGCGAAAAGTTTACACGATAGTGTGCTGAAATTGTTAGTAACAGGACCATAGACCAGTGGTTCCCAAACTTTTATGATCTTGGAACCCAAAATCGATATTATTTCACGGGGCAGTGCCAAATGAAAACTTAACAAGTAATTGTTGCTGTGTAAACGAAATTTGATTTTTTCCTTTTTAATTGAAACTTTCACTACGATTCCACATCCCATTAACTTATAATAAGACGTATCGCAATTACAAATATGTAAATAAAAGTTGTTTAATAAAATTTTTTAAACAAATTAATGCGAAGAATCAATAGAAATAGTTTTAAAATTTGATTTAATATGTCTGATAGTTGGGCATACGTACATCCGGAGTAGCATCCAATTCGCTCCTAAATTTATTTTTCGGTATAAGCTGAAAAGCCTGTTTCGCATCTATATGCAGTTATGTCTATGAAATAACTAAAAATCTATCTCTTTGTATTTACTTTATAAATCCTGTAAATCATACCAAACAATCAACAACAATGCTTTCGGAAATCTTTTCTTGTGCCTCGCTTACCTTATTAAATAATGAACCGTTTTCAGAAACGGCATTAGATTTTGAAACAGCTTGCTACTTGTAAGATCCATGACAAACTAAAAAAAATCAATCTATAACTACTTACAATCAATACATACATACGAAAATCACGCATAGATGTACGAATATATACAGCGCTGTGCTTTAATATTCAAACATTATTAGAAAATCACATTCCCCCTCCTCGTAAATTTAATCAAATGAGACAGAAAGCAACCTATCATGTTACAAATCCGTTGTTTAATTTTTTTATAATTACAGAAAGATCAATTAATTTAAAATTCAGATCGGTATTAATTTTATTTGAAATGAACAAGTAACAGTTTTTGGAAAGCCACTTTTCTTATGGAAAATGATGTGATTATTTTCAAATTTTCTAACAAAAATAATACAAATTCGATTCTTCTTGGTTTCCCAGTTTTTCCAGTTGGAAGGCTACCCTAACGATTTTGTCGCGGAACCCACTTTAGGAACCGCTGTCATAGACAGTAGCGTCGATGTAAACAGCAACGGAGCCACAACCGTTATTATGTTTCGAACCGTCTGTATAGAAATTCTCGCAATTTGCATGCTTTTCAATCAGTTAACTTATGTACGATTATGGTGTGATTTTCGTTATAGGGTGGCATTTCAATAACAGGAAAAATTGAATGTGTCCGCCCGGGAAGAACGTTATGGAAATTAAATGAAATTATTTTGTATGATTCGGAGACTGCATGGTAAAACTTTTGATAAAAGGTGTTTTTAACGTGGGCGGAGAGGGATTAATTATTATCGGCTATTGCGCTGTTCTATGAAGACGAATAAAACGTTTGAATTGCATTTTGTGTTGATGTAAGTCGAGCAATAGTTTCGAAGGCTTTGTGAAACGGGGATAGTTAGAATTGTACAGTGAGCTCCGAGTGCTAACCGAAGAGCGCTTTATGGTGGACAACATGCAATGATTTCTAAAACGTACGTTTCACAGATGAATATGCCGGGAAACGGTAATCGCATTCCGGAAGGTGTGTCCGCTCCGTAAGTTATGCACGATCATTTTCGAAGTAAATTTAAAGTTTTTAAGCAGGTATGGTTGATATGGAATCCGAAGTAAGCATCGAATATTAAACCGAGCCATGTTTCCGGCATGCGCAATGTTTGTTTAGGATATTAACATTTTGCGGACACTGAAGTCTACAGAAATGCACGTCGTTGTTTTAATCCGAAGGCCGTGGTTTCCAGTCCAAGGTCGTGAGTTGTTCGTAATGCGAAACTGTTTTGGCCGCACTGATGCTCCGATGCGGTACAAAAACTATGAAGACTGCTGCTCGGACCGGTATTACATCTTCGATATGATAGTTAGAGATTTGGGCCGAGCACCGATTATAAGCTCAAAGTTTTCTGATGTTATGTTTCCCTTCGTTACTGATGTTTCGATATATATATATATATATATATATATATATATATATATATATATATTGTATATATAATTACATCGTTTCTATGCATTGCGTGGCTTGTTTTTCGAACACGCATGTATTTAGGAAACGTGTTTGACTATAATTTACGTCAGTTTTATTTTTCCATCGTAAAATCTGCAGAAAATAATGCAATCCTTACGAATTAACATTTTTGATAATTCAATAAGTAACCGTGACGCGAAGTGCAATCGAAAATGGAGCCAGGCCCTATTGGGGGCGGTGAGCGAAGCAAGGTCCCGTAGTAAAATTAAAATCTTTAAGTCGTAAAACTTATTTTGTGACGTTTTCTTTTTTTAACAAATTTTTACGGAAACAAAAATTGATAATTTCCGATAATTCCATTCATAAAGGTGATGGAAAGAAAAACCTTCCACTTCAAATTCACTAGTAAATACCGGACTTTATTACAATTTCGTAATACCTAAACTATTCCGTCCCGTCCCGTCACGAATTCTGATAACATATTTATAATTTCGATGAAGAAATAAGAAAATTTCATTAATATAATTAGCCAGATTTACGGCTAATTCGATTTAAAAATGTTTAAT
The DNA here is from genome assembly GCA_039619475.1 of Icerya purchasi. NCBI lineage: Eukaryota > Metazoa > Arthropoda > Insecta > Hemiptera > Monophlebidae > Icerya > Icerya purchasi. Next base: position 417,312,212 of record CM077116.1, read on the forward strand.
TATTCGAAAAATTCGTCAAAACCTTCCGGAATAAGAAAATTAAAAAAACAAAACAAAACAGGCATCACTTTTATGTTAATAGTATACCTTAGGTTTTTACGAAAAGATATTGAAAGTTAATTTATGTTTTTGCTTTCTAAACATTTAATTCTGAACTTTATTTTCGATCAAGAGTATTAACAATAACCGTAAACACAGAGAAAGCAGATTGCTTAGATCATCGACTTCTGGGAGAAAATCGATAATAAGAACCTAGTTGCAGTTGCAATGTCGTTTCCGTTAAATTTTGCCAGCAACTTTGCAAATAAACATGGAGATTTGTGTTTACATATAAACACCGGATGAACGGCCGGGCTAATGATATCTGAAATTATGTTTTTTAATTAAAAATTTATAAACGATTTTTAAAATTGTTAATTTCAATTTGCTGTTCCGATTGACTATTTCACTGACTTCCGAAAAGAAAAAAAAAAATATCCCTATTTATGTTTATTCATGTGAATAGATTTTAATAATTGTTGGTCATCCGAAAATAACAACATCATGTGAGCATGAGCATCGATAAAAATAGACACTTATGGTCATCGAAAAACGTGAATAAATGTGGTACGTTCGGATAATTTTTTTTTACTTATCAATAAACAGATGCGATTGTCTTAAAATACTATCAATTTGCCGCAGAAATGTAACGTTAATACCTTAAAATAGCTTAGAATAAAGAAAACGAATTTCAAACCGCCACGATGCAAATTATTAGAAAGTTGCTACTTTTAAGGAAGTTGATTTTTAGCGGGGAAAAAAATATAACTTTTCAAAGTTGCGGGGTAAGATATTAAAAAAATAATACCGTCTTCGAAATTCACTGTAAAAATTAAATAAAAATGCTCTAAATAGTGAAAGATACGATAAGATTACAGTGAATTCTTGAACAATATTCAAGACCATAACTAGAGTCTCGGTACATCGAATTCAAATTGTAACAATTAAAAAACCACATTAAATATTCATCATGTTTCCAATTAAAAAAAACGATCATCCACTGTGCTATATATACGCTCATTAGATCGTTTCTAGATACTGTATAATTTCTCTGCCGACTTTAATAAGAATTATCATAATATTATCATCACCTTAAGGTATTTCACCGTAAAATATATCACCATTTTTTTATCGAATATTTCTTTTTTTTAAATGCATTTTCCTTAAATATTTATAGTAAATCTCGAAGAAGTCGATATCGCGCCTGTTTTTTAATTTTATTTTAAACTAAATTTTTCCTTCCCTTTAATATAAACTTTATAACGATAACAGAAAAATAAATTATAATAAAAGGATTATTTTGTACAAAGCAGTAATTTTACCTGATATGCAATAACATTATTTAAACGAGATACACGTAAACTTAAAAGATTTCAAAAAATGTTAAAAAGTCAGAAGATTTATAATAGCCATTAAAATTGTATAAAGGAATAAGTCGTTTTCAGTGGTTATCCCGCTACAGTCTTAAATTCGTAAACAGATAAATTTATTTTTCCTTAAAAATAATATTATTATCGCTTATCATCCGTTGGACTTTAATAATGTATACTATGAAAACGGTAAATTTACAGTAAAACATTTACATCGGTTCAATAGATTATTAATTGAATATGTTTCCTAACGTGCATCAAACCACGTGGCATAATTGCAGTAGTATTACATATAATTTTTTTCCAAGCATACTAAACTGATACGATTTTTTCACGCCACGGAGTTTTTTAAAAGACCATCTCTATGCATAGATTTAAAATGACTAAGTCAGCGAATTGTGTTCAATTTGTGCGATTTCTCATTTCTTAATTGGACGTAATAGTACTGGTTTCAATTTCCGGTGCTCGCGGAGAACTCAGTAAATAAGGATTTTCAGAAATTTAATGAAATTACCATCATAAAAATTAGCGAAATCAATTTAACACCGTAAACTTGATCGGATGGATCGCTTTAAATCCTATTATAATAACGTAATGCATAATCAATTTGTCCCATCGGTAATGTCCAATGTGGGAACCGAAAAAACAAAGAAAAAGCAATAAACTGAATTTTTTCAATGTGTGAAATATTAAAAATAATACACTAGGAGGCAGAAGGTATTTTTCGAAGCTCAGAATTTCTCGCACAGAAACCCATCAGAAATAGCTCATTCAAAAAATTAATTTTGAATTTGACAAATTGAACACTATTCAAAATGTTCGAAACGGATACTTTTAGAAAAGATCGGAAAACGCTACATCCGGCTTGAAAAATAACGCTTCTCGCCCGGGAAAAAGTGAAATTCTTCTGATTTCTGACGCGTCTTATTTTTGCAGTGACTATCATTATGGCTAGTTTAATAAAGGACGATTAGAAACACGCTACAAAAATAATATTAATAATAATAATGGTAGTAATGATAATGATAATAATAATAATAATAATAATAATAATAATAATAATAGTAATAATAAAAATAATGATAATAATAGTAGCGAAATATGCTGAAGGAGGACACTACTTGAAATCTCACACGTGTGTGGTCTGGTCGAGAGTTCCTTTAATGCAGCTCAAGTTCTGATCCAAACCTTTCTTCACACTTGTGGTGTTTCTGTGTAGAGAGTAATAGGTAAAGTTTTAACACAATACGTGAAGCATTTTGGCAAAGGAAGTCCAAAGTACTATATCAAACCTGCACTCACCTTAACAATAATAATATCCTGATAGGAAAAAGATTTATACGCCAGATACACGTGTATATGCTCCGATGATACTCCACACGGCGGCGGTAGTATAATATAACCCCCTAAGTGGTGGAACGTTTTTCTATTGTATCATTCTGTGCATTTGAACGATTTTCCTGCTATTTTAACTGAATTATAGGGGATGTGTACTATTGTTTACAACTGAACGGACACACACGGCCCTGTACAGGAACGCGTAAAGGTTGTTTTTTAACCGTTACACGGCACCGCGTCGACTTCAAGGCAACCACTTATAATATATATCTCTCTCACCTTTAACACTTGCCTTTTGTAAGCCGCCGCCATGTTCCACTTCTAGCGCCGGCCGAGCCGCCCACGCTCTCTTTATTTCAATTATTTCCAGAATAGACCGTCGCGCAGATAAATTATCGACAATGATTCGGAAAAACGAAACAGAAATCACTTTAAATCGCCACACCGACTACCGACATAAATAATCGATAATGACCGACTACAACACTGTATCCAGAGATCTACTCAAATATGCGAGCACGTCGCCTCCGTATTAGAATTGAACGCAGAAAAGCTGCTCGATCGGTCTGTCCTTTAGCAAAAGGTCTCTTTTGGGGAAAAAAAAGGCAAAAATGAAAAAGGCCGATGACCGTTATGAAACGAAAAGTGAACGAAAATCAGTTCCGAAATCCGGTTGAAAATTTAGAAATAAACGAAAAATAACAAAAATTAATCGTTTCGCGGATAATTAAATAGAAAAAAAATACGAATTCTTTTTTTTTCCACTTTTTTTTTTTTCTTTAATTTTAATGGGTTTGTCAACGAGCACATCAGTCCGAAAAATGGGAAGAAGGAGGAAATTAACATTTTTAAACGGTTAAGGATAGAGAATAAATTCGAGGGCAGGCGAATAACAGAGGGAAACGAGAGAATACAACTGATAAGGGGAGTAAGGATACCGAGTTTTAGTAGAGAAAAATGGAAAAACGATTGCTTGGCAGAAAAGGTCAAGAATATTCAGATAAAAAATGCTATCGAGAGGATTGAGTAAGATGAAAAAGACAAATTGGAGTAGAAGCAGATGAAAATCGAGAAAATGATGCAGGAAGAGACTATGATTAAAACAAAGACGACAAATAGGCCCGAGATTGTGGAGCGTTTAGGAGAGGGCAAGTGTCTAGAAAACCATGGACACGGAGGAAGAGATGGTTGAATAGAGAGACTAGATATAGCCAGAATTCAAAAAAGGTAGAAAAATAGGAGTGGAATTAAGAAAAGTAGAACAATATTATGACCTGAAAATGTGCTCGACAATTTACTCCTGGAAACGGAAGAACTGGCTGATGAATATGCACTAATTCACTACACAAATGACACCAGGAAGTCATAGGAGATCGATCTCGTTCGAGTGAAAGAGAAAAAGCTTGTGGATGAGAGAATGTGAAGTATTACACAATCGGAAGAAAGAGCTGGAAAAGAAGATGCGATAGCTTGCGGAACACTTTTAGAATCCGAGAGTCCTAGCGAAGGGGACTTGTCCCTCGCAATACATTAACCAGGAGCCGGAGAAACCAATTTCAATATCATTTGACAGATTTCACGTCGGAATAGTTTGTGGGTTTTTTTTTTTCCTATACCTAACGATTGTTTCGGCTTGCCATCATTTTTTTTTTTTTTTTTTGGCTATCGTGAAGGCTCAGTATTGTAATCGAATGCTATTTTTATTTATTTTGAGTTTCTATTAACCGGGGAAGAAATAGTTTTTTGGTAACGTAATTTTTTATTATTCCCATTATTTCGCAGAATTGATAGGCGGTAATTGTGAGTGTTTTTTTTTTTTTTTTTTGTATCCGTTGACTTAAATTTTCTGATTACTTTTTTTTTTTTTTTTTTTTTTTGAGGCTTCGATTCCGCAATGTATGATTTCGCTACATACCGGCGTAATAAAAAGAGAAACAGGCAAAAGTAAATTAATATATGCCTATAGTACGCTAACAGATGAGAAGGTAAAAGAATAAAGAGGACAAGGAAAATGAGAAATGCTAGGCTTAAGAATTAAGAATAAAAACGAAATCGTCGATTGAAAACAAAAGAAAATCGGAAGAAATTTTTTTTTTTTTTTTAAATTGTTATTGTATTACAAACTGGCCATCTAGGCGATTCAGCAATATTCTTAACAGGGAAATATTTAGCATGAAGGGAGAAGTACTCAATAGTACCTACCCGACGAAGAAAATATGATCGGCATTGCCGACCTAAATCACATCCCGGATAATAAAAAAGGGAATATTGTCTATTTATCTTTTATTTTTATTCTTACTTTTAGCTCAGTCTTCGCAATTTAGCCGGATGAGAAAAAATCGTCATGAAATGAAGTTAAACAAAAAACAGACGATCATGATTCAAAACGGCACAGCGAAGATGTGTAGATAATAGTTTAGAGTGCAGCTGATCTGCGGCTGATCGGGGTAGATCGAAGATTCGAAAAGAAGAAATGACAGAGATATCGTAAACTAAAATAGATACTAATGTGAGGAAAGTTGGTGTACTAAAGGAAGAGAATTGAGAAATGTCCAGTTCGGCTAGCAGATCAACAAATCAGCTACAAAAAAAAAGGAGAAAATCGATTAAAGAAGAAGACCTGGCTTACTTTCAAAAATATTTCCTTGCACACGAGAAAGCTATTCGTCAAAACTTACATTTGCAGCGTTGCATTATACGGTTGAGAATCCTGGACTGTGCTGGATAGAGAGATAGGTCCAAATTGCGGGCTTTCGAATTGCTACTGGAGAATGCTGAGAATTCCCCGGACGGAGAAAATAACAAATGAAGAAGTATTCCAAGAATAGAGGAAAAATCGCTAATAATGACAATAATATAAAATGGGAATATAGTTGGCCGCTTAATTAGACACTCGACTTGGATGACAAACTTAATTGAAGGAAGACTGGAAGGTAATCGACCAAAAGGAAGACTTTCAAGTTTATGGAAAGCGTAATAAAGAAAAGAGAAGCTATACGGAAGTGAAAAATTAGCCCGCGTCAGAAAGGGCAGCCATGTTGCCCACCAACCAAATGATTGAGGAGATAATGATGATGATTGTAGTATTGTAATACGACTCGGTCACTATTTGATGAGTCCTTACCGGTGGTGGTAGCCTTTTAAATATACGATGAAAACTAGTTATAGCAACCTCTTCTATCGGTTATGCAAATGAATATTGCTGAAACCGACAGAATTCCGTAAAACTATTAGTCTCTATCGGTTATAACAACACCGGATATAAAAAACTAAAAAAATCATCTTTTATCATAGAAATTTGCTTCAATAGGTTCTTGCAGATAAATTTAACAGAAAAAAAATCAGGATCTATAAAAAAAATTAAGTTAATATAAAAGGCGAGTGTGTTAATTAAGGTGTTAAATGTTTTTCTTTTTTCTAAATTTAATGAGAAACTCGTAACGTCGCCGGCGAGTAAACGCATATTCTCGAAAGACCAATACCATCCACGAATGGATCGATCTACGCAATCCATCAGAGTCGTCGGAAAAGAATAAATTTTGTATGCGACCGGTACACGAATATCCGTTTCTTGATTTTTCATCGTAAAATTAGGAATTCCGGAGAAGAGAAAAAACATATGAACTCTAATCTACCGACCAAATCTGCAGATTTGCGATTCAAGATAAGATTTTGTAAAAGTATACAATGTACACAAACTGTAATTAATCTGAAAAATTCCAGAGCCATACTCTTGCTGTTTATCTAACGTGTTTCTTCTATTCCGCTGCTGTTATGGCTAAAATTCGAGTTCGCTGATCCATTAGCATATCGTTCGTTTTCAATTCTGTCTCTTACGGCCGCCCATAAAGTTCTTCTTATTCCTCGTCCACTTTTTCAGTCGACCTTCGTTGTACCATCTGACATATAATACCTCTGAACCGAAGTAGCTCGACTTACTCCTTTTAATTATACATATGATTTTCCTATATTACTGGCGTTTCTCACCTGCATTTCCAATGTTAACCCACTGGCTCTCTGTATATGTAGTTGCTTCTACATTATACACCGTAATGCGGAATAAATATAGATTACCTTATACAATCTTGTCTTATTCTTAATTTCACGGATTTATGATATTCTTCCCTATTCCTTTATTTTATTTTATTCTATTTTTCAGGCGTCTTGAGTATGAAAGTATAACCGTAAAGCAGAATAGCGAGAGTGAGTGATGTGCTACATGATCTTTTGGCAGGTAGTTGATGTAAAAATTCAGAGCGAATAATCCAATAACAAACTCTAAAAAAATCTAAAAAGTCCATGACGTGTACAAAAAGTTAAAGAAAAATATGCGGATGTACAGCGACGACGGTAACCCATTAGGGTCACCTTCTTTTCGGGATGAATCGCTTCACCGGTAGTTAGCAAGGGTCTTTACTCAGACCTTTTTACGAATTACCTTTCAGGTAACATCCGCTAACATTAACATTTATGTCAGCGAGAAGAAACATGGCTTTCCAGATTTATTTCTACGCCACTGTATAAGACATATATTTACTGATATTAGAAATTCACGTAAAAAATACCCTTCCTCATTAACAATCCTCATTAACAATTTAGTATTTCTGCGTATTTAACATATATATTCACAAAATAACCATTTTACGTAATTTTATTACGTTATTTATTTCTTCTAAATATTTTCAACTTATTTTCATTTTTTTTTTTTTTACAAATTAATTCGGGAAATCCAGGAAAAGAGATCATTTTCAATTTTTGAAACTCCATTCCTTAATCAACTGGGAATTGGCATTTTGAGCTTTGCAATTGTTCCGTGAAAAATTCGTTGCTTAGCCGACGGTGTTATGTTCCTGTTAGTTAAGAACGTTAGAAAAAAAAAAAAGTAACAACCAAGAACAGATCTTTTCATCGGTATATCACACGCCCGAAAAATGAAATATTTTTCTACAAAATTTGGAGTCCTCGGCACTCTAAGTTTCTAAGTTTTTTTTTTTTTTTTTTAAAATTTACAAATATAAATCTAGGCGCCGTGTGTAACTACCTGGGCTATTACGGCACCTAGACTCACTTGAAATTACAGAAGGCGGTGCAGTCTGTTCGATGCTGCAAAATTCAACACTGCCCGAACACAATCCGGGTAGTTCGACAACAGACGGTGGGGTGAGGTATGACTAGAAGTACGGGAAGTATGCCGACACCATTTCAGCAGATGCTCTACAGTTGGTGAGGCCATGAACCCGCACAGAGGGCAAGTGACCGGAGGGGGAGCTCCTTCAAAGACGTGATTATGTGATAGTGCAGTGTGCCCCAGACGCAGTCTCGATGGGATCGAGAACTCCCTACGTGTGACGGGAAACGGCGGCCACCATGGGTCGGTGTCCGACTTTATGGACCTGAGCCAGGTTGTTTGTTCTGACCATAGTTTGCTCCACTCCTCAGCAAAGTGCATCAAAAAGACTGATGCGCCAAAACGAGGCAGTAAAGCGTTAAACGGCATCGGGCTAGATAGAGTTGCCTTAGCAGCCAAGTCAACCCGCTCATTGCCGGGAAACCCAACATGACCAGGGACCCATAAGAATGTGACATATACCTCAGATCGTGAAAGTTGGAATAGGAGGTTTTTTATTTTAATTATTAGAGAGTTGCAACTGTCTGGACTCTGGATGGCTTTTATAGATTTAAGTGAGTCTGTAATCAGAAGGGCATTTTGAGACGCTGGGTTGGAAGAGTATGTCTCAAGGCAAAGAAGGATCCCGAACATTTCTGCCTCTAAAGTAGAGCAGTAGTCGAAGTTTCTAAGTATGAATGTGTAACTTAAGCTATATTTTTCCACTCAGGCGCTGCTGTGTATGTACATATTTGAAAATATTTTGGATTTTGAAACTTCTTTACTCAGGCCGTTAATTACGTGAACATGCTTTTTTTTTTCTTTTTTGTTTTTTGCCCAAACAGAGGAGTTTAAATAATTTATTATCGGTTATATTTTTTTGTATTTCTGCAAGTGTTCCTGGGTTTTTTGTTTTATATTTTGAATTTCGCTTTTAGATGGTTGTCTACGGTGGCAACTTATGAACTTTTTAAATGGTTTTTGAGGTCATTTTAAATTCCATATTACATAGTTTTGACCATTTTTTGCCTTTTATTTTACAGTTATAGATTGTTTGAAGAAAAATTTTAATTATGACTTATCTATCGACTTTCAAATTTACATGTCATGCCTGCGCTATTGCATATTTTAATTCGATATTTTTGTTGTTTCCAAAGCATGTCGTTATGATTTCATATATTAGAATTGTACGGAATCCTAAAGAAAAGAAAATGGGTTAAAAATGTTAATAAAATCACGGTAGCTTGTTGCCTACCTATTCGTGCGAGTAATTTACGATACCCGTGAAAACTCGGTTCTAGAGGAATGCGAGAGTAAACTCATTTATTTGCCGTTTCTTTCTTGTTCCGTCACCTCTATGTGATGACTGAAAATTTCACCTGTGCTGTGAACCATATTCTATATTTCAATGTATTATTCTTCGAAACGTGCAACCTTTTGATCCAATCTTATCATTCTATTTCCACTTCTTACGATGCCCATTACGTTCTTGCACTTATCATAGTTATATCTTCGTTGGCCAGTTTCCTTTCTTTAATCTCTACTATTTCCCCTAACATAATCCCGGCCACTCTTTGTAACTTATTCTTCTCCGGATCCTCTGAGTTGAATCAATTCCCTTGCCGATGAGTTCGAGAGTGAGAAAACAAAAACAATCGATATTTACTTCGTTATTAAATCTAAAAGTCCCGACGCCCGGTCAAAGGTCTATAGGGGCTAAATTTCGTAATTTATCGTTAAGGCCTGTATCTGCCGCCAAGGAGAAGCTACATTTTCGGTATCAGGTCGTAACTGGCATTAAGGCCAGTAGCCGCGGTGAAATTTTTAGTTAAATAGCGCACCAACTATAAATATTTAATTAGTTAGTCAACGTTTCTTTCATTAAGGTGAACACTTCTGGTTTCCCGCGGAAATTGATAATTTAATAAATTAGCAGTATCGTACCGGCTCAGCGATAATGAAGCTTTTGCTACCTGTTTTATTTAACTTCTAGCCAGGTTGTTTTTTGTACGTACATATCTTCGTTAAATAGATTCCATGTGGCCATAGTCATGATTAACCCTTAGGCGTCTACATTAAACGTTGCCGATACGGCTGATGATGATTTTCCTATTTCTATTTAATTATTCCGGTTCGATTCAGTTTGAAATTTTTTACGTTTCAATCACCTACTACCCACTTTTCAACATTGCACTACATAGCCGATGGTGAAATGCAGTCTATTTATTGAGTCTAATGTCCAGCAAGAGGCTCCGCGATTATACTATTTACGTTAATTATTTAATGTAACAGTTGAAAGTAATTTAAATAAATTAAAAAAAAAAAAAAGTTATTTATTATTTCTTATTTTTCTTATGAGATCGCTTCGTTTGACTCGCACTCGTGGGCGCAACTTTTTATACCGTCTGTAAGCCTTCCAGCCGTCCGAAATGAATTAACTAATTACAAATAGAAAGAGCAAAATATTCTACCGCCGCTCGCTAAAAACACCTGCGAACAGTGGTTTAACTGAGAAACAGATCGCGCTACCGAGCGAATAAATTAGGAAAATGGTTTGCGAACGTGAATGGTTAAAACGTCAACCGAAAAATCAAGTCGATATAATTTTTCGTCGGCGTATCTATCGTAGCAGAAAAATAATAATAAAACGGTCCTCTCATCGTGTTTTTACGATTGCTCTGTTGTTTTCGCTAGTCGACATGTATCTGTCGCGCGGCAAATCATAGTTCAAAAGTGTTGTCTCGATGACGTCATCATTGCGATTAATTAACCCTTTAATGTTTTTACCTGAAACGAAACGCGTCCACTACCTCAAAAACCGTATATCCGTCAATGTAGTTCTACACAAAATAGGTGAACGCAAAGGTGCGACAGATTGATTTTTCCTATTATGCTCGTCCGGCACTTCGGTGCCGGCCGTTTATCGGTGTGTGGACGAAGAAACGATAAAAAGCAAACGAAAATAAACGAATAAGTAGAAGTTTAAAAGAGAAAAAATTGCCAACGGAAGTCCGATAGCAGCGAGCATATGTTGAAGAAGTTTAGAGCTTTTAAAGTTTCGGCGAACGGTGGGTGCGAGCCGAGGAAGACGGTCGTCAGATTATTAAGAGGTCGCTTCATTGGTTAAATTGTATCGATTAGGAGGAATAGGAGGCGGCCGGTTCTCATTAAATATCATTGTTAGGAGGGCAGCGGTCGCATGGACGGAGGTTGTGTTCGAGATCGGAGGTTGCGATAACGGGAAGGAGAGATGCATTATTATGCAGCGCGATACAGAGTGACACGGTAAGATGCTCAGTTGTTAAAACAGAAAAACGCAATTATTCTCTGTATAAGGACGCGGCGCCGACTCCTACACAGCTTTACCTGTGTGATATGGCAGAATGGTCGATGCCGGTGCATATTATTCACGATGCCGCGACGACGCGGACACACATTCGGCCGTAACGAACTTGGCTACCTACGACCTATTCTGCCGATGCCCCATAGGACTTATTTGCTCGTTAACCGGCGCGATACGACGCGACGCGATGCGATGCGATACGATACGTACGTCGGGCATGGCGTCTGTCGGCGGCCACATATTCCAGTCTGCGTTGACTCTTTTTTCCGGGAATCGTCACGCTGAAAAGACAACAAAAGCGAATTTCTGGCGATTAGAACGTTACGGAGCTCTCGGGCGCGCTCCTTTGTTTCAACGTCTATTATCATAATACGTCCAGCTGCCGCGAAGCCGGTTGTCTCGCTGCCTCTCGCCCGGTCCGGCCATCGGCACGGCGCCTCGTTGCGCAATGTTTACAAGAGCTCGACGAAAACTACTCCCACGCTTTCACTTAGACCGGCCGGCGCCAACCTGGGCAACGTCTGTTCCGCTGCAACTCCGACCGAAACTTCCAGCTCGGCAACACATCTTCGCAGATAAATGGCCTATCACTTGTCGTCCCGGACGACGCTTTCTTGGGTGAGGCGGAATTTTTTATCGCTCGCCTAACCTCCGCCTTATGCCCCTATCCCCTCCTCTGGCCCGTTCCAAACTCCTTGCCGTAGCTCTACACCGAAAACGACGTTTGCTTCTTTTCACTCTCTGAAATTTACATAATTCATTCGAACGCGAAATAATTGTTTCCCAGAAGAAGCGATTTTGTTGGGACGCAATCGGCGCGCGAAAATTTATGAAATTTTACTTGACCGACGAAGGCGGCCGGCGCGCATTCGAAAGAACAACACAGACCTTCCAACGGTGCAGTGAAGGAATAACAACAAACATCGCTCCCGCTGGAGAAGTCACACTAGTCGCTCCGGGCAATTAGCCGAAGCTGGCTCCTCTGGTGGCCGCCGCCTCGCGACCTTTTCGACGGCTCTATAATATTCCGCAAAAGATGGCTATTGATTTCCGATTCCGCTGTTCCAACTGGAAACACGAACGTGCTCATTTCATTTCCCTTATCGACAAACACACAGACACACACACACGTTAATGTGTTATCTGCTGTCCGATAAAAAATTTAAAAACTAAGATAAGAAATTTTCTCACACCGGATGCTCCTTCAAAGGTTCATAATTTGGCCAATTTAATTTAAAAAATTACTAAAGGACCGTTATATTTCCGAAAAAAAAAAAAAACAACTAAATAAATAATATACGTATCGGAATTAATCGTACATAAAAAGCTACTTTCATTTTGGGCCTGACAGAAACAGTCCCTGTATGACCGGGCACGTCAGATTCAAGATGACGTTATTTGAAAGTTTTAAACAGTAGCCCCGTAATTTTTTTTTCATGTACCGTTGAATAAAAATTACAATTTATCCTTTATTCCAAAAAACAAAATCGTCTAACGTAATTATTTATATGTGTTTATATAACTTATTTTACTTAATAATACATGATGTAAAAAAAAATACCGAGATAAAGTATTTTCAAAAAGGAATAAACGTGGTAATAAATTCACACGGTAAAATGATTGCGGAGAGAAGAAAGGCACGGCGAGTGAAGCACAAATTCAGAAATCGGCGGACTAAAAGTGTATTTAGCGGCATAAATAATCGTCCTTGAAGGCTGATAACTGATATCAAAAATCGTTTACGAAATATCTCAAAGGATCGAGTCCTTCAGCTGATAAAAACTACTCTCTTTGGAAGAGAGTACGCACAGAGACACCATTCAATTCGACCCATTTTAGATGAGAACAATACGTGGATTAGAAGTGACATCGAAAAAACGGAATTGTTTGCTTGCCATCTATTCCGTGTATTTTCACCGCATGAAACAGCTCCAGTGGGGTAACACCTGCAGTCAGAAAATAGTGTAATTAAACGATTTTGTCCGGTAGAGATAGCGCGAGAAATCGATAAACGCCGAAATCCGAAAAAGATTTCCCGGTATAGATGAAATTCCATTCCGTGCTTTGATAGAACTGCCGCGAAAAGCCTTTGTCCTGCTTGCATATATATTCAATGCTGGCATAAGACTAGAATATGTGCCTACCACTTTTGAAGTGGCCGAAGTCGTTGCGTTAAAATACCCGGCTAAACCAGCAGAAGAAGTGGCACCATATCGCCCAATTTCGTTGCTAATATCCATGTCTAAACTTTACAAAAAGCTTTTATTAAAGCGCCTGAAGCCATTAATTGACCTCCCAGATCATCAATCTGGCTTCAGAGAGACCAACATGTAACTATCGATCAGATCGGCAGACTAGTACAAATTATACGGAAAACTTTTGAAGAAAAAAAGTACTGCTTAGCTGCCTTTCTGGATGTTAACCAGGCGTTCGACAGAGTGAGACTTATTGCAAAAATTAGCAACCTTTTACATGGTAACTTCTGTCGCTTGCTTACTTCTTGCCTGATCGACAAACAGTTCCGAGTGGGCAACGAGAGAGGTAAAATCATCATTTTACTTGATGCAGGCAGATGTCCCACAAGGAAGCATCCTGGAGCCATTGCTGTACCTTCTGTGTACATACGATATGCCGGTGAATAACCGTGCTATTAGCCTGGCTGTGAGTGATATCCAAACGAACGCAAACGATAATTTACAACGTGCCTTAGATCGCGTCGCTGCACATGGGCTCAGTATTAAATTAAACGAAGCTAAATCGCAGCACGTGCTGTTTACGCTTAGGCGTACAGATCTCTCAAGTAGAATTTATTTAAGCAGTCAACCAATTCCACAGTATGATTTTGCTAAATATCTCGATATGTACTTGGACTCTCGGCTTTCATGGAATATCCAGGTGAAAGTGAGAAGAGAAAACAGATTAAAAAGAAAATATCTGAATTATATTGGCTTATCGGTAAGAATTCTACTCTTGATGTCCTTCTCTACCAGCAAATTATTAAGCTCCTCTAGACGTACGGAGTAGCAATATGGGGATGTATGAAAAAATCCAACCACAATGAAACACAAGCTCGGCAAAGTATCGATGGCTCGACCTATCGTTAATGCGTATCGTTACTCTCGTATAGACGAGATATTCATCGAGATCTTGCAGTTAAAACAGTCAGCGAAGTAATTAAAGATTTCGCGATTAGTCACGAGAAGCGGCTTCGACTACACAGCAATCCTAAGCCAGTTCGACTTCTAAATGCACGTGGGGACATATGACGTCTAAAGCGTCTCAAGCCACATGACCTCATCCTGTAGATGCCAAGTTATTTTTTTAGAAGCTTTGGTCCGATGACTAAATGACCTCGTACATGTTTATTTCACGTTAGTTATAATTAGCAACTATATTTAGCACTTACCAGTAGAGATTATGCTTTATTAAAAAAAAAAAAAAAAAAAAAATTATATGCGTAAAAACTTTGAGCATTAAACTTTTGAAAAAATAAATGATCCATTATGGACACGAGTTGCAATGGAAAATACAAAAAAATAAAAAAATAGTCTCGATAAACAAATGCTCCATTCTCGGCGAGTTTACCAGATTTTATCAAAGGCTATGTATGGAAAATCGGTAAAATAATTTCACGCCACGGAGAACAGCAAAAACATGAAAATGAGCGAATATCATTACAATTACGGATTTTAGCTTGACGAAACAGTATTTTACATAAGTCGGCTGCCGCTCAATACTGCTTGATATAAACAGTGCGGATAAACAATATCCGAGATATTCAGAATACAACCGAAAATTAATTTCGATTTCGGACATCATCCGTGACATGTACATATACCGGATGCGCATCAGTATACAAAACTGGAACCTTCAAACCCGCTAAACATCTCTTCGGCCCCTAAATTCTGGTCTTCCGTAACAATTATAGAAGACATTGGTTTTAATTTGGCCACGTCATTTTCCGCAAAATTAAGTGTCCTACGAGCGTGATAAAAATGGAACAATGCATCGTTTTTACATTATCCCTCCTGACACTTAAATGACGCAGCCATGAATTATGACGATATGAAAAAAACATTATAAAATAGATAACGTTTTTCTATTACGTGTTTTTTTTGTTGAAATAAGCTGTCGGTTAAATTTCGATTCGGTCAGATATTGATAGAATAAAGGATATAATAGTTGACGCATGGAGAGTACAAAATACAAGATGCACAATGAGATCTATAGAGAGCTTGAGTAGTTTTAGCAGATGAAAATACAAAACACAACGCTCAACAGGAAGGAATGAACATTCAAAGAAGATGTGATTAGCATTACAGATACTATTGTGTAGAGGAAACAAGGGAAGAATGAAATCGAGAGGAAGGTGATACAGAATGTTTAAAACGCACACGAATGATAGAAGTGACAACAGAAAGGGGAAAATACGTAGGGCATTTCAAAAGTATTGCTCACGACGTTCTTACGCAGTCTGTATGCATTTAGGAGGGAGAAAAACAGAAGGAATGTATACTGTGAAGTTTTTGCGTGCCTACAAAAGTCGTGTTTTTTGTAATGATGGAAAACCGTTCGGGTCGCGTTACAAATTTGGAAAAGCGATCGTGTATGAAAATCGAAACTTTTCGTGGTCATATAATCCCAAAGAAATTCATTCTGCACTTGAAGAAGCGTGTGGCAGTGACACACCATGGGGACTATACGAGTATTTCCCGCTGGAAAAAAAATTTAAAGAAGACTGTTTGTCGGTTGAGGATGCGCCTCGTATTGGTCGTCCAAGAACTTCGCGCGACTACACAAATATCGCCATAGTGGCTAGACTGATGAATAAAGATCAGCGTATGATGTGCGAAGAGATAGGTCCATACGGCTTGTATCGAAAACCTATCGACTACCAGCACTAAAAATCCGAAAATTGCGTTCATCAGTACTTGATCGCGGCGTTCTCATCTTGCATTATAATGCACGCCCTCATGACAACAATGAAATTTAAGCAATTTTTGTGGAATACGGCTAGGAATTGTTACCACATCCACCCTATTCGTCGGATATGGATCCTTGTGATTATGACCTGTTCTGCAAACTCAAGAGCCGATACGAGGAATCCGTTTTCCGGATTTAGAGGCCTTAAATAGTGTTGTGACATGACAGATTCGTGAGCTAAACTTCAAAAGCCTCCTGGACAGCATCCAGAACCTCCCCTGTCGCTGAGAACGTATCATTATGGAGGAGGGTGATTATATTGAAAGATTATAATATTTATATGACTTTATTAAATAAACATTTTTTTTTGTACGGGTACGTACGCATTACTTCCGAAATGTGACCTACGTAACTCGAAGGAGAAATCAACTTTATATTTCGATGCGGTCAAATTTTGTTAGTAGGAAGAAACAAACAATGGGAACGATGTGAGCAGAAGGAAAAGACAGAATTTAGGAATCTTTATATTTTGTATAAGGAATGGTTAAAACAGGGAAAGACGAGTTTTTAAACTAAAAAACCGTGAAGACGTCATCAAGAAACAACGAGCATAAGACAAAACCGGGTTTAAAGATTACAAAATTATTTTCTTATATTCCGTTACATTTTACAAGTGGCGGTAATTCGAAAAGTGTCGGTTAGAAAGGGAGAACAGGTCTGATTTTATAATAAGGAAAAATATCGAGCTGTGATTCGCAAAAGAACCTGTTCAAACAAGTTAGAAATCAGGGAAAAACGGAAACTTTTCGAAATAGCGTGATTATTTTTTTTCTGGTTTATCAAATTTCCTAATGCATGTGTATGCGTAAATCACGTTAGGCAGTATAATGCGTAGTCTTTTGGATTCGCAAATATCAGAAAATACGTATACTACTTTTCACAATCGACCTACCGAAAACAGAATACACAACTTAAATACGAAAGGAGCTCGATATGAATGCTGCCACAGGATTTAAGAAAACTGATAATTCAAATGTAGACATGTATGTAATAAGATTCGGCTAAAATCAATTTTTTTTTGTTTTTTTTTTTAACAAAAGTGCACGCTTGCTACAAATGAGCGAATGAAGAACCGACATGTAGCCAAGTTTATCATGAAGTCAAAAAAGTAAAAAAAAAGGAATGAAGACGAAAAAGGCACACTAGCATATTAAACAGCAAAAGCAATGTTTCGAGTTGTTTCTAGAAAGTACGAAATGACATTTACCAATAATTGCGATGTTGCTGAAGCTCGATGACTCTTTAGCTAAGGCGGATGCAGCGTTGTAAAGTTTTCTTTGTGTTTTTTCTGCAATTCGCGTTAACCCATATTATGCTACTGAGACACATTAACTGTGTAATGGTATTATTATACTTAGTCACGCCCTCAGAGATGCCGTCACGGTCTCGTAAATACCGTGGACTTAAAGTTATATTTTTTGATAGTTGTATATTGGTGGCTGTAAAAGCCGACAAAAAAATCTTTCACAAATATTCAAAGCATTCAGGTAGGACTTAACTCATGGATTACAATGTGCATAATCATTCAGTACAAAAAATATGCGGAAATAAATCATATTCAAACAAGCATCACAAATATCGGCAGCAATGCTCCAGATTCGGTCGATTTAACAAGAATTCACGATAGATAGAACATTTAGTGTCAGACGTAGAAGACAGTTTACGATATAAATACCGGTTGCAATGAATGTATCTTACAACGCAGAACAGAACATATCTAGGTTATCAATGTGTATAAAACGATGGATCCATAAACAACGAAGAATCAGTCTGCGGTAGTACCTATAAAAGTCATCATGCCGATTCACCAACCGTTAAGGAACACGTTTGTCCCTCCGGGGATCCACATTGGCGTGGTAAGGGCTACTATTTTGCGATCCTTCTGAGCAATGCTGTCGAAAATTATTCTTCCGACGAGAAGATTAAAGAAAGAGAAAGAATAGGAAGTAAAATTGCTGCTGATGTTGGAAGCAGCGTTTCTTTGTCTGTAGTCACCCATCCATCTAATATTGGTATTTCTAATTTAGCGTTTCTATTCATTAATATTTTGTACTTTACAACATTTAAGGACACGTCATTATAGTGCAAAAGAAAAAAATGAAAAAAAATAGAAACAAACATGATGACACTTAACCGATAAACCATTTTGAAGAATATTTAATTATTTGTTGGACTGACTAATTTGTGTTAAAAATTAGCGCATAATAAAGGGGGGGGGGTTCTAAGTAAAACAAAAAAGAACGGTTCTTCTAAATCAACTATAGTTAAAGAGTTACTACATTTATAGGAATATAAAATAATCTCGATTTACAGTTTTATTCCAAGTATAGTTGTTATTTATTTAATATAATTTTAAATATATTTTAAAATATACATTTTTTCAAAATAAATATACTCACTACCTTATTAGCGATAACAAATTGTAAATAAAATATTTTTTCACGACAAGGAAAAAATTAAAGAAAACGTTTCTACGAAATTAAAATTTTTTATATTAATAACATGAGCAGATTACAATATTTCCATAAAATTCCTTTTCGCATGTACGCTTTTAATACTATTTGATTTTTTCGGAATACTCGCCGGCCATCAATATCTACTTGTTTTCTAAAGTAATGACATAATTGCTTTTCAAAAGGTCAAATAGTTGATTGAAAATTGGAAAATTATTATTATTTTGCTTTGTTAATTTTATTAAATTTTATTACTAAACAAGCTGCTTCGGAATAGTACCTATAGGAATAATACCTATAGACTTAAAGTTAGAAACTGTAAACCAAATCGAAACATGGAAACAAAAAGAAAAAATTTTCGACAAAAAAACCTTACGAAAACAAATCAATAAAATTAATTCAAGTAGTATACGACTTTGGCAACTCCGATGTGATAAATCAAAAACTGGAAGAGTAACACGGGAAATAGTACCAAACTTAGAAGAAAGACTACAAATGAAACATTTTTATACCGATTATAACTTCACTCAATTTTTAACCGGACATGGAAATATAATGGGGTGTCTATATGAAACGATTTAAAATTGCTGAAACAGACATCTGTATAGACTGTAAAGAGAAAACAGACGATTGCTTTCATTCGATTTTCGAATGCGATAAGTTTAAAAACGAAAGAGAAAAACGGAAAATAATAAAAAAACCAATAACCGAAATACATAAAAAAAACTTTTTTAATTTGATCAGCTTTGTCAACCATGTAATGAATAACAAAACAAAACACATAAACAACAAATAATAACAGTAACAATCAGAAACTCTGGCTGAAAAACCGCAAGGTACAGCGGAGTAAATAAATAAATAAATAAATAAATAAAAAAAAAAAAAAAACAAAAAAAAAAACAAGCTGCTTCATTGATATATTCGTATTGTTTAAAAGTGAATTTTACTTTATGTAAGTTATATTTCACGCTAATAAGAATAACAGTTTCCAAGTGATTGAACTATGCTACATACCGCGAGGGAATAAACATTTAGCTCTAAATTATTTATTTTTCAGGAGGTGACTATATTCTGGGAAAAAATAAAAAAAATAATAAGTAATAATTGTTATCACATATTCAGCAAAGCAGTTGAGCATGATGTGTCAACTGCCAAGGATTAAGTATGAATAACCGTAATTTCAGTTTACATAATACTAAATTAAAAACAACTATTTCCTGTAAAGTTTTTTATAATAATTTTCTAGGGCCAGTCAATTAAGCCCAAACAAATGGTTCCCGTTAAAAATAAATATGAAAATGGGAGAATAACTTCTTAAGACAAACAAATTTCTTCAATAAAATTCAGGTGCTAGATAGATTTTGCTTTTTTCAAATTAGTAGTTTTTCATAATCATTAAAGTTGATTTATTTTTCATTTTTTGTCTATGTAAAAATTTATTATAAAGCACAAGGTTTTTTCTTGAAACTAAAAATTTGGTCGTAATAGGAAATTATTGCCGTGATTGACTAATTATTTCAAGAAATTTTTTATTGAAATAACTCACTAAGTGAATATATAATCAGCATTTCAAGTCTTTGTAAGAGGAAATAATTTTTGAAGTGATATATGAACGAAAAAAAACATTTAAAACCGTTGATTTATTTTCTAAGCAAATTAATTCCTGATTTCGCGAGGGTGCTTTTTTTGATTCAATGATTAATTTACGCCTTAAATTTGATATTAATTGAAAGAAAGAAATCAAAAACTCACTAACACTAAACTAGGTTTACTTGGAAAAAGGATGAGGCCGAATCGTGTCGCGGCCGAAACGTATCGGGGCCAAATCGTCGAAGCTGAATTGTTGAGGCCGAAACCGTACGACCCCCTTTTCCGAAATCACTTCTAGAAAAATATGATAATCATAACACTAAAGTCTACATGGTATGTTAAAGATAATCTAAAAATAAATTAAAAGGTTTAAAATAGATTTTGCTACTAATCACGAATCAGATACAAGTCTAGGAACAGTAGATGTGGCACGACAGTTTTTCGACACTTTCTCAACGTAACAAAAAGTATCGGGTTTTTTCACGTGGCGAATTACAATTACAGATCATTTCTCGAAACATTCGAACAACAAACAAATACAATACCGATGCTTAAAATAGAAGATTAAAGTGAAGAAAATCAAAAACCGGAGCGTACGAAGCTGAACACCCATCACGGTCGGGGAGTTAAAATCTTTATGTGCAAAATATTCACGTGGTAGCTGAAATCTGTCCAGCTGAACCACAATAAAACGCATCAATACCGACCAGGGGTTGAATAATTTAAAAAGAAAAAGTTGAATCAGTTACCATAAACCTCGATTCTTCGTCAGTATCTTGTACCATTTATGTACAATGAATTTTCCAAAAGAAAGGGTATTTCTTCCGACGTTTTTCCATCAGTAGATATCCAGTCTCGATATTTCTTCGCTAGTAGTTAAGGTGTAAGATGAATTAGACTTGTTGCATGATTAATGTCTTCACTTACAAAAATTCGGCAATTTTCGTTTTACAACACGCCAGGAGCTTTGCTTTCTGTTCGCTTCGCTCGTCAAACTCTCACGCCCTCGACTATTGTTTATGTAACAGAGAGCAATCACGAATCGGGAATAACTAAATTAAAAATAAAATAAAAATTTTATGGTAATGCATTACAAATATAGAGCCGGAAATAAATTGAGAATTTAACGGCATCCACGGGGGACCCGTGAGAACTTTTTTAATAAATGATAAAAATAGAAATCCAATCAATTATTTCAAGCAAATCATCGTGCTTAAAACTGAAATCGTTATACGAAAAAAAATTCATATCTTTTTTATATAATAGACATGTTTTAACGAATCGGGAAATAAAAGGAAACTTTAGATTGCGTATTTTGAAAATATTTCGGCTTCTCTTCCACCAATCATCATCGAGAAGTAACTGTCTGACCGGTAAAGAGCAGATTTATTATTTCAACGTTTGGATATTTTTAAAAGTATTATTAATGTAATAAAATTATATCAATATCATCGTTACTAAAGAGGTATTTTGTTTTACATTTTTGATATTTATCGGTCATAAAAACTCGTTAAACTGTATTGTATACCATCTCGGCGTTCTTCCATATTTGACTTAATTGTTTAAAAATACCCCGAATTCAGAAGTTCAGAATGAAGAATACTCCGCAAAATGAATAAACGTAAAACGTGCCCACTGAAAAGGGGCAGAAAATATCATCAACGTAGGATACATCACGCGTGTGGACAAGTACGTGATTGTGTCTCGGAAGGGAAGATGGTCAGGAAATGCTAATCAGCAGATACTTTCGTAAAACCGTGTCTCGGTTTCAAATCGCACTGAGAAACTTCAAATAGCGTACGGTAGAAGAAAAAGATAGCAAGCCCAGTCGAGCATGATGTTTGATGCGCTGAGAATTCCGTATGTTGGGTTAAGGATAACCGTAATATTTATATTTACGTAATACTAATAATAAATAATTTTCGGAAATTTCTTTTTAAACTTACTTGTTTCCGTAAATCATTTATTATGAGTATTCACTGTGAAAGCTTTAAATATTATTTTTTGTATTGTTGTTCCGCGACGGATAACAAAAATCTTATCTGTACGGTATTCGCTCGATAGGAGTCCTTTGAGGTGCGAAAAAATTTGATCGCGTGTCTTTTTATTATTTTTTCCTCATCCGGTTTAGCAAGCTCCTGAAAGAAAAAATAAAATTTTATTTCTCAGTCATCATAAAAATCCGGGATTCTAGGTTTTTCCCCCCTAAAGTAAAGTAAAGTGAGTCCCATACCCTTCACAGGGTGTCGGGATTGTCAAGTTAAGGTTTACAATGTACTAATCCTAATGAATCTGATGAGAATACGGGGACCAATTCCTTTCTTTCGGCCACCTTTACTTTCCCAGTATTTCTCTTTCTTTTTTATAGTGCCATACTTAATTCCTGAGCATCGGCGACTACCTATTCGTACATCTCAGCTGTACAGACATAGTGTACTAGGCAATTGTTATATGCAACGCAGGTGTACACACGCAAGACTTCATTCGGAACTGATTGTAATCGTTTGATTTATCGATATACCAGTGCAGTCCCGTGTGGGTCTGCTGTGTACTGACCTAGCGCGCATATGATGTTGTACGTGGTGGTTTGCCATTGCCTTCCACGTGACTATTAGCGATTATTTTATTTATTTATTGAATTTTTGTAATAAGTTCGTCGTCGCTCGGGATCGAATCCGTGATCTCCATAACAGAAGTCAAGCGCTCTAGCAACTAGGCTATCGCGACGACCAGATTTCTCTGGTACTCAATTATTTCAGACTGCGTAAACGTGGGAGCGATTCGGATCTGGAACGAGACAAGTCTCGAACCCGTGTCCTCTACTTCGTGTAATTTTTATTTTCAATCATCAGTTCCAGACGAAATGAGGCAAGGTACTGTATCTGCTATAAATTTTTAAGAAAGACAAATAATATTGTCAAGTTCATCTTGTCAGCAACTTTTTCTCCCGCACTAGCCGTAATTTATCATTTAGCATATGGCCGTTACCGGTCTAAAATTGCGATACCGGTTGAAATTCTTAACCGGCTATTCGATACTAACAAAACTGAGGTGGTGATCGAAGAAGACAGCGACGAGGATTGATGTTTTAGATTTTACTTTTACCGGGTATTAAAATAAATAAATTCCTTTCTCCATATATTAGACTTCTTACTTAAGAGTCTGCTTAGGTATAGTGTATATTTGTATTACCTAGTTTTGACGCAATTTTAAAAGGTTACGGTGCTGCAAGCAGTCCCACCACAGGGGGGGGGGCAACTGGGATAAATTGCCCCGGGCTCCAAATAAAAAGGGGTCCCAAAAACCTAAAAAGTTAAAATCCCCTTATTCCTACGTTTTTAGTCAGAAACCCAAATTTAAATACATTGTTTACTTGTCATATTTAAATAATAAACGTAACAATTTTAATTAATATTTGTATATTTAAAATTTTATTTTCCTTGCTTTCATTTCTGCAAATTCGTCAATTACATCATCATAATCTACATTTTTTGCAAATTCTCGTTCTGTTGATAACATCATATAATGATTCAAACGGAACTAATTCATACAGGACACCTTAAAGTATTTTTTATGATTTTTAATTTACTAAAGCCTCGTTCACCAGTAGCGACACTGATACTTATGGCAATAAAAAGACGTAAGCATATACATATTTGGGGGAAAATTAATTGAAGACCTTTTTCGTAGATTAAAGATTAAGTAGTTGCAATGCTGAATAAGTTGTTCCTGGGCTATCCACTTTTAATGAATTCTGTATTTTAAAAATCGGTTGTAATTCTTTCATTAAGTTGTCTTCATCAATATCTTGACGATAACGATCTAATAAAGGCTGTAGGGATTCAGATTGATTTTCCTCTGATAATTTCACTAAATTATCTAAATCTAAAATAAAATAGGCATGAAAAGACGACACGCAGAATTTGTACTGTTAACTCATGCAAATCAGATAAAAGGCTATATCTCAATCGTAGTCATAAAAATTTCTATTCCGAATTTCTGCTCAGGCGAACTTAAATGATCAGACGATACCTCGTTGTGAAATTTCTTTTGTCGTCGTACCCTAAATTTTTTTAAAATTTCTACAGGAATTTTCATGTCAATTGCTTTAATTTTGCTTCATTAAGAATATTATCCCGAGAATCAAGAATATTTTTTATCTCATTAAATAAATTTTTCATTTGATCACTTCTTGAAACGTAAGTTTCGGACTTTGAATAATTTTGTTTCGATCATCAATTGCTTTTAAAATTTTATGCCACAATTAAATTAATAAAACAAATTCAAACGATCGAAAATAATTAATACAGAAACTTCAGCTTGTATTTCGGATGATAAATTTAACTCTTCAATTTTAAACAGAGATTCTACAATTGTTGCTGACAAGCCCAGGGAAAAACCCAAACAAGAAAAAAAAAAAAATGTCAGAATTTTTTACTAATGGCTCTACTGCTTCGATTCTAGCACTTCATCCTCTACTCGATATTGAATGAAGAGATACGCTGTTTCTTTCAATATTTTTCATCTTGCAGGACTGAATGAGAATATGTTGTATAGTTTAAGTAAATTTCCAAAATAAAATTTAACTTCCGTGCTTGTTTCCATTGCACGAACTTCACATAAATTTAATGAATAAGCCATACAAGAATGAAAAATAGCAGATTGATTTTCTTTTAAAATTCGATTTGTCATTCCTTCGTATTTTCCTCTCATGTTTAAAGCATTATCTTTGGCCTTTAAGATTTTAAAAACTAATTTTATGGTTTTTCAAAATTTCTAAAATCACCTTAAATATATCTTCTCCTGTTTTATTTTCTACTAATTCCAAAAATCTTTCGTGGGTTTCCCATTTATTGTCATTTTCAAGAACATATTTAATTAATATAACAATTTGCTCAGTGCGCGATGTATCAGGTGTTCCATCAACAATTATGCTAAAGTAATGAGCTTTTTTGATGTCAGATAAAATTGTTTCTAAAACTTTATTAGCGCAAACTTATAAAAATTCATTTTGGCTTTTCCAAGACATGTAATGAGTAACTTTTATTCCAGGCTCCTCGACTTTCTGACGCAGAATCCAAGTAAACTTTTAAATCAGAATCATATTTACTAATATAAATTTCACCGTTGATAAAAATGAACCACAATTTTCGTGTTCAGCAGTACATTTTTTGCCTAGAGACGGTAAATTATTCTCAGTTAAGAAAAGTGTTCGATCAAGCTAGGTAAAATTTTTCGCCATTTTTCTTTTTCCTCGCGATTAATATGGTGTCTAAGAGCTTTTACCTGATGCAGTTACAACATTATTCTTTCGATCTTTCCACAAAAGATAATTATTAATGTGCTGGGAATTACTTTCGTTGCTTGGAACTTTTTCGCACAATTTTCTCCAATTATCGTTATAACAACCGCTACCTTCTATAAAAAACTTAGATGTACTTGATTTTGAATCAACTGAATGAAATAACTAGCACGGAAAACAAAACAGTCCAGCCATGGAGTAACTCCAAACCAGGATTCATGGGAGTAGTTTATTATTTATTTTAATATTTTCCATTAATATTATTATTTATTTATTTGCAGAAGTACTGGGTTAGTGGGTTTTGACAAATATTTAATATTTTTTTTAATTTTAAGAGAGCCCCAATCATATTTTTTCCCCGGGCCCCCCAAGTTTATGTGGCGGGCCCAGCTACAAGGGTTCATAAAAGGGCTCAGGGGAGTCGGTGCTTCCTGTCCATGGTCTTGTATTGAAATAAGCAGCATATAGGTGAAATATAAATGTTGAATCATAAACAATTTCATTTTCAATCAAAACCCTGCGTTTTTGCTAATTTTGACCATGACCCACGAAATATTCTTTTTTAACCAAAATATATGCCAGTTTCATTTTTGTGCCCGAGCATTTTCATTGATAAAAAAAAAAAAGACGAGTAATGTTGGAAAATACCATTTGAATGGTGAAGTATGATGGGAGGGGGTTATTAATTTTTTCTAAGATGCCCCTCCCATATGTCTACAACGCGCTCAAAAATTTCAAAAATCGATCCTCGCGCTCGAGAAAAAATAAATCAACTGCCATTCAGCAAAAAGTGACTTTCTGAAAAACTAGTGGTGTGCTGGATCTGAAACTTCTGTCACGAATGTTCCTTGGTGGTACCCACTTACCACCCAGATATCAAGCCGATAGCTGTCCAGGGCAAATTTATCATTCTTATCCATGTCCTTTAGCACTAAATATGCCGAATTGGTATCGTCTAGCGGAGTAAAATTTGAAATTTAAAGTGCAGCTCGAATTTTGTTAGCGGTACTGCTGGTTTTTAAAATCCGCCATTGTAAAGGATAAAGAGTATTCGGAATTATTTCCACTTTTGTCCGAATTTATCCGGTCGAACCATAACAAAAAGAAATTCTACTTTTCGCATCGAGTCCACAGCCCTTCCAGCCAAAACCAGTTTTAAATCGATTACGTTGAGATTATTATTATTATTATTATTATTATTATTATTGCGTATGTCTTTGGGTATACAAAGAAAAAAGAAAGATTAGGGACAGCGTGCAAATTATATTGCGTGTAACGGATTAATTAACGGGGGAAAAAAAGTTATATTAAAAATTAAAAAATAAATCGGTAATCACAATACGAATTCGCATAATTGTGTTGTCACTGTCAATTTCATATATAATCAATTATACTTTGACGTTAAGATTTTGTAGCCCGTCCGTCACCAGATTCGTCAATTTGATAATTTCTTTCCGGCTACCCTCCAGGGATCGTGTCCGACACTCTTTCAGGATGTAATCCATTGACTGTTCTATTTCGCCATAATCACATGCCGCATCACTTTGAAGTCCATAAGTTTTCATCATTTTTCCGCCCCTTTCGTGCTCCGTTCGAAAGCGATTCAATTTTTTCCCGGTGCTTCTCGGTGAGTTAAAGTCTAGTGGCCTATCATCTGGGTGGTGAATGATTCCTCGTTTATCTGGATTGTCTTGAATCGATTTCTTTCTCCAAGCCTGAATCCCATTAAAGTTTTCGGCGATTAGTTTAGCTGTAATTTTATGTGCGGACTTCTTTAATTTTAAACGATCCATTGCGTCCTTGTTCTGATGTACTGGTAGATCTTTGTTATTTGTCGTCAGCAAATGATTCTTTACGGTAACATCTCTTGTATACATGAAGTAGAGGATAGGTCCTAAGACACCGAACTCCGGCTAATATCGAATGAAAGCTTCTTTGTACGAAATGCGAACTCAACGACCGGATCAGTAAGATTTGCTTAGGCTTACCGGGAAGATCGGACTTAACTTGAAAATAAGTCCTACGTGCCAAACTCGGTCAAATGCCTATATGCAATATCGAGAATGTTTTTCATGCTTCAACTTTTTGACGATAGTAGGATATTTACTGTAGAAGTTAAACTGATGATGATTAGGAAGTTTTTCGAGAGGTTTGATACGTTTAGAAAGCAGTTATTTAAATAGTTTAGTGATAGCGGGTAAGGCGGATCTGACTTTTAAATCACAATAATTATAGCTAATTTGAAACATGCGACCATGCAGGCGTTAACAATTTACGCGTGGAGTGCAATGCTTATTTTGGATAATTCTTTCATGGTAACATATCGTCGACTACAGGCGACCTTTTTTAATCGATCCACCTGCTAGCTCAAGCAGAGTGATGAATCTAATCTGCTATATTTAAAGTTATTTGCGACTGAAAATTGCGCGGTTGAAATTTTCTCGCCAAATGCCGGGCAAATTATTCAGCTCCGAATTCATCCTCTGGAGGTGGATAACAAGTGGACGTTTGAACCTTCGTGATGTAGTATTTTGCCATCGCAATCAGGTTTTCCATGTAATTAGTAAAACTTTTTTGAGACCTGTTTCGAATACTACTATATTCAATTTACTGCTAATGCGCTTAAATACGCGTCATGTTCGGGTCTCCTGGTATTCCGCTGAATTCATTCTGCTTTAGCCCTCTTTTCAACCACATGTCTGATTTTAAGCGATAACAGGGTTCGTGTGTGTGTATTGTAACTATGAACTCAAACTAACAGTCTAGGATTAATGAAAGGATGAAAACGAAAAATAAAAAGAAAAAAAAAAGAGTTGTGTGTGAGAGGTCCTTTGCAAAAGTGTACTTATAGATAAATTGTGGGTATTAGTGAGGATGATAAAGAACATAGTCCCAACTATTACCAAGAAAATTAAAGTATTTAATTGCTATATAATATTCTTAGTTAAATTAACTGTAATAATAAGAAAGGTAAAATACAGTAGCCGTAATGTACGAAAATAAAAGTTGTTGGGATAACGCTTTATTTAGTGCATACGTGAGAATTGTAATTCTATAACTATAGTAAGCTACTAATTGTTTAATCAAAAAGAAATTAACGACTTGAATGAAACAAAACTTAATGGCTATCACTGAATTACAATTTATAAATAAATACATTTATAAATAAATACATTTATAAATAAATAAATTAAATAAATTAAATAAAATTAAATAAAATTACATTAAGTTAAATTAAGTTAGGATGAGCCGTGAAGAGAAAGCAGATAATCCTGAATAATAGGGTTTCGTAAATGTTTGGATTTAACAGAAATGATTTAATTACTCAGTTGAAACTTACGCCTCAAAGCCGCCTCAGCAAACTTAAGTAAGGGGTAGTGATTTGTTCTATTAATGGGGGAGGGGTTAGTTTTTATAATATTGAACTTGGAACGTAAGTAACTAAACATGGGGAAATCAAAGAGAAAATGATCAACATCATCAATAATATTAAGAGAACAGCAGGTACAGCCTGGGCTGCTGACAAGTCGGAACCTGTACAGGTAGGCACCAAACTTCCCATGCCTAGAAAGTACCTGGGCGCTATAGAAATTGATATTAATTTTACTCATCCTTAGCCTGTCTGAAATACTAGGGAGAAAATAATAGGGTTTCGTTCCAGTATGATCAGCAACCCATCTCCTCTGCCATTCAGCAATTAGAGTCTGTAGAACTTGCTTTTTAAGTAATATAGAGGAGTTGTAATTAACAGTTTCAACCAAATTATTATTTATTAGCTTCAGAGATGTGAGCAATTTAACATCCTTGCGAATCCGATACTCGCTTGTGATAGCCCTGCCTGTAATGTATAAATCCATAGGAAATATACCAGTGATATTGAATTATTAGCCGAATTTAGAGTTTGCAAATTCCGTCCCAAACCATTTCGACAAAGTGTGTTGGCTATGCATCTCCGGCTTCTGTATCACTTTTAGTCCTATTTTCAACTCGTTGGTCCGTTTCGTTTCTGAACATATGTCAATTAGTCAACTTGTTTGTAAATGTAAATCGTTCTTACTGAGCGTTAAGGGAGCAGAATCGCACGTTAGATTATCATAAGTTTTAATTTCAGAATAACCGGGAGAAATACCTTTCGTAATATAGAAGTCCAACAAATCTGACGTTTTATTCAGATCAGTTAGTCAGCGGGTTCGCCGGCTGACAAATTTCTACAATTGCAGATATTATAAAGCCGAGCAGAACTTTGATCTTATCGTTGGTTACATTGGAACGCTAAGCTTGAATTATAATCAACATCTGATAAAGCAATGCATTTTCATTTTTGTTACCTTTACTTGGCACGAAGTATATTGCGATTCGATTAATTTCCACATTATCAGAATAAACACAGTCTCAGTAACACGTATGTTGTTTGTACGTTCAAGTATACTTTGGTGTTATTTTTCACCGTTACTGCTGAGGCACGCCATCCTCCTCCAACAGGTTAAGAAGTGCGGTACATTGTGTAACCGAAGAAATTTAAACTGTTGAAGTTGCGTCTTCGATATTAAAGTGACGTCAAATTTTTTATGACTTATGAAGTGATTAAATTCACGTTTAAATGTAAGTTTGACGACATCTTCATTAGTACACAGGGGCAGTCCCGTGCCCAGAATTTTGAGAGGGGGGGTTTTGAAAATTTTCTTCTCCGTATATTTATTTTATAAATAACAAAACATTTTTCACTAATATTCATACTATTAATAATTTCTATCATTTTGACTTAGATGTATTAATAATTTACATAAATAAATATTACCCCGTATATAAACATTAATAGAAATTACATATGTTATTGATTATACCCGTAATAAAAAATTTTGCCTATAATATTAATGAAGTACCTAAAAATATAGAGCATATTTTTTCTTTTTCCTTTTAAAGGTAAGAACACCCTAAAAAATCATCGATATTTATTTTAAATTTTTGATTTTTTTCAGATTTTTGTGTATTTATAATAATTATTTCAGTTCTCACGGGGGGGGGGGGGGTTAACCCCCAAAACTCACCCCGTGGACATAGCCTCGCACAGGGGGAGCCTAATCAGTCTTTTTTTTTTCTAAAGATTTAACAATCTTAAGCTAGTGAGCCTGTATTTCTAGCTTTGAAATCTTGACATCCATTTTCCGCGGGAGATTCCATACATCCCCTAGAGTCAACTCTTCAGTAGAAATGGACGATATTTATGTAGCAGCATTATTTGTAATTGTACGCCTCTTCTGGGCGCCTTACCTACAAGAATTTTCTTAGGTAGTTGTAAAACTGTTTTGTGCACTGGCTTTTAATGCACACATTGTGTTGTCGTTTTAGACTTAGATGCAGCAGTAAGCTTCTCCGTACAAACAAGGCATCCTTTCCAGTTTGCCGGGTGTTCACTTTGGCAGTTGAAGCATTTGATTCTATTGTTTTTTTACCCTTACCTATGGAGTAATCTGGAGCATGCCGAAAACGCTAGGATGTCCAAATTGCCAACATTTTTTTACACTGAGGCACTTTTATTAAGTAATGACTCAATTATACCTTTACAGTATAACGCATGGAGTAACCCTGTACATTTTGTGTTTGGCAGCCGGTAAATCAAAATATTTATACGGATATCCAATTTAAATAATTATGTTATTTTAAATGAAAAAGAAAAAAAAAAAAAAAACAAACCAAAAACCAAACCTACTAAATACAATTTTCACGAAAAATAAAACAAGAAACAGAAATCAGACTTCAGTGAAATTTTTAAATCACAATTTTGTATTTTTTTATTTAATTTTCAGTAAGATATAAAATAAATTTATCGGTAGTTATTCGTCAAGTGAACTAGAGACGAACTATAAGGTAGCGACGCCGTACATAGTAAATTTAATATTAACGAATAATTACAAATTATTAATTAAATTTATCACCCAATGTAAAATAATTTAATCACAAATTTGTAAATAACTTTTTTAAAACTAAGTCAATAATTACGCTAATTATTTTTTAAAAAAATTACGCCTCACACTTTAAAGTTGAATTGAAATTTTTACAATTATTTAAAAAAAATAAATATCGCAATATAGTGTGAAATTTGTGTACAATTATACATTATCTTACTTACTAAATATTACTTCGGGTAAATTTGAAATATTTTAAATCCCAAAACTGTATTTTTTTTTTAATTTTCAAGGAGAAATTAGCAATGAACTAAATAATGACTACATTGTACTTAGGAATATGAACTAAAAAAGAAGCCAGTACGAACTCTAGATGCATTGATATGCAACTTTATCTTTATGTTTTCTGCAAACGGAATCTAATGAAGACTTATGATGGCAATAATTAAAAGAAAAATGAGTCGGTAATGGGGAATTATTGAAATGTGGACCAAACAATAAAGTAGCTACTGTCTGGTGTTAACAAGTGGAAAGTTAAATAATAAACGAGCTTTATTTTATAAAAAAATTTTTATTAAATATTCTCACTTCAAAATTGTTATTTCATCCGAGAAAAGTCTCCAGAACTCGGAGGGAAACAATACGTAATCTTCGCTCGTGTAGAATTCTGTTACGATTAAAACTCGTACCAATTACTAGTTTCGTCATTTGCTAAGCACAAGTATCAAGATTTTAACTGATAAACTCCGCAAACTAACTACTCATTTCTCTTCATAATTTGATTTGTATTTATCGATTTTTTATTACGTTACATTAAAGACATTATAAAAATGGCAACATCGCTCAAATCATAATTCCGATAAACTAATTTTTAATTTCAACGAAATTTTTCGAATTCTAGAACATCTACAGATTGACACTAGTTCTTTAAAATTCAACTTTTACTTCATACTTTGAATACTGTAAAACGTGGTGGTTTTTTAAGTACGTAGAAATTTTTCACTCTTTCTCGTTCGCAGTTGTCATTTATGAAATTACGAATAAACCACGTGCGGTCAATTAAAACATATCGTTTCAGACACGTTTATGTTCATCGCCGAAATGTAAAATATACTTTAATCAAGCGGTTTTCGCGAATTCTTTAAACTATAATTTTTCTTTCGTTAATTAGTGTTCAGTACACTGAAATAAAACTTTTTTAAAATCTTATTAAGGGTGACTTATAATATTATAAGTTGTCGTTCACGAGATTTTTCATGTATTTGTGTGATAATTATATTATGTCGAGTAAATAGGTCATACACGGTATCACGGCAAAAACGCAAATGATGGCGCATGCAGACGCGCAAAAATAAGGCCGGTGCTAAAACGATTTCGTGTCACGTATTTTAAAACGATCTCGTGTAATGTATTTTAAAACGATCTCGTGTCACGTATTTTAAAACGATTGAGGAAACTAAAATTTTAGCTGAAAATTAGTAACTTTAAAAGTAGGAAAACACTATCTAACTAGATGTGGAAATATTGATTATTTTAACCGCGGAAGATGACTTAATTGCGGTTATCAGTTTACTGAATCATACGCGAAAGATGGAAAAGATAAAGAAGAAATAATTAATACTCGAGGATAATTAATCGTTTGAGCAAGAATAATAAACCTGTTACACCGAAACCGGCAATGCCAAAATAGCGCTATATAATTTTATCAGTCGACGAAGACAGCTTTGATTAAAATTCTGATGATGGGCAAACGTGCATCTGATTAGTTAATGTTTCAATTGTTTTTTTTCCCTTTTAAACCATGTGCGATAATACCTTAGTCCGCACCAAGTCAGTTAAATTGTCGGCGGGTTCCGAAAAACAAAAAACACACGAATATATTTATTTAATAAATAAATATTACATACTTAGTTTCTATAACTCTACTCATCTATAACTACTTTATAAATCATTTAAATATCTATCTTTCACATATCGTCAGAAACAAAGTAAGCATCTATATTATATTTACTACTGGGTTTTATCCACTTTTGATAATGATATTTGTGCCAAAGAAATTTGAATCGTAATTTTACAAAAGGGTTATAATAAAAAATGTGTACTAACGCGAGATAACGAACGGAATTTCACGCTTCGACACTTCTAGCAGAATTTTCAATATTATTAACCAGAACTTTTTTTTTTTTTTTTTTTTTTTTTTTGAACGATAAAAGTTTAAATTTTCTAGGTACCGTATGTGTATTCCGGATAATTCGAATATACCGGAAGAATTTTGTAATCCCAAACGAACGACTATGGATTTCTTCAGTCTGTATCCTTTCCGGAGCAATACAGAGGTTCAGAAGCAGTGGAAAATGAAGCGAGTAAATAAAGCTGAGAACTACCGGTTGCTTTTGTCGTCGTAGCCGGTACAATCGCATTTCCGGGCGCGTAATTAAAAAAACCAAAAAAAAGAAAAAAAAGGAAGGAAGGAAGATCAGTGCATTCGGTTCGGGTGTAAATAGTGTAAGCCGAAGCGACGGACAAATAAGCATCACCGGTTGTATTGAGAAAGTTTCTAGCGAAACTTGGCGAAGCTGTCTAAAAATTCGGTATTATTGTAGGGCGGCCTGTTGCAGCATGAGAAATGAAATTCGGACGTAAATCAAGATGAAACCCGTTGATAATGATGTCGGTCTTGGATCTGACCATTTGTGGCCCTGCTACGGAGACGGCTCTGCGCCTGGCTGAACGTGTGGTAGGTAGCGAAGCGAGTAGGTACGCGGCGAGATTGTGTGGTAGGTATTTAGATATCTGTAATAATTTTGAATGGAATATACTCTGTTTGACAGGCGTACAGCGAGGTATATAGCGCGTCGTTGGCAGCAGCACGTGATATTATGCATTCAAAATTGCAAGTACCGCGAATTGTGCAACGGAACGGAAGAGAAATGGGGCGGAAAAAACGAACAAAAGGTAAAAGAATGACAGAAGAATAAAAAGTGTATAAAGGAACAATGAGAAAATCAGTTTAATTTATTGCACATGCGAGCCAGATAGGCCACGACTGTGTCGCATTAACGAGCAGATCCCTGTTGCCGCTCATACGGCACCGAACAATATAATAACATGTACAATGTGTAGCTTTAGTGTCTGCTACACTACGCTAAGACAACCTACACCGGTGACAATTTTTTGAACAAACTCGGCATTGTTGGAGGTTGCTGGCCAGAAGCTGGGCTCGTCGTAAATTCTGGCTCAGACAAAAGCGAGCCAGTTGTTTAGTACGGCAGGTTTCGAACCAGAGGCCAGACACAATAAGCGACCAGATAACAAGTTAACCAGAAGAAAAACCAGTAACCCGAAAAAATATTAGGAATTTTATTATGCCCTCCTTCTTCCAGCAGAGTAGTTTTCTCACACCTATTCGAACATCTTTCTCCTCTTGTCGCTTTGTTCTGTCCACACATCCGACATCCGTTCTTCTGACGTCGACTGACCACATCGCTAGAAACCGCGCTTTTACGCTCATTTTTATTTAAATTCCTTAATTGTATATAGACGCGGGCACACGCATATCTTTTTCTTGCGCTCTTGGCGATTGGTTTAGAAAGTTCCCAATCAGGTAGCCGGAAATAATTAGTTTCTAATTTTTATCGATAATTAAATATATATATATATATATATATATATATATATAAATATATAGTCTTCATTAAGCAAACTCTTTTCGGCGTTCGAGGTTTTCGAATTCCCAATTTTAATCATCTCCGGTAATTTCATTATATCATTATAATTTTCTCTGTCTTATGTGAAAAAATGTATTATACAATACAGTGAGCTTACAATTTTACATTTTTTATAAAAACTGGGACGCAAACGATTGTGTCCAACATCAGTCACAAGACACGAGCAGTAAAAGTCAAAAGACGTATTACACTAACAAAAATGTTGATTAATCGCAAGCGAAAGAGAGAACATTTTTTTTTTTTTTTATTTTTAAAGTCAGTTGTAGGTCCTACAGGGCAAATGTAGCCGTTGTGTTAGTGCCCGACACTTTTATTATCGTTTAACCGAGATTGTCATAAAATGCAAACGCGCGCTAGTATCACGAAAATAAAAAGTCAAAAAGCTGACTAGTCAATCGTTCGCTGATCAATAAGTCAAAAGTAACGATTGTGTGTGTTCATGTGGACAGACATTGTACCCCTACACATACACACACACACACACACACACAATCGTGACTTTTGACCTGTTGATCTTTTTGGTTGTTTTTTTTTTTCTCGTGCGGACGGTTTTAAAGTATGAGTCGATGAATATCGAGGAGAAAAATCGTGGTGGGACGTGCCAATAAACAGAAGAGCATACGGAACATTGTTAACGAAAAAACGCTTCTCAGTGTGAGGTTCAGTGATCAAAGGTCACTCGGCGGGAGTGTGAGGAAGAAAGCTTCCCCTAATGTATGTATGCACGTTTATTAATTTAAAAATAATTTCAACGTTTGGTTAACTATTAGATGTAGTTGCATTTTTTCTTTTTGTTTTTTATTCAAAAATTTGAATCAGATAGCCCTCCAGAAACAACTAAAAATTGAGGGTGCTACCCGAATAGTATTTGAAAATCCTTATTCGCCTCTTTCAGCTGACAGTTTAACATATGAAATAAAAAAACAAAAGTAATTTTTAATGCAAAGGTATCTGCGTGATTTTTTATTATGAGTATATCTTCTTCTCGTCGTATAGCTCGATTCGGAAACACTACAGTGACACGCCTAAAGTTCGTATATCTTCTTCTCGTCGTATAGCTCGATTCGGAAACACTACAGTGACACGTCTAAAGTTCGTATATCTTCTTCTCGTCGTATAGCTCGATTCGGAAACACTACAGTGACACGCCTAAAGTTCTTATATCTTCTTCTCGTCGTATAGCTCGATTCAGAAATACTATAGTGACACGCCTAAAGTTCGTATATCTTCTTCTCGTCGTATAGCTCGATTCGGAAACACTACAGTGACACGCCTAAAGTTCGTATATCTTCTTCTCGTCGTATAGCTCGATTCGGAAACACTACAGTGACACGCCTAAAGTTCGTATATCTTCTTCTCGTCGTATAGCTCGATTCGGAAACACTACAGTGACACGCTTAAAGTTCGTATATCTTCTTCTCGTCGTATAGCTCGATTCGGAAATACTATAGTGACACGCATAAAGTTCGTATATCTTCTTCTCGTCGTATAGCTCGATTCGGAAACACTACAGTGACACGCCTAAAGTTCGTATATCTTCTTCTCGTCGTATAGCTCGATTCGGAAACACTACAGTGACACGCCTAAAGTTCGTATATCTTCTTCTCGTTATATAGCTCGATTCGGAAACACTACAGTGACACGCCTAAAGTTCGTATATCTTCTTCTTGTCGTATAGCTCGATTCGGAAACACTACAGTGACACGCCTAAAGTTCGTATATCTTCTTCTCGTCGTATAGCTCGATTCGGAAACACTACAGTGGCACGCATAAAGTTCGTTCCCATGTCAAACCCATTGCTGACATTTCGTGGATTTCGTTAAAAATTCCATCGGAAGTCTTGCGCTTGAACAGTTACGCGCAACATGTTCAATAGTTTGGTACACAGGTAGTTTTTATTTTTTATCTCGCCATGTAAAGTCAAACCGGTTTACGATTAGCTTGCGTTCGTCCAAGTGTTTGATCACTCCTACTGTGCTCGCCATATCATTTTGGCACCGAGTCCACTGCAATAAATTTGTCTACAATTATACAAACTGGGTTCCTGGACTTCAAACCGATTGAGTTTTTACCATGCACTCGGGGAGCTCCCGGTTAGCTTTATATTACAGCCATTCACGTGCTATAGCCTATTTCCTACGGATATCCGGTGCCATAATGTTGGCATGTGTACCCGGAACCAAGCAGTAGGCGTTGATTTACTTGTCCCTTTGATAAGTCTCATTGTCGTATTAAGTTGTGAATTCAGTTATTTTTCGTATGGCGACTGTTCCGCCATACAGGTGCACCGTATTCTGCTGTCAAGTCAGTGCTGGTATTCTGACACCGAATATGAGCCGGTTACCTACGATATTATTTCCGGACTTTACTTTTTTGTGCTTTCTAGATGCTTGCCGAATTTGCATATTCGCGTGTATTCTGCAAGGTACTTGGGAAAATGGTATTCAAGAAACCCCGTTGATACCGCGGATATTGAGTTTTTCATTTGCCAACTGGATTGTCATATGTGTAATGCATTCATCGAGCTGTGCTAACGAATATACAAAATACATTCTAAGTTTAATGTTAAGATTTATTTTGCAAGTTTCTTTCTCTTTTGATTAGCCAGTGTAAATTTATACAAAAACGGTACGTAATATTTTTAATTTTATTATACAACGATGCGTTTCGAAAATTATGACTTTAAGGTGTATATTTTCTAAGCTTTTGCTACGGTCTTCTTCGAGCTTCCCTTCTAAGTCAGGTTCATCTATGTTATCAGCGAAAATAAATTTATTCGCAGCCGTCTGCCAGAAGTCATTTTAATTGAAATATCCGTCCTTATGATATAGTCCGTCATTTGAATGACGCATTTTACATTACTGCGAACGATCGATTTGATTTACCGTGTATTACCGAAGTATAAACATTTTTAATGTGTTTTGATAATTTAACAAAAAATAATGCTCTGAGATGCAACTGAAGTCAGCGGCGAAAGATTAATCTTGGCGGTGGTGAAGGATGCGAGCAGGAACTCACCCCCCCCCATTACGTATATATTATTTACAAGTGAGTTGTTCTTTTCATTTTTTTTTGCTTTAGTTTTTCTTTTTTTCTTTTCGGAGTTAAAAAAACGAATAATTTAAACATTAAAAAAAGATATTTTTCTGACCGATATTCTTCGCTTACATTTCAATTTGTACGTAGATTAAATTGTTTTTACTTACTCGAAACATTCTTATGGGGTAGAGAGACACAATATTTATAGTTTTCAATTGTAAAGGGTACAAATTTCATAAATTTCCTTTTAAATGAGCGTAAGATTTATTTCGAATTCTTTTCGTGAAAAAATCCAAAAGCGTGTAATATTTCCACTACAGGAACTCTGCCAAAAATGTGTATATTAACGTGACTTTTTTTCTTTTTATACTTAAAAGACTTGTGGCAGAGCCCGCCTATTTCAAAGCTCGCATAAGAGAGGAATAGCGCACTGTAGATTATTTAGTGTCTCGACTTATACGACATGATAAAAACAACCGGAAAGATGTTTCCTTTTCTCGTTCCTTTTTCCCTTACTTTTTTACAAATGACATTTAGGAGATGTTTAAAATCCCGACTGTACATTTACTATCCGTTTAATTTCTGCCGGCGCCGTCGGATGGTCGTCGTCAAAAGTGACGGTAAAGTTTTCTATTCGTCAGTAAAACGGTACCCAATTTTTCGAATGGTGAACTTTTTTAATCGACAACAACACACGATAAAAACAAAAACTAAATGAAAAAATTCACGTTTAGAAAAATTTTTAAAAATTTCAAATATATCACCGTAAAATTTCAAATATTTTCCTGAAACTGTTTAACGGGAGTATTCGAATAAATTGTAAAGTAGAAGGTGGTGTTTGATAGAAAGAAAAAAAAACAAATGGAACCGCACCAGAACTAAAAATGTAGCTATCGACACGCTACAGTAATTATAATAGCTCAATCGGGAATACGCGTGTTGTATTACGTACTCAGAAACTTCTCTGTAATAAAAAAAAATCGAATAAAGCTCTTTTTCATTTTTCTCTTATTCTTCCCTCTGGCTGCTTGGCTGAGTAGTTTATTGCAGAACAAAATTGCATGTCATTTGTCGCACTGCCTAGCAATTTAAGGGGTTGTTTCGAAATTTTCAATATATAATTCGTCGCAATCTTCGTACCGTATATTTACGCTCAGACTGCACTCCAATAAGTTACGATTTTTGTAATTTGTCTGTGCATTTTGTAGCCTTTTTTTTACGACTTCCTCTACGGCTTTTAAATTAGAATCTAACTGTGTATGTAACACACGAATGTATAAAGAAAAACAAACAAGCGAACGAACAATTTGTTCTTGTTTTTATGTGGCCTTTGACCAAAAAAAGCGTCGAAATTTCTAAATTTTAACACTCGCACGAATGAAATATGCGATTCTCTGAAAAGTTCGTAATATCATGATGAAACTCGTTGAAAAATAACTGAATACATAAAACCAAAACTTGTTCGTTAATTTTCTGATAAAAAACATGCAATATGTATTTTCGAGATCGTTAAAATCCTATTGAAATCTTATTATGGTATATGAACATCGTATGTGTAAATCTGCCAATTCCATTGCGACACGCACATACTCGCACACACACACACACTCGCACACACATATATATGAAAACTGTAGTATCTTTCTATTAGATAAATTTCGTTTACTACGTATAGTAGTCAGACAGTACAAGTTTTTATCAGAAATTGACGAAGCAACAGTAGCGCATGATATGACGGTGGAGTCTGAACAACAGAGATGGAGGTGATAAAATACGATTGTGTGTAAGAGCTGGGCATATCCTAATTGGTACATTCTGGGGAATGCGATCAAATATGGCTAAACAGTCGGAGTAGATAATGTCGGAAAATTTGATACGGTTAGTTCGTTTGATAGTCGGGTAGGTCACTTTGATCGCCAAGGACAAAATGCATTATGATAAG
This sequence comes from Icerya purchasi, assembly GCA_039619475.1. Classification (NCBI taxonomy): domain Eukaryota; kingdom Metazoa; phylum Arthropoda; class Insecta; order Hemiptera; family Monophlebidae; genus Icerya; species Icerya purchasi. Next base: position 417,352,352 of record CM077116.1, read on the forward strand.
TGCATCTTCAGACGTGGGCACCGACGATTCGACTCTTACGTCGCCCGCAGCCTGATACCTGAATAGCAAAACTACATTTAGACTACATTTAGACAAGCGAAAACAGTCGCAGGTCGGCGATCTTCTTTGAGATGGTAGGAAATACTTCGGAGTTTGATAAGGACCGTGAAAAATCTGTTACCAGGAAACTGGCGATGCATTTTTTAAGTGTATAAATATGAGTACTATACATTTTTACTCTCTGTGATAGTGAACAGAAATCGTCGTCATAGTGACTTCGAATGCGCGTGATGTCGGAAAAGGGACTATTACATGATTTAGCCATAGATAGGTGAGATATTAAAGTATTCAATTTTCCATCTTTTCGGATACCTATTGCACAATCACTGATCGAGATATAAATCGGGAAATTTATTACTTCGGAATTACATGTTAAAGTTTTTTTAGGGATAAACCTAGGTGGTTTCACGCATGAAGAGCCAATACGAAATTCATGTTCTTCAATGATAGTGTTATTACGTGATTATAATAATATGGCAAGTGAACTTAATATGGTGGGTTGCCAAATTTTTTAAAGATCTTCGACGTCTTGTGTGCAAACTGTATTTGAATTAAAACGTTTACAGATCCTCCAGGCTTATACTAAGGGGTCGTCTGTATATATTTAATATTCTTGTCTAAATTTTACGATTATTTTTGGATTTTTAGATTTGAATAGGTGGGTACGAATGAGTTTGTATGTAGATACGATTGTAAATATTGAGTGATGTATATATATATATATATATATATGCTTTGGTTATATTTATTTGACACACAAAACCTATGTGTTTATGAAAATTGTTAATGAGGGTTTACTTGTTTACTATGTTTACTATTGCTAGAGTAAACAGTTGTGCATATAGATGTTTAGCTTTACAAGTGCAAATCGATTGTACTTCGTTGCACATAAACGGATAAATAAATCAATAAATCATTTTAAGTGTTTTCAGCCACCAAATAATATCATAGAATACGCGATATACCTGCCGATACGCACAAACTCAGTAACGCCTCATGTACTCCGGGGATTAAGAAGATCCGTAATTGACTGTTTCTAGGAGTTTCCGTCTGACTAAAGTATCGTGATTAATTACTATTATCACCGATGGTTTTTTTCCGCGTGCACTTTGAAATATTCACTTTTTTCATACTATAATTTTCAGTCGGATGCCTGATCGGTTTCAGTTTTGTGCGCATTATCTTTAAAGTTTATTTTTAAAGTTTATTTTTGAAGTTCATTTTTAAAGTTTTCTGCGTTAAAAATCACGTCAATGAGTTTGCGAAGACGATCAAAGAAAGTTAAATCGCACCGCTGAAAGAAAGCCGCTTCCGCAATTTTCAGCTAGAAAAGTACAATTTATTTTTTCGCTGATTTTATTAGAATCTCAACCTCGCGATGAATGATTCACATCGCTTCAAGGGGCAATATTCCAATTCGAAAAGAGTAATCGAAATTTACGAATTTTCTCACATGCGTGTTTATGTTGATATAGTCGGTTTTCACTGCGGTGCACTGAAATACACCATCCATCTTCGGTACGGAGTTAACGGTAGAAAAATTGTGTCGTTCTTCAGTAAGATTCGGTCGTTTAATTTTAAAAAATCGCTGCGTTCTATTGGCTATGACACTGCCTAAAGCATGTCTCATTCGTCGATTAGTAAAACCGGCATTCAAGTAGCGCGGGATCAGCTTTCACGGTTTTCATTGAAAAATAAAATTATTTCTGATAGGGAAAAACGGATTTAAATGAAGGTCTGCCGACACCTGCTAATCGGAAATACGTAATTCGCGGTTTGAGAGCCCTTTTATTCCGCTGCCGCGAAAATATATCTTGAATTGGCGGGAAAAACTTATGATTTCTCGAGAGATGTGTACTTTGTACATGTACGAAGCGTTAATTTGTAAGCCGATGCTAACTACGTCGTATGTGAAGATTTCCGTATGTAACGAAATTTAAAACAATATTATTTTCCAGACAGACAGGCATTAAGAAGAAGACGGACTTTTGAAAGGTACATTCGCAATTCAGCTTAGACAGAGTACTATTTTCGATATGCAACCGGCACCATTCGGCTCGGATGAAAAAATTTTGCTCGATTCGTCAACTTTATAATAATATTTAGTCGTAGTTCAGGTAAAAATTATCCTCCATATCTTTTGCTAATCCCCTCTGATGATGATGAGGATGATGAATAAGCTTCGTTCCGAAATTTCTTGCCTTATAAGAACTTTCCAACACACCTATTACCTGTCAAACTGATGCAGAATAGTTGACTTCTGCTCGTTTCTAGCGGTGCTTTTGTGAACATGCGGAGGACGATATCGATGAGAGAGGCTCGCTTTTAGCGCTGAAAGAATTTCATTCAGCAGTTGATCATCGGTAATTACACCTCGGTGTTAATGCCTATAATGCCTTATCATAAAAAAAAAAAAAGAAAAATAAAAGAGAACCTAGCGAAGATTCGAAGATTTAGGTAAAACTGTCCGGGTACACTGCGGCTCAAAAACTTACGAAGGGGGCCATATTCGCTTGCTCATAAATTTCTGATGCGAATTGAAGGAAATGTGCAAATTACGCTGCAAAATGTGATCGAAAAATGTTTGTTTTGTCAAAGTGGCGCGAAAATGTGCGCGCCGCATAGCTCTTGCTAGGTGACGACAGCAGATTTAACTTTTGAAAATGGATTTCGATTTTCAGCGCGAGCGATGACTTTTTACGGGAAAAACTCGGAAATGCGCCGCGCGATAGCTCACCTTGACCAGTCACACATTTTAAAAATAACAATCTTATCCTTGACCAGATCGACCAACAACAGTGAGAGCACAGATCGATAAAATCGCGACTGCCTTACATTATGCTCTTGACATGCGCGATTACATAATTTTGCCGATGCCGGAAGGATCGACTGTTAAGGTCACAAAACTCCAAACAGATGACTGCCGCTGATATCACGACCGATTTTTCGCGTTCACGCATTTCATTGTTTCCGCTGTACACCGCGCTGCTCTGTTAGCTCCATTGTTATTCCAATTTCCATATCTTTTCCTCCACCACCATGTCTCATTTTTCTTTCGCCATCTCTTTTTTTCTTTATTTTTGCGGCGTCTAGTTCATCGACAACGTACTAGCCGTTGAAAATCTGATCATCGCGATTAATTTAGCAAGTAATCGAACGAATAAAATACACCTTGTGAAAAGTATAGCTTACACATTGAGCACTACGCGGCTGTTGGTCGCGGGCTGGTGTCTTCTCCTTTAGCAACCATTTTCAAGTAGGACAATAGACAACAATAAACGGGAAGCGTTTTATTTACGACTTTTCTTACGTCGGTGTACAATTGATGCGGCCGCGTAATTATCGCAAGACCATCAACGTCAGTAACTTTTACACCTAAAACCGGATTCTTAGCTCTCTCATTTGATAAATAGAAAACGGATCTTCTGATTTTCTTCCTCTTCCCCTTCGTATCAGTTAATAATTGTCAATAATTTAAAATACGAACAATAATATTTACTTGTCTCGATTATTTAAGCCACGCAGCTATTTCACTGTGCAAAAATATTACAACGTCGCTCGTGATCCGAAGTCAACTCTCGTTTGGACGAGTTGGAGTTGTAGAGAAAGATGTATTTTCTCAACCATACGTAAACATTTAATAACAAAACTTACACCGAATAAACACATTAATACACTAGATAAGATGCTAATAATTTTGACTATTTTATTAACCACTTGGCCGACGATATGCATGAATATGGTTCACTTCGAAATTTTATTCGTATGTAATACAAGTGAGGTTAAAAATTTTTCTAGAAATTTTAAAACTGTTCCAACTGTTTCTTCATACGTAAGTGCGCTATTCGATTAACGTTTCAGAATTCTCTGAAATAATTTCGCCAGCAAGCAAATAGTCCCCACCAGCTCTTTTTCGTCAATCTCATTTCCCCGGCCTTTTATAACGTTTTTTTTTTTTTAGAAGTGCAGACTTCCCGCTACATCCAAAACTTTTTACTAATCTAGTCGAAGGCAGCAGCAACTAAATGGTAGGAAGATAACTGTAAAATAAGGAAACGATAAAGAATAAGATTTGATCCGGAACAGCAATCCTTATTATTCGAAAAAATTTATTGCGTCTGGGTCCTGTGTATACCAACCAACCTAATTACAAGAGGCAATCAACACCATGAGAACGCGCTAAGAGGCGCATAGTAAAAATCTTTACGGACTCTGTTAACAGTTATTTACAGATATAATTCATGAAACCATTATTAAGAATTCGCATAGATAAAACGGGAAGCCAAGTGAAGACGCAGAAAAGAGCGAACGAAAATACTGAGAATTCAAAACGAATAAGCAAAAGAGGAATACCGAGGCAGGGAAAATACATAAGAAATAGCGATACCTATAAATGTAAAGAGAAATTAAAATGAAATTAAGGAAAATATTAACCAACAACTTTATTAAGATTGCCAAACTTAAGATAAAACTGACATTTTATCGTCCATATTAGGAATTACGAACTTACCAAGAGAGTAAATGATAGAGTAGAAAGTAAGTTATTTTCGAAAATGTGGTCGGTAGAAACTGAATTATTAACGGTCGAGGTCATGTCAATATTCATTGACTGAGAGAAAGGTGGAATCTCTAACAGAATTTTCAAATGCCTAGAAATTACTGACCGGAAAAAGACCTTTGCAACTGGTATTAATTGTTTAAAACGATTTTGTGATTTCGATTAGGAATGATGCCTTTGGGACGGTAGTCTAACATACGAAGAGGAGGAACTTCTGGAATATTTCCTTTTTGTGATATTAAACGAATACCGTAAGGCAAAGAAATTTCTTCGGTTACAGATATCAATAACGGTGAAAGCCAAGGAGACCAGCTTTCCTTGGCTAATATTCTTCTGGAAACCCGTGGTTTTATGTATTTTTACTTACTCTTTAAATACCTGACAGGAAGGGTCAAGAGCATATAATGATTTTCTCTACATGAACTCAAATTAGCTTCATTATTTTTTGGAGATAGAACATTCAGAAGAGGAACGACTAACAAAAAACAAAAGGAGTAGATAAGTTAGTTCCGACGTGAAAAACTATAGTGGCTGAATCAGAAACAAATACGGTAAAGTTTAAGCCTGCGAATAACTGGCTCAATCTCGAATCGTACAAGTTGACAAAAGTCGGAAGAATTGAGCCCAAAATTTTAATTTCAATAACCGAAAAGAGCGAAAAAAATTTTCAGCTATAAGTTTCTGTAACCTTCGAATAGTCAATATCTCGGAGGAACAGTTTAAGATAAGTTCCTCGATGGACCATTAGTTGGAATATTACAAACCTCACCGAAACTGAAAATAATGATTGCAGAATAAAAATGACGGTGCTCTTTATGGACGTTGTCAAAAAGCAGACAAATATTTTACACGGATTAAAAGATTGATAGAGAATAGTTTTTGGCAAAGCTGGAGTGGCCATTCTCCACTTTCGCATAATGGGCTGATGGACGGCGGTTGCTAATCTGAGTACTGTAAGTCTTATAACGTTTTGGTCTATTTAGTACGGTACTCGATGCTTTAGCAAAAATTGCAGACCCGTAATCAAGTCTTATACTTATAAGTGCGCTATAGATGTACAGAAGTGACGACCTGCCAGCACCGTAGGAGGTATGGGAAAGTTTCTTTAAAAAGTCGAGTTGAGACAAGAACTTCTGAGTTTATCTATATAATTACATAGGCCTAATAAAAAAAACAAAATATATAAAAATAAAAAATAAATAAAAATGAATCAAATAAAACCCCTTAACAAAAATTAAAACATAATGACAGAGTAAATGGGAAACCGGTTGCTGGCTGGGAGTTGTTGTATCTAGATTCGCCTTTGACAGATGTGCGTGGTTATTGGTCAGAAAATGTCAGGTGAGGGGCGATACTGTTCAAAAGAAAAAACGAAATAACACAAATGCAAAAATTGTTGAAGGGTGTCCGTGGAGTCTTCGTCAAGTTACCGGAGAATAAGATCGACTTCTTTGAAAAATAACTAGTCCGTCTTGTAACCGAAACAAGTCTGATTCAACAAATGTACTACTAACGAGATCGCGTCAAAACTCTCGTTTTCTAATTAGTCGTTGTTCTATAAATTTTTTAAATTATTACAGTTTCGATTGCCTGATCTGCTGCCTAAGTTCACCGAGAATCCAAAACAAAACCACCGACGTACGCCCGCCTGCCAGCAGAGACCAACAACAACCCAGCAGACACAGCAAAGCGTTATGCACAATTTATAATATTTTTAATTAATCATTTCTTTGTGTGTGCCCGTTTATATATACATAATTAATCAATGTGTTTTTCAGCGGTCGGCCGTTTACGAAAGATAGGTGTAGGAAATTAATAAAAATATACCTTTAAAAAACACAATTCAATTTAATAATAATAAAATAAAAGTTTGCTAAATTCAAATCCACGAGTTCTAAAATATCTCATGGTTGGAATCCATTAGGGTTTCAAAACGAATATAAATATTACAACAGTTTTCAATCAAATGTTAATTCCGGGTATTTGACTGTTTCCACTGTAGGACTCTGGATATTGTTTACGAAGATGGAGAGGGCACGTTCGTAATTTTTTATTCTGCAGAAATTCATGGCTGATGTTTTGTCACACGAGAAAATGATTCCGAAGTTGTTGCCCAAGCACTAAGCCAGTTCGTTGTTTCTTGTAAAATCTGTTGTTCCGGTGCAGAGATGAATATGGTAAAGTCGTCCGAGAATAGGACACATTTGACCGGGACACGTACGTTATCTGTATCACTAACGACCAGATTGAATAAGGTAGGGCTGAGCACTGAACCTTGTGGAACACCGTTTGTAAGATCGAGTAGATCAGAGTATTGATGTCCTATACGTACTTTGAAATGGGGACTAGAAGGAAAGTTGCGAGTGAAGATTAGTAAGTGATCACCCCGAATTTAGGGAGTGTATCCGAGATTTTCAATGCCATTTCGAACGCTTTCGAGCGATCAAAGAAAACTGCCAATAAATGACGCCAGGAGGTGAAGCAATCGCTTATTTCGTTTTGGAAAACAAAACTAATCCAGTTTAGACCTTCCAGAGCGAAGCCCGCTTTGTTCACTGCAAATTCAATTTTTATTTTCTAGTTCCCAAGGAAATTTCGCAAGTTTACAACCGTTTCAAATACATTACACAATACTGATGTTAGTGATATTGTCCGATATCTATCCAATAATAAGGAATCTTTGTTGACTTTAAGTAGAGGTATAACTGTAACCAGTTTCTGATCTTGTGGTGGTTCACCATTGTTGTAAAAAAAGTATAAATGATTACATCCGGACCGTGACGTAAGATATTAATGTGGAAGATGTCTGGTCCTATGGCCAGGGTAAGCATTCCTGATAGATAAATTTAGCTCATCTATAGTTATTTGTAGACTGTAGGTTTCTTGATCCGCGAAGGAAAAGTCCAAATGACGCATAAGTTTGAAATTTTTAATGTTTTGAAAAGATGAACTGAAGTTGTCATCTGAGGGTGAGTTTGGCAAAGTGATCTCCAAGAATGTTGTTAATTGATAATTTGTCGGTGACAATACGGTTATTGATTTTCAAACTGAAGGGTATATGAAAAGCGTTTTTCATCTCGATCGGTCTAACTTTCTGCTTGGTGCTGTTGCAGTGACTGTTGAAGTAAAATTTTTCCACGAAGTACGTTTGGCACTTTCAAATTCCTGTAGGTCAAATGATTTGTTATAATTGGATTAGTCTTCAGTTTTTTTTTTTAAAGATCTACGACTGTCGCTGATTGCAATACGACATTCATCGGGCCTTCATAGAGCAAATTTCAAATTGGTTTTAGCGGAAGAGATTGCTTTTGGAGAACAATTTAGCGCAGTTTAGATGAGTATATTTGCGAATTCTTCGACAAAAAGAGCTGTGTCTTAAGCATGAATGGTATTGAAAATTTCTAAGTAGAAACGATGATATATTGCTCACATTTCTGAGCAGGAGTGATGATATATTGTTCAATTAGCTTTTTTATAAGAGATCCAATTTTTATAATCAGTTTGAGGTTAAAAAATTCCATGATAGATAATAATCGGCGTGTGGTCACTTCCGGCTTGATCATTATAGCAGTGTACCAATGTTTTGTTTGGTGGGTTGAGATGAGCAGATTGCCAAATCCAGATCGAACCAAGAACGACTGGAGGAGTTGTGATGAATTTTGGTTTTATCATTTAAGATGAAGAGGTTCACGTTTAACAGAATTTTTTCCAGAGTTTTTCCATTTTTGTTATAATAAGAGCTTCTCCGTAGCGGACTGTGTGAGTTGAAATCGCCGCATTGGATGAAAGGCTCACGTAAGCTATTTATAACTAATGATAAGATTTCTTCACTGAGATTTTTTCCTGGTGGAAAGTAAGTGGTGCAGATCACGGACAGGATTATTAGTGAAAATTGTTACAGCTAAAATTTGTAAGCTTGTTCAAAAATTCAGGTGTGATTTTATAGCGAGAATGGCACCTTCTTTCCTACATCGACTTATGTTTGGTGATTTTGTAATAGTGTTATATCTAGATAGTCGACAATTTAGATCTGATTTAAGATGGAATTCTTGAAGACATATTAATGCTGGTGAGTAATAGTTTATTAGTATTTTAAAGTATTCCAGATGAAAAGAGAACCCACTTCAGTTCCATGAGATAATGGTGTTTTTTATCATAAAGGATATATTTAAGAATATGTGTATACATAAAGTTTTGATTGTTTGCTGGATGTGTGATTGTGTAAAATATGGAATTTTAGCTTAGCTTGAGATAATTGGCTGAAGAATGTTTGTTATCTAAGTAATTTTTGTTTTTGTTTTACGATGTTGAATGTGTTCATAGCATTGTCTGAGTTAAAGGATTAAGGCGGGAATGTCTGATGTGAATTCTGTTGTAATTTTGTAGGTATCTTGTGTTTGTGCACATGTCTACATATAGCGTTAAACTGTTTGGAGTTAATGTAAATTCTGATTGTCGTTCTATACAGGTTTTAAAAATATCTTTGATTGACGATTCTGAGGTATCTTCTGATTTCGTTCCACCCATTCTGAGATTTCTGATATATTTTTCGGTTTCTTGTGTCTTTTTTTTTGGTTTCAGTTTTTCAATTCCATTTGAATCTAGAAGTGCCGATAACGGAAGGGAAGTTAAAGATCCCGAGGATTCCAATGGTGCAGGTTGTTTTGCGATAGTAGTTTCAGGTGGCTCGCATGATAAAGGAAGAAATTGGCAGTTTATATCTGGATTTGTGCGACACTCCCTTCCATTATAAAACTGTTGACTAGCTGTAATGCTGGCTGAGGTGATAAGAGTTGATTGGTGCGAAATCCATTTCGAAAATTTCATCCGAGTCTAATGGGTATTCGCTTCCCTTGTGACCGGTTTCATGGCATTTGAAGCAGACAAGTTCGTCATAAATTAGAAATATACGGTAACTTTTATCATTATATGGGAGAATAAAAGAGTTTGGTAATTGATTATTTTCGGAAATGTTAGCATATACTTGTCTGCGCCAACTTATAATATAACCGAATTCTTCATGATGGAGATGTACTCTGAGTAGAAAGATATATGAGGTTAGCTGAAGGTTTAAGTTGAATTTTAAGAAACTTTCTAAGACGCTGTTTAGGATAGTTGGGTTAACGTTTGATGAGATTATTTTACGAGATTCCGTTTTTAATTTTCTCGCCTTAAAGAAATGTTCTCCAATACTTATTCCTTCACGCACGTAACACTGATTCATTCGCGATATGTTTATTCGCTAGGAATATTATTATTCCGTTGTTTTTTTTTTTTGAATCTTTCAGTGGTAACTTAATAACTTTAAAGTAGTCAATTATCTGAAAATGCGGTAAGTAGTTTACCATAATGCCTTGTTCTTCAGTTGGATGGTGAAATTCAGTGACACAGGGGTAATTTTCTGTTTTGTTTTATCGGCATAGGAGAGGATTATTAGATGTAGAGCGGTTTGGTTAGCGTGCATGTGAGTAACAATCGGATGATTGGTTGTGTTGGAATAAAACGGAACAGACTTACCGGCTTTCGATTGTTGTTGCATGGTAGCAGTGTTATCCGGCTACCTGGAGCGAACTATTGGGATCGCGAGGCAAATAATTACGATAACTGATAACGAATACAACGCTTAAACAGACAACTGTTGTAAACACCGTGTTTTTATCGGTTGGTATTTTTATATTCTTGACAGTGTTAGAAAATAACATAACAATCAGAAGAAAGAAATGATTTTTTTTTTTTTTTTTTTTTTTTTTTTTTTATAAATAAGTTTGTCTCCCAGGGCAAGTATGCTCGTTGTGTGAGTGCCCGATACTCTTATTAACGTTTATTCAAAATACAAAATTACAACTATTTTTGCTTATTATATTTATCATAATATTAATCAACTTAAGATTATAAATATATGATTGGGGATTGTACTAGTTAGTTTGATTAAAACTAAATCATCAGTGTTATTAATTCGTAGATTTACGCCTCGAGGCTAGATGTAATATGTATTACTTTGGTGTCCTGTTGACCGAATTTTTTTCCTGGGTGGTAATTTTATATTAGTAATCTACAATAGAAATAATTTTCTATTCGGCGGGCTCAGCGCTGATTAGAAAAGCTAAATTAGAACCCACAACACACTGCTGATAGGAAAACGGAGGAAGGTACACTTGCCGAAGGTGTTCCTACCAATTAATACCGTGAAGCGTTTTTCTGTGTACACAACTGGCAGAATATCAGCAACTCGCTCGTGACGATGTGCCCCAGTCGGATTGATGTATCAATCTAGAGCGAGGAGGCGAATATTCGGCGCCTCAAAACCGGGTCCGTTCGGCTAAGGGAGTAAATCCTGACAGAAAATCCAGTGGAAGTCAACGGGAAACCGCCACTGTACATTCTTCTCGGTAATGACGGCACGTCAAAGAAATCATAGGAATGCTGTACCCATGGGATCCACCGCTAGTGTATCAGGCAATGGGCGGTCACCGGTAGCAATACAGGTTGACTCGAGTTCCCCCGCACCCTCGCTGGTGCGGAACTCTACAGGTGGGAACAAACGTGCAACAAAACTGAGAGATACCCTTCAACAATACGGTACCAAAGGAAGTTTTACTACAATGGGAAATCGAAAGACACATCAGAAAAATAAAAAGAAACTAGAAGATATCAAAATAGCGACGTGGAACGTAAAAACCCTATACCAACCTGGAAAACTCGAAAATGTAATAATGGAAGCAGACAGACTAAGCATTGATATACTAGGAGTGGCAGAAACAAGATGGACGGGTACAGATAGATTCAGTAAAGGAAATTATGAGTTTATATATAGCGGAAAAGAAAAACATGAAAAAGGAGTAGGCATATTGATAAAGACGAATCTTGCAAAATCAATAAAGAGCATCGTAACAATATCGGACAGAATGTTATTAATTAGAATAGTTAGGGAAGCAGAATCTGTCATAATATGTCAAGTATACGCACCCACCAGTCAGTGTAAAGAAGAAGAAACCGAAGAATTTTACGAAGAACTGGAAGAAGGAATGAAACAAGCTAAAGACGGCGATATTGTATATATTTTAGGAGATTTTAATGCAAAAATTGGAAAAGGAAGCGAAGGAACAATTATCGGCCCTTTTGGAATAGGAGACAGAAATGAAAGAGGAGAAAGACTAGCGGAATTTGCAAGAAAGCACGAGATGGCGATATGCAATACATGGTTCAAGAATCATGAACGAAGAATATATACTTGGAAAGGTTATGATGGTAAAGTCAGGAACCAAATCGATTACATTTTGGTTAGCGCACAGCACAGAGGTCGGGTTAAAAATTGTCATACATACCCATCGGCTGACTGCAACAGCGACCACATCCTTCTAGCAAGTAGAAATAGAATAAACATGAACAAAAAGAAGAGGCACATATAGATAAGGAAAGAGGTGGCAGATGGGATACAAATGGATTAAAGAACGAAAGGATAGCAACGGACTATAATAATCGAATTGCCAGAACACTAAAAGATGGAAAGGAGAACGGCGTAGAAGCAGGCGCAAAGACAATGTGGAACAATTTCAAGGAAACACTGACACAAACTGCAGAGGACATGCTGAAACAAGAAAACCGAGTCAAAAAGAATAAGCACTGGATGAAGGAAGAAATGATAACAATGATGAATGAAAGAAGGAGAATAAAAAACCGAAACACCGAAGAATATATAGTATTAAACAAGAAAATCCAGAAATAGTGTATTCAGGCAAAGCAGGAGTGGTATGAACAGAAATGTAAAAGAATGGAGGACCTTGAAAGCAGACATGCATACCGTGAAATGTATGCAGAAATAAAAGAATTAATGAAAGAATGGAAAAGAAAGAAAAATAAGATAATGGTAATAAAAGATAGCAAAGGGAAGATACATACAGAAGAAAACGAAATAAAAAAAGCATGGATAAAATATATCCAGGAACTATATGGGGACAACACAAGACCGCATTATAAATCATTAAATACTGCGGGAGATGGTCCAGATATATTATTACGTGAATTAGAACAGGCAATCAAAGTAGGCAGAAGGAATAAAGCGCCGGGTGAAGATAGAATCACCATGGAAATGATAAAAGCTTTGGACAAAAATAACAGAATAGCACTGCTGGAAATTATAAACAAAATTACCAGAGGACCTATTGAAATCGATTATTATACCAATTCCAAAAAAGGGGAACGCAATAAAATGTACTGATTACAGAACAATAAGCTTAATGAGTCATATACTAAAACTTCTACTATCAATAATAAACAGGAGGATAGAAAACAAAATAGACAATCACCTAAGTAAAACACAATATATGGCTTCATCGCAAAACGAGGAACAAGAGATGCGATTTCGCTACTACGAATCCTCAGCCAAAGGGCAATAGATGTGAATAGGAAAGTATATCTGTGCTTTTTGGACTTTGAAAAAGCCTTCGACAGGGTACAACATAAGCAACTAATGGATATACTTATTAAATATGGATTAGATAAAAGAGACATAAATATAATTAAACAAATATATATATATATATATATATATTGGAATCAGAAGGCAACTGTACGAATAGGACAGGAACAATCAAACGAATATTGCCATATAGCAAGGGGCGTACGACAAGGATGCCCTTTGTCACCGAGACTGTTCAACGCATACGCGGAAGAAATAGTCAGAATAGGAAATATTAATAGACTCGGATTTAATATAAACGGAACAAGAATAGCGCATATAAGCTACGCCGATGACCAAGTATATGTGGCAGAGTCCAGAAGAAATTTACAAAAAATAATGAACATAATATCAGTAGAAGGCGGAAAATTAGGAATGAAAATAAACGTTAAAAAGACAAAAGTTATGAGAATAGCCAAAACATTAAATAGACCTTCCGTAGAAATATATATAGATGGGGAAAAAATTGAACAAGTAACCAAGTACATATACCTGGGGAGTTTAATTACGGAAAATGGGAAAGACGATGATGAAATAAGAAGAAGAATAGGCTGTGGGCGAACTGCATTTAATAATTTAGAACGAGTGCGCTTAAAGATAGAAAACTGAAAATACAATTAAAAATGAGAATCCTTCACTGCTTCGTATGGTCAACAATGCGATACGCTTCGGAAACCTGGACGATATCATCGGAGGCCAACAAAAAGAAAATCAATACTTTCGAATTATAGTGCTACAGAAGAATACACAGAATATCATGGCAGGAAAAAGTAACAAATGCGGTAGTACTGAATAAATGTAAAATTGGTAAGCCAAACCTAATAAATATCATCGAAGAAGCAAAAAGGAAATACTTTGGACATAAAATAAGAGAAGAAGACCTTTTCACGACTACCATACAAGGGAAAATTCAGGGAAAAAGATCACGAGAAAGAAGACGGATGGATTACATACATGGAATAGCTGGAATAAATTCACTCTTGGAAGGAATACAAATGGCCAGGCAGAGACAACTGTAGTAAAACGAGGGACCGCACCAACCTCCTGAATAGGAGATGGAAATGATGATGATGATGATAATAGAAATAGTACATCTTGCGTGATATTTCATCGTTTTCCTTCTATACATAATTGACCCAGAGTCATTTTGCTTTCAGTGGGGGAGTATAAGTTTCAATAACACCTTTTCTGCATTTTGATTATTTCATTTATTTCCGTTTTCTTAGCCTCGCTCTATATTTGAATTCCATATAAAATTCTAGACATTATTATTGAATTATAGTATATACGTAGAGTTCGATACGATAGTACCTACTTTATTTTATATAAAGCTAGAATTGATTGTCTTATTTTCGAATTTAAACTTTGAATGTGTTTTTTCCAGTTCAAAGATTTATCAATATATATACCCAGATATTTAAAGTCTTTTACTTTCCCAAGCGATGAAAAAAAACATAAATGATAATTGTTATTTACATGAAGTTCGCGTATGCAATCATTATTGTGGAGGGTAATTCGCGGATCGTGTATCACATGTTTAGTACTGTTCCGAATGTGCAGTAATTTAGATTTATATTTATACATAACCTCCTATTATGTGTCCATTTACTAAAATTGCCTATATCCTCTTGTAATAATCTTTCCGTCATCTCTAAATTCTTATACTCCATTAATAAGGCAATATCATCGGCAAACACACATACCTTTGCATTTTTAATTTTTCTTATGTAACGAGTTAGTGTAAATTAAGAAGATACGGTGCTCTGACCTACTCTGTACTGAATAGTTTTTTCATTACTTTTATTCCCTGCGATTTTTACCATACTTTATGTAATTGGAAATTGGTTTCCCATCGACAGTCCCATATTTATCTTATTTGCAATCGATCTTAGTAATGTTATCGTAGATCTTTTTTTCTCTAAAACCGTGTTGATTTTCATAGAGTAAGTTGTTCTTTTCCACATAATTTCTTAAATGTTTATCAGTGTAATGTTCTAATATTTTAACTCTATTACAGAGGTGTAATTGTTACTGGACTGTAATTTTCAAATTGAATTTGCGGTCCTTTTTTATATATCGGTCTCACAATGTCTCTTTTTAGTCCTCCTTTATAGAATAGTTGACCATGTTCATCAAAATAGGAATAAATATATTTGGGTTTTGTTTAATATCTTTAACCCTAATTTCGTCCCATCCAGATGCCTTATGAATTTTTAGATAATTAATTATTGATTCTATTTGGGATATTTATTTGCAGGTGGAATGACAAAAAAGAAGATAAAATAAAATCATCGAAGTTAGTATTCGGTAACTGAGTGTGTGGCATTTGTGTCTATGTTGTTCAACTGAACGTATAAAGTATTCACTAAATTGTTCAGCTACTATTGCGCAGTATCTTCGAAATGTTTTATAATGAAATCATCAATTGTTATTTTGTTTTTTGTTTTTTTTTTAACAATATTATTAATTACATTCTATACTTTTTTACAATCATTAGTTGCCTTCGCTATTTGACTTTGATAATACTTCTGTTTAGCATTCCTTATTTCTGTTGTAACTATATTTCGACATTTCCTGATTACGACTTAACTAATTGAAACAACTCTTTTATAAAAATTATAGAAGTGGTGAGGGACCTCTAATAGTTTCCTATAATTTTTATAGAAGATGCGTTATTAATTGGGGCTATTTTCTTAATTTACGGTTTGCGTAACAATCTATAATTGTAGGATGATTTGCGCTATAATTTGCCGATTTTATTAACAGCTTTTGTAAAATATCCGTAATGCAAAAATGTTACAGGATTTTTTCATTACCGTAAAATAAGAATGCCATAATCATTATATGGATAATGACGAATATTAACAATATTCCATAATGTTTAGAATCTGAAATTACGAGTAACCGACAATGTCGACAAATATAAAATTGAGTAATATATTGTAACGTCAAAATATTTCCGCGTAAATCTTAAAGAGAAATCCATAGATGACCACAACAATTAGTCATATTACAACTACAGTCACGTAAAACAATTAAACTGTATTTCCGTACATCATTAATTCATCCTTATTTAATTATTAGTTACAAAAAATTAAGTCTTTACATTTAAAAATTATAAAATACTAACATATTAACCGATCAACTTCTCTACGAAATATGATTTTCATCAAAATGTTCGGTACCATTTGTTAATCCGTATCCCGGCGTAATGCTGATATCATATCCATTCTTCAAATATCATTTGTAATGTATTCCACTACGCATTTATCTAAGTTATTTTTTATAAGAGTTATAAATAACCGTTATTTTTTCAGTTTAAAACAGTAGAGTACTACGGGTAACATATATTTAATAATTACTCATTAATCACAATTCGTTGCCGTAAATCTGATCTTAAGGAAAAAGCTATTTTTAAAAAACTATCAACTGAAGTATCTTTGTTACGCCTATTATTTGATTTATCGTTCTCTCGCTAAACTGTTGAGATTTTTTTCAGATTTATTAGCAAAAAACAAATCTTTACTTGCTGCTATAAATTTTTCGCTTTATCTATTTAAAAGTTTTAAATCAGATGACTATATTTCGTTTGGGATGAAAAATAAAAACTAAATATGTATGTACGCGTTCCGATGAGAAAACTTTATATGAGATGAAAGTTCGGAACTCACAGCAAATAGAAATTTTAACAGTTAAACTATGCGAACTACACGACCTTACTCGCGAACTCTATAGAAAAAAGTCAAGAACTATAAAACAAAATAAATCATGAAATACTCTTTACTCTTGTAGTTAACGGACCTTTTCTATATATGTATATATATATTTTTTTTTATTTTTTTTTCTTAGGCTTCCAAAACATATCCTAGTATTCCTTCTCAGTTGTTTCCGATTATACGAGCAAAAATATTTGTTTTCTAGCTTGTTTTCCTTTCGCTATATTCCGCTTGTCATTATTATTTAATTCTCACCCTAGTGCGACTAGTTCTAGACCTCTCGAAAATTCGATAATGTATTTTGTCCCTGTCTACTATTATTGTTTTCCGTAATTTATTTACACATATGTTTTCCGTTTATTTTTGACTGCGTGATTTTATTTCTAGAATCTGTATATATCTAAAAATGAATGTTTGTATGTTTGTCCTGTACACGTTCCTGTACTGCTGGATGGATCATGCTAATATTTTCAGAATGTATTCGTGTTGTCCAAACGAAGGTTTTAAAGTATGGCTGAGTTTTCTACTCCCTCTTCTTCACTAAATATGGAGTTATAAGTAGTTCAGATGAGACCAGCGGTACAGAAATGTATACGAGGCGAGTAAAAAGAAAAAATAATTTTTATAAAATTTTAAAGATTGCCATGGGGTAAATATAAATTAAACGTAAAATGTTTTAAATAATAAACTCTAAATGACATTTTATTAACTTTCAGCGAAAGTAATACATCGCGTTCTGTTACTTCACTTTTTGCGTTACTGAAATCATTTAACCTCCATGATTAGATATGAACACGTAAGTCGCGCTCCTAGCTAGCTGCTGTACTCATTGCGGAGAGTTAAAAAAAAAAAGTAGCAGTATTGTCTATTATTTCCACAGAGAAATAAAAAATCTTGCAAACGGAATTTTTAATATTTGCTACGTGAAATGTTATTTACAATCAATTAATTTTAATAAAATGCTCAAGACAGAAAGGTCGGAAGAAAGATGTTCTTTTAAATGTGTAATTATGGGAGATCAATCTAAGCCCCTTCAAAATGATATGGCTATGTGTGCCGTTTAGTTGAGCGGAACTTTTTGTTAGATCACGCCAGACAAGTTATAAGTAAAATCGTCGATAATCTTCAGCTAAATGTGAAACATAAAGACCAGTTTTTGTTTGACGGTGATAAACAGGTTTCCTAAAGAGAGAGAGAGAGAGAGAATCTTTATATATATATAAATGTAATTCCGGATAAAGCAAATTTTTTTTTATTAATTTCCGAGTACAGATTTAAAATACGCGGGCGAACCCGCGGGTAGCAGTTAGTATAAAATAAATAAATAAAACCGTCTTTTGCTTCACATTAAAGAATTGTTTACCCGAAGTTTACATTCACGGTTTAAAAGCAAATAACATTTTATTCCTACGTAATTATATTTTATTTATTTTATATCGTAGAAATATTTATCACGTAGTTTAAGACATGAATACAACTTTTCACAACATATGATTTTGATCTAGTTTATTTTTTGAATTATTCCAGAATGAACACTTTTAATTAAACATCTAGCTAACTATAGAAGAAGAGGTTTGCTACTTCTCCTTTTTTGATACAGTTCGCTAATTTAATGCGCTACGGATCGGTAACCGAATCGTATAGTGGACTTGAAATAGTTCGCAGAAGTCGTCGCAAGCAACTGATATCGGAAGACTAAATCAGATGCTATCGACTCTTATGGGGACTCAGAAATCGAAATATGACCTAGCATAGGACAAATTGATATTCGAAAAAGAAACATTTCTGATTTTATTCAATCGGTTCAAAAACGAACAGTGAACGATACGATTTTACACGAACTGAGCCTTACTTCACGACACTGAGTTGTGTGTAAAACAAACCACGCTATCGCCGAACGATTACATATGGATCACTAACCTGTAAACATACGCGTGTAGAATAAGAGTGAAATCAGTCTGTACTCCTTTAGAAAAATAACTTTTCCTTTAATGACTGTTGAATAGTTTAAACTACTTATGTTAATTTATAAAAGTTCGATTACAAGCAACCAGCGCCATGTTTTTCCACATCTAATTACTCCACTGATTTCTAGTTTAATACAATATCGCCCGACGTTTAATTTTCTGTGATGCTACATTTTAGGACGAAACTATGAAATTTTTTTTTTTATGTGTATAATAAAATCGTACGTTCTTATATTTGATATAAATTTATCTATATACGTAAAAGTGACATAGTCATCAATGTACACGCAACCATGCAGTGAAAGCGCGATAGCCTAGTGGTTAAGAGGCTGGCTCATTACTATTGGGCAAGTTGTTAATTAGCCTCGGAATTAATTCTGCATTCTGATTGATTGTTCCTTTATCTTACCCTCCTGCCATGTTTCAATTAGCCGATAACCGGTCTCTAAGACGAACTTAATTATAAGCTGCTTCTCTGCTGAAATTACCATTTCAGTTCAATATAATCACGGTCCATTTATTCCCTAAAAAAATTCAAGTTTCTTCGAACGTTTTAAATACTGTTTCGTATTGCGCTAATGCCGATTTTTCGACATGCTTGTGTACGCAGTCGAATGATCCCTCGGATGTCGCGTACTCTACTACCTGCTTATTTGATATAATTACTAGCACATGTTAAACAATGACCCCTTCTTGGTACGAAGGCATCCTTGGACAAATTTTCTTTTTTCCTTTATTTCAATGAACTTATTTACGCAATATTCTTCTTTATACTCTATCTGTTTACTACGTTTCCTTTAATTTTACCAAATTCCTCTGGTAAAGTGTCCTCTGAAAACGCACAACTTTTGTGTTTACCAGAATGGGATCGTTTTTAAAAACTGACGTTGAATTAAAAAACATGAAACATCTAAAAAGTGTTGATTGTTCATTTTGTTCTCCTTTCACGGTAAATTTTATGTTTTCATGAAAATTATTTAAGTGATCTCAGAATTCTTCTCATTTAATTCTACCAAATGGCTAAATAATATGCATCATCAACACGAATAAACCAGCATTTTCGTTTCCACTTATGCAAAATAAGTTTATCGACTTCTACCAACAATAAAAATTGATGGCAAACTGAAACTAAACGCCATACTTTTTTTTTTGTTTATTCAGTTTACTATTAAAAGCAAATATGATAGACCTTTTAACACCAGTGATGGGACTGTCCAATTAATTACTAACGTTGCGTTTTTTTTGTTTTTTTTTGATAATTCTGGTTGTCCCTTTAATTGGGAAACATTGCTGAACAAAAGTATAACGTCAAAGCTTACCATTACACTCAATTTTGCGTAATAACCAACAGTTTTACATTATTAAACAGTCAAATTGTATGTGTGAATTATTTCGACCATTAACCTATTTTGCGCTACAACTTTTAAAGAAATAATCGAGCCATTTGTTGATGAAACATTACCGGCTTGCTTGTAAGTTTTAGCAAGACTGTATTATAATAGCGGAAGTGCCGGAAATTATACTTCCTTTAAGATATAATCTAGATATTTTTAAGAAATTCATCGGCCTTCTGCACAATCATTTTTAACGGGTCTTTTTTTACCCCTACATTTAACAAATAAAGCATTTTTCATTTACGCCTATCCCTTTTCATGATAGCAGAATAGAGTTTTCTTTGTTCACTGTTAAGGTTACAACTTTTACTAATAAAATGGTTCAGAAACGACAAAAATATCAAATTAAAATATGCAAACAAGAACCGTTTGACTTCTAAACTTCAAAATTCGAACACAAAACACCATTAAAGTTCTTTTTAAGACAATGTATAACTTCAGGACAATCAATTACACTATGCGCAAAAAAGAAAACCAAAAGTACATAATGTAGAGTTTGACAAAAATCACGTAAAAATTTATAATTCACCGCCAGATAGTCCTTTAAAAGTGGAATTCGAAATATAAAATAAGAGATTATTTTATAAAGAAAATAGCATTTGAACTTTTCCTTTCGCAGAAAAACAAAAGAAAAAGAAAGGCTGTTCATGTAGCAGCCTAAGTGAAAAAGTTGAGGACACCAACATATATCTCAAACGTGAGCGTGAAAGTGCGTTCAGAGGAAACAGCCGTTATTACAACTTTATACTTTCAACGCTGGAAAGACCGGAAATCTAAAATTATGGAGAAAATTATTTTTTCCCCGCCAAGTGTATATTCGATGGAAGGATAGCTATCTGATAAGAAGGAAACCATATTTCATATCCTTAATGGGGGACTTTCGAAGCTGGTGTGAAAAGTTCGAAAAAAGTGCAAAATAGTAGAGTTAAAATTTTGAAGTGTTATAAATGTACGCATTCCCTCGAATATTTCTGTAGTTTAAATTACTCGAATTCTAATTTTTAAGCTTGTCTCCCCCCCATACCGCGTAATACCATATTCGATTGGCAGGATATCATATATTTATTTAAGTACATATGATAATTTAACGTAATCCAGGGGTGAAAACCGTCCAATTAAGTTTTTTTGGGTTCCACCCAGTCTTGGATTTACACCACGGACTTAAATGGGCTACAGCCCACAGCGGCAAAATTCGAAAGGCGGCAAATATACACGAGATTGAAAAATTTTTTCTTTTGAAAAATACTTAAAATTTCCAAAATATTGTTACATATTGTGGCGTTTTAGTCATAGCAGGGTAGGAGAGGAATGTAAGAAAATCATTTTTTAACTTGCATTAATGTACAGAAAAGTTAAAATGGGAATATATTGATTTAGGTAAAATTTCCAAATGATTATAGACAAATGACATGTAAACGGGGTCATCGAGAGATGAATTTAAAATGAACGAAGTGTGAACCGGAACGTGCATTATTATTAGGCAAAATGGTTATAATATTAGCAGTTAAAGGAAATTCTCGAAGTTTACACGAGACAATGGCTGGTCGGCACGATAAGATGTCAAACAAGACTGGAAGAAAAACTGAAAATTCACAAGTGTAGTAGCGGTATCTCATTGATACGACAAAATTTAGAAGATTTTTCGAAGAATTATTTATATTATTTCTTGCCGTACCAAACGACGAAAGGTGCTCAAAGCAGTGTGGCACTGCGCGAAGCGTGCTGGACCCATAACCTATTGAAACTGTTCTGAATACTGAATCTGATGAATAAACAAGCTAACGGTGAGAATAATATATTAAGAATAAATGTACACTTTATTTAATTTTTGTGGTCATTTAACAAACTAAAGTAAAAACTCAATGTAACTGGAAAAACCAACTCAAACAACACTACAAAAAACACAATTACAATAACGCGATAACATGATGGGAAAAAAAACACAAAGAAAGATTAGCGCTGAATAAAATTTGCTCAGCAGGAGAACGCTCCTTTCCTACAATGAAAAGAATTAAAAATTTTTTCAGATCAACAATGTCTCACCAAAAAATTTAAATGATTTATCTGTTTTCTTTATTGAAGAACAGTTAGTAAAGAATTTTGAACTTTGATGATGTAGTAAATGAATTTGCATCTTTAAAATTGAGTCGTAAAAAATGTAAACTTTAACTGACACATGAAAGAATAATGTATGTATAGAATTATAATAAAATTTAGGTATGTTTTAAAAATGTGTGAAATTTTTTAATTGAAAACTTTGTTAACTTTTAATTGAAAATTAATTTTTAACTTTTATGTCCTTTCTTACTTCAATTACTCGATTGTAATTTTTATTACTTAATTTATAAATTATTCCAAGGGCGGCAGAAATTACTGAGCTCACAGCGGCATTTGGCTATAATCCGGCCCTGGTTCCACTCCACTACATTCTACAATCTCTAATATTTATGTTAATATAATTTATTTTTAATATGAGTTAATATTCTTTTTTTCCGTACCGGTTTCCCGAAATTTTCCATTATTTCTGTATTTAATATGTTACATCCATTCAAAATATGCCGAATTTTGCTCATTACATCTAATATATAATTTTCCGTCTTCGCCATATAAAAATTTTCGAGGTAGATTTTAAAATTCTCATGCCCTGATATAAACTATGTGCCGTACAAGTTTGGAGCATAGTATGCGTCATTATTGGATCTCTCTTCAGTTGTTGGGGAAAAACTTTTAGTTATTCCATTACGATTTAACGACTCGCTTTTAAATTTTTCCACCTATTGTTCGCTGATATATTTTTTAAATTGTCTTACTAAACTTTTATTCGTTATAATAAATCTTTTATTTGTATATATGTGATATTGTCGAATGTTTATTCTAACTTTAATTTTTGATTGAAAAAATTGTGGTATGTTATTTCAAAGTTTAACTGTAGTATTCCAGCTTATTACCAATGCATTTGTATAATTTACAGTTTTGTAAGCTTAAATTAGTTTGTTATGGGGTTCTATGTATGCTCGTTAAACATTTTTGGAGTTTATTAAACTTCAGCATGGTCCTTTTAAATTATGCTCTACCGTACAATAGACTTGACAATACCACTGTTTTGTGTAATATTATTCCTTTTTTTTGTATTTTATACGATTGTTATTGTTAAATAGTATAGCTGGTGGTCTTTTTAGCGCCAAAAATCCTTATAACTGAAAAAATTATTTTCTTGTGTATACGATACATCGATTGAAAACTCACTACAGTTATTGAAACCGTATTTCGTTTTCTTAAGGAATCTTCTGGACTTGGCAAGAAGTTTAGAAAACCGAAAAATTATATTTCCCCTACGCGACTTGAAGAATACAGTTAAAAATTTTGAACGAGCTTGTAAGTGTACCCATTTTATTGTTTAGTTTTAAAAATGCAAGTTTCGAACTTCCAAATATCGTCCAAAAATTTAGAAAAAAGTACAGCAGAAAAATTAATAGGTTTCGAACGGGTTCTTTAATGTTTTATAATTAGCACACAAATAAGTTTTTAATGTTTGATTTGTACCTGTCAATATTTTTAGAATAATTTAGTGTAAATTCTATACGAACACGTTAAAAATAGATATTTTTATTTTAATACTACGACATTTATTAACTGCTTTTTCAAGTCAGAAATTCTTTTAACGCAAAATTTTTAGAGATATATTTTTCATTTTTAAAATGATATCCTACACCTACTTGTCAATAGACATATAAGTAAAAAACACGGACCAACAAAAATAGAACATAACAGTCGTTATTATTATGTTTTCTTTTTTTCATAGAAGCGAAAAACGAAATAGAATGGTAGCCTGTAAGTAACCGTAAATGAATAATACACGTTGTTATTGCGAAGATTATTTTTATTTTCGAACGAAACTATTATGAGCGCCGTTTTAATGGATATGATAACAATTAAGACAACACATAAATGCTAGAAAGCGAGCTAAATTTAAAAAAAAAACCGAGACAGAATTATGATAATCCGCTTTTGTAAATGAAGCGGGTACCTATTTTACGCCATCGGCCAGTATTCCTTTTTGAAATAACGAATTCAGTATGAAGTGTAAATAGACTCAACGTGTATTTAAAAGTTCTGCCAGTAAAAAACAGATAAATCTGATTTACATATATTAATAATCGCTTAAATTCCTTATCTGATGTTTTCTTTTCGATTTTTTTCTGATTTAATATATGGCCAGTTATATTTAAAATGTTATAAACTATTAGCTCTCGATCACTTAGAACGTAACATAAATGAACTGAATTTGGTTCTAATACGCATTCGGTCTTTGAAGTTTCTTTTTTTATGATTACAAGTAATGATCGCATTCGTTGCGTATACATATATATATATATATATATATATTTATTTATTTTTTTTAAATTTTATTGTTAAAAGAAGTCAAACTCATTATATTACAGTATATCAGGTAGCTAATAAAATAATTAGATTTGGAGATCGTGAAACCATACACTCTAATGAAATTTTCTGGGTTTTAAAAAATTTTGGAAAAAGCATCAGTAAGGACACAGAAATTTTCAAGCATTTATAAATATACAGACTTATCGGGAGAAAGGCTCGGTGACAAATATATACCGTATTACGATTTGAAAACTTGAAAAATATTCCTTTCGAATCTAGAGTATCATGTAAATGTAAATATTAAGGTTACATTCAGCTTAACATACGGAATGCTTAGCGCACGAAACGTCACGCTCGGCTGACCTTGTTACAAATTAAACCCCGATAAAAATTCAGACACAAATTAACGTTGTCGTTACAGTCTACCGAGTTACCTTTTTACTTTTTTTTATTCATTTCAGATAAATTCCGATGTGTATGATGACAGTTTCCGGAAAACAAATTGTTAATCAAGAACTCTATTTTAACAAGCTTGTCTCCTAATTATTTGATTAGATGTCGAAGTGAAATTTTCGAAAAAACCGTTTCAGATAAAACAGACATAGCTGTCGTCATTGAGGTGTGATATAACATTGTCGGATGCGAGAAGATGGGGTAATAACGGTTGTATCGGTGTGGCTCGCGTCTCCAGCTGACAAATTGGAACATAAACTACGTTGTTATACGACGATCCGGTGATCGTTTGTCCTATCTGATTTTACGTTCGCGCGCACGGTTGCATAAACAAGTGTAGAAAATATTGGCTTCGGGTAATTGACGAAAAATGCCGCTAGCGAAGCATGGGAGACTGTCCTTTAAGAATTTTGCCTAATAAAGAATTTTAATTTATATCGGTCGCTCGTTGTTGTACATACTGTCGCACCAAAGGTGACAACATTTTCACAAAAAACAGATACAGTTTGAAAGGGGTAGACCACCAAGGAAGAGCATTTTACTATATCCGAAATACGACGCAATGTCTCATGTGTTGCAGTAGTATTTCCACCTGTTCTCAATGCTTTCTCGAAAAATATACAACGCCCTATGATGCGCCATTCGACCTCATTATGTGGCTTTGTTTATCGTGTTTTCGCTGTGAAAGTGTTAGTTTCATATATATATATATAAATTGATACTTGTATGGAAGAGCGTTACAAGAGGCAGTCTGCTGCGACATTCGACGAATTCTAACACTAATCATTTACCAATTTATGAAGAGGGTAATTTTTACACTGAAATAAATAACAAAGTGATCTGAAACCAAATAACTAATCGAATCAAACAATTTAAGTCAAAAATAACCGAGAATGATCGATGACCTGTGCATTTAAAAATATAAACTGACACCGATAACGCAACATGCAATTTGTGAATACAGTTTAAAGACTTGATACATTCATCTCTTCAATTGTTTCGGACGCAAGGAAAAAATAAAATAAAACACCATTTAAAGTTTTACTTTTGAATTACATTGTTTACGGTTAGTGTTCATTGAACTAAATCACGATGACAACGCTTATTAAAATGTAGAATATTCCGCATACATATCTGAATGGAAATAGCACAAATGTCAGCCTCAACCACTGGTCTTAGAAACGTGATATTTGGAAAATACATTCTTTTTTTTTTTAACGCAGAGATAAAAAAGTTATTTGGAAAATCCTTAAAAGCGAGTTTGAAAAGCTAAAATATATTGACCGACTGAAACTCAGCGCTCCCAACACATCTTTAGAGAAACGAGAAAGTTTCAGCTTACTCTTTGAACAAGGCAATTTTCCGTGTTCCACATCGAAAAAGTAAAATAAATATATTATTTGATGAATTCCAAAAAACATTTTCGTTCCTTTTTTGTTTTTAGTCGTAAAACAATACAGTTAAGTTCACTTTATTTTATTTCCTCCGAACGTAATATCATGTACGCTCAGCTATTCAAGCTGAATTTTCTTACTTCTTATAATGCTTCTTATAACTCTGCCGTCTTCAAAGGTGGTTCCTATACTTGCCTTTCTTTTCCATCGATCTCTGACCGGATTAAAATTTAATCTCTAATATAGTCCGGTTGTCCTGGGTAGCTGTCCTCGGTTGGCCGAGCCAAAAAAATAAAACAAAAAAAAAACCTATTCAAAACTGGTTGCTATTGAATGATTTATTTCGATTCCTGAATTATAGAAAGAGGTGCCCTTTTTAAATATTTTGATTCATTTTCAATTTTTTTCATTTCTTTGTGTCATTAAAAAGTATACATTCTCAACACGTGAAAGCTTCAAATTATATATTTTACTGCCAAATAAATCTCTTGAAGTTTTTTCTTTATTGGGTGTTTACTTCTACCTCTGCTAACGTTGATTTTTGTTGCTATACATGTATGGAGAATAGCGATGAACATATAGAGCGAATCGTTTAGTATGTTATAGGAAATTTGTAATTGTGACTAATTTTTAGTTTAGGACTTCTTTGTTGGAAGTAGCAGAAGCTACATGTATATATATAGGTGTATATATTTTTTTTTTAGAAATTGCGATCTGGTTGATATAGCCAAAATAAGCAATTGGAATGTAGGTTATGACATGATGGGATATGCCATTCAACAATAAGAGGGGCGTATAACGATTTAGTCTATGGTTGTCGTCGCCTGAGTCTAATAAATCAACAGCTAGCGGGTTTGGTCTACTAACCTACGCAAGTAACGCTCGCTATAATTTTTAATGTATCAATGTAATGATCACCTGTAAAGTTGGATATCTTTTGAATTATATACGGTTTTGCATGAAATCATCCCAGCGCTAATGCTCGTATTTACAGGAAAGTTAATTTGCCCCCTGTTACATTATAACATTTAGCTCGACGCTGTTGTTACCTATTGAAAGTTATAAGCAATCTGGTCTCGTACTTTAATTACTCCTTCATCACAATATTAAACGTAAGTAAAAAGGTAGAGACGCAGAAGCACTAATATAAAAATGTAAAATAAAAATTCTTTAAAAAAGAAGCCAAAAAAAAACAAAAACGAAACCAACTGGGTATTATTTAGCGGAATAAGCGAAACATAACTCGAAAAGCTCAGTAAATTGAGTATTTTTCAGATCTTATACGCGATTAAAAAGTTCTTAAAGTGGATATTTTATACGATTAAACAGTATTTGAATAATGAATTGTACATTTTATGAAATTGATATTTCACAGTTTAATTTAAAATTAAAATATCAAAATACAGAGTAATGTTTTCATAAGGCCTTCCATTCGAGTCGGGAATATTTCATTTGTTTTTAAAATGTGATGTAGATTAGCAGAAAATGCTCGTTTTTTTTTGGGGGCTTTATTTTGCCTTGTAAAATTAGGTTCAAATTTTCGTACAAAAATAATTTTCTGTTGTTTGGCTCTTTTCATTGTTTTGAAATTCGGCCGAGTATTGTATTAGTACGAGTTGCTTTTAGTTTTCTGCCACTCTATTCTGCAATTTTTGTATCATTTTAGATTGAACGGAATTCATATCATATAAAGCCATATATAGTCTCTTATAAGAACACCGATTGAGTACCGTTAACTACTTTTCGGTAACGCATCATCATTTTATCTTACAAAATTGGTCCGTATTCAAAACCCCTACCGGATTCTT
This sequence comes from Icerya purchasi, assembly GCA_039619475.1. NCBI lineage: Eukaryota > Metazoa > Arthropoda > Insecta > Hemiptera > Monophlebidae > Icerya > Icerya purchasi. The sequence goes on from CM077116.1 coordinate 417,380,543, forward strand.
GGAGCTTTTCCTTCATTACCAGAAATTGGCTTATGCGCGGAAGCTGGCATTCCTCCCATCGCGCGTTAAGGAGCCAACAGCTAGCGGATCAGTTTTTCTTGAACTTCACATCCTTTTCTAATAATTCACTATCCGTCAAATATTTGCATATTTTCCTTAAATGGAGGTTTTCCGATAAATCTTGTCCTTTGCTTTCCCGTTCTGTTAAAAGGTTTTTCCTCTATAAATCCGCAATAATTGTTGGTATCTCTCCAAGTTTTTTGCAGTTTTACTTTTATCGGAAAATTTTCATGGTCTCAGATTGGCTCGTCTAACCTGGAACATATTTCTATAATCCAAAACAAATGTAGCCAAACTTTTTATACGTATACACCGACGACTCCAACGATGGTGCATGCTTTTGTCGTCCCGTGCAAAAACATTATCAGGAAGTTTAAATTACCATCAGAATGTTCTGTTTCCACGGCGGAAACGTTGACCGTAGTAAAGGCTTTACGCTTTCTTCGTTTGTCCAGCGGTAGCGACAACATTTTAATTTTATCAGATTCGTTAAGTTGTCTCGGTGCAATATCGAATTTTTCTATTAATTAAAGAACGCATCTTATTTATTCATTTTTTCATGAATTACACCAACTGGACACAAGGAATATTACTGTCAACTTTCGTTGAATTGCAGGGCAGGCTGGAATTTCGGAAAATATACTGTGCGATCAAGCGGCAAACGTCAAGGCCAGCATGGACAACTTATGCCGTTTCATTCCTAACGGAAATCTCCGTGTTGCAGTAGAAGCCAAGCTAAAATCTGATTGGGTTGCTCTCCGTCTGAGTATAGCTAGCCGAGTTTTACCGTGATATTAACCCAGTCCCTTCTAAGAAACCGTGGTTTTTGTTCAAAGACGTTCAACGCTCCGGTATCCCGTTGCATGATATCTACTCGGGGCTTTGTTTGCATCATTTCTAGACCTGTCCATTTGCTTAGAATTAATTTCGCCGTGTATTCAACCTATTCTCACTCAGAAGATTTTGAGATGCAGATGGATTCGAGTCACTTAGGTGCGCTATGAACACACGTTTTCAGAACTATATCCAGTTCAAGCAGGAGTGCCCCAGGGATCAGTTCTGGGACCCACGCTGTACTTGATATATACAGCAGACTTTCCTGTACCGGAAAATGTTCAGGTGGCTACATTTGCTGACGACACGGCATTACTTGCGTCGCATTCAGATCCGAAGATAGCAAGCGACAATCTTCAGAAGGCCCTTATCGAAGCAGAAAGCTGGTTTAAAAAGTGGAAAGTTCAGATCAACGAAAGTAAATCGGTAAACGTTCATTTCACGAATAGAAAAGTCATAACCCCAACTGTTAAGATAAATGGATTGGAATTGCCTGTGAGAACAACAGTTAAGTACTTTGGATTACACCTAGATAGTCGTTTAACATGGAAGCAGCACATTCAGACAAAGAGAAGAGAAATAGATATTCGTGTTAAAAAAATGTACTGGCTTCTAGGAAGAAATAGCGTTTTAAGTACTGATAATAAACGTTTGATATACACAAGTATCTTGAAGCCTATTTGGACCTACGGAGTACAGCTTTGGGGTTGTGCTAAACCTACAAATCTGAAGATAATACAGACCGCGCAGAATAAAATCCTTAGGCTCGTAACCAAGGCGCCATGGTATATATCAAATCAAACTTTGCATCAAGATTTAGGGATAGAGTATGTGGCAGATGTTATTAAAACTCATGCCCGAAGACACGCGGCTGAAGCGTAAGAAACCTCATGACCTTGTTTAAGGTAAAGTTTATCGGATAGGTACTATTGGGTACTTCTCCCTTCATGCTAAATATTCCCCTGTTAAGAATATTGCTAAATGGCCTAGATGGCCAGTTTGTAATACAGTAAAAAAAAAAAAAAAAAACTTGTTTTTTAAATGTGCCCAGTGTGCGGTGCAGCAGTCTTGCCTAATTAATAGACTGATTTCCCTTGGTCATCGGGCTCCGTTTAGCCTACGATCTCTGCTTTACACTCGGTTGATCCGAAAGTGTATTCCTGCTTGTTTAAGTTTATTATAGACTGTAGAATTAGTTTATAAGTTTGCAATTTCGTTATATTTTCTTGGACTGATTGGTTTCGCCAAAGTTCAATAAATTAATAAATAAAAGGCCATTATCTGGATTTATCTTTTATGTAAGAGTAAGTTTAATAGCTGTCCGAATAAATACCGTCAGCTAGCAATATTAAAAAACATGTATCGAATACAGTGATAGGATTCCCATCCCTTAAATACACGAAATAAGAAAGCTCCTGATAACGTGCGCGGACGCCGGTATTGAATTGATTATAATGTGGTAACCGGCAAGGAATTAATATTTGAGAGAAGAATTAGAACGCGCGCAACAACGATGTTAAACTAGTAAAAGGTGCGAAATTTCTTTTACAATTTCTCTTTGCAGCGGTTATAATGAGGTGGTTGCGTTAGATAATGCAGTGAATGTCGTTATCCCTTGCGAAATTTTCATCGACCTTCAGTTGGGGTTAAGAAAGGCAGAAAAATTTGTCAGTTTAACAATTTACATAGTGCCTGATTGAAGATTTTTCTTTTTCAAAACTAACAAAATGGCAAGCACTGGAAGTAGGTTTACGAATTTTGCAAAAGAAAAACGTTTGTTTAAAAAAGAAAAAAAGTATTCATTAAAGATCAAAATTCTTCGAATAAACACTTGGAATATGCTGCATAAATATCATATCTATCGAGTAATTTTTTAATTATGTAGTCATCAGCAGCAGCGCGTTTTTGAAAATGTAATTTTGGGGAAAATGTATGTAACGCTCGGTTATTAATATATTTAGAAATACAAATTCATCCATTCTTAGGTGAAGCTTCCGAAATGCCAATATGCTGTTATAACAACGAAAGCTAACTTGTTTAAGTCTCAAAACTGAGAATGATAATTCGGCTACCGTAGGAATTGGAGCTCATGTTACCGATGTAATATTTAACGAATGGTGTACTATAGTTATAGCGCTTGCATCAGCCGTTCTGTTATTTCTTCCATAATTCGCCTCCGCTTTAACCACAGTCTGCTTCCTGCTTCCCTCTTTCGTTTTAATATTGTTCAGTCTCCCTTGTGTCCCTTCCATCCTGCTATCTTAAATTTGACCTGTGATGTAAATCACCTCCTATTCGAATGCTCATCTATCTCCTCAGAACGCGCAGTCCTTTATTCTAATTTGCTTGGCCTTGGCCTCCCGACCCATTACTGTGCCCACTATATTCTTGCTCTTCCTTCTCTTTCTGTTGTTCCTATATTGGCTATCTTTATTTCTTCTGTTTCTAATCGCTTCCTGATTTAACTTTCAAGTCCCTATGTTTCACTATTTGTTAGTCCTTTGTGCTGGGTAATAAATGTCCTGAGTTGACGCGCCCAAGATAAAAAAAAAAAAAAAATATAGCGCTGAAAAAATTGAAGCGGTACGTATGAAAAACCCTCTGAAAAAAGTACTCGGTTAGGAATAGTGCAACATAGGCAACAACGAATTTTCAGAAGCTTCTCTAAAAGATTTATTACCATGTCCCAAGAAAACGCGATAGGCTAGTTGTTAGAGCGCTTGACTTTCGTTACTGAGGTCACGGGTTCGATCCCGGGCGACGACAGAACGTATTACAAAGAATTCAAATAAGAAATACTCGGGCTAATAATCACGCGGAAGGCAATGGGAAACCGCCACGTATACATATGCGCGCTAGTTTAGTACACACAGCAGACAGACGCGGGATTGCACTTGTATATATCGATAAATCAAAACCAGTCAGTTCCGGGTGTGGTCTTGCGTGCGTATACATTCGTACTGCATATAAACAATTGCCATGAGCGTTGCCTATTCTGTACAACTAGAATGTACAAATAGGTAGTCACAACGCTCGGAATCGAGCGATATGACTAAAAAAAGATATTAATCGCACGTGAGAAATATACAATTTCAGAAGTGACTACTGTAAATTTAAAAAATCGCCCGATGGAACCGAATAAATTTATTAAAAGCCAACGGCCGATCAAGGAATTTCGTTTTTTATAGCTTTTTATACACCGACATGCATACTTGTCTTATCTTATCTTATCAGTCGTTCGCTCGATTCCGAGTGTCGAGACTACCCCTATTTGTACAATCTAGCTGCACAGAATAGGTAGCGTTCCCGGCAACTGCTGTATGCAACACGCAAGACTGCATTCGGAACTGATATTGCGATTGTATGGTTTTTATCGATGTAAAAACGCAGTCCCATATGTGTCTGCTGTGTACCAACTAGCGCGCATATGATGGTACCCATGTTTTCCATTGCCTTCCATATGAATCTATTAGCGATTATTTTATTTAATTTTTCGTAATAATTTCTGTTGTCACCCGGAATCGAACTCGAGACTTCCGCAACGGAAGCCAAGCGCTCTAATAACTAGGCTATCGCGACGATACATATACATATTATAATCATAGCTGGAACTCGTATTCGAGTAGCCCAGATGCACATATATTTGTTCAGCGATGTGTTCGTAGATGGCTGATTAGTCTAATTTTAGCTGTACACGTTTTCCCGCAGTGTTAACATTCGAATAGCTGATCCGGACTAGTATCTCGTTATACCGTTATCTTTACCCACTCGAGCGTTGAAATCACCAAGGAAATATTTCGACCGCGAGTGGGGTTCCTTCCTGGGCGCGGTGACCCAGGCGGGGAGTGGGCTTTTTTTAGGTCACCTTTTCTAGACCTTTCCCTTGACGTAGGGGAAGTAGTGCATCCTAAAAAGGCTGCTTCGTCGCGCATAATGCTGCCGAACGCTAAATCCGCCACTTTTATCAGCGAGCGACCAAAGTTATGCGCCGCCTGCGTGCAGAGCTCCAGCTAAAAGCTTCCGGCCGACCAAGCCTGCTTCCGTCACCTTTACTCCATCGCCGTAGGACTTTAGATGTACATCTTGCAGTGTGTGTGCTTATCGGAAGTGTAGTTGCACGTCTACACCTACGCCCGCTAGAAAAACGTCACCTAATTCAATGGCACACTTAAGTGAGACGATTGAGGTGGGCGTTAGTCGACTGAGCAGGAGAAACAGAATTAATTTGGATGATATGAACTATAATGAGCTGATATGGTATTGTGGTATTGAAGTTGAATTATGAATTTGTTTCAGATATTGTTTCCAAGTGATTATTTAAGTTTGTTATGTATTGCACAAGTGGGGGTAGTTATCCATTTGCTTCCTTCCACATCTGTTGTCGCCCAACAATGCTGCTTGACTAAACAGAGAAGGCTGTGGATAGGGGTTCGGCAACGCAAATGGTGAGTGGCGCCGCTTCTGGCGCCATACCCGTGTATGAATATGTTGTCTATCCATTTCGGTAACCCACTACATGCCGCGTTAGGATATATAATATATATAAACAATAAAGAACCTTTTTTCTTTCACATATTATTTTCAGAGGCTTCTTTACCCCCTTTCTGCCCTTTTCTTTTAAATGATGCAGTTGTTATTGACTCGCTGATTTTCTTTTATGTCTGTCTGTTGAGCGTTCTATATTCCAGTTTCCTCAGACTGGATGTTCCGATTCCTTATTGTGCCTCTTGTCATTTCTGCTATGTTAATTACTTCTCATTACTAATTAATTCCTTATTATTAACAATATTTGATATCATATTAAGATATAATTGACTCTTTCCTTTTCTAATTGTTTCTGGAAAAAGATCCCTAGTTGATGAGCCTAAAAAAAGAGAAAGAAAAAAAGAACTTGTGGAGGCTGAAATTTCGGAAAAGAAAAGAAAAACTTTGATTAGGCATCGGATAAATTATTGAAATTTCCTTCATTTATTGATTTTTCCAACAGATCGCTATCACCGTAAAACACTATTTGTAGAAGAAAGATCAACACAACGCAGCAGATAACTAATATTTTGCTTCAAAATGGTTGCAAAGTATATTTTAAGTAGTGCGCCAATTTTTTAAAATAAAAATTAAGAAAAAAAAAAACAACAAACAATTTCACGTTTAGGCGAATAATCCGTTACCGTCAGACATTTCACTATTTTATTGCGTGCGCAGATTGTATTGTAGAAGAACTTGTTAAATTAATCAACGACCGGCGAGGCGCAAAGCACCATTTACGAACTCACGTAGGCGGACAAACGTTTTTAAAGCAAGAGTCGGTAAATATTATTTACCTGCGATAGAGCCGGCACCGAATTAAGAATCTCACGCAAAAATCTCGTTTACACCATTGCCGAGTTTACTATTAAAATTAAATTAGCGCCGCGTTCTATTTCAGTTACTAAATTTGAATTTACATAACGACTCCGTCTTATGTATTATCGAGGAACTCTGCCGCCTCATCTGTCTGTCACTCGTCGGGGCCAAATAACCACGTGTCAACTTTTCACCTCGCCGCAGAGTATACGATTAAAACTACGACCGCTTCGGCATTGATTCCATTTTAAATCTCGGAGATGGTCGGAAGGAAGGAACGAGCATCGAAATAAATCCAATGACAATTCACCCACACTCGAAATAGTTACTTAATTGTAATCGGAGAAACAATGAGAAACGACCGATGGAGTAGCCCCCACGTCTGCGGCGCGAACGTACACAATATCGCACCTCGGAAGAAGCGCAGTGTAAAATGGTAATGACATCGACCCCCGTAGACGGCCGTAATAACAACATTAGTAAAAAGACGGTACCGCTGGTCGTTTAGGCGCAGGTAAATCACTTTGTACGATTCTGCCGAATAATCGAAAGTCATCGTGCGATGGTTATTATCGGTGCGTGATGTATGCGCCGATGCAGTGGCCGCGGCCAAGACGGAACAGAGTCGGCCCTATAATGACTGTTCAGCGGCCCGGTTAAGCGAGAGAGTGAAAGATGTGCGGATGCAGCGGACCCGGCTGCTCCATCATTTATTTCGAAACAAATGCTATTGACAGCCATTTGGTGTTGCGCTGACAACAGACAAAGGCTAAAACAAGCGATATCTTTGTCTCGAACATTCCGCTTTTCCCGATTATTAATAATAAGAATAATTGTTAGCAGCGTGTTGTCAATCAATCAGCAGATTATCAATGCCGGTTCCGTTATGCGATTTGTCTTTGTGCATCGTCGGAAGGCAAGCGCGTAGCCATCAAATGGCCTACCGCTGATCATAAATTGATTTCGATCATTTGAGCCGAGGCCCTGGATCGCTCTGCGCGATTCGATATTTTCGTAATTCACATTAATCGACGCCCGTAAATGAAGCCCCTGTCCAACTCCGTAAACCATCATAAACCGTCACAGATTGCCGGCAAAAACAAATGATTGATATATCGATTATGTATTTGACACGCAGCGCACACACACGCACATACGCACATACGCGTATACATATTTTTATGCGTGTTTAGAATTTCCTACATTTCCCGCTGCTAGGGTAAAACCGATTCACACCGCGCTATTTGAATCGAGCGTATTTACAAAATTCCTGTGCGTCCGCAACTACCACCCTAAATAAACGAAGACGGGCGAAAAAAATTGCAACCGTGAAATCGATCATTTTACGCACCGTTTGAATTTCTAAATTGACCCGACAGATCCTATGAGGGATGATGTAACTGATGCTCTCCGACTATACCTATGATCCCAGAGTACTTTCTGCCTTCGAAAAAAGACTGAATTTGTCCGACAGCTAGTATCACCACCGGTAGTCGATACAAAATTTAATCGGGAGGGGAGAATGAATTTCGTATATTTCGCTTGCGGCTTATATACTACAAGGATTTTTAATGCATTCATTTTGAACAAACGAGACTAAGCGGGTAATTTTATTGTGACGATTTTGCAATATCTAAGCTGAATAGTGGTGTACAGAGTAAACGCGAAATATTAATGACAAGACGGGGTTCCGAATTGTGACTGAAAGCTGTCATCGATCAGCAATGATGTGATACACGCTTTACACGACGCAACAACTAGCGCCTGAAATGCAGCCGCCTACATACGAACAACTGCAGGAGATACATGCTCAACTAAATAATCAGCTGGCCACGATGCAACACAGGAAATGTAGCAGCTACAAAAGTTCCCAGACATTTTAAAAGAAAGGTGTTCAAGTGAAATCAAGCAGAAACGAATAATATGTTATTACACGCAGCGAATGCATCAGTTTTTTCCACTATACAGTGTGTTAAAGCTAAAAAAAAGTAATAATAAAAAGAAGCAAGCCTATTTCGATCTTTATACGTAATGTTAAGAATGTCAGTATACTTCAGAGAAATTAAAGACAACTTTTAAATCTTTAGTTAAAAATCAAGTTAAAATCAGTGCACTGTTAATGGATAATGCATTTTGGAGGACGATTGCTCTAATGGAAAAAATTCAGAAAGAGATGACTCGCACAAGAAAATAGTACATTATATAGAATCACTTTTCACAGAGAGACCTTCTTCCTCTGTAACGCTATACTAAATTCTGAGCACAGGCGATTACGTATTCGACGTTCTGGCAGTGTTCATGGCAACTGTTATATATTACAAACGCAAGACTACACAGAAAACTGATATTGTGATTGTTTGATTTATCTCGATACAAATGCAGTATCATGCGTGTCTGCTGCATAGTATCACTACAATTTGCGCTCCAGTCGAAGCATAATGGTTACGTCCCTTTACGCTATCGATAATGTTGAAACTTCTGTAATGTTTTTAATCTATACTACTTTTTTTTTTTCTATGACAATTATAAGAGATGTTTAATGTTTAATTTTACGAAAAATAACATTGTCAAAACGTTAAACTAGAAAATCACCCGGAGGTTTCAAGGGGTATCCCCCATGGCGGGGTGACCGAATTTTATATGTACTATTATTTTTTGACTGACACTTTGAACAATTAACTAACAACTTTTTAATTCTTCGAATCTGAAAGCAAGATATGTTTTATTTGGTGGGGACGCGAAAAGAAACAAAAACAAATAGAGAGACAGCGAAAATAAAAAGAACTCTTTCTAATTGCTTTATCAAGTATTGCCCGCTTTGCGAGGGAAATATTTTTGTATATTTCGATAAATTAAGACTGATAATTTTATGCACCAACCTTCATTATTTCAAATTTATTTCTTTAAAAAAAGTTGACACAACATTAGCGGTTAGCCATTAACCTATTGCCGCAGCCTGAAAAGTAAATATAAAATCACGAGTCATAACGCTCAGCCATTTAAGGATAAAACAAGTTCAGTTAAGCATGATGTTTCATGCGCTGAGGATTCCGTATGTAACTATAATTTACACCTTCATAGTTTATCACAATTACGGATCTCAAATAATAATTCTTCTAGTCATTTCCGTAACCAAAACCTAACAGGAAAACGTCACATATTTATTTTTTAAAACTTTCATAACGTTTTTTCTAGCGGATTATTCGATGTAAGAATGACGTTGTCGGTAATATGCTCCGCCGAAATAGCCCACGCCACCAGTTCTTGAGGGGGAAAAAAATAAAATAAAAAGCTAGCTGCAATAAGAGCTATACAATAGATTGGAAAGAAAATAAGTAATAATCATGTAGACATATAGCAAATGTGGTGAGCACTTTTTGCGATTCACTTAGTGCGTGTAACATGCATTTTCGAAAAAATATTTATTTTTAACAAATTCATACAATTATTACTACTTTTTTCCTCTCTAAATAATTTACTAGCTCCAGATTATTTTATTGTTTTTTTAGTTGTTTAATTATCTTGTGCAAAAAAAAAAATATATATATATATATAATTGTTGAAAATGACCTGACGAAATTGTTGGGACAAAAAATATTTTTCGTATAACCCGAATTTCGAATTAAAAGAAATCTGCGGTATTTAAAAAAAAACAGTTTTGTAATGCAACAGATCTAAAAACTGAAATACGTATTAAAACTAATTAGATAATTACGTGATTTTTCAAAGAAAATGTCTACAAGTTTCTTTTGCTCCCTGTTCCATATTATGATTTGTTTTCCACAGATTGTTCCAGCGGTCTAAACTCCTTTTTAAAAATTCCGAAATACGAATTAGCTTCAAAAAATCGACAAATTTTTGTTAACATAGATAAAGTTTTGACGTCCTCTGGCACCCTTTCACGTTAATCGTTTTTTAAATTTTTGTTTTTCCAGTGTTTGTACAGATACTTTGCGAGTTTTCGTAAATATTTTGCGACTTGAAGACTGCTTCAGATAGTATTACAATAACGGCTAGTCGAATTACAAGTGTTCGAAGGAAATTGACAGAAGATTATCTTAAAAAACGCTTAAAAGTGTAAAGGATAACGTAATGTCCGTAAATAAGGGGCAAGTAAGTAAAGTAAAGTAAGTCCCATACCCTTGAGAGGGCGTCAGGATTGTGAAGTTAAGGTTCACAATGTACTAAGCCCAACGGCACTAATGAAGTAGGGGGGCCAATTCTGTTCCCTCGGTCGCCTTTACTTTCCCAGATTTCTCTGGTATAACCAATTCAATTTCAGATTGGATAAATACCTGCGAGTGACTTGCATCCGGAATGAGACATGTCTCGAAATCCCATGATACCTCTGATTTGGTAGCCAAGCACCTTAACCACTAGGCTACCACGCTGCCAAGGGGCAAGTATGGTTTTTAAAATTCCGCGACGAACTTTACGGGACCACATGGCTGCAAACAAAATTAGTAAAGAAAAACTTGGGCGTAAACCTGTCTCCTAAATGAAACAAAAAAAAAAATTAATTATGCAAAGGAATCAAACGATTGGCCCAAATAGGATACTCGTTGACATCGAAAACTTTACGAATTAGTGTTTAACGGTACTGCAAAGAAAATAGCTTTCCAAATCCATTTTGAGAATCGGAGGAAGCACCGGGTCGCGATATTAGTTTGAAAATTTTATGTGCAGCCGTCAAGATCAAATTTTTTTACGAAAAAGTAGTCAAAATTTGAATTCTGTTAGAGCTCAGAAGTTGAATCGAACGATAGCCACAACTCATTTTGCATCTTTAAATAAAGTGCTGCAGGGAAATAATCTTTTCGATAGAACACAGGCAATTTACAACATGGACGATAAAGGTTGTCGCCTATGTATTTCAAGGGGAAGATTAGTCTCCCTAGTTCCGCTTATGTATATACGTCAAAACACGCACTAAATTGATGTTGCGTAATTACCTACACTATGCAGGTAATTACGCCACATCATAGTAGTTTCTGCGTTCGTTTCTGGGGTGAAAAGATGCAGGGGTAGAGGGTTGGAATTACTTTTTTTCAAGTAGATAATAGGTCACCTTAAAATGTGATGGACCCCCTTGTTTTTAAACCTCTTCCCCTTCTTTAAAAAAATTCGAAAAGCTTAAGGTGGCGTTATTTATTACTTGCACCTCTACTTTATTACATAAACCAAAATACCATTCAAAATTAAAAAATAGAGTAACACAATTGTTACTTTCGTATTATTGCGTGTTATTGTTAGTGGCGTAGTTTGCCTTAGACGAGCCCTGTATCGAAATTTGTTGGCGGGCCCTAATAAAGTGTAAAATTTTTCACAAAAGATACAAAAACGCTCGCATTAAATTAAAATGATTATTTATTGATTATACGTTGTTACTTACAATAAATGCTCCTGGGAGCTAAGTTACAATTCAATCCAAACAATTCCACTTCAATCAAATATACACCTTTCTCGCTTTATTTTCGGCAAACTTATTTATTAAATCATCCGTAGATGAAGACGATTTCAGCTTATCTGGATTTCCTGCCTCTATGGACAATAAAGACAAGTCTGAAAGCCGTTCCTACCTCCATTGAAGTCCTAAGATAATTTTTGATCAGTTTTAATTTCGAGAAACTTCTTTCAGCTGTGGCAGTTCTAACCGGAAGGGTCAAAAATAGACAGCATACTGTTATTACCTCCGGGAAACTGGATGCAAGGCTATTGAATTTTATCAGTAAAGTTCTTTAATGGGGCGAATTTTCTGAATTTCAGATTTTAAGCATGTTTTCAAAGCAATTAATTGTGAACAATACAGATCAACTGACATGTGTCACTTCTTTCATAGTTTGCCTTCATTTTAATCATAGTCTGCTCCCGGCTTCTCGTTTCCGCTTTGCTCTTGTTCAGTCTCCTTTGTGTACCTTTCATCCTCCTACTTTAAATGTCACGTGTGATGAAAACCACGTACTGTTCGAATGTTCCTTCATTTCTACAGAACGCGCAATCTTTTATTCCAATTTGCTTAACCTTGGCCTACTCCTTACAGTGCCCTCTATATTATCGCTTTTCCATCCCTTTTTGTTGTTCCTTTGTTAGCCGCCTTCATTTCTTCTGTCTCTAATCGATTCTTAATATAACCCGTCGCTCCATATGTCTTTTTATTCTGCTAATATTTTATGTTGAGTAAATGTCCTGTGCTGACGTGCCCATAATGTAAAAAAAAAAAACAAAAAAAACTGACATGTCTTAACTGTATTCAGCAGACAGTTTTCCGGCGTACTTTGATAAGAGTTTCTTCGCTTGTAGCACTTTGAACGTATTACTCAGGTCACAGAGGCTCTGAAATCTTTGTTTAGTTCTCAGAGAAATTAATATATCTAAAGAGCAATAGTACACATTGACTTTGAAGTACGATTCCGGGTCTGAAATTCTCTCATCTTCCGCTAGCTCATCAAAAAAACGCTTCGTTATCTTCCGTGTTTTATTTTTCAAAACATGATAAAAAGGATCCCAACATAATAAAAACGCATGGAAGAGTGATAAGAAGAGTGGAAGAATTTAAATACCTAGGAGAAACGATCCAAGTAAACGCTGGAGATAGAAGATCGATGCAAGAACGAATACATAGAATGGAAAGATCATTTCAGCTAACAAGAAGCACGTAGAATAAAAAATCAATATCTAGAAATGCCAAAATAAGACACTATAACACGGTTATTAAGCCGCAGTGTCTATACGCAGCTGAATGCCTGAACATGACTTCGAACAAGGAAATGCACCAGTTGGAAATCAAGGAAAGGAAAATAATCCGGAAAATATTGGGCCCCAGGAGAGACGATGAGTACTGGAAATTAAGGAGCAATAATGAAGTATACGAAATAATAGAAAAGGTCAGTGATACATTTAGGAAAAGAAGAATCGCCTTTTATGGTCACATCAAAAGAATGGATAATGAACGCCTTACCAAAAGAATCTTTCACTACTTCGACAACAATCCGAAAAGTAGGATACTGTGGATAGTACAAGTAAAAAGAGAGCTGGAACAGATGGGGATCAGCGAAAGTGAAATTGAAGACAGAAACAAGTTCAGTCGGAAGGTTCAGACTTTTCAAGGATTCCGGAAGGACACAGTGAAGAAAACAGGGCGAAAGTGGACAGAAGAAATGAAGAAAGCGCACTCGGAAAGAATGAAAGAATATTGGGCAAACAAACGAAAGAAAATGGGGGGGGGGGGACGAAATGTAGCTGGCGTTATTCGTGTAATATTTCCGTGGTCCTCAGATGACCAAAGTCGAAAAAAAAAAAAAAAAGCTACCCCCACTCTTTTGCTAAATCTGTGTACTCGTTTAGTGAGGCATGGAACGAATTTTGATTTCTTATTTTGTTCGGGCTATTTAATAGATTACTTAGTAAAATACTAGCTTTCTGAAAATCATACTACATTTTTACTAATTTTCCCGGGGGCCCCGTATCATTGATACGGCGTTAGCTACGCCCCTGATTATTGTTATATTTTTTAAAAAAGTGTATGAAACTCATGATTCTTCGGTTCATCTGCAAGTTCAAAATAAATCCGAGCAAGGCTAGGTCACCACGTACTACATACATATGTGTGTATATATGTATATATAAAAACATTCTCGTTTCAAAATCTTCTTCCTTTTCGAAAAAGGTCAAACAGGCGTGTCCGTAAAATTGGTTACAAGTTATATTAATCAAGGACGGAGAAACACGTACAAATTGGGTGCTAGGAAAACTTTAAATTAATACTCCGGTTCTAAAATAAGAATATTTCTTTCTTAAACAAATGATCACGTTAAATATTCGGTAATCAGCTGAAGAGATCAGACGAAATTAAGTATTTAAGCAATTTCCGGTTAGGGTGTTGCTGCGAGAGATATTGTAATACGATGAAAGACCTCCCACAAGAAACGACTTCATGCGTCTTATGCACGCAACGCTTCGTTCCATCAAGTCGATCTTTAATTGAAGAATTGGAGCGGGGTGGGTAAGCGTCAGTACCGTCTGAAGAAGGAGCACAGAATTTTAAGCACAGCTGGATGTTTTCCAAATGAATTTAGTTCGGTTGAAATAAATTTGTTCTGCTAATTGGGCGCGTAACGATTCGGCTTCGTTTGCGTTACATCGCATAAAAAATTAAACGAACTCCGTAATTGGCGAAATTTAAATAAACACGGAAAAAGTTTTTCACATTTTCCGCATCATGATAGTTTCGTGCGATAACGTCTGTTCTCGTGCGTTTATCGGAATCGATAACAGGTTACCACGGCTATTTCTTTTTCGTACATACTTCGCTCACTTTACATCACACTTGCAGCGCTTGGTATACACTGCTTAATTTTAATTTTCATAAACGTCAAAACTAGTAAGATTTATTTGGTCGCCTAATAATGACTCTAGCATGTATATTGATAATTCAGCGGAGATGAAAGTGATAATGCTATAGGTATCGCAACGACAAAATTAACTGCGCATCTTACGTAAATATCGTCGAATCAAATAATAATAACAATAACAGTAATAATTATAAAACTAATAATAATAATACCGAAAGTAATAAAGAGTGATAATTCAATTTCTAATAGCACGAATGATTCTGACATTTATAGTTTTTGTTGAACGAATTCTTAATGGTCAACCAGGTAGAATTACAATTAGTGCCCTAAAAGGAGTCACTCTCTTTTCGGTGGGAGTGATTCGTCATGGATCGTTTCGGCGGTAACGAGAGAGGGTTTTTACTTAGACCTTCTTACGAATTTCCTGCTGTGTTTTTCAGATATCACCCACTAACATTTTCGTTTATGATAGTGAGAAACATGGCTTATCAGATTTATTTTTACTTCACTATGAAACATCCATCTACTATCAGAAATTTCGCGCAAAAAATACCGTTCTTCATTAAAAATTTACTTCTTCTCCTATTTAGTATATATATATATATATATATATATATATATATATATATATATATATATAGATATAGATATATATATATAGATATAGATATATTCACAAAATACACGCTTAACGTAATTTTATTAGATTACTATTTTCTTCTAAATACTTTCAACCTATTTTCGTTTTTTTCAAATTTACTTGGGTAATCCAGAGCGAGAGATAATTTTTGATCTTCGACAACACCACTGCTTAATCAACTATAATACCGTAGAACTTACTTTCGTAAAAAATATAATAAAGACAATATAGGATTTCGAACTCTGCACTTGTTCTATTGAAAATGTATTGCCTAGTCGACTATCTTATGCTTGCTACCAGTTAATAAAGTTAAAAATAAAGTTTACAGTTAAGCCCAAAACAGATCTTTTCATCGGTATATCACACGTCTGGAAAAAAGATTTTTTTTTACAAAACCTCAAGCTTCTAGAACCCCGAAAGTGTCTGAATTTGTAAGTTTAGCTATATTATTCTTCTGAAGCGCTCTTATATCATATATACATGTTTAAAATATATTTTGGCTTCTTCAGCTTTTCCAATCGAGCTGTTACTTACATGAATATATAACTTTATGCTGTTCCTTGCACGAAAGGTGAGATTTGAATTATTTTTTATGAGCAGTTATGTTTTTGTTTTATTTATGCAAGTGTTTCTGTTTTCCGTTTTACATTTTCAATTTCACTTTTAAATAGTTGTCTGTAATTATTTATGATTGCTTAAGGATTATTTTTAAGGTCGTTTTACACTCCATATTATGTATTGTTGACTATCTTTTACGTTTTTTGCTGTCTAGGGTAATCACTTATTTTACGGTTATAAACTGTGTTAAAGAAAATTTTACTTCATTTTCTAATCCGGCCTCCTTTTATCTCTCTATTCAGCCATCTTTTCCTTCATGCCCTTTAGTTTTTTTTGAAACTTGCCTTATCTTAAACGTTCTACAATCATATTTAAGGAATCACATAAATGGACCGTTTCTTCGTGCCTAGAAAAAAACTGACAATTCCCATCAATGAACATAATATGAACTTTCACGAGGACTCTATGGAGGCACCCCAAACTTAAAAACGGCCGAATTTAAATTTCAGTAGAGTCAAGAATAGATTTTCATTATTTACTAATTATAATAAATTTCCAACTATTACCCTTAAGAAGACTCATGAAAGTAGCGTAAATGTACCGGTTTTTAAAAGCTTAAACTCATTTTTTTTTTTTTAAAACTGTTCTACACGATCAAAATCAGTTATTTATTACCTACTTGCAAAAGAACCATATCTCTTTTGTGCTCTGACGAGGAAAAAAGTTTCAACGAAAGAAGATACGTACCATTAAATGGAAAGTGGCATAACTCGGAGTTCCACAGAAATCAGTATATCCAACACTAAATAGCCGATTCCTAAGTGATAACGCGCTAACAGTAGTATACTTACAATAATACTGATAATAATATCAATTGCAGTAATAATAGTTATAAGATAGTATAATTAATAAGAAAGGAGCCGAGCAAAAAAGGTGGCTAAAGTAAAAGCATTAAAGAACCTAAAAGCACGATAAAATTAACAAGAAGTACATTTTTAATATTAGAAGTACCACAAACAAATATTAATTCTTTAATCCGTTTAATATTTCGTACTTAATTTCCTCATTGTATTATTCTCCATAAATGAATATTGTTGTCCATTATTAATGTTCGTAAATTTTGACTCGATCGTTCATTATATTACTTAAAGCTGAAGACAGATTTTTAAAAAATACCAAAAAGAATTTGTATAGCTATTTTTGTGGTAAATTTAATGGGAACACTTCGCTCCGAGGTATATAGTAGAAAAAATATTTCGCCTGTTAGGTTCTTATTAAACTTTTGTAATTACTGTTTCCTCACACATTAACCGTAGACCTAACTGAACGTAGCATGCGTCGGAGATTTGTTTCCTCTAAAATGTCAATCTTAGTCAATAGAGAATATCGGTATATATTAGAGATACAGTTCGGCTCTTGTGTTCCAATGGTTCTGTTTCATTGTTTGAATCTACCTTATAAGATTAATCGCCAGCTTAGAATGAACGGCCACTGATGGGAAATTACCCGATATAAGGCTGAAATTCGACACAACAAAATCGACAATTCTACCGAATTTGTTCTCATTAAGGGTGGAATGTGAAGATGGAAATTTAAGAGCACCTCGTAATGGCTTTTTGAAACAACTAATTACATCAACAAATTACGCGCTACATTCATGCGATAGTTTTAAAGGAACTTCGTGATTTTCACGCCGGATATGATCAGAATTTCGAAATCGCGAATTAAACGAAGTTTGCCACATATTGTCGTTTAAAATACCGCGCGAAATTAATACACCAAGCCAAGTGTCTTCTCTACGAGTATTAAAGATTCGAAAAACTCGCATCATTAAGACACAGAGAATAACCATCTTCTGCTTTTCTTTTCTTAACACACGTCGAAACTGTTCAGAAGTTGTCGCTTCGTTACAAAAAAAAAAATCTTCATTAATTGCCTCGCAGGAGTCATTTCATGAAAATGCCTAGCTAACTGTTTGGCCGGTTTGGTCGTAGTCTCGAATTGATGTGTTTTCAGCAAGGGAATCGTTTGCGTGAAAATTGACTTCGACAAGGTCACCTAGTGACCGTTTGCGATTCATCTAAACGCCGGAAATAAGCTGCTGAGCCACTTAGTGCATTGCGAAAGTGTTTTCATTTCGCCTTGAAGTAATCAAAAACCTTAACACGATCATCTCTCTACTAATAGTAATAATATTGAAGATAGAATCATCGCTTACACTTGTCGCTGCAAGGCTTGCGGTCCGAGTGATTTGTGCGTATCCGTTCATTCCGGCTCGCGCAATAATTGATTCCCGAATTCTGCGATGCGTTCTTCAGTTCGCTTCTTTTTTTCTCCTCTCACGCTCCTGTAACCTCGAAAACGATATTTCTTTAAACGTCGTATCCGACGCGTCGCCGAATCTTTCGCAAGTCGGGTCAAATTCCGTACGAAATTAGCCTCTCGATGTGATGGCCAGGTACCCCGAACACGTAAGCACAGCGCATAATTTAGCTAATCGAGATTTGCCATCCTCTTACACGTGCTTATATACTCAGTAGAAATGTTAATTTACGATTCGTATCTTACCGGCTATTAAAAAAGTTCATTTTCAACTTGAACTACAGTTCAGTCATGTTATCATTCATGCGCCAAACAATTTTGAGGAGTCCGGCAAATCGTTTTCCTAAAACCTTACTAAATGAAGAGTCATGCGATGTTGATCAGCGGGAAGTCATCATGATAATATTTGTAACTATCATGTGTAAGCTGTACTCCAGCCGCTTCAAAATTGTTTCAAACTCTTTTTCAGTTATCGTTTGCAACTGTGACATTTACATAGTGACCTTATTAACTGCAGACAATCTGATAATCGAAGAGAATTGTATATTTTTGAAGATTGTACGTATCATCCATTTTTCGTATTTTTTTCTTATGGAATACTTCGCTTTTTAAATTTTCCTTGTTGCAAATAACCAGTGGCGAATACCGATTTACTTTCCCCTAGGCAGAAAAAAGGTGGAAATTAAAATAACTTATACAGTCGGAACCACGACGACACCAGACACACAAAAACAAATTAAGAAGTCAGAAATTTCTTTTTTTAATTGTTGAAAAAATAAAAAATTTACCGATTAATATATGAGTAAAAAATAAGTTGGAATATATTACTTAGAAGAGAATTGCAACCACATTACGAAATATATTTCGATACGTCTGCTCGCGTTAACGGACTTTTCTAAATTTTTAGGGCGGATACGCTGCACTACCGCTTCTTTTAGTTTGTCACAGTCAACGTAGGCGCGTGAATGTCATTTCGTCGCGGTAAAATAGCGACAGCTCCGCAGCGAAAAATGTGCGGTATACAAAGAGCTGATCGCTCGGTCAAAGTGCCGCGAAGTATCTCATCTATTAAACGCTTCGAGCCAATTAGCTACTTAGCTATTGTTTTCAGTGTGTGTACGCTTCCCAGTGCGCCGTTAGCGAGTCGCTAATGCCCGAGAAGTACTCACAGCGCCTGGCGAACATAACATAAAAGACGAGCAGATCATCAAATCGGAATTCAACTATTACATTGATGGAGCAATTAGCGTCTTACACATTAAGAATTTTTCTCGCATCGACTTCTTCAACTTGCACGCTAACAAATATCTCTGTCTTTGGTGTCAAGTTAATCTCTGATTTTAGGAAAGTACTTGCGAATTTCTTTCTTTTCCAACTTACTTTGGCACTTCGCTACATGACTTACTGGAGGATTTGTCACTGGTTACAACATTCAATAGTCGGCTTTATTTAATTTTTTCTTCCCGGTCATTCGAATGATATTGGACGAGGCCTAATTAAGATTTGGTCTACGAGTAACTGTTTTCCATAGCGGAATATTGCGAACATAAAAGGGCCACGTAGAACTGAAATTATGCCTGGATTTTACAATATTCGAAATTGATAACAGTCGGAAGAAAACACCGTTAAGCTAAGCTGCACGTTCAAACGTAATACAGCGTTATCCGAACTAGATTCAACGCTCGACAGGTTTTCCAGGTAATACCAGAAGCAAAATGGGCACATTCCGACGATGATGCTAATAATCCGAAAAACATTTGATATTCACGGAAACTCGAGCGATTAAAAATCAAATTCACAGCATCGTTCGAGCTCTATGCGGAAGACCTTACGCTGATAGTCTCAGTACCGCGCAATTGGTTAAAATATTTTAAATGCGCAATTTCCAAAAGCCGATCCCGATTTCCGGAAGGATTGCTCACTCTCTCGATCCAGCTCCATCAGATTAAACGAAAAATTCACACTGAATGTAAAAATACTTACCGACTACTGTCAGCTAAATTTACAAACAGTGCAAATATCGCAATCACCAAACCGTGCTATTTTCCAATTTGTGGCTAGTACATCGTGAAAAATCACATTTTGAGAAATTTTGGGTAGGTCACTTGCCGCAACGGTGCGATAACGAAAAGGTCAAATAAAAATGAAAATTTACCATATTTCGCCGTACAGCGTATTTTACTGATAAAATATTGAGGATCTTCTTTTTTTCTTGCGAATAGGCTTTTGTAACGCGAGTAGCTTTCACTTGCGGTTTTGAAATAATTTGTTCAGAAACAAGAAATGCTACTTTTGACATTTTTAAATCAACGATTCCACGTAAACGTACTTTGCCAAAATATACAATATTTCTAATATGGTTTTTGTTAACTTAAAGCCCTGCGTTCTCACGAATCGAGTTGATTGTTAAACTTATATCGGCAGCGGTCGAATGAAAACCACAGCGAGAACGTTTGTTTCAATAGACTTGATCAACATCGAGAAAAGTTTAATAAATTCTGTCGTTCACAAGCAAACCGGTTAATTGCTTTACTCTTGAAGCGTGTAAACTTAAGATTAACTTGAAGCAACATCACAGTATGCAGTTGCTTCTTTTAATATAATGCAAATTATTAAAAATGTTAAATTTCTAGAACTGTATATCATAATCGTGGACTGCAACCACTATTAAAAAGATGTGAAAATTGCCGACCTTATTAATAGTTCACAAGAAGAACTTACGTCGATCAGAATAAAAAAGAACGTAAACTGGTTCCGATTAAAAAAAAAAAAAAAAAAAAAAAAACAATAAAAAAATCGCGAAATATGAATAATTTATACGCACCAAATATAACAATTTTTCGAATTTTTCTTTTAACAAAACACGTACACTTTCGGACACAACTGCTGCGCAAAAACTAAAACGGTTGGTCACTATCGAGAAATGCGTGAACAAAAATTTACCGGCTCGAGCCGTAATCACGATCATTATCAACCTGATTTGTTTTTATGATTGTACTCGTCCAATGGCCGAGTTCAAAAATTTTGTTAGCAGAGTTAAGTCGAAATTTCAGAATGTAAAATCGTTCGTGAATAATTTTCTGTGGTGGACTTCTTACGTTAACGTATTTGCAATGAATCACCGTTCGCTACCGGCTACGCCATTCGTCCGAATTTAGACAATCGCATACAACACAGGGCATAAAATTATTACGAGAGTCTATGCCATTTACATCATCACGTCTGAACATTCAGACTTAATATTCAACGGTATTTCTTTTCATCTGGATAAAGATCGTTTGGAGATCTGAATTTGCGTCTCAGAGTTTTGTGGATAACAAAAAAAACAAACAAACTTGTAATAAAGAAAAGTTGTTTTTCAAAATTGCAGAATCACCGTTCGCGAAAGACTGCGCAAATAATCGGACGTACCGGATTGCACGTCAACTGTCCCCGTTTCTGTTGTCTCATTCACATCAGGCATCTTTAGCGATAAAGAAAATTATTCAGTAATACACTACCCGCGCGCGGGGCAAAGTAAATCTCAACTTATGGCTGATCTCCGATCCATCGATTTAGAGTGCTAAACAGTTTTTCCAGTTTTACAGCGAAAATTGTTCCCGTCGCTTTGCTCATGTAAATTTCTTGAAAGCTCTCGATTTGCTCTGTCGCCACCTCCTTATTATTCTCTTCATGATTGTGATCCTCTTCGAATATATGTGATGCTGATCACATTTTCTTCGAGCGTCCTGCTCTTCTTAATGCGCGCTCCCTTTTATACGGCCAGCTCTTGACATTAGGTCTGCGAACTCCTTATAACGCTCCCTTTATCCTCTCCTTTCCTTCATCTTCTGTGGTGCCTACACTGCAGTCTGTTGTTGCGTCCATTTCGGACCGCCTAGATATTTAGTTTTTTAGCTTAGCTTTTCCTGTTGTTGGGTCAATGCCGCTAACGCGCCCACACACACACAAAAAAAAAAAAAAAACCAAAAAACTTTACTTTCTACAAAGCAGTTCAGACAAACGAACAAACTTTCGAACACAGCTGACAGTTCTTCGAATTATCTAAATGTTCGCAACTCCATCCAAGTAACGGAAAGTACGATATTACCGGTGTGCAACGTTTCCCACACGAATCGAGCATAAATTCTTGTGAACATTCGTCTGTTTAAATTTGGTTATTTAGACTGAGCCCAATTACATCCTCCGTTTATTGGGAAGTGTACCGGCTAGTGCTCATCCCGTATAAGTATATCGGTAAATATACGTGATTAAATACCCAACAGTCATCAAGTAAACGTTAAAAGAGCGGATAGAAATTTTTTGTAATACAACAAATAGCATTTGCACTATAAATGATTGGAAAAAAGTTTTAATATTGTCAGTGTGGATTTATAGTAGATGTGTAGATTGGAATAAAGTAAAATATCCCCACACAACGACATATTTCATCACTGACAGATATTTTACGTGTCCTATTACTGCGCATAATTTTTGCCCATGCGGGCCGACCCTAATGATTTTAATTTGGGAATGGTGGTGGTTCCACATGAGTACTCATGATTATCAGTAATTACTGAGCGGTCATCAAATATAGTAAATAAAGCTGGTTTCTTTAGAGATAGACTTTAATTATTAACTGTAGAATTTTTGTTAAAATATAGAGAAAATATCGACCCTTATTTTAAAATTAAAAGCTAAAATTTTAAAATTACAGAAGCGATATACGCTAGTTGCGAGCTATTATTAACGGTACTTTATACAAATGTAGATTCGAATAAAGATAATTGAAACCAGCCATAACACGAATTACTAGCCCAACATCGACAAAGTATTACTTACACTTTCGAATTAATATCCATCTTTGTGGAACACAGAAGATAGTATCGTTTTTTGGTTAATCTATTCGTAACATCGCTGAAAAATATTTACACTAAAAATTGTAGTTTTTTCGACTTTTCTCAAAAGTACAGATTTTAAGGTTCTCTTTAAAAATGTAATAAAAATGCATTAAAAAACATTAATTACTCGATAAATGACAATTCAGAATAATACATATTTCAAAGGAATATTAAGATTATTCTTAAATAATAATACTTATTAAATTCAATTTTCAATAATTAAAAACCGTATTAAGTATATTTCTGATGTTTTCCGTATTCGGCTTATAGAAAACGGATGATTGTATTGTTACTGTTACACATTCATTCAGTATGGTTTCTAATTATCGTAATGTGAATTTGTACCGCGCTATTACCAACAGATAATAATGTTTAATAATAATAATAATATCCATTTAAGTATGTTACTCTGAAATATATTATTTTTTATTTGTTAGTGAATTTTTATTAAATTTTGAATTCTCAAGCAGTTTTATTAATAGGAAGAAATTTAATATCGATTTCTGTCGAATCTTATTTGTCGAGATTTCGATTAGCAGATCACTGCACATTAACTTCGGATCGTTTTCGAAGTTTTCAAAGACTATTCTAATCAGTTGCGTTGCCTATCGAAGTGGACCGAGCAACGAGCAAATTTCTATCCTAATAAAACAGTTATTTTGAAAGATACGCTGTCGCCCCTGCACTTACTGGGCGAAATCACGATATGTTTTCAGCACAAAGCAGCAATTATTCGAATAGTTGAGATTGATTTCGCTAAAGAATCAAAAATAGTTTTAATCGTTTTCGTTTTATACTGCAAAGTCTGGGTTAAAAAAAAAGTTAATAAAGGGCTTAATTAAATGATAAATTCTTTTAGTTTCCAAAAGCTTCTCTGAGAAATCGTTCACGTTTTCATGGGGTTTAGTAAAGTGTTTTGGGGGTCGCATATCTGCATATCCGTAAACACTTACTGCACTTTTTACATTATTCAAATATTTCGTATAATTTTTCACGTCCCGCAATTTTATTAGTTATAAATTTTTATTTTCTCTTCGTTACACTACAGAGTTTACGCTTTTATGCAAAAGCAGATATCACAAGAATAAGCAGATACCGTAAAGAAAAAAGGGCGCCGATACTAATTTTTATAATTCCCCTAGTGGAAAATACCCGTTGATAGAAATATTCCGATGGTTCTACGTTTCGTTGAGCACAAAGATTTCCAATTGTGTGTATGATGGGAAAAAGTTTGGAACGTCATAGTTAAACTTGGACGTTAGCCTGGTTAATAATAAAAATAAAAATGTACCGAAATAGTCCGATAGAAGTGCAAAATTAAAAAATCAGTATGGTCCTTCTATCCAGCTCGTAACGTAGGACAGGTCTCGTATTTTGTCCACTCTGTTATTATATGCGAAATATTATTATGTATAATACGAAAGACTTTGATAATCAATGACAGGACTTACAGAACGAGAGGTAGGTTCCTCAATAAGTGTACAAAACCTGCGATATACGTATGAGCCTCAGAGATTTAGAAAAAGTGTCATACAATACCGCGGTGCCTTGAAGAAATATCCATTAAACGCGAACTTAATATGAATAAGAGGTCGACGAAATCAATGATATCGCCTGAATAGTAAGCTACAAGAACTATGAGAATATGACATAGGTTCGAAGCCGTGGTAAGGTTCCAATCGCCGCTGCTCGATTAGTACAAACATAGATGGATACGTATCGTAAATTCGGCTCAGAGCGCAGTTAACAAGAAAACGCTACAATGTGGGTTGATTCTACAGTTAGTAAAATATAAGGTACATGTTATTAGGTTGCGAGTTTTACATGATGTAGAAATTTGACAATTAGCAAGTCAGATTGGAAGGGGAAAGATGCTCTGTAGATCTAATAAAACGATTGCTAGAAAAGTAAATATATCTCCAGACTAATCAAATTAGGACGACAATATGTGTCTTCTTATGGTCCGAAATTTTGGGAATTGAATGACGATGATAATGATATAGAGGAAGGTCAACAGTAAAAAAGCGGCTGCAATTCAACCGCGACGGACGGCTGCTGTTTGGAAAATGACTGGATGGACCACCGTTTTATTTTCTAAACTTTTATTCATTTTACTCGCTTCTTCTCCACTGTATCCTTTTTGATCATACCGGTTTTGTATACTACATATTTTCACTTCAATTTTTCCTCTGTCGCAATTTTTTTGCTGCCCTTCTAACCAGCGTCCTAAAGATCGCATCTTTTCGCTACGGAAATGATGCGAATCTTCGAGTAATTATGAGTTGGCGTGGTTTCTTTTTTGACCCCCTTCCCAATGGGTTTGTCGCCATCATGGACATTAGCTCAAGAACTGGGAAAAGCCGTAGAAAGAGAATCAGATTTTTATGCGACGTGAAATATCCAACAAGAATGTATCCAGCGCTTGAATGACAAAAAGAGAAGGAAGGGAAAGAATAAACAAAGCATTATGAGGAATGAAAATACTGCTTGATAACAGAAAAGAGTAGAAAGAAGATCGTGTCAATGAAAGCAAAGAGAATTTGAAAATTATGTGAAGTGATTGTTGCAGGAATGTAGAGGACAATATGGTGATGGCGCGAGAAAGAGCCGGAAAAGTGACGAAGGGAGCAAACTGTGCGTACATCGCTGAGATACTAGACCAAAACATAGAAGAGAAGTCAAGAAACCATTGGTTTTGAGATGTTTAAAAGACGTCGGTTAGAAGGGCGGAAAAAATTTACGATAAAGGAAAAGCCGAAATAGAAAAAAAAAAAAAAAAAGTTATGACCGAAAGCGGATACAATAAGGAAGAAGCGAGTAAAATGATTAGAAAGTTTAAGGAAATAAACGAAGAGAATTAAAATACGAAAGAATTCAGCACGCACGTTATACTACCGTACGTAAAAAATGTGACCGACATTTACGGGAAAATAGAAATAGGCCATTTGAAACGTTAAAAAAATAAATAAATAAATAAAAATAATTTACCAAAGTTACGTGCTGCTGGATGGAACATATATCCGGTGTTCTTACGGTTTTAGACAGGCCGGTAAGCTTGTACACGTACGAATTAAAGAATACAAAGTACATCTTAAACGCGAACGTATAAAAAGAAAAAAAGAACAAAGAACAAACATTAAAAATTAAATTTAGCGATACTTCAAAATATTAGCCAGCAACGAAAAGGCGAACAAAGGTCTAATAAGAGAAGCAATCGAAATTGAACATTGTGCACAAATTTTAATCGAGAAGACTGGATGATAAGGACTGCTAATGTGATTTAATTTTTATTTATTATTCAAATAATTTTAAACAGAAAATATATGCAGCCTACATGTGTCAAACTTTAGAGATGACAGTGGAATAATATCGAAATCCACAGATTTTATTAAATGAGACGTAGAGTCTACGCAGACAGTGGTCATGCATGCAAACCTCTAGAAAGCAATTCAGTTCAGATAAATGAAAATATTAAACTATGACGGCATTACATTTATTCGGTTTTCACTGTCTTGCATATATAGCCTTTACTTCTCTTTTGTATATGCGCATAAAAACTTCATACATTCTATTTTTCCTTCATCGCGAAATCAGGCTAAGGACGATTACTTAATTTGTGTAATGCGTCCACGAACACATGTTACCGAGCAAATGTTTGACTAATGTGAATTGTGTAGATCCGAGTAAAAGAGAAGTAGATTATGTAAAAAATTAAACGCACAAATCCGAATTAGTTGGATACATAAAAACTCAAATACGCACATGTATTCTTATGCTGTAAAAGATTGAAAAAAAAAAAACGAAAGTAGTAAGACATAAGAAATAAAGTTTGTTTTTTAAATTTTTTACAAATTCAGTGAATTTAGCAACGTTTTCATTTAAATGTAACTTCAGTAATAAATTTTAATAGAAATAATATAATAATTTTAGTAAATACGAACTTTTTTATTGAAATATAAAACTTACAAAAAATTAATTTCGGGAAAAAATGTATTTTGAAAAATAAATTTTCACGTTAAAAAAAAGTATTTAGTTTTATATTAAGAACACTTATCATCAAAAATTATTCACTATACTCGGTTATATTGAGTAATTTAAAAATAATAAAGCTTTAGTGAATTATTTTTGACATGGTATTCAAATAAAATTAAATATCCGAGGCGATCACGTAAAAATGGTATACTTAATATTATTGAAAGAATAAGGGATGATCGCTCTATATTTTAACAGGAGAATTTACAACATCGATTGTAGTTTGGTTTTTTAAAAGCCGGTAGAATTTCACGGATCCGATTTTCGTCTTTCTTTTTAATGCCATTAGAACAACCGTCTGTTTGAATTTCTTTAAATGTTTTTTTCAACTTATTTATTATTGACGAAGCACTGTGCGACTTGCCACTCTAGCTATCGTGCATCGCGCGTGACGAATAAATAAACGCGGCGAGAAAAAAGCTACTTCCAGCTATAGCGTCTATGTTCTAGATCCGAAAATTGATAAAAAAAACATTTTCCCCGTAAAATAATAACATTACGTAATTCATTTCGAGGAAAATTATTTACTTATACTCGTATTTGAGCCTTACTTTTAAATTAGAAAAAATTCTAACTAGAAAATCCTGGAATATTACTGACCGCGGCGTTAACTTCATTATCATCTGCAAATACAACGGGCAGATCTAAGATACTGTCCGGAGTCAAGGTAACAATGGAAGGTTTTACCGAAGTAACAGTAGTAGTTGAGGACGGCACTCGTCCAGGCGTCGTATTTAACGTTTTAATGTTTTGCGAGTAACTGTTAGAATTCGAAAAGGGGAAAGAATGTAATAAAGGATCAGCAGCGGTAGACCTCCTTCGTTTTTCGAATGGAATACGACGAACGTAGCGGCGCTTCGTTCGCGTAGCATTATCCGTTTTCCGATCTCCTGCAAAAAAATATCGACACAGAAATTAATTTTGCTCGATGCCGATGGAATATAGTTTGTAATTTACAAAAAAAAAAAAAAATAAGAATATTTAAAAAGAAAATTAACGAAATAAAAACTACTCTCCTACACTTTTCGCGAGTATTTAAAGGTTAAAAAAAAAAAAAGCAAGTTGCATACTACCGCCAGATTATGAAGTTAAGGTTTTTATAATGTACTAAAAGCCTAATGAATTTGATGAGAATATCGGGGGCTAGTTCCCCATTTTGATTGGGATTAGACGTTACATTATTTCTCTGGTACCCAATTACTTCAGGCTAGGTAAACGTAGGAGCGACTAGAATGATCCGGGGTAACTTCCAAAAAAAATTTCTCACAGAAATTAAAATATTTTTTTATTCGCAAATACATTTACTTCCATTTTACTATTTTAATTCTTTTAAAAATTCAATTGTAACGGTATTTAATTAACCTCCTCGTTTAACTATAATGCTCGATCCATAATGTTTTTATTCCGCTTCGACACGATAATTTTACAGAAGGAATAAACGTACTGGCATTATCGCCATTGATCAGATATCGTTCTAATAACGTTTCGATGGCGAGGGGAATTTCAAAGAAAAGTTTGAAAATACATTTTCAATTTCATTCCATTCCACTATGTACGCTGGAAGCGTACGAGTAAATGCAAATATTTGCAATTTGTGACAGACAAATATGCTCGTAATTGTACATTTTTAAGTACGGAAAATCTGTTATTGTTAATTAATGAATTAATACAATGCAGCAAAAAAATGAATTTCCAACATTAATGAGATACGTCCCGAAAAAATTGGACAATACGCTCTGCATCCGGTAAACTATTTTTTTTTCCATTACCGGTAGTTCTGATTTTTTTTTCCCCTTAAAAATTAGAACTTCATAAAAATAAAAGACTATGACCGCTAAAATGGAAACGAAATATCTCTGAATTCCGTTCGTTCGCCGCCGTTTTTATTTCTTTCGACTGATTTTTAAAACTGCCGACGAAAAAGATCGAAAAACTACACATTAGAAACACGAATAGCATAATAGTTATTAGATTAAATGTAACTAAATCGATACTTGTTTTTTAATACGTATAAATATAAAATAAATAGATACCTCGATAACAAACAAGTATTATTAAATTACTTTAATAAACTAAATTAAATAACTCAATTTAAAGAAAAATTTTCGAGCTATATCATCAGCTAACAGTGCAGGGTGAATTCAATGCAACGTGTCTTTAGTTTTAGTGTTGAATTCATTCTGCATTGTTAGCTGATAATGGGCCATGCCCGAAAACGTTTCTTTAAATTGAGGTATTTATTTTAATTTATTAAAGTAATTTAATAATACTTGTTCGTTATCGAGGTGCATATCTATCTATTATTTTATATTTATAGTTATGAAATTATTTTTACTGAACTGAAAATGACATAAGCTGCGAATAACCGCGGTGCTCATTACAAACACTGCTGAATAGTTTTAAAAGTACAATTAAAATCGTAATATATACACTACAACAAAGCATATTACAAAGAACAGATAAAACACCGATGATTTTAATTGATGTAAAGTTCATTAATCGAATCGTCATCTTTCCGAAGGTGTGTAATTTACTGTTATCATCGTGCAAATCGGAATTAGAGATTTTATAGTATACTTTTTGGAGAACTCGTAAACAAATTTTTTCAACGAGTACGCATGTAATAATGTGTACACATGTATCTAAACAGCAGACAAACTTTAACAGATGAGATATACTATTTACTTCCATTTTATGCCATTCGATGGGAAATAATGTGAAATCGTTCGCATTAGATTTCGAGCAAATTTGAACCAAGAATTTATGAGCAATTTAAAAAAATATCAAAAAGGTAATTCAGCCGTTTTCTAAAAACCAGCAATATGGAGTTAAACATCAAACGAAGCGTCCGAAATGCCGCCCGCTGTTAAACGAAACAAAGGAACAGGTTAAAAAAACTTAAAAATATTCCTGAACATTGATGAATGTGTATAATATATATTCACTTACACACAGACATTTAGAGCAACAAGGTATACAATGATTGACCCGAAAGTATCGAGAGTGAACCAAGTTACCGTTTCGCCGATGATGTAGCATAATAAAACAATTCAGTAGCTATTGATAACTCGCTATGTTACGACAATTTTCAGCTCGTTATAATTGTTTAAACAATAGCTAGACGCGTTGATGTAGGTTTTAATCATTTAGACTAACTGACCAACAACGCGTCTAGCAAGTTGCTGATTACGCAATCGGTTCTGTTTGCAACAAAGCCGAATATGATCAGTCACTCTGCAGCATCAGTTTAAATGTTATCATCAAGAGAGCTGCATTTTTTTTTTATTTTTTTTTTTTTTTTTTTTTTTTTGTGCGAAAATAAAAACATTAAAACAGAGCAACTGCATGCGATGAAAACAAAAAAAAACACGACCGAGAGATTATGACGATATTAAAAGAAAGCTTGCAGTACCGAATGTTTGGGTCAACGGGCAATTTTTCGCTAGCACATTTATCACGGAGTCCGCAGAATTTTTTTCACAAAGCGAGTGTCCTTCAACGGCACATTCCGTGAAAAATGTAAACACGCTATCGGTGATCATTCGCGAAGATCGACATTTATCACGCAGAAAGCTTTCAGAGATTACTAATATTTCAAAAAGTTCGGTACAAAACGAGTTTGAACAATGTGTGTGTTGAGACCCGCGCATTTTCTTTTCAACGAATGGTTTAAGATGACTCGGAAAAATTGAAAGTTTCTAAAAACTGCGGCTGCTGTTGACGAAAGTTGGATACACAATTTCGACCCCGTCATCTGTCAAGAAAGTGCGACATGGAAAACTCGCGATTATTTGAAAACAGAAGATTCAACAAGCTACTGACGCGGTAAAAGTGACATTGATTGCATTTTTCGATTACCGCTAGATAATTTATAAGCATTTTGTACACAATATTCTCTAAACATTGCGAAAATAAATTACGACAAAAAAAGGTCGATTTAAAGAATATTTGGACACTTCATAAAAACAATGCGTACTCTCCGATGCCAGAAATCGTTCAAGAATTTTTGAAAAAATTCAACATTCGTGCTGCATCTCAGCTCAGACCAAGCACTACGTGTCTAATGATTTTTTCCAATAAAAGAATTGCGAGGTCAAAGATTCGAGTCAAATATTGTAATTTCTGTGTACAAATTTATCAGGAGCAAACACCGTTAGATGAGCATGAAAATAACGATAAAATGGGAGAAAAGGATTTACGTTGACGTGTATTCAGCAGAATGGCGCATATTTCGAAACAGATCGAGACGGCAGTAACGATAGTGATTTGGAATGATTTTTTTTTTTTTTGATGAAACAAATTTTTCGTAAAATATACCAGGCATTCAATACAGCTCTATTTAAAAACAGTTGCAGCAAAGCGAGGAATTGCCACGGCGAGCACGTGAAGAGCTCTATCAGTGGTTTATTGTTTTACAATCCTACATCATCGACAGAGTGAGAAGTAGATTTGTTCGCTGTATCGACGCGAACTTTCAATATATTTTCGAGACGAGCATTGTATAATTGAGAAGTTATTAACGTAGCATTTATCCCGGCCATAGTATAACTTGTTTATCTAAAAACTATACAACAATACTAATGCGCGTGAAATTATTCCCTATATTTTTTGTTATTTATTAATCGAATTAAAAATTGTATTTTTGTACCGAGTAAGTATCAAATTTTATATTAAACTGTATAAGTAACGTTAATCTTGGCAAAATAGTTACATAATTAAAACATGCGGGGAAGGTAGTATTCTAATAAAGAGATAGAAATAAAAAACAAATTACTTGTATTATCAATGGTAATCGTTCCACTTTGCGTAGAAATCGTTATAACGGAGGAATTGGAAAGCCTTTTATTTGCCGGTTGATTTGAATTAGATGGAAGCGTCGATTTATTGACATCCAGTTTGTTGTACAGATTATTTACATTACTAGTTGACAGTGACAAAAAAGAATTGCCACCCGTGTTGCCGCCACTATTTTGTTCGATAAATTCCATGTTGGTGTATAAATTTTGCGATCCAGGAACAACAGGTTTTGGTAACTTCTACATTGAGCAGAAAATATTTTCCATTAGCTATTACGAAAAAGTATATAACGATAGGTGGAATTTGTGTTTAAAGCCCCAAAAAAAAAAGAAAAAAAAAAAAAAAAAAAAAAAAAAAGTATATAGCCTTGGGTGTGATTAAAAAAGAAACCAGCCGTGTATGCAGCAATACATCAATACTTTATTTGGAATATTTCCAATTTTTGACAAGTTAAACAGTTTTAAAAATGCAAATATTAACGAACAAGCATGCTGCGAACATTAAATACGAGGATAATAGCGACAAATATCGAATATTTGAAATTCGACAAAAGAAGACGAAAATGAATCGGAAATATAAAATTATTTATTTTTAAGAAAAAAAAAAAAAATGCTCTTATATAACAACGATTTAATCAGCTACCTGATTACTATAAGCGGAAAACAGCGGGAAGCGATTTTTTCAAATCTAAATTGAGATTTATTGAATAATAATAATTTAATAAATTTCATACACGTCGACGTGGCGATGCTTGACAAGCTCCAATGATATCATTACCGGATCAACAATGACATTAAAGCATTTCAGATTTTTATTTCGCAGGACGGGATAAATAATCGAATAATTTTGGCGGCTCTCAAACTATACTTATAACTTACAACGAATGCAGTTTTAAAAAAATACATTGACCCTATCCGAGAAAAAGCGAAAAAAGAAACGAATAAAGAGGAATCAAAAAAGAATAATAGAAAAATATAATTCGAGGTAAATATGCATGTTCAAAATAAGATAATGATAGTGGATGTTGGTCCATCATCTTTTTAGAATTTCAACACCAACCTACTAACGATGGACATCTGCATCGCATTTTGCGTAAACCGAGAAGACTGCTAACAGATAGTTTTATGACTTTCCTATAGCTTATATTACAATCAGATTACCTTTACGTAGATTCGAATTGAATCGTAATCAAATTTAAAAAACGAATTTCAATATTTAAACATTTTTGTCAGACTGCGGTAAAGTTAAGGAATTAAATTTAAGTTTTTCACGACAAAAAATAGCCGTTTTTAAAATTCGAGCAGCTTATTTTTCGTTTTGTATATTTTTCAATATTTCGATTCTTTTACATGAACCGCGTAATTCTAATTTGACGATTTTTTTTTTTTTTTTTTAAAAGCTAATTGACAAACCGAGTAACAAAAAGAGAAACACAAATTGAAAAAAGAAAATATATGGTTAAATTTATATCGAGAGCGAATCGACAAATAGCTAATGCGCACTAATGACGACAGCCGACAAAAATTGGTTTATTCAAAGCTACTTTTATTTTGTTGTCTTATTATTGTAAATTTGAAGATTTCTCTTTTTCTAACGTGAAGGTCATTTTATTAATAACAACTTTAAAGACTATACAGGAGATATATTTGAAATAATATCCTTCAAACGGCATCTAAAAATCAGAGTCGTATCGTTTATTTACAAAATTACGTTTTAGTTCAATCGATAGTTATTTACTGCACTTAACAACAATTTAACGTATATAAACGTAATACGATATACTAACGGCCTTCTCAAACGAAGCGAATATTACCGGGTCAGCTTTAATCAAAGGCTTGCTGAAAGATGAACTGCTACTAAATTGCGGTGATTCCGAAGCAGCATTGTTGTCGTTATTATTTGAAATGGACAATCCGTAGCCTATGTTCATGTTTAAGTCGTTATCATTTTTCTTCTGAGTAACGATTCTTTGTCTCCGAACTGGCGTTGCTATAAAACACCATAATATGTTAACAAAATCAAACGTTTAGAAATTTTTCAACTTCCATTGCATTACTAATAAGCAAAATTATTTTATTAATATGTAATCAGCGTAGCATACAGTCCAGGATTCTTGTAAAATCTCAATGAT
Organism: Icerya purchasi; assembly: GCA_039619475.1. NCBI lineage: Eukaryota > Metazoa > Arthropoda > Insecta > Hemiptera > Monophlebidae > Icerya > Icerya purchasi. The sequence goes on from CM077116.1 coordinate 417,414,491, forward strand.
TACGTAGGGGCTCTGTACGGGAAATATTGTATTTGACCTTTTCAAAATCGACTGATGTAATTTTATTTTCAAAAAGTTATAACATAATTTATAAACTACGTTCAACCAACCGTGCGAGTGTCTAAAAAAGAATAAATCGTCGGAGAATTTGTAATAATGTTCTGTAAACGTCCTAAGTATATTTCTCGATGAATATTTTAATTTAAGAAGTTAAGAATTAGAAAAATATTTTTGATTTTTAATAATGTATTTTCGTTTCGTATATTCTGTCTTAAAAGTATTTCAAGGTTTTGCGTTGCATATTAATAATTTTCGCCCAAAATCATATTTACATGTATTCTCAGCTACACTTAAATTAAATAACATAACTTACACGAATTAACAGAATAATATTTCGTTTCGAATTTATAGGATAATAAAAGTAAAATTATGCTGCAGTTTTAATAACGCAAGAATGATTTTTAGCAATTAATATACGACATTTATAGCTTTTATTTTTAACGTTAAAATATTGCTTAGCTTAACCGATATGAGTACTGCACAAAGTGATCGATTTATCATCGTGATTTGGACGATGCAATAAAATTCGCATAAAACGGTAAATGATGTGGTAATTCACTAATCCGCTGTACCAACTTAAAGAGAATCACGATACCATCGGTGACCTCTTTATGTTTTAAGAAGGAATCTTCATTTTAAAAGAAACAAATAATAATAATAAAATATACATAATCTATGAGTTATTTTTTGAACAACATTTCACACGATTTCGCGAGCAGTTATTTTATTTAGGCATATTTTTCGGCTATTACGAGTTTACCGTACATAAAAGTAGTTTTATTTATTTAATTACAATAATTAAAAGACTGCATAAGCACTTTATACCTAAACAATTTGTGGTACACCGTGTGTGTTAAATTGTATATTTTTTCGCATACAGATTACACAGAATACAAGAAAAGTAGAAGTGGGAATCACTTTTAAATAAAAAATTATATATTTAATAATCCTATTTGCAATAAAAAATTAAATGTTAAAGCTTATATTATACACTTTATTCGCTGAATTTAGCGATAACTAAAGGGGAATTATTATTCTTTTTTACTTCATTATAAGCGAATGCAGTATAAAATTTTATTTACCAAATTTATAATGGTTAAATGTATTTTTATTTTTTGAAAATCGTAATATTTAACGTACCGGATAACATTTTTTTTAAATGCAACGAACCGGATCCAATCGATGATCTTTTGTAATCATCCGTACCCGTAGTGTTCGAATTGGTTTGTTGATTAGAGGAGCCGGAAGAAGGTGGTGACGATAGCACCTCGTTTAAAAATAAACTAATCTCAATCTGAAAAAGCAAAACAGAATTAAGATTATGTAGTCGAGAAAAAATTTAATTGCTTCTTTACTTTTTAATTCTTCTAATACAGTTCTTTTCATTTTTAGTTCTTAGTTTAATTTTAGGGTGTAATTTTTAGAACAAAACTCGGTTATGCGCAGGAAACACATGAAGATAACTATTTGCGAATAGTCAGGTTTTGTTTATTTTTGCGCCGTTTTGTCTGTAACTGCTATATGCATATGTGTGGTACACCAGACGGGTTCGACCACAACCTAAGTTTATAATCGGTCAGTGATTTGGATTAGTTGGTTCTTGTTTTGGTCACGAATGTGTCGGAAATGTGTTGCTTTCGCTAGCCGCTCTAAATAAACGCAGATTCGTTTTGTTATCCGGACGAGTTCACAGCGCTTCATAATTTTAACATAGTCATTCGTTGTTTAAATAAGGGCTACTGATCCGGGATCGGTTATACGTTCACGAATGTAATCCGGTGAATACCGTACTTTTAGTTTTCTCCGAGATAGAACTCGCGGAAACGTAAATAATAATGATCGGAAGTGAGAGCTAACGCGCGAGTAAATGGACCTAACAAGCTTTGAGATCACCATCAGGTCATTCGAGCAAATTTTATTAAAAAATAAATACATTCTGTACGCTTCATCTGACGTAATTACTTATTAACTATTTGCGGTCGCGTCTCGAAAAAGGTTGAAGCACTGCATTACGGCTGACATTAATATCGTTCGCTAGTGATAACTTAAAATTTCAAATAACTACAAATAAAAATTTATAACAATTCTTTTTACTTACTAATATACACCTATCTACAACGCTTTGCGTTATACATTCCTTCATACGTAAATAATGACTGCTGCGTAGATTGTCGTCTGTACCTCCAACTACAATCAGACTAGATTTGCAGTTCAATTTTAAACGCAGTTCTTGCATATCAGCGACCCTATTCAAAAATAACGTTAATTTTATTTCACCTTCATTGCAATTATACTATAGTTCCAGAATATAATGTGTAAAATAATAAAATATAAAGATTACTCGAACGAATCGGATTTTTTACAAACATATTTCGATTTAAATTATGGCTAAACTCGTAAAAATTAGAAGAAAAAAAAAAAACAAAACAAAGAAATATTTTCAAATATTCAACTTTTTCTCACTCTTTTATAAATGAGTTCTATAATTCCACTAAAGATTTATTTTCTCTAATCAGTTTTCTTTTCAACATACTCTACTGCTCGCATAATAAAAAATAAATAAAATACGTCCATAACAGTAAAATAGTTGGCGAGAATTTAAGATTTCAACATAAATAAATATTTTCGGTAGCATCTATTGAAACTCCTATTACAAGATTCTTTAATAATTTCTCTGTAATTTAAATTTCTAAAAGATTTTAATGAGATCTAATTTTTATAGAATATTGCTCATACAGAGCGTAGTTAATAAACAACGTATTCAAAAGCTAAAAAAACAAAACAGTAAACAGTATTACAAAAAGTTATTTATATGTGTAACTTATTTTACGCAATTCATAACTATGATTATGCAGTAATTTAATACCACGTATATTGTTACGATTTTAGGATTTTCGGTCCTTCTTTGATAAAGTACGTAATAATTTTAAACAACCAAAAAAAAGTTATACCGGACAAATTGCGGGCGCCAGCAACACTTGCCCACGGTGTGTTGCAACCGGAATCGTTCTGCCGCGCAGAGTATTAGGCTTTTATGATAAGAAAAAAAAAAAAACAACTTCGCGAGCCCGCCGTGAAGTGACGGTAATATCTTCGCGACGGAGATATTGCGATCTCCCAAACACACGCGTTCAATAAAATATTTCTAATGTTGCAAATCGCGTATATTACAAAATTTACAAAAAAAAAACACAAACAAACGGACGCATACAGCATTGATGCAGACTAGAAAATTATACGAAAAAAAGTGTGACTGAACATAAAATTTCTTCACCGGAATTAAAATTGATTTCACGGAAAAGTAACCCGACGACTAGATAGTACGCGATTAAAACGGTAACGCAGGTAATTGACCGCACAACAAGATTTTACACATAAGACGACTAACGACTAGATCAGTTAATTCGCAACAAAACACGGCTTGATATTTTACTCTAAAACTAACGGTACATTACCGAATCCTTATCAATTAATACGATAGCCGTTACAGCGCTCATCTTCACACACGGCTCACGCGGCCGACAGGCACTATCCTGTTGTCGCAGACCACACATACCAGGACACTTACACAACCCCTTAACACTACCGAAATTCGACGAGAATCGGAAATTACCTATTCGGTCGTGTAAATATCCCGGCTGTATTCTCGGACGACGATAAATAATAGGATTGATGCCGAGAGATCGAAAATTAATGATTTTAATCGGAGAATAATTTCTAGCTCGACATCATCGCTAGATAGCGCCGTAAATACCGAATCCGTATCAATATGTTACAAAGTTCTGTGGCTTCAACCACAATTTTGTACCCGTTCTATCGAAATACTTTAGAGTCAGACTAGCATTATTTCTGAAGATTCATTATTTCCATCAGTCTAATCATTTTTATTTCTTTTTTATTATTCCATTTTCCGTATTTTACTTATTCTGTAAACTGTCCATACCCGTTTGCTTCCTCGGACTTTAAATGTAATTGAAATTTATTTCTTCTTGTTTCTTAATTAAAAAATTGATGTAAAGATCTTTTCTTCCTCTCAAAAACATAGCTCCCGCGGTTCAATGATAAACGGTTTTCACGTTTAGTTGAAGTCACTACCGCGCGTCACAACTTAAAGAATGTCAACAGTTTCGTTTAACTAAAAATTCTCTTGTTCTTTACAAAGCATGGATTATCCGCTAAACGAACTATTTTTTCTAGTATTTTCATTGTTTCTTACTAAATATGTATTATTTAAATAAATTATTAATACAACGAATTAATAAATTCGTTATTAAACTAATAAGAAAAATATTTTTTTACCCGCGCTAGATATTAATAATCTCTTCTATTATTACTATTATTATAAATTTTATTTCAATTTTGACATCTTTAAAGTTTGTTTTTGGAGGGAAAAATGCAACAGAAGTGACGCCACGGACGGCAGAAGTAAGAATAACGTCACGTTAACATTCTCCTGGAAGGTAAATTGACTTCAACGATTAGTCCTATCAATGTCACGACGATAAATCAGATTCATTTTAGTACGGTATTTGACTTTAATTCGAGCATTCGGCAACAGTTCGAAGTTAAGTGAATTTTAACATTGTTAATATATCTATAGGAAAGGTGTTCGCTACCGGAAGGCGATATTACTCAAATCGAAAATTTAATAGGACAACCTGGGGTAAATGTTTACTAGAATGTACTTCGTGTTTATGGCACGGCCGGGTAAACAACTGACAGATTCGACTATAAATCGTAGAATTGCAGATATAAAAGTTTCAAACAGATCCAAAGATTTTAGTAAAGCTTTACAAAAATTAAGAGAAAGATTTGTTAAATTAGTACGAAGCTTACATGAAAGGATGCCAATCAAGCAGTAAGAAAATAAAAATATCACGACCAGTATATTTGGTGTCAATGGATTTGAATGTACCAAAAATGGCATTTCTCTGAACCCGAGAAACCGAAAGTTTAATGTTTCAACCGTTGTCCAAGCGATAATACAGAAAAGTCAAACTGTAATACATAAATAAGAAGCTGGAGAATAACGACGATGATTGCGAGCCACCAGCTAAAAATCGATACATAATTAATATGAGACCTTCAATAAAATATGCATATTTGTAATTATAATATCACTCTATTATGATATTTAATAGATGAATTAAAACTAAAATTTAAAATTTTATCATTTTATGTCAAATGTATTGTGACAATCGTACTCAACTATATGTTGAGGGTGGTGTAAATCATACAATTTTTTTTATATCATTGAGTGTATTTTATCTCTCTTTTTTCTCCCTTTCATTAGCAAAAATCTTCATAGATCGATTAAATTAAACCAAAAACTTGTAAACTATATACTAAAAATTTCCCTTCAGGCATCGGTCTACCCATCAGTAAAAACCGAAACAAAATCAATTCGGTATTTCTTGAGAGTACGCACAGGCAGACCGAGAGATGCGAAGACCACTAATTTTCATTTCACACGCGCACGCGCATGTACATATGTATATATATATATAAAAACTGGCCGAGAACACTTAACTAAAAGAAGACTATAAATAGTTATCCTTTAAACCACTTTTATTGATGTCAAAGTTTTTTTGTTACAATAATAGTTCTATCATTAAAATCATAAAAAGATAAACGTGAATTAATTACATTTGAATGAGTTTCCTTTTTTTATAAAACGTGGATCGAAATAAATGGAAGGAAACGGTAAAAGGAATATGATGCCACCACGTTCTTACGTAGGACAATGGACTTGATGATGATGATGAATATTTTATTATCTGCAGTTTATCTATTTTAGTTATATTTTATGGTCCCTTTAATACAAATTTTTGGATAATTTTCCGTTATTGGTCTTTACTACGATGGTTCACACAAAGACGCTAATAGAAAATATTTTGAAATTTTGATAGTTTATTTTAAAGATTCGCTGTAACTTTACCGAAAAATCACTTCAGTTGATATTTGAAAACAAATCCAGCGGTACATGAACTTTTTTATTGAACGTAAATTTACTGATAATTTTAAATTAGCACAGATCCATTGATCTAATTGGAAAAAATCTTTTAACGATAATATACATTCAATTTTTATTTAACATTTCTCTTTTATTTTTTTAATATAGGTTTACAATTGTGCTTACATACAACAAAACTGATGCGCGTTGAACGAAGAAAGTAACTTAAAACCCAGAATTGACATTTAAATAATATATTCATTTTTAATTAAAATAATTACGCAGGTTTAAAAAAAATACCGCTAATCGATTATTATTCTGATTGATTGATTCTATGAATTTAAAAAATATTAACCCACAATTTCGCCAATTATTATTATAAGCGTATATGATGGTGACAAATAAAATATTCCATTACACCTTAGATAACTATGAAATTCGACGTTAAATATTTAACTTACGATGCAATGGTTGCATTCTGTCCGATGATAAAAAGAGTCGGTGTTCGTAATTCCAAAAGCTTATCATTTTCTTCGCCTCGTTTACCGTCAGCAGTAAGCAACGGAAATCCTAAACAGACTACTGCCGATACTTTTTCAACCATTGCTACCTGTATACAAAACGATAAAAATCAAAGTTATTTCAAAAAAAGCTGATTATTTACCGAAAGTTCCTAATCAATAATAGCATATCGGGAGGTTCAATACGAATAACAAAAAATCTCAAACACACTGCTCGATTATTCCGTTTTAATACATCAGTGTTGCATAGGAAATATCGAGTGAATCAGCTTTCAGTTATTAATAAATTTTGTTACAGCACTGACAGAGATCGTTTAGGTTTTCGTATTTCTCAACCCAATTTACTTTGTTCGAAAACCATACTATATTGTTAGCTGAATATAAATAAAGGAGTCGTCTCAAATTGAAATTTTTACAATTAATATAAAACATTCCACGCTACATGCGCATGTAATTTAGCTTTCACTGACTAATTTTTCCATACGATGCGAGGGGTATGACCAAAATTTTTGGACCAACCTATGTATATATATATATATATTGAAATGACTTCCAATGTCGTGTGCATTAATGAAATAAATCCCGACTTTTCCAAATTCTCGATTTAGGTTAATGGGAATTTTTCTACATCCCGCGATGTTCTCTTTGGGTCCCTAACCCGAGACTTGGAGAATACGGCGTCCTGGACATATTGAATGACCCATAACACGAAAAAATAAAGAATGAGGCCTTTCTTTGAATTAAAAAAAAATGATAAAAGCTCGTTTATAATCACCGAGCAGACGCGGCACACCTCCCGGAGTCATGTCACCCAGACAAGGGCCGAGGGTTATCAACAAACACAGATGACCAAATTAACGTACACGAAAATTATAATAGAAAACGCGTATATTTCGATCCGAATGCAAAATGACTAGCATCCGATAATAAAAAAAACACATAAAGATTCAAAAAAACGCAAAACCCACAACCAAAAGTTGTAAAACGGCGGTTCGATCAAAACTTACGTCGTTAACGACGGTATGACGACTAGGATAAAATTATACATAAAAGCAGCCATAGCTACTATAAACGGTTGCGAAAAAAGACAACCGATATTACTCCGGCGGACAGCGAATAAATATACGAAATAGCGACATATAACGTTGCGTTCCCTCGCTAATCAAAACATAACTATGAATGACTCGATCTTGCCGTTCTACTAACTAACGTATAGAGCAACAATTAGTATCTCTTAATTGGCGATAAGAGCAACAATTATTTCACCAAATTATTCTTTGACAACAGACAATCGCAAAATTCCTCTGCCGCTCGGCAACATACGGTGTTCGCTGTGTGCAAGGAACCTGCACTACCCCAGCTAATATATAGTTCTGCTAGCCGAACAAGACGCAACTTTTTGGAATTAGTATACACACACGGACACAACCGCATTCATCATCTCCGAATAGCGGCAATTCATCGGACTCTATCGAACGACTTGATCGCGAACACACACACACACAACAAAGTAAACGCAGTGCAATGAACTTTACGATCGTGATTAAATCCGATGCCGATATTTGGCACCTGTATACTAATTCCTTTTACAAATTAACTAACAGATAACGCCGAATATATCATTCGACGCAACAAAACAAATAATTTAGAATTTTGAGACCCAGTTACGTCAGTTCGTATCGTTGTGAAACCACGAATGCTGGTGTGGTTATTTAAGAGTGATTTATTATAATTAAAAAACAAATAAGAAAAATTAACGTAAAATCTGGCTAGATTGTTCTCTGTAGTATTATCTTTTCAATTATAATTCAATTCTAAATAGTGTATTCGCACGGGAAAGCAACGTAATTTTAAAGTAAATAACAATGAAAACAGAGAACAGATTAACGTAAAATCAATAATTAAGGAATTCCGCACTTGTTGCCCGCAGATGAGACGGAAATTTTGAACTGAACACTTTCGGAAATTAAAGTAACAGAAATCTATTACTATTATTATTATTATAAAATGTTTATCGACGATTAAACAGCTACACTAGCGGGGTTCGGGGTTGAACAGCGGCGAGATCACATGCATCGACCGGGGTAAATCTGTCTGCCTATATATAGTTTGTGTTATTTATGCGCTGTCGGACGGTGTGATCGTTGTTTATTCGCCGTAAGCGGAGATTCACCGTTTGAGGCTGTATCATCGTCGTTTATCGAACTCTTACGTGTTTTGGAAAGTATTTTTCTTTTTGTTATTGAGTCGTTTTGACGGCTCTGGCGCCCGAAATTAAGATACCTGTATAGTACGGAGGAACAGCGTTGTTGAAATCAGCATTCCAGTTAAGGAAGGGTTACAACAATATATACATACGTATATAAAAGAAATGTTGTTTATTTGTGTAATTAATAATTTACAATGGTTTCCGACGCTGAAAAATAATACGACCTACATATTACACCCAGTATGTCTACCCGTCGAATGAGACATTTTTTTAAATTCAATCTTATGGTATACAATCCAAAAGCAGCGGTTTTCAAAGCCATTTCTCAAAAAAATACATTTCAACCCATCATTCTCGTTAGAAAATTAAATATTAATTTAGATATGCAAAAAGATGGTTAAAAGATTCATTATATTCATGAGGAATATTATTTTTGTGTTTTTATTGAATAACAATTTCTAAAATTTTAACAAGTTTTTTTGTTTTTGTTTCGTTTTTTTTTTTAGAGGAGGCGTCAATTATGAACAGTGGAATTATCGGAAGTGTCAATGAGCGGCAACGGAATATCAGGTCCTAGCCGAATGAAATATCACTGCTTAACCAACTATTCAACAAGAGTTGTAACTTGTTATTTATCATATAAATTATTTACATGAAAGGGATTACATCTTGTAGTTTAATTATAACAATCTGTGTAAATACTCAAAGCAATGCTACATTAATCAGTCAGTTTTCAATTTACTTTCACACACTAGAACACATTCGTGAATTTTTTTTTAACTTTTTGAGAAAACATTAACTCCTAAATTCCAATATTGAAATATATTTATTAAAAGTGTAAGATATGTTTATGATCCCTTTCTTTTTTTTCTCAAGAAAGGAAAAAATATATTTTTCTATCCTATGAAACTCGTTTGTTATTCTTTAGTGCGGAACATAATTAAATAAATCAAAGAAACCTGTTATATGCAGATCAAAAGTTATAGTATCAACCTGATAAGTACAATTCAGATGCAGATATATTCACTTAATTTTTTAATTTTTCTCATTCGAAGAATATTCGATATTAATACGAACTCGCCAAATTCAATCTAATCAACTATTTATCGCTAATTATTGTTGGACAGCGGCAGTTGTATCAAAGTTGAAAGAAATTATATACAATCATTTTTCGTAGAAATTATTTTACACGCAGCTTGTCAAATTATTTGGCACGTGCAACGGAGTATACGAATATCTGGGGTTCGGATAATCACGAATAAGGACGGTTTGTTTAATGGTTACGCAAAAAACTGTACCTCTGTCATACTACTGAAGCCGATAAAGAAAGAGAAAATAGGATCGTATTAACTGAGTCGTAAGGAATTTGTTGGAATCATATCGAAAAATATCAACTAGTCCTAGTTTGTTGGTCCCGAAAAGCACCCATTCCTTATTCACCGTACTGTTTCTGCATTTAATTAACACTATATTTTTATATGCGTTTCGTAAATGTAATCTGTCCTAATAACATTTTTTCTTTTTTTATTGCGGATTTAATTACTTATTGGTAGCAATTTTTTTAAAGAAATACTAAAGAAAATGAAACTTGTTATAATTCGAAAACTTTAAACTTTATTTTATTTCGAAAACAACCGTTTTTCTTTTTATATTTAGGCTGTCTATAAACCTGTAATCTCTCCGAATATTACCATAGAATTTATAATAATTTAACCCTTGAAGAAATAAAAAAAATAAGATTTACATGAAATTAAACTTCAAGCAGGAACCCGGCTGGAGCATAGAATTGAATCTATATCAATATGCAACCGTTAGCGCAATTTACTTCTTAATCATCATGTAAAATAGACCATAATGTAAACGCGAATTTTAGTATACGTGACCTTGGACGTTTGACTTAAAACTATTAATGAAAAAAAAAGTGTATCATACATGGCACGCTATAGCTGATCCCGAATCTATACCCAACAAAACTATCGGTTTGTATGGATAATCCGATCGTAGTTCTGCTATTTTCAGTCGAGTTTCTTTTACCATTTGATCTAATAGTGCATTAACGTCCATAGAACTTGTCGGAACGTTGTCTACAAAATAACAGAGAATTTTACTTTTTCGCGAATCGCGCAATATATGAATGAAAATTACACAACGATTAAAAATATGGCAACTAACAGATTTGTCCGTATTTTACAAATTATTTAAACTATTCACTTCCTACATTTTCTGTTAAAATAATATTTACAAGCGTTTTGGAGCAGTTTACATGGTTCATTTTCACCACGACACAATTATTTATGCTTATATACACCTATGTGGTTACAAAAAAATCTGTTTTTTAAATTGTATATGCAAAAAAATTTTAGTTCCGAACAGAAAAAATTTAGATTTATAAAAATCTATGCATTCTGTTTCCATCTTATGTTTTTTCAATATCAGGGAGACGTCGCTCCCCATTTGCTTCGCTTACAAACCCCCCAAGAACCTCCTCTCTTTATTCACTTCAATTGCAATCCGTAACATTGTTAATTGTTAAACTATCAAAATATTAAATATTTATACTCCTGTGCACTGAAATTTATGATAAAATAATGCAGAAATCCCTGTACAGATTATTTCTCTATAAAACAAATTCTTTCTGATGTTTAACCGTTAGCTGGCGTCGTAAGAAGCGACATGAAGGAAGAGAGCAAGAATTTTCAAATACTATTCGAATGTTCTCAATTTATAGTTATTTTTAGCTATCGAATTTTTACTGAAATAATTTTCAAATTTGTTAAATAAAACGTAGAAAAGAAAAAAAATAAAAACATCAAATAGTTGATCACCTCTTTTAATGAATCAAGAAATTAAACGAAATTTGTTTGACTAGAACGTAATATTAAGTTTTACATATTTAAATAAAGATCTGTTTTTTTTTTTACTTATTTATTTTTCGTTTTTACAATACAAAACTGTTTCGCGCACCCTTATTAAAAGTGAAAATAATTAAATAAATAACATGGAATTTAATCATTTTAAATAAACCCCTAATTAAAATACAAAATTATAAAGTTACATTTCTCACATTAAAATACGATATACAAAATACAATTACTGTTTTATGAAAATATACGTAAGTAGAAGTCAAATTTGCAAGGCTCTTAATTTTGTATTCAGTTTTATTTGCCACCTGGGAAATATTTGAATAACTTATGTATAATAAATACGGACTAATCGGTGTGCTATATATTAATATATTTTAATATATAAACGTTGATTTACCAGAACGCTAACTATCCCCACAACAGAGATCGGTATTACGACTGTACGTTGTTATCAAAATGTATAAATTGACGATACCATTTTGACAGCTTCTTATAGACACAAAAACCGGATTATTAGCATTATTATTTTTGCCCATATTAGTGAGAGAAATGAAACTTTAAGGAGTTTAAAAAAAAAAAAAAAAAAACTACTGTAAGAACTTAAAATAAAAATTTAATTAAATTCACACACACCGCGTATATAAATATATATAAAACTCTGCCCTTTGGACCTCGCAAGGGAGCAAGCCCTCTTGATCACTGATCTTTTTGCTTTTAAACTTATTTTAGAAAAATCATTTTCAACTGACTACGTCATTGTTAGTCGTCTTTTATTTTTTAAAAAAAAATCTCAGCAATTGTATTAAACTTTTGTTATCTTATATAAATTAACGGAAAATAATCATGGGACAAAAAAATGTAATGTACTTCGGCTTATGACATGGTCAATTATATAAATATGCCATAAACACACCGTATGTCTACTGCTTATACTCAGAGCGAAATAAAAAATATAGTTAAAATAAATGTTTCTGATACGTATTGTATTTATGCAACAAAAATAAAGTCACTTAAAAAATAATAGAATTCACTCACTATCACTCACGTTTCTTACTATTCAAAGCCGACGATCTAAATTCTCGCTCTGCACCCCTAGTGTGGTTAGTAACTTTTTCTCACTGCAAAAGATACAATTAAAGTAATATACGAAGGTCTGTACAGAACAGTACATAAAAATTTCTGTAACAATTAAGAAATCCTGTATGTGTATATATACGTATATATATATATATATATATATATAAAATAATCTCATCTTTAGTTTGCATCAATATATAACGGAAAATAATAATAATTCTAAAAGGTTTATATATGCCTGATTTATATCAATAGATAGATACGTATCTTAATTCAATTATAATTGTTATTGTTCTCCTTAATCAACAATTCACCTAACAATATTTAACTGTTATCGTGTAATATCGCACTGAATAATTTACCTTACACCATTAACTATAAATGTAAATAAATATTAAAACATCAAAATTTTAATTTTATATATGCAATAAAATTACCGGCAAACTTACTTTTGGTGCAAGTCAAAGTAATGACAGTGCTTAAGTGAGAAAATTCCGTCATCCAACGATGTTGTCTCGAATTAGCCGGATAACCGCCGCCCGTGTTAAATGGTACCACTATTAAAAGCGGCCCTCCTACTAGCTTAGCCTACAATTAAAATTGTATATTTCAGTGGATCAAAAGTGACCTCAAGGTAACCCAATTTGTATTATAAATTTAAAACATTAATAATACAATTGGATAAAAAAAAAAAACATAATTACATAAAAAATTTCAAATACTAACTGGTTTTTTTTGAGTTAACTGATCCAGATAGGGATCTAATGATTTTTTATTTTGACTTTCAGAATTTCCTACTCTGCCACGATTTGAAGACAAAATAATATCCATTAAGTGCGGCTGTACTTTCGTTTCCAAATACTACGAAATAAATAAATAAAAAAAACGAAGACAATATTAAAATTATTTCAATTAATTGATTTTAATCATACAAATTTAATTGGGAAAGTTAAAAGCAGATTTTATTTCTCTGCCTGTACGTATAATATTTGCAGTTTTATTTCGTAACAAAGTACATGTATCTATGGTTTGCGCAGTAATCTGGTGTTGGTCTAAATTTCTAAATAAAGTCTTCAAAATAATCATTTCGTAACATACCCCGATTACTATAATTTCCACAAACCATCCGGATAGCGGCACTGCTACTAAATAAAAAAATGTAGCTCTTTTCAGTTTTAAAATTTCAATTGAAATAAACAAAAATTTTTACTATTTTATATTGTTCAATCAAATCTGGTATTATCGTTATTGATTTTTGACAAAGGCAAATGATAGAATTTTCTAAAGAAGCCGACAAACTTGTTTGTAATTATACATTGCTTTTGAAGACATTGGCGGTTTATAGCGCTCACGTATCTCACCACATTTCACCTAGTTTATTCTTGATATCATAAATGCGTTATAATGCATGTTCTCTTTCTTGGTAAATATTTTCCTCGTTACTTTTTCTGTTTTTCCTTAACAGGCAGCGTTAATTAGTTCAGTATTTACAAATTCACGAAAATTTTTGTTGCGCAATATATGTAGTTGGTAATACACGTAAAGAACGGTAAAGATATATTAAAAGTATTATGATTTTCATTAAATTAATCTTGAATTCTAATTATCGCACTTGGCTAAATATTTCTCATTAGAAATATTTTTCAACGTCTAACAAAGATACATTTTTTACAGTTTTTCTTTAGCATAAGATTTTCCCCGAAACTGATATAAACTCATTTAAATTCTCATTTACTTATGTAATAGATCTCTTCCTCCATTTTCTAAAATTAATATTGATAAAATGTTTTGCCGACCTTCACTACATATTTAGTTCAAAATTTTCTGATTTCGTCGTTACATAATTTAAGTTGTTACATTTCATTTACAATACTTCTTAATAGATTTTATTACAAACTTGGAGTTTTGATTTTATTACTGTTTCAAACGGCGTATCCGATTTATCGCGTCACCTTTCCCATTATTTTTACCCCGTTAAATACAGGTTAAATATCGGAATGTAATTGTTTCAATCCATACTGACTTTTTTATATTTAAATATTCATTATAAAATACGTTTGCACATTTCAGTAAATCATCATAGTGCGAGATAGTTTTTTTTATAGTTACCACATATATAGTGCATAGTTTATAACACTAGAATAATAATCATATTTAAAAATGAGGCATTAATAAAAAGTAATTATTTTATTTCATCAGAAATAATCAGATGTATTCCTAAATAACTATTTCCTACGAGTTCAATTTAAAACCGAATGAAATACAAAATATGTCACAAAACGAAAAGAAATAAGCATCAAACACAATATATCAGTTAGTAAGCTCGAGTACTATAGAACCTGATAACTTATGGGGATTCCAATAAACCGGTATTTTTGCATTGCAATATTCATACAAGTAAGTTGAAGAGGTAGTAATAATATGTTATAATTGCAATTAAACATTTTAACATTAAGTACTGCTCGCATAAAATTAGCATACACGAAATCTAAATTTCTAATTAAATATTCAGATTTCACGTATGCTTTTATTTTGATGACGGTTAATTTAAGCTATTAGAAACGTCAATAAAGTAATTATATTAAGGTTTTCAATAGCTTAAATAAACCGTCATCAGAATAAAGCTAAACTAACGAAACGGTAAACACAATCTTAAATAGCACAAATAACATTCAACCCCGACACATTTTTACTTGACTGAGTTCACAAAGAAAAAAAAAAAAATAAAAAAATAGACATACTACCTGTAAAGCATCTTGATATATATTCATTAAGTAACGCGGTAAATTATCCATTAAAAGTCCGTGAACCCACTGCAATAGTTGAGCGTTCCACGATATTGTGCTAAACAATCTACGCAGTCTGATTGCAGTTTTATTAGACATAAGACGCTGTTTAATAATCATATTTGGTAGTCCTTCGCTCGATAATTTTGTCAAGTAATCTGCTTCTATAATTTCTACGATACTTTTGAAAATATGTTGTTTTGAATTATTCCACCCTTTCCTTCGTACATTGCAAAAAAAAAAAAAAAAAACAACAAATATTTACGTTATAATACTTTAAAACAGTTGAAAATCATCGAAACAACAGAATGTGAAAAAAGAATCGCATTACTTGTCAATTTTTTCGGTCCAATCGTTTTCATCACCGCCATCACACATTATGTTAATCATTTCCGGCACTTTCTGGTCTTCACTAGATTCCACATCGACAACATCATCTCCATAACTATTAAAATCAGATGCGTTTAAATTTATTTACGTTAAAGTGGTACTAAAAAAATTTCAAAATACATAAATAAAATTTTGAAGAAATTTATAAGACAGCAAGATATACGAAAAGATGGAAAGACTGAGATCATTTCTCACAACCATATAACAGATGCGGATGAAAGAAATAACAGTAAACAAATACAGACAACTGATAGTCTCTCAATATCCGGAAGGTTATAAAGCAATTAAATGTCTTCTAAGCTTGAGCACTTTTCTACTTCAAAAGCAGATCCTTTATCATCAAAAAATTGGAAGAAGGAGATATAAAGCAAGGAAACGAAAACAGAGAAATAACTACAAGCGAAAAGAAAAATAATTCTTCCCTCCTAATGAGCTAAAAGATTATAAAAAAAAAAAAAAAAAAGGTTAATTTCTCTCTAATATGAGTTTAAAAAGTAAAAATTTTATATTATTGGACCAGATCCAAGCAGATAATTATTGTCCTCCTATACTAGAAATATGAAATAAGATCGCTTATAATAATAATATATCAGCTAGAATGATTCAATTTTCATATAATTTTCTAAGATTGCAATTCGTAACGACGAAATTCGTTCGGATTAAAATAGATTCTAATTTCAGTTTGGATGTTCATGTTATCAGTAGAAAGAAATATAAGTACAGTATAAGAACTGCTATTTTCGAGACACATTAATTTTTCAGTTAAGAATTAAACGGTGTCCCAAAATAATGAAGAATTATAGCAAACACAGGATAAAAATTTTAAAATTGCAGCATTATTGTATGAAACATTAACGAATAAAAAAAAGGTCGGGAAATAGTTTAGTTACCAAAGTTATCAAATGCAATGATAAATTAAATTATGAAAAAAGTGAATATGATGTTTCATAATGATAGGACCTAAAATTCACCTTCATTCGAAAAATAAAACTATTTCCATTTAAATCGAATCGAGCATTTTTTCAGTGAAATTACGTTGTCAATGATTATTGCGCGCGAACATAAATTAACTCGGAATTTCAATTATTTTGTTAATGTGAGAGTTGCAGAACCCAAATCAACTGCTTTAACTGTGACTTTTCTGATTTAGCATGTCGTTAAAGTAACAATTGTGAACAAAAAAATGATGTATTACAGTAATAAATTTATAGTTCAGAAAATGCTCAGGATGTGAATTTTGCAAACATGAAAAGTAGCGGACTTGAATTATGCCGTAAACAGAAATTTACCAAAAGATTTGTTAATACGAGGTGTGACAATTGTATTCGTAGAATTGTTTCATAGCGCGACTTGTGGCAACACTGCGCGATGGTGTTCGTGGTCTCGTTGGAAAGAGAAGACATTTCTGAGTCAGTATATCCAGTTTTCATAACGTATGCACGTATATCTCGCGTTCTGTGGTCGTTTAAACAAAGTACGATTTTTAAACATGTCGTGAAAATATGCGATGTAAATACTGAGCAACGTGCCGTAATCAAATTCTTGGTCAAACGCGGAGTAAAACCGCCGTCGGAAATCCTCATACAGTTATAAGACGTGTTTAAGGAAGACGCTATAAAACAACCGACTCTGTTTTCAAGTGAGCTAAGCGGTTTAGAGATGGCCCTGAATCAGTCGAGGACGATCCGCGCTGCGGCGGTCCTTCTACCGTAAAAACTGTGGCAAATGTTGAACGTGTGCGCATGCGCGTGCTCCAAGACAGTCGAGTGAGTTGTCGAATGTTAGAAGAAGAGTTAAAAAACATCAACCGCGAGACCATTCGGCAGATTTTAAATGACGATCTAGGGATACGCAAACTGTGCGCCAAGATGGTTCCGAAACTGCTCATAGCTGAGCAAAGAGAACTCCGGAGATCCATCTGTCAAGACATTATTGATCGAATTGACGCTGAAGGAAACCAGTGGATGTCGTCCACTATCACGGGGGACGAGTCTTGGGTGTTCGGATATGACCCTGAGACCAAGAGACAGAGCATGCAGTGGATGGAGAAGGGCGGGGAGCGTCCGAAAAAAGCTCGCGTGTCGAAATCAAGAGTCAAGTCTCTACTGATCGCTTTCTTCAACATCAACGGCGTTGTTCATCACGAATACGTTGCCGCAGGCCAGACAGTCAATGCAGCATTCTACATAGAAGTTCTGAACCGGTTACGAGCCCGCGTGTACCACGCACGACCTGAATTGGCCGAGAAGGGTTGGATGCTGCATCACGATAACGCTCGAGCACACTCGTCCTTCGCAGTACGCCAGTTTTTGACTCTCCACAGCATCCGCACGCTCCCGCGGCCCCCTGCAGACCGGGTCTGGCTCCGTACGACTTTCATTTGTTCCCTCAACTCAAAAGTTACTTGAAAGGAAATTGATACGACGGCATTACCGAAGTCCAAAGTGTCACTACGAAGGTCCTGATGGACCTATCTTATTGGAGGGTTGCGGGGTACTTCCAACAATGGGTCGAACGTTGGCGGTGGTGCACTGACCTCAGAGGAGATTTAGAGTAAGTTTCCTCCTCCCCCTATTTTTAGGCACTCCAGGGCAAAATTCTACGAATACAATTGGAGCACCTCGTATTATTCGATACTACATTTAGAAAATATGTAAAACATTGTTTATGAAAAATTCAATAGAACAACAATGACAAAATTAAAAATATGGAATGTTATAAAATCAATATTCTATATTTTAAGTTTTATCATTATTGTTCTATTGAATTATTTATAAAAAAAAGTTTTTGTAATACTTATTTACTTTGTATTTTTTTAAAACTTATATCTGATATTATGATATCACTTGTAATGATTTAAAATTACTCATGAAATTTACCTCCATTACTTAAAGAAGTGTAACAATTATAAAAGAATGTAAGTTACAACTGAAGACCGCTAAGAATTAAGATGGTTTAGCAGTAGTAATTTATCGCTATGCTTGACGCTAATAATTACAATATTTAAATATCTCAGACATTTTCCACTCAAACCTTGGTATAACAAAAATCATATTTAAAATATGAACAACGTGAAAACGTTATTAGTATCTAAAAACAATGCGTGTGAAATATAATTTTAGATATAACTTGATACAAGTAAACAAACATAACTGCATACAACACCGAAATAAATATTTAACAAATGAATCAGTACGCAAAATTCCTATAAAAGAAATTATAATCGATAGGGCAGCCCTTTAGGAAATCATATAAAACGTTGAAAGTAAGAAAAGCATCGAATTTCAAAAGAAAAACAAAATTTAGTGAAACAAATGAGCACACTAATAGGAAGAAAATAATAAAATTAAATAAACTAAAAAAGTATGTGATAAAAATAAGAAAGAGCGCATTTGCAATAACCGAAACAAAATTGAAAAATATAAGTCAAAAGAAATGTTATGAAATATACACCCAATCAGCGAGGTACGTTCAATTTACTTACAATTATGTATAGTTAATACACATTTTTAGGGAACACATATTCGAAATACATATAAAGAAATATATTATGAGATTAGAAGTTACCTCTTTTCCAACTTTTCCTGAAGATGCGGATTTATAAATAAATACTTAACAGCAGTTCTTGAATCATCTTCTAATTTTTGTGCATCATTAGGAATACAGTAATTATGTTCGTATATAATGTAACTTTGTGCAGCCTATTTATACAATAAATAAAAATATAATCCATTTTCTTATAAATATAAATATTTTCTACTTTTTTAAACAAATCGTAAATTTCATTAAACTCGTAATTCATACTTAGAAACATTAAACTATATATATTTCCTTACCGGATTGCTAAAATATCGAAAGGCATTATTGAAATCAATTTGAGTTACTTCATTTACACGCATTTCCTTTTTGCTACCGTACTGCCTTTACTGCGACATAATATTAATAATCATTTTAAACAGAATAGCAACGTGATGAAATTGTTAATTTTTTTCGCCTGTATCAAAACAAAACATTGAAATACGAACTTTAAACAAATTTTTTTTTTGGCTTTGATCTATATTAATAACATCACATATGCGCACAAGGAAAGATAATAATGATTACTATTTCGGTATAAAATTTAAATTTAAAAAAAATCTTTAATGGCAGAATTTTTGTATTTTATTGTTTATTACGAAATATTAAAATTCAGTTTTTGTTTAAAATATAAAGTAAAAATAACTTCGGAAATAAAAGAAGAAAAAGCATAATTTCGCTGTATTTATAGATATTGATGTTTTTTAGCAAATGTGAATAAACCGTGTAAAAATTTAATATGGAGTTAATTTTAAATTATGATCCTAATTTAAGCTGTACTTAAACATTTTGTGATCTTTCGCTTTTCATGCAGTATTTCAAAAACGCGTACACTGATTTTTTCTAATAGAATTGATAAGATGACGCACTTGAATTTAAAACGAACTTTCCATTTAAATTTGCTATAGCGCTTGTATATATGTTAGTTGCAGATTTCGAATTGAAACCATTTCTTATGATTTAGCTGTAAGTAATAATTTTTTAATTACTACAGATTTTTAGTATTTTATTTGATAATTGGTATACTTAAATGTAAAAATTTAGGTGCCTTTAAAAAATTTTTTATATATACTCGTATATAATTGAAAAAATGATTTACGGTAATTTTTAATCATTTACTTTTTATTGGCAATGATATAATACCGCTGTTTATAAAATTATACGAAGGGTAGTACAGACAGAGCGATGTTTTTATCTCAAAGTTGAGGAAATGAATATCGAATTTATTTTGAATTCTTTAATAAAACTTCGAATGTGTTTTGAATAGTTTACAATTTATTTTTTGATTCTTACGTTTTCGGAAATTTTATTCGTGTATGCGAAGTAATTGTATGTTTTTAACTAATGTCATAATTTCATACGCATGTTTAGAATAATTGCCCATTTTAATGATCAACATTAATAAATCTTTATAAAACAACGGTGATTTCATTGACAGCTTACATATAGTCGTATTATTTTTAAAATTATGTTATTTCATATATTAAAATAAAATGAAAACATCCATTATTAATGTTGAAGGGAGTTTTCTTTAAATATACACGATTATAAAAATAACCCTCAAGAAATACTGACTTGTTTAGAAGTTGCCAGTTTTCGTATAACTCTTTTTGACATGAAATTTTTCAGATTTTTAACAAAAATTTTAGGGTGAAAATTACAATTACATAAATGAATTTATCAGTCTTACAAAAAGCTCACTGAGGTGTGATAAGTGAATTATAATTTTTTTATACGGAAGAAATTGAAATAATTGTACTTTTTTAATAGTGTGAAACTCATATTTATATTGTTACATGTATGCCAATAAGGATAGAGGTATTTTTCGTTAAACGATAAAGTGATAATTTATAATTGCAATGGCTCTCACAAACTTCATAAAATAATGCAAAAAACAAAAATATTTCAATAAAAGAAAATAACTAGCATTAGATAAAATTTAGGTCTTCTAGTTTTTTTAATGTATTAAGTAGAGAAACCTAGCCGGACAGAAGGTATGGCTTTGGTCGTTATGAAATTTTAGGAGTGGTCTGTCTTATGGAAGTATGGTAATGTTTGTTATCCTGACATAAAATGTCCCCAGCTCTTACAATATTTTCAGAAATTTTATGGTTTTTATTGAGTATTTAGTTGTCTAGCTTCTGGATTCGAACGATTATTAAGAGTATTATACTTTTTGTAATTTATCAAAATGAATTCTTATTCGGATAATAATCAGGTGACAATTTATTATTTGGTAATGGAGTAATTCAGAAATGAGATAGAATTTTACGGACCGTATTGTACATTGATTCTTGGATTGCCGTGTAACCTTAAATTTTTGATATTTGTATGTAACATTTTGCTGCTTCTATTGTATATTGTATGGAAATTTGAAAATTCTGTATTTCTGAAGATAGATTTGTTGGATATAAGAGCTTCCAGAAGATGTGGAAATATTCCGCATGGATGATAAATTATCTATGTTGATGTCAGGAAACGATTTTTGATAAATGAGCTTCTAGACATTTTAATTTAATTCAGCTTTAATTTTTTTTTAAAAATATCAATTAAATCCGTATAATTGTGGTACTTTTAGAAAAATGTTTTCTAAAGATTTACAAAAATACGAGTAGTTTCGTTTTTGATGGATTGCTTTTTATTTCTAAACGATGTTTAGAAGGTTTCGATTACGATCTAATTGCGGTACTGATATCTTTACATAATAATGTCATTTGATTTTGCGAATGGTAAGGTGCATGCAGTACAATTCTTTTAAAACTGCTTAAAGTCCCTTTGAAATTCGTAATTTTTGTCATTGAGGAAGTCGTGTTTCGGTTAATTTCGTTATCTAATTTTGTTTGCCTTATAGTTACTTTAAACAATATATTATTTCGGTAGCTGTATAAAACTTTTGAGTTATTTAAATCGTCTACTTTAAATGAATTGGGAATACAATCATAATTCTTTAATGGAGCTCAAAAAAGAAAAAATATATATATATATATATAATTATCTTGACCGTAACAATGACGAATTGTGCAACTGAAAGATAGTGAAAATGAAATATTAAACGGTGAATTGAAGTGATGGGAAGAACTTTAGTATATTTTAATAAAATATTCCGAATAACCCAAATTGTCAGACAAGAAAGTATGTAAAAAGAATTATGAATAGCTCGATATATTGCTAGCGTTTCTCTGCCCAAGTGTAAATAATTTTATCTTTTGTTAATGATCAAGATACAAATCTATTCATTTCATCTGATAAAACTGCTGCAACTTCTATGAGGTATGCTTTACATGTTGCGAATAACTACATACAAAGGTCAGTTGTACGGAATTAAGAACATCGTTAAAAATTTTACTTTTTAATTCAATATGAGTGATCGAATGTCCGTGTAAATTTATTTTTTATATAATAATTTACTTAAATAATGTATTATTGTGTATTTATTTTTAATAAATCGCGATTGACAAACTTTTAAGTCGAGGAAATGTTTCTTATTAGATGCTGAGTTTGTAGTCTGTTATAGAACGATTTTGATGTTTCATTATATCTTATAACGTTCTCTAAATATTCTTGTTTCCTAAAAAATTTGAAGTATACGTTTTGCTTGATTCACATTTAAATTTTAATTTTTTGAGTTGTTCACGGCATATTATCAGTCGATTTCATTCTCTTTAAAAATCGATTTGGAATGATGATATCAACATATCTGCTCAGTGCCGATCTAGTCTGTCCGAAATTTGATCGGGTATTCGGTAGAATTCAGATTATACTGTTTTTATTCTGAAATTAAATGATTAACACCTGATATGTTGGTTTTTTTTTATAAATTGGCATTGTTTGCATTTTTACGGTTACATCAGCTTTTAACAGAAGTTTAATGTAGAGAAAAAGTATTCGAGTTGAGTTCCAATTGTATAATTGATGCATAATTTCGTGGTTCGATCTAATTTTAGATTATTACGAGCGATAACCTCTAAGCAGCAGAATATATTATCGATTTTCTGCGTCGGTAAAACTTGTTGATTTTCATATATATATGTATTGTAATGAAGTAAAACAATTGAACTTATGATATTTATAATAATTTGATCAAAATGTTGGTTTTAATAATATCGCTGTTTGAGCTTATTCGACATAGTATAAATCAGTTGGAGATTCGAATAATTATTAAGATTTATCATATTACTTTTAATAAACATTTCCATACACGTCCCAGAAGAGAAACTTGATTATGTGTAATGTGTGAGCACACCTGTAGTCAACTGTAAAATTAATTTTCAATACAAACCGTTCTACAAGATTTCCGCGTCAGATTTCGATAATTCGTTAAATCGAGTGTGTATTTCACCTGTATGAAACTGGCAATAAACACTGACCATATTTATATCGCATATGCGATTCATATAATTATTTCTCAATACTCTGAATACCTACAATTATCGCTACAATTCACGAATCATCCAAATTAAAACAATACATTATTTTACCATATGCTCTATTATACAGGGTGCGGCAGCATAACTTCCTCTTTTAAAATGCGCCACTTTTTTTCTACTAAATTTTTTTAAGAAATAATAACAGAAAATCGAAATAAAACTGCAAGGGAAGAAGCATACATATTGCACCAATGGGGGATCTAGAGTATGTTATTTCGATTTTCTCTTATTATTTCTTTAAAAAATCTATTAGAAAAAAAGTGGCGCATTTTAAAAAAGGAAGTTATGCTGCCGCACCCTGTATTACATTTTGGGGGATTTTACAATAACACAAACAACTTTATAAGCACAATACAAACATACCTATTAATTCTTTACATAGTTTTGAAAAATTATACAACGGTGAATTTGCGTGTAAAATTTTGGAATAAGGATTATTCGTATAATTATTCGAACGATTATTTTTCGCAATTTCATCGATTACGAGACAGTTTATTTACATGGTATTGGTAGACTGCAGTTTTTGATTACCTGAGTATGAAGATTCCAAACCAGAAGATTTTTTAATAGTTCGTGTAAAAGTTGAATTATCTTTTTATAATAATTGTTCTCTAATAGATAATCGTTTTTTAATGTTACCTACAAATTGCACCTGTACAAGTAAATCGATTACGAATTTGTTATATTTTGGGGAAATTAAGTTACTGTCTCTTATTAATTTGCTTTTGCAAAATAGTTTGTGATTAAATTGTTGAATTTATATTTTTTATAGCCGTTGTTTAATGTTTTTATTTTTTAATATATATGTTAATGTAATAAATACAATTTACCTTTATTTAACGTTTAATTAACTTTTGTACATTCTCAAATTTTATTTTTTAGATACTAAAAGTATTCTTTTTATTGCATAAAAATTTCATCATTTCTAACAACTTCAATTAAATTCTCCATTTTTCAGTAATTTTTAGATTAATCAAAATAATTAATATAATTTTGAGTAAAGAAAGTAATTCGAATAACATAAAACACGGCTAAACATTTTAACTTTAAAAATTTTTAATAGAAACACATTGAAATGCTTGAAAAGTGTTTTAAAAAACTAGTATGCTAGCAATCCTTTCGCTAGTTTCTTTCGACTATTTCGCCTTTTAGTGTATTTAAATGTGCGGTAATCAATTTTTAGAAAACATTTACATTCTTCTCTGCAGTACACAACCGCTCTTAGGAAATGATTTTGTATGAGTTATTCTTGTTGGTTTGAATATAAAGAATTCAAAATAAATTTTATATTCACATAAATTAGCGTTCATAATATTAAATATTTATTTTTTTTTCCTTTTAATCGAAAATTATTCATTCTGGAGAAATATATTTTTCATGGCAGTATCAATAATATAAGAGCCATTTGTTTTAGTAAAGTATTTATTGCGATGTAGTTATTATTTAGAAATATACATATGCAAATAACAGGAAAAGTATATTCTAATCAATCACAGATATTTTGTGAGGCGGGGGGTAGTTCGTCGGCTGTGACATTAATCCAGAACAAGTGAAATTTTTATGTATTTTCAGTATACGGTAGTAGGATTCAAGCTAGGTCCTACCCGAATGAAACAACACTGCCTCACAAACTTACTGTAGTTGGCTCGTCGCAGAATTACACTATAATACTTCTGAGACAGCTGCATAATCATGGGGATCATAATTAATAACAATCGTTACTTATCTGAGCTTCAGCAACAGATCGCCTTAAAATTTTAAGAATTTTGCGAATTTAGTTACAATATATTTGTTTTGTTACAAGTACATACATAAATGTACATTTATACATCTATGAATGAATGCACTTATACCAAAGGCAGCACGGGAGCCTAGTGGTTAAGGTGCTTGGCTGCGTGCAAATCATAGGTTACGGTTCGAGACTTGTCTCGTTCCGGATCCAAGACGCTCCCAAGTTTACCCAGCCTGAAATAATTGGGTACCAGGGAAATCTGGGAAGATAAAGGAAATCGAGAAAACGGAACTGCCCCCTACTCTCATTAGTGCCGTTGAGTTTAGTACATCGTGAACCTTAAATTCGCAATCCCCGATGCCCTGTCAAGGGTGTGAAATTTACTTTATTCTTACCTGCTTATACCAAAAAAAAAATATACTTCAATGAATAAAATAAATTTGTAAAATTTGCAAAATTATTTCGACATGCTGCAGAAACACAATTTATTTATCATTGTGAATTTATATATTATCGTGGTTATGGATTTGTTTCTACGAATCTATGTAATTTTACGAATTTATTTATCGAACTAAAATAATTTTTTTCTACTATATGTGCTTATATACACGTAACAAAAAAAATAACTATTAAATGAATTTACAAAATTATAATTTATTTTTGAACATGTTATGCCCTTGTATGAAAATTGTATAATGCTAATTTGAAGGAATAACATTTTTTTTGTCGTATTTTGCATGTTATTTTAAACATTGACATTTAAATATGTAAAACGTAAAACAACTGTAACCAGATACCCTTGTATGGATATAATTTCCTGTTTTGGAAACTTGTGATTTAATGAATTTTTCGATAATGTGTAATATAGCGAGGTCGTATGTTTCCGCTTTCTACCCTTATTATTACGACGGTTGTTTTTATATTTGTATAGCGTGTTCAGCTAGTTAATAACGCTTTGTTTATTGCGTGCCCGTATGAGTCACAAACCACTGCAATTAATACCACAACGCTTTTTATAAGGTTATATTCGCTTCCTTTTGATTTTATGTAATCGCGGGTATTGTTACTGTATAATTTAAAATTTAATACAGATCAATTATTTTACTGTAATAATATTTTTAACTATTGATTGAGTCATTTTATGCGTGCTGCTAATTATACGCCGAGAAGATTTGTTTTATATTATTAATTTCGGTAAATATTTTAATTTTTACGGCTGTTCAATTACGACGAACTTAAATGAATATTTGTTGTTTTCTTTTATTATTATTATTATCGTAACTATTGAAAAATTCAATAATAACAAGTTTTATTTATTTTTTTTTAACGTTTGTTTATCTTGTACATGTTTGTCTGAAATATACGCGGTATTACTTACAACCTTAATTTATATGTAATCATAATTTGTTTAGATCGTCATTTAAAGCGGGTTATTATTTTTATTTACTTATTATTTATTTGTTTATTTATTCTTTTTATTAATTTTTTTTTGGGCAATATCGTGTATTATGTTCGTTTTCTTTGATATTTCTAGAGGACACGCTTTTTTTTTTCTTTTTTTTTTTTTTTTTTATTTCAATTGATCGTTTAATCCTCCTTTTAAAATCTCTTATTAATAAATCTGTATTCGTAATCATCATTAATGAATTCCTGTGAAGTGGTTTCAGTTAGACATAAACCATTGTATAGTGAAACATTGTCGTACACGCGTGCTTTTACATGGTAATACGATATGAATGCATGAAGAAAATGTGGCGGTAGGAAATTAAATGGTGTAAGTCAGCATAAATATGGTAGGTATTTATAAAAAAACAAAAAAGCATCCGTTAGTACGCGACCGGTTTGTCCATGACTATATTTGTGTGAATTCACACGAATATACCCAGTGAAAAATTGAACAAAACCAGTTATAGGTTTAAATTTGCCACTGTATGAGGGAATCGAATTGTAGTCGCTCTTTAATTCCATAATCGTCTATTTCCACCACAGTATTATTTGAAAAATTTAATCATTGTAACTATTTATTTCATATATGTATACTTTAGCTTAAAATTATCTGTTTAATTACCAATACTATTCAGTTCTCTGCATTTCGTGACACATACCATCTTTTTCAGAAATGCATGTTACAAAACTTTTTAATAATTCATGGGCGACAATAATTGTACAAAACAGTTTGACTCAGTTAATCAGAACCTCTTCATATAATATGACCCGTTACGTTAATCAGAAAGATTTGAACGAAATTATGGTTTAGTTGACGCGAGCGTGGATTTTTTAGACAGTAACATGACTTGCAATTAGCTCGGTGTCCCTATATGTAAAACTACAATGTTTCTAAAAAGTTCTATTTCGAATTAATTTAAATTACAACATATAGAAACGGAAAGTATTAAAATATGTTTAAAAACTTCCCGAGCATTTTATTTTTTTATTTTTTAATATTAACAATTAGTTACGTAAGTAAAAATTACCGTGAGCTGAAACAAGCGTGGATTTCAGAGTCCTATCTACGAAAAAGATGACGGATCGTCGTCATCACTGACTACTTGTGCTGCCAAGTTAGAATTGTGTAAAGCGAATTGAATTTAAAATTAACGAAGTTGCCAGTAGATAGCGCCAATAGGTTGTAAAAATATACTACTGTAAAATACGTATACAGTGACTCCCAAAAAGATCCGCACAAGTAAGAAATTTCGTTTTTTTACACTGTAGAGACAATAAAAAACGCAATGAAAATTAAAAAAAAACTTTTATCAACAGTATAACATCGCAGTCATACAGATCACATAATAAGAAAAAAAGATAACGAGAAAAATACCAAAAAAATAAGTTATATATAAAAAAAATGAAAAAAATCATCGCTCAAAAAGAACCGCACAAAATCTAAAACGCGAGGAAAAAAGCGAAACTCACTAGAAATTTAAGTTAAAAAACTGACTTAATATTTCGTTGAGTATCCGTTTTGGTCAATGACGCATTGTAATCTATTTGGCATACTACTTACAAGTTTACCTAAGTATTCTTTGTCCAGTTTTATCCACTCCTCGTCAATTATTTTCTTCAGCTCTGCTTTAGAAATAACCGACGTCTGATGAACTCGACGGTCCAATTCATCCCACAAGTTTTCAATAATATTTAGATCCGGTGATTGAGGAGAAGGATGGATCACTTTTGGGCACCAGTAGAGCTGCCATTCTTGCACAATGCAAGCTCGATGTTTAGGATCATTGTCCTCATAATATTTAAACGAGTGCAAGATACCCATTGTCGCTGCACTTTTGTGCAAATTGGCTTTCAAAAGCTCCAAATATCGACGCGAATCTATAATTCCATCGATAAATACTAATTCGCCTAAACCATGGGCTGATACACACCCCCAAACCATCATTCCGCCACCACCGTGCTTTATTGTAGGTTTCAGATTACAGGGATTCATTTCTTCATTTGGCCTACGCCAGACCATACAATGTCCATCTGAACTAAAAACATTAAATTTACTTTCGTCAGCGAAAATGACGTCCTCCTTATAAGTACCAGGCTTTGAAACGTATTCCTTCGCGAACTGTAAACGTTTGCGCCGATTCACTTCGCTGATAAAATATTTTCGTCGTGCAGCACGTCTTTTGTATCCAGCATTTCTTATAGTTTGTCGTACCGTTTCACATCTCACTTTTTTCTCACATTCACTGGCAATCTTCGGATCACTCAATCTGGCATTTTTCTTTATTTTATGGACGATCAGACGTTCCTCGTGCGACGTTAGAATCTTTGAACGACCAGGACTATGTTTCAAGTCCATTCTATTTTCGTGTTTATATCGCTTTAGAATGTCATACGGTTCGACGTTTCATATTTAAGATCGTACATATTTCTCGTACAGACTTACCCTTCGTATGATCCCAAATTACTAATTAGATCTTCTCCGTGGACGTATATTTGGCCCTTTTGGATTCATATAGAGATCACTTTAATGGAATGTGCAAACACCACGCGATTTACATACATAAATGCACTGGCACTTGTTTTTTTGCGCGAACGTAGCGCATTTTGATCATTACAAGCTATCTGCGATACACCTATGGGTCACCCCCGTTCCTATTGCGCTACAGTGCACGGGTTTTCCCATCTCACATCATAGTGCGGATCTTTTTGAGCGATGATTTTTTTCATTTTTTTACATAAATTCCTCTTTTTTGATATTTTTCTCACAATATTTTTTTCTTATTATGTGATCTGCATGGCTGTGATGTTGTACTATTAATAGACGTCCTTTTTCATTTTTTATTTTATTGTTTATCGCTTCTACAGTTGCAAAAAAGCGAAATTTCTTACTTGTGCGGATCTTTTTGGGAGTCACTGTATTTATAGTTTGCCTATTAGCTTGTAATTACTCATACAGGTTAGTTAGTTTACGTTATATTCAATAACTACACGTTTCATTTTGGTTGTAGTGTTTTTTTATACATTTATATAAAAGTGTATATGTTCGTAGGAATGAGTTAAGAGATAATATGCAATAAATTAAACTAATATATGACTTAATCAAAAACTCAACGGTTGCTGAGATATTATATATAGGGTGATTATAATTAAAGTTCATGTTTCAAAACGTTATAAAAAAAGAACCACTGATCAGAATGACGTAAAATTTAAACGGAATATTATTGAAGAGTGGAGAAAACGGATGACAAAAAAAAAAAAAGGCGCTATGTGTCTTTTACGCAACCACGTCATTCCAGTTCTTCAGCAGCGTGAATGTGTGGATGGGATCATTTTTATGCAAGATATCGGTTTTTAATTGTCCTTAGGCCAAAAACCGCATAAAAAGCATCAATCGAATCGGGTTTTTATTGCCCTAAGGCTAAAAACCGCATAAAGGGAAACCATCAAATCGGTTTTTAAATTTCGTGAAATTGGTGCAAAACATGTTCAATATGCTGTCCACCGTTTTCAAGAAACAGCATGTTCTACAACTGATCGAAGTGTCTCCGGGGTCGCGTTCAGAATGTATTGCGCAATGCGTGCTTTCAATTCAGCTAAATTTGCAATTGGAGCACTGAACACAACAGATATCCCCACAACCAGAATTCACTCGGATTGAGATCAGGTAATCGGGACGGCCAGGCTGTAGGGAAATGACGGCTGATCATTCTAGAATTTCCGAAATGGTGGTTCACTGAATTTGTAATGTACGAAGGAACGTCATTTTGCATAAAAATGATCCCATCCACACATCCACGCTGTTGAAGAGCTGGAATGGCGTGGTTGCGTAAAAGACACGTAGCGCTTACCAGTGATAGTACAGGACCGAGAAACCACCCGTCTCCTGGAAAAAATTTGGCCGTATGATAAATGATGCTGTAAACTCGCACTACACAGTAACCTTTGCCGAATGAAACGGTACTAGTAGCGCAATGTTGCTAAAGTTAGATGCGGATCAAAAAAAAAAAAAAATGGAACTATTTTTTTTTTTTTTTATGCCATCCGCTTTTCCCCTTCTTCAATAATATTCCATTCAAATTCGACGTCATTCTAATCAGTGGTTCTTTTTTTATAGCGTTTTGAAACTTGAACTTTAATTATAATCACCCTGTATACATATATATATTTTATTTAATTTTAATAAAGCAAAAGTTATCGATTAATGTATTACCAGGTTAATAATTTATTCTAACGCGTCCATATTCACTGGAACAACATTCACCTTATACTTATTACTAGCTTGTTTTGTGTTATTTGGAGCGATAAAGCACTATCAAACTTAAGTACAAGTTTTATTAATTCGAGAGTTGTAATGCTCTAATGTTGAATACTGGGAATCAGTGCAAGTACTCTACGATTAGTCTTTTAGACGAACTTGTAAATTTTAAATTTTCGGTATACAAATGATATAAATGTTCAATGTTCGGAATTTGGACTTACAGTTAAAAAAAAAAAAAAAAGGAAGGCCAAGCTCGTTAAATAGTCCAATATAATTAAAATATATTCCTTTTTAAAAATATCTTCATAGAAAATTATAATTTTCATTTAAGACATTTAAAATTGGAAATCATTGCTTATGTAACGTAAGTTTCAAGAAAAAAGACGTAATTTAAGCGATTCAAAAAAAAACAAAATCTATTAAAATAAATATATCCTTAATTAGAAACTCAATTATTTCCGAGATATTGCAGTTTTCAAATTTTTTATTTTGTTTTAATTTATTTTATTTGAAAAGTTCGCGACTTAATTTTTCAAAGAAAGACGAAAACTATTGGTCCTATTAAGCTTCTTTTGAATTTGTTTATAGCTCTATAGTTGTGAAGAAAACGCGTTATATTCACTATATGAAAACTTTCGAAATAATAGGGAAAAAATTATTAAAAATTAAAAATAATCATTTTCATTAAAAAAAAAAATGGTCAAAACATTTGTTGTTTTATTCAGTTTTTACGAAAATACATTCTATTTTTTCAAAACACGTCTTTTTTTTTCTGTAGGAAATGCAAATGTATTTGAAATTTATAGAACATCGATTAAAAATAGACAGAAAACAAAGTTGAGACAATAATTTGTTTAGGAGACAAAGTGAATCTAATATATTTTTTTCACGGTATTAGCTGAAAAATGGATAAATCGCGTTGATAGAAATTGTAAGAGACTCAGGCTTAGTGACTACAGCCGCTTTAATCGGATCGCAGAAATTGCACCTTGCGGCAATATAATAATATCCGCGATTCGGTTGAATAAGAAACCCTGAAAGAATCACAATTGGACACTGATACTAAGATCAACGAATAGAATAATTAAAAAACATTTGTCGGCAGAAGTTTATTTCTATATATTTATTCGATAGTGGAATTGACTATTGAAATCCACGCTCAAATATTGGGTCAGAAATAATAAGCGTCGTCATGCGCTAATTGACGAAGCGTAGTCGTAAGAATCGGTGTATATATATATCTGTTTTGTTTTGTTTTTTTTTTCGTTCAGTTTGTTAGCCCATATAATCCAGGAAAGAAGGTCCCTTCTTTAATTTCCCTTTTTCCGCGGCTCGTTCTAGTAGAATCGTTTTTTTTTTTCCAATAAGATATTACCTGATAAAAATGCCTTTCAAAAGCTTTTCACTATTTTGGGGGATGATTCGATTGATTTTTTAGATTCCATTTATTTTCATTTATGTGTATATATATGATCACAATACTAGTTAGTTTAGTCGTGATAATGGTGGTTATACAGCGAGCCTAACGGTATTTATAAGTATACTTCCTTATAACGCGATTAATGTAATAAACGAGCCCCTTACAATTAGAAGTTGTACATCGAAACGATTTACATCATTAATAATAATAGCACCTGCTGAATCATATTTACATATTTCGAACGTTCCTCCCTTGAACGGGTAAAAATCGTTGGAAAAGCAAATTGACGGATCGTATCAGCAGTTCAAGAAATTTACAGGTGTGGCCGATGGAATAATTACAAAATGGGTTTCAAATGCGCACCAAAACTGCCGCGATACCAGGATTAACGCTTGACAAAAATAAAAATTTACGTCTAATGTAATTTCTTTAAAAGCCTACGTTAATATCGTGCAATCAATTTATATGCGTTAATCTCTATCGTCGATAATCTGATTATTCCATCTTTCTTAATTGAACTTTATTTCGGAATAGTATAGCATTGAGGCGTGGAGCATGATAGAAAACAAAGGCTCCCAATATGAAATTAGGATTTTAACTGAATTTTTAGATAACACCTCTATCATTATCAGCGGAAGTAAAGTTCAGAAAACTTGATCTAGTCCGCGTTAGACGGAATCAGTTATGTAGCGAAGTGATTATCGTAAAAGTTTTACGGTAATATCCATAACATGTGTTTACTGCAGAGAAAACCTTTAGGGAGAAATTTTCACAAATGATTCGTGCTCATCGAATAAAGTAGAAAAATTAAAGTTTCTCATGGCGATTATAGATGCTCGTTAAAGTGAACGATGCTGATAAAGTAAAATAACATTGCTTATCAATCGGAGAACAATGAAGAATGTAGAACACGAAGACTAACCGAAATAAAGAATAAAGAGAATAATGGGGATTGAAACAGTCAAAACCATCGAGTGTTCTGTACTGTTACAATTAACCGGATAGAGATGAGAAATCGAGAGAGTACAAAATACGGTTAGTTGGGTTTAATGTTAATTTCATTTTGTTTGGGCTATTTGTATGTACTTTTATTCTGCCGTATTGAAATTTAGCTTAAAAAATCGTCTTTGGTCCACCCGATACTTTTTTTATCTCTTTCTCTGTCGACATTTTCTTAAAAATATGTAGCGAGCAATTTAAAAGAAAAAATGAATTAGTAAACCAAACAATAACAAGTACACTTTGAATGTATTCAATCTGTGCGACGAAAAATGAATTTACAGTTTTCAGCGAAATTTGCAAATGATCGTTTTTAAAATGTAAATTGATTTTTAATTGCGAAACAGAACGGATCTGCTGCGCATTGTTGTTGTTATCGGCGCGGTAGAGATCGAGAGGAGGGTACAACAAATCATCAACAGCTCTATATGTGTTATGTAATTTTATTTTTAGCCGGCGCTGGTGTCTTTGTCGGTAGAGGGGGCGATTGTAGGTTGTTTATATCTTTTATTTAGAGTGATGTACGCTATCCGCGTTGTTTTAGAAAGATATCTTTAGGAGTTTCGGTTGTTTTGTTTGGTGTTTTATTTTTCTATCCGCTTTTTAATCGTTTTTTGCATTTCCTTTTACTTCTATTTCTGTTCGTAACATTTGGATCATTGGTGCTAATTACCCTCTGTGCAGTTCATGTCACATTCACCTTAATTAGCGTGGGTAATGATACCGGTCGGTTTTTACACAAGCGTGAATTAATAAAATATCTCGGAAATGGGCAACACTTTGCAGAAAGTAAGTAACCTAACGATTCCCTTCATGTAGTGTTAATTATCGAAATTACACTATAATACGAGAGTATATTACACATTAATGTCTCTAATTCGATCACTCGATGATCAATTTAAAAAACACTGATTTAAATCCATCAATAACGCTTAAGTTTTTACGGTAGTTTGCTGCCTCATACGCATCTCTTTTTTTTTAAAAAAAAAAAAAAAAAATAATGTAAACGTTGCCTGTTTTTTTCTTTTTTTATATTTTTATTTATTTTTTTATCTTTTTCTTTTCCTGGAACATGTTAGTTCTTATTCGTGTCTTTAGGAAATTATAATAAGTCTGAAAAACCCAAACCAAAATAAAATGTTATTTTTTTTATATATATATGTTCATATATAAATTATTAAATTACTTAATTAGCCGGCTACCGCGGCGTAGTTAATTAGGCAGTGGTGTTCCCATGGAAACTTCTAAAAATTTTACTTGCACTGCATTAATGTCCGTAGCTGAGTGCGCTAAAAAAAAAAAAAAAAAAACGAAAAAGTCCGTTTTTGTAAAAATTCTACTCGTATAAAAAATAAAAATTATAGTTAGTAACCGGCTAGACCGATGCTACAAAACTCCGAAAACAAGGTGCTTACCCCGTCTTACGTGCAGTAATACCTGTATAAACATTGAACATTTCTGTTGAAATAATTAACTTCGTATTGCATTAAACGTCTTGACTATGAAATTATAAAGTGCTTAAATCATTGTTTGATCATTTCATTTCTGCGATACGCTCGAATGAAATTTTCTCTCTTTTATCCTGAAACCGTCAATTTGTATGTTTTAGAGCCTTTCTCAGAAGGAGCTAAGAATACACATCCCAATCTGTACAACGGTTTTGCCTAACTGATAAAAATGATTTTTTTTTTTTTTTTTTCAAATAAATAAAAAATATCGGCGGGTCGTTTTCCGGCAATGGGATTAAATATCTGCACTAACTTCTAGTGACATTGAGATGGAAATTAACGGTTTCCTCAACATTTTTTAAAAATAATTTGTCACGTCGCTAGATAACACTACTGTGTGTAATGTTCCTAGCTGTATCCGAAATATTTAAAATTAATTTCGGTCAATATTTGCAATAGAAGTTTTGATCGAATTCCGAAAGAGTGTACATTTCCAAAGTAGTTATTCGATCACTATTACATATTCCAATGATGGAAACACGTTTTATAAATATTAAGCAGTTTGGAAATATTTGTTACAAAATTAAGTTAGGTTTATGAGAATATTTTCTCAGTGCTACTCAGCGTAATATTGTGTTTTCTGATGCAAGAAAAAAAAAAAAATGCTAGTGTATAAACCATTTTTTATTTTTAATCGAACGCAAACAATAAAGCATTGGAATATGATGTCATTGATATCTTCCAGATCTTTTCTATCTCAGCCCCGTTTACACTAGCTCTTGCTTTTTTTTTCTTCGTTTGGACTTGGTGCAATTTTTTTTTAGACCTTACCTTTCGTGACCAATTTTATACATTTCTTAGCTTTTCTTTTCACTTTATTGTTTTCTTCTTTCAATTTCGCCAGTCCTTCATAGCATGCTTGAACCGATCGACGCTGACAAATCCAAATAACAATGTGGTTAACATCCCATAGTGGACTCAAAAAAAAAAAAAAAAAAAAAGTTTTTTTTAGATACCATATTTTTATAGGAAATTATAAATTTGATATAACATTTGCTTTGCTCTGGTTCTAATAATTTCAATAGTTGTGTGTTTTCTTTACGTGAAATTATTAGAAATTCGTAAAAATCCTGAAAATAAATAAAATACGCATAAAGCACCAAAATATGAATTTATATTTACCATTAAATTGGTGTATTTCTAATCTACAACTATTATAACGCATCCTAGGAACGGATTAGCAAAGTGTCAACCGCAAGTAAAAAAAATCATATTTTGTGCAAAATCCTCTTTTCTTTTTTTCTTTTTTTCTTTTTTTTTTTTTTTGTGTGGCAAAGAATAATACTCCAATATTGTATTTGTGCATTCCAACCAGAAAAAAAAAAATCTTATTGATCTTTTGAAAAATTACTAAATGACTAGAAAAGTTTTAATAAAGGGACCAGTACCACGTGCCATTTTTTCTTTAAAAAGTGGTGCTGATTTCTTCTAAGCGGTATCCGTTTTGATCGGGGTTTTTAATAAAAAATAGAAAAGAAGGAAATTACGGAATAAGTTTATTGACTAACTGTTCCAGTTAACAATATTCAATACCTTTTATATGAGAGGGAAAACAGAAGTCAGTAGTGTTCTATCGTCAGTTAACCACATACGTCATAAGATTCGAATTGTAAAGGGTAAAAAAGGGGGACATATTTAATTTGTGAATTTTTCTAATTCGTACTTTAAGGCATAAAAAAATGATATAACAGAAATATATATCTAAAAATGATTAACACTAAAAGAGCAATATGATGGAATTATCTGATTAGAGGTAAAGGCTCTATATTTTGTTGGATTTTTCGGAGCGCTAATTTGCCTGTTTTCGGCTGAAAAAGAAAACGAAATATTAGTGTAAAGGTAAACCGCAGAATACTCCCGAGGGAATCGGTACTTACGCCAATTTCATTTTTAATCAAATAGTTCTCCATCGTGGTGCTGTTCATTTAATACTAATAATTTTTATATGTATATTTCTATTTTAATTTTTTCGAATTATAGGATTTCTTTTTTAATAATATTCTGAAAATTTTCATTTCCGAATGAAAATAGATTATTTAAGTTTACCTTCGGATGTTCGAATAATATACTTACTCGTAATTATAAATTTATCTTTATTAATTTCTTTTCCGTTTTCTAGTTCTAAAGACAGGAAATTCTTCTGAAAAAATATTTTTAGTATATTGATTTACGTTTATTTGTTATAATGTTTATAATTTTTGTTTTTTCTTTTTTTTTTTTTTTTTAACTATGTATTTATCTATGTTTAAATGATTAAATTTGTTTGGAAAGAAGATGTTGTAATTGACATATATTGACGTGCTCATTTTTTCGTGACTGACAAAATAACTAAGTAAACCCAAGAGAACAGCGGTACTTTATTGCTGTAGTAAAAAACTTTTTTTTCTTCTGTAATATTAAACACTTAAGGGGAGAAATAGGTGTAGAGGCTTCAAAAAATTAAATTCTTTTTTTTCTCTTCATAAATCGCTTGTAAAATTATTCAAAAATATTCTCTTAAAATTACAAAATAAAATTCCAATTCGTTCAAAAGTCATAATCGATTAAGTGTGAGTATCCCTCGTTAACAAAGGTTTATGCGCGTGGCATGTAATAGGCGTTTTTCTCGAAGCGACTTTTTTCGGATTCGTGTATATTCTAGTTTAAAAAGTTTTTAATCAATCAATTTACTATTTGGCATATCGTTTCTTTATATAAACACACTCTATTTGAACTAAAATCCTAAACCATATCTTTCTTTAAAGTATTTTTTTATTGTAAAATATGTACGAAAAAATGGTAAAAAATGATCATGCTTTATGTTTACAGCTCTCTAAAAACTACTAATTTTCAATTTTTTTGAGGGATGTGAAGTTCTGATAGAAGAGACATATATAAAAAAAAAGTATATTCTTTGTGCAATTGATTTCGGATGAAAATTGCGACCTCTAAGACATACACAAATTGCTCAGTCGGATGGTGACCTACAATCTGCGGCAGCTGATATCTCCGTTAATTTTCAAGGAAAATTTTTGAAAATTTTAAAAATATATTCTTAAATATATGTATAAAGTGACCTCACAATATTAATAAATTATATAAATTCTTTATGTGTTAAAAAAATTCATGAAAATCACCGCAAGAGCGCCGTCCTACACCTATTTCCCCCCTTAATGTATATTATATAGTAGTGTACTGAAACAGATAAGTGCAAAAATTCTTTTCATTTTTTTTTTTTTTTTTTTTTTACTTTATTCTACATTTACTGTTTGTAAAGGTTCTCCATACTTATTCGCACTGATTGTATTTTCGGTGTATTTTTTGTATTTCAGTGACATAGCACAGTGATGAGAGAGTGACGATTTTCCAGATTTATTTTAATATTTCTGAAACAAATGCACATAGGTATATCAATATATTAAATGTACTACCGTATTATAAATGTTTTATTAATTTACCTAGCAAACATGTTTCCAACGTTTAAATAAAAATTAAGAGAAATGCAGGTATGTGACCGAATTTTATTGTCGTGATTTATTCGAATTTTGGGGTATGGGATTTATGTGTAAAATGGACGAGTGATTAGTAGTAAATATGGTAATCTGATTTTGGCATTTATTTTCTCTGTCTCCAGCTTAGACGTATAACCGGCACAACCTGTGGTCCAAAAGATAATTCAAATTTACTCTTTTTTTTTCGCCCGATGTGCTGATAATGTTATTTGTATTATTTTGTAAAATGTGACTTCGTTTTTTGTTTTATTTTGTTCTAGTCTTATTTTAATTGAGATTAATGCACGTTTGTTTTAATTCGACGAAGGCGTTCAGCTGTTAAACGTAAATACGGCATCGTCGCTTGTCGTTATCGCGCATTTGGCGTCAATTTTGCTATATAATTGCGTGCTGTTTGATTCGTCGCGTTTACAGTTTTTATTCATCCCAAAAATAGAGAGAGGGTACGTCGTACATTCGTGTTGGTTTGTTAGTACGCCTTTTACGCGTTGTGATTTTAGATAATTAGCGTATGCGTCTAAAAAATTACTCGTGCCAGTAAACTTGTCCAATTTGGCTTCTGTTTTGATTCATATTTTAACTTGACCTTCGGGTCGAGCTTATTGCGTTTTGGGGACCTTTTAGAACGATTTTTTTTTTTTTTTTTTTTTTTTGGAAAAAAAACCAGCGGCCTTTAAAATACAAACTGTGGAAAAATTCACACAATATCTGTTCGAACGATCAAGAAGCACGTGCAGCTTGTGCATTTCTGATCTGTTAAATCATTTTTTTTTATTTTTTTTTTATTTTTTTTTATTATATCTATGGGAAGATTATAATGAATAAGTTTTAACGTTAGAAACGATATATTTTTAAATTACTTAACCGTTGAAGTGGAAAATTAGTTGTGTTAGAAAGTTTCATCCGAATGGGGCTCAAAAGTTTTGTGCTGTATTCGTTTAACGTATAATCGTATCTAAACGTATAGTTTTACATCGAACTTGAATATTGTACGGCCTATGTAGAATCTGAAACAAAGCTCATTGTCAGTTTTAATTCCTAGGTATCTAAAGTAATTGACCACATTTAAATGAACACCCCTCCTCGGTGTATGATTTGTTTAGTTTTAGATTTAACAGTTTGATAAAATGTGTGAAACAATTTGTACGGTTCTGCCGAGGATATAAATGGAAGTTCACGTTTTTCTTTTTTTTTTTTTTTTTTTTATAGTATAACTTCCGAGGATGCCTTTAATAAATTATGTTCTGAAAAAAACGAACCTCTCTTGACGGTTGTAGTATTGTAACAATCGAGAAAGTGGGTAATGTTCAAGAGTAGTTCTTGTTCGATGCAGTTTTTAAACTTTCGTACAAAGCGGGAAACTGTCAACACTTACGGAAACCATCTTGTGAATGTAAATTCCTCTTACTGAAACCTTCAAACACGTAATTAATGCTCCGTATAATTTAACGGAGTCTGTAATTTGTCAAGCATCGAGAATGTAGTGTATAGCTTGATTTTTTAACGTGATTTTTCATGAAGTTCTGAACAATGTTGGACTTTTGCAGTGAAAAACTACATTTGCTTCTTTCTATAATTTTGGAAAATATATATGCAGTTACTGTTCAGTGGATTAGAATATAATTTAAATAATTCCACCATCTTATTTGTTAATATTCAACCACTTCGCAACAACTTTGGAACTGTTTAACCATCATTCGAATTCTCTGGTTTTTGAAAATACTTTCTGCAACATGTTCAAGAATTTAACGCAAGAAATTTCATTGAAAACAAAATTTCAAGCAAACTCTTTGTTCAATAAAATTGTTCATGTTAAAAGCGGCGAAACGCAAGAATTTGTCTGTTATAAACAGCTGACAAACAAGCACTAATGATGTCAGTATAGGAGCTGTCAACTTTAAAAAAAAAAAGAAAAGAAACGGATCAATCAAGCGCAATTCATTTAAATGGAGAATTCCCGGTACTTATTGATCATAGTGTATTTTCAATTTTAGTTCCTTACGTAGATTGTTGAAGATCATTTTGGAAGGATCATTCTGTTTTTTTTTTTTTTCAAAGTATCTATTGACCTGTCGCATTCTAACCAAATTTCCTAATTTATTTGGCATCGTATCCGGCCGATTCGAAATTTTTCGAATTCGTAAAGTGGCAAAAAATCGGATTTTTAAATTTTGTTATTTTGACATGTCAATTCATCATCCTCCTAATATATGTATGTTTACTACAACCGCGCGATGATTACGCTTACCGTGATATCTTCTACAAAATCTAATCATACAGAGAACTGTCAGTTGTACCATATTTCTTCTACAATTTTTATAACTACACTGGAATTGTTTATTTTTGCATTTTTCCATTCTGCTGTAAAATGTTTTAAAACGCAAATTTCATTATTAAAATATGTTACACGACCTTTGAACGGCAATTTCCTTAATAATTTGAGCAGTGAGGCCATTCTTTTTTTAAATTTTAGGTCTCTTATCAATAATTATTTTTTCGGTGCAAAGTGATCCATTTTGTTGCACTCTTTATTCGATATGATACTGCTGTTAGTTCGTAAAAATATCAACGC
Organism: Icerya purchasi; assembly: GCA_039619475.1. Taxonomy (NCBI): domain Eukaryota; kingdom Metazoa; phylum Arthropoda; class Insecta; order Hemiptera; family Monophlebidae; genus Icerya; species Icerya purchasi. Next base: position 417,455,780 of record CM077116.1, read on the forward strand.
TCCTCTGCGCAGTACCTGATTTTAAAAAATTAAATTTATTTAAGATCGCTAGCAACTTTTAAACTAGGGCGGCTCTATTACGAACTTTTTTTTCGGTATTTTTTACATACACTGGGCCTGTGAGAAAATATACGTACGATGTGTTCTAAATCTGTAGATGCGATGATGCAATTTGAAGAGATAGAATCACGCTTGAAATATTAAAAAATAGTCTAAAAATATTTAAAATATATCGCGAGGTTAAAACTAAAAAAGTTGGCAAGAGCTCATTTCAAATTTAAAAACTGTAAATGAAAGAGTTGCCGTTTTATCGGAAGGACTTTTTTATTTTTTCGGACTAAAATCACTTATTATTTTTCTCATAGAAATTTTAAAGCAAATCTCGCATTTTGCATGCGCTGCTGTTTTCTATTTCGAATTTTTGAATTTTTTAAAAATCAAACAAAAGAGTTCTCTTTTAATGTTCGTTTTAAAATTTAATCCTAATTTTCTCGCAGTTTTCATATTAAAAAAGAAGAAGGGTTACCTTAGTGATTTATTCGTTAATAAAATTTATAAAGCAAAAAAACGAAAAATTACTGTTGTAACTTTCCATTGTTCGCTAGTTTCGAAAACACTCGTTATCGCTTTTTAATTTGATTTTATCGACCCAGAAGACGTTCAAGTGATTTATTTAATAATCGAAATATGAGGTGCCAAATGTTTTTAAGGTTTGATTTGAAAAGAATCTAGCTGGTTGCGTGATAGTTTAAGGTATCGGAAAACGCATAGTTTTTAAAATAAATTTCTTGCGCGAAAACAACAACGGCGCGAATCGCGTGATTCTTTTTCCGCCTGGTGTACCGCGAACAGTTTTTTTTATTCTCAACGACCTGATGAAAAAACGTAAAAGAAGAATTAAAAAGCGATAAAAGAAGCTCCTGAATGACGATGAAGAATAATAACCGTACACTATATCAGATCAAATTATGGCATGTTGGTGATAGATTGTGCTGTTATTGGCTCGCGTCGATTTTTATTAGTAGCTGCATTTTTTCGAAATCAGCTAGCTTGATTTGTTTTCAAATCCAGTATGTCGTCCTAACGCGTTTCCATTTATTTTAATACTATATGCCCTTATTAATGTTTTTTTGCCCCTCCCCAAAAAATAAAATAAAATAGAAAAAATAAACTACCAATACTGAGAGAGTAATTTTATCTTCGATAATTTCAACGCGAACATCGGCATTTCGAAGCAAAATTTAACAAAGAGACGAAGATTTTTGTGTGTATCTAAAATATGAAAAATAAAATGTGATGTATTGTTATCTGCGGTTTAATACGTTGTATTATCTAATCCGTTACATACATTTTGATCTTAATTGCTTTTCTTTCTAAACATCGGTATACTCTTTCCCGATATTTTCAAACCATTCACAATCCATATGGATAGTTTGGTTATTTTTTTTTTTTTTTTTTTGTTAGTTTTACCCTCACTCCCTTTTAGGAAAAAGTCTGGCGTAAGGAAAAATTAATTAGATTTTAATTCGGCGATCGAATGTGGGCAATATGAAAGAAGTAATATTTCCGGAATTGTAGGCAGGCAAAGAGTAGACACGGTCGTAAAATTTCAATAAATGGGAATAAATAAAAAATGCTTATCACGAAGGGAGGAACGTTGAAGTGTTTGAGATAGGAAGGGAAGCGGAAATGAAAAATGAAGGGAACATGAATGACTAAAAGGCGACATTTGAGGGAGGCGGAGAGATTCTGGTATTTATCTTTTTTTACATCGAAAATTCCACCCACCGTCAGTCCATATTTTCGTATTTCCTTTAGTTTGTCAAAAATACCTTTTGCTTTCTCCTTTTGGTTTCCGCTTTTTTATATCCCTTGATGGTTGTCCAACCAAGGCGCAGTATTTAGAATGCGAATAAAGTAACTTCAACTAATTAAAAATTCTGAATAATTTTTGTCCTTCCTTTTGATATTTTGTCTTCGCTTCAGTTTATTTTACTACATAGACGGAACAAGATTGCGATGTAACGCTTTGTTTGTTGACCGGGAAATCAGCAACTTTTGCACTAGGAAAATTTAGAATTTAAAAATTGCATTCCGGTGACCGCTCTGCATTTAACGTCATTACGTGAAAAACTTAATCCTGTTAATGCATCGGTTTTATGTAATGATGATGTACATTTTACTTGATATAGCGCTCCGAATGCTGCTTCTAGAAATTCCACCTGGTTGTTGAAGCTCTTCATCTGAATCGGTTGTCCTTTACGTTTCTCCCTGCAACTAATTAGTCGAATACATCTTGTCAGGAAACAAGATCAAAGACGGTCTCGTGAAATAGCCATCAGTTTTTATTCTTACATTCAAACGTGTCTTCTACAGTGCCGATTCATTTATGTATTTTTCGTCCGTTTTTGTTTTTAGCCTACTTTTTTTTCATGTAGATTACCATTGGAATCTTCTATCTTAACCGTAACTTTTTTGTCCTCTCTTTCTTCGTAAACTTTCAAATTTTTGATGCACCCTGGCCGTTACTGCGACTATCTTTTTTTTTATCCTTTCCGTTACAATCGTTTGAAATACAGGATAGATAAAGTTGTGTGTAGCTATCTTACAATCCGGTGCGACAGTGTTGGAGACAATCGTGCGATTATTTTCATAATAAACATTGACCTTCACATTTAAGATGCAGAAATGTAGAATTATTAAAATTGTCCAGACGGTATAAATTTTATTTAAATAAAATTGTTTAAAAAAAAAGAACTTCAAGATTTACTCAAAAAATTAAATAAAATAAAAAGTAACAAAACATATGAGAGTAAAATATATTTACGTATATTACGATTATTCTTAAACAATATCAGTACTTATTAGAGTTGGCACCAAACTGTAATTAATGTTTGAGAATAATTATACTATCCATTAAGGGGGGCGATATAGGGGATAACCACTTTGAAAAATCCGTTTTTTCTGAAAAATTTTCATATAAAAGTCAACTTCTTAGAAATATTTTCCCAAAACCTCGGGTCATTTGGAGTAAAACTTACTAAGATAGTAAACTGTGCGCTCCACCCCTTTTGAACCGGCCGAGAGTGGCAGGCAGATAACCGGAGCAGCTGCTTCCTTCTCTTTCAAAGGGGTTTAGCCGGGGTGGGTAGTGGTCGAAAGTTAAGGCAGTGACATGTGTCTACGGCGTATGCGCATCTGCGCTGTATTCCGTACAACCTTGAGTTGAGGGAAGATTGTACAAAATCCCGCTAAAATCAGGCAGGGCAGCTAGTACGGTGATCTACGCACAGGTGTTCTAGAACATTCTGGGTAGCCTGTTGTCATTTTGTTACAGACACACATTGTTCTTGTAGAAAACACAACAGTGGAGACAGAAATAAAAACCGGAAAAAAAACAGGACAAACTAGAAGAAGCAGAAGTATCTCTGGAAAAGGAAAACTCACTGATAAAGCAATCAGAAGAAATTATGATTCATTGCAAAAAGTGAAAGATGCCATTTGGGCGACCTTTTTCCATTATAAATCAATGAACAAAAATCCACAGCACCATAAGTGTCCGGCCGGCACTGACTCGTGGTGCGCTTATCAAAAAGCTTTGGTCACCACCGGAGTAGAAAATTTCCAGCGCGATTATGAACCTTTTCCGGATGATGTAACAAGAGCAATCGAGCTAATTTATAAAGATTTAAGTAAGGACGAGCTTTTAGCGTGTTGTGTTGGTGGATTTACCCAAAACAATAACAAGAGCCTAAATCAACTTATGTGGAAGATCATTCCAAAAATATTGTCCAGTAGCCCTATTCTACTAGAAATTGCAGCAAATGTAGCTGTTTGCATTTTCAATGAAGGCAATTTTGCGTCACTAGCCTTCCTACAATAGATGAAACAAGTGCTCATCAGTACGTTCAAATAGCCGATGAAACGCTAATTCAAAAAGCTGAACAAAAAGCTGCGCTTCAGATAAAAGACGCTAGAATAATGAAAATAATGAAGCAAAAAGAAGCCTTGGACAATGCGAGTACAGTAGGTACCTTGCTTTATGGTGCTGGCACCGACGATTCAGTATAAGTATGAAAATAAAATTTTTCTTCCAATTTTCATAGTTTTAAACTTTAAACGTGTTTTTCTCAAAACGACTTTTTTGAAGTCGGTGGACACGCTTTTGTACCGATCCAATTCATGTTGAACATAGTTTTACAATATATATTTTATTAGGTCGCAGCGTTCTTCTTTTTTTTCTTTTTTTTCGCTGGAGACCGATTTTACAGCTACAAAATAGCGCCATTTTTAGGGTAAATATCGTGGTTTTGACTTCAACCAACCGCCAAAAATTGAAAAAAATTAAAAATAAAAGGACAACGTTGCGACCTAGATTCACTTCTAAATTAATCATTTTTTCCAACTGTTTGTGTTTCGGATGATTTTGTAACGAGTTATCGTGGACACCGCAAAACATATTTTTTCGAAATGGCTTCCGTCAATTCGCTCTCACTGGTTTGTTTAGGAATATTTTTTGACAAAAAAATTACTGAATGTTCTTGAAATGTCATATAACTATATGCAAAAAACTTTAACGAACTAACTTTAATAGTTTCTTTTTAAAAAAATTCTCAAAAAAGTGTTTTTGTTTAGACCCGTTATCTCATCCCCCCCCCTCCCACTCTTAAGATATATTGTTTTCAGACAAATTATTTTTCATCATATAATTACTTTTTAATTTTTATCGTAATTGTTTAAATCGATATATTAATATATATGTATATATGATAGACAAGCCGAAAATTCTGCTACCTTCTGTACACTACAAAGCGGAGTAATTAGTTCAAAAGTATAACGTTCAAACGTAATATTTCTGTCAACGATTTCTCCGCTACAGAAAGTTAGAAATTCATTATCTTTATTCGAATCTGCATTTGTATAAACTACTATTGATAATACTTGCCAACCGTGTATATCGTGCCCCCCCCCCCCCTCTTTTCTTATTAGGAGGTTTTATATTTTTCCTGTATTCTAATAAAAAAAATTTGGTTAACCTTTGTCTGACTATATGATGTAAAGTATATCTCTTAGTGAACTTTTTTAGGATTCCGTATACATATAATGTACGGAATCCTTATAAGATGGTACACAAATGACAAAAATATCAAATAAAAATCAATAATTCACGAACGGCTTGACTTATAAACTTCAAATTTGGAACATAAATTACAATTAAAATTATCTTTAAAACGATCTATAACTTGAAGATGACCGATTACCCTGGGCGGCAAAAAACCCAAAAAACCGTCAAGAATATATAATATGGTACATAAAACGACCTCAAAAATCACTTAAAAAATCATAACTCGTCACTAGATAAACTTATAACGCTGAAATTCAAAATATAAACTACAATGCAGGAGTACTTTCATAAAATCAAAAAATTACGTTACAAAAGTTATGCAAAGTTGCCCAAAAGTTCAAAAAACAGCAAAAAATGACGTGTCCCCCCCCCTTAGCGCCGCGAGTATTGTAGTTAAAAATTTTGAATGGGGCTAAAAATACGCACATACCCGTATATTTCTCTAGTTTGGAACATCCGGATTTCCAACTTTAAAACTGGACCCTCGGGGCGACGAAAGCTCAAAATTTTGTAAAAAAATATTTTTTTTTATAGGCATGCGATATATCGATGGAAAGATCGCTATTTGTCGGGAACGAAACCGAATTTCATTTCCTTAACGAAACTTTCAAAGTTGCCGTAAAGTTCAAAAAAGCGCGAAAAATGACGTGTCCCCCCCCCCTAGCGCTGCGAATATTACCGATAAAAATTTTGAACACGGTTAAAAATATGCGCTTCCACGTATATTTCTCTAGTTTGGAACATCCGAGTTTCCAGCTTCAAAATTGGACCCTCGGGGCACCGAAAGCTCGAGATTTTGGAAAAAAATATTTTTTTTCTTGGGCTTGTGATATATCATTAGAAAGATCTCTAGTAGTCGGAAACGAAACTGAATTTCATTTTCTTAACCAAACTTTCAAAGATGAGATAAAGCTCAAAAAAGCTCAAAAAATTGCGCGTCCCCTAGCGCTGCGAGTATTATAGCTAAAAATTTAAAACATGGTTAAAAATATGTACTTCCACGTATATTTCTGTAATTTGGTGCGTCCGGGTCTCAAGCTTTAAAAATAAAACTCCGGGGTGTCGAAAGCTCAAAATTTTGTAAAAAAATATTTTTTTTCCCGGTAATGTAATATATCGTTTGAAAGATCGCTATTTATCAGGAACAAAACCTTATATCATTTTCTTTACCAAAAAATTCAAAGTTGCCGTAAAGTTCAAAAAAGCGCGAAAAATGACGTGTCCCCCCCCCTAGCGCCGCGAATATTACCGATAAAAATTTTGAACACGGTTAAAAATATGCGCTTTCACGTATATTTCTCTAGTTTGGAACATCCGAGTTTCCAGCTTTAAAATTGGACCCTCGGGGCACCGAAAGCTCGAGATTTCGGAAAAAAATATTTTTTTTTTTACACTTGTGATATATCATTAGAATGATCTCTAGTAGTCGGGAACGAAACCGAATTTCATTTTCTTAACCAAACTTTCAAAGTTGCGATAAAGCTCAAAAAAGCTCAAAAAATTGCGCGTCCCCTAGCGCTGCGAGTATTATAGCTAAAAATTTAAAACATGGTTAAAAGTATGTACTTCCACGTATATTTCTGTAATTTGGTGCGTCCGGGTCTCAAGCTTGAAAAATAAAACTCCGGGGCTTCGAAAACTCAAAATTTTGTAAAAAAATATTTTTTTTCCCGGTAATGTAATATATCGTTTGAAAGATCGCTATTTATCAGGAACAAAACCTTATATCATTTTCTTTACCAAAAAATTCAAAGTTGCCGTAAAGTTCAAAAAAGCGCGAAAAATGACGTGTCCCCCCCCCCCTAGCGCCGCGAATATTACCGATAAAAATTTTGAACACGGTTAAAAATATGCGCTTCCACGTATATTTCTCTAGTTTGGAACATCCGAATTTCCAGCTTCAAAATTGGACCCTCGGGGCACCGAAAGCTCGAGATTTTGGAAAAAAATATTTTTTTTCTTGGGCTTGTGATATATCATTAGAAAGATCTCTAGTAGCCGGGAACGAAACCAAATTTCATTTTCTTAACCAAACTTTCAAAGTTGACGTAAAGTTCAAAAAAGCGTCAGCTCCAATTAGCGGCCCCCTTCTTGCGACGCGAGTATTACAGCTATAAATTTGGAACATGGTAGAAAACACGCGACTCTACGTATATTTCTCTGATTTAAGACAATCGGACCCCAACTTTAGACTGAGTCCTGTGGGGCACCGAAAATTCAAAATTTTGAAAAAAAAATTTTTTTTGTTTAGGTTTGTGATATATCATTAGAAATATCGCTATTTGTCGGGAACGAAACCGTATTTCATTTTTTTAAAGAAATTTTCAAAGTTCTGAAAAGTTCAAAAAAAAAAAAAAATTATGTGTCTCTCCACTAGCTCCACGAATATTACAGCTGAAAATTTTGAACGCGGCTAAAAACGTGCTGATCCCCTTATATTTCTCGAGTTTATAACATTTGGATTTTCAGTTTTAAAATTGGACCCTTAAGGCGCCGAAAGTTCGAAATTTTGAAGAAAATTTTTTATTTTTCTGACGCATGTTATATACCGTTTGAAGGATCGCTATCTGTCGGGAAAGAAACCGTATTTCATTTTCTTAATTGAACTTTCAAAGTTTGCTGAAAAGTTCAAAAAATCGAGAGAATTGATTTGTGACGCGAGTATTATAGCTAAAAATTTTGAGGAAAGTAGTAAATATGGGCATCCATGTATATTTCTCTGGTTTGGAACATCTAAGTTTCCAATTTTAAAATTAGTGACTTGGGGCTCTGAAAGCTCGAAATTTTGTAAAAAAAAATTTTTTTTCAAGTGTATTATTATTGGAAAGAGCGCTATTTTTTGGGAACGGACACGTATTTCGTTTTCTTAACAAAACTGTTTGAAATTTACTAAAAGTTCATAAAATTCTGAAAAATGACGTGTAGCCCCGCTTGTAATTTATGTATTGGTTCAAGATTTTGAACAAGGTTAAAAAAATGTGCGTCCCTGTTTATTTATTTACTTTGGGACATCTAGGTTTCCATCTTAAAATTCAGAACCTTAAGCGCCGAAAGCTCGAAAGTTTCAAAAATAATTTTTTTTTTCCGGTCATGATCGATGGAAAGATCGTTATTTGTCGAGAACGAAACCATAAGTTATTTCCTTAACGAAACTTTCAAACCTTGATGTTCCAAACTTGAGAAATATATGTCGAAGCGCATATGTTTAACCCTGTTCAAAATTTTTAGCTGTAATACTCGCGGCGCTAGAGGGGAGGAACTGTTTGAATTTTTTGGCAACTTTAAAAGTATCTAAATACGGTTCGGAATTATGTCTAGAGACTCCCGTGGAACTGTCGTATGAATTTCGACTGTTACTGGTTGAATGTCGGATGGTAACATTATCTGTTGAAAGTTAATATCCGCACGAACGGATACTATTATTCCCCCCCCCGCGCACAGCTAGCAAGCACCGGATTTGATTCGAGAACTTTATAGTCTTTTTAGTTTTAAATGTTGGTTTTGTTTTAAGTGGGTTTCTTGAATGCACGAAATAAACAGGTTTGTTAATCGGTGTTATTTTTCTTTTGGCTTTATCGGAATACGAGATTGCAGCGGTTTTTAGAATTTGGTTCGGATTGTTATAATTTTCGTTAGTAGTGTTAGTACGAGGGATAAGAAACGAAGCAGGATCGCAGGTTTTGGTTTGGATATTTTCATTACGAGGTGTGTTAGTGTTGTTATGAACTGTAATGAAAGGAACGGACTCGCCGCATCATTGTTTAGGTGGTACGTCCGCCTGATGAAAAACAGATGCGAATAGTATTTCGATTTGTTAAACAATTTAACGACCTATGCTAGTAAATAAATAAAAAAAAAATATTTAATAATGGTCTAACATACGGAGAGAGTCGAAAGAAAATACCGAATTGTTAAAAAATCATCACAGTAGAACGACAGTCTTTTTCACATCGCGGAACTATATCGACCTTTTTTGGTAAAGTAACCAGTTCGTCTTGCAACCGAAAAAAGTTTAATAACAAAGTAACCAAATTGCCTCGAAATTCGGTTTTCCAATTACATTTACAAAATTCGTAAACTATAATTTCGATTACCGTGTCTCTCCCTCCCATTCGCCGAGAATCCAGGATGCAATCACCAACGTACACCAACCTGCCAGCAGGGAACACCAACATTCTAGCAGCCGCAGCAGAGTGATACGTAGCATCAATATTATTTCTAATTAATATTTTTTGCGTGTTTTCGTTTATATATTTATTAATTATCTTTGACGGTCGGCTATTCAAGAAAGATAGGTGTAGGAATTAACAAAATTACACATTTTAAAAAATCATAAAACCTTAATATTAGTATTATTAAATCTAAACCAATAATTTAAAAAAATAAATAAAAAAAGGATTTAATTAATTTTTCTTCATAACCGTTACATTGCACTTCAAATTAATCTAAGTCTTCGATTCAAATTAGTATTTTGCTTTACTGTTTTAAATTATTATTAGAAAAGATCTTTGAAATTTATTAAGATATTAAATTAAAATAGTAAAATAAAAATAGAAATTTATTCAAACAAATTTTCTTACATACTAAATAATTATAGTTATTGTTAACTTTCATACGGAATCCTCAGCGCATGAAACCTCATGCTTGACTGAACTTGTTTTTTTTAAGTTTATTTTAATAATTACTTGGTCTGTCCTCACCTATATTCGTCGGTACTCGTTACAAATATTCTTACGAATACGCAAAGAAAATCATTGGAGTCGGTCCAGATGGTGAAGAGTTACGCTCAGTAATAAGGCGCCACTTCTATCAGCGATGAAAGAAGTGGCGCCATGATGGTATTCGTTATCTTTATTGAAATCTACATTTCTCGTGTAAACTAATATTAATAATGTAGGTAAGTCCATAACCTATTTCTTAAAATTTATAAATATAAAACAAATAAATTCCTTAATATCCAACAAAAAGACGGAGGTTATGCGTTCGTTATGTATTTTTTTTTTTTACGTTTGTTCACGCATAACATATTTATATGGACCGATTTTACTGATTCTTTGTTTATTAGAAAGTGTACCACTCAGACCATGTGAATCCTGATGAACTCGGCGTATATTAACGGAGTGTTCATTAAAAAAAATAAAATAAATAAATAAAAAAGTGAAAAAATGTATCCTTTTTAGATAATTTTTCTTCCTTTATGTTTTTTATTAGTATAACAGAGACGATTACTATCAATTTACCAAATTACCGTGGAAATGTAGTTTTTGAAGTGTTTACCGTGGTAATGCAGTTCAAAATAAAGAAATCCACCTTATTTTTTTTTTTTTTAAGTATAAAATATGGAGAATAATGTGGCGAAAAAATTAATTTTTAGCAAGAAAAACATTCAAGTATAATGCTAAAAATTGTAAAAAAAAAAGGTTTTTTTAAAGAAAAAAAGATACCGGCTCCAAGATTTATTACAAAAATTTAATAAAAGTACACTAAAAAGTAAAAAATAATTATTCGATGAAACATATATTTCAGAATGATATATCTTAAGATGATAGTATGGTAATATTCTTATACAACATTAATTTTTCGTAGTCGGCATCAAATTCATATTAAAATAATAATTAAAAACTGCATTAAATGTTCATTAAATTGTTTTTAGATATTGTAATTTTAATTTGGTGCCTACTCTGATAAGTATTAATATTATATAAGAATTTCCATTATATAACCTTAAGGTCTACTACTCTGAAATATATTTATTATCGAATAATAAATTAGTGTATAAGAATTACGATAATATCACCTTAAGTGTTATATCACTCTGAAATATATTTTTGATCGAATTTTTTACTTTTTAGTGCATTTTTATTAAATTTTTATAATAAATATTGAAGTCGGTATTTTTTTTTTTAAACATTTTATTAAGGATTTTTTTTTTATATATTTATAATAATAATATTTCAATTTTTTATTAAAAATTCGTTTTCTTTCCAATCTAAGTTTCCGTGGTAAATAACATTAATGACATTTTATAAGTGTCTATGTCGTTTGTTATATTAAAGAAGATATCTCTAAAGAAAACTATTTTCTTCGCGTAATTTGATGGCTACTCAGTAAATAATCACTGATACTTATCGTTACTGATCTGGGACCATCGCTGATCGATATACTTTAGGATAAACAAAGAATCGTTAAAATTGGTCAAGAGTTACGTGTGAACAAACATAAAAACAAGAAAAACATGAAAAAAAACATACATGACAAACACATAACCTCCTTTTTTCGATATCGGTGAAAAAAGGTTAGAATGTATTTCAATAGTAAACTCCTCATCAATTACATATACATTCTTAAAGGCGTATGAAAACCAGTGGAGAACTGAATGGGCATCTGCTACAACATTCCTAAGAACCATTAAGCCCACAGTTGAATCATGGTGGCCACCGGGGAAGGAACATCCCGATACGATTTTAAGATCCTCAGCCGGCTGCGAATTGGCCACATCGCTATTTCGCACAAACGGCTACATGTCCCTTGTGCAGCCAGACAACCGTACCGACAATTTCCCACATACTACTTACCTGCCAAAAGTTTACTATGTTGCGGAGGCAACTTGGCCTACACAGCAATATAGAACAGACCCTCTCAAATGAGGTAATTTCCATCAACAGGATTATTACCTTCACTTAACTCAGCACATTTGAATGATCCCCCTTCCCGTGTGTGTGCTGTAATGACCATAGTAGTTACACACAGCACATACAATTTAAGGGAGAAAAAAAGTAGTAAATGTAAAAAATAAAGAAAAAACTCATAAAATGATGAAGCATGATAGAGGATCTGTGCAAATAAAATGAACGAACTCTCAATTTGGATTTGTGCATAAGTAGCATTTTGAATTAAGCAAGAAAGATACGATAAATAAAATGAAAAACATACGAACAGTCTTAACTGTAAGAAATGGTTTTAAGGAGTTGTTCTAATTTTTTCGTCATCTGTTGTATCATTTTAACGAACATTTGATTTTAAATACAACGTGTGTGTCATTTTTATCGAAAAAATTCTTTTTCTCAAAACATTGATTACATTAAACCCAGCCATTGTCTACATTAATCGGAAGCCAGCCACCGTGACGTAGTTGGTTAGTTAATTGTGTTTCGTTCGGATAGAATATCCCGCTGTCACACATTGACACTTACAAAAATTTCGCTTGTGCTGGGTTAACGTCCATAGTTGACCCGCCCGAAAAAAACAAATTGAAAAAAATAAAAGAAAAATAATATATTAATTAGAAACGTGTAACGCATATTGGTAAAATAAATATCAGTGTCCGTTATTTGTTTTAATTAGTCGTCTATTGTCTAATACTTTCGTAGTATCTCAATAGTAAGCTAACAAAACAACTGAAATGTGAAAACGGTAGAATTATTATTTTTTTTTATTTTCTTCCACTTTTCGCTTTAAGGTGGTTTTTTTTTTTTTTTATTGTTATTATTTTTTGACTTGGCGTGAAATTGATTCTTTAAACAGCTGAATAATAGAATAACAGAGGGGAAAAAATAAAAAAACGCAAGTCTACACTAAGAAATGTCTATTTTTTAGCGGTTTATGTTATATTATTGCCTTTTAGTTAATTCTACGCAATGTATATAAATTAATAGTATTCGTAGAAAGTGGAAAAAGATATCCGATGAAAGGACAATTCACTGAGCTGCGATTCAACAGTGAGTAGTTTAGAAATATCAAAGATAATTATAACTAAGAGTACAACATTTCTAAAACTTCGCGGAAGACACTGTGGGTTTAATTAGAATGCTGCGTAGCAACCTCCCATTCTTGACCAACAGAAAAGCAAAATATAAATTTAAAAAACTCGCTAATAAATTACAAAACGAAATACATCATAAAAAAAATTAAATCACCATGGCCATAATCATAAGTTGTAACCTTAACAGCCTAAAAAGTAAATTGCCCGAGCTTCAAATAATACTCGCTCAAAACGATCATCCGGATATTATACTCCTACATGAAACTAAACTAAAACCAGCTGACAATATTCATCTGAAAAACTGTAATACAGACAAGATTTTCCTTATCATTCAATAGCCAGTGGAGATGTGTTAATTGCCCATAAAAACCATATACTTATATATATATATATATATATATATATATATATATATACGGAAATATTGCATCTACAAACCGTACTAAAAATAATTGGTATTGTAATCAAAATTCCATTCCGTATTACGATTTGCACTATATATCTACATGAAGATAACGCAGTCTCGGCAGGTACTCTCAATAACCTCATATAGCAGCTGCCAAAACCATTTATAATTAGCGGTGATTTCGATACTCGGTTAAATAGTATCATTTCTGAGACGAAAATATTAGAAAATGGAAATCCCCAAGAGTCCATAATTAGTCCAACATTGTTCGTTATCGGCATCAATATCAACAATTATTAAAGCACCTGTTCAGTACAGCCTATTGGCGGATGATCTGATCATTTATCTTTCCGGCACAAATATCAAAAATATCGAAATTACACTTCAACACACAATCAATAAAATTGTTAAATGGATTAAAAAACAAGAACTAACCTTCTAAGCAGCAAAATCAGCATGTATCACTGTCGGTATTCAATGGCCTCTTCCATCCATGTGCAATATTTCGCTATACAACGAACCTGTGAAGACGTCAACGTCGTTGAAGATACTAGGAGAATGACGTTCGATAGAAAATTATCTTGGGTAAATCAAATCCAATCTTTATGGATGAAATGCCACAAAGCGTTAAACGTTCTAAAGATGGTAGCGCACACAAATTGGAACGCAGACAGGAAATCTCTACTACTCCGTTATAAAACACCGGTTCTTTCAAAAATGGATTACGGATGTATCTTATATAGTATTGAAAATTTCAAAACACTCAAGAAACTGAACCCAATACAAAACATCGCGATGCGACTTATCACAGGAGTTTTAAGAACCAGCCCCATGGTTAGTCTTCTAGTGGATTAACTTATTTCGACTTAGCGACCGAAGAAATTTACTTTCGCTGAAGTACCTTTTTTTAAAATTTGACATCTTCCTCATAATTTTGCCCACGATAAAATTAGAAATTCTACAACCTACACCGCGCTTTATAGCTTAAGAGTACGTTCACCAAGACTACTAAGCGTGCATTGTAGATTGCTGTGCAGCAATTTTGGAATCGGAATGCTGAGCCTCACTCATGAAAATCTACATGTAACCGGTATGAAATCAGTCTTAAAAAACATCGCTATTAAATTATATGAAATATCATAAAGCTATCATGGCAGTCCGAATGGGAACAGCACTTCTAACAAGCTATATACATTAAAACCGATCCTTTCCGAATGGCATATTAACCGTCGAAATCGCCTGGAAGAAGTAATATTGGCACGCTTAACAATTGGACGCATAACGCACGCTTATGTCTTTGAAAATGACAAACCACTAATACAAACTTAATGTCAATGTCAGCTATCCATGACCCACATATTGTCTGAACGCGGGAAGTATGCTACGGGAATAACAAATGTGCTTTGGGAATGCTACTTTGGATATAATTTTAAACAGCGATATCAATAACATTAATAATTTATTTACCTTTTTAAAATTAACCAATCTTTATAGTACTTTATAATAATTAGCATATGTAATTACATAAAAGACGCAAATGACCGTGTATTTGAGCGTCTTCTTTAAATAAAGAAAATAAAATATAAAATATAAAATAAAAAAAATTATTTTCTGAATGCGCTTTTTTACTTTGAACATCTTCTATCAAAAATGTTAGTTATACGATGTTTTGTTTCTTTCTCTGTCCCTCTCTTATTACGGTCATATACATACGATGGGAAAACTGTAGATCGAAATTTATCCTGTATGAATATCATTTTTCACTTTTTGAAATCGGCTTTTATTATAATGTGTATTGAATTTGCTCTTTTCATTTTTTTATTAACAGGAAGAGTCCGATAAATATTTAAATGAATACTTACGCGGCGAACAATTAAATAGGACAAAATCATTAAATTTACTTAATGATCATTGCGGTACTGTTGGAGATACTCAAAGGTGAATATCTAACATTGTTCTGACAATTTTATTTCTCGTTCCGATGCCTTACATGATTATACGTGTTTCTCCGAAATGAATACGAAAGTTATGAATACGCTCGTTTCTTAAATTAATAATTACGCAACCGTAGTATGTTACATTGACATTTGAGTCTAAATAAAAATTATTAAAGTTGTTTTCATCCATTTTTACGTATTGTTTTCAGTATTATTAAGTTAAAATCACACTATTAAACATAAAATATATTTATATTGAATTATAACATTTTATAATTTATTATAATTTTTAATTATTATAAATATATTTTGTATTTAATAGTGTGATTTTAACTTCATAATACCGAGAAAATTAATTACTCCCTAATTTAGTATAACAGATATTTCCCACGCCGATTTATTTTTTTTTCCGCCATTATATTGGATTAATTTCTACGTATAAATGGCGTGTATATTCTTTGGGAAAATAAAATTTGATGATTTCAAAGATTTCTGTAAAACTTTTTCCGGAATTACCAAATATCGCTATTTATTTATATTAAAACAAAAATATGCTGTAGTATTTTTTAAATTGGAATGTGTTTCGCTTCTCCTTTTTTTATACACACACAAATATATATATATATATATATATATATATATATATATATATATAATTTATTAATGTAGATTATTCTCAAAAAATTATTTATTTTTTTATTAGATTCTCGCATTCGTCGTCTTCCTCATCGTCACCGACATTTGACGACGACACTGTTCATCAGTCGGAAGATGCTTTGAGTTCAGCGGGTAAAACTCTTTATTTTAGTTATTCAGTTTTCAAGCGAGTATATGTTTGTTCTTTTTTTCGTTTTTTTAACAGAAACGCTAATTACAGCCGTACGAGTACTTTGACACGCCATTACAAAGTGAAAAGTTATGGTAAAGTCATTAGTATTCACACTACTTAAATTCTTTAGCCAAATCGTGGGAAACCAGTTTCTGGAGGAAATTGTTATTCAAGGAAAATCAGATGGAGATAAGACGAGAGTTAACATTCGAAAGCTGTAATAAAAGAAAAATTGAAAATTAGTGCGATGGTGCGACGTGGATGGCGGATGATAGAGTTAATTTAAAAAAAACATTAGTAAAATCATTATTGTGTATATATGCATTATCGAACAAAATATAATTATTTCCATAATAATTATGATGTCACATTTAATAATATGTTCTAGTTAATACAATCATTATTTTTAAAAAAAATCATATACTACATGTATATATATACAAGCACTACGTCATTCTTACGGTGGCAGTAATAAGAAAATTCTGTAATGTTTTTACGTTATTTAGAAATCTTGTTTAATTTTTTGCGTTACGAAAGATGACATAAAGCACCGTACAATCAGAAATTATCTCGTAAACCGTAAATTAAAATATGGAAAAAAGTCAGTTAAAATCAAATCTATAAAGAGTATAAAAAAAAACTGCCATTGGGGGAGGGAGATATCTCCATTGCGAGTTTTTTTTTTTTTACCGTAATATATATTTATTGAATTAAAGAAGAAAACTTCGATTTTGTTAAACTTTTGTGGTGACAACCTATATCGTTTTCGTCACTTCGAAGAAACGGCAGTTTCCCTGGGGATTTCCTTTTTACAGGTAAACAAAATTAATAATCCAGCAAAACACGAAATCTGAAATGAAATTTAAAGAGGAAATTTATCCGTCGAAATGAAACTAAAATTTGTCGATGTTATTTTTCAATCATGTGTATGAGAATATTATGCCGAACAGTACAAAAAAATGATGAAAGAATTAAACATGCTCTTACGTCGGGTTAAATGAGAGCGAGCATCCGACAGATGATTGTTTGGCTTTTAGAAAAGATTTGATAATATTTTCTAATTCATTAAATATAAATCAAAGAATTTGGTGCGTAGGCCGAGAATACAGGCCTTAAAATCGATTTTTTGAGAAAATTCAAGCACATTATCAAAACGATAACCGGGGTTGCATAGATACTAAATAAAACAACAGCCTAAAAAATCGAAGAAATTCCAAACACCCGGAAATATTTAACGAATAAAATGTAACTGAAAAAATACGACTGATACAAAAAACATACACAAAAAAACACTCGGTTAATGCTACTATTGAGCATTATGTAATACTTTAAGTTTTCCAGAATTTCTATGCGCAACAGAACGCCCGGTTTTAAACAAAAAGAGAAATCGTCGAGAACGCAGGGGTCGGGGACGGAAGAGCGGTTAAAAATAATTAAAACAGACAAAGGCGGTAACATTTAAAAAGAAGAGAATCAAACATTTAGTTGAAAAACATATTAGTTAAACAACGAAATACTTTATTTGTAAAACGGGAAACGAGATGAAATTAGTTTGCGAAAAGCAAATAAAGTTAAATTGGGCAATGATGCTTGTGAAACAGAAATTAATAGAATTTGAGGTTTACAACAAAACAAAACAAAACTTTCAGATGCGAAGAAATAGAGGAGAATATAGAGGAGCTTAGAGGGAAAAAACTGTAGAACTGGGCTCAAATTCTTGGCCGCACTGTTCGATTTCCAACGTCACGACTATATTTGATTGTACATTTTCGCATTAGACTTTAGTGCTAGTGGCAATCCTAAATGAAATACAGGTATATGTAAAAAATGAAAAAGAAAAGAAAAAAAAATTTAAAAATTACCCGCTTTTTTGTAAGTCAGTTTGAAGAAGAGAAAAGGATGAAATGTTCAAAATATCTAAATATTCTAAAAATCAATAGCCAAATACAGTTTAAAAAATTCACCATAAATTATCACATATGATTCTTTTGAGTTCCCATCGATTAAAAATTGTTTTTACAATTCTTTCATTTACACATAATCCCATTTATAGCGCTGATTAAGTGCGGGGGATATTCCGAATACGCATTTGTGGATAACTTTAGGATGGTATTCCGCTTAATTATTTGGAAAATTCTGCTTGTATCGGATCGCAACTGTTTATTTACGGGAGTGGTCGAAAAAATAATTTAATTTACCTTGGTAGGTTCAATTCACCCAGCTGTAAAAGGTATTTTCAGCCAACTGGTACCTTGCTGGTTGAGCTCTGTTTTTTAGGATTTACTATAGCGTGAAAACCACCTTCGAGGATACAAAGAGCTAGATGAAAACATAAATAACTGAACCAGACAAACCTTTTTCATATTCACATTACAAAAAAATAAAAAAATAAAAACGCATGCATGTAGAATTATCAAGCAACTGTGGTCGTAGAAATCACCTGTTTTATATTGTCTTCACCTAAAGCATACTAATTTAACTTAGACTCTGGTTGCTGTGCATGGCATACATGATAAACTGATAAATGTCACTATAGACTTTATTACTTTCCGGCAAAATTTCTGCAAAAAAATGCGTACTTTACGAAATTATATTTCGCTATTTTTAGCTTTCTAACGGCATAATTAAGGTTTCTATTAGGTATTACATTTTTAGACTAATTGTCATCGTTGTATGTAGAGGTGATTTCGTGATATTTATCTGTTATATTTAGAATCTGCAACCACAACTACCGCAGAATACGATAGCGCTGTCGAAACCGATCGCGTTTTTTCTAATAGCTTCATCAGCAGACTTTATCCAACGACCGATGATCCTGACAGTGCTCACACGGATTATCTGAATACAGAGAAAATCAGTGAAGAACTAGATCAAAAGGTTAATACTTATAATGCTTCTGAAAATAACTCAAACTGTGCGTATTGTTCGAATAATTTTTCAGCGTGCGTCACCGATAACGTTATCGACGAAATACGTCGGGATGAACTAGATAACAACTCGATCAATGTTTTAAACTTCAACGAACTCGACAGTCTCGACTGGGATGGCTGTGACGAGGCCCGAGGTGAGGACAGACGTTCTGGTTCGTCGTCGAGAATCGATGGTGTGAGCGATACATGTGCGAGACAGAACAACGTTATTAGCGCGTTCCGATCGGGAGGTCCAGCTACGGAATTTGCAAATGTTATCTGCTCGGCGTTGGATTCGATTTCTGAATTATTTCAGTCAAAATACGCTTTGGAAACGTCGAAACCGGTCGATGTTCCTGTCGGTGTAATCGAATGTAGGGGAAAATGTCTACCGCGACAAGAACGTTTAATAATAGATGCGTCCGACGATTTACCGCCAAATCGGCAAACCGGATTCGTACTGTACGATGCAAATATATTAATTGGTCTACTGCAACAAAGTTCATTTCCAGCGTTGTTTAGTTCGGAATTTTGTGTGCACTCGTCTAGCCGGGAAAATGAGCCGAGTGTCATCGTTGCGGATAGCTCGATGTACACTGCGTTATCTCTTTTTTTGAATCATTCGTTTGTTCAGCGCTATCTTATAAACAGCATTACTTTGAACTCGACAAGTATCGGTAACGGTAGTAAATTATTGTATTTAGTTAACGAAGGAAATAATCGATACTTAGAGGGTCTGTTAACTGCTCTTGTAGACGAACAACGATCGCTGCTGCAACAGGCGCAAGTGCAACGACCGGCTAGTAATTGTGTTTCTAATATTACCGATAACGTTACTGAGACCAGTTCACTTAACTTTCAGCCGGAGCTGGCGATATCGTTCGCCTCAAGAAAGAACAATTTCGGTGACTTAGTCGGTACTTGCCTGAACGATACCGTTGATGTTGACGACAGTGCGAATTCTTCGGTAGCGGTTTCGAGTAATTCCGATAAAATTTATCTTGGTGCGAATTCTGACGATACCACGCAGGCATCCTCAAATGCAATGGAGAGTATCGCAAAAAATTTCGAGAAGTTGACCGTTGATTCGCAATCTCACGACGGAACGGCCGTTCCTGAAATGAATTCCAGCGACGATTCCGTGAATTCGTCAGAGCCGAATTCCGCTTGCAATCGAACGCATACCATCGTTGACAAGCAGCAGCATCAGGTACCTTTTTTCTATATGTTATCAGAGAGGAGACGTATGTGTAAAATTGATATTTATTATCGCGTAATATAAATAAATCTGCGTATAACCTATAATAATTTCAAATCTAACTTTATATTTAAAGATTTTTCTTTGATTTTATATTCTTTTCTCAACGCGGAACATGGTTCAATAGATTCTCATAAATCGGTGAATAACATGTTCGGATATTCACTGCGTAGTGGTATTATTTTGAAAATAAATTTTACTGTAAAACATCGACTCTGCTTGTTTGAAGGCGGTTGCATTAGTTAAATAGTTTAAAGTGAAATTATCTGGTCGAAATGTACAATATTTCAGATAAAATCGGAATTATTTCAAAATCTGATAACTTGTTTAACAAAGCTGTCAATCGATAAATAATAATTTTAATTCGTGAT
Source organism: Icerya purchasi (assembly GCA_039619475.1). Taxonomy (NCBI): domain Eukaryota; kingdom Metazoa; phylum Arthropoda; class Insecta; order Hemiptera; family Monophlebidae; genus Icerya; species Icerya purchasi. Next base: position 417,476,377 of record CM077116.1, read on the forward strand.
TGATTTTGTTTAGGTTTTCGTTTTATAAATGGCTTTTTTGGTTAGAACAATTTTCCAAATTTTACCTACAAATATCGAAAAAATCAATTTATTCATTTCCGTATAAAGCCTGAGTATTAAAATTCTTTTTGTAAATTGAGTGGCTTTCAATTATGTTTGAATATAGCTTTATTGTAATTATCTGCCATGCATTAGTTCAAAGCTCTATATTATATTTTCTGATAATGTACAGGATGAACCGTACTATTTTTAACTGTAGAGTCTTATTTTTGCAGCGATAAAGGTATTTCGTGTTTGCAGAAAGAATAAAACTTAATTAAATGAATTTTTTTGTGCTAATGTTTTTTATAACTAGAATAGTCTGCGAATGTATAATAACATTTCAACCGGATGCGAGCGGTAAAATCGTTCGTAATCGGTACTTTGATTTTGGGGAAAGTGTGTGGTAGTATTTTGTAATAATTCTATTAACAATTAATGACTGTAATTTTTTTTCTTGTTTTATTATATTTTTGTTAATTTTTAAAACTGGAAAAAAACTAAAAGAAAAAATAAATGAACTGATAAATAAGTTAAAAAGAATTGACTGCCTTATGTTGCAATTGATACAAAAAAAAAAAAAAAAAGTACTGCGTACTAGTTAATTTATATGTTCGAATTCAGTTCGGATAAATTTTCTAATAAATTCATAAAATTTATCTCTAAGAAATATCGGATATCATCAGACATCCATTCTGCCTAAGTTACAGAAATGCTTTCTATAATTTCAACTGTTTAGTAATCGAATGCACTTCAGCAGTCAAAATGGGTAATAATCGTAATGCATAATTACAAAGTAATCGGATTCGTCGCAGGAATCCAATTATTCTTTATCAAGATTCCAGATGAACACACAAAATGCACGGATTATTTATTTCATTTATGAATTCATTATTTTCGAGGAAAATATATTTATGTATAGTAATGTACACACAATATTAAAATATTAAAACTGCTATATGGATATTTAAATATTAAAGTTGCTGCGTTAATCGTCCAAACTGATTCTTCGGATTCCTGATTAAAAATAATTCGTTTCCTCTGACGAACTAATCAATTACACCTAACTTTGGTTAGGAATAAATATGTACAATTTTGCGATCACGATTTATTACAAAATTTCCAACTTTTAAATTTTATTATTTTCTTTGGACTCCGAAAGCCAATAATAGTAATTTCGTTGCTTTTTGCTCTTTTTTTACCATCTTTAATTTGAACATATCCTTAAATTCTTTTGTTTGGGTACTTTTCTTTGAACTTCCGTGGCCGTGTTCGTTATGGATGTCAATATAAAACTTTATCACTGTTATTTCCGTCTGCTCCTAAAAATCTCAAACACTGATTTCTCCCTGCTGGCTTGGTTGTTACTCTCTTGTTTTTTCCACCGTCCCTACAGAATGAATCCCAAAAATGGATCTTTGAAAAACAGAAAATTTAAACTAAAGCCGTCGATTGCAAGCTTATATGATCTTAATAGTGGAGGCAAGATTTGGGAACATGGTAAAACCTAACTTTAAGAATATTTGTAATTTTGAAATTCATTTTAAGTAATTCAATGAAATTGTATAGCAGAAGAAAAAAAAAAGAGTTCGTCTTCTAAAAGTTCACTAAAATATTTAATTGTTATAGATTATGGAGGTTAGGATTCTAAAAGTTAAGACAAATTGTGTAATAAATCATTTAAGACGTGTAAAACGATAATGATACATTACAACTGCGTTCATGCGCATGTGTATGTATGTGACCAGCTACGGAATGTGGGGATTATCGCACAATATCATTGATACCGTATGCGAACAAAGCAATGCTCAAAATAGTTTATAATCGCTTATGTACACTAATGAAAAGTCAAATTCCGCAAGAACAAGCCGGTTTCATGAAAGGCAGAAGTATAAGACAGTAGATTCTTAACCTTCGACAATTAATAGAAAAAGCAAGGGAGTATGATATAGAAGTAGTTCTGTGCTTTGTAGACTATCAGAAGATGTTCGATGCGTGTAGTGGAGCAAAGTATAGTTAATTCTTAGTGAAATGAAAGTTCCTAAGCACTTAGTTTTACTAATCAAGAATCTATATAATAATGGCACATATAACATACTCGGGCCAGTTCAAAGTGGAGAAGAAGTTAGACAAGGATGTCTACTCTCACCACTACTTTTTAATTTATATGCGGAATGATTTATGAGGAAAGTTTTATATTATGATGATGGAAAAGACGCATTAATATGGAAGAATGGAATCTCAATTGGTGAACCTAAAATATCTAACCTTCGTTTGATAACTTCCAGCATTGAAAACATGATATGCTTTTTTCGAAAATTGAAACAAATTAGTAAGGACTATGGATTGATGGTTAATAGAAAGAAGATCAAAATGATGATTATCAATCATCCGAAAAATAACCTACCTAACATAAAACAAATATAGATGGTACAGAAGTGGTCAGTAACTTCCCGTACCTGCGATCTATTTTTTAAAATCATGGAGGGTGCAAAATAGCACTAAGGCATCGTATACAAATAATTAAAAACGCGATGGGACGTTTGGTTAAAATTTGGCGCGATTAAATGATAAATAGGAAAGTTAAAATTAGACTGGTAAAGTCGCTAGTATTCTCAATATTCCTATATTGCTATGAAACCTGGACAGTACACCGTACTGAACGCAAGTGAATCGAATCTCTCGAACTTTGGTGCTGAAAGCGTCGAATGCTACGTGTTCCGTGGACGGGTAAAAAGATCAACAAGACAGAATTAAAGAAAGTTGGTTACGTTAAACAACCATTAGCGATAGTATTTTATAGAATTGGACGGTTTTTTGGTCATGTGGTTTAAGCAAATAGACCGGAATCTTCATCGAAGGCAAACCAGATAGAAAAAGAGAACGGAGCCGCGTGCCTTTAAGATGGTCGGACACATTGACGGAAGTTACAACAAAGAATTTCAATGAATGTGTTTATGAAGCATATAATCGAATAGATGGAATAAACTGCTCGATAAAGGCAGCGTATCTATGTCACAATGTTGCTATTAGGAGCGAAACCATTCATAGAGAGAGAGATATGTATGTGTGTATGTATATGTATGTAAACTATTTATTGATTTGATTTTAATTTTTTGAAGAAAATATGTAATTTTTTTTTACATCCTTTTATAAAATAAAGGTATATTTAATTAAAAGCAAAATACTAATCTCTAATACGATAAGAAAATGGAATGAGAATATTCTACAAAAAAAAGGAACTTAATCATCCGATCCGAATAATACTATGTACGAACTTTAAAAGCGTTTTTGACATTTTTTGACAGAAATTTACTTAATTTTGGGATTTTAAGATACTGCTTAAAAGTTTTAAATTCTTGATAATACGTGCTTCTATTACATAAATTTTAAATGGTAGCAAAAATACATTAATATACCTGATTTTTAAAAAATCAGTTTTTTAATTTAAATTTTTTGCGAAAATATATTTGCAAATTTGTATGAAAGCGCTTACAAGTTTATAATTAAACATACACTTGCACCATGTTTATGCTGAATAACAAATGTTTTTATGTGGTTCAGTTATTAAATACGAGGGACGTTCAAAAAGTAAGTTTCCTACCCCTGCAAAACCAGGTAGAGAATATACCTGAGGGAGTGGGCGTAATTTCATTTTGTAGCCACAATATTCAAGTTTAAACTAGTCTAAACCGCAATACTGTAGGTTTTTTTCGTTTTCGAGTTACGTAAATTAATCGTGAGTGAAATTCTGAAAGTTTGCCGCCGACTACGAGGTGCGCTCAGTTATTCGTTTTTTAAACCATAAAAAAATTGCACCGATTGAAATTCATCGATCAATAAATAGTCGAATTTTATGGTCCCCTGTGATGAGTGTTCAACATGTTGGTAAATGGTGCCGTGAATTCCGAGGAGGTAGAACGAATATAGAGGACGAGCAATGAAGCGGCAGACCATCTGTAATCTCAGACGAGAACTGGTGCGAAAAATTGAAAAAACTGCGACCCGATTACCGCCATCCATTTCCGATCTTCTTGACCGGTTTCCGACTATGTCACGAGGTACCAAGCAAAAAAATTCGAGACCGACGAGGAGTTGAAAAGTTTCGTTCTTACCTGGTTACAAAATTTAGCGGCAAGTTTCTACGAGGAAGGTATTTATAAGTTAATTTCTCGACTCAACAAATGCTTAAATTTGAGAGGTGAATATGCGGAAAAGCAAATAAAAGTATGCTGAATTCAATGCCGGTGTCCACTTTATTCTAGCTTTATTAGTTTCGAAAATAAAAAATAGGGAAACTTACTTTTTGAATGCCTCTCGTATTATGCGCTATGATTAATAATTGCTAAACTGCATTTAACTTTTAATCGCAAATGTTTTAATTCTTAATTATTATTTAACTTTGTTATTAGCATTACACTCTTTTCTGAATTACGTTTAAAAACAGTAAAAATGAAATGAGTAAAATTTATTTATAATTTTTTAATATTCTTGTGTTTTTTTTAATAAATAATAAAAATTTAATTTACTTCGTGTGAATTATTTTCATTCGCTAATTGGTACATTTTTAAAGGAATGTAAATAAATAATTCACCATTTGTAATGAATAATGTAATCAGTACGGTTTTAGATTATTTAAAATAATTCTGCTGTATATTTATAAGTAGCAACTTTTTTAAAAAATTAACATTAATATGAGAAAATGACATCTTTAAACCACTAAATATAAAACGACTCTGACCATATGAATTCATCTTTTTCGAATAGTAACTTTTAAGTGGTAACACTTACTGTTTGCGAGAGTACGTATTAATTGCGAAATAAAATTTCCGGTGACTTAGTGATCTGATGCTAAACAAGATTTTTTTATTTCTCAACAAAGCTTACGTGTTCTCCAAATTTAATTTTAAAGCAAGCATTTCTAATAAAATGCTGGGATATGTATTGAATAAGAAATTTTTATGTTACAGAATGACCATTTTACACAATTTATTTATAGTCAAAATTTATGTATTTTTAAATATACGAATCTGTTATTAGTTCGATGGTATATTTCATGTAAAAGAGAGATTATTGCCCGAAATAACCTTTTTTTTGCGCATAACGTTCAGTTAAAAAATAGAAAAATTTAAAAACATTAAGCAAAATATATATTATTCTTAGAATTATTTATAAATATCAGACAAAAAGTCAAGTTTATTTAATTGATATGAACAAAAGTATAATTTTCTGTTTTTTTTTTTTTTTTTTAAATTAGATCAAAATATTTCCTTAAAAAAAAATGTGACAAATATTGGTGTTCGGATCGCAGTTAATTCATTTAACTTTCATATTTATTATTTTTCGGTGAAAAACCCGAATATAAAACAGTAATTGTTTTGTTTTATTTATATAGCTGAAAAGGATATTATTATATATCAGCTAATTAGTTTTATTAATTAACTTTTTTTGTTAATATATAGATTAATACAGATGTAAAAGAAATGAGTTCTAGTCAGAATGTTAGCGAAGCTGGTCCAGTAACTGCAGCTGACTTTGAAAATGTCCATAGTACGAGTGGTAAGTATCTGAGCAGAGAATTTGAATAAACGCAATATTTTAAAGCCCTTTGGTTTTATATTTTGTATGGAATGTTTATTTTTATATACTTATACACCCAGTCAGATTGATGAATATCAATTTAGGGCGAGAAGGCAAGTATCTGGCGCCTAAAAACGGGATCCTTCGGCTAAGGGAGTAAACCCTGACAGGAAATCATACCGAAAAAAACTAGAAACCACCGCATTAATTATTTCTTAGTAAAGACATAGGACGTGAAAAATTTCGTAGAAGTGTTGTATTCATGAAATGCTCCTAAACGGAAGCATTAGGCAATGGACGGTCACCTGCAGCAATACAGATTAACTGAAGTCCCCCGTGCCCTTTTTGGTACGGAACTCTACAAATGTGGTCACATGTACTATAAAGAAATTTCAACTCAAAAAATAATATATATGAAAAAAGGAACTTGGAATTTTAGACCCTTAAAACAGTGCGAAAAATTAGAAAATCTAAAAACAGAAATGATAAGAATGAAGGTCAATATATTGGGCATCAATGAAACCGAATGGACGGAAAATACTGATTTCTAGAATAGAGAGAAAAAAGTTGGATAATATTACAGCAGACTTGGACATAAAAGAGGCGAACGGCTAATTGAATTCTGTAGTAGCCATGATCTTGTCATTACGAATATGCTATATGATCGGCCAAAAAAAAAAAAAACAAAAAACCCCTGATTTCTCCGAGAGGTATAGCAAGGTATCACTAGACTATATTTTAGTTCGGCACAAATATAAAATCAGTTCGAGTTACGCAAAAGCTACTCGGGAGCAGCTATTGATTTTGATCATGATCCAGTCATAATGATCAGCAAACTAAAACTGAAGCGCGTAAAAATGAATAACCAAAACAAAAAGTGGAATCTATCCAAAATCAAAAAAAAAAAAACGGCTTTTGAAAAAAAATTAGGGAAAGAATTAATATAAATGAAGCAACGCTAAATTATTTCAGAAAAGAAGAAAAGCCAATTTACAAACCCTAGATAACGAAAGAAATAGTACGACTAATAGATCAGAGGAGGAAAGCGAACCTAAAAGGATGAATATAGAAAGTACAGAAATCTAATAAATAGAAAAGCAATTAATGCTGGAGAAGATTGAATGCAAAATAAATGGAAGGATATTGACAAAAACATAAAAAATGGAAACGTAGAAAAAGCATACAGGGAAATAAAGAAACAATTCAACCCGAGATTCAAGAAACTGAGTAACATCGAAAATAGTAATGAAAACATCATTATAGAAAAAGGCGAAATACAAAACCGATGGAAAAAATATATTGAAAAACTCAATGATGAAAAACCAATAGACCCTGCATGGATAGTAGAAGATGAGGAAGTTGTAGAAGAAGATAAGAAGAACCAAACATCCTAAAACATGAAATTTTACAAATAATATCATTTTGAAACAAAATCATTTAATCTGAAGGAAGTCTATCTCCTAAACACGTTTAATCATTTTTCGTTCTCACCATTTATTACTCATGTTTCAGACGAATGTTTAAAGTTCAATTATGGCAACCATACTCGTTTTAACGTATAACCGTCCATGTGTTTTTGCGCTGTTTATAGAGAAACTTTCTCGTGATTTCTATACTGTACCTTGTTTTACGACCGATTACTTTCCATTGACCTACTCGCAACTTATAGTAACCTTTAACTGTCCCCCATCAGTAGCGCACTTCAACCTTCAAAATGCAAACATTTAATAAACGTAAATTTGCAAACTAAAGATAAAAGTATACTTTTTGTCAAATAATGAAGCTGCGGTAATACTAAAATTGTACTGTTCTGTTACTACATTTTAGGAACGATAAGAAAAGTCTTACATTTCGGGTCTACGCCTAAAATGCTTCCTGAACTTCCTGTTGACATATCAGTCGATAAAGTTACCGTTAATAATTTATTGATCTTTTCAAGCGATAATTTGGCTGAATTTGAAATTTAAAGGAAAACTTTAAACTTCAAGTAATGACCCCCTACGTCATGATCTTACTTTTTATCGCCAGTCCATGTCTCGAGTCTTTTTATTTCTATCGGTTGCAAATATTGCCAAAAAATGTTTCTCCGGTACCGAACTAGTATCAGTACATTTAATTATTCGATTATTTTTTTTTCCTTTCTGTAAATTACTGCTTGTCGTCGCGATAGCCTAGTTGCTAGAGCGCTTGACTTCCGTTATGGAGATCACGGGCTCGATCTGGAGCGACGACGAACTTTTTACAAGAATTAAATAAATAAATAATCGCTAATAATCACGTGGAAGGCAATGGCAAACCACCACGTACAACATCATATGCGCGCTAGGTCAGTACACAGCAGACCCACACGAGACTGCACTGGTAGCGCGATAACAAGCGGCTATTATCAGTTCCGAATGTAGTCTTGCGTGTGTACACCTGCGTTGCATATAACAATTGCCTAATACACTACCTATGTCTGTACAATTGAGATTTACGAATAGGTAGTCGCCGACGCTTAGAAGCTGAGTATGGCACTATAAAGAAAAGAAAGAAAATGACTGCTTAATCTGTTCATTACGACTACTACAAATATTACAAATGGCTCTGCGCATTTTTATTATGAAAATCGCCGAAATTATTAAATTTCCTTCAAAGTTAATTAAAACGATTTAGCGAATCGTCTAATTTATTGGCTAAAACTACAGAAAATACATGCTCAATGTAATTGTTATTTCGATATTGTTGATTGCTAAAATTTTATTTCCGAGAGTGAAATTTTTCTGATTAAGTGATTTATTTTATAAAATTAAATTAATATTTGTAGTTGCTTACTACGATGCTATCGATTTGAAATCTTCCCTGATGAAGGTAACACGATTAAACTTCTTTTCTAACTGTAAATTAACTATTTCTTGGACGGGTCATCAAGTTCTTAAAGATTATTGACGGCATTTATTACGGAACAAGTAAATACTAGATCAGGAGTTCCCAACCAGGGGGGCACGCCCCCCTGGGAGGGCACAGAGAGATGTCAAGGGAGGCGCGAAAGAAAAATTAATTTAACGCGTAAATTAAACATCGGACGAGGGATGTTCAATAAATAATGTGACATGCCTTCGAAAATTACCTTTTAGGCATCTGAAAATTTTCACAAATAATCAACAAAGTAAAATTATCACCATTTTTTGCATTAGTTGCGATGAATCCACCGACATCGTTAATTGTGCACAGTTAATAGTTTATGTTCATTACGTCAGTGGAGATCACATTGAAGAAGAGATTTTGTACTCCCAATCTTTGACAGCAGCCATTAAATCTGAAGATATATTTAATTCAATATCTGATTTCATCAAAAAAAAATGATTTGGATTGGAATAAACTCATTGGACTTTGCACAGATGGCGCCCCTGCAATGATAGGTGTACGATCAGGCTTAGCTCAAAAGCTCAAGAAAAAGAATTCCGCGATAGTGTGTACTAATTGTTTTATTCATCGACAAGCTTTGGCTTCCAAAACATTGCTACAGAAATTATGCCAGACTTCTTTGGATTTCGCTGTAAAGATCGTAAACTACATCAGGAGTAGCGCTTTGAACAGTCGATTATTTAGTTTACTTTGCGAGGCTTGATTCTGATCACAGAGTCCTTCTATTTCACACACAGAAGTACGCTGGTTGTCTAAGGGCAACATGTTGGCTCGCCTTTATGAATTGAAAGAAGCGGTCATCCTCTTTCTTCAGTTCAAAGAAAAAAAGAGTTTTTTTGCAAATGTTCAACAATGAACAATTTCAATGGAGGTTGACCTATTTAACTGATATATTTGATGTCTTTAATCAGCTAAACTTGAAGCTTCAAAGCAGAAACGACACTGTAATAAGTAACTATGATCATATTCAAGGGTTCATATCTAAGCTTCAACTTTGGAATCAAAAGGTATCTGCTGAAAATGTAATAATATCTTTTTCTCGACTATTCAAAGCAATTAAAAATAAAAAACTGGACGAAGATTTCAAAGTTGAAATATAAACTCATTTGCAAGCGCTGGAAAACGAATTTCACCGATACTATCGAGACATTAATTCAGATTCACCAATATGTCACATGACCAGAAACTCATTTGTTGTTGATGTCCTTATAATTACCAGAACAAGTTCAGAAAGAATTTCTAGAAATGAAAGTTGATTCGACAACGAAAGATGACTTTTATCTCTTGACATTGGAGAAATTTTGGATCAAACGATTCCTTGTTAATTACAAAGTTGCCTCTTTTGCTTTGTGAATACTTGTTCCTTTTTCTTCGACTTACTTATGTGAGACAGGGTTTTCAGCTCTGGTTTTAATTAAAACTAAGCAGCGAAATCGTCTTGCCATTGATAACGACCTGACGATAGCTCTGGCAGAAACTGAACCTAGAATCAACCAACTGGTACAGAACATGCAAGCTCAAGTATCTCATTAGTACTTAAATTATAATAAATTATTTCGATAAAAACATTTTAAATTTGGTTAAAGTTTATTTTCTATAACTTAGAATTAAAATAAATAAGTTTCATTAAAACAATGTGTGTTTTTTTTTTTAGTGAAAAAATTAAGGGGGGCATTAAAATGTTATTTATAATTCGGGGAGGCTCGACGAAAAAAAGGTTGGGAAACTCTGTACTAGATAGTAATGATGATAAAGCATAATGTAACTATAACAATAGTTTTGATGTGTGCCGATAGTAACGGTAATGTTTCTGTGAAAGTAATGTAATAATAATTTAATAACGTTCTTAGTGATAGCGATGGCAATGATTAAAATGATTATATACAACAACCAAAAATAGTTTAGGATTTTAAACATAAAATTATTTAATTTATAACAGGGGGATTGTAAATATGACTAAAATGTATGCAGTTTTTATTCACTTACAATGCAACAATAAAATTATGTAGTTTGACTGGTTAAATTTATCAATAAAATTGCGAGAGTAGTTTGTTTAATCGAGAGAAAGGAACTGGCCCCCCTTCTCTCATTAGTGCCGTTGGGCTTAGTACATTGTGAACCTTAACTTCACGATCCATGATACCTTATCAAGGATATATGGGACTTACTTTACTTTACTAGTTTGTTTAAATGGAGTTGATAGGCAAACTAGTTTAAGACTTGTTGAATTCTTCTTATTGCCTCGGACTATGCTCAGTCATAGAAGTTCTGATTTGGCGATGCTCTGGAATTTCTCCCTGGTCGCTGCTGAATAGAACAACGATTGGACACTCTTCCTCAGTTTTTTATATTGGGTATCTAAGAAATGAGCTTTCTGCCAACTTTTTTTTCTACCCTGGATATTTCCCATATGTACTTCACGCCAATCCATATTTCGAGCTCTGCAGTGGAGTTTTCCTTTCTTTAATTACATACAGTAACTCGTGGTTTATCTTAAACCTCTGAAGAGCTTCAACGTTTGACTTTCAGAATGCGGCGATAGCACCGTAATTCAAAAGTCTGAATCGCATCCATTGTTCCCCTTTTTAGGGTTCTTGTTTCTCTTCCATATAATAAGATAAACCATATATAACATTTTAGTGCCTTAATTCTTATTTTAAGTGAATTATTTATTTAAAATGATAAATAGTCTATGTTCGATTCATTCCCGTATTAATAATTGTTCCGACACAGCTGATAACAAAAACAGCTCGGATTTTACTGATGTAGTATTGAAATATCTAATAAAGCCCTTAATGATTATCTAAACAAATCTTGTTTTAAGAATAATTTCTCTATGGAAAAAATCTAAAATAGTGATTATTTCGAAAAGAAGATAGTTCAAAAAGGACAAAAATATCAAATAAAAATTAATAACTCACAAACGGTTTGACTTATAAACTTTAAATATGGAACGTAAATTACAATTAAAATTCTCTTTAAAACTATCTATAACTTCAAGCCGACCGATTACCCTGAGCGGCAAAAAAACTCAAAAACCCGTCCAGAATGTACAATATGGTATTTAAAACTACCTCAAAAATCGCTTGAAAGTTCGTAACTCATCACCGGTTAAACCTTCAAGGTGAAATTTAAAATATAAATTAAAATGCAGAAGTCTTTTCATGAAATCAAAAAATTACGGTTAAAAGTTATTCACTTCCCCTCCCCCTTTGGACCAAAAGCAGCAAAAAAAGGAAGTTCACGTAAGTAATAGCCTGAGTAAAAACGTTGGAGAAATCAAAACATATCTATAAAGATCCGCTTCATAGGAAAAATATAGCCAAGCTTACAACTTTATATTCAGACCTTTCGGGCGTTGAAAACTCAAAAATTTTGAAAAAAATATTGTTTTTTTTTTTTCGGGCATGGTTGGAAAGATCGCTATTTTTCGGGAACCAAGCCGTATTTCATTTTCTTAATGAAACTTTCAAAGTTGCCGAAAAGTTTAAAAAAGCGCGAAAGTAACGTATCCCCCCCCCCCCGGTGCTGCTGCGAGTATTACATCTTTAAAAACATGCGCATCTATGTATATTTTTCTAGTTTGGAACATCCGGGTTTCTAGCTTTAAAATGAAACCCTTAAGGCACCAAAAGCACGAAATTTTGAATAAAAAATATGTTTTTCACAGATATGTGATATATCGTTGGAAAAATCGCTATTTGACAGAAATGAGACCATAAGTCATTTCTTTGACGAAAATTTTGAAGTTGACAAAAAGTTCAAAAAAGCATAAAAGATGATGTATGTCCCTTTCTGGACGATGCGAGTATCATTGTTTATAATTTTGAACGAGGTTAAAAATATGTGCATCCCCGTGTAGTTTTCTGGTTTGTAGCATGCGGGTTTCCACCGTCAGAATTAAACCCTGGGGCGCGGAAAACTCGAACTTTTTGAAAAATAAAATTTTTTCTCGGGCATGTGATATATCGATTGAAAGATCGCTATTTGTCGGAAACTAAACCATATTTAATTTTTTGAACGAAACTTTCGAGATGGCGATAATTTCAAAAAATCGCCAAAAATCACATTCCTCTTCCTCTTTGCAGCGCGAAAAATCTGATTTCTTTATTTTGAATTTAGTATTATGTAAATGTAAATTATAGTTTACGTTAACTTAAGATGCAGAATTCTGCGTGCATGAAACAGCATGCTTGACTGAACTTGTTTTCTATCGTCTATTATATTTATCGGGCAACTTCTTTCGAGTGATTTGTAAATGTGATTGAAATAACAAAAAGCTGAAAAATCGAATGCATATGTAATATAATAACGATTTTTGTTTGAACGATTCAAAATATGTCCCTTGTGTCATTTAGTTAATTTATTCTATTCCGCTTTTCATATGTATGTCGGCCTATAGACAAAATTTTGTGACATGTTCTGCCAGAACAAATGATTCCATTACTTCTGGGTAATTTCATTCGATGCGCACTTCTCTTGAATCGCAACTGTCAGATTTTGAACAAATTTAGTTCATGGAATTGTGAATAATTTTAAAAAATACGAGAAAACAATTTAGTAATTTCTTTAAACCAATCACAGCACGAAGTGTTCAGTATGGATGTCAGTTAACGTATTTTTTGACGCAAAGTATAAAATCAAATCGGGTAATAGTTATTTTTTTTTTTTTAAGGAACACTTCTAAAAATTGGTTTGCATAGGTGTGCGATAGATTTTCGACGTGTACAAAATTTTGTGATAAATATGCATACAATATGCAAGTTATTGATGCGGCTGTACCGGTCACTGAACATTGCCAATTTGTCTTTCTCTTAAAATCAGCCTGCTAAATTATTTTCCTTCTAATTTTATTACAGCGGTAATTAGTTTTAAAAAGATCTTATAAATAAATTTAAAATTTCGATATGAAATATTTTTTTTGTTATGAATTATTAAAACGATAGTTATTGATTTAGTTTTACAATCTTTAATATTTAACTCTTCTATCTAACTTATAAATTTGATAATTTTTATTTTGATATAGAACACTGTGATGGTTAAAATAACATAACATTCGCAATTTCATACGTTGATTAACTATTTGTTGGTTACAAATAAATCTAAATATACTTTTATTGAAAAATCGAAACTAATTGTGAAATCCCATTTGCATTTAATATTAATAGTTTTCGAAGGACAGTCTGGTATGGAATATTTTTCTCAGTTTGTTGGGACCGGAATTGTTGCGGAGAATTTAAGAAAACAGTCATTGTATGCTAAATTTGATCCATTAGTTGCTGCTGCTGCTGATTCTTCAACTAATCTAAATAATAACGTTTCACCTGTTAGTGGAAAACAAAACAGGTATGTCTGATCTTTAATCATGCGAAATTAATAAATTATTCAATAATGTCACAAATTTAAATGGTACAAATACAATTTTATTATTAAATAAATTGACTATCTTTGTTAAGGGAATGATATTGATGAGCCGACCATTTTAATCTGGTTTGTTGCAATAGTATTTGCGTCTTATCAAAAGCATACAAGCGAGATATATATGCGTATATTAGTTCAGTATTACCGAAAAGAAATCAGTGATTTTAAGTACCAGATTTGTTAACGATATGATCTTTATTGGTTACTTATTAGTTCTTTCAAGTTTGTAGTATTTCCTAGTGCCTAATGATCATTGTTGATTACTGTTGAGTTAATTTCGAGAATTTTTTTTTTTTTTTGTAAAATCATAAATCTTTATTATTTGTTTCTGGTTTTTCAAGTTAGGGTTTTTTTTGTATTCTAGGGGAAGAAAATATATATATTATGCGTGTATTTTTCAAAATTTTTCGCTTTTTTTCATTCTGTTAAATTGTTTTTTACTTTATAATCTTTTAGTTATCTCAAGTCAAAAGACCCTCTTTTCGATATCCGTTCAATAGAAATAAAAAAAAATTTATGTTAAAAATGTAACTAATTGTAGTACTATTTTTCATTTGTTCTTATTTCTGTAGTAATTTAAAACAATGTTTTCAGTTATCACTGTTTTTTTCTTTTTTTTTATTTATTTATTTTGCATTGATATGAACCATTTAGTTAGTTTTCTCATCAACAGCTTATTAATTACCTTTAATTATTTGTCTATAAAATTAAACTCTATGTAAATTTCATACAAAATAATCATAGAAGTGAAAACAAACTGATTAAGATAAAGAAATTTTCTAGCTTGTGTATTTAAAAATAAATAGTCTTTCATATTACGATGTTTTTTTTAACGAATTTATGAAATGTAACACCTTCTTTTGACAAAAAACACTGGTCAGCAAATAAATGTCATGCACACTGGATGTACTGTTTTTTTCCTTTTTGTATCGGGTATATCTAGAATGTAATATTCCATATATTATGGGCTTCTAAAATTTCCATTTTGCATTGATATTTCGTTAAACATTAATTACTCAGAACAAGTTTTTAAATTCACCTTGTTTGTCTGGAAGGTTCTTCATTAAATTATAGACTATGCAAGTTCCGTGAACATTGAACAATTTCTCAGTTATTGTTGTCTCTAATATTGCATTATTTCTTCATATATCAACATTATTAACTTCTCCCATAAATATACAGATTTTATTAAAAGTTCTCCGCTATTCGAGTGTGTTTTGTTTCAACTAGAGTCCTTGAGTTCAGAAAAAGGAGCACGTCTATGGGCGGCGAATTAGGTCAGTTACAAATAAGTTTCACTGGAGCAAATGTTACCGATAAAAAGGCTAAACGGTTGATGCTAAGGGTTAGAATACGTAAGCAAAGAACTGAGAAAGTTGTAAATGCGAAACGCTGTTATTACTCAACGCTGAAAGAGATTGTTGTAAAAATCTACTCCGCTATCTTCCCAATATTACTAGCTTCAAATCAAGGACTTTACCTGAACGTTATAGCATGATCCTGAAATAGCAACACCTTTTTATACTTCTTCATGTATATTTCTCGTATTGCTGAATCGTCTCATCTGTGTACTGCATCACAAAGTTAGGCGAATGTGATTGTCGGAAACGCAATAAAATTATGGCAATGGTAACGGATTGATGAACTAAAAGTTCCTAGCTGAATCATTCCATGTTAGGCGGCACATGTTAGATATGGTCACTTTCAACTGGAATTAAATAGCAATTCAGTCAGGCAGTTGAATGTACGTATAGGCTTACCATAGATACGAAAGGGTATGGAAAAGGTGCCCTAAACATCGTTTATTCCGCACTACCTAATTAACCCACTTCGACTGCAATACCTAACAAATAAAGAAAATAAATGAAACTCGGAACTCTAACTTTGGAACAAAAGAACCACTGGCAAATATAAGTAACTCAGTAATAAATACAAAAAGTTATGTAGTCATTTAAAAATCGATGGTAACCTGTTTTTCAAGTTGTTTCGTGATGACTGGCCTATTCGCTTCGATCGGTACTCTGACTATATTTAAACCGCGTAAGATATATCTCTCTGAAATTATTTGATATTTTATTTATAAATTTGACGAATTCAACTGATTTATCGTTAGTAAGTTTAATATGAGGACCAGGATTTATTTCGAGCCTGATAAAAATTATACGCCCTTAATGTTACAGCAGTCCATTTCAAGTTATATGGCTAGGCGTAATACCCTTATTTCCATTTTAGTAATTTTAATAGCCACATCACTATATTGTCCGTGTGCTATAAGATTTTTACAGATTTGAGATTATTTTATTAAAAATTCATGTATATATTTTATTTAAAAGCTGACTTATTGTTAGTTTCATTCCTTCATATATCCCTTTTTACATTCAGAGTTTTCTTTCATACCTTACGGCATGTAAGCGTTCGTTTCGACAATAATATATATATTTTTTTTTTTTTGAATTCTTTAATAGCTAAATTACACGTAGCCTGAATAGTAGTCTACCCAGTGATGGGTGCTAAAAAAAGAAGTTTTATTAGAACTTTTATCTTCGACTAGATCCGTCGACTTGATTCTATCAAGCCGCCGAACTTCTAGTGAATTGGCCAGCAACCTAATTGCCATATTGTTCGGGTGTGTTTCTAATCTGTAGATATACTTCTTTACGCCGTCGAATACTACATCTTGAACAAACCTTATTCCGAGGTTTTTGTGAAGTGTTAAATTATTAATGAACTACGGAACATTTACAACCATCCGGAGGATTTTATTCTGGATCCGTTGTATGATCGCTATGTTACTCTTTTTAGAACAGCCCCATAGCGGGCAATCGTAACGCCAAATTGGCTTTAAAATCTGGTTATAGACTAGCAGTCTATTTTCAGCAGATAATTCTGACTTCCTATTTAGTAGCCAGTATAATTATTTTAACTTTATATTTAATTCGGTCCGTTTTACTGTTATATGTCTCTTCCATGTTAGGCGTTGATCAAGATATACACCCAGATATTTCACATCTGTTTTTCGCTCAATTAAAACATTGTTAGTTAAACATTTTTTGCAGTTTTAATAAAGTAGTTAATTGACCATTTCATTTAATAAAATAAAAAAAAAAACAATAAACATAGTGAAGATTATCAGTGTGTGTGTGTATATACATATATACACAAAATTTCGCTTTCGTCTTGTTCAGAAGTGAATCTAGTTTAGTTTGTTGAGCTTTTAGTTGTTTTTTTTTTTTGTTTATTTCTTAATATCTGTTTAAGGTGAAATAATTATTGAACCGTAAAAGCACTCGTGAAATTAATAACTAGTTGTAAACAGATATTAATTTAAAAAAAATAACGATCAAAAACTCACTAACATTAAATTATAATTACATTCAAATAAGACACACGATCAAAATGGTCGAAACTGAAGCATGACGATGTCGAACTGATCTGGATCGAAATGATCAGGCTGGAACACCGTAGATCGTGTGTAATATTATTTATAAATTTACGTGCATTAGCTTCTTAATTTTTTATATTTTAATACAATACTCGGGAATGATGAATTGTTTGATTAAACGGTTATGCAGTATATTTAAAAGTGTTAAATTTGAGAATAGTTAAATGCATTTTCCTTTTTCATCTCTCTTTGAACAAAATAAAAAAAAGTTCATGTTTTTTTATTTATTTAATGATACTTGTTTTTATTTTTTTTTATTTTTTTTTTTTTTTTATTTTTTAGTAAAAAAAGTCTTACCTTAGATTTTGGTAAGGTATAGATCCGTTTTTCGCAATAATCACGTCTCCCATTTGGCTTTTCAAGCTAATTTTTCTTGTAATTTTTAGTTCCTCAAATTTTTTTAACACTTTTTTTCCCCTACTCTGGGCGCGTTAGCGGCCTTAACCCAACAACATGATAATTCTTAACACTGTTGTTCTGGTATTGTTTCTATTATACGCCTGCGTTTTAACAATTTTATACTACCTTCCTCTCGCTTTTGTCTTTCTTTAGCTTCTTCCCCATATTGTCCTTTCATCAGAATATGGTAATTGCCTATGATTCTGATCGTGACCTTTTTAAATATTCTTTCCCTCTTCTTGATTTTATATTTTTATCGTTTCCAGTGCAGACTTCACACTCATTACTATATCTCTTGTATCCCGTCTTTTCTTCCCTTGCCCATCATTTTAGCAGTTGATTTTATCATATTATCAATATCCGACTAAATAGAAAAAAAAAAAAAAAAAATCCTTATTTATCTAAACAACGGTATCCTTTCGAAAAAAAAAAAAACAAAGATGACCAAAAAAACTTTTTTATTTACTTGCGATAATTTTTTATTTTATTTTTTAATTCAGTTCGGAATAAAATAATGTAATTTGTAATTTTTAAATTTATTTATGAAACTGATTACCACAAGGTTAGTAAATGTTTGCACTATAAGTTATTATCGTGTTATTTCTTTGTTAATATAAAAATATTTTTTTATTTCCTTTTTTATAGATCCGCTGAAAATGGGCTACCAGGTAAGGGAACCAGCACACCTTTCAATTCATCACCGGCACAATCCAAACTATCTCCATCGCCTAAAATAGTTAGTAATTAAAAGATTCTAATTATTACTAATATTTATTTTTACGGGTATTAATTGAGGTTTGGATAAGTGTTTTTTTTTTGTTTAAGTACAAGCGCTGGTAAACTGGGGATGGCTGCAAACTTTACATAAATTTACGCCGATGTACAAAATTAAAAATTTCAAAACTTTTAACTCTTCAAAAGCCTTATTTAATTTCTAAATTGGTCAAAAGTTTTAACGTATAGGTAACAATAAAATGTATTAGTATAAATAAAAGTTTTATTTAAATGATTATAAAACGCAAATAAGGATGCCGTAGGATATTCTTTGTCTTTCTTATCATATACATCACACATTAGGGGTATTTGAATACATTAAAATTTTCAGCAGAAAATTGCTTAGGAAAATATTAAAAGTGTACCGCATATTTAAAATAAAGAAATCGACGGGAACTCTAAGTTAACATTTTAAAATATTATTCTGAAATAAGTAAAACTTTGAGAACCATTAGTTGAAGTCGATGGAGATAAAAAAGTTTTGTTGCTACATTGAAATTTAAAAGAAAAGTGGAAGTAACTATAAATTTACGCGTTGATATGACGAGAAAATATATTTAATTTGCACTAGAATATGGAGTTGGATTAGAATTATCAAGTGAGAAAAGTAAATAAATAACCGTGTTCTTTTTTTGAGGTAAGTTTGAAACGTTTAATTTTATAGTTCGTGCGCATCATTCACGTTAAAACAAGAAGTAGATAATCAAACAGGCATGATTATTTGCATGAATCTCCTATCAATCTCATATTCTTATTATGAAAGTTGAATAACAAAAATATCGAACTCGCAATACCATAATTATGAATGTATAAAAAATAAATAAAGCAGCCTGTTTATTAATTATATCAATCCCTAAATGTGTTATTCGACATACGGCGCATGTATGATCATTTATTGTTTTCGAATATTTCCGAGAATTATTTTTAATTTTGGTGTACACTTTAATAGGTCTCTACCGCTAGATTTGTGGATATTGATCAAGATGAAATATCTAAGCTGCATAGTTTGCTATTTAGGCAAATGAAAAAAGAAGAAAGTTTTCAGGTAAATACTGTAATTTCAATATTATTGATTTCATTTTGATCGCAAAATGCGTAATGACGTTAATTTGCTAAATTTTATTGAGTAGAATGTTTTGGTACATTTGTTCGTGAATTAATGATCCATGTACGTATATTTTTTTTAAAAATAAAAATTTACGCGAGTAAACAAAATTTTTTAGTAGGACTACGTGTTTATATTTGCATATGTTAAACGTATGTAAAGTGGCAAAGATTAAAAAAATTATACATTGAAGCAAAAAATATACAACTGGGATAGGAAATATTTATATTATTATGTTAGACATGCTCAGACAATAAAATACGTTTCCAATACTTCCTTTATTAAAAAAGTGCAATTAAAATTTAATCGGAAATGATAAAAGATAAAGTTGAACAAGGTAAATTTCTTTTATTAAAAGTGATAAAACAATATATACTAAATTAATATAGTTAGATTTTTTTTCGTTTTCAAAAATATAAACATTCATGCGATTTACACGTATGCTCTTTATCTAACTTCTGTTGTTATTTTTAATTTTATCCTATGTTAAAATTCCTATATTAATGTATTGATGTACCGAACGCCTTGTATACATATGTACGTATATAATAATTAAGATCAGAATAATGTATAGTTTATATTTACTGTGCATGTAAAATCGAAAAGTCGAAAGCATCAAATATAGGAATTTTTAAATTTCGGGAATTGCGAAAGGAAAATATCTAATTTTTATTAATTTACTCACGTATAATTTATAAAATAAACAGTTTTTTTCATGTTGGATTTAAAAAAAAATCGTATATGGTTTTAATTGTGAGTAGTTATTAAAGATCTCATCGTTAGTATAAATAATTAAAGAAATTGAAAATTACTTGAAAATTGTAATATAATTTCACAAGCGAACTTGAAAATTCTGTTAAATTTAGGGCACAAATATTTATGTGAACATTGTCTTGAGCAGATCTCGTTCGTCTTATTTATTCTCTGAACTTCTCTCCGTATCAGTATGCTAAATGGCACGTGTGATTAAAACATTTTTTTGTTCAGTTGCTTTTTTAATAACGACCGCAGTAAAGAAAACAAAAAAAAAAAATGAGTAGTATTATTGATATGTAAAGAAAAAGAAAACAGTTGTCAGCTTTAGATTATTGCTCGTGTTTTTGGAATTTCAAATTAATTTTTATTAGAAAATTAATTCAAAAATAAAAATTTTACTCTCACTTTATAAAATAAAATGTTTATTCTTGAGTTTATACTAGGCGCAAGTTAATATGTATTTTATTAAGGTCATTTAGTTAAGTTAATATTTCGAAGGCTACAAGTTTGAAAAAAATGCTTCAGACAGGCCATATAAATTATGTTGAATTTTACGCTAATTTTAACTATGAAAAATTCAAAAAAACCAAAATTAAATTATCTAATAAAACACTTCACGATAACCACGCATCATAGTGTTTACTTGTACGGAATGATAACAACAACGGAACCCTAAAAAAAAAACTATTTCTAGTGACCTTAACAGATTAGAAAGTGTGAAAATTAGAGAACAAGATGATAACCAAACAAAAAATAAATCAGGAAAGGTACCAAAAGTAAAAGCGGTTAAAACAGAAGTGAAAATATATAGATAAAACGTAAACGGTAATAAATGACAAAAAAAGAGTAATGATAACGAATGGTTAACGAACGGGCATTTTAATGTTGCGTTGTGACGATTAGAAATTAACCACTATAGATAATAAAGGTAAAAAAGCGTACTTTTATTATGGAATATTATTGATAAACGAAAGCAACCAGTATTTAGATAAAGATATAACGAAAATAAAATAAGATGTTTACGATATTGCAATTGTCCTATTAACAGCAGCAATGTTACGTGCCGTCTGTAATTTCCTATTTATAATTTTTCTGTATCCTTAGCTTTCATCACAAAAATTGAGACATGCACAAGACTATTCGTATTAATTTTTTCAGATTTATTGAGTTACTTTTGTGCGACGATCCACTTGTCCCCCTGTTAGTGACCTCGTTCCATGTATATTTCGTTTTCTGAGTGTCGAAATTTTCCTCAATTTTGTCCACCAAATTGTAATGGAGAATTCGCTGAAGTAAAGACTTTTCTATTCAGATTATGTCTTATATGTACTGACCGTAGCTGTTTATTTTTCAACCTTTCCAAGTTGTAACAATTGTACCTAACGTGTAAATGCTTGTTTAAATTTATTTTAGATTGTAATTTTTGTTTATAAAACTTATCATAAATTAATTGATTTAAAATCGAAACTTTAAAAGAAAAAAAAAAAGAAATCATTGTGTATATTTGTCTTTTTAATACCTTAGTTGGCAATTCTGTCTTGTAGTGTCTGTACATATATATATATATATATATATATATATATATATATATATATATGTGTGTGTGTGTGCGCGCGTGTGTGTGTGTGTGTGTGTTGAGACAGTTTAGAGTGGCAAACATTATAAATTGACATTTTTGACTTTATTTAGACCGATTTTCGTCTACTGATCAGCGAAGCTATTTTTAGACCAACATGTATACGTCGACACAAGTTTTGGCTGGGCCTTGAGCTGGAGATTTTTGTTGCATCGGCAGTTTTCTATGTTGCATCATCTTAGTGTCTTAATGTGAGAACACATTGCAACTCTAAATCTGTTGGTTCGTAGGGGGTGGTATAGCGTGCGAGTAAATACAGAAGAATAACGCGTATTTGACATAGCTTTAATCATCTTTGCTAGTGTTCGAAGTGAGAAGTCAGTTGTCAGTTATTCGCCGTTACATGCAGTTACATGACGTTACTAGTCAGATTTATCGTAGTTACCATCGATTCAATTCGTTCGTTATAAAAACGTCATCCGCATGTCGCGTTTTTCTTAACCATTTTCATCGTTACCAGACATTAATTCGCGTATAAGGCTTATTTCTAGACGAAAATATAAAGAAAAAATCCTTGTTTGGTTTCTTTCATCATTAATCATATATATTAAAACGGAGATTGGTTTTGCTCATTTCGCCCGCGCGGAGGTCCTTCGAAAAACCACTGTGATTCACGCCACTTTGTATTAAAAAGAAGTTTTTATTTTTTTAAATTTTTATCGAAGCGCTCCAACAGTTTTAAATCATTCATACAGAGCTTCAGCCGGTTATTAGAAAAGAACAATATATTATACTATATACATATATATATATATATCTTTAATAATCTAATTGTTTCTCTTTGTATTTTTTTAATCTAGGACGAAATAAGCCGCATAAAAAACGAAAATGAAGAAATGTCCAGAAAACTTAATAACACGGAAAACGAAGTTGCTCGATTAAATTCTGCTTTACAAGCGGCATTGGATAATGAAATGAAATTAAAAAAAGAATTGCAAGAAAAAATTAAAGGAAAACAGCAATTAAGGTGAACGAAACTTTTAAAATTTAAAACCATTAATGTGGAACTAAAAAATTAGTGCTCATGGAGAGCCAAATTTTTTAAAATTAGATTTATGCCTCTCGAAATACTTCTAGATAATTGGTAGAGAAAAGTAAAAAAATAATTTTTAAATTTATGATCCAGTTTCGTGAGTTAAACTAACACCAGCTGAACGAACTTATAGTTATTACAATAAAACCACCAGAAAAGGTAAATTTAAGTAACACATTAGATAAAATATTACTGTGATTATTAGTATGAAACATTTTCTATCGCATTTATTAACTATATTATCTGATAGCGAGATGCTTCAAAAACAATTCACTAGTTTCTATTATACCAAATCACTAATCTGCAAAAATTTAAATTGTGCACACGTAACGGTAAGAAAATCAACTCTTTCGTTATATTACACGATAGCGAAATTTATTTATTTTAATTTTATTATTAACGAGGTACATATTGCCAGGGAGGGGGCTATCACCTCGGATGAGGTTATTTACATTATTTTAAGGTTTGTAATATTTATAAATTTAATTAGTCTGTATAAGTTATTTATGTTTAAATTCGCGGAGTGATCGTCTGTAAGTGTGGATTGTTGGCGTTCGGCACTGTAGATGGGACATTCAGTCATGATGTGTTTGACTGTGATCTGGCAATTACATTGAGTGCATCCTGGAAGCTCCTGGTGGTCCAGCAGGTATGCATGGGTGATTAGAGTATGGCCTAGATAGATTCCGTTCAAGGTTGATTTGATATCCCGGTTTGATGCAGCTTTGCCTATAACGTAAGTCCCGTCAGTAATCGTCCGTTTAATTGTCAGTAGTTTGTTCGAATGGCTGCTATTCCACTCAATCTCCCAATCAGACATTATTTTGGATTTTTGCGTATTTCTTCAGTTCGCTTGGGTATAACAGTGATACGGCGGCGTTGGTCGATAGCGTGGGAAAGTGATCAAAGATCATGACGTAAATGGTGCCTTCATGGTGGTTTGGACTCCACGGTGGATCAGCGGAAGGCATGCGCTTAAGTAGATAATTTTGGATGTCCAACGTAAATTCATCTTGACATTTGAAGTAGCCTTGGGCAGCGAGGGTACCGTCTCTGTATAATGCGTTTGATGGACTGTATATGCTGTGGTTTGGATGTTTCGGGTAACTTAAAATGGATATGGCGTAATCGACCGATAATGTTTACCGGCGGTATTTCAGGGCAGGAATACCGGCGAGCGCGTGCATACTGGAGGCAGGCGTAGTTCGGAAGGCTCGTAGAGCTATACGGAGGCCCAAATTTTGAATCGTGTCAAGACTTTGGAGGCGGATGAGTAAACGATGCAGCCGTAGTCGAGTTTTGGTCGGATTAGACTTTTGTATACTTTCAGTAATGTGGAACAGCTGAGTCCGAATCTCCTGCTGTTCAGCATCTTCAGTATGTTTAGTGCAGAAAGGCTTCGGTTTTTCAAAGATAGGATGTGGTTTCTCCATCGAAGTTTTTTGTCAAAGATTAATCCGAGAAAACGAGCTTCTTCCGAAAACTTTAGTTGTTGGTCGTTGAGTGTTAAACTTACGGGTCAGTGTCTGCGTTTTCTCGTGAAGATGACGCCTTTCGTTTTTTCGACAGAGAATTTGAGTCCGTGCGCTCACTCCAGTTAGCTAGATTGTCCAATCATGCTTGGAGAAGGCTCTATACGAACTGTAGTTTAGTAGTTTTAACAGTTATGTTTAATTCGTCAGCGAAAAGTCTGTGGTTAATAGGAAGTGGAATGATTGCGGAGATAGTGTTTATCAGGATTAGGAAGCAGTAGATACTAAGGACACTGCCTTGAGGGACTCCGTTTTCTTGGTGGAAAGAGTATTTCCTACTCTGACCATAAACGTGCGATTATTCAAGAAGTTATTGATAAATTTCGCCAGACGCCCTCTGATTCCAAAACTTGTGAGTTCTTTCAGAATTCCGAATCGCCAGGTGGTGTCCTACGCCTTTTCTATATCGAAGAAGATGGCTACTAGGTATTCATTGTGTTTGAACGACTGCAGGATTTCGTTTTGCAATCCCAGTAGGTGGTCGGTAGTGCTTCGTTGCTTTCTGAATCCACATTGGTTTTTTGATAGGATTTTTTGTTTATCGAGATACCCGGTCAGTCTGTTGACGACTATTTTTTCCAGTAGTTTGCACATGACACAGGTAAGAGAAATGGGTTGATATGATGTTGGCAGGAAGCGGTCCTTTCCTGGTTTCAACATAGGTATAATGATGGCCTTGCTCCAGATCTTGGGGAATGTGCCTTCTTTCCATATTGAGTTGAATATACTCAGAAGTTCTGTTCTAAGGGTACCGGGTAGATTTTTGATGAAGGCAGACGGAATATTATCTGGACCAGGTGACGTGTTAGGCTTCAGGCGCTTGATCGCGTTGGAGAACTCCGACATGGTGATGGGAGTATTGAATTCTTCTGAGTCGTCACTGTTTAGATCGTAGGAATTTATTTCTTCTGTTTTTTTGAAATTTAGGAACGTCGGGATGTAGTTTGCATCAGATGAGGTCTGTGTAAAACTTGAGCCAAGTAGGTTGGCGGTTTCGTCAGAGTCTTGCGTGTACGTATCTCCTTTTTTTATGATGGTTGCATTCAAGAGCTGTTTAGCACCGTTTAGGATCCTTATTTTCTGCCAGAGTTCGGTTTGGTCAGAGTGCTCGTCTATAGAGGTTATAAAGAAGTTCCAGCTCTGTTTCTTCAGTTACCTGGATAGTCTACGGGCTACTGCTCGGTAACGGCGGAAGTCGGTGAGATCGCTTGTGAGTCTGGTTCATCGGAACTTAGCAAGGACCTTATTGCGATTTTTGATGACTAGTTTGAGGTCCTCATTCCACCAAGGAACGTTTTTTGTGGATATTCTGCCGGAGGATTTTGGTATCGAGTTTTCAGCTGCGTGTAGAATGTGTTAGTTGAAATTTAGGATACAGGAGTCGATGTCTGGTGATGGTTTGGGAAGTGGGAGGACGCAAATTGATTTGAATTTATTCCAGTCCGTCTTTTTTAGAAGCCATCTTTGGGTTGTAGGAAGTTGTTGGTTCATCGAGCTGGTGAAGATGTGGATAAGTATAGGAAAATGGTCACTATTACACAGGTCGGAATGCGTTTTCCAGTTGAATCGGTGAGCAATGTCGGAGGAGGCAATTGACAAGTCGATCGCAGAGAAGGTTCCATTAGAGCTGTTGAATCTGGTTTGTTGGCCATTGTTTAGTAGGATTAGTTGGCAGTCATCCTGGAGGATTCTATTGATTATGTTTCCTTTGTTGTTATTTCTAGTAGCTCCCCAAGCGGTGTGATGAGCGTTCATATCTCCTAGAATGATGAACGGCTGAGGCAGTTGATGAATGAGGTGGAGGAGGTCGTTGTAAGTTGGGTCTTCATCAGGTGGTATATATATGTTGCAGATTGTCAAGTTCGCAAGTTGAGGACGGCAGCAGATTGTGACTCGAATGGTCACATTTTGGATGTTTGATTGAGTTTGTGAGCAGTGGTTAACGATAACGGAGTCTCGGATGAGGGTAGCTACGCCTCCAGATACTTTGGAGGCCTCTGCTGCAGTCTTGACGGTATATTTGGTAGCCTCTTATCGTCGGTTTGTGTTTTGGTAAGAGGTGGGTTTCTTAGAGGCAAGTTATTATAGGTTGTTTGAGCGAGAGTAGTTGGCGGAGTTCTTCATGGTTGTTATAGAATCCGTTAATATTCCATTGTGTTGTTGACGTCTCCATTCGGGGTCGTTTTCAATTTCGTGATTAGTTTGATGATACGGATTTTCAATCCTCTATCTGCCACGATGGAGTGAGCCGTATGGAGCTGGATTGATACAGTTTCTATGTTAACTTCTTCGATAGTGATTGCTTTGACGATTTCTTGTGCTGGAAGGTTTGGTTTGTTCGTTAGGATTAGTTGTAGTAGTTGATCGAAGCTGAGGGCGTTTGGAAGTGTCTTGTATTGGCTTTCGATGGCATCCGATGCTGAGAGTAAGGCGTTCCTAGTTTGTACGGCATCAGTGTCGATCGGTTTTATTTTCTTCACTTTCTGTTTCAAAGAGCTCAAGTTAGTATCTGTGCTTTCAGGAGAGGAGCTGGCGTATAATACTCTCTTCGTTAAAGTTGGTGTTGCTGGCGTTGCATTTTTCAGTTGTGTGTTTGTCGAGGGTTGATTGATAGAAACTTTTTCTTGATTTTCATCTGTAGTCGTAGTCGCATTATCCATAATTTCTTTTTTAATGGCCTGTTTGGCAGCGGGAGGGAAATTCAACGGAGTTGGTGAGAGATTCACAGTGAGTAACGGACCTACAAGTAGGCTGGTTGATGATGTCGTTGGCGCAGACACGTGGTTGGTTGGTGTTTGATCGCGAGTGATCGTCCTGGTTTTGTTCCCTTGTTCTTTGATAGTACACCTTGCGGTAGAGTGTTCATTGGTTTCACAAAGACTGCAGTAGGTGTCTTTTAGATTGATGTCCACAAATTTGCGTTCGATGACGGGGTGGGGTATGTGGGGGAGGCGTTAGATATTATTAGGCGTTTAGCGGGATTGATTAGTTTACGTAGTTTTAGGATGCGAGAGTTTACAATGATTTGTGAGTGGGATTGAATTAGGTCGTCTGCTATTTTGATTGAAGCTAAGTACACGCATATACGGTTATTCGATATACGAGATGCAAATAATATGTCTTTCGGAGGTATCAGGGTGCCGATACATTGTATACAGTCTTTTAGTTTATCATCTTTGTTAACTTGGATGACGATTGTTTGGTCACGTGAAGGAGGTTTATCGAATTGAGCGATAGAAGCATATGATGAAGCTGGTTTACCGTTTGTAGGCATGTTTGAACCGGTGGGTTTTTCCGCCATGTAGGCGGTTAGCAATAATAGAGCATTTGTAGACGTATTGGAACTGGTGAGTTTTTCCGCCATACAGGCGGTTAGCGATATTGGAGCTTCTTGTTTACGTCGAAATTATCACCAAACAAAAAAATGGTAGAGTACAAAAAAAAAGATAAATTTAACATATACCAGAAAAAAAGGAAAGAGATAAGATAAGAAAGAGAGAAAAAAACTGTATTTAGAACACAAGAGCGCACGACTGTTCACTTTCACGGTTAAATACTGAATTTGAAAAAAAGAATCAATTCGTCTGTTTCAGATATTTTCCCGAAAGATCAAATAGCGCCTCTATACATTATCAAACATTTTTTAAATGATAAAACTTGAATGCAAGACTCGGTGTAAGCTGATGACGACCATTTCTGCTTATAAAAAGTCTATTAATTACAAAGCCGTAAAACACGGTGATCTGATAAAGGTGTTTGACCAACAACAAAATCTGAAATCTCGAATCCAGGTTAGATGTTCCATTATATTTCCAATTTGATAGATTTGTGTATCAAAAAAAGAAAGAAAAAAAAAACAAAAATAAATAGTCTGCTATTTTTAACATGATTAGATTTGGAGTATTATGTATAAGTTAACTTCGTACAATTCCCAACAATATCCGATCAAGGTGACACTTATCTTAAAATAATTTTATTAGAATTTTGATAAACTGTTCTCCACAAGCATTTTCCAATTGAGAACGTCTTATTAAGATCTTTATAGTTTATGCTTATAATTACTGAACAGTAATATAAGAAAATCTGTTATTTATTTAACGTCTCTTGTGGATAAAAGAAGAAGAGGTAGACAAGTTTTGAGATAGAAAAACAGAATAACAAAGTTCTTACATAATAAACAGTATCTGAGTAATTGCTCAGGATATAGTCTTTTAGTTTAGTTTTAATTAATTAATTGTTTAAATTAACTTAAGTAAGTCATGGTGTTGTACGTGGTGTGTGTGCATGGTAATTGTTAACTATTCGCACTTTAATTTGATATAAAAGCTAATAATAATAATAAGATTTGATAAACCTTAAAGGTACAATTTCGTTATATATATACATGTTGTGCCCAGAAAGTCACGAAACATGTTTTTTATCGCGTCCCTCTTGCCTGCTCTGCGTTCGAATCGGTTTGGTTAGGTGGAGCTGTCTCTCAGCTTCACAGCGCACCGCAGTTCAGTCTGTTCCTAGCATTGGTAACGTCAGCATCGGTGAATTAGTGCACCTCTGTTTGAGGACATCGTCACGACGCGCGATGGCTGATTCAAATGAATAACGTTGAGCGACCAAGTTTTTCACAAAACTCGACAAAAATGCTTCCGAAACTTATGCAATACTGAAGCAAGCCTATGGGGAGTCTGCTATGAGTTATGTGCAAGTTACGAGGTGAGTGAAAAAGTTTAGGGACTGCCAGGAAGCGGTAGACGATAATCCTCGCTCTGGAAGGCGAACCACAAGTAGAAACGAAGGAAATGTGAACCGTGTTCGTAAATTGTTGAATTCTGACCGCCCAATGAGTGTTCGATTGTTAGCTGACACCCTGAACGTTCCAAAAAGTTCTGTGTTCAGCATTGTTACGGAAGACTTGCACATGCAAAAGGTATGTACCAAGTTGGTCCCAAAACTTCTGACGAACGAACACAAATCCAATCGAGTGCTAATCGCGAGTGAACTGAAGAAACGCGTGGTAATTGAACTAGATTATTTGGACAGCGCTATTACCGGTGACTGCGCTCAAAGGACGCTGTTTTGAAAGCATGGAGGCCATTGAAGCGGCTATGATAACAGCTTTAGAGGAGTTTCCCGTTGAGGTTGTCCAGGTAGCTTACCAAGCATGGGTGAACCGACGGATAAAGTGTGTAGATGCTAATGGTGCCTACTTCGAAGAATATTCACACTCTGTACTGCAGGTCTCGCTAATAAATTTAAAAAATATATATTTCACGACTTTCTGGACGCACCATATATATATATATATATATATATATGTTATATATATCATCATAGCTTTATTTATATCACGCGTGTTACAAATTAGCTGAATACTTTCAGTTTGGTGATGGAAGAGTATGAAAAAACGATCTCACAGATGGTCACTCGCAGAGAAGAAGAAAAGAAAGATCACGAAGCTCAATTAAAAAAAATGGAAATGGAACGGGATAACACTGTACAACATTTGAATAATTTAGAGATAGCGTTTAACGATATTCATCAGTAAGACATTATTTTATCAATCACGTAACTCTATCCGCTAATAATTTTTTTATGAAAACGAAATGGGCTTTGATCGGCAACCAATTTCAGATCTTTTAACATTTTTTTACATTAATTGAAAATAATTTTGTAGGAAATATGAGCGGGGAAAAGTTGTTAACGAATCGTTGAAGAAAAACGAAGACGGTTTGAAGAAGAGTTTGGCGGATTATGAAAAATTAGTGAAAGTCGTTGAAAATAAGTACGAAATGTTAAAATCTCACGCCGCTTCTCAACTAGAAAAGTAAGTTTTTTTTTGATTTTTACCGAATTTATCATTGCATTTCTAACTGAAACACGATGCAGAGAGTATCATTAACGCGCTTTACTTAGTTTAAAAATTTGGATTAATTTTCAATGGAATGAAAGAAAGCTTAAATTAGATGACACCAAAAAGGAAGATTCAATCACTGATGTGGAATTATTTAGGAGAAAAGTATATGCGGACATAGTACTGATTACCGTTTTGGAACGTTTTAGTAATTACAAACGATTATATAAACGGACAGAATGAAAATATAATAATTCCCAAAATAATAGTCATCAAAATGATCATCATCAATCATTGAACCCTTTGGTTCGTTGTCTCCATTCGCTCCTATTCCATACTACTGCTTTTAATCGGCTGTACGTTGTGCATTTCATATCTTTTATTATTTGAGACATATAGCTCTGTTTCTCGGTCTTCCTCTCTGACGTCGGGCTTTTCTTGTTTTTCCCTCTATAATTTTCGATAATATTCCATCATTTCGCAGTATATAACCGATCATTATGGTTCTACGCTTCTTGATAGTGTTCAATAAGCTGCGAGTTTCCGCCACTCAGTTAAGGACATTTTCATTTTTAACATTTTCCTCCAGAACCACATTTCTATCCCTTCCAGTTTTTTCTTTTCGCTTTCGTTTATCACCCAAGTTTCACACCCGTACAACATTACACTTCATATGTACAATTTAATCAGTCGCTTCCGTAGGTTCACATCCATACTTTTGCTGGTTAACATCGCGTATTTTTGCATAACGGCGCTTTTTGCTAGACTGATCCTTCGCTTTATTTCCTCTGTGCTTTTTCAATTCTCTGTTATCAGATTTCCCAGATATATTGCCTCTTTGACTCTGTGTATAGTTTTATTGTTAATTATAATATCTTGTTTTTGTTGTGTACGTGTTTTCTCACATATAAGTATTTTCGTCTTGTCTTCATTTACTTTCATATTATACTTTTCTAGGTGGTTTTTTAAAATATTTAATGCTGCCTGCATTTCTTTTTCCGATTCCGTTAAGATTACTATATCATCCGCAAATCTGATCATTGATATTGTTACTCCATGTATTTGCACACCAATTTTCCGTTCTTCCAACTCTTGTTTTATCAGATTTATCGATTTTTCGATATAAATATTAAATAAGGAGGGTGACATTACGCAGCCTTGTCGAACTCCCTTGCGCATTTCTGCCTTACCTATACTCTTCCCAATTCTGAATTCCGCTATTTGGTTCCTATACAATGCTTTAATTGTTCTAGCTTCAGTTTTTGGTACTCCAATTTCTTCTAGGATATGAAATAATTTGGCCCAGCTGACTCTATCAAACACCTTTTCCAGGTCTAGGAAATCAGTTATTATTCGACTATTAGATTCTAGTTGTTTCTTTATTATCAACCGTAGAGCTAATATTGCTTCTCTCGTTCCCTTCTGTTTTCGAAAACCAAATTGATCAAAATCCAAGTTTTCCTCAATCTTCTTCTGTATCCGGTTTAATATTCGCGAGTATTTTGGAAGTATGTGACAGTAAATTTATTATTCTATAGTTCTCGCATTTATCTGCATTTGTTTTCTTGGGTATCATTACCAATCTAACTTTTTTGAAGTCTGTCGGCACTAAATCCTTCCCTTAACACTTCATTGAATAATTTTTTCAATTCTCTATGGACTTTCTCGCCTGAGTTGATTATCAGTTCTATCGGTAGTTCATCCTCTCCTACCGCCTTTCTTCCTTTTATATGTTTTAGCGCTGTATTGAATTCCGAATCCATTACATGAAGTAGTTCATGTGTGCCTGGTGGGTCTTCATTTTCTTGTTACTCGTCATCATGATATAGCTGCTTTAGGTATTCTACCCACCGGTTCTTAATTCCTACTTCGTTCGTTTCTATTTTTCCATTTTTTTCCCTAATATGAAGCTTCCTGGTTATTTGTCTTTCCTTAAAGAACTGTCTTATTCGCCTGTAAGCCTGGTCTATCTTGTGCTCCTTCAACAGAGTCTCTATTCCCTGGCATGTATCGTTTAACCATTTTTCTTTAGCTTCCTTACATTTACGGTGTATCCGGTTTCTTAATTCATTATATCTTTTTTAACCTTCTCCTGTTTTATTTTTGTATCTTCTTCTTTCATCAATATCACGCAGAATATCTTCCGTTATCCAAGCTTTCCTTTTAATTTGTTGATTATCTCTTTTTAATTCTATAGTTGTTGCTTCTTTCAATATGTTTTTTATTGCATTCCATTTTCTTTCAACATTATTATTCTTTTCTTGATTTATTACAGGTTGCAATTTTTTCTCCACTCTCGCTTTAAATTTTTTAGCTTTCTCATTATCCTGCAATAGGGCTCTGTCGTAACGTTCCTTTTGTATGTATTTTGTATTTTTCTTTTTCTTCGCATTTATCTTGCATTTTATGAGCACTAGATTGTGGTCACTATCGCAATTTGCTCCTGGGTATGCTTTACTATTAAACACCTGATTCTGGAAGTCTTACTTGACAATAATATAGTCCAGTTGGTATCTTCCTGTGTCGCCCAGTTTTGTCCACGTATATCGTCTACGTTTGTGATGCTGAAATAGTGTGTTTGTTACTGTTAGCTTATACTGTTTACAGAACTCTATTAGCCGTTCACCTCTATCATTTCTATCACCCAGACCATATTTCCCTATTTCTTTTCCTTCCTCCCTTTCGCCGACAATCGCGTTCCAATCTCCCAATATTATTAATATTTCTTCTTTATTTATCGTTTCTAGTAATTCTTCTAGCTTTTCATATATTTTTTCTACTTCTTCATCCTCCGCGTTTGCTGGTTGGCATATATAATTGGATAACTGTTATTTTGGTCTTCCCTATTTCTAGTTTTATCATAATTATCCTCTCGTTTGTCGGAGTAATACTTATAATTCTTTTGAACCAAGTTTCGTTTAAAATTATTGCCGCTCCTTTGGCACCCTCGCCTCCCGTGTGCACCACCAAAAATTCTTCTGATGTATATTGTGCTATATCCTTTGATCTTGTCTCACTCAAACCTAGTATGTCAATCTTCAATCTTCTCATCTCTGCTTTAATGCTTTCTAATTTTCCTATTTTCATTAACGATCTAACATTCCACGTTCCCACAGTTATTTTCTCAGATATAACCATTTTCTTATGTTCCAGCTGCGAACCACATCCGGAGATTCTTCGCACCCCTGTTCCATTTACGAAACGCCGGAGACTCGGGGCCATGGTATCGTTTTGTGTATTCATAGCTAGGAACAATGGAGAATTTAAGGATAAAATTAATGCAGTAGGTTCCTACTTTCTTTCTGCATCGCAGATATTCAGCCATTTGAGAAATACGTTCTTTACGCCTGAATATTTTCCATACAGCCACTTCTGCTCTAATTGCACCATGCCTGTATTGGATAATGTCTGCCCTGCTGCCGACAGACATGGGAGAGAGCTTATGGCGGTTCCAACTCGCCTTGTCGCAATGCCGTTGTCGGGTTTGTGTAGCATTTTTTAGAAGAAACTCCCCAAGGTTTCTTCACTACACCCTGATAGCATTGCCGCTCCTGGTCCGCGACTGCATTATGTAGCTAACCTCCATATCTGAAGGTCTTTCCACTATCCGCCACCTGTGAACGTGCCCTGTCCCCTTGAGCTCGGGGCCCACCGGTTGCACATATCTGCGCACCCCCCGGAGGGGGGTCAAATTAATAAACTTAAAAAGTTAACATGTTTCGGAGTCATTCTCTCCATATCGTGGTTAAATAACTACCATTATGGAATAATTGAACTCCAAAACATGTTGGCTGTTTGAATTTATTAATCTAATGACTTGTAATTTAAGAATTATTATATTTTCGTTTCGTGTGTTTTTATACTCATTTGTAATTCAGATACAAGGGAATGGTCCATTTTAAGATATGGTTTCATTAAAACTCTAATCATCATAAAAGGATTAATAGATTACTACAAAAATATAGATGTGTATATATGTATATATACGCTCGCGCGTGCGTGTAATTTATTGATATTTATAAGATGTCATATATGTATTTCTATTAAACGAATAACACTAAAATATTTCTGATAAATCTATGCGTGGCTCATTAATTTTTTTTTTTTATTTTTTTTTTTTTTGTAAAAAATCAATTTTCTGAAGTATGTAGAAATAGGATAATTTAATGAATTAACAATTCCAGACGATGCCAGAGCACTAAGTATAGTTGACTAATGACCGTTCGGGATATAAAATCGGCTAGAAGTTTATTAAAATAAAAAAGAACGTATTCGTATTCCGTACAGAGCGATTGGCTCGCATCTTAAAATTGTAGTTGTTGTTTTACTGGTGGAAAAGGTAATTTTACTGAAAATTTATTCACTAACGCCTGAATAATACGGAAAAAGTAGAAACATGTTTGCTGCAAAGTGGCTACCTGCCCGGCAATAAACCAGAAAATCGCATATAATTATATATACCTAGTAAATGTTATTTAAGAGGCTAGTATAGGATTACTCATTCTAAAGAACTGCGCATTTCATCATTTTTGATC
Organism: Icerya purchasi; assembly: GCA_039619475.1. Classification (NCBI taxonomy): domain Eukaryota; kingdom Metazoa; phylum Arthropoda; class Insecta; order Hemiptera; family Monophlebidae; genus Icerya; species Icerya purchasi. Next base: position 417,511,384 of record CM077116.1, read on the forward strand.
AAACTCAATTAGTCGTCCAAACATTTTAACCGACTGTCTGTAGCGACCGCGAAAAAAATCCAGAAATTTAGAAATTATATTGAAACGATTTCGCCGTATTTCAGGTTAAACTAAATTAAATTTCATGTCATGGCAGGAAAAGAATAGTTTAACTGAAAAAAAAATAAAAAACCCGGAAAAGAGTAAATATTGTTAAGAGAAAAAGAGGCTATAATGCGGAATAAATAAAATAAAATAATAATAAGGGAAAAAAAGTTTTAACATAATTTAAAAAAATGAAATGTAACTGATTAAGAGTAAATTCAGTTCCCGCGACATGTTAGTGGTATATTAAGACGAAAAAGATAATAATCTTTCCACGATTGGTCATGTGTATTTGCCGCAATTGTAAACGATATAAATACGAAATAAAGACACACTAAATTGGTAAGGTTAAGAATTTTTTCCGGGTCGTAATAAAACTAAGCGGATCAGTAAAAGGAGTTTTAAAAAGTGATACGCGGTAATTTATATCCGTAAAGAAATGAAGAGCTCAAAAGAAATTGTAGAAAAAAGCCGTCCAGTCGTAAGTCTTTTGTCTTTTTTTTATTTTAAACGCTTACGTAAATGATGCGCCGTCATGAACGGCGAAAATTCGGCGAGTTATTTTTAATTCGATGGGCCGAGTGATTATCAAAATGAGCAATTAACGAATCGAAAAAGATGAGGTTTAAAAAGTTTTCCTTATTTATTTATGTGTACGTTCAAAAGTGAGAAGAGAGAGGAAGAATGAAAAATATTACACGTAAACAACTCTGACAAGGAGAGGTCACGATCTGCGGGTCACCGATTTTGATGAAACTTTGCACATCGATGGAAGACCATGAGTATATAAACTGTGTAAAATACTATTAGAGTGCAACGTTTTGATTTACGCGAGAAATTACAATTTTTAGAAGCCGAATTTAACGGATGATATACATAGCCGTTTAGACAAAAATATGCAATAAATTCCAGATTATGTTTATATTTATTTTACGCAAATAATTCAGAAGACTGATTATTCCAAAATTAAGTATATTAAACAAAAAAATTATTAAAAAACAATAAAATAATTTAAAAAATTCAATTTTTAATTTCATAAAAATTTAAACATGTCATTTATTACATTTATATACTATAAAAACACAAGTTACAATGTATATGTTTTGTGGTGTAGCGGTAAAAGTGACGTCTATTTGTACATACTTGGAAATAAGGTTAGGTATATGCGAGTTCGAATCCCCCCGTGCGGGTGTCCCGTAAAACTTTTGATTCTTATATTTTAAATTACCAATTTTTAACTAATTATTTCAATTCTTTATACATAAACTACATAAATATAATAACAATTTTTAAACATTTAAATTATTTAACGACTGTTTTTGTGCATGGCTTCCCTCTAAACATTCAAATAAACGTGAAATATTTTTAAATGTAAATGAAATTTGTTTTTCAAATGAAAAATTAAAAGAACTCTACACTTGTGGTAATAATTCATTTATATGTTGCAGTAAATGTCGCAGGAATTGCTGTTTTTTTTGTTTTTATGATCTATGTCACCCCAAATTATGTAAATAAAAATTAAGTTTGCAGCATTTTAATTATAACTGACATTCATCAACTCTCTTATTTTATATGTAGATAAGTATATTTTTTTATTTATATTTATTCGTTGTGCATAAAACATATTTATCTTACGCTTTATTATATTTATGTAGTTATGTATAAAGGATTGAACTAATTAGATAATAACAATTAATAATTTAAAATATAAGAATCAAAAATTTTATGGAACACCACACGATGGGGGATTCGAACCTGGACACCTTACTTCCAAGTATGTATAAATAGACGTCACTTTTACCACTACACCATAAAACATATACAATGTAGTTTGTGTTTTTATAGTATATAAATGTAATAAATGACATGTTTAAATTTTTATGAAATTAAAAATTGAATTTTTTAAATTATTTTATTGTTTTTTAATAATTTTTTTGTTTAATATACTTAATTTTGGAATAATCAGTCTTCTGAATTATTTGCGTAAAATAAATATAAACATAATCTGGAATTTATTGCATATTTTTGTCTAAACGGCTATGTATATCATCCGTTAAATTCGGTTTCTAAAAATTGTAATTTCTCGCGTAAATCAAAACGTTGCACTCTAATAGTATTTTACACAGTTTATATACTCATGGTCTTCTATCGATGTGCAAAGTTTCATCAAAATCGGTGACCCGCAGATCGTGACCTCTCCTTGTTAGACAGATTTTGAAAAGGCTTAATTATGTAAAATGTAAAAAACAACTCAATGAATGTAATTATGAAATCGAGAATTCAGAAAATTTATCTTTTAGGTTTATTAAATTTAAAAGATATCTCAATGATGTACTTATGAAAGCGAGAATTCAGAACATTTGTCTTTTAAGTTTACTAAATTCATTTTCATGTTTGAAAAGTAATTAATCGTTTAATTCCAGAGCGAACCAAGAATTAGAATTAATTACCCAGTCGTACGATAATGAGCAGGCAAAATTGAAGGCGCTGTTAAGAAAATCCGATGTTCAAATAAATTCACTACAAGATGCACTGGATAGGAAAGCGAAAGAGAACCAAGAACTGACCGCGATTTGTGATGAATTAATTATAAAGTTATCGTCGCATTCCAATGGGCAAACTTAATCGTAAGTTTGAACAACATTTTTATTTATATTTTCCTGATTATCGTCGTTACTACTGCTATATCGTTAAGTAAATGTATGTTGCATCATTTTTTGTTGTCTTCTTTCTCAAAAGCATATTTATATATGTATGTATATATATATTAAAATTTCGAACGGACGTTTCGCTTGCATATCTATACTGTGTATTTTTTTCTGTTATACCCAATACTGTTTCAAACTAGTTAGTCTACATTGGTGTAATTTTTGAAAAAACCGAACCATCATTTCCTCTAGTAATTTATATTTTTTGCCTCTTGTTAATGTAATGTTTTTTGATTATATAAGCACCATTTAATCGCTCTCAATTTGTATTATTTAAGTACGTTTTTTTAAAATTTTTTCAGTTTATATTTAATTTACGTTAATTTGTATATAACAGGAATAATGATTTGTTTTTTATTAACTTCGCTGTAATGGAGTATTACATACACTTTTTTCAGTTTACACAGTCATTCTAATTCTCTGTTAATGCTTGTTCGTTTGTTCGTGCATTTTTTATCGTTATTTTTACGAATGTTTAAAAGTCTCACTTCTTTCCAATTGTTAATCGCTCCCATTAATCGACGCGTTCAATGAACAAAATAGATAAGAGTTGGCAAAAAAAATGAACAACTCTTTTCTTTGTTATAATTAAAACTTTTACATTTTCATACTTCTAGTAAAAGTATCTCTTTTAATGCGATAATAGTTCAAAGTTCCTTTTTATTTCAAATAATTCTCAATATTAACGGTGGTATGCATATGTTAAATGCGCACCACTGGTAGTTATGAAATTTGCAAATTGATAGTGTAACTTTAATATTTAACAATGGCATTTACATATATATATACACCCTGTCAAGAAAGTATCGGGAATTGTTAAATAAAACGAACAATTTTTAATTTTCATCCAAATTTATTTTGTCACCTTCAAAATAACATCCATTCGAAGCGATGCACATATGCCAACGCTTTTTCCACTCGGCAAAGCACTTCTGATAGGCGGTTTCCGGGATGGCCTTTAGCTCTCGCGTCGCATTCGTCTTGATGTCATCAATCGATTCGAAGCGCATTCCCCGTAGCGGAAATTTGAGTTTTGAGAATAGGAAGAAGTCGCAGGGTGCTAAATCTGGTGAATACGGCGGTTGTTCGATGATATTTACCGAGTGTTTGGCCAAAAACTCATTCACAATTATGGCTTTGTGAGACGGCGCATTATCGTGATGGAGAATCCAAGAATTGTCGACCCACAAATCGTTACGTTTACGACGGATAGCCTCTCTCAAACGTCTCAAAACACTTAAGTAAAACTCTTTGGTGACTGTCTGTCCGGCTGGCACATATTCATAGTGTACCACGCCTAGAATATCGAAGAAAACAATCAACATGATCTTCACTTTCGATCGGCTTTGGCGAGGTTTTTTCGGCTTTGGCGCGCCAATTGGCCGCCATTCGGACGATTGCTGGTTCGTAAGCGTGTGGTACTCGTACACCCATGTCTCGTCACCAGTAATTATCTTTTCCAAGAAGGTAGGATCCAAATTGGCTCGATCCAGCATGTCTGCAGCTACCTGTTCTCGGTACTTTTTTTGAAAGAAATTCAGGTCTTTCGGAACAAGCCGAGCCGCAACGCGTTGCATACCCAATTTTTCGTGCACAATCGTACGTACGCTCTCGTGTGACATGCCCAATCCATGAGCCATCTCTCTCAAGCTCACATGACAATTTTCAGCAACGATTTCCTTGATTTTATCGACGTTATCATCGGTCACACTCGTTGAAGGCCGTCCAGAGCGAGGCATGTCTTCGACCGTCTCCCGACCATCCTTGAACGCTCTGTACCACTCGTAAACCCGCGTTTTTGATAAAGCAGATTCACCAAAAGCCTTCTGTAACATTTTCAGTGTATCGGCACAAGAAATTTCGTTCGAAACACAGAATTTAACACAAGTACGTTGTTCAATATTTTCACTCATTGTAAAACTTCGACAAAACACTTCAAGTCGACTGATTTTAACAGCTGCTGTAAACACACTGGTTGACAGATCGCGCTAAAAATAGGCATCATAATACAAAACAGTTGTACCAACCTGGAAAAAAAAAATTATCTGCCTAGCTATTACCCGGGAGATTTAAATTGACAATTCCCGATACTTTCTTGACAGGGTGTATATTAAAAATTTGCCATGTATCTGCAATTAAATAACCTTGTATAACGTAGTTATTAGAATATGTAGCAGCATTTGTCTATAAATACATACATTTCTTTCTGATTGACGCCAGTGTATTCACAGATTCTCTGTCACGCTCAGCAGTATTACCTACGAACTAGTAGTATTCTTTTTATTGAAATTAGTCATTGTTGTTAGTTTCCACTTAAATTGTTCATACGTTATAAAAGTAGAATAGAAAATCAGTTCACTACAATTCGTATTTTCTTACGATTACATATTTTGTTTTAATTTGATGTCTCGTAATGAATTATGAATACGATATATTAAATAAATACGAAATACAAAAAACATGCACACTAAAATTATAATTCTATGCCGACAATTTTAGAATTGCTTGATTCATATTACCAAAACCGATCGGCGTATAATTAAAATTTTTATGAATATGTTTTTTGTGATTTTATCTATTTAATATACTGTATTGCTTTAATGTTACTTCTTTGTACATAGGTACTTCCCAATCTCATTTAGCGTGCTTTTTTTTTTTTTTTTTTTGTTTTTTATCGCATTGCGTAATTTTGTTATTAGGAAATTTTTGTGACTTGTTAGGTTGCAGATTTGATACTAAATATGTTCAAATTTGTACAAAAAAATCATTACTTTTTATGTCATTCTTACGGCATTCTAACCCGGTAAAGAGCACTGCCCTATTTTTTAAGTTTCAAGCGTAATTTATAAAAACCGAGTTCCGTGTTACTTTATCGTGTGGATACATAGGGTGTTCCATACGCTGAATTCGAGTTTCTTGGCATTCTTATCACTTGTAGTGCAGTGAAAATCTTGAATAAAGCTTCTTTGTTTTGTTTTCAAATTGATTGCTAGCAAATTTTGCATTAATTGACGCAATCTTGCAGTCGCGTTTAAAAAGTTCCTCCTTTTAATAAGCAAAAATGAAATAAACGATTATCCTTCAAGAAAAACAAAAAAACAACTATCGTTCTTATTAAATAGCGAAGATGGTGATAATTGTCTAACCTAATGTAACACTTGTGATAATATTTCGCTGAATCGTATCCAGGTCTTTCATATTTTATACATTTACAGTTATATTCTAATTTGCTTAAAAACACAATTCAAAGTTTTGTGATTATTTTAAGCTAGACGCGTGATATTTTTTTATACTGTTTCAGAATTAATCGTCGTACATATTTAACTGTAAGGCACTTAATAAGATTACCATTTTTGTATCGAAAATTTGAATCATATTCATAATGTTAAATTTATAAGTGAATTACGTATTAGCGATGAATTTTTTTAGTTTAATTTTAAAAATATGCCGAATTTAAAGCGTATAAGTCGTATAAAAATACATGTTTTTTAACCCTGATAGATGTTATTTTTTCGAGTGAAAATTTTTAACCGTTAACACTCCCAAATCGGAAACGGATATCGCACTAAAGTAAAGGTAAATTATATATAGCTAAGTGCACAGGTATCTATTTATTTCAGTTAACATTTCAGTATTTGTCAAATCACTTGCAATTACATTTATTGCTGCTGAGTTTTATTCCAACTTTATTGACACCTGAGGATAAGCACCGTCACCGTCGAATGCCAGACAGTAGCAAAACTAACAGCTTTTATTTGATAATTTTTACTAACTTCAAATGATGGTGACTTCTTTTAACCAGAAACAACGATTAAAGCTGCAGCAAAAACGCAGGCGTTTACATTAAAGAAAGTTCACCTAGCTAACATAAGGTGTCTCTGCTATGACTATTCGCTGAAAATTACTCACTTCATACAAAAAGAATGTGTGTGTACTTTTACGATATACTTTAGTGGCAAGAAGTATGCAATAGGCAGGTTCCATTCGCTAAATTAGTTCACTTCTCTCTGATTTGGACATTTTCGAAAATATTTTTCTACCTGTATATTGTAGTATGTAACAGATTTAAGGAGGGTGCTTAAAGGAGCATATTTGTATAATTTCTTTTGAGTTCGTTTGAAGGTAACTTTTTAGGAATTTGGTAAATAAGCATCATTAAACAGTACACATATAATAAAAATGACACTAGGGCTGCCGCTAATTAATGTCGCAGCTAGCAGATTTTGGCACCTCTTAACTTAACGAAAAGAGTATAAATTAATTAATTTATTATATTATAATTTGAAAGTGTTTTAAAAAAATCAAACGTTTACCTGTTCACAAATTACAATAATCGAATCATTTTTTAAATTTTACGCGCGAGAGATTGCTACAGTTTCCTAATATGCGACAGAAATAGTAAGGGAATAAACAAACGATTTGTGGAGACAACCATGCAATAGTCTATATGGTTCTTAAATTTGCTGTGATTTTCTCTTTTCCGAGAAGAATGAAATTCAAATTCTATGTATCGTAAATATCCAGGTTTTTTTTTGGGGGGGGGGGTCTTTTTTCTCCTTGGGTTTGCTAACAAAAAGTATTGGCCCAGCAAAATGAAAGAGATGAATGAAACAGAATAAGTGCTATATGTTTACTTTGTGGGATATGGAACGAAGGAACACTTCCTGAGCGGGAACAAAAGAATAGGCATAGAAAAAAGAGAGATGTCTAGACCCGGTAGGAACAAATTTCCTTTCGCTTTTTGGTAGATATTAGTTATAAAGTCACTCATAAGATTAAAAGAAAAATCACACTACTTGTACTTCGCGAAATAAAAGAAGAGGCAAAATTAAAAGAACACTCCTATCGGCAATATGAACATCTGTCATACAGTCCAAACCCTTTTCAGATAATTTCAGCTAATATTAATGTCAATGTAGGCTATTTAACTGTTGCTGCAATTTACTGTTATCCAGAATTCATAATACCTTCCACGAAATATGATAATATTTTTTCTAACTTAGGTAATAGCTTCATCTGTGGGGGTAATTTTAACTCTAAAAAAAGTGTATTATGGGCTTCAAGAATAACAAACAACCATAGTAAAAAAACTTACAAGTGCAATTAATCGTAATTCGTTGACAATATTATCCGCTAATGGCTCCAACCTACTGGCCAAAACATTCGAACAGGCTGCCAGATGCGTTAGATTTTTATGTCACACGTGGTGTTCACAATTATAATAAAATCTGTGAAACAAAAATATATTTATCCTCAGATCATGTACCAGTCATGGCTATACTGGATACAAATCCCATACAAGATTATAAACAAAATTATTTACAAAATAAAACTACCAACTGGCTCAAGTTCTCACATATTATAAACGATGATATCAAATTGAATATAAAATTAAAAAATAGCGATGACAAATACTGCTCTTACGGACTTCATAAAACTTATTCAATCTGCTTGTAATAATTCTATAATATATAAATAAAATCATGAGAACACCAAAAAATATGTTCCGATAGAAATGAGAAAATTGATAAAACAGACTAGAGCTACTAGAAGACGATGACAGATAAACCGCTACCCATCTATGAAAACTATGTACAATAGACTTCACACAAACTTATAAGAAGCAATAAAAATATATAAAAATAAATCATTTGAGCAGTATTTAAACTTGTTAAATATAAAGGACAATTCATTATGGTTTGCTACAAAAAAATTACTTAATCAAAGCAAAGAACAGTACAATATCAAACTGGATAATAATAAATGGGCAAAAACTGACGAACAAACGACAGAAACTTTTGCTGATCACCTGGAAAAGATATTTACTCCACATGACGATTCAAATATTGTACACCCCAAATATGTGAAAAGTTTCTTAGAAAGTCTGTTGTAAATGCAGCTTCCTACAAAGTCGTTCTCGCCCAAGAAAGTAGCAAACTGTCTAAAATCAACTCGCAATAAAGCTCCAAAAGCGGATAAATTAACTGGCGAAATATTGATTAGATTACCTCAGAAAGCGGCTATGGTACTCTGCTGTATGTATATTTAACTGATGCTACGAAATGGATACTACCCGAAGCAATGGAAACAATCAATAATACTAATGGTCTTAAAACCTGGAAAACCTCAAACCTCTTTATGTTCTTATCGGCCAATAAGCTTACTTAGTATGTTATTCAAGGTCTTTAAGAAATTATTATTAAAAAAGATTTGTTTGATAGTAGAAAATCAAAAGGTTATTCCTAATCATCAGTTTGGCTTTCGACAATTCAACAATGTTGCGGACTTGTAAATGCAGTGGCAACGGTTCTTGAAAAAAAAGCAAAAGTATGTTTAGTGATCTTCTTGGATGTAAAACAAGCTTTTGATCGTGTCTGGCATATCTGATTAAAATTTAAACTAAAACAGATGATACCACCGGATCTCTATCTACTACTGGTGGCGTACCTAACAACTAGAACATTCTCAGTCAAAATTAGTGAGGTAATTTCTGCAAAAAGAAAAATATGTGCTTCGGTTCCACAAGGAAGTCTGTTGGGCCCAATATTTTATTTAATATACATAGCAGACACATGTCTTTAATCAGACAATTCTGGCTACATTTACGGACGATATAGCATTAATGGCCTGTAACGAAAATCCTGATTTTGCGAATATAGCAATTCAAGATCATATCGGTAACGTACAAACGTGGACCAACAACTGGAGAATTAAGTTTAATGCTAAAAAATGTCAACAAATAGCTTTCACTAATAGACCTATTACATGTTCGAATTTAATAATAAATAATTCTGAGATATCGCAAGTTAATTTCGTGAAATATCTGGGAATACATTTGGATCGCAGACTAAACTGCCGTTTTCATATAGAACAAATTAGTAGAAGAGTCTGGGCACGAGCCAAATTGCTGTATCCAATAGTAGGAAGAAGGTCTAGTTTAAGTCTGGATTTAAAAAGACGGATATATCTCATGGTTATAGCGCCAATCATCTCGAAGTATGACATAGAGCTGTACGGAAATACTAAAGCAAGTAACCTATTACTAGTACAGAGGCACCAATCAAAGATAGTTCGCATGATGGCCTCGACTCTTAATTATGTCTCTAATCATACTCTCTACAAGGACTTAATATTCCATTAGTCAAAGATGTACATGTACAACGGTATCAAAGATTCTTCGATAAACTTAGTCTTAGTGATAATGCTAATATTATTTCGGATATCAAGAAATACGTTGCCAGGCAATCCTAGGAGAAGATTAAAAAGAACATGTTTCCGGGACGCTCTCTCTCGTAATGGCACTATAACTAGTATCCATCATCTGTAAGGACAGGTTCGCTTTTGCGTCCAACTGATAATAGGACTGTCAAGCGTGCCTCGGTCATTATTATACTACGCCCACTGTGTATTACCAAGTATCCGAAAGATAAGTGGCTCCAACAAAATTCAACGCAGAACAAGAAAGAGAAGAGGATATCACGCGTCAGTAGACCGATATTTCTTAAGAGCACATACATGTGTAATTTAATATAGTGTATAATATTATCAGTTGCCTCATATCCACTGGGAGAGAAAGCAATATCGCTTTTAATTTTTTTTTAAAATCATTATTGTGAAATGCCAATTATGGCCAGGTTTAGCCGGCGTGGCAAAAAAAAAAAAAATTAACACGATCAGATACAATCATAAGTCAAACGTAAAACTATCCAAAGGCACATAAATATGCAACCTTTAAAACATACTTACATAGGATACACAATACCCCAATAAGTGAGAAAAGTAAAAATAATGAAATAAATTTAATAAAACAAATAGCAAAAAATAACTACAATCCTAAAATTATGGACAAACTAAATCAAAAGGTAACAAACAATCTGAAATACAGAAATACGAGTAGAAATATAATAAATAAATCAAAAACAAAAGAACAAAAATGTTTAACATTTACATACATCAATCAAAATATAAATATTTTAACAAACATTTTCAAAAATAATATGATTGGATACAAAACAAACAATAAATTATTTAACAAATTAATAACATTAACCTCAGAAAATAATAACAATGAAATTAAATTCGAAAAACCAGGTATGTATTTATTAAAATGTAACAGTTGTAATAAAATTTATATAGGCCAAACTGAAAGAAATTTGAAAACGAGATATAAGGAATATGTACGAGTATATGTGATCAAATATTATCCTGAAAAATCAACATTTGCTGACCACATAAAGAAAATCATACAATAACATATAATATACCAACAGATATGACCATTTTAAGAATAGTTGCCAACAATAAACTTTTGAGCACAGCAGAGGATTATTATATTAATAAATACGGTCGACTCGCGATCATCCGAATCGATTTTTCAAAAAAAAATAAATAAATAAATAAAAAAATAAGAAAAAGCTAAAGCGCTTTTATAAAATCCACAGCTACATGCAGTACGTATCTGAATATTTGTTTACATTCGCTGTAAATGAAGATGCTGTGAAATTTTTAAAAATTGGTTTCACAAACAGTTTACGCCCGCAGTTGCGAAACATTTGTCCGATAAACAGTTACTGAGAAAAGCAATCCTTATTCTCGACAATGTACCTTCCCATCCGAAAACTGAGGAGTTACAAGATAGTGGTATAGAGGCACAATGTTTCTTCCAGCAAATGTTACATCGGTTTGTCAACCTATGGATCAAGAGGAATCCTAGAGGCCTTAAACAAAAATATCGACGCCGCCTTCTCACCAGACTAATATCAAACGTTGAAAATGATAAGGACTGTCAGGTTACTTTAAAATCAGTTAATATGCTTGATGTTATCGCACTTGGAGTTATCTGAGAGATGGGAAGAGATTAATTCTATAGCATTAGTACGGTCGTGGAAAATATTATTAGATCATAAAGTCAGTGATAAATGGGATGCAATTGACAAACAATGCAATTTGGATAGTTCAAAAAACAACGAGAAGCTTGTTTACCTAATAAAAAATATTCCGGGATGTGAAACGGGTAATACGGATGACGTTACAGAATGGATGAGCCGCGATGAAATCAAAAAAACGGCATACGAGGATATTGTGGCCGTGGTACTCAACGAGGATCCAGTTGAAGAAAATACTGATAACGAGCCCCTTCAAAGAGTTATACCACGCGATGAAGAACTGAAGGTGATCGAAACAGCGCCGGAGTATATTATTCAACAGGAAGAAGCGTCGCCGGCTGATATCATTTGTTTACGCAAGTGACGAGATATATCGGCAAGGAAGAGAATGCAATCAAAGACACAGACCTTAATCACAGACTTCTTTAATTAGTTAATTTTCATGTTTACTTTTTTATAGCGTAAGTTCATTTTCATTTTTTCATTTAGTTTGCAGTATTTAACCTCGCTATCCGGACCGGTTGACCGCCCAATTAATCCGGATAATCGCGAGTCGACTGTACAAAGACATGACATTAAACATACAACAAACAGTACCAAGGAATATTTTATTTAATATCAAAACTTAATAAAATTAAAATATATATTTTTCATTTTTTATTTTATTTTTTATTATTTTCATTATTATTTCATCAATTTTTATACATCTTTTCCACAGTTACGTAGACCAGCTAATATAATATACCGATTTATTTCTTAATAATGACTAAATAACGTAAATAACAACAAAATAAAATTCAATCCATAAATATGTCGCACAAATGACGAAACCGGTCGGACAATTTTATTGTATTTATTGTGTTTTTATATGTACTGGTCGTTCATTTTTAATGTGTTTTGAACAATTTGAGTCTATTACAATATAAAGTTATAGGTATATTTTTTGTGAATTGTGAATGTCGTTCAAGTAATATAAAAAATATAACATTAGTAACCGAATGTTAACGGTCAATTTCCATTCCTTAAATTTATAATATGTTATATAGAACTGTTTACAGTAGAAAAATACTTATAATTATTTTCATTGTTTGCATCATTATCATCATTAATTTCAACAATACTCAGATTATTTGTACTTTCAATATTTTCATTATACATTCTAAAAAGGATACAAAACGCCGATGGTAACTGAAGTAATAAGAAATGAAACTGTTTGCTTCGAATTTACGTAAATATCTTGTAAAAACCGCGTCGGTCGTCGTTTCATATTTGGTAGTACTGAGTTTTCGATCATTGGACATAGTTAAACCTAATGCTTCATTGAAAAATTACAACATTGCATTATTAAAAGTGTTCGTTATCAGTGATAAAAGTCGTGTTCTATTGTGTTCGGATTTTATCTCCACCAGAGCGGTGAGTTCGTTCCATTTATTACTCGTAACTCTTGTTGCGGGATTTTCGACTTATTTTCGTTCGCTCGTAATTTCAGATTCGTGTGTATTCTTCCGTCTCTTTTTTTTTTTTTTTTCCCTCGCATGTTTATTTTATTTACTTTCAATTGTTCTTTTCCGATCACCTTTTCGCTTGAGCGTAAATGAGCGTTTCCAAAGGGGGCCGCTCCGCGGCCTCCCCCAATAAACTTTCAAACAATCATTTATCGCTTAACGTAATGGATATAGATCCTTCAACTAAGCGAAAGCCCTCTAGTCCTTTAACCCCTCCTCCGTCTTCATCTACTAAGGAATTACGCCTGACACAACCGGATACTCCTATCTCCGATATTCCTTTAAGTAATAATAACAACACATCCAGTACCACTAACCAAAATAGTAACAATACTAGTATCACTAATAATACCGCTATCAACTGCAGTAATGATAATAACAATTTCAATAAAAATAATAACAGCATTAACAATAATAATTCCAACACTGAAACCACCACTGAGGCCATCTTCCCTTCCAACCATCCCGGTCCTTTCACAGTTTTTGTCGAAAATTGTACCTCCGACGAGAATATTGGCAACCTTCACCCGCTAGCTTTGGCTAAGCTCATTAGCAAAGTCTCCACTTCTTTTACTGACATCAAATCCCAAGGTAGGGGACGCATTTCGGTCTTCTTCCCCAATGCTTCTTCCGCTAACTCCTTTCTCAACAACTCCTCTTATTTCACCGCCAACAAAATCAAGGCCTTTATTCCTCTTAATACCTTATATAGAATCGGTGTTATTACCGGAGTTCATCCCTCCTTTTCAGTCGAAGATATCAAAGAAGGGCTTGAATTTCCAAACTCTGTTATCTCTATTCGACGCATTTTCCGTTCCTCCGAGGGTTCCAAAGTACCCACCAAAAGTGTAGAGTTAAAATTCCACAAATCTTCCCTTCCCGAATATATTTCCATCTTCAAACTTCGCTTCCCGGTCTCTCCAAGTATTCGCTCTCCCACGCAATGTGCAAAATGTTTTCTTTTTGGGCATATTGCACGACATTGCAGGAGTTCTCACTCGATCTGTTCCCATTGTTCTTCCCAGCACCTCTTCTCCGAATGTGATAGTCTCCAGGAGCCTCCTCTCTGTCGCAACTGCAAAGGTTGTCACAGTTCGTCCGATCGTCGCTGTCCTGAATGGCAAAGACAGAAGGACATCAAAAAAATCATGGCCTTTGAAAACATATCCTTCCATGAAGCCTCCAAATTAAAAGCTTCCAGCATAGTCTCTCAAGCGTTTTCCTATGCTAACCGAGCCGCCGCTCCTGTTCCCTCTCTAAGCACTTCTACCCTTCCACGAAAAGTAACGCCTCTTCCTAGCCCAAAGTCCCCTACTTTTCATAAATCTCCCAAGTCCAAGTCGCATCCCAAACCCCTTCCCCACTTTCCTCCTATCCCTTCTCTGTATTCCCCTGCACCATCAGCCGGATGGGCTCTGAATAGAGTTGGATCCTCTTCCTTCAACTCGTCTCCAGCTGAAAGTCATCTCCCTCTTGTTCAAAATAGTGCTCCTATCCACCACATCGATACCTCTTCTAATATTTGTAATTTATCCACTGCCATCATCCAACTCCTTTCATCTTTCAACATAGCCGCATCCCCTTCATTCGGGGACAACCTTTCATCTTTCCTAGCCAATAATGTTCAGTTCAACTAACTTTTCTTCTATTCTCCATTTTTTATATTTCCTACATCTTAGTCGTTCTTCCATCTCCTGCCACATCAGATCAATTGCAAAGTTGAAACCTACTTACATGAGAAACTCCACCACTAGGCTACGATACATTACTGCCGCAATAGGAAGCCTACAAACTTGCATTAAACCAAGTTCGTGCAGGCATTCCTCAGATTTAAAAATGATCCTTCCATCAAATCTTCTATACGCTACGTACACTGTAGGAAGTCTACAAACTTGCATAAATCCAAGTTCGTGCAGACATTCTTCAGAACTATCACTGATGCTTCCAACAGTAAAAAGCTATTTTCATAAGAGGCCATGTCATATTTTGAATAGGCCTCCCTTCTGCTCCTCTACTTTGGAAGTGAGCCTATGCGGCACTTCCTTTAAGGCATTTTACTCCCTCTTTATATCCTACTTTACTGCTCTCGTCTTTCCTTTCCCTTTTGTCATTATCCTACTATGTCGCAGCTTCCGTCCTTAAACATTATACAATGGAATTGTCGTAGCCTACGAGCTAACAAACAAGCTTTAGAGGGTCTACTTGACCTCTATAACATTCATGTCGCTCTGCTGTCTGAAACGTGGCTGAAATCATCCTCCTCCATCCATTTCAGAGGTTTTTCCATAGTTCGAGCTGATCGTGTGGACGGGTATGGTGGAGCTGCCATCCTAATCAGGAGCGACTTATCATACCAATCGCACACTATCCCTTTCCTTCCACCTCCCTATCCTAACTCCCCCAATATGATCCATATTTCTCTTCTAAATCTGTCCCTAAAGCCTATCCATATCGCTTGTGTCTACAACCCTCCCACCGCTAGTCTCTTCAATATTCCGCTTTCCTCATTCCTTACAACCCTGTCAGAACCATACGTCATTGGTGGAGATTGGAACGCTCATTCTCCCCTTTGGGGCTGCACTCGTTACAACTCCAACGGCTCTGTGCTGGAAGACTTTATCCTGAATCATAACCTCTTCCGCCTCAACGATCATTCTCCCACCTACTTTAAAAACGCTTTCTCCTCAAGTTCGGTGGACCTCTCCTTTACCTCTCCCGATGTAGCTCCTAAATGCTCCTGGAGAACACTTGATGGCACTTTTGGTAGTGACCATGTTCCCATTCTCCTATCCCTTAATGACGTCTCTCCTCCTACCCAATCCAAGCCTCTCCATTCCTCTCGATAGATTCTTTCCAAAACTGATTGGACCAAATTTCGTTCATTGATGGACGATTCTCTCCCTCATATCCTGGCGAATTCTGATCCTATAGCCCAATACAACTTGTTCACTCAATCCCTTCATTCGTCCCTTTCTTCATCCTCTCCGCTTGTTCCCAATAATCATCACCGAAAAGCGCCCTCTGCCTCCTCACTCTGGTGGAACGAAGAGTGTAAACAGGCTTTCAAACAAAGTACTGTTACATTCAAATCATTTCGTTCGCGGTCCTCAATGTCCAACTTTCTTGCTCACAAAGAAGCCAATGCGAGGGCTCGCTTTGTTCTTAAAGCGGCTAAGAGAAATTCTTGGAAACAATTTTGTTCCGCTTTTTCTAAAGACACGCCCTTCTCGCAGATTTGGAAGATGGCTAAGGCTTTTACTTCTCCCCTTTCCAAGCGCCCGGTACATCCCTCTCCCGCACTGCAACATCTCCTTTCCTTTCTAGATTCTATCGCGCCCGCCTACGCTCCTTCCCTTGAGGAAATCTCGCTTCCTGTTCTTACACCCAACTCAGAGTCTCACTTCTTATCTCTTCCTTTCCGTTATGATGAGCTACTATCTATCCTTAATAAATCCTCCAACTCCTCACCAGGTTTAGATGGTATATCTTTCCTTATACTTAAAAACCTCTCCACGCTTTCTTTGCATTTTCTTCTGAATATCTTTAACTCCTTCCTACTCTCCGGATCTACACCTAAATCCTGGAATGACTTTGTTATCATCCATATACCTAAAAAAAATCAATCTACGTTCCGTCCTATTTCTTTAGTCTCCTGTCTTCGTAAACTGTTTGAAGGTATGGTGAACAAGCGACTCGTCTGGTGGCTGGAACACAATGATCTAATTCCTTACAATACATATGTTTGGCTTTCGCCCGGGGTTGGGCCCGGTCGACTGCATCAGTCTTTTCCTATCAGACGTCTACAAAGCTTTCATAGAAAGAAAATTCACTGTTGCTACATTTGTTGACGTCTCCTCTGCATTTGATAATGTCCACCTTCCTACTCTATGCGCCAAGCTTCTTGGGCTTAACGTTCCATCTAATTTCATCTTTCTGATCCTAAACTTGTTCCAAAATAGATCCCTCTTCCTCTCTACTCCCTCCCGTGTCATTTCCAGATGCATCCACCGGGGACTTCCTCAGGAATCATGTCTTAGCCCCACTCTTTTCAATATCTATCTCCTTAATATTGCTTCCCTCCCTACAATTTCCTCCTCTCTCCTTTTCGCAGACGATATCCTCATCTACTCCAGTTGTAATGATGTGGCCGCCGCCAACGAAGAGATCAATAACTCTTTATCTATCCTTAGTATCTCCCTCGCCTCAATTCACCTCTCTCTCTCTCCTTCTAAGTCCTCTTCTATGGTGTTCTCCCTCCGCCCCTACAATCAAGCTTTGGTAAATATTATTTCATCTAACATTCCGATTCCGCTCGTCAGCTCCTTCTGCTATCTTGGCGTTATTCTCAACAGCCGACTCACTTTCTATGAACACATCAACTATCTCTACAATTCTTCCCTCAAAAGACTCAATCTCCTGAAAGCCCTTTCGCCATCCAAATGGGGTGGTGACCCTTCCATTCTCCTAATCCTTTACAAGGCTATAATTCGTTCCAGAATCGATTACTGCTCCTTCATCTATGGAAACTCCTCTAAATCTCTCCTCACCAAACTGGACAAAGTTCAAAACTGCTGCCTTCGGTTGTGCATTGGAGCGCTAAAATCTTCTCCCATTCCTGCTATCCTCTCTGAATCTGCTATGCAACCACTGTTTATCCGCAGATCGCAGCTTGGTTATAATTTTCTAATTAAACGGCT
Organism: Icerya purchasi; assembly: GCA_039619475.1. NCBI lineage: Eukaryota > Metazoa > Arthropoda > Insecta > Hemiptera > Monophlebidae > Icerya > Icerya purchasi. Next base: position 417,529,263 of record CM077116.1, read on the forward strand.
TTCTGTGTCCTCATCTAATCTTATCTCTTCCTATCTTAGTATTAAAAACCAATGGCGATTTGCTCCTCACAAAATCCCAATCCTTTCTCTCGTAGCAGCTCGAGTCTCCAATTTTTCGCCTTATGTCTTTTCTTATTCCAAGCTTTCTTACTTTTCCCATGACTTTTCCAGCATTTGGCAGACTATTAATCTCTTCTCTCTCCCTCTCCAAACCAGCTCCACCGCACATTCTTCAATCCAAGCCGAATTCTTCCACATGCTGGACACATCTTTCCCTTCTCATCTAACATTCTTCACTGACGGTTCTAAAAACGAAAATGGGGTCGGCGGCGCGTTTACCTCCCTCTCACTTAATCACTCTGAGTCCTTCAAGCTCCCTTCCTTCTGTTCTATCTTCACAGCGGAGTCTATCGCCATTTTACGCACAGTCTCGTTCATTCCATCCATAAGAGAGGTCAGTAAATGTCTGATTGTCTCCGATTCCAAAAGTGTTCTTCAAGCCATCTCTTCTCCTCCTTCTCATTCCTCCAATTCTATCATTCTTTTAATTCGTTTTCTTATATCCAATTTACTTTCATCCCGTTCCATTACTATTGACCTTTTGTGGGTTCCTAGTCACTCTGGCATCGAGGGCAACGAGTTAGCGGACTTTTTAGCCCGCTCGGCCGCCCGCGATGGTCCTTTATTCTGCAAAATCCCTACCTCGGACATCCTCCTTCTTTCCTCAGCTAATCATTCCCGACTATGGTCGGACATCTATCCTTCCCTATTTTCTAATCCCGCCTCTCATTATCTTCAAATTCAACCGGTTCCCTCTTCTCAGCCGTGGTTTCAATCCTATTCTTATCAATGCTGCGCGATCATTTCCTTAATCAGACTGTGTATTAATCACTCACTTCTACCCTCTTCACGTTTTCGTTTTTCCCTGTCCCCTTCTCCCGATTGTCCCCTTCATAATTCCATCTCTCCTCTCATATGTGATACAAACCACATCTTCTTTGAATGCCCTGCCCTTGATTCCGAGCGCTCTGTTTTGTACTCGAAAATCTTGGCACTGGGTCTTCCTGCTCCGTATAATTCTTCTTTTGTCCTTTCCTTTCCATCTCCAGATATAATCCCTGTACTCCGATCTTTCCTAAGCTCTATTTCTAATCGTCTTTTTATTTAACCCCTTCCTTAATTTCTGTTGTTGTTGGGTCAATGCCGCTGGCGCGCCCAAAAAAATTAAAAAAATTAAATAATGCTCATGATAATTTACTGCCATCACAAAGTTAACTTTCATGATTCCTTATTAGTCCTAATATAATTAATTAAATTTTCATATCCGGTTTTGTAGTTTATTACTGATTACACGGTCGTGAGAGTAGTGAGGGGTAAAGGAGAGCCGTTAGCGGTTTTATTTCTCGCACTAGTCGATACTGTTAGCGTTAGCATGTCCGTGACGCGAACCCATACTTTTTTTCCTTACCAAAAATCGCTAAACGCACCTAAAGAAGTTTTTACTTCAAAAAAATTTCAAAGGGTCAGATTTTTATCTTTTCTCTTTCCCCCGCTCTCACATTCGTGTACCTACATCTTTACTGTACAGCGTGTATGTGTATGGCGTATCTTTATATACACCCTGTCAAGAAAGTATCGGGAATTGTCAATTTAAATCTCCCGGGTAATAGCTAGGCAGATAATTTTTTTTTCCAGGTTGGTACAACTGTTTTGTATTATGATGCCTATTTTTAGCGCGATCTGTCAACCAGTGTGTTTACAGCAGCTGTTAAAATCAGTCGACCTTGAAGTGTTTTGTCGAAGTTTTACAATGAGTGAAAATATTGAACAACGTACTTGTGTTAAATTCTGTGTTTCGAACGAAATTTCTTGTGCCGATACACTGAAAATGTTACAGAAGGCTTTTGGTGAATCTGCTTTATCAAAAACGCGGGTTTACGAGTGGTACAGAGCGTTCAAGGATGGTCGGGAGACGGTCGAAGACATGCCTCGCTCTGGACGGCCTTCAACGAGTGTGACCGATGATAACGTCGATAAAATCAAGGAAATCGTTGCTGAAAATTGTCATGTGAGCTTGAGAGAGATGGCTCATGGATTGGGCATGTCACACGAGAGCGTACGTACGATTGTGCACGAAAAATTGGGTATGCAACGCGTTGCGGCTCGGCTTGTTCCGAAAGACCTGAATTTCTTTCAAAAAAAGTACCGAGAACAGGTAGCTGCAGACATGCTGGATCGAGCCAATTTGGATCCTACCTTCTTGGAAAAGATAATTACTGGTGACGAGACATGGGTGTACGAGTACGACACGCTCACGAACCAGCAATCGTCCGAATGGCGGCCAATTGGCGCGCCAAGGCCGAAAAAACCTCGCCAAAGCCGATCGAAAGTGAAGATCATGTTGATTGTTTTCTTCGATATTCGAGGCGTGGTACACTATGAATATGTGCCAGCCGGACAGACAGTCACCAAAGAGTTTTACTTAAGTGTTTTGAGACGTTTGAGAGAGGCTATCCGTCGTAAACGTAACGATTTGTGGGTCGACAATTCTTGGATTCTCCATCACGATAATGCGCCGTCTCACAAAGCCATAATTGTGAATGAGTTTTTGGCCAAACACTCGGTAAATATCATCGAACAACCGCCGTATTCACCAGATTTAGCACCCTGCGACTTCTTCTTATTCTCAAAACTCAAATTTCCGCTACGGGGAATGCGCTTCGAATCGATTGATGACATCAAGACGAATGCGACGCGAGAGCTAAAGGCCATCCCGGAAACCGCCTATCAGAAGTGCTTTGCCGAGTGGAAAAAGCGTTGGCATATGTGCATCGCTTCGAATGGATGTTATTTTGAAGGTGACAAAATAAATTTGGATGAAAATTAAAAATTGTTCGTTTTATTTAACAATTCCCGATACTTTCTTGACAGGGTGTATATATATATATATATATATAATTATACTGTAAGTGTGTTAGTCACTGGAATCCTCCTAAACGGCTGCACCGGTTCTAACGAAATTTTGTGTGTGTTTAGCCGGGACCGAGAATGGTTTAGATTTACAATTGGACTTAGCAGGAGTCCGAAGAATTTAATAATATTTAATAATTTACAACTGCCAGGGTTGTAGCGTACCACAATTAGCAAAAAAACAAAAACAATTACTAGCCGCCATCTGTTATTATTACATAACTGTTATTATATTGCACTCATTCACATTCCAGGTGTGTGACCCCTCAGTTTACGATTTCATTAAATTGCGGATTTACTTTCAGCACACGATAATCAATTATGTACAGCTGATCATCACGCGTCGTGAATTATTTTGTTCTACAGGTTGATTATGTTGATTATGTCCATTTCAATGTGAATAGCAAGACAATATACAATTTATTGCGTGCCTATAATAAAAAATACGCATAATTAACTATTTCTGATTGGAAACCGTATTTTTAATATTTACTACCCGGAATGTTATTTACATTCAAATTTGAAATCCTTACTCAACTATTGTAGTTTGCTGTTGTAGTAATAAATTAATTTTAATAAAATGGGTTGAAAGATATGAGTGAAGAAGATGTTCTCTTAAATATATAATTATAGAAGATCCCCGTGTGAACAACTAAGCCCTTGCGAAATGATGGCTGTGTGTGCTGTTTAGCGGAGCGAAACTTTTTGGTAAATCAGGCAGACAACTTATAGAAAGATCGATAAAACCTTTAGCTTAACGTGAAAAATGGCCATTTTTTGTTCGACGGTGATAAACATGTTTCCTCCAAAAGGAAGAAAGAATCTTTACATAAATACAATATAATTCTATATAAAATCAAAATTGTTTTATGAATTTCGAAGTACAAATTTAAACGGATACTAATACACAGGCGAAGCCATGGGTAACAGCTAGTAGCTATATACTGTTTTTCGTAACGGTCGGACGTAATGCTCGATATTTAACGCTCAATTTTTTTTTTTTTTGCCTGGCACTGGTCGCTGCAACCTACGATAAAGAACTTCGTTCCAGAAATATATGAGGCCTTCCAAGGAGCAGAAAAGTTGCGAATAAAATACATCGCGCTCACGGGATAAACAGGAACGCCCGAAAAATACATGATCTACGACCCAAACATAATAGGAATTTTCAGCAATGAACAAAAGGGAGACGTAGCCAAGGAAAAACGATTTAGAGAAGAAGGGAGGAAACTTTGCGAAAAATGAAAACGAGATAGTTTAATTACTATGGAACGACGCAGACGAGAAAAGTGACAAAATCAAGGATTAGAAAGAGGAACATGGTTAAGAGATGCGAGAAATTAGGATTAGCGAAAAGCGGAACATAAACGGAGTGTCATAGCTTAAGGTGGGACAGGATCTAAGAAGAATATTGTGCGATGGAATCATGCTGATGAAACGTCCATTAGAAGCTGCAGATCTGACAAGGAGGTTGACCGCTATGTTTCCATCAATACCTTAATGACCGAGAACCCTAAAAAAATCAATTAGCGTAGCCTTTAAAAAGGATAGATCACGAAGAAAGAACAAATAGAAAGGGTGATAGCATCAGCGGAAGGAGAAAAAGAAGGTGGAGATTACGCTAGAAAAACGTGTAGAAAATCAAAAACAATAATGCATTTGGAAGGACCTCCAGAGAAGGAAATATAAGTAAGAACTTGTAGGATGGCAATAAATTCAGCAGTAAAGATAGAACAAAATGAAGGAAGGTTAAAGGACTCTGGATGGATGAACTAAGAACACACAAATGAGACCCCAGCGCTGCCCGGGCTCTTTGAGCCGTCAGCAAAGATTAAAAAATAACTGTGAAATTACGAGTATTAAACTTCGACGGTATGAGAGAGAGGATTTCAGGTAGTATAACGTGAACTGATAGTTGGGGGCTTTAACAGTTTCGAATAGACGTAAAAAGGAATGGAAGCTTGTGATGAGAAATAATAAAATGAAAAAATTTAGAAATATATAGGATAAAATTGGAATTTTATTGGGGGAAAAACGCCAGTGATGAAGGATAAAAGAATAAGAGGAACAGCTGTCATTTGAAGGGAAAATGGAAAGACATTTGATGAGGAAACGATTAATCAAATAGAATCTACGACGGATGGACAGAGGACAGGTGTTGGATTCCGATAGAAAAGCTGGAATAGGAGATGGCTTTAAAGCTCCAAGGCAAAGTTTTGAAGGCGATCTAATTTGTAAAGGGCGGATTTTACGTACCCCTGTCAAAGCCAGCAAACCTGGCCTCATTTCTTGACGTTGTCGCTAATAAAAAAACAATATGCAAGAACAAGATTATTGTCAAAGTTGAAAACTCGGATGAATTTGACAAAGAAATTAGGCATAAGATTTCCCCATCGAAGGAGAAACTGAACATTACATTTTACAAAACATTAATAGGAACACTGTTATCATTAACACTATAGTCCGTTCAACGAAAGTATGCCGATGGAAAAAGGTCGATATAATTCGATATTTATTATCCACTTACCCCCCCACCCTCTAAAAATGCTGCGATGTTGTTAATAGTAATATGATTTTAAGTCAAAATTAAATGTTCATTTCAATTGTAGGAAGTTCATTTTTTCTTGTAGTTTTAGTAATAAAAATTATTAAAATTAAATTGTGAAAAGAAATAAAAATTCCAATTTGAATTTGAATAATATTAAACATCTGGCAACAACGTTGAAATATCGAATTATATCGACTTTTTTCCATCGACACATTTTCGTTGAACCGCGAAGAAGTTACAACCCCTAATTTCTGATAGAATCAAGCACAGGATAATTTGAATTTTCAAAAATTGATAACAGGTTCGTAATCAGCGCCCTCAAAAATCCTCGTATACAATTTGTCATTAAAATTAAATCTTTTTTGACTTTTTTGTCCGTCATATTGTATCCTCCATTTTAAATTAAAATCTGATGACGGATTCGTAATCAGCGACCTCAAAAACACTTACATACAAATTTTTTACGAAATTGGATTACTTGATACATGAATTTATTGATGTTTCTTGTACGGGATGTTGTACCCCCTTTAAGGGTGAAATTCATGAAAATGCCGAAACACGTCAACTTAATTTTTTAATTGTGTGTGTTAAAAATGTTTTTCTTATTTTTTTGGTTATTTTATAATTTTTTATTCCATAATTATGACAAAAAAAAAGGTGTTTTCACCCCCTAGAAAATAGGGGATGCAACTCCACTGCTTAAATCACTGTAGATTACTTGTCCTTTGTATGAGAAACAATTTACATTTTATTTCATAAAAAAATATTAAGTTGAAGACCAGATATTTAGGAAAAACGATTTTCGGGGGTGAACTTTAGGGGTGGTTTTCACCCCTTGAAACTGCATATGGGCCGATAAAAAAAAGCACGTGATTAATATTTTTTTATACTCTACAATATATCAAAATTTCATCTAAATCGGCGTCTGACAACTCGTATACTTTCCTTGTTAGAAGAACTCATCTATCAACACGCATGCTTGTAAAGTAGAGGGACTATGTTTTTCATCCTTTTACCACCTTAGTTTAAGTAAATTTTGCAGGAAACTACCACACACACACGGTTCTATGTTTATTAATACGTTGTTTCAGCTAAACACGCACATGTACACACTCCTGATTTAAGAGTTCATTCAATTTTAGGTAACAACACTTGTTATGGAGAATAATAATTTCGATTTCCTCTCTGTAATGCAATTAAACCTACATCATTCACGTGCTGGTAATAATTTGCCACACTTCGATTTATTGAAGGATAACAAAGATATTGTGTGTATCTCAGAACCGTATCTTATTCAAAAGGTAATCCCAGATATTACCAATGCTTATACTCAAACTACAAAGCAGTTCGTGTCAATTTTAGTTAACTCAGCATTACCATTTAAAGAGGTAGAATTCTTCGAACGTTGCGAATATATCGTGGCAGTTCAATTGGAAGAAATTTTTATTATCTCCTGTTACTTTCCGCCTTCACAAGATCTAACTAACTTCTCAGATTTGTTATCGCAATTTATTACTTTCCACCAGAAGAAATCGATTATCTTATGCGGTGACTTTAATGTCCGAAATAAGATCTGGGACAGTCGGGCTTTTCACTCGAGAAGATCTAACATTTTTGAACAATTTATTCTTAGTAATAATCTTTTTGTCGCCAATGAACGAGATGAAATTACTTTTTCTAACGCCAATGGTTTCAGCGTTATTGACTTGACTTTGATCCACGGTCGACCTAACGTAATCAGTGACTGGAAGGTAGATAATAAAGCAATTTATTCAGACCACAGTCCGATTCAGTTTAAATTATCAGTAAAAATGAATATTATTAATAGCTTAACGCATCGCACTATAAATTATAAGAAATTTAATAAAATCGTTGTAGAACATTCGCACTTAAACTACGATTTTAAAACTGCTAATGATTCCCACCAACTGAAAATAATGTTAGAAAATTTCCGTAACACACTTCATGATATTATTAGTAGCAGCACTGAAACGATTCAATTAAATAGGAATTCGCGGTGGAATATTAATTTAGAGATTTTACGAATAATTCTAAGGGAATTGCGCAAACGGGTTCAACGCTCACACAAGCGGGGAGCTAATGATCACAATGCGCGCCTGGTTATGAATTTGGTACGAAACATTTTTAATAAAGAAATGCGAAACGCGAAAACCAAAAATTGGAAAAAATTTTGTTCCGATTCGAAACTATGGGGCCTTCCTTACAAGACTATTTTCAAAAATAAACGCCAGTTACAGATTCCTTCGTATTTTTTAGACCAGAATAATCAAAAAATTTTCGATAAGGATTCAAAGATAAAGGCCCTTCTTGATCATTTTTATCAAGTAAACTCAAACACAAATGGGGACGAAACCTTCCCATACAAGTTGCAAGAATTCCAGAGATTTAACCTTAGCGGCTTTAGTTTTAACAGCGAACTATTTATTTCCAAAGCGGAAATTAAGGATATTCTTCGCCGGACTAAAAATAAAGCTCCTGGCTTAGACCAGCTGACGAATAAATGTTTGAAGATCTTGAATTTCCACTATCCTAATTTACTTCAGAGCTTATTCATCGCTTTGTTGAGGTTCGGAGTCTTCCCGGAAGCCTGGCGGGCAGGAAGGACAGTTTTTGTGCTAAAACCCGGACGTAGTCCTAGTCTTCCATCTTCGTACAGACCGATTGTCTTGTTAAGCGCTTTAGCCAAGGTGTTTGAATATGTTTTGTTGAATCGTATACTGCCGGTTTTACCTCACGATGATCGGCAATTTGGATTTACTAAGTCCCGTTCCACGGCAACGCTTTTTGGCGAATTATCTAAGCAGATTGAGCGTGCGTTAAGTAAAAAGACTGCGATCGGCCTGCTGACGTTGGATATTAAAGGCGCCTTTGATAACTGTTCGTGGCCAGTCTTATTCCACAAAATTAGAGCACTCAGGCTCGATTATAGAATAATCTCAATTTTAAGACAATACTTAGATTCCAGAACTATTCAATTTATTTATGAACATCAAACATATTTTCGAAATGTTACTCGCGGATGCCCCAAGGATCGATTTTGGGCCCGATTTTTTGGAATTTGTATATTTCAGACTTATCGTTGATGGAGTTCCCATCGGCAGTAACCAGATATTTCTATGCAGATGATCTAGCATTCGCGGTCACTTCTAACCATCGTCCCTCCATTTGTAAATACTTCAAGATTACAATCAACAATATTTTAACCTATATGGAAAAACATCTTCTACAGTTGGACGAAAACAAGACTAATTTATTAATCATGCACAGGAAACGAAAAAGGGACTACTACAATTCGCTACATCTCTCTATACCGAACTTTAAAATTAATATCGTCGAATCACTGAAATATCTTGGTATTACATTAGACTGTCGCTACAGTTTTAATCAACATTTCAAAAATTTGTCCAGTAAAGCTACAACGGTTCTAAATAAATTGCACTCCGTGTCTGGACGCACGTATGGGATGAGCACTAAACACCGTTTAATAATTTATAATATGCTAGTTGTTCCATTATTCACGTACTGCGTATTTATGTTTGAAGAGTCTTTAAAGCGTAAAAGCATTCAGGAAGTACTAGTTAAATCCCAAAGGAAATTTCTTTTGTTTATTCTCCGCGCGCATAGAACTACTTCCGGTGATGCGTTGCGAACAATAGCAGGACAATTGCCACTGCATTCCGTATTGCAGCATAAAATTTTGTATTTCAAAGGGTTAAATAATCTCAATTTGGAGTTGGATCTAAACAATAGATTTATTGAAATGCAAAATAGCTGGAACAATAGCTCAACTGGAAGATTAACATTTAGTTTCGTCCCCGAGGTTAAAACCAATCCAATCAAAATTAATAATATTAATACGTATGTGACCCAATTTCTTACTGGACATGGTAGACTTCAAAGTTATCTGCACCGTTTCCATCTAGCAGACACCAACTTGTGTTCCTGTGGAGATGCTCCTGAAACTGTCACCCATATCGTTAATGAGTGCGCCAAATGGAAATTCTTGTTTAAAGACGTAAATTGTTTTCCATTAAACAACGATAATTTATCAAAATTCCTGCACGCGGCGAATTTTATCATGGCTTCCAAATATTCGGATGTTGAAGATTTTTCATTTAATGTATAATTTTATTTTAATTTTTATATTGGTTAATTTTTGTCTCTTTCATTTTCTTTTTATTGTTTCCAATCCATGAGGTGTTCATTCAACTGAAATACTCATGGCTATGTTTCAATTACTATGTATTTATGTTATTATTCACCAAATAAATAAATAAAAAAAAAAAAAAAGCGCACTTGCTCCCTGCCGGAATACGCACATTTTGTTGCTTTTTTTTTTTAAAACACCATTTATATTTTTAATAAAATATATAAAAAAACTAAATACACATATAAATCACGTAAAATAAAAAATCTTATTTGGGGCGTATGAGAGATTTGTATAACATTATGAGTATGTAAGGATCATTGCAGTATCTCATAGGTGAAAGAGCTTTAAGGTGGTTTAAGACTTTAAGCGAAGAAGTATGTAAATGGTTATGTTCGTGGCATGAGAGGCAAGGGAGTAAAATGATGCCCAGATAATGAAAGGAACTAACTAGTGGAATAGAATAATTTTTTATATTTACCTGAATGGAACACAGGTTATAAGGCCGAAGGGTGAAGACTACAGCTAATGATTTAGGAACGAAAATGGAAAGATGAATGCTAGAAAGGGCTATCTTTAGAGTTCTTGAGGAGCTGTTCAATTCGTCATTGGCAATTAAAACAGCATGGAAAAAAGAACAAACAAGAATATAATCCGCGAAGAACAAAGATTTCGATTTTGAAAAGAGAAGACCAATATTAGATACATATATATATTAAATAAAGTAAGGCTAAGGTGAGAAAAGACCTGGAAGACCTTCCTAGAAGAGGAGGGAAGTTCTACTTTGAAAAAGATTGATAATTAAGAAAATCGCGATGGACACCTTCGTACGTCTGGCTACATCAATAAAAGTTATAATTATGAAGTTCTTGGAAATAAATGATCTATAAATGTCAGCAAGGAAGAGACTGATACAATCTGGAGGGCCTAAGCGAGGGTTAAAACCAAACTTATTTTAAATAAGATGTATTCGAACTACTAAACAAGCCGTTTGTTAAGCATGCTTTCACCTTAAGTAATGTGTTAAAGAAATAGAGCGGAAAGCAAAGGAATTATTCTGAGGGATAGAGATAACAACCAATGAGTTCCATAAATCGGAAATAGCACTAAACTGAAGGAAGAAGTTAAAAATGATTAGAATAGTTTCAAGAGAGCCTTCACGGATAGATATTTAAGGACGGAGTAAGAAATTCTATCGTGATAGAGCAGGAGTTGGAGTTATTCAGCGGAAAAGAAGTTCAAAGAAGGAAAAGTTGGAGGAAAGAATCGAAGCGGCAGTGGATAAGAAGCAATTAAAGGGCTAACTTCATATCAAAATTAGAATCATAAGTAGGAGCTATGAAGTCTAAGAAAGAAGAAAGCCTATCCATGGGGAGGCTGGAGATCGTTCAGAAAACGAGTCTTTCAAAGCTTTAGCTAATTTCTGGACTAGGGAAATAGAAGGCGATCAAGAAAAGGAGGAACCAAAGAGTTTGCAAGGGTCATTCTAGCGTTTTGAGGATATATTTGGTTATAGCGTTCAAACTCCTGTGAGCCAGGAAGTTATTAAGTATTGCGCGACAGCGAAGGCAAAGGTAGACAAACTTTATTTGAAAGTAACTGCGCATCATTTGACCGCAGTGATGAAGTCCTTGAGTAATAAAATTGCAGAAAGGATCGAAAAGACAACGTTAGTGCAGAAGAGATAGAATTAGTGAAAGATAAATATTGGAAAACGGTATCGGTTTCTACTTGTATCGTGTGAAGAGGTGAGTCAACAATAGAACGAAATCTATTCCAGTCAGTTGTAAAATATAGCTAGAAGACTAATAAACGAAGAGAGAGAATAGAAATCGTTGGGGGCAATGAGGATCGGAACGTGGTCACTACCGAAAGTACCATTGACTGTACTCCGTGAAGAGTTGAGAACTATGTCGGAAGAAATAAAGAACCGGATGGATAAAACTAGTAACAGACGACGGCGTGAAGGTACAAAAGCTGTCATTTAAAAACACTAGATTGTAACTGGAAATTAAATCCTCCGCAGTAGTTTATTGAACTTAAGATAGTTTCGTTGAAGAAAACTTAACTTGTTTGCCCCCATTTAAAAGTTTTAAATGAGTAAATTAATTGTAAAATGGGAAATATTTGAGGGATAACAAATGTTGTTCGAAGGTGTTAATATTTTAAAGGTGTACTAAAAAAAAGAAAATAATACTGCGGAATAATTTACTGTAGACCATTAGGAATGAACAAAAATCTTTACAAATATGTTTTATATTATTATATTACATGCATTATTTGAAATTATTTACAACCTGGAAAGTAAGTGTTGTCGATAAAATTTTTTTTCATTTTTTTTTTATACTCGTATGTAAATATGTTTCGTATTATTTTATATATTAAATTCGTTCATGCACTAGCGCCACTATAAAACAATCGGTTATTTTCTAAGGGATGGCGTCGGTCTTTGTTTAGACGGCAAGGCGATCTGTTTGTTTGGGTCAGTCAGTCGGTCTACTGTAGGTAGTTGCGAATGTTGCGCATGTGAGATTCTAGCGGTGCGTGTTTTGGTCGCGTAGATGTGTATACACGCGGTACGATATTTCCGTTTTTCTATTTTGTATATTAAATTAGGTTAACGTTTGGTAAAATCCGTATTGGTAATATTTGTTCGTTGTTTTCGTTAGTTCTTGTTTTGTTTCTCCGGTATCGATATTTTGTTTTGTGACCCAGCGCGCATCGAGGGTCTTTACAAATTATTTTCGGGATTGATTACTTTCGAATACATCGTGTGAAAACTATTCGAGTATAATTATTTCGGTTTTATTTTTTTTAATTTGAATTTTACTTATAAGGATATATATATATATGTTTTTTTAATTATTTTATTTACAATAGTAAGTAAAGGCTCATGCTCGAAAAATCACCTTAAGAGATTATAGAGAGAGAGAAATTTCGAACGTTAAAAACAATAGTAACATAAGTAAACTAAAAAATCTTTGAATTATTATGCGAACTGTGTTGGGGAGTTTCGGGGAAACCGCATTCATATTTATTTCTCTTTTCAGGACACTTTTATATTTAATGTCTCACGTCCGTTTCATGTATTCCTTCCACATATTAGATCCAACCGATTCTTTTAATAATCCGCGAGAAAAACGAAGAATTTTCTATTTTGAAATTTTTCTATGGAAGTATACGTAATAACCTCTCAATCGAATTGTTCACGGACAAAAAGTCAACCTTTTATTAAAAAGCATTTTAAAATGCCTTTGATTCTGAGCGCTCTGTTTTATACTCTAAAATCTTAGCACTGGGTCTTCCTGCTCCTTATAATTCTTCCTTTGTCCTTTCCATTCCATTTACAGATATAATCCCTGTACTTCAATCTTTCCTAAGCTCTATTTCTAATCGTCTCTCTATTTAATCCTTTCCTTAATTTCTGTAGTTATTGGGTCAAAGCCGCTGGCGCGCCCAAATGATAATATATAAAATAATATTATTTTAAATTTAAAAAAAAAAAGAAATTTTGATAAATAATTTGAACTTGAAAGCTTTACTCATTTCAGCTATCTTTTTCTTTTTTTTGTCATTATTTGCAGACAAACAAGCATTCCTATCTTCTCCGTTATCGATAGATCTTCTACAGTGCATATAAACTATTCTATTTAAAAAAATTAAAAATATAACAAACGTATATTTAAACTATATATATATATATGTATAATATTATATTATATAAATTGTAATGACTATGAAGTTAATAGACAATATGTATGCGTTACGCTTCGTATATGTGTCTAATTACGTAATAATATGAAAGGGTAAAACTAATTTAACAGTAAAATAAAACCGAACGCGATAATCACTGGTATAATATTTGATGTAAATCGAACGCTATTTCCTTTTAAATTACCTTTAACGTTAGCAACAGCGTGAGACGGATAATTCGTATGATAAATGGGTTGATTTGGATTCGGATAAGACGGATTAGAAGGTATATTTAGGGGATGCGGATTATAAGGCTGTGATGCAGGAATAGGGAAAATATCGGGCGCTGGTACTCGTGGATTGTTATGACTCGGGGAAGGATAAAGTGGGCCACTCGTATGCCTTTTCAAGGCGATAGCTATACCTCCACCAGCTGGACCGCAGAATGTGACCTGACCTCCGGCCATTTGCGACTGTAACCAACTTCGTAACGAAAAGTTATGCTGCACTTCGTACGTGGAATGCATCATCTGTAACAGTGCGTTTGGATGCTGAAATTTTTCTTCAAATACTAAAAATTCGATCGAATGATTGTTGGACGCAAAGGTTACTGGCGGGGCTTGGTAACCTAATAACATATTAAATACATTTATATAGATGATATATCCACGATATCGCTAAAAGAATACTAACAAACCCGGTAAATATTAAATCTATTTTAAACAGCTTCTTTTATCAATTGTACTCTTATACTATCTTAATGCCCCGTCATTTTTTTTTTTTTTTTTTTTGAAAAAATATGTATTTATAATTTTTTACATACAAAAATTTTCGTCAAGCTAAAACGCTTGTCGACGAATTATCTCCTATTGAACATTTTACCATCTTAAATTAACTTATACATACACATGATCGTGTAATATTTACTTAATCTATCTATTTTACTTATCAATAATTACTAATCTATTTCTATTTTCTATATTCAGTTTTTTTTGTTTTTTTTTCCTAGTTTTTTTTGTTGCGCTTTGTCTTTTTATTTTATGTTTATTATTTTTTTTGTATTTTCTTCTTCCTGAAGCCACTCCTTTATTTTCCTTTTTCTTTCCCCTATTTTCTCCTTCTCTATTATTTCTTTAGGTATTTTATTCAACATCTGAGTTATAATACGAGTGTATTTATCCGTTTGCTCCCCCATCTTTGTTCTTGCTAACGGCAATTGGTACGAAAGTTTTTCTCTCAACTCGTATTCTGTGTTTATTCTTTCCTCCAATTAAATTTTCTTTTCTGCCGATATGTACTCCCATATCTTCAGTAATAAGTACATTCCTCTCTTGCTCATTACGTTTTCTTTTTTTATTATTTCACTATCAGTTTCTCCTCTTAAGGATTTTCTATCAATTTCAAGCATTTAATTTGCAGTTTGTTTATTTCCCCCAAGTATGCTTTTCTCGCCATTCCCCACCCCTGAATTCCATATCTGATCCTCGACTCTACTAGCGCATAATAAACTACTTTTAATGTTTCATTTGTTGCATATTTCTTTAATGTATATATAAAGCTGGTAAAACTGCTCTTATTTTCTTTGCAATGTATTCCATATGTATGTCCCATGATCCATCATTACTCCCCAAAAATGTTTATATTGCATTACTATGTCTAACTTTTGACAGTTTTTCATTTCGCATTCGCGTCTTTCATTCATTTGAGTGCATTATTATATTTGGACAATACAAATCAGAGCTGTCTCTTTTTTTCCGCAGTATCATTGCTTTAGTCTTTTTTACATTTATTCTTAGACTTTTATCGTGTGCCCATTTACTTATTGTTATTAGATCTTTTTGCATCCTTATTTCTGCCTCTTTCATATCTTTATGTGACGTAACTATTGCTATATCATCCGCGTACGCGACTACCTCACTGTAACTTAATTCCTTATATAGACCATTCGTATACATATATAATAAACAGTATTGGCGCTAGGTTGCTACCCTGCGGAACTCCTACATCCATCTCCTCTTTTTCACTTTGCACATTTAAGATATTTACGCATGTTTTCCTTTGTGTTAAATAACTTTGAAACCATTTTTATTTCCTTTTTTCTTCAAGGTGCTTTTTTTGCTTATGTGTCCCCTGTGACAACTGTTTTCTTTTTTACTTATATTCGCAGGCATCGCTGTCAAAAATATTTATTAGAACCGAATTTTTTTTCCTTTTTAAAATCAAGAGATTTTTATGAACCTGGCGAAAGTCTATGCTTAATATCTCAATTATACCGGAATTACTGACTAGTTCTTTTTTCAGTTGTTTCAAGTTTTAGCTCGGCTGAATGCAGTTAGTCAACTATTATTATCAAACGTTTGTCTAATTTCGTTTTTGAATCAAAATTTTCGCGAACATTTCCAATGTTGTACTGCTCTTAATAATTTATTCCGAATATTCGCAGTTCGAACTCTTTCAGTCTTCCGATATATTCCTAAAACTATGCTAATATATACACAGTTTTTCTCTCGGATAGGCGCATCCATGGATATCGTGATAGGTATCTTAACTTGATTCGCTTAATAAAATAACCAACTTCAATAACAAACAAAAAAGAAGGGTAAAAATAATTTATAACAATAAATTAAATAAATACCTTATGAACGTTTTCGGGTATAACCCATCATCAGCTAAAACTAACTTAATCAAAACTCAAAACATACTGGAAAGAATATAAGGAAACGTGTGTATATATAGTAAATGCATAGTTGGAACAAACATAGAAAATTTACCTTATTTCTCCGAATTAATTTCTACCTTGATTCATGCACCTTTATTTTTAGCAGAATTTGCATGCGCCGATTTTTTGATGAAATATTAAATATTTCCTACTTTTTTTTTTAAATTTATAAACGCCATGAAAATAACATTTTTTTTTTTTTTTTTTTTTTTTTGTAGCAGTCGGTAGAAAATTTCAATTTGTCATTCCAACTGTAAGAAAAACTAAGAGATCATTAAAAACAGCGTCACTTTTATGTTTCACGCATAACCTGAAGTTTAATTCTCGTTGCTAAAAACGAAAAATCCGCTATACACGTTGATAAAAATTTAAAAATATTACTACATTGTAAGAATATACATATTATTTAGTAAATATAAATTATTTTACTTTTTATTATCAGACTGTTTTTAAAAGGTCCGTGCCAAGGTAAACTTCCGGGTGTCAGCGTTTTATTTGAAGCCTATTAAAACGGAATAACATCAGTGCATAAGTAATTATAACGTAACTAAATAATTACGCAAACGATTCGCTGATCCCGCGGGTATAGTTTTAATTTACGTAACTCTTATATGCCATCGCATAATGCTATGCATATTTTTGTTTCCGACCGCAAGCGCAATTATTTCTTATTATTTGCACGGGGTTATGTTAAAATTACTTACCATTTATAAAAACAGGATGGCCACGTGGCCGGGAATTTTGTAAACCGGGAAAAACCCGGGAATTTCGTCGTAAAACCGAAAAAAAAAAAAAAAAATTAAAAATAGCCAAAAACGGCGATATGGTTGTTAATAAGAAAAAATCACATTTGAAACGTTAAAAAGTGAATGTATTTTTTATTGTACTTTACACTGAAGAATGAATTAGGAAGAGTTCTGTTTTACTCATATAAAATACACCGATGCGTCGGTGAAATATTATCAATAGTAACAGAAAAATTCCAATCTTCTTTTCGTACAATTCTAGTAATCAAGAAATCGGAAGGATTTGAACCAGGAATTGGACCAGGAAAACCGGGAATTTAAAAATTATATTCGAATGGACACCATGAAAATAAGATCACACGTGTTTGTTCCGGGGAATAAATGCTAATTAACGGAGTCATTACTAGGATATGATGTTCTGGTGAGAAATATGGCTAAAAAAATTTATCGAAAATTACCAAAAACAAGAAAGAAAAAACAGCGTTTTACTGAGATAGGAAGAAAGTGTATCAAATATTAAATAACATTTCACGGCTGGGAAAAATTAATGAAGCGATTAATTTCCCAAATATTATTTCACCGTCGCCAAGTCCGATGATTTAATATATAAAAGAAAAAATGATCGTAATAATTTGTGTTACTTCAAACCGCATATACACACGAAATTTAAGTTTACAACCATCACCTTTATAAAATATCTACGGCGAGAGTTTGACCGAGAATACAGGCACAATGAAGCAAATATGAACTCGTGGTCAGTTCATTATGATTTTTGCAACAACCTCGCAAACATCGTGTATTTTTATGTTTGAACATTATTGGGCTCGTCGGTCTCTTGCTCATTGCTCGAGTGATTTGGTTGGTCCATTTTCAGATAATGTCTAAATTTCATGAAACAGGCTAGATGATCGGAAACAACACGCCTATCCATCGGTGTTCAGTAATCGAAAGTTTTATGAATCAGGTGCACATACATTCCATGTCACTCGGCGATTTTTTTTTTTTTAAACTGAACTTTACGTCGATAAGGCTGCAGAAAAAAATAAAATTGTAACCTTAACGGATTTAAGCTGTCGGCGAGCTTCGAAATTGTGATTATAATAAACGATTTCGATACTATCGATCACGTAAACGTGCTGTTTGAGCCGCCGGTGTGTTTTAGATAATGTTTTATATTCGAATGGATTTCACCTTTCCGGCAAGAGTGTGACAATGGAGTTCACAAACCTTTCTGCTTACCATTGTATTCTTGAAAAATTGGTGCACGACACAAAAGGTAGTAGAATCCATTTTTTTTTTTTTTGCGAACACTTATTTAGGTATTAAAATTTTGTAACTTCGCTCAACTGTGTTTACGGTCAATTACACAGTGCACGTTAAATTCAACTATGGGATTTTAACGTAAATTAGTCGGTGACCTGCGCTGTACATTATATGGCTTCCATCGCATTTTTCGCCGTAACATGTTTTTACTCGTATTTATGAAATCGTCTGAAAAAGGTGCTATTTTTAAAACGATCTGTGAACCGAAACTAAATATTGAAAAAATGATCACTCTGAAAATAGTTTTAGCTGAAAATGTGATAAAAAGAATATCATCGTTGTTTATATCAACGCTCAGAATGAATATTTTAAGCATTTAAGGATTTAACGATTAGAGAAATAACTGCGTTTCATCCGATTGAAAAATTAAATTTGTCTCCATATTAAATAGTGGTACTAACAAAAAAAAAAAGGAACGTAGAAAAACCGGTTATTCTTATAAACCGCTTGTTTACGTAGTGTGTGATAAAAGTTTTGTCGAATTATTAAAAACATGTTGAATAAGATTAAGAAATTGTTAAACCAAAAATTCTAAAACAGGGTCCGGTTTCGGATCTCATCGGTATATAGTTAATCTGGGCGAAAAAAAAAAAAAAAAAAAAATCTACGAAATACATTTTCAAACCGAATTATCTTTCCTCTGTTTTTTAAGCTTTTTTTTTTTTTCCAAATGGGCTCAGTGTTAACACTGACCCAACTACATGGACTTAGATCAACAATGAATTTCTTCATTTGTTGAATTCCTCTTTTCCTGCTCATGTATTGATCTTTACTGATGGTTCCAAGAGCGAGGACAGCGTGGCTGGTGCGTTTACTGCTCCGTCGCTTCGACATTCCGAATCCTTCCGGCTTCCTTCCTTCTGCTCTATTTTTTCTGCCCAGTCGATCGCCATCCTTCAGGCTATCTCTTATATTTCCTCTTTAAGCGATCTTTCCCAATTCCTCATTATTTCGGACTCCATATGGCGTCCTTCAAGCCATATCCTGGCTCCTCCTTCACATTCCCCTGATAATATTATTCTCTCAATTCGTTCTCTTACCTCCACTTTGCAGTCATCCCGTTCTATTCTCATTGATTTTTTGTGGGTCCCCAGTCATTCCGGAATTGATGGCAACGATGCAGCCGATTCTTTGGCTCGTTCTGCTGGTCGCCTTAATTCATTCCTCAACCATTTCCCTTCTTCAGATATCCTTTCCTTATCTACCTCCAATCACGCCAGACTTTGGCGCAGGATATTTATCCCTCCCTATTTTCTAATCGTCATTCTCATTACCGTTTCATTCAGCCAATTCCTCGTTCCCTGTCTTGGTTCCATTCTATTCCTCTCAGTCGTCGTTCTTCTATTGTCTCCCTAATTCGTCTCCGGATCAATCATTCTCTCCTCCCTTCCTCTCGCTTTCGATTTGCTCCTTCGCTTTCTCCTGATTGTTCTCTTCACGATTGTGATCCTCCTCGTATACATGTGATGCTAATCACATTTTCTTTGAGTGTCCTGCTCTTCGTAATGAACGCTACCTTTTATACAGTCAGCTCCTGTCATTAGGTCTCCCTACTCCCTATAACTCTTCCATTATCCTCTCCTTTCCTTCATCTTCTGTGGTGTCCGCACTGCTGTCCTTTGTTGCGTCCATTTCGGACCGCTTAATTATTTAATTTATTAGCTTAGTTTTCTTGTTGTTGGGTCAATGCCACTGGCGTGCCCAAAAATAAAAAAAAAAAAAAAAAAAGATCACCTACTCAGATTCTGAGGCGATCGGAGATAGAAAGTATAAAGGAAAGAAGGAGGGGAATAACAGCTGGAGATGGGAAGGAAAAGATAAATGAAGCATTGAAAGGGGTAGGAAGATCCAACGCCAAAGCTAATACAGGAACGTTAGTATTTCTTTCTTTTTTTTTTTTTTTATTTAAAAATTTTAAATATTTTTTTGCATTTATAAACGGTGTGTCCGTACATTACGATTATTTTAAATCGCCGATAAATTTTACGTATAACAAGATTTTAAAATGACAATGAAGTGGTATTGTGTTAAAAAACGTGTCAAGTAGACTGTGTAAAATGTTTCTACTGTTTTTAAGGAAAATCTTACGCAAGCTAAAATATTTTATTTATTTTTTTCTGTTTTAGACTGGAACTCCAACTAATGATAATAAAAACTAATAATAACATTAAAACATTAAATATTAACCTACCGTTACATTTGCTACCAACCAAAGTAACTGATTTACTGTTTTATCCACAACAGCCACTATGAAAGTTTGATTCTGAAAAATAATTTAAATTTTTCCAACATCAGTATGTTACAACAAAGCTATGTAGAGTATAATTAATTATTGCTTCATTAAAATCGCTGAAAAAAACGATTTCTGTTCAACCACGAATAAATTTAGCTCTGAAATATTGACCGATGTTCACATGAATGTCAAGAGGATTTAATGAAAAATTGAATTTATCTCGACACGGATATGTCTTTTAGCTGAAGCTATCAAAAACGGCATAACGTTTTTTGGTGTCTTTTACAAAAAAAAAAAAAAAGAAAGAAAGATAAAGAAAAGAAAAAAAATGATTTAGTAAATTAGTAAATTGAAATAATAGGGTGCAATAAATGTTGTGCGGCAAGAAAAATTTACATAAGATGATGCAATAGATATACCGATGATGTAGCTCGGTCTATAAACACTGATAAACTGTTTATTTCCAAACAGTATTTATTCGTTTACGAATATAAAAAAACAGACACCGACACATTATTGGAACTTGCTTCGGAACTCGTATATTTTCTTTATTTGCGGCAAAGAAACATATTGTATTACAGGAATGTTTCATTCGTGTATAAGAGAATTTGTACAAAATATATGAATCCATAGTGGGCATATAATCAAATGTTTTTCATTTACGAAGAGAGGAATTGTTTATAGTGTATCTCTCTCTTGTTTATAGTGTATCTCTCTCTTGTTTATAGTGTATCTCTCTCTTGTTTATAGTGTATCTCTCTCTTGTTTATAGTGTATCTCTCTCTTGTTTATAGTGTATCTCTCTCTTTATCAACTAAATTTCTTAAGAACTTAATAACTCTGTATTACGTTATTGTTGGATTATTAAAAAATGCGTATTATTCTAACGCCGATAGCAGCGGTTAATTAGAGCATCAACCAGTATTTAAGAAAATCATTGTTAACCCGTAATCTTTTTTGTATGATTCTTTTGGTATTCTACCCGTTCTTCTTTCCTAACGATTTCCCGGTGCGGGGTACGCTTGATGGCACTTTCTTCTCCATTTTCTACGGTCCTCGGCATCCTCTATTCCAACACCGACTTCCATCATGTCGTTGTTGATGGAGTCTATCCACCGTCTTCTCGGTTTTCCTCGTGGTCTATTTCCTCCAGGGTTATAGTCCATTAACATCCTCACAGAGCTATTGTCTGTTCTCCTCATGATGAGACCGTACCATCGGAGTCTCGCTTCCCGTAATTTCAAACGTACAGGTGCAACTCCTATACGCTCCCTTATATCCTCGTTTTTAATATGGTCGAGGAATGTGTGCCCGAGAGACCAGCGTAACATTTTCATTTTCATTTCAGCCACAATTCTACCCGTTATCGGATTCAAATAAACCTAGACACTTAATTTGAATATAATTATTTGTTAATTATATGTAGCCGGGGTAATTGAAAGGCGCGACTCTAGTTAACCATAGTGAGCACGGTCTTTTTCGTAGCAACGGTTTCTTGATATAGAAAAAATATTCATTTTTAATTCGGGGAAGAGTAAAATTTTTAGAAATTGTTAATATATCAAATCAAATATATTTTGGAATTTCTACAGGTGAAACCAGATATGCGCAAAACTGCACCAGCGATGGTCTGATATAAATTTAAACATTAAGAATTGAAAAAACTGAGAAATTACGAGTACTTTTATAACTCTATAAATATAAAAACGATTTCAGAAGTAAATATTAAAACTACAATTAATAATGGTAGCGAAATACAAAGGAGAGTGAGTGTTAAACGAAAAATGTACAAAAAAGAAACAGAAAAAACAAAAACAAAAACGGTACTTCGGAAATAAATATTAGCACGGGCGTACGTATCTTTTTATGAAAAGTAAGAGTGAAGCAGAAAAAAAAAAAAAGAAAAAATAAAGATTAAAAATAATTCACGATGAGAAAATATTTAAAAGGGGACCTTTGCGTTATAATAGAAATATTAAAAATAATAGGCAATAAAACGTAAAATAATGCTTGTTCTCGGAAGCATTAACGAGAAGTGTTTTCTCGGAGGTAACATTGAAATTATAAAGTTACGAGATTACGAAGTTTCTTCTTTACTTTTTCTCCTTTTATTATTAACAGTTCATCCTTGCATTACAAAAAATAAAGGAGACACTATAAAACTAGTAAAAATGAATAAATTAAGTAGTGCGTGTTCCTTATGTGTGTGTGTGTGTGCGTGTGTGTATTTAGCAGCTAGAATATTACATATACCTTTTGGAAAGCAATAGGGGAGTTCAAAAATCTGATCACTGGCGGATAATCGAATTCGCTGCTATCGACTGTTTGATTGCATTTCCAGTCGGATATCATTAAACTATTTCGACCACCAGAAAACACCGCCAAATTGGAAACAGCACAACCGTTCGGTAGGGTACCGATCGGTAGGTGTAAACAGTTGCTTGTAACACCGGTGTAGGAAGAGGACCGTGTTATCATCAACGAAATGCTCATTACCAGAAGTATACTATCCGCTTTCAAAGCCATCTGAAAAATGATAACGAAGAAAAATTCTACTGTAAACAATAGCCTGTTTAAATCTCTTTTAAATGTGATCACGATTTACGGCTTGATAAACAAGCGCGCAACAATTTCTTTCAATCGTTCTCAGTACAAGGGAAATTGGTTATTTTTCGATTTTTAAAATTTTTTCAAAGTCGTCATATTGTAATCCCCCCCATCTGTAGTCACTAAATATAAACGGATACTTCTGTTTTCTCTTATCATCTTGTGTATTTTTTTTTTTAATAAAATAAACTTCGCGTTGTTCAAAAGACATAAAGTCCGTGTACGGCTCTTATTAACGTTTATTCATAAATGAGCGTCTAAATAGATTATATTTACATGTAAGTCAAACGATAAAGGAAGTTCTTATAGATAAATGAGCATAGTAATTATTAAACTTAGTCTTCTTGTAACATACAAAATCGTTTTTTGAGAACTACTAAACGACGTAATCAGTCGAAATTGACTGTTCTCTATAAGTATTATTAAGAAATTAATTTGCGAGGTCCGAAGAATCAAGTTTTTATTGACTATGTCATAGCTCGGCGTACACTACAAACAATGGTCCCATTAAAATATGCCTGCCGCAATATGTATAAAATACAGAATAGCCCAGTCAAGTGGACTAGCTGAATTTCCAGCTTATTTAAAACTGGAACGAAGAATATTTAATTTGTTCGCAACTTACGAAGAAACCATTACAGTCGCACGACGGGACGTGAAAAACGCTAGAAAAGACGGCAGCATGACGTCCGCGCGCTTAATCCCTCTATTCCCAGAAAGAAACCAAATGTAAATAATAATGTTTTGGATACATGTAAAATGTAATCGAACAATAAAGACTTTTTGTACAGGACGGCTAAGAATGACGTAGTCAACTAAAAACGATTCTTCTAAAAGCAGCATAGAAGAAAAAAAGGTTAGGGTTCAAAGGAGTTTGCCACCCTGCGAAGTTCCAAGGGCCGAGTTTTATATAATATAATATACATATTTTATATAAATACTTTTCCTTGTGATTATTACAATGCTCGATAGAGCCCTTTGGTAGCGAAAAAATCAATCATTAATACATACATCATGTATAAATAAACCCGATAGACCTCGCTACAAGAATACCCTTTGAGTATCAGGATGATAGTTCTTTCATACTTATAGAAGAATTTCAATTGATTGCGTCATTCTTAAAGAATTATCTCATATTAAAATTTCTCCGTACCGTATTGTACTTGTTATATATTATTTGTATATTTTTTTACGAATGTATGAAATTAGCCGTATTTAAAAATAATTAAAAATGTTTTTGTATAAAATTAATTTAAAAAGAAAAAAAAAATCGTAGAAGTTTTTGCTTAGAAGTTTTACCGTTACATTTCTTTCATATGCGAAATTTTTAAAATAACATCCAGTCCAAAAGACCCGTGTTTAAAATGTGACAAATTACGGTTTTCGTGACAATTTTTGATACAACTTCTGCAACCGAAAAGTCTCTTTAGTATTTCGTACGCATCGTCGTCGTAACGGTTTTCCATAACGGTTTTTAGGATTCCCCGTGTATTATACATATAATGTACGGAATAATCTTAATAAGATGGTTCAGAAACGACAAAAATATCAAATAAAAATCAATAACTCACAAACGGGGGGGGGGGGGTAATTTATTAATTTCGAAATTTGGAACATGAGATTACAATTGAAATTATTTTATATTATCCTCGGCGCGAGAGTGACGTTGTTGTTATTAATACAAACAGATAGATAGGCAAATAAATTTATCTGTATTTTTAATACGAAAATTCGTTCATAATAACCATAACCGAAACTGAAATAATAGTTAAAAAGACGGTAAACTTTTATTCGTACGGTTAAAATATCCTTACACAATACGAGTAACAGGTGTTCATTTCTTGCACATGCGCAATCCGTCATTATTCGATTCAACTATAGGCCAGAGGAACTAATTCAAGTACACTGTGAGCGATTACGTTCAAGTTGCTTACATCGAAAGAAAACGCTTTTTTTTTTCGTAATGAATCTATTTGTATTTTATCGCTCGATGAGGGCATTTTTTAAACAGAAAGACGTTTTCCTCGCGCGGCTATTGAACACTGAGACGACTTTCCGCACACCGTGTCGTACACTTCTTTGTTGCAACTGTAATTAAGATCAGCTTGCATTGAAACATCCTGCTGATTCAATATTTTGCTTTCGCGCAATCTAAGTCATCAGCAAACGTGGAAACCTCAGTGACTTTAATTTGTGTGTGTGTGTGTGATGAGTATTCACATCATTCGCAAATAGATAAACAGGAAACTAACACTGAGCTTTATAGTAGCAGGGCCTTGTGATGCAATTTTTCGATTGTTTAAATCATTCTAAAACCGCGAGTCGTGTATTATCAGCTAATGTAACATCGGAAACAGATTTCTTTCGTCGGTTCGTACTCTGTATTGTTTTCTTTCATCAAATGATGTATCTTCTTAAAATATGAAATTTATGTAAAGAATGTTTTCCAACATCGCTGCAGGTGATAATAATGCTAGAGGATCTTCTTATTGCAGCAACTGAGCTGAGTTATGTAAACATCGTAAAAATGTTGCCCTATTCTAAATAATCTCTTGAAAGTTAAAGAAATTACGATGTTTCGGAATATTTTCAGTTAATCATGTAATCGTGTAGGTCAATCGTGACAAAGTAATTCTCGCTATCTGTAAATTCAACTATCGAGTAGTAGTAATCAAAAAACGTAAAAACACGTGGTCACTTTTGATAACTTTTTTTTCATTGATTAATATAACAAATGCGTATAAATTAAAATAGTATCAACATTAAGCATGGGGAAACGTAATTTGAACTAAAGTGCGCTGTGTTTCTCCGCCTCCCGGTCGAACGGAAACGAATAAAAGAACAAAAATTCAACAACCTTAAGAAAAACCCATTTTATTTTGCCATCAATCGGAAAAACGGCCCCCGTAGATCTTTATTTATTTTTAAATCGAAATAGTGATAACGAGACGAGTCTGAAAAATTAGCGAGCCGACAGTTCAGTTGAAAAGCGCGACTTGGAACTGCCGAACGTAACAGAAAACTTCAAAAATCGAGGAAAACCGAGAAGACCGGAATCGAATAGAACGTAACGAAAAAAAACACGGATTCAACTTCGCCACTGCAGCGATGATAGCGTGGAAAGTCGCTTAAGATATAGCTCGATAAGGATGATGATTGACGAACATTAATGGAGCAAAAACATAAAATAGAAGATAATTATCGCCAATGAAAATAGAAAAATCCTTCGCGGATAGAAAATCGACAAATATAAGAAATATCGTTGAATACTACTCAAATCAAATTAACAGGAAACGAAAATGCAATAAACAAAAATTAAGGAAAGATAAGATGTGAGTCAGCAGGGGAAAAATAGACTTTGATTTTGAGTTAAATAATTAAAAAGAGCAGGCATCGTTAAAATTTACAAAAGAACGAATATTAAAAATAAAATTATCGGGACTAATGATGAAAATAAGGAAACGTTAGCGAGACGAAAATGGTATATAAATAATATTTAAACGCAGCTTAATAATTATAATAATAACATCGAAATTAACAGTATCAATTGATAATATGAAAGTATAATAACGAAAAATATTAGTTACGAGTACAACGAGTATTATCAATGGTTAATTAACACGGATAAATATGGATTACAATAAAGAAAACGAATTTCAAATTGCCACAGCGCAAATTAAAAAGCTTGTCATTTTTAAAATAGTCGATTTTTAGCAGGATAAAAAATTTAAGTATTATGTTAAAAATTGTAAAATAATTTTTTTTTTTTCGAAAGAAAAAAATTACCTACCCCAAGGTTTACTATAAAAATTTAATAAAAATGCACTAAAAATAAAAAATTCGATAAAAAGATAATATATTTCATACTGAAATATAAAATAATATTATGATAATTCTTATACAACATTAAAACCTTAATTAGAATAGTAAGCACGGAAATCAAAATTTCACTATAAATATCTTCTTATCGAATAATTACTTTTTTTTTAGTGCATCTTTTTTTAATTTTTATTTTTAAATGATTATTTTTTACTTTTTAGGGGAATTTTTATTAAATTTTTATAGTAAATCTTGAAGTAATTTTAAAATAAAAAATCATATTTTATTATTAATAGAAACTAACGGAAATTATTGCTCATAAATTTTAACTCGGCAGTACTTGAAAATCATTTTAAATTATTTCATATGAAATTCATTTAAAAAAAGGAGGCATAATAATGTTTTTTTGTTTTTTTTTTTTTTATTATTCAATTAATGAGCCACATAGCTACATAGGGGGCTTCATGGCTCAATTAGGAAGGGAATGAGGTTAAATAAGATGGAAAAATTTGACTTATTTAAGGAAATTTATTGTTTTATCTATGGAGTTGGAGGAATCATTGAGAGCTAGAACACGGCTTGAAGGAACACGGAGAGAGAGTCGGAGAGAAGCTGTCTTTAAGCATGTGAAAATATGATCAGCCGTTAAGCCCTCTTTGCCACAATGAGGACAGTCGGGAGGAAAGAGATTTGATAAGAGATGGGAGTGAGTAAGTCGAGTGTGTCCAATACGTAGCCGAATAGTCGCTATCTCTTCTTGACGTGACTTTCGGTTTGGCGAGTTCCACGGTATCGGCTTTTCTTTGAGGTCTCGAAGCTTTTATTGCTTTCTTGTCAGCATCAAAGACTTCTATTCCTGGCATCTTACATGAGTCTTTCTAACGACCATTTTCTCGTCCATACCTTGATGTTATCCAACCCTTATATATTTCTCATAAATTTCACAAAATGTGTAGAAGTATTTCTGCGTAATTATTTTTTACAACGAAAAAAACGCAATAGAAGAAAACGACGCAAAATTTTTCCTAATTCGAAAAACAAGTTTAAAAAGGCGAATATTTTCCGCGCGTAAAAAAAATGATAATTGTTTAAAAATTAATATTTTCACTTTTTTTAAAATACAGGAGATTTGAAAAAATTATTATCTGTGTAGTAGTAATAAAGAACGCCTTACATTTTTTTTTTTTTGTTTTTTGTTTAACCTAGAAATATGACATTAATTTATATATTACTCTGGTAAACTTTTTTCAAAGTGAATACACACGGACGTCCAGTTGGTTTATTACTTCTGCGAATTCGTGCATTTTAACGTAGAATAGTAGTGCGGGCACTTGTGTACACGCACAGGCAGACAGAGAGAGAAAGAGTATCATTTTTGTTATGACATTACGGGGACACACACTCACATATACAAGTTAACGAATTTTTTGCATTTTGTCGAAGTTAATTTTCCATAAGACCCTTATGTACTCGTACGAAATTACCATCAATAAAGCTCAAGGACGGACATTAATCCAAGCTGGTATTTATTTAAAAAATTACATTTTTACGCATAGGCGAAAAATTACATGTAACGTCGTCACAACCTCGCGATCCAATATTCTATCGTTGCAGTAATCATCAATTTATAACAAAGAATATTGTTCTTAGTTAATATAAGGAAGAAAATATGTTAGATTTATGCTCGATGAGGGCTTCTATAGTAATCTATAGTTGTTATGCTGGGTTTAAGATACAACAAGGAAAAAAAAAAAAAGTAATTTGCTTGAAAACATATATATTTCTATAGATTAGTAATCATATTTCAGTTTTTAACTCGAATAATTGCAAATTTTCACTTTTACAATAAGAATTCGTCCTAGCTAAAGTTGTATAAAGGTGAATCTGGCTTCTATATTCTGAATCGGTTTAAATTATCTCTAAAAATTGATGCCTTTTTTTCCTGGCTTTGTTCGTTTTACTGATAAATGAAAACAATTTTACATCGGAGAAATAAAGAGTTTTTAATACTTTCTATACTGTGGTTTATGATTTCTTTTTTTGGTTGTTTTGTGCGCCAGTTTGGTATTTTTTAGAACAATTTTGGGATTTTTTTTCTTTTACCGGATCTTTAAAAGCTTTCAAAGTAATGCGCTCCGCAAGTACTATACCAACGAAGTAACCCCAGTCGACCTCGAGCCACGAAAGTTGCAGGAGACTATAACGTTCATAAGAGATACAAATAAGCTGAACGTAGATACATAAGAATTTCTCATTTTATCAGACACTCAGGATGACGAGTGTTGTGTAGTTCGTGCATTTTTTAATATGAAATTTTTTTTCAAAATTGCAACAATTAAAATTTGAAAACTTTAATGAAATAGTAAAAGAGTTGTATGGATTTACGTAGATTGACTACTATAGGAGAAAGAGATTTTGGAAAAAAGAGAAGTAGAAAATTTTGGGAAGATATGGGAATGTCGGCAAAGTGAAAGCAAAAGTAAAGTCATAAGAAGGAATAGTATAAGGTGAAAAGAAGAACTCAGACGAAAAGAAACTTGTGAGGATTTTCTTAGGAGTAAAGCACCTCGGTTTGCAAAATAATAGAAAGGTAAAAAGTAATTAGAGGACCTCAATCGCGTAGACGTTTACTAACGAAAAACGATAGCCTCAATACGATTTGCTAATGAGAAAGATTTAATTGGTACCAAAGCAAAGAAGGAAATTCCAATGATATCCAGTTTGGAAGGAAGCTATTTAAAATCGCAACATTAGATAACGGAGCAATAGTCAAATTTAGAGCGAGCAAGAGATTTCTATAGGAAAATAAAACGAAGATTCCCGTTTTGTGGAAGAAACGACCTTCACCGAATTCAGTACTTTTAAGAGCGGATGTAGAAAAAAAAATAAATATATTCGTTGAAAGACAACGACTGTTAAAAAATACATCGAAATAGCAGAAGCAATCTTTACAGGAGATAATTATAGAGTTTTAAAGATATATGGACACTATTGTTGGATTATGAAGTCGAATGGAAAAAACAGTACTAGATTTTGAAAGAGAAATAGATGTAATAAGGTAAGAGAAAAAATCGATCGTGCACAGAACAAATACTTTTAACTTAAAATTAATAATAAGGGATAGGATGATAAGAAACAAACCATATGTTATAGTATTTGTAGAATTTAAAAAAGCGCATGACTCTGTCGATCGAGAAAGTTTAATGGAAATATTAAAAGAATTTGGTATAGATAATAAATCAACAAAATTAATACAACAAACACTATTAAGCACTAAAGCTAAGATAAAATTTATAGGACAAATCTCCGAAGCTTTTGAAATAAAAACGGGTGTACGTCAAAGAGATGGACTTTCTCCAATCCTGTTAAACTGTGTCTTAGAAAAGATTATAAGAGAGTGGGAAAAATTACTGGAGACAGAAAATATAAGTAAACAGATACGCCTGGGATACAAGAAGGAAAATCTAGCCATTAATTGTTTAGCTTTCGCAAATGACTTGGAAATTTTCTCACAAGATGTAACCTCGGCGGTAAAGCAGATTAACCTTTTAAAAGAAGTGGCAAAAAAAAACTGGTTTACAGATTTCCTTCGAGAAAACAGAATATATGACAAACACATTAGACGCTCACCCCGACATATGTGTACAAAACATGGAGAAATCAAAAAAGTTAAAAATTTCAGATACTTAGGTAAGGTTATTGAGCAAAACAGATTGGATGGGGAAGCACTGAAAATAAGGGCAAGAAAAGTGGAAACGGCTTTCCAATTAAATATACAACAAAAAATCAATGTCGATAAATACCAAGATAAGACATTACACCATAGTCATTAAACTGGAATGCCTATATGCAGCTGAGTGCTTAGAGCTAAATGATATAGGAATAATTGAAATATTGGAAAAAAAGGAAAGGAAGATCATAAGAAAAATTCTTGGCCTTAAAAAAATAGGGGAAATATTCAGGAACAGTTCAAATGAAGAAATTTTTTATGAGGTATAGGAATAATATTAAAGGAGTTCTAAAAAGGAGGTATAACTACCCTAGAAAGAAAAAAATTGAATATATTAACAAGATTTATCGAACTTTATAAAACACTCAAAACACAAAATTCGAAAAAACACATTAATTATTATAAAATTAGTCCGACTAGTTTCGAATTACACCCGTAATCATGGCAATTACTAAAACAGAGTTTCAATTATTATGAATTCATGTATCGGAAAATAGTCGGCAAAATTTTATAATTATTTATTGTATTTCGAGTGTTTTCGTTAACCGTAGTTAAACACAAAGGAACCAAAAACGTTTATAAGTCACTTCAGTATTAGGGGAAAAATTTAAAGAGATCGATAAGCCTGATTTTTAAAGACAAAGAAGGATATGACATCAAAATCTGGAATGGGGCTGGAAGCCTTGCGGTAGTGGACCTTAATTCATTAATGCTGAAGGCAGAAGTATAGGAAATGTGAAGAGCAGCATCTCTAGAAACGGAACAGGAAACAATTCATCGACGTTGAAAAATTGTTATATCTTTACGGCATTATACGTACTTCGTCTTTGTTTTGCTGGTCGCATCATGCCTTTATTGATGAATAATGTTTTTCTTAACGTATGGCTTTTTTTCTTTGATTTTAATCAATGTAAAATGACCAATTTCTTTTTGTTCTTTTCCGTTCTATTGATATTATAGTGAACAAAAATCTTAAAAAGCCATGTACAAAACTCCGCTAGGTTAACTTAAATATTTTTAACGGAAAATGTACGTGCTCTGCCAAGTTGCGTGGCCTAAAGAACCAAATTGCGATTACAATGAGTGTTCCTAGTAGCATCGTGAGAACGGACAGAAAAGACTTGTGAAATATTTGTTGAATTAAAATAGATCACATACATATATATATATATATATATATATATATATATATATATATATATATATATATATATATATATATAAAAAAATCGCGTGTCTTTATGTTTGTGCAGGATAAAATCGGAATTTACTTAACCGATTTTGTTATAAAATTTTTCCAACTCTTAAGAGATAGAATACTTTTTGTTTTAATTATTTACATAAATATTTTTGTTATATTAAATAATTTAATCAATCAATTAAAAAAAAACAAATTTAATTGTTGGCTATTATGTTTTAATTATTTACATAAATATTTGTTATATTAAATAAAACAAATTTTGACAATTTTATTATTTTTTGAGCACCAACTACTTTTCATGGAGACTTTTGTGTATCGTGCGATGTTAATCGAAATGCAACCATGTTTATCGCTGGCGCATGGCGTTTTTATCGATGAATGATAAAATAAACGTTTTTTCGCTGTTGTTTACAAAAAAGTTCGGTGTTATTACGGAGTTGTTGTTTATGAAAAAAAATAATATAATATGCGATATTGTGCGGCATTTTATTTATTTATATTTCAGTGTATTTAATAAACGTCCTGCCTTGATAAAAAAAAAAAGAAAAAAAAATTATTTTAATATTCCCATAACAATAGTGTGGCAGTGATACAACTCTCTGACATTGTTGGGCATCTAAGTTGCTTTATATTTCAGTATAAGATAATGCCGCGGAGACAATCGAACCTGAACAATGCGCGTAGCAGAAATGCACGGCGTATGCGTGTTATGAGAGCTACTGAATCGGAAGAAGAAATTGCAAGAATAAACGCATGTTGCCTGCTGCTCACGTGTGGGGGAACACCATCAAGTGTCTATTCGTGTTAGCAAAAGACAGGTTGACCAAGAACATTGTGCACAAATTAGTGCTTAGATAATTTTCAATTTTATAAAATAATATAACTAATAGTTCAAAATCAATGTTATCTGCCTCATTTATAACATTTAATTTTTATGTAACTAATTTATTTAGTATATATTGTGTAAATAAGTCATTAATTACAGATTAAAGTTAAAGATTAGATAAATAAAATGTAAATTCAATAAGTGTATATTAGTTGGATAATTTAATTCTCTACATATGATTCAAAATCGGCTAAATAATTTCAGGTTATTAGTCGAAATTAATTTGGTTGCATCAAAATAATAAGTAAAAAATTAATTTAATCTATTATAACTAGTAAGCCGCAGCAACGCGTGGCTGGGTCAGCTAGTATATATATATATATATATATTCAGATTAATTTTCTTTTTTTTATTATTATTTATTATTTTTCTGACCGCTATCGTGACTTGTTAACTGAAAAACTAAATGCACGCCCTTCGATTCTAACTGCAAATACGCTATGGTACAATATTAAAAAGAAAAAAGTGCAAAATATATCATTTCACGCGTAATTAATCATTATAATAAGTTCCAGTCAACGACTGAAAATACGCAAGACTTATATAAACATTGCAACGTCTCGACTGGCAGCATTTAGCGCTCGATGTAATTGATGTTACCGGTCGTTTAGTAAATATTATCGTGCACATGCTAATATACTATTTGAAAGATATAAAAATATTTCTGCAGATACGCTGAAATTAACGAAAATTGCTAAATTTTAGCGTTGATGTTTTAGTCCTAAAATGCGTTTTTATAAAAATATAAATAAAATGTTTTATATATATATATATATAAAAAAAAACATTAATATATCGATAATGTTAATTTGACAAAACTGTAGCATACCGTTTGTGGATTCAATAAATTGCTTTTCATATCGAAGTGGTTTATTTTTGCGTACGAACAAACGGGATAATTTGTTGCGGAATAATAATAACAACAATGATAATGATAATTACTGTGAATTAAAACGTAGCCTTAATAATAAATTAGAACGAAAGTGAAAATTTGTTAGGGCGAGCAGAAACTGGAACGCAGTAATGACGAAAAAATATCGCTGTAATCATTAATGAAATTTTTCATCGCGCCGCACATGATTGAACAGTTCAGAACTTGTTCTCAATAGCATAAACAAACTTGAAATCGCCATATAAAGTTAACCCGCCCAGAGAATAATAGACGACTGACTCACATGAATAAACATGCGCGCTAATAACAATACCGTAACACAACTGTTAATACAATCGTCGACTGGTTTATCAATAAACACGGACAGTAATAGATATGCAACTTAGCAATCGCTATAAAAATTGTCGTAATAAAATTGAAATATTAATTTAAGCCGAATTAATATTTCCTAATGAAAATGGCCAAAATTCTTACAATTCATAATGTACTTACATCGAAATAACCGTTATTAATGCAAAAAAAAACCAAATACGCTTTATAATTAAAAAATTAAATTAAAAGTTTGAAAACTAAAAAATAATCATTTATTTATTTATTTATTTATTTATGTGCGCATTTGCACTAACGTTGTTCAGGAGCACCTTTTAGAACTAGAGTGATGTCTAGATTAAATTATTTGCTCTCGAGGAAACATATGTAGACCGGTTTCGGTAGAAAGTCTTTTTAGAAATAGTTTTAGTCATCAGGAATGGCATGTTTCGAAGCAGCTACTCCTTCATGGAATAGTTGCTCCGAAACATACCGGTGTTATTTTTAATAAATGAATCTCTTTTTTCGCGATAATCGAAAATTATTTACAGCTTTAGGAGAATGCATGGGTCTCCACCCCAATTAGGATGGGAAAGAGACTTTATCAGGTTGTAGAGATGGTTGATGTGATTATGGAACGAAAGGCGACTGTCCAGAAAAATTCCTAAATAGCGGAAAAAGGAAGAAAACGTTATTTATGAGGAGCCTAATTGGAGAGGGATCAAAAGGATGGAGAGTAAATACAACGAAAGAGGATTTAACAAATGAAATTGAAAGATGGATATTTGATAGAGAATTTTTTCGAATGATATTAAAGAATTTTGGAGTTGGGAGCTAGCAACAGAAATATGCCGATGGGAGGAGTAGATGAAGATATCATTGCCATGAAAAAGGGAAGAAGAACATGAGAGCAGTATTGATGAAGTAAACGTTGAACAGAGTTGGGCTAAGGCAAGAGCTTTGCGGCAATCCGCGGAATCCTAACCTAGTGTAGGTGTCAGAAGGAGTAGAAAGAGTAACAGTTCTATATACATAAAGAAATTACTAATGAGGGAAGAAAAGTAAGCCGGTATATTAAAAGAAAGTATTATATCAAACAAAGCAGGAAGATGAACATTGTCAAAAGCCGCAGTGAAAAGAAGCAACAAGAAATTCTTTACGGATAAATGCCGAGTAGACGTATACAGAAAACGAACTGATACAATTCGGGGGGAGGGAGGCGACCGGGGCGAGAACCATACATGTTATTTCATAGTAAATCGATTACGTTCGAGCCACCAAGCAAGATATCTATTAATTAAGCTTTCGAAAGCTTTCTAACGTAAGAAGCAAGAGAGGTTGGACGAAGAGTGGAAAAGTTAAATGATAAAGGTATTCCAAGAGGAGGAAGTAGAGTAGGAACGAAGAAAGGAGTTAAATAAGTTCAAAGGGAACCGGAGAGAGTACTTAAAGAGGTTTTCAAGAATGGGAAAGGAAATTCCATCTTTTCCAGAAGAGGAATTTGCAGAATTACGTAAGAATGCTTCCAGTTCTGTAAAAGTAAACGGAGAAACCGAAAAAGTGTAGGGGCGCGGAATCGGACGAAATGAGACAGGATTCTTGAAAGCTTGGAACACAACTAAAAACCTATAGAATTCAGAAAAGGGATTAATTTATCACGAGGAAGATTCTGATTAGAAGGACGTGGGGAGAGAGAGAGAGAGGACTTGGACATACTCCAAATACGAGAAGCAGGAGTGGAGCGTGAAAAGGAAGAACAGAAGTTTTTCCATGAGTTTCTTTTCGCCATTTTCAAGGTGAATCCAGCTTTAGCGTCGTTGACTTTTTTACGGGCGAAAAAATTGTTGATTCGCTCTACCCTTGATTATTGTTGTTTTATCTATGGAAATTTCTCCAGATTCTTGCTCTCCGAACTCGACGAATTCCCCGATTCTAGTAATTTGCTGCACTGTAGCTCAAGCTTGAACCCGAACTACTCCGGAGGAATGATGCTATCAGAGTGTAACATGAGACGTTTTGATATAATTTTTTCTATAACTTTGCTTAAACAACTAAAAAGTCTAATAGGATGAATGTTGTCGGTGCACGAAGAATTTTTCCCAAACTTAGAAAGCGCGATAGTTTTGGAGGATTTCCATTGTTGCGGATAATAGCCAAATTTTAACATAGCATTTACTAAAGAAGTTATTTCAGCTAGGGCTGTCATTAGGAGATTTTTTAAGGCTACATTAGGAATATTATCGTAACCAGTGAATTGTTTTAGCCTAAGAGATTTTAGGATGCGATGTATCTCAGCTGAGGTAACGATGTTGAATTCATGCGGCGCAGAATGTGACTTGAAGTAGATAATTTGAGATGTTTTTTATTTAGGTAATTCATCTGTATTACGGAAGTAAATTTGAAAGTAATATCGGGTAGCTAACAATTCCGCTGTTCCAAAATCAGAGTACATGTACAAGTTAGTACTCGGGTCAAGAAGGGGAGGGAGTGACGAGGCTTAACTGTTAAAACTTTTGTAAACTTTCCAGAGGCTTTTGTCTTTAGTGATACGATTGGATAACTTATAGTTGAAGACCTCATTTTTATTTTTAACGAGAAATAAGCGAACGGCTTTGGTAAGGAAGTTTAAGAATTTTTTTAGTGATTGACCACGTGCTGTGAAACGATGTAAAATTTATCGTCTCCTGATATAATTCTTTATTTTTATGTTTTGAATTATGTACAATGCACAGAATGTAGCAGAAAGGAAGTGCATTTCCGACTGCCAATTCAATAGTAGTGTTGATTATTTCCGTCGAATTAGCTAATCGGACATCTATTTCTGAAATGCTATTTAGCGTTGCGCTATTTGAATTTAAGTTTGCCGATATGTGATGCTCAAGGAAATCCCATTTGGCTTGTTTGTAGTTATAATAAGCGCGCTTTGCAAGTTTGACATCATTAACTGAAAAAGAACAAAATATTGGATTGTGGTCAGAACATAATTGACTAATGGAAATGGGAGAAGTAATGTTGTATACATTCTTGACTACTGCAAGATCTATTACACTATGTTTGTCGCCTGAACTCATAGGAAAGTAAGTAGATTCGCGGGTAGCTAAAATACGAAAATTATTATGTGTTGATAACTTATGAAGTGTACCGCCAGCATAATTATTGCTGAAGCAGTTCCAAACTTTATTTTTTGCGTTGAAATCTCCTACGAAGATAACTTTCTCACTATTACTCATAAGAGATGTGACATAATTTGAGAAGCTTCTTTTATTATTTGGAGGTTTATATATCGCGCATATCTGAATGTCATCAACTATATTGGGCTGTCTAGATAGATAGTAAATTGAAATAACGAAAGAATACCACGAGAAAGTTAGATGCTCTTTTCTTCTCTTTCATTTCCAAAATGAGCTACTTCACTGCAGCTGATCAAATCAGAAGTACAAAAAAATTTCCGGCCAAGGTCCTAAACCCGTTCTATTACTGTTCAGCACAAACAATAATTTCATGCCCTCCTTCAAGGTCCTGCTCATTCATCCTCTATTTCATATCTAAATAATTTCTGTCGCATCATTCACGTCTAATTTTTTGTCGATAATCTGATTAAACACCTGTCGAACAGCAATCCAATTATTTGCCATTGCTAAGCAGCAATTTTTAAATTAAATATGCGACGCTTATAATATCAGTTAATTTAGAAAGGATATTACAGAAAGGTTAAATTTTTATACTTTATTGAGGGTTGGTGACCATGTACGTGTTTTGTTTTTTTGGGTTGGTGAGCTATGGACATTAACCTAACATAAGTGATAATTTAATAATAGTCAAGATGTTGCAACGGGATTCGAACCAGGTTCTACTCAAGCGAAACATTACTGGTTCACCAACCACGCTTTGGCAGCTGACTGATACTAGCATATATATATATATACATATATACACACACATATATATATATATATATTGTTGACGTCATTCATACGTCGGAAGTAATATGTCAAAAAAACCTTAGGGAAAACCATTGTGAAATATGCAATGTGTTTCTGTAATGTTTTAAAAAAAATATATTTCATATTTCGATAGTAATAATTTTTATAAACTAAAAAAATATATTTTTGTGTAAAATAATGTAGTCTGTTGAAACAACTTTTCTATGGTATCATACAAAGACTAGTATGTAGAGGTCCAGGGGCCTTTTTCTTAATGAGATTCGAGATTCAGAATTTATATGCATGTATATATATATATATGTATATTAATTACAACGTAATTCTTAGGCTATCCCCGATTAGAAAAAATGTCCCAATTTTATGTAACGTTTGTTATATTTTGTAGGATTTTTGTGATTATGTTATTATATTCATATGGACCGATTTATAATTACGTTGTAAATTTTGATCACTTTATACAAAGTATGGAAGAGAAAGAGACAGAAATATAAGCAAAGGGGTCAAGGGGCACAGGCCCTTGCGAGGCTAAAATGGCCGAGTTATATATATACTCGTATATATATGCATGTATATGTAGTCTGCCGAATGAAAGAAGTCCGTTCGTAAAAGAATCATTCAATACGCTATGTACGGCAATAGTTCAAATGAAATGATGAAAGACTAAAATGCATAAAACTCTGTAAGACTATAATACATGAAAATTTACAACTTATAATATTTCAAAAGAAATATGTCTTAAATTTTTTTTCAACAAAATTAGAATCTTTCAATAGCTACATTAGACTAGAAACTACGTTCTAACATGTCGCTGAAAATATCAAAATAATCGTCATCGGTATTGTCGAAATCTATTATCATGTCATCTAGTATTTTTATCTCCATTATCAGTTTCCTAATATTTATTTTCCAGTTTTATAATACGATCTAAGTAATTTTCTTAACTTTACATTATTTATACTTGCTCTTGTAGCTCCTAATTTTAAAAAACTGAAATCTTTACTGATATTTAACTCCCGTACTTCCCCCTTTGTTATTGAGTCCATCGCCTATCAGATATAACAATCGCTTTGTCATGAGCAAGCGATCCGTTTAGATGTAAACAGGTCGGAAAAAAAGAACGGATGAACGTACTGAGATGAAACAAATACGAAGTTACTGCTTCTGAGAAGGAGCGGAACAATAGGAAGTAGTGGTAATATGATTTTTGTCGGTAATATTGAGATACGCGGCAAGTGTCAATACGCGCCCTGTAGCTGTTACAATACTTTGAGCAATTCGAATAGACTTCGGAGCTATGAGAACACTTATATATGTTCCTTAACGCACCCTTGTTTAAATAATAA
The DNA here is from genome assembly GCA_039619475.1 of Icerya purchasi. Classification (NCBI taxonomy): domain Eukaryota; kingdom Metazoa; phylum Arthropoda; class Insecta; order Hemiptera; family Monophlebidae; genus Icerya; species Icerya purchasi. The sequence continues at coordinate 417,568,394 of CM077116.1, forward strand.
AATTTATTTTACCATCTAAAGGTGCTGTGCTCTTTTCTCATGTACCTATAAAGGTTCATAACACCTTTCTGACTGACATTGATATTTACACACTGCCACACTCATTCTGTATAGTTGATAGAAAAAATCATTTCTGATAAGATGGGAAAAAAAAGAATAAAACAACTCTTCTGTTCGGTGGTAATACGCGCACGTTTTAAGCAGATACGGAAGAAAAAAAAAAAATACTTGTAAGTTCGCTTTGATTATAGTGAGAGAAAGAAGAGTGAAAAAGTAATACGAGATTACGTTGCATCAGATGATTACTTTTTTTTATTTGTGATTTCGCAATTTAATGGAGAGCGTATAATAATTTAATAAGAATAACTTACTTTCAAGGAAACAGCGATAACCAACGAGAAATATGTACTAGGCAACGATTAACAAGCTTAAGCTAATCACAGAAATATCGACACCAATCGAACTGTCACATTTGAGCATTACTAAACGATCTGCTAATTGTTGCAAAGAAAAACGTCGCTGACTGCTGGCTTGTAAAACGCCGAGTTTGTGTGCACGCTTGTAGTCCGCAAGCTGTGTAACATGATGCAACGGATATGATTTAGAAGAAAAACATCTGAAAACTATTGTTCATAAAGTAGGCGTTAGGCGTTAGGCGTTAGCCATTAGCCATTAGGCATTAGGCATTAGGCATTAGGCGAACACAAAGAAGAACAAACGTGCACTTTAGCAGTTCAATTGTTGCTATTATGTTCGCTCACTACACCCACAAGGAAAGATTTCTTTCCAAAACTGAAATAATCTCTGAAATTATTACTGTTTTTTCTTTTGTTTTTTTTATTTCGTGACAAATATGTATGTGGCGACGACGACAAAACCCACAATTCTTTTCGCGATCTGATTTCAGAAATAAAATGGAAACTGAGAAAAGAGCGATAATTAGCCTGAATAATTAGTATTCACAATTGTCACTGCGACTATTCACACCAGCGTGTGTAACTTGAATTTTACATATCCTGTCGTTTGTGAATTTCGACGTGTTAATTGCTACGTCGATGTTGACGGTTATGATTTACAGCAACTTTCCATGCGAAATAGTAACACACTAGAGATTAGTTGGCCAATCTAACTCGCCGGAGGACTTGATAGAATTGGACAACTGATGTACTCGATTAATTCGGAAAAAAGTGTGTGCTGTTTTTTGGTCGCTTTTTCCGTTTTCGTGCTTCTGTCTCTGAGCGCCTTCATCCGAGGTTCTGCCAAAAATATGCCGTCAAAAGAACGAAACACGCATTAGACTCTGCTGAAGATGAAATTTAAATTTGTGCTTTTTTCCGTTTTTCTTTTGACTTTTGGTGTTGTAAACACGCCTAGTGATTAAACAAGTGCGCTCTGGCAAATAAATAAAGCGTCCTTACCGCAGTTATAGGCTTAGTATATTACTAGTACCGGATGTATCATCTTCTTTCGAGTGACATTCTTTTAGTTTTGTATTGAATGCGTTATGTAGAGTTACAAAATTCAGATATCACAGCTTAGCGAAGAAACTTTCATTCAGTTGAAGAATTGTCCATATAGCGATGTTTTTATTGACACGGGGGGAATAAATATATGAACTAAATATTTAAAAATGTTCGAAGTTAGAAAAGGAGAAACAAAATCGAAAATTTCTAGAAGTAGAGCCGTGTTGGCAATCATCGTTCCGTCATAAGAACAGAGTTAATAGGTGCAGATTTTTTGGGCGAGCAAGTGTTGGCGGTTCTAGAATCATTTTTATCATGCACGCACTTATGTCCGTCTCCGTCACATTGTTTTTACCTTTTGCCCGCATAATATCTTTCTGAACCGGTTACACATATCCGGTAGCTTAATTCCTGTTATATTGGTGTCACGCTTAATAGTATGGTTTATCTGTTATTCATTTTTAAAGGTCTTATCTCACAAAAATGAATTTGTTATAATAATCTTTTCCCATTTCCAAATTCGACTGAGTTCGGACTCGGTTATTTTTAAATTTAATAATTCTCTACGGCGTAATTTCGTTTATTCCCATTCATTTTCTTGGATGACTTTTCTGGGCAGTTTTCTAAGAGGAACTTTTTCTAAAAAGTGCATACTTCTAAAACGGGGAAAAGCAAAAATTTATAGAAAAACATTTGCTACCGTTCTAACAATCATAACACTCATTCGATGATTCATCGACATTTTAAACTGATGCCGTTGGATAACTTTATCGCGATCGTATCAAGTTAAATTTATCGTGTAACTGTCACGATAAGGTCGGAAGTCGCATTTCTATTTTAATTCATTCGGTCTGGCATCGTTACGTGTTCGACGAAGATGTGGTGACTGAAACAGGTTCGGCGCAAGTACCGAATCTGAATCGGAACTCTACTACTTTTCCAAGCAAGCGACCTGATCGGCAAATAATTTCGTACATCGAAACATAAATGACTTTTGAATGTTGCAGTCTAACGCTAAATAATCATTACCGCAACGATAAAATAATTAAATCTCGAAATATAATTACGCGCGCTCGTTTAATAATTACTGCTCTGAAATCACTCGTCCGTGTAACGATTTTTTTTTCAATAATTTTTCGTGCGATGTTTCTCTGTTCAGCCACGTTTTACTGGGTACATTAATGTTATTATTTCTATTTAATCGTGTGCTCGACTATCAGACCGTACGTTTTTGAGACAAGTCGCCATCCCCATAGTATATTCAGTTAATATATGAAATAGAATATAAATGGAATATAACAGAAGGAGGAGGAAAAAAGGAAGATTCAGAAAGCGCTATAAACAGTGGAGAGATGCGTTAGTACAAATGACGTGTAGAAAGGGGAATCTTTCAGAAGAGCATTCAAAAAAGATATGGTAAGCATTATAAATCAAAAGAGAAGTAGACGGGTGGAGAGTACAACATGGAGAAGATATTAAAAACCGGAACAGCGATTTAGGAAGCAAGCTGTGTTGAAAACGTAGACGACAGATTGCAGTAAAGGGTAAACGCTGCAGAGAAGGAAAGTTGAAGAACGAGAGATGAAGATCCGGTTGAACGAACACGTAGAAGGAGTCAGGAGTATCGGGAATGCACTTATATTTTCAGCTTCATCGATTTGACCTTTTCCTCTCCCACTACTATTGGTCTTAACACTGTAACTAAAGTGAACACTCAACAGTTTTTGCAGTAGTGACCATGTTGCCGCACTAATTACTCCTGTTAGTTTTCCTTCCCGACTTAGTTCATACTTTGTCATTCCCATCGATCAACACTCTCCAAAATAAATTTTAAAAAAAAGTTGAATTCTGTTCCGCTCTTTGGCTGATCCACAACTCCCTCTAGTTTTTACATCACTTTTGCTTTGTCTTTATCATCTTCTTTTTTGTTATCCTTCGCCATCTAGTTATGCAGTGCGGCCTCACCTCTTTAGCGGGATAAGATTGATCGTAGTCGTTTCACCTTTAGAACCTTCCGTTTTAACACCATGATGGAAATTTTCTAGCTTATAAAAAGTCTAACAATACAGTATGCAGTTAAAGCCTTGAAAAAGTTCTCTTGAAAGAATTTCCGCTCTTCTTTTTTTTTGGAACTATTACTTCTTTCACAATCTGGAAAATGACTAGAACTTTTAAATTCCACCCTCCGATCGTCATTTCAACATTTTTGTCGATAGCCTATTGCCTTTTATTGATTCTTTTGCTCTTGCTTACGTTCCTAGCTTTGATAAATTGTGTGCTCTATTACTTTTCCACCAAATTCTCCTCTTCCCATTCTAAATTTTGCCTCCAACATTAATCAATTAAACTTTGTTTTTTTTTCGAAATCTTTAAACTCCGCTTCAGTCTCAACGGTGTATACCTTATTTTGTCATAAAAATATTTTTGAATAATCAGTTAGTATTGTCCTCAAACTTTTTAATGATTTCCTTTGCAATAAATGCTGTAATTCTTTAATCATCATTCCTATCCCAAAAAAAGTTCAAACTGAAGATATGTTAAAGAGGCGTCTCTTGTTTGGTATCTGAACACGATAATATATTTCCTTTTAATATGTTTTCGGCATTCAGCCTGGTATTAGCTCTCTCGGTTATATTAGTTTTTTTGTTTCTCAAATATGCAAATCCTTTATTCAAAAAACATTACATTTTGCCTTATTATTAATTTCATGACGAGCGTTCTATCCGTCTTTCTTCTACATTCTCCTACCACTATAGGAAAGGTTTTCGCGGTCTAACCCAATGTTTTTCCCTCAGTTCTGCTCTTTTATTCAGTGTCTGCACAATACGTAATACCTCCGTTTTTTTGAATTCCCTCTTTTTATTCTTTGCTAATAACATTCTACTTTTTTCGTCTTCCTCCAGAATTACAGTTGCCAAGCTCTTAATTTGTCTTTAATTGCACTGGACCACATGATCAACTTCGCTATCTTCAATATATCTTTCTGTCTTTCTTTCTAAGTTTTTTTATATTGTTTTTACACTTCGTCCTTATGATCTTGTTTTTTGATTAATCTATCCTTAAACAATACGTCTTTTCCTCGCGTTAGTTGCTTCTGTTATCTCGGTATTTTTCTCGATGATCGTTTTGATCTCTACATTTGTTTTTCCCTCTATAAGTGTCTATTATCCTTTCCAAATTCAACTACTGTGATTTCATTTATGGTAATGCTCCCAATTCTGAATCTACATTAAGTGGAATTAAAAATTCGTGCCTTCGGCTCTGTTTCGATGTTTTTAAATCTTCTCTAATTCTAATGATTCTTTTTTAATTCAGTACCTCACTTCTGTCTCATCATAATTCTTATTTAGACTATCATTTTCACTCTGAACGTATTTTTTCCCTGTTTACTTTAATTCATTCTTATTTTTAAATTTATAGAAACCGGCATTTTACGCCTTGAAAATGTTTAAATTCAACCCTTACTTCTCGTCGTCTTCGTCCATTTTGGGTTCAATCTCTCCCATATTTCGTGGGGTGGGGTGGGGGGGGGGGGAATAAATACAATTTCCAGATCCCTTCCGTAAGCGATAATTAAACAAAAATTCTACAACACTACCAGCAGCGAATTTAACCATTTTCAATGTAGGTTGACGGGAAACTGATGTCGTTGGAACTTCTTTTGTTCTCCCATATCTTAACCTTTAATAGAATCATTTCGTCTTCTCTCTTCCGTAATAGTGATAATATTTAAATGATCCATTTCCGTGTTTTTTATATTGATTAATAACAAACACACTGTTTTCAGGAAATATTATAAATGTTACATAAATACGACGTGTTTTGGCAGCGAAGTGTCAAAATCATGCGATACAACAATGTTGATTAAGTAAAAGAAAACAGATTTACGTTCTCATATATTATTACGAAATCGATACAAAAATTGTATATCCTATCTTTTGTCCGCTGTTTCGTTGTTTTACATATTTTTATTTTGTATATTTTTCTCCTTTGAATCCGTCGTTGTTTTTTTATAATTTTATTTCCGTTTTTTCATTCTTTAACCGTTGTTCGTTCGTATTTTCCTCTTTGGTCTTCATTTAGGTTTGATATGTGTTTCCCTGGTTTTTATTTAATTTTATATTTGTCCTTTTTTTGGATTTTCCGTTGTATGTTGTTTTTTTTGTTTTTTTTGTTGTTATTTTTCCTTATGTTTAAGTAGATTTATCAGTGTAGGTTTTCCGTGATTTTGTTTTTTATTTATGTCGCTATTATCGATCGCAATTTTTGTACCGTTATTTTAGTTCTCTTCTGATAATGGTCAGTGTAGTAAGCTGGCTGAAACGTTAAGCAAATAAAATTCTTTTTAACACAGTTGTATCCGCAATTTATTTATTAAGAGTATTCACTGTGAAAGCTTTAAGCATTTATTGTAGTGCATGATTACGGCACTTTGTTGCCGAAACATTTAATGTAAAATTTAATTATAATATTTCTCTCTTTCTGTTCGATCTTTAAAAATGAATTAATGACTGTTTGGTAACAAAGTAATTCTTATTATCCTTGACTATTAATAATAACAATACAAACAATAATAATAATAATAATTATTATTTTCCCGGAGTGGCCTTATTCATCCGAATGATGCAGTTATAACTTCGATTGTATTTATTTTTAAAATACTTTTCTTTTTATAGTAAACGTATTTTCCTTTATTTTTATTTGTTACTGAACTTCCTACTACTCACAGCGTTTCTGTATCATGTCATTTCCCTTCCTGTCTAACATCTGTGCTTTCCGCCGGTTTTTTCAAACTATCACTATCCGACCGAATTAAAATCTAGCTGATTTTTTCAAGTTGCTTGAAAGAAAAGCAGTCTTAGTTGAGTTCCCACCAAAAAAAAAAAAAAAAAAAAAAAAAAAAAAGGAACAATAAAAATCTGCCGTGATATATTTTTTTATGTACATACTTAGTTGATATAAACAGGGTAAACCATTTCTTTTTTTTTCATGGGTTCGTCAACATGAACATTGGTCCAAGAACAAAGCAAAACAGAGGCAACAGAGACTCAAATCTTTACACGATCAAAGATAGCCGACAAAACAGAATCAAGAGCTTGGATAACAGGAGGAGAAGAAAGGAATAGAAAGAAACTTGTTCAGTTGAAAGTTATATGATCGGGATCACAAATGAATTAATTGTTGAAGCGGTGCAATGGACAATAAGAAGACGGCACCACGAGAGAATAACGAAAAAGCGAGGAAGGGAGAAAACTGTGCCCAAAACGCGGAGAAGTTGGAGCGACATAGAAGAAAAGTCAAAAAACCATGGGAAGGGAATGTAAAATGATAATATATTTTTATGTCACCTTAAGGGGAACGGGATCGTACACAAAAAATTTGCGATGGTTTATTTTTTCTTAGTTTACGTCTAAACCCTTCCCTAACCCCCCGTAAGAATTATTTAAACCGACGAGAGACTTCGTGTGATACTTTTTAATAGTCAACTATGTTCTTTTCTTTGCATAGTTCGTTATAAGCATTATCATGGCGGCTGCCTTTTTAAGATTTCTCACAGGTTGATTTAAAGTGCAGCCTTACTTCCGTCAACAAGTATACACGTAAACTACTGTTTGGGAAAATTCCTGATGTCTTCACGTACCGTAATAAAAAATGAAACATCTAAATCGCACGAAATTTAGTTCAGACGGTTTGTTAGTTTTTTCTTTCTCAAAAATGAATACAAAAATTTTAAAAATTAACTTAAATAGGAACAAAAACGAAAGATAAAAAGAAATATTTTTTCCCGTAAATTCCGAAAGAGCAATTTGTTTTGATTCGCATGTAATATGGTATATTTCTTTCAATTCTGTCACGGAACTGATAAACGAAAAAAAGGTTGCTCTCACCGTATAAAAATTTCGTAACTTGATTCGAAACATCCCAACATCTTCAACGTGGACTAGGCCGTGTAATCCAGGTTTAAGATTGTGGTGTGAAATTCAAAGGGGGCTAACAAAAACCGCGAAAACATATTCAACAATCGTTCAGACTATTAGAAAAAAGTTATCGACATTTTAAGTTCGAGCGCAGCGAACTTTGATGCGTAATTATTTCAAATAATTCAATATAATAATAGCATGTAGTACGTGCACGATCCTGCCGGTATAACGCGAAACTGTGATTTACCGCACGTTGAAAATAATTTCACCCCATTTTCGTCTCTAAAAGCACGATAACTTTTATTTAGCAAAACTCGCTGAAATTACCAGGCGAATAGAGGTGACAAGTAAAAATCGTAATTAATTAACGTAGTAATTAATTATAAAATAAAAAATTACCTTAGAACAATATTCCGGAAGGATGACCGAAAAATCTCGCGATAATTAATTACACCGTATAGTAAACGTGCAGTCTGTTATTATTACCCGTACATGTACCGCTTTAATTCAACAGTTTTAAAAAAATCATCTAATTAACTAAGTTCCTCATAGATTCCCTCACTGATTGAGGAACATCAATCGGGCGTGAATGGCACAATGTATATAGTATTAACAGATGAACGCATCGGCGCACTAAGACGCACTTGAAGATAGTAGCAAACCTGTTGCAATGCAGCTGCGGATGCGACTGAATTGGCGTTTGTTATTCGCGGTAAAACCGAATACAGAGACAGAACGAGCGAGTTAACCGGCGAGAGGGGGTAAATACATCAAGGTAACCGTAAAATGAAGGTAGTGTTAGACAGAACGAATCAGGTGATCGGCGACACTGGTTGCAGCTATGAAACGGTAGTGGTTGACTTACTATTTACTCATTCTTGTGTATACATTGAACGACGTCGGTGTTTTATAGCTCAAATAAATTTTACGACACTGACAAATACGACGCGGCGATGTTTCTTAGAACGACGCTTTTCAGTTTAGTCAGTTTAAATCGGCAAAACAAGAAACGCTGCCATGCGAATTCCCGAAAACAGTCTCAGATCTGTTTTATTTTCAAGGCTGTAGCCTGTTTATTAATTAATAATATCGACTTTCTTATAACGCGAGCAATTTTTCGAAATCGTAATAATCTGCGTGATTTTCAAAACTGTACCAATAATAATTACGGTCCCGACTTTGTTGCGACTCAACGTAAAAACAATCGCAACAATTACCGTCTCACACCTAGCTTTTATTATTCCACATGATTATTCGCGAACTCGTTAAATGATACGAGCATCTTAGATAAAGGCGAGACTTGGTGACGATCTATTATTTTTCATGGTTATTTTGAAATGTTTTCAATTAACAGGCGATAATTTTAAACGAGAGAACTACTGAGAAAGATTTTAAAAAAGTAAATAAAGCGATGTCCCGGACAAGGTATAGATCGCGTGGTATATTAGCTTCTCATATTAAACGTTTAACCGATCTGAAGAAAATATTGTAGACCAGTTCCTTTCTTCTTCAGATCAGTCTTTTCACCTTCATCCGCATGTGATTTCTCTAACATAATGCTATTTCACATATTAATATATCGTTAGGGCATATTTGAGTATTCGGAATGAGTCAACTCCTGATAATGATATATCCGCCCGGTTTGGCTGTCGACAAATACTGTAAAAGTGTAAATTTTTAATCAGGTAAAAAACAACGGCACGAATATTTTTATACAGAACGACCTGTTAATAATCGTTTCGGTCATTAACTTTTGATATACCAGTATGTAGGGTAAAGCAAATTTTCAACTAGTCCTGATAATAGAAAAAAAAGTCTGTTGTTCTCGGTTCAATTTTTCGCCTAATGAGCCGATGCCCCGGATTCGATTTTTTAAATTCGGACAAAATGGAAATATTCTAATGAAATTTATGCTCGCGCGCCAAATAATGATTCTTGCCAATTACTTTAAGCAGATGCCGTAATACCTACCTTCCTAAATATATGCTTTTTTCGAGTTCATTTCCAAACGTATACTATATTTAAAATAATTTAATTTATGACTTTTTCATAAATATAACAAAGCAAAATTGTTAATAAAAACATAAAAATTTCCAAAAAATAGGCGTCTATTTATTTATGCACTAAAAGGAAGTACAAAATAACTTTATTAGTGCGCGACTACCAGATACGCATCTTAACATTAAAATCTGAAACTACAAAATACTATTCTGAAAAATAAAAGCGGGGGCCGCAGTTACAAAATATTCGGTGTGCGTGGTATTGTGATGCATAACAATGGAACAAAATTAAATAGTGATTATAGTCTTGGCTTAGCATGTATTATAATATTAATATTTAACTATTAATCTTTGCAGTTTCAGATTTTAATGTTAAGATGCGTATCTGGTAGTCACACACTAATAAAGTTATATTGTTCTTCACTTAGTGCATAAATAAAAGCCTGTTTTTTAACACTTTTTTTTATTTTTTAGTCTGGACTTTTTACTACGTATTTCAATAAAAAATCAATAAATTAAGAATTGTATTTTATTTTACTTTATTTTATTCGGTATCTTGATTATAGGACATTTACAGAAATTCGTGTTACATTTTATTATTAGATAATGGATCATCGCATTCTTTCAATTAGATCGTCTTTTGTTTTTCATACAATACATACGAAATCCTCAGCACATGAAACACAATGTTTGACTAATAGCGATCTTTCCATTGATATATTACATGACCGAAAAAGAAAAAAATTTTTTTTGAAACTCTCGAGCTTTCGACACCCCAAGAGTTCGATTTTCAAGTTGGAAACTCAAATGTTCCAAAGTAAAGAAATACAAAAGGATGCGCATTTTTTTAACTTTGTTCAATATTTTTAGCTATAAAGCTGAGCCACAAACACGTCATTTTTGAGATTTTTTAAACTTTTAGTAAACTTCCGATGTTTCATTAAGAAAATGAAATACGAGTTTGCTCCCGACAAATAGCGCTTTTTCCAACAGTATACCGTATGTTCGGAAACAGTTTTTCCCCCCTAAAAGTTCGTGCTTTCAAAGCTCCGAGGGGCTAATTTTAAAGTTGGAAACCTACATGTTCCAAACCAAAGAAATATACGTGAATGTGCATATTTTCAACCTTGTTCAAAATTTTTAACTATAATACTCGCGCAAAGAGGAGGAGCTACATATTCGCGCTTTTTTGAACTTTTCGTAAACCTCAAAAGATTCATTAAAGAAATAAAATAAGGTTTTGTTCTCAACAAATAGCAATCTTTTCAACAATATAGCGCATAACCGAAAAAAAAATAAAAATTCCCAAAATTGCGAACTTTCGCCGCCCCGTGGGTCTAATTTTAAAGCTGGAAACCCATATGCTGCATAATATTGTATTGTCATCTATAACAAGTATTTTTATAAAAAAAGGACACTACTTTTTTAATTTATCGGGAAGTAGGTGAAAAATCGTTCGCAAGAATGACAAACCGAATTAAATAAAAACCTATAAAAAAAATACTTGTTTCGGGACCACAGTTTGATTTCCATGTGTATTGTAAATAATACTAAAAGCTACATTATAATGAATTATGAAACATCAAAATTACGAAATAACATACTATTTAAATTTAAAAAGGTGTTATTAATTAATTACTTTGAAAAAGTATATATTCTTACCACAAGTAATTCTAAAAAGAATCGAAAACGCCGTAAATAATCAATTAGGAGAATATCAGGCCGGTTTTAGCATAGAAAGATCTTGCTCAAAACAAATTTTTAATACAAATAATATTATTAGGTTTCAATTGCCCTATCCGCCATACAGTCCAGATTTTGTTCCATGCGATTTCTGGCTGTTTCCCCTCTTGAAAAGCCGCCTACGGGGACGCAAGTTCGAGAGCAATGAAGATGTGACCACTGCTTGTCAAACCGTCTTCACGGCGATCCCTCCAGCCGAATTTGCCAAAACTATTTCTGAAAAATGGTGCGAAAGGTGGAACAGATGTCTCGAAAACGAGGGACGTTGTTTCGAAAAAGAATAGCTGATTATTTTATACCGAATGTAAATAAATTTTTTTCGTTTTTCTTGTGTCTTTTTTTCTCTTAAAAAATTGGTAGGGTCACTTGTTACTCAGTGTGCGCGTTTTGATCTCGTGCGTGTTCTACTGCACCTAGAGATTTGATTTTTGAATATGTTATCGTACACATGTTTGGCTACTCAGCGTATTTTACCGCTTGTCGCTAGCTTGCGTGGTTCCAGAAATATTAGCTTAGTCTCAAAATTTTTTGAACAACCTATGTATATATATATGTATATATACCCGTATGTATATATACATATATGTATATATGATAATCAAGATAAAAAAATAATAATCAAAATAACTAAGCAAAATAGAAAAGCGATAAAAGTCCAGAAATTGTAACAAATTTTAAAGCAATATAAAATTTAACTGTATTAATATTTAACGATGTATTATTATACGGCGTTTTTCTCTTAATAATATTATATTTAAATTTATTTATATAATTTTCTTCAGTAAAATTTAATGTTGTATAATCAGAAATTAATTACCAGAGATACTGAACTGGATATGAAAAAATATTTACTTAAAAAGTTTTCGTATTAGGAAAACGCAATCTGAGGGACCACTGGAATTTAAACTAAATATATTAGTAGTAACCAAGTCACCAAACTAAACGCTTGTTCAGAATGCTTTCAAAAAGTTTTCTAAAACTGAAAACTACAGATTTAGGACGAAATGTAGGAATTTTAATGAAGTGATTCCAGCTTAGAAGAGTACAGCCGGAAGTTAAGAAGGAATTGAAGATTTTCAAAAGAGCTTAGAGAGCCTAGTCGGAGAGGATACCATTCAAACTCGGGGAGGGGTATTTAAAGTTTTGTAAAGCATGCAGTTGAATACATTACGGTATTATATTTTGCAGTTTAGAAAATGTGTCCAGATGAATTAGGATGGCGGGAGAGCTCCCATTAAGGTTCAGGACGTAAGACGGATGCCAATAAATTAATTAGGCTTGTCCGGCGAAAGGCTTTATATAGATTAATAATTTCGCAGAATAATTCCGTGTGCACTTTAAAACAGTCCCTGAACTTCCTGCCGACTAGCCCGTTAGAGATCTTCTATATTTAATTTAGAAGTATTATGTATATTTTCCTTTCTTTTCTGTCCGATCCAGATCGACACGAGTATCCCCCCTTTAGTTCATATCGCTATTGAACTAACAATAACGAAAAAAAAAAAAACCTAAATATTTAAATGGCACTCTTTGTAATTCGAACTCACCACTCGCAAACATAATTGTTTATATAGTGAATATACCTTTTAAATACAATACATATTATATTGAAGAAAGAAAAAAAAATAGAAAAGCCATAAAATGTGGTGAAATATAACTTGTAATTAAAAATTAAACAAGGTGTTACAAAACAAGTTGAACGAAATATTCGCGTGTAATATGAAATTATTATTTAAATCCCCGCTGTACAGTTGAGAATGTCTTCCACTAAAATCGCGTGCGTATTTAAAGAACTTGCCAAAAAGAGAGTATTAACAAAATGCAAAAAAATTAAATAAGTGGAAACAAAAATCTTCTGTATTTGTCGAAAGTTTAGAATTTCTTTCCCAATTGTCTGAAGTAATCTTGAGGTTCAAAATTGACAAGGAAAATGTAAATGAATCCAGATGGTGCACTCTGAATCGGAGCTGGAAAATATTCAAAAAGAGGCTTCGAAGAATTTATCTGCTTATCGAATCTTATCAGTATAACGTTTCTTTTTTTTTTCTCAATACGTCGGAAGTTCAAAAAAAAAGAAAAAGAGAAAAAAAAACGATTATAAAATCCGATGGTAAACGAACGATTACGATCGTTTGAATGTAAACTGCTACACTTTGGTTTCGCTGTTTAATTCGGTCGCCGTTCCGCTGACCGCACGAGCCAACAATGCAACTTTTTGAGCTTTATGAATTACATCTTTGCAATTTACTCTCCTTATCATTCGGCAGTTCTCAAAATAGCCTTCGTTTCTGGGAAATCCGTGCGTATTATCGGGAAACGTGACCAAACCTAGGCAAGAAAAATCTTAATTTTCACTGTAGCGTAGTAATTGTTCGATTTGATTTGTATTTAATTTAAAACGAAAATACGAATAAAATGTTTATATTTAATTTTTTGTTTCGTAAAACATTTTTATTCGCAGAAGCTAAAAGAATATGTGACACGGTTTTTTTTTTATATCAAGCAAGCGTTCGTATGAAAGACTCTATTGTATACGATATCACATTCCGTACGAATTTTTCGAAATATTAAAATGCAAGATATTTCCTTATCAGGTATGCAGATGTAGAGCCGCGACTACGTCAAAGATAAAAGCGCAGCAGTTCTCTAGCTGGTATACTGGAAACGATATTCTTTACGTGAATAGCAGATATCCGGTAACAAACGGAACATTGTCACTTTTACAGATGACAAATAATTCTTTGTACGGACTCATCTTTAGGAAACGTAAATAATAACCGCAAGGGCGTAGCCAGCCAATGAGCCAGAGGAGGGCAAGATGAGTTGTCAGCCGCCGGGGGGGGGGGGGCAAGATGATAGAAAGAGGATATGAATTATGGGAAAAATAAAATTTATAAGTTGTAAAGGTTTAATATTTTATTAAACAAGAATAAAATCTTAATTAAAACATAATTTTCATGGGTTTCTGGCAAATTGTTCTACTAGTTTATTATAAAAGTCTTCCAAATTGTCCATGATTACGCGCCTATATTCCATCATAGCCAGTTGATTAAAAAGTTTCAAGGCTCCAAGGGGGCGGCAGATGCCTCTGCCCCCGCTAGTGACGCCCGTGAATAACTGGAAATCGATTGTTCAATGCACTATCAAAATAGTTTAGGCGGCGGCGAATAATAATAGTCAATGAAAATAAATCTGTCCACATGGCATTTACAAATAAATAAATTTGAAATATCAACATCTACGTAAACGATCAAATAATTCCGATTAGAGAACCGGTAAAATATCGCGAAGTCAACGTAGATAATTCACATGGAAAAACCACAACGAAATTAATCAGATTGAAAAAGTTTAGAAATACATTATGACCGGTGGAGAGAAAATGGAAACTATCACTAGGAAAATAAAATTAGATAATCGAGAAAAACCTACATGCACGTGCGGAATTCGGAGCTGTGCCAAGGAGAATGTAAAATGCCATAGTCCAGCATTTTCAAAATACTAAAAAAGGCGATTACAGATACCGTGATTTTTTTGCTTGTTAATTTAAAAATGAAAACTGTAACAAGTACAGAAGATGGCTACGGAACATGGAAATTAGATCATTACTTGAACGTTTTGGCGACTGCTAGACAACTCAACCGAAGTCACTATTAAAACGAAAAAAACGGACGGGTTTATTTTATAAGAGGTTTGTACCACCATTTTAAAAAGGACCAATCTACATGTAAACGCAATCCTTGTTGCTGGATATGTCAAAAAATACGCTACATAACAAGATTGCTAGATAGACTAAAGCTAGTTGCATACTTATAAAAAACAAAAAATCAATAAACTTCTGCTTTCCGATTTTCTTTATTTTGACTGAATCCCGGTCTCCTGGTTTGCTTTCTTCCTTCTTATACTTTAAACTGAAGCTGAGTTAATGTCCTCGGGTTCACCAATCCATTTTAACTTCACATTCTTTTTTAATTGTACTGGTCAAGAAGGCCACAAACAGCGCCAATGGTTAAAATACTATAAAAATAAACTTTAACACTTTTGTAACAATTGTATAATTTTTTAAAACCCCGACGCGTTTCGAAGCAAACACTTCATGTTCACGGGAGCAACTTTTGTAAGCAAGTGTGATAAAACTCCTAAAATTTGACCTCAGGATTACCTGACAACGAACGAATTTAAGGACGGCTCATACGAACCGGAGCACAATTAAATTTAGCCCACTGGTGCCTGGTGAAAATATTCAGACCTCGAACCCGGACACCACAGCAACAGCTGTAGTTAATCCGCAGGAGTAGTCCGGTTATGGTTGTGTATAGCTGACCAGTTTTTCTATTCAGATTTCGAAACTGATTACTTCTGTTTAAACTGAAGAATCAGATGACGACATGTTGAACTACATAGTACTGTCCATCGTAATCTGGTGAATTTTTGAGCGGCTGCAATCAGATGCTGAGAGGAAGGATTTTAAGTCATAGAAAATGCACCCCCGCCCATTTTCTCCATTTCAATCAACCTTAAAGTTTGTTTTTCATTTTTGACTTTTCGTTTTGCTTCTTAATCTTAACCACTGTTCCCTAATTTTGAACTAATCTTTAATAATCATTTGCCGATCATTATTTTTCCAAACATTCCTACATTTCATTTCTGTCTTTGGTAGAAACCTTACATATCCTTTTTATTTTCTTCACACATACATATCTTTATTGACGGTTCGGGGAATTATAGTTGAAGTCTCTTTTATTCTACTGGACATTCAATTTTCTGAATCTATCAGACTTCCTCTTACTCATCATTATTTCATTCAACGAATTTGTGAAACATTACGCTATCCGAATTTTTGGCTTATTTACTATCCGAATGAAAAAATTCAAATAATTCCCCGACGTATTTTTATTCGAAATTAGTAGTAGCCAGCAACTTTAATTTTCGAAATATTTTTAGGAGACTACTTTCTGATGTATTTTTCAAAGTTTAAATTAATCTAAAACTAGTAATAGTGAAAGTTTACATATATATTTTTCCTAATTTTTCTTTGTAATCGTGGAGATTTTATTTATTAACCGAAGACATAGGTAAAACGATGGGATAAAAATCGTTATCCTCGATGTATCTTGAAAATTAATTATTATCCGACAATATCAACACAGTTCGACTCGGTGTAAACCGCGCCATTCGAGTTTAGTGTGAACCCTACGATACTAAACGGAACAACTTGACATTCATTAGGTAGATTACAGTTCGTCCAATGATAAAATTATTCCCGCTTGATAAACAGAGAAAATGAGAAAGAAGAAAATGCTTTTTTTTTTTTCCTATAATTTATAAAAAGCTACAGATTTGTAAGGCCGATGTAGTGCGGTGTTTTAAATCGTTGTAATAATCGTTTTTTTTTTTTATTAATTTTCTTCAATTCATAACTTCACTAGGAAAAAACTTGACTTACAACTATAAAAAGCTAAAATCACGTAATAAGTCTTATGAATTTTGTTAAAATTAAATTTAAAGAAAATGACTGTATTTGTATAAGGAATAAAAAAATTTACCCGTTTACCCTTCATATGCTCTCAATAACTAACTTTTATCGATTTCGGATGTACTTTTCGAAACTAAAAATTTCATACGTTTTCAAGCGGCGCATAATAACGCGGGAGAATAATAATTGAAAAATAAAAAACTTCAACTTTTTAATTTAGCCTAAAACAAATTTTTTTAAAGTGGTACGCTGAAAACAAATCGATTTTTAACCGTTATCCTATAATTGGCAGTGGTGAGCAAATAGAAAATCTACTTACCGTAACCTTTAATGCAGCCGCCACAAAACTGCCCTTCAAATTTCATTCCATCCGATCTCCAAAATACGCCGAAACCATGAAACCAACCTTTAATCAATTCACCTTCGTACCTATTTAAACATTTAAATGCTACCTCTTTTAACCAATCGCGGTAACTAGTTAAGTTAGGAAAACGTTTTAGCAACTTTTAGATCAAAAATTGTTGTTTTTCACTCGATGTTTTAAACATTTCTATTTTATTATCTATCTTTTTGTAGCCAATTAACAATTGAAAATGTTTGCACTCTGTTCCAGCCTCTAGGTATTATTATCAGCTGATGACGAATATGACCCGGAAAGTGAACGAAACAAAAATTTGCTCTTGACTGCAGCAATATACTTATACGATAGTAAGGTTGGTTCGTGCTCATTCGTAAAAATTATAATTCTAACGTTATCGGGGCACGATTTATGTCGCGCAACGAACCCTTTCGATTTTGACCGGGGTTTGGTACGTTTCTTTTTTTTTTGACAGCCCAATCAACCAAGGAATCTAAATTATAGCTCAAAAGGGCATGATACATCAAATTTTAATCTGGTGCGAGAAAGAATGAATGAAAGAAGCTAGAATAGGAACAACTGACAAGGAAGGAAATAAGGGAACATAAGAGTCATTGTATGGAGTAGGATGACCAAGATCCAAAAGCTGAGAATAAAAGAGAAAGCGCTCCGAATAAAGTAAGGAACAGTCGAAGAAAACATGATTAACATTACGCAGAAAAAAGAAATCTTCTGGATGAAGCGGACACCGGGGTGAAGAGGCGAGGGAAAAACGAGAAAGTGACGAAGGGAGAGGCGACATATGGCAGTAATCAAGGGACGACAAAGAGAAGGAAACTTGTCAAACCAACTGATCTGAGAAGGTAAAGGCTGGACGGAAAGATAAATGTAATTTGGATTAGAAATTTATCCGGGAGGAAAGGAGAGGAAGAGATAAAAAGAATTGCATGAAGTATGGAAGTAGATTCAGCAGTAAATATAGAGCAGCAAGAAGGAAGATTAAAGAATTCAGAGTAGTTATGAGAAGGAAAAACGAAGGTAGCACCAACCTCACCAGCCCTCTTAGACTCATCAGTGAAAATAACGGAATGATTAGGACATAAAGAATTTAAAACCAAGTGAAATTCAGATCTAACTATAGAGTGAAGATGGAATTTAACAGAACTTGACATATGAAGTACGTGAAGAGGATGTAAGAGAATGAAATAATTAAGAGAAAAGTACGGAGATTTATTATAGGAGAAAATATAGGGAGAAAAATTGCTAAGACGAACAGAAATGAATGATAAAATTGTAATTCTATGGGAGTAAAACGCCAATTGTGAAAAATTGAGCAGCAAGCAGCTATAATCCTAGAGGAAAAAGAGGGAAGACGTTTAATTAAGAAACGATAGCCTAGACAGGATCTGCGGATGAACAAAGGGAGTGATTTTAGTTCCGAGAGGCTAGCAGGAATTGAAGTAGATTTATGTGCACCCAAACAAAGACGAAGGTAAGAATTTAAAATGCGGCCAAGCTTTAACAGAAGAGATTCAGAAGAGTTTCCGTATATATAGGAACAGTAGTCCAACCTAGAAAGAATGAGGGACTTATACAATAAAAAAAGAATGTAAGGGTCAACACTCCACCTGTACAACGAGAGTGATTTTAAAAGATAAATCCTTTTAAGACAAAGAAGTATACAGGCGACTAATATGCTTCTGAAAGGACAAACGGCCGTCCCAAGTAACAGAAATACTCAAAAAGAGGGGCAGAATAATGACTTAAGATTGGATTGATTGAGAAAGGATTATATGAACGAAAAGTATAAAAAATGGCTGCAGATTTAAGAGAATAAACGAAAAGATGAATATTGGAGAGAGCATTTTCTATGATGGCTAATGACCTATTTAGTTCTAAAACAATATCTGCGACAGTGTGAGAAGAGGAGCAAATAAGGATATCATCATCATAAAAAAAAATGATGAAGTTAATGGAAGAGAGGCAATTTGAGAATTATATATGTTGAAGCGAATGGGACAAAGACAGGAACTCTGAGGAAGACCATGAAAAACTTTTCTTAAGGTGGAATAGCAAGAAGTGGATAGATGTACAGTCCGGTTTTGGAAGCGACCTAATAATAATGGTAACAACATGCACCAAAAGATGCAATGACAGCATTATATTTCCTGGAATAGGGAGGTGAACATTGCCAAATGCACTGGAAACATCAATAAAAACTGCGATAGTATTTTTTTTGTTTATACAGAAATTATAACTGTTAGAAAGGAAAACACTAATGCGATCGGGAGAACCAAGACAAGGACGGAAACCGGACATGTTGTTAGGGATTAAGTTATTATGCTCGTGAAACCAGATAAGGGTCATTTACTTAACATTTTCACAAAGAGCTTACTTAAACAAGGATCAAGTGAGATAGAACGAAAAGAAGAGGAGTTTTTCTTTGGTATGGGTATAACGATAAAAGCATTCCAAGGACAAGTGGAACAAGAGAGAATAAAATAATTATATATACTAAGAAGAGTCTCAAGAGATTGAACCGAGAGGATTTTTACGATAAGAAAAGATATACCATCAATACCAAGAGAGGATTTGGAAGAGGAATTACTTAAAGAAGCACGAAGTTTATTAAGACTGAAGGTAGAAGATAAGAAGTGAAATGTAGAATTAATAGAAGGAGGACGAGATCGAAGCTCTCCTAGGCTGGGAACATAGGGTGGAGCTACAGAGTCTATGAATGAAGACAAATAAGTTTATATTTAGTAATAATAATGTGTAACATACGTTATAATGAGAAACCGTTGCAAAGTCAAATTAATATTTACTTGACACAGGTAGGACTACTTTAAAATTCATGAACAGTTCCAATTTATTAAATTCTGCAAAAATAATTAGTAAGTATAAAAACATTTTCAGTAAAATGTTCCACAATGACTAATGATTCCACTATTTAAAATTAACGTGAATTTATAATAATACTTATTTCAAATTGCTATTTTTTAAATTTTTCGCTTTTTTTATCGGCTTTTATTTATTCGTATTCTGTTTACATATCGCTTCGCAATAATTTTAAATCGTTACGCACCGTAAATATGTAGTACAAAATGTTTAAGACCCATCATCGGGAATATAGATTACGAACTGATGGCGGTTATTTGTACTGTTACAGCCAATTCACAATACTCGTATAATCACAACAAAGTGCATCACAAAATGTAGAATACTCCTCTAAACGGATAAATATGTTATAATGTATGATAATTCTTATTAGCTATAATGCAGACAGTGTTGTTATACCTGTATGCTTCTCTCTGTTTAGGGAAAACAAATTAAATACAGTACTTATTGTGCAAAGCAAGGTGGTGGCTTAAATGTCCAAACTTTGTATTTCTACATTGCTATAAAATAATCTTTCAAAATTGTCGCTAAACTCATTCTGGCAAAGAGCATCGTTTTCTTGTAGCATTAAGAGTAGCCATTGAAAAAGTTGACCACCGCATTCTCATTGGAGTGGTGGCGATGAGAATATCAGTGATTCTGGTATTATTTGACGTTATGCGTTTGAAACTAATGTTGATTCAGATAATAAAACTAGCTGTCATGAGCAGAGTACGCTGGGGGTTCCGAGTTTTTTAACGCAACAAGTTGAGGAAGTATTTCCTGTTTCTAGCTCTCTGCAAGACCAATCATCAACAAAGGAGAAAGCTGGTTTTAATCAGTCGATCGATAAAGTGCTTTTGTTAAACCGTTAACATATCTGTTTAATGAATCTATTAAGTTAGATAATAAAAGTGGGTATAAATGTGAATTGGCGAATTACAGACAGATATTTATTTTACCGACCATTTCAAAAATTTTTGAGAAATATATTAAAATCAGGATGTTACGTTTTCTGCGGAAAAGGAAGTTCTTCAGTGTTAATCAATATGGGTTCCTAAAAGGGAAAGTACTGACACAGCATTATTTAAGCATACATCATATATAGCAAATATTTTGGAGAGTGGTAAATCTTGTTTGGTCGTTTATTTTGATATGTGTAAAGCTTTTGATGTAACTGATTACAAAATTCTGTTGAAAAAATTATATTTATCCGATTTCCGGGATAAAATATATGATTGGTTTAAATCTTATCGTCTTCAAAGAGAGTACAAAACTAAAATAAACAAAGTATACAGTGAATACGATGCTCAAAATCGCGGGGTGCCGCAGGGAAGTATTTTGGGTCCACTTCTATTTTTAATTGATGTAAATGATTTATGTGATCTTAACGTATCGGGCTAAATATTTACTCATGCTGATGATACCGTGCTTACTATGAGTTCACGTTATATCCACATTTTGCAACAGGTACAAATTGAGGTAAGTGTATTAATCAACTGGTTTAATAACAATAGGCTTATTGTTAACTTAATGAAAATATTTTTTTTTTTTTTTTTTTTTTTTTAAGTTCATGGTTTATAATAACTTACTACAGTATCAGTGGGATTATATAAAGATTGTGATAAATAACAATGTGTATATAGATAAAGCCTACGATTTTAAATATTTGGGCTTAATACTCGACAGCTGACGTGGAATAAACGTACTTGTTTTTTGGAAAAGAAATTAAGAAAGCTAAATTACATTTTTTATTACCTAGGAGAATTTTTTAGAGGAAACTACTATCAATCTTTGTACCAACCGGTCCTTTCCTATCGATTAATGCACTGGAGGAAAGTAGCTGAATATAATAGAAGACAATTGGATATTTTGCAGAAGAGGATACTGGTGTCATCATAGGTGCCATCCGTCGTTTACAGAAAACAATATCCTGGACGGCGTTGAGCCCTCTATTCCTATTATTTCTATCGGTAGAATTTACTGTTCTTCTATGTCGAACAAAATTCCGACAAGATTTATTGAACTGCAATTCCTCAATACTGTTCTTCCAGAATTTGTCTCTATCTTTAAGCTCAGAATCCTTGGTTCTCACAGTATTCGTCAACCTACTCATTGTTCGAAGGGCTTCCTTTTTGCGCACATCACTAGACACTGAGCTCCTTTCCTTTTTGTTCACATTGTGCTCCGGACACCTTGTTACGGATTATAGCAGCCTACAAAAGCCGCTGCTTTGTCACAACTGCAAAGGTTTCCATTGCTCAAACGATCGATTTTGCCCGGAACGGGTAAGACAAAAAGACATTAAACGACTAATGGCATTTGAGAATATACCTTTCCAAGAGGTTTCCATTTTAAACAAGAATCGTGTTATATCTCAAGTATTTACCTATGCTGATCGAACCTCAGTATCCTCCCGTCGCACAAAACTGCTCTTAAAGCGCCCACCTTTCCCTGCCCCGGATTAGTTCTTCTCCCCCTTCTAAATCTCCCAGCTTCCACAAACTTCTTAATTCTAAATCCCCTTATGTATCTTCTCTTCAGTCCCTTTTCTTCTAATTATATTCCTCCCTCCTCTAATGGATAACCTTTTAAAAGGGAGTAGTATTACAGTTTAGAAAAAAGAAAAACGATTTTTTTTCTTTTCTTAATCAGACGATAGTTTATAGTCTCAAGAATATAAATCTCGAATTTGATGTAAAAATTTGAAAAAAGAAAACAAAAACGACCAGCGTTTATCGATAGACGCGCAAACTGCCGGAGCCGCAGAGTAAACACACCCACATACACACACACGCACAGAAAAAAGAAATAGTCGATTTTTCCTGTACACACCGTACAGCTTGTATATAGGGTGTTAGGCGTTTGCTATAGAAGCGATGGATAACAGAGAGCCGATACGAGATTCCTCTTCGCGGTTTTATTTTTCGCACTAGTCGATTTTATCTTCAATTCGCATCATTAGATGTTTCACATCACTTATACAATAATGAAATATGGGCAACATACTTCCATATGATCTCGATGGACGTCATCCCGCAGCATAAGAAGTGCAACCTCGAATGGTGCAAATATTTGAAGGCTCAAACGAACAACGAGGTTTTCAAATATCCACCTGCTTCGAGTGACGGGGTGCAAGAATATGTCAAACCCGTTTATGAACGGCTAACTAAGAGGAGGATTAACTTTTGAGTCGTTGTTTAGGTCGAAATAGCCAAAATAACAACGAGTGTTATAATAATACACTCTGGACTATTATACCGAAACATAATTTTGTAAACAAGAATATAGTTGAACTTGCCGCCTATGTGTCCCTTTCAACATTTAATGTAGGTAGAAAAACGGCATTGAAAATGATGAATATGATGGGAATCAGAATTGGACCCGTAACTGTCCAATTCGTGGATTACAAAGACCACCAACGCTTAAAACAGGCAGAAAGTAAGGAGGCCAGAATTGCAGCAAAAAAAGCTCGCCAAGAACGAGAAGATATTTCTGAGTTGTATGGACTAGGAATCACCGACTAGAATTTGGTAAGGTTTAGTTACTCAAAACTTGCAATTCACAAAAAAATCCCTTAAACGCGCTTTTTTCAAAACGATGTTTTTTCAAGCGGCGGAAAAGATTTCTCGAGTTCTACTGAATCGATTTAAACAAAAATTGATTTATTTTGTAATAGTATTGAACCTAAAACCTATTTAAAAAAAAAAAAAAAAAAAATCTACACCTAGTAATTGGCCAGAACTGGCCAAAAAATGGCTACTTTTTGAATTTTTTTTCCGACCGCCGTCATTTTGTTTTATAGGCATATTTTTTAACGGAGTTAACTTTAGTGCCGAATTACGTGTCTTAGCTTCAAAACACTTTTCGTTTTTTTCAGAATGGATGCTTCTAAGCGGCTGGAGAATTTCCGCCAAATTTTTCACTTTTTTTTCGGCTTTGATTTTGACGCCATCTTACGGTTAAAAAACGGGTTTATTATAAAAATTATTTTTTTCGAAAAATAGATGCTAAACACCATATGTAAAAAAATATTGAAATTATGTCCCTTTTTTTTTTTGCTTTCTAAATTTTAATACCCCCTTAAGAAATCCATTCCTTATTCAAATATTTCTGCTAAAAATACTAACTCCTTTTCAGTTCCTTTTCAAGGTAATCATATCTCCTTGCCTAACACTACTGCTTCTTACGTAGTCTTTTTTTTTGGGGGGGGGGCCAACCAAGGGCAGCTACCCAGGACAATCGGACTACATTAGAGATTAAATCTTAATCCGGACAGAGATCGATGAAAGAAAAGAGGCAAGAATAGAAACCACCTTTAAAGACGGCAAAGCTAAGATACAGGAAGCAATATATGGAGTAGAAAAACTCAGCTTTAATAGCTGAACGTGCAGGATATTACGTTCGAAGGAAAGACTGGAACATTCAAACAGCACGTGGTCAGGATCACAAACGAAAGTAGGGTCGTCAGAGTGCAAAGGACAATAAGGGGACGGGGAAAGAGCAAAACGATACCGTGAGGATGGGAGCAAAGTATGATTGAACCGCAGATGGCAGATAGCGATGATGGAAAAACGTTTAAAAGTAGGAAAATAATAGAACCAAGAACAGGAAGGGGCGTGTGGTCTCTTCTCCCGCTATTCAGAATATTTCAGAGGCTGTTGTAGAGTTTCTAACTTCCATCAACATTGCTCCTCTCTCCTCTGTTGACTCGTTATCACCTTTTCTTTCTGACAATATTCTCATCTTCAATAATTGATCATGCTTCCCTATAAACAGAAATAAGAACACTCTTCCTCATATTTTTCGTTTTTTTCTCTCTTTTTTTCTTCTTTAACTTTTTTTTGATAAAATAGCTAGTTCGCACCGCGTTAAATAACACCTAGCATTAAATTCGTGGATCACATTACGCATCCAGACTTGGAAATGTTAAATCACACCGTAGCTATTACCTCACTATACGGTAATTTGTGAACATGAAGTAATTCTATGAAACATTAATAAAACAAATTTTGACAGTTGCGCGCGCTATTGATGCCCAAACAGAACTATCTTCGTTTCCCCACTCTCTTTTTGTTCAAATTGGAACTTACTCCGCAGTCATTTCAACCTCATTCTTCGTCTGTACTCATACGCGGTAACCGAAACATTATTATTTATGAAATAAATGCCAATTATTTTTTCTAGCAGAGAACAAACCTGGCACCGTCCGGAAAGTTTAATACACCAAGGCCCGCCTGAACGCCGTTGTAAAAATGGCCGTCGTATCGAGTACCATCCGGTAACAGCAAATGACCGAGTCCATGTCTCTGACCGTTTTGGTTCCATTCACCAAAATACTTCGCACCGTCAGCATATTCATATCCTCCTACCGGTAATTTTCCTAAAACGTGCAGAACGACTTTCAAAATTCCGAATACGCGACATGTTATAAAAATGTATCCATCTCGAAAGGTTGCTTTTTCCTACTCGAACTTCTCTTAATGTTGTCTTTCCTTACATCTTTCATTTAGCTTCTTATTTATTTATTTTTTTAATACGATGATTTTACAACATATTCTCACAACTTTATCATGCGCCATGAGCATTAACCAGAATCGTATATTTCGCGGTGAAAATGTTGAAAAATAGGATTATTACCTTAATGCCGTGTTGTAAAATACATCACATGGTTTTTGTCATTCTGTGACAAATGGAGTAAAGGAGAAGAACTGTGATATTGAGACGAATCAAAATTTCGGCTGAATTCTACATCGAGCGAGTTTGTTCAGTGGACCTATTTTTAGGCCAAGATGTAAGCAACGAGACAAATTTGGGCTGGGCCTCGAGTTGTGGATTTTTAGTGCCTACACATTTTGCAGTGCCTTGCTATATTCGTCTTCACGCAGATGCTACTCCAATTTTATATTTATCGCGCAAACATCGTCGAGACTGAGTCACCGGTCGTCGCAGGTACATCGACGATTTTATTTTAGCGTTATTTGTTCGTTGGGTGCCTGGTTAGACGATTGTATTTGCGTCACGTATTTTCGAGTTCGATTTTCGCTTGTCCGAGGATGATTTTGCGATGTGTGTTTTCCACTCATTATAGCACGATTTTATTTGGATCATATATACGTACTTCGGTTTGAAATTATTTTTAGTTTAGGTCCTCTATGTCATAACCACTCATAATGTTATTCAATTTAGACGATATACTTGACGTTAGTTTTTCGTTTGCGATTCCGCTTGTCCGATAACTTTTTTTATTCCATGTTAGTTTTCCGCCTGCAATTCCGTCTGGCAGATGAGATGGTTTTTTTCTTCTTTTTTGTTGTTTTCGTTATCGTTCGTAGATTCCGTTTGTCGGGCCATAATTTCGTTTTGTTGTTATCGTTACGGCTTCTTGAATCGTCTATTGTTTCACGTTTCTTCAGTTATTATTCGTATAGATCATTTTGAAGCGTAGAGGGTAGAATGACGCTGGCGTTTCCCGCTTGTCGTCCGACAATTATGTATAGTGAATTTCGCATTTTTGTATTATTGTCAATGAACTTTTTTACCGAGTTAGTATTGCGGCGTTTATGTTTCACGATGATTTTGTTTTGTTGTTTATTAATGTTTACGGAATTAGTATGGTCCACGAATGTGAAAGTGTATGGATGATTGTTTCTTTTATTTCGCGAAAATAGTTTTTATAGCGTTTCTATATACTTAAAAAAAAAGGCGGGAGTATCGTTCAAGTTATCGAAATTTTAAAATACTGCCTGGGCGGTTTTAGGTGACGTGTTGGGCACATTTGGAGAAGGTAGAAGAGCGAGGCTGTTCGATTGTAGATCAACCGGACTTTGATTGTTGTTAGGATTTAATTGAATATTTCGAAATTTCGAATTGAAATTAGACTCTTTCGTTAGATTTTGATATTATATTTATCTCTCTCATGTATTGTTGCATTATGATTTTATAGTGACCGATACTTTGGTGTTTTCTTTTCTCCTATTTATCGTGTTTTCGTTCTAATCATTTCTAAGTTAGTTCCTTTTCTGAATTTTTTTCCCCCTCGATTCCAATTTTGCTATCCAATCCTTCGAAATTTTCCTGACTCGGTTGTAGTGGTTGGTGAGTATCGTATTTACCCTTTCTTTTGGCTATATGTGGAAATAGTGTCCAGTCGTTTATATTTGTAATGATGATAGAGCCTCGATTATTTGAATGTGTTATTGTGTATTGTCGGGACGGGTAAAATTAAATTGCGGGAATGCAGAGAAACTTGCCAGTGACCTGCCTAATTTCTAGCTGTGCGTGCACACGCACATTCGGGTCACTTCAGTTTAAAACAGAGTTCTGGTTAATTGTATTTGAACATTTCGAATAATAAAACTTATATTGTACCGGCTTGATGTGTGGGGAGCGATTTCACATTGTGTCTCCTGTTTTTTCGATCGAGAAAATTTTGGAATTTAAAGATGGACACTCTAAGATCACTTTTCTTTTGAGCCTAATTGATGTATTATTGCGAATTAATCGTTTCTTGTCGTGATTCGAATAATTTGGTACCTAGTCGTGGTTGTTCCTGTGACTGTTCGGCAGTAATGCGTATGTTTGCTTATATATACCTGTGATGGAATAATGGTGGAGTTACTGTAAAAGCTCTACTACTGAGTTATAGATACAACGAACACGTATGTTTGCTGGCTACCTAAACCTTATCCAAAACTTCAAAAAAAAAAAAAAAAAATTAATATAAGAATAAAGATGGAATTATCACTAAAAAAGTAATTTGATAGGACTGTGCTTCGGTGGAACTATTTATTTTCGGGAGAAAAAAGAACTCAAATATGTCGACTGTGCGTCTTCGATTTAAGACCACGAATTATCACTTTGTCAACGGGGCCAGTATGTTGTGCGACGAATGGTGTGTGGTTGATGCGTTTGTTTCGGTGTCATTATTTATTTTCGGCGGTATCTCTGCAATTTATTTATTTAGCGGAATATGTATATGACATTAGGGGTTAGTTATTGGGAAAGTTTTGGCAATTTGGTCTAGCATTTCGTAGCATTTAATTTTTTATGATACCACTATTATTAGCAGTTGATGAATTAAGTGATTGCGGCGCTTACCCGGCGAATTTTTTTTATTTGTTCATTTCGTGTTCGTCGGAATTAGATAATGTTATTTTCAAGATATTTATTCGCCTTGCAACCGTTTTCGACATTCAAATATTACCGAGACTGTGCAGTACTAGTTCAGCTCAGATTAGAATTGTAATTATAACTTTACATAAAAAACAAAAAACAAATGTTCATTAATTAATAATCGATTATTTAATGAAGATGAGGATTAGCAATGATGTTTAATGTAAATTTCGTTCCACATTAATTTATGAATATATATTTCACCGCGTGCTAGTGATCGCGGATACGAATTTTATTTTGTATATAAGCTTACGTTGGATGAAAATCTTGCGAAAGTAAATATGATTAGCTAGATACGCGCGGAATTATAATGTTTTAATTTTCCTATTTTCTTTGAAAAAAAAAATTCAATTGTTCGGTTTACTATGTTCACTTCTGCAGTCTCGAGCATCGCGCAGAATGCTTTTACTCGATTTTCGTGATTTGGTTTCACTTTTTTTCCCTTCTCCCGTCGATGTATTGTGGGATCTGTTTTGCCGGATACAGTCTTTTCATCTTTTTCGTTATCTCTGTTTTCATAACCGTAGTGTAAGATTGTTGTTTTTCTCTTTCCATCAACATCTGTGTTGAGTGGCATTTTCTGTTCTTTTTTCCCTCGAATATGCTTCTTTGCTATAATTGAATTATTAAAATACATTAGGCTATTTTGGAAGATATTTTTAGAACTGAAGTTGTTGCAGTTTGAGCACTACTACGGGACAATCGCAACTTATGCCCCTTATTTTCCTTTCACTTTTCTTTCTTTTGTAGTTGTCTCCTTTCTACTATCCTTATAAACAGTATTTCCCTCTCCATACTACGTTTATTCTTCCTTCCCTTGCCTGTTCTAGGTAGTGCTACTAGGTTTCCTTTTCTATTTCTGGTTACCTCATTTCCCTTTCAGCCTGTAAAGAAAAAAGAACCTCATGATAATACCAGTCTAACGGCGACTAGCACAAAATAAAAGGGAGAGGCTAAAATTTATAATTCTTCTCGAAAAATTCCTTTTTTAAAATACGGTACACGCAAGATTACAAAAGTATACTTACTCAATCGAAAATCATTTATGCCGGATAAAAAAAAGCTAGTGATGCCTCTGCAAAGATCTGTTGACATTGTGCAGAAATCTCTAAATGATTCTCTAATGTAGCTCATACGTATATATATATGACACCACGCCATTCTCGCATCTATTTTAAGCTTGCAAATCAATCGAGTATTAGTGAATTTCGTAAACATTTAAAAATACATCAGTAACAAGTCAACTACCGTTGCGTAGTTGGGCAGTTCAGGTAGGACCTGATATCTTGCTGCCGCACATTGAAAATATTCAAAAAAATGACTTTGCATCAATATCCCTAGTTATCGCCCCCCCTCTCAAAAAAATAAAAATAAATAAATATAGCTATAATAACGAAAACTACGTTATCGTATAGATTGCGCTTTTTTCTATATTGAAGTACCTTAACGTAACACGAATGGAAGCCAAATCACCCGTGTAATTCTGCGCAAAGACTGATACATCTTAACCGACATAATACTTAAAATCCCCCTGAAAATATCGTAAAAATTTTTTTTATCCAAAAAAAAAAAATATATATTCCTTTATCTGTTTTAAATTTTACCATTTATACCATGATAAATACAATAGTCTTTTTTCAGGTTTTAGTAGACCCTAAATACAAATGTAGTTACTAATACGAAAACGTTGTTCACCACCATTTAAGAATTTCTCTTTTAATGGAATTTGTTGGAAGATACGAAACTTATTGGATTTCTGGAAAACCCCTTAATACATAAATTTCATCAAAATCTCCATCATATTTTTATGTTGAATTATTTTCGTAATCAACCGCGATGATCAAAAAGGTCGACTTTAAGATTACGGGACTAGATATTTAATAGTATGTTGACTTTGTAGACTCCATAAAATGCTAATTGCTGAATATGAAAATCGATTACATAATTTCTTTAAATCTAGAAAGTAAGAAGTATATAATATGAAGATACATATAAAGAACTCCATACAAACCAAATAGAACAAATTTTATCGCATAAATATACCGAAATAATAGTTACAGATGTCAGGAAGAAAGAAAACAAATGTTAAAGGGTAGCTAAATTCATAACTCATTAGCAGTATTAAGAAATATTGAAAATGGCGGTTAGAATAAGAATTTCAAATCACTGTATGTTTTGTCGATATAACGACGCATCGGAAAAATGGATCATTAATAAGTACATGGAAAGGAGTAATGCATTAGAATATCGGTGTTCTAGAAGAGTAAATTGTGTTAGAAGCCAGAGAAAATAACAAAAGAAGAAACGATTGCAGTTAAAAAATCAACGCTGTTGGAGAAAGTAGTTAAGAATAAATGATCTAAATTCATCGAAAGGAAAATTAAAGATAATCAATTATTTGTCACGGTGGTCTGTTCTAGTAAAATGCTGAGAAAACAGAAGAAAAATGTTCTCCAGCGACTGGCGAAACTGATTAGTCGGGCACATTGTAGCGACATCCGACCAATAACGTTCGTAAAAATAATTATAAGCCCGATTGGCACTTTAGAATTGTGGCGCTAAAGAAGTGTAAACAGCTAAGATGAGGTCCAATGAAACAAAAACTGGTAAGCCAATCAGGTTATAAAAAAATAATCAGTACTTTTCCTCAGCTGTGAAAGATAAAAAAGGGAAGTCATCCTACAAAAGTGCAACGGTATATCCCTTTATTAGCCACGAGTATGAATTTAGTTGAACTGATTTATCCTAGACAGCGACGGTTTCAATGTATAACATAGGCGCGATGCTTACGGTTAGCACTTGCATGATGAGGTTTTTTAAGTATAGCGAATAGGTTTCGGATGCAATTTGTACAGCAAAAGGACCGAAACAGTTTCCTCACAAGGCGGTAAATGTCGCTGATATAACATAATACACCGGAATGATGAAAACAACTCAATACGACTTATTAAGTAAACATTTTAAATTTGAATTCGGAAACATGACGAGTAAACTAAAAACTTGAAAAAAGTGAAATATAAATAAATTTTCTGAAAATGAGGCGTCGAACGTATACACACTAATAAGAATAATTACTAAAGAAATTAACTATAAATATTTGGAAACTAATAAAACCGGCTAATTCAATCTTAGCTTCTTCATTGAAGTATATATTAACTAATTACGTATTAATAAAAAAAAGAAACAAGAGCACAATACTTACCCTGTTCCATTCTGGTAATAGCGATAAAACGTTTAAACTTTTTCACTAGTGTACTGTATATTTTTGAACTGCGCGATCACACTTGTACGGCTTCTTTCGTCGCACGTTTTAATTACTTAACCTCATTTCAATGCTTCGAATTCTCCAACTTCTCGCCAAACTGACCGCATTTACCAATCGATAACTAAGTCTGCTGTTGTCAACCGTGTAAATTTTATGGATATTCTTATTGTTAGCTTGCATCTCCTTTTTTAAATAAAATCACAACCATTTATTCAACGAACGCGCTCGTGTCAGTTGTAAGTAGATGACTCTTATTGCAGTTGCGAAAGATTTGCACGTAGTGCACTTTTCTTTCTGAGATTTTTAATACCATGTTTAACCGTTTTTGTTTTTTTTTTAAATGATGGATGTCCAAGAAATATAAAAGTGAAATTATTATTCAACAGTTTCGCTCGAACGATTTTACACATATTTCATAGTTAGTTTAAATGTGTATATAAAAAATTTATTTTCATTTAAACTAACTGGCAACGTGAATATTCCGCACATAATTTTTAAAAATTGTAATACGGGCATCCGATAATAATTACTAGAGCTCGGATTTACATGCATTAAAAGTTTCATAAAGCATGGCGTACATTAATAAGAGAAAAATACGTGTTTTTAGACACCTATAATATATTAGCATATAAGTTTTTCCCTTTTAACAAAACAAATGCGTTAAGCTGCTAATCCAAAAAATTATTATACTTGACGATAAACGTTTAATTGCGAGCATAAATTACTATTTAAACTCCGTATTAAGAAAAATGCATAACGTGTTAAAATTCCGAGTGCATAAAATCGAAAAAAATATCAGGTATATATGGAATTATCGAATATATTTAAAACAGCAATACTTAAAATTTATAACTCGCTGCTGAATAATTAATATCGGTTCCAAATGTTTCCACACAAAGTTCTTTCTTTATTTAAAAATGTTCGAGATAAAATTTTAGTTTTCTCTTTTCCAACTTCTGTAACGAAGCTAAACATTAAGGGAAAATAACATTCTTTGTTGTTCTTCGTCTCAAATAGGAGAAGATAGATTAGTAGCCGGAAATGTTTCAATATTTTGCGATGCGGTGTTTAATGTCTTCAGTGAATTATCAAGTTCTATGAGGAATTTTTTGAGGACAATTTTTAGAGGCTGTTTCGGATATTCTCGATGTTTTTTGTGATTTCTGATATTAGAAACTTTCTCCGAACGATAGTATTTTCTGAAAGAATGTTTTAATGCGATTTCTTTGCACAATCTGAAACTATCGTTCTAGAGTTAATGCGAACTTTAATATTTATGTAAGTTTTGAACCATCTCATTAGTCATCATGCGATACGTTATGTTTACGGTGAAAAGAAGAAAAATGACACAATCTCACACTAAAAGCGATTAGTGATAAATTCGAAAATTGCTCCTTTAAGAGGATTTTTCAGTTACCTTACCGAATTTATAAAATTGGCGATCACAAAGAGATTTTGAGCAAATTTTTAAAATTCGAGTAAAAGAGGCCGCCGATAATGCTAAATCTCAACAGTTACATATTTGAAAATCCGTGTGAAATTTTTCTTAGAAAGAAATTTATAAGAACTTTCAATGTCCGCTTTCCATATGCTTCCGTTATAACTTTTTAACGATAAAAATTTTCAATTACTATTAATACTTTTACCCTGTCATGCTTCCTGTCGTGAGATTTATTTTACACAGCTACTTCTTTAATTACAATCTGCTTTATTTTAATAGCAAAAAGAAAAGTAACAGAGTATACTTTAATATACCTAAGTTCAATCTAAGGAAGGATGTAGAGATGGTCTTTGCTGTTCTAAAAAAATAACTCTGTCATTTGGAGAGGTATTCTGTAGTATAATAGAATTTACGTAAAAATCGTTTTGAAGAAATTTAGATTAATTTATCGATTTCAAATTTTCTTCGTTTTATTTATACTTACGTCTTGAAAAAAAAAAAAGAAAAGAAAAAAAAACTGTATAAATATCAATAATATCTTGTTTTGTTTCAAATTGGTATTTAGTTAGAATTCGATTATTCTGCTTTAATTATCCACTTTTTGTTAATTTTACAAGTATAATAACGCCTCTACTAATATGCGCGGTAAATGCAAGGAAATGAAACCACAAATGTTAAAAAAAGATAATTTTCCTAGATTTATTCCTTTTGTTACTTCTTTACAATAACTGATAACATTTAGGAAAAGCAGCTTAGCCCACATAGTTTTCGATCTTCTAAGTTAAATAATCTGTCTGAAGTTTGAACAAATGTATAAAACTAAGAGCGAAAAGTTTCGAATGTTCACAAAACGTATTTTTAGAATTTCTTAAATAAAGATTATTTCTTTTCCAACTCCCTTCTTCCGCTCGGGCATTGTTTTTAGAACGTAAGAACGGGATGCATATCTGCAAAACATCAAAGGCCAACAGCTCGGAGAAAGAGGGGGGTTATATAAATGCAGCAGGCGAAAACGTGTAAGGAAAAAAAAAGAAAGCAAGGTTAAATTTATTTGTAACTTAAATATCAGAGCAATAACGTAATTTCTACAACAATAAATTTTAAAGCCACTTTTAATAAAATGCGAAACAATTGCTGTTAAAATTTAAACACCAAGTATTCAAATAAAGGTTTTTTGTTCTTTTTATATAAGAAAAAATATTAACGAATCTAATAAAAATATTACACTATACAACGAACACTTATACATAAATACAAAACAAAATAGTACATGTGATTTATCACTGAGGTAAAAAAACTAAATGAACACAATGATTTGTCGTTAATTATATATACAAGACGCAGATAAGTTCCTTTTACGCTTTTTTTTCTCAGCTTCTCGAACAGAGGGACTTTAAAACTCACGTCGTATAGTTTTTAAGGTTACCTTTCCCGAGGCAGTATAGTTTTTTGTCTCATGATAGGATAATGTTTGCGTGTTGTGCGTCTCACGAAACATGGATCTTTTTTCTGCTTTATCATTCGCAGAGGTAGCCCACTGCACTTGTCAGGACGCCAAGTTAAACATTATAAAGACGTGCAACGAATATATGGACCGATAGAACCGCATGTGGAACGGTTTACCTTCGATGGATGAAGAAACTAGTGCGGCGGTACGCACGTTGCTCAGCGAGAATGGATATTTATCGATATGTGAAATGAAACGATTATCGAACAAACGTTTTCTCATTGAAGCATTGATGTTCACCATTGGAGGATATGAAAATGAACAGAGCACTGAAAGTGAGAAGTGGCACTTTAACAGTATCAGAATGATCCGTCCATTATGACAGGGGTTAAGACGTGGCCGGATTATTAGGCACCAAGAACAAAATAAGCCAAGCATCCTCCAAAAATATTTAAAGCAGTGCAGTGTGTCGGTAAAGTTAAGGTAATAGTGTTCTGGGATGTTTTTAGCGTGATTCTAATCGAGATTACGCCGAAAGAGACAAGAGTCAATCCTTAATTATGAAACTCTGTACAGACTTCGGAAAACGATTAAAAATAAGAGACAAACAATGCCGAGTCGAGGAATCAAATTGTTTCACAATAACGCTCGTTCATCTAAATGTGATCTCTCGGCTGTTCGAAAAATTCAAATAGGATGTTCCTCCCTTACTTGCAAAAAATTCAAAAATAACGAAAAGTGAAGGAAGCGGTCGTGTCGTACCTATCAAATTTATACGCCGATTTTTATCGTGCAGGAATCGAAAAATTAGTTCACGGGTCCAGCAAATGTTTGAACCGTTTGGCGACTATGTGGAGAAATAAGGTATTACATATATGTAGGACTAAAAAAACAATTTTTCCGTACTTTTTAGATTCTTTTTCGAATTTATAGAATGCAAGGAAAAAAAGCAATTTAACACCACCCGTATAAATAAATCAAATACTAATAGTTCTTCAGTTTTAAAAGTTATATAAAACAATTTTCAAAAGACACAATACGTTATCGGATAATTATGATTTTCAACACATCAGTGCACGTATAAAGAGAATGAGGGGGGGGGGCAATGTGTCCGGTTCTAAAATTGTAATAAAATTATGATAGTCGCCACATTTACAAACATTTTGTTTCACACCAAACACGCACAGAAAATCCGTTTAAATTGCTTTTTTATTTATTTACTTATTACTCTATTTACTTTTTACTCTTTTTTTCTTGTTTTCCTTTTTTCCCTTTTAATGCTATCAACTGTTGTTATCATCAAAAAATCTTTGACACACATATTATTCGAATAAGAAATTGCATTAGAATAATAAAAAAATAGCTTTCAAATGTTATTTATAAGTTTCGTTTGCCACGAAATAAATACGCCAAGAAAATAATATCCTAAAAATATGTTATTTTTCTAATTAATAATAAATATACTGAAATTATAACAAATTAAAATATACAAAACCATAAAATAATCACAACATATATTTCTCAATTTCAACTTTAAATAAAAATACGCTATCCACGTAAGAACTTCTATTTAATTCTGAGTTTAATTGATTTTTAGAATGTTGAGTGCTACGGCATTAATAAGTGAAGACATCCAGATCATATTAGTGATATTAGGTGCCACCAATTAAGACAAAAGATACCATATTAAATGTAGCTTATATTAAAAGAAACTCGAAAAAGTATTTACGCGTCTATTTAATATTATATGTACATATAATACACGGAGATGAAAAGAACAAGACACACGATAAGTTTCAAATAAATGAGCACAGCGTATAATAACAGTCAACAAAAGAACCGTACAAACATTTAACAAACAATCTACAGATAGTACGCAAAAAAGCCGAAATTAAAATTAATATCGGTAAGAAGACTGTTACAGACAACGGCAGATAGAATATAACTCTTAACAACTGTAAGCCGCTTCAAATAACTCATGATGGTTACAATGTAGGATGGGAATGATGAGGTGAAGTGAAAACAAAGGTCAACATGATGACTAGAGAATTAACGCGGCGCACTGCAAAGAAGAAAAAATTACAATTACAAGTTACTTAATTGCTCTATATCTGATCAGTCATGTGCTAAGGAGAAAATCATTGTAAAGAAAGCCGAAATAAAAAATGTGAGCATCCCATCGAACGTATCGGGTGAAAGTAATTTAATAAACAATGAAAGCCCTACACGTCACATGGGCTCTTCGACAATTCTACTGAAAAAGATTTAAAACGGTAATAAATTAACAAAAAACAATAGATAATCCGACTCGTAGTAAAATAAGATGTGCGATGAACTGATAATAGACCGTGAAAAATTCTCTGCAATATGTAAATGATGTTGCAAACATGCTCATAAACTTAATACATACAATTTATTTGTAAAGTACAACAATTAAACAAAATTGAACTTATCACACGTCTACTTAAATTATTAATTATATTAATGAATTCTAAGATATTGGTAATCGTGAACACAGTCTAATTCAGTTATCATATGAAACTAAACAATATTTCGACCTTCATTCTTAATATAAAATTATTTACAATTACATAAATAAAGTAGAAGTCAAAATCAGAGGTAGAAAACATATTTTCGAGTATTTTTTTTCAAAAAAACATTATTTATGCTTAAAATAAAAGCATTACAAGCTATTATTTTCATTTAGTTTTAATGGCACGCAACACAGTTTAACGCGAAATTAAAATGTTTTTATTAATTTTTTCTGGTAAAAAAAAGATTATACCAAATACTTTCCCTTTCCGCTGTTGAGTTAATATAACATAGAAACTCGGAAGTAAATTTGGAAATAAAAAAAAAAAAATAGCAAAAATAAAGTTAAAAGATTTTACAAACGGTTCTATTTAAATATTGTTAATTTACTTTTTCCACAGTCTAAAATGTGTTTTGTTAGTTTGTCCGGAAATGAATGAATCAAAATTTCTATAAACCCATTTTTAGAGTACCGCTAGTTGAAATTAATGATTTAGTGAGTATGACAACACAATTGGCTCGTGGAAATTCAAGGTTTTGTATTATGATTACATATTTCCGCATTTATCGATACTGTAATAAAGAAAATGCCACAGGTTGCAAATTTTGTTTATAAATTTATTGAACAGACGTTTTCGGACTTGTTTAATTCAGATGGGGAAAAAAAATTAAAAAACCATATTTAAAATACGGTAATACCAGTAGTGAAATATAACTGCATAATAATTTCCCGTCAATGCGAACCGAAAATCAACCCGGCAAATTAAGATTAATATGTTATTTATAGTCAACTTTCATTTATTTTCGATTATTTTTATGTATCATTTTGTTTGTTTCAATTTTATTAATCTAACCGTAACTACGGAATTTACTCTTAGATATTTTTTTTTTAATTTTGAGCAATTTAAATATACTCGTATTTTTTTTCTTATATTACATATTTTCTATGTTACAGTAAGCTCAAATGTCGGTAAATGTGAGAACGCTCTTATTAAGGAAGAATTTTGATTTTGAATTTTAGTAAAATAACACGTTTTACGTATGTCATTTACCGTAACCGGCGCGTCCAAAAGGACCTCAATTTATATTCGATACGTTTATTAATTTAAAAGACCTTCAAGAACATTCTCGAATACGATGTTTACTTTTGAAAGGTTTTTTATATTGCCGAAATTACGAACATTTATTTATATTAAAACCCGTAATTTTAAAATAATTCTCTACTCCCTGATTTTGAAATAATTATATAAATATACAAATACATATGAAAGAAATTACAAAAAAAAAAATGATATACATTACGGAAGTATAAACGTATTTTCTAGGTTGTTGATGTGGTTACAATCAACTGGTTCCGATAGTGAACCAGTGGCATCGCGTGATAACTGCTTCTCGACGAACTAAGCGCTTCCCATCATCGAGACAAGACATTAATTCGGTTATCACCTGTTAGTAATCATTTTTTTTTTACACATTATTAAATCCTTTAAAAAAAAAAAAATTAGAATTAACTGCTATTTACCAAATGAAGTTTATACCTGCGATTTTAATGGCAGGAGTAGGTATGTTTCATAGTGACCGTAGTAATACAAACATTCTAACGAGCAAATTCGAACTTCCTATTCATAAAAAGATGAAGTATTTCAACATCAAAAAATTTAGTATAACCGAAAATAATTCATAAAATTTAATATATTAAACCATATTCTGTAATACATTTCAAAAAATTGAATACAAGTAATGTACGACTGACATACTATCTTTTTTAATGTAATATTGTCAACTTAATAGGATTTTTATTGATGGCAATATTTTGAGTGTACCGGAAAATAAATATATTTCTAAATAAGATAAAAATGTTAAAATGATGATTTTGGTAACTGAATTTTTACAAAATCTATGTAAGCGTATTATACGAAATTCGATATGCGCGTGCATGTATACTGAATATAAAGCCTAAAAAACAAAAACAAAAGAAAATCCGTTTCTCGCACTTCCCGACGAGAATTACCTGGAAGTAAATCAGTTTTATAAACAATGGTAATAGAAGTGGAAGTTTAATTTAATACAGATAGGGTAGAACAAAGGCGCTTCATTCCTTATCTTTTTATTGATTCATAATGCAACAGAAAACAATATTATACAGACTCCTTCGTCTAGCAAGTGGACGAAGTGTTTGAATAAACTTTTGCAATAAACGGTAAAGAATAACAATGAAGGACATTTGAGGACGAAATCCTAATTTCTTATTCTCGCAAATGATTTCACAAAACCACGACACATACGATACAGTTTTAAAAAAATTCTTAATTACAGAATAAAAGAAAAATCATTTTACATTAAAGAATTTTTAAATAAAAAATATCTTGATATTTAATTACCATGTTCGATTGATAGCTAGTAAAAGTTAAAAATTTCGGAATTAATGTATTTACATAATCCCGAAATACCGGTTCTTTATTCTTCAATAATTCTCTAAATGTTTTCAAGATCATCAGACAAACATCAGAAGGTGACAAATGCTTATCACTTATCATCTCAATAAATTGTGGCAGCGCCTAAAACAGATATACATATATATATCTTATTATAAATTGATGATATTTGCGTACAGAGCAAGTTTTTAAACCCAAGCAATACACTTAAATTAAATAAATTAAAAAAGTGTAAACAGACCTGATTTATAATCTTGCACTGTGCTGGATAATCGGCCAATAATAACTGATAAGTTATGGCTTTCATACAGCTTGATTTAATCAACGGACTGGTAGTTTCCTTCGCCTTATTTAGTAATTGGAACGCAGTTGAATTGAATAATATTTGTTTATTATTTAGCCTATAAAATACCGAACAATTAACTTTGTTATTGTTTTAAACAGTTTCTAAATTTTTTAGTCTCTATTTGAAAATCACCTTGCTTAAAAGTTTTTACCATATGTAATAAACAAAAAAGGTTTGTGATACACTATTTTTGTAAATAATTTGCTGGTACATAAGGCACAAGCTCGTCTATGGGTTCCCAACATAGTTATATGGTTTATTCGAAGTATTTATAACAGTTTAAAAACTAATATCATATCCCGTTTAAAGCTGTATAATTATAATATTCTCCAAATTGAAACTTGTAACCTAACTTACATTATTTCTATTTTTTTAACTAATACAGCCCACTCTCTGATCAACATCCGAAATTGTAAAAAACAAATAATACGCATTATGAAAATTCAATAGATATACAGGAATGGAAAAGAAATATAACGATAAAAAAAGATCTTTCCTATTTTTTTTATTTTTTACGCCATGCTATCAACCACTAAAGTTGGAATTATTCATCTCTAGTCTCCCTTTATCTTCTACAATTTCTATATTAAAACGTTCAATAATCAATACAATATCACATGTGTACACGTACAACTTGAAATTCTTACCACATCTATATATCGAATTAGTGTATATTAAAATATCATTTTTGTCCTGTATTTCATAATCCACCATTCCTTTATTAATACGAGTGTATTGTGTATTCATTAGATATTTATCTCATAAAAATATTATCAATACAAGATTTTGCGATTCCACGTGCTCTTCTTTTTCCGTTATTTTTATTAATCTAATCATCCCGTGTCTTACCGTCTATTCAAAATATTTTCAGTTATTTTTAGAATCGCCGCATATTGTATATTTAATAATACGACCTAAACTTCTGAACACACTATCGATTTAACTGTTACATCATTATATTTTTATCACGAAATATTCAAAATACTTAGACTTCAGGAATACAATTCAGGCTTTATATTATAAAAAATTTTCACCTGTACGAGTAGTTTATTATTACAAAATAAATTTTAAAAGTTTCAATTTTTCTTCAGAAATACAGAAATTTCCAAACGAATTGATGTAATGGTTTTCAGCGTGAGTTTAAATTAATTCTTACTGAAACTTTTTAGGATTTCGTATCCATACAGTGTATGGAATCCTAATAAGATGGCTCAGAAACGACAAAAATATCAAATAAAATTCAATAACTCACGAACGGTTTGCCTTATAAACTTCAAATTTGGAACATAAATTACAATTAAAATTATCTTTAAAATGATCTATAACTTCAAGCTAACCGATTATCTTGGGCGATAAAAAAACCACAAAAAAAACCCTCAAGAATATATAATATAAACCT
This sequence comes from Icerya purchasi, assembly GCA_039619475.1. Lineage (NCBI taxonomy): Eukaryota > Metazoa > Arthropoda > Insecta > Hemiptera > Monophlebidae > Icerya > Icerya purchasi. Next base: position 417,609,269 of record CM077116.1, read on the forward strand.
TTAAAGGTGAAATTTAAAATATAAAATATAATGCAGAAGTCCTTTCATAAAATCAAAAAATTACGGTTACAAAATTATTTAAACCCCTTCTTTTAGACTAAAAACAGCAAAAAAAAAAAGGAGTTCACGTAAGTAATAGCCTGAGTAAAAACGTTAGTGAAACCAAAGCGTATTTCAAACATACGCATAAAGGACCGCTTCGTAAGAAAAATATAGCCAAGCTTACAACTTTATATTCAAGCCCTTGGGGGCCAAATGCTCAAAAATTTTGAAAAAAATATATTTTTTTTCCCCGGACATGTGATATATCGTGGAAAGATCGCTATTTTCCGGGAACAAAACCATAAGTCATTTCCTTAACGAAACTTTTGAAATTGACGAAAAGTTCAAAAAAGCGCGAAAGATGATCTTTGTCCCTTTCTTGACGACTCGAGTACCATAGTTAAAAATTGTGAACAAGGTTAAAAATATGTGCACCACGTACATTTTTCTAGTTTGGAGCATCCGGGGTTTCAATGTCAAAATTAGGTCCTGCGGGTGCGGAAAACTCGAAATTTTTGAAATTTTTTTTCTCGGGGGTGTGATATATCGATTGAACGATCGCTATTTGTCGGTTACGGAATCGTATTTCATTTTCTTAACAAAATTTCCGAGATAAAGACCATTTCAAAAAATCGCAAAAAAGTACGCCCCTCTTCCATTTTGCAGCAAAAAAAAATCAAATTCCTTTTTTTTTGAATTTAGTATTATGTAAATGCCGTGATCATAAACATGGACTTCGAAACGCGTAGGGTAAATAAATATAAATTAATTGTTTTATGTTGGTGTTACTTTTTTATTGTATTTAAAATTATAGTTATTGTTAACTTAACATTCGGAATTCTCAGCGCATGAAACATTATGCTTGACTGAACTTGTTTTTGTTAAAATTATAATAATGTATATATTAGTGAGCGCGGAATAATTCTACTACGTTAGCTTTACAATTAAAAACAAACGCAATTCTTTTGACGTCCACTTATTCTAAAATCGTACGTAATCAAACATTTAGTATTCAGTAAATTAAAAACACAGAATAATAAAACGTGAAAATCCATAAAAAAGAACATGATATACGTTTATGGAATTAACGAGCAAATTTTTATTAAGTTTACGAAGCTAAACTTACTTTATATCTGCGTGACAAGAATCATTTAGAAAATATTTGTCATCATCCAGCAATATTCTGAAACCATTACTGACAATTTCTGCTGTACTTTCATCGTTGATATGATCTAAATACTGTAAGCGACTATTTTTCGATTATACTCTTCAATTGTATAAAAACATATACATATACATATACATATACATATATATATATAAAATTATACACACGCCTCACATTAGATTTGACGCATGTGAGTACATGAGTATATGCATTAACGTCAGTCACGAACACAAAGACATTACCCAATTTCAACTGCTGCACGTGACGAATAATAGGCTCCGAAAATTAAATGATTTTAAACGAATGCTGATAATTTATAATTTTAACATCATCGTAAGAGAGCGCCAAAAATATCAAATTCCTATAAATACACCCCCCATACATACAGACTCACAAGCGCACATGCCAATAAGTGGCGCATGTGCGCATGGGAGTGTAAGCGTGTTCAAATAATATACACAAGTATGTTTATTTCGGATATAAAATTAAAAATCGCGAGTAACCACTTTTATATCACTTACTACGCATCGTTATTTTTTTCATCCTTTCTTTTATTATTTTGAAAAATAATTCAAGAAATGTCCAAAAGAAGAGTGTGCATTTCACAAATATAAAAGTTTTTTACCTTTACAAGCAACGATTCAGATGCTTTTCGCAAACTTTCATACTTATAAAAAACTGAAACAGAATGCCCACTATTTTTCAAAATAAATTTTCCTGACTTTTTCCGGTTTTCGAGATAATTTTTAGCCTTTTCTCCAACTTGGAAGACAATAACCACACAGAAAAAAACACACATAATATCTAAATATTTTGAAATATATTTTTTGCCATATCCCGATGCAGTAGTTAAACCTTAATGATAAAGTCTAAAATCACTTAAAACTTTTACTGGTCGTTAAAAAATAAGTAAAATTCGTTGCTACCTTTATTTCCCGTTTTCCTGATTACTAGTAAAATCCAATGAAATTTTTTATTATTTACATACAATAAATGTACTTATTCATAGAATTTTGTAATCATTTTTAATACTTTCAAGTGTTATGCATTATACATATGCAGTTATTTCTGCACCCTTTTCAAGTTTCTTGATTTTTCTTTGATTAATGAAATTATTAATTTTATTTTATTCCTTTGAATGGTAAGATACAGTAGTAACATAAAATGCAAAGTTTCCATTTCGGACTGGCTAGTTATTTAGTTTTTTAGCTATAGTTTTCTTGTTGTTGGGTCAATGCCGCTGAGTTATATGACGGAAAAAAATTAAGAAATTGAGAAAATAAAGGAGGCTAAAAAAGAAACTAATATTGGAGAGGAGAGTGCAAGGCCAATGCTCAGAAGACCGGAATAAAGGGTCGCATATTTTGGAGAAATAAAAGTACATTCGAATAAGCTGTGATTCTAATCACAAATATAGGTGGGGCTCTGGAGGGTCAACGGATCACAAAGGCAACTGAATAAGAGATAAAAACAGAAAAGTGTTGCTGAAAGCAGATTATGATTAAACTGAGGGCAAACTATATAAGAAATAATAGAACGGCGAACGTTAGGGAAGAGAGTAAAACTGGAGAAAGGGGGAAAAGGTTATAGTGAAAGATAGAAAGAATGAGGATTAGAAAAGAAGGAAAGATAAAAATCGGTCCAAAATTATGATAAAATACTTTTTAAGTAGAGAGTAGAAGGAACTTAGATGTATTATTAGTTGAATATATAAAAAGGACTACGTGAAAGACTGTCATAGATTCGGCGAGGAAAATAGAAGAAAAGATGGGAAGTTGAAAGGATTTAAAATAGCTCAGCGCAAGAATAATGAAAGCGGCCCGAACCCTAGCAACAAACTCCAAACCATCCGTGAACATAGGTGTATGCGAAGGGTAAAGTGAGGATAAAACGTGATTGAATTCATTTTGTACAGCGACACGGGGAAAAGGTTTGATGCCCGGACTAAGAGTAAATAATATAAGAAAATACGCGAGTTTCAACAAGTTATAAGTAAAGTAGGGAGATTTGGTGAAGGAAGGAACAAAAGGAGGAGAAGAGAAGAGATCAAGGATAATGTAGAAACTTTGCAAAAACGTCAGTGATTGGAAATAAATTGGTAAGAATTTAGAGATTTGGAGTTAATAATAAAGAAGTGTTTAATTAGGAATCTTTTACTCAGAAAAAGTCTTCGAATAAAAGGAGAATGAAAGCCAATATCTTCCAAAATGGCTGGAATAGGAGAGGAGTTAAGAGTGCACCGATATAGAGACGAAGACACTACGATTAAGTTTGAAAGATCACTAGAGTGGTACTGTAAGAAGCAAAAAGAAAAAACCAACCACTCTGCCTGCGAATTTCTATTCTGGTGTGATTATGACTGTTTCTTCTACAATTACGCTTTCTCTTTTCCCCGTAATTTCTACAATTTTAAACTTCTCTACTACTAGTAATGTTTTGCCTTCAATTAGGAAATAAAATTTATTAACTACAACGAATCTTATTAGGAATTACGCAAATACTAAAAAGGACATTCTATTTCATTAACCTGTACAGTGTACGGATGCGATTTATTTCGAAAATGACGAATTATTCAATTTTAAATGTTTCAGTAAGGTGCATCATTATTTGAATGCGAAATTTACATACGAACCATCAAGTGAGCATACCTTAATTAGTAAATCTTCCGTGGTAGGGAAATTGCGAAGAAGCAAACCTTTAATAATATACGCTAACAACAGTAGTGTCCGTTCAATGATTTTTACCGACTGTTCGTTATTTTCCAACGCAGACGATATCATATTTTGCACGATTGAACAAATTTTTTCTACGCCGTTGTCTAAGAAAATAAAACAAAAAAAAAAAATGAACTTCACCACTATATTTTAATTTTTTTCAAAAAATATAAATAATGTTAAAAATAACGCTTCAAAAACAATGGTTTCAAATTAATTACTACACCTATTTGTAATGCGTGTATGTATGGACTATACCTTTTTTGATCTTGTTAATTACATTAGCCACAATTCGTCCTAACGAATGATAATTTCGCATGTGATCTACGTAGAGGGCGGCGTCCAAAATTTTTTCCACCAGCGGCAGTATATCTTCAATTAGTTTTGCTAATGCTTCTTGTCGTAAACCACAAATCATACTCTCTAAGATTGTAATCTGTAGTAGAGCAAATCAAACATAATTAATTACTAGACCTTTTTTAAGTTTTACTCGAAGAAAAAGCAGCCGTTTAACAAAATTGCAGATGATCTGTCCATTATCTCGTCCACTTATTATTTTACATTAATAATAGAATCATTGCTATGACCAACAATGCCCGCAGATGATTTTCAACGCGTTAACATGCTTTAATTATAAATTTAAATATCGAATTAAGATAAATCAGCCTATAATTGTAATTAATCAATGAGCCACTTTCTCGTCTCTTCTTTATATTATCAATCGAAATTATTACGGATATTTTAATATCATTCGTTCATTTATTATATTCAGATTTTACGGTTACGCACCCGACTAACTCCAACTACGAATTACTTCGATCATTCGAAATTATTACATTTTTGATCAGACGTCTCATATCGACAGCGCTCAGAAAATAACGATTATAACAAAATATAAAAAATAAAACAATTATACATATTAGTCTCCAAGATGACTGAGTCACATAAATTCGAGATAAAATAATGTCATAAATAACGATTCTATTTATTTATTGTGAAAAGATGGAGCCAAAAAACGAAAAGTCTTTGATATTATGAATAAAAACGGTTAAATGCCACAGTAATGTTTGCAGTTAAATGGCATTTAGTGCAAGTAAGAATCATAGTAAACAGCGGCATTGCATTTTACTATAAAATTTTCATCAAGAAAGATTTTATTCTAATCAAATAACAGTTACGGTTCACCGTAACTGCTTCCAAAGCTTCTACAAAAACACACTGAAATATTCTACGAATATAAAATTACCGAAAGATTAAAAATTCTCGTTCAGCTACGTTCGCCGATCGAAGTTATAAAAAAATCACATCCGGATTATCCCGTTTTATGCATAAATTTAAAGAACTATCCTAAGCATTATTTCGCGTTCAATTAGCGCTTCATGTATTAATTTCAAAAGAACGTAAAATTATTATAACTTTTTTTCTTTGTCTTAACGACTGTCTTGTTTCATAATGGAGTCGAAAGGTCTCTTGTAGATTCCTTTTCGTATTAGTTCGCATGCCTTTTTCTCATAGTTTCACAGTTGCAAAATACGACCAAATAAACGTAATCTGCACTCGCGAGTGATTCCACTAAAAATTTAATTATTACAGAGTTATTTGAAATGCGAACCGTTTTGGTAAGCCCTGTCATCGATATTTATAATACTAGCTATAATACCAGCGACGAAATGGCTGAACAAACGATTAGTAACGTTAATATATAAATAAAGAAAATTTCGAGTATAAGTAAATTCATAATTAATATCATTTCATAAATTAACTTGTAAATGAGAATTATCGCAACTCACCGAAGTTTCCATTTCGGAAAAAGCCGCATGTTCGTTCAATACTAACTTCAGATAACGCACTTGTAATCTAATTATCAAAGAAATAGCCCAGATTAATTTCTATGACATAATTCACGTAATAATAGATTTAATATCATAAATTAGTGGTTTCCAACCATTATAATTTGCGGAGCTTTTTTTTGAAATTAGTTTATATGGCGGAGTCTCATAGGCCTTTCCTCTATTCTACATTTCAGGAAGGTTAATAGTATTTAGAAACGGTATAACGGAGAAAACGGATTTAGACTGTAAAGGAATATAAAGAGATACATAAATGAAAAATGTTCAAGTAATAAAATTACATTCGAAGAGTTCGAAATTTACGATAACATCCTGATTTGCATGATTTTCTCTTTCCGGTTTAATTAATGTGGGAAGTCGAATACTGGTTCCACGTTTAAACGGCTTTTGTATTGTTTTAAATGTTGTATGCACGAAAAATCCAACTTTACACAGATGCAACAATAATAGTTTTGTTCTTTCAGGCAAGATTTCGAATTTATTATTTAAATGCAGTCAAAACTCTAGTACACTTTGAACGCTGGGTTTGGTACGCTGTGAGATGCCAAGTCTATAAGGATCTCAATAAAATTTTAAATTCGGTTAATAAACATCGAGGAAAATTTATTTCAAATACATTCTTCTTCTGCAGAACTACTCCCTCCTTAGCAGCGCGTGTCGTCGTCAATATCCAGCCTTTGGATATTTTCCTTACAGGGAAAGAAATAATATCTGAATTCAGTATTACGAACGACGTCGGCCCCATTAAGATACTAAGAAGTTATATAAAAGATACATTACATCTGGCAGTTATGCTGGGAAAAAGAGGCTATGGGAAGGAAAACATTTATATTTCTCTCGAGTATATCCAAAAATTGAAACTTTCTGATTTAGAATGTAACATTCTTTAACTTACAATTAAATTAACCGTTACATTGTCAATCCTGCAATCTTAATATAATTGACAGCATCCATCATACTATCTTCGATTGTGTAGTACTCAAAGATATAAGAGAATAATATAATATTAACCCAAACACACGCCCTTAGTCGTAAATAAAATTTCAGAAAGTTACTACTTCGGTACTTTTATGAAATAAAGAAGAAAAAAGCAGTTCTTAAACCAACCGTCATAAATATTAATAGTAAAAATACAAAAACATATACATTTATATATAAATAAGCATATAATAAATTACCGGTGTAAATACGAGATATATATTTATCCGGTTGATCTGAGCGTAAATAAATAATTATTAGAATGCGCGTTTCCTGCCAGTGGATACGTGTATATGTATGTATGTGTATATATGAAGTTATCTACTGTGCACCAAATAAACATGTAAACATCAGTACTAAATAAATGCTACAATATCATTTTAATCTTTGATGTTACACATACAGAGAATCATATTTTTACTTACTATACATAAGCAATTAATTTTTTCTTTAATATTAATTCTGCATATGGGGACCAAGTTGTTATATCACCACTACAATTATTTAGAATTCATTATTGTTGTACCCGTATTACAAAGAAAAAAAGTGCCCCTCCGGTTACAACCAGATTGGGGAATCAAAAAAAAAAAAAATAAATAAATAAATAAAAATAATGATCTCGTATTCTAACACACTGGTTTTCCGTTCAGGTCAAACATATTCAATACCCGTTTAAAATTATCAACTACCTTCGCTTAAACTGTTAGAAAACAATATTCAAACGAAGTTTTTAAAGCTATGAGATACGTTTGAATACTTCTATGTAATTTTGTTTGAATTTTAATATTATTCTCATTCAAGAACCATTTTATAAAACCGAAGCAATCGGTACCTTTCTTTTCAATGCACTCTAACTAGTACATATGTTTCCTCTATGAAAAAAATATTATAGCATTTGCATCGAAAATTCTGATACCCCTTTTTTTAATGATTCATTTCGTTGAAAATGTCAGCCAAATACACTAGCGGTTAAAACAGTAAAGTTGATGATGGTAACAATATATAAAAATATCTCTGACAAATTAATTTGAATAATGTTATAGAACGAAATTTTTATCATATTTTGTCGTAGAAAAAATTAGAATATGAACTAAAGAAATTAAAGCAAGAACAGAAATAGCGCGTCGGAGTACTGCAATAAATAGAAAAATTTTGAAATTATTTTAATAATAAAAAAATAAATAAAATAAATAAAACTGCTTTTTTAAGTACAAAACGAAAGATAACAGGTATTTATTACTAACGCTGATTATACATGAAGGGATTATTATTATGAATAATAAAGTACAGATGGTAGTCGAAGAATGTTTAGTTAAAAAATTGAAATTTGTAATTATTAAAGGTATGTATATATATATAAATAATTTGAAGTAGGTTACAGTTGAATGAAAAACTGATGGTTCGAATTTCTCTCACTTTGAATTACAAACCATATTGCCAACGTTTGAAAACTGCACAATTATTAATCGGTATATTACTTTTATATCGTATTTTGCGTTAGATAACTTTTAACAAGTCGCCAAAGAGTCACAATCGCGATTATTGAATGAAATTGTAAACGAATCAAAGCGCATAAATGAACAGATTTTGGATACGTTGAATGATATCTTTCCATACGACCTCTCGTTAATTAAATATATATTTCATTAACTCTGGTTAAATTGTATACATTTTCTTAGAAAAGTCGTATTTTTTCGTATTATTTGTCGCGTAATTCATTTTATATTCTTTACGCTAACAGATGTAAAACACATTTCTTGCATTTTGAAAATTGTGGAATATTTTAATCTCGCGCTTTCATCATATTCAACTTTTATGTGAAGCTACATCACTTTTGGTAGGAGGAAAATATTTTAGTGTATACTTCGCGATACTGACTTCTCACACGTATTTGTTAATTCTACTTTTGGTTTAGATAATACTTATTTAAAGTGGTTGTGCGCATTCAAAACTGAGCGCTCTACAGTACATTTTCTTAAGCAGAAAGATAAGCACCGGGAGAACGTTTACGAAGTAACTTTTCGATTTATGGTAGGACGTCATCAACGTAATTTTGTACGGTTCTCTTATTTTAAGATGCCGACTTACACCAGCTTTATTTTCAATTTTTTAGAATTCATCTACAAAAATTGTTCATGGCTTAACATTACCACAAACATTGATTATGCTTTCGAAGCACCAACACTACGTTAAGTTTTCTCGATTCATAACGTTTTCATAATCTGACAAATTTCCATACGAATAGCCGTTCAGATATGAAAGAGATCACTTCACACTATCAACACGGCCATTTTAAATAACCAAATTCAACGTAACGATGACGAATAACCGCAAGAGGAAAGTTACAGAACCGTTAATGTAAAAACTAGAACATTATTGTGCTGTTTATACGCAATGTATCTTTACTTTTCGGCCAATCTTTCGCATTGTTAAAACCTTTCACGGAAAATATACTATTCTTGAAGAACTATTCGAAAGATAATTTTAAAGAATTTTGAAAACTTTAAAAATTAGTTGGCACTATATCATAATGAGTCTTTAAATTTAATTATAAATTAGTATTTAAAACAGCAACCAAGCAAATAAAAATCGATTAAACTATCAATGCAAAATATACTTTCTACAACGAACTATTTGTAAATTTATAGGATTACTTACTCAGTTTCTAGAGAACTGAACAACGAAACAAGAATTAACGATACGTTTCCGCTAACAACTTCTCGCTGATCTTGTGAAAAATTCTTCAGCCATGTATCACAAAGAAATACGATGACATAACAAGCAGTCTCCACATCGCAGAAAATTGGACATCCACTTTTAACTCCAATAATGTAATCTCTGAAATTAAAAAATTTGATAAAGATGTACTCTTTAAAAACTGGAAAAAAAAAAAAAAACTATACGCATTACCGTATCAATATTTATAATCTCACTAAACTGAGGTTTAAAAATTTCTTACTTTAATGCTTGAATAACGCAAGACACACATTTGTAATTTTCTCGCGTTGCATAATTTTGAACATAATTTCGAAGGCATAGAGAAAAGGCTGGTCCTTGCGATGATAAATTACATAATAAAGTTATATTCTTTTTGATCGTATTGTCTGAAATTCCTGAAAATAATCTAGTTATTAGTAAACTAGAATAGCAAAATTCGTAAAAAAATAAACGAACAAACTTTTACAGTATTCGTAAAAGATACATATTAATTTAATAGGTAGCAGAGGGCAATTGCCATTATTTACATCTGTAAAAAGTCAACGCAATAAATTGTGTTCGCTTCAGCGGCACATATACAACACAATAAATGGAAGACAAAAAATAGTAGCTCCTAGCTACCGTCTGATTTTCTTACATTTCTCAGACTGTTATAAGTGATGCGAAAAATCTGCAAAGTGAAAAACAGGCGATATGGCGATAAAAAGATAAAAAAAAAAAAAAAAAAACATTTAGAAGAGCTACATGGAATATAAAACATTGCTTCAACCTAGAAAACACAGCATTAAAAGTCGTTAAATTAGACAGCGGTCTTCCGTGTGTTGAAAACAAATTAATGAAAAATGTAAGTTCATACGTAGCTGAAATGGCAGATTTGAAAAGGCTGATGGTATATTAATATGAAAACATTTGAACAAGTAAGTTTTAAGTTGATTTTGCGGCAAGCAATAAGGAATCAGATAGACTAAATCATGGTAAACAAATATAAAAACTCATTAATAAATTATGTCACAGTTTTTTCTTAGCGGAATTCACATCGCAGTTGTACGTAAATGTAATTCCAGGAGGGGAAAAAACCAGGAAAAATTGTTGAGTAGTATGGCGTGAATCGAAAATTTACTAAAAACGAGTCCACTTGTTGAACAGACATACAGTAGAGTAATAATGATAGTCAAACAGAACTTCAAAACGAGAATTCAAAAGCAGTTAGATACAAATAAAGTAGGCACTAAAGAAAACAGCGCAGAAGTTGAAATGAGAAAGGATGGACAGCAACATAAAAACATGATCAAACAAGTAAAATGTTCTGACCATAAAAAATTACGCAAGGAAATAATAAAAAAAATCAAAGGTTCATAAAAAAATTTTTACAGCAGAAAAACTGGATAAAATACAATATCAAAGAAAACAAGTTCAGTCAAGCATGAAGTTTCATGCGCTGAGGATAAGTTAAAGATAACCATAATTTTTATTTACATAATACTAAATTCAAAACAACAATAATTCCAAAACAGATATTTTTAGTCCAGTTCTTTTTCACACATCACGCAGTGTCATCATATTGTACTGCAAAAAAAAAATAAATTCTAATAAATAAACGCTATTTAGTCCTAGATTTTTGGAAGGATTAATTATCAATAAATATTTAAAAATTTGTAATTGTACTTGTTTGTTTTCCGAACTTCTATATAGTTATATTTGAATACTATTACTTAAACCACCTTCCTTGTTTGTCACTATTTATTAGATTACGATTTTTAAATAAAATTTATTTAGATATATACACAAAATTTTAAATAAACTACGCAAACATGCCAGAATGAGCATATTTTCAACCACATTCAAAATTTATAGCTATAATATTCCCGATCCAAACAGGGGGCTACATATTAGTTTTCGCGTTTTTGAACTTTTCGGCAAATTCGAAAGTTTGGTTAAGAAAACGAAATACGGTTTCGTTAACGACAAATAGTAATCTTTCAAACGATATATCACATGCCCGGGAAAAAAAATATTTTTTCCAAAATTTCGAGCTTTCGGTGCCCCGAAGGACCAGTTTTCAAGTTGCAAATCCGGATGTTCCAAACTAGAGAAGTATACGGGGATGCGCATTTTTTTAACCGCGTTTAAAATTTTCAACTTTAATATTCGCATCGCTAAGCGGGGGGACATGCCATTTTTCGCACTTTTTTTGAACTTTACAGCAACTTTGAAAGTTTCGTTAAGGAAATGAAATACTGTTTCGTTCCGGACAAATAGCGGTCTTTCCAACAATATATCACATGCTTGGGGAAAAAAATATTTTTTTCCAAAATTTTGAGCTTTCAGCGTCTCGGGGGTCTCATTTTAAAGCTGGAGAGCCGGATGTTTCAAACCAGACAAAATATACGTGAATTCGCATATTTTATATCTTGTTCCAAATGTATAGCTATAATACTCACGTCGCAAGAGGGGGCTACAAATTAGAGCTCGCGCTTTTTTGAACTTTTTAACAGCTTCGAAAGTTTTGTTAAGAAAATGAAGTACGTGTTCGTTCCCGACAATTAGCGATCTTTCTAATGATATATCGCAAGCCCGGAATGGTAGAAATTAAATTACTAAAATAAATAATAAAAAAGCATTGAAAAAAATAGTAAGTAATAAAAAAATAAATGAATAAGTAAATAAATAAATAATTTATTTACTTTTCTAATAAATGAATTGATTATAAGTATTTATATAAAAAAAAAAGAATGCATACAAGCTATATTTGAATCCGCGTACGAATGTATGCATCACGAACGTTATCACTTAGACCACGGAAATTTCAAGCGAAATGTTCTATAATTTATATACAGCTTATACATAAAGAGTGGAGAAATTTTAAATTCGTTTTTCTCGATTATATTTGAGTATTTCACTTTAATATTTTACATTATGGTATACTACCATTACACCAAAAATCACTGAAATTCGTTTCCGCAAGGCCGTAGGATCTCCTTGTTAGTCAGTAAAAGAGCGCTCATGGGTACAATTGCAAAATACTGCGGATTTCTTTTAAAAAATCATACAGAATCACTATCGTTATCGCAGTCTTTTTCGAAATCGTTGTACGAGGGTCACTCTAAAAGTAACTACACACGTTACCGTTCTCTGTGTCTAATTCCACTATCCCTTCAAAAATTTCAGAATATGTGTATCAAGGTGCTAGCCACTTGTAAAAATTTCAAGACGATCGGTTGTGTTGCGCGTATGCTGTTGTGCTTCAAGTATGTCTACGGTGAGTACTCCGCCGTCCAATTCTGATGTGCGAGCCGTTATTCGGTTTTTAACAATTGAAAATACGAGGGGTACTGAAATTTACCGATGTTTGTACGCGGCGTATAGTGAAGGCAATGTAATGTCGAAATGTACCATGTATCAATGGGTTGCCATGTTTAAGGCTGGTAGACTGGATACCAAAGATGAGGCGCGAAGCGGTCAACCGTCGAACAGCATTAATGACGAAACCATAGCGCCTCGACTTTCGTCTCCACTCTACCAGCCTTAAACATGGCAACCCATTGATACACGGCACGTTTCGACATTACATTGCCTTCACTATACGCCGCGTACAAACATCGGTAAATTTCAGTACCCCTCGTATTTTCAATTGTTAAAAACCGAATAACGGTTCGCACATCAGAATTGGACGACGGAGTACTCACCGCAGACATACTTGAAGCACAACAGCATACGCGCAACACAATAAATTGTCTTGAAATTTTTACAAGTGGCTAGCACCTTGATGCACATATTCTGAAATTTTTGAAGGAATAGTGTAAGTAGACACAGAGAACGGTAATATGTGTAGTTACTTTTGGAGTGACCCTCGTACTTAAAATATTGACGTATTTTTTTTACGTTCCACCATTGTTTTTTTTTGTACTCGTCTTATGGCAAACTTCTGAGAAAATCTGTGTCAACTTAAATCTTTGGCTTTGTAATGGATTTTTTAGTGACGCAAAAAGCCAAAAGTTATCCAACGCTAGGTCAGAGCTGTAAAAAGGATGTATCGCCTGAATGTTCATTTTTATAGAAATTCCGGTAATGCTGCATCCGTTAGGAAAAAATATATTTTTTCATTCGTGATACAAGTTAAATAAAAAAAACAGCACGAGAATGGAAAAAGAGAAAATATAATTATATTAATCAAGTTTATAAAGAATTATAATGGATGCCAGAAACATAGAAATTCAAACATGAACTGCTGCTTTATCACGTCAAATACATTATTAGTATATTTTATATATGTACATTCAAAATCATTAATTCATAAAACACTCTATTTAGACTACCAAAAGTATTTTCACTTACCTGATTCGTTTTCATTAAACTGTTTCAATAAATATGACTCCACTTCTTCAGGGAATACTTCAGAAGCGTGCTTTAATCCTTTCATCGATTTCTTTCTATTTTATTGTGAACAGTTGTTTTAGAAAAAAAATTTAGATTATAAAATCAAAATAACACCATTAAAAAAATGATCATGACTCTAATTTTAACAGAAGATTGTTATAACATTGAAATTCGACTATTTCAGAATATAAAATAAAACTATTTTTATGAGGTTCGATGAATTTTGCAATTAATGATGGGAATTGTTTTAAACATAACTTTTAATTATTATTTTTTTTAAATTACCGTTTAAACTGAAAAAAACATTTCCCAAAAATTATATATTACTTTAGTTTTTATTTCTATTATTAATGTTTTATACATACGTACATCCTCATGTGCATATTATATATATTCAAAAATTTGCCGGACAATCACCGTAAAAAACCAACAACTAACGCTGGTTATTTGCGAACAATGAAATTAATCAGTTTTATTTTTTAGAATGTCTAGTATTTTAGATCGTTGCGTTAGGAATGAAACATTGTTCAATGTTTTTGAGTAGTACTCCCGTTTTAAAAAAAAAAAAATTACTCAAAGAAAATCAATGCGAGGAGCATCCTTGATCACAACGCACAATGAATGCGAGACATATTCACTGATAATCACCTCCTAGCCACCAAAATGTTGTTTGGAAAAGTTGGTAATAGTGTTGTACATGATGTAGTGAAAAACCGTTAACTATGCGCAAGGTTCGTTTCCTACGCACTCACACAAGAGGAAATTAACCAACTAATGCATCACGGAATTTTACTGAATGATCTGACCATTCAGCCGACTCTTTTGCCTAAAACTGTAACAAATAACGAGACACAGGCAAGGAGCTGAGTAGTGTGACGACCACAAAAAAATGGAAAGATCAAAATCCACGGTAAAGACAGCACTGATCACTTTTTCGATTGCTGCGGTATAGTGCACCGTGAATTTAAAACTTCTACGCAGTACGTAATAGGAACATTTTACAAAAAGATACCACAGCAGATCGATATTGAGACAGATTCGATACCTGCGGTGCGATCTTTTGACAGTGTTCGAATTACAAAAATATTCTCGTCGGAAAAATCATTAATTTGCGGTCTATTGAACACCGTTCTATGCGACGCAACAACGGGGTATAGGCATTGCAGATGCTTATCGGCTAAAACCAAGAATTCTCGTGTGCAGTCGAACAGACAAACGTATCGGGGTTGAGACTGTGTGCGCGTGTATTGTTAATACCAGCCGATAGTTTAACTTTCAGCACCATGCCGCACGTTTAATGGGGTTTTCTTAAATTTTTTTGTAAAATTAATCACTTTTTTCTGTTTTCTCCAGTCACCGCCAAGTTGTTTAGTTACTGTTTTGTTGTAGTTTTTGTTAAATATATGCGTTTTAACCGAAAAGTCTCGTTATTAAACATGTGGTTTAGGGCTCCGTGAGAACACCTGTGCGAATAAACCACCACCGCCTCATGGAGGAATCATGATCAAATTCGTTTTGCTTTTGCTTTTTATTTTATTATTGTCCCCGCGTCACGATTTTTTTAAAAGAATAATTTATTTTATTTGAAGAGCTGAATGCTCCATCGGAAGGAGCTTATTCAGTTGTAACACTGCGAATGTTGCTGGCGCTCATTTTGTTTTTTTTGTACTGTTACGAAAATAGCAGTTCATCACAACATTTACAAATGAACTGCAAAATTCAGTTTTCACATTTATGCAAAGAATTTCCAATAAACCACAATGCACTATTGTGCTTCTCTTTAACTATTTCTCAGCTTTTACATAAAAAAATTCACTGCTGTCATTAACCAGCCGCCTTATTTTATAACTTACTCAATGAAGGAAATCCTTTCGAGTTTCGTTGCCGAGCGTCAGTGTTTCTCAACGTAGTGTACTAACAACAGGGTTTGTATAAACATGTACTGCAATATTACTGAAAAAAATAACATAACCACCTCTCCTGTTATTCCTCCTCTTCTCGGAGCAGCAATCACATTGTTGTTTCATCTCTATTATACGTTCATTTTTTTCCGACCTATTTACATCTAGACGTATCACCTACTCCTAACAAAGCGAATGTTATATCTCATAGGCGATGGACTGAAAGTTAATAAAAAGGGGGAAAATACAGGCATTAAATATCAGTGGAGATTTCAGTTTTATATACCTTGGATCCTGTGTCCAAGCCGACAGTGACGTTTCCAAGGGATAAGCACAGCATGGCTGAAATGGGAAGCTGTAACTGGCATGCTATGTGACAGACGCAGGCCTATTCGGCTAAAGTCAAAAATTTATCGCAGTGCTGGGCCGTTGACAGGCAAGAGAAGCAAGCGCTGTATGTGATGGAAATACGCATGTTAAGGTGGTCAATGGGCATCTCGTTATCGGACCGGATCAAAAAAGGAGTTGAACCTATCCTAAGTAAACTCCGTGAGAGCCATTTAAGATGGTACAGGCATGCACTACGTGTTCAGAAACCCGAAAGTGGCTAGTTGCTATTAGTCGCGCATTCATTCCAAGTTCCAGGCAAAAGACCGGTTGGAAAGCCAAGGCAAAGATGGCTCGATGTCATTACTGTGGGTCTTATGGAAGCCGGTATCAATTCAGGCCTAGTGGTAAAACCAAAACAGCTGAAAACGGTCAATATGCATAGCAAATCCGGCACCAGCGGGAAATTTCCAACGGTGAAGAAGAGAAGAAGATTTCAGTTTTATAAAAGTCGAAGCTGCATCAGCGGATATAAATGATAAAATTAGGCGACACAAAAAAAAATACTTCGATCATGCTGTAAAATTGGAAAATAAATATCGAAAACTGATAAGCAGATAAAGGTAAAAGTAGACGACATGATTACAATTCAACGATACCGATGTCGATGATTTGGTAGTTTCAGTGACACATCAGAATGTAGTCTGGAATTTGCGAATTATTGTCATAATTATCTATTATCCTTGATAACGTATCAAATTATACCATTAATATAGAACGTAATGTGAGGCCCCTGATTTCGTGATATCAGCGCATTTCAGTTGCTCCACGAACGGATTTCTTTCGTTGGACAGACTATACCAGACCTACTAAAGAATGGTGCGTTCTGATGAGAGGAATGGACATTCAAAAAAGATATCATTAGTATCACAAGTAGCTTCGTAATTAGGATAAAGGCAACAGTTCGAGGAGGGTGTTGAAAGAAAACAAAACCGTGAGGAGGGCAGAAGACCACGATTAAGGCGTAACCGAACAATAGACACAATTGCGGAACGATGAAGTGAAGAGAAATTGTAAAACTAGGGAAGGACAGGTAGAGGGAAAGATTGCTAAAAAAGGAAGGAGCTTAGATATCTGACCAGCATTCAGTAAGCCTTCAAACAACTTCATGAAATGTCAAGAATTCATATAGATCCAAAAAGTAGGAAATGAAACATCATTACAATTTTTTAAAATTCGAATAGTCCTTGAACTTTATACACTCATCTGCATGTGGAAGGCAATGGAAAACCATCACGTATATCATCATATGCGCGCTAGGTCAGTACACAGCAGACACACGCGGAACTGCACTTGTAGTGCGATAACAAGCGGCTACAATCAGTTCCGAATGTAGTTTTGCGTGTGTATACTCGTGTTGCATATAATAATTACCTAGTACACAACCTGTATCTGTACAGCTAAAATGTACGAATAGGAAGCCCACAAACTAAATGGCTGAGGAGATAATGATGATGATACACTCAGCAGTACCCTATAAACTAAAAAAAAACACCACACACATAAGCATATGAAATATCAGGCAGGACAACAAAACGTAAAAAAGAACTCTGGTATTTATTTCAAATAAATGCTAAAGATGGCGTATAAGAGTATGCGGAAAAGGTTTGGATCCAGGAAGTAGCGTAAAACAGTATACGTTATGCGGAAAATCGTTTTAATCGTATTGATATAAGTTCTAATATACACACATACGTGCACACACGCACACCACCCGAACCATATCTATTGCAAAAGACATATCACAAAAATGAATTTAAAAAATTACATTTTAAATTGTTTATAAATACTTTTAAATAATTTTACCTGACATCTAGGTTACTATTCGATAAGTGTTTATAAAAATGAGTAAACACATCTTGACGATGAATTTTATTTAATACAGTTACTGCGTAAGACAGAAACATTACCACTTCTATTTGTACTTCTGGAAGAATATTGTTAATTTCATTTAAAAATAACTGAACTATCTCATTCCAGACAGGTTTCACAAGTATCTGTTCTGCAAAATGCATACAAAAATAAAGTTTATTAGTGAACATTAATATTACAAAATAAGTAATTTACTTTATAGATTCTCAATTAACAGAAAGTAAATAGGAAATATCAGTTAATGGGAGACAAACACTTGCTTTCGAAATTAAACAAATCTGTCGACTGTTTTTATGAAAGTGAATTTATTCGAAAATGCTAAAACTCCATTTCACTTTTTCATTCATCGTTTTGAAACATAAAAAACAATGTTCATATTCTATTAATACTACGTAAGGCTCAAACAACATTTTTCTGTTCTTAAATCAGATGCTAAAATAGTGTACTAAAAAGGGAATTGTATTATTTATTTCCTTTCTTTATTTTTAAAGTTTTCATATTTTATTTTTATTCTTCTTTTTTCTTCATATTTCGGTATGTTTTTATTTATTTATTTTTTTTTTTTTGTTTCCTTTTTAGGATTCCGTACACACATTTATTTAATTTCTCTGTTTGTGAATACTATAATTAACCGAAGGACTTTATTGCATAAATAAATACACTCATAATTATTTCTTTATAATTATTGACACATTTCATCCCATGCTATATCTAATCATTAATATTAGAGAAGAGATAAAGTGCTTGCAAAATTATAAATAAAAAGCCCTGCGAATATATTGAGTTTCTCTGACCAAAAAAGAAAAAAAATTATAAAAAAAATTAAATCATATTAGCTATACAATGTTTATAATTCACTTACTGTTTACTGACGCTTTCAGTGTGTTGTTCATTTGTCGAGAAAGCACTAATTAAACTAGTAATTCGATTTTCACGCAGTTTTCTATCGAATTAATCATGACCTATTTATATGCTTGATAGCTTAGGCAAAAGGAAGGTACCATCTGAACATAATAGTAAAGTATCCGCGGCGGTAGCGATTATTTATTTCTTTCCTACTGATTCTTCGGTTAAAGTACTTTTCATTTTGTGTATTAATTTCACTGTAGTAATTAATTTTAATGGTAAGTGGTACTTTATTTAAACCCTCTCCCCTGTGTCAACACACGAAAAAAAAATCGAATTCGATAAAATTTCGTATTTTTCGTTATACTCGCACAATACATACCTGACGGATTTACTTTATACAAACAGCAAATTTTCATCACACTGTTAATTGCTTTTTGTTTCTTAATCACTTCGGACAAGGGACCTACTTTAATTTCTGATAATATCGGAAGTAACTGAAACGAAGTTTTTTTTTAATTATTGAAAGAGAAACATACATTTCCGGGTATCGTTAAAATTATAACATTCCAATGTATAGTTGTAATAAATTACAACATTGTAAAGTTACACACAAATAAGTACGCTAATCATTAAAACAAACATGTTAAGTTCAAAAAACAGACAACAAATTAAAATTTAATGAAGTACTTTACTTTTACGACATATTGAAAATTACGTTTATCTTATACTGCAACTTTCATCGTAAAACAGTTTATTACAAAAATAAATATAAGTCTCACTTCTTCGCATGCAGTACATTAAACCAAAATATAACATTTACAATAAGTGTGAATTTTATAATCAATAAAAATATTATTTACATATTTGTTCTGATGATAAAATATTCCCGAACACCTTTCCGGAGCTAAGTATCAATTATATACCATAGTTATTTGTTATTAAGTTATAATACTCTTCAAATTAAAAATATTGCAGGTTTGACTCTTCACTGGCAGCGCACAAAACATTATTGTCATTATTATGTATTAAAAGAAAAAACAAAAAAAAAGAACAAAAATTAATGTATAATTCCTATGATGCGACTAACAAACCCCAACAAAATAAAAGAGAAAAAACTGCACGGTCAGAATCGCAGGTGGATAGTTATTAAGTGAAGCAAATGTAATCATTTCCTATAACGACTTCACGATGGCGACTGAGTTCAAGTCATACAATTGCAGCGGTCACCTGACTGTCAGGTAAACGTAAAGTGAAAAAAAAGCGACAGGAATAACGTATTTTTTCATTTGGATTGTAAAGTAGCACATAAACAACTGTTATCCATTTATTTTTAGCTGCCGCATTCGGCTACATTAAATTACTAGAACGAAACAATTCAAATACCATGAAAATTAAAACATTTTTTTTAAATTTCCAAAATATTCAGAAACGTAAATGAGCTAACAGCAAAATAATAGAAAAACAAACAATTTAATCCCACTCTTCAACGAACCCGACATTAAAGTATTATTAGTAAAAAAAATTTAACATTCTAATTCAAGCGTTTTAAATACAAGTTTATTTCTTTAGAAATTTATTCGGGTTAATTATTACAATTAACCTGTATGTAATAATCAGAGTTGTAAATTTAAGTATTTAAACATTTTTTAATACAAATTATTTTAGTTATTTAAAGTGAATTTTTAAAATTTTGTTGATATTTCTTTTTTTTTTCTCCTACGCTAATATTTCCATTCCGTAGGACCTGTACTCCCAAAAAGTATAATGAAAATCCTAATATTGCAATTGGAATAGTTTTTTACATTTCATTGAAAAGAATCTAAAATTGTATTATATGCATACATACCTTTTAAGTTCTGGAAAATTTTTAAAAAATACTAAAAACTTCCTTTAATAAATTATACAATAAATCATTTTTTTTTTTTTATAAATTTTTATACCGGAAAAGAATTTAAATAATAAAAGTTGTAGTATTGAATCAGCCTTTTTTTAAGGGAAAAAAAAACATTTGTAATCCGCATTTTTAAATTTTACTCACTCTCCCTTTTTAATAAATGTCAAAATCAAAAAAGGTATTTATCAAAAAGACAATTGAAGCCCATTATGATTCTGCATAGCTTTGAGCTTACAAGGAAACATTTAATTCAACAAATTTTAGATAAAAAATTAAAATAAGTAGAGAAATTTAATTCAGTCGCTCACATCTATTTTATATAAATTACATAAAACCATATTCAAACCGCTTAAATAGTGTCAATAACGTATTAAACAAAAAACATAAAAATAAAATTCAATGAATGCAGAACTATAGCAATGGAGAAAAGAAAAATAATATACAGATTAGACCCAGATATTATTACAGAGGTAAAATGTATAAAAATAATGGAAAGAGAAAAATTATATAAATTCATAGCAATTCTACGAAATAAATATATCAATAATCAAAAAGTCAAAAGATCGATTAAGAAGTGGTTAAAAAAGCAATAAATACATACGAGCATCTATTTACGCATATTCGTCTGGAATAATATACTGGGAGAAAACTGATATTGAGAGTATAAATTTAAGAACTAAAAGCCGGTTAACCAAAAGTGATACACCACTCAAAAGAGTCTATTAAAAGATTTTATATATGAAAAAAAAAAAAAAAAAAAGAAAAAAAGAGCTGACATATTTAAAAACTTAATGATCTCAACCAAATAAAAAGAAAATTAAGAAACATTTTTATAAAAGAAGTAAACATTCTATATTGCACAAACCAATAATAGAATTGATAAAGATTTCTTTCCGCTAAAATTAAATGACGAACGTTTCAAAAGAATTCGATAGAAAAGTGGAAATCAAAAGCACTGCACGAAAAAGGGTTATAGGAACTGTCAGCAGAATACATAGACAAATATGCTCAGGAACAAAATGCTGATAAAATGGAAATTATTTCTGGATACGAAAGATTTTATATTAGTTATATAGGGCCAGGTGATAAGAACTAATAATGTACAATACAAATAATTAAAAATGCAAAAGTCGGGGATAAATGCAGATGTGGTAAATAAAGAGAAGCAATACAACATTTATTAAGAGAATGCAATGGATGGATTCATGAAAGACAACTACGTCATAAATATAACCTTGAACTGTTCTAGAACATAGAAATAATAAATTACACTGGGATAGAGCGGTATTAATGTATAAGTGAGTAAAACATAACGGACCAGATATATTTATGGATAAAATTCAAAAAACTAAGTTTAATCACTGTAACAAATAGTAGAAATATAAATATAATACGAAGAGTTAAAATGACAAATTAAATCCAATATACGGAAATTAAAGAAAATAAAAGTAATACCACTGATAATTGAAATTACCGGTAGGGTACCAAAAAAGTGGTTTGATAATATATAAAAATCAATTATACTAAATATTGCAATATTCATAAATGAAAGAAAAATTGATAATGCTTACTAAATCCTAATGCTATTTCCAACAAGAAGATGTGATGAAAAAAAAAAAAAATAATAATAATATTAATAATAACAGAAATGCTGTATTTTTTAATAGCCTGACTGAAACCAATGAAAAATACCGCAAGGAAATTTTTATATATTTTAACGTAACCACTGTTATCATTCATCTCACCGGGTATTTTATATATAATATGAAAGTCAATACTGATATGAATCAAATTCTTTTTAAACTAATTTAATAATTAAATAAAAAACATACCTTATTACTCATAAATTCACATATTGGTGCAGAAACATTTGATATACGTAATAAAAAATTAAGAGCCGGTGTGAACATAACGAAATTTACATCAGTTAGATAGCCTAACATACCTGAAAAAAGTAATTGCACAATTAACTCATAAACTAAAGTAAAATGTATTTTTAAGTAGCTTAAAAATAAGGTATCAAATAAAAACTTTAAATCCGATCAGTGTGTTTAAGTGAAAAATGAAATGTTGTTTTATGTTGAGACTTTAATAAATTGATACGTAAAGCAAAGTGAATTAATTGTCTATGTTAGTTACTTATATTCCATTTATGTAAATCAAATTCAGAATCGCATTTATCAATAATATAATTTTAACAAAAAATATTTTAAACTGATGCATGATAAATTTCTAACTAGTTCATAAATTGGTCAATAGTATTAATGTTTCAATGAAAAAGTATTCATTAAAAACAGCATCAAGCAAAGATGTAAATGTATATGTGTA
This sequence comes from Icerya purchasi, assembly GCA_039619475.1. Classification (NCBI taxonomy): domain Eukaryota; kingdom Metazoa; phylum Arthropoda; class Insecta; order Hemiptera; family Monophlebidae; genus Icerya; species Icerya purchasi. Next base: position 417,632,347 of record CM077116.1, read on the forward strand.
GTGGATATAATTTCAGATTTCGTTACCGGTAATAAAATAACGTGTAACTTTTAATATCAAATATTAATAAACATATTAGTATTTATTAATTAATGATATGCGTATCGCACGTTGATATTTTCCTCTGCGAATCAGTCTGTTGTTACAGCTTCTGATTAGCGTATGTAAAACGGTTGTTGTGTTTTGTTTCCTTTAACAGACCGCACAATTATAGAAAATAACTTTCTGTTAGACTTATGTGATATTTAGTTTCCAATGAATCTCTAATATAGAAGCATTCTATTTTATCGACTCAGATATGCACAATATTTGCACTAATTTTTCAATTAATCCGTCATTTTTTAAAAAACTGTTTTTTCTTAACATGTCATTCATTACACGTATTTATAGTTTACCGTAATTTTAAATACTTAGCAAAATAATGAATTATTAAATTGACATACGATATAATAAAAGAACTAAACGATACAAAGAATCCATAAATTAAGCAAATTTTTTTCTGTAAAATATCGCCTTATCTTCTGAGAAAGAATTTTTGGTCAGTATAACGTTACGCATTGAATCAAAATTAAGATAATAACTAAAGGACTTGTAAAAATATCTGTACGAATTTTCGGTAAGATTGTAATTAAGCGCGCCGGTTTATAGTTCAATCAATATACTAATTAAAATAATTTAAAGTTACTTGCAAATACAGCTAAGTTAAAATTTCAAAGCAAAAATTTTTAATGCAAAATAATTTAAATATCGCGGCAAAAAAATCACTAAAAAATACCTAAACAAAAATCTTTTATTTCAAAATTTTATGAACTTTACTAGAGTAAATAATTTTAAATAAAAAATAATTTAAAAATAAATTGTTTTAATTAATCTGATTGCACAAGAAATAAACGAATGGACTGGCGACTTTAATCGTAATTTTACTGAATTTTTTTATTATTACCGACGAAAGAAATGTCAGCGTGAATAAGACAATAGAAAAAAATAAAAATATATAAATAAATTCGTATATTACAATGTTAATTACAACCGTTTGGTTAATTTCATAAGCCACTTCCTTTAACTTTAATTAATTTTTTCGCGCTCCAATTATAAAAAATAAACTTTCTTAGTTAAAAGAATTATTTGAATAATTTTTTAAATTATACACTACGTACTTCCAAGTACGTCGAAAATGTGTGCATTTTCTGAAAGGGCACGTTTTAAATTTTCTGTTAGACAATAAATTTTTGGTTTAGTTTCAGAGTACTCTAATTTCAATTTATTCACTCAAAAATCGTATTCATTAGATATAGAGATCTCTAAAAAAAATACAAGTTTGCGTAAATATAAAATTTAATCCAAAATTAATAAGTTTTTATTACCTTTAGAGATATCATCAACAGTGGTAAACAATTTATCAGGTGTGCTCTGTAAATTTAATGACTTTATCAATACAGCCACACAATTATATGTTTCATTTCGAACATCGTCATCCAGATCATCGGGCATTCGAACTTCTTGCCAAAGCGTATTTGCTATAGTTCGAATAAAAGGTGAAATCCTTTCTGAAGGAAATTTCTCGAAACTAATTTTCTATAATCAAAAACAAAGTTTACAAACGATAACTTAACATAATATATAATAATTTCGCCATAACTTATTAAATGGAATTTCTCGTCGAAGACATTAACATAAATTCTATGGTTTGGGATAAAGCTGATTAGTTCTAAATTTTTTTTAAAGTGTGACAAAAAATATAATCAATACATATCTAATACAATCTGATATCTAATAATGTCTATAATTATTCAAATGCACTAAAATCCTTTAGTTTGTTTGTTTTAATTCAGAATTGTTTTCTGACATTATAATTTTAATATACATTGCTAACATAGTTCTAATACGATATAGTTCAAAACAAAAAGAATACATTTTTTTGACTCATGGTAAGAAATTGTTATTTTTTCGATACTATCAGTTATTCTATGACATATAACTTCGAAAAAATGAAATTAATGGAAAATATACTAAATAAACTTTTAAATTTAGTTTTGTGTATTTTCGGCGTTTAAAATGAAAAATACATTTTTTTTTTTTGGAATAAATAAAAATTAAAATATATTCATACCTAATCACAGCAATTTTTTTTTTTAAAGATTACATATTGCTTCGGAAGGATATTTTACAATATTATCTATTATTCCAAGATTAATTTATTTTTTGCCGTTATAAGCGAAAAATTAAAATACATATCCGCACGCACATGCATACACACACGAATATATACATACCAGCAAAGTCAATGAATCTAATTTGGCAACTTTTAAAGATGACGTTAACTTATCCAATGCTAAATTTATAGCACCATCAGCAAACTCTTCAGTAGCCACTAAGCAATTATTTAAATGTTCAGCTAATTCTTCCCTTTTAACATTTTCTGAGCCCTATGTAACGAGAAAAAAACTGATTAATTAGATCAAATATAGTATTCGGACGACGTTTTAGATAAGACTAATTTTTATTCATTATCATTATGGATTTTACGCTATTTTTAAAAATTCTTATTTCCTTCTTCTTTATTTCAATGTTATAACCCGACACTTCTCCACAATTCTAGTCGATAAATCTTTTTTTCTACTCCTTTTTATTACCCTCTATCGCGCATGATTCTGAGATACGTATTGTATAAATCTAGTGTTTCCGATCATAAGCCATGTCAAAATGTATCACACAATTTTCGTATTATTACGCAACAAGTCAACCCAATGGAGTTAGCTTTGTTCATCTTTTTATCATACCAAATATGTTTCTTTGTATTCTGATCACATGTTATTTTGCTTACAATCATATATTTCACCTACTGTAATTTAACCGTTCGTCATGGCGAATAAAATTAAAAATAAAATTACAAATTTTTTTCTTAACAGTAATAACTCCACAATGATTGAATTCCCAACATCCCGTAAAATTGTAATCGAAATACTTCATTTTAAATAGCATTTAAAGTATAATTCTAAAACATATTACCGATATATTCAGACCAGAATATTTCTCAAATGTTTTTGAAAATAACTGAAATATCTGTTATTACAGAGTCCAAATAGAGCATCACAATCATGAAAAAGCAGACCGATCAATTTTCTCAATAATATTATATCAGTAAGATTATATTTTCTCTATCGTTATTTAATTACTTTTTTTCCCGAATCACGAATCCAAACATTCGCTTTGTAAAATATACAACTTAAACTTCGGGACAAATAGTTGAAATAATTCTGCTAAAAATTAAACATAAATTAAATAAACAAAATCAAACTAGAAAAATTCGCATTTAGTTCTTTTTAAGTTAATATATTTGAAGCTTTTTTAACATATATAAATATCAGATAGGTTTGATTTTTGTTACCTTACTTTTTCCGTTAACTATAACAAACAGATTCTGCTTGTAGTACAACGCTAACAATAAAAGAATATTATTTTTCACTGTGATCATTGAAAATCTTTTCCAGCAATGCTTTAAAAAAACATTGCTTTAAACTGTAATCAACTTGGGCTTTTTAAAATCTTTTTGTACATTTCATTCTTTTATTATTTTTAAGAAAAGACGAGAGCATCAATAATTTTAATAAATAATCATTCAAGAATCAAATTTTAGCAGATCTGATGATGGAATCGTGTAAACGCGTTCGAAACGTTAAATAGATTTGTTAATGTTGACAAAGTGTCTACCAAAAATTAGTATTTTGAAAGAAACATTTGTTTAAACAATTAGGTATCATTTCCCATCTTGTGGAAATATTTAAAAATAAAAACATAGATACGAATAGAAAATGTTTTTATAATTTTTAATCGTTTATGCATAATTTATTAAAATGTAAACGGCAGATAATTCTAATTATAAATAATTCCTATATTTTAACTTCTATATTACTTTTAGTAACACCAAATAAAAACGTACCTCATAATCAATAGGGAAGTAATTCGAGCAAACTTCAAACGCATCTTCAGTTAAATGACCTAATGGAAAGGAATGAAAAAAATTTGGCAAATTTTTGAAAATATATAATAAATTAACCGCATCTTGCTCCCCGCTAATAGCTGATAAGAATCCAAATACAAAATCAGGGCCTAGATTTAATAGTTCTAAAAACAAAATAATTTTTATTTAAAAATTTTATATATAAAAAATGAAAATATATTTATTTCATACACTCATTATTCAATACAGGCAATTAGGTTGAAAAATAATTTTATCGTGTTAATCAACTTTTTATTTTAAAAAAAACAAAAACACACTGATAGATTATACTAATACACAAGCTTATTTATTTTTTTGTCACTGATATTTCATTATTAAAAAAATATTACCTTTTCTGCATTTCTTCGTTAACTGAAATAAAATTTTGTAATATGTAAGCCGATCCTCTTTCTGCTGTGTTTGACAAATGAAATGAAGGTTGAATACGGTAAACAATTTCTCAGCAATAGAACTTGAAAATTCTTCCATTGTTACCTAAAATAAAATTATAACTGTATTTTTGAAAGTTATAATTTAGTTATTAATACGCTAAATAAATAATTATCAATAATTTACTTACAAGAGGCAAGACTCCGTTCAACACAGCCGGAATCATTGAATGATGATCTAGTAAACTTTTGAAGTAATAATCTAATAAAAACGTTATTTCGGAACTATTCAGAAAATCCAAAGGAAGCTGACTTAAAACAAGACTTAAAATTTCAATACCGGTTTTTCTTTTATCTTTATCATTAGCCATTAGTAATATACCCAATTCTTCAACTAAAGACAATACTGTACATTTTTTTTCCTTGATATCTAAAAAGAAACATATTTCGTCAAATCAAAATAGTGAACGAAACGAAGATTTAAATTTCTTCAGACTGAGAAATCTGTAGGGTTAAATCTAAATGTTAAAACTTAATCGGAATTTAAATCGTACTACTAATAATTTCAAAATATTATAACGGTACTTTTTAGAAAGTAAAACATTTATTTTAAAAATAAAAAATTAAACATTTCAAATTGAATTAAATTTACAGAATATTTATGAAAAAATCAAAATAAATGACTCAAACAGTTTACCTTCAACTGTTTTCAAACACATTTTCGCAACCATTTCATCATTCCCGGAATGATCAACCAAATTTAAAAGATCTAAACCCATGATAGACTAAATAAACAATTACACTGAATTAAAATTGAAACTGTCAAGTATAGTTGTTATCAGAAACTACGAAGTATCAAAAACGCCGATATTCGTTAAAGTTAAGAGGCAAGCGCAGTGCAATTTACGCAAATTTGCGATGCGACACGATCCGCCCATCCTTTTTTCTACTCACGGTGTGGTATCCGTAATTATGCGTTTTGAACGTTTTATATCCGTTTTCCGGAACCCATTCGAACCGTATTTATTTTACTACACAAAAAAGCGGTGAGATCGTGCCACACAGTAAATTCTCTAAACTTGTATACCATTTACCTTCTAATAAAATTTTTTAACTTTTAAGCAAGTCATAAATACAAGTTAGTATTAAATTTTCATATTAATAAGCAAATATTAATCGCAACTTAGATTACCAATTTAAAATACAATCTAAAACAAAAAAAAAAAAATCTAAAATGATAAATTATAATATTTCATAATTTAATTACAATAGGTACGAACTATGTTTCAATTTAAGAGTTTCGATTCAAAACATTAACATTATCAGAGCCTTCTATACTGATTAATTTTCTTGTAGTTCTCAGTGATGTTGTTTATAGCATTTTCGGCGCGTATAATTATTAATAAATTCGTTGTTACGGCATAATAATGTCATTGTATTGCAGTATTGTAAGGCTGATCGTTTTAAATTGCAAATAAATGCTTTGTGTTTATACGGAACTAGGTGCTAATAATTAAAACAAGGCGCAGTGTTAATAAAATTTCACAGTATGTAGTGGTACGAAATTTGTTGTTAATGCGTCTTAATTAGTATTATAATGTACCGGGAGCAGTACAAATTTAATTTGACATGGGCGGTTGTTTAGGTATACATAGACAAAGGCAAATGTTGGTAATGGATCGTATCAGATCCGAAAGGAATGACAACGTACTTTATACTACTGCTAGATGGAGTTTAGGTACTTATTTTTTTTTTTTTATTGCTGAAGATATACAATGAAAATAATTTTTTACGTTAGAATTTTCTATGAAATGATACGAAAATTTAAAAACATGAACTATTATGTATTAAGTAAAAACACTAATATTAATTAATTGTTTTATATTAGTGTATTTTTACTTATATGTTAAATTAAAAACAATGAGTGACAGAAACCTATATAACAATGAATTATATTTATCAACATTATGTTTCTTATTTCAGATGGTGGTTTTAATAATATACCTTTAACAAGAAAAAATAATCCATTATGTCATGAACCTATACGTTGGAAATCAGATGTTCCATTAACGGAAGGACAACTAAAAAGTAAAAGGGATGAATTCTGGGATACAGCACCTGCATTCGACGGCAAAGTGGAGATTTGGAATGCTTTGAAAGTAGCGACTTCAGCGTGTGAATCATTAGATTTTGAATTAGCCCAAGCAATACTAGATGGAGCCGGCATTACTATTCCAAGCGGTAGAGTACACGTTTAACATAGATCATTCTAAGTTTTTGACTGTATTATTCGTATTCATTTTGATTAAAATTATCGCAGTTCTTTTTCTTTTTAAAAAAGTCGTGCAAAACTATTTTCGGCTACTTCATTGTCCGTTTAAATATTAATTTACTGGATTTCTGTTTCCGTTTGTTTATAAATAAAATAATTTCCACTTCTTTTCATTCTAGGTTATCTAATTGAATGCTACGATGAATTAGGAACACGTTATCATGTTCCAGTTTATTGCCTTTCGTATCCTATAAATATAGTCAAAGATGGTTGTGGGACAGATTCACCAACTGATACACCTGGTATACCAAATCTAATATATATTTATTCATATATATATATATATATATATATATATATATATATATATATGCTTATATTTAATAGTTTAGTATAGGTAATTTTTATTACGATCTGCAAATATTAAATACGCGTGTCTTATTATTAATGAGTTTATTATAGTAATATGGAATAGATACTGATTTTAAAGATATTTTTGAGGCACAAAAATTTCGTGCACTTGATTTAATATTTTTAATTATTCGATACTTCAACAATGCCAGAAAGAAGAAAAAAAGAAAATTATATTTTACAAATATGAAAATAAAATTAATCAAGAATATCGAATTGATGGATAACATAAGAAAAATTTAACATAAAATTATATAATTTTGCTTTCTCAAGTTTACAGATTTAATTACAAGTCAAGATTACGTGAACATAAATACTTTAAGCCTTTTTTGAAACGAGAATAACTATTTTTGTTACTTGATAGTAACGCCTATTTGTTTAGCGTCATTCTTTTTCTTATTGTGTTTAGCTTTATATTTCCTTTCTTTCCCAATATTCAACAATTTCAATTGCCTTCTCTGAGATTCCATTTATACTAGTCATATCTTCCGTCCTGTATCGCAATGACAGCAACGAATAAACTGGAAGGTGTTCCGAGTCTTGCACTGTGCCACATTCACATCTGGCATCATCTTTAATTTTCCATAATTTCATATTCTTCATCATTCTCCTCGTCATAGTTTTTATTCTATTTAGAATTCTCCATATTGGTCATGGCAAATTATTACCGGGGGGTAAATGTTCTTTTAGTTTTCCCCACAGTTGCAGACAATTTTTTTTCAACTTCCCCTCCCATAATTCCATTCTAGTGAATTCAAGTGTTTGTGTCAATGCATTTACTGTTTTAAGAAAACTTTTCCTGGACTTAGTCTAAAGAATACAATTAAACTCGATTCTTTTTATCTTCTTTGAAAATATATTATGCGTAAAAAATATATATAAACAAAGCTTTGCTTATCTGATATGTATTTTATACATCTCAATAAACGATATGAACCCGTATATCTGTGACAGAATAGGCAGCATGAATAATTCTATTTACTTGATTTGTATAAAGACCTAAAAGGGATGCGTGCGGGAATAAGCAGTAGTTGTTATTTCATTTAGACCAATACCAAGTAGCATTACAATAAATATATTTTTTTGAATTAATATTTGAATTGTAATAATATATTTTATGCATTTTTTATTTTTTTTGATAGTGAAAATTGTAAAACTGTAAAATTCTATTACTACTGAATATATATATAATACAATCGTATCAAGAGATAAATCCTAATCTAGTGTACAAACAAAAGATAATTTAAACTTACTCTATGTTGTGTAAGTAGTATTATCGAATGATAATGTAATCTAAAGAACATACATACGGGTGCTGCCTGTTAATTATCTCGAAGAAAAAACATAATATCGACTTTAGAAACCAGAGTAAATAACTTGTTTGAAAAATAAATTTTATTTTAAGCCACTTCTAAGCTTTATTTTATATGACTATATAAAAAAAAAAGAAAACTATTCAATAAAAGGTAATGTGTAAAATGTAAATTCTCCTTGACCATTCTAGAGTATCCTATAAATTGAGTATAATTTCTAATAATGCTACATTCCTATAAAATTTGTTACATTATTAATTCAACATAATATGTTAATTTTTGTCGATATATATTATGTTTTGTTATATTCAATAAAATATTGGACTTATTGCCGATATTTGTGAAATACGAATGGTAATATTAAAAACGTTCTTGTTAAGTAATTAGCCGTATGTTTGGTTTTAGTTAGTTTTTTACAATTACGTTTGTATAATTATATTTCTTTTGCTTTAGGGCACATTATAACAGGGTATACTTTTTTTTCATATAATGTTATTTTTATATTTTGCAGTATAACTGGGAAAACTGGATTTTATAGTAATTAACAAGACAGTACTTAGAACTCTTTAATGAAATGAGAGCTTCACTAAATTTAAAAGAAAATTTTTAGACTGCTTCGTAGATTTCGAACAATAAATTCTCATTCGCTTCCATTATTTTTTAATAATAATATGGTTATTGTTATTATTATTTTATATCATAATGATAAATGTAAAGGTTTAAAATCGCTATTATTATACAAAAAACTAATATCTTAGAAAATCAGAGAAAAAAAAAAGTAAAATAATAATTAATTATAGAAAGAATCGCACAAAAATGATTTGTACATTTCTTGAATTTCACAGAATCCTAACGTGTAAAAATGTTAATTAATTGTTGACATAAAAAAATTTGAATACATTTAATAATGGATAATATTTAAATAAGATAAAATAGTAACAACTTATTACTCCTTTGTATAAAAACATTCTGAAATATGCAGTAAGAATTTAGGAAAGGAAACTGTATCTGATAATTGAAGTTATTATTTCTATCATAAAATGAATTAAGGAGACGATATTTTAAAAAGATAATTTTTAACCATGCCCACGATGAAAACGAACCGTACTTAGAAATTTTTTCTTTTAAATCAAACATATTTAGGTTTATTACTCACGTATAATCGTACTGTGTACATTAACAAAAGTTAGAAGTACGAGGATTGGTACAATAATTGTTATAAATAAATAAATAATCAAATATGTAAAATAACAGATATATTGAAAACTATATAATTCATTTTTAATGACCTAGTTGGTGAGAAACGAAATAAGAGAAAGAAACGGAGATAACGATTTGGGATATCTCAATAGTTTAAGTACAGTCGAAAAGTTTATTTTAGAACCTGGTGAAACGTATAATTCTATGATATTTTGAAAATCTACTGAACTATATGATAATAGGATTGTCAATATTTTTATTGTGTACTTGTGTACAATTTAATACTATCAAGAAAGAGAAATAATCTTTAGTTCTCGCGTGTCGAAATTTAGAACCTACAATAAAAGGCGTTGATACATGTTTGAAAATTCGGTTATCCACGAATTGTCAAGAGATAAAATTACCAGTCGTTACTAGTGATTCAGTTGCTGTTGCGAAAAAAAAATTGCAGGTAAGTCTTCAAATTTATTTCAATAATTATAAATTCATCTGTGCTTCAATTTATGTTTTATTAAAATTAAAATGTTTACGTTTGACATATGCACCGCTGACTTCTTTAAGATTAAATATTGTTTACTTTTTTTTACCCTTTGCTATTTCTCTTCTCCTTCCAGTCATATTTCTCGATTCTGAGCGTCTTGACTACCTATTTATACATTCTAGCTGTACAGAATGGGTAGCGCTCATGGCAATTACTATATGCAACGCGAATATGTATACACGCAAGAAGACTACATTCGGAACTAATTTTAGCCGCTTGTTACCACGCTACAAGTGCGGTCCCATGTCTGTCTGTTGTGTACTAACACGCATATGATGGTATACGTGGTGGTTTGCCATTGCCTCCCACGTGAAATAGCGAGTACTTAATTTAATTTTTCGTAATACCTTTTGTCGTGGCCCATGGTCGAACTCGAGACTTCCGCAACGGAAGCCAAACGCTCTAGCAACTAGCCTATCGCGACGACTACCCTTTGCTATACCTTTTAAAAATTACCTTTCTGAATTCCAGCTTCAGTCGCGGCGAGTAAAAATTATTAAAAATAAATAATCGGTAATCGACCCGTAAAAGACAATGGTAAATCACTATACATACTATCATATTCGCGCGGATGGGTGTATAAACATGCACTCTTGGGACTGCGTTTACATTGCAATAAAAAACGATTAAAACAAGTTTCAGGTGTAGTTTTACGTATAGAGCGTTTCATATGGAATTATCATGAGTACCGATTTTGTATAGTAGCGATTCACAGAATTGAACAGTCGATTTACAGATGCGGTTCTTTAAAAATACGAAAAAAGGGTGCGGCATAAGTCAATTGTCGCTTTCAAACATCAGTTTCGTGACCTTCGCAGCAGTACCGCTTGAAATAACTCCGGCGAATTTTGTTGTCTGACTAGTTTATCGTTGTTTAGTACTAAAGAGGAACTGCGTTGTCTTAGTTTTATTATTTTATTTACCGTGGCGGCGGAAAACGCAATGGTTTCATATTCAATTCTTGAGCGCGTGTGTCTGCTTTGTTCTTACTACCGTTATCAAAAATTTTCCAAATCGTTGTATTCCAACGAGACAATACGTGTTACAATTGAAGAATAAATTTGAGTCAGTCGGTACTGTTGAGAGCGCTCCTCGCTCGGGCCGTAAACGTAGCGTCATGAAAGAAGAAAACATGATAGCCGTTGCATAGTCTTTCGTCGAGCAACCAAATAAATCTGCTTGCAGTGCTTCGTTGGAACTTAACTTATCAGATCGCAATTTATGTCGCATTTTAAAGATCTTGAAATTCCATTGTTATTGTCTATGCGTTTTTCAAGCGTTGAATTTAGACGATCCTGATCGTAGATTGGAATTTTACGAGTGGTACATCAGCTGCGCGGATGATGATCCTGATTTCTATCGTATGATTTTTTTCATCGACAAAGATCAATTCAAATTGAACGCACGTATCAACACACATAATTACCTTTTTTGGGCCACCAACAATCCGCATGCGACAATTGAAGATTGTCCAATGTTACCGTTTGGGCTGGTGTTCACGCTGGCGGTCTTTTAAGTCCGTATTTTTTTAACGACATTGTGCACTCAGAAAATTACATTGAATTATTGGAAGACCGTCATGGACGGATGCAAAATGATCGAAACTTAGCTAGTATCTTACATTTTCAGCAAGATGGCGCGCCTGCTCACTTCAGGTTAATCGTTCGTGAATTTTTGAATGATCACTTTGGAGAGTGGATCGGTCAGTGAAATGCTATCGAATGGCCTCCTTGTTCTCCTGATTTAACACAATGTGCTTTTGCATTATGGGGTGTTATTAAAGATCGAGTTTTTCTTATTAAATCTCGCGTTATTAACCATTTAAAAGAAATAATCCAAGGAGAGTTCGATAATCTTCTTAAAACTCCCGTATTTTTTCGAAAATCGTGTTTCTCTGTTTATTAAAGACGCGTAATATATACCAAGGAAAGTGGTAAGCAATTTGAACATAAGATTTAATTAGATTTAGTATTTTTGAAGTGTTACTTTTGTAATGAACCGAATAAATACGATGTAGAAAACAAATTGTGTTCCGATGTGTTTTATTTTTGTTTAAATTGCAAATCAGATAATTGACTTATACCGCACTCGGATGGTTTATTAACTAGTTTCAGAAAAGCAAACTTTTAGGACATTGCAGTCTTATAAACAGAAAAAAATTCTTAACTCTAGTAAAGTATATTTAATATACCTAATTCGAGAAATTACTTCTTGCAACTAACTGTTTTTGGAATTTTTACTATTTCAAAAAAAAAAAAAAAAAAAAAAAGATTTCATTTTATAAATAATATTTTGTCAAATATTTCAGCGCATAAGGAACAGTTAAGCAATGTTTTTGACTTAATGTATACAATGTATATAATTAAATATGTGAAAGTTAATGCTTTTTTAAAATCTAGTTTTTGATTTCAAATAAATTTCAGATTATTCGAACATGTATTACAGATTGCTTTTTTCAAAACAAAAATAAATCCTTTTAGAGGAATCAATCGTAAAAAATGGTTAAATAACCGCAAAGCAAATTTTCGATTATGCAATCGTTTTTGATGATTGATTTCTTTTAAAATTACTTCTTGTGTTATTGGATGTGACGGGGAAAAAAAGTAAGTCCCATGCCCCCTTAATAAGGTATTATGGATTGTGTAATTAGCTTTTCACGATGTACTAGGTCTAATGAATCTGAAAAGAATACTGGGGCTGGTTCTTTTTTCTATCGGCTTCACTTTCCCAGATTTCTCTGGTATAACCAATATTCAATTTCAATTAGGTGTATACCTGAGAGCGACTTGGATCCGGAACGAGCAATTCTCAATGACCTATGACACCTTTGATTTAGTGGCTAAGCATCTTTACCGCGCTACCTGGACGTAAAGAAATAATAGATAAATAAAAACGTTGATGAAGAATAAAATTAAATCTGAATCAACCGTAAATATTATTAAAAAATTAGTAATTCTAATAAAAACGAAAGTAGCAGCGAAGTTGAATAAGAAAACAGAAAATCTTGAATAATTCCTTTTTAAGTTACTCTTGATTTCATTTAATTTTTTTTTTTTTTTGTTTTATCGATCAATAGAGATGATTGAAAATATTTTTAAAAGTATTCATAGTAACACTATTATTAATTGTTGTCGAATCAAGTTGTCACTGCGCAAATGCTAATGTTTTTCTTCGCGTGTAACTTTATTGTACTGTTCGTATAGTTCTACTTAGAATACAGAAATTTTAATTCTTGTTCTGATAAATTGAATGAAGTTTGTCTGCCTCAAACACTACAAATCCTGAAGACTAATTTCATTCGCTTTAAATGCCATACAACAGGTACCAGAAAAGACCGATTATCTAGAGATAAGTTTTAGAATGCGGTACTCTTTTCCGTGTTTTCTTTGTTGACCCTTAAAGTTTTCCAGTCATTATTACCTTCTGTCATTCATTATCTTTTTTATTTTAATTATCATTTTTCTCGTCATTCGAATAGTTCCAACGAAATAACTTCGGTTGTTTATTTATTTATTTACTTATTTCAAATACTCTTTCTCTTCCAGGCGATGAATCTTGTGGTTTTAATTTTTGGTTTTGATTTCCGCAGTTTCGACGCCATTTATTGCTTTCTTATAATAATTTTATTTTCCTAGTTTAGTCCAAATGTTGAATCTGAAAAAAAAAACAATATCAGAGACGTCGCAACGGATTTTACATTTGTTCTCGAAATTTGTAGAGCGACTGCGAAGAACCTGAGCACAAAAATAAATGATTTTTAGTCGTACTCTTCGAGGAAACTCTTTGATAAAGGAGCTTGAATTTCGCACGTAAGAGAGGGCCTGTACTATCAAATATCGCGAATAAACTTTAAATTCGAACGTTGTTTCATAAATCAGAAAAAAGATCATCTTAGGCATTTTGTACCATAAATCACGGCATCTGTTTTATAGATGTTGTCGAAAGAGCTCTTGGTTTTTCTTTTATTCTTGTTCAACCGTATTAGCGATTTCATATTTTTCTGCAACAGATGGAAAATTCGAAATACGCCATAAAGATATTTTGAATTAAATTTCACCTACGAACTTTATTTGTATTTTTTAGTTAAAATATGCGTTGTCCTTTTTATTTATCTATGTATCTCCAGTTTAATTTTTACTATATTTCCGAAATTAGGAGAAAACAAATATAGACCCCGCAAATCAAAGATGGTTTTTCGGCGGAAAATTATTAAGTGATAGAGTATTAATTGAAGAAGCAAATATATTACCGGGATATGTAATACAGGTAGCTGTTAAATGTCATTACGAAACATTACCAACATCGTCTTCTACCGTCACGCGAAGTCAACAGTAAGTATAATTTGGTGCCATATTCGTTGTCCGAATCGATGGATAACTGACCAGATGATTTCCTTTTTGACGGTGACATTTTCCTTCTGTATTCTTTTCTTTTCTTTCCACTTTTTATTTTATTTTTACGCTTCTTTGAAAAGCTTGGAAATAGTAAGATTCACGATATCGAAACTTCGTTTACCACGTCAAAAAAATGATGAATTGATGAATTTGGTCAGCGTAAAAATGCAAATTGAACAACTAATTAACACCTTTGTTTGCGTATGTCAAAATTTCTGAACGGATACTTCAGTGATCCAATGAAAAATATTTAGACTCCGTGCAATGCTCAGTGAGAAAATTAAAGAAAATTTAGAACAAAGTGAAAAAACGAAACATATCTATTTTTTTTTTCGCGCAATTGTCTTCTTCCGTTTACTATTCAATGTATTATTTATTTCGATTATCGTTGTACTAAATGTATGAATGTATTTTTTTTAATGTAATATATTCAATTTTTATTTTATATGAAATATTCGGTCATTTTTAAGAATATATAAAAATGTTTTCCATTGCGAATGTACAAAAAATGTAATTTATTTATTACGGACACGATATAAAAACGTTTTCCATCGCTTCCTGTCTTAAGTTAAGTGATTAACTAATAAAGTAACTGCATTTATTTTACTATTATCAAATTAATTATAATAGTATTAAGAACATTTTTTATCAAATTTTTCTCTATATTTTATGAAGGAATTTATTTTCTTGCATTATGGAATTATATTAATTCCTCGTTTACATGGTAATTTCATATAATTAAATATAGAGTTAAACGTATAGTCTTCCCCTCAATTAATAAATATCGATCTCTTATTCGTCATTTCATAGTTTATTTATTTATATTTATGTGTGTGCACGTGTGTATAGAAGAAAGAAAAAATCTTTGCTGTTTTGATAAAACTGCAATAGTACTGCAGTTGCACTCATCTTCATCGGTCACCAACGGTCCCCCACAACTGATAGAAGTTTGTACATTACATTTCTCTTCATTGCTGTTTCGCCTCTTTCATTGTATTATTAAACAATTTTTTTTTATGTTAATGAAACTCGGTTGATTTCAATGGAAAATTAAGCGGTTTCTTTTTAAAGATGAAAAGTTGAAAAGTATATATTATTTTTTTTTTTTTTTTTTTTATTTTCCTCTTCCACCCTCAGACGTTATGATAATGTACGGATCTTTTGTTAATAAATGAGTATTGTTTTACTTTTAATGCAAACGTACAGGATAATTTTATAGTAAAAATAAAATTGGCTATAGGTGTTACACAGCTAAATTGTTTTAATTTTCAACAAAAAAACAAAATAAAAGTAATAAAGCAAAACAACTTAACTCGCTGATTATAGTTGATCTATTAACTAATTGTCTTAAACTGTACCATAGTTAAATAACTTCAGAGTTCTTAATTAAATTCTATACTGTGATGCCATCTCCAATTAATGTAATATTTTATAAATTTATTTTATAATTTTACTCGATTATATCTGCGGTTATAGATTTTTGTTTTCTCTCTATTATTTATTGAGAAACCAAAATAAGGGTATATATTAAGAACTGTTATTTTTAAAAACAAATATTGACTAATAAGTTAATATCATCGATGAAGGTCTCGGATTGACTGCTAGGAAAAGGCAAAATTTGTTACGATTTTTAATGTATCCGTAGTCCTTAATTATTGAACTTTATTGTATTTTGTAATTTTACAATAATTAAGAAGTATTAATTTCAGTTTACCGAGTTGACGTAATGTCAAACCACACTAAAAAAAAACAATTAAAAATCAAATTGAATAATTGACTTGTATGGTTTTATCCTGCTGCTCGTAAATCAGTTCACATTCAAATTTATGGATCCCAAATGATTAATCCGTATTCTAAGGATGCATCAATGGACAAAATGAAAATTTTAAAATTGTTGCTATTTTCAGTTGTAAAGCACAATGATCGGAAAACGACGTACATGGTGGCAATTAATTGACATCTGCATATCATAATATACATCCAAATCTTATTATTTCAACCGTTGTATTATATAATTGTTAATAGTGTACCTAAATAAGATTTTTTTTTTTTTTTTTTGTTTTTCGTAACTGAACATTATCCAAATTAAAATTACTTTCCGCGGACTTTATTACTGCGTCACATCATTCTGCAACAATTTACTGCCATCAATACTACTGATCGCATGATAAATTTTAATATTACCTTCAAATAACAATTCCTTACTATTTATTCAGAGTATTCATAAAAATTAAAAATAGTAGCGGGCCTAAGTTAGACCCTTGTAGGATACCAATCATAACTATTGTAAAAAACACACAGCCTATGATTGAGTAAATAAGACTTAAGTAATGAAATAAATCTATCTTCTAAAACAAAATATTCTAATACTTTTAATAGTGTCCGATGATCAACTGTATTAAATATTACAGAAAAAACTAAATATACGAATCTACCTGTCTTCCATTATTAACTGTAAAAATTAAGAACTCTGAATTAAACACTTAATTTTTAATAGTAGATCGTAACTTTTTGAATCTACGTTGAAAAGTAATTATTTTAAAAATAGAGATATATCCTTCTGTACAATATTAATTTTAATAATTTTGCTGAAACATTCAACAAGCAATAGATCTAGAATTTACTAGAAAATTTCTGTCGTCGGACTTAAACACCGGTACAATTTTAGCTAATTTTAAGTCATTCGACCAATCCAAAGTTCATAATATTGAACTAATACTTTACTGGTTGTAATAACGCATCAGAACAATATTTAAAAATTATTGGTGGAATTCCGTCAAGACAGTCCATTTAGGTTTAAGACTAATAAATGCTTGTTGCATTCATTTGGTTTGGCTTTGATTACAATGAATAACTATTATAATTATATTTTAAAGTATTTTAGATGATGATCTTTACTTAACCGTACATTTGTTAAAAAATGATTTAAAATGTTCAGTGCTCTATCTTTAGCGGATTTAATTCGATTGGTAAATTAATTCCAGTCAGTATCTGTTTTAAGTTACGTCATGCGGGTAGAACATATTATTTGGATCATTTCTGGACTTTAATCTCTAATTTAGTATAATATTCTTTTGATGTTTAACAATTGATTTTGTTTCCTTTTTTAGTTTCTTAAATTTATTATGATAATCAGGAAACCTATTCTTTATAAATTTCTTGCGGTAATTATTTCTTTCTTTTAGTTTAGTAATAATTTCCTTTGTACACCGTGGTGGACATGTAACACACCTCTTAACTTGACAACTATATTATCTAACGCTTTATATATTAATTTATAAAAAAATTTAGGACAGTCATATGATAACTAACTGTTAAAGTAATTATCCTAATTTAAATTATTAATTGCTGATTTGATTGTTACCATAGAAGTTTTATGGAAATTATATATTTACTACTCCTGAAATAGTGGTCTTTATATAAATTTATCATAGATTCTAAGTACATATTAAAAGATGAGTGGTACGAATCTTTATAAAGTATAAGGTAATCCAATCTAGTGATGTTGCATTTAATGTGTCGACTAAGAATTAAGTCTAATATTTTCCTTTCATAATTTTATAATTCGTTTTTAGGATTCCATACACACAAAATATACGGAATCTTAATAAGATGGTTCAGAAACAACAAAAATATTAAATAAACTTCAATAACTCAGGAACGGCTTGACTTACAAACTTCAAAATACCTGGAACATAAATCACAATTAAACTTCTCTTTATGATAACCTATAACTTTAAAATATTATCCTGGGCGGCAAAAAACGTAAAAAACTGACAGGAATATATGATATGGAATTTAAAACAACCTCAAAAATTCATTATAACTCATCACCAAATAACCTTTTAAAAATTAAATTTAAAATATAAAACATAACGCAGAAGCTCTTTTATGAAATAAAAAAATATTTACTCCCTCCCTCTTTTGAGACAAAAAAAAAAAAAAAAAAAAAAAAAGTACGTTCTTATAAATAATAGGTGAAAAAGTTGAGAAAACGAAAATGTATCAAACATGTGCAGAAAAAAACGCCTGATTGGAAAAATATAACTAAGATGACAACTTTATATAGAAACCCTTAGGACGCTGAAAGCTCGAACTTTTAGGGGGGATTTTTCTGGACATGTGGTATCATCGATGGAAAGATAGTCATGGTGGCTACTCAAGTATAATTTTTAAATTCCCGGTTTTCATGGTCCAAATCCTCCCAATTCCTGATAACAATAATTGTACAAGCAGAAGAATGGAATTTTTTTGTTACTACGAGTAATAATATTTGACTGCCGCAACATGAATAAAATAAAACTTCGTAATTTATTTTGAGTAAAGTACATTAAAAAATGCACTCATTTTTCGCTTCAAATGATTTTTTCTTGCTAAAAATATCTTTTTTGGCTATTTTTACTTTTTTTCCAGTTTTACAACAAAATTCCCAGTTTCCCGGTTGGGTGGCGACCCTGATAGTTATTTTTCGGGAACGAAGCCATCTTCCATTTCCTTAATGAAACTTTCGAAGTTAGCGAAAAGTTCAAAAAAGCACGAAAAACGATATGTCCCCAACTTAAACGTTTCGAACAATGTTAAAAATGTGCGCACTCCCGTATATTTTTCCAGTTTAAAACATCCAGGTTTCCAAATACAAGATTGGGCCCTGGAGGTGATAATAGCTCAAAATTTTGGGAAAAAATATATATTTTTAAAACATGTGTATATTCTTGGAAAGATCGCTATTTTATAAGAACTAAACTATATTTCATTATTCGTTTTTAAATTGTTTTCTTGACTATTCATCAATGTTCTTGTTTTAAAAATAGTCTATCAGTATTATTATTGATTTTTTTTTTTTAATGGAACTCTACTAAATGGGTTTTGGTAAGAAGACAATGATTCGAAATATATCTAATAACACCTAAGGGATAGATAAAGAGGGCAAGCACGAGTGCAGCACGTAGATGTAAATGAATAAATTTGGAAAAAGGTTGTGATAACCTGCTGTTGCAAATAAACAGAAACCTATTCTACATTATTGCTCGATATTCCTTTGGAATAACGACTTCGGTATGAAATATAAATAAACAGCCTTTTTTGAGTCAAAAAGAATCAAATTTGGCAAAGTGATAACTACTGCGTCGCAATAAATGTCCCTAGGTCAGGCTGAAAAACGAAAAACATTATCCTATACTGTAAACTATAGTACCCAAAACCGCTACTAAATTTATTTTACATTAAATTTTCTTTTTGTTGGCACATGACTTTTACGTATTATCGTTTCAAATTCACGCAATACCATCATGAACATTTTTCTTCTCTGACGTTATTTCATGCAAATAAGCAAATTAATTCAATAATTATGTCAATTTCTTGCTAAAACAACAAGTTTCCTTTGATTACTTCAAATTTACAACGCAATGCAGCGGAACTGAAAAAAGTAGAATCAAATAAACTGATGGTTTTCAAATCAAAAGTAAACAAAGAAAGCTACAATGTCATGTACTTAACCTGTATGACATCAAAGCTATGAAGAATATAACACAATCGTTAAAATATTTAGAATTTGCAAAATGTAATTTAAAAGAGTGCTCAGAATACCGTGGATGCAGAAGTCGTCAAACATAAAGGTGTTACAGCTGGATGCCGGAAAAGAAAGATCAATTAAGCTAATTTAAGTAGAAAGATGAGATACACTTAACGAATCCAAAGCAAAATAGAAAGTCGGAGTAGACCTGTCAAACAAAAAATATGTTTTTGAAGACATAAATAAATCAGCCAAAGATCGTAGAGTAAAATGTTATAGTAATTGTCAATATGTACTATATGACACAAAAAATAATAATATAGTTTTCATTACCCAAATTTTATTTATTTTTTAAATCGAAATTTTGAATAGTTTTAAGATTAATTTATACTACGATAAAGTGGAGTAACCATACCGCACAATAATGATAAAATACCAGGAAATCCACCAACATCAACACATTACCTAGCATAATATGGAAAAAAAATCCGATCTGTAAACAGAAAATCGTCCCCAATACCTACGAGCATCGCTATCAACGATTCTATCACAAAAATACAAATTTAATTGCTTCCTTCTTTGCTATTTTCTTAGCATATGAAGATTGCCAAGAATGTATCTTACTTGGACTTTACTTCACTAAATGAGGAACCATATAATACACCTATTGCTATGAATGAACTCATAAGTGCAATATGTAACATTAAACTTGCATGTCCCGATCCTGATAAAATACACGCATTTATGTTCCAGAAAGCACCAGATCTTGCAGTCACTCATCTGTTATCTATTTTCAACTGAATTCGGACCTCTTGTACTTTTCCAGCAAAATGGAAAACCGCCAAAATCATCTATATCTAAACTAAACGTGAATCCCTTGTATGTGACCAAATCTTCTTAACCTCAGTTATTTGCAAGATCCTAGAAAAAATAGTGACCGTTTGCTACGGATGACAGAATCCAATCAACTCTTATCAAATACCCAATATGGTTTCCGAATCGGAAGATCTACCACCGATCACTTAATATTTTTAAGAAATAGCATACAAGAAGCGTTTCAAAGAAACACCATCTGCTGGCCGTCTTTTTCGATTTTTCAAAAGCGTTTGACCGAACCTAGAAACACAAAATATTATCTACAATTCATAGTTGGGGCCTTTAAGCACATCTATCACATTTGACCAGAACTTCCCCACTTCAAGGAAATTCTACGTTCGAATCAGTAATACTTCTTGCTCATTAAGGAATCTTATAAATGGAGTGCCACAGGGCTCAGTTCTAGACCCCACATTATTTAATATTGCCATCGATGGATTTGTAAACCAAATATTAGCCCCAGTAAAAAGTCCAGTGTTTGCTGATGACTGCAATATTCATCTCTTGTCCGCAAATATCTATATGAGAAAAGATTCCACAGAACACTGTCAACAAGCTTTGCAACTGGTCTACTAAAAACGGTTTTCAGCTTTTAGCTAACAAATCAACCGCGATTCACTTTTACCATATCCGGGGATATCAGCATAACGTAAAACTTTCAATGAAAAACTCTCCTATTCAGTCGTCAAACAGTGACATATCTAGACTTAGTTTTCGACGAAAATCTATCATGGAAATAACATATCAAACAGATAAAAATTGCACAAGAAGATATTAAATATTATCAAAAAGCTGTCACACACACTTATGACTCCAATCGGTCATTTTTTCCAAAATATACCACTCATTGATAAAATCAAAAATATACGCATCGCTCCTTACTTCTCTCCTCCGTATAACAGTAAATACTCATTTGACTTCCTACGCTATAACAAGCCCTTTTACATCTTCAAATTCATCTTTTCATGATCAAGCACAAAACATCCTTACTTCCATGCAAATAAACTTACCTCCGCCGTGTTCATTCTCTTCAGCGGTTGTCCCTCCCTGGTCTAAACTCAACGTTTCCATTGATTTTCACCTTTCCAACGTACCTCAAAAAAATAATCCACACCAACTACTTCATGAATATTCAGAAATGCTATTGCGGTATTTCTTCCTCCCAATTAATCATTCTCCATTTCTCTCTTTCGTCCCATTTTTCAGTCCTCCGAGAAGAGCTTTATACTTTTAAATTATCCATTTCACATATATTGTGTAATGACATGTTTTCTGCTTACCTCTTATGTACTGATTCCATCAACGCTTTTCACTGTATAAACCAGACTCATAGCTACCGTCGACTAAAGAAATATAAAACCCGAAATGTTTCTTTAGTTGACAGCAACTATGAGTTTGGTTTATATTAACGGAAATTCTCTTGCTGACAATGCAGCTAAGGAAGGTGCTCATATTCACCCCTATTCGTATCTTCCAACGCCGATAGACGATTTGAAGAAATTTATAAAATTATTAGTAATCAAAGCATGGCACAACCAATAGCCGGCAGTACCAGACTCCAATAAATTGTGATTAAAGATCAACACGTACCTGGAGAAACTCTACATCTGAATGTCGCCGAGAGGAGGTCATAGTCGCCTATTTGTGCCTAAGCCACACTAAAATTACAGTCATCTTCTTAATCACCAATGCATTCCAATATGTTCAACTTGTAACATACCCATCTCTGTCTAATACATACAATCTACGCATGTTTCGAGTCCCACAGAAATATCCTCGATCTTCCTCCCAATATAATATTCTTTCTGATTCCTAAAGTAACGCCCAAAGCCTTCTAGCATTCCTCAAAACAACAACTTGTTTTCACAAATCTAAACCCTCCCCCAAACATATACCTCTGACCTAGGATGCAGTACATGGCACATAAAACGGCAGGTATAGATGAAGGTAATGTGAGAAGTAAACGCAGTATTAAATCCCTAATACGTTTATAAAAAGTAATACCAAGAGCTTTCATAAAATATATACTAATAAATTTTATCATTTTTGACTTTCTGAAAGTGCAAGTTATTTTAACTACCTCAAAAATCCAAATCGATTTTTTTTAATATACTTATATTTAAATATCGAGAATCCAAGAAAACACTTTTAAAAAATGTGTATGTATACACGTGGCGTAAACCGTAGACGGAATTATGTGAAGCAATTTCGCTTGAAGAAACGATTCCATTTAGTTCACGTCATTATTTTGATGCGTAATTGTTAGTATTAGATTTGAAAACAAATTGATCCAAGGAATTTCGAATAATTTAAAAACGACACGAACGAAACAATCAAAGGGCAAAGTCTCCTCTTTCTCACTTTAATATACCATGCGAAATATTCACGCTGCACAATACTAGAAAAAGAAACATATAAGACCCTAAGTTACACTTTAAAAATGGAAAATATACAAAATAGTAGCAGGCTTCTCCGACATGAATTCTGTGAAAGGTCAACTTCAAAAAAATACAAATATATTTCAAATGGATACCTGAACACAGCGGTATCGAGAGAAATGAAATAGTGGACAGAGCAGCTAGAAAAATAAATCGAAAAAGTTAAAATATCATGGATGGAATATATACTCTATATTGAGCAGATGATAAATGATGAATGGCAACACAATATGAAAAAACAAGTGGGAATATTGAGAAAAAATACATCGAAATACAAATAAACCATAAGGAAGAAGACGTGGTTTACAAATAAAATGAACGGAGAGTTTATGCAGTATATATTCCGAATACGTACGGGTAACACAAGAACTCCGGAAATATTACATAAACTGGATATAATATCGAGTAATTTATGCGAATGCGGAGAGATTGGCTCAATTGAACACATTATTTGGCAATATGAAATATATAATGATCATAGAACAGATTTTTTTAAAAAAAATATTACCATTCTATAAGACCACGCCAGTAACCTTATTATGGTATGTGAACCAGATCAAGAACTTGGTTACATTTTGTACCAATATATAAAACACAGCAACATAATTATATAAAATGTAATTTATTTTAATAATTTATAAATAATAATAATAACTTAAAATATATGAAAAAAAAAAAATATTAAATGGCCAGATGGCGAAATCTAGGCACAGAGGAGGGAGGGAAGAAGAAAGAATAAATTCTGTGAGTTCCCAAAGAAATGAATAATTATTAATTTATTCAAAAAATAAAAACAATGAATGTTTTTGTAATGATTTAATAAATATCGTGTTATTTTACAAATCTGTAAATTAATAAAAAACAAACATTTGCAAAATAAAAAAAGCAAAAATCAACTACTAAACAGAAAAACGCGCGCACATACATAATCAACAATATCCGTCACGATGATTAGGAAACAAAAAAGGCTGTGCATGCACGGAGACCATGAATAACGTTCGGACGAACTGATGGATGGACGCAAAGCAGCAATACCCGGGCTCCTAAACAGAATTCATCTATAATATACAAATCTGTTTAATCTGTAAACTCATGGCTACGCACTGCGATCACAATAAGCTGAATGTACCTAAGGTCACACAAATAATTTACTGATAATATAAATATTTGTCAGAAAACTGTAGGCACTAACACTTCCTACAAATTGTAATCAATTTTAGATTTCTTTTTTTTTTTTAAATTAAAACTTATTTTACCATTTTTTATCAACATTGTATAACATTTATACTCTATGTTAAGACGTGTCTATTGGCATCACACTAAACAACTTCATATCACGATTAATCTTTTTTTCTCATATATTGTTTAAATACCAAAAATAACCTAGAGCGAATTTGCTCGATATGTAATTGTCGTGATTCCATATTAATATAAACCGGAAGTCGCTAATATAATTTGTTTAAGTCGGACGTGTACAGACAATTTTGTCGCCCGCATATTAATACCTGTTTACGTCTTTAATTTTTGCTCTTTTTATATATCTGTACTTCTACACTAACGATTCTTTCGATACTGCGCATTTTATTTCCTCTAACAAACTTTTATTTCTTTCAAGCATATTAGTAATATAACAATTAAAACAAATAGTCCACACTATGATGGAAGAATTTACATGTGAAACAGTGAAGTAATAATGTCATAGCATTAGTTCGAATTTGAGTAGTCATTGAAGATATTACCCAAATAATATATGAAGAACAAACAGGCGCTATTGGAAGATGTATTAAACACTTTAAATAATCAATAAAGAGCATCGTACCAATATCGGACAGAATGTTATTAATTAGAATAGTTAGGGAAGCAGAATCTGTCATAATATGTCAAGTATACGCACCCACCAGTCAGTGTAAAGAAGAAGAAACCGAAGAATTTTACGAAGAACTGGAAGAAGGAATGAAACAAGCTAAAGACGGCGATATTGTATATATTTTAGGAGATTTTAATGCAAAAATTGGAAAAGGAAGCGAAGGAACAATTATCGGCCCTTTTGGAATAGGAGACAGAAATGAAAGAGGAGAAAGACTAGCAGAATTTGCAAGAAAGCACGAGATGGCGATATGCAATACATGGTTCAAGAATCACGAACGAAGAATATATACTTGGAAAGGTTATGATGGTAAAGTCAGGAACCAAATCGATTACATTTTGGTTAGTGCACAGCACAGAGGTCGGGTTAAAAATTGTCATACATACCCATCGGCTGACTGCAACAGCGACCACGTCCTTCTAGCAAGTAGAAATAGAATAAACATAAGCAAAAAGAAGAGGCACATAGATAAGGAAAGAAGTGGCAGATGGGATACGAATGGATTAAAGAACGAAAGGATAGCAACGGACTATAATAATCAAATTGCCAGAAGACTAAAAGATAGAAATGAGAACGGTGTAGAAGCAGGCGCAAAGACAATGTGGAACAATTTCAAGGAAGCACTGACACAAACTGCAGAGGACATGCTGAAACAAGAAAACCGAGTCAAAAAGAATAAGCACTGGATGAAGGAAGAAATAATAACAATGATGAATGAAAGAAGGAGAATAAAAAACCGAAACACCGAAGAATATATAGTATTAAACAAGAAAATCCAGAAACAGTGTATTCAGGCAAAGCAGGAGTGGTATGAACAGAAATGTAAAAGAATAGAGGACCTTGAAAGCAGACATGCATACCGTGAAATGTATGTAGAAATAAAAGAATTAATGAAAGAATGGAAAAGAAAGAAAAATAAGATAATGATAATAAAAGATATCAAAGGGAAGATACATACAGAAGAAAACGAAATAAAAAAAGCATGGATAAAATATATCCAGGAACTATATGGGGACAACACAAGACCGCATTATAAATCATTAAATACTGCGGGAGATGGTCCAGATATATTATTACGAGAATTGGAACAGGCAATCAAAGTAGGCAGAGGGAATAAAGCGCCGGGTGAAGATAGAATCACCATGGAAATGATGAAAGCTTTGGACAAAAATAACAGAATAGCACTGCTGGAAATTATGAACAAAATATACCAAGAAGGAATAATACCAGAGGACCTATTGAAATCGATTATTATACCAATTCCAAAAAAGGGGAACGCAATAAAATGTACCGATTACAGAACAATAAGCTTAATGAGTCATATACTAAAACTTCTACTATCAATAATAAACAGGAGGATAGAAAGCAAAATAGACAATCATCTAAGTAAAACACAATATGGCTTTAGTATAAAAAATAAATGCTAAAATAACAAACTAATATTAGTTTGTTATTTTAGCATTTATTTTTTATACTATAGTTACTAACAAACAGGATGATAAAATATTCTTTAACAATATGGCTTCATCGCAAAACAAGGAACAAGAGATGCGATTTCGCTACTACGAATCCTCAGCCAAAGGGCAATAGATGTGAATAGGGACGTATATCTGTGCTTCGTGGACTTTGAAAAAGCCTTCGATAGGGTACAACATAAGCAACTAATGGATATACTTATTAAATACGGATTAGATAAAAGAGACATAAATATAATTAAACATATATATTGGAACCAGAAGGCAACTGTACGAATAGGACAGGAACAATCAAAAGAATATTGCCATATAGCAAGGGGCGTACGACAAGGATGCCCGTTGTCACCGAGACTGTTCAACGCATACGCGGAAGAAATAGTCAGAATAGGAAATATTAATAGACTCGGATTTAATATAAACGGAACAAGAATAGCGCATATAAGCTACGCCGATGACCAAGTATATGTGGCAGAGTCCAGAAGAAATTTACAAAAAATAATGAACATAATATCAGTAGAAGGCAGAAAATTAGGAATGAAAATTAACGTTAAAAAGACAAAAGTTATGAGAGTAGCCAAAACATTAAATAGACCTTCTGTAGAAATATATATAGATGGGGAAAAAATTGAACAAGTAACCAAGTACATATACCTGGGGAGTTTAATTACAGAAAATGGGAAAGACGATGATGAAATAAGAAGAAGAATAGGCTGTGGGCGAACTGCATTTAATAATTTAGAACGAGTGCGCTTAAAGATAGAAAACTGAAAATACAATTAAAAATGAGAATCCTTCACTGCTTCGTATGGTCAACAATGCGATACGCTTCGGAAACCTGGACGATATCATCGGAGGCCAACAAAAAGAAAATCAATACTTTCGAATTATAGTGCTACAGAAGAATACACAGAATATCATGGCAGGAAAAAGTAACAAATGCGGTAGTACTGAATAAATGTAAAATTGGTAAGCCAAACCTAATAAATATCATCGAAGAAGCAAAAAGGAAATACTTTGGACATAAAATAAGAGAAGAAGACCTTTTCACGACTACCATACAAGGGAAAATTCAGGGAAAAAGACCACGAGGAAGGAGACGGATGGATTACATACATGGAATAGCTGGAATAAATTCACTCTTAGAAGGAATACAAATGGCCAGGCAGAGACAACCGTAGTAAAACGAGGGACCGCACCAACCTCCTGAATAGGAGATGGAAATGATGATGATTAAACACTTTATGAGAAACCTGTATTTCACTGATTAAAATTATTTCTAACTCCATGTTGATTACAATTTCTCATGCAACGGTAATTAAAAGTAAATATATTGAAACGAAAAAAGTACGCTTTTACATTGTATATTATTACCACAGGAATCTACGGAATTAAAAACATTATACCAGAAAAAACCATTGATGTACGAACAACTCGGATCGAATTAACGGACTAATGTACATTACACATAATGCGGACACTCTTCGAATTACAAAAGGTTAATGAAACTATGCAAAACCAATGAATATTTTTTTTCAAATGACAGCGTTTTACTAAGCCAAATGTAACAAAACAACATATATATAAATCAACAAATTTTCTTATTTATTATTTCTATGTGTTATAATATTTAAAGAACCGTATATTACTACTAAAAATAATAGTTACTGTGAAGAAGCAATTGTTCATCAATGTGATGAAATATTTAAATTTGTTAAACAGACTAATTTTTCTCTTAAGATTACATTTAACTTTTTTATCACATACTGAACATGTATATATATGTATTCTAATTATCAGTTCATTTGTTGCTGTTCTAAAGAATTTTAAACATTATTAAACTACATGTTTTTTGGCGATTTCTAATAATTTCCAACACTAGTCATAGAACTATCCAACGTTCTTTCTTAAGCAATACCTAATAGTCTATGGGAACCTATGTACTAAATTTCAAGTTTGTCATATTGTAGTTCCAGGATTACGTGTTTTTAATTTTCCGTTTTTTGTGGGTTTTTTCATTTTTTTCTTTGCGATATCTGACATTAGCCACGAAATTGTCAACGATTCTTCCTTAACGAGCACTTAATATCTGAGGGTGTTGTGATTTTAATTACTTGACTCGCATTCATATGCATGGTTAATAATTGAAACAAAGAAAATAAAACTATTCATTCCCGAAATAATACTTCATATATATTTTCAAAGTTAACGGTTAACACAACATCGCACAACTTTACTGCAGTTGTGTAATTTCCAGCGCATTTGTATACATATACTTAAAAGATTAATAATAACTTCAGTAGTACTCAAAAACGTCGGACGCTGGGCGATCAGACGAACAAATTACGCTTCGATCGCGCAAACTTACATACTTCGAAAAAAAAACTCCAAAAAACATAATAATTCTAAAAAACTAAAATCCGTTGATAGCCCCCCCAAAAAAACATCCCGACACTCCTTTTTTCGTATTTTTCACGAGCAGCACTACTCTGTTAACACCAAACCACATGCACACGGAAAGTTATGTGTCTTTTCAAATTTATTCAGATTATCAAAATACCACAATATAAATTTTAATATCGAACAACACAAAACAAATATAATTTTATCAGATACAACGGCTAACGTATAAATATAAAATAAATAGAGTATTATTAAAAGGAAATAAATTAATAAAAACAAATGATGCCAGCCGAAAGTGTAAGCCAAAAGCAGAACGAGACGTATGGAACTTACAAGAGTGGGGGAGTTACTTATCAAATTTACAAATTTGTACGCACCGCGATTATAGGAATTTTAGTGCTTTGGTGTACTTACACGGTTGGTACAAAAAGTTCCCGGACTACCACTATAAAATTCGTACTAGTTGTGCGATCTGTCCGAAATTCACAGTACTTATACTTCAATGTTGTAAGAAGAGACGACGGCAGTTTCAGGTCGCTACCTGCATTAGTTCACTCAAGAGATCGTCAGTTGTGAGTGAACCTCTGCGTACTGTGTCACGTTTGCGATAATGGAACAAATAGCCGCGATTAAATTTTGTTTTTTGTGTGCATCAGAGACGTACGAGTTGATGAAAAAAGCATACAAGGATGAATTGTAAGCCATACAACGTGTTTTGAATGGTATCGCCGATTTAAAAGTGGACGGAGCTCGTTGGAAGACGATCCGCGCGAAGGACGACTGAGCACGACGACTACCGACGAAAACGTGGTTCATGTGCAAGTTGTACTCGCTGAAAATCGGCAAGCGACGTGTCGGTTCATCGCAAATGAACTAAACGTGGTACCATCGACTTTTGAAACGCATTCAACAAGTTAGGCCCAAGCTATACCCGTCAAAACAGTGGTCATTGCTTCATGACAATGCGCCATCGCACCGATCGATCATCGTGAACCAATTTTTGGCAAAACATCAGGTCACTGAGCTTTTTCATCCCCCTTACTTGCCTGATCTCGCTCCGGCTGACTATTTCCTCCTTATTAAACTGAAAACGGCTATGAAAAGGACTCGATTTGATAGCATCGAGGATATCCAACGTGCAGTGACCGAGCGTTTGAAGGCGATATCGGCGGAAGAATTCGATAGGTTTGACAACTTGTACAAACGTGCGAAGCGGTGTGTAGATCGCAATTGGTTGTACATTAAAAAGTAAATACGTTTCAATCTCCTCTCTCATTATTTTCTTTTTGTTTTTCGGTAGTCCGGGAACTTTTTGTACCAACCGTGTATATCGAAAAAGGGCGATAAAAAACAATGGGTAAATTATGCCGAATAATTAAATTGTCCGGGTAAATGTTTAGGGCCTATATAAATATAGTTAATAAAAATCGTGTTTTTCTCTTCTTCATTTTTGAATAAAAGTACTTCAACATACAAACAATCCGTCGTCAAAACATACTAAATTATCTTTCATTTCTTTATGAAAAATTTGTTGGAAGAAGTCAAGAAGTGTCACCGACCGTACGACACATATGTAATGCGTTTAAAACGTAGATTTTAGCGTATTTCATATGCATTGTATAAGTGATGATAGTTGCAGGCCGCTCTTTGAACACACATTATAACATATCGGTTAAAAATTCACAGTGCCGGCGAGTTCAGCTGAAGAAATTAACTGAGTTCTCTTGTTGCATATTAATGTAGATCTAGGAGATCATTTCATCAATTCGTTTAAAAATTATTCATTATGATTTATCTACTTGCACTGAATTAATTTCGATAGGTACTTTGTCTATTACCTTTTAACGTCATATTTTAGGCAGTTTCTTAATGTACTTCAGTTCATTCGTTAACCATACAATTATAGATAACAAAAGCAGTGATCCACATTGATGAGCTGCTGCCAATGGTACAGGAACATAGGTAAGAACCGTTGTAATACCAAGGCCAACCTGAAACACACAGGTTCATTAAAATCACCAATTTTTTCCATGTTTCATAAATACGAATAAAACTACACTTTTATATAAAAATTCCTTTTCAAAATATGTATGCAATTAACTGTAAATATTTTATTCCCAGGTTTAAGGAGGTATTCCGTACAAAAGAGTTTAAATGCCAAATATAAAAACAATAATAGGCAAATTTTTTTATTGAAAATTAAAAAGTACTGATTTTTATGTATCTGTTTAAAATTATGCAAATAAAATTAATTACGTGTTAATTGTATAATTTGTGTAAATGTATTTTCTTTCATTCTATCTTTTTACATTTTAAATGTTAATTAAATATGTTAAATTAATAAATAACAGTAATAATACCTATTCTATTCCAAATAATTTTACATAATGGCTTTAAACAACTTAATGGTTCAAATTAACAAAATGTAATTTTAAAAATAAATCGCTGATATAATGAGAGAGTCACATTCTCACAAAAATAATTAATACAGAAAATACTTTAATAACGAAAAAATACATATTCATTTAACACTCCCACGCACATGCCCACATATCATTTGTACACACACACACACACACATATATATATATACCGGGATGTCCCAAACCACCCGTACACCCCTTCTAAAATCTAGAATACCTAGTAAAATGAAAAATTCGAAGTCTTATATTAGTAAATTAACTGTGCCACATCGACTGGAAATATTTTCGAGTTCCGCCCGCTACCGGAAGTGACCCATTGAAACCGGAAGTTAGTTTTTTAAAGCGGAATGAGATATTTTTCGTTGCGGATTCAGACGTTACGCTAAAAAATAAGAAACTTTTATTTGAAACATTTTTTCTAAAACTTCTATTTTCAACTCTAAAATGTATTCTGAAATTTCATTTTTGCAAAACATGCATGATATGAATATTATCCAAACAGCAATGTATTTAAACATTTAAGTAAACTGATTTCATTTAACGTAACAAATATTCAAACTGAGCTCCGTGTTGCTCAATACAAGCTCAAACTATTGTTGGAAACGAATCAATGTCTCGAATAATTTATTCGGTTAATAAATACTGAATAACTTGCGCGATTCTGTGTATCATATTTTCTTTTGTTGTAGGCCTCTCTATTAGGGATGTTACGAATTTTATATTTTCGATACTCGCGAATGCGGATGCGAATGTTTGGGAAAGTTATTAAAATAGATTATTTTATTTAATCATTTTTATTAATAATTACATTAATAATACGGTGCAGTACTAATAACTCGAAACATAGAAAATAATATCTATATACTCTATAGAATCGATATATTATATAGTTTTGTTTTAATAATCAAATTTTAAAAGTGGCAAATTATATTTTATAAATAGCGTAATTTAGCTGCCTTCTCTTCCATGCGGCGATTTCTGAGTGGCTTCTATATAAGACCGGCTATACTAAATAATTGCTCACTCGGAACGCTGGCTGGAGGAGTGCTGAGATACTTACGAACAAGATCTGACAACTTGTCGTATTTAAATTTAGTTTTCCACCAATCCAGAGGGTTTTCATCGAAGGAGGCTCATTTTTCTTTGAGATATGCATTCAATTGTGCTTTAATTTCATGTTCTTGTGTGTCTCTACTACCCCCAGGTTCTAAATCGGAGTCTTCGTCTTCACTTGAGGACTCCAAAATTCCAGCTAGATTGCTAATGAGACTTTTAGTAGAACAACCAGAACTTGTAGAAGGCTCATTGATATTATGTATTGATTCCCTCGGCCTTTTAGTATCAGACGTTGAAGCTGAAGAATCCCGATTTCGATTAGACAGTTTTAATGCGAGTGCAACAACGTCAGCATTTACTCTGTCCTTTACAATATCATAAAAAAATGTATGCTTGTACCGTGGATCCAAAAACGTCGAATTGTAAATAAGGAATTCGTAAGAATGTGTAGGCATCGTTTGATGCGAATACGAATGTTGATGCGAATGCGAATGTTGATGCGAATGCAAATGTTGATGCGAATGTTAAAAATAATGCGAATTATTCGCATGCGCGAATGCGAACATTCGTATCATCGCTACTCTCTATATCTACCATACTTTTAAGGTTCCTCACAAATAATAGTCTAAAACCGTTAAGTGTGGCGAGCGAGGCGGAAAATGAACTGGGCCATATTTACCAATCCACCTCGTAGGAAACATTCCATTTAGCTAAGTTTGGACAAGTCGTGATGTATAAGCTGAACAACCATCCTGTTCAAACCAAAATCATTGACGTACATCGAGAAAAATATTTTCCAACAAAGGTGGAAGTTCTGTTTGTAGCAGTTCTAAATATCTATTATTATTAATATTCCCATCAAGAAAAGGGAGACCAATGATCTCATTTTTAATAATTCCACACCAGACATTAACTTTCCAGATGTGTTGATTATCCACCTTTCTCAACCAGTTCGGATTCGTTTCAAACCAATAATGAAAGTTTCAATTACTAATTTCATAATTATTTTTAAGGTGCATTCGTCCAAAAATAGGATCTCTTGATGAAAATAACGAGGTTGCCCTTACGCCCAATTACAAAATGTTAATCGTTATCTGTGATCGTCATGACTTACAGATTGGTGAAGCTGCGCCCAGAATAGATGAAATTTGTAATCGCGAAAAATTTGATAAATTGAACTTCTCGATACACCGGAGTCTTTTTCTCGAGGTTTCAAACTGTTTGTGGGGGAAATATAAGCGGAGACAACAATATCGACGGACCTTATATCCCGGACTCGACTGTAAATTTTTCTGTCTTTGTTATGATGTGGCTATACAATGCCGTCATTTTTAACTTGTGCGAATAATCTGGACAAAACATTCTGCTAATGAGGAAATTTATATGGAAGACATTCTCGCCATAATTATTCGGCTGCAGAAAAAATATTTCCGCACTCCCCAAGTATTTGAAGTATCTCAATAGCTTCTTCGTTTGAATAAATCATGACTGCAATCCGTTAAAATGAAATATGAAGTTCTATCAGTAACGTTACATTGAGATACGACAGAGCGATAATAATTAGTAATATTAACACTTACTGATTTTTTTCTAGTAACTATTTCAACGACAAAAAAATATGGAAATACACGACAGATATTAAATTTCGCAATATTTTCATTTAAATAAAATGGCTGCATATCGTCGAAATTAAATATGAAGTCTTATCAGTAATATTACATGAAGATAGATAGAATGATAGCAACAGTGTTAGTAACGACTTCGTTTATAGTAAACAAAAGAAAACAGAAACATGTGAATGTGTTAGATTCCACAATCAGTAAAATACTGCGTTATATTCAGAAAGATTTGGAAACATTTTACCTTAAGAAAAAGTGTACATTTTGAAATTATAGAACTGGTAACAAATTTCAAATATTCTAATTCGGACTTTTTAATTTGTTAAATTCAATCCTCTCGTTCATTGTTTTCCAAATTTTTATCCAATAATATTGTAGTGTAATTAGGGTTGAAAACGAGGGTTTCAGAAAAAATGTTGCAAACAAAAGTTTCCTATTTTTCCGGGTGACGGCGGAATCCGTAAAAAAATTACCTCATTCCGTTTAAAAATCTAACTTCCGGTTTCAATGGGTCACTTCTGGTGGGGACAAACTCGAAAATATTTCCAGTCGATGTGGCACAGTTAATTTACTAATATAAGACTTCGAATTTTTCATTTTACTAGGTATTCTAGATTTTAGAAGGGGTGTACGGGTGGTTTGGGACATCCCGGTATATATATATATATATGTGTGTGCATTTATTTAAATAAGTAATTAATAAGTTATTCACAGCTATATTCTATTTTTATTTGCGTTAACATTATTAACTCTTATTTCCATAGTTTACACATTTAAAATTTTATTTTTATAATTTATCTCATTTACAAATATAATGTAAGATATGATTTTCAATATTATTTCTATGCGTTACTTTAATATGAATAATAGTATTTTCCAGCAATTTTTTCGAGTTTAATTATTGGATTATTGGGATCGGTAAGCAACTTGTAAAGAACGTTAAAATTAAAAATTTCATTAAGTATGAGATTCGTTTATTAATGCAATTCTATTTTAAAAAGGAAAAAAAAAACGTTAGTGAATATGATACTACATTTGTAAAGTTTATGATTCACATGTTATTTATGGAATAAAAGGAATGGAACCAATTTTTTTATTCAAAAAAAGAACAAAATTGTGTAATGAAAAACATAAAAGCTCATTTGCAGTCGTCGAATTTACAAAATTTCCGGGGAGGACAACCTGAATATTGATGGATATGCATTTTCGCACGCATGGCAGTTCTAAAATGTACATATGTGATTCAAAACCAATGCAATATTTTTGTTAAGTTAAAGAAGAATAAAAGAAGATAAAATAGCTTTGTTATCACTTTGTGAGTCTATTGATTTATAGTAATACACAACTGATAAATAAATTGGTTTACTATTTATTCCAATTTCAAAGCAAGTTATGTTAATTGTTTATTTAAATTATACATATTTTTTGTAGTTATATATGCAGTGATTTAAACCATTAAAAAGAACTAACTACCAATCATTTCCAGTTCCTCTAATCAACATAATAACATTTAGGTATACTTTTGTCACGACAGCCTAGTTGCTAGAGCACTCGGCTTCTATCACGGAAGACTTAAGTTTGATCCCAGGCAGCGACAAAAATTATTACAAAAATTAATTAGAGGTAATCGCTAATAGTAACATGGGACGCAGTGGCAAACCATCACATATACCACACCATCGATGTGTAGTAAGCAGACATACACGAGACTGAATTTGTATCGCGATAAATCAAACATTTAGAATCAGTTCCAAGTATAGTCTTGAATCTACACTAGCGTTTTGAGTATAATAATTGCCATGAAAAATTACTTGGCAGCAGGTATAAAATGCATCTCCCAATTCGCCTGGCCTAAACGGAAGATTAGGCCAACTCATTCCACCAGGAAATAATGCTTACATTCAGCAATGAATTGAAATGGACATACTGTAATTTTTATTCGCATACATTCAGTTGTAATTATTACATATTCATTCATTTATTAATCGGTATGGTGTACATTATCTGCATTGTTCTTCCATTTTTACATGATACCAGTATTTTTTTTTTTTCTTCTTTATTCCCTAGATACGTTGCTTATTGTTACGTTAACAAATATCCTATGTGTAGTAAATATGTAAATAAGATCGTGTATGATGGTCGGAAGTTGTGTTTATAGTGTTCAGTTGTGTCTGTAGTGTTCAGTTAATAAAAGTACGTCTATAAACATCGTTGATAAAGTGATGAGAAAACAATATCGGTTTTTTGATGTTCGTTTCACACGTCTCGAAATTCTAGCCGGTCGAAAATTATTAAGATAGTCGATTCGCATCGCATCCGGTCTCGTATCGTATTCGCTACAACGGTTCTGCCGGTGCTGTAGACATTCCAAACTAATAGTAAAGTAACACTCGCTCGCTGATAAGAATCCGATTACAATTGTCTCTGGTTAGTCTGTCTTATTTATTTATCTTCGATTTACGTTACACTAATCACCTCCGTATAGAATCGAATTCTTAGCTGTCGTACTTAACGGTGTTACCAGTTAGGAAATGTTAAATTTTCGGACTTCTATCGTAACTGGCTAGGATACGGGTTTCAATGGCTATCCGACAGTTATTAGGTTCTACTATTTTACCTTTTTTGGTAGACTTAAGACCTAAACTTGGAGCTAAAGACACAAAATATGATGGAATTAAGAAAACGATTACGGACCTTGTGTCAGAAATTAACACAGCGTTAGCTGAAGACGTCAACCCAGTTAGTTCGAGCATAGACATGAATGAAATTACTAAAGTAATTCATGAAACAATTTATCCCGTTTTAAAAAGATTCGAAACAAAAAATAAACCGAGTTATTCGCAAATAACTAAAAATGATACCAAAAAAAATATTACTTCAATTCAGAAATCGAAACTGGACAAAACTATTAAAATCTCCATTTCCGATGATTCTAAGAAATTAGATAAACTGAATAATACCGCTCCGGGTAGTAAAACCTCTTCTGAATTAGTAGAAAAGGTATTTAAACAAGCTATCAAGCCTAAGGATCTTAAAGACATGCCTATTTTCACACGAAAAAAGGATAGTTTGATGATAAAAACCACTAACGAAGACAAGGAAACAATTATAAACCGCTTGAATAATATTGCTGATAAAGATACATTTACCTTTTCAGAACCGGCAAAAAGAATGCCTTACATTAAAATAACAGGGTTACCTTTTTCCTTTCGTTCTTATGATTCTGACCAAGTCAAAAACGAAATTCTTACTTCAATTCACCAATATACTAATCTCTCAATCGATCGGAACGCTTACGTCAAAATTATCAAGAAGCAAAGGAAAGAAAATACTTACTTGGAAGCGATTGTTCAGGTATCACCGGATGTATACAATTATCTAATTAAAGATGGATTTGTTCCTGTAGAATGGCGCTTATGTCGGGTCTACAAACATATTGATATTACCCAATGTTATTCATGTGGAGGCTTCGGGCATAGAGCTCGGCATTGCAAACTGGATAATGAAGAAAGAGGTAAAATTAAGGAAATCATTGATCGTGGACATTGTCCAAACTGTCACTTTTCAAATGTAGAAAGAAAAACGAACTTCAGTCTGGACCATAAGTATTACCAGCTTTACAAATGCGAAACTGCGAAAAGAATTCATTCAATTTTAGATAACAACACTTGTTATGGAGAATAATAATTTCGATTTCCTCTCTGTAATGCAATTAAACCTACATCATTCACGTGCTGGTAATAATTTGCTACACTTCGATTTATTGAAGGATAACAAAGATATTGTGTGTATCTCAGAACCGTATCTTATTCAAAAGGTAATCCCAGATATTACCAATGCTTATACTCAAACTACAAAGCAGTTCGTGTCAATTTTAGTTAACTCAGCATTACCATTTAAAGAGGTAGAATTCTTCGAACGTTGCGAATATATCGTGGCAGTTCAATTGGAAGAAATTTTTATTATCTCCTGTTACTTTCCGCCTTCACAAGATCTAACTAACTTCTTAGATTTGTTATCGCAATTTATTACTTTCCACCAGAAGAAATCGATTATCTTATGCGGTGACTTTAATGTCCGAAATAAGATCTGGGACAGTCGGGCTTTTCACTCGAGAAGATCTAACATTTTTGAACAATTTATTCTCAGTAATAATCTTTTTGTCGCCAATGAACGAGATGAAATTACTTTTTCTAACGCCAATGGTTTCAGCGTTATTGACTTGACTTTGATCCACGGTCGACCTAACGTAATCAGTGACTGGAAGGTAGATAATAAAGCAATTTATTCAGACCACAGTCCGATTCAGTTTAAATTATCAGTAAAAATGAATATTATTAATAGCTTAACGCATCGCATTATAAATTATAAGAAATTTAATAAAATCGTTGTAGAACATTCGCACTTAAACTACGATTTTAAAACTGCTAATGATTCCCACCAACTGAAAATAATGTTAGAAAATTTCCGTAACACACTTCATGATATTATTAGTAGCAGCACTGAAACGATTCAATTAAATAGGAATTCGTGGTGGAATATTAATTTAGAGATTTTACGAATAATTCTAAGGAAATTGCGCAAACGGGTTCAACGCTCACACAAGCGGGGAGCTAATGATCACAATGCGCGCCTG
Organism: Icerya purchasi; assembly: GCA_039619475.1. NCBI lineage: Eukaryota > Metazoa > Arthropoda > Insecta > Hemiptera > Monophlebidae > Icerya > Icerya purchasi. The sequence goes on from CM077116.1 coordinate 417,671,169, forward strand.
GTTATGAATTTGGTACGAAAAATTTTTAATAAAGAAATGCGAAACGCGAAAACCAAAAATTGGAAAAAATTTTGTTCCGATTCGAAACTATGGGGCCTTCCTTACAAGACTATTCTCAAAAATAAACGCCAGTTACAGATTCCTTCGTATTTTTTAGACCAGAATAATCAAAAAATTTTCGATAAGGATTCAAAGATAAAGGCCCTTCTTGATCATTTTTATCAAGTAAACTCAAACACAAATGGGGACGAAACCTTCCCATACAAGTTGCAAGAATTCCAGAGATTTAACCTTAGCGGCTTTAGTTTTAACAGCGAACTATTTATTTCCAAAGCGGAAATTAAGGATATTCTTCGCCGGACTAAAAATAAAGCTCCTGGCTTAGACCAGCTGACGAATAAATGTTTGAAAATCTTGAATTTCCACTATCCTAATTTACTTCAGAGCTTATTCATCGCTCTGTTGAGGTTCGGAGTCTTCCCGGAAGCCTGGCGAGCAGGAAGGACAGTTTTTGTGCTAAAACCCGGACGTAGTCCTAGTCTTCCATCTTCGTACAGACCGATTGTCTTGTTAAGCGCTTTAGCCAAGGTGTTTGAATATGTTTTGTTGAATCGTATACTGCCGGTTTTACCTCACGATGACCGGCAATTTGGATTTACTAAGTCCCGTTCCACGGCAACGCTTTTTGGCGAATTATCTAAGCAAATTGAGCGTGCGTTAAGTAAAAAGACTGCGATCGGCCTGCTGACGTTGGATATTAAAGGCGCCTTTGATAACTGTTCGTGGCCAGTCTTATTCCACAAAATTAGAGCACTCAGGCTCGATTATAGAATAATCTCAATTTTAAGACAATACTTAGATTCCAGAACTATTCAATTTATTTACGAACATCAAACATATTTTCGAAATGTTACTCGCGGATGCCCGCAAGGATCGATTTTGGGCCCGATTTTTTGGAATTTGTATATTTCAGACTTATCGTTGATGGAGTTCCCGTCGGCAGTAACCAGATATTTCTATGCAGATGATCTAGCATTCGCGGTCACTTCTAACCATCGTCCCTCCATTTGTAAATACTTCAAGATTACAATCAACAATATTTTAACCTATATGGAAAAACATCTTCTACAGTTGGACGAAAACAAGACTAATTTATTAATCATGCATAGGAAACGAAAAAGGGACTACTACAATTCGCTACATCTCTCTATACCGAACTTTAAAATGAATATCGTCGAATCACTGAAATATCTTGGTATTACATTAGACTGTCGCTACAGTTTTAATCAACATTTCAAAAATTTGTCCAGTAAAGCTACAACGGTTCTAAATAAATTGCACTCCGTGTCTGGACGCACGTATGGGATGAGCACTAAACACCGTTTAATAATTTATAATATGCTAGTTGTTCCATTATTCACGTACTGCGTATTTATGTTTGAAGAGGCTTTAAAGCGTAAAAGCATTCAGGAAGTACTAGTTAAATCCCAAAGGAAATTTCTTTTGTTTATTCTCCGCGCGCATAGAACTACTTCCGGTGATGCGTTGCGAACAATAGCAGGACAATTGCCACTGCATTCCGTATTGCAGCATAAAATCTTGTATTTCAAAGGGTTAAATAATCTCAATTTGGAGTTGGATCTAAACAATAGATTTATTGAAATGCAAAATAGCTGGAACAATAGCTCAACTGGAAGATTAACATTTAGTTTTGTCCCCGAGGTTAAAACCAATCCAATCAAAATTAATAATATTAATACGTATGTGACGCAATTTCTCACTGGACATGGTAGATTTCAAAGTTATCTGCACCGTTTCCATCTAGCAGACACCGATTTGTGTTCCTGTGGAGATGCTCCTGAAACTGTCACCCATATCGTTAATGAGTGCGCCAAATGGAAATTCTTGTTTAAAGACGTAAATTGTTTTCCATTAAACAACGATAATTTATCAAAATTCCTGCACGCGGCGAATTTTATCATGGCTTCCAAATATTCGGATCTTGAAGATTTTTCATTTAATATATAATTTTATTTTAATTTTTATATCGGTTAAATTTTGTCTTTTTCATTTTCTTTTTATTGTTTCCAATCCATGAGGTGTTCATTCAACTGAGATACTCATGGCTATGTTTCAATTACTATGTATTTATGTTATTATTCACTAATAAATAAATAAACAAAAAAAAAAATATCGTGTATTCGCAAGTTTGAAAAGGGATTTATTTTTAACTGGTTAATCTGTAAATCAGTAACCGTTAACTCCCATTAATTTAATTATATCAAAACTCAACATTCTTTCTTACTACACGGATTGATGTAATCAATTTTTAACAAACTTTTATATAATTTTTGGCAATTAACTTGGATTTGCATATATTATGTTCGAATAATTTTACCCTCACGCTCAATATTGTTATAGTTAATAAATCGGCATATTTAAATTTCATAATAATAAAGACAAGTAAATAAAATTTTATTCATTAGTAACCAACCTGTGTAAGTGACATAAACAGCAATGCATTTACAGCCATTTTAGCTCTGGATGGTAAGTTAAGTCTTCGAGAAAGTGCCCACGAACTACAAATTGAAGTAAACGTAATAATACCCTGCAAAAGACAGACATTAATTATAAAATAACAGTAATATATTTAAACTAGTATATATATTTTTAAAAACGATAAATATATTACAAAGCTAAATTTATTGTGAATGATTTACGACAAATGTGTAAGCAAAAAACCTTATTTTCTAATTATTTTTTAATAGAGAATGATCAATTTTCACCGAATAGGATCTTTCCGGAAGAAAGCATGAAAATTTTTCTAACATTTTTCGACTTGACCAATAAGATTTTCTAAAACTTTCTGAACCTTTAAGATCGTTTATATAAATGTTTTTTTCGGTAAATAAAAAATTCATAACGACTTCTCGTATCTCTATGCCTTGTTCGTTCCTCGTGTTTAATTTTTTAAATTACACAGTTAGCAAATAAAGAAAATACAACAAATTCTTTTAGAAACACATAAAAAGTAATTACTACGCATTGATACGGATTCGGTATTTTCAGCGATATTCGACTTAAATTATATTTTTGGTAATTTTCATTTAACTTTACAGTTGGCCGGAACTATAGAGATACTGGTTCAGCTGAAAGTGGAACACTCATGTAACGATCAGATGATCGACGCGTGCCGAGACAGAGGTTGTACTAGATATCTTTGTAAACATGGCTGGCAATGTAAGTGTTTACTTATGGCGGCAGCGTGCGTGTGCCGACTTAATCTTTTGTATAACAAGCAGTATTGAACAGAGAAAAGAAAATGTAAATAAACCTCAAATTTTCGGAATAGCTTTTACTGTTATATGTCGAACGGGAGTTATCTTCGTAGTTACGGAGCTTATTTGTAATTTTTCGTAATTTTCGCGCATGTTCTAGGCACTTAGCCGGTGATTTCGTAATAAACTTCTTTTTTTATATTTTTCATTTGTTTTTCTGTATTGCCGAGTTTTTTTTAATTTCCGAAAAATAATAACACTCAGATTTGTACGGGAGTGAGATCCACGGGAAGAATCGGTATTTAAGGTGAATCCCGAGATTAGAGATCACTGCATCTAAATCAAGCATTTATTATACTTTTTTTTATTCCGCACTGCTAAGCAGTGCTGGGCGCCTGAACTTTTCGTTAATTATATAAAAAAAAAAAGAAAAACATCGGAAACCTTTACGACAATATATATAATTCGGTCTTTCGGATCTCGTCATGAGGACTCCCCTGGATCACCAGACGACAAAATTAAACACTATTATAGAAAGTGCTTTCAGGCTCTTTTCCCAAACGCCATAATCAGAACTGAGTTAAATCGTGAATCTTTTAATGAAAGATTCTAGGAACAGAATTCCCCCAAAAAAAAAAAAAAAAAATACATTTAGGTTCTTTTTATATTTGAATTAATTAGTTTCGCGAAAATTCAAAGTAAACAAAAAAATAAAGACACAACTGACTAACGAAAACTAATGTTTATATTTTAAACGTTTTAATAATGTCGAATACAAAGAGACTCAATTTTACTATATGCTACGTGGCTGCGAGCGAGAGACTGATTTCTATTCGACTAAATCGCCGTTAAACATAGTTCACCGTACGGGCCCGTGCGTGCGCGAGGAGCACTACGCAAGCACTGTACACGCGCGTGTCCCAGACGAGCCAATGAAGATAGAACCGTCGATGACGCACACGCACTTATATTAACAAATTGCCAAGTATGCGTATTCGCAGCTTTGAGCAGCGCTGAAACCGGGCCTCTTCGACGCGTATACAGCGTAGTTTGTTACTAAATTAATCCGAACGAATAATTAAAATTATCCGTCACCGAAAACTCTAATTCATTTCAACATATGAAATTTTCTGACAAACTATATAAAACAATTTTAATTTTCTAGTTTAAAAAAAGGATATATGCAACACTTTTTTTCCCCGGAAAAACCTACACCGGAAATAACATGCCTTAACGTTTCGAACGAGTAAGCACTGTCCACCTTTAGAACAAATGTGTGATAAAGAGTGCAATCATAATCAATTATACTTTTATTCCGAAGATGAATAGTACCTATTTTTTTCAATTTCTGACATAGGGTTGATCGAAAAGAAGTAACACGGTCATATTTATGAAATAAGTATGCGTGCAATTTCCGTAGTTGTTAAAGTTATCCATAGGTATATTTTTGGGAGAAATCACGTCAAAACAATTCATATTAAACTCTAACGTATGGAACAAGATTATCCTATTTATCTTTAAAAAGACAACCTTCCGCCGGTAATGAAGAGTGATAACGTGTTCTACCGAAAATGTGTGCGGGATAATTTTAATTTGTTAAACTTTTTTAAAAATTATTTTATAAACAAATAAAAAGACTTATTAAACAAAGAGTAATAATATACTACACAAAATAAAAAATAATAAACTTATTTTACTTCATTAATATGTTATAAATTTTAAACTTCACTGTATATAGATCGTTACCGTGTAATATATTTTAACTGAAATTAATTTATCGGTATTTTAATCATTTTTTAAATTTCATATATGTTTCTTATAATTGTGTTTTAATTCACTTAACTACGTGTTAATAAATATTAAGTATACATTTATTAATTTTGTTATTATTCGTTCGTTAGACTTTTTATTTTATTTAGCCAGATGTTTCGTTATGTAAAAAAAAAAAAAAAGAATTGCTGGCCGGCTCTCGTTGGCGTGTTGTTCGTCTTCGGTAGTCGCCTTTCGTTCGTTCAGTTTTATTATGTTACTTCGTTATACGTAATTGGCGTCTCGGCCTTTCGTATTTCGTTATTTCGTAATAATTATTTCGTTTCTACCCTTTTTAAAATTATTTTAGAAACAGTCTTTTTTAAGACTTCTATTCGTTCAATCGTATTCAATTAAAATACAATTTACTAATTGACCGGTTTAAAAAATCATTCGAAAATATAATTTGGTCCTCCGGAATATTAATGAAAATATCGTAACATTTTGGTCCTTCCCGAGCCGGATACCGTCGAACAAAGACTTTTCATCGTAAAATTAAGTAAGTCCGTTCCAATTTATATGCGATTAAAAAATTTTTATAAACTAAAGTCGTTTCGTATTCGTTGTCCATTCCGGTCATTAAGATTTTTCGCATATCATCGTTCGATTGAAAGATAAGTTAGAAAGAAATCGTCGCTATATTAAAAGGCAACTAGCATCAATTCGAGCTCGTATTTTAGATTTCTTAAAAGAAATTTCAAATAGCACGGTCGTAGTAAAAGCTGAGAACGAATTCGAATCATTTAAAACTTATCATGCGCAATTTGAAGAGATTTCCAAACAAATTCTCGAATTAGGTGTCGAATCAAATCCAGAAAATGAAGAACGAACAACTTGAAAACGCTCTTTTTAAAGAATGTGAATAATTAGTACCTATACTGAATTTGGTTAAAACCGCGATCGCAGTCGCTAAAGATAAGTTCTCAACGCAAAACGATAGAGATTCGATATTAAATTCCACATCGATTGTTCATAGTAATGTTTCGGCTCAGCCGAGGCTTCCTAAAATTAATATACCCGAATTTAACGGCAACCCTCGCGATTTTTTAAATTGGAAAAATTTATTTTCTAATCTTGTCGTTGATAATCCTGACATACCTAATGTCGAAAAATTATATTTTTTAAAACCAAAATGTTACGATATTTTCATTAATATTCCGGAGGACCAAATTATATTTTCGAATGATTTTTTAAACCGGTCAATTAGTAAATTGTATTTTAATTGAATACGATTGAACGAATAGAATTCTTAAAAAAAACTGTTTCTAAAATAATTTTAAAAAGGGTAGAAACGAAATAATTATTACGAAATAACGAAATACGAAAGGCCGAGACGCCAAATGCGTATAACGAAGTGACATAATAAAACTGAACGAACGAAAGGCGACTACCGAAGACGAACAACACGCCAACGAGAGCCAGCCAGCAATTCTTTTTTTTTTTTTTTTACATAACGAAACATCTGGCTAAATAAAATAAAAAGTCTAACGAACGAATAATAACAAAATTAATAAATGTATACTTAATATTTATTAACATACTCCCCCCCGATGAGCTTGGGCTCATCATTAAACAAACGAACCAATTTGGAGATGGATCTACGCTTGATTCCGGTTTGAGATTTGACATCCACAACACGAACGTCACCATTTGGATCAGGGTAAGTCGTGACTACTACGCCCATGTTCCAGTCACCGGGACGTAATTGATCATCTTTAATTAATACTACATCTCTGACTTGTAGATTATTTTTCCGAGTAAACCATTTGTTACGAACTTGTAAGTCATTTAAATAATCCTTTTCTCCAATTGTTCCAGAATGAGTTTAACACAACTCTATAGGATTTCCATAATTCCATTAAATCTATTGATTCAGGTGGAACAATTGGATCAGAATCCATAGTTTCGGAAATTAAAGGTTTACCGATCAAAAAATGCGAAGCGGTTAAAATCGCTGGACCGTCATCCATATGAACTTTGTATGAAATAGGGCGACTATTCAAAATCGATTCTATTGCGGCAAAGATCGTAGAATAATCTTCATAGGACATAGTTAAATTTTTAGTTGCTCGATTCAGATGATACTTTCCTATACGGATAGCAGCTTCCCAAATGCCTCCGTGATGTGGACTACGAGGTGGTATAAGTACCCATTCTATTCCACGGAAACTAGAAAAATTCAACGAATCTTCAGTATTCAGACGCAATTGATTTTTCGCACTGACAAAATGTGTAGCGCTGTCAGAATGCACACGAGTAGGTGTGCCTCTTCGTGCAATAAAACGACTGAAACTATCCAGAAATTTTGCACTCGATAAATCCGAAACGATTTCGACATAAGAACGATGAGCGATACACTTGATTGTGAACGGACCACAAAAATCGATGCCTACGAAATCGAACGGCCTCGAATACGAAATACCCTCTTTTGGCAGCTGACCCATTATCTGCTCCATAGTGATTCCTTTAAAACGGGTGCATATCACACACTGAAATAGGATTTTCTTTACAGTTTTGTTTAATCCATCAGTTACCCAGAAACGCGACTTTATGAAATTAACGACGAATGTACGAGTAGCATGAAAATAAGTTTCATGTATAAATCGAATGTATAATTTAAAAATGTGACTTTGTGACGAAAGGATAATCGGATGTTTTACGTTGACAGAAAAATCGGAACGCATTAACCGACCGCCTACACGTAGAATATTATTTTCGTCCAAAAAGGGACATAACCGTTTCAACGAGCTGTTTTTGACTAGATTGCCAAATACTTACAATGAATGAATTTCCGTTGCGAAGGATATTAATTGAGAATTACGAACGAGCGAGACGAACGCCTGTTTTCTTTCAGCAACTGACAATATACTTGACTTAATTCGTTGGTCAGGCGCTACTTTGCAATTCGAATAAAATCTTAATAAATAACCAATAACTTTCAAAACTTTCGAGTACGAAGAAAAATTTTCGAAACATACAGTTGGCTTATTAACGTTAACTGTATTAGTGCACACTTGGTTAATTCGATATAATCGATCGACTTCTGTTTTAGTATTTAATTTAAGTGCATCAAAATCACTAATAAAACTAGGTCCTTGTAGCCACAAGACGTTATTTAAAAATTTAGACGGAGAAATTCCTCTTGTACCTAAATTAGCAGGGTTTTCGCGTGTATTCACATAAAACCAACGGTCTACTGAAACTAATTTCGAAATGCTGGAAACACGATTTCCTACGAATTGGTTCCATCTTTCGAGCGGGTGGTTTAACCAGTTCAATACGACAGTAGAATCAGAGAATAAAAAAATATTACTCGAATTAACTTTTAAACTACGCGAAACTCGAACTATTAATTTTGATAATAATAATGCGTTTTGCAGTTCGAGACGAAGTATAGAGTTATTTGCTTAATCGGAGCAACACGAGTTTTAGCGCAAATTAGCCTGAAAGATGATTCGTGCGAATCGCCAAATCTAACGAGGAAAATTGCAGCACAGTATGCCTTTTCGCTGGCATCACAGAACCCAATTAAACGATCTCCACATTTACTAAGAGATGAAAAGGTGCGTGCAATTTTAAAATCTCTCAAATGAGCTAATTCATTATAACACGAACGAAACTTTTGATCAAACTGTTCTGGAATTAGTTCGTCCCAATTTAGTCTGAGTCTCCACAAATTTTGAAGAAAAATTTTCGAACTAACGGTAACTGATGACGCCAAACCTATCACTTAATAAAATTATTTTGGTAATAAGCTCAGTTAATGTGTTTAAGTTTATCCTTATCTGAAATACGTCATCCAGAGGGTTCCAAGTCAATCCTAAAACGTGTATGCTGTTTTCAAAAAATTCGAAGTTCTGTATGGTTTCAACGAATTTAAAAATATTGCAGAATTGCTCATGTATTTACGAAGAAAAAATGAGCACTCTCCAGAGTAGCATGTATAGATTTTTGTAGATGCATTACCGAATCCAAATTATCTCCCCCCGTTAGAAAATCGTCCATATAAAAATCTTCTCTTAAGGCTCGTGAAGCTTCATGATTTGATTCTTGGATATTCTCGCTTAATATGCTCAAACACTGTTGTGCTAAGAACGAGGCAGACGCGGTTCCGTATGTCACTGTAGTTAACCGAAACTCTTGTATGGGTTCTTTAGTCGATTCTCGCCAAACGATTCTTTGCAGGTCGCGATCTTCTGGATGTATGAGAACCTGACGATACATTTTCTCTATATCGGCTACGAAGGCGAATTTATGAAAACAAAATTTGATAAGTAGATCGAATAAATCGGATTGAATTTTCGGACCTGTAGCAAGCAAGTCGTTTAATGAAAGTCCTGTCTGATTTTCTGGACGCATTAAACACAACACGAAGTTTTGTGGTCGTACTAGATGGACGAAGGACCTCACGATGTAGAATATAATATGCCACTTTACAATTATCGAGTATAGGTTTAATAGGTTCCATATGACCTAATTCTAAGTATTCTCGCATAAATTTTATATACTCAATTTTAATTTCTGGTTTCAACGATTTTTCAATACGGATTAACGAACGAATAGCGTGATTATGAGAATTAGATAATTTTTTACGATCATTTTTTAGAGTTAACCGAACGATAAAACGACCATCGGTTGATCGCGAAAACGTTGTTTTAAAATGTTCTATACACATATCGTGCTCGGGGTTTATTTCCTTTTGCGCATTAACGTCTTCGATTTCCCAAAACTTAGTAATTTGTAAATCGATTAATTTTGTAGATATGTGACAAAATAACGGAAAGCTCGATTTAAAAATGAGTATTGCGAATAAAAAGATCGTCGAATAATTTTCTCTCGTAGAGAATACATTTTTCGAAATATTCTGCTCCTATCAAGATATCGATATTATTATAGTTGAGCGATTCGTCCGCCATACGTAGGTCTTTAAATTTATTAGCCGTTTCACGAATAACGTTTGTGGGTGATTTATACGATATAAATGGAACGATATCTGGTTCTATGCGAATTTCAAATTTCGAAACTCAAGAGCGAATATTAAAGAAACTAGATTTGCTGCAATCGATAATATCTGAAGTTATACCTACTATAGACGTTTTACTTTAGTTATGAAAACACGGTAAATTATTTTTTCGAACGAAATTTTCGGTAACTAGCGTAACCTGCGAAGCAGAGTCAAGAAGTGCTCTTGCTAATACGTAGCGATTATTTCGGACCTTAACTTTTAAAGCTGCCGTTGGTAATATTACCAGATTATTTGTTGAAACTTGTTGGCAAGTTTTATTAGAGAAACTGACTAACTCAACTGATTTCTGTGAATTTGGATTACTCTCAACTGTTGAAGGATTTTCGATTTTAAAACATTCCGCCGAATTGTTTTTGAGACGCTGTTTGAAATTGTTGCGGTGTAACATTGTATTGATTTTGATTACAATTTGTGCATTTTCGATTTCTGCACTCGGATACGCGATGATCTTTCGCAAAACATAAAATGCATACACGATTAGTTTTTACGATATCGTAACGTTCACTCGAAGTTCGTTTAATAAATTCTGGACATCTCCAAAGTGGATGTAAGTTTTTACAAATTACGCACGTGGCTGTGGAAGACGCTACGAACGTCGATTTATTTTTTGAGTAACTACTAAACGACTGCGTTTTCACGGTTATTTTAGAGACTTCATTGCAACGAAAGTGCTGACTTTCAATCGCTTGAACTCGAGTTTCAAGGAACTTTTTGATTTCCTCATACGTAGGATACTTAGTATTATCCGTTAAAGACTTTACCCAGTCGTGACGTGTTTCGTCGTCCAATTTCATCGACATCAAAAACGAAATCCAAGATTGCCAATTGTCGCGACCTTCATTCGCGACTTTCAAGCCTCGAAGTGTTATATTTATACAGTCTAATAATTCCTGAATGTCGGAGTCATTTTTGACGCGGCGCAAATGAAAAAGATCGAGAAAATGCGATTCGATTATCACTCGTTTATTTTCGTAACGATTTAAAACGGTCGACCAAGCTTCGACGAAAGAATGATCGTTAATTTCGAAATCTCGAACTATCAGAGCTGCTTTATCTTTTAAAGCTTGTTTTAAAAAATATAATTTTTTGACATTAGGTATGTCAGGATTATCAACGACAAGATTAGAAAATAAATTTTTCCAATTTAAAAAATAGCAAGGGTCGCCGTTAAATTCGGGTATATCAATTTTAGGAAACTACGATTATAGATTATTGATGTTGATTTTTAATTAAAAAACAAATTTTTATAATAATGTTAAATTATTTCAACAAATTGTATTAGCAAAATAAATTCTTTACTTTCTTATATCAATTTCAATTTTCTCGACTTTTAAAGTTCGTGAATCCATTATTAAACGTAACTATTTATTGCAACACACTTACGTAAAATGCATCCAATAAAGTTATAAACTAGAATCTATTATTTGTAAAATAAAGTAGAATAAAACATTACCAATACTCTGTGATTAAACATTACGGTTGTTGGATTTTCAGTCAAATTTTTTATTTTTGGAGTTAACTGTAAAATATCGTCCGGTATATATTTATCTCCCATTTTCGGAAAGGAACTGTATACTAAACCTGCATCTAATCCAGCAACTAAAGCTCCTGAAAAAAATACGATTAGGTAATAGAGCCGAAGAACCTGCCACGACATACTAAAAAGTAGGTTTATCAATGAATTTAGCGAAAATAAGCATAATAACTTATAACACGGAAAAAAATATTACATTAAGCGATTTAAAAAATATGAATACATTCCCGAATATAAATAGTTAGGTTAACATTAGTGTTTGAGAATAAAATGAACAAGGAACTGAAAACATGAACTGTCAATGCTCAGAGATTATTCTAAGTTTAGAAAATAATTTTAAATAGTAAAAGAAATTAAATATAAAAATTAAAATTCTCGAAAGCTGTGTTTTCCGTCACTTACATATGCAGCTCAAATTTGAACTCTGAAAATCATTCACAGCAAAATGCTCAAAATTAACTGAATATTAGACGAAAAGACAAAATGAAGATCTTAGATATAAAAACTAAAACAGTGAAAAATCCTAAGTTTCTAATACACAGGTTACTGAATTGCTTCTTTCTTCCTATTATTTCATATTTCCAAAGAAATATACTTAAATGAAATTTATAACCAGATGCTTTTGATAATCAAGTAATACGGTATTCTTTTATTTCCAATTTTTTGCAATATACTTTTCTTTCCAATGTTACTGATGAAATTATTTCTTCATAAAAACTAAAACTAAATAAGTTCCATTAGCTCAAAAGACATGACAAAAAAAGGCAACCAAAAAAATAAGCCCTATATGATAAAGGATATAGATAACACATATTAAATAAGTCAGCAATAGCCGGGTTATAAATGAAAATTAGCACGAACCACAACAGTTTTCCAACTATAGCACGAATATCAATTTTGATAAAAATGACAAGCAAAAAATCCCAAAAAGCTTCATCGTTTTAGCACAACCGGTAAGTTATTGTAAATACAAATTTAAAGCGTATAATTTAATTTTTCTTTTAAATTAAATACATTGATATTAAAACAGAAAAACTGTCTAAATTTATTTTTGTAATTACACTGCATAGTGTTTTAACCGATCCAGAACCAGTATAGAATCATTTTATGTATTAAAAAATTTTCTTGTATCAAAACAAGTTAATAATTATTAAAGTTTGTAATCTAAAATTGTACTAAAAGTTCATTGTCTATTTATCTCACTATTACATAACAATTTAAATTTATATGAATTTTTCTTTTTTACTACCGTCCACAAAATTCTACAATTTTACATATTTTCTTTGACCATCATTCGTTAAAAATGAAATTTCGCTGTTAAAAAAACGCAACTCTAACCAATAAAAAACAAATTTGTGAAGACAAATAAATCAACATACCTGATATAGCAGTTAAAAATATTAATCCTTTATTGGAATGTGTAAGAATTTTAAACCGTTTTATTGAATTTTCCAGAACTGACCATTCCTGTACAGGTAATATAAGATCAAGTCCAGAACGGAAAAACATCATGTACAGAATAAACGCGAGTGTTAAATGAGCTGCTAATCTGTATTGCGAAACTCTTGGAACATCATTGGGACCATCAAATTTATCTTCCAATCCCGACTTTACCATGTACCAACCCATTAGGCCCTTAATTAAATACAGAAGATAAAAATTTGATGAAGTATGTTAAAAATGGCACTTTTATTAAAATAAAAGAGTAACAATTTAGAACTGACTTGATACCTGAGCGGCAATTAATGATCCCATAATGATGATTTTTCGTTTCATAGGGGGTGACAGTCTTTTCTGGTACCAAAATATAGTCGCTGGAATAAGAAATACTCCTCCTATTAATCGACCCCACATTCTATGACCATATTCCATCCACCAAATCCATTTAAATTCTTCTAGTGTAATACGCTGATTTTTTCTGTAGTTATATTTTGTTTTGGCAAAATCAACAGTGTTAAAATATAATATGCGCAGAATAATTCAAATACATAAATTTTTCATACGAAATGAATGACACACAGAACTTACATTTTAAATTCAGGGTATTGTTTATATTTTTCAAATTCAATTAACCATTCGTCATTACTTAGTGGTAGTTTTTCACCCATTAGTTTCCATGAGACCATCGATAAACCTGATTCAGTAAGTCTTGTAATACCACCTTCAAAAATACATGATCGTAAAGTTAAAAAATGTAAAGGCAAGTTTAAACACAGGGAAACATGAAGTCACCGTGAATTTAAATTTAATTTGTAAAATGTTTAATGTAGATATTTAATTGTAAAATAATACCTAAAGAAACTGCTACAAAAACCATGCCACTGCATGCTAATAACCAATAACCAACGGGTTTAATTGAAGGAGATGACTTTATTTCTTGCGAACAACAGCGTGCCAATATTTTAACTGGACTCTGTAACTTTGTATAATTTAACTATCGTAAATAATTAATAAACATTTTTCATTACTTTTTAGTCCAAGTCGTTTAACAAAAATAATATAGAAGTTCAACATGATGCAATAGGGATTAAATAGTATTTAGTACAGTAACATTAGGTAGATACGTAAAAATTAAAAACAGGTATAAGAATTAAAAGAACTGTTTATTTACAGAATACAATAAATAAAAACATATTTTATATTTCAATAAGAATTTACATACTTTGGGTACATTTAATAATTTTCTACCGAATGTTGACAAAGACGCACTTTTATAAAAATAACATTGAGTTAAACGTGATGAAAATAGTACAGTTTTTAGCATGTTTAGTATGTATTATTAACAATAATTTCTGAAAATAATTGCACTATCAGAATTTTAGAATATTAACCGGTCCTAACATTTTATTGTATTTTTAAAATAACGTTTTAGCCTGCATTCAATTATTAAATGAAGAGGGCAACCGATATCATAAATAATAATTCTGCGATGACAGTCCTTTCGAGTATGATCGTATCCGCGGGGGTTTTGGTGGTTAGCCCCCTCTGCCCATGAGATCTGAAATAGTTATAAATACACAAAAGTCGGAAAAAAATCAAAAATTTAAAATGAATATTGGTGATTTTTTAAGGTGTTCTTACTTTTAAAAGAAAAAAGAAAAAATATGCTCTATATTTTTAGATACTTCATTAATATTTTATGCAAAATTTTTTATTTTACGAGGATAATCAATAACATATATCATATCTATTAATGTTTATATGGTAATTCATTTATGAATATTATTAATATATAAATTAAAATGATGGAAATTATTAACAGTATGAATATTAGCGGAAAATGTATTGTTATTTATAAAATAAATATGTGAAGAAAATTTTCAATCCCCCCCCCCCCCCCCCCCCCCCCTTCAAAAAACTGTGCATGGGCCTGTTTCCAAGAACACATATATATATATATAATCATAAAATACATATATACTCACTCTTAGTTCAGATAAAACAATATCAAATTTTTTATAAGACTCGTCATTATACATAGAGTTTTCATAGCTGTTGTGTTTATCAAGGTTCCCAATTTTAGTCAAAAAACATCAAATTTTTATTGAAAAATGGCACATTTTAGAGAAAAGCACTAAATTTTTACATTTCAATTAGAAAGAGCATCGCATTCATAACAACCTGATGGAGTTTATATACATTGTTGTAGAATCATACATTGACAAAATTGTTAAATTAAAAAAAATAAACACATTTTTTTTGCATACATTTACGAGTATTACACAGTAAAAAAAATGTACAGAAATGTTGAAAACTACATTTAATACTTATTCAGATATAATTATGTAATATTCATATTCATATCTAATATAACAAAATTAGTTTGATTAAAGTAACACTAAACTTTTTATGGAATTCACTGTACATAGTTTCCAACATAAGGTGATGTAACTACATATTATTCTTTTATTATCTTTCCAACTTATCATATTTTAGTTTTTTCTAGAGTGTACACTATATGTTTAATACCTACTTTGTATATTATAAAATATCTTATATTACTTAATTTACCACACACACCACTCACACAATTATAATAATAAATTAGGTTTATTCCTAATTATAGATTACTGTACATCCTTACATTTTCTAATTTCTCTATTATCTATAATACTTATAGAATATATTTTCAGATGTAATCAAACAAATTCACTAATTGGAGTACCATTCAGTTCATCTTTAAATACACTGAGTTCCTTTTTATTTCCTAGTGACTAGTATAGTTGACTTTTTAGATAATCATTTGTATCAAAATACTGCGCATTATCTTTAATATCTTTATAGAAATCAGTTCTTTTCGGCTCATAAATATATGAATTAGCATCACAATACGAACGATTAATTTATTCATACATCTTACACATTACATTGCAATGAAAGTCAAACATTATCAGTTTGCTTATATCTAAAATAGCTATTCCAATATAAATTGATTTATTAAATTCAATTCTTGTTGGATTTAAATGTACCATAGTTAAAAATGGCCGTTTATTAAGTATACTTCTGTCCTTAAAATTACTTTTTTCTGACCAGCTTAATAAACTTTAAGGGTTTGGATTTATAAACACTAAAAACCCCAATATATGTACTAAAAACCTCAAAATCATATGCATAAAAATATACACTAAAAATGTCATACTAGATAAAGTATATTAAAAAAATAAAATAAAATCTTTTGTTTCTTTCCTTAAATTTTTATCAACATGCTGCATTTTCTTCTATTCAAATAATTTATATTATAAAAACATTAAGTTATAAATCTAAATTTAAAAATTATCATGTTTAGTTATAAGAATTTTTTCGAAATTTTCAAACAAAAATTATGTCTTGTAACTTTCAGTGCAGAGAACGATCTCTCTACATCACAAAACACAACTGATAAATATTTAAAAGTGGTCAGGGCCGTATCTAGACCAAAATTTTGGTGATAGTGAGGTTGAGGGGGCGGGGGGATGAACATATTTTTATAATTATACACACACACACACACACACACACACACACACACACACACACATATATATATATATATATATATATATATATATATATATAGTGGTGGACCAACGGGAGGAACAGGGGACACCCCTTCCGGCAAAAAACCAAAGCCTCTATGAAAAAATTTGTTATAACAGAGAAACTTAATTATGCTATAAAAGATTTGTTTACCTACGAATTTAATTATAACTAATATTTAATACTATTTTCTAGTAAAACTATTAATGTCCTTTTTTTATTCTATTTTAAACCCAACTGCCGTCGACCTTTTGCCATTTTTGTTTATTTTTAATTTTTATTTTGTAATGTAAATAAAAATAGTTCAATAAGGAATATATATATATTTTTTACTTACTCATGAATAAAGAATTCGGATCGGATTACTAACAAAAATTTTAAAAAAGTGAAGTCTAATAAAAATACCATTTTGATTACTATTTCTAAACTACCATTTTAGCTAGAATTTTATAATTTCGTTTTATTTTTCACCTAAAAATAAAACAAAATTTAAATTAAAAATTGTAATAATTATGTATTTTTAAAACATTTTTAAATTTCTAAAGAGGTAGTCGCTATTTGATTTTCTTTATGAAACAAGGGGTATTCTCAAATCTACTGCCTACCGTAAAAGATTTTATGTAATTATATAATCCCCCCTCCATGTCCTTCTGGATCCGCCCCTGATATATTAGTTACAACGTAATTCTTAGGTTACCCCCCATTAGAAAAAATATCCCAATTTTATGTAACGTTTATTATATTTTATAGGATTTTTGTTATTGTTATTTATAAAATGTCACAATTTTATGTAATGAAATATATAAAGAAAAATGTAACGAAAAAATATCTTAATTTTATATAATGGAAGTTAAATGTTAGGATAGGATTTTTGTGATTATGTTATTTTTTTTGTGTTAAGGCCAGTAAGAATGACGTTGTAAATTTTGATCATTTTATACAAAGTACAGAAGAGAAAGAGACAGAAATGAAAGCAAGAGGGGTCAAGGAGCATAGCACTTTGCGAGGCCAAAATAGCCGAGTTATATATATGTGTACATATACATATATGCGCGCGCGCGTGTGTGTGTGTCATCATGAAATATATTTATTTATAAATGGCGCACTAAAGCCTTGTAGTCAATTATTGTATATGCAATATTTGAACACTACAATAAGAACAAATAAAAAATAGTCGTTTCCATAAAATTTATAACAATTTTAACTTTCTTTTCTTTTGTCAAAAATTGAAAAAAAATGAATTTATTCTAAATTTTGGTCCATTTAATTCAAGCAGTTATTATTTCGCAGACATTTGGGGGGGGGCGGAAAACCCTCCTCAGATGCGTCCCTGAATGTGGTCACTTTAGATGGGGTGTAAGAAATTTCGTTTTCACCTGACACTTGATCTAAAATTTTCACAATTGCTTGTAACAAATTCCATCTAGGACTACAATGAAGTACAGCTCTAACTTAGTTTTTAAAGCCTCACTAATTAAATTAGGCCATAATCTGACAATACAGTACTTTACTGTCTGTTGAAAATGCAGTATTGTTGGCAATTCAATATCGTTTCACCAAGACTTGTTTTATTTTTTGTCATTTTAGCAGTGCTGCAAAAGGAAAAACTTACATCAAAATATAAAATGTAAAACACAATCTAATATGCATACATATAAATAAAATTGAAGTGTCTATCCGTGATTTAAATTCTTTTTTCTAAGCTCATATGTTTTTTCGCACGTGATCAAAATCTAAACACATGTTTTTTTATTTTTCGTCTATCTGTCTTTCTGTTTGTTTGTCCGGGCTAATCTCAGAAATGGCTGGCCTGCGGCGAAAGCACATCCGTGCTGTGTGCCGTGCAATCTTGAATTGACGGAAGATTGTACAAAATCCCTTTAAAATTAGTCAAGGCAGCTAGTGGGATGATCTGCGCAAAAGTGTTCTAGAACATTCTGCGCAAAAGTGTTCTAGAACATTCTGCGAAGCCTTATATAATTTTGTTACAGAACACATATTGTTCTTCGCTTAATATAACCGTCTTAATTGCTGCCGTCGTTTTTCGGGTTAATTTAGCACGTTAACTTCCATTCAGTCAGATCTCCGTGTACCAAGATTTTTGAGAAAGATTACTATCGTGTTTTAGTCGTTTTTTTTTGTTAAAATATAATTAAATTCTTGAATTTTCTGCGACTATGCGAACGATTTGAGAATAATAGGCCGCTGCTCACATATAGCAGCACTTATTTATTATTTATTTAATGCTAGGTACCAATCTAAGACCTTGCGACCAGCAGAAAGCTTGAATGATGTTTTTGTAAGAACGAATTTTGCGCCTTTAATAAATGTGGACAGTGACGAGAATTATGGAGTTCGTTACAACTTTGGTGGCATTGGTAATGAGTGAAAATTAAAATAAACATTCGATTCCAATTATCATTTCTGCACATCTACGTTGGAAACCATTCTAAAAATGTAACGATCAAAAAAAAGATTCAGTTTAAGTTTTCATGGCTTTCTAATAATTTTTAAGACTAACCTTCGTAGAGTATTTTTTTAAATTTATTGTGTGATACTTATGATTCGCAAAATTGAAATACATGACGTTATTTTTTTTCGGGAACCTATGATTAAAGATTTTTTCTGTAATTATAATTCAAAGCTTTCCTCTTGTTCTATCGTTCCATTGTCCTAGACAAGCACTCAATATCTTGAATAATATAACCTAAAAAAAATATTCGAAGGTCTGGTGTGATTTTAGCAGATTTTCAAATGATAACTTTGAGTTTAAAAGCAAAGAAAGCCCTTTTTCGGCCGAAAAAACAGTTTTCGCCTTTTTTCTCCTGTTTCACCATTCCAAAAATTCTGAAAAATTTCAAGAACTTTTTTAGCATCAAAATACACAAAATATATTTTTTTTGAGAAGACCATATTTTTTGTTTCATTTTTATCGAGCTTTAAAAATTTGAAACGCTTATAAAAATTTGAATTTCCCGCCAAAAAAAAACTGAAAAAATTTGTGGTGATGTAATTTGAAAATCCGTACAAGATCATTCAAAGTTTTTTCAAATTGGTGAACTAGAGACTGAGATATCATAAAAAAACTGGAAAACATACAATATTCGATTTTGAGGTTAGTTTAGCATATTTTGGGTTGAAAACTCAGAAATCGTCATCATTTTTAGTGCTGAATAAGAGGGCATACTTATCATCCCGATCCGTTCATAGGCAGTTTTGACCCGCTTATCCGGCTAAGCTCTTTACAATGAGTTAAAATTCAAAATTCAAATAGTTTTGATAATATTGATTATTTTTCTGCAACAATAGATTACTGACAATGAAATCGTTTTTAAATGTAACGGTAAATTGCAGTAATTATTTTAAATTATATTCTTTAGTGTGATGGTCAAAGGATACTGGATGCGCTATATATAAAGCGGTGAATCTGTTAGCTAACTTCTCCGCGTTAATACCTACCTCACCTGCACGAGGTGACTCTTGCACGCTTTGATTAATATGAACAAATAGGTACCCAATCCCATAGTAGTAATATTGGGATTGCAACTCCCATTTTGCCATAGCCCAGTTTAATTGGTACGTATAAAGCAGTTTGATAATAGTTAATATGGACAGATAAAATACTTGGAATACGACAGGATAAATTTCGGAATTACACATTAAAATTTAAAAAAAAAACACAATCAAGCTTTGTTAAACTTCGGTTCTAACTTTGAGGAGGAATTTTTCCGAATCGCATTTGCATTCACAACTGAGCATTATGGATTATGGTCCGAAGAGAGACACTACTCCAGGTGGTAACCGTTTAAGGTAATTCATCACTCCTAGGAGTGTTAGTAGGTGATCATTTTCTGGGATGCCTTCGGAATAGATCGCTTTCGATAAGCCATAAAAATGCTTTGATGGAAGGTCTCAAGAAATATTGGCGGATGTTAAGGAAGGAAAAAAGACAAGATATAAAATGAAGACTTAGTTGTTAAGCGTAGTCCACAGAGGCTGAAATCGAAAAAAAAAAAAAAGTTCTTTAGAGTTAGAAACAAGAGAAATTCAAAGGTCGAAATTCGTTTTTTAAATTACTGATATGGATATGTAAATTAGAAATAGACTGAATTTTTTTATATCCTCTGTAAAGCATTTTATAGCACTGGTAAGTCTGTTTATAAATATTTGGGTATATATTTTTTAATCCTATTGTTAAAAATATGTATTGTGTTTAAAAATACCCAAGCTATTTATGACCATAAGCCGATTTTTTACTTTAGTTGATTCTTAAGATGCGATTAGAAAAGACTTTTGTGTATTATATTTAATTATCCCAAATAAAACAATTGAACCATTTCCAACGCAATTTTCTTACTGCTATTTATGATAGTACTGCATGAGAACATTTGGCAAGATGTGGCAAATTACGCCTACAATTATCAATAGCCAATAATTTTTTTTAAAATAATATTACCATACCATTTTCATTTTTTAAACTTAATTGCGTGATCTCTTTTAGCTTATTTAGATTTGTTTTAAATTAATTTATTTTTAAATTAAATTAAATTTAGATATCTTTTAATCATGCCTAAAAAAAAGTCAAATCTTTCATTAAACACGAGGGAGGCCAAAAGAAAAAGATTATCACATACTAATGAATCTCAGCAAGAAATAAAACATCGTTTTACAAACCAACGAATGTGACAATTTACCTCTAGATTAAGTGAAAGTAGCTTTAAAAGAGTCGAACGGCTACAGTTAGAAAGAACCCGTCGTTTATTATCAAGAAGTCAAGAGTCAGACAAGTCTAGATATCAGCGTTTAGAAGATGGTCATATTCGACATGTGTCTCATGAAGACAAGAGTCAGACGATTCTAGAACGTAGCGTATAGAAGCCGATCATAATCGTCACCAAAATCAATGTATAGCTGAAAGTGAAGAGCAACATGATGTCCATGTGACAACACAATGTGATCGATATTTTGAATTGCAAAGAAAAGGATCAATAGCTTGGCACAATACCGTGAAAACATGAGAATAATGCACCAATCAGAATCGAACAAAGAACGATCTAACCGTGTAGAAACTGACAGGCAAACGAGAATTATGGATCGGGGTATTGAAAGTTGAAGAACAAACAGCAACGATTGAATAATGATCAACTTAAAAGAACTAACCGGTGTAATATTGTCTGGCAAGAAAAATACAATAATGGGTTTAATTACAATTTCCAAATTAATTATTCTGCAGCAGTAGAGATAGACCCTTTAAATATATCTTGCAACTTCTGTAAAGCTTTAAGATGGAAAGAGGAAACAAAAGGAATTTGTTGTTCTGGAAAAGTATGTTTTGATTTAATTCAACAACCTCTTCAACCCCTTAAATGTTTGCTGTATGGTGAACATAGTCGATCTTTACATTTCCTTAATAATATTTGATGTTATAATTCATATTTTCAAATGACATCTTTTGGGGCGAAAAAACTACTGGATTTGATCAAATAATTCTAAAATATTCATCTAAAGCTCTTCTTTGTCGAAAGAGTGTCGCTCAAGTAAATGCGGACATCAAAACTTCTGTTAATAGTTCAGAAGGTAGGTGTAGAATTTTAAAATAAAAAAAGAAAAAACAATGCAAATTTTCTAGTTTTATCACTAAACGCGTGAAAATATATACTTAGCAGAGAGTTTTATTCTTTACACAGATGTGTTATATTCAACATTTTTTGCTGTTAAACTGGCATGCGCATTTTAGACGAGACTCTAAAATAAATATTGTTCTTTGCAAAAAATTTTGATCGTCGTCGCGTTTAGAATACAAAAAGTGTATATTGGAAAATGTAAATATCGCTTTATAACTGAGTAAATATGTTCGTCGATTTTAAATAATAAATCACTCATCATATTGAGCATTATTTTTTACTTATGTGTTGTGTTTGTAATAACAGTTCGATGATTATTAATGATGTATATTCCATAACTATATTTATAAACATGTAAAAAGTACTATTAATTATATATCGGAACATTTAAGAGCCGGCATGACATTACGTAATATCTAACCTACAAATATATGTAAACAAATCATAGCATATATGCCAAATTGAATCAGTGTGACCATAACAGTCACCCCCCTGTAATGAATAAGGTGTACACTTAACAAAGAATCAACAATTAAATGAAAATAAAGAGATAATAAAAAATACAAATTATAAATTTAACCGCTGTACTGGTTTCCTTGGTCTTGATGATCGGCGGAGAATCGTTTGTTGCTGTTGTGCTGGTACTACTGGAGAGCTTACCAAATCTGCCGATTGGTGTGCGGGTTGTATAGCTACAGGATCACTGTGTGCCTGCTGAGGTGTACTGATATTATTAAATCTAACTGATGGTAGTGTAAATTGAACTGTTTTTTCTGTACGTTTTGTTGAAACTGGATCACTTACAACAGGAGCACATTCAGTTGGTCGCAACTGATTTACATGACGTTTAATAATGTACTTATTGTCAAGTCGTATATGGTAGTGTAGACGACCTAATTTTTCAATTACAGTCCCTACACACCATTTCTCTGACCCAAAGTAATTTCGTGATAGTACTCTTGTGCCCACTCTGAACTGTGGCACCGTTGACTTCAACTTAGGACGATCCAGCGGTTTTAATAAATGCAATCGTGTACGCAACTGTAGTCCATAATGTAACTCTGCTGGCGACTTCCCATTTGCAAGAGGAGTCACTCGATATTGAAATAATATCTGCTGCATTTTTTTTTCTATATTAGACGGGATTCCTGCAAGCAATGCCTTAAGTTTCTTCTTAACAATCTGTACAGCTCGTTCAACTTGGCCATTGGTCGCTGGGTGGCATGGTGCTGCCGTACGATGTGAAATTCCAAGCGATGTACAAAATTCTTCAAATTCACCTGAGCGAAAATAAGTTGCGTTATCTGTTACCAAGATGTGTGGAAGTCCTTGATTTGTGAAAATACGTTTTAAAACCTTAATTGGTGCCATGGATGTTGGTGCAGATTCAAATACTTCAATATCCATCCATTTGGAGAATGCATCTATAATAATAAAAATATGCTTGCCATTAATAGGTCCAGCAAAATCTGCATGTATGCGCTGCCATGCTGCTGTAGGTGTTTCCCACGGATGCAATGGTGCTTTTGAAGGCATGTTTTGTACAGTTGCATAGGCAGGACATGATTTCACCATTGATTCTATGTCTTTATCAATATTTTGCCAGTAACAAATTGAGTGTGCCAATGCTTTCATCTTAACAATACCACAGTGGGTACTATGGAGTTCCTGAAGTACATATTTCTGTAACGACTCAGGAATAAGGACACGATTACCTCGCATAATGATACCATTATGTAAAGAGTATTCAGCATTTCTTGTTTTGGATGATTGTAATTCTGCATACAGTTTACTGAGCATTTCATCTTTGGCCGTTTCCCTTTGAAGTTCTTTATATGTTACTGTTTTCTTCTGTATTGTACTCAAAAAATGAATAGTGAGTTCATTGAGACTGTATGGTTCATCTACTGCATCAGGATTTTGTACTTGAAGTGGTGCTCGCGATAAATAATCTGCTGCTCGATGTTCTCTCCGTGCTCGACGTTGAATTGTGCACTGTAACTGCCTTAAAAACAGTGCATATCTAGTCAAGCGAACTGCTGAAATTTCTGGTAAAGCTTTGCATGGATTAAAAATTGACTGTAACGGCCGATTATCTGTTATTAGTGTAAACTGTCTTCCAAATAAATACTGGTAAATCTTCTTTGCAGTCCAGTAGATTGCAGTGGCTTCTTTGTCTAAATGACTGTAATTTTGCTCTGCTTTGGTTAGCGCCCTCGAAATAAAAGCAATTGGCTTTAAATCTTCATTTATTTTATGTGATAAAATAGCACCTAGGCCATAAGGGCGAGCATCTGTTTCAAGCACTAATGGTAATGAAGGTGAGTATGTCACCAGGACCTGGTCACTTGCTATTGCTTCTTTCACTACTTTAAATGCTTGCTTGCACTGTGGTGTCCAGAGAAACTTTACGTCTTTTTGCAACAATCTGTAGAGGGGATGTAAGATGGATGCTGCATTTTGAATAAATTTTGTGTAATACATTGCTAATCCCAAAAATGATCGCAATTCGTCTATGTTTTGAGGTTCAGGAGCACTAACTATGGCTTGAACCTTCTCCTTATCTTTTTCAAGGCCTTTCTCTGAAATTGTATGGCCCAGATACCGAACACGCCGGGCAAAAAATTTACATTTGTCTTTGTTTAAATGAATATCAAATTGTCGGAGACGTTGTAGACAAACAGTGAGATTATTATGGCACTCTTGTTTAGTTTTTCCATGTATCAAAATATCATCGAAATAATCAATGCACCCCTGGACTCCATTTAAAATTGGTGCCATTACTGAATGGAAAATACTTGGTGCTGTGGCCAGTCCAAAGAAAAGACGTGTTGCCAAATAAGTGCCTTTATGTGTACTAAGTGCCGCAATTTTGGAACTTTCTTCATCTAAAGCTATATGAAGATATGCTTTATAGATATCTAGTAAGCAAAAATATGTACTGCCATGTACTTTCTGAAATAGTTCCTCCACTCGTGGAATCGGATAATGTGCTGGTTCCAGTTGGCTGTTAACTGTAATTTTGAAATCACCACAAATTCGAATTAATCCATTGACTTTTGGTACAATTACAATAGGAGTTCCCCACTGGCAGTAGTCAGTTTTTTTAATAAATCCCTGTTTTTCCAATAATTCAAGTTCTGCTTCTAGTTGCGGAAGTAAAGCGTATGGCACTGGTCGTGGGGGACGATACACTGGTGATGCATCTTCTTTTAAATTTAACACGCATGTAACATCTGGAATTTTCCCTACACGCATTTCGAAAACATCAGCGAATTTTTTCTGTATTGGCTCACTAATATCAGTATGTTGAATTACGAATTCATGATCATCGTCATTTGATTTAGGTAATTTTATAATTTCAAGTTTATGAATCCAAATACGGCCTAAAATAGGCGAAAAATTTTCCGATACAATGAACAGTATTTCATGTGATGTTTTATTTTGGTATGTCACAGGTATTGATACATATCCTTCAGGAATAATTAATTGTTTATTATACGCGCGGAAACGAATTTGGGGACACTTTTTAATTTCAACGTTACATTTTAATTTATCAAAATCCGTACGCGATAATATTGTTACAGGACTACCTGTATCTAGTTCAAACCTTTGTACTTTATTACTTAATTTAACATCAACAAAAATTTTACGCGCGAACCGATTATTTTGATTTAAAGATAGTTCATTAATTTTTATTTGACCTGCATTTACTGCAAGCGTGTTTATCGCGAAATTTTCATCAGCACTGTCATCATAATAAACTACTTTAATGTCTTTTTTATTTTTAGATGAAATACACCCACTTCTGCGATATGTCCATTTTTACCACAACTTGTACATTTTAAATTATTACGTATACGACACTGACGCGCAGTATGATTAGGCTTACTGCAAGCTAAACATACATCTTCTAAGCCTAATTTCGAAAGTTTTTCTCGATCGTACGGTCGGTTTTTTGGCGGGTAACGATTAACATTAAAATTACGATCATGACTGTTATTCTCGTTTCTGTACGGCGTTTGCGATCTATTTCTAGAATAGGAGCGAGAACGTTCTCTAACGTTTAAATTATTCATTCCAGTTTTACTAACTTTGTTAACAGACGCTTGAACGCTAGGAGGCTTTTCACCATTATACTCCTCGAGGTTTTGTTTATGCGCTGCTTCCAGTGCTAGCGCCGCTTCTAACGTTTTATCTAAAGTCGCATCAGGTTGCATGACCAAAATTTTTTCTCGTATGTGATTATTACGAACGCCTCGAATAAATT
The DNA here is from genome assembly GCA_039619475.1 of Icerya purchasi. Lineage (NCBI taxonomy): Eukaryota > Metazoa > Arthropoda > Insecta > Hemiptera > Monophlebidae > Icerya > Icerya purchasi. The sequence goes on from CM077116.1 coordinate 417,697,726, forward strand.
GCGATTGGAAAATTGAATCGATTTGACATTTGCAATTGACGTTCGGACAAACCCAGTTACATTTTTGTGCTATTACTTTTAAAGCCGAAATGTACGATGTTAACGATTCGGTTTTCTCTTGTACTCGCGATAAAAATTTGTGACGCTCTGTATGCACGTACGTTATCGGATCGAAACGTTTTTCAAGAATGTTAACAAGTTCATCATACGGTTTTTCAGAAGGCTTTTGCGGAGCCGTTAAAGCAGATAATTGTTTAAATTGTGTTCGTTTTAAACAACCTAATAAGACACTACGTTTGCTTTTTTCCGTTTCTGCATTTGTACTGCTACTAGCATCTTTATTTAATCCAATGCCACGCATCGATAAAAAATTTTCTAAGCGCTCTTTATAGGAGGAAAAATCTTCCTCTTCAGGATCGAACGGTTTTAAAGTAATATTGTGACTTACCACCGCCGGTAATATTTTGGATGGTGTAGATACGGCATCCGCTTCTGTATTAGACGATGGTAGGCGTTGTAGTATATTTTGAATGGCTTCACTCTGTGTACGTAGAGATGCCATCAGCCGCATTAACACTTCTTCTCCGGCCATAGCACTATTTTTGGCTGATCACTTGTACGAACGAAACGAACGAATGTAACGAACTAATTTTAGACGATAACGAAAAATAGAGTTGTTGGAAAAATTTTCTTTATACACTATTTGCATTATAATAAATGTAATAACTTACTGAATTAAACAAAAAAAAACAAAATACGGTTACCGCGTATTTCCATTGTATAATATTTAGATGTAATATTAATTTAAGTCAGTTTATCCTCGTCGCCAAATAACTGTTGTGTTTGTAATAACAGTTCGATGATTATTAATGATGTATATTCCATAACTACATTTATAAACATGTAAAAAGTACTATTAATTATATATCGGAACATTTAAGAGCCGGCATGACATTACGTAATATCTAACCTACAAATATATGTAAACAAATCATAGCATAGTGTGACCATAACAGTATGAATACAAATAAGTAAATGCATTATTTTCACATTGCATCGTTTATTTTCTAAAACAAACTAATACAAGTTATTATTGTCTAATTACGTGTTGGAGAAATAAGACAGATTTTCAGGGGAATTTGAGCATGTTTTTGGTAATGCTGTCGCAGTTAGCATTTTAAATAGAAGAAATTTATCTGAATACCGCTTAAAAAGGAAAATTTTCTTATCACCAAAATTTCTGGTTTGGAGTGATCTGCAGGTATTTCTTTAAAATAGTGAGGGAAGGAAGTTCCAAATATTCAGTAGTGAATTTGTTGGCGAGTGATTGACTCTTGGTTATTAGACGTTGAAAACGAGTCTTGGCTCTGATGGAAGAAACAAATGTACTAAATAAGCGAATGTTGAACATCTCAGAATTACAAAGCTAAAATGGCTAAATTTTCTTTTGAGGTATATGGATGAATCAGAGTTATCTCTCGTAATAGTTACATCGTCATTTTATAATCTCCGTTTGGATGATATTCAAATAAATTTGTACGAAGTAATGTTTTAAAAACTAACGTTTTAAGTTCACCGTGTTTTTCGGTAATCATACACAACAGCAAAACTTTTCGCAACTCCATCATGACATAAATTTACAATATTTCCCAGTTTTATGAACATGCCGTTAACGTTTTATTGAATTCTTAAAATTTAGTGTAGTAAAATATTTGTGATATTTCAGCTGGAGAAGCTTTTATTTCAGCTGACCATATTTATTTCGTCCTTTACACTGTTTAGCTTTGTTAGTCTATAGATTACAGAAACTGCACCGATTGTAAAATTCAAATCATGTATTTTATAGGGCTGTTAAAAACCGGGTAACCGGGTAACCGCGGTTACGGTTAAAAACCGATGATACGGGTGAAACCCGGTTTTACAGTTTTCACGGATACAGTTAACCGTGTAACCGCGGTTTCGGTTAAAAGCCGGTGATACGGGTAAAAATCGGTTTTACGGTTTTCACGGATACGGTTAATTGTACGAAACGATATTCGTATTAATCGCAATGTTGAGTAAATAATAATAGTAATGATAATCTTTTTTTCGTTTCTTTTTGGATTGTTGTGTAATTAATGTCACTGCGGGATTTAGTTAAAATAGTTCGTGTTTTGTTGTTATCGCTTTGTCATTTAATAACATCAATCCTAGTTTCAAAAAATTATTTATTTACGGGAAAACCGCAGCTCGCTGAGTTAAAAAACCTTACTTCATAATCACTGGCGTACGCGCACTGCTTACGGGAGTGAGTCACTCAGCAACGCAACAGTTGCTATGCTACAAAAGACAGTCCGCTCCAACCAGTGCGATTTATTTACAACGCATTGGGGAAAAAAGTTGTATTAAGTGGTTGAAAGTTAGTTTCGACGATTTATTTTCTTAAGCTATAGTTTTATTTTGATATCGTTTTCAATTCAAGATGCCAAAAAAAAATAGTTGGGTATGGAATCATGCTGAAAAATCCATAGACAGTAAAGACGCAATATGTAATTATTGTAAAGCCGTCTTAACTTACAATGGTTCTCCTTCGGCAATAGCAAATCACTTGAAAATTATTCATAATAGAATGCCGAATATTGTTATTTTCGGTTTTTTTACGATATCTCAGCCATTTTTCAATTGACTTAAAAAATTCTTGTTGGAGGTTAAAGATAATGGAATGTTCTATAACGGTGAATTTTATCAGATTTTTAAAGGTGGTGGAAGAGATTCAAAAAAAAATAAAAACATGCATTTTTGTCTGAAAAACCGCTTGAAATTCAACTAACAACACCAAAATAGATATATGTTACATATATTAAAATAAAATGTTTTTCTGAATTTTTTCAAACTTCAGGAACAGATGAAACAAGTCCAAAAAAATGAAAACATTCATTTTTGTCTGAAAAACCTTTGAAACTTCAACTGGAAGCAAACCATAATATGTCATTGTGTTACCTAATTCGCTATTATGGGAATTTTAAATTCGTGCAGAACCTCTATATTTTTTTATTTTAACAATCCGAAAAAATTCAGGAAAACATGTTATCTTCAAATACGTAACATACATATATCTATTTCGTTGTTATTAGTTGAATTTCAAGATGGTTTTCAGTCAAAAAAGCATGTTTTTATTTTTTTTTTGAACCTCCCCGTCACTTTTAAAAATCTAAAAAAATTTCAATAAGTAGTTTACACCACAAAATATGTTATATATTTTTTCCGTCGTAACTGAAATTTAAAATATTTTTTATGACATTTTAAAAGTTTTGAAGGTTTCTAAAAATTTGAATTTAGCGTCTAAAAATTTTAAAAAATTCACCATTATAGAATTCTCCATTATATTTAACCTCCAACAAGAATTTTTAAAATCGATTGAAAAATGGCTAAGATATCGTAAAAAAACCGAAAATAACGAAATGGTGACTACATAGGGGTCTGAAACTTCCCGTTTTAACTACTTTTTTCATGCCCTAGATTTATATATTTTTTTTTATAAAGTTTGGTTTAAAGGCACTCTTACACCCCTTAACCGGCCATACCCTCTAAAATAAAATTTTATAGTTTATTAAATAACCGTCTATATGAACAATTAAAAAATTATAGTTATAACGATATATTTAAAATTTTTTTTTAATTTTATTATAAAACTGTTAAAACGATTAACTGATTTATACGATTAACCGAAATCGTGATTAATACGGGTAACCGTTTCATACGGTTAACCGTACCCGTAAAAACCGCAAACACGGTTTTCACCCGAATGATCGGTTTAAACCGATACGGCGGTTAACCGGGTTATCCGTATACCCGTTAAAATCACCAGCCCTAGTATTTTACCTTGAAGTGTGATAATTATGCTCTAAATACCATTTCATCAAATCTGAAACGGATGTAGCTCAGTACTGAGTTTATAGTTCCTGTTGCGAATCTGAAATGATAATTGTTTTAATTATTCCAACCAGCAATAACAAAATTTCGCATGACTGAAAAGAATAAAAAGATAAAAAAAATCCGAAATTGAGTCTCACAAGGAGAGGTCACGATCTGCAGGTCACCGATTTTGATGAAATTTTGCAGATCGATAGAAGACCATGAACATATGAACTGTGTAAAATATTAGAATGTAACTTTTTGATTTACGCGAGAAAATAAAATTTTTAGCAGCCGAATTTAACGGATTTAATATATAGCCGTTTAGACAAAAATATGCACTAAATTCTAGATTGTGTTTATTTACCTTGTGCAAATGGTTAGGGAGATTGACTATTCTAAAATGAAGTATATTAAACAAAAAAAATTATTAAAAAACGATAAAATAATTTTAAAAAAATCAATTTTTAATTTAATACAAATTTTAACATGTTATTTATTATATTTATGTGGTATGAAAACACAAATTATGACGGATTTATTTTGGTGGTTTAGTGATAAAAGTGACGACTATTTGCACATACTTGGAAATAAGATCCGGGTTCGACCTCCCCCCCCCCCGACGACACGTAAAATTTTTGATCTTATATTTTAAATTACTAATTTTTGTTATCTAATTTTTTAGATTCTTTATACATAACTACGTAAATATAATAACAATTTTCAAACATTTAAATTATTCAACGACTGTTTTATGTATAGTTTTCCTCTTAACCAAGGTCGTGTCCGGGGGGGGGGGGTACGGGTTTTTAGGGTGTTCTTACCTACCTTTAAAAGAAAAAAGAAAAAATATGCTCCATATTTTTAGGTACTTCATTAATATCTTATGCAAAATATTTTATTACGAGTATAATTAATAACATGTGTAATTTTTATTAATGTTTATACGGTAATTCATTTATGTGAATTATTAATATATAAATCAAAATCATGAAAATTATTAATAGTACGAATATTAGTGAAAAATGTATTGTTATTTATAAAATAAATATGCGAAGAAAATTTTCACCACCCCCCAATTCTGGGCGCGGGTCTGCTCTTAACTATCAAATAAACATATAATATTTTCAAATGTAAATGAAATTTGTTTTTTAAATGAAAAATTAAAAGAACTTTGCTCTTGTGGTAATAATTCATTTATATGCAATAGTAAATGTCGCAGGAATTGCTGTTTTATTTGTTTTTATGATTTATATCATCCAAAATTATTTAAATGAAGATTAAGTTTGTAGCATTTTAATTATAATTAATATTCATTAGCACTCTTATTTTATATGTACATAAGTATATTTGTGTACATACATATTTTTTTTATTTATATTTATACCTATATATAAATATATAAATATATAGGTATATAGATATATATGTAATAAATTCGTTGTGTATAAAACATATTTATCTTTCGCCTTATTATATTTATGTAGTTATGTATAAAGAATTGAAATAATTGGATAATAAAAATTAGTAAATTAAATATAAGATCTAAAATTTTATGTGACATCGGAGGATTCGAACCCGGACCTTATTTCCAAGTATGTTCAAATAGACGTCACTTTTACCACTACATCACCAAAATAAATCCATTATAATTTGTATTTTTATACTGCATAAATGTAATAAACAACGTGTTAAAATTTTTATTAAATTAAAAATTGATTTTTTTAAAATTATTTTATCGTTTTTTAATATAGAGACAGTGTGTGTTACTAAAACCACCTAAACCGGTTAAACTTGCGGGGGTGGGGACGTGGTCTCATTTTGTAACTACAACATTCAAGTTTAAACTAGTGCCCAAACCGCAATACTGTTTTTTTCGTTTTTGAGTTATGTGAATTAATCATGAGTGAAATTCTGAAAGTTGCTGCCGACTATGAGGTGCGCTCAGTTATTCGTTTTTCAAACCATAAAAAATTTGCACCAATTGAAATTCATCGACAAATGGTGGAAGTTTATGATCCTGTGATGAGTGTTTAACATGTTCATAAATGGTGCCGTGAATTTCGAGGAGACAGAACGAATGTAGAGGATGAGTAACGGAGACCATCCGTAATCTCAGACGAACTGGTGTGAAAAATCGAAGAAACTCTGCGATCCGATCGCCGTCAAACCATTTCCGATCTTCTTGACTAGTTTCTGAGTGTATCACGAGGTACCATGCAAAAAAATTCGAGACCGCCGAGGAGTTAAAAAATTTCGTTCTTACCTGGTTACAAAACTTGGTGGCAACTTTCTACGAGGAGGGTATTTATAAGTTAATTTCTTGACTTGGCACATACTTAAATTTAAAAGATGAACATGTGGAAACGTAAATAAAAGTATACTGAATTCAATGCCGGTGTCCATTTTTTTCTAACTCTATTAGTTTCGTGGAGGCAATGAGGCATTTACTGATCCTTCTTATGGATGGAATGAAAAATACTGCACATAAAATGGAGATAGACTCTGCTGTGAAGATAAAACGGAAGGAAGGGAGCTTGAACGATTCCGAGTAATGCTGTGAGAGGGAGGTAAACGTGCCGTCCACCCCTTTCTCATTTTTAGAAACATCAACAAAGAATATTATATGGGAAAAAAAAGATGTGTCAAGCAAGTGGAGGAATCCGATTTGATTGTAGAATGTGCGGTAGAGCTGGCCTGGAGAAGCAGAGAGAAGAAATTAATGGTCTGCCAAATGCTGGTAAAGTCATGGTAGAAGTAAGGAAGCTTGGAATGAGAAAAGACATTTTTTTTTTTTTAGATAATAATAAATTTCTTTATTATTTAAAAACTACAATCTAGTCTAAACGGACTAATGAGCAGTATATTACTGACTTAACTTATTAAATATATTACACATACTAAGACTCTTCTACACATTTGTATGACTTAGTTATTTTTAACGTACATACATATATAATAGATACAATAATTACATAGGCACGCACTTATGCATAGGCATAATACCTTATGTATATAACGAATTTACTTCACAGACACTCATATGCACGCACACATACACACAAATATACATACCGATACACCCATGTAATCACAAACACATTCATATGAGCTCAAAAGGTTTTACCCTTTTGAGTCTTCTCACTAAATCATTATTTTGTAGTAGCTGCTTGGCTTCTTCGTTGGTATGATAACGAAGCTTTTCTTCATGTTTCTTTGCGGACTTCTTTATTTCACTAGTCACGGTTTCAAATTTCAGGTCTCTATGGAGATCATTATTTCCAATATACCACGGTGCTCCAACAATATTTCTGAGCACTTTATTTTGGAATCTCTGTATTATTGCAATGTTGGTTGGCTTAGTGCACCCCCATAATTGTAATCCGTAAGTCCATACAGGTTTAAGTATCTGTTTGTATATTAGCGTTTTATTGTATGATGATAGCTGAGAATTTCTTCCCAATAACCAGTACATCTTTTTATATCTCAATCCGAGTTCTTCTCTTTTTTTTTTCACATGAGCTTTCCAACGAAGCTTGGCGTCTAAAGTCATGCCAAGGTATTTAGCTTTGTTTTCATGTGGTATTATTTTGTTATTGATAACTGCTGGTATGTAATATACTTTTTTATTTGTAAAAGTAACATGTGTTGACTTTTGTTCGTTTAGTTTAATGCGCCATTTTTTGGTCCATTCTTCAATTTTTGATAATGTAGTCTGCAATTTTTTCAATGACTCCTCATGGCTTTCTCCTACCGCTAGTATGGCCGTATCATCTGCAAACGTTGCTAAGGTGCTGCTGTCAAATTCTGGTAGGTCACTGGTATATAGAAGGTAAAGTACTGGTCCCAAAACACTTCCTTGAGGAACTCCAGCTTTTATTTCTTTGAAGTCGGAATAAGCGTCTTCTTGCTTAACTCTGAAATATCTCTCTTTTAAGTATGATTCTAATATTTCAGAGAATTGCCTCGGTAAAATAGTTTTAATTTTATACAATAGCCCTTTATGCCAGACTTTATCGAAAGCCTTTGCTACATCTAGGAAGACTGCAGAGTACACCTTTTTTTCTTCCACTGTGTTTTCAATAACATTGACTACCCTATGTACCTGCTCTATTGTCGAGTGTTTTTCCCTAAATTCAAACTGGTGATTAGGGATTATCCTTTTTTTCTCAATAATTGGTTTTATCCTTTTAAGTAATATTTTTTCAAAAAGTTTTGATATTGTGGACAATAATGAAATTGGTCTATAAGAGGTTGTGTCATATGGAGGCTTACCAGGTTTTAGTATCATAATAACCTCCGCCACCTTCCATAATCTGGGTACATACTTTAACCTAAATGCTGCATTAATTAAATTTGTAAGCTTTACGATAGCTTTCCTCGGCAATTGTTTCAATACTTCTCCAGTTATAAGGTCATAGCCTGGAGCCTTCCTATGGTCGATGTTGTGTTTAATTTCATCCTTAATTTCTTTTGGTGATGTTAATTTTATTTCTTTTTCTTCTTGTGTTACTTTTTCTAGTAGCTTGTCATCCTCTTGTTCTTCTTGTATCTGGAATATGTCCTTTAGGTATTCAGCGTATGTTTGGGCCTTCTGCTCATTATTTCTAGCCCACATTCCATTTGCTTTTTTTATTGGTGGGGTATGGATGGTGGGTCTTCTGATTCTTTTGGTAATTTTCCACAATGAATAGTCAGTGTTGCTATCATTTGTAAGCTCTTTCAAACAACTGCTTATTGTTTCATTTTTCAATTTTTGAATTTTCCTTCTTAATAGTTGGGTGAGGTTATTTAATTTATTTTTATCCCCTGGAGCTCTTGTTTTATGCTACTGTTTCCTTGCTTTCCTTTTTTCAGTCACCAGCTCTGTAATTTCATTTGGATAATTTCTACCCTGTGTTTTTCTCTTAATTTTCGGAGTATTTTGCCAAGCTGCTTGTTGTATGTCAGTTACAAATTTTTCTATTTCTAATTCTAATTCTTCTTCGTTCCTTAAGGGAACCTTTAGTTCTATTGTTTTCTCTAAATGTTGTTTAAAGCTTTCCCAGTCTGTATATTTGTTAACTAGTACCGGCCTGTTCTCCTTCTGAATAATAGTTTCGCTTAATGTTAGCAAAATCGGGGAATGGTCCGAGTTCATATCATGCCTTTCCTCAATTTGTAAGTAGTTTATTGATATGTTTCTGCATACAAAGAAGTCGATTAAATCTGGTGTTTTACAAAGGTCTGTAGGCCAGTAAGTCGGCTTTCCTGTTGATAGGACTTCACATTCCATTTCTCTTACAGCGTATAGGAGTTCCCTACCTTTAGCGGTAGTTAATCTTGAGCCCCATTGAGTATTTTTGGCGTTGAAATCTCCTCCAATAATAAATCTATCGCCCATTTGCTTGAAGAGTAATATATATTGTTCTTTTTTTAGTGAATATTTTGGTGGACAGTATATTCCAGCCACGGTAATTGTAATATTCTTAGTTTTGATACCCACAGCTGCAACCTGTATTTCTTTAGTTGAATATTCTACTTCCTCAAAATGAGGAATATCATCTTTAATTATAATTGCGCTTCCACCTCGGGCTGTATTCTCTGGGTGTATTGTGTGATATACTCTGTAACCTTTGAATTTGATGTATGATTGTTTAGTGAAATGTGTCTCCAAAATGAGACATATATCTATTTTTTCCAGGTTTAGGACAAGTTGCAACTCCCGCTGGTGTTGTAATAGCCCATTGGCATTCCATGCCATAATTCGAAGTGTCCTAGCCATCATTTTTTCTTTTTAGAAATGGCTTCCTTGGTGCCATGTTCAACTTCCTTAAGTCGCTCATCAATTTTAGTGATAAGTGTTTCTTGCTTATCAAGTTTTATTAGAATGAGTTGTAGCGTTTGTTTTAGTTCCTCATTTTGTTCTTCATTATTTAATTTATTGGCCCTTGTCACAGCAGTGTATGTATTTTTGCTTTGAGTAGGTTTTTGTTGTAATTTTAAGTCATTAGTATTATTTGTCTGTTTATTCTGTTGGGGTACGTTATTTTCCTTTTTTTTTTTAATCATGTTTATGTTTTTGATGTTCTGCAGCTCTTTAGCTACAGTGCAACCTCTATAGTTGGCTGGATGATCCTCTCCACAATGTATACATTTTGGTTGAGTACTTTTTGGTTTATCACATATTATGGTGAGATGTTTCCCGGCACATTTAACACACCTCGGCTTTTTATGACAGTATTTTTGTGTGTGACCGTAACCTTGACACTTTTTGCACTGAGGGATTAGCTTAGGTTTTTTTAGTGTGTGTATTTCTACTTTACAACCAAGAATTTTTGGGATTTCGTAAACTTTTCTAATATCTTCTTCTGCACTAAAAGTTAACATAAACATGTCTAATAGTTCTTTAGTTTTCCAACTTATTTTGTTTGTCGCTTCTATAATTTTATACCCTTTAGTGTGTAGATCAGCGACTATTGCTTCAGGTTTGCATGTGCGCGGTAATTTTTTTGCCATCACTCTAATTGGTCTGGTCTGTTTATTCTCATATGAGTACCAGGTACAATCAAGTTTTTGTAACATAGTAGTCATGGCGCTATACGTTTCACCATCTACTGTGTTAAACTTGTTTTTATCTCCATTTAATAATTTGGTACTGAATTTTTCTTTAGGTATGCTTTCCCCTATTTTTTCGTAGGCTTCAGCATACTTCTTAATTCCTTCCACTATTATTGGTAGAGGGGATATCTTTTTAATTTTTGTTTGATCCACACTCAGGGTAACTGAATTTTGTTTAATTGGAGATAGCGAGTCATTTAATTTCCATTTTTTATTTTTACTTTTTTCTCTAACCCACTCGGTTTCCTTAGCTAATTCTTCCTCATCTGTATTATATACAGGGTTAGAGGCGCTTTCTATAGCCGGGCTATTCACACTTTGTTTATTTCTCAAGCTTTTTATTTCTTTTTCTAGCGCGAGCATGCGGTTTTGCATGTTTGCTAACGCATCGTTAAGTTGTTTTTTTTCCTTACTAATTTTCTGCCATTCGATGAATAGCAACTGTTCGTTTGGAGTACGTTTATAGTTCTGTTGAAGAACATTATTATTAGCATGTGCTAGTGCTGGATTAGATATGTTAGCTGTATTATCCTGGCCAGGTTTTGCCATTTTAAATATATTTTAATCTTAATATAGTAAGTAATATGATGTAATAACTGAATATGAATAGAAATGTAATCATAATAGTAATAAGCGTCGAAATAGTTAACTGATTTATACGACCTGCACGTCGATAAATGTAGGTAGATAATTATTCCGGTTTCTTATCGCTGAAATGATATTAATGTGAACGCGCATTCAACACAACGTATTCACAAAGATAACAGTGTTAACATAAGAAAAGACATGAGGCGAAAAATTGAAGACTCAAGCTGCTACATGAGAAATGATCGGGATTTTATAAGGAGCAAAACGCCACTGGTTTTTATTACAAAGATAGGAGGGATAAGATTTGATGAGGATACAGAAAGATGTTTGATTAGAAAATTGTACCCAAGCTGGTTGTATCGCAGATTTAAAGAGGGAAGCAGGAAGAGGAGAGGATTTTAACGCTCCAATGCACAGCCGAAGGCAGAAATATTGAACTATGTCCATTTCGGCGAGGAGAGATTTAGCGGAATTTCTTTAGATGAAGGAACAGTAATCAATCCTGGAATGAATTATAGCTTTATAAAAGATTAGAAGAATAGAAGGGCCACCACTCTTATTTAGATGAAGATAGGGCTTTCAGGAAATTGAGTCTTTTAAGGGAGGAGTTGTAGAGAAAATGAATGTGTTCCGACAATTAAATTATACTGACTGATGTAAGAATAGTGGTTTGCTTGACAGCATTCAATATGTTTGTATGTTTGGAATTTATTTACACCATTACTAAATAAAATATCAGCCTGTTATAAGATTGATAAGTTATTCATCAGTCAGTTTTAACACAAAATTCTCAATTGCAAGTAAAACAACATATTTTTAATATAAGACAAAATTTTCTTATAAAATCTACAGTTTACTTATTTGTGTGCAGAACTGACAGTAAAATGTGTTTACATGTTTCCAATTTATATGGAAAGTAGGTAATAGGCTAACCGCAGCGGATTTACTAACATATATTACAGAGCTGTGCTGTTTCATCTGTTTGTTGATTAGAATGTGTAGATATGCATTATTAATATAAAGTAATTCCTTGCTTTTTTTGGTGGCGAATAATGTACTTATTTGTTTGTGTATGTAAAAAAGTAATGAACAAAAACCAATTTTTTAAATGAAAATACAATACTTATTTTCTTATTTATGAAAAGATGTGAATGCGTATGTGTGTATATGGAATGTATTTGTATACATGTGACATGACCTTTGGGGTGTAACAGTAATATGACGATGGTATACATTTATGTGGGGCATTATGACCTTCATGTGATGTTAATGAGTGTGCCATTAGGCAAGACTCGGCAATGGTGTGATGAAACAGTTTTCTCTTGCAATTGAGTGGGATGGAATATTATTGGGCGGTTTTAAAATATGAAAGGTGAAAGGGGGTGTTGGATTACATTTGTTAAGGTGTGAATTGAAGAGAGGGAAGATGGAATGAAGTTACTAGGTGGAATTATTGACGAATTCTATAGGTGAGGTGTTAGCATTGTGAGGGTATGTCTGATGGTAAAAGGGAGCGGCTTTCTCCAAAGATACAAAATCAATTAAAAACAATCTGACCCTCATTCTGATGGAGGTTGATGTTGCTGTAAAATGTAAACCTTCCGACCCCCTTTCACCAACCGTGTCTTTGCCTAGCAAATATTATCTAAATCTATGTGACCTAAGGCCACTGTATGTATATTATCATGTAACATGACACGTTTATTGTCTAGCCCATTAATGGCTAGCTTTGTTGTGTGTATCATGTATAGTTCATGTCTGTAACTTTGTATCATATTCGCAGTACGATAATTAGCACTAGTGATATTATTATTACTAAATATACAATTTTTGTAATTGTTAAATGATATTTCGTTTTTTGTTACATTGTAAGGAACACCCTTACATTTCGTTATCGCCTTATTACTATTTGAAACTTTAATACTATATGCCTTGGATCTTAGACCGACGAAAGCTTCTACAGGAATTGAGTTCATCTCATCTTTGTATTTCCCAAGGACTTTCTTGTTACTAATGGAATAGCATGGGTGATTGGTCGGGTAATCGGATGTACCGAAAAAACTTAAATTATTCCTTATATCTAAATATAAATCGGCGGTTCTTATATCATAAATGAGACTGTCAGTGTCTGTATATAATAAAGTTAAATTATTTACACTGTACATTTTTAACATCTTATTATAGTGAAAGTCATACACAGTATGCTTACTAATATCAAGGATCGACATCCCAACATAAATAGGCTTGTTAAATAAAATATGTTTTGCACTACAATGAACAGCGCATAAGAACGGGCGCTCGCGAAATATAGTACGATTCTTAAACCTAGGGTTCGCAACGAGTTTAGTGAACTTAACTTTATCCAAAATGAGTTTTAAATCTAATAAATTCTATTGGTTTTGAAGCGATTTTCCATATATCGCATTTGTTGTAAAAAACGGCGCCAGAATAATGTCGTGAACGACCGGTGAGGCGTCTTAGACAGCGGAGCAGCGATTGATTTTCTTGAAAATGTCGCCTGACCGCCGACCCCGATGTTAAATGTGTACGAGCGCGAAAAAAAAAAAATACTTCTGTTGAATAACGGTAAATAGCGAGCGAGCTGTGCATACAAAGGCTGCCATGTTAAGGAGATGTATACCTGCAGAGGTTGACAATTTCTAAAAAAGAAAGTCTTGCAAGTGTGTGAAAAACCGGTTTCAGTGGGAGAGATTGACCGCTTTCACCCTGATACCTAGAAAAGGTGTACAGAACGTTATAAATTATCCTGTTATAAAAAAGGTAGCTTCAATAATGTTGTAAACGACCTGTGAGGCGTCTTAGGCTGCAGAGCAGCGATTGTTCTTCTTGGAAATGCCGAGTGACCAACAACCCCGATGTTAAATGTGTGCGAGCGCAAAAAAATATTCTTCTGCCAAATATTAGGTAAATAGTGTGCAACACACAAGAGGCATCAAAAATAAACAACCCATGCATGCAAAGGTGATGTAGCGATGAGACGTATACCTGCAGAGGTTGACGATTCCTAAAAAGAAAGGCTGGCACAATTGCAGCAACAATGCTGCGAGTTCCTTCATTTAATAATTATACTGAGATCTGTATAATATTAAAAATAGGACGCATACAAAAATTATTTAGTGACCGGAGACTTTCCCTATTCTAGACTTAGCATGATTGAAATAAAAATAATCATGCGTGGAAAAATTTTTAATTGTTCGGAGATTTTTTCCATCTATCGGAGGTCTTAATTAATTAATTAGACAAATGATTAAAATTATGCTAATATTAAAAATAATTTATTGAGGTAAACTCGAATTATATTTTGAAAAATACTCTTTGAATTAGTATATTAATATATCCCTCGAAGGTTGTAATTATGCGCATAGCTTAAAAAATATTTTGTCTATAATAATAATTATAAAATAATCACGTCTGCGGAAAAAATAAGTAAATTATATATTATAATATGACGTTAAAAGATCGATAAATTGTCAGAGGGGTCTAAGGTTAGTTTCATGCTATAGAAATAAATTATTGGTTCCGTCTTATTCAGTTCTGAATATTTGATATGTTCATACAACAGAGCATAGGGTGTGACCCCCTTTCTTCGGGCAGGTGTTCAGATTATACGGTTGTACTGCCTGGGGGTTGCTATAGAACATATTACGATTATGTGGGCCACTGGGAACGGGACAGGGGATCCAGGGAAAGTTCAGTGAACTTTCAGTACCTGGACACTACAATTTTGAGTATCTGGATGGGAATTGGGGTGAATTTTAAGCACTTCGTCATGAAATATGGTTCGGGTTAGCAGAACTGTCCAGGGAAATTGAAGGAAACTTGGAGGAGTCGAGGAACTTTGGTGAACTTTCGGGCACTTGGACACTAAATTGGGGTTAATTTTGACTACATGGACGGGAATTTGGGTGAATTTTGAGTACCTGGACGGGAATTGGGGTGAATTTTGAGCACTTGGATGGGAATTGGGGTGAATTTTCAGCATCTGTCCAGCAAAATTGGGGAAACTGTCCAGGAATGTCGGCGGAAAGCCTGGATACCCGGGGGAAACTCGGGGGAAACTGTGCCAGGTGCGGTATTTATTAACTACTTCCTACATTTCGGCTAATTGGCGGTTTTTCTCCCTGAAGATTTCTACTCTTTCTCACGTTTCTCGGCTTCTTTCTCTTTATTCGCCGTTTATCTATACACATCATAAACTTCCCTTTTTCACATTCAGCTTTCAGATTTTTCAATCTTCCTAATTTATTTTTCGTTCCTTTTCATACTAAATGCTCACCTCCAATCGCCTTAAGCGAGTTCAGCGAGGCCTTGAGGTCCTTATTTCCTTCTTTTTATATTTTTTTTATGGATGTTCCAAGAGCAATGGGGGCGTCGGGGCCTCCCTCCTTGTCTCTTCCCTTCCACACTACGAACTTTATAAACTTCCTTTCTTCTGTTCTATTTTTACTGCAGAATCATATGCAATACTCCGTGCAGTTCTATTCATTGCACTTTTCTCCTATAATAACAAGTATCTTGTTCTGACTCGATGAGCATCTTGCAAGCCATATGCTCTCCTTTTTCATCCCCTTCATACGACTACATTATCCTTTCTGTTCGTTCCTTAATTTCCAACCTTTTCTTAATTCGTTCTATTCAAATCGATCTTCTTTGGATTCCCAGTCATAGCGGCATCGCAAGCGACAACCTAGTTGACTCGTTTGCTCGCTTTGCTTCCTCTAACAGGAAATTTATCAATAAGTTTTCTGCTAACAATATCCATTTTCTATCTAAAGTAGCACAACTCAAATCATGGTCGGATGTCTACAATACCTCCTTTTGTAATCCTCATTCTTTTACAAACTAATACAGCTTCTTCTTTCATCACGGTTTTGGTTTACTGATTTTCCTGGCCTCAGTCGCTTCACAATTTCCTCCATAACACGTTTTCCTTTCAACCATAATTATCTTCCTTCGTCTCTTTTTCGTTTTTCTATTGTTTCTTCTGATCATATTCTTTTTGAATGTTCTCTTCTTGTGTAGGAGCGCTCCTTTCTCTACACTAAGTTCTTACACCTTAAATTGTTTACTCCTTTTTGTGCTTCTTACATACTTTCCTTTCCTTTGCTAGATGTTGTTCCAGCTTTAGCAGAATTTATTTCCTCTATTTCTCGATATATTAAAATTTAATCCTTATTCGTAATTCTTAGATGATGCGGCATTTCCTAATTTAAAAAAAAAAAAAAAGACATTTGCTGCACATCAGCTGCACGAAGTTCTAATCTGCCTGTTGGGGAATGCGACTATAGGCCACATGTTCAAGAACTGGTTTTAAATGCAGGTTTAATCTGAATATGTGAATGGTCTCTGATTTACAATTTTTTAAGACATAGGAAATTTTATATAAATACTAGTGATCATTAAAAAACGTTTATAAAAGTAGTTATTAATAAAAAAAATTGATATCTATTTTTTCCAAAACTTAATGGTGTAACATGATTTTGTAAATCTTGAACGCTAAGAATGAAATGAGTTATTAATTTTTTTCTGTCGTTGACTAGTCTCGTCTGACTGGAATATAATATTTTATAGAAGTACGCAGTTTTGCTCTTTGTACTTATGTTCATTATTATAGGTGACTTTAACACTAAAAGCACAAGTTGGAACTGTAATAAAAACGATCGTAGAGGAACTATGTCACAAAAAGTAATTAATGATAATAACCTACGCATATTCACTCCTGTATGTCTATGCATGCGAATAGGTTACAAAGTGATCTTTTTTTTTTTTTTTTTTTTTTTTTTTTGTTGGGACGCTTTTAATTGCCAGGATTATTGCGCCCATCGGATAAGTTTTAGATTAGGGAGTATAGGTGGGTTTTTTTGAGAAAATTGATCAATGAATTTAATTGTTCTGGGTCATCAGATATTGATTGAGGGGTTATTTTGTGTTGTAATCGTTGGACAGAGAAGGAAGGGCAGGAGAAAAGAAGGTGTTTTATTGTCATGATATCTGAGGAGCAGTAGGTACAAGTGGGGTTTTGTCGAATTCCTTGATATAGGTGACCGTGGGTAATTTTGGTGTGACCAATACGGATTCTAGTAATAATAATTTCGTCGGTCCTATTGAGGCTTGATAAATGTTTCCAAGGGACGACTGATTTTTTGAAAGTATGAAGTTTGTTGGTATGTTGTTGGGACCATTCTAATTGCCATTTGTTTTGAGTTTGTACACATATATATGACTGGAGGTCTTGTGGTATAAAGGGAAGGAGAGGGGAAGAACGGTGTGCGGATTTTGCAAGATTATCAACATTTTCGTTACCGGAGATGCCGATGTGACTCGGGATATACATGAAGCTGATTTTTATTTGTGATTGGAATAAGATGTTGTATAAGTTGAGTATTTTCTGAATAAGAGGATTGTTTTTAGAAGTGTTTTGGAAAGAAACTAAGGAACTTAAGGAATCGGTCATAATTAAAAATTTGCCAGACTGATAAGTTTCGCTGATATGAAATATACAATGGTAAATGGCCATTAATTCCGCTGTGTTGTTTGAAGAGAACGAGGGAAGAGAGAAGTGAAATGATGATTGCTCTATGGAAAAGGCGTATCCTACGTGGTGTGTTTTTCTTTTTGAGCCGTCTGTGAAGCAGTGTATATGGCCACTGTATCTCGATAATTGATCAATGAAGTGATTTTTAATTATGAAAGGTGTGTAGTCTGGTTTTGGGTAGGCTGTAAGCGAGATATTTATTGGAGGAATGGATATAAGCCATGGCTGATATTGTTGATTTATTTGTTGTTGAAGTAGTGGGAAAATATGATTACTTTTGATTATTTCAGTGAATGAAGTGATTGGTTCGTGGACCGAGATTGATGGAATTGAGAAAAAATCTATGACTCTTTTAGATATTGGATGGGATGTGTTTGACATTGTTTTGGCTAGATACTTGTTTGTTAGTAATTTTCTACGATAATATGGAGGGAGTTCAGCAGCTTCGCAGTAAATGCTAAGATTAGGCGAAGATGGAAGAGCTCCTATGCATAGTCGAATCGCTGCGTTATTAACAATGTCTAGGCTGGAGAGAGCTGATTGTTTTGCAGAACAGTATATGGGTGCTCCGTATTCGATTTTTGATCGAATTAGGGCCCGATAGAATAGTAGCAGGAGGGATCGAGATGGGTTGTGTCGAGGGTTTCTAATTATTTTTAATAAATTCAAGGATCGGAGAATTTCGGCTTTCGTTTCTTTAATATGTGGAATCCACGTAAGTTTTTGATCAAAAGTTAGGCCTAGAAACTTTGTTGAGGTTTTATACTGAAGAGGTTTATTATAGAAAGTGAGAGTTGGTTCTGTTAGGGATTTTCTTTTGTGGCTGAAATTAACTATGTGTGTTTTACTGCTAGAAAAGGAAAGGCCGTTTTCTTCGGCCCAGATTTGAAGTTTGTTTAACGCTGGTTGAAGAAGTTGATATGCTATTTGTGGGCTATTGCAACGTAAGGCTATGTTTATATCATCTGCGAACAGTCGTAAGGATATCGGGTAGGAGATTATTTCGGTTATATCGTCAATCAGAATTATGAAAAGGATTGTGCTGAGAACGGAACCTTGGGGTACTCCATTCTCTATTCCAAAAATTTTGGAGGATTCGTTATTTAGTCTCACTTGGAAAGTTCGGTCTTTTAGGAAATTCTGTACGAAATATGCTAGATGACCTTTTATACCGAATGAATGAAGTCTACGTAGGATTTTGGATCTCCATGCTTTATCATAAGCTTTTTCGAGGTCAAAGAATATGGAGTATAGATTTTCCTTGTTTTTGAAGGCAGATGTTATTTCTTGTTGGAGGTCTATTAATTGATCTAACGTAGAACGATTTTTTCGAAAACCGCTTTGGAGACTGCTTAAGTAATTATTCGATTCGAGATACCAAATTAGTCGTGTACTGACCATTTTCTCCATTATTTTGCATGGGACGCATGTTAAAGAAATAGGTCGATAAC
The DNA here is from genome assembly GCA_039619475.1 of Icerya purchasi. Lineage (NCBI taxonomy): Eukaryota > Metazoa > Arthropoda > Insecta > Hemiptera > Monophlebidae > Icerya > Icerya purchasi. The sequence goes on from CM077116.1 coordinate 417,716,815, forward strand.
CAGTTGGTAGGTTGGCGTCCTTATTTGGTTTTAAGATGGGAATGACAATAGCGTGTCTCCATTTGGTGGGGAAAGTGTCGTAGACCCAAATGGAATTGAAAATCTGAAGAAGGGCTTCTAAACCTGATTGAGGTAATTTTTTGATCATTTGAGGGTGAATATCATCTGGTCCTGGTGAAGAGTCTCGGATATTATGGTTTAGAGCTATTTCAAGCTCATCAATAGAAAACAGTGCATTGTGAGGTTCTGAGTTATCTGAATTAAAATTTATTTCAATTTTTTCTTTCTGAATCTTATGGTTTTGAAAAAACATGCTGTAGTTCTTTCTGAATTTTATTATAACAAAAAGCTTGGATCATTTGCATGTTGTCTGCAAAATGATTCCGCACTTAAATTCAAATCATAATCTAGTTATTGCTTATTTTAGTACAAAACCAATACTCACGGAACATTCACGAAGACTTACAAATGCAAAAGCCAACTGGAAATATTCTCTAAAGACCTAAATAAAGCAGTAAACTTAAACATAAGCTTAAAAACTCCTGATGACATGCAGCGGTTCAGGTTATTACGTAAGATATTCAGAATGCTTGTAAGTTAGTTACTATAGTTCAGACCAGTCAATTTATATACATAGTACGAGGTCAGCCTGGAAAGTATCCGGCCTTCGCTTATAACACAAAAAAAATTTGCTCTAGCGTTGTAAACGATGCGTCGTTGTAAAGAGGGAACCTTCGTCTATTAACCCTTGCATCGTGCAACTCAATAAACCGGTCTCAGTAGCAGTTTCATGTATTTCAGTACAAGTCGAATCTTAAAAGCGTCGCATTTCTTGTGTTACAAAAATGACGGAACGTGTAGAACAAAAAATTTTCATTAAATTTTGCTTTAAGCTTGGCCATACAGTAATAGGAACTATTACAATGATTAAAAAAGCTTTTGGAGACCAAGCCATGGGTAAGACACAAATAAAAGAATGGTTTAATCGATTTAAAAATGGTCGGGAGTCGGTCGAAAATGACTCTCGTACTGGAAGACCTGTGTCAACAGCATGATCGAGTTCGAGCAATGATTGAAAAATACCGTCGTTTAACCATCAGATAGCTTGAAGATGATATAGGTATTCCAAATACCCTTATTTCTGAAAAATTTAGAAATGGGTCGTGTTTCTGCGAAATTCGTTTCATGACTGCTCGCACGAGAACAGAAAGACCTTCGCGTAGAAGTCGCACAAGATAAAAACGATCCCAATTTTCTCAAAAAAAATTAGTAATAACCGGCGTTCAAACATGGGTATATGGATACGATTGAGAAACAAAAAATCAATCGTCCACACAGAAGCATCAAAATTCACCGAGAGCGAAAAAAGCACGTCAAAGCAGGGGAATGTGAAAGCAATGTTGACTGTTTTTTTCGATTGTGAGGGTGTTGTACTCCATGAATATGCCCCATAAGGACAAAATGTTAATAAAGAACATTATCTCGCAGTGGACCCGGCTTGCGCATCGGCATTAGTCCAAAAACATCTGAATAAAATTCAGGATTAGGCGATTAAATGGAAAAAATAAAGCAATAAATCATCAACAAAATCAGCTACTTCCAAGTTAAATCGTAAGACTTGCTTTCCATTACATTTAAATGGGCAAACGCTGGTTAAATGTAACACAGTTAGATATTTAGGAATGGTTCGATTCATTGTAGGCAAAAAGTTACTACCAGAACCGAAGCATTATGCTGAATTTTTAATAGAAACTCTACTTTAAACTGTAAAAGGCTCGCATGACGATTATAACCCCAATTTAAAGATCCGGACTGAAATTTCTAAAACATCTGCAGCGAGCAATATGAAATGTTTGCAGCAACTGCGGTCAAGAACATTAAGGTAAATGGTTAAGATCCGTTTTATGCGTCAAATGGAACCGTTCATGCCGATTTAAACATTCCAAAGTGTTATGGCAAAATAGCTCACAGCGATAATAAAGCCAGGTGAGTCAGATATTTCTTCCAGGATGTTCACATCAAAGATTACGAAGAAAATAATGTAGAGATGCTTTTGGACAACGAATGATTAAGGAACTCATACAACAGTATATATGACGACATATGGCATTAGATTATAGTAGTAATATGTAACTTCACTGAGTCCTTGAGGCAACGAGCGAATGATATTCCGACGGTGTAATCGTTGTAGATGATTTTATTTGGTCGCAATTATTTAAGCAACTTTATTTTGATTTTACAGTGTTAAATTTTTACCTAATTATGTTATGTTAAGTTATTTATTCATAACTTACAATTTAAGATTACTATTGTTACTTTTGAAGAGGAGGCCGTATTGTGCTATCTTTAACCCTCTCTCTTACTATTCACACATATTGTTTATCTTCGTACAAGATATAAACCAAGTGCACTTTGTTAGTTATTATTTCTGATGCAATAGGAGAGGAGATAATATTTAATATGTAGTTCGTTTTGTTTTAATCGCTATTCTTGATTATTGTCAGCAATGCCAATGGTGGCCACTTTTGATCGGTGCGTGAGAAAAAAACAAAAAAAAAAACAGCAGAGTAAAAATTGTCTTATATATGGCTGAATTTTTTCTTTAATGTATATCTTGCTTCATGTTTAAAATATTGAACGAATCAATTAATTTCATCTTTTGTGTGTTACGATGGAAAAAAACATATTTTGTATCAAAACTTTTAGTTTCCCTATTAATAGCGTAATACATTGCTAGCGGTATTTATTCAGGTGAAATGTTAAAATAGATGAACTGTTAACGACACATTCCGAAAAAGGAAATAAATTTAATGGTTTACAAGTGTGCATTGTTAAGTACACACTTTTGTGTTTTATTTGGTTGAATAAACAAGTTTCGTGAAAATTGTTGCTTTACTAAACAATGACAAAAAATTTCAGTAAATAAAAAAAAAATCGTTATGAAAAACCCTATATAAAAGATTACTTCATAAATGAAAATTCATTAAAGTTTAAGCCAGTGTAGTCTGAAATATTTATTGTTTTCGACATCAGCATTTTTTTGGTAAGCTTATCCTTTAACTAACATTAAAACGTAAATGAATTATTATCGTAGTTATTTTCGAAAAGAATATTTTAAAATTTGTTCAAGAGCCTCCCGTAGGTTTGCCTTTGGAATGGAAGCAGTTATGATGATGGAAAGCCGGTAAAAAGAATAAAGTTAAATATGTTTAAAAGGATTTCATAGAACTGTTTAGGAAGATTGTTAAGGACAAGATAAGACATCTCGTCTAAGTCTGGAAATGAGTTAGTATTTTTAGGAAGGGCAGCAATGAACTGGGAATAGTAAAAGGAGCGATTAAGAAATGTGGAGGAGGATTTGAAATCTGTTCATGGTAGTAGGAACACAAGAAGGAGCTACGCAATCAACAAATGAAAGATCAACATTGGAAAGAGCATTTCGAAAAACTTTGACCAACTTGCAAATTTGAGAAAGAGAAGTACATCTAGAAAAGAATGATAGTAAAAAGCGAGAAGGTCAGGCTGAGAAAGCTGTAACTACTTCGGCGCCAAGGACGACAGTAGTCATTAAATGGGGCGACTGGCAGTTCCCCTAATCCGAACCCCAATTCCTGTCCCGGAGGCGAAAATACACCCCAGACCGGTAATCCGAACTCAAAATTCACCCCAATTCGTGTCCAGGTGGTCAAAATTCACCCAAGTTTCCCCCGATTCCTCCGAGTTTCCCCCGGACGGTTTCCATGCATATCCGCGGATCCGAACGTCCAAACAGTGTCCCGAGGTCAATAAACTACCCAAAGTGGTATTCTGGGGCGCAAGCAACCCCAATTAGTGTCCAGGTGCTGAAAGTTCCCCCAAGTTCCCCAAATTTCTCCGAAATTCCCCTGTACGCGTCCCGCTCGTTTCCGATAAACCGAACCGATTATTAATTAACATAAGTATAATAATTAATGTCCGAAAGTAACCCAAGTTCCCCGCTCGCTCCGCCCGTCCGCTACGTTACCACAAATTTTTTTTTTAAAAATTCCGAGGCGTAAGTAAGAAAATTCCAAAATTTAACCCCATATATTATTTAATATCTAAATCTAACCTATAACTCCAATTCACACCTCTCACACGTATAATTCGTTCCCGCGCACGCTCCGGTCGCCGTCGCGAAAGCGCACGCGCCGATCCCACGCATATTCCGATGTCCACCGCGATATCCCGCGCACACATGTGCTCCGTTCCCGATACCGCGATTATTTCTTTAATATTTCAAAGTCTAAGTATACATAATATAAAATTAGTCGAAGCATATTTTTTAATTTTCCTGATTCTCCGATCTTACTACCATATGCTAAAGCGCACGTCCCGATCCCGCGCATATATCCAATATAACGTTAGCTGCGCGAAAGCGCACACGCCGATCCCCCGCACGCTCCGTCCGTTTATACTATCGCGATTACTTTTTTTTTAATTATTATTTTTTTCACATAATAACCCAATCCCTGCTCTGTTGTCTAAACCTAACCGGTTATCCAAAAAATTTACAAATTAACAAATCAATTATTTCTATAGTCTAAAATAGCCTTAGTCTCCTTTACTCCTTCCACCCTCTTTTCCGATCGATTCCATTATTTTAATATCGAATATATCGCATTCTATTTACTTTTACCACGACCATTAAACCCCCGATCGACACTCCCGACGCCTTCGTCATTTCATATTGAGAGGTAATTATTTTTTATGTGACCGCTATGAATGCACACCGTCCATTCCCGCACACCCATCTGCTGTCGTTAGTTCCCATATCGTTCATAATAACTTTTATTCAACTCCAAGTATTATGGAATTATTCCAATTATATATTTTCTTCACTTCCGATCATTTCTTCTGACCGTTCATAATATTTTTATTTTCCTCCGGTTTTAAAAATAAATCCTACAATGTCTTCAACGCGATGAATGCGCACACATCTTCTGCAGTTAGTTTCTATATCGATCTTAATAATTTTTCGAGCCTAGATATTATAGAAATAGCCGAAGTATATTTTTTTCGCTTCCGATCGTTCTTCCGACCGTTCATAATATTTTTATTTTCCTCCGGTTCTAAAAATAAATCCTACAATGTCTTCAAAGCGATGAATGTGCACATACCTGCCGTCGTTAGTTCCCATACCGTTCATAATAACTTTTTTCAACTCCAAGTATTATGGAATTATTCCAATTATATTTTTCACGTTTCCGATCATTTCTCCCGACAGTACATTATTTTTATTTTTCTCATAATCTAAAAATAAATCCTTCGATACCTTTACTGTATGAATGCATACACATCCTCTGCAATTAGTTTCCATATCGTTCATAATAGTTTTTTTTCAACTCCAAGTATTATGGAATTAACCTAAGTATATTTACTTCCCTTACGTTAAATTCTTCCGTCCGTTAATAATTTTATATTTTTTTCTCAGATTCTAAAAATAAATTCGTCGATGTCTTCACTGCTATGAATGCGCACACATCTTCTGTCGTTAATTCTCATATCGATCATAATAATTTTTTCATGTCTATGTATTATGGAATTACTCTAAAATATTTTTTTTCTTCCTCCAAAGATTTTTTCCAAAAGTAAGTATTTGTAAATTTATGTCGAGTAGAGTTTTATTTAACACGATTTCAACCTCCCTCCCTCTCCTTTCCGCCCTACACAAATTACAAATCTTTCATATTATTTTTCACGAGGACATCCACCCGAATGTGAATCCGCGCCACCCATTCCTGCACACACATATGCTAGAGATGGTTTCCCAATCATTCATATTAATTTTTTTCCAAGTCTATTAGTTTAAGAATATTTTATTTATTTCAAACTCCAAATATTTTTCAAGATCTTTTCATATTATATTTTATTTTCTGTTTAAGACCCCATCAAACCCTCGACTGTCGCAAAAGCATCCCGACACTTCTCACACACGTTCTCCATTATACATTATCAAAATGAATCGAAATTTATAATCAACGAAGACAATTTACTGATGGTATATACTTTTTATATTTTTTCACCGTACTCCTCAACCGCCAGATCCGTCACAAAAGCGTACAAGTCGTTCCCACACATATATACATTGTCACGACTACACAACACTATATCTGTGCATGTTATACATTCCTATTATGTATTTTCAAAATCGAACCGACTCTCAATATTTTTCACTTTACACGGATCTAAAAATTTCTTCTTCTCTCCTTTTACTGCCTCTGGACTAAATTAACAACCATACATAATGTTATTTTTATTTATTTATTCTCAAATACTTATACATGCATACACATCCGTTAGCACTATTTACCAAATCATTCATATTAATGTATTACAGATTTTTAAGCTTCCAATCATTTCACCGTTCATAAGTTTGTTATTTTTATGCAAATCAGTCGTCGCGAATCTCAAACATCCGTTCTGCACACATGTTTCTATGCATTCGTCACTGTATCCGTCCGTTATTCCACTTTCATTTATTTTATTCATTTGTTATTTTTTCTATCAAAAGCCTGAATCTAACCTTGAACCTCTTTACCGTTCATCATTCTTTGTATGTAATACTTTTCTGAGCTTAGTTACCGTAGAATTTAATTAATCGATATATGGCTTTAATATTTTTTTAAATTTCGTAAATTATTTTTCCGCGATATACACGAGTTCGTCTATGAGGTGTTGGTGGTCAATTGTATAGAGCGACAGATAGAAAAAACCTGTTAGTTTACGAACCACAGCATGTTCGAAGAAAAAAAAAAACACGGTAGCACGACCAGATCAGGGTTGCAATGTGCGAGTGAGAGAGTGTATGTGAGTGAAATAGAAGGTTATATTCTCGAGGGCAACAGCCTGATTGTAAAAATACGTTAAGGATACCTGCATCTATCCCTGAACAGTCATCATATCGAACACAAAAAGGTCGCCTAAAAGAATATTGTTTTCTTTTTCAGGTAACGAACAGTAACATTTTTTTTTCTGTGTTATAAAATTAGCCCGAGTATATTTTTTATTCTTTCATTACGCTAAAATTTTTTCAAATCTTTTTTGTAATATGCTGTGCAGACAAATGTACGCCGCAGACACTTTCGCTTCATTACTACTGATATATCTGTACGTTCATTGATGACACTATTCTTATCGTAATATAGTTTTTTCAGGAAATCGTAGAAAATGGTTCTTCGCTCCATTCATACTATGTAATCTATTTCCAAAATTCAAATCGTGCATATTTACTTTAAAATCAACTTAAATATATTTCATCATTTCCAAAATTAGCAATTTCCTTACAGATCATTATCTCATTTTCCGATTGTCAATAATATTTTTTTTTTTTTAATCTATCGTACATATATTATTTTTTTATCGTTTAAATTTTTCTTCAATTCGCAAAGGGCCTAACCTATAGAAAACATATTCTTGTAAACATTCATGACGAATTCACTCCTTCTACTTACATTATGAGTTAATTTTTCTGTAATTATTTTTAACATCTTGAAATTATAGTAGTATTTTTTTAATTTTTTTATTTTCCATACATAACAAAAATATTGAAATCACTACATCTATAAATGCATTCACCGTAAGACTCCACTAAACTATCATGAATTTTTAAAATTAGCCCAAACATACTATTTTTCACTACAAATTACATTCGCCTATAATTTTTTCTATATAATCACTAACCTACGAAAACACTTCGTTCGTTTTACTCATGTCGAAGCAATCACTCCTTTTCCCTCTTGCTATCTATGTTCAAAGTCTAATAATGTAATACGAAATTATTCTAAATAAATGTTCATGCTAGCAAAATTATTACATCACTCCTTTTTCCACACAATTGTATGCATGTTTCCGAAAAATCTCACTATATATTTTCAAAATTAACTCCAGCCCACGTATTATTTTTACATTTCATTCATTTATATTTGTTTAATCATATCTGCTGCAAGACCGTATAAAAGAATACAAGCAGTTCCCGCACACATAATTATTGTTCAGAGGTGTTGTTGGCGTACTTTATCATATACTTTTGTAAGCTCATACAGAACGGCTTCATAACCTTTTATCATTCATTTAGATGCGGAGTCACACAACTTTTAGCGGAGCAATCAATTCTTTGCAAAACTAATGATTAAAAGCATCCCCCCCCCGCCCCCCAAAAAAACGTGGAATGGCGAGGATTTTTTTTTTTTACACATCCAAAATAAATGAGATAATTATTTCTCTATATTTATCACATTACCAAGATTGTATATATCACTCGATCGCCTCTTTCACTCATTCGTCGATTTCAAATGTGAAGGAAATTTTCGTACCATGCTTTATTCATACATTTTATTTCTGAATAGAATGTTATATGGCTGGGACGGCAGTAAAGATTTCAATTTTATATATGAAGAATGGATGAAGCAATCCAGAGACTGTTGTAAATGTATAAGTCTTATTATTTGAAATATAAAATTTGAAGGAAATTTATATATCTTGCTTCGTTTTAAGATGTTTTATTTTTACATTTTTTTTTTTAATCTCCCTCTTACTATTATTTTTGAAACGGATGTTGATAACTATGAATAGTATTTGTGATTATAGAGAGAGAGGTAAACGTTTTCCTTACTTTTGACTAATGTACAATTTTCAATCATTTTTTACAATTTTTCGCACATTTTACTACTTTTACATTGTTTTAAGCAATTTTTGCTATTTCGCATCATTTTCCAGTCTTTTTTTTGTACTTTTTACACAATTTTCATCGATCTTTCAACAACTTTGTAAGGGTTTTTTTTTTTTCTTTCTTACATCTCATTACAATATCGTTAGTCATCAATGATAACAGTACATATTTATGCTTTCACATCACCTTTCGCTTCATCTGTGCACATCTACAACTTAACAAGCGCAGAACCAGTTGAATGTTGTAGGCCCGCAATCACGATCTCCATTTGATTATTGGATTTACCAGTCACATCTTTGAACGTTTGATTTAATGAATTGACAGGGACTTTGTATTTTGCTCGCCCGCTCGATATCTTCAACAGACTATCATGCTAACGTTTAATAAGAGCAGCCATAAAGCTCCAGACGTTTACTGAATGTTTTCTCAACACATTCACAGCCCATACCCCATACAATAAGGAAATCTTTAAACACCTCTATAACCATTCCTTTTAAGCTGGAGGGTGCAAGGGACTCCTATAATCGTTTTGACAATCAACACTTCGTCGTCTATCGCCCTAGCTTTACTTGTCGTTGCACAGACATGTAGTAAACGTTTTCTTCTTTTACAATTTTTTTATATTTCAACACTATTAACAAATTTTCCCACCATACTAACTAATTATAAACAGTTTTCCATTATTTCTTAACATGTTCTTATGTTTTAGAGTCTTTTTACGCTATTTTTTCCACCAATTTATGATATTTCTTATCATTTTCTTGCGTTTTAATGTCTTTCATACAATTTTACTCAATTTTTCGTCATATTCGTCAGTTTTTTATTTATCTCTTACATTATATATCTGAATGTGTCGAATATCCATCCTTTTAACTATATTTTATAATTTGATACGATCATAGATAATAACAAAAGATTTAATTCAATATTGTTCACAATTTATTCAATAATTTTTATGACATTCATTATAATCAATAAAAATAATCATTGCTTCATTGTTTCAATGTTAAATTCTAATATATCATTATCAGCCATTAATATTTTACAACATAAAATATCTAATTTAACTGAATATATCCTTCTTCAGCCAACTTTTCTTCAATCATCCGAATTTCAGTATCTAAACCATTATTTCCCGATTGTTTAGATCTGTGTAGTATCAATAACCGCTCAACCAATTTATTAGGATCATCAGAATAATTGAAATGAGAGTCTTCCAGATTTACTTTGCGAACAGTCCTATATGCACGTTTCTTTTTCATTTTACCCTGATAAACTTTTACATTCTTTATGGTAGATTGAAATAGAGGACGTATTATTTTTCTGTATTTAGGAAGTGGAGTACCCTTTAATACACCAGTAACACGTACATGAGCTCCAGTAAATTCCAGTATTTGTTTATATAAAGCTAAATCATTATTTGTATATTTATTCTCATCAACATTTGCTTCCATCAGTAAATGAATCAGTCCTGGTGTGTAAGGAAATTTAGTTAGTGTTCTTCCTTTTCCTAAATAAATTTCACCACATTTCCGATTCCATGAAATTGGTGTTAAACCCATCATATACTCATGTGTGTTCGCATTATATTGTATTCCATATACAGGATTATTTGGTAGAGGTTCATCATAATCTATTTGAAATGGAGCCGTTTCATGTATATTAAGGGCCTTATTATCACGATTTTCATATTCTTCTTCATTTTCAATAGCAGTCTCATAATCACGTTTCCTACTGTCATTAGAAAGTTTGTGTCGTTTTACCATTGATATATCATCACTTATTCCATCAGAACCATTTTTCATCCTTTTAGGTATTTGTAATGATTCCCGAATATCCAATATCTGTTTTGTAACAGGTTCAAGCATTGCTGCTGAAGTATTTGTAATAGATTTAGTCGCATACTTTAACGCATTATATTTTTTCATTATATCGCTGCGTATCCTTTCCAGTTCGCTTTTAAGAATTGCTTCTTTATTTATTCCGTTATTACCAACATTAACCATCACTTTACTCGTTGATACCATTATTACAGGTAATTAAAAATTCATCAAAACTTACATGTAAATCTTCTCTATATATACATTTCACAATCTATTTTGAACACAGAGAGTTAATGCTAATTCATCAGCAATAATTTATAGAGTGTTTTTAAAGACTTAAAGGATGCTTATTATATACATATTGTATTTCAAACTGTTCCCTAAGTACACTATTCATGAAACAAAATCTTTATAAATAAAAATAAACAACAAAATTGGAACAAAAATTTTAATGGAATTTAAGAATCAGTATTTATTTTTCAATACACTAATATCTCAAAATATGTGATAACATCTAACCTTTTACTAATGATATTACAAAATCTGGAGCAGTGTAATTCACATGCATGATATATATATATATATATATATATACATATATATACACACATATCTACATACATATATACACATATATATATATGTAGATATATATACATATATATCTACATATATGCACATATATATCTACATATATACACATATATATCTACATATATACACATATATATCTACATATATACACATGTATATCTACATATATACACATGTATATCTACATATATACACATATATATCTACATATATACACAATGACAGTAGGAAACGTGATTATGAGACTGCTATTGAAAATGAAGAAGAATATGAAAATCGTGATAATAAGGCCCTTAATATACATGAAACGGCTCCATTTCAAATAGATTATGATGAACCTCTACCAAATAATCCTGTATATGGAATACAATATAATGCGAACACACATGAGTATATGATGGGTTTAACACCAATTTCATGGAATCGGAAATGTGGTGAAATTTATTTAGGAAAAGGAAGAACACTAACTAAATTTCCTTACACACCAGGACTGATTCATTTACTGATGGAAGCAAATGTTGATGAGAATAAATATACAAATAATGATTTAGCTTTATATAAACAAATACTGGAATTTACTGGAGCTCATGTACGTGTTACTGGTGTATTAAAGGGTACTCCACTTCCTAAATACAGAAAAATAATACGTCCTCTATTTCAATCTACCATAAAGAATGTAAAAGTTTATCAGGGTAAAATGAAAAAGAAACGTGCATATAGGACTGTTCGCAAAGTAAATCTGGAAGACTCTCATTTCAATTATTCTGATGATCCTAATAAATTGGTTGAGCGGTTATTGATACTACACAGATCTAAACAATCGGGAAATAATGGTTTAGATACTGAAATTCGGATGATTGAAGAAAAGTTGGCTGAAGAAGGATATATTCAGTTAAATTAGATATTTTATGTTGTAAAATATTAATGGCTGATAATGATATATTAGAATTTAACATTGAAACAATGAAGCAATGATTATTTTTATTGATTATAATGAATGTCATAAAAATTATTGAATAAATTGTGAACAATATTGAATTAAATCTTTTGTTATTATCTATGATCGTATCAAATTATAAAATATAGTTAAAAGGATGGATATTCGACACATTCAGATATATAATGTAAGAGATAAATAAAAAACTGACGAATATGACGAAAAATTGAGTAAAATTGTATGAAAGACATTAAAACGCAAGAAAATGATAAGAAATATCATAAATTGGTGGAAAAAATAGCGTAAAAAGACTCTAAAACATAAGAACATGTTAAGAAATAATGGAAAACTGTTTATAATTAGTTAGTATGGTGGGAAAATTTGTTAATAGTGTTGAAATATAAAAAAATTGTAAAAGAAGAAAACGTTTACTACATGTCTGTGCAACGACAAGTAAAGCTAGGGCGATAGACGACGAAGTGTTGATTGTCAAAACGATTATAGGAGTCCCTTGCACCCTCCAGCTTAAAAGGAATGGTTATAGAGGTGTTTAAAGATTTCCTTATTGTATGGGGTATGGGCTGTGAATGTGTTGAGAAAACATTCAGTAAACGTCTGGAGCTTTATGGCTGCTCTTATTAAACGTTAGCATGATAGTCTGTTGAAGATATCGAGCGGGCGAGCAAAATACAAAGTCCCTGTCAATTCATTAAATCAAACGTTCAAAGATGTGACTGGTAAATCCAATAATCAAATGGAGATCGTGATTGCGGGCCTACAACATTCAACTGGTTCTGCGCTTGTTAAGTTGTAGATGTGCACAGATGAAGCGAAAGGTGATGTGAAAGCATAAATATGTACTGTTATCATTGATGACTAACGATATTGTAATGAGATGTAAGAAAGAAAAAAAAAAAACCCTTACAAAGTTGTTGAAAGATCGATGAAAATTGTGTAAAAAGTACAAAAAAAAGACTGGAAAATGATGCGAAATAGCAAAAATTGCTTAAAACAATGTAAAAGTAGTAAAATGTGCGAAAAATTGTAAAAAATGATTGAAAATTGTACATTAGTCAAAAGTAAGGAAAACGTTTACCTCTCTCTCTATAATCACAAATACTATTCATAGTTATCAACATCCGTTTCAAAAATAATAGTAAGAGGGAGATTAAAAAAAAAAATGTAAAAATAAAACATCTTAAAACGAAGCAAGATATATAAATTTCCTTCAAATTTTATATTTCAAATAATAAGACTTATACATTTACAACAGTCTCTGGATTGCTTCATCCATTCTTCATATATAAAATTGAAATCTTTACTGCCGTCCCAGCCATATAACATTCTATTCAGAAATAAAATGTATGAATAAAGCATGGTACGAAAATTTCCTTCACATTTGAAATCGACGAATGAGTGAAAGAGGCGATCGAGTGATATATACAATCTTGGTAATGTGATAAATATAGAGAAATAATTATCTCATTTATTTTGGATGTGTAAAAAAAAAAAATCCTCGCCATTCCACGTTTTTTTGGGGGGCGGGGGGGGGATGCTTTTAATCATTAGTTTTGCAAAGAATTGATTGCTCCGCTAAAAGTTGTGTGACTCCGCATCTAAATGAATGATAAAAGGTTATGAAGCCGTTCTGTATGAGCTTACAAAAGTATATGATAAAGTACGCCAACAACACCTCTGAACAATAATTATGTGTGCGGGAACTGCTTGTATTCTTTTATACGGTCTTGCAGCAGATATGATTAAACAAATATAAATGAATGAAATGTAAAAATAATACGTGGGCTGGAGTTAATTTTGAAAATATATAGTGAGATTTTTCGGAAACATGCATACAATTGTGTGGAAAAAGGAGTGATGTAATAATTTTGCTAGCATGAACATTTATTTAGAATAATTTCGTATTACATTATTAGACTTTGAACATAGATAGCAAGAGGGAAAAGGAGTGATTGCTTCGACATGAGTAAAACGAACGAAGTGTTTTCGTAGGTTAGTGATTATATAGAAAAAATTATAGGCGAATGTAATTTGTAGTGAAAAATAGTATGTTTGGGCTAATTTTAAAAATTCATGATAGTTTAGTGGAGTCTTACGGTGAATGCATTTATAGATGTAGTGATTTCAATATTTTTGTTATGTATGGAAAATAAAAAAATTAAAAAAATACTACTATAATTTCAAGATGTTAAAAATAATTACAGAAAAATTAACTCATAATGTAAGTAGAAGGAGTGAATTCGTCATGAATGTTTACAAGAATATGTTTTCTATAGGTTAGGCCCTTTGCGAATTGAAGAAAAATTTAAACGATAAAAAAATAATATATGTACGATAGATTAAAAAAAAAAAAATATTATTGACAATCGGAAAATGAGATAATGATCTGTAAGGAAATTGCTAATTTTGGAAATGATGAAATATATTTAAGTTGATTTTAAAGTAAATATGCACGATTTGAATTTTGGAAATAGATTACATAGTATGAATGGAGCGAAGAACCATTTTCTACGATTTCCTGAAAAAACTATATTACGATAAGAATAGTGTCATCAATGAACGTACAGATATATCAGTAGTAATGAAGCGAAAGTGTCTGCGGCGTACATTTGTCTGCACAGCATATTACAAAAAAGATTTGAAAAAATTTTAGCGTAATGAAAGAATAAAAAATATACTCGGGCTAATTTTATAACACAGAGAAAAAAATGTTACTGTTCGTTACCTGAAAAAGAAAACAATATTCTTTTAGGCGACCTTTTTGTGTTCGATATGATGACTGTTCAGGGATAGATGCAGGTATCCTTAACGTATTTTTACAATCAGGCTGTTGCCCTCGAGAATATAACCTTCTATTTCACTCACATACACTCTCTCACTCGCACATTGCAACCCTGATCTGGTCGTGCTACCGTGTTTTTTTTTTTCTTCGAACATGCTGTGGTTCGTAAACTAACAGGTTTTTTCTATCTGTCGCTCTATACAATTGACCACCAACACCTCATAGACGAACTCGTGTATATCGCGGAAAAATAATTTACGAAATTTAAAAAAATATTAAAGCCATATATCGATTAATTAAATTCTACGGTAACTAAGCTCAGAAAAGTATTACATACAAAGAATGATGAACGGTAAAGAGGTTCAAGGTTAGATTCAGGCTTTTGATAGAAAAAATAACAAATGAATAAAATAAATGAAAGTGGAATAACGGACGGATACAGTGACGAATGCATAGAAACATGTGTGCAGAACGGATGTTTGAGATTCGCGACGACTGATTTGCATAAAAATAACAAACTTATGAACGGTGAAATGATTGGAAGCTTAAAAATCTGTAATACATTAATATGAATGATTTGGTAAATAGTGCTAACGGATGTGTATGCATGTATAAGTATTTGAGAATAAATAAATAAAAATAACATTATGTATGGTTGTTAATTTAGTCCAGAGGCAGTAAAAGGAGAGAAGAAGAAATTTTTAGATCCGTGTAAAGTGAAAAATATTGAGAGTCGGTTCGATTTTGAAAATACATAATAGGAATGTATAACATGCACAGATATAGTGTTGTGTAGTCGTGACAATGTATATATGTGTGGGAACGACTTGTACGCTTTTGTGACGGATCTGGCGGTTGAGGAGTACGGTGAAAAAATATAAAAAGTATATACCATCAGTAAATTGTCTTCGTTGATTATAAATTTCGATTCATTTTGATAATGTATAATGGAGAACGTGTGTGAGAAGTGTCGGGATGCTTTTGCGACAGTCGAGGGTTTGATGGGGTCTTAAACAGAAAATAAAATATAATATGAAAAGATCTTGAAAAATATTTGGAGTTTGAAATAAATAAAATATTCTTAAACTAATAGACTTGGAAAAAAATTAATATGAATGATTGGGAAACCATCTCTAGCATATGTGTGTGCAGGAATGGGTGGCGCGGATTCACATTCGGGTGGATGTCCTCGTGAAAAATAATATGAAAGATTTGTAATTTGTGTAGGGCGGAAAGGAGAGGGAGGGAGGTTGAAATCGTGTTAAATAAAACTCTACTCGACATAAATTTACAAATACTTACTTTTGGAAAAAATCTTTGGAGGAAGAAAAAAAATATTTTAGAGTAATTCCATAATACATAGACATGAAAAAATTATTATGATCGATATGAGAATTAACGACAGAAGATGTGTGCGCATTCATAGCAGTGAAGACATCGACGAATTTATTTTTAGAATCTGAGAAAAAAATATAAAATTATTAACGGACGGAAGAATTTAACGTAAGGGAAGTAAATATACTTAGGTTAATTCCATAATACTTGGAGTTGAAAAAAAACTATTATGAACGATATGGAAACTAATTGCAGAGGATGTGTATGCATTCATACAGTAAAGGTATCGAAGGATTTATTTTTAGATTATGAGAAAAATAAAAATAATGTACTGTCGGGAGAAATGATCGGAAACGTGAAAAATATAATTGGAATAATTCCATAATACTTGGAGTTGAAAAAAGTTATTATGAACGGTATGGGAACTAACGACGGCAGGTATGTGCACATTCATCGCTTTGAAGACATTGTAGGATTTATTTTTAGAACCGGAGGAAAATAAAAATATTATGAACGGTCGGAAGAACGATCGGAAGCGAAAAAAATATACTTCGGCTATTTCTATAATATCTAGGCTCGAAAAATTATTAAGATCGATATAGAAACTAACTGCAGAAGATGTGTGCGCATTCATCGCGTTGAAGACATTGTAGGATTTATTTTTAAAACCGGAGGAAAATAAAAATATTATGAACGGTCAGAAGAAATGATCGGAAGTGAAGAAAATATATAATTGGAATAATTCCATAATACTTGGAGTTGAATAAAAGTTATTATGAACGATATGGGAACTAACGACAGCAGATGGGTGTGCGGGAATGGACGGTGTGCATTCATAGCGGTCACATAAAAAATAATTACCTCTCAATATGAAATGACGAAGGCGTCGGGAGTGTCGATCGGGGGTTTAATGGTCGTGGTAAAAGTAAATAGAATGCGATATATTCGATATTAAAATAATGGAATCGATCGGAAAAGAGGGTGGAAGGAGTAAAGGAGACTAAGGCTATTTTAGACTATAGAAATAATTGATTTGTTAATTTGTAAATTTTTTGGATAACCGGTTAGGTTTAGACAACAGAGCAGGGATTGGGTTATTATGTGAAAAAAATAATAATTAAAAAAAAAGTAATCGCGATAGTATAAACGGACGGAGCGTGCGGGGGATCGGCGTGTGCGCTTTCGCGCAGCTAACGTTATATTGGATATATGCGCGGGATCGGGACGTGCGCTTTAGCATATGGTAGTAAGATCGGAGAATCAGGAAAATTAAAAAATATGCTTCGACTAATTTTATATTATGTATACTTAGACTTTGAAATATTAAAGAAATAATCGCGGTATCGGGAACGGAGCACATGTGTGCGCGGGATATCGCGGTGGACATCGGAATATGCGTGGGATCGGCGCGTGCGCTTTCGCGACGGCGACCGGAGCGTGCGCGGGAACGAATTATACGTGTGAGAGGTGTGAATTGGAGTTATAGGTTAGATTTAGATATTAAATAATATATGGGGTTAAATTTTGGAATTTTCTTACTTACGCCTCGGAATTTTTAAAAAAAAAATTTGTGGTAACGTAGCGGACGGGCGGAGCGAGCGGGGAACTTGGGTTACTTTCGGACATTAATTATTATACTTATGTTAATTAATAATCGGTTCGGTTTATCGGAAACGAGCGGGACGCGTACAGGGGAATTTCGGAGAAATTTGGGGAACTTGGGGGAACTTTCAGCACCTGGACACTAATTGGGGTTGCTTGCGCCCCAGAATACCACTTTGGGTAGTTTATTGACCTCGGGACACTGTTTGGACGTTCGGATCCGCGGATATGCATGGAAACCGTCCGGGGGAAACTCGGAGGAATCGGGGGAAACTTGGGTGAATTTTGACCACCTGGACACGAATTGGGGTGAATTTTGAGTTCGGATTACCGGTCTGGGGTGTATTTTCGCCTCCGGGACAGGAATTGGGGTTCGGATTAGCGGAACTGCCAGTCGCCCCATTTAATGACTACTGACGGCACTGCGGAAAGAGCGCTAGAAGGCTTTCGCTTCGTGGGGGTATCCGTCACTATCTGTCACCACTGCAGTAAGGGATAAATTAAGACGAGGCAGTGTAATACTGTGGTGGAAAGCCGCCGAGCAGCCACCTGTATGTGAGTTCATCAATCAGAGGGACTAAAAATAAGAGGAATAAAGGTTAAATACAAAATGTCAAAAACGCTCGATAAATAAAGTTGACGAACAAAACAAATAAATAAATGAAAAGGAAACAAAAGGAGGAATAAATGTAAAACGTAAATTAATCTAAAGAAATAAAATAGAAATAAAGCTGCTGATCAATGTTTAAATCAGCGGCGAGATGAAAGAAACAGTGACGGACAATAGAAATAAGTGAAACGATCTCACCGTTTTCTTCAGTAGACAGTTGAACGCTCGATGGATAAAAAAAAAAGAAAAAAAAAAAAAAGATAAACGTTATCACTGATAACAAACAACTCTCGAAAACATGTTAAATATTTCTTCAAATAATGTATCTGGCCTGAATTTAAGCTGTAAACTTTGAAACACGTCGATAGTAATTACAGTGAAAATCAGTCCTGCCCTCCCTTGGCGACTCCCATGGTCCTCTCCTAAATTGTTAAACCCGCTACTGAATACCGTTATCTCTTTCGTAAATTTAAATGTCAGGTCAAACAAAATTTCATAATATCCATACTTATTAAATCACCAGCTATAATAATTCCTGTACTTCAATCTTTCCTAAGCTCTATTTCTGATCGTCTCTCTATTTAACTCTTTCTATAATTTCTGTAGCTGGCGTGCCCAAAAGAAAATATATAGAATAATATTATTATTATTATTTTATATTATTATAAAAAAAAAAAAGAAACTTATTAAATTGGGCGAACCATTCAATTCAATCGCTTGTAATGCATTACACAGGTTAATCGGAAAAACTCTCGGCAATTCAGAGCTGTAATGAAATCTAGTTAAAGGTTCCACTAACACACATTTTATATAGCCGCTATTGCGATCATTTTGTATCGAACGTTTCAGCGTCAAAAAAAAAAAAAAAAATCAAAACAAAAATAATAAAAATAATAACAAAAAAACAAAACAACGCAGTTAATTCATTTTCATATTTAGCGCAATCATGAACACACATAGTTCATTTTAAAATATTTACACTTCACTTAGTATAAAAAGAAATTAATTAAATTTAATTCTTTTCGTCCTTAAGCTAACACGAAATTCGTTCCGAGGAATTTGTTTCTAGAAGACTATCTGCGAGATTTTATAATTGATAAGACAAAATGGGAAATACCTTTTTCAGTAAAACGATGAGCAACATCAGCGGAGAAGAGTTGGCGGAGAAAAAACCGAAAAAGCTTTGGATTAACGGCTAATATTTGAATTGGTTTTATGTAAAATAAATTGGTATTTGAAAAAAAAAAAGAGAAAACGATTATATTAAAATAATAATCACAAAATTAAACAATTCTCGCTCTGTTTTCATTTTTTAAAACTTACAATTAGGTTTGGTAAATTGTTAATGTTACGATCGGACATTACCTGGTGAATAATTGTAAATAATATTATGGTAATTAAAACACAACGCAGAAACTTTCTACTATTAAAGTAATCATAATGATTTTAATAATAAAAAACTTCCGTGTTAAGTGGTTTAATTACAATAATATTGAGCAGTAATTAATTTTAAGCACTAATTTGAAAATTGTTTCAAATTAGTGTTTAAAATTAATTACTGTACAACATAATAGAAAAAATGAGTGAAATAAACAGATATATTATTATTATTATTGGAAAGTTTAATCAAATTCGCGTAATTTTTACCGGTTGTTTCTCATCAAAATATTTCTGACCCATTCTGAAGAAGAGCGCTGATGAATGTAATGTTGTCGATCTGGTTTTCCTACATACTTGCGGTATAGTAAGAACGTTATTATGTTTATACTTATACGGTGTAATGTGACCATTACATGGTTCGAGAAAAAATTAACAAAATAAAACCAAAATAACTTAACAAATAAATAAAATATTAAAAATTTAATTTAATAGAATATCGGGCTAATGGTGTGAGCGTAAGTGTGCGTATATGTGTAATCCCGTTGTCGGCAAGGGAGAAAGGAATTTTGCATCGCCACCCACGGAGGACTATTCGGAAAAAATGAGAATTACGAATCATAAAAAATAAAGCCCGAAAACATCGCAGGTTGTAAAGATTCCGGGAAGGCACGACCTTTTTGAATGCGTCAAAGGATCTCCGCGACCATAGGTTTTTGTTTGTCGCGATTCCGACGAGTCCGGCGGTCAGGTTGTAAAAAACATGCCGACGAAAAATAACGACTGGAATGAGCCGGAGTCGAGGGCAAGCAGAACCGTCTAAAAAAGGTCGAAGTCACTCTAATTTTTGTCACGGTCGAAGTCGGCACGTTATAGTTTTCGGTCTTGGTCATCGGACCAGTAAAAAGTGAAGAATCCGCTCAAGTTGGCCACTGGCTGTAATTCGACTGTTAAAAACGCGAACGCTCGTAATTCCGATTGTTATAATTAAAAAAGTATACGGAGTATAATTCGTTAATTGTTCTTAAAATACCGCGGACCGAATTTCCTCTGCATACCAACCGATTTAAAGGACCAACGAGACACCGTCATTCAGGATCTTGCACCACCCGGCCGACAACAGAGATACGTATTGAATTATTTTATATTTATTAATCGTCGTAATATTATGTTCGTATCTAGTTTAATTAACGTGTGTTTTTAGCGGTATACCGTCCCAGTAAAATAGTTGTAGATAAATTTTAAAATACAAACCGTTAAAACGAAACCCATTTCTTGGCTAATCTAATAATTAATAATAATAATAACTATCATAATAATAATTAATAAAATAATAATTAATAATTCCGCGGACTAAATCCGTGGTGGCATCCCTGGACGCGAGACTACGCTTTACAGCGTAGTACCGTTACATTTGGCATCCCTGGCGGGGAGACTACGCTTTACAGCGTAGTACCGTTACAACGGTCATTTAAATTTTGTAGTAATCATCCAGACCGAATACCGAAAAAACCCTCAAGTCGCCCACTAAAATAGGTTAGAAAACTAGTTGATGAATTGAAAACATTGATACGGTAAGACGGATTAGATTAGAAGTTTTCAAAGGTAATATGTAAACTACGTTTGCGGCCTATTTATTATTCGATTTGTAAAACTATCGATAAATTTATAAAAAATATAAAGAAGCGAAATCCAAGTTTAATAGGCCTAATTTTTAGTTCTCTGTTAATCGTGGTGTCTTAATCCTCTAACTCGCGAGCTAACAAAACAACTGTTATAACATTCCGATGTGCCTGATGTTTAGATTCTTTGTTACTCAATTATCAGCCTTGATATTACTAAAATTTTATAAAGTAATAATATTTAGCGAAGAATTTCTTATTTTGGTTTTACATTGCGTGAAGAATCCAAGAAGTACTTACAGTTTGCTGCATTATTACTATGCAGCCGTAATTGAGATCAATGCCTCACATGTATGCAGTGTGTAAAAAATTTAAATTGAATAATTTTATTCGAATGAATCAGATGGAACACAAAAAGCTGATTTTAAAGCATTGCTCTAATGAAAGAAAATAGTTATTTAACGAAGAATGATTGGTTACATTCATCTCGTTCGGTCGCCACTGTGAAATATCGAAAGGCCAACTATTGCCTATTACGCCTTTGCCAGTTTTGGAAATTTCGTAGAAAGCTCTTTACATAACGCAGTATATTGTCAAATAACAATAATAATGACAGTAGTATTAATCTCGAAAAATCATTGACTAATTAAAACATTTTCCGTTTATTTTAGACTTCAAAATGAAGCCTTCGATGTCTCATTCTATAGTTGTAAGCCTGCTCGCATTATTCGTATTACAAGCTGTTGCTACTCATCATGAAAATCACGTAAGTGTTTCGAATTTACGTTTTATTCAGTTCTTTGTTATGATATTATGCTTTCCATCCTTCTCATACGTGGTATTGTATTGCGATGTTTATAGAAACATTACACGCTTTTACATGCTGTATTCCTTTTTTTTTTTTTAAAATCTGCACCGTTTTCTTCGGCTTTTATCATGTTTAATTTATAATTCGACTTCAGCGGATTATGGATGTAAGTAAACGTATGTAATTGAAATCATTTAAACTTTGCGTGTTCTCCACTCAAACGAAGAGCATGTTTGCGATGCGGACCATGTGTTTATTAAGTGTTGATCTCTTTTTGTTGAGTGTTCTGCTTTCTATTCCATTTTATTGATACTCGGTCTTCCTACTCCATATTGCGCCTCTTATGTCCTATCTTTTCCCTCTCCACAGATTGCTCCTATTATTTGTTCTTTTTTCCTAACAACATTTGATATCGTATGAAGATATAATTGATTCCTTACTATTATAATTGTTTCTGGGTAAAGGTCCCCGGTTGACAGGTCCCAAAAACAAAAAAAAAAAAATTAAAAAAACAAACTTTGCGTGTTATTTTTGTTTGATTTAAAAACATTCCGGTTTTTGATAACTTCTTTTTTCAGAATGATACGACTGCTAGAACTTAAAAATTAATTTGAAAATGTCAAATATTTTACTCACAATAAGAATTGATTACCATTTTTTTTATTTTTATTTTCATTCGGCAAAAACTATCACTTTACTTTCCCGTAGAGTATTGACTAAAATCGAGTGATACTTCCAAAACTTTTTTTTTCGGCCTTATAAACTGCTCCGTTAGAAAATACAACTGCTAGAAATTTCAGGCAGTAAAAATACTTTTAAAATTATCCATTTTTCCTCTTCTACAAATAAAATGATTGTCCGTCCCTCTCAAATGAGCGATCTATTTTTTACACCAACTTTTAGCACTAGACGTCCCTGTTTCTTACTGTGCTTCGTATATTTTGTTATTCCCTTCTTTGTCCGTCATTCCTATATACTTAGTTCCTTTTTATTAATCACTATTTAACTGTTGATTTTTTCTCCTCTACATTGCTCCCGGGCATAAGATCTTTGTTTTCGTGCCCTCTACCAAAAAAAAAAAAAAAAAAAGGAAAAAAAGCGTAGTATATACGAATTTTTTTCAGCAATGATCTATATAATTTTCTGTAAAATCTACAGCTCCAAATTACTTTCCGAGTTCTTCATTTATTAGGTGTACGATGGTAGTTTTTTTTCAGTCGGGTATACTAAAAAATTCCACGATCCACACGTAAAATTTAAAAGCCTCATCTTTCCTAAATTTTGGAATAATCGGTGAGCAGCGAAAACGATCTCGTTTTTAGAAATATGTTTTTAAGGCATGGTTGAAAGCGCTGTACCATCAGATTATTTGTAAAATATGTTTATTAGCATGCTTATTTCTCATGAAAATGCGATACTTTTGAGACGATTTATTTCGTAATAGATATGACGTTCGTATGATTGTTTTCAAAAATTACGTTTGAAAAAACCTACTATCCACTACTGTAAGCGAATTTAGTTTTTTTTCTCAATGTAAAAAGTTTGCAGATTCCACAAGGCGCACAATTCATATACGGATGCTCAACTCTTATTAATGTTTATCATCTTAATAAAACTTTTTACGCGCGAATAACGCGCATGTTATAAATTTATATTAAGAATAATACTTGTACAATGTGACGCGATTTTTTTACAATTGTGGAAACTATTCATTCCAGTTTCATTAAGTTTTTAAAACGTGTATGATACATTGTTTGGCTCCGAAAAGTTTACGCGGGAATTTTGCAAAGAAAAGGTAAAGTCATTCTTGCGTATAGCAGATTAAAGTGGTCCTGTTTGCAGCTTTTCTGTTTGTTATCAGTTGCTGTTTTAAACAATTTTCCAATTTCTACCGGGCTGAACTTCGGTATTATCGGTTCAGAGAATTAAATAAATTAATAAATCGGAAAAAAGGGAGGACAAAGAGAATACCAGAATAAAGCTAAGGTTTTTGTAATAATGTAAAACCATCGCAAATTACCAGTGGACTAAGCTGAAATATGAACAGCTGTACTGCATAACTGTATTATTAATGTGGATTTTAATTTGTTAACTTCGTTGCAGGAACTGTACTCAGGTCCCACATACGGAGAAGGTCATAGTATTTCAACAGCCCAAGGTTTTGGTGATTATCGGGTATGTATATAGAAATTATAATACTTTGTATAAATTTTGTGTTATTTAGTGTTGCGGGTGCATAGAATTATTATAGCACTCCTCAGAATAATGAAATCAGTAAGCGCATAGCAGCAGATTGCTTTGTGAAAATAAACATCAAACGATGAAATGAAATACTTTATAGTTATATTGATATATTCAGAAAAATTTAATTTTCAATGTAAAACCATCGCAAATTACCAGTGGACTAAGCTGAAATATGAACAGCTGTACTGCATAACTGTATTATTAATGTGGATTTTAATTTGTTAACTTCGTTGCAGGAACTGTACTCAGGTCCCACATACGGAGAAGGTCATAGTATTTCAACAGCCCAAGGTTTTGGTGATTATCGGGTATGTATATAGAAATTATAATACTTTGTATAAATTTTGTGTTATTTAGTGTTGCGGGTGCATAGAATTATTATAGCACTCCTCAGAATAATGAAATCAGTAAGCGCATAGCAGCTGATTGCTTTGTGAAAATAAACATCAAACGATGAAATGAAATACTTTATAGTTATATTGATATATTCAGAAAAATTTAATTTTCAAATAAGTTTATAAATATAGATAAAAATAATTTTTAGGAGCACATGTTATGATCTATATATATAAAAATGAAAATCGGGAAATATTTGAAAGACACAGCAATTATTAACACATCGTTGCAACTACTAGGGAAGCTGAAAATTGGCACTTTTTTTTTTTTTTTTTTGAAAAATATGTATTTATAATTTTTTACATACAAAAATTTAATACAACCATACCATGTACCAACGGCATCTAAAAAAGCTTTAAAAAATTCGAATTTTTTAGGGGTAAAAGGAGGGGTAAAAGCCAGAAAATCGCTTTTTATAAAACCAAAAATCACGCTACAGCCGAAACCATTTACACCAGATAATTGAAATTTTATATGAACATTACTTGTGTACCGAAGATGAACAATAATAACGCTTTTTTTGAAAATTCGAGCTTTAAGGAGTGAAAAGGGGTAAAAAACTGTTTTCCAAAAACACATAAACTTCAATATTTTTGGTACAAATGGGTTTATGAAATTTTAATTCCGCATGATGACGCTTCATATGGTGTACTAAATGTGTGCAAAATTTTTTTCAAACCCCAAAATTTTAAGGGCGAAAAAGGGCAAAAATCCATTTATGAGAAAACCAAAAACACGCTAATTCAATAAATGTACAAAAATCAAAGTGAAACGTATTTTAATTACATTAAAATGAATGTGATTCATGTGGTAGCAAGGCATTATTCCCCTTAATAACAAAAATCAGTATAAATTTACTTTAAAAGATTAAAGTAAATTACTTCGGAATCATGTTTTTTAGGGCTATATCATCAACTAACAACACAGCGTACACACTCGATTTATATACTTCTTAATAAAGTGTGCAGTCTGTGCAGTTAGATGATGATGGGGGCTATACACGAAAAAAACGTGTTTCTAAAGTAATTTAATTTCTTAAAGTAAATTTATACCGATTTTTAGAATTTCGTACACATATAATGTACCGAATCGCAATAAGATCGTTCAGAAACGACAAAAATATTCAATTATATGATAGTTCGCAAACGATTTGACTTATCAGAATTGGATCATAAATTACAATTAAACTTCTATCCGTGACAATTTACAACTTTAAGCAGAGCGATTACCCTGGGCGGCAAGAAACCGTCTAGAATATATAATATAGAATTTAGAACGACATCAAACTCTTAACAAATTCATAACTCATCACCAGATAACCCTTTCAAAGCGAAATTCAAAATATCAAACAAAACACAGAAGCCCGTTCATAAAATTTAAAAATTGCATTAAAAAAATTATTTAAATCCCCCATTTAAGCCAAAAACAGCAAAAAAAAAATGAATTTTCTTCATAATTTTTTTTAAAATTTCGTATTCTGCTATCCGGAACGGAGACAAATCCAACAAATCAAAGATCATAAAAATCGGTCAGTTATAAATAATGTAATTAACCCGACTTTATTTTTTTGAAATAATTCGCAACGCATGTAATATGAAATGGCATGACAGGAAGCAATACAACGTTGGTAGTGAAACCATACGACTGGAGCGCAGAGTCTGCCTGTAAAAATGAAATAGGAGGTTAAGTCAACCTATGTGGAAAAAGTTGGTCTCATTGCATGTAGTATACAATCTCAAAGTTCCAAATATACAAAAAATAGTAGTGTAGGAGGCTACGAGTTGTCGCGATAGCCTAGTTGCTTGAGCGTGTACACTCGCGTTGCATATAACAATTGCTTGGTACACTACCTATATCTGTACAGCTGACATGTACGAATAGGTAGTCGCCGACGCTCAGAAGTTGAGTATGACACTATAAAGAAGAAGAAGGAGGCTACAATGTAGAAAGCGTAGCTTCACCAAAAATAAGTGGCTCTGGTTGGTCTTCATCAGTTTCAGACACGAAATATGACGGTCCAATGTAGTTTGGAGGTTACTTAGCACAGCATGGATAAGCTTGATACCTAGTTCCACCTTCTAGGTCATGGAAAATTGGAGATTCCTTCCTTCTATTGTCATATAGGAATGCTGTTATGTACAGTAAATATGTGTGGGTCCGGGTGGGGGGTGGTTGTGTGGCAAAGAGCTAATTAGTGTTGCTTGAATGAACTCTGATTAAATGTGCTAAAGAGTGTGACCTAGTCCCAACTTTTTCCTCGGCACTTTTTAATTTATTCTCAGTATTTGAATATTAATCTATCTCAGTGCGGATGTTACCTACATTTATTCATTTCCCTTTTGGCTGTCTTTTTTAGCTTGGTTTATTCGTTATATTTTTCACCAGTTTAAAATCTAAGATGTGGTATTCATTTTGATCTAACCCAAAGGTAACTTAGTCCCCTAATGACTAAATTCGAAACAGGTTTATTGCTTGCACAAAATTTCATGTAGTTATTTGTATTAATCATTGTCTTATCGAAATTATTATTGTCCATTTGTCGGTGGTACTAAAGAATAGGATATGTTACGAAACAATGAAAAATATGGCAAATATAATATTACTAAGGAAAATATATATGCGCCAATTCCAAAAGCAATATAAAACAATCCATGGCTCCGTGTATCGATAATTTTTTTGTTTTTTTGTTTTATTGATACACGATATTAGGGAATCATTGTTCTGAAACAGCAAGAAGAAGTGAGAAACAATTAAACAGCAGTTTGGAAAGAAAATGTTTCATTAAGATAATACGATTTAGAATTAGAAGAGCCGTGTTGATAGAAAAGTATTTAGATATGATGCAAAGAATTATGTGGTATGTAATGATTGCAGTATGAAGCAGATCATTGGAATGTTATATCTTGCAGACTATTAGTTGTAATATTAGACGAGTTTACTTAGTGTATTGATGATTGGATAGTTGGAGCACACTACTTACGCAGTTGCCTATTATTAATGTTGAATCATTATCAATGATTAATGAAGAACTTTGATATTTCATAATTAGATAAACATTTCTATTCCAGAAGTTCGGGTGTATTAGCCAAAGGTGGACGTCAGGTCAAAAAATAAATGAAATTTTGCAATTGTGCTCTGGTCTTTGATAAAAAATAACATATTTGATTTCAATATTCAATAAATTTAATAAACGAAAGTGGTATTAAATGTATCCTCGGTATTGATTACTACTAACTGAAAAAATTGATATTTCCCATCGCTAAACCCATCAGTCGTTCAGATGCAGACCCGGATGAACGTGTTGAAGCATTACTCTCATAGCTAAATGGAATTCATCTGTAATGAAAATCAGAAATTGTCCATTAGAAACAGCTGAATGATTTTTATTAATACAAAATCATTGCGCAATATTCGTTTATCAGTGTTTCGGGATTGTAGCGTTTTATCGCGTTCTAATTGTTCTTGTTGTAAGCGACATCGTTCAATAGATAACGGAGGTAAAACTTCTTCATTTTCTTATCTCGATTTGTTATCTCTATTCGCGACTGTGTAATTGAATAACAGAGACTCTTTGATCGCTTTATCATCAGTGCAACCACTTGTGATTAATTAAACTATCGTTCAACAGAATTTATTGGCTTTGTGAGACAGGCCGACTGTCGGCAATAAGTGTCTTTTTCGCCGGTTGGTTGTCGGCTGTTGCCGTCGCAGTAGTCTGTCGCCGTCACTTAGTTGTCGTATTGTACGATCA
Organism: Icerya purchasi; assembly: GCA_039619475.1. NCBI lineage: Eukaryota > Metazoa > Arthropoda > Insecta > Hemiptera > Monophlebidae > Icerya > Icerya purchasi. The sequence goes on from CM077116.1 coordinate 417,745,403, forward strand.
TCTGCGAAATTTAAATCTGACTAGTACAACTTTTGACTAACCACCCTGTGTTATTCTTCGTACAGTAAATGAGGCACTCATATATTCGCTAGACTCCATTCGCAATGCTAAAATTGATACTTTGCAACGCGACACGATCGTACCAACTTTTTTGCTTCTATCCATATCTGCGCCAGTAGATTGCGCTAGCAGATGTTAGCTGTACACTTGATGTCCTAAAACTGTTAACAATTAACATTTAGCCGGTTTTGCTGTAACTATGGAAGTTTGAATTTCAGTGTTCTAATATATTATAAAGTGTGTTTGATGTACCCCATATTTGTATTACATAGTTATATTAATTGCATCCGAAAGCACAACTATCAATACTGTACGATATATTCTACTACATTACTCCCTTTTTATTGTAATCGATATAAAAATAAAGTTTTATAGTTAAACTTTAATTTGAAGAAGTTCGGATATTACACGATATTAATCCATCGAGCGAAAGATTATATTTACAAAATAGTTATAAAAGCGACTAACAATGAACATTTGAGAAATTATCTTCTATATGCAGTATGTAATGGTTTTTCAAGTCATGGTTGCAACATCATAGGGGTTTGAATATTCAAAAAAAAGTTGTCGATTTATAAATGCATAGTTAAAACATTACAGTTATTATTTAAATATACCCGTAATATGGTTACGAATTTTTTTAAGAAGCATTTTGTAATAATAATGATGAGCAGAAATAATGGTAATAAATGAAATAAAGAATTAGAGGGAAATAAAGTTCAGAAAAAATCTTACGGCAATACAACAAATTATTCAACTAACAACAATCTCAGAAACCATAATTATGTATACTCTCGAACGTAGAAAAAATGTTGTCTATTATTTATGAACTTATTTTGTATAGTACATCGAAAAATGTAATACAAACTGAGACACAGGATTTCGGAAGTAATTAAGGTGCTTTAAAAAAATTTAATGGTAAACGATCTTTACGTAATGTTTACAATTACATTCAGTTAAAAGTTGTGTCTATTTAAACATTATCATTACATATTCAGATATGCAAATATAAAAACAGAATTATGCAAATTTTAATTAAATGTACAATTATGATAAGGAAGACGCGTCTTTTTATAAATAAGTAAATAAAAACTCGCAAAGCATTGACGATTTTAATAAAATGTTATGTGAGTTCCGACGGCTAATCTCTGTGGAAATTGTTCACGTAAATAATTTTTTTTAAATCATTTTCTTCCGAAAATAATTATTAAATTTATGTTTACTTCGGTTGAAATTATAGTTTTGCTTTCCCCTCCAATTCACATCTTTTTTTAAACCTTCGATTTTTTTCACATAATTATAATAAACTAGTTTTATTTTTACAATTTTTATTTTGCACGTATTTATTTTAAATAATTTTGAGTTAAAGTTAGTAGTAAGTGTATAAAAAATATTTCACATCGTTTACAAATAAAACAATTATTAATACTCTCTACATAATTTATTATAACATTAAGAAAATTTTTCTAATATAAAATACGTAACATTTGTTTAAATATTTTAAAATAAAAAGATTCCTTCGCTGTTGGTCTTGACCTCTAGTACACGCATGTGATAATGAATGCCTTAAGCATTAGACTCGTACATATGTATTACCACTAGACCACCATTTCACTTAAATAATTAGGTCTAAAATATTATAATATAGTATTATATATAAAAACAGTGCGATCGTGAAGCGTTGCAAAGTATCAATTTTAGCATTGCGAATGGAGTCTAGCCATATATTCTGTCTCATTTAGTGTGCCGCTAAATGGCAACCGTCGAAGAGCTCTCATCTCAACTAGTTGAGCTTAATAGGAAGTTCGATCAACTTACAGAAAAGTATGAATCTGTCCTGGGCGAGAATGCTGCCCTAAAGAAGCAGATGGGAATCCGAATCTTCCTAGATCCATCTAAATCTAAAACTGCGTCAGCTAACATGAAGTCCAACGTTAAGACGGACGCCACCACGCCAACTGTCGTTGCAGTCAACTGCCAAGGCAAAGAAGCCTCCACCGTTTTTCAACGGAATTCGTTCATTTTCCATGTTCAGAAAACTCATTGAGCTGACTGAAAAAGGTTACCTTAAATTCAGCGGATGATTATCGCAAGTTTCGTAAATCTCTTGAGAACTTGAGTTTATTTTCTGAGGCTCAGAAGAAGGAGCTAGGTCAAATCAAATTCCACACTTTTCGATTGTCGGAGGATAAGCCGTTTTCAGTCTTCATCCGTGGCCTCCATCATAGTACCGACCTCAATGATATCTCCAAAGAACTTGCTTCCTTGGATCACCATGTAGTAAATATTATCAACGTTCATATCAAGAAGAGGGTGGATGATAAGACAGTAACCGTCAAGCTACCCCTTTTCAAGGTCGATCTGAAAATTAATGTTAATAACCGTGAAGTTTTTGACATCCGTTCACTTTGTCATTGTTGCATCACAGTAGAAATGCCTCGCAAAGTGGAAAGCCTTCCGCAATGTAAGAGATGTCAAGAGTATGGGCATACTACGAACTATTGTACCAAAACACCGAAATGTGTGAAGTGCGGTGAACGTCATCTCATCAAAGATTGTCCGTTGCCTAAAACAGCCTCTCCCCGTTGTGCTAACTGCAAAGCTGAACACACTGCAAATTATAAAGGCTGTCCATATTATCAGTCGAAAATAGCACCAATCAAAAAGGTGAAGCTAGTAACAGCTGTAGATCGCGTTCTAGGACGTGTACCATCAACTCAGCCTTCGTACGCTTCAGCAACATCAAAGGGTGCATCTATATCTACTCAAAATCAAGAGCAGCTACAGTCGCCAAGTGACATTAAAAAGATCTTGGAAATCCTACAAAGATTGGAAACCAGTCATAAAACGCTAGAAAATAAATTCAACTCCTTGGAGCAGCGTATTGCGGCATTAGAAGAGCCTCGAGACTCTCCTAAACGTAAAACTCGTAAGAATTAAAATGGCGATAAAACCTACACTTAAACTAATGTGTTGGAATGCTAATGGGCTTGCAAGGAGGAAAGATGAATTGGAATCCTTTCTTATATTAAATGATATAGATATTGGTCTAATATAAGAGACGCATCTGATCAGCTATTCAAACCTACCTAGGATTAGTAATTATTCAATTTATGCAGAAAATCATCCTAGTTGTACTGCTCGCGGAGGTTCTGCTGTCTTAATCAAATCTTCTATTTCTCACTATGATGTTGGTGTCTTCGTCATCGATAGCATTCAGGCATCTGTAATATCAGTTAGAATGAACAGCCAACAAGTTCAGATTGCCAGCATCTACTGCCCTCCTCGATGTCCGCTAGAAGAATCGGATTTTACAGCGTTGTTCAATTATCTTGGCCATTATTGGATTTTAGGTGGAGACCTAAATGCCAAGCATCCTGCTTGGGGTTCACGCATCTACTCACCTCGAGGACGTACTTTGCACCAAGCTGCTCTTTTGAGCAACGGTCATTTCATTTCGCCTGGAGGTCCAACCTTCTGGCCATCTGATCATAGTAAAGTACCTGACGTCATTGATTTCTTCATTATTAAGGGATTGCCGCCTACCCACTTTCAAGCAGAATGTGCTCCCGATCTGAGCTCTGACCATATTCCAGTCACCCTTACATTTGCGGATGCTCCAGTCCTTGTTAATTCACCCACTTCTTTAGCTAACAAAAGTACTAACTGGGACACCTATCGTGAACTTATCGATAGCCAGATTGTACTTAATTTTCAGCTGAACAACTCTAATGATCTGGAGTTAGCCGTAGGAAATTTCTCTACCCTTCTTACCAACTGCGCTAGAGCTTGCACAACTTACTTTGAACGACGACCTCCGGAGGTTGCCTATCCTAATGCTATACGCCATCTGGTTAAACTTAGACGAAGAGCAAGAAAGTCGTGGCAGAGAAACCGCACTCAGGAAAGTAAAAATCTGTTCAATCGCCTCAGTAATAATACCACTCGAGCCATTAAACAGTGGAAGAATGACTCGTTTGTAGCTTATCTTACTTCTCTGGCACCAACTAAAGAAGCAAATTACTCCCTGTGGACTGCCACAAAACGCATTCGTCGTCCTCCATTCGCCAACACCCCCCTTAAACGGGGTGATGATAGCTGGGCCAGAAGTGACGCTGAAAAAGCAGAACTAGTGGCCCTGCACTTTGAAAAAGTTTTCCAGCCAAATGATATCCATTCCACCATCCAAACACAACTCGACCTGGATGATCAGGGTCGAATACGACACACCTCACCCCTAGAGGTAGCCAGAATCATTGATGGTCTACGGCTATGGAAATCTCCTGGTCTTGATCTAATATCTGCTAGTATGCTCCGTGAATTCTCCAAGGAGGGGCTCATTTTCATCACTAAGCTAATTAATGCTGCGTTCAGATTAAAATATGTGCCGCGATCCTGGAAAATTGCCAAAATGATAGTGTTTCTCAAACCTGGTAAACCACCTGAGGAACCAGCCTCCTATAGACCAATTTCTCTTCTGTCTATTATGGCCAAAATTTTTGAAAAAGTAGTTCTTCTCAGACTGCAGGCAATTATCACTGAGAAAGACCTCCTTCCCTCTTTTCAATTTGGCTTTAGAGAAAAACATTCTACAATCGAGCAGGTTCACCGCATCTACAATATTGCCAGGCAAGCACTGGAAAACAAAGAATTTGCGCCAGCCACTTTCCTGGATGTCAGTTCGGCATTTGACAAAGTGTGGCACCAAGGACTCATCTACAAGTTAAGTAACTCTTTTCCAAGTTATATCTGCAAGTTGTTAAATTCGTATTTAACTGATCGCTCTTTTGTCATTCACTATGGCAGTGCCATCTCCCAATCTATCCCGATCCGGACCGGAGTCCCACAAGGCAGTGTTCTTGGCCCAACTCTCTATCTACTTTACACTAGCGACATCCCGTCAACGTTAGGCACTATTACAGGACTATTTGCAGATGATACGGCTATTATTAGCTGCAACAGTAATTACGTCACTGCGGTAACTTCACTTCAAATGGCCTTGGATAACATTTCCAGATGGGCTAAAAATTGGAAAATCAGCCTCAATGAGAACAAATCAGTTCGAATTGACTTTGCTTTACGGCCGATCAATTATACTCCAATATATTTAGATGGCAAAGAGGTTCCAATGGCTAATACAGCTCGTTATTTAGGACTTCATCTTGACTCAAAACTCAATTGGCAAGAGCATATTGCAAACAAACGGAAGCTTCTAGATCTGCAATTATCTAAATTCTATTGGCTAATTGGAAGAAGATCTCCACTTAATCTTAGAAGCAAACGGCTGATCTATGTTACCATATTTAGGCCCATGTGGTCGTATGGTGCTGAACTATGGGGCGCAGCCAGTCGTTCCAACATCCTGAAAATTGAGCGTTTTCAAAACAAATTCATGCGTGTTATTTCCAATGCTCCCTGGTATGTAACCAACAAACAATTACGCACAGATCTAGATCTAGAACCAGTGGATGATCTAATTCATCGTCAGTCAACTAGATACATCAATCACCTCCACAACCACCCAAACGTGGACCTCATAATCTTACTTGATACCTCAGATGACACTCGTAGGCTCCTCTGTAAGCATCCAATTGACCTATTTAATTAGCAAATTTGGATGCTAATTGATTTGTCAATTTTCATATTAATAGCTGTAACTCTCTTTTGTATGTACAGTAATTTTTCAATGTCTTTTCCTTTATTTTAAGCTAATTAGTCTTAAGTATTGGTAAATGTATATAATTTAAATACAGTTCCGAATAAACATTTTAATAAAAAAAAAAAAAAAAAAATCATTGCGAATATACTGTGTGATTCATTTTCACATAAGAATAGATTTGTTTTCTTTGTGAACTATAGAATAGAGACTAAAGGTTTATTGCTTTTTATACTTAATTTATTTATCTCCTTTATTTATTATTAATGTTTGTTTCAGCCAACAGCCTCGGGTCCTTCACCTGGTGCAAAACATGGTTATCCGATAACAATTATAATTCGTTTTGGTAATGGTGAAAGTGATTGGGTAAACAAATTAATATATTTCTCTTAGATTTCATGTTCCTTGTAATAGTTGTCCGTGCATAAACAATGATAACACACCCAGCCTTCTAAATCTGTGACAGTACATAGCAGCTTGTGTACATGATAACACCGTTTAAGCTACCGTGTGGAAATAAATAATAAATGATGGGCTGAGATATACATATAATACATGTAATTTTCAAATAATTATGTAAATTCAGAAACAAATAATTTTTGTTTATTGTGTTGCTGCTTAATAAATGAATAATTTATATCGGAGCTTTTTATATTAAAAAGAATTGTTTATAGCTGAATGGGACGAAGTAAGTAGTATTTTTTGTGCAATAATGATCATAGAACATATGTAAAATGTAGGTCACAATCATTGAGTTTCGCAACAATCGTCAAAGTAAACTATTTATAAAACAGCGGAATTAGATTTGCTGTACATTCGTTGCAAAATAGAAGGATGTTTCAACAGTGATATAATTTGCTTCGGAGGCAAACTTTCTCAGCTTGAGGCCAACCGGTGTTGCACACCTGTTGGTCTGAAAATACTAAACGATAGAAACAATTTTTCTCTGCCGATCCAGCAAAATACAGCTGAAACTGTTAATTTATAATTCTGCCCGATCTAATATGTCACGATATTAAAGAATGGGACATGTTACGAAACAGTGAAAAATACTTAAAAAATATTATTATTAAAGAAAATATATATGCGCCAATTCCAAAAGAAATATCAAATAATCTATGGTTCCATGTAGGAACAACTTTTTTTTTTGTTTTATTGATACACGATATTGGACAATCTTTGTTCTGAAACAGCAAAATCAATTAAACAGTAGTCTGAGAAGAAACTTCTTTATTAAGCAAATATGATTTAGAATAAGAAAAGTCGTGTTGATAGAAAAGTATTTAGATATGTTGCAAAGAATTATGTGATATGTGGCGATTCCAGCATGAAGCATATCACTGGAATATTATATATATTACAGATTACTAGTTGTAATATCCCCCCTCCCGCCGGTTTGCTACCAGAGGGCATTAGCCCAGCAAAATGGAAGAGAAGCATGAAACAGAATGGAAACTATATTTTTATTTTATCAACAATGGAATCAAGGAACACCTCTAGAATAAGAACAACTGATAGAATAGGCAGAGAAAGAACATAGGAGGCGTTGAAAGGAGCAGGAAGACCAAACCTTAAACGTTGATAATAAAGTAACTTACGCTCGCGAGATAAACCAGAACAATCGAAGAAGACGTCATTCGCATCACAAACATACAAGGAACCTTCAGGATCCAATGAACAACAGGGAGATGCGGCCAAAGAAAAGCGATTTAGAGAAGAAGGAAGGAGACTATAGGTGAAACGTAGGCGAGATTCTTTAGTAATTATGGACCGACGCAAACTCGGAAAATCACAGAACCAAGGACGAGAAGAAGGAACAGGCTTAATCAAGAGATAAAAGGAATTAGGATTAGCGAAAAGAGAAAAACATAAACAGAGTGCCAAAGTCTAAGATGGCAGGATTTAGTTGGAAGAAGTATGTCGTGCGCTGGAACCCTACTAATAAAATTTTCATTGGAAACTGCAGTTTTAACAAGGAGGTCGACAACTATATTTCATTCAATGCCTGAATGTCCGGGAATCCAAAGAAAGTCAATCCGGGTAGACGTCGATGAGGATAGGTCATGGCGGAAAGAACGAATAGAAAGGATGATAGCATCAGTGGAAGGAGAAAGGATAGCGCTAGAAGAACATTTAAAGAGTCAGAAACAATAAGGAATTTGGAAGGACTTGCAGAAGAGGAAATATAAATAATGGCTTGTTAGATGGCAACAGATTCCGCAGTAAAGATAGAACAAAAGGACGGAAGTCTAAAGGACTGAGAATGACTGAACTGAGGGCACAAGAATGACGCTCGAACTCTGCTGGGCTCTTCGATTCGTCAGTAAAAATTAAAGCGTGATTGCGGAATAGAGAATTTATTGCATTATTAAATTTCATACTGGCAATATGAGAGGAAGAGGATTTAAGGAAGCATGGCATGAAGATGATATTTGGTGGCTTTAACAATTTGGAATAGACGTAAGAAAAAAATGGAAGCTTGCGATGAGAAACAACAAAAGGGGAAAATTTAGAAAGACGAATAGATATATGAGATAGCATAGTAATTTTATTGGAGGAAAAATGCCAGTGACGAAGGATAAAAGTATAGGAGGTACTGATATTTGACGAGGAAATGGAAAAACGTTTGATGAGAAAGCGATAACTCAAATAAGATCTTCGGATGAACGGAGGACAGATGTTGGATTCAGATAGAATGGTTGGAATAGGAGATGACCCCTAAGCTCCGAGACAAAGCCGAAGGCAACCGTTTTAGAGGCGATCTAATTTGTAGAGAATGGATTTGAAAGAGTTGCTATATAAGAAACTGCAATAATCCAATCTAGAGCATATGGGAGATTTGTACAACATTATTAGCACAGAAGCCTCCCTATCTCGTAGGTGAGAGGGCTTTAAGAGGGTTTAAGACTTTAAACGAGGAAACATATAAATGGCTGATATGTTCATGAAAAGACAGATGATACCCAAATAACAAAAATAATTGACTATTGGAATGGAATGATTTTTTAGATTTATCTCAAATGAGCCCGGGTTATAAGGCTGAAGGGTGAAGACTATAGCTGCTGATTTAGGAGCGGAAATGAAGAGATGAATGTTAGAAAGGACCTTTTCTAGAGTTCTTAAGGAGCTGTTTAGTTTCTCATTGGCAACTAGAAGATTACGGGAAGAGGAGTAAACAAGGATATCACCTGCAAAAAATGAAGATTTGGATTTTAAGGAGAGAAAACCAATTTTGGAAACATATAGATTAAATAAAGTAGGGTTAAGGCAAGAACCATGCGGAAGGCCCTGGAAGACCTTCCTTGAGGCGGAAAAGGAAGGAACAGAAAGAAGGAGAGTTCTACTTTGAAAAAGATTGATAATTAAGAACAATATGGATGCAGGGATATTTAAAGAAATCATAACGTTTTTGAGCGTGGGAAGACGGACGCTTTCGTATGCACTGGCTACATCAATAAAAGCTGCAATTGTGAATTCATTGGAAATAAATGACGGCAAGGAAAACTGATGCAATTTGGAGAGCCTAAGCCGGGATGAAAACCAAACTGGTTGTCTCGAAGTGTAATATTATACGAGTTTACGGATAGTTGGAATCCACTACTTATGCCGTTGCCCATTATTAATGTTGACTCATTATCGATGATTAATGAAGAACTTTGATATTTTATAATTAATTAAATGAACATTTCTATTCCAGAAGTTCGGGCATACTAACCAAAGGCGGGCGTCAGGTCAAAAAATAAATGAAATTTTAAAATTACACTCTAATTTTTAATAAAAAATAACGTATTTGATTTAACATTCAATAAATTTAAATAATGGAAGTGGTATTAAGTGAATCCTTAGTGTCGATAAAAGTTTATATTTCTCGCTTCTAAATTCATCACGGACGCAGACGCGGACGGACATGGTGAAACAATACACCGATAGCTAAATGGAAATCATCTCTGATATAAATTGGAAAGTGACCATCAGAAACAGCTGAAAGATTTTTATTAATACAGAGTCATTGCAAATATTCTGTGTGATCTATTTTCATATAAGAATAGATTTGTTTTTTTTGTAAACTATAGAGTAGAGATCAAATGTTTATTCCTTTTTGTATTTAATTTATTTATCTGATTATTTTATTATTCATTTTTGTTTCAGCCGACAGACTTTGATCCTCAATCAGGAGAAAATCATGATTACGCGCCTACATCACATAGCAGCTTGCGTGAATGATGACACTGTTTGAGATGCTGTGTGAAAATAAATAATAACTGAAATATGTGATGTCCTTATTCATGTAATTATATAATTTTTAAAATCTATAAATGTGTTACTGTTGATTAAACGTCGAATAATATATGTATAGGAATTTTCTGTATAAAAAAGAATTGTGTATAGCTGAAGTAGTCAATAAAAGCCGAAGCTGGCAGCTCTGACGTCACAACCCCAGAACCGTGTGCAGAGGGCGGAAAGTAACCTATGTATTTTATTCGGGAGGCAAAAAGTAACACAATTTCTTGCTCAGATGCTGAAAATTCACCCAAGTTTCATTCAAAATTCGAATCTTAAGTATGAAAATTCCAAAATTTAACCCCAGTATATTATTTAAAGATGGAACCTAACTTCACACTCCCGTTCGCACTTCACACGCGTATATTCCGATCCCGCGCGTATATCTAACATAGCGTCAGCCGCCGCGAAAGTGCACACGCTGTTCATGCTACAGCGTTTTTCAAATTTGAAGCCTAAGTATAGAAATTTCAAAAATTTACTCCAAGAATAATATTTAAAGTCTGAATCTAACCTAAGCACCGTTCACCCCCCCCCACACAACTATAGACGATCTCGCGTACGTTTAAGTCGCCACCGCCGCGTAAGCGCATGAGTCATTCCCTCGCACACATCTGCTACCGACAGTTTCCCTATCGTTCATAATATTTTTTTACATGTCTAAGTATTATAGAATTAGCTTAAGTATTTTTTTTTTTATTTTTCCTCATTCTCAGATCGTTGCAAAAACGCACTGTCCATTCCCGCGCATATATCCAACATAACATTAACCGCCGCGAAAGCGCACGCACCGTTCCCGCTCAAGCCTCATTTGTTCAAACTACCATGATTTTTTTAATATTTAGAAGTCGAAGTATAATATAAAATTAGTCTAAGCATAATATTTAAAGCTTGAATCTAATATAAGTCTCCGTTCGCCCCTCCCACCTGTAGTCGGACCCCGCTCATATATCCAAGACAGCGGTAGCCGTCACAAAAGCGCACGCGTCTGCTACCGCTGGTTTCCCCATCATTCATAATAATTTTTCCCGAGTCTATTATCGCCAAGGTTGTTCAATATTTATTCGGAAGAAATTATGAGGGAAGCAAAGCTGGAAAACACTAGATTCACAATCAATGGAAAAACTATTAATAATATTAGCTATGTAGATGATAGAGTGCTCATTGCCGGGTCAGTTGGTCAATTGCAAATCATGCTAAATCGAATTAATAAAGCTGGAATTAAGTATGGCATGACGATAAATGCCGAAAAAACAAAGGTGATGAAATTCTCCAAAAATGGAAGAAAAGAAGTAAAAATTAAAATAAATAATACAGTGCTGAAACAAGTAGAAGAATTCCGATACTTGGGTGCCTTATTCACTTCGGATGGTCGAGATAAAAAAGAAATTAGAGCAAGAGTAGGAATGGCCAAACAGGCATTTAATCATTTACAAGCGGTGTTGAGGGACCGGAAGCTTGGAATGCAATTGAAACTAAGGATCAACAACTGCTACGTGATGTCAGTGCTAAAATACGGAGCAGAAACTTGGACGATGGATGCGGAATGCAGGAAAAAGCTAAATGCATTCGGTATGTGGACGTTACGAAGAATGATGAGAATACCATGGACGGCCAAGGTCAAAAATAAAGACGTTTTAAGCAGGTGGCAACTCATAGAATACGATATAGTAAAAGACGTAATCCAGAGAAAAAGGAAATACCTCGCGCATAAGATCCGAGAAGGAGGAATTTTTGTTACAGCGATGCAAGGGAAAATAAAAGGCAAAACAACAAGAGGAAGGAGACGAATGGAAATGATAGAAATTGACGGGAAAAAATGCAGCGAACTAATTCAGATGGCAAGGAACCGCGAAATGTAGAAATAGTGTGAGCAATCCCCAGATTGGGGCTGCTACTTGATGATGATGATGATTAGTTTAAGAATATTTTATTTATTTCAAACTCGAAATATTTTTCCGGATTTTTTTATGATATATTTTATTTATTTTTTAAGACTTCATCAAACCCTCATCCAAGCTGACAACAGCTGGTATAAGTGGAAACATGACCAAGTATCTGAATAATTTTTTAACAAACAGAACGTTCCATGTTAAGATTGGTTCGTCAACATCGAGCACCATTCAAACTGAGAATGGCTTACCACAAGGATCTGCCCTTAGTGCAACCTTGTTTATTTTTTATATCAATGATATAAATGATTGTATTGCTCCGCCTGTAAACGCCCGGCTCTACTTTGACGACTTAAACATTTCCCTGTCTTCCAGTTTTCCAGCAAATGCTCAAAAAATCCTACAAAAAACTATTTCAAAACTACAATCCTGGTGTAACAATAATGGTCTTGTGTTTTCTCCATCTAAGTCTATCTGTGTTGATTTCTATAGGGGACGTCAAAACTCTTCCAGCACTCGCCTCAATCTAGAAAATTCCTCACTTCATTTCCACCCTACTGCTACTTTCCTTGGACTACTGTTCGATCAAAAGCTAACTTGGCGATCCCACATATCAAATCTTAAAGTTAAATGTCATAAATTCCTATCTATTCTTAAATATGTATCAAACACAAAGTATAATGTACCTCCGAAAACTCTCCTCTCCATATACAAATTCTTAGTCATTTCCAGAATAAACTACGGGTCCCAGGCGTATGCGTCAGCCAGTCCCTCTTTACTTAAATCCCTTGATTCAATACACCACACGGCGCTCCGCACGATACTTGGCGCACATAGAACTTCCCCGTCTGTAAGTTTGTGTGCCTTGTTAGGCACTCCCCCACTAAAGTATTTCCGAACCGATTATTACCACCGTGAGACCCTCGCTCTTTTCTCTAGTAAACGCGCCTGTCCTATTGACACAAATGACTCCCCCAACACCCCAGAGTTCCCTAATGACCCTCTCCCAGAAATCCTGGCTCTCCTATCGCAGAACAACGTGAGCGTAATCCCTTTCCCTAACCTAGCTCCTAACATCATGATTCCGCCGTGGGCCCCTTTAAACATTGATGTTAACTTTTCCCTGACGAAGTATAATAAACCCCTGCACCCGAATATCGTTCAGTTGACAACAGCAACAATGCAAAAATACCCCGACCACCTCTTTTTCTACACGGATGCTGCCAAGGCTACCCCAGAGGCTACTTCTTCCCCAACCGCCTGTTCCTTTGAAGTCTGCGACGTGATTCGAAGCATTCGACTGAATGACAATTGCTCGGTACTGGATGGTGAAATATACGCAGTATTTTTCTGTTTGGAATATTTTCTTTCTACAGAGCTTACATCACAGAAAGCCCTGCTGGTATCTAATTCATCCGCGGCCTTATTGACAATTTCTAATCCCCTCACCAAACATCCTGTAGCAATTCGAACCCAGCAGGTATTATACGAACTTATTAAGAAACAGTGCTCCGTATCCTTTCTGTGGGCGCCCAGCCATGCAGGGATTCCTGGAAATGAACGCGTCGATACATCCGCCTGAGCAGAAATATATTGCCCCTCGCCTAGTAACAGCCCGCCTCCACCTTATCTCTCGAACATAATCTTCAATAATCTCACGTCCTTATGGAAAACCCATTGGTCCTCGTGTCAGACTTTCTCGAGGTTAATTAAACCCTCAACGGAACCATGGTGGCCAGAAAAAAGCATTTCCCGCAGAGATTTCTGTGCACTTAGCCGCTTGCGCATAGGCCATACGGCCATGTCGCATAATTTTATTTTGCAAAGAACCCCCCCCTCTCCTACGAATTGTCCTTTGTGTGGCCAAGATTTTGCTCCCTCAACTCCTCATATACTATGCGACTGTCCAGCATTATCACCTCACCGGCCCCTTTCAATTAATAACAAAACAGTCACCAACATTCTTGAGAATTCCCCCGATGCAATTTTATCCATAACACAATTTATCAGAACTAGCGGAATAATCCGATATCTATAAAAACAAACTGCGCATCTTCGTCGCCCCAAAACGCGTCCAACTCAGAATCAATGGCAGCCAGATAACGGATGAAGCGGACGTCGCCAAAGCCTTTGCCAGCTACTTTGCCGCAGCATCGTCGTCAGAAAAGTACCCTCCCGCCTTCCGCAGCATGAAACACCAAGCAGAGCAGCAGCCAGTGCACTTCCCGTCCGAATCCAACGAAACATACAACAGTAACTTTACCATCTCAGAATTAAATTTCCAACTCAACTACCACACATCCAACACTACTCCTGGCCCCGACTGTATCCACCCGTACATGCTAAAGTATCTCCCAATTTGCGGCAAACATTTTCTCCTACATATATTCAACCAAATCTGGAATTCCGGAAACATTCCGGCACAATGGAAATCAGCCAATATCATTCCAATACTAAAGGAAAATAAAGATCCTACTCTTCCCGAAAGTTACCGTCCTATTTCATTGCTTAGTGTCATTTCCAAAACGCTGGAGAAGATGGTTAATAGGCGCCTCATGTTTTTCCTAGAACAAAAATGTCTTCTATCTCCTAACCAAGCCGGCGGGCGAGAGGCAAGATCGACAGTCAGCCAGCTACTTAGCCTGCAAAGGCAGATTTTATCGGCGTTTCATCGCCAACAGCACCTCTACGCAGTATTTTTCGATTTAGAAAAAGCATTTGACCGCCTGTGGCGTCATGGCTTACTACTAAAACTGCGAACGGCGGGAATCGCTGGAAAATTGGGTAAATACCTACACAGCTTCTTAGACAATAGAATGATCCAAGTTACGACTGGTTCGTCAACGTCTGAACTGATGCTGTTGGAAAATGGTGTACCACAAGGCTCTGCTTTAAGCGCAACCTTGTTCATATATTATATCAATGACATAACTGACTGCCTTGCCGCCCCAGTAACGTCCCGGCTCTACGTTGATGACCTGAATATATCCTTATCGTCCAACCATCCTATAAACGCTCAAAATATCCTCCAAAAATCCATCGAAAATTTACAGAAGTGGTCCAATGTTAACGGTCTAACCTTTTCCTTAACAAAAACAATATGTGTTGATTTCCACAGGGGACGCCAAAACCTACTTCCCAGCGTATTCCTGAGTCTAAATGGTTTTCCTATCCCAAATCGTCCATCAGTCAAATTTCTAGGCCTAATATTTGATAAAAAACGTTCCTGGCGCTATCACATAGCTGAGCTCAAAACTAAATGCCTAAAATCCTTGTCTATCCTGAAATATCTATCAAATTACAAGTACAATATAAACCCAAAATTACTTCTTACAATTTACAGATCGATTATCCTTTCACGAATCAATTACGGGTGCCAGGTGTACTCCTCAGCCGCTAAAAGTGTGCTAAGATCCTTAGATCCTATACATTCTGCTGCCCTCCGATCTATCCTTTCTGCTCATCCCTCTTCTCCGGTTATAAGTTTGTATGCACTGGCAGGTTGTCCCCCGCTGTCCTACTATAGGAAGTACTATAACTTTAAAGAATTGAGCACCCTCCTTAGTAGTACCAAAACCCCGACAATATCTCCTAATATGAGGTTTGGGAATGACCCAGTGCCCGAACTTTTTTCGGTTATGGGTCATTTCCAAATCTTTTCAATCCCAAGAACTCTGCCAGACTTCGCAGCAACCGCACCACCTTGGAGTCAGCCAATCACAAACATCAACATATCGCTGACAAAATTTAACAAAGCACAATACCCCTCAAACATAGCACAAATAGCAACAAATATCATAGCGAGCTACACAGACCATGCATGCCTCTACACAGATGGAGCGAAGGCAATAGGTTATCAGTCACCGGCGGCATGCTCCTTCGAAGTCTCAGGGGCAGCAGAGTCAGTTAGACTGCACGATTGCTGTACAGCACTGGACGCTGAAATATACGCGATGGTCTTTTGCATCCAAAACTATACCGATAGCAACCCCCAGTCCCAAAAAGCCCTACTCATAACTGACTCTCTAAACTCCCTTCAACTCATCTCGGGGATTAAATCCAACAACCCTTTGGCAAGGAAAGTCCATTACCTATTATACAGGTTATCACATTTAAACTCCGAAATGTCCTTCCTATGGGTTCCGGCTCATGTTGGGATTCCAGGCAATGAGCGTATCAATCGAGCAGCTCAGGCGACATTGTTCTCTCCAATGCCACACAACCCCCCTCTTCCCCCTACATTGGCTCATTTATTTATGCAGCAAACTGGAGAAGAATGGCAACAGGAATGGAGATCTTCAAGTACGTTTCTCCGAAGCATAAAAACAACCACGGAGCCTTGGTGGCCCACAGACGGAGTTTCCCGCAGAGATTTTTCTGTCCTGAATCGTCTCCGAATAGGACATACAACCCTCTCGCACGGCTACATATTCACGAGCCAGGTACCCCAAATGTCTGCCCCTTTTGTAGTCAACCGAGCGCCCCATCCACCTATCACCTACTTCTCGAATGTCCCTCTTTTGCAGTACCACGATCCATGCACTTCACCACTTCCTCTAGTTCTTCGATACTGTCAAACGCTCCGCCCGCGGTCGCAGCTGTATTAGCTTACATGCGGAGCAGCGATCTGTACTATCGCGTTTAATCCCCTTAAGTAGGCTTCATGTGCTGTAATAGTCCCAGTAGTTAAACACGGCACATGGAAACCCTCATAACAAAATTTATTTTTCAAACCTAAGTATTACCGATTTTTAAGCTTCCAATCATTTTTCCGCTCATAAGTTTTTTTATTTATTTTTGCAAATCTGTCGTCGCGAAAACGCATCATCCTTCATGCAAGCATGTTTCTGCGCTTTCGTTACCGTTACCGCCAGTTATTTCACTTTAAATTATTTTTGTTTGTTTGTTATTTTTTCTATCACAATCTTGAAACTAACCTTAAACCTCTTTACGTTTTATTACAGTTAATATGTAATATTTTTTCTGAGCTTAGATATTGTAGAATTAAACTAAATATATTTTTCCACTGCTCCAAAATTTATTCCGATCTTTCATAACTTTTTTTATTCCGATCTTTCATAACTTTTTTTATTTTTTTCTCCAATTCTAAAATTTAATCTGACAAAGTCCTGACTACCGCTCATTTTCACACACACTCACACACAAAAAGACCGCTGGGCCCACGAGGAACCTTTTTAATCACTTATTTATTTTTAACAGTGATCCATTCGGGATGATTATATTTTATCCGATATATTTACGTTCTTTTAATTATATATATTCATGCCAACCTTAACATCAGTAGGTCTATGTACCTGCTGACGGGTATACCATTTTTTTTCATTAGTGGCTATCAGGTGCCCGTAAGTTGTTCAAATTTAACGTGGTTCACGTTCTGGAGATTTTAAACATTTCTATATTTTTAACTTATATTTACGGCGAAATTTACTTACAAAATAACTGGATTGTGCCATCCTTAACCAGATAGTTTGTCTTTCCGTTGATCACAATCATGCCCCCCCCCCCGGCGCACCGGTGATTTCTCTTATCTTCTCATTTTAACTTGAAAAATTCATTAAATAGCAAAAATACAACATCAGCACCTTTAGCATCTATAAACGGACAACGTGTGATCGCTCATCCGACACTCTATCAAAATCTAACCTTCTTATGGCTTTAACGCGTTCATCGGTGCGATTAAGTGCCGGTGAGCATGATTTATCTCTATCGATCTTCTATTAATTTCTATTGTCATATATTAAATTATTATCGTTACGGAAAGTACAAATAAATATAACGGAAATATAATTTCCGTCATATTCCCCCTTTCTGGGTTACATTTCGTTAAGGTTTGTTCCTAAATGTATCCCAGTACTAGTTAAGCTGGTACAATCATAAGTACCCTTTATCTAGGTATCGATTAACTAGTATTGTACACATATTACAGCTTACTGTTTTCTTTTATATAATATCATATTTTTGATGTTATGTACACCAATTTCTTTGCCGGAAGATGGGTCGTTTAGTAGGTATGCATTATTTCCGAAAGATTTCCAAACGACATAAGGGCCATTATAAAATAAATTGAATTTGCTTATTTTACTGTCTAATTTTTTTGATAAGGTATGGCTTTTTATTAACACTACATCGACCTCGATGAATCTTTTTACCGTCATTTTCTTCGCCCACCTGATTTTTCTCTTTTCAAAATTCTTCTGAACGGTTTGAGCGACCTTGGCCTCGACATTATCAAAATACAATTCCGTCTCGGGTTGGAACTTTACGATTTTCTCTAACCAATCTTTGGTACGAGTTTTCCATTGTAATAACTAGGGAGAAACTCCTGTGTTGTCATAGGGAATATTGTTGATACACTTTTGTATGTCTCCAACAAATTTCGCCTACTTAGTATAATTCCTTTGGGGCACAGTAATCTAAAATACCGTCCCAATTCACGCATCACCCGTTCCACTGGGTTCACATTAGGGGTTTAAGGGGACGTATGCACAATTTTTATATTATTACTGGTTAAAGACAACGTCCAGTCTTTAGCCCAAAACTAAGGCGCGTTATCACATAATACTTGTTTTATCTCCCCATGTTTGTCTATGTATGACCGCATTTTACTAACCAAAATTTTGGTCGTTGCTTGTTTCACCGGAAATAACTTCACATGCTGGGTGTAATTATCCATCACAACGAAAATCTGGGTTACCCCCCCCCACCCAATACAAGTAGGCAGTGGTCCAAACAAATCAACCGATATTAACCAATTTCTTTGTGTAACCCTAATACTATTTAAAAGACCCCTTTGTACTTCATTACTTATTTTTGTCATCTTACAAATTAATCACCCCCCAAGTATTTTTTTTACGATTTTATTCACTCCAAGAATACAACACGGCTGATTTACCAACTTTCTTGTTTTATGCATCCCTGGATGACCAAATTGTATGTGATATTCTTTCACAATTTTTTCATGCAAACATTCGGGAATCATTACTTTATACGTCTTGATTTCCAGTTTACATTTTTAAAATAAGATTTTATTATGAATTATATACCCGTATGATTCTAAATTTTCTCTGATCTTCTCCGTTTTAATTTTACATAACCGGCTATCTGTGTCCTGTAACTTTGTTAAGTTCTTTTTGAGCTCGCTATACACGTCTTTGGATACATGGTTATTGAAGTATAGTATCCTCGGGCACGCGTCCTTATTTTCAGTCTCCCTTGAGACATACCGTGATAAGGCGTTGACAACCTTATTACTTCCCCCCCCCCCTTATATATTCTACTTCTATCTGATATTCTTGTAAAAATAAGGTCCATCGGGTTAATCTGGAATTTAAAAACAAGCCCCTATTTAAAAATGTTAAAGCCTGGTGGTCTGTTCTCAATGTAATCGGATAACCTAATATAATTATTCTAAATTTTTTCGCTGCCATCACAATGGTTAATAACTCCAATTCCGAGGTTGTATATCGCCTCTCGGCCACATTCAATACTCTACTCACAAAATAAATTGGAGCTGGGTTATCGTCTACCATCTGGTATAAGTGTCTGGAAACGGCTACTTGTGAGGCGTCCGTTTCTAGATAAAACGGTAACCAAAATTCGGCCGAGCCAACATCAACTTTTCTGAAAAGGACTTTTTTATTTCTTCCGTTCCTTTCATATCTTTTATCTGTCCTTTCAGTGCGTTTACCCTTGCTCCTAACGCTTCGATTTCGGTCCAAATGGCATTTGCATCCATTACCGCCTCTTCTTTTACTTTCTTCTTAGTCTCCATTTTTTTCGGATTCTTCTATCAATTTTTTCTTTATTTTTTATTTTTTCTTATATTTATATATAACTACCCGAAGCAATTTATTTTATAATTTGGTACACTGAAGGACATAAACATGACCAACGGAAAGAACATTCCCGGTTATACTCATAGGCTGGCACATATATATACATACTTTACAAATTCTACTAATTTAATATTTCGCCTCGATTCCCCCTTCCAACTTCTATACTTTATAGCAATACGAGTATGTAGAATTTTTTTTTTTTTTTAATTTTTTTAAAAATTTTATTATTATTTTTATTTTATTTTTTATGTTTATTTACATTAATCAACTCATTAATTACAAGACTATTATGTACATATAATATTAACAATTTCCCGATGCAAATATACAATATATATTATTTTTAAAAATAAAATACTACGCGCAAATATATATTAATTACAACGTAATTCTTAGGCTACCCCCCATTCGAAAAAATGTCCCAATTTTATGTAACGCTAAATGTCCCAGAAAAATGTCCCAGAAAAATGTCCCAATTTTATGTAACGTTTGTTATATTTTGTAGGATTTTTGTTATTGTTATTTAAAAAATGTCACAATTTTATGTAATGAAATATGTAACGAAAAATGTAACGAAAAAATGTCTTAATTTTATATAACGGAAGTTAAAGTTAGAATAGGATTTTTGTGGTTATGTTATTTTTTGTGTGTGTTGATGCCAGTAAGAATTACGTTGTAAATTTTGATCGTTTTATACAAAGTATAGAAGAGAAAGAGACAGAAATGAAAGCAAGAGGGGTCAAGGGGCACAGCCCCTTGCGAGGCCAAAATGGCCGAGTTATATATATATATATATATAAACCTATCTCATCTACAATTTATATTTATTCGTAAATTGAGTCCGATTCTAATTAATAACTCAACAGAATTATTTTATGATAACTTTTACACACGACAATTAATTTGAGCAAATTTAGATATTTTATTTACACATTATTATACGTTAACTACTCACTACCCTAATAATCGAAAAAAAAAACAAAAAAACTGTAGCTAACAAACAAAAAATTAATATCCTGACCTTCTGTAACTTTAAACGGGCTAATTCAATTTTTAAGTACTTAACATTAATATACAGCAAATCATCCAGATAGAACCGCGCATGGCGGCTCAATGATCTTGGTAAAAAAGTCATATATACAGCATATGCGTCTATCTCATGGTTCATATGCGTATCAGCTAGTTGCGGTTAACATTCGAACTGACAAAGATTTTATAACAATAGCTGCCATTTATCGTCATCCTGGTCTCCATATTCCAGATAGTGAATTTAGTGCTATATTTAGAAATCTTGGAAGAAGTTTTATCTGTGGGGGAGACTATAACGCTAAAAGTTGAACTTGGGGATCAAGGATCACAAATAAAGCAGGGCGGATACCAGATAAAACACTGCGTAATAATTCGCTGTCCGTTCTCTCTCCCACGTCCCCCACTTATTGGCCGGAACATGCAAATCGAACACCTGATATCCTAGATTTCTTTATTATACGAGGCCTACAAAGGTATCATAAAAAATGCGAGACAGTAGTCGATCTCTCTTCTGACCGTGTTCCGGTTATTTCAATCCTGGATATTAACCCCATAGTCAAGCCCACGCAGCATAAACTGCATAATTACTCGACGGATTGGGAATATTTTGCAACTGCAATGGAAAATGGCACTGACCTGAAGATCAGTTTAAAAACCAAGGACGACATCGAAGCAGCGGTCGATGATATAACGGACTTAATACAGACAACATATAGAAGATCTACCACATATAAAACAGTACATGGTAACCAAAATAAATATGTTCCAGCGGAAATCAGGAAGTTAATAAAAGCTACTCGGGCAGCAAGGAGAAGATGGCAACAGAACCGCTATCCGGCATTAAAAGCTACATACAACAATCTCCGTTACAAGCTAAGAGAAGAAATTAAGATATATGAAGAAAAAACATACAGTAGTTACTTGGAAACTCTAGATACACAGGATGGATCTTTATGGAAGGCAACCAAAAGAATACTGCGGCAATCTTCAGAGACTCACAACATTCGGATGCAAGACGGTAGTTGGGCTAGAACAGATAAACAGAAAGCAGACGCATTCGCTTCGTATTTAGAGGCTACGTTCATGCCTCACGGAAACATTGATTCAGAACATATTAACGTTATACAACGTTATCTAGAGCAACCACTACAGCTTAGCCTTCCCACCAGGCCATTCTCTCCAAATGAGGTATACAAATGTCTCAAAAAAGCTCCTCTAAGGAAATCTCCTGGACTCGATGGAGTAACGGGAGAAATTCTAATTCACCTGTCCAAAAAATCTGCCACTCTTCTCTGTTTTATATTTAATGCCATCCTACGAATAGGTCACTATCCGAAATCATGGAAAAAATCTAAAATAATTATGATACCAAAACCCTTGAAACCGTTGTCTCTCCTATCATCCTATAGACCAATCAGTCTGCTAAATACTCTCTCAAAAGTTTTCGAGAAATTAATCCTACAAAGAATAATTCCAGTAATTGAAAATAAAAAATTGATACCAGTACATCAATTTGGTTTTCGAACACAGCATTCTACCATACAACAGTGCCATAGACTAGTGAATGCCATATCATCAGTGCTTGAAAAGGGAAAGGTATGCTCTGCGGTCTTTCTGGACGTCGCCCAGGCGTTTGACCGGGTTTGGCATACTGGGCTTTTATATAAACTCAAACAAATACTACCACCGGACTTATATTTATTTTTTCAGTCCTATCTATTAAATAGGTCATTTATAGTAAATGTCAATGGTTCAATGTCTACGGGAGGTATGGTATCGGCCTCTGTTCCGCAGGGTAGCCTCCTTGGCCCGATTCTATACTCCATCTATACGGCTGACCTTCCTGTATCAAATCAGACAATTCTGGCCACATTTGTTGATGATATAGCAATACTGTCCTCAGATACTAATTGTACATATGCGAATAATGCAGTTCAGGACCATTTAAACAGGATAATGATCTGGGCCAAAAAATGGGGAATTAAATTTAGTGAGGAAAAATGTCAGCACATAACCTTCACGAACAGATACGCTACATGCCCTAAATTACAGATAAACAATGTAGAGCTCAAACAGGTAGACACAGTCAAGTATCTAGGCATGTACCTTGACCGTCGCCTTACGTGGCGCTTCCACGTTGCACAAATACGGAGAAAGCTAATCGCACACACTAAAAAGCTATCTTCGCTGATAGGCAATAAATCTAAATTAAGTATAAGGTTAAAAAGATCTATCTACTTGATGATTATAGCTCCGGTGTGGAGGTATGGCCTAGAACTATATGGAAATACAAGTAGAAGCAACCTTGCTCGTATTCAGAGTCAGCAGTCCATTATCCTCCGAGGGATTGCAGCAGCACCAAAATATGTTTCAAACCTAACTCTCCATCGAGATCTGCATGTTCCTTTTGTTAAATCAGTTCATACTCAACAGTACAGCAAATTTTTTGAAAATCTAAATCTACATCCCAATCCTAAAGTTAGTAACATGTTTATAAATACTCTTCCGGGTAATCCGAGAAGAAGGTTAAAGAGAAGGAAGTGGTGTCGTGACGCTCTTCCCATAACTTAAGTGCATTTAGTTTTAAATATGTTAGCATCAGTTATTATGACTCGAAACTTTTATCAAGTATTTACTTCACCGGACTCTGTTGTCCGACCAAACAGCAACGGTTACTATGGGATCCAGGTCATCTGACCCAAATAAACATGACATGTATGGGTCACTCTTAACTTAGTGATTGCCATGGTGTTCGAGTTTTTATCAAATATCATAAGAAGTAGACTTGCTACGTATGGATAACGTTCTACAATAAACTTGACATGTATGGGTCACTCTTAACATAGTGATTGCCATGGTGTTCGAGTTTTTGTCAGATATCATAAGAAGTAGACTTGTTATTGTTGTGGTGCTCGCACTCTTGCACACTAAATGCGTGCCGAGCTTTTATGAAATACACTAAATAGCACTGTTATCATGACGATTGTGCTCTAAATATTACATTGTACACGCTGCTGTACTAATCTCATGTTGTTTTCTCTTAAAATCCATCCCATTCGCTTTTTATATCATAAGGGCCGTATGGTCAAAATTGTGCTGTACTGCGTATGTCGCTTTTCGTCCTTCTCTAGACTTTGTATCCCTTTTTATAAGTTGTAGTGAACTATTATAAGCCAAACCCCTCACTGGAGGGCTTTGGATTGGTCACATTTCTATCATCATAATACATATATTAAAATTAATATTGGCGCTGTTTGTGGTCCCTCGACTGGTACAGTGGAAAAAAAAAAAAAAACCATTACGAACAGTAGTTCACTTGTTTGATTAAATACAGTTAATTCCTATCACATTTAAAATTAAGTAATGTACATAATTACTACATACCAACATTCTTATGCACAGTACCAATTTCTAATATTTTCATTATAAGATTTTGTTAGGAAATCTCGTTTTTGAGTTAATAGTGGAATATAATTTTTTCTTCTACACCGTATTGTGAAAGATTAACACAAATACTAAAAAGTTATTTCATAAACAGTTGGTACAAGAATTTTTTAAGCTCCAACTGCGTTATAATTTTTAATTAACACATAAAATCTTCATCTTTAATCAGTATAAACTGTAACCAATCACAAAATAAAATATTAATACAAATTCGTTAACTGCGTAATATTTATTTCCTTTCTTTACGTTATATATGTAGTATTATGTTTACCGAATTATACCATCTCCTGCTATCTTATCTTCTCTTTTTGGAGACAAACTAAGAATAACCACATGATATATATATATATAAAACGAAACTTGATCACACGACTTATTTACTTAGAACTTAACTTAGTAGTGGTATCCTTTTATATAATAAACTCAAAGTATCGGGATCAGCTCCCCAATTGTTATTGCACAAACGCTTCATAATAGCGACCATTTTTTAATTCTTTATCATATATACCACTGGGCGCGCCCCGCATCACGTCCTCGTCGTGTGCCTGGTAACACTCTATAGTGGCCAAGAATACGGGAAACCGTCAGCGAACTTATCAACGTACCTCTCGCTATGTAGGGTATCAGAATGATGCAAATGATGAAAAAGTTAAAAGAAGAGCAACGAACCTGGAAATCAAATCGAAACCGCCCTTATCAGGGCTCTCGGACAAGGAATATAAATATTTGGATAATGCAGTTAAACGTAGAAGAGGAATAACAGGGACCAAAACGGAGATATTAGAAAGAATGGCTCGAGAGGAAAATGTAAATGTGTTGACATTACAGGAAACTCATATAGCTGACGGGAAACAGCTGCCCAAAGTATGTGGCTTTGAGATGGCAGCAACAGTCTGCAGTAGAATGCACGGAATAGTCACCTTTGTGAAAAAAGGCCTTAAATGGGAACTTATTAATGCAAAGGAAGACCCCGGAGGGACAGCCGTGATTGAAATAAAAATAGCAGACATATCAATAGTAAACGTTTACAAACCCCCGAGTACAAATTGGCTTAAGCCCATATGCCAAATCACAAATGACAGGACTATCATTACTGGGGATTTCAATAGCCGTCACACATTGTGGGGCTGCACAGAAATAAACAAAGATGGCGAAGATCTGGTTGAGTGGATGGAAACAGAAAATGTATACTTGGTTTTTGATCCGAAACAAAGAGGAACATTTCACTCAGCAAGATGGAAGCGGGACACTAACCCAGATCTACGTTTTATCACCACTCACTAACCAGGAATACAGGCCAGTAATTCAAATTTCTCGTAGGATTCTAACAAACTTCCGGAAAAGCCAACACAGAGCCATCGGAAGCCTGGTAATGGGGAAAGCAGCCAGTAAAGATGAAATATATCCAGAATTTGTGAAACACTTCGGCAAAAACACTGTAAGATGGATTCTCAAACTTTTTAACAACATCCTCGAAACTGCGAAACTCTCACCACTTTTTAAGATATTTAAAATAATTGCCATCCCGAAACCAGGAAAAGATCTCTCTACGGTGGAAAATTAGCGCCCAATATCATTGTCAAGTGTCATATATAAGACCTTCGAAAGAATAATCTATAATCGTATAAAATTCATTATAGATGATAGCATACCGATAGAACAAGCAGGATTTAGGCAGGCCAGAAACTGCGTGGATCAGATAAACGCATTGACAATGCATATAGAACACGGCTTTTAACAAAATAAGAAAACAACGGTAGCATTCGTAGACCTCTCGGCCGCCTACGATACAGTATGGCGAACCAGATTATTGACAAAGTTGCTCGAAATGATTCCGTGCAAAAGCATCTATAGACTAATTAACGAGATGCTAAACAGTCGAAGATTTACGGTCATTGTAGCGGGGAAAGAAAGCAATCAGAGAATATTAAATAAGGGCCTCCCGCAGGGGTCAGTGTTATCACCATTACTTTTTAATTTATATATATCAGATTTACCAACAACTGTATCTCGGAAACTCATATATGCAGACGATTTAGCATTAGCCACACAGAACAATAAAATATCATAGAAGCTACACTTACGGAAGACCTACATACACTATCTGAGTACTTTAAACAATGGCGATTGCAACTAAATAAACAGAAAACTGTGGTATCAGAATTACGGTGAAAAGAAGCTGCGGTTAAAGAATGGATTAAATATAAGGAAAATATAAACCTGTCAATACATCAGGACACGGACGCAACGGAGCGCTTAAAATCCAGAAAGCCTGTGCATAAAACTACAGCAAAACTAATCGCCGAGAATTTTAATGGGATTCAGGAGCGGAGAAAGAAAGTTGGCACATATATGTATTTTTGGGGACACTCGAATTCCGCACAAAGCACTAACACAGTGACAAGTCACACACGAATTCCGCACCAGACCCGAAATAGCCCACTCGCTGACAACTCGAATTGCGCACCGCCTTTAAAAAAAATACTCTGATTTTATAAAATCGATGAAGGAATAAAATGAGTAAAAGTCGCTCTTTCAGTGACTTCCAAAATGTGTTATCGTAATGAAACGTTTACTATTTGGAATAATAACCGAACTACATTTCAGTCGATTAAAAAAGCCTTTAACGTTTGCGGAAAATAGGCTACTATCCTGTTAGCAGTTCGATTGTTATTCGAAATATCTTTAACAACCTCTAGGGAACATACTCATATTTAAAGAAATGTTGCATAAAATAGAATAATTTTTGCATGAATATTATATAAAATAACGTAAATTACGATAATATTTCTAACTGAATATGTAGAATTTTCAGCGCACGGCATATTATGTTTCATGAAGCTTCTATTTCACATTAATACAAAATACTTTCATATCAACTGATTAATGTACATAAAATATAAATGTGACTATGTAAAATTTTCGAGTTTGACAAATTAAATATGTTATTATAATATAGAGTTACTTGCGAGTTTGAGGGAACTGAGTTTCGGGAAAGTTTCAGTTCAGATTTTATTTTATCCATTAATACTAGTGTGTTCAATCTCAGTTATAAATTGTTATTTGAATTAAAACCAAATTTGTTAAAAATCGTAATTTTTTCATTTAGTGTACCATCAAACAATACATAATATTCTGCTTAAATTTTAAATGACAACGCAAAAATTTACCATTAAAATAAAATCCTATTTAAAACAATTTAATGATAAAACTTACAATGATAATAATTACGCAAATAAATAGTGTTAGTACTTCTACCTTTTTTCTTTAAATGTTAGTTGGATTTAACAAGATAATTTTCCTTCGTCAAGTTTTTATAATTTGTAGTTTATTGTAAATTAAATAGTTTCTTATCTAGATAATAGATATTTTTGCGCACATTTGGTCGGTATTAATGTATTTTGTTAGATAAATGATAAAGAAGCAGAAGTTTAAACTCAAATTTAGGTTATGAGAATAAAAAAGTAATTCTTAGAAGCAACACTGAAATATGGTTTCATTACTTCTGTGTAATGTTTTCCATTAATACAGAACATGCCCGCGAAAAAAATTTTTTTTTGAACTTTTAAGTTTCCAGCACCCTCCGGCAATTTAAATTTAAAGCTAAAATATCGTTATATTTTTCTTTCCAAAGTATCCGTTTATACATGTATTTCCGAAAACTACATTCGTTTGCCGTTTTTAGATGCAAATGGGGTTTAAATTAAGTGCTTATTGGAAATGTTTATTGCGATGCAAAGTTTGTTGTTTATTGTACATTTTAAATTTCAGGAATAATATCGGTTGGTGATTCATGCATTTTGAAGTAATTTTTAGATAATTTTAAATTTGTCATATTACATATTCTTAACTCGTTGAGCGACTTTTAGCGCTCAGAGATCAGAAGAGTTGTTCAAACGTTAGCATTTTCTGAAAGAGCATTTAATACTATTTTTGTATATAGCTTTACATTTTAACGTGTAAGCGTCATAATTTTTCCTCATCAAAACACATCAAAAATTATCATCCGGCTTATAATAAGTACATAACAGTAATTCGACACTGTTTAAATTATTGCTCTATTTTTAATCATAGAAATAAAATGATGTTTCAAAATTGTTATTTTACAGGCGCTTTGTAGAATTCAAACTGTTCTAGAAATATTTATCCCCATGATAAAACTGTTAACACTGATAATTTCTTAACATTAATGGTAAAACGAAATTAACATTAACGTATACATATGAAAGTGAAATATTTTTTAAAAAATAATAACTTCCAAATAAGGAAAAATTTTAGCTGCCTCTATGTCAAGAGGTAGTATACACGTGTAATCAGAAATGTTTTGAAACTAGAAAGATAAAAGAACACAAATGTAGACAATTAAGAGTAAGCTAAATTACTGAAAGTTGAGCTAACTGGTAAATTGCAAAAGCCGGAATCAATTTTTAATGATTAAAACATAAATATATCACAGTTATTTATCGGAACTACTTGTTTAAAAAAAAAAAATGGAATTAGAAGTGTAAACAATTACGTATATTTAAAATTAATCTGGCGTATTCTCAAATATTTTTTAATAAACCGTCATTATAGAGGTATGATTTTTAATACATAGACAGGTGTAGAGTATTTTTCATCAGTAGATTATTAAAAATTAATTGTCAAAAATAGGATACGTAAAAATGTTGAAAGTTTATCGAACATTAAAAATATAGTACGATCAAGCGCCATCAGTTTTGGAAACCCTTAGTCCAGCGAACAGCGATTATGGTCCGAGCGTCGTTTTCGTTTGTTTTTTTATATTTCATACCTGCAAACTTCCGGTGCGCAATTCGTCTGTGGAGATTAGAGACCTTTATTAAACCGTCGACTCAGGTAAATAACGGTGCGCAATTCGAGTGTGGCCGTATTTTTTCATGGAAAAGATTTTTATGCTACCCAATTGGTTGTAACTCTTTGCAGAGATCAAGAGAAAAAAGTCCAAAATTTAAAATTCGAAAATACTTAAAAACAAAAAAAAAAAAATACAATAAAATGCAGGCATCTTTTCTTGTAGATTCTAATAAATTTTTGAACAGTGAGATAGATTTATCCGAAAATACGAAAGAAAATTTGAAACGGGATAATTTTGGAAAAGAAATTAAGTTTAAAATAAAAAAAATCGGAAAAATATCTATTTCGTATATGTTTCTCTAAAAATCGACTTACTATTTAGATTTTAGTGTATCGATTAATTATTTACTGGCTGCCAAATATTGTAGTTTGCCAGTATTTATTAGTTGCGAAATTTATATATATATATATATATATATATATTATTTTAGTTTATTAAGTTATTACATATTAATCGAAATGTCATTTAGAAACTTGGCTTCTCCTTCTTCTTCTGTCTATATATATGTTGGTGTCAAGTTTAATTGTAACGTAGGATATTCCTACAACATCGGTAAACAGTAATTGGGACTGTGATTAGTAATTGGTGAGTAAGTTTCAAATGAAATACCATTGCGTTACATATCAATCGAAATGCCATTTAGAAACTTACTCACCAATTAATTTAGAAAATCCATGTTCTTCGCATGGTCAACTATATGTTTCTTGCTCTAGAGTAGAAACTCAAAAAAATCTGTACATCTATACATCAAATCATAAAAAAAAAAATATTGTTTATCCACTTGCGTCACGCTAGATGTTAGTATTCATTTGAGATATTTAAAGTTAGTTCGGTTATATGACGAATGGAATATTAAAATATATTGTTCATTCGCGTGAATTATTAATAAAAAAAAGTTATATAGTTTATCGTAAATCTGTAATAACCAAAATAATAATAATAAATCATTATAAATATAAGGGATCTTTCATTTTTACACATTTTACGACAAAGCTTTATAGATTTTTCATTATAATATACAGACCATCCATTTTAGATATATATATATATATATTTATATAGAATAATAATTACGTATACATTGGCAGGACAACGTCTGCCGGGTTCAGCTAGTATAATATAATAATAAAACATGATAGAAGTTTTAGTACGCAAAATAATGTCTCAGTTAAAATTATAATTTTACATTTATCTGTTAGGTCAAAAAATACCGGTTTTTTTTTTTTTTTTGTTCCGTAATGAGATTATCGCAGATTGCTGAAAAGAATGTATTTTATAGTACAAACCAGTCACGTGCATTATAAACTTGAAACGAGAAGAAAATGTGATAAACTTCGCTCTGTAGCGTTACACAAATTAAGTACGAGTATAGATTACGTAATGTATAGTGGTTACACCAGTACTTTGTCTTACTTCCGCGAATCAAATGATAATAACAATTGTGATGATAAACTTTGGTACGACAGTGTGAATTTTTCGTTATCAACGATATGTAGAATAAACCATTTTATTCGTGCTTTCTTATTAATTTCGATTATCGAAATGTAGAATAAGTTATAATTGTTGACAGCATTTTAGGGGTCGTCATCAATACAGTATGCTCTCTGATGTAATTTGGTGATAAACACAATCTCGTGTTATGCCTCGAGTATTCACTTTTAGCTGTTGCTCTTTTAATTATGTTCAATTTTACATAAAAAAATAAATCCGAATAAATGAAATTTAAAAACATTATAACTGTAGATAACTGTTTTTTTGCGTTTTTTTTTTTTTTTTAGAAACAGAGAAATAATGTAATTTTTTCAATATAAACAAGCTTTCAAAGAATGTTTATGAAACGAAGTTATTTAAAAAAAAAAAAAAACAAACATAAAAACGTATCTGACACGTACGTGAGAAACATTAAAAAGGGCTCTACGAATTCGGCAGTTATGTGTGATCCCGATAAATTACACTGGTGACATGGTCGGAGGAAAAAAAATGAATCACGAAGTCTAACACACACTTTAAAGCCGTCCTTTACACAGCAGCTTTTGGTAGGAGCAAAAAAAAAAAAGATTCACAAGAATCCTGCAGCTTCTCTGCTTCCGAATCTGATAATTTTGTGTATTGTGATGTACCTGGAAAAATGGAATCAGGTCCTGTCAATATAGTGATCACGTTAAAATTTAAAATACACATTATTTCTATCGGTTAACAAATGAAATTCTCGCAAACTACGTTTCTTTAAAAATAACGCGTAATAATTAATTATTATTTTATAAAAATCTGCAGGCCACAACTTCTACACGCATAACAGACGGAGGATTTTACGCTGAGTTTAGTTTAAATACCGACGAATACTTTGTTGTGAGCTGTTTTACGTACACTCTGCCGAATGACGTTGAGAAAAATTTGTAAAATTCTGTCTGACGAGTTCCGGCACTTCGATGAGTCAGCGCACTGCTGATATCGAGAAATTTCGATATTGACCTACTATTGTTGACTGAACTGGTTCGTTAGAGTTGAGCAATTTCTTTCGAAATGTAGTTTCGCATTTCAGCGTACGATCGTGTTCAAAAATAAAATTGGATAATCAAAATCCGTTCTTCGTTCGTTAACTTATTCCTATTAAAAACATATTAACACACTTACGAGTTACATTATTTGCCGTCAACGTGCTCTTCTTGATCGAAACGGCAGGATCTTTACCACTTGTAGGGTTCAAAATATTCCGGTTGCTTTACTTTTCAACCATCCTGTAGTATCGATATTCCTTTCTGCCAGAGATACGTTATTTCTACAATTCCGATAACCGCAAAGTGTAAGTTTGCCGCTGTTTATGGTCTCTAGGAGAGCAGTAATGTGTACCTTGTTGATGATTCAATGATTATAAGACACTTTACTTTCGTCGACAATATAGAACTATAGTTATACCAATTTGTAAAAGATGTTCAATACTGTGATACTACTTCGAAATAACATTGTTATTTTGTATTCACGAAAAAAATCACAGAATTATCTAGTAAAAATTAAATTACTACGTATCAGTACGTCGTTTTTTCCCTTATTTATAAATTTAGTTCCAAAAACTGTCACGAAAAACGTTCGAACTATTTACGAAAAAAAAAAATTTTCTCACTAATATAAGAGACATGCGCGCTTGTCTAACGTATAAAAGAGAGTTTTATGCCTGAATTTGCACGGGGATACGGTTGTTACGTTTTTTTCCACCCGGTGCTGGGTTTTTACAAAGATACAACAAAGATCTTCAAAATGATCGCGCATGGTCGAACGTTGAAAATATGACGGGTAGAGCGCATCAGTGGTAAAGAGGTTCCTCCCTATAGAGAAAATACTTCAAGAGAATAAAATGATAGCTGCACAAGTTAAAATACTGTGAAAAAGTCGTAATGTATGTACATTACATCGTTGAAACACAAATAAAATAAGTCGAAATAAAAGTATAAAAGTAAATAAATAAATTATACAGTAATTGAAAAAGTGGTATGAGCGAACATGTGTAAAAATGTCTGAAAAATCTTAGTCCACCACGCGTCAGCGCGGAGGAGGAAGATGCGTATCACTTTTACCTGGAGAAATTACTACTCCTGGCGAAGTTGGGAACGAAGAGAAAAAGTGATCGAAGAAAAGAAGGTCGGCCAATAGTTGCAAGTCAAGCTGGAAGCGAGTTGCTCGGTTATCGGAACTAGGCAAGATTACTCGCTTAAGTATAAATTTCCGTTTCTGTTCGTCTGTCGAAATAAACGCGAACGCGATACCAGTGTAAAGTAATAATTTCGCGATCCGAACAGATATCACTTTTACTGACGCAATAAGTCCGACCTTCGTCCACCGTGATCCAGACCACGCACCGATTCATGTGTCATCGGATCCGATAAAAATTTTTGCAGTATATTTAATTAATCGTCGTTATTGCATCGTTATTTTCGTGAATTTATTATTAATCGTGTATTTCAGCGGCCGGTCGATCGAGAAAGATTTGTGTGACTTTATAGTACCTCATTAAAAAAAACAAAAAACAAAACATAATTGCTCATCTTCATAATAATAATCATAATTTTAATAAATAAATAATTAGAGCAAAATAATAGTAATAATTAAATTAAAACGTATTACAACGTGTGATCTGAAAGGAAAAATGTGCATGACGTTTCAGCTGGTAAAAATTAACGGTAAAGGGAGTGGACAGGAAGACGTTATAGATCGAAAGATTGTCTAAACTCTCACTGAAGGACACCTCTATTGACAAAGTAGTCTTACGGACGTCGCAATCACCGAACATTGATGTCTTATGTATAAAGAAGAACAAAATTATCGCGAAAAAGAATTATTTCCGTATTATCCGATATTTCCTTAATCCATCTTCTAAGTAGCTTGCAAAGTTATGTTTTCGCTATTTGCTCGTTTAATAAAATAATCAACAGTCTTGATCAGTGATCGATGTCACGTTGATATAATTTCACTTTGTTAGTCGCAAAGAAAGAAACCATTTAAACCGCTACCAGTCGAACTAATTCGTTACCGACAGCAGCGATATCACTCTATTTATTTGCCGATGTTTGATAATGAGCTTTCTTTCGGTTTAAAAGTTATTAAAAGGTTATAATTAACGGAGCGATAGCTCGTGCGTAATAAAATATTATATTTTGTTGACTATTGGCCGGTGGTTCACTTCCGCCACTAGCATTCGCACCTTAACTGCCTGTTATCATTTTCGTAACGAACTGAAACCGTAAACGATTGTCTGCTGTTATATAATACGCGAGAGGGATGGTCTGTTTCGTTATTATCAGAAACGTAACTTTCGCCAGATCTTCATAAATATCGAGTTAGGCGGCCGCTTGCACTTTTCCTGTCGATCGCGTTTTTTTCGTTGCTTTCTTTTTCTTGGAGTCATCGCATGTAAGTACGCGCCAAAATACTTGACCGGTTTAAAAATCTTATTCAATTTACTAATGTAGTTTATCGTATTATATTTAAATAGCCGTACGTTCTAGTTAATAATATAAAGTAAACCTGTACATGTGTATCCGTCTGTGTTTGCCGTATGCTTGATTTTATTTTGTGACATATTATCCGGCTGCGATTTAAAATAGTCTGTAATAAAAACATTCATTTACAAGAACAGTCTGAAATTATTACGTCGATCGCTGTGTTTCGTTAACTAAAATTCTATTTTAATTTTTCATCCAAAAATAATACGAAAAATATTCACACTTTACGGTTTTAGGGGGCGAAGTTGCGCAGTGAAGACTGAAAATTGCTTATTTACTGTGAAAGAAAAAAAAAGAAATCGTTACATAATGATATAAAAGTAACGCTGCAGAATGCACATTATTCGACACAAAATTATTGTCTACGTAATAGTAAAATTAAATGGAAATTGTAAGTTTTTTCCCAATGTGCGAATGTAGCCATTTGTTTTTGTTACATGTGCGTCAATGACACTAAATGATATCCTTCATTTTAATAATTTCCTTCGCGCTTTCCCACTTTAATGCGTGAAATATTCGCGTAGGCTTAACTAGTCAATAATTACGACACGGTTATTAATAATTATAATGACGGTATAAAATCGAGAAGGGGCAAAAAACAAGTCAATTGGAAACTTTCCGGTCGCGTCGATAAAAGTTACCCTCATAGGAAAGCTGGTTGGAAAAATTTATTACCGACAAGGTACAAAGAATTAAAGAGAAAAAAAAAAAGCTACTTTAGATAATATTCATTTCAAGCGGAGAGAGGGGAAGGTTGAATTCCGCCGTTGAAACCGATAATTTACTTTTTTTTTGTATGATAATTTTATCGAGCGGATTTCATTTCTCTTTTTTTTTTTTTTCTTCTTTTAAGAGTTCAATACAATATGCAAAAATAAACATGGCCGTCGACCACTTCAATGGAAAACTCACCAACTGGTAAGGTTGTATAAATTTTTTACCATGCTTTAGTGATGAAAGAGCCCAGCCGGGGGAGTTCTTCTTCAATGCTGTTGTAAAACGTTAACTTTGTAAAGAGAATTGATTCATTGTCGATTGCAAAAAAATCACATTAAAGTTGAATAACACAATAACTCCACAACTACTATCTACGAGAATAAAAGAAAGCACTTTCACTAACATGTATTTTTCCTTTGTAAGAATATGGAATTCAGCGAAAATTAATAAACTTACCGTGGTTGCAATCTGGAAAGAGAAAAAGTAGAGAAAGCAATATGATGGCGATTTTGTGGTACGCACGAGTGTCACAGTGATAAAAATATAAAATAAAAATATTAAAAAAAAACAAAGAGAAATGGTGTCTAGACACTCGTTAAGAACCAAGTTCCTTTCACCACTTTTTGGTAGATATACAAGTATAAAGTCATTCATAAAGTATACGATAAAAAATGAGACACAATATGTAAATCCCGTACGAATTAAAACAAAAACCAAAAAAAAAAAAAAAAAAAAAAACGCGCCAATTTTCAAATTCAATAAAATTTACACGTGTATTATAGAATTCCAACCGGAGATCGAGGTTAGCACCACCAGCGAACTCATCTCTCAGCCACAAAAATATCAGACCACCTTAGCCGCAATTAGTGATGCGCATTGTTTACGATTATTTAATTTATAATTCATATAATTTAATATTGTGAGCGTTGTTCTTCAGCCATTGACCGACGTAGAAAGGTTTTTATAAATTGAATTAATATATAATGCAATGAAAAAGCGCAACTCGACTCTCTGATTTGATAATAATAATAATACTAATTGTAATGATAATAATGATCTTTAACCTGAAATAAAATAAAATGAAATTATTTTTTGTTTCGCTCATTTTCAAATATTCAATATAAAATTTTATAATTATCTGTAATACCGTAGTCGCTAATGACCTTGTAGTCCAAAAGCGACTTGTAAATATAATAAATAAATAGAAATAAATAAATAGAAATAAATAAATAGAAAAAGAATTCGCGTTTATGAATTTAGAGGCTGCGGTGGCGCTCTTGAGGCAAATAAACCTAAATGTTTACATTCGGCATCTCTGGTGGAGATAATCGTTACTACACGAAACGAATGTATAACGTTAATCATTTATGCTCACAATCATGAATTATTTTTATCGGACCGTATGAAATTCGAATGATTTGTATTTCATCTCCACTTAAAAGTAGTACTTTTTTTTTACAGCTTTAAAATGTTGATCGGTTCCACGAGCCGTTTTGTTGGAGGTCGCACTATAATGAGAACGATTTATTGGCGAATGGCTGGTGACCCGAGCAAAGACAATTCGTCCAATGGAAAAATTTTAAAATTCGGCCGAATGATCAATTTCAAAAAACAAGTTCCCTTGCAGATATCTTCGGTGGCTGTCGATATGAGGGTCGAGGATAAGTTTACTCGGATTAATTTGTAACTATTTACATCGCGTCACGCTCTATTGGCTGCTGAAGAACAATACCGCTTTCGATGATCGGATATGCGCATCTCTTCCGACCCATGTTTTTATGCTTATTGATTTTTTCATTTTTGTTTTCGTTCTTATTTCCTTTTTCTGTTGCTTTACAAAAGGAAGAAGACATAAAAATTTCCGTCGAAAATGATTTGTGAGGTATTTTAACTTCATAATTTCGGCGAATTACGTGCGAACTCTAAAAACAAAATGAAATAAAAACCTCTTTTTGAACTGGAATTTTATTACTTGTTGTTTATATGTATATCGAATAAAGAAGAATAATTCAATTGTATTATTTGTAGTTTTTATTTATTTTTTTCAGTTTTCAGTTAGAGGATCCCGTTTCGTGAGTAACTGCAGAGACACGACACGCCTAGGCAAATGGAACGTTACATAATGTTTATAAGATTATTAATAGGCAAGAAAGTAAGAACTGACCGAACCTAGCCTCCGCGATTATATCTTACTGGATAAGAGAGTATATGTGAATTCGTCCTTGGTAAGTCGACTGCAATGTTCCAGAATGTGTTCCGCAGTAAGCGTAATTGTTACATTACGAAATGTGCATGCACTGGGAAGCCACGTATATTGTAACCGCAATATGGGCAGAACAAAAAATTCCGTTTGTGATAGATGGAACAGTGGCCAACAAAGTTTAGACTTAATAATTAGAAAGGTTTCTCACATCGTTCTTCCTTTTGCTCGAAAAAGAGCCCGTTTCTGAGACATAATGCGGCACGAATTTAATTACTCGTAACTATCGCATTTGTTTCAATTAAAAAAAAAAGCAAACGCACAACGAAAAAACCAATAAAAAACGATGATTTTGCGGTGAAAAATTCAACATTGACTCCTCCTAAATGAAAAGAAAAAAAATCTGGCGTCTGGAATGAAAAAGATTTAAAATTATACTCGCCTTCACAGTAACGAAGAAAGTAGGGAATTTTTAATTTTTACGAAAAGGCAGAAAGAAGTTTATGCAGCTGAAAGCGACAGGCATATTCAAATATGTATTATGCGATTCAGGTCACATATGGAGCGGTTGCAGGAAGGACGCGCAAAGGGCACGTCGAAAGAAGCAGAAAAGCGATGAAAAGAGTGAACTGTGACCAAAGCGTAAAAATATTGCAGAAAAATTAGGGCGATGCATAGAATAAAAGTTAAAAAACTAGCAATAGAGAAGAAAGGGATGTTGGATAGATAAGTAAAAAAATTACAATTAAGAAAATGAGTACGAGTTAAGTATAAAGCAGCTATATAGACGATAAAAAAACAGTATGAAATAAAGGAAGAAAGAAATAACCGAACTAATGGGTCAACTAAATAATTTCGATTCCGCCGGTGACCGGGAATCCTGAAGAAATCACAGTTTGGATTAAATCAGAAAGGAATAGATCTTAAATTAAGGAACGTATACCGTAGGCTTATGTAGTCATTAGAGCAGGAAGGAAAAGAAAGTTCGATAGTCTGCAGCACGATTTGAAAATGTTGGAAAACAAATGAGACCTGATAAACAGAAAGGTATGCAAGATAGTAGCGGACTGGGTACAGAAAATTGAACAGAAAGGGAGAAGTTTAAAGGATTCAGAATAATTTAAAGAAAAGGAAAAATCTGCGCCCATTCCATCTGGTCTCCTTCATCAGTGTAAATTATAATGTGATTAGAGAAACGAAAGTTTAACTTTTGTAAAAATTTCGATCTAGCGACATGAGGTTTAATAGGTTGAGAAGGAACCGGAGAATAAAAACGGTTAATTGGATGAAGAAAAAAGGTAATTCACGAGTGGGCAGACATTTGGGGAAAACTGCAGAAATCGAGCAGAGATGAAAAGGAAAATTGATGTTTTATTAGGAATAAGAAGAAATAAGTGAGGAGGGAAAAACAGGAAAATGTTTAATAAGAAAACGGTAACTTTGGGGGGGTGGTTGACTAGAAGCATTGGCCCATGTTCGGCAAGAAAGAAAAGTAACGCTGAGTTAATTATTCAGATCTGTATATGGTCGGCTATAGCATCAATGAAGGAACCAAGGGGAGTGATAACAGATAGCGAAGAAAAAGAGAGAACAGATGCAGCACTATAAGGAGCAGGAATATTAAGGCTCTCAGAAGTTGAGAGTAAAGAAGGAAACGGTCAGACGACAGAGTGGAACATGCGAAAAGAATGTGGTTAGAATTATATTCGTGGATATCATTGGGAGGCTGTAGCAGGCAGTAGGGAGAGTCTGAAAGTGAAACTCGATAGCGAGATGAAGGAAGCAAGCTATGATCGAAACGCAACCGACATAAAGTGGAAATAATATAGCGCTGCAAAGACGGAAATTTATAAAACCAAGGATTAACTATAAAATACGGCTGAATAGAAAGGTAAATGGAAAATTTTGAAGAAGAAATTGGAAAACGCTTTAAAAGGAAGCGATAACCGAAGTAAGATCCAGATTTGTGAAAAGGTACTGTTACGAGAGAAAGAGGAACAAAAGTTTCTCCATGAGTCCCGATTTGAAAACAAACCTAGTCTTCGCATTCATCTGTTTATAAATTAGATAATTGGAGGTTGAAGAACAAGCTCGGAAAGTTTTGAAAGCAGATATATCGGCATCGTAAGCGGGTTTGAATTCACTGTTCCACTATATAAATGAAGCAGTGGCGTGCTTAGGATTTTTAGGAAATTTTATTGATGGAGAAGAGAAGGACAAAGCTGAA
The DNA here is from genome assembly GCA_039619475.1 of Icerya purchasi. Taxonomy (NCBI): domain Eukaryota; kingdom Metazoa; phylum Arthropoda; class Insecta; order Hemiptera; family Monophlebidae; genus Icerya; species Icerya purchasi. The sequence goes on from CM077116.1 coordinate 417,784,638, forward strand.
CTAATTAACTGTGTAAATGAGTTATAAAACTGAACAGGATCTGCATTTGTAGGAATACATGAAAAACAAGAGTCCAGTGTGTTACGAAATTTGAGCCAGTTGGTTTTGTTAAGATCCCAACGACAGACATGAAGAGGTTTATGGGATAGAGGTAAAGGAAAATTATTGAGGGATAGAAGTATAGGAACATGATCATTTCTAAAGGTGTTGTCCAAGGTTTTCCAGGACGAATTAAGGCCAATATTGGGAGAAGTGAAAGTTAAATATCAATGGAGTTATAGGTCAATTGATTTTTAAAATAAGTTGTGGAAAGGTCGTTGAAGAGTACAACATTAAAGTTGGCAATTATATCTTCAATGACCAGACCATTAGAATTACTAGAAGAGCAACCCCAAAGTGGGAAATGAGCGTTCCAATCTCCTGCAACTATAAAAGGATGTGGAAGGGAGTTGGAAAAAGAAAATAATGGAAAACTGTGAAGATTATAATTAAGCGGAATGTGTAAAAAGATTACAAGATGTAGGGAGTGAGCATATTTAGTAGGAATCGAGACGTGAACAAAGTTAGGACTGGATGGATCGGATGGGAGAGAAGGAACAATATCATGAGAATAAATATGAATACCATTTCCAATTAAGATTATTGATCCTATCCATCAATTCGGTCTGACCTAACTATATTAAATCCGTTGATAAAGTTATATCAATAGAGTCCGTAAGTCAGGTTTCTGGAAGAAAAACGATTCTAATTTTGTAGTGTTGCAAAAGGTGGTCTAAAAAAATTTTTATTAGCTCTCCAGTTGTGGCAGTTCCACTGTAGAATCTTAAAATTCAAGAGCATAATGAATGGGCATAGGAGAAAGGATGGGACAATAAAAGGGAATGAGCAAGGAAGGAAAGCAATGAGAAATTAGGGAAGAAAAACAAAAATAGAAAAAAGAAAAGAAAAGAAATAAAGAAGAAAAGAAAAGGGGGGCATGGAAGTTTTCCATCTACAAAGTTAAGAAGGGTAGAAAGACACCCTTGCGGATTAATACGATTAAAAATAAAAAATATTGAAAACTTAAGTAAGATCATCGAATAAAAAGAAGAGAAATATAGGGGATTAGCTTAAATAGTTGGGGATAGGAGATTTTTGAACTCCAAGCCGAAGAGGAAAAGCAAACATTTTGAAAGAAGATCGAATTTGGAAAGAACATATCTGGAAGACATGCAGCATATTCTTGACTGGGACGAATACAGGACTTGTGAAACATAAGCAAAATTCAAGAATTTCCCTCCCCAATGTATATGTGAGAGGAATTTAATTCGGTTGCGGCCTTTGAATATATATGAAATGAGCGACAGCCATACGAAAAAAAAATCCTCCCAAGCAACAGAAAGGAGTTAGCAAGAGGGATTGGACTATTATTTAAGAAGAGATTAATGAAGGAAGGATCGTAACGATAACATCAGTGGAGAATTTATTTAAGTAAAAAGGTGAATATTTTGTATAAAACGTTTTTTGAACTTGTTAAAGATGTTTGAAATTGAGAGTTAGTCACGAAAATGTTACGAGAACTGGAGTAAACAAGGACGTCGTCGGCGGAAAAAAGGTAAAATAGAATACATGGAAGCAATTGCAATGGGTTAGACTAGGAGACAAGAGCCCTGCGGAAATTCACGAACGACCAGTGAAGAGACGCAATAGATAGAAGAAAGAATGACGGTTCTAGATCGAAAGAGGTTAATAACAAGGGAAGAAAAAAAGATTGGAAAATACTAAAAGTGAACATAAAATCACCTACTACCTATTAGGAAGTGAACATTATCAGTGGCATTAACAAATGAAGTGATAAGGAATTTTTTGTTGATAATTAATGTATATTCGTCTGATAAAAATGTACCGATACAATCGGAAGGGCTGCGTCCAAAAAACCAAAAACATGTTATTGGGTAACAAATTGTTGCGCTCGAGTTAATAAACTAGACATCTGCCGATTAAATTTCCGAAAGGTTTTCTGATACAGGAAGTAAAAGAGATTGAGTGAAGTAAGAGAGAATTAGGTTTTTTTCGAAGTTTTCCAAGCAGAAATAGCAGAATTGAACGTGTTTAAGAAGAACCGAATTTATTGAAATAAAAGTGCTTCGGCAATAACATTTTTTAAACTGTATACCCAAATTTTAATATTAATTTTTCACCCCCTGAATCAAAAAGGAAAGATAAAACCGTTTTCCCGAGTTTTGTTTGTGGTCTGAAAGGAAACATCCGTTTAACGATAAACAAAGGAATTCTGACGGTTTCGAAATAACCGTTCCTACAATTACTATGCCTAAACAACGATTTTCTATGTCGAATATATTTTTCTCTAGCAGTTATTTTTGGCGAGATGGTGAAGTGAAAGACTATTTTCCGTAATTGCGATGACCGTGTGTAGATTAATTAATTATAATTAGGAATTAATTATTTCAGTTCAGGAGCGATGGCGACCGTGAAAAGGAAAGGGGGAAACATCGCTGTTTTATGTGAAACATAGCATATCAATAGCCTACCAGTCGCCGTTTTGAATATCAAAATGTTATTATTTTCAAACGTTTCCTTTTCGCAGCAATAACAATATCGTTGGCGGTGCTTATCGCTCGGTGTGGGAAAATATGAGAAATCACTCAAGCTCCTTTTAGTTCGTCGTTGTTGTAATTTTGCTAACGTTTAATTTTTCTTTCTTCCTTCTTTCTCTACTTTGGTCCGAAGGAATATTTAAATTATTTCTGAAAAAATAATAAAACTGCAACTGTTCTGCTAAGGGCATGTGACAATTCGGCAAAATGAAATTATTCGTACTTTTATTAGACGGCGCGACTGTTCGTCATCGCGAATACTGAAAGTGCCATCATGGAATCAACTTACTCGATGTATTCAAATCATTATCCGGGTTTATTTATTCTAAAATCACGATTTTATTCGAACAGCAGTTCAAGCATAGCACTTTGAACAGATTTCGTTTTATCATTATTATTTTATATTTATAGTTGTAATTTTTGAAAACTTTCGGACCTTTGAATGCTCCTCAGACAAATGCCGACTTACTTCGATGCTGTATGCCTCTAATTATACTATACGATCGATTGGTAGAAAATGTATCCCGGATAACGTCACGTGCAGTGTGCAGTAAAAACTGGTTACACTGAAGGATTAGAATAATAATCCGGTTATTACAAGTTTGTCGTTTCATCTGATACATCAAATAAATTTTTTAATGTCCACGATTTACTAATTATTTTATTATAAAAATTCTATTAAAAAAAATTTTTCGGAATGATTTTCTTTGGTGATTAAACAAACAATCGCTTATTTATAATAGTAGACAAGCTCTACATATATACACGTCTTTATACAAAATTCGAAATTACAAACATCAAATTTTTTCACTTTATTCACGAAGGGTCTCCCGATGCTCAAAAAATGAAACCTAAGTCGATATGGAATAAGACTAGAAAAAGAAAAATGATATAGCTGTTTAAAACAAACATATTGACTTTTAATTAGAAGGCACTTAAAATTAAAAGATAATAACTTGATAAAAGAGATAATATGTTTGATAATAAAACATATTATTTTAACGAGGTATTATGATAATTATTAAGCAACATTAACTTTTTGGAGACGGCACTGAATTCAAATTATATTTAGAAACAGTTTAATGGCTATAAAAATACAGTCACTCTTCGGTGATCAAACAGCGTTAAATGGCAATCGGGTAAATAAATCAGATATAGTTTTTTAAAACAAAAATACCGAATTCAAAATTTACTCCAAAAATTTAATAAAAATCTACTAAAAAGTAAAAACTCGATGATTATATGTTTTATGGTATAATTTTTTTTTTGGACGCGCCAGCGGCATTGACCCAACAACAAGAAAACTAAGCTAAAAAATTAAATAACTAAGCGGTCCGAAATGGCCGCAACAAAGGACAGCAGTGCGGACACCACAGAAGATGAAGGAAAGGAGAGGATAAAGGAAGAGTTATATAGGGAGTAGGGAGACCTAATGACAGCAGCTGACTGTATAAAAGGGAGGAGCGTTCGTTACGAAGAGCAGGACACTCAAAGAAAATGTGATTAGCATCACATGTACGAGGAGGATCGCAATCGTGGAGAGAACAATCAGGAGAAGGCGATAGAGCAAATCGAAAGCGAGAGGAAGGGAGGAGAGAATGATTGATCCGGAGATGAATTAGGGAGACAATAGAAGAGCGACGACTGAGAAGATTTCTCTGGTAGCCAATTATTTTAGGATGGATAAACCTGGGGACGACTATATATAGGTGTATATATGTATAAACTCGGCCATTTTGGCCTCGCAAGGGGCTGTGCCCCCTGACCACTCTTACTTTCATTTCTGTCTTTTTCTCTTCTATACTTTGTATAAAATGATCATCATTTACAACGTAGTTCTTACTGGCATCAACACAAAAATCCTATCCTAACATTTAATTTTCCTTATATAAAATTAAGACATTTTTTCGTTATATTTTTCGTTACATTTTCGTTACATATTTAGTTACCTAAAATTGTGACATTTGTAAAATAACAATTACAAAAATTCTATAAAATATAACAAACGTTACATAAAATTGGGACATTTTTCGCGTTACATAAAATTGGCACATTTTTTCTAATGGGGGTGGCCTAAGGATTACGTTGTAATTAATATATGGATTTTAACTACTTTATTTTACAATTTTTAATAATAATTTGGAAAGAAAAACCTAAAATGATGTCACTTTCGGTACTGTATACAACTGGGTATTGCTTCAAGAGTATGATGAGATAAGCTTGTTAATCACGGTTTTAGAGTTTCGATTCATTATTTTTATTCGAATAATCTGTATTTTTATTAAGTAATATTGAGAATTTAAAAATTTTAGGTGTTCATAATCCTTCATATTCCGATGAAAATTATTTGGATAGGTTTTGTTTGGTTATATTAAGAGAAACTTTATTTCTAAGGATACTCCTTTTTTTTCAACAGTTTTTGATGATTACTCAGTCATATTCACCTGTGCTCAAATGGGACCACTATTGATCGATAAAATTTTCAATAAACAACAAATCATTCGAATTCGTGTAGTCGAAAGTTATATTCAGTAATGTTAATAAGCGAGATTAGCTTGTAATGGCGCTTTGGATGTTTTAAATTCGTTTATTTTTATTCAAGTTTACATTAGTTAAAATTAATAATGTTTTAATTTTTTGTCTCATTAAAAATTATTTCTTTTCGGAGTTACCTTTTCATGGTAAACTTATAATAGTTTAAACTAATTGCAATTGTTATGCTACTAAAAACTCTAGTTATGCTCATCCTCAGCTTTCATAGGCTCTCCACGGTCCCAGCAGGCAAATTTCGCTCTCGGCAACCGTAGCCGTATTAATTGTGTAAAATTTTTTATCCAGGCAAACTGGAAATTATCTTCCGCTCCCTAATGCAAAATATCGGTATGGTTATGATAGTTGTTAACGTACGGTTTTTCTAAAAGCGGATACAACTTTTTATTTTATATTTACTGCCACTGGTTTCAGTTTCATCGGTTTCAATTAATTTATACAGATTGATGGTTAGGCCGTTGACTCTTTCAAAAACATCAGTATATGACATTGACCGGATCTGAAATTCTATGCAAGAAAAATCATATACTTTTTGTAGAATTCCATGCTGTCACATGCTAAATGGTGACCCGGAAAATAGAAATAGCTTCGTGTATGCAGTTTTGGCCATTTTCCGGGTCAGTGGAGTTTTTTACATAGACAGGCACGTCAGTTAATGATTTCTCTGAGCAGTTCCAGCCCTGTAGAGCTTTTATCCTGCAATGGTAGTGGTGGAGGCGGCTGTTGTGCGCATTGAATGTATGATAACGTTTCGTCAACGTCTTCTTTTTCCTGTTCTGGTATGGTGTTTTATCATTGTAAAAAAAAAAAAAAATACGGCTTGTGGTAGTGTAAATGGTACTCTGGTAATGTAGGTTCGAGAAGGGAAAATATTGCAGCATCCGTGGACGAATCTTTGCCAAATTGTTGAATAAACTCTGAGGCATTAACTGCTTCATTACTATTTTTTTTTTCTTTACTTTATTAACACTGAACAATAGCTATTAGCACTTTAAACTTGATACTACTTTGCTAACTGACGTGTTAGAATGTCCTATTATAGATGTCAATAAGTTAACTGTGTAAAAATTTGGAGGGGGTATACTGACTCCTGATTGGTTGATTGAGCAGGGAAGGAAGGTAGGCAACCGCAAAGGATGCGTCATCTAGTGGTAACGGGTTGTAAATGAGTCATTGTGTAATAAAATAAATGTAGCTTGCTGCTGATAAGGGTTTCATGGTCATCCGGTCCTCCAGCGGTACGGTCGGGCTGTTTAGAGGTGCAGGGGGTAGATGGGAGTGACTGGAATACATGTGGACGGTAGTGCAGTTAAAGAATAATAACGTTGTTCACATAAGGGTGTGGGTGTGGATGACGTCATGCTATGGCTTGGCGGCATAGTGCTTGTTACCGCTTATCCCCCTCCTCGCAGATATTACCATATACACTGTGCCGAAACTATCTCTTTTACCCTAGAACAGTTAAATTTTGGAAATAGCAGTTTATCAGAAACAGTCATGAATAATTAAATATCTAATCGGAAGCAACTGCTTGTTATTTGATTTCTTTGGAGTTTTCAAATATTTAACGCTTTAATTGGAAACTGGTAAAATGCTACCAAAGGCAACGAGAAAGCGACATGATGGTAAAATTATTATTTTATAATTGTCCGCTTTTATTTTACGCGAGTAAAGCGAATGGCTAGTATAAATATAAAATTTTCGTCTTTTGACTGAAATTTTTAAACAATGATTTCTTAATTATTTTTCCGCCACTACCATACTCTAATTTTGAAAATATCAATTTGAAGCTTTTAATTAGTTTAAGCAAAACAGACGGATTTTTCATTATTTATTTCCAGTACTTTAACTAATCTCGATTTTATTTTTTATAAATTTATTTATCTTCGGCCAAGTAGTAGAAAGAGAATAAAAGGTCAGGATTTGCCGTTTGGATAATGGTGAAAAATTGTTTATTTAAATTGCAATAATCGACAGGGCACATCGTACAGAAACAGATTAAATATCACTAATAGCATTTTATTGTAATTCAAAACGAAAAAAAAAAACAACAGAAGGTTGGAAGCGGATGATCGCCTAACTATAAGTAATTTTTCTTAGAAAAGTATTATTACTTAAAAAATTACTGTTTTGAACGAATGATTTTATCTATCGTCGACGGAATAATTCGCAAACAGCCTCAATTAAATTAGTAACGCGTATTATGCATTTAATATCAGTATATTTAATTACTATAATAAAGTTCGAATTTCATGACGCACTTAATTAGGTCGTCTAAGGTGTATGTAAATATCGCAAAATATTGCGTGGGACGGGAAAATAATGTTACACTCAAAGTTGACCCGGCTGATAATGTTTTTCGGCCATACGATGTGTTTATTTATCGAATTATGTCATCATTTCCGGAGTATTGAATACATCGCCGGTGAGAAGAACCAAATATAAGAAATACACTTCATGATAAGGTGCGAGGAAAAATTTAGTTTAACAGATGCGCGCTTATCAGCGTGTATTTTTATACTCAATCCCCCCATTTAAAGTGGTGTGTCGTGCAATTGGAAATAGGTCCAACGATCGGCATAGTTTTGTTTTAATTAAAATAGGCCAGTAGGTGTTTTTTTTTTTCTTGAACAAAATATATTTTTTTCGTATTAACTCGTTTATTTGTTACTTTTTGCTTTAATTTTTATCAGTTTAAAACTTAGATCTATTTAAAGAACCGTGCATTTCTTTAAATTCTTACCTCTCTTGCGTCACTGAACGGTTTCTAAAGCGAAAATCTGGAATCCGCCGAAACAAAATTTTGATGCATGTAAAAACAGCATACAAAAAGCTTGCTGATAAATTTTTTTGAATTTGTTATGTTTATAATTGTATTACTTCAGCGAGTCCAATATATTATTCAGTCGTCTAAAATGGTAGGTATATCTTTCAACCAAAATGCTTTTTACTCCTTCGAAACATTTGAAATTGATCTGGAAAGGAAAAAAATTTTTAACCGTTGTAGTTGTAGATTTTTGGGGTATATTTTCAGCTTATAATATTTCTCTTCTTTGCTTAAATGATTCATTCCAGACTGTTGCTCAATGCCTATTTTTTCTCATTTTCTAATTCTGTTTCCTTACACTACTCAACCACCTCTTTCTTTTCATCCATGATTTTCTTCCCCTCTCATTTAAACACTCCACAATCTCGGTTCTTCGTCTTCTTCATTTTAATCATAGCCTCCTTCCCGCATCATTTTCTCGGTTTTCATTTGCATTTACTCCGTTTTGTCCTTTTCAATCCTCGTCTAAATACTTCATTTGCGACCACGATGTCATCTTTTATTTGAATGTTCGGCCTTTTCTGCTGAGAAATCGTCTTTCTACTCTTCTCTACTAAAACTATCCTTACTTCCGTCATCGGAGCTTTTAATATTCTCTCATTTTCTTCAGTTTGTCTTATTTCTGTCCTCGAATTATTTTTATCTTCTATCAGTAAACTTCTCCTTATTGTCCATTGCACCCCTCCAGCAATCAATTTATTTGTGATCCCGATTGTATAATGTTCGGTTGTTCGTCGCTTTCAAATGATCAAGCTTCTTTTATTCCTCCCTTTTACAAATAGATGAGCTACTCATATATGATTTTGTGAAGTTTTAAAATAGCTGCTAACCGTTTTTGTAACCTTATAGTTAAAGAGTCATGATTTTGTTTTTAAAATTACGAAAATATTTTAGCTGACAACTTTATTTTTCTCGCTAAATTCAGGATTTCTGAAGTGATATAGAGGAGGGGCCAAAAGTAAATGATTTACTTAATGCTTTTACCACTTTTATTAGAGAATGGTCTTTAACACGTTTTTTCTCTCTTTTTACCGACTTCCGAAGAGAAATATGTTCGTCGCGTATGTTTTTTTTTGTTTTTTTTTTTTATGTTCGCGCATAACACATATTTCTATGGACTAATTTTACTGGTTCTTTCTCCATTAGAAAGAGTACCATTTAACTTAGGTACCATGTGAGTAATAATCAAAATCGGTGAACATAAATTGAGTATTCGTCAAAAACGTGAAAAAATGTGGTCCCTTTGGATAATTTTTTTTTTCTTATTATTTTCTTCCATTAGTATAACAAAGGAGGTTGACTTAAAATATTATCAATTTGCCAAATTAGCATGGAAATTTATTACGTTTGTTCCCGCATAACTTATACTTATATGGATCGATTTTACTGGTTCCTTATCTATTAGAAAGTGTACCACTCAGATCATGTGAGTCCTCTGATGGAAATCGGTGAATATAAACTGAGCATTTGTCAAAAAATGTGAAAAAATGTATCCTCCTTAAAAGCTTTTTAAAGAACAGAATAAACAGATTTTACAGCAACGAACAAGTTATATACGAACGGAAACTCATAGCTGGTATGCCCTAAAGCCCTGTTTATCCGCAGATCTCTGCTTGGTTACCGTTTTCTAATTAAACGCCTCCCGATCTCTTCATCTAAACTTATTTCTTCCTATCTGTATATCAATGACCACTGGCGCTTCGTTCCTCACAAAATCCCGGTTCTTGCGCACATAGCTGCTCGGGTCTCTAAGTTCTCTCCTTATGTCTTTTCCCGCAATAAGCTTCCTTACTTTTCTTTTGATTTCAATAGTACATGTCTTCCCGTCTCATTCTCCTCTCTTCCTCTTCGTGCTAACTCCACTCCCCAGAGCACAGTGGTCAGTGAATATGTCCACATATTAAATTCTTCATTTCCCCGTCATGTAAAAATTTTCACTGATGGTTCCAAAAATGATTGCGCGGGGTGGGCGGTGCTTTTACGGCCCCCTCGCTTAATCACTCGGAATCCTTCAAACTTCCTTCCTTTTGTTCCATTTTTTCTGCTGAAGCAATCTCCATTCTCCGTGCTGTCTCCTTTATTTCCTCTTCAAGAGGGATCTGTAAATTTCTTATTATTACTGATTCCAAATCCGTGCTGCAAGCTATCTCTTCTCCTCCTTCCCACCCGATTAATGATATCATTCTTTCTGTTCGCGCCTCTATCTCCAACTTGCGCTTAGCACGTTCTATCCTTATTGACTTTTTATGGGTTCCTGGCCACTCTGGCATTGAGGGCAGCGAAGCAGCTGACTTCTTAGCCTCAATGGTCCATTCGTCCCGCATTTTCCTGCCTCAGACATTCTTTTCCTCTCCGCAAGTCTCCATGCTAGACTATGGATTGACATTTACCCTTCTTTTTTTGCCAATCGCTCCTCCTTCTACCTCCTCCTACAGCCTACTCCCATTTCACAGCCTTGGTGCCAATTTCTTCCATTTTCTCGGCGCTCGGCTATTGTTTCTTTAATCAGACTGAGACTTGGTCATTCCCTCCTTCCCTTTTCTCGTTTTTCTTTTTCTCTTTCACCTTCTCCCTTTTGCCCTCTCCACTCCACTGATCTTCCCTTTATATGCGATCCCAACCATATCCTTTTTGAATACCCTGCTCTTTTTCCCGAGTGCTCTCATCTATACGCCGAATTCTTGGCGTAGGATCTTCCTACCCCTTTCAATGGTTCCTTTATCTTACCTTCCCATTTCTAGCCGTTATTCCCCTCCTTCTTTCCTTTATACTCTCTATCTTCGATCGCCTCAGAATCTGAGTAGGTGATCTAAGTCATGTAGTTGGATCAGTGTTAACACCGAGACCATTTAAAAAAAAAAAAAAAAAAAAAAAAACGATCAGTCCTCTCTCTAATAATTTTTAACATAGCTATGGCACAGATACATAAAGCAGCAGGTGTCAAAACCAACATAAAATTAGTAAGCTATGCAGATGATTTTCTATTCAAAGCAGGGCTTGAAGCACATTAAAGAAACAGCCAATATCAATGATGAAATCAGGATTATTGTTCAAGAACTGAAGAGATTAGGATTAAGTTTAAATCATAAAAAAATATAATGTGCTTTTGACAACTAGGGAAATAGTTAAATCTAAAATTAAGAAATAAATAGAAGAAATCATAAGAATAGAAGGAGAAAAATTATTCTGCAAGAATGAAATGAAATACTTAGGAGTAGTAATTGAGAAAAATCTTAATTTTAGTAGTCATATCAAGTATATTTTAGATAAAATTTAAAAAAAAATATTGCAAATCGATCTTTACAGAAATGCTTTTGGGCTCAAATTTAAGGAAAGAAAGATTCTATATTCAGCCTTATTCCGATCAGTAGTAGAATATGCAAATGTTAATTACTACCCTAAATTAAATAAACAGAACAGAAACAAAATAAAATCAGAACAAAAGAAAGTATTAATAAATGTTATATCTACTTACAAAACAATTTCTTACTGTGCAACGAATGTTATCGCAGATGTTCTACCCATATTGGATAAGTCTTATTTGTAGAGAGCAAGGACCTGGTAAATATTTTCATGTGGTCCAACCATCTTTGCCGTCCACACCTTGGTTTTACCGCATTAGTGTCCCAGTTGGTTTGACCCGTAGGTTTGTGACCGTTGTGTGTAGGCTCCGCTCTGGCCATTGCCGATTGGGTTTAAATTTTTCAAACACCGGGCACTGCACCGGTTGTAATATCTATTGTCGACAAAATTTTAGAGAAGACATTAACCACTTGTTATTTAATTGCGCCCAGTTCGATAACACGAGACTTGCGTTTTCTAAAGACCTCATGTCCTGTGGTGTTTATCCTCCGTTGTGTATTTTTCATCTTCTCTGTTCCAGTGATAAAATTTTATTTGTCCTTTTTAGGTTTATTGAAAGAAACAGGATTGTTGTTTGATTTTTTTTTTTTTTTTTTTCTCCATTATTTTACACATTGTAGTCTTTGTCCAGTGTGGCTGTGACTACCTCCTTTTTCTCATAATGCATTGTGAACATTGCCAGGCAACTGTGGTCATAATGTGAGATAGAAATATTTATCTATTTATCTATTTTTTCTTTTGCTCCTTTTTCCAGAATGAAAAAATCTTGTTTGTGTTTGTTTTGTTTCATTGAGCATTGTGGGCACTGCCAGCAGTTGCGGCCATAATGTAGAATGAAATTTCTCTTCCTGAATTTTCTATTATTAGTATTTTTTAATATCTAGTCTTGTCGTAGTTTGCTGGCCAAATGAACTGTTCTGTTCGGGCCAAAAAAAAAACAAAAAAAAAACTGCAATTACGGAAAGCAAACGAGATAAAAGCATTAAAAATGAAAAATATTAAAAAAGAACTAAATGAAGAAATCAGTGAAATTGGAATTAAATACATAGCAAAATGGCAACAACAATATGACAATGACAAAGTAGGACGGCGAACATACAAATTAATTCCCAGGATAGAAGAACGATTACAAAATAAGGACTTGGTACCGAGTTATTTCCTAACACAGTTCATAACCGGTCATGGAGATTTTCAGACGTACCTTAAAAGATGCAAAGTAACAAACAATGATAACTGCAAAGTATGTGAAATTAAAATAGATACGCCGGACCATACCGTGTTTAGAATGTTTAGCATTTAAACAAGTACGAAGTAAATTCAAGACAAGCAATGCATTTGAAAACTGCTTCAAAGACGGAAACTGTAATACTCGAAATACTATAAACTATATTAATACAATAATGAAGCAAAAAAGTCTCTTTCCATCTTTGCGTAAACAGAATTATTTATCTCGTGAGCGTGAGTTACTTTATTATCATATTTTAAAGCTTGGTGTTCCTGCTCCTTTTAACGCCTCTTATGTTCTTTCTCTACCTACTCTTTCTGTTGTTCCTGTCCTAGGAATGGTTCTTGATTCCATTGTCGACAGAATAAAAATATAATTTCTATTCTAGTCCATGCAGCTATTCCTTTTTGCTGGGGCTATGCTCTTTGGTAGCAAACCCAAGGGGGTTAAAAAAAAAAAAAAAAAAAAATTAATAAGTGAGAAAATGAGTTGAAACATGAAGTTAAGAAGAGTACAGAAAAACCGATTGGTAAAACGTTCTGCTCTATATTTTCTGTTATTTACAATAAAAAGTAAAGGAAAAAATAAAATCCAAAACATTTTGGAAGGGGGGCTAAACACCCCCTCCCTGCATTCGACCATGATCGCTACAACAATTAATAAAATAACATAATGTCTCCTCTTCGCGTTACGAAAAAAATTTAAAAATCATCACTTTCAGTTCATCTTTACGCGACTATTACGTGCTCCTTTGTATTATAAAATCTTATCTTTTTTTTTTTTTATTTCTTCTTTTTCTGTTATCAAGTTTTTGTTTGTTTTGTTTTCTGGAATTGTGTTTAATTTATCAGTGTAAACATTTTGTAAATGGGGAGAAGTTTTATTTTGGTACGCGTATTTTTATTTTATGTGTCGTAATAACATTGTAATTTATGCCTTCTGTTCATTTCATTCTTTCGAAAATGTGAAAAAAGTAAGGTCTCTCTTTAGATAAGTTTTTAGTAATATGGCAAACGTGATTAACTTGAACAATTGTAAATTTATACCACGGAAACGTAATTTGAAAAAAAAAAAGATTATTAATAAGACGAAAAATTAAAATATTATCGACGTTAATTGTCGTGGATAAATATAACTACGAACACTGAGAAGGGCAATTCGAAAATCTAAATCTTCCATAGCGCACCATCACAAGTTAATTATTTATGGAAACTTTACATGTTTCAACATTACTACGTACAACTTTTGATTACGTGAATTTGAATAATTTTTTGTTTATTAAAAATTGTATAGGTTAGTAATAGTCCCGTTTGAGCACAGATAAGTATGACTGAGTAATTATCGAAAACCAAAAAGAATATCCCAAAGCGCGATTTACAAGTACCAACGGAAATCAAACATTATACTCTTGAAGCAATCTCCGGTTTTTTACAGTACCGAAAGTGACATTATTTTAGGGTTTTCTCTTCGAATTATCGTTAAAAATTGTGAAATAAAATAGCCAAAATACATATATTTATAGGGCGCCGACCCCGCGGGTGCTTGAAGGCTTCAGCATTCACGATAGGCAAATAGTGAGTGCGGAGTATCCATGACCGCAGACGTCAAAGTTGATCAGTAATCGGTTTTGTGCAATATCTCTAAATCGCATGCGTTTTTTATTAATTTTATTGCATTCCGGTTATTTTCTCGCTGAAAAAAAAGCACGCAAAAAGCAATAAAATATAAAACAATTTGTTTCATTAAATTTGTCAATCACTATTTTAATTTTTTCGATATTTCCTGTGAAACTCAGATTGGATACAATTTTTTTTTTTTTTTTTAATTACAAAATTTCGAGTTAAAGAATTATTTGTTCTGAAATAAATTATTAATATTATTTTTATCTACTAAATTTTTTTTTTTTTTTTAAATTTTCAAACCGTGCTTAGACCCCGGGCCGTGTATAATATCTAGACTAATATGGCCCGAGAGTCTTCGGTTACAGGAATGCCCCTAATTCGCTGTCCCTGACGAACTGGAAGACTGCACTTTGGTTCTCTTTTGAGTTTGAGAGAACATGGCTGAGGTTATCAAATCCGTGTCTCGTTCGAGAGGATTGGAATGCAGGACAATTTATGAGAATGTGCTCAACTGCCGGTGGCTCTTGTGCGCGACAGAAAGGACACGTGATTGGAGGGTGAGCGCCTTTCAACAGGTAGTCGTGGGATTGTTTTTACGCTATTGACAATATTTTAAGGTTATTACGAAGGATTAGAACGAATAATTAAATCTTTTTATAACAAAAAAAGATTTTATTTTGAAAATCATTCGTGTTTTTTTTTTTATTTATGTTTGCAAACGACATAGCATTTTCCTATTCAATAATATTACGAAAATATCACAGTAGTATCGATAAAATAGTGAATTAGAAATATTTAATATTTATATCGTTCAATTCCGAGACAAAGTCCGAAGTAATTTAAATTTACAATTTTTTCATTGCATTCACAGAGGTCCCTTTATCGCCGCATCGGACGGTGAGGTTTTAAACTGAATTTACTAAGTTACTTTAGAATTGCATAGCAGCGTATGTCCGTTTGAGTACGTCGTTTGGAGACTGTTTGAATGGAGTTTACTGTATTTTTTTCACTGTAACGTTGACTTGCTTTCTTCCGCTACACGGGTCTTCCTCTCACCCGTCCGCCCGTCTACCGACACATCGCAATGCCCCTGCGTGTCGCTAGCTGCGTGGGCGCAGCATTTTCTTATTCAGTCATTCATTTTCAATCTAGCTGGTATTGAAGTGCGTATTTTTGGCGAGCGCCTTGCATGTTTTTATTGTTTTATTTTATTAGGAATAATTATTTTAATGGATAAATTCGTTATTATAAATTGAAGGGGGATAGATAATATATTATTATTAGGAGCTCAACGGAAGAAATATATGCAGGAATTATTAATTCAAAAATATCCGATCGTTATATTATTGGTTGCGTATTTCGCACTAATAGGAGGTGCTCTTATTAAAACTTGAAAGGACAGACAAAAAATAGGGTAAACGAAATGTGGTTGAATCATAAAAAGTTATGACTGGCAGTCTTGAAAAGACTAACAAAAAATTTCTGCTCGCAAATGCAATCGAAATTTAATAATTTATATAAGGAATGTAGAAAAAACAGGTGACGTACACAAAGGAAAATAATTTTTCATTTAAAAATGACTGGATGAATATAAAAATTTTTAACTTCATGAAAATTAGGGATATATATTATAAGCGCAGGAAAAATAATTAAAAAGTTCTATAAAACATACAGAAATATTACTAAAACCGAAATTAGGAAAGCGAAATTAGAATATTACAATAAACAAATGCAGTATGCTAATAACAATACCAAAAAAGTATGGCAGATAATCAATAATATATTACACAATAAAAATAAATCTTCAATTGATAAGGTCATCTTGAAACATTTTGCAGGTACAAGACATGCGGCGAATAAATTTATCGATCACTTCTTTCAACCGAAACAGCATTATGCTCAAGCGCGTAATAGGCAATTATTTAATCACTCGCGTCATTTTACATAACAGTAGTTACAAACAAACAAGTAGAACAAATAATCAACAGATTACCGATTCACAAAGCCCCAGGATGGGATGGTATTAGAGCTTCGGATATTAAAAATAAATATAGATTTACCCCACTACTTACAACGATAATCAACGGTTCAATTAAAGAAGGCCGGATTCCTAATGGATTAAAAACTGCTGTTATTAGACCGATATATAAAAACGGATTGGCGAGTGCTTGTGACAGTTAAAAATCAATTACTATAATCTTGGTTTTAGCAAAAATTTTGGAACAATACCTTGCGTTTCATTTAAGAAATTATTTGGAGAGAAACGAGTTGCTGTATAATAGGCAATTTTAGTTTTAGAAAAGGAAAATCAACAGTCTCTTTGTTAAGAGTATTAACAAATAGGATAAATAAGGGATTGGCAAACGGCAAACAATTTATTATAATTTTTACAGACATCAGTAGCATTCGATGCGGTAAACCATCAAATATTGTTGCGAGATATGAAAGGAATAGAAATCATAGGTAGGCAAAATAAATGGTTTGAAAGTTATTTGTATAATAGAAAGAGCGTAATAAAAATCGACGAAGAATTAAATAGAGAGGAAATTGCATCAACAGGTGTGGGTCAAGGAACTATTTTGGCTCCGTTATTATTTTTGATCTATACCAACCCCCCTCATAAATTCGTTAAAAACTTGACAGCCTTTGCTTATGCGGATGATATAGCACTCGTTATCGAGCACCACGACATCCATGAGGCCGAAAAACTCTTACAAGAGGATGTGAATAATATGTGTAGGTGTGCGCATGACAAACATCTAACTATTAATATAGAAAAGTCGAAGACTTTGTATATAAGAACGTCCAGTAGATATAGAACATATAAACCATCTAACACAGTGCATAAAAATAATTGTTTACATAATTACCTGACTTTTACTTCGAATTGTTGGTGTACACAACTGGAAACGACAGAACAGATTAAATATTTAGGATTAATCATTGACAGAATCTTGGGACAAGCATATTATAAATGTATCTAATAAAATCAGGAAAATGATACCGGTGTTTTATAAATTGGCTCTTTCAATACCACTATAACGCTATAGTATTGTCTAGAATCATGTATGGCAAAAAGGACGATAATCAAAAAGGTTAGTAGTCAGCAAAAGAAATGCTTGAAAGATAATATTACTTAATAAAGATCAGGTTAACAGTAATATGACCTGGTGGAGAGAGAAAAATGGAATGTCTCCAAGGATGCGCTACTGTTATCACCGATTACTTGAATATAAGACCACAAGTATATCAATAGCTACAATGACAAGAAGCAGGACAACGAAGAGTAATAGGGAGGTATATTTTATTCGACCGAATGGCATAAACAGTAAGACTGATAGTACGGATGAAATAGTTTTAATTCAGCTTCTAGAACGAATCCAAGATGATATAATGTAAAAAGAAATAGGAACTTGGAAATTATTAATTAAGAAATGGTTGGTAGATAACATTAATGAGTGACATCAGATTAGATAAATTGGGAACAGGCTATGGCGGAGAATCGACCATTCGTATTTGTCGAACATGTAGTATGAAATTTTATAATGATAAGTAGTTCTTTGTTGTTCTTATCTTTTTTAGTTTTGTTGTATTATTATTATTTTATTTTTAGTTTATTTTTTCTCACTATTTATAAGTATGAAAATTAATAGTATAATTGTAAAGAATTATTGTAACATAATTTTTGAATAAACAATGATAGGCGTGTTCGGCACCCGCAGACGGGAAGTATGCCTTGCGGGACCCACAACTAATTTTTAATAATGACAAAAAATAATTAATGTGTACTATATACATATTGTATGTAACTCTTTAGGCTTATAGCCTCAACGCATTATCTATGATCATAAGAATAATTTACAGTATGTGCTATTGATTATTATTTTAAATAATATTGTAATTAAATAAAAAAAAATACATATATATTAGGAACGTGGATATAATTATTGCGTCAGAAGGGTTAGTAGTGAAAGGTAGGGAGAAGAAGTCAATGGTTTGCGATAAAAAAGGAGGTAAATGATTGAGGCAGCAGCCCGTTAACGCAGAAAAGGAAACTCTAAAAACGGAAAGGTTGGAAGTTAAATTAGGAAATGGGAAGATAGAAGCAAGAAAGTGTAAAAGTTTGACTTTAAAATCTAAAAAAAAAAATTGTTTACCTTGGGAAAGACTTTTTAAAATAGAAGCGGGAATAAGCAGCAACTTGAGCCTTAGTTTCACCGGTCATTGAAGATGCCTTCGTGACTCCGGAAACTTAAAATCAACGTGAATGGTGCGGTGAAAAGAAAGATTACGAATGATAGTACACGGATAATGATTATTCGCAGGAATGTGAAGGAAAATGTAAACAATTAAGGTACCGATGAAAACAGAAATAATGAAATAACTGAAAGAAGACAATTATATATATATATAAAAAAAAAAATATGACGTAGGATAGTCATTAATTCGTATGTAAGAATAAAATTGAAAGAAGGAAGATACATAGAAAGGAGGGCCCGGAAGGATAGAGGCTCTGACACTGCTAAGATCCCTCAATCTATTAGTGTGAAAATAATCAGTGATCGAAGTAACATCCGGTTGCACTTTTTTTCTTTTTTTTTTTCGATTACTGTACAACACTTTTTTTTTTTGCAAAAATGTGCTTCTCCTTCTATGAGACTATTAAAAGTCAAAGTAGAGGACCTGGCGGAATAAGGTATATTTTTTCTTTTCTTTGTCGGGCAGTATTATTATTAAGTAGTTTGTGTATTGCATTTTAGATAAGGCAGAACTATTTCACTGAAATACGTCACAAAGGAAAGAAAAAAATTATTTTCTTATCTCGCGGAACACACCTCCTTTTTTTTTTTTTTCTACTTTTTTAAACTTTATACTGTAAGCTATTGCGCTCCGATTAATTCAGATGTGTAGATGCTTCTTATATTAAATGTAACTGATAATTCAAGGAACAAAACGTGACTATATCGAGTTCAACGAAGTACTATTTCAGATTGCAATAAATGATTCTCTTTGACCACGTGATAAGTTCGGTGAAATTATATTGTAATCTTGACTGTTAACGTAATTACTCGGAATTTGAATAATCAGCGATCACCGATTCGCTGAATTTGAAGTTTTACCGAAAATGAGTTAATGCAATAATTATATTTACGCTAAATGCGTAATCAAACATTCAAGTGAAGAATAAAACTATGATTTAAATTTATTTCCGCAAAAATGAGACGAGTTATATTATTATCATCATGCTATTCTAAAAGTCAGCATTATTTAAATTATGTATTGTTTGCGTTTTTGCTTTTTTCTTTTGTTCTCACTTCATGGGTCTTACATGGTTATCATGACGAATGATATACACGGCGTGTCGGAAAAGTTCTCGAACTTCTTTTCTAGTACGCATACAAATGACGCGATCTATTAAACAACATCCACACTGTATTTCTACATTCTTCTAGGGTGTGTATATAAAATTTCAGCAGTTTCCGTTGATTGGTTTGCGAGTTAGACGTATTTTTAGAGAAGGTGTGTGTGGATCGCATGTGCAAATCTGAAAATGGATGAAAAGTGAGAAATTTGTTCGGCGATTAAATTCTGTGTTAGACTTTTAAAAAAAATGTTTTCGAAAACGCAAAAATTGATCGATGATGGTTTCGGTGAAGGTGTAGCATTACGTACGATTGTATACATATGGTATAAGCGGTTCAAGGACAGCTCAGAAAGTGCGCAACAAAAATAAGCTGAAAAAGGGTTAATTCATCACGAATACCTGCCTCCAAGTCAAACAGTGAACGCTGCCTAATACGTCGAGGTCCTAAAACGTCTCAAGTATCGGATTCAGCATGTACGGATTGAGTACAAGGAGCCCGGATCGTGGGGTCTGTTGGATGACAATGCGCCCGCGCATTCGTCGAACATTGTCAAGCGTTATCTCGCTAAAAACCTCACGGATCAATCACGTCCCCTATTCGCCTGATTTGGCAGAGGGGAATGTAAGAATGGCGTGGGCACTGTAAGGAATGGGGAGGCCAAGGCGCAGAAGATTAGAATACAAGGTAGCGCGTTCGGAGGAAATAAAGGGGCATTCGAACAAAATTTGATTTTCGCATCGCAGGTATAATCGAACTCTAGAGGATCAAAAGGACACAAAGTAGATAGAATAAGAGAAAAATGGAAAAGAGAAGCCGGAAGCAGACTATGTTTGAACTGCAGGCGAACTCTAGAGGAAATAATCGAACGGCTAAGGTAGGGGAAAAGATTAAACCATGGAAGAAAGGAAGGAAAGGGCTGTATAGAAGGTAAAAAGATTGAGAATTGGTAACGAATGAAGGATAGAATTCGGTCCAGAAATCGTGATGGGAACGATGAGAGAGACGGTAGAAAGTTTGAGCAGGAAATCTACTAATGAATAGACTATTGATTGGCGCCGAACATGCCAACAAGTCAACCAACTCGTTGCCAGGAATGCCGCAATGACCACTAAACCATAATAGATCGGTTACGATAGAACGGGATGCAAATAAATTAGAAATTAAGGAGCGAATTTGGAGAATAATGGGACCAGTGACATGAGTAGGAAAAGGAGAGGAGATAGCCAATAAAACACTTTTCGAGTCCGAGAATAGGAGGAATCTAGAGATGTTGTTTGTCGAGGATATAAAAAGGACTGCCTGCCAGATTAACATGTATTCGGCAAGAAAAATAGAGGAAAAGAAGGGCAACCGAAAGGATTCGGAATAGGTAAGCACGGGAATAATGAGCACAGCTCCAACGCCAGCATAAGACTTCAAACCATCCGTGTAGGTAATTGTATCGGAAGGTAAGTATAAGGATAACACGTGATGGAATTAATTTTGAACGGCAGGATGAGGAAGAGATTTAATGTCCGAGGGGAGAACAAATAATTTTGGAGAGTGCATGAATTCAAAGAAATTATAAGTGAAGTAAGGTGGTTTGGTGAAAGGGAAGATAAAAAAGCGAGAAGAGCATAAGCCGAGAAGAGATCGAGGATAATAAAGGAATTTTGCGAGGAGAGAAACGCTAGTTATCGGAAATAAATTGATAAAAACATAGGAGTTTAGAATTAGTAATAGGAAGACTTTTAATCAGAAATCTTTCACCTAATAAGAGAGCCTTCGAATGAAAAGAGGAAGGAATCCAGTCTCTGCCAAAATGGCTGAAATTGGAGCGGAATTAAGTGCTTCAATACAGAGACGAAAACATGAGTTTTGGGTACGAATAAGTTTACGAAGAAATTGTTTGGGAGCAAGGAATGCGCTGTAGTCAAATTTGGAAAGGATTATCGATCTATATAACATGAGTAAAATATAAGGATCACCACCCCATTTACGGGGCGAAAGAGCTTTTAGTAAATTGAGCCTTTTGAGAGAGAACGTACACAGATAATTGATATGCTCCCGAAAGGATAAGGTACTATTAAGTAAAGGAATTGACTAAAGGAATGGGAAGGTAGTGCAAGGAAAGATTGACTAAAGAACGGTTATAAGGACGGAATGTGAAAACCATAGAGGCAGATTTTTCGGGTGAGATAGAAATATGATGAGAGGATAACGTATTTTCCAAAATGGCAAGAGAATTATTTAGCTCCGCGTTCACCGATGAGATATTATCTGACGAGGAATAGATAAGAATATCATCAGCATAGAATAACGACGTGGAGGAAATTCGCAGGATAGAGAGACTGTGAAAATATATATATATATATATATATATTGAAAAGAATAGGACTAAGACATGATCCCTGCGGGAGACCTCGGTAAACCACCCTGGAATCATCAAAAGAGGGAGTAGAAAGGTGAATTATCCGGTTACGGAAAATATTAATAACTAGGGAGGTGAAGTGGAGAGTAATATTAATGGAAAGCATTTTGTCATGCAAGGAAGGTAAATGGACATTAACGAAGGCAAAGGTGGCATCAATGAACACAGCAGCAGTGAATTTTTTGAGGATAAGAGATTTATAAATATCAGAAAGGAATTCCATGGAGTCCAGGCCCGGACGGAAACCAAAAATATTGTCAGAGAGTATATTATGATATTCTAGCCAGCAGACCCTAAGTTTATTGATCATGTATTCGAAAAGTTTCCTTAAGCAAGAAGCCGAGGATATTAGACGCAAGGAATTAGGATTTTTCTTTGGAATCGGGATAACCGTAAAGGAATTCCAGAGAGGCGGAGTTGAGCCCGTATATAGGAAACGATTGTAGATTAACGGAAGAGTATTAAGTGTAGAGTTTGAAAGATTTATAAGAGCAAGGTATGAAATTTCGCCTAATCCGGAGTTAGAATTGGAGGAATTAGCCAAAGATGCATGGAGTTCGCTGATGCTAAAGTCAGAAGAAAGAATATGTGTCGGAGCTGTACGGACGTATGTAGAGGAGTAAGTGTTTCTTCGAGAGATGGAAACATAACCGGGAGCAATAAAATCTATGAAAGAAGTAAGCCTTTCCGAAGGAAGGTTATAATATGAAGAACATTCAGAAAGCGGAGCTTGAAAAGCTTTATCCATTCTCCAAATCTGAGAAATAGGAGTGGATCTAGAAAATGAGGAGTAAAAGTTTTTCCACGTGAATTCTTTTTAACCGTTTTAAGAATAAGTATGGCTTTAGTATTAGCTTTCTTATAAGCTAAGAAGTTCTAAAAAGAGAAACACGCCCGGAAGAACTTGAAACAGGAGGTAATATTGTTAATGGCCCCGGAACAAAATCATTGTTCCAGCAGAGCGACGAAGCAAGAAGGTGTGGATTCTTATTAGAGGGACGAGCCGGTGCTGAAGAGGCGGTTAGCGCGGGGGAAATAAAGTCGTAGAGGGAATCGTATTGATGCATAGAATTCGGAAGGGAATCAATGTTGGAGAGAGATGAATCAACGATTGACCGGAATTTATCCCATTCGACTTTGGATAGAGACCATTTAAAAGCATCAAGAGGTTTGGTAGGATCTGGAGGGAAGGAGATCTTCAAGGGAAAAAAATAGGAACATGATCATTGCCGAAGGTACTATCAAGGATTTCCCAATGATAGTTGCGATCAAAGTTAGGGAGGTCAAAGAGAGGTTAACCGAATTGTGACTGCAAACACCTGTTTAGAGAGTAGGGGAATGATCGTTCAGAAGGACAAAGTTGTTATTTAGGATAAAATTCTCAAGAATATGACCGTTCCTATTATGACTCACAGAGCCCCACAAGGGGAAATGAGCATTCCAGTTACCCCCAATGATGAAGGGAGTAAAGAGAATGAGGATTGGCTAGTAACGTGAAAGATAAATTATTAAGATCATAATGCGGAAGGATGTACACAGAAACGATGCGAGTAGGTTGAAGGTGAACATTAGGTGTAAAAATATGGACTAAGTTAGATGATGGAAAGTTAAGTGGAAAACAAGAGAAATGATCATAAGAAGTGAAGAAAATATCTTTTCTTCTGAGTATGGCGGCACCACCATAGCCGTCCACGCGATCAGAACGGATTAAAGTAAAGCCTCGAATAGATATATTTGAGGATTCTCTAAGCCAGGTTTCTGATAACAAAGCAATGTGGTTGGAGTAGGAGTCGAGTATACCCTCCAAAGATTGTTTGCTGGCTCTAAGGCTCCGACAATTCCGCTGGAGTATGTTGAACTTGTGAGTCATTTGGGAGAAAAGGTAAAATGAAATAAACGCTCATTCTGAGAATAGGGAATACAAAAGGAAAGACGGTCGGGGCTATTGGAGCCTTAAAGAGGGAGCTGAATAAAAGCGGACATGGTACAGAAAGGGAGGAACATGCAGCACGGACAAGTATAATAAGAGGAGTAATATAAAAGGAAGTAATAATTTAAGAGACTACATAATGAGAATGAAAATTCGTTTATGATAGTTATCAACGTTGAAGTACTGTCTTCACAATAGTACTCGGCAATAGGTTACGACAGATCCAGGTATCTGTTAACATATCAAATGTTGATTTTAATAGTCTACTATTCGCACACGAAAAATTTAGAGGTAAATCTAATAAGCTGATAATTTTAATTACCACCTAAAGATTTGCTCCATAACGATCAAGATGGATTGTAGGACAGACCAAATGGTCCATAAAAAGAGAATTTTTAGCCGGAACCATCTCTAGTTTTATTCCGACGTGCAAATAAACCAATTTCAGACGAAAAGTTCCACAAATTAGAGAGCAACCACTATACCAGATGGATTTGGGCCGTCTCACAGCAGCATAATCGTAATAATGAGGAAACAAACGGACGTATGCAGGAAAAAAGTTAGCTAAACTGTAAATTATCGGATAGGAAGGAGGAAAGCGAAGCGACAAAGTTAGAGAGGACGAAGCTACATTGTCATAGGAAAGCAAATCCATAATTGCTGCTGATAGATTATTGATGGTAGGAAGAGTAGTAATAGTGGAGGTAGTGTGGGAGTTGTTACAGGAAGAATCAGAAGCATTAGCATACTTTTTGTTATCGTTATTGACTCCAAAAGAAGGAGGGGGTGGGTCTATATCAATTTTTAACCGTAATTTTTTGATTTCATGAAAGAGCTTCTGTGATTTGTTTCATATTTTGAATTTAACTTTTAAAGGATTATCTGATGATAAGTTATGATTTTTAAGTGATGTTTGAGGTTGTTTTAAATTCCATATTATATATTCTTGACAGTTTTTTGGGAATTGTTGTCGCTCAGCTCAATCCGTTAGCTTGAAGTAATAAATTGTCTCAAAGACAATTTTAAGTGTAATTGATAATTCAGTTTTTAAGTTTATAAGTCAGATCGTTCGTGATTTACTGATTTTTATTCCATATTTTTGTCGTTTTTAAATCATTATATTGGGATTCCGTATATTACATGTGTACGGAATCCTAAAAACCGAACAACAACATCAGATACTAACAACAAAATGTATTAAACTCCATTAAAGACTTTCATTTGCTGGAACATTTGTTCAACACCCGTTCACGTTTATAATATTTTACAAAAAAAGAAGCGAACGAAAACGGTGCGATCTTATCCTATTCCATCTCGCAAATTTTAATTTTCAGTATTTACTTTAAAAAATGTTTATTTAGTTTCTCCATCTCTCTTCTTTTCTCTCTAAGATATACATATATATATATATATACTAGGGGATTGGTCTCGCTGGACGCATCGCGGCCCGTTCCTTCGGGCCTTAATATTACTTTGTAAATTTTCATAAAGTCTGTAGCGTTCACTTAGTTTTTAAAAAAAGAAGTCCACCAATACGTCAATTTGAAGTGAAATTTAGATTAAAATATCTAAAAAACTGAAACCTGTAACGGGGTAATATATGTGAGAGGAATATATTACATTTAATTCTTTTTGGAGACGTTAGTGTGTGCAGGTTAAAAAGAAAATCAACACCGTAACTCACCTAGAACCGGCTGTAGAAGTTTTAAAAAATTTTTGCTTAAAATTTGATTTTCACATTTTTCAAAATTTAGGCCCTTTGATTGTAAAATTTCGAGGGTTTTATAATTTTTTTATGATCTGACGAAGAAAATAGAGGTCGATTAAAAAAAAAAATTAACTCTCTAATTACTATAGAACGGGCTGTACGATTTTTTTTCTCGCAGCTTTATATAATAGATATACATATATATACTTATGTATGTATACACACATATATATATTTATATACGTATAACTTGATTCTTCAGACCTCACCATGGGACACTTCTTGGACCTTCCAATAATAGTCTTTACAATTTGTGTAAGAATGGTATAGTCATCCCGTAAAACATTAAAAAAAAAAAAAAAAGTTCCTACTCCGTTGTTTAATAGAAAAAGTGAATACACTTCCGGTATAATTCGGTATTTGACATACTGCGTTTATTTATGCAGTAATTCACATTAAACATGAGGTAATGCAAAAATGTTTCACTGACTTTTCTTTTAAAGATTGTGACCGAAATTGATTATGGATAAGTAAATTAATCGGGTACAGCTCTAGTGGTTACAGAAGTAATTTATATTGTACTAGTTAATACAATTTTCTATAGATAGCGCTAACACGGTTTTAATAAAATGATACATTTGGCTCCTTTTTTTAAACCATTTTAATTTTGTATAAATCACATTAGGCCGCACCGAAAGCGCATATATACATTTAAAAGAAATCTGAAATAGCAACTTAATTTATGATTTTTTGATTTGTCTATGATTCAATGTTAAACGTGTGAAATAAAGATTTTTTTGGTTACATTTAGACCCAGTAGTCTTTTGATATGAGGCTATCTTATAATCTAACACGGACAATCGGTTTTACAGAATGAACAAAGAATTTTCAATTAAATTTTTTCACATGGTCAGTACTCATGATTATATGTGAATGGTAAATTGTGTTAGATTTCGCAGAACAGGTAGAAAATTTTAATTAAATTTAGCTTTAATAGCGACTTTCAGATGCTCTTGGGTGATTGTGGCATTATTTATAGTGTGTCTGAAAATACCCTGCGTTCACAACTACTTCGGTCATTCGCTAAATATTGTTCAATTTTTAATATTATTTTTTTCGGCTAATTAGGTAAACCTAAATTTACCTGAAAATGAATTGCGTATTAATCATATTCCCGACGCCCTTTGTTGCCTTTCAGAAAACTGAATTGTTTTTCATTTTATGAAGATTTCATCAAAATCGCTAGACTTCTAAAGCAGAGCGTACAACAAGTCAGCGCGGAATCTTAACAATGCCGACTTATTAAAACTAACGTTAGTGCAAAATTGTCTTAAGATTTCTATACTATACGATGTAATTACATTTATTTTCTAGCGCGTTAATTATTCAATGGCGATTTTAAATTATTCTAGACCGAGCCGATAAATACAAGAATCATTATGTGCTAAATATGCATTTGAAGATTACTCCAAATTCACTCCGAGCACTCAGACACGCAGCATTTTTAGAATTATTTATAGCCCAGCCATATAAATTATCCGCATCCAACAGTTATAAATGTGCTACATCTTTACTATTACCGCTGCTACTATTGTAACTTTTTACATACGTGCCTGTTGTGAAATTTTTCACCGTTTCATACACATCAAAAACTGAAGACGTTCTTTATGGTGAGCAAGATGAGATATTTTACCTTGCCCCTTGGCTTCAGCATATTTAATATTTACGTATGCTGCAGCGTTATCAGTTTTCATTGTTCGTTAAACTTCACTTGATTTTATTCAGTTCTATTCGGCACCGTTTGTCGCTAAGGGTCACAAAAAGTAAACGTTGTCATAGGATTTTCTCTAGTACTCAAACATTGGAGATTCATGGTTCTAGTCTTATGCTAATCGTTTTACCACAAGAGAATAGTTTTTTTTTTTTTTTTTTTTTACCAGAAAAATGGGAATTCATTTAAATTTATTATAAAAAAAAGAACGTATTTAAAAATGTTATTTCTGCGTTAATACAATTAATTCGAATAAATAACAGATGTAGGACCTGACAGTTACGACGTCGTTAATTTTCGATACCGAGTTTTCTTTCGAAAATAGGTTTAGCATAATTTCATAGCGTACAATAGTCGTATGTAATCGAAGTGGTGTCTGCACTGGCATGAGCACAAACCGATTGTCTGATGAAGATCTTAGAAGCTCAGGGAAATTCTCGGATTATGAGACAAGAGAGTGTCTGGTCGACACTTGATAAAAGATCAAGTATGTTAGTATTCGTTCGAGCGAAAGTAGTAACGCACTGTCGGGGCGGTAAATAAAAGTTCGTATACGCGAAATACACGAATAATTTTTCAATATTTTTCCGGCTGATAATTTTGATAATTTTCTGACTAGTGCGCAATGATACGTTGAATGTAAGCTAATCAAACTTTATTCGGATTTAGTCGTATTCCACCAAGTCAAGTCCGGCAAGGTATAATTCCGACGCCGTTAAAATAGTACCAGTAGAATAAAAATATATCTAAAAGTAATAAAAGAAAACAAGATATCTATTTTGAGAAGTGAATTATACCAATTTCAACTAATTTTTCGATAACCAACGATAAAGAACCAGCGAAGGAAACGATAATACGGAGTGCCATAGGTTACTGAACATTCCCAGCTGTACTGACCGGAGTCAAACTCATTGGATGCAGTCGAGGACTCGGCACGGAATCCAGAATCCGAAAAGTGGAACGGATCAGGTTAGATATATATATATATATATATAATTTTATTTTATGTATTTCGTATAAGTGTGTCAGCTAAATTGGATTATTAATTGTGATTTGTCTGTTAAGTGTTTTGTAACAATCGACGTAATTCGTTTTGTATGCAGTTGAAATTTTCAAATCGTTTGGTTATAAAATAAACAATAATAATAAAAAAAATAATAGTATTATTTAATTGTGGAATAGATTGTTAGCGTGTGGTTGTACGTGTGCGGTGGGTGTGGCTGTGTATGATCCCGTAGGAAATATTGGTTAGACTCTTGGATCTGTTACGTTAATGAGCAATTTTTTTTCCCATCACAACTGACCAGTTTTAGTGGTCATTTAGCGATTAATTTATTGCGATAAAGAATATTTTGCGGAGGGGTAGTACTCAGCAGTACTCCCTTTGAACTTTATAATGGCTGGACAAGATCTAGAGGCTTATTTCGCCACAGTCTACGTATTTCACCGGAGTTATCCAGCAAATTGTTAGCAAGTGGGTTCATATGGATGCTAAGTCGGGCAACATGTTTATTTGCTTGTTTTCTGATTTCATCCTCCACAGACATGACATTCAAGTCATTATGGAGAGTATAATTTGAGACGTACCAGGGAGCTGAAGTAATGGTTCTCAGTACCCTATTTTGATATCGTTGTATTTTCTGTAAGTTCGATGTTTTTGCGCAGCCCCGCAGCTGTATATCGTACAGCCAGATCGGTTTTAGAGCTATTTTATATAATAGAGTTTTATTGTCTAACGATTAGCCCGATCTCTTAGCTAACAGCCACGACATGGTTCTAGTTTTAAACCTAAAATGCTTAATTTTTTTTTGAATATGAGTACCCCAGGTCAGCCTAGCGTCCAAGTGCATGCCGAAATATTTTACGTTATTGGCATGCGGTATTACGACGTTATTTATTTTGATTGGCAGGCGTTCAATTTTTCGATTTGTGAATGAAATAAGCGTCGACTTACTTCCATTGACTACTATGCGCCATCGTTTTAGCCAAGTTTCCACATGCCGAAGTGACTCCTGCAGTTTTTCTGTGGCTGTGTTTTCACACTTATCAACTGCGTCATCCCCGTACAAAGCTACTTCTGTATTATCCAGCATCGGGAAGTCGGTCGTGTAGATCAGGTACAATATTGGACCCAGAACGATCCCCTGCGGAACCCCGACCCTTACCGGAAAAATATCTGAGTATTCATCGGTTATTTTCACTCGAAAATATCTTTCTTGTATATATGATTTAAATAGTAGATAGAAGGAGTGAGGAAGCAGAAGTTTAATTTTATACAATAATCCTTGATGCCCTACCCTATCGAAAGCCTGCTGGACATATAGAAACGCGGCCGTACAAATATTCTTGTTTTCCAAGCTATTTTCAATAATCTTCGTTAGTCTGTGAACCTGTTCTATAGTGTCGCGGTGCTTACGAAAACCCAAAATTGAAAATAGGGAATAGATAATATTGAAAACAACCGTTTTAAAATTAATTTTTCCAGTATCTTTGAGAAGACAGGAAGCAACGAGATGATAGGTGTATATGATGAGACCACCTCGGACGGTTTGCCAGGCTTCGGTATAACAATTATCTGCGAGAACTTCCAAGCTAGTGGGAAATATTGATTGCGAAGAACAGCGTTATACATTTGTGTTATAAATGCAATACTTTTGCGTGGTAACTCATTTAAAAGCTCTGCTGTGATTAAGTCAAATCCGGGGCACTTTTTCCGTTTTATATTTTTGAAGAGTTGCTGTATCTCATTAGGGGCAACCGGTGTTATAGGTAAATTCATTTGCAGCGGTTTATCCAAGTATTCGAGAATATCTGTGGAGTCAGCAGCTTGAGGATTTGGTGTAAATACATTGTAAAGATAATTGGCAAAAAGCGCCGCTTTATCGAAGTTAGTACGAGCCCAGTTACTGTCGGGTTTTTGTATTGGCGGAATACACATAGTTGGCCGTTTAAAACGTTCGGTCGCTTTCCACAGTGAGTAATTATCGTTTTTGGTCGGCGACAAACTCGACAGAAATGTTGCAAGCATTTCGTTTTTATTTTCATGCAGTACTTTACGCAGCTGCTTAGTTTTTCTGTTTAGTTGCCTTTTAATAGCCGGATTTATCTTCGTATTCCAGGTTTTTCGTAATTTCCTCTTTTCACGCACTAGTGTTAGTATATGTTTTGGCATATTATTAGACGCCTTGGAAGGTTCTACATTAGGAGTAGCTGGCCACGCAGCATTTTGTATGGTTTCTGTTAAGTTTTGAACTGCTTTATCAATGTCGTAATTAGTTTTCAGAGGCATATTTAAACTAACGTTAGTCTCTAGATATTGTTTAAATAAAGGCCAGTTGGTTTTTTTATTGATAAGGTATGGCTCAGGTGTTTTTGTTATTGGCGAAATGCTCACCGTTAATATAACCGAGGAGCGGTATGACTGTAGATCGAAACAAGAGTCCGCTTTCATATATAAAGATGGGATTCCTTTTGTGCAATTAATAATAATAATAAAAAAAAAAAATAACAAAAAAAAAGTAAAACAAAAAGTAAAAGGAAAAAGGAAATGAATAAAAGAATTTTACCTTGTCCGAGAATTTTTCTTAGAGCACATCTTTGTGTCATTCGTCAGATATCTATATACAGCAAATTATTTACTACGTAACTCGCCATTCGTTTGACTGGTTACGTGATTAAAAAAAGAATAATAAACATAAAATAAAATGACAAGGCGCAACAAAAAAAGTAAAGAAAAAAGTATATGGAATATAAAAGAATAGAAAATAGATTATTAGTTATCGATAAGTAAAAAGATAAATTAAGATGTAGCAGTTAGTAAATGTTTTTTTTTTTTGCCACACTAGTCCAAGATGACTATACTATTAGCACTGCTGACACTATACTAAAAAGAAAAACAGAAATTTAAGAACAGCGCAGCAAAACATACAATAACTACAGCGAGACTTACTGTTAACCAATGCTGTTTTATATAATTAAACGCATAAGAAAAATTTATAAAGAACGATAGAGTACAGAAATCAGAAATAAAAGAGAAGGTTAATATATAGCCTTCCCCCCTTCTGATACATAAGAGCAGACTTAAACAATAACTATTTATAAATGATATCTTAGATTAATACCGAACGTTAAACGATTATGCGGAATGCTACATGACGACATATATGCTGTTGTAAACGTTCCATAGTCATCCGTTTCATCTGCTTCATGCTGGCTATATTCGGGTTATCGTTAACTGCCAATTTATTGTAGAACTTGATATATAGTTCTTTGTGCACATCTTTGACGTAAGGAATGTTTAGATCCCCATGAAGGACACTTAATACGGAGCGTTAACCATCTGCCCTAATATTCGTGACTGTAGTTGCTGTAGTCTCCTGATGTTGCTCACTGCTGAAGTTCCGTACACTTCAATCCCATATCAGTTAGTAAATGTTAGACGAAGTTATATATATATATATATATATATATATATGTATAAGTTTAAATTAAATATTTCAAGTACAGGATAATTCGTCGACAAGCGTTTTAGCTTGACGAAAGATGTTTATGTAATAAAAAACAAATACGTATTTTTCAAAAAAAAAAAAAAAAATTAAACACTTCGAAAGACTTAAGTATTAATATTTTTAAAAGTTAAAGTTTTTCAATTTGTTCCGATTCAGACTATTTCTTCTTTCAGACTGAAATATTCCAGGAATAGATAAAGGCAATGAAATATGCGAAATGTTTTTTTCTTTTTATCGGACTCGTTAGACAATCACAACATGTTTATAGAGTAGGGCAATGTAAGTTTAGAAATAGGACGAATGGAAGGCAATGCAGCGATTAATTTGAAACAATCAGCGGTAATACAGCAAATGAACATAGATGGACACCATTTACTGACAGCGCTCTGGGTTGCAAAACGGAATTATATATTCTATCACACGCAACGATGTAACGAATTGTTTAACGATTGAAATAATCGACAATCGCCGAAATAACAATCGAGCGTTTTTCCTTTGAAACGATCATTCGCAATGAAAAATATATTGTTTGTTTCAATCGAAAAATTCGAATCAACCTTTTTCTCTTTTTTTTAAACTAGAAATTACAAATGGAGTGTAGTTATATTTACATAAATTTTATTTTGCAATTATAAATTTATTCTCTAGAATGTTCTATTAATAAAAGTGTGATTTACTGCAATTAATTATGAATCTGAATTCGGTAAATGTATATGAAAGCTAAAGTAAATTAAATTTGAAACATAATTTTTAACAAAGTGTACTATATTAGAATTATTAAGGAGATATGTGTGTACATAAATCTACAACAAGTGTAAAATAATAAAACAGCAAAGTCCGAAAAACTTTATATTGAAATAAAATTCCGTTAGAAGCGAGAAATTAACAGTACTGTTTAATTTAGATTACGAAATAAACAGATTAATTTCGAGTGATTGTTGTAAATAATACGAATTAATTATTCGAGCGAGAACCGAAGCCATTCAGACATTCGCGAATGAAATGCTCGTTAAATACTGACTATATTTTTCCGAGCGCAATATCACATTTCGAATGCAGTTATCGAACAATCGAAATATTCGAATAAAACATTTCGAAGTGGCCCATCACTAATGTAAAATCAAGACCAGCAGCGAATGAGCATGGCGACGGTAAGAGAAGCGAAATTAGCCAATTAGAAGCGAACAAAACCGATTACCGTTGAATTAATAGCTCTCGTTCTATCCGTCCTGTTCGTGAGCTGTAATTTTATTGGCGCGTTTGCTCCCAGTGCCAATATAAAGTATCGATATTTTTCAGGCTACTGAAATACGCGATACGATTAATGTAACAATAATTCTGATTGGTTACTGCGCATACACTGATACGTGTATTGAATATAAACCTTAATTCTAATTGGTCCGTGTTATCGATGCAAGTTATACTACAAAATCATCTTATTTTTCACCGAACAAAACTGCACAAGGACCGTCAAGGGAGAACACTTTGTCAATGCGCTTTTGATGTTTGTATAGCATAGAGAGATGTATGTATGTCAACCGCGATATCGTGCGGACTTCAAAATAGCGCTAGATTTAATTAATTATTTTATAAGCATTATTAAACCATATGGAACTATCGTCGAATAAATATTATAACCTTTCCATCAAATCTAGTAAAAATTCATCGCAACAAAACCTAGCTCACCTTACAAAGATCGATTATCTCTTCGAACAAAGTCAACGCTCCCGACGCCAGTTCGATTGCAATGGAACAGAGCAGTATTGCGCTGTTCATCGCCGGGCGGGAAACTGATTCAGCCGCCGGTAGATTAAACGAATCAACCGCAGCAGCAATCAGGTGATACCGTATTTCATTTTTTCTGGTGCAAAAGACATGCCCGTAACCTAGCATTCACTTCACTAAAACTCTTTCACTAATAACATAACAGCTATATGCAACACGCTAAACTCTAATCGAAAACCGAGAAGAAGGCAGAAGGGAATGGTTAAATCGCAGGCGAATAATAGAAAGGACAACAGGAAATCCGAAGGAGAACCAGGGAACAAAAAGATATTACGTTGGACAAATAGACTCGTTACAAAAGGAGAAAGAGTAAATATCGGACCAAAATTTAGGGTTGAAATTTTTGCACAGAGACGCGAGATTAAACGAGGGCCCAAGAATTCACGATCACATTACGTTCAATGCCCATACGGCTCGAACCTATAGCAAATCAAAACAGATAAAGTGGCGATAAGAAAGAAAACCGATGAAACAGCGTACGAGAAGAATGATAGAAACGGATGAGCGCTAAAGAGCACTTATGGAGTCGGAAATGATTAAATAATAAGGTAAAAAATGGCGACTAGAGGAAATGAAAATAATGAGCGTGTAAAGATGGAATGAAGGGAGACGAAACGACTTCTAAAAATTAGAATTCGGGAAGAAGCTCCAACAGGTCTGCTGGAGTCATCAGTGACAGTGGTTACATGCGAGAGAAATTTAGAATTTGTAGTGCTATAGAATTTTTATTTAACCACTGTTTGAAGAGGTAATTTGAAAAGTGTAGGTAGAATTGGCAAAGCCGACGGAAAAGTATGGGAGATTATTATATGAGATTGCATCAGACCGCAATGGACTAAGACGAAGGGAAACAAGAGCTAAAATAAAGATTATCCGAGGCGTAACATGCCAGCTCGGCGGTCATCTGAACGTGGGGTATACTTCTATTTCCATTGACTTTCAGACAACGATTTATTGTTTATTTTTTCGTGGTAATTATTTCGTTGATGATTGTGTTTTTTTCTTCTTTTTTTTTCCCAGACCAAGATGGGCTGTGCCCGAAAACGTTACTGAAGATGAGTATATTTATTTAGTTTCCTATTAATTACTCGTAATTTATTTCTTTTTATTAATTATTAATAGTCCTCTGACTGTTCTGCAGTATTTGTACGGTACTATGGGTTTTCAAGTTTATAAACAATTCTTACTTTGTTGTTCACATAGTTTTATTTTGGAGAGTTCTACAGTAACCCGATATATGCAATCAACTTGCCACAAGAACAGATTACTAAAATTTAAACATAGGCAATAAAATGAAAATTAAATTAGCCCATTAAAAAAGCAAAAAAAAAAAGACAACTAGTGACTTTTAGATCTTAAACAGGGACTGGTGTTCGTAGATCGAGTTGAAGACTATTTCCTTCTAATGACGAGCAGTATAAAAAACTTTAATTGTTAGTTTGATGCCTTACATGAAGAGTACAGATGGCATATGTATGATGACGGTAGTGGTGACCCAGAAAATCTACAATCACTACACTTTTAACTTTCTGCTGTATTTTGTATTTTTGTAATACAAAAAATTACTTCCATTTTTATCATAAAATTGTAGAATGCTTTTTCTCTACATATTTTTCAATCATTTATACCTAATTTAAGAGGTGTTTGACTTTTGAAAGAGGCAGTTGTACATTTTGAAGAAAGTAAACGTACAATTGAATCTGAATATTTTATTTAAAAATTATAATAGAATTTATACATAAATAAAGTAATTTCAACGCCTTTTACAGCGCAACCATACTTCTCCATCAATGGCTGTAGGAATGCCAGCACTATTGAATTTAACTGGAAACTTCATTTTAGGAGATAGTGAAAATTGGTAATTTCGAATTAACGTTACTAATGCCAATCTCACTTGCATCTGACTAAAACGAGCAGCTGAAAACAAAATTTGAAAAGTGAGAGATTACATCAGTATGGTTATGTGAGTTTAATAGTTTAATTCGTAGGAACTTTAAGAATAAAGTTTACCAATGCATATTCTAGGTCCTTCTCCAAACGGCATAAAGGCGAATGGGTGCCTGCTAGATTTGTTTTCCTCCGAAAAATTCTCTGGATTAAATTCTTCTGGATATTGAAAATACAGTTCGTCCTTTTGCATGCCACAAATCAATATGAAAACATCCGTATCTTTTTCAATGATTGTATTTATACCTGGAATCTGGTAAGGCTTGACACAATGGCGAAATAAGGTAGGTACTGCTGGATACAAGCGTACTGTTTCTAGAATGATAACACTTTATTTAATTATAAATATTTGTAACTTTTCTTCAATCAAGTTCAGCGGTGTGCAGTAAAAAATTCTGGGATGATCAGAAGATCGATTTATTCAGTTTTTTATGAAGGTGATTTTTATTAAGTTCGTCCTGATTTCCATTAATAATACATATATACTTTCTTTTATTGCTTTTTAATTTTTGTATTGGCCGAAAAATGGCGTCAGTCCAGCACGTTTAGAAGATTATGAAAAGAAGTAAATCAAAACTTAATTCGGTTCGATACTAGGGAAATAAAGGTAGCAAGAGCAAGGAGGACTAGAAACAAGGAAAGTGACGGTATGAAAGGTGCACTATTCAGGGTGGGGATTCTTAGTTTCAACAGTTCTGGGTAAAAATATAAACGCTGAGGTAAAAGGAGAGAACATTTAAACAAGAAACGGTTGAGATCACATATTAAATGATAGTTGTGGGTCTCCAATGGGCAAAACGGAGATATAGCGGAAGAGAATTTATGAAGAGCGAGTGTCGAGTATATCTGGACAGCAAATAGCGGAAATCACTGAGCGACGAAGGAACGGATAATTATGAAACCAAGGATGATAGAGGAGTGAAGACGGAATAGATGAGTACAACAAAGCGGGATTAGAGAAAGATGAAAGGTAACTAGCAGACCATATTCGCCAATGACAAGTAGAAGGGGAGAGAGAGGTCCTAGATTTTTAAGATCGAGGAAACGGTGTATTTTAAAATAATTTTTAGAAAAATTCTCCTTATTCGAAGTAATTAACTACATTAATAAACAAATTTTTCTCCTTTTTTTTTTTTTTGATTATATTAGATGTTTTGAATTCAAGAATTTCCTTGATGATTCTGCTCAAGATTTGTTTTTCCTGTTTATTTTAAGAATAAAAATAATAGAAGTAAAATGAGGAGAAATAATTAGCAAGAGCATCCCGTTTTTGGGACTCAAAAGATAGAAGATTGCCATTACTGAATGCGTAGGAAACATTAATGGAGGAAACAATGGTAAATTTATAGCCATCGGATAAAAAACGCCATTATCTGGTGTTAAGCACCTACTTTGTTTATAAGAAAAGAAGTTATAGGGAGAAAGAATGAAAAGACTTAAAGGTAACAATGCGGTGACAGTTGCCGTTCCATCAAAAAGATAAAATGCAGAAGTTTGTTTCTTTTTAATGAAAAAAAAATATAGGATGGATCGATAAGGGGAGAGATAAATATAAAGAAAACGATGAGATTATTGTAATGAATAATAACCCAATTTCTAGTATGCTACACAGGAGCGTGGAAATTTCAATCATCAACTATAATGAATAGTGAAACAAGAGAGTTAGGAAAAACAGGAAGGAAAATTTGTTAAAAATTAGGAGGAATATATCTGAATGTGAGGTTGAGTGGGTGAGGAAGAATGTTATGTAAAGAGACAGACACTGAGTTGTGATAATAAGAAAAAGCTATAGGAAAAAAAGTATATAAAAGAAGAATTAAAAAAAAATAAAACATTTAACAATAATAGATATGAAACAGAAAAACCTTAAAGTAATAGATCTAGCGGCTTAAGTAAAGTAGGTAATAGCGAATAAAAAAATATATACTGATTTGAGAAATGCAATAAAGAAATATGAGAACCTAATGAAGCAGAATTAAATTTTAATTGTAATATCTGCAACAGGGATTATACTAAAACAGAAGAAACTGGAATGTGGAAATGGATTTATGCAGAAACCCAATATATATATATAAAAACTTGGTCATTTTGGCCTCGCAAGGGGGTGCGCCTCTTGACCTATCTTGCTTTCATTTCTGTCTTTTTCTCTTCTACACTTTGTATAAAATAATCAAAATTTACAACGCAATTCTTACTGGCATCAACACAAAAAAAATAACATGATCACAAAAATCCTATTCTAACATTTAAGTTTCATTATATAAAATTAAGGTATTTTTCCGTTACATATTTCGTTACATAAAACTAGGACATTTTTTCTAATGGGAGGTAGCCTGAGAATTACGTTGTAATTAATATATATATATATATATATATTGTTGTGAAACCCCGAATGCTGGTGTGGTTATTTAAGAGCGATTTATTATAATTATAAACAAATACGAAAAATTAATGTAATATCTGGCTAGGTTGTTCTCTGTATTATCTTTTCAATTATAATTCAATTCTAAATAGTGTATTCATGCGGGAAAGTAACGTAATTTTAAAGTAAATAACTATGAAAACAGAGAACAGGTTAACGTAAAATCAATAATTAAGGAATTCCGCACTTGTTGCCCGCAGATGAGATGGAAATTTTGAACTGAACACTTTCGGAAATTAAAGTAATAGAAATCTATTATTATTATTATTATAAAATGTTTACCTGCGATTAAATAGCAACACTAGCGGAGTTCGGGGTTAAACAGCGGCGAGATCACATGCATCGATCGGGGTAAATCTGCCTGCCTACATAGTTTTGTGTTGTCTATGTGCTGTCGAACGGTGTGATAGCTGTTTATTCGCCGTGAGCGTACATTCACCATTTGAGGCCAGTATCATCGTCGTTTTATCGAATTTTTACGTGTTTTTGGAAAGTAGTTTTTTTGTTATTGAGTCGTTTTAACAGCTCTTGCGCCCGAAATTAAGATACCTGTATAGTACGGAGAAAGAGGATTGTTGAAATCAGTATTCCAGTTAAGGAAGGGTTTTTTTTTTTTTTTTATTTTACACCACTCCAGCCCTTAGGCCACTATTGGCGACGCTACAGTTCCTTTTAAACAATACTTAAATATAAATCAATAACTCTATACTGATCACCCCCATCGAGGTGTGACAGCATTGACAGTAGTAATTATAATATTATTACTTTAACTATGTATAACTCTTAATCTAATCTTAATATCTATTTCTACCGTAAACGATCTCGCCGTTACCGATAATCCCACTCTACTCCACGCACATGGGTCAGATGAGGAGAGCGCAGGACCTGGTCCTTTTTTTTTTTTTCAGTTTACTATTTACGAACACGGCGCTTATTACTTACCTCCACTGCATTGTTCAACCCTACACCATGTGCGTTGTTGAGGTAGGGAGAGCCTGCTTGCACTATTTCTGAAACAGCTCTGGTATGTACTCCATCGTTAGCTATGATTTAATACATCCCGGCACCACTTCCTTCTTAGCCTTCTTTGTGGAACGCCTGGAAGATCCTGGTGATACATGCTGACCACGTTGATATTACCACTGTCTGGCAGCTTTTCAAAGAATTTTCTATACTGCTCAGCATAGTAGGAAGGGTTACAGCAATATATGTATATATTTCATCTTTGTTGTATTTGTTCTGCCTGATTGTACTGTCTGGTTGTTTGTATGGGTTGGAATTTGTTTGCGGTAATCCTGTGTAATAATATTATTAGTTATAAATTTCCAGATCGGAAGTGTATACGTTTTGTTAAGAGGATAAAATATTAGCCTCATTTATGAAGATTGTTGTTTTATTTTATGCGTTCGTGGTTTTGTGGCTATTGCAGTAGATATGCCGATATGTATAATAATAGTAATTGCTTAGTTTATAGTCGGACGTTGATATTATATTGTACGTTATATTTATACAATAAACGATAATAAGTGTTTGGGCACCCACAATATAGGCATTAGCCTCGTGGGGCCCTTTACAGTTATTTCAAAAAAAAAAAAAAAAAAAAAAAATATATATATCATCATTTGTCATCTTTCCGACGATTGTTTTGTAGCAGCTATTACTCGAGGGATAATGAGGTAGTTTCCTCTTGCTTTCCTTAATATATACATATATATATATATATAAATATAAATATCGGGAACAGCTTAGTGCGCATCTAAAAGATGACTCCAGTATTTACATTACGATCAAAGACCTGTATAAACATAAAAGTAATTGACAATCAGTCAGAAAAAAATAATAATAGTAATAATAATATATTTCATTATTACCGCAAATAACTTGTTCCATGAAGGGAATTTTCAACAAAACATCGTACGTTATTTCACCATTATTATCTTCTAACGCTCTTTTTATTTCTTCATGTAGTTTTTCCTGATACTCCGGGTGTTTGGATAATTCTAACAAACAGTGAGTTAGAATGCTGGACGAGGTGTGGAAACCGGCTAGGAAAAATGCGAAACATTGAGCCGGCATTAGTTCAATGGTCATTCCTGGAAACAGTTAACACGTAGTAATTAGATATAAAATAACAATTAAAGCAACTCGGTATTTTATAATGAATTTGGTTAAAATTCAGTCTTCTTCAAAATAAAATAGAATTTCAGTGAAGAATGTGATTCCGTAAGTAGTATACTATGATTCCTTCTGGCACATAATCCTCATCATTCATCTAGGCCATCTAGAGTCACATCTGAAGAGTCCCCGAGCGCGAGAACTAAACCTATGTTTTTTCAACAGGCCTTCTGTTCCCATTTGAATTAGCATACATAAATACATGTTGTATATGGCCAAAAATCTGAAATTAAAATTCAGAATTAGTTTATGTACATAAGATACTGAAACTAACCCCAACCCTCCCCCGCTTCTGTAATCATTTTTTTTGGAAACTACTGAACCATCCTCGTTTCTCCAAGCCACCACACATCGACAAAAAGGTATAACATTTTTTAAATCGTATCTGCTATCCAACAAAATCCACTGTCATTGATATTAATTAGTAGAGTTCACCACCTGCATGCATGCAACATTGAAGGTTAAACAAAAATACTTCCCATTGTACATACCAACATTTGATAATAAAAAAATTGAAGTAAATAAAATTTAATCTTGAACCTATCGTTGATGTATTTCTTGATCCGCGTTAAGACACTTAAATGATGATGTTCCGGTTCCTCAACAATGAGCATAGATTAAAAGAATTGAACGAAAGAATTCGATCGAGAAAGATACTTGTGCGTTATATGCATGGTTAATAATGCATAAAATAAAGGGGAAAAATTGTTTTATATTATTTTGAAAGATTAAAAAGTCTTTTGTATTCAATGTTACTGAAAAAAAGAGATATGTTCGCTATATTGCGTTTTCTCCATATCTGCACCTGAAATGATCGGTAGCGGTCTTTGAAACATGGAGGCATGTTTGATGAATGTACATGGTACAATAAAAAGAATAGGAATACTTATGTACAGTATTAATAAGTGCATGAACTTTTGTTACAATTTCATTGGTTCTTCTAATAGTAACGACGTGGAAAAGGTATGTATGATCGATAAAGAATGAAAATAAATTATAAAAAAAAATGTTTTAGTATCGAGATATTCCATTTGAGCTAATTTTGAAAACATATCGTGATAATTTTCTGCTGTGTTACTTAAAGAAGAATAAATATGTGTATTGAATACATAAATAACCTTTATGTTTGGTGTGTATGCCTATCTAGAGTGAAAGCGTATATTATTATAAATATTTATAAGACATATATTAATTAAGGCGTATTTGTTTCGATTTCGTTCAATAAGTATGAATAATTTTTTAATGTGCATAAACTGAATAAACGATAATAAGAGTGTCGGGCACTCACACAACGGACATACTTGCCCTGTGAGACTCACAACTTATTTAAACACAAAAAAAAAAAAAAAAAAAAAATTTTTTCAGAAATGAACGAATGGATTTAGGTGGGAATTAACTTTTGGTAGTGGGATAGTACGCTTAAGCAACATTATGAAAAACGAATAAAAAGTAATGTATACATAAGTTTAATAATGAAAGTAATCCATCAATGTAAATTGAACATTAGTAAAATAATAGTAACTGCCCTATTAGCGAAACAAGTATATAAACATAAATATGACGACAATGGTACCTAAATTAACTGCAAGAAGCCAACACAATGCACTTGCTAATTGTATTGTTCCTAAGACCAACTATTTATTTAATCAATCGCGCACACAGAACAGAATTCTCTGGAAAGCATTAAGGACAATGAAATCGTCCTGACGGAGATGGAATACCTTCCCATAGTCATAATGGGTCGACAATGACAAACCCTTTCACGTTTAACCCGAAACAAATCAGTAAAATAAATAAATAAAGTAAATCCGTAGCTGCAGGCACTTACTTTCGAACATACTCGAGAGCATCAGCAAAGAAAATATTTATAAAAAAGATGCTGCGCCGAATCATCTGTACATACATTCTCACTATCATGG
The DNA here is from genome assembly GCA_039619475.1 of Icerya purchasi. Lineage (NCBI taxonomy): Eukaryota > Metazoa > Arthropoda > Insecta > Hemiptera > Monophlebidae > Icerya > Icerya purchasi. The sequence continues at coordinate 417,826,763 of CM077116.1, forward strand.
CTCTGATTATTGTTAAATATCTTGAACATCAACGGTGCTGAAAATTCGCCAAATTCAACTAATAACGAAATGCTCAGATATGATATCACGGCAGAACAAACAAAATAATTAAATAAAAAATGCCGAGATAAAAAATAACGGTGATGATTCTTAGAATTCGAATATCGAATCGCCGTAAAAGTAATACATAGAATACATGAAATAAACAACAATGTAGCCAATAAAATACGTCAATAGTCTGCCAGTAAAATTCAAAAAGAGAACAGAATTGCTGAATGCACAAAATCCATTAAGGTAACATCAACGAAAAACTGCTAGTCATGGTCGCATAGAATGCTAAATTTTTTATTGGCATTTTTTCTTTAACATCGGTAATGAAAAGGCAGTGAAAAAAAAGGTGAAAGATTTTTTTTTAATATTATATTACATCACAATCTCTGGCCAACGAGGCCATCCAGCGAAGTTTTTTTTGATTTAGAACTGTCATGAAAGGAAGAACACCAACCGGCACTCATCTACTATCCGTGGCTGTACAGCAAGTCTAGGGGTTTAATGCGTCTTAATTTGTGCACATTCCAGGCGGTGTTCAATAATTGTGCAGCCGTTCGGTTGTCCTGCCAGTGTCTCTGAGCAAAATGTTTAACAACATCAGCCACGTATGGAATGCTCAAATCATTATGCAAAACACCATTCTCAAAATTTTATTCCGGACAGTTTGGATTGTTGATAATATTGCTAGGAAAATCAGACAATCTATACCGGCGCTATTCAAGTTCAAACAGGTACAAGATTTTAAGACTCTATTTTGAATCTTTGATAATGGTTAGAAATAAATATGGAATAGAAATTTGGGCAGAAGCAAAAATAACTGAAATGAGGAAAATTAGCGGGATGCGGAAAACCTATTTGAAAATAATTGTACCAAATTAGTTTAAGGCGCGTGAGTCAACAAATGTCACATGGTGGAATGGGAACAAAGAAATGTCACCGAAAATTATTTACTTTTATTATAAGTTATTATTGTTGAAAACACAACATATTAAGTTTTCCATAAGAGGAACTTTCTACCGGACCATGAGTTACGTATAAAATATGCTATGTACGGTCAAGAGAAGTTAATGGTGAGATAGAAGTACGGAAGAAGAGGTGTTGACAAAATTAACGGAAAGTTTACCGAAGGAAATCGAAGAAGAAGAGAATATGAATTGATGGAAGAACAAAATAAGGATATCGATGATTGCATGGTGTAAAAAAGAGGAATATGAATTTCAGAAATGAGAGTAGAGTTTGATTTCGTTACTCGCTGTCGCACCTTGCCGGGTGATCTGGGTTAACGGATCTAGGGATCCTTTTAGGTTGTTGCGCACATGGGACCTTGTCAGATTGATTTTTGAGTAATTTTCTGGTTAATTTGAATTTAGGTGGTTGCTGAGAGAGTGTCGCTTTATTTGTAGATAGATATATAAATAATATATTATAATATTGGCTTATCATAATGTTTAAAGTATATAGTATTGTATTGACGTAGTTAGACTTACGGTGATGTAAACCTTAAAGAATAAACGATATAATTATGTTGGGAACCCGCAGACGATCCTTGGTCTTGTAGGACCCACAAATTATTTAAAAAAAAACCAAAAATAATCTTTTATATTCGATGGTTTAGTACAGCCCCAAAGCTGCACCCCACATGTCGAAATTGGTCTAATGACAGTGATATATAACAAGCGTTTGTTATCCAATGACAACACGCTATTTCTGCCTATAAGCGAGTTCACTTTCTTAGTTCGAATATTATGTTCCTTTTTCTTTTTATCAATATCAATATGTTGCCTCTATGTCAGTCATCTATCCAAGTGCATACCTGGATACTTAACACTTGTTTGGATTGGGATTAATGTACTACAGAGTGTAACAGATTTATTCTCATTTATTTTTATGTTCCACTTTTTGAACCAGTCTCCTGTCTTGTTCAAGGCATTCTGCAGGTTACCATTGACAGTGTTAGGGATCCGGACTTAAGACCGGATCATCAGTGAATGTAGCCACATGACTACCTTCTGTTACTTCTTAGTAGGTTTTTTAATGTTTTTGCAACACTTCCACAGCGATTAATCATCCACAGACAGTGGCGACAATTTAAATAAATAATCACTAAATGTTAGATTTTTCATATTTGTCAATAATTCTTTCAGTTGCTTAGTTTTTTTTATTAAATAAAGAGTTATAGTTCAGATATCTCGTTTGCAACCACTTCTTTCTTAGTCGCCATTTTTCCAGACCATGATCTGCCCAACTATTTTTAGGTATGTATTATTTGTTTTTCTGTTCAATGCAAGGTCTATTCAATGTAGCTGCTGCCTGCTGTATCTCACAAGTAAGGTACTGTACCGCGTTCTCAATGTTTTCATTTCTCTTGAGTGGAATTGTTAAGTTAAAGATTAGCTCTAAATATTCTCTATAGGTTTTCAGTCAGTTTTATGATTATGGACGAATAATTGAGTTTCTTTATGTATAACAGTATCACTTAGTAACAGTGCAACTGCCGAATGATCAAAAAAGAAGATCAAAAGAAAGATTAATATTTATATGCTGATAAGTTGTGCCTTTCGTAATATGAAAATCTAGTAGATCAGGCAATTTATTCAGATCAGTTGGCCAATATGTAGGTTACCCTGATGAGATGTTAGTAGTAGTGTATAAATAGCGGAGCTGGGGCGTCTGACGTCACCAACCCCTATCTGTGCCCCCGGTGCTCAAAACTCACCCCAATTTGTCCCCCGGTGCTCAAAACTCACCCCAATTTATGTCCAGGTGTCCAAAATTCACCCCAATCTGTCCCCCTGGTGCTCAAAACTCACCCCAATTTCTGTCTTGGAGCCCAAAGTTACCCTAAGTTTCCCCCCCAGTTCCTCCTAGTTCCCCACAATTTTCCTGGACGGTTGCTGAAATTTCACCCCAAATTCTCATCAGGGTGCTAAAAATTAACCCCATTCTCTCTTTTAGAGCCCAAAGTTACCCCAATTTATGTCCATGCGATCAAATTTAACCCAAGTCCCCCCCCCCCAATTTTCCTGGACAGTTCCGCTAATTCGATCCCTAATTCCCATCAAGGTAGACAAAATCCACCCCAATTAGCGTACAGGTGCTGAAAGTTCACCCCAATTTGTATCCATATAGTTAAAATTCACCCAAGTTTCCCCAAAATTTCTTCAAATTTTTCCGATTCCCCGTTCATACTGTTATCTATAAATGCGCTCGCACCGTTTCCACGCATATATTCAACATAGCCTTAGCCGCCATGAAAGTGTACTCGTTTTCCCATACCCGCGCCTTCTATCATCATGTGTATGTATTATATATGACTCTGTGTGTAATATATGTAGCATACTTTTTAATTTTAATTTTTCGAGGTTGGGAGGGGTAAAATTTTGCCGGAGTGATAAAAACGTTTGAATCTCAACACTTAGAACCCAAAATTTAAAGGAATTTTCCGAGTCGTGCTCCGTTCCGCCATTTTTTTTTAAAAAATTTTATTTTTTAAAGAAAATATTTGAACGATCCATCAGTCGAATGAGAGCGGGCGAGTGTGCTGCTACGGGATGTATTATGTAAGCGCGAGCGCGGCTGTAATGGAAATATTTAAATGTTCAAGCAACTAGTTGAAACTGTCACCAGGTGAGGTGAATTCCAGTCGTTCGTTCGAAATTAACTAGCCGATCATCTATGCACACTCTCACACACCACCGATAGAAACCTGTTCACGATCGCTACACGTTCACACACGCACACATATACACCGCCACCTGATACATATTTTTCGTTTTTTACGCTTCCGATCTTATACTTAATCCGTTGATATTTTTTTTATATTTTTACGTATTCTCCGTTCATTGCAAAAGCACACCGTCCATTCCTGCACTCATATCAATCATTGAGTTAACCTGTACAAAGGTACACTGTACTATTCCACACACGCTCCGGTCGCCGCCGAAATAAACGCCGCGATATCACTCCCACACACACACACACACACACCACCACCACTTCGTACATATTTTATTTTCGAGTCACAATATTAAAGAATTAGCCTAAGTATATTTTTCTTTTATGCTTCTGTTTATTTCTTCCGAACGTTCATAATTTTTATATTTTTTTTGTTTCTCCGATTCTAAAAATTAATCTGTCAATGTATTAGCCACTCTTTCATTCGCACTCATCTGCTACCAGTAGTTCTCTTGTCGTTCATAATAACTTTTTCAAGTCTAATATTATAGAATCAGCCTAATTATATTTTTTTTTGCTTCCAATCATTTCCTCCGTCCGTTGATAATTTTCTTATTTTATTTTTTCTCAGGTTCTAAAAATAAATCCATTGATATCTTCACTAGTATGATTGCGTAAACATCTTCTAACGGTATTCCTCATATTGTTCATAATAATTTTTCATGTCTATGTATTATGGAATTAGTCTAAAATATATTTTTTCCCCTCTAAAGTCTTTTTCCAATCGTAAGTATTCAAAAATTAATTCGAGTATATTTTTATTTAACGCTGTTTCATATTTTCCCTCTCCCCTATCCACCCTACACAAATTTAAATTCTTTTCTATTATTTTTCATGAGTACATCCCCCCCCCCCCCCACCCACCCCTGAAACTACAGTGAAACCATACCATTCATTCCCACGCATCCATCTGCTAACAATGATTTTCTCATCATTCATAATAATTTTTTTCGAATCTGTTAGTTTAAGATTATTTCATTTTTTTCAAACTCTAAATATTTTTTTTTTTTTTTCAATATCTTCCATATTTTCCCCCAATATGTCCGCATACGCTCATAATTCAAAGGTACTCTGCTTATTTCCTTGCATGAATGTTGCTATGTCGTTGATTTCGATCTTGTGTCAAGGTCATCGAGTCTGCCCGGATCTTCTCCTTCATATCTTTTGTAGAAAAACCGGTTGACATGTACACACCTACACACAAACACCCATAACCTAAAGATCACCTGTAAATTTCGTTCATTTGCGTATGCAACCAGCTTTCACCAAAGGAATGTGGTTTTTCTGGTGCAACCCGCCCTCTTCAAAGACATGCATCGAGCTAGAATCTCGAAAGGATCTGTTCAGGCAGTCAGTATTAGTGTTACATTAAACGTGTAGAATTTGTTGAAGCTGTGTTCTTCACGCATTAATAAAAGTTTGCTCTAAGATTAAAAGTAATAATTTTCTACATTCTTAGTAAAAAGTTAAAAATATTATTCAAACATGAATAACAATACCGATTCGATTGATATTAAAGTCGACGAATTTATTCAGAATTCATTTTCGAGTGATAGTGTCTCGCATACAACTTCATCACCTCAATCACAGCAATCAGATGATGGTTATACAGCAGAAGGATCAACATCTTCTGTACATAATATCATTGGTCCTGTATTATTATCAGAACAAGCAGATATAGCGGAATATTTTGTAGATATCAGCATCCATATAGATTGTGATTATGGTTTTCGAGTAACCGAACTAGCAATGATTGATATGTCTGGCGGAAAGTGTTTGCATACACTGTATAAGCCAAGCAGAGCATGGCATTCATCAAAAACGCCACATTTACAATGTTCTTCGATGAGTCATCACTTGAAAAATCCTTCATTATTTCCCTGTCGGGAAGAAACATTTATGGCACGCGATATATTCACGATAATATCTCAAAAACCGAGAGCTCGCATATATATTTTAACGGTATATGCTAAACTTACACTAATGGAACTTAACGAAAAGTCTGAATTGTTGAGTGATTTAGACTACGAAATCGTTAATATGGATAAAGTCTTTCGACTACATAGTATTGAGAATCTACATGAAGAGTATTTTGATATAAGCAATTTGATAACCTGTAAACATCATAATGAGAATGATAGTTTTCATTGTGCAGCGAAAAACATTATGGTAATGAAGGCCTGGTACGATCATGTTATCCATCCGCTGAAGCTTATGAATAATCTCAATATAAATGATTTAAGTCAGTTGTTCATTACAGCCACCAAAGAAATGATAATTACATTATTTCCAAGTTGTGTTGGAGACATTTATGCATTTCTACAGATAGATTAAAACCGGATGATATGATAAAATCACTTCTACCATGTTACGAGCATGAGCATGATGAAGAATTCGTCTATGAGGTGTGTTGATCAATAGAGCAACAGGTAGAAAACCTAGTAGTTTACGAGACACAGCATGTTCAAAGAAAAAAAAACGAACTAGCACAAGCAGATCAGAGTTGCAACATACGAGTGGGAGATATATTCTCGAGAACAACAGCTTGATTATAAAAAACGTCGAAGATACATGTATCTATCTGTGAACAATTATCACATCAAACATAAAAAGGTTGACTAAAAGATTATTATTTTCTTTTTTCGTTCATTCTCGCCACTATTACCACTGGCGCCCCCACTGTCAAGACCTCTAAACATACATTACTAACCTCGCCAACACTATAATATTTTTTCTCTGTGTTACTAAATTAACCCAAGTATATTTTTATTCATTTGTTACACAAACATTTGTTCAAATCTTTTGTAATATATCGTACACACATTTATAGCCCACAGACACTACTTGCTTCATTACCACGAATACATCTCTTTCATGGTCACTTATTGTAACATAGTTTTTCCTGAAATTGTAAAAAAATTCTCTTCGTTCCATTCTTCCAAGTTTTCCAAATTTCAAATCATGCATAATTATTTAAGAATCAAATTAAGTATATTTTATCATTTCCAAAAAATTAATCATCTCTGTACAAGGCATTAACTCATTTTTCAAAACAAACATATTATTTTTTTAATCTATCATACATATCATTTTTATCATTCAAATTTTTTTCTGAATTCACAAATAGTTAACCTATAGAAAACATCTTATTGTAAACATACATGACGAAGTCACTCCTCATAATTACATCATGAATTCATTTTTTTTCATTTTTTTTTTTTTTACCATCATGAAATTGTAGTAGTGTTTTTAATTTTTTTATTTTCCATACATGAAAAAAGCAATAAAATCACGACATCTATGAATACACACCATATGCTTCCAATAACCTATCATGCATTTTTTTAAATTAGTCCAAGCATACTATTTTTTCAATAACAAAGCCGATCATACATAATTTTTTCTTCTATATAATCACTAATCTATGAAAACACTTGATTCGTTTTACTCATACTGTAGCAACCACTCCTTTTCCCTCATGCTAACAAACTTCAAAATTTAATAATATAACACGAAATTAATCTAAATATCTGTTCATGCTATTAAAATTAATATATCAATCTTTACATTCCTTTTGTACATTTCTGAAAAAATCCTACAACATGTTTTAAAATTAATCGAAGTATACTATTTTATTACCTAAAATCAATTATTCTCTCATACAGTTTTTTCCAATCATCCATAATGTTTTTTCTGTATTGTCATTATTACAAAGTCATACAAAACAACAACACACTTTTAATCATAATGAATCCTTCATTCCATTCCGTTCATGCTATATACCATTATCATTCAATTCAACGTTATGAAATTAGTCTAAATATACATTCATGCTAGCAAAGTTATTATCTCACCCTTTGCATTGTTCCAAGATGATTTATTTGACATTTTTTCTTTAAATTTCCCTCATACTATTATTTTTGAAATGTAGGATGATGACTATGATTAGAATTCATGATTATGAAGAGAGAGATGCATGGTGAAATTGTATTGTCATTATATGCGAGATGATGTGTGTTTGTGGGTGAGTATGGATGCATGTAAAATATATGAGTGTGTTAGTAGAAAACATCCGTTCATGCGTGAACACAGGTACAGATACAGTTATAGAATGAGAGAGGTAAAAATATATATTTTGTTATGTTTGATATGTGCATGATAAAGAGGTTAACAAAGAATAATCACATTACCCTCACAACTTAGACATTGAGTTTTACCTTTGCAATATTTTAGATATAAAAGCAGTGACATTGACATGTGGTAAACGTTTTCATCACTTTTGACTAATTATAACCAATTTTCCAACATTTCTCTTCGTTTTTCCTACATTTTAATACTTTTACATCGTTTCAGTCAATTTTTGCTATTTAATGCCATTTTTTCCAGTGTTTTTACCACCTTTCTCACAATTTTCATCATTCTTTCATCATCTTTGTTAGGTTTTTTCTTACAACTCTTTAACATTTCGATCGTTGCTAGTGATAACCATCATTATTTATGCTTTCAATCCTTCCACTTCAGCAATGCACACATACAGCTTAGCAATCGCTGCAGCCATTGAACGTTGTAGGACTGCAATCGTGATCTCCATTTGATTATTGGGATTTAAAAGTCACATCTTTGAACGCTTGATCTAATGCATCAACATGATTTTTTTTGTATTCGCCCACCCGCTGCTGGAGGTTCCACTTAATATTCTCAACAGACTATCATACAGTCGTTTAATAAGAGAATCTGTAAGACCCGAGACATTTACTTAACGTTTTCCCAACACATTTACAGACATACCTTGTACACTAAGGAAATCTTTAAACATCTCTGTAACCATTCCTTTTAAGCTGGCGGGAGCAAGGAACTCCTATAAACGTTTATCAATCAGCACTTCATCGTTCATCGCCCTGGTTTCACTCGCCGTTGCACAGACATGTAATAAACATTTTCTTCTTTTACAATTTTCTTATGCTATAACACTATTACATCATTTTTCCTCGTTTCTAACTAATTGTAACCAGTTTTCCATTATTTCTTAGCATGTTCTTCTGTTTAGGACCTTTTGCGCTATTTTTTCATCAATTTATGTTATTTCACATCGTTTTTCTGGTGATTTTAGTGCCTTTCACACAATTTTACTAATTATTTTCGACTATTTCTTAACATGTTCTTCTGTTTTAGGTCCTTTTTGCACTATTTTTTCATCAATTTATGTTATTTCACATCGTTTTTCTGGTGATTTTAGCGCCTTTCACACAATTTTACTAATTATTTTCGACTATTTCTTAACATGTTCTTCTGTTTTAGGTCCTTTTTGCACTATTTTTTCATCAATTTATGTTATTTCACATCGTTTTTCTAGTGTTTTACTACCTTTCACACAATTTTACTCAATTTTTCCCCATCTTTGAAGATTTTTTTTTTCATTTATCTCATACATTATATCTCTGAATGTGACGATTAGCTATCCTTTTAAGTACATTTTTTTAATTCGATATAAGTGAGGAGTACTTTTCAGGTCGACATGTATACTTCGTGATATGACATTCAATTCATTATTAATCTATGTTTCAACAGGTTTGTGGTCGGTTGTTGGAGGTTTACAGAACTTTCTGTTGCATTGCTTATAGTATAATGGTTCTTGTGTGCTAGTGAGATGATGGTGTTTTGTGGGGAATAATAAACATGGGAAAGAGGAGGAGTGCGCCCCATCAAGCAGGGGGGAGTGATGCTTCGTAATTAACTTGGGTATTGCGCGCATTGCATGGCAGTTATAATATGCTCGAGCAAAAATTAGTCGCTGTACTCGCATGGTGTTCATGTTATTCATTAAATGTTCACACTGAGAGATGCAATGGGCTCATCGACAGATGGATCCATGCTATCATTTCGATTTTTATAATTGTAATCTGCACTGAGCATGTATGTATTACAACGAACCCATCAACTCTGTTACAGATGGTAATGTTTGAGGATAGATAGTGAAACGTTCATTAGAACATGAATGTGTATACAAAGTGTTGTTACATCACATGTATGTCATCAAATTAACTAAAATGTTGCGTCTATAGTAAAAAAAAGAAATGAGGGTTTTTCCCTAAGAGGGCGACTATAATAAAATTGATGCGATTTTAGATGGAAATGGGAGTATTTTACAGTAAAAACGCTGTTTTGCACCTAAATAGTGAATATTCTGGAGGTTAAACGGCATTTTTCACACAAAATTTGATGTTTTTTATAAATGTGGCTATTTTACTCCTACATGGAGTAATTTCTGCATGAGGAGTACTTTTTGGACTGACATGTATACTTCTTGATGTGGTATTCAATTCATTCTGAAGCTATGTTTGAACAGCTTTGTAAATGGTTGGGGGGGAAGTTTACAGAACTTTTCTGCTGCATCAAGTGAGATGAAGGTATTTGGTTAGGAATAATAAATATGGGTAAGAGGTGGAGTGCATCCCAATCAAGCATGGGAGAGTATTGTTTGAGAATTAACTCCATTATTTGCACACATTGCAATACAATTATAATCAGTTTGGTCAAAATTACTTGTTATATATCGTTCATGTTATACATTATACATTCACACTGAGAAACGAACTGGACTCTTCGACATCAAGGTCCATGCGATCATTACACTTTTTTTCAACAATTTGTGACGTTTCATACTATTCTTTAATGTTTTGAACGGCTCTTATGATGTATTTCAGCACATTTTCACAGGTACAAAGTTCGTAATGCGAAATAATTTGAATTATTTCGACAGTCTTTACACACAAATAAAATACTATACCATTAACACACTCAACATGAAACAAATCATTACAAATAGAAATAAACAACGAAATTGCTCAGAAATTTTAATGAAATTCAAGAAGCATAGTGTATATGAAAATGAATATATTCTTTAAATCAACACTCCAAACTTGCAGTTTCAGAATTATATCAGACCCTGACTAAGAACCCCGTTGTTCCTTTTGCTGCATATATATGTATATAATCATATAATATTAAATTATACATTTAACTACATATATACATATATATATATCTAAATATATACATATATATATGTCGATATATATGTCTATATATGTAGATATATATATATGTATATATGTAGATATATATGTGTATATATGTAGATATATGTATGTATATATGTAGATATATGTATGTATATATGTAGATATATATATGTATTTATGTAGATATATATGTGTGTATATATGTAGATATATATGTATATATGTAGATATATATATGTATTTATGTAGATATATAAGTGTATATATGTAGATATATGTATGTATATATGTAGATATATATATGTATTTATGTAGATATATACGTGTGTATATATGTAGATATATGTATGTATATATGTAGATATATATATGTATTTATGTAGATATATATGTGTATATATGTAGACATATATATGTATATATGTAGATATATATGTGTATATATGTACAAATATATGTGTATATATGTAGATATATATGTATATATTTAGATATATATATATGTATATATGTAGTTATATGTATAATTTAATATTATATGATTATATACATATATATGCAGCAAAAGGAACAACGGGGTTCTTAGTCAGGGTCTGATATAATTCTGAAACTGCAAGTTTGGAGTGTTGATTTAAAGAATATATTCATTTTCATATACACTATGCTTCTTGAATTTCATTAAAATTTCTGAGCAATTTCGTTGTTTATTTCTATTTGTAATGATTTGTTTCATGTTGAGTGTGTTAATGGTATAGTATTTTATTTGTGTGTAAAGACTGTCGAAATAATTCAAATTATTTCGCATTACGAACTTTGTACCTGTGAAAATGTGCTGAAATACATCATAAGAGCCGTTCAAAACATTAAAGAATAGTATGAAACGTCACAAATTGTTGAAAAAAAGTGTAATGATCGCATGGACCTTGATGTCGAAGAGTCCAGTTCGTTTCTCAGTGTGAATGTATAATGTATAACATGAACGATATATAACAAGTAATTTTGACCAAACTGATTATAATTGTATTGCAATGTGTGCAAATAATGGAGTTAATTCTCAAACAATACTCTCCCATGCTTGATTGGGATGCACTCCACCTCTTACCCATATTTATTATTCCTAACCAAATACCTTCATCTCACTTGATGCAGCAGAAAAGTTCTGTAAACTTCCCCCCCAACCATTTACAAAGCTGTTCAAACATAGCTTCAGAATGAATTGAATACCACATCAAGAAGTATACATGTCAGTCCAAAAAGTACTCCTCATGCAGAAATTACTCCATGTAGGAGTAAAATAGCCACATTTATAAAAAACATCAAATTTTGTGTGAAAAATGCCGTTTAACCTCCAGAATATTCACTATTTAGGTGCAAAACAGCGTTTTTACTGTAAAATACTCCCATTTCCATCTAAAATCGCATCAATTTTATTATAGTCGCCCTCTTAGGGAAAAACCCTCATTTCTTTTTTTTACTATAGACGCAACATTTTAGTTAATTTGATGACATACATGTGATGTAACAACACTTTGTATACACATTCATGTTCTAATGAACGTTTCACTATCTATCCTCAAACATTACCATCTGTAACAGAGTTGATGGGTTCGTTGTAATACATACATGCTCAGTGCAGATTACAATTATAAAAATCGAAATGATAGCATGGATCCATCTGTCGATGAGCCCATTGCATCTCTCAGTGTGAACATTTAATGAATAACATGAACACCATGCGAGTACAGCGACTAATTTTTGCTCGAGCATATTATAACTGCCATGCAATGCGCGCAATACCCAAGTTAATTACGAAGCATCACTCCCCCCTGCTTGATGGGGCGCACTCCTCCTCTTTCCCATGTTTATTATTCCCCACAAAACACCATCATCTCACTAGCACACAAGAACCATTATACTATAAGCAATGCAACAGAAAGTTCTGTAAACCTCCAACAACCGACCACAAACCTGTTGAAACATAGATTAATAATGAATTGAATGTCATATCACGAAGTATACATGTCGACCTGAAAAGTACTCCTCACTTATATCGAATTAAAAAAATGTACTTAAAAGGATAGCTAATCGTCACATTCAGAGATATAATGTATGAGATAAATGAAAAAAAAAATCTTCAAAGATGGGGAAAAATTGAGTAAAATTGTGTGAAAGGTAGTAAAACACTAGAAAAACGATGTGAAATAACATAAATTGATGAAAAAATAGTGCAAAAAGGACCTAAAACAGAAGAACATGTTAAGAAATAGTCGAAAATAATTAGTAAAATTGTGTGAAAGGCGCTAAAATCACCAGAAAAACGATGTGAAATAACATAAATTGATGAAAAAATAGTGCAAAAAGGACCTAAAACAGAAGAACATGTTAAGAAATAGTCGAAAATAATTAGTAAAATTGTGTGAAAGGCACTAAAATCACCAGAAAAACGATGTGAAATAACATAAATTGATGAAAAAATAGCGCAAAAGGTCCTAAACAGAAGAACATGCTAAGAAATAATGGAAAACTGGTTACAATTAGTTAGAAACGAGGAAAAATGATGTAATAGTGTTATAGCATAAGAAAATTGTAAAAGAAGAAAATGTTTATTACATGTCTGTGCAACGGCGAGTGAAACCAGGGCGATGAACGATGAAGTGCTGATTGATAAACGTTTATAGGAGTTCCTTGCTCCCGCCAGCTTAAAAGGAATGGTTACAGAGATGTTTAAAGATTTCCTTAGTGTACAAGGTATGTCTGTAAATGTGTTGGGAAAACGTTAAGTAAATGTCTCGGGTCTTACAGATTCTCTTATTAAACGACTGTATGATAGTCTGTTGAGAATATTAAGTGGAACCTCCAGCAGCGGGTGGGCGAATACAAAAAAAATCATGTTGATGCATTAGATCAAGCGTTCAAAGATGTGACTTTTAAATCCCAATAATCAAATGGAGATCACGATTGCAGTCCTACAACGTTCAATGGCTGCAGCGATTGCTAAGCTGTATGTGTGCATTGCTGAAGTGGAAGGATTGAAAGCATAAATAATGATGGTTATCACTAGCAACGATCGAAATGTTAAAGAGTTGTAAGAAAAAACCTAACAAAGATGATGAAAGAATGATGAAAATTGTGAGAAAGGTGGTAAAAACACTGGAAAAAATGGCATTAAATAGCAAAAATTGACTGAAACGATGTAAAAGTATTAAAATGTAGGAAAAACGAAGAGAAATGTTGGAAAATTGGTTATAATTAGTCAAAAGTGATGAAAACGTTTACCACATGTCAATGTCACTGCTTTTATATCTAAAATATTGCAAAGGTAAAACTCAATGTCTAAGTTGTGAGGGTAATGTGATTATTCTTTGTTAACCTCTTTATCATGCACATATCAAACATAACAAAATATATATTTTTACCTCTCTCATTCTATAACTGTATCTGTACCTGTGTTCACGCATGAACGGATGTTTTCTACTAACACACTCATATATTTTACATGCATCCATACTCACCCACAAACACACATCATCTCGCATATAATGACAATACAATTTCACCATGCATCTCTCTCTTCATAATCATGAATTCTAATCATAGTCATCATCCTACATTTCAAAAATAATAGTATGAGGGAAATTTAAAGAAAAAATGTCAAATAAATCATCTTGGAACAATGCAAAGGGTGAGATAATAACTTTGCTAGCATGAATGTATATTTAGACTAATTTCATAACGTTGAATTGAATGATAATGGTATATAGCATGAACGGAATGGAATGAAGGATTCATTATGATTAAAAGTGTGTTGTTGTTTTGTATGACTTTGTAATAATGACAATACAGAAAAAACATTATGGATGATTGGAAAAAACTGTATGAGAGAATAATTGATTTTAGGTAATAAAATAGTATACTTCGATTAATTTTAAAACATGTTGTAGGATTTTTTCAGAAATGTACAAAAGGAATGTAAAGATTGATATATTAATTTTAATAGCATGAACAGATATTTAGATTAATTTCGTGTTATATTATTAAATTTTGAAGTTTGTTAGCATGAGGGAAAAGGAGTGGTTGCTACAGTATGAGTAAAACGAATCAAGTGTTTTCATAGATTAGTGATTATATAGAAGAAAAAATTATGTATGATCGGCTTTGTTATTGAAAAAATAGTATGCTTGGACTAATTTAAAAAAATGCATGATAGGTTATTGGAAGCATATGGTGTGTATTCATAGATGTCGTGATTTTATTGCTTTTTTCATGTATGGAAAATAAAAAAATTAAAAACACTACTACAATTTCATGATGGTAAAAAAAAAAAAAATGAAAAAAAATGAATTCATGATGTAATTATGAGGAGTGACTTCGTCATGTATGTTTACAATAAGATGTTTTCTATAGGTTAACTATTTGTGAATTCAGAAAAAAATTTGAATGATAAAAATGATATGTATGATAGATTAAAAAAATAATATGTTTGTTTTGAAAAATGAGTTAATGCCTTGTACAGAGATGATTAATTTTTTGGAAATGATAAAATATACTTAATTTGATTCTTAAATAATTATGCATGATTTGAAATTTGGAAAACTTGGAAGAATGGAACGAAGAGAATTTTTTTACAATTTCAGGAAAAACTATGTTACAATAAGTGACCATGAAAGAGATGTATTCGTGGTAATGAAGCAAGTAGTGTCTGTGGGCTATAAATGTGTGTACGATATATTACAAAAGATTTGAACAAATGTTTGTGTAACAAATGAATAAAAATATACTTGGGTTAATTTAGTAACACAGAGAAAAAATATTATAGTGTTGGCGAGGTTAGTAATGTATGTTTAGAGGTCTTGACAGTGGGGGCGCCAGTGGTAATAGTGGCGAGAATGAACGAAAAAAGAAAATAATAATCTTTTAGTCAACCTTTTTATGTTTGATGTGATAATTGTTCACAGATAGATACATGTATCTTCGACGTTTTTTATAATCAAGCTGTTGTTCTCGAGAATATATCTCCCACTCGTATGTTGCAACTCTGATCTGCTTGTGCTAGTTCGTTTTTTTTTCTTTGAACATGCTGTGTCTCGTAAACTACTAGGTTTTCTACCTGTTGCTCTATTGATCAACACACCTCATAGACGAATTCTTCATCATGCTCATGCTCGTAACATGGTAGAAGTGATTTTATCATATCATCCGGTTTTAATCTATCTGTAGAAATGCATAAATGTCTCCAACACAACTTGGAAATAATGTAATTATCATTTCTTTGGTGGCTGTAATGAACAACTGACTTAAATCATTTATATTGAGATTATTCATAAGCTTCAGCGGATGGATAACATGATCGTACCAGGCCTTCATTACCATAATGTTTTTCGCTGCACAATGAAAACTATCATTCTCATTATGATGTTTACAGGTTATCAAATTGCTTATATCAAAATACTCTTCATGTAGATTCTCAATACTATGTAGTCGAAAGACTTTATCCATATTAACGATTTCGTAGTCTAAATCACTCAACAATTCAGACTTTTCGTTAAGTTCCATTAGTGTAAGTTTAGCATATACCGTTAAAATATATATGCGAGCTCTCGGTTTTTGAGATATTATCGTGAATATATCGCGTGCCATAAATGTTTCTTCCCGACAGGGAAATAATGAAGGATTTTTCAAGTGATGACTCATCGAAGAACATTGTAAATGTGGCGTTTTTGATGAATGCCATGCTCTGCTTGGCTTATACAGTGTATGCAAACACTTTCCGCCAGACATATCAATCATTGCTAGTTCGGTTACTCGAAAACCATAATCACAATCTATATGGATGCTGATATCTACAAAATATTCCGCTATATCTGCTTGTTCTGATAATAATACAGGACCAATGATATTATGTACAGAAGATGTTGATCCTTCTGCTGTATAACCATCATCTGATTGCTGTGATTGAGGTGATGAAGTTGTATGCGAGACACTATCACTCGAAAATGAATTCTGAATAAATTCGTCGACTTTAATATCAATCGAATCGGTATTGTTATTCATGTTTGAATAATATTTTTAACTTTTTACTAAGAATGTAGAAAATTATTACTTTTAATCTTAGAGCAAACTTTTATTA
This sequence comes from Icerya purchasi, assembly GCA_039619475.1. Lineage (NCBI taxonomy): Eukaryota > Metazoa > Arthropoda > Insecta > Hemiptera > Monophlebidae > Icerya > Icerya purchasi. Next base: position 417,843,698 of record CM077116.1, read on the forward strand.
ATGCGTGAAGAACACAGCTTCAACAAATTCTACACGTTTAATGTAACACTAATACTGACTGCCTGAACAGATCCTTTCGAGATTCTAGCTCGATGCATGTCTTTGAAGAGGGCGGGTTGCACCAGAAAAACCACATTCCTTTGGTGAAAGCTGGTTGCATACGCAAATGAACGAAATTTACAGGTGATCTTTAGGTTATGGGTGTTTGTGTGTAGGTGTGTACATGTCAACCGGTTTTTCTACAAAAGATATGAAGGAGAAGATCCGGGCAGACTCGATGACCTTGACACAAGATCGAAATCAACGACATAGCAACATTCATGCAAGGAAATAAGCAGAGTACCTTTGAATTATGAGCGTATGCGGACATATTGGGGGAAAATATGGAAGATATTGAAAAAAAAAAAAAAATATTTAGAGTTTGAAAAAAATGAAATAATCTTAAACTAACAGATTCGAAAAAAATTATTATGAATGATGAGAAAATCATTGTTAGCAGATGGATGCGTGGGAATGAATGGTATGGTTTCACTGTAGTTTCAGGGGTGGGTGGGGGGGGGGGGGGATGTACTCATGAAAAATAATAGAAAAGAATTTAAATTTGTGTAGGGTGGATAGGGGAGAGGGAAAATATGAAACAGCGTTAAATAAAAATATACTCGAATTAATTTTTGAATACTTACGATTGGAAAAAGACTTTAGAGGGGAAAAAATATATTTTAGACTAATTCCATAATACATAGACATGAAAAATTATTATGAACAATATGAGGAATACCGTTAGAAGATGTTTACGCAATCATACTAGTGAAGATATCAATGGATTTATTTTTAGAACCTGAGAAAAAATAAAATAAGAAAATTATCAACGGACGGAGGAAATGATTGGAAGCAAAAAAAAATATAATTAGGCTGATTCTATAATATTAGACTTGAAAAAGTTATTATGAACGACAAGAGAACTACTGGTAGCAGATGAGTGCGAATGAAAGAGTGGCTAATACATTGACAGATTAATTTTTAGAATCGGAGAAACAAAAAAAATATAAAAATTATGAACGTTCGGAAGAAATAAACAGAAGCATAAAAGAAAAATATACTTAGGCTAATTCTTTAATATTGTGACTCGAAAATAAAATATGTACGAAGTGGTGGTGGTGTGTGTGTGTGTGTGTGTGGGAGTGATATCGCGGCGTTTATTTCGGCGGCGACCGGAGCGTGTGTGGAATAGTACAGTGTACCTTTGTACAGGTTAACTCAATGATTGATATGAGTGCAGGAATGGACGGTGTGCTTTTGCAATGAACGGAGAATACGTAAAAATATAAAAAAAATATCAACGGATTAAGTATAAGATCGGAAGCGTAAAAAACGAAAAATATGTATCAGGTGGCGGTGTATATGTGTGCGTGTGTGAACGTGTAGCGATCGTGAACAGGTTTCTATCGGTGGTGTGTGAGAGTGTGCATAGATGATCGGCTAGTTAATTTCGAACGAACGACTGGAATTCACCTCACCTGGTGACAGTTTCAACTAGTTGCTTGAACATTTAAATATTTCCATTACAGCCGCGCTCGCGCTTACATAATACATCCCGTAGCAGCACACTCGCCCGCTCTCATTCGACTGATGGATCGTTCAAATATTTTCTTTAAAAAATAAAATTTTTTAAAAAAAAATGGCGGAACGGAGCACGACTCGGAAAATTCCTTTAAATTTTGGGTTCTAAGTGTTGAGATTCAAACGTTTTTATCACTCCGGCAAAATTTTACCCCTCCCAACCTCGAAAAATTAAAATTAAAAAGTATGCTACATATATTACACACAGAGTCATATATAATACATACACATGATGATAGAAGGCGCGGGTATGGGAAAACGAGTACACTTTCATGGCGGCTAAGGCTATGTTGAATATATGCGTGGAAACGGTGCGAGCGCATTTATAGATAACAGTATGAACGGGGAATCGGAAAAATTTGAAGAAATTTTGGGGAAACTTGGGTGAATTTTAACTATATGGATACAAATTGGGGTGAACTTTCAGCACCTGTACGCTAATTGGGGTGGATTTTGTCTACCTTGATGGGAATTAGGGATCGAATTAGCGGAACTGTCCAGGAAAATTGGGGGGGGGGGACTTGGGTTAAATTTGATCGCATGGACATAAATTGGGGTAACTTTGGGCTCTAAAAGAGAGAATGGGGTTAATTTTTAGCACCCTGATGAGAATTTGGGGTGAAATTTCAGCAACCGTCCAGGAAAATTGTGGGGAACTAGGAGGAACTGGGGGGGAAACTTAGGGTAACTTTGGGCTCCAAGACAGAAATTGGGGTGAGTTTTGAGCACCAGGGGGACAGATTGGGGTGAATTTTGGACACCTGGACATAAATTGGGGTGAGTTTTGAGCACCGGGGGACAAATTGGGGTGAGTTTTGAGCACCGGGGGCACAAATAGGGGTTGGTGACGTCAGACGCCCCAGCTCCGCTATTTATACACTACTGTTAGTTATGTTTTTATTATCCACTCTATTTTTGAGGATCCGACCTCTGGGAGTTATAAATCTTGATCCCCATGCTGTATGTTTAGAATTCTAGTCTTCAGCCGCTATAAACCTGCTACCTAGTGAATCTAAACAATTGGTATGTTTTGAATTTGTTAACTTATGACGGAGAGGATAATAAACGATTGATAGCACTAACTGATCACGTATCCTGCATACTTTGATATTGGTTTCTTGCAAATATACTTCCCTGAAATGATTCAGTTCGTTATGTTTTATGTTTGATCTACAATAACACGTTAAATAATTAAAAATTTAAAGCTTTCACAGTGATTACTCATGATAAATAATTTTCGGAAACAACTGTGTTTTTAAAAAGATATTTATTCGCTTAACGTTTCGACCAGCTTACACTGGCCATCATCAGAAGCAAATCATGAGTAATCACTGTGAAAGCTTTAAATTTTTAATAATGAACTCTTACGGGGAGAATGTTTTTCGTGTTTGAGTTTGCTTCTGATGATGGCCAGTGTAAACTGGTCGAAACGTTAAGCGAATAAATATCTTTTTAAAAACACCGTTGTTTCCGAAAATTATTTATCATGACGTTAAATAATTATTAATTTTAAAGTAATCTTCTGTGGTTAAATTCCGATATTAGAAATTGTTACAGTTTCCGTTTTCTCGATGTTGCGGAGGACATCAAGTAAAATAAACACGAAAAAAGAGAAGTAGACGGAAAAACAAACACAATATAAGAACGGGATGCAACCCCACCACTCACTGTGTCACTGTTCACCGTGTCCCTCTGGCGGGGACCTACTGACCTCGCGTACTTACGACTCAGTATGAAGGCGAACAAAAAGTAAACAAATAAATCACACAAATATTTAAAAAAAAAACAAAAAAAACACTCGCTAATAATCACGTGGAAGGCAATGGTAAATCACCACGTACAACATCGTATGCGCCCTAGGCCAGTACACGGCAGACATAAATAGGACTGCACTTGTAGCGTGACAACAGGCGGCTACAATCAGTTCGGAATGTAATCTTACATGTGTGTGTACACTCGCATTGCATATAACAGTTGCCTAGTACACAGTCTATACCGGTCCAGCTAAAATTTCCGTCGCGTTTACTTTTTTTGTGAATTGCTTTATGGAAATAACAGATTGACTTACAATTTTTAGTTCAGATTCAACATCCGCTTGACTAAATGCGGAAGGCAACTCTTTTAAAACCATTTTTAACGGCTTACGATCGCGAGGTAAGTGTGTAAAAATGGAACATTCTGCATTTTAAGGCAATTAATAACATCATCGAAACTTTCCGAACTGTTAACGAATATTAAAGTTCGATCACAAAAGTGCTTAATATTAAAGTTAGTTTTAATATAATTCCTAGTACACAGCCTATATCTGTAACGTTAAAGTGTACGAATAGGCTGCTCACCAACCGCAAGGTTGAGGAGAGAAAGAAGAAGTAATTCGGCTATTATTCGTGACTGGGAACAAAAAAATCAAAACATGCGTAGTCTTTAAGCCCAAAATACACATACGTAAAAGACATACATGTACATATAGAAAAAAAATGACTATATAAAAGAAAAAGTACGAAAAATAACTATACCGAAAAAACCTAAACATTAACCGCTATAAAACTAACCGTGTTCGACGCGGTAAGCGGTAAACAGTAAACAATATCCAGCTAACCTGATCTATGCGATCACAAGTAAAACGTTAACTGATAAAAAATAATAAATAAATAATTCACGAGATTCTATCAAGTTCTCTCAGCTCAATGCTATTCGACGAAAGTACCACCGACATAAGAAGATGTACGGACCGAGTCCGTACATATGTCTATTGAAATATTATTTAAACATATTTCTGTTTCAACCTCATGGCTTTTTAGGCCATTTGCGTCTCATGTCTTTATGGTACTTACGTAGCCATCATTTAACTAGGTTATCAATGACAGTAGTTAACAAGTTAACATGGTAAGAATTGTGATATTTTGCTGTATTAGCCGTGGAAACATGATTTTGAAGTCTGATAAAAAACATATTAACTTAACAGTTATTGTTGACATTTGCTCTATCTCAGTGTTATTAGTTCGTTCAGACTCTTTAGAGTGATTTGGTTTGGAAATATTAAATTTTTTAGTTTATATCTGCAGAATTTATTAAATTTTTTATAATACTGAAATTTACGTTCGAGTTGTTTCCTTTTCTCACGGCACCTTGTTTAACTTGCACCGAGTTTTGGTAGACTTCGCAGTTTTTATAATTTGCTGGGTGCGATCCATTACAAAGACCAGATTTAGCTGACAGTTCTGGATTTTTCTTGCGTTCCACTGTTTTATGCCCTGCCCCGCACTTTGCACACACTGATGGCCGAGTACAATTAGTATGTCCCCTATATTTGATAGTTCTGACACTGGGGAATAGATAACTTCTTAGTAGCAGGTTTGACTTTAATCAGGGTATAAACATGAAACCTTCAAATTGAGTATTTCTTTATAGTTTATCGTCTGCTCTAAGTCTACGAAAAACAAAGGAAGCGGTAATTCTGTACGTACTTTGAACACTTTTATTGTTAATTCCTTCCAAATTGTTGCTGGCTCCAGATAATGATGAAGATGCCTTACTACTACCTTATATGTATGATCCTGCTTCATTTGATAGGTATGGAATATTATCTGTTCTTCTCTAAACGTTTTAGTAAATTACTTGTATTCTTCTGGTGAGTGTACGTTTATTTTAAAAACTTTGTCTGCGACAGCTTTCGTCAGGTAATTAGATTTGTTGATTAACACAGTTCTGTTTTTTCTCTCTTTTTTCGGAAATAAATATTGGTAGTGGTTTAGGAACAGTAGTAGTCTGTTAATTTTCTTCATTGTGGTCGTCTTTAGTCAACAATACTTCATAGCGGTTGTAAGTCAGTTTTTGCAACTTATGATTACTAATCTTAACAGGTAATTGCCGCTTTTTACCTATTCTCTTAACCTTTTGTCAGCCGTTATTATTTCCACATGACTGCTACTTCGCTAGATTGCACGACAAAGAAAGAGTAAGTACTCTACATCTGAACAATAAGAAGCAACTGTTACCGATACAATTTTGGTAATTGACGATCATAGAAAATGTTCAACCCTTCTCATGGAATTTCTTTAAAATTTGGTCTTTTTATTCTCCACAGTGCATATATTATTTCATTTCCGTACTTCTTTTTCATTCGTTGTTTTAAAAATTGCAAGGGGTTAAACTTTTTTCCATCTTCTTTCTGATTTTTTTAGTCTATTGTTCTTATTAATGGTCTTTTCGCTGCTCCACAAAAAAAAATGAAAAATTAATAAATAAAAGAAAATAAAAAATGCATGTACATATTAAAAATGAAACAGATAGCTACTTAAATATGAAACACTGTTGACTTTTAAAAGAGCCATCATTTATTTTTAGTAATTTATGCAGTTTTTTTTTTTGAAAGTTAATTTTGGCTCATAGAAACAGAAATGTTGAAATATGCACCGGAAAACAAAGTATCTTGAAAAGTTAAACCAATTTTTTTGTTGAATATTTTGCGCTGATAATTTTTGTATCGGTGCTTGTTTTAATCATTAAGCTGAGAAAGAAATTATTGGAATTTGATAGAACGGAACACGAAGAAAGTAAGTAAAGTAAAGCTGAGAATAAATGAAATACCAAGGATAATTGAAAAGGAAACAATGAAAAAATATACGCCTAGCTTTCGTGTTTACTGAGACGTTGAAAGAAAATATTCAATTAATTTCAGCGACGTTGAAGGAAGTAATTAAATATCAAAGCCGTTTTAACGAACTTTCAGGAAATCGCTGTGTTCCAGTCAACACTATTTGTTAGCACTTAATTTATTAAAGATTGTGGAATTTTGGGAAAGAATTTGGAATTGTATAATTATTGCGCCAAGAAATTAAATTTTTTACGAAAGTCATTTTAAAAAAAATCTTCTTTTGGGGTGCAAAATCTACTTAAAGAGAGGATAAATTTTAATCAATTTTCTCTTTACTTTATTATTCATCGAAAAGAGGAAATATTAAGATTGTACAGGAAAAACGATTACGGAATAAATTAAAAAGTAGGGTTAGTAACAAAAACATTGGACGAACAAAACGAAAATGAAATATTTTTCTTGATCTCATCGATAGAAAATAAAAATATTGATTTGCACATCAGACATTCATACTATGAAGAAAGACATCACTAACATGTTTACAATAATGTCTTAATACTTGAGCTTTTACAGATAGCTGAAAAAACCACCTTGCAAAATACCAAAAATTTTCATTACACTGTTGAACTAATAACATATTTTTATTTCAACAATATCACATACAATTAAATATATCATCAACACTAAATGAAATTTTATTTCAGCATAACGAAATATTATCAATCAACATTTAAATAAACATAATAATAATGTAAATTTTTAGTGTTTTTAAGATGGTTTTTTCAACTATTTATAAACCTCAGCTATCGAAACGATAATATATAAATTTTGTATATCAAATGATGCGAACATGCAATTATTATTAATTTTATTTTTTTAAATTTATTGATAAGTTCATATTAATTAGTTATTGAATAGGTGTACTTTAATTGCATATGTTGTAAGATAATATTTTAATATATTTAGCTGTTTTATATGCAGATGCTTGTTTTGCAAGGATGGATTAAGGATTTACGGGGCCCGGGACTAATCTCGAATGAGGGGCCCTCCCTTCGAAGAAAAAATGTTGAAAAAATTCGTTATCATATATGTGCAAACAAACAAGCAAAAAAAAAAACAAAACCTACTGCGTACGTATGAATTACTAATAAAATTAAAATTATGCTCTTTACAAAATCAATACTCTAACAAACTCAATACTACATAAATTAAACGTTAAATAAGGAATTCTATATATACATACATATATATATATACATACATATATATACATATATATATATATATATATATATATATGTTAATATTTGTAATTTTTCATTAATAACATTTGCTTTTTCTAAAAAAAATTATTTATATATTAAACTAAATATTGTGGGTAGCAAAAAAATAATCGTTTTTTAAATAAAAATAAAAACTTTATTTATAATGCATTATCTACAGCGGCGGCTGGTTTTCAAGTTAATTTTGATATACTCAAGTGACGTTTTTTATCACGTTCTTATCTTTATATAAATTAAACATTATGTGATTAGAAAAAAGCGACTGAAACACAGTCATCATCCATGCACCAATCGTCTCCAGGCCAGAAACACAGTATGATTTATTAAATTTTTCGTAATACAAGTATATTTATAAAATTAGCAATTGATTAAAACTCGTTTTTTTTTAAATAATTTTTATACAAAATAAAACATATTAACTTTCAATAAAAATAAAAAATAGAATATTTTCAAAATTAAGAATATTTCAAATCGTATAACGTTTTTACATACATAAATTTGCAACGATTGCATGGGTATCAATATTCGAATAGAGAATTGTTATTAATCGATTTTGTTGAATGTTTATTTATTATTCAATATGTATGGTAAAGCGCACATTCGTTTTTTTTTAACACAATAAATTAGATTTATCTTAGAAAATTTGTATAAATATTTATTTTATGTAGCATTTAGTTTATTCGGAAAAAGAGAGAAAGTTTTACGGAGAAAAGTATGTAATTTTATTGATGAACTCGCATATTCCTTTTTTTGTATATAAAAATTAACTGGATTATTTTTAGGATAAAAAAACAAAAATTTAAAATCTTGCATTTTTACAGTATTGATAATTATGGTCAAAGAAACTTAAATTTTTCACGTGAAAAATTAAATGTTTTTCTGTTCAAAAGCGCAGAAGCCCCATAGAGGCTGCGACCCGGAGAAACAATCCCCCTTAAATCTGGCCCTGCCTGTTTGCGGTTAACTGATGGTCAGATTGATATGTTTTATTTATGAAGTTTTAATATTAGGTTAAGTGTAAGTGGCTGTCGGTTTGAAAACAAAATAAATCTGGCAATAATAAACAAATTCAGGTTAAATTTATATACTCTAATTGAGTAACAAACAGTATTATTAGCCTATTTCATAAAATAATTAAAATATTATATGTTTATATAATAATTTAATAAATATTAATAAAATAATAACAATAAATAAATATCATAAATCCGGTATATATATATAAAATAAAATATAGCACATGTAACAGAATACAAATTGGATGAAACATGCGGAACCTTCTAAGCATGGACGTAGCTAGCAATTTTTCCTAGAGGGGGAGAGCAGCTGACCAGCTGAATATATATAAATATATATATATATATATATATATATGTATGTGTATGTGTGCACACATATAATCGTATTATATTAAAAAGTTGATATAAAATTAATAACTTAAATAAATATGTAACGGAAATAAACAACAGCTTATTTAAAAAAGTGATTTATTTACAGATCACTTAATTTTCAAATACTAATATATGCATAGTCACGCAGGATATCTAACAGTGCTGGCTTTCAATTACTTAAAAGTCCTTTTCTCTTAGTGACTACGTTCAGACGATGCAACTTACTCGTACGTTAAGTGAGTACGGTCTGAAAGTAGTCACCGAGGGAGCTTTTAAATAATCGAAAGCCAATACTGATGACTACTTAGTCTACTGCTGCTGTAGTAGAATAGCGTGCAAAGTGTCGTCAGATGGTCTGCACGCGCTTAGGAAATTATTGTGATAATCACGGTGTCAATTTCGAAGTGTACACGTTTACATTTTTCAAATTTTTCTCGGTTCTCGGTATTATTACGGTTTAGATGAAATTTTCCGTTCGACATTTAGCCAAGTTGCTTTAATCAAAAATCGCTCATATTCTCCTCCATTTCTTGAAACGAGGACGAAGGGAGGAAACGTAAAATAAATAATTAGCTCGACAACAAACGAAATGAAGTATAAAATAAATACTACAATTTAAGGAAACGTTCTCGGGCATAGCCCACCATCAGCTAACAATACAGAGTGAACTAAAATAAAACTAAAGACACACTGCAGAGAAATATTATGATTTTATGCGCATATATAGGATCTTAATAGGCGGTTGATAGAGGAGTATAATCAGAGGCGGAAAATTTTTTACAAATAAATCAAAGCTGGTAAAATATATAAAAATTCCCGCCTTTGAAAAATTTGACGCATGCCCATTCGGCTAAGTCAAAAATTTATCGTTCAGTCATCCGACCAGTTGCCTTGTATGGTGGTGAGTGCTGGCTAGTTGCAAGGCGAGAAGAGCAGACGCTGCATGGGATGGAAATGCGCATGTTAAGGTGGTCAATGGGCATCCGGTTATCTGACCGGATCAAAAATGAATGCATCCGCGCAGCAGCAAGAGTTGCACCTATCCTAAGTAAACTCCGTGAGAGCCGTTTAAGATGGTACGGGCATGTACTACGTGCTCAGAAAAGTGAAAGTGGCTGGTTGCCATCAGTCGCGCATTCATTCCAAGTTCCAGGTAAATGACCGGTTAGAAGGCCAAGGCGAAGATGGCTTGAAGTAATCACTGCGGATCTCATTGGAGCCGGCATTGATTCAGGCCTAGCGGTAAACCGAAACAGCTGGAAACAATCAATTTGCACGGCAGACACCGCGCCAACGGGAAATTGCTAACGGCGAAGAAGGAGGAGAACATACAGAACAAAATTCGGAAAGGACTTCAATTTTTGTATTAAAAAGAGGTTATTATTATTAGGCATTTCATTGTTTAAGAGTAATTATATTTATGTTTATTCATATAATAATTTTCAACTGTATTCATAAAGTTTCCTTTATTATAAAATACCAACATTGTCACTGTATTTTCCAGTGAATTGATTTTACGTTCTTTCTTTATCAGATATTCGGCATATGAAGATTTAACATATGTTCTTTATTATCGAATGATTTCATATGTTCTCTATATCTGCATTTGATTTTTCAGCCTGTTTGACCAATACATGATTTTTCACAATCTGTGCGCTTTATTTCGTATATACCATTGTTTTCACAAATATTATTATTTTTTGTATTTAAAGTGTAAATTTTATTTCTTTATTTTTAGTTTTGAACGTTACTTTTAGTCCTTGTTTTTTAAATATATTGGTTAATTTCTATATATATTATTGTTTATAAATGTGAATGTTGTCCAACCTTCATTATAATTATTATTATTATTTGATTTTTGTATATACAAATATTTTGATTTTGGTTTTATTTTGTAGATTAATTTATCTATTATTTCTTCATCAAGCCATTTTTTTCTTGTTAAACTTTTTAATAATTTCATTTTTATTTCTTTTTCTTTAAGTCATTGGAGTGTTTAATAATTTATTTATTGCGACTATGCAATATGCAAAATTAAAGTTGATTCGGGCGCTTTGACGTTTTATGAATTATAATCAGCTATTGTTTGTTATATATATATATATACATATATATTCATATGACTTGCGATTATTTACCGGCTATGCTTCCGGAAGCCAATATTTTGAAAGGGTTGAACGGAACCACATGGGGTAAAATTTCGATTTTTTTCTTAGAATTGAGATAGATACCTCCGTAAGGTTTTTCTTTAATTTAACGGAAGGAAAAAAGAAAAAACTTTTGAACTGTAAAAAAAAACGAACACACGGGCGCCAATGACACCTATAGTGCCACACGTAATAGCTCGCCTCGGCAGAGCCTTGGGCTTTAATCACGTCTATTTAAAAAACGAATCTCCAGCGACCGTCGACCAGGATAACAAATAACAAATATTTCGTGCTGAAGCATCTCTCCCTGGCTGGGAGATCTCACAGAGGATTCACCACAACGTGTTCAAATCACCGAGTTATCGACACAATCGCAACACGTAGATTTTACCAAATTATACGAACAAATTCATCGACACGAAAGAAAAAAATAAAAATTAACGTACGTATAAAACCAATCTCGACCAGAAATTTAAAAGGAAAAAAAAGTGAAAAAGAACGGTATGCAAACGGTATAGCATCACCCGTATTTTCGGAACAAACAACGACTAGGAAAACGAACAGCGACATGCAACACTGCCTTGACTCGCTAATAATACGGTAACCAAACGACGACTATCGGCGACTATTAATTCAATACGATTGGTAAGATGCGAGAAGACACCGCGATATAATTAACGGTAAATTAATTGATAAAAGACTATCAGCATCCGAGCCGAAAGCTCCCATACACAAAGCCGCGACTCTACCTAATTTACATGTGTCTTCTCGCGGCTCTACTCTGCTAGCGCAGACCATACACATTAAGCCACTTCTACAGCCCCCAACACTGCGCGTGTCGAAAAATTCGACAAGAAGCGGAAATTACATATTCGGCCGTGTAAACGTCCTGGCCATATTCTCTGCTGACAACGAACAATATGATGATGCCGAGAGATTAAAAATTAATGATTTTAACCAGAGAAAAATTTCTAGCTCAACATCATCGCTAGATAGCGCCGTAAATACCGAATCCGTATCAATATATATGTAAACTCGTCTATTTTGGCCTCGCAAGGAGCTGTGCTCCTTGACCCCTCTTGCTTTCATTTCTGTCTCTTTCTCTCCTATACTTAGCATAAAATGATCAAAATTTACAACCTAATTCTTACTGGCATCAAAACAAAAAAAATAACATAATCACAAAAATCCTATCCTAACATTTAACTTTCATTACATAAAATTGTGACATTTTTTAAATAACAATAACAAAAATCCTACAAAATATAACAAACGTTACTTAAAATTGGGACATTTTTTCTAATGGGGGTTATCCTAAGAATTACGTTGTAATTAATATATATATATATATATATATATATATATGTATGTATGTATGTATATATATATATATATGTATGTATATATATATATATATATATGTGTGTGTATGTATATATATATATATACATATACACACTCACATATATATATGTATTGCTTTAATTAGAGTTATATTTGAAAAGTTGATTTTGTTATTTTCCTCTCTTTCCATAGTATATTGAATGTTTTTATGTATTTTATTAAAATCGTTTAGAATATTATTTTCAGTACTATTACGAGTACTATTTTTACCAAATATCATTAATGTGTCATCTACATATGTAATGTATGGCTTTTTATGTGAAGCATGTCCTTCATATATTTTTCTCCTAAATTTTCTAAAAATATTTTACTAACAATGCCTGACAAAGTCCATATAGCTAAACCATTATTTTAAATATACGCAGAATTGTTAAAATTAAAGTAATTTCCATCCGTCATCTGCCTATTGTATTGCTATATATACATAGCGGTTCCATTATTTTCTTTAGTTTTGAGTTTACTCTGAATTATTAGCTGATGATGGGCTATGCCCGAAAACGTTTCTTTAAATTGAGGTACTTATTTCAATTTATTACAGTAATTTAATACTTATTTTCGTTTGTTATCGAGGTAATTATTTATTTTATATTCAATAAGTATTAACAAGCAGGTATGGATTTATTTACATTTAAAGGGAGGAAACATTGTAAGGACAGCGGTATGTTTTTTAGAAAATATAATCAGTAAGAAAATGGGATGCAATGCGAACGTGGAAGAAAAATTTTATTAGATTCAACAAGGATAGCTAAGGGAATATTATAGGATACATGTGACATCGGACGTGCAAGAGAGAATAACATTTTTAAAGATAAGGGTGCGCTGTAATCTGGAACAGTACAGTGTGCAAGAAATGAGGAAGCAGACTCTACTAGTGAAAATACTCTAAAAACAATCACATGGATCTCTCACACCGAAGTCAAATCTGAATTTAGTATCGTCTAGTATATATGTTTAGACTTTCAGCAATGAAAAATAGAAAACGAAATATTAATTCGATTTATTTTGAATATTTAAATAAATTTGATTTTTTCCTTAATTTTAAAAATTCAATTTCTTCATTACCGTTTTTAAAAAAATATTTTCTAAAAACATTTTCAAACATACTTTTATTCCTCGGAGAAACTGATTTTTCTCTACCGCGTCAAAAAAGAAATACAATTGTGTCCTACCGAAATAACTTGTACGCGTCGAATGCAAAAATTTTAACGTTTTTATGCATTTAAAGAAATAAATTAATTGCGATTTATAGCTATGTAAAATTTTTCAAGAGTTACTACGGTTAAGCTATGCCCGATTCGATTCCGTTTTTCATTTCCGATGCTAAATTTATTTCACTTTTTCATTTTCCCAAAATAGTTTAGAAGATCCATTATAATTTTCTCCTGATCATTGGTCAAAAAACGTGAAATGCAAAAAGGCCGAATACAAAATTGAATGTATTACAACGGCAATATTGGCAAATCGGATTTTCCTTTTTTTTGGTACAGTTCGATAGATTAACGAATAAAACGTAAAATTGTGCAAAAAATTCAATAATTTTTGAATTTTTTAGGAAAACATTGTTAGGTAAGACCACCTTAGTGGATTCTGTGCGTTCAAAATGCTAAGTAAAATATAAAAATCACATGGAAAAGAGCGAACATTACGTAAATCTATGGCTAGAAATATTGAAATATTTTTTTCGAACGAGTTACTATTAATAATTATTTCGACTCAGTTTGGATGATTAGAGGCTAATAAAGATATATTCGGCATTCGTAGAATTCCTTAAAATAAAATCTCACTAAAATTTGTTTTGAGAAGTCTTGTCGGCATCGAATTCTTGATCGTCTATTTTCTTCAACTCCATTAGCAAGTTCAAAAAGTCGTTTCTAATCACCTTGTTGTCCGTTCTATGTCTAACCGTGTCCGTTATGAATTGTAATCGGTAAGACGCAGTCAAAGCAGTTTGAACAATTTTGGCGACCAACTCATTACGATACCCCTTAAAAGCATCTTAACATTCCCTTTAACAATTTTCTTACCAACCGACAAAAATTCTGCTTCGGTATTTTTCGAATGAAAACTATTTGCTTGGATTTCGAAAGCGCACGAGCAGATTATGTCTGTTGCGTATTGAGCGAATAGCTCCTTCACATCGAAATGTTCGGCTTTTTGATTCAACTGTTCTCCGATTGTGCCGTTTAGTTCATCCGAACATTCCTTCATCAAATGGAACATTTGCTTCATCTTGCCCGACGAGAATGTCGAAGTTAGCTTCGCTCGAACAGTTTTCCATCTTTCACCACACAAGTTGAACAAATGATGAGACAGCACATCGTCATCCGTACTAAGGTTTCTAAATCGGTCCGTAAAATATGAAAAATCTTTAGTTAGAATCGACCTAGTCAGTTCTGGATCTCGAACAAGTAACACCGGCTGATGGAAGTTAAAGTAGCCGGCGAACGGATGTGGTGCTAATTCCCGATAAATTGTGTTAAAATGATCTAACTTGGACGTACGCTGCAAGATAATTTCCTTTGAGTTGCCGAAAATTAGATTCGGCTTCAAATACGGAATTCCTTTTTCTGCCCAATATTCGAACCGTTGCTTAGCATATCGGTAAACCAATAATAAAAGAATTACAAATAGCAGGATTACATTTACGTAAGTCGAGTTCATTTCCGTTGTATTTGAAAATTAAAACGCGGTTACTGATCGCACTTAGTAACCGAATGACGCTAAAATACGTTCCCGTACATCATTCTATTTGTTCACAGTTTATAAATAAATTCACAATTACGACGTTTTGATGTGCTAAGAACTGGGCGTGATTGTTTGCGCTCACTCACTAATG
The DNA here is from genome assembly GCA_039619475.1 of Icerya purchasi. Lineage (NCBI taxonomy): Eukaryota > Metazoa > Arthropoda > Insecta > Hemiptera > Monophlebidae > Icerya > Icerya purchasi. The sequence goes on from CM077116.1 coordinate 417,858,976, forward strand.
CGTTTCCTATCATATTATCTTACTATCCTACGGCACACACAGCCGTACGCATGTGAACGTGTACAGAGAACGACGATTATTTCAGTACCTTGAACAGTATTATTCGGCAATTTTATGGTCGCGCCGTAGTTCAAGTGGAAGATCACTTGACATTTATTAAATGAATTAATTCAAGTGCCCCTATCAGCGATTAGACGGAATGATGTTACGCCGTGTCAAATGCAACCCTTCCTTCTGTTCTTTCTTCGTTTTAATACACAGAACGCAATTTTTGTTTACAATTTTAACAATGCAGTGACAGTCTGCTATCCACAGCTGTTCTACTTTGTCATGCACATGAAATGTGCGCTATTTTAATTACTTTTTTTTAATTCGAATCTTTCTTAATTACATTAGTTACTGAATTTACAGTTCTAACCGTTACTCGTCCGAATAAAATTCGAATAATTTTGCAGCGCGCTACATCATTGTGCAAATTAACAGCTTTTCAACGTTATAAAAATGTTCATACCTTATAATGCCTCCTTATAAGATTACACAGAGAAACGCCGTTTTTTTCAAATTTTGCTCGACTGTTAATGTAGTTATTATTATTATTATTGTTGTTATTATTATTATTATTGTTATTATTATTATTATTATTTAAAAAATAAAAACAATTTTCTGTATTTAATAATAATTATAAATACCATCGCCTACATTTTAATTATGTTTACAGATTTATACCAAAAGCAGAATTATCTTACATTTTATTTCCATTACTTTGTTATTTTCTTCAGAATATTATTTAAAAACTACTTATTTATATTCTTACACATTATAACCACCACTATAAACCAACATTATAATTATTATGATTATTACTACTATTATTGTAATTACTATTACTGTTATCAATATTATTGTTATCTTTATTATTTTATTACTATTACTATTCTTATCCTTATTATTATAATTTTATTTTTATCATTTTAAATCACAGCTGAAGTATTCACAAGGAGTACTTTGGGAGTGGGGTATAGGTGAGATAAAACTTAAGTTAGAATTATCGCATATATCTATATATATTTAGGTGTACCTGTATGTGTATGTTTACTTATGTGTTGGTGTGTGTGTCACATATGTATATATGTGTGTTTAAATGTATGTAAATATGTGGATTCATGCACATGAGTATACATGTGTGCATATGTGTATGCATGTGTGGTGTGTGTGTATGTATTATAATGGATGTATGTATGTATAGGTGTATGTGTGTGTATGTATATATATATATATATATATATATATATTTATTTATGTGTGGACATGTGTGTATTTATGTGTATATGTATATTCAGGCATATTCAATTATAACTGTTTTTCTTATGTTATTTTTTACACTATAAAATCACTCGATATGCAAATTGTAAAGATGGCCTAAAAAATGGTATAAATATATGTAAGTGCATATGTATGCGTGCATGTGCTCATGCACATGTGTGTGTCAGCATACGTTTATTTACATACGTCAAAAATATATTAAAAAAAAAAAAAAAAAAAAAAAAAAAGATCTTAGCTATATTAATTACTGGTTTAGGTCATGTGCTCATACTTATATTCCGCTACTCGCGCTGCTTTTGCGCATATGTGGATCATTATATTAATGTTATAACTCTTTAATATTTAAAATATTATAAAATAAACAGATTTGATTTGATTATTATTATTATTATTATTGTTGTCACGTGCGGTCGTGTTTGCCGTCTCTCTGTATTTATCGTCAAATTTAAAAGTGCTTATAAGATTTTAATAATTTTGATTGATAATTAATAAATAACGTTTTAATTAACTTTTAAGTGACGTTTTCGGATTGACTCTATCTCTTTTGGTTCGCGAGATATAACGATTCAATTATAATTATTTTGAGTGAAGGGTTTCCGCGTTCAAATTGGAACAATTTTCACAGCGATCGTAAGAACGGTGATTTTCTGTTATTTATCCGTAGCAATGAATGCATGTTCTCAGTGTTGTGTGACATTACCGGTAAATGGCGATCACGCTGTTTGCTCTCGGTGTAGTAATACACACTTTAAATGTGGTGGTATATCGGCCGGCACGTGGCGGCAAAAGTCAAAGAAAATGCGATCGAAATGGGTCTGTCAAAACGGGCATTGCTATGTCGACAACGAGTTAGGAGAATAACAGGTTCCTATAATATCTGTTACTTTTGATCTAGTACAAGGTGATATTTAAAAACAAAATATAGAGTAACCGCAAATCGCTTAATAATTATAACTGAATTACAATTGTTTATATTATATAAGATATTATTACAAATTATGTTTCTTTTATATATCTGAAATATTATTAATAAAATTTTTATATTATCTAATTGCAATGACTTAAATTGAAAAAAGTAATATCTAAGATTGCTCATTTTAAAAACTCAAGTTAGAAACTTAAAATATTGTTTTGAAAAATGTACGGATTTTATGGTAATTTTATCGTAATGTGAAATTTCACTTCGTTTCCAATAAATTGTTAAGCCCTTTCGCTAAGTAGAATTGTATGCTATGTACTGCTTTTGTAAATCCGAGTAAAATCTAGAAAAAACAATACTTCAACATACATTTGAGATAAAGTTTATATAATTAATCATGAAGAATTTATTCCCAATTCTAAACTAATTCCTAGCTATTATATTTTCATTAAACGGACACTGTTAATAATGGCTAAATTTGTTACCGGCAAAATTTTTGACAGTAAAAATTAATATTTGATAAAAATATAAAGTTTTTTTAAATAATACATTTTACACAAAAATAAATATATAAATGAGAGAATAGAGGGAGATATATAAATATACCCAACATGTTCAACCTCCGCCTTTACATTTTCCTATATGCTACTCTTTTATCCCCTCCCCCCTAAAAGACAAATCCTGGATGCGCCAATAGTAATAAATTTATGTATAGCATATTAAAAGATTATCAAAACAAACATAATAATTGTGCATGCTTCAGTTTTCCTATGACGAATATTTTTTGAAACATTCTGGACACTGTAATCAGGAAAGCACTTAATTTTCTTAACTATCATTTCAGCTTTACAACCAACTTTTTTTATAGGCTGTAATCGAAATCTTTTTTTCCTTACTGAATGATCATTCTGCAAAATGTTTTAAAATATAAGTAACAAACTTATATTTTATTATTTAACTAATGTTTGTTTATAATTTAAAAATAAAAAATTTACTAATTCAGATGCTTCTTGTGATCTTCTCTCACTATATTGTGGCCCATGAGTACATTGCATTAGTGTTGTGGTAAGATTTATAAATGGCACACCAAACATAATAATGTCCTTATTGCTCCATGCTAACCTTTTAAATTTACAGAAATCGTTAATAAAATCTCATTTTCATTATATGATACCGAAAATACTATTTTTAGAATGCAACATACTTTTATTTTTCCGTGAAGTCCTAATAAAAAATGTAAAACCTTTTGATAATAAAAATTTATTAAAAGTTTGAAAATTACATTCTTCTTCAATAAAGAACGAAAAAGAATTTATATTTTCACTAAAGTTGTTTAGGATTTGAAAAATTTCTTCATTTTCAAACATTTTATTTAAAAAACAGGAAAAACAACCTCAGAACAATAACAACAAACCATGAAAAATACTAAATAGCGAAACTAAAATTTGTAGATGGGTGAAGTTGTGAAATTTAAAATAATAGAACGAATGTTAAAAAGAACAAATATGATAGTTAACAAAAATAACAGATATCATAGGAACCTGTTATTCTCCTAACTCGTTGTCGACATAGCAATACCCTGTCAAAACTATCGAGACGAAAACACACAGCCATCCGCAACACCCCCCGCGAGCCCGATTAACAGCAGTCAAAACTGGGTGATGCTGCTGACAGCCATCAGGGACGATTTGGCCACACTGACTCAGCAAGTAACGGATCTTAGCAAGCAGCTAGCAGATCAGATGCAGGCGAATGCCGCTCTAAAGACACGAGTAGATAACCTTGAGCAATATACACGGAAAGACAACGTAATAATAACAAATATTCCGGTTTGCCAAAATGAAAACCTTGAAATCGTCAAAAAAATCGGCGCGGCAACTGGAACAGCTATTTCTAACACCGACATTAGTGCCTGTCACCGCTTGCCAAAAACGCCGCAACAACAGTTCCCTAATATAGAGGTAAGGTTTTGTCGTCGCACCATCAAGCAAGATCTTTTAAAGAACAACCGTCGAGTGCGACCAACTCTTGATAAAATTGGGTTCGATAATAACATAACGGCAGCAAATCACCAGTTCTTCGTTAACGAACATTTTTCCTTCGAAAATCACAAACTGTTCTTGTCTGCCCGAACGCATCACGGCTGGAAATATGTGTGGATAAGGGAATGTAAAATTCTCGCAAGGAAAAGTGACAATACCGCATAAAATCAGAAGATCAAATTATTGGCCTAAAAAGTAATTATAATGCATGACTATTTATAGTAATTTTAATTCTTAGCCGTAACCATTTACAATCATATTTTACTTGTACTTATCATTCAATCCAGTTACCTCTGCCTAATCTTATATTATTACAAATTTCACTCTTTGGTTATTTCTTACATAAAAACTTAGGACAAATTTATTTTTTCCCCAAAATCCTCCACTGTTTTATCTGTTTTATATTGCCTCTCACGATCTTTCAATTGAATGTGTTATATTATATACTATTCTCTAAAATCAATATTCGATACTTCGATTTATTCTATTCTTATTTCATATTAATTAATTATTACAATTTATATTATTTTGCTTAAGCAAGCATGAAAAACACAGACATCTTGATGAATTCCAAAAAATTAAAAATTTTACTTCTTAATATCCGAAGCTTACGTAAACATTTTAACGATATAAACACATTACTAATACAAGAATTAAAAAATTACAACATATTAATATTTACAGAAACCTGGTTGTATGAGGAGGAAATAAATAGATATAATATCCCGAGCTTCATTCTACATGCGCAATGTCGCAATGAAAGAAGATCAGGTGGAGTAATTGTATACATAAATGAAAAATTTTCATATAAAAACATCGATTTAACAATCACTACTGGAAATATAGTAGGACTAATAATAAATCTTGAAAATAATAGCCATATAGCTCTTATAGCTATCTATAGATACTGTGATTCAAATTATAATGATTTCGTCTCAGAACTAAGCAATATAATTAATAATCTTCCTATAAATTCGATAATAAGTGGTGATATTAATATTAATTTATTAGATAATCGAAACTCTGGTGAATACGTAAATCTCTTACATTCAAGTGGTTTCACTAATGTAAATACTAAACCAACTTTTAGGCGCAATGGTGATACACATATTTCCTGCATCGATCATATTTTCATTCGAGGATTAGGTACTGATATACTAAACCCAAATTTTAATTATAATCTAATCGAATTTGACTTCACTGATCATTGTGGTATAAGTTTGGATTTGCCACTATTAAACATCGGAAATCTTAAATACAAAAAAAGCAGAGAATATTTTTTTGATAAAAAACTATTTAAGTAAGTATGATTTTTCTGCAATATATAAAAGCTGTGAATCCGTTAACGACAAATTTAACTGGTTTATTGAAAAACTAACAATGATTATAAATCTCTGTAATAAAATAAAAACTCACAAAAATTACAAACACCAAAGATCCCCATGGATAACCTCCGAAATTTTGCAATTAATTAAAATTAAAAATGACGAGTATAAATTATCTATCCAATTTCCAAATAATCCATTATTAAAAACCAAATACAAAGAAGCATCAAAAAAAGTCCAACAAGCTGTGAGAAAAGCAAAAAAAATTTATTACACGAGTATTTTAGATAAATGTAAATCAAAACAAAAAAGTTACTGGTCTGTAGTCAAAAACACAATTGGCCAAAATGACAAAAGAATTAAAAATATTTTGGTTGGAAAAGATGATGGAAATGAACATAAAATTGCAGAGTATTTTAATAATTATTTTGAAAATAGTGTTCGTAATATTGTTTGTAATATTCCAAACGACGTTCTATTGAACAAAGATGATATAACGCTATCTTCAAATATAAACTCTTTTGCGATTTTGGATTTCTTAAATGATGATATTAAACATGCAATATTATCCTTACCTAATAAATCTTCCTTCGGTTACGACAATATATCAATAAGATTAATAAAGGAAAATATAAATTTCTTTGTTTACCCTTTAACATACCTATACAATGAATCTGTTACTGCTGGTGTTTTTTCCTGAAATACTAAAAACTGGTATTATTACACCCGTCTTTAAATGGGGAGATAAAAAACTAGTATCTAACTATAGACCAATTTGTATTACATCTACTATAGGAAAAATTTTTAAAAAATGTATGGAAAAAGTTGTGCTGAAATTTTTGCAAAGTATAAATTACTTCAGTACTAACCAGTATGGTTTTCTACCAGGTAAAGGGACAGACGATGCTTTATTTGAACATACATATTACATACATATCTAAACATTTAGAACAAGGAAGATCAGTAGCGGCAATATATTTTGATATACGTAAAGCTTTCGATACTGTGGACCATAATATACTCTTAAAAAAATTGTATGCAACCGGTTTTAGAGGTAATATTTATAACTGGTTTAGAACTTATCTAACAAACAGAAAAAATACAACAAAGATTAACAATGTACAAAGTGGCGGTGTATTACAACATTTTGGTGTTCCACAAGGTAGCATCTTAGGCCCATACTTATTTTTGATTTACATAAACGACTTATGTAATCTAAATGTGACCGGAAAAATTTATAGTTATGCAGACGATACAGTACTAGTAATGAATTTCGCCAGAACGGCTTCAAATATTAATCCAGAATGACGTAGACAAAATAGCCCGATGGTTGAATAATAATAAATTAGTTTTAAATGAGAACAAAACGAAACTGATGATCTACCCTCATCAAAAAGGACAATTATGGGAAAATTTTGAGATTTTTTGTGGAAACGGAGTAAAAATAAATAGAGTGTATGAAATTAAATACTTAGGCATAATAATTGACAGTAAATTAATCTGGAATAAACAAACAATATTGGTTGAACAGAAATTAAGAAAATTAAACTATATCTTCTATTATCTAAATAACTTCTTTTCTCCAACACAATTACAACAATTTTATCTAGCCTTATACCAACCTGTTTTGGGATATGGCATCATACACTGGGGTGGAATAGCTGACTACCACTTAAAATCTATTACAGCTTTACAAGGAAGAATGCTTAAACTTATCGGGCAAGTTTGCTAATAAAGATTTATTGAGAATACAAGAATTATATAAACTACAACTTCTAAACTTTGTCTACAAAAATAAAATGAAATTTAATATAACACAGCCAGAAGGAATTACAAGATCTTCAACCTCAGAACGAGCAAATACTCCTCATTTTAATAAATATCACACGCGTATACAATCTTTATATAGAGGTGCAGTCTAATACAATGCATTACCGCACACATTAAAAATTCAATTAAGAAACTATAAAAAAAGACGAAAACTTTTGACTGATTACCTTCTGTTTGTGAAAACTTAAATCTGGATGTCTACGTTTAAGACCAAATTATTATTATCACTACTACTATTACTATTTTTTATATATAATGTGTGCGTGTAAGAAATAATAAATAAATAAAATAAAAGAGTTATTTTATGAAAACGCTATTATTAATTAATAGAAATATAATTAGTACTCGTACATATTGCCAAATTACGCTAAATTGTTTTACACATATGTAAATATCGTTACTATTGTAAAAATCGTTTATTTTATTAAATGCTAATTATGAGACTGCATTCATATTACACCTTGTTTCTTACCATATTTTAAGCGCTAAGTTCATGTCACAAATATCCTTTATTTTTATTCTTTATTTTTACTTTATTTTGTTATCTTTTGTTTGTCTCACTTTTATTTTACATACATCAATGTATATTGTAATTCGAAAAATTAATTATATTACCATATGAATCCACTACTCGCGCAAAACTGCGCATTTGTGGAAATATTGTAAAATAATAATAATAATAAAGTTTGATTTGATTTGATTATTATTATTATTATTATTGTTATTGTTATTGTTATTGTTATTGTTATTGTTATTGTTATTGTTATTATTATTATTATTATTGTTACTAGCTGCCCGCCTCGGCTTCGCACAGGTGGTGTACCTAATGAAAAAAATGAGACAAAATATTCCATTTACAGTACGACCATGTAATGAAATAAAATTACAATTAAATAATTCGACTATACTTTATTGTAACGTACAATATTTTTCGTTTTTCCTTCCGGAGAGAAAACAAATAGCGCCGACGGTTTGCCGACTCTCACGGCAATTCAAGGTTTATTTCACACATTTCTAACGATTGATTTTGGGATTTATTAATTGTCATTGCGAATGCAAGATGCAATGGAAACTGGACACGCTTAAATTCAAAAGGAAAGTCGTTTGGCATTAGTGGCATTCTTGGAATAAGCACAACCTCGCATTTGAACTTTCCCATGAGTATAGGAGCTTCAAACAAATTTTTCATAATTTTTTTTAACAACGAGTAGTGTTCCATTGCACAATTTCGGTTGATTCAGATTGCGCAGCATCATTATCACCAAGTCAACCTTGAGCCGTAAATTGTGTGGCGGTAATCCAGGCAAATCCAATGAATTTAGGAATTCAGTTGGATAATTGACGACTTCATTTGGATCGGTAATGGAATCGATCGATTTAAATGAATGCATTTGTTCATCAATTTGACTGAATTTTTATATTCAAATCATCTACATCCTTATATTTTGCTGCTAAAATGGCTCGTTCGCCAACCAAGCATGGTTTTTGTAATTTGCACAAATATTTGGGAACACTTTCGATATTAATTCTTCCTTTGACGTTGTGAATTGACAAAAATTTAATGGAAACGAAATGAGGCTAGTAGAAGTGTCAACGTTAATTTTACCACTTCCAATGTCTTTTAATTCCTTTGAAAACATTTCCGCTGTTATGTCATTTTGTAACGACACTCGCATATTTGTTTTTAACTCGAGATTTTTCACGTATCTCCATAAATGTGATGTCTTTAAGCAAGCATTTATCTCATCAGCAGCTGTTGATCTGGGAATGGCTGGCAGCATTTGGCGAAAATCTCCAGCCAGTAGAATCATCGCGCCTCTAAAGAGCTTCTGATTGCTGCACAAATCTCTTAATGTTCGATCGAGTGCCTCCAATGCTCGTTTGTGCGCCATCGTACACTCATCCCAAATTATTATTTTACAATTTTGTAGCACTTTCGCTATTCCTGATATTTTGGTTATATTACATGTCAGTTCATCTATTGTTTGCAAATTCAACGGCAGTTTGAGCGCAGAATGAGTGGTTTTGTTCTTGCAAATGGATCGCTTGCACACGTCTCCAAAAAACGTATGCCAACGATGTCACTGGTGGTTGTTCAGCATTTTGCGCTGCGTTATTTGCCGTGAAATAAACTCGTTGTCCATTCTCCAGGTGAACAGCTAAATGGATTGCAGTGGGATGACGTTCGTGTATGGAAAATGAATAGATTTTCCAAACGGCCTCATTGCTACTAACATATCTTCCCATCTGATATTGTGAAACTTCATCATTACTATTTGGAACTACAATACCAAATACAGCCATGTCATTTCCTTTCGTGAAGGGCTTGACCGAATTGCCGATGTTAATTTACTTTTAGTTATAAATGTTCCTTATTTAGAAATAGTTCTAAGATTGTATAAACCATACAGTTCCATTTTTTATAAAAAAAAAAAAAATTTATCGTCAGCGTAATCGATTGTTGGATCATAACTAAACGGCAAACGTTCATAGGCAATTGTTACGTCTGACCGTCTGTTTTGTTGCCTCTCGCCTGAACTTGACGGTATGGGTTCTTCCAGAGCCGTGGTAGATCTCGCTTGAGAAATTCGAATTCTGTTTGTCTCCAAACGCTGCTTACGCTCTTCTTTAGTTTCATTGTCTCAAAGATTATGAATTCGGCTTACGTTACGCGTTCGCTGACCGCTATTTTGACGTCTAACGCCTAATTAAAAATAGCCGAGTGAAGAGACCAACACAGAAAGACATCGGGTATGCTGGTGATGCGAAAATATATATTTATGAACATTTAACTCGCGACAACTTCCGACTGTTTACAGCAGCCAGGAACTTACGAACAAAGGGCGGGAAATATGTCTGGGTGCGAGAAGGAAAAGTTTTCGCACGCGAAGATGAGAGTTCAAGACTCGTTAGAATCAACTCCATCGAGCAGATCGAGAAATTACAAAAAAACGAATGACTATTATTATTTACTGACTTATCAGCATTTTTTGTATATTTAAGATGTATTGATCTATTAATATGCTATATTTATAAGTATAGAGGTGTTTGGAAATCAGCTTATATGGATAAAGAGCTACAGTTAATGACTTATTCACGCAGCCGTTCTTCTCGGACTATCTGGCTCTGGGTATCTTTGCAACTTCTTCTCGTTTTATTTCACACTAAACTAAATAACTCTATTTGTCTAGGTTCAGGAGTGTATGTTTCTTACTTTTATTTTTCTTTTACTTCTTTTATCGGAGAAATTTGTACTGTGTTGTGTTATGTAAAATTAATCTCTGCATGTTACTGATTAATGACTGTTTTTTTTTTTGCACTCAGTTGTACAGTTTGCTTTATTACGTAGTTTTCCAAAATGCACGCTATCGCATGGGTGTAACAGGATATTTTAAATATAAAACCTTAACCATAACAATAACATCTGGTATTCTTTTAATCGCTATTTCCGTGTTGCTCGTACCTAACTTTATATTAATATTAAATACTATTTTACAGATAACATCCCAGTTCGCCACGGTTATTACCAAACCTGTAACTCGATACCGTCGTTTTTTCTTATGTATTTCTGTAATTACTATTTTAGTATTAATCGTCCGCTGTAATATTTATTTTATTTCCATATCCCAACTAAGTGGATGCTCCAAATCTTAATTTATTAAATCTAAATGTAAAAAGTATACGAGCGCATTTTAATGAGATCTTAGTTTTCTTGAGCGATTCAGACACCGACTTTGATATCATGTTATTTACAGAAACTTGGGTTTTTGGTGACGAGCTTTATAAGTTTAATATCCCCGGTTATAGATTATTTGCTCAATGTAGGGAAGACGACCATTTAACTACTTACACACTTTTAATTAATTTCAGCCCTCATTATTTTAACTTAACTACACACTAAAATAGGATAAAAACTTAATAAATCATAATGAAAGCAACAGAAAAGAAACAAATAATTCGTTTATTAAACTTAAATATTAGCAGTTTGCGCAAAAAACTTGACGAATTTTCAATATTTCTCTCTGAGCAAGTTGCAGAATACAGCATTATAATTCTAACAGAAACTTGGCTATATGCTGATGAAATTGTTAGGTATAACATTCCGGGATATAATATGTTTGCACAGTGCAGAGAAGAAAAAAGATCAGGTGGAGTAGTTATTTATATTAAAGACGATTTTAAATTTGTACATAGTGAAATTAAAATATCAACTGGAAACATAGTTAGTGGTATATTACATCTAGATAACAATCACCGTGTTTCTGTTGCAGGAATCTATCGCTTTTGCGATTCCTCTTTAAATAAATTTAATAATGATCTGCAAAATATTATTGACTTATCGCTAAATACTGCTATCATTGCGGCTGACTTAAATATCAACGTATTAGATGCGAATAAAAACTCCGAATATCTTAATGTGTTATCTTCCAATGGGTTCATTAACATTGTAAATAAACCAACTTTCGTTAAACATAAAGAAAATTATTCATCATGTCTCGACCATATATGTATTCGAGGAGTTGAGCAAGATCAAATGAATCTGAATTCAGATTATGAAACTGTAAAAATTGCTTTTTCGGACCACTACGCAGTTAGCGCTAATATAAATATTGAGTATAACTACCACGCGAAACAAATACATAGCTATTATTTTTTCAACAAAGATCTTTTTCGAAATTATTTAACCTCCACAAACACAGAGTATATTTATAGTAGTACCGATGATATCGATCAAAAATTCGAATGGTTTGTTACAACAATTAAAGACGGCATATCACACTGTAAACGTTTAAAACACTTACGGAAAGAAAATAGTAAGCGACCCGAATGGATTAATGAGGAGATCTTATACTTAGCACGGGAGAAAAATAGACTCTATAAGCTACAAAAATCGAATGTAAGTGCAAATACCTCAATAAAAAATAGATACAAAGAAGCATCTAAAGCAGTGCAAAGAGCAGTAAGAAAATACAAGCGAGAATACTCTCAAAACTATTACAAAAATATGGCAGTGATCAGAAAAAGTATTGGATGCTTGTCAACAATGTGTTACACAGGAAAAATGCTGCAATAGATGAAATTGAAATTGAGAAGTGCAAATTTAATGTAAATGACAATAAGAGTTTAATTGCAAACCATTTCAATAAATACTTCATAAACTCAGTAAATGCTCTAATAGAAAAAAATTACACAACAGTAAGCACTTCTGATAGTAACACTAACGAATTAATGCATAGTATAAATTCCTTTGCGTTTGTAGGTTTTCTCAAGTGTGACATAAAAAAAGCAATATTATCGTTAAAAAACAAAACGTCCTTCGGCTCAGATGAAATATCGATAATGCTAATTAAAGATAATATAAATTTTTTCATAGAACCTTTGACATATCTCTTCAACAAATCATTAAAGTCAGGTAAATTCCCCGAAATTTTAAAATTGGGTATTATCACTCCTGTACACAAAGCTGGAAAAGAAACAGACGTCTCCAATTACAGACCGATTTGTATATTACCTACAATAGCAAAAATTTTCGAAAAGTGCGTAAAGGAATTACTAGTAAATTATTTACATCGTATTAAATTTTTCAATGAAAATCAATTTGGCTTTGTGCAAGGAAAAGGGACCGACGACGCTCTGTACGATCATGTGACTTACATTGCACAAAATTTAGAGTTAGGACGCGCGGTAGCAGCAGTATACTTAGACTTTCGAAAGGCATTTGATCTGGTTGACCACAGTATACTACTCAAAAAACTGTATGAATGCGGCTTACGAAGAAATATACATAACTGGTTTAAATCCTATCTCACTAAAAGAAATTATGTCACAAAAATAAACGGGCTATGGAGTTATAGTTTAACTCAGAAATTCGGTGTTCCACAAGGCAGCATTCTTGGACCCTACCTATTTCTAATATACATTAATGATTTATTAAATATAAAAATTTCCGGGAAAATTGCCTGTTACGCAGATGATACAATATTAGTAACACACTCCCGGTTTCCAGAAATCTTACAAAACTTAATACAAAATGATGTAAATATAGTAGCAAAATGGATACGTGCAAATCGCTTAATTTTAAACACTGATAAAACAAAATATCTGTTATACACATATCAATACCAAATTAACTGGGATAGTTTTCACGTACTATTTCAAAATCAACCGATAGAAAGAGTAAAAGAGGTTAAATATCTGGGAATTTATTTAGATCAAAAATTAACCTGGTACAGACAAATTACGCATACCTCAATAAAGGCAAGAAAAATGAGTTATCTCTTCTATTACCTAAAACAATTTTTCTCCGATGCACAGTTATACAGATTATATCTATCATTATATCAACCGGTTATATCTTATGGAATCATACATTGGGGGAAAACAGCTTCAAGTTACATTAAACCATTACAATCACTTCAGAAAAAAGTTATTACAAACATAAATAATAAAAATAACAAAAACAAAAAACTATTAAACCTCCAACAACTATACCAAGTTCAATTATTGAACTTTGTATATAAAAATAAAAAGAAATTCAATATATCAACCAAGTCAGGAACTACAAGAGCATCGGGGGTAGAGAAAGCGTGTATACCCAAAGTAAATAAACAGCACATGAGAAATCAAGCCTTCTATGCAGGTTCCGGTTTTTTATAATACATTACCAGAATCAGTTAAGATTCATTTGGCGAACTACAAAAAAAGGCGCAAGTATATTATTAAACACGTTATGCAGTGAGGAGATCTCTAGCAGTGTAATTTATGTCCCATTTAACTATACATATATCACGCATAATAAAACCAAAATAATCTTAAATCAGATAATTGCATAAAACTTGTGAGATAAATACCCCTTTGAATACTCCTATTAGTTTACGACGAAACTATCTTTATAGCAGAATAAATTCGCTAAACCCATGCAGTACTCGAAGTATTTTCAAAATGATTTCACTTCTCCGATATATTAATAACGATAAATAAACATAACAGTAAGCATACTACTAGGTACAACATCTCTCAATAAATAAACTTTATAGAACAAACACTAAACCAAAAAACTACAATAAGAAAATCAAACGACCAAAAATCACAATACTTTAAATTACATCTAGCCTTATACCAACCTGTTTTGGGATATGGCATCATACACTGGGGTGGAATAGCTGACTACCACTTAAAATCTATTACAGCTTTACAAGGAAGAATGCTTAAACTTATCGGGCAAGTTTGCTAATAAAGATTTATTGAGAATACAAGAATTATATAAACTACAACTTCTAAACTTTGTCTACAAAAATAAAATGAAATTTAATATAACACAGCCAGAAGGAATTACAAGATCTTCAACCTCAGAACGAGCAAATACTCCTCATTTTAATAAATATCACACGCGTATACAATCTTTATATAGAGGTGCAGTCTAATACAATGCATTACCGCACACATTAAAAATTCAATTAAGAAACTATAAAAAAAGACGAAAACTTTTGACTGATTACCTTCTGTTTGTGAAAACTTAAATCTGGATGTCTACGTTTAAGACCAAATTATTATTATCACTACTACTATTACTATTTTTTATATATAATGTGTGCGTGTAAGAAATAATAAATAAATAAAATAAAAGAGTTATTTTATGAAAACGCTATTATTAATTAATAGAAATATAATTAGTACTCGTACATATTGCCAAATTACGCTAAATTGTTTTACACGTATGTAAATATCGTTACTATTGTAAAAATCGTTTATTTTATTAAATGCTAATTATGAGACTGCATTCATATTACACCTTGTTTCTTACCATATTTTAAGCGCTAAGTTCATGTCACAAATATCCTTTATTTTTATTCTTTATTTTTACTTTATTTTGTTATCTTTTGTTTGTCTCACTTTTATTTTACATACATCAATGTATATTGTAATTCGAAAAATTAATTATATTACCATATGAATCCACTACTCGCGCAAAACTGCGCATTTGTGGAAATATTGTAAAATAATAATAATAATAAAGTTTGATTTGATTTGATTATTATTATTATTATTATTGTTATTGTTATTGTTATTGTTATTGTTATTGTTATTGTTATTGTTATTATTATTATTATTATTGTTACTAGCTGCCCGCCTCGGCTTCGCACAGGTGGTGTACCTAATGAAAAAAATGAGACAAAATATTCCATTTACAGTACGACCATGTAATGAAATAAAATTACAATTAAATAATTCGACTATACTTTATTGTAACGTACAATATTTTTCGTTTTTCCTTCCGGAGAGAAAACAAATAGCGCCGACGGTTTGCCGACTCTCACGGCAATTCAAGGTTTATTTCACACATTTCTAACGATTGATTTTGGGATTTATTAATTGTCATTGCGAATGCAAGGTGCAATGGAAACTGGACACGCTTAAATTCAAAAGGAAAGTCGTTTGGCATTAGTGGCATTCTTGGAATAAGCACAACCTCGCATTTGAACTTTCCCATGAGTATAGGAGCTTCAAACAAATTTTTCATAATTTTTTTTAACAACGAGTAGTGTTCCATTGCACAATTTCGGTTGATTCAGATTGCGCAGCATCATTATCACCAAGTCAACCTTGAGCCGTAAATTGTGTGGTGGTAATCCAGGCAAATCCAATGAATTTAGGAATTCAGTTGGATAATTGACGACTTCATTTGGATCGGTAATGGAATCGATCGATTTAAATGAATGCATTTGTTCATCAATTTGACTGAATTTTTATATTCAAATCATCTACATCCTTATATTTTGCTGCTAAAATGGCTCGTTCGCCAACCAAGCATGGTTTTTGTAATTTGCACAAATATTTGGGAACACTTTCGATATTAATTCTTCCTTTGACGTTGTGAATTGACAAAAATTTAATGGAAACGAAATGAGGCTAGTAGAAGTGTCAACGTTAATTTTACCACTTCCAATGTCTTTTAATTCCTTTGAAAACATTTCCGCTGTTATGTCATTTTGTAACGACACTCGCATATTTGTTTTTAACTCGAGATTTTTCACGTATCTCCATAAATGTGATGTCTTTAAGCAAGCATTTATCTCATCAGCAGCTGTTGATCTGGGAATGGCTGGCAGCATTTGGCGAAAATCTCCAGCCAGTAGAATCATCGCGCCTCTAAAGAGCTTCTGATTGCTGCACAAATCTCTTAATGTTCGATCGAGTGCCTCCAATGCTCGTTTGTGCGCCATCGTACACTCATCCCAAATTATTATTTTACAATTTTGTAGCACTTTCGCTATTCCTGATATTTTGGTTATATTACATGTCAGTTCATCTATTGTTTGCAAATTCAACGGCAGTTTGAGCGCAGAATGAGTGGTTTTGTTCTTGCAAATGGATCGCTTGCACACGTCTCCAAAAAACGTATGCCAACGATGTCACTGGTGGTTGTTCAGCATTTTGCGCTGCGTTATTTGCCGTGAAATAAACTCGTTGTCCATTCTCCAGGTGAACAGCTAAATGGATTGCAGTGGGATGACGTTCGTGTATGGAAAATGAATAGATTTTCCAAACGGCCTCATTGCTACTAACATATCTTCCCATCTGATATTGTGAAACTTCATCATTACTATTTGGAACTACAATACCAAATACAGCCATGTCATTTCCTTTCGTGAAGGGCTTGACCGAATTGCCGATGTTAATTTACTTTTAGTTATAAATGTTCCTTATTTAGAAATAGTTCTAAGATTGTATAAACCATACAGTTCCATTTTTTATAAAAAAAAAAAAAATTTATCGTCAGCGTAATCGATTGTTGGATCATAACTAAACGGCAAACGTTCATAGGCAATTGTTACGTCTGACCGTCTGTTTTGTTGCCTCTCGCCTGAACTTGACGGTATGGGTTCTTCCAGAGCCGTGGTAGATCTCGCTTGAGAAATTCGAATTCTGTTTGTCTCCAAACGCTGCTTACGCTCTTCTTTAGTTTCATTGTCTCAAAGATTATGAATTCGGCTTACGTTACGCGTTCACTGACCGCTATTTTGACGTCTCACTGGTGAAATTTTCTTATCAATTCAATAACAATAAATAACACGATGATAAACCTCTAAAAACACACGAAACACACCTATCTGCTCGTAACGCGCAGTCCTTTATTCTAATTTGCTTGGCCTTGGCCTCCCAACGAGTCCATTTCAACAGCCCCCCCACTTTAATATTTTTTTTCCATATATAATGCAATCGTTTGTGCATCGTTTGTGCAGAAATGTGCACAAACTTTCATCGTTTGTGCACAACCCCATCCCGCGATATTAAAGAAAAATGGTGGGGGGGCTGATGAAACGTTGGCCCCCCCACTTTGAAATTTTTTATCAAAATATAGTGCAATCGTTTATGTATCGTTTGTGCAGAAATGTGCACAAACTTTCATCGTTTGTGCACATCCCTATCCCGCGATATTGGGGGGGGCTGTTAAAACGTTGCCCCCCCCCCCATTAATATTTTTTTGCAAAATATAGTGCATCCGTTTGTGCTTCGTTTGTGTAGAAATGTGCACAAACTTTCATAGTTTATGCACATCCCTATCCGCCACAATATGGAAGAAAAATAGTTTGGGAGTTGTTAAAATTTTATCTAACAAAATTAATAAAAAGTGGCTGATGAAGTTGCTGGAGTATTAGTTCATTACAAAATAATCGTTTAATACAAAAATCGAAACAAATATCATTTATAAAGCTGTTGATTATTTACATTTTTATTTATTAGGAAATTAATAGGTTTACTTTTTAATGTCTAAAATTAACGTTTAAAATTTATAAGTTGTAGTTTATTAATTTATAGTTTTGTAATACACCATGAATATGGGGCTGTGTTCTCGAAACACGTCGATGATTAATTTTTTATTTATATTTTCCGATA
This sequence comes from Icerya purchasi, assembly GCA_039619475.1. Taxonomy (NCBI): domain Eukaryota; kingdom Metazoa; phylum Arthropoda; class Insecta; order Hemiptera; family Monophlebidae; genus Icerya; species Icerya purchasi. Next base: position 417,877,314 of record CM077116.1, read on the forward strand.
AAGTTTAATTGTATGTTTGTTCAAAATAATATTTTCTTTCAATTTATCATAATTTTAGCATCCTTCATTCAATTACGTTAACCATTAAAAAAAATAAATACTGAGAATCACAAGTTCTTCCATTAAAAAAATTTGTCTAAATTTGTTTATTTTTCAAAAAATAACAGGTATATTAAAATATATAATAAACCTTTTTATAAAATCAGACAAAGAAAAAATATGATACAGGAGGCAGAAAAATAAGTATTAGTGTGTGTAAAACATTTACATTTAGTCACTGTAACAGTTATTTATTTTTATACAGATATAAGAAGTATAAAATGTTTCAATTAAAGGAATATTACAAAAAGTTAAATTAAAAGAATAAAAATAGTACACAACCAAATGTAATTGTGACACTGATTATTTAAAAAGCTTAATAAAATATATAATTCAACAATATTAGATCAAGAAATAGTTATTAAAAGTAATATTGCATATAAAATGAAAACATATAAAGAGAACGTATAAAATAAATCAAAATAATCAACACGGGTGAAATTGCTCATCATTGTAATAAAAGAGAAAACAAAAAAAATAGAAAATTCGAAGTATAACAAAAATTTGTATGGGCGATATAAAAATTTACTAATCGTATAAAATTATTTTTGAAAGTGTTGTGTGCACTATTTTGCATATACTACAATTTGAATATTAACGCCCTCAGTATTATTTACATTTACCACTGTTTCTTTTGTGTCATGATAGATCTGCCATGCATTTAGTATCTCCCGATAACTGTGGGCATGGTAATGGCCTATAGTATTATATGAAATCGTTGACCTTTGTTTATTAGTTGTTGTACAACCTCTCTTCTTAAATAATAAATATCTAAATTTACAGCTAGAGTTAATGACATTTTACTTAATTCTATTTGAAAATCAGCCAAATTGGATAAGTTAATTATATTAAATATTAAATGTACATTATACTCTGTATCGCTGTAATATTTTCTGCATCTGAATGAGAACATATATTACATAACTTGAAATAATTCATTTCTTCATGTAAATATTCTAATAGTTCTTTAGTTTTATCGATACTTGTGTTAATACAAACATCTATAACAATTTTACATTTTTCGCAGTTAATTTGAAAAGTAACTGATGGATCGTGAAATATTTTTTTACAGAGTGTATCAACAGGCTAGGCTGTTCCACTGAAAACAATGAAATATTATGTGGCATTAATTCTCCATTTCGATATTTAAGTAACATTTTTGCCCGTTTTCTATAAGTTTGTGTTGTGACACCACCGCGTAAAAGTGTGTACACAAGGTCATATAAAGCGTAATTTTCTTTTTTTCTAACCACAGATCTTTCGTATTGTGCGCTATCGCAATAACATACAGCTACAATTTCTTCTTCTTTTTATAGTGCCATACTCAGCTTCTGAGCATCGGCGACTACCTATTCGTACATCTCAGCCGTACAGATATAGGTAGTGTACTAGGCAATTTTAATATGCAACGCGGGTGACACGCTCAAGACTACATTCGGAACTAATCGTAGCCGCTTGTTATGGAAGAATAGCCAATCAGAAGCGAGTATTTAGTCACATGACCACGCCCACGTCTAACTGGCTCTCTAGAAGTCAGTATTCAGTCACATGAGCACACGCCCCCTTTATATCCAACTACCTCAGAAGACGTTATTTATTTACATGCCACACGCTGTTTTATGCAACTAATTGAGAGCCGCTTTTTAGTCAAATGTCCATCCCCCTTTTACATCAGTTCCTCCACTAAGAGTTCAACGTTCTACCCAAACTGCAACCTTCTATCGATTTAGTGTTGTTAAAATTGCCACACCACAGCAGGTTTTAAACCGTCAAACATCCTAATGTTTTCTCTGCAGCCATCATTACATGAGAAACTTACAGTCAATAACGCTACTTGAACATAATAATGGTTAGGGGGAAGAATTTAGCTAAGCAATTTTAATACTACTTTCTAACATGGCTAGCGATATTGCTTGAACTTCTACGCCGCTATAATCATAGAGTGCATCAAACGATAGGATTCACACCAACCGATGTTACACCCAGTGTGAAAGGGGAGATTGCACAGAATTTGTCCCAGGCGTGTGCAAAGGCTAATCCCGGTTATCGTCCGCTAATCATCCGAGGTATAAGGTCGGTGACATTGTTTGCATCAGTAAAGTACAAACTTGTCTAGAAAAAGATTATACTGCCCACTGGAGCGGCGAACTTCTTACTATAAATATGGTGGGCAACGCCCGGCGTTAAAAGATCATAGCTGACAGTCCATCGTAGCAGCGTTTTATGAACAGGAAATACAAAAGACCGTCTATCCGGACGTCTACCTAGTAGAATGCGCTATTCACCGTAATGCACGTAAGGCCCTGGTCACATGGCTTGGATTCCCAGCTTCTGAGAATTCGTGGGTAGACAAGAATAAAATCGCCAATATTTAACGGCTGGAAAAATAAAAAGTAATATACCAACTTGGCCGAGGGAGATGTGGGCCATTGCAGTAGCAGTAGTAGTCTTATAAAAACGTTTGCGCCTCCCTCAGCATTCCACTTGGATTCGGCCGGTAATTTAGATTTTCTAGGTTGCCGATTATTACATGTCGGTGGTGTAGCGCATCGACCAGACTGCTGCTGCTGAGCTGATTGATGATGAAGTAGTTAGTGGCAAACAGTTGGGGGAGTTATGCAATACAGGCTCGATATGTTAGAAGAAATGCAACAACAGCGTCGTCAACAACAATATTAAAACATTATTTATTTACTAACAATTAATTAATTAATTAGGAAACAGAATACTGGTATAAGTAAGTAAACAAAAACAACAAGTTGAATGTTCGTTCTGGGGGCCAGTGGCCAGGAATCCATTAATGGAACGGCAAATCGCCAGTGCGTTTTGCTGGTATTTTTTCCACCGCGAAGAAAATAAAAAAATTAATCGTAGAAAAACTAATAATCACTAATAATAATAGAAAACAAAAGGTCGATCGGCTTAGGAGGTGAGTCGCCACCAAATTAATTGGTGTAGTATCAGGAAAATGCAGTAGTGAGAGTTGTAGAAACACAATCCCTCGCGTCAGTTGCGCATGTGTAGTGGTAGGAGAAGGGTGTGTCGCACGCACGTTCAATTTTTCTATGAAACTAATTAATCTCTGAAAAAAAATAAAATAATACTCGCTGCTAAAAATACAAAAAATCGATCGGCTTCGAAGGTGAGTCAGAAAAAATTTCTGTCCATATGTCAGAAAAACACAGTGTAAAAATTCAAGAAAAACGTGCCATTGGCGGAACCCTAGCTATCGAGACCAGGCTCGACCAGTTTGAAGAAATACAGCAGATCCGCAACAGTAACATTTGTTAAACCACTATTTTTTTTTTTTATTTATTCCTTTATTTATTTATTTTTTTATTTATGTAATAACAATTAATTATTTCGTTGAAACGGAATATTCTCGGATGGTGTGTGCCTGTGTGTGTGTGTGTGTGAGGAAGGTTTCTTCTTTCGGTGCCATGACTGTTCTCGATCTTAGGCTCATTTGATGGCAAGCTTGATTAATTCTTTGTAGGCACCCCTATCCTTTGCTGTGTGGAACAGCTCTTCAACTCCATGTCTGCAGATTCTTGAACCAAGATAATCTTGTCGTCCAACTCTTCTTTTTCCTTCCACCTTTTCCATCAATGTATTCTGCAGTAATGTGTACTTCGGCCCACGCATTATATGACCGAAGTATTCTATTTTTCTTTTTTTAACGGTGTCGATCAACTCCTTTTATTTTCTCATCGTCTGTAGTACCTCAGAGTTTGTCTTCTTTTTGGTCCACGGGATTCCGAGTAAGCGTGTATAACACCAAAACTCGAAGACTTCTAATCTGTGAAGCGTTATAGACGTCAATGTCCACGTTTCGACACCATATAGTAATACCGACCAGACATAGCATTTCAGAGGTCTGAATCTTAAATCAAGGTCCAAGTCATGAGCTGTGAGTGTCTTCATTTTCATGAAGGCAGAACGCGCTTGCTCAATGTGACATCTAATTTCTCCGTCTGGGTCACCATATTTATTAATCCAGGCACCGAGGTATTTGTATTTATCGACTTGTTCTGGTCTGGTATTGTTTATCACTATGTCGATAGGGTGTGGGTCGTTTGAGATGGCCATTACCTTCGTTTTCTTCACGTTAATTATCAGTCCATATTTATTGCATACTTTTTCCACCGCTTTTGTTAATATAATTAGGTCTTCTGCACTTTCAGCCATCAAAACTGTATCGACCGCATATCTGATGATATTGATATTTTCACCGCCGATTTTAACACCTTCTTCTCTGTCATAATCCCTTATTCTGTTCTTAAAAATCTTCCTAAACCATTTTATGGAATCCTCGTAAACATTTTTAACTTTATCCTCTTTTCTGACTTCACTCCCCCTACATGGAACTCTTTCATAATTGTCTCCATTCCAAAGGATAAAGACTCTTCGGCTTTTCGCTCTATTTCCCTCGCTAGCTGTCTTAGGGAACTATTAGAATCCATGTTAAAAACAAACGTCTTGTTTGGTGGTTGGAGAATAGTAATGTATTTCCTAGTAATATGTATGGATTTCGTCCTGGCCGTGGTCCTTCCGATTGTGTTGCCTTTTTTCTATACCATATCTATAAATCATTCATCCAAAAGAGGTTCGCATTAGCCGCTTTTGTCGATATCTTAGGTACCTTCGACAGCGTTCATCTCCCAACTCTTCGAAATAAAATGTTCTCCATTAATCTACCTTCCCATTTCACTTCCTTAATTATGAATCCCTTCCAAAATAAAACCATTCGTTTAAATTCATCCGATGAGTCAATTACACGAAGAGTCTTCCGCGGTCTCCCACAGGGGTCTCGTCTTAGCCCTACTCTCTTTAATATATATATACTATTAATATCGCTTCACTTCCTATACCTTTTTCCTCTCTGTTCTTTGCTGACGACAGCCTTCTTTATACAGCTGCTTGTAATATTCCAGAAGCTCGCCATAGGCTGCAGGAGTCCTTATGTATTCTGGAAAGTTCCTTATCAGAAATATAATTGCTCCTTTAAAATCTTCATGTAATATTTTCACTTATCGTCCCTACAATCCAGCGTTAATTAATGTATCTATCAATAATCTGCGCCTACCCTTTGTTACCTCCTTTCGATATTTATGGATTTATCTTAATAGTCGACTATCCTTCTTGGAAACATATAAATTATCTTCATTCATCCACACTAAAACGGTTAAATATCTTAAAGACTTTGTCCTCTTCCAATTGAGACTCTATAAATCTATTATCCGCTCTAAGTTTGATTATAGTAGTTTTCTTTACGGTAACTCATCCCACTCTCTTTTCTCCAAATTGAATACAGTCCAGAATGCAGCCTTCCGCTTATGCCTCGGTGTTTTAAATTCCAGCCCTGTTTCGGCAATCTTGGTTGAGTCTAGTGTTCCTCCTCTCTCCCTTCGTAGATGCTATCTTGCCCACTGGTTCCTCATTAAGCGCGTTCTTATCCCCTCAAATAGTCTTGTCTGTTTATACTCTTCCCTATTGCAGGATTGGCGTTTTGTTTCCAGTAAAATCCAATTCTTTCCCAGGTTTACACTCGTCTATTTAAATTCGCTCGCTTTGTTATTTCTTTCGATAAACACCTATAATTTTCATTTCTATTTTTGTGACCTTAATCATCCTTTGATTCTGTTCTCCTTGTCTCCTGGTTTAAAGTCTCTTCCGCGCTCATCATCTATTAATAAATATAATCAGTTAGTAGCATCAGTTTTCCCGGACCACATACTCGTTTATACTGATGGATCTAAAATGGCCCAGGGGGTGAGTGCATCAGTCTTCATTCCAGCGCTTAACTACTCAAATGAATTTAAATTACCATTATTCTGCTCTATTTACTACGCGGAGTCGTTTGCAATTCTACGTGCCATTAGCTCTGTTCTGACCACAAAAATTTTTTTTTGGTATCTGACTCTAGAAGCGTTCTTGGTTGTATTTCCTCTGGTATTATTCATCCTTCTTCAGATCCAGTCATCCTACATATTTGATCCTTAATCTCTGTCCTTTGGGTTCCCAGTCATGCTGGGATTGATGGTAATGAGATGGCTGACTACCTTGCTAGTTCGGATTTGGTTTCCGGCCATCTTGTCCGGCGATTTCTCTCCTCCGAATTGCTAAGCATAGCAAAAAAAATTCAATTTGAAAATTGGAAATCTTTGTATGGTCTTTCCTTTACACTATTCAACCGTCTTCACCTTCATACCCTTGGTTTCTAGATTTTCCACACCTTCGTCGTTCTATTATATCCTCTCTTTGACACCTTCGAATTGTCACAGCTGTCTTCCTGCTTCTCTTTATCGGTTTGCTATTATTTCCCTTTCTCTCTGTCCCTTATGTGTAGATAATACATTCGATTGTGACGCTGATCTCATTTTCTTCGAGTGTACATCTTTATCCTCTGAAAGATTTATTCTATACTCAGATCTACTATCCCTCAATATCCCCACGCGGCACTATGCACCCTTTATTCTCGCCTTTCCCTCACTATCAGATGTTCCTGCTCTTGCTAAATTTTTGTCTTTAATCCGCGACCGTATAAACATTTAAGTAAGTACTTCATCCTCTTCTTATCTTAATATTCTGGTTCATCCACCAATTTTATCTGGTGGATTGTGGGTCTCTTTGTTCAGCCATAGTGGTACTCGGTCAAGGTGGTGTGTATCTTCCTGGGTCAGGATGAACTCTGCGCTATCTTTTAGCGATAATGCTGGTCTCCTCCGATGTAGAGTTGCTTTCTTTCTTCTCCTTAATATTTCGTAAGCTTGTCGTCTGTAGCTGCCGTTTGAATGATAGATAAATAATCACTTTGCTTTTCTGAACGGGAATTGCGAGCACTGCTTTGCAGTCGCAGCCGTAGTGTGAAATAAGGATTTATTGCTTCTTTTCATCGGACACTGCGTGCACTGCTTTACAATTGCGGCCATGTTGTTTTGATGAGGATCTTTTTGTGAGCGCTGACCAGAAATCGCAATCATGGATAACTTCTTCTCTTTTGATGGTGATTACATCGCATTTAGCTTTATATAGATAAGATATGACATGAAAGCTTCTTTTTTCTCCAGGACATTTTTTCTCTATACATTTATTCCCTTCGGACTGCTAGTTGTACGGGTTCTGAAATCTTTGACTCCTTTGTTATTTCCCCATAGTAGTTTTGACTGCCTCCTTCTTCCCTGAATAGCTCTCCTAGCGACCTAATTTTTCTTTTGTCCTACGTTCTTCTTTCTTGATGGGTAATCGACCGTTGCTGACAAGCCCAAAAAATTAAAAAAAAAACAAAATTCGAACGTTTTTGACGGTTCCTGGAAATTTTACCCTCCCTTACCAATCGGAATAACGAATTTTCGATTTTATTCATATTGTAATACTATTCAGTAATCATCATCATCTAGCTCACTCGAAGTTCCGAGTATGAGTTATCTTCTAATTCGGAGGAGAATTAGAGGATAGGATAGCAGCGCAATAGATAAGCACGTAAGCAGGAGCGCAACCTGGCTTCCGTGCTGCTGACAACGTGAGAAAGGTACCAATGGCGAGGCGAACCAAGACGACTGGCCTTTACTCACGTTAATGCGATTGTTCGCCGGCTGAATATTTCTATGCGACGCTAGCGCACTCGCACGACTACATTCGGAACTGACTATAGTCGCTTGTTATCGCGCTATAGATGCAGACCAAATGTGTCTAAACTGCTGTGTACGAAACTAGCGCCGTATAATTTTTAATAACGTTTTAATTCATAAATATATTTGATAACTGAATTTTTAAACGCCTGCAGATCAAAATTTGACTTAAATTGTACTAAAATTGCCGAAAATACACGTTTGTAGTTCGAAATGGAGCTTAAATCAAGCTGAAATTGATGGAAATATGTGTTTATATACGAAAATGGGGTCTTAAATTATGTTTAAATTGACGAAAATACACACTCGTGGGTCAAAATGGTGTCTAAATCATACTGAAATTGGCGAAAATATGTGCTTATAGGCAAAAATGAGGCTCAAATTATGTTTAAATTGAAGAATGTATACGCTTGTAGGTCAAAATGGTGCTTAAATAAAGCTGTAATTAATGGAAATACACGCTTATATGCCAAAATTGGACTTAAATCCCACCGAAATTGTTGAAAATATGCATCTATCGTTTAAAAAGAATTATATTCGCTGTTTAAGAAGGCAGATTTGTCCACTTATAGTTCAATTTGGTGTAGGTTAGAGAGGTGTTTAGTTGGTTAAGTAATCGTAAATACATCGTTAAAAGCATGTACAAACGCACAAAACAATTTGTAATAGGTTAGAAAATGGTGTTAAAATTGCTTAGCTAAATACTTCTCCCTAACCATTATTATGTTCAAGCAGTGTTATTGACTGTAAGTTTCTCATGTAATGATGGCTGCAGAGAAAACATTAGGATGTTTGACGGTTTAAAACCTGCTGTGGTGTGGCAATTTTAACAACACTAAAACGTATCAAATAAGTAGAAGGTTGCAGTTTGGGTAGAACATGGTGACATGGTGTTGAACTCTTAGTGGAGGAACTGATGTAAAAGGGGGATGGACATTTGACTAAAAAGCGGCTCTCAATTAGTTGCATAAAACAGCGTGTGGCATGTAAATAAATAACGTCTTCTGAGGTAGTTAGATATAAAGGGGGCGTGTGCTCATTTTTTTTTTTTTTTTTTTTTTTATATACAAATTACAACTGGCCAGAAGGCCATCCAGCAATTGGACTGTAACGCGAAAATAACTTGTTAGGGGTTAGCATCTAGCGATGGACCCCACTGAAATTTTAGTAACATAAAACTAGGCCAGATCAAACGGTCGACTACGTTTTAACCTTCGAACATCAAGACTATTATCAAGAAGATTGATCGCCAAAATGTTTGTGTGAGACTCCAAGCGGCCTATGTATCGCTTAGCAGCTCGCTTGATCTCGTCTTTCACATATGGGATATTTAAGTCTTGATGTAGAGTGTGGTTAGATACGTACCAGGGCGGTGAAACTATCAGCCTTATAGCCTTGTTCTGGAACCGTTGTATCTTGTTTATGTGTGTATCCTTTGCACAACCCCACAACATTAAACCGTATGTTCAAACGGGCTTTATAATTATTTTGTACACTAAGAATTTATTTTCCAATGATAAACTAGAGTACCTGCCAAGAAGCCAATTTAATTCTTGCAATCTTATATCTAGATGTTTTCTTTTTTGTGTAATATGCTTTTGCCATGTTAATTTGCGGTCCAAATGAATGCCTAAGTATTTTACATCTTTATCCTGGTCGATAACCACCCCATTTATTTCTAACGGCTGATACGTAAAATTTCGCAACGTGAAATCTACTTGCGTACATTTACTTTCGTTTACTCTAATACGCCAACGACTCAGCCAGTTTTCCACTTCCGATAAAGTTTTTTTCAATTTATTCGAAGTTTCACTATTGTCTTTACCGGTAGCTAATAGTGCTGTATCGTCTGCAAACGTAGCTGTTATCACGCTATTATCAACTGGAAAATCGGCAGAGTAGATTAAGTAAAGCACCGGGCCCAAGACACTTCCTTGTGGCACGCCAGCAGATACAGGATAGATTTCAGAATATTGATTTAGAATTTTAACATGGCATGTGCGATCTTCAAGGTAGGATTTTAAAAGAAGGTACAAAGGATGCGGCACTATTTTTTTAAGTTTATAAAGCAGACCATGATGCCATACCTTATCAAAGGCTTGTTTGACATCTAGGAACACGCTCATGTGACTGAATACTGACTTCTAGAGAGCCAGTTAGACGAGGGCATGGTCATGCGACTAAATACTCGCTTCTGATTGGCTATTCTTCCAGAATATACATATCCTACTTACTGAAGTTTATTGTTCTATTAATTCGTAATGCAAATTATTTATTCTTGTTTTCATCGTGATGGTGATTTTACATGTTTTCGTGATTGAAAGTTCATTAAAACTCATTTTTAAATGTCAAAAAAATTAAGCATTTCTTTTTTTAAATTCTTGTACATGAAACAATAAATTTATTCTGTATCTACGTATTAAAATTGTTTAGTCGTCAATATGCGTTTCGAAATTAGTATTAACGTAGTTTTAAGAAAAATAGCAGGAATGGTGATACTGCTTCGTGAGCAGGATTTCCTTCGGTGGCGATAACGTGTCAGGAATAGAAACGATTGTATCAGTACGGGTTTCGGGTAAAAAGAAACAGAAAAAAATTGCGGCGCTAAGTATTGCTTTCCTAGATTTGGACTTGGAAACATCCGAAAGCGGTCAAATCAAAAAACCATCCTATTTTTCGCACTATCAGAAATGCTTTTCTAATGATTTAGAGAACCTAGATCATTTTGCATTATTTTCGAGGAAGTTTTCAAAATATTTACGAGTTTTACGATAAAACGAAACGGTTTAAACGGCAATTAGGCTTCAAATCTTTCGTTTAATAATGCGACGTAAGTCTGATTTTCCTGTAAGTTTTGTAATTTCTTAAAAAGCTCATTTCTTTAAACCTTATAATTTCTCTTTCCCTCTACTGGTAGTAGTAAAGTTTACAGATTAGAGTTTCTTTTTTTCTTTCCCGGCTTTCCCTCTCATTCTCTCACCATTGCCGTCTATGCAATTATTCGGAGTAAGAGGAATCTTCTGTTTCCCTGTGGAAAAATTTCTGGGTACGTCCCGCGGCCACCGCTTTACTACAATATTTCGCTTTCTACAATTATTTAGGGAATCGCCCGTATTATAAGTTGGCGTTTTTCCGCTGATTAAGTAAAAAATGTTCAAGTTCTAACGGAGTCTTCAGTTTGGTACACTTAAAACCGGTGCCGAATGAATTAACTTCACGCCCCTAATAAATATACAGATTTAATAATGAAACATCAATGTTTTTTTTATTGCGTGTCTTAGTAATAATTATAAAATTTTTACGTGAGTTATACTAGTATGAGGAGATTTTTATGAACTTAAACATAGTTAACATTTAGGAAAATCGTCTTTTTTTCGTGTTGTTTTTTACGATCGTTTAAAATGTCTCAGTTGGAAGTTGTTCGTGCGCGTAGTGGCACGGTCCATCTTCGGCAAATTCGCTTACAACGTGACCATCTCCGGATAAGATCCATTTCGTTGTCAATAATCCTTCAACGCCGACCGGACCTCTGGCGTGAATCCTACCGGTAGATATACCGACTTCTGCTCCTATTAAGTAAGTTAGGTAAATTTTTAAATAACCATTCACTTTTACATAGTAGCGAAAACGAATACGCGATTCGCGGGAATGAAAATATTCTTGAAAAAAAATTGGAAAACAGAATATCGTTCTGGATTTCACCCTTTGTAATCGATATGTCTGATAAGCGGTAGAGGATGGACAAAAAATTCACATATTTCCGGATAGTTAATATTAGCTCTGAGGGACCGGAAAATCCGCAATTTGTTATTTCGAAAAAATTGCCCCTCTGAATAGCGTTACGTAGAATTATCAAAACAGTTTAATTAATTTTTGGTATTAACGAATTTAAAAGGATAATTATATATGTTTTGTAATGAAAAATTCAATGATGATAGATCATTAAATTTAATTTAATATTTAGTTTAAGTATTAATTCTTGAAATTTCAAATGTTTAGTAGTAATAATTTAAAAAGTTACGCGCTCATTGTAATCACATTGAAAACAAATTCAATAAACATTACGAAACAAAGAAGAAAGAAATTACATTGCACGATTGTATAATTTTACCTAACATTAGCGCACAGTATATTATAAATGAAGGAATGTTAAAAATTCAAAGGTTCCGCGAAAGTTATCACTTTCGGAGACTTATATATACGAGTAATTAAGTCCTACAGAACGATTAGTTATATTAATCGTAGGAAGTAAAACACAAAGTTTATACGTAATCATTATGAAATATACCTCGTTGATGTCAGTATTATATATGTTCAAAGTACAGTCTAAGTTAACGGAATCGTAAAATTGCACGATAACAAGATCACACAATTCAAAGATGTGATCGTAGTAACAGTTCGATAATACAGCGCATAAATATATTTACCCCAGCACTGAAATGTCGAAAGGAGAAATATTCATTTATATTACTGAGCAAAATTGACCAGTATTTTTTTTTTTTTTTTTTTTCCAATGTGCACCTGTAATGTATTAACAATTAGCACATGTGCGGGAGCCTATTAACAGGAATTTATAAGTTATTCAGCAGTAGCTCCTTTGAGCAGTCAGCTGTGTGCTAAGTTGTTCAGGTTACTGATATACTGAGGATATCACGGCACAACCTCCTTCCTAGCCTTCTGCGCGGATTATGACCCCGTGTAATCGAATGAATTCTAAAATAGAGGTATTACCGCGAAATTTCGCTATTAAACAACTTTACGTCATTTAATCAAATACGCGAATTAAAAAAATAAATAAATAAACAATGAAAATTAGAAACGAAAAAAAATCGAAATTTTAATTATACTTCGTAAAAAGATTATGCAAGAACTAGTGTGCATTTCAATTAACCTGTTACTGTTTCTTTTTCCTGTTTTTGCTGGAGAAAACTTATCACTGTGTAGCATTTGGTAACTTTTGTAAAATTTTTCTAAAATCCGATCTTTTAGGATTGTGACGACCTACGCTTGGAATCTTGATGTCCTTCGTGTCTCGGTGTAAAATTTAGACACACATCGGACGATATTATTAAGTTAAAAAATGAATTCGATGAGAGTTCGTTTTATTTACTGCCTCTTCACTAGTTGACGTATAATTAATAATTAATTCGGTTTAAATGAAGAAAAAAAAAAAAAGCGATAAAATTTAGGGAAACCGTTAAATTCCATTTCCCGTGAAATCGGATTGTTCATTAACTGAAATTTTAAGCGCTTTTCCCTGCCTCTGACCTGTGGAATTTTCAAAATTTTTTCCCCTTGCAACGAAAACGTGACGAAACAAGAAGTTTACTTGTTGCGCGTTACAGAAATATTTTAACAAGTTACGGCATAGTTTTTCAATAGCTGCTTATCAAATGTTAAAAGTTTACGTAAAAAATTTCTGGGCCTGATAGATGCGAGATTGTCATGATAATTAAGTTGGGAAGAAAAAAACATTCAACTTTTTACGCGAATATTTCGCGTCCAAAACACCTGCTTTCCCGTTTTAATTACAGCGAACTTTAAAAATTTAACTAGGTTTTGATTTGTAAACATTGGAAACTAATCTACCCTTCCGGTGTGTGTAGCTGCGTCATGAAAAAACAGGCCAGAGCGATTCTTGAGTCACAAAACACTTTTTCCGGACCTCTTCGCCTCTTGCAAGGAAAAGAAAATCGAAAACAATAATGTGGTAAGTTCTTGTTCCAAAAGTACGAATGAGTAATTGAAACTCAAAAAAACAAAACGAAATAAAAATAAAATGAGAAACATTCATTTATTTTCTTTCTCTTTCTATTTCCCTGGGTCTGTCAGCATAATCACCGTGTCAACACGTGCAAATAATAGCAACTAGGAGTCGCAAGGAATGGAACCTGACAAAGAACACATTAGTAAGAATGCAGAGACAAAAAACTAGCAGAATCGTTGAACTTCAAAAATATACATACTGAAAAGAGAAGGAACGACAGTGCTGAAGGGAAGAGAAGAAAGAGTTTGCTATCCAATACCATGGTCACATCTGCGATTTCAGAGTTCGCAGTACCGATGGACAAAGGAAACAGACTACAATTAAGGATGAAGAAACACGAGATGTTTGAAGAGCAATTAGAGCCGTCAAGGCCAAAGCTATGTCGATTGGTACCGGTAACGTATTTCAAAGTCCGTAATTGGTTCCCAAAGACGACATTTTATTCGATTCACAGTATCCCTTTTCAAGGGTGCAATTTTAGTTTGAAAAAAATTTCATCCAACTTAATTTGCGACGCGCAAACATCATACACCTTCTACTGTTATACTTTATTTAGCGCGTATATTGGGGAGATAATGTTCGTTCTTGATCGCACCAAAACGCCAAATTATATCTTTTCATCGGCATTTCATTTCTCTTTTTTTTTTTTCGCTATCGTACGAGGAAAGATAATGTTAGAGCCCTGCCCGGCATCAAACTTAGACTCTGAAATTGTCTTATCTAATAGAGTGTTTAATGCTTATTCGTACTGAAAAGTGCCGAACTTATTCTTAGCGCCTTTATTTATTTTTTTTTTTCATTTACCGCATCATGTACAGCATATTCGGATTAAAAAACAAAAAAAATCGTATTTAAATTTAGTAAACATTTGATGTTTATCCTAAATTTGTCCTACCCCACTTTTATATGGATCTTGTTCAGAATATCAAAAAAAGAATCATGCAATAATGAACGTAAATTTTTTTTTTTTTTGGTAGAGAAGGGTAATTTTTATTTAGACTTTTGCGTTTACTGAAGGATTAAAGAGATCGTACAAATGATGGAAATGAGTTATTCCTATTTTTAGGACAAACCCCGAGTAAATCTACGCGATCGCGGTGAATTAATATTAACCACAGTGTTACAACCACTGGTTATGGTGTACATACTGGTACATCGTAAAAATAGGAACATATTTTTATGGAAATAAAGTTGTTGCGTAAAAAAAAAAAAAAAAGCAAAACATAAAACTGTTAATAGTTTGATATGTATTTCTATCAGTAAGATTACACACATATCAGGCTTCAGATAATTTAAGCGTTTAACGATTGAATTTCAAATGTAATAAACCGCGTACCTAATCCGAATCTGTATCCATCGGAGAATCGGGAACTGACATTGTGGAATACACACGCACTATCTACCGATTTTTTGAAAATCTCCGCTACGCTCACTTAAACCGGAAAAATTAAAAAAAAAAAAAAACAGAAAATAGTAATAATTTAGCGGTAACGAAAAATTAGAATAGCACAAGAGCTGTCGCCACGACGAAAACTACACCTGGCAGGTAACGACGCTCAAAGTGACAATTACAAATAAACCGAATTCAGATGAGCAAAATTTAACTCACTGTTTTCCGTGACAATTACGTCGGTGTGATTGCTTCCGTAGGTGTGTATGTGATTGATTGCGCCCTCGATGCTTTTTACCGCCTCTATCGTGCATTCCAGACTACCGTACTCGTGTTTCAGCGTTTTAGCCGGCGGTGGCCCAAATGTTAACAGAACCGACAAATTCGGTCCGGCGTATATTTGAACCTGGGTTTGGTTAAAACTTCAAAGCGTTAAAAATACATAGTAAACTAGGCGACTAAATCATATCGGACGAAATCAAATCAAAAGGAATTCACAGATTCACGAAGATTATATTTACTTTTAATCAGTTTTAACATGTTTATGCGCCTACGCGGATAACGGAAGCATAATGTAACGTACGTGTGCTAAATGTATAGTAAAACCTGAAATTGTTATCTTCCGCAAAAAAGTCAAAAATTTATTTTATACATCTTTTCTAGCCCTACGGTGCCGTATTAGATACTAGACGATCGAAATACACAGTTCAATCAACGGATTTACACATGCATATTATAGACAACGGGTGGCACCGGAGCTAATATGAAAAATAATTAAAGAAATATGGAATCGAAATGATGAAAATTACTATACATGAACCGTGTAAGTTAATTACGTTTTCAAAAATAACATAGTGATTGAAATTTACTCTTCTATAATTATTATAGAGAACTTTATCTGAAGGTTCAGCCAACTGGCCTTATATGTACATATATAGGTAAATCGGTACATGGTGGCATGTGAAAGCGGACTGGCACGTATATGGACAGGCGGCTTACATGGCGGCATCATTTCATTCAAACAAAGAAAATTGCCTCTAATCGGTGTAGATTGTTATTTCCGTTATTAGGAAACAAATCGACTCTCAATTTAAATGTCAAGCGGCAACTATATCTAAAAATGATAACGCTCATTTGCCGGTACGGGTTGGAACCGTGCGGTATAACTGCAACATCTAATTCGATGAAGATTCAAAGGGAACAGATGAAAATACTTTGGATTATTACTTCCGCGCTAAGATACGTTTCGAATTTAACGTTGCATACAGATCTGCTGGAGGTGCCATTCTTCAATAATATTTATGTTAAGAAGTGTAGAAAGTTTTTCGACAACCTGCAATGGAGCTCAAATCCGAAGATCAGCCGTATGTATCAATCAAATATTCCGGGAATTACGCCTAGACGTTTCAAACGAAGAAAATGGTGTCCGGATGCGCTTCCGAACATCTAGGAAACTCGGATTGTTGTCTACACATCATCGTCGCCCAATGTCATCTCTCTGCGACTCTAAGCGTTTGATCTTCCCTAATTTCCCCTAGTCTGTTATCTTCCAACCGGGGTCACCGGATTAATCATCGTCCTTTCTATTCTTCTCCTTTGTATTTTCTAACTCCTATTCCTCTCTTTTATTCCTCTTTAAGCATGTCTAATGATCATTATGGTTTATGGTTTTTCGGCGCAATGTACATATATATAAAAAAAAAAAATATTAACATATATATTAGTTATGAAAATGTAGAATTGAAAAAACACAAAAAAACTGCAATATTTCTAGAGAAAATTTGAATCTACGCTGTTATTTATCTCCTAAATTAATCGCAGAGTAATTCCAACGAAAATCACCGAAGGATGTTTAGGTTTTCATCAAACCCTGCCCAGGTAAATTTTTCGGTTAACAGATGTGCTGAGCAAATTTATTTAGTTGCAATTTATTTCTGTGCTGCTAGTGGTTAAGGTGCTTGGCTACTCAATCAGAGGTATCGTAGATTTTCAGCAGTTATCTCGTTCCGGATCCAAATCATTTCCGGCTTTACACCTAATCTGAAACTGAATTGAGGACCAGAGAAGTCTGGGAAAGTAAAGGCGGATCCCAAGTAGAAAGGAACTGCCTCCCGCCCTACTCTCATTAGTGCCGTCGAGCTTAGTGAATTATGAAACGCTTAACTTCACAATTCATGATGCTTTATCAAGGGTATTTACTTTTCTCGCTAGATGATTCACTGTCCGAATCATTTAGAGTTCCGGTAATTAAAAGTACAATATCATTTAACGATACGAGACAACTTTTTGAAGGGAGAACGAATTTTCAGCTTTAAACTTTTCTTTCGGAAAAATGGGATACATTTCAAGATTGCTGTAGTTTATATCTCCGAAAGATCCTATCGATTCTAGGCTTATAGCTACACTACCATGTATCAGCTCTCGTGATGGCAGCGGTAGAAAACAATAACATTGTCGAAGCTACTCCACGTGACGGCCTCTTCAGTTAATTTAAAATGTATCGGCGAAAGGCGAATTAATTTCAAAATGATGTTTTGATCGAGATCGGGAGTATAATCGAGTAAAGAATTTTCTAGAGAGGTCGCGATGACAGAATGCTGTTGAGTAATGAAAGTTTTCGATGTTTACATTATAACATCGGAATCGTCAGAAGAACGTGCTCTATAATAATAGGGAGAAGTTAGCGAATCTATTCGAACGAGAAGAAGCGAAAAGTTTTGTATCAGAAAAAATATTTACCTTAACCACACTTCAGTAAGTACCCTGCGCTCTAGTACGCTTAGTAAACATCGAAGTTTATCGCGATAATTTATAAATATTTTTGAACGTCGATGTTGGTACTTTTTTTTTTTTTCGTTTTTTTTCGGATGAAAATATTTTTCGTTAAATAAAGACGGAAAATAGATTTTGTGTCGTGTGTGTGTGCTTTTTTTTAAAAATTATATGAAGTAAATTTAATTAAAGTGCGAGTGTAAATATTAAAAAAAACAGAAACGTAATAAATTCGCGTTATTTATAATTTGTAAAAAATAAAAATGAAAATCTATGTCGCTTTCATTTATTTATTTATTATTCTTTTTTGTATTGTAAAATTTATATTACATTTTTATTTTTCGGTATTTATCTTATTTGTACACTGAAATTTAACGTTAACGTTAGTTTAAAGATATACACTTGGGAATATTATAATTTAGTTTAAAGCACGAACGAATTGCGGTTAAATATTTTTCGATTTGTCGTCATTTTATTTGAGAACTGCTCGAATCATAACTGTCTCGAGCCGCCGCTGCTTACTATATTTATTTAATCGTCGAAAACGTTCTCCTCTTTTGGGTTTGCTAACAGAGAGCACGGCCTCTCTAGCAAAATGGAAGAGATGGATGGAACAGGATAGAAGCTGTATTTTTATTTTATCGAATAAGGAACCAAGGAACACTTCTGAAACAGGAACAGCTGAGGAAACAGACAAAGAACATAGGAAGTATTGTAAGAAGGGCAGGAAAACCGTGTTTTAAAAGTGTTGAGACTAAAGTAAATCATAGTCGATGAACGTCGTCAGAAAGTGATTTACGTCACAAACATGATAGGAATCTTCAGTATGCAATACATAATTAGCCGATGTAGTCGAGGAAAAACGATTTAAAGAAAAAGAAAGGAGGCTATGCGAGAAACAACGGCGAAAAGATTGTTGTACCACTCTATACGCTTCACACATCAAATATGTCTCCGATATCTGTTACGGAAACGCACCGTGTTCTTTCGATTATTATTCTTAATTAATATTTGTTGTAATACTTTTTTTTTTAATTTGGACGGAGATGCAAATTAAATTATCAACAATATATAAATTACAAAATCTAATTGAAATATATCCGCGTTGGCTGCTGCTTTTTTTGTTTTTTTTTTTTTTTTTAGTATGGGGCATGCTTTAGCCTAACTAGCAGAAAACGTCACACTAAAGTGGAATGCGCGGGCATTACGCGAGAGGTAAATAAGAATACAGTCGTTTCTTCTAATTTTTTCGTCAGTCATGTTCGGATCGCGCTCCGACGATGTTCGTCTGTCATGGTGTGATGTTTGTCGTTCATCGACGTCTATATATAAATGTACTGTGCACTATAATGGTGGTGCATCTATAAAAAAAAAGGATATAAAACTGTTGTCGAATGAATCGAAGAAATGTGGTTACGTAGAAGTATTGAAAAATAAGGTTTTGATGAAATGTATGAACTAAAGTAAAAACGAAAACTTTTGATGAATGAAAAAAGTATTGAAATTACGCAGATCTATGGAAATGAAAGAAAGCATGGAAATTGCGCAAGTCTCTCTCTCTCTCTCTCTCTCTCAAAAAAAAAACAGTTTCCAACGGAACTTACAATACCTATACTTCTATCAGGAGATATCAACATCTATCTCAAGAAACCCGAATTATTTCGGTTCATGGAAGAAACTTTTGGATTAAAATTCAAAACGAATTCAGCTCTATTAACTACTCGTGAGGGATCGTGTATCAGCTCTTCGCTCGTCACATCGACAAAACTGATTCTAAAAACTCTACATAAGTTACTCCAGCATCGTAAACCCATGTATTGTCCATTACTTTTAAGGATCGTGTGACACAAGAATGAAAAAAAAAATTAAATAAAATCGTTAACATCATTTTCTTTCGAATTCAAAATGATCGCATCTTCAATTTTAACATATCGTACAGAAACAGTTGAAAGTATCAGAGATGTTATTAACAGACAGAAAATGGGGCTAAAGCGTGCTGTTCCATGTTTTTTGAATTTTAACCGTAGACTCTAAGCAGACAACGGGAAGGCGCTCAGCGACGATTTCTTTTTTATTTTCTTGTGCGCGCGTTTGACTTTTCTACCGATCCTAATTGTGTTAGACCTTTAAAAGTTGCGCCATACCGCAGCGCATCGAGGAAATTTTAGGCTACGAGGAGAAAGAATTATGAGGAGGTCAGTCTGGAGCGGCATGTTTCCCCTTTTGACATAAAGAGCAGACTGCAGATAGGATCGGTCGGTAAGTTCTGTGGGGCATACTATGGAGCAATGCTATTGTTTTATCGCCTATATCGGTCTTTTTTCTCATCTTAAAACTTTCCTGACTTTTTATTGATGTACGTGACCTTTTACGAAATTTGATCTTTTTGAACAACTAACAAAACCTTTTTTGATTATCGCATTTTCATTTTTTTTTTTTTTTTTTTGCAGCGCAAACCATTTCCTTACACCGATTTTTTCTTTTTTTCTTCTCCACCATCTGGCTTTTAACTAAAAAGTTCGTTCAGTCTGGCAATCTCTTCTCACAGTGACGCTTTGCCGGTTGCCCAGAGCCAATCCTAGCAAAAAGATGAACTCAACCGTTTAATTTTTTTTTTTTTCAATTTATTTAAAATTTTTCTATACTGGACAGCGCGGATTTCTACAAAATAGCTTCATTTGAATCTTCCAGATGGCAATTCACGCGCGCCAAATCATGCTCTTTCAAACGATTTGGTTATTATTTTCAACGTCCGTTTCTAAGTGTACATAATGAGAGAACACTTTTCATCGTATATTTTTTTGTTCACCGTTGTAGTTAGACAAGTTACATAAGTCCCCATTAAATCGACCCTTCTCGGCAACGAAAAAAAGCGAAAATAAATAAATAAATTCACGCTTGTTGTGCGGCATACTTTTATCGTTGCACTCAGTGATTCTTTCGCTGCATTGGTTAAATGTTTATTTCCGCGGAAAATAATGGCAAACATTTCGAAACACGTGCTCACTTTTATCGTCACGTATTTCAGTACGTGCGTAACGACGCTCGGCGTAGACACACTGATAAGTATTAAAAAACGTTACGTTATTTTGTGCTGGTGTAAGTTGCATACCGGTAAAGTCACGTAGCTGATGAGAAAACGGAACCGGCTCGGAAACGGGTGCGCCGATTTTTCCCACTTGTAACAGTCACTTCTTCCGAAAGAAAAATATTACGAATTTTTACAAGTCACTCGAATGGGACCCGAAACGGCCTTTCTGTGAATAATTAAACGGCGTCCCTCGGACGAGTCCATTCGAAGTGCAATTAAACGCTTATTCGAACGACTATCGACCCCGAACCCGGGGTCACATCTGATTGCACCGAAAAGAACGTGCAAAGTCGTAGAAATGAGAAGCGACGGGTTCAACAGTTATACCGAATTAAATTCGCACTAGCGTAGGGAAAAATTAAAAACAAAACAGCGTATCCGTCGGAATATTTCCGGCCATGAAAAGAAACAACTGACGAAGTCGAAATGCTCTGAATAACAGTAGCGACTTAAGCAAATTTCTGACTAGATAGTAATATCTGTAAATATGCCATTTAGCGCCGCTTCTTTGTCGCGTGAATGAAACCATTACTACACTAATTTACTAGCTCAACTGAAGCGGGAATTTTTTGCATCTTGCCTAGAAAAAAAACATTTTTAATTAGAAAATAGCGTGAAAATCGCGGCACGGAAAATACGTTTAAAGGAATGCGTTTCTTCTCATGAGGAATGTAATAGGAAAGAAGTAAGAGAAAAAGAGGAAATAGTTTGAAGGCCTAAAACGTAAAACATTCATTCTCTGGGAGATTTTTTTTGTTTTTTTTTTGTTTTATAAAGATTCCGAATTTTATTGTGGACAATTTTTCATATTTTCCCTGTAAAATACTATATACGTTCCTCCGGTATGTTTTCCGAGGATCGCTAGATTCCGAATAGCTCGGAAATGGCAAGTGCGATTATTAAAAAGAAAAGGCTCGGTAAGAAGAAGTAAAGAAAATTAATAAAATCGAAGCGAATAATTAAAGTATTAGTTTTGAAAAAATGCCTCATCAATTTCCATTTCAAAAAATTTTTTATACTAAATTTTATTTTAATTTTCAATTCGGAAGCTATTTTAATATCGTTAGACTTGGCCGAAATAATAGATTTTATTCAACTGTCGAATGTTTTGAAATGTTAAAAAAGCAAAAACTGTATAACTAAATCCATCGTTGACTCGAATAAATATGATGTCCTCAAGTTTGTTACTTCCTAATTTTTAGGTGAAAATTCTTGCTTGGTTTTGTGTTTGTTTAAGTAATCCGTTATTTATTCACTTCCTCCCGGCTCTCTTTGTTTCTCAGAAAATTATTCAAACTAACGAGGAGACCACCGGACCTAGGATTTCAGTTTCGGATGACCCTCAGTCTAACAAAAGTTCATCGCTAGTACGTTAATTTGGTACCGTCGTAATGTTTAATATTTTCCGAAAAAGGAAAAAAACATTTTTAATTTAGTTACTCGAGTTTAACATTAGAGCACTCTGTAGGGAAAACCACGAAATTATTTTAGCGTAAATATCAAATGTTTTCCTTTAGCTATATGCAGCACATGTTTCTGTTTTCTTTTTGTCGTTGTTTTTTTTTTTTTTTTTTTTTTTTTAGCGACAGAAAGGCGTGTTCTTTTTAATTTTTTTTTCTTTCTTTTATTACATCGACAAAGGATATCCGCTTAGAAACAATATGAAGTAGGAATGGTTAATGATACGATCAGAGAGATTGACAGGTTCCTAGCCATTTTGGCATCGAGGGCAATGAGTTAGCGGATTTTTTAGCCTGTTCGGCCGCCCGCAATGGTACTTTACTCGGTAATTTTCCTACCTAGGACATTCTCCTTTTTTCCTCAGCTAATCATTCCCGACTATGGTCGGACATCTATCCTTCTTTATTTTCAAATCCCGCCTCTCATTATCTTCAAATTCAGTCGGTTCCCTGTTCTCAGCCGTGGTTTCATTCTTCTTATCAACGTTCCGCGATCGTTTCCTTAATCAGACAGCGTTTTGATCACTCCCTTCTATATTCTTCACGTTTTCGTTTTTCCCTGTCCTCCTCTCCCGATTGTCCCCTTCATAGTTCTATCTCTCCTTCCATAAGTGATGCAAACCACATCTTCTTTGAATGCCCTTCCCTTGATTCTGAGCGTTCTGTTTTGTACTCCAAAATCTTAACTCTGGGTCTTCTTGCTCCTTATAATTCTTCCTTTGTCTTTTCCTTTCCATCTCCAGATATAATCCCTGTGCTTCAATCTTTCCTAAGCTCTATTTCTAATCGTTTCTCTATTTAACCCTTTCCATGATTTCTGTAGTTGCTGAGTCAAAGCCGCTGGCGCGCCCAAAAGATAATACATATATAAAATAATATTATTATTTTATATTTAGAAAAAAAAAAAAAAAAAAAAGAAGAGATATTGACAGAATAAACGTAGAACGAACTGAAACAATAAACTGGAGAAGGAAAAAGAAAAAAAGAAAAAGAAATTGTGACTTTATACGAGACTGAAATGTGCAAAAAAAAATTATGAACTGAGAAAAATTTATACAAAAGCGGTTAAATCCAAAAAAAAAGAAAAATAGTATGGCTGTAAATGTTGTCACTACTTTTAACGCATGTAGTCATTATGAAAATCATCGAGCTTCAAAAATATAATTAAGATAGAGAATAAATTATTATTTGATAATTTTGTTATTATTATTATTATTATTATTATTATTATTATTATTATTATTATTCCATCTGATCAATGGGAAAAACTATAAGGAAACTATCTCCGCTTTATTCAAAGACGGTTTACTTATTACCAACATTTACGAAATTGTTAGCTTCCCATTTCTCTGCCGTATCGTCTAATGTGAACTATTGCGAAGAATTTATGCGTTATAAACAAAGGACAGAAGCCATTCCATTGAGCTTCAGTTCCAGTAACCAGGAAGAGTCCAATGGTCCCATATCGCTAAGGGAACTATAACATTGTATCCAATCCTTGATAAGGTATCATGGATTGTGAAGTTAAGCTTTTCATAATGGTACCAAGCCGAACGGCACTAATGAGAGTAGCGGGTCAAATTCTTTCTGTCGGCCGCCTTTATTTTCTCAGATTTCTCTACAATTTAAATAATAAATAATCATTATTAAATAATGATTGAAAATTCCTTTTTTCAAATGGAACTGTATTCGAATGCTGCATACGATGAATAACTATTTGAAGAAAATTACAATATCGCCGGTGAATAATGTTTTAATTTTTCCAAAATTTGAAAATTTCTTTCCTTTTCGCTCAATAAATTTGAATTTTCAGTAATTGTTGTAAGTTATTTTGCATGTTTCAGCCTAATTGCAAGCCTAATTTCAAGACTAATTTAAGTACGTACTTTTTCTTTTGCAGTAAATTTAGTTCGCATCTTTTTTTCGATTACGTTTTTCATCGATTCCACTGAGAAAGACATGCGCTGTGCTACGATAAAGGAGGGTTGCGGCTGCATTTTTTTTTTTTTTTTTCATATCTAAAGTGATAAAACAAGTATAGTGTTTTTCCTAGAAAAAGTATTGAAAATTATAGAATTCCATAAAACTGAATTTCGAATGTTTCTTTTTCGCGAATTGCCAGTGTTTTTTAATTATTGAAAGTAGGCAACGTTCCGGATGAAGTATTCGTTTAATCGACGTTTTCCTGTGCAACAATTTTAGTAACTAACTGCTGTAAGAGGTTTTTTTCGGCATTTTAGAATTCCCGAAAATGAAACGATTTCATTCGACGGTGAAAAAGGTCCATTAATGAAATTTCTACGAAATCATAACCAACCCATAACCTGTTTTTCTATTGTCATACGCAGACGAAAATGTAAATAACAATTATCTCGAATAATTCATGTTCGGCTTGACGCTGAAAAGTTATCCACTCGGTAATTAGTCTTACGTTCTCCGTTATCAGAAATTTCGTTATTTCACAGTTAACGCACTCCGTCTTTTGTACTTACTCCCCACCCACTTCAAACTGAGCTAGCGCATTTTGGACTACTTTTCCAATTAGCAATATCGTTTGATGCATTGCGATTACGAATTAACGGTCGAAAATGGACGCCTCGTCTGAGTTTGTATTAACGTCGTCAAGAAGACACCGCCGCTTTTTGTCGGTGTTTACATATGTGCTCGGCGACTTTGATTCCAGCGTAAAGTTGCTTCCTTCATTAGTGCTATAATATCAGTACGAGTCTCGCTTCATATTCTTCGAAATCCGAAACTTTCGTTCGAATATTTGGATTCATTCGATATATAATAGACAGTTCTATAATTATTCTTGAGCTAACAAATCTATTTAAAGAGTTTTCAGCCCTCAAATTGACATTCGCTCATAAGCCTCCTAGCTCTCAACTGTGTGAGTGCAATACATTTGCTATCCTGATGTGTGGAATTGTGCAGTAGCTGCTTAAAAACATCCGGGAGTGCTAGCGAAGTTCGGAAAATTAATATATAGAAGAGAGTTTCCCCTTCTTCCATATTCCGCGGAACATAATTGTAGACGAATTATTCGAACAAATACTGAACATATTGATTTATGCAAGCAAAACGTATTATAAAATTGGAAAATCTTTAAATTTTTTGACTTTTACGCGGTATTCCAATATATATTTTTCGTGGGCGAATCGACGCTTTCTGTTCAAATTAATAAGTGTATGCAGGTAATATAATTCGTCTACATTACAGGCGCGTAATATATAACTGCTTATTAATTTTTGAACAAATTTATGAAGTATAATGAAATTCGCACACACGAAATATATTGAAAATGTTATGGACGCGAGATCGGATACATCGACCGGTCTCGAACACTTCGGGTTCGTTTGCTCCGGAATTTCACGTTTACAATATTTTTAACATGTTTCGTACGTATGTTCATTATTTGCTCGAATTATTTATCGAGCGCATTATTTAAATCGTGTTTCCGGGTATTTTATTCCTCGCAGCATGTCTTATGTTCGTCTAAGTATGACACCACATATATTTAACCGGCGCGCTCAGTGTATGATGCGAAATATTTGCTAATTAAATTGCTTTTCGAAATAAAAAAAAAAACGGGAGTTTCGTAGCGTATACACTATACGCGTATGTAGAGAGTTATTTTGTATGTGGGTACGGGATGGGAGAGGGAAAATTCT
Source organism: Icerya purchasi (assembly GCA_039619475.1). Classification (NCBI taxonomy): domain Eukaryota; kingdom Metazoa; phylum Arthropoda; class Insecta; order Hemiptera; family Monophlebidae; genus Icerya; species Icerya purchasi. The sequence goes on from CM077116.1 coordinate 417,903,195, forward strand.
CCACGAATTTTAACGCAATCAGGCCGATTGTTGTGTTATAGTATTCAACGAGGTAAGAGTTATTTTATTTTACTGATTTTTTCTAGACGTTCGACTCGTGCCAAATGATATCGCGTTTGCAGTTGCAGCCAGGCCAAAAAAACAAACGTTCATTTCGGCACGAGACGAGTTTGAAATGAAATTTTCCGACCGTATTTGACGATAGATTTTGGAGAAGAGCGAGCAGCGTCCTATTCGGAATTTCGGTTAGTTCGGCGCGAAATCGTTCGTTTCGAAAAGATTGCAAATAATTTCACTTACTCCTTCTTTCTTCAACATATTGCATACGTCCGTGAAGAATTGTCCTTGCAGAAGGTCTTCGTGGATTAGCAAAGTTTCCATGGCGTTGCACGCGGCCGGGTAATCGCATTTCGAATCTTTAACTGTAAAATGCGTCAAATTTACATCGTAATTTTCTTTAGGCAGATAATTAAATAAAGTTCCCTCGAATGAAAGAGCCGGCGAAAGCGTAAAATGTGTCTCGAGCGTTATGAAAATACGCTGTTAAATTGACAATATAAATGTTTTTGTGTACACCGATCTGTGAGATTCGCTCGGAGAAGTGGAAAAAATGGCTTCCTGTCTTGGCCAAAGTGGTTACATGTAAGTAGAATTTTTGACGTTTTTCGCGTTTTAAGCGGGAAAATTTAAAAACGATGAATTTACGTAACCGGAAATTTCTATTACTCATCCCTTCGACATTTGAAATTTTAATCGAGTGGAAAGCAAATACGGACGTACAGAACTCGTATAAACCAGTATTTCGTCGCGTTCGATATAATTATATATTTTAGGGCAGTTTGAACGAAGAACTGTCGAACGTTGTCTGATACACATTAATGAATAGGCACGCTGTGCTATTCGTTCCACTGCGAAGTTAAACAGCATGAAAATAATAATAATCGAATGGGCAGCTTTTGGGAAAGCTCGGCTCAATTGGAAATTTTCTCGACTTTTCAAATGCTCAAATTGCGATAAGTGGATTACAGATTTTAATGATGCAAAAACGGTTTTGTAAGTCTGGCTTAGAAATTAATTTGAATACTTGGAGCAGCGTATTCATGTATAGAAACTCTTTAGAAGAATGAATACACCGCACAGGAGAAAGAAGGAACGCAAATGGAAACAGAGGAGGGGGGCTATGAAGACGCGTTAACATCGAAACTGGTTAGCCGATGGGTCGCGTTTGCTGTTGAAGATAAATTTTTTTACCCGCTTTGAGGGTAGCATTTTTGATGACGTGACGAATGATGCGCGCGCAGTATGCGAGCAAAATGCGATGCGAAAGCGTTTTATTTATTCGGGAATGAAAATTTCTAATCGAAATGTATATAATAGGGAGTTTTCTTATTAGCGCGTCTTTGTTTAATTAACTACGCTCTGCGATGATATCGTGACTGATGGGGAAAAAGAGAGTTGTTTTCGGCAGCGAGTTTCGAATTTCAAGTCGGTTGAGAACTAAAATTTTTTCCAAATTCTAGCGATTAGTTCCGAGTGTTATTTTTATTTTTCAGTTATTTTTATGTAAAACAATTTGAAATTATTTAAAATTCAAAATCGTTTACAATTTAAGGTTATTAAAATACGGTCATAGTTCCAGCGTTGGTTTTAGGTTTCTTTTTTTTTCCCCCCCTTAATTCTGTAGAACCGTTTGAAATTCTTTAACATTAATACGTATATGTATATATGTAATATGATAAAAATTCAAAACAGCTTATCAGAGCAGCTTACAAATATCATACATTAACGAAAGAGAATAAAGAAAAATATCGGCACAATCGGTCCCATTGAAAAAAGGGGGAGAAAAACCAGTTCACTATGTGTAGCCTTGCAGCCGATGTCAGATTACATTAATTGTCGGTTTATAGAACAACGATGGCCGGCAGATAAGACCACCAGCTCCGTGTCCCTCTAGTGATTCTTCACGTCGGTCGACCTGTTACCAGCCTGGGTTACTGTGCTCAGAAAGCTGCTCGTGAGAGAGGGTCACCGGAGCAGGTGGCTGGTTGTTGCAGTGTGCCATGACGGTCGCACTGGTTACTGGCATACGATGCGTTAGTGCGACTACCGCTACAGATAGTGGTCAAAGTACTCCCAGGAGTTCACCTTCTCTACCACGCTACACGATGGTCAGTGTCGATGATTTGAAACGTTCAAAGCCCAATCCGTCCGGTGTATGGCGGGTATTCTGCCGCCTTTTTGTACCTAATGACTGAAAAAGTTTCAAGTTAAATTAAAATCCGGAAGAAGGCTGTGCGAACCGTCTTTCGTATACGTAGTTTGTAAGTAAAATATGCGTTCAGATGTAAAAAATATTTCGTATAATTTTCAAGTGGAGGCATAAGAAACGAGGGAGATAGAGAAACGGTTACGGTTCGAACGGCTGTTAAAGATGAGACTTTTATCGCTAATTAGAAGAATGATGCGCCAGATACTGTATCGCGCGCTAAGAAGGGCGAAATTAATAACGTCATCTGTCTGAGCCGTGAGCCGACTGTATAATTAGACAAAACAACGTTTCACTAGTTCCTTGGGATATGTTCTCCAGACACCGACCGGCTACGAACAAGCGTGCTCGTTTTTGGTAAAATGCTGGTCTGTACACACGTATACATATGTATCCAGTGAATATATTTAAAGTGGGCTGCAGTGAAACTAGCCATACTGGAGGAAAATTGAAAATTAAGATAAACGAGCAAAATATTCCGGAGGAAAACCTATTTGCCTGATGGTTCGCCACACCAGCAGCATAAAGCCATCCGGTACCCGCTTGAAAATTTTTCGAACACTGCAAAGAACAAACTGTAGTTCAATTTCCGTACAACCGCTTCGTTTGTTATTATAGTAAAGTTATGGGACTCGGTCTGTGTCTGTTTTTCGTGATCTTCGAGGGGAAATATTGCAAACGTTTCTAATGGCGCTGGTAGAAGTTCTTTTTTCCTTGGTTGCTTTTCTCGTAATTTCGAATATCAACGAATGTTCCGTACACATTTGAACTGACGGGGAGCATTCATTTAATTACGATACGATTTCTTTTTGCTGAAAATTGATACACGTTTTTTCCATTACCTATTTTCTGTATAATTGTGTAACTGTACGCATTGCCTGCTTTTGGTTTTTTTGTTTTTCACATGGCTGCACTTGATAATGACCCGATTATCTGATTAATGTTTAATATATAACGGCGGTTGTTTATTATAACAGCACGTTTTAAAGTTAATACACTTTAAATTACGCTTTAATAATTGCACGGATACCGCGATAAATTCGTAGCCTTTCTTTAATTTAGAGGTTTCTCTTAAAATTTCATTTAGAATTTAAAAATATCTCTGCTACGTATGTTCGCTTAAGCTGCCATACTATATTTAATATATTCGATTTCGAGTATAAAAAGGTCGAAGAAAATGCTACTATTACTACACAAGGAACGGGGCACTTTCAGCCGACAGTTTTTGTCTTTGAAAAATCGTGAAAGCGAACCCGAAAGAGAGTTTTACATGCTCAGTTATCTAGTGTTATACACGTATGTCTCTGCGCAACTCATGCAACTGGAAATGACAATCAATTTTTGCTGTTAGTTAAGTCGGACGACAAGTTTTGTCAAAATATATGGCATACAAGATTTGTGTATGTTATCGTTTGTCACTTACAGACTCTGCTCACTGAGTTTTGCATCTCTCACCAGTAACAGTCAACTATCTACTTCCAACCCCATTCTCCTCAAACGGTTTGTTATTTCAGCGTTTCGGTATGAAAGTTTTTGTTCAGATACTTGTGAAACCGTACGAAGCTACAACATCATCTTTTTAGCAACTGATAACCGTATTTTTACTCCGATTTTCGGTTATCTCGAAATTATCGCACATAAAATCAAATTTCAAAGTTCCGGAAGTATTCCCCTTAGATTTGCAATAATCTGTATCAGCCAATCAGTAAGTTAGTGCATGCCTCAAAATTTCATGTTTTTCCAACACTCGTGTCTGGGAAACTATCCTATTTGGACCAATAACATTTCGAATACCGCTTTGGTAATTCTAACCACTCTGCGAAAAATTCAGTCCGATAAAGGTAGAGGCAGATCGAAAATAGTTGAATGAAATTATTCGATTCTGATGGCTTTAAATTTCGAATTTTGTTAATTTATTTTTCTCTAATATGATTACGATGGATTAAATGAGAAAACACGTCAAGGAAAATTTTCATTAGTACGTCAAAATAGACATCTTTTTTAATTTTCAGTCGGGAGGTTGAGAGTGTAGAGCGATGAAGCACAAGTCAACATGAGAAAATTAGCGCAAACCATGTTTGGGAATGCCGAAATTATTCTCGTTAACATCTTTTATGATGAGAGGGTTTGGTTTTGAAGAATTGGAGGCGGTTTTTTGCGTGTCCTACCTTTCGCATGCAACTTCGTACAGACCGATGCTCATTTTAACTCGCAGGCCGAAAAACGCATTTGGATTTGTTATAAAGAATTGTTTAATACGGTGGCTTGAAAATAACGTATTCCGCACAATATGTTCGTATTTCGCCCGGATTTAGGCACCGTTCATTGAAAAAGAGTTCCTTTTGGCAAGCTTTTTGGATGTTAAGAAAGCTTTCGATAATGTTTTTCATACCCGTCCTATTTAAGCCACTGAGTCTGCCATTCCAAATCTCATGGTATAAAAATTTATGTAAATTGTATCTAACGAGATCTCTATAGTTTTTAAACCCAATTTCTAAACAGGCATCCGTACGGCTTACACCAGATCAATCTTTTCTACCCAGCTATTTTTATCATCAAATATTCTATCATTTATTGTTTATGGCAGAAACAAAAATCTTTCTATTTTCATTTAAAATAATCAGTTCTCAGCCAACACTCGTCGCAATGCTTTTCAAAGGATTTCCTTAGATCTATTACCGTCTGGATCAGATGTGTTACTTTATTTACTTTTAGATCTTATATTCCCAATATAGAACAGAAAAATTAGAATTCACAATCGAAATATTACGTTCTTTGCACGAGTCAAATATTTAAGTATTTATCTAGACTTCACATTAACTTGTGCACTCCATGTAAAATCACTGCCCCAAGAGTTACTCCGGATTTTTAATCCGTTGAAGGCTGTTAGCAATATCTCCTCGAAAGGGCATGCGGTATCTTTAAGTATTCTTTATAAAGTTAATGATAGATCTAAACTCGATTGCGGTGCTAGTTGAGGCTTATAAGTGGAAATATTGGATTAATTCCATCTTCAGATTAAACCTAAAATTCCGCTCTTCAGATGTGAAGGTTTCTTCCGATAGACAGATCTTTAATTATATATCACACCTTCCATCATCCGTTAATGTTAGAAAATTTCATTAAAACTTCGTAAAAAGCCACTTTCAGCTAAAAATGTTAATAGGTATATTACATTTTGCCCAGCCTTTATTTTCAGGCCGTCATCTAGTAATTTTCGTCTTCCTTATAATATTAATTCAACTGTGAAATAGATGTAAGTGTGAACTTCTTAAACAGCTCGAATAGAAAATCCTTCCCAAATGTATTTAATTCTATGCTTCATACAATTCACGGAATTTAAATATTTCTTAAAAATATCTATAAATGACGCAAAATTTACAGAGTTTCCGTAAAATGCATAGACAGTCTAAGTAGCCATTAGGCTCTTAAAAACAGTTACTTCATTATCATGGTCGCCTACTGACTTTTGAAATTGAATTAAAAATCACAAAAATTCTGGATAAAAGGGATGCAAAATTTGGTTGCATTCCTAATCACCGGCGGGGTAATTTTTAATGAAGTGGTGAATGAAGCGATTGATGATGCAGCTTTGACGAGGCGATCTACACTCAATCCACCAATCTTCCGACAGGTTAAAAGAGATAATGTTAAAATTTTTTTAAGAGTGTGCGTGGTTTAGGCAGATCTTACGAACTGTCTGGTACCGACTCTTTAGTTAGGCTTTGGTATCACAATGTCTTGTATTATTTAGAGATTTGTGACTGCTCTCTCTCTCTCTCTCTCTCTCTCTGCAGACTTCGTATAGGGCATAACAGAGTGTGGCTAAATTTTTTTGTCGGTGGGGCCCCTCTGCAACTGCAGTGAACGCAAAATATAATCTGTCGTTAGAATATTAACCATTTATTGTTTATTTATTAGTCTCCGGACAAAGTTTTCTTCTTTTTTGAAGAATTAAAGTCTTGCGATTTCTTTCCACCATACTGTGTTTTTCCTTTATTTACTTCTGGTAATCGTACGTTGGTTAATATCATTTATTAGAAGAGACGGTATTATTATTTAAAATCCAGTTAATGGAATTTATGCGACATAATTAATAGCTCAATAGACTAATAATAAAGAGAAGTGAAATAAAATAAACATATAAATGAACGCCAACCGGTCCCAGCTAAGAAATAACACCGATATATATTACATTTTTCTAAATTTACGTTCCTGATTCTTGCTGCTCAGTCGTGCTCAAATGTTCGTAGCGTCTATGACGTGGTCAGTTTACCATTTTACTTATTCCAGTTCGGCATCCATGGGTCATAATAACTGCTGGCCGTGTTTGTTTTAAAATACTGCTATCTATTGTGAAGCAGTATAATCCTCAGGTGTTATTTTGGCCTTGTAAACTGTTTGGTAAATCGTACAGTAAAAATTAATGATGATAATAAAAAGATGAAAAAAAGAAAACAGGAAAGAATTTAATACAGATAATCGCTTATTGATAGCCGAGTGAAATAAAGAAAAGTCCATTGCGAGCAAAATGAATGGAAGAATTTAGAATTTATTTTATTTAGTATGAATTCATTCGTATTATTCTCAAAACGCCTTCGTGTCAGTGTGCTCCCTGTTCCCTACGTGTACGATGGTTTTTCTGTTGAAACGGCGGATAACCTTTGATGAATTGATGAAAATCGGAAAATCTGTTTATCGCATGTATTATGGCCTAGTGTACAATCTTTAATGTGTTTTTAGTTAATATCGGAAGTGTACTGGTGCCATTCTTTGGTGGCTCGATTTGCCTTCTTTTAGTTCTGCCCAAAATGTGTCATGGTATTTAAGTGGCGTAAACATCTAACAGTCACAACTTTTCCAACTGCTGGATGTGCGGGTTTTCAATATTTCCGTTAGCTGACTGATGGAATATAAAAATTCCATAGGAACCATAGTTTTGATTTAATTTTTGCTAAATAGCGAAAAATTCGCACGGAGAAAGAAGTGTGATACAAATAAAGAAACATGCAAGCAGAAAGGGAAAAGGTATTGCATGGTAAACAAGACTACGCAACGACGAGCGTATAGAGAATAACTTGAATAAGTAGATTAAGAGTCGGTCATTATCGGACTCGGGTAAATCATTTCAAATAGATATATTAAATAACGAGATTTGCAATAACTGTGGGGGGAAATTGGGAGTCCGGAGCATTTAGTGTGGTAGTGGATAGAACAAGAGTGGGAAAGAGGAATTTCGTTAAGCTCATATTACTGAAGCGCAATACCTTCCTGACGGTGACGGAAATTGTTTATTAGCCGGCTTCGTTTGAATGTATATGCTAATATAAATTTATTAAGGTAGCGAAATAGAACTTTAAGGTAATTAGAGGGAAAATTACCAAATGGAATGTTGGGGCAAAAAAAAAAAGAACACGCGTTTGTGTTTTTCACTCCATCGGTATAGAACATATATTATGGAACCTTCAAAGAAGTTTGAAGGAAACTTTATGCGGTATTTTGTTAATTACAGGATGGCCATAATAAGTGAGCTGTTATGGATAACAGATTCAATTATCTACGGAGCCAATATTTAATAGAATGTATTAGTGAAATAGTAGGAATTGGTCGAGGTTGCGAAGTTTATTTTAGAGTGCGGTTTTTGTTAATTTGCATTAGGATCAGTTGTGCTCACTGGTAGTCGCTTTGAATTATGCGAGTATTATATAAAGAATTTTAGCGCTTTTAGTGTAGTTAAGAGGGTTGGCTACCAAAGAAAAAGAACTGGAGCTGTCTTAGGTTATCGAGACTAGTCTTGTTCCAGTTCCAAGACGCTATTTCAGTGAATATACCTAGTCTGAAATCGAGAATATTGGTTATACCAGAGTAGTTACCTGGGAAAATAGGGGCAGATTTCAAGTAAGAACTGACATTGATTCTCTTGAGAACTCCATTAAGGACCCTTAAGTAGATCGTACAGAAGATATGAATATCTCCGATTTTGCACAGTTCATCGTCCGTTTCAATTAGTGACACTAATGCACAGACTATACCGTATGATTTCAACGAATACTGCTAATTGCAGCCACTCAGTTTTAGATTTTTTTTACGGATACATCTGTAGCTCTCTACAGTTTCTTCTTCTAATTACAATCGATTTCGACATAACCGGAGTACGCTTTTGACGATCCGTCTATACATATTTCTTTCCATTGTTGAATTAATAGTCCGGCAATTCATCTACGCTTTCGGGTCACCCAACTGTGGAAGTCGTTTATGGTTCTTCACCTTTCCCACTTATCCTATCTAAAGCAGGTCTTCATAAGTGTCCGTATGGCAACATAAAAAATCCTGCAACGGAATTTTTAATATTTGCTAACGGGAATGTTATTTATACTCAAATTTGAAATTTTTACTCAACTACTGTTATTTTGATTTTATGTTAATAAATTAATTTTAATAAAGTGCTCTAATCGAAGAGGTTGTGAATGATATGTGTAAAGAAGATTTTTTCTTAAATGTGAAATTGTGTAAGATCACACCGGGTGAATAACTTGCCCCCTTCAAAATGACGGTTGTGTGTGCTGTTTAATTGAGTGAAGCTTTTTGTTAGATCACGGCAGACAAGTTATAGAAAGCCGATAATTTTTGTGATATAGATATGTTATCGAATTACTACGTAATTTCAAGTATTAATTACGCAAAAATAATTTTTTTCAAATATTTCGGAATAAAATTCAATAACGATGCAGCGTATTAGTAATGTTCTACAATAAAATGTATTAAAGTTGTAGAGAAATTATTAGAGAATCCCGCAACGGGAGTTTTAATATTTTCTATACCGGAAATATTATTTACTTTCAGATTTTAAACCCTTACCTACTGCCGTGGTTCACTGTTATAGAATGTATTTAAGGTTTATTTTAATTAATTATTGTACTAATAGTATGCGCAAAAGAAAAAAAAACTGAATAGAAGAAATAAATCTCTAATAAAAATACAGAATTCACCACATAAAAAAAGAGAAAAAATTAAAGACTTATATAAATCCGTTGGCGAAGCTACGGATAAAAACTATATCGGTTAAGTAAATTGGCTGTTTGTAAGCTAACTGAGTGATGTAAAAATGGTGAATAAGGAATAAAAAACAGATGATTACAATGATGAAAACTATGGAACTTACAAAAAACTTTACTGAATTGACTCTGATGATCATGTTGCAAAAGATGTAAAAATTTTAAAAAATGGGATAAAATAAAGATTTTAAAAGTGTTTACTATAACGTGTATATATATATATATATATATAAACATAGATTACTATATAAAACAAATTTTTTTTATTAATTTCTAAGTACAGATTTAAACGAGTGTGGCGAAACTGTGGGTAACAGCTAGTAAATAAGTAAAAGTTATGAGTTTATTATATACTATCAACTTGGCGGAATCCTGTTTAACTTTAGAATTTTATGTCAATCGTTAGTGGCGAGTTTTTTGTATAGTTGAAGCGATAAGTAAAGTAAAATTGAAAACCAACAATAACCGGATGCACAAGAATAAATCGAGTCAAAAATAGTGTATATAAGATAAAGTATAATAAGTCTCCCCTTACCATCGATACAAGATAGAACGGATATTGCGAAATTAATTATTTCATAATTTATTTAAGCCCCCCCGATGCGGTTCTCAAGAGAATCAATGCCAATTCCTACTTGGGATCTGGCTCTATTTTTCCAGATAACTACTCGAGTATAACTAATATTTTCGATTTCCGATTAGATATATTCACTAAAATAGAATAACCGGAACGAGACAAGTCTCGCTGGCATCTCCGGTTTGGTAGCCAAGCATCTTAAACTAATCGTGCGCTACCTGTAAATAAGATAGAAAAACGTAAGCGTTTTATTGTTCCCTTTAATTCTATTTTTAAACGATCGACGATAGGAAACAAAAACGATAGCTTTTTAAATATGGTCCGAGGGCTACACACACAAGTATCGTATGTGTCGTACTACTCACCGATTTTAAGGGCTTTTTTCAAATCAGCTTCTCTATCAACGTACACGTGGCAAATTCCCTCAGAATGACCTAATACTGGAATTCGTTGACTTTGATCCTGTATCGCTCGAACTAATTCGCTGGACCCTCTCGGAATAATCAAATCTATATGGTGTTCCATTGACAGCAGGTCACTAATTTCTTCTCGCGTCGATACCTACGGCAACAGATTTATGAAAACCAACAAAAAAATGGTAATCATAGGTAAATCAGTGAAAAGCTCGTTTTTTAAGTTTAAAATCGGTTCAACATTTAAGACTAAAGAATAAATCTGTAATGAAATTTAACAGTGTTTGACGGTATTTAAGAAATCGCATATTCCGCCAAAATGACTCGCGATCTACGACGGTAAAAGAAGTATATTCATATTACCGGGTAGCGGTGATGTCATTTTGACTGTGCTTTCGTATAGTGCACTAGCTGCAATGATGCTTTTCTTAAAATGGAACATATTATTGCCGCTTGCACGAACTTTTTAGACTACAATTTCGGATTCACGTATTTTTTTCGCCTTTTTTTCTTTTAGCTCACCAGTAAGGAGCATTGACGCAGCGACTAATATATTTATATCTGCATAGTTTTTCACGAAAAAAGTATAAAGGACAAACGCAATTATTCGATTTTCCTTTCGAGAACATAGATCGGACGTTATAAATATTACGAGAGAAATTTAAATCTTAACAGGATGTAGGAGAGAATAGAAATTATAAGTGGCTTAGGGAGAGTTGTAAAATAATGGAGGCACCGTGAGACGTAAGGAAATTAAGATTCAAAAGTCGAAGCTAGAAATCCAGAGACATGTTTAAGTAAAATTGGAAGAGTACGGAGAAAAACAATACAAATTTAAACGTGGTCCGAGCGATGCGGTGAAAAAAAGGTGGAGAAATGTAGAAGGTTATAATTGAAGCGTAATCGGTATAAAACACGGGAATGGCAATGGGAAAATCGTCGAAAGTTACATTGAGCAGGATGGCTAACAGGAAAACAATGTTATCAAGAGTTAGAAAAAGAATGAGACTAGAAACTTTTCCGTAGCATCAAGTTCGGGACATTTTTGAGAGTAAATTGATGATATTACGAGCAGATTTTAATTTGTGCAACAGTTCGAGTGTCAAATTCGAATCGTTAGTTGTTCTCAGTGTCAGAAAATTTGGGGTCTGTAGAAAATCGAATAAAATAAAGTTTATCTCTAAATGATGGAGAAAGGAAAGATTAGATTCGACTATGACGGAGGAAGTAAGGAAAGGATTCGCTGCAAATCCGGTGGGGGGGAAAAAGTAACAAAAGATGGTTGTTTGAAGAAGCCAAGGATGGATGCTGGTGACGGGAGTAAAGAAACTGGTAGCAATAACTTACACAATAAAGAGCAGGAAAATCAAATTATATGGCATTTAACAAGTACGGATGTAGCCTTTTTAATTGAAACCATTCTGATTTTAATATTAAATGTGTACAAAAGATTAAATATCTAAAAATAATAATAGATATTAAATTAAAATTCTATAACCACTTTAATAATACCGTAAATTATCGAAGTTTATACGCATTTTTAATGAACTTTTCAACGACAGTGGTAGATTAAATTATAAGAAGCGAATTAATATGCTGCTATTATTTATATTGGCGCGCTTAAAATTAAAATATTTCACAAAATTTTAAAAAGTTATCAAAGAGCATCGGCAATAAAACTTATGAAATCATATGGACAACAATTCATCATCATGCCGCTAAAAATGAAGATACGCATACAGGCCTATTCTTAATTAAAAATAAAATCAACATTATTACACTTGATTTTATTAACGTAATATTATATGAAAGCCCATATGTCATTAATGGAAATGGAATATTTAAATTAATTTAAAAAAATAATAAATGAATATTACATTAATTAGATCCAGAAAATACATGATGAGGTAGTAACAGTTCAGTTTTTTCCAAGCATAATTGGAATAATTAATAATACTTATGTACTAAATTAATTTAACGTACAGTTCGTATCGGGCCACGGAATGTTTAAGAATTATCTAAAACGATTTAAAATTTCAGATTCAGATAGATGTATTAGATGTAATTTACAAAACATTTTACGTGCAATAGCAATCAAAGTTTTAAGGAATTGAATAAATTTAAATGGAATATCGTAAAAATAGTATATTTTATTTATATTAATAAGTATATATTTTAAATAGATAGGTATAATAATAATGTAATAATGTAAAGTGTGATTATTAATGTTTCGCCAAAACTTCATCGGATGAGACATGTTAATTAACCATTAAGAAAATATTATAAATGATAAATAAATGCGTTACACGAAAAAAAAAAATAAAAAAAAAATAAAAATAAAGAGAACTTTTACCAAAAGTGGCTTGGAGATGTCTGTAAAGGTAACACATATCCAGAGGAAAACAAATAAGAGCAAGGTTAAATGCGCACTTGGCGAAAAGATGGTGGGAAAATTTCAGAGAAAAGAGAACATTTAAGGATTATTAAGGGAAAAAACGCGCAGTAAAAATTATCGAGTAGAAATGCGCAGGAAAGGATTGAAAGTTTACGAGATACAGAAGTGTACATAATTGTGAATGAGATCGGAAGAATACGAATATACGGAGAGTGAAGACCGGCTGGTGAATGGAGTGGCCGTATTGGTTTTTAAACAAAAACATTAAACACTGTCCAAAAAGTGGCTGATCTGACAGAAATCTCGGACATCATAATTAGTCAACGCTGATCGGAAAAAATCATCGTAAATAAACTTTCAGAAATAGTTACCAGTACCGAGAAGTACACGGACTTGTAGGAGAAATATTTTAGCAGTCGCAGAAGCAAAAAAATCGCGAGCCGCGAAGATTAATTGGATCTTTGTTCTTCTAGTTCATAGACGGCTTTTAGCGGATAAAAATTTTTCTTAATTTTGCCGATGGAAATTATGGGATGTTGTAAAATAATAGTTGCCGAAAAAATGTACCTTTTTATAGAAGTTCCGAAATATTACGTTGGAAATGACAATAACTGAGCTGAAAATGCAGTAGCCTAACAACTTTTTCAAAAAACATCGTAATAGTGTTTTGGATTTCTTTATTTTTGAGATAAATTTAAGATAATTTATAGATTATTAAAAAAAAAAAAAAAAAAAAAAAAAAAAAACAAACTGTTTAGCACATAAAAAAACTACATTGTACACTCATCAAAAGAACTTAAAAAAATTTAAAAAATAAATAGTATCCTGCGCGATTACATCATTTTTCAAAGCTGCGCTCAAAAAGTTCTAAATTATTATATTCTTTTCAAAAAATCAGTTGCTCATTGAATCTTCAGTCATCCTTAAATGCGTTAACATTAAAAGTCTTCGTGTAATGCGAAACAGTTCGGAAAACAGGTGATTACAGGGGGGAATCATACGCGTAAATTCTTATTTGCGAAACTAGCGAAACTACACAGAGCGGTGTTAAATGCTTTAGAAATCAGATATGTCATGTGAATTTTTCCGGCAAAAAATGATTCGAATATATTAAAACGGGATAGAAAAATTTCATAATCCAATTCCAAAAAAAAACAAAATAAAACGAAAAAAACAATCAGAGGAATTGTCTTGATAAATGACGCCTAAAAAGTTCTAAAAATCACTGTCCTACATTATTGTCTTCGTTAATTGATCTGTCATTATATGTGGTACGCAGATCGGTTGCCGTTATAAATTTTTTAAGGTTATAATTTTTTGCGTTGCTCTGTTATAAAATTTCGCGGAATTTAAACTGATTGTTTCTTTTTACTGTTAGATCTTACGCGAGATATAACATGAAATTTTCGGAACCCTTTTTTGCCAAAGATTAAATTTTTATTTTGTTTTGTCTCGATTTCTTCTCGATTTTTTTTAACGAACGTTATTGGACCTAAACGATAAATAAGCAGAATGGATAGCCAGCTCCCGTGGCGTAATTGGTTAGACAGTCTTGTTTCGTTCGGTTAGAACATCCGGCTCCCGCACATTGAAATTTCTAATAATTTCACTTACGCTGGGTTAATATGCATAGTTGACACCCCCCTCCCCCCAACTAAAAAGAAAACTTAAATGGATGATAACTTACATGTAGGTCTCTATTGATAACATACTTTTTTTTACGGATCGAATTCACAAAACAAGTTGAAAACATAGTTCATTCGGACAACAGACTCGAAAGTAAAACTAATTTTTACGACTTCCAATGAACAATTTGGTGGTCAAATGGCTTGATGTCAAGCCCAAAAAAAAACCAAAAAAAAAACCAATAACGATCGAAACCGTTACATACAAAATGACCAGTGGAGTCTTTATTTTCATCATATATAATATTCTAATGAAAACGGGAACAGTTCGTTTAATAGGAAAATTTAATGTTCTTTGGGAAAACAAGATTTTACTCTTTTCACGGAGTTTTTTACAATGCTGATTAGAAAACGAGCGGATGTTTCAGTCGCTTAGTTGTGCGAAAGGGCAGACAAGCTAAAAGAAAAAACACCAAAAGGTGAACCATTGCGGTTGTGCATAATGAACCAGATCACCCGAAAAAAAAACATCAATTTACCAGTACATTTTTTGATGATTATTGTGGACCACTGTTACGTAGACTTTATTCCTTTCCACGAAAAAAAAAAAGAAAAGCAAAACGATTTATGTTACATTCATCTGGAAAAAAAAGTTTTTGAAGCTAAATGTTGTGTGCATCATGATTAAGATAATTTCTTATTTTTAGTGGATGATATGGAAATTAACATGTAATTTTATAAAGTTCTGCCCGTTCTGATAATATTCGTCTCCAAGTCGGTATAACCGATTTTCACTATGCACATATATAATTTAATTTATACGTAAATTAAAATGTAACTTAAAAACGAGATTACTTTGCAACGTTCATTTGTTACTGGCATAATTTGTTACTACTCGAGTGTGAAAATTGTTTTGACTGCAGTATATGTTTTTCATCGGTATTTTTTAATTACACGTTCAAAACGCGCCTTGATTAACTGCCGTCATTTTACAGGGTACGTAGCCTATTTGAGAAGTCCATTACAGACCGCTGCCTCGTATGAAAGCTGATAAGGCTGCAGCCGCGAAGGAGTCGTTTGGTAGTATTTCACTGGCAGGACTACTCGGTATAGTACGCACCGAGCGAAACGAAGGATTCGGAAGAACTAAATGTGGACCACCGGTTAGAACGCTCGACTAAAAGGGGAAGTTGTTTTTAGAGGGTTCTAGTCCCTGTGCGGATGTAACCATGCGAGAGGGCTGTGTGACCTATTCAGAGCCGATTCAAGACAGAAAAATCTTTTCGAGAAACTCCAGTCGAGTTTATTGAACGTTTTCGTTTTTCCGCATTCACGTATTAAAACAGAGTTAATATTAACCGCAGAAATTACACACTTTCGATAATATTCGCCTCCGTGTATTATAGTAATCGATTTTAACGTGCCTGAAATATTAAAATTTGAACATTTTTTTATAGAATTTTTATTGAAAAGTTCTAATTTTTAGTTCGCTCTAGGCAGAATAAATTTTAAATTTACGCACTGCACGTAGAGTGAAAATGTGTAAAATTTAACATGTTTCCGGAGTCAAAAATTTTATTTCAGCCATTCGTATTTCTTTTTTTTTTTTTTTTCTTCTTTTCAAAATTATAATCGTGTAGCGCAATAACAAAAAGTCGTAATAATTTATAATCCGTGCGAAAAACGGCCTGAAGGAAAAACAAATAAAAATTTATTCTCAGCGGCGGATTAATTTTCACGAATAACGGTTATTGTCGTTTAAAAAAAAGGTGACGAAAAAAGGGAAGAGTAATAATTTAAATTAAATTGCGACGGAAGATAATAGGCTGCGAAGAAATCGCATGTTCGGTAGTAGAAGTAATTAAGGTTAAATTACCAAAGCCATGGCTTCTTCCGCGCCGATGGATTTTAACGAATCCGATACCAGTTCCATCAGTATTTTATTACTGTTCGACGCCTCCTTGCCTCCCTTCAGTAACAAACCATTAGCCGAACTTAAAGCCAGCGCCGCTACCTGTTCAAAAACAAATTCAACATTTACATCCGCTCTGTAAGCAAATTAAATATATATTAACCTTCATCCGCCTACCTGGAGCGGCCTAAAAGCTCGAACCGCTTGCCGCTTTTCATAATGCCACCGACGAGGTGCATTACGCAACTACTCGAAATTTTACAAAAAAAATATTACAGCTCACTTGCCCGGTACCTTTTATGCTTTCATTTTGAACATTTAACTAACTCGCCTAAAAGTTTTACAAGATTCACTTGTAATTTACTTTTGCGGTGAACTTGATCTCTCGCTGATTGAAATATTTCTCCCATGAATTTCATTGTAAATCATAGATTGCCGAGGCTCTGCGTTTTTTATCTTTTTTTTTGATCTTGTTGTTTTGGGTGAGGAAGTTTCTTCAGAATTATAATTGTAAACAATTGCATTGTTTTCGGGATTTTAATGTTTTCACATCATTTTTTTTTCTTTTTAAATTTATAAAGGCTTTTCACGTTGAAGCTACCAAATGAACTGTTACCTTTATTTTCCTAGCATCCAATCGAATTAAGTCCTAATGTTTCTTTATCCTTTTATTATTATAGCCTTTTATTTAACTCGGTTTGTCATTCTGTTTGAATCTTGCGGACGATTTTTCACCTGCTTTCCGATGAATTAAGTGTCCTTTTGCAGAAATGTTTGTTATAGATGATAATACAATATTATGTAACATCTGGGTTTCCAACTTTAAAATTAGACCCTCGGGGAGCCGAAAGCTCGAATACTTTTTTTTTCGGGCTTGTGATATATCGTTAGAAAGATTGTTATTTGTCGAGAACAAAACCGTATTTTATTTCTTTAATGAAACCTTCGAAGTTTACGCAAAGTTCAAAAAAGCGCGAGATCTAATATGTAGCTCCCTGTTTGCGGCGCGAGTCTTACAGCTAAAAATATTGAATAAGATTGAAAATATGCACATGCACGTATATATTTCTTTGGTTTGGAACATCTAGGTTTCCAACTTTCGAATTCGCACCTTAGGGCTTCGAAAACTCGAATTTTTTGGCGGAAATTTTTTTTCCCCTGGGCACATGATATACTGTTGGAAAGAGCGCTATTTATCGGAAGCAAACTCGTATTTCATTTTCTGAACGAAACATTGGAAGTTTATTAAAAGTTTAAAAAAGCACAAAAAACGACGGTTTGTGGTTCAGCTGTAAGCTAAAAATTTTGAACAAGGTTAAAAAATGCGCATTCTCGTGTATTTCTTTACTTTGGAACATTTGGGTTCCTAACTTCAAAACCGGACGTTTAGGGCGCCGAAGGTCATGTGATAATCAATGGAAAGATCGCTATTAGTCAAACATTGTGTTTCATGTGCTGAGGATTCCGTATGTATTGTATGAAAAACAAAAGTATAATTGAAAGAATACAATGATCCGTTATTTAATAAAATGTAACACAAATTTCTGTAAATGTCCTATAATCAAGGTATTGAATAAAATAAAGCAAAATAAAATACAATTCTAAATTTATTGTTTTTTATTGAAGTACATAGTAAAAAGTCCAGACTACAAAATAAAACAAATAGAGCAAAATAAAAAAAAAAACACTTTAAAAATAGGCTTTTACTTACGCACTAAGTGAAGTACAAACTAACTTTACTAGTGTGCGATTAGCGGATAGGCGTATTTTAACATTAAAATCTGAAACTAGAAAATATTCTGAAAAATAATAGCGAGGGCCGCAGATTAATAATTAAATATTAATTTCATAATACATGCTAAGCCCAAACTACAAACACTAGTTAATATTGTTCCATTGTTGTGCATCACAATACCACTAACACACCGAATATAGTTTTATAACTGCGGCCCCCGCTTTTATTTTTCAGAATATTTTCTAGTTTCAGATTTTATTAATGTTAAGATGCGTATCTGGTAGTCGTACACTAATGAAGTTATTTTGTACCTTTTAGCGCATAAATAAAAGGCTATTTTTAAAAAAGAAAATTTTTTTTTTTTTATAATCAAGTCTAGCAGACTGACACCATTTTTGGCAAATCCAAAAAAAGAACAACAAAAAACTCGCTTCTAAATTGTCTATTTCTTTTTTTAAATGTTAACCCGACTCCTTGATTTTACGCATTTCATTTAGTACAGATCGATTATATTGTTAAATAACATAAACCGTGTGAAAAATATAAACACTTTTTATGAAATAATAGTATTGTATTTAATTGATTGCACATTAACGCGTTTCGAATAGCTTCATAACACAGTATAACGTGTTAATGTGCACTAAATCAAATAGATTATTATTATTATTATTATTATTATTATTATTATTATTATTATTATTTTATAAATGGTGTTAATATTTTTCATGTGATTTTCTTTGATAATGAACATAATTAATACGCGGAATAAATTTTAGATTATTTTACTACCGTGACGAGGGACTGAGAAATTAAGAATTCAACATCTTTAATCATGACAGAAGTAAAGATATTCGGATTACGAAAAAAATCTAATGTTACTTGAAGGTACACTACGATTGTGCCGAGGCGACTATGATTTCACTTTCGCTACTGTTATTCTTCGCTTGTAGACAGCCTAACTGCGAACTCGAACCAGCTGCTTGTTCTATCGCATTGGTCCAACGTGTGCAGGTGGTCCGACCCCTTGCCTTCCACTTTCGCCTGTATTAGCCAATGCTGTATTCCACTTTCTTCGCATATATCCGAAATAATAGTTCATCTTGCGAGTAAGTTATCGCCGACTTTGATAGCCTGTTCCGTAACACCGATTTCTTCTAATATAGGTACGCCTAACAGTCGAAACACCGGTAGAGAACATCATTCAAAAACCCGTTCGCTAAAAATCTTACAAATTTGAACAAAATATGCAACATTCTCAGATTAACCCGTTCCGCGATAAGTTTAACAGACCTTTTCGGACAGATAACCGGGTAGATAACATTCTCGTATCCCCCCGCAAATTGCCTAATAGCATCCCCTAAATTCTCGTTTCAATTTCCTACTCTCTAATCCAGTCGCGTTCCGTTCTCCTTCAACGGATGGGTCCTTATCAGATCTATTCTAGGCCTCATTTTAATGAGGAAAATTTTCTCTTCTCTATCCGTCACTCCCCTTTTCTTCTCGTACTCTCGCTGCTACTTACGTATTTATTTATTTCTCCACCGTATACACTGAAAAACATCCGAGTCGATGTATAATTTTAGTTTTCAATGTTCACTTTTTCGTTTTCTGCTATTAATTAAATACACCAGTGCTGGAGTAGTCGTGTAACGAGAAATTTTCTACGCAAAAATATTTCACGTAATTTCCGACCGAATAAAAATCTATTTTTGATCGGAGGCGATTTGTGTGAAATATTGACTTCATCTGTCTTTTTTTTTTTCGCAGGAGGAGGGTTAAGCGAATGAGAATAAAAGGAAAATTGATGCGATCAAAGGCTGAGAAAATGAAGAAATGCTAGGGAGAATAGACGGAGGCGAAAACATTGGACAAATATTATATTGCGAAGGAATTAAGGAAAACATTTTCTTCCTCATCGAAAAATTATATTACGCGAGAGAACTGTAGCAATATTAAGGATACATAGAAGGATACCGAATGTGCAAATGTACACGTATGTATATACTCATAATATATCTTCTACATTTGTTGTTTATCTTGTTTTTATTATATCCCCAAACTCGCGGAAATTTATTTTTCAGTTTTCAATTTGCTGTACGTAGTCGTATTGTTTTGTTCTTATTTATTTGTTCATCTTTATTTTCCATTTTTTTCTCTCATCATAGCGGTATTTAGAGATAATTAACCTATTCATTTTGTCAGAGGTGTCGTTTTTCTGCGTAGATGGAATTCAAAAGCCAAAAAAAAAGCAAAACACGAGCATGTGTGTCCTTCGGGTTAGTCAGAGTGCTCCAAAAACCGTGGTAGGTTCATCGCAAACGGAGAATCCGCGATTTGTTACCGAATACTATTGAGTAAAATAATTAAATAATAACTAAAAAAAAAAAAGAAAAAAAAAGTGGCCTTGTCGTAAAATAGAACTGAACTGAAAATAATACCTAATGATTATTAATCGTTAGCCGGTGTCTCGTTAAAAGACACGTTTAATAATAAACTGCGTTATTAGCTCTCTACTTCGGCTATAAAGTAAAAAGCAGTAAAAATACGCGTTATGACTGAAATAATACTAATAGTAATTTTTTAAAAAAAGGAATTAATACTCTAACGGCAGAAGAGCGCAGGAATTATAAAAAAGGATACCGGAAGAGTGGTGTGCGCAAATTAAAATCAAACAGGAACCGCTGGCAAAAATAACAGTGGTTAGCCGCACACATCGTGATAGTATAATTAGGAAAAGGAGGATCGGTGATTTAAGGGGTACCGACGTGATGGACCAATAGGATAAGGGGCAAAACGTATCGAGCGTTGTCAAGAAGTGAAAAAACGGGCTAAGTTGAAGACAGTTGCTTTTGTACGCAGTCACTCAAGTGTCTAAAATTGGAATTGGTTCGTCTGGGAAGAACTTATTGGAAGGAAATTATCATTGGCAACGAGTTTTTAGTGAAAAATGAAAGAAAAATTTGGGAAATCAGTATATAGAGAGGCAATGTGTGGAGACAATAACGGGTAAGCCCTGAAACGGATTCGACAGAGCAAAAGTTTGACGATTGTTGAAATGATGCAGGAAAGACGATTAAAAGTGACAGCAAGACTAGAGGAATACGCAAAAAATCAATTTTTAACATGGGAATTTTAATAAAAAGGTCTTCAGCGAAGTGTGTACAAAGAATCGAAGTAGAAGTAACGAATGTTACAGAACACGTCCAGCGTCGGCAGCAACAGGAATTGACCGTTAATGAATGAAATAAATAAGTACAAGAGAATTCGGCGGTGGTAAACGAACGCGGGCTGAAGGATTCATTAAAGTTGGAATGCTCCGAAAGCAGTAGTTAATAAGGAATAAAAAGAGAACGCGCCTGATGCAGAATGAAGTTTAGCCGTTAACAACAGAAAGTAACGGATGAGGATTCGAACGAGACAAAGTGCAAATTTAGAGGATGGTGTAAAGAACTATGTCATGGAAGGAGAAGAAAGAAACGATTAAAACTTACTCGTCTTTCTGACTCGGATAAAAAGCCAAGTAGGATAGACGAGTGCGTGAGGCAGTTGTAGTAGGCCTTATTTAACAACGCAAAAGATGGGACGGAGTAAAATAGAATGGTACGGACAGAAAGGTGCGTCAACGATGAATAAATTTCGGAAAGTTACATACCGACTCCAATTTTAGGTACACACTAATACGTGCAGTGCTCTTAGAGGATGGGCACATTAAGAACCACACGAGAGTTAGTCAAAGAAAATTGAAACTTCTAAGAAAATTGCGTTAGCGAAACACTCCAATTGCACCACAACTCGAGCACTTTCGTCTGCGATGGTACACTAGCGATAAAGTATTATAGCAATCGGAAATGTACAATAAATGCTTAAATGTTGACATGACACCAGCAGGCAACCTTCGCATCGGTAGTGATTAAGCAGACGTGTGTCCTCCTGTTTAACAGTCGCGTTGCTCACTGGAACAGCTGGTTTCGACGCCTTGTCTATTACATTTCCTATGTTCGGTTTTCAATTGGACTATTTCGAGCGCTCAGTTTACATTTCAGTCAACGTTTGTTTTCTGAATGTCGCGCTAACGGTAAATTACGTCGAATAAAAAAGGAAACGAGTTTCCGTAAAACGCGTACATGCAATACGAAAACGTATATAAATTCGAAAAAATTCGTCTCTTTTTCGGTGAAAAGTAAAACGTTAAAAAAAGTTTAACGAAAGGAAAAATTTCCTAATAATCTCATCCAAGCTTTTTATAGAATATTTCGAATACCTTTTTATTATATCGGACTCGCCGGCGATGGACGAGATTACCCGTTATCATGGAAAGCACGAACATGAAAGAAAAGCAGATATTCGGAGAATCAGTCGGAAAGGATAAAGGCGCCGAGAATAATCGACAGAACGGAAAACGAATATGAAAAGATAGCTGTCTAAAAAAACTGGTGCTAGGCTGTAGATTAAAGTCGGTTATTTCCTTCTGAAATTATTTCTTTGTTGACTGAAATACTAAAAATATTTTTAACCCTAGAATAATTATCGACTATATAAGTTAATTCTTGAGATACGTGACGCACTTCTAACCAGCGTATCGGACTTCTGTGTGATATCCTGCAGTATGTCCGCGTCCTCGCTGTAGACTGGCAACGCACACCTTTTCCCCCTGGCATTATTATGTAAGAGTACCGTATAAAAATCCCAGTCGTAATTCTCTTCGCTACGTATATTACTTTAATCAATCCCAGCTTAATAACCCAATCTGATAGACCAACCATCAAATTAACACCATCCTAAAAAGGTCCGCTCGATATCCACTGATCGAGCTTCGGAAACAATACCGGTTATTGATGCCGAAACCGATAGGACTATTTCCGCCGCCGGTTGCGATTCAAACTTTTACCAATCTATGAAAAAAATAAAATGAAAAAGCACCCACTAATAGTGATAATCGAGAATCTTCACTAATGTGCAGAATATTAAGCATTATCTATGTGGAATCTGCGGTTTCCTGGGCTAATGCGCCGGCTACGGCTTAGCGATCAATTATGCCCCGTTTCCAGACTTGTTTTTTTTCTCATTTTCGTCAGCAACTAAAAACAAAGCACCGAGCGCACCATATGTCGCCGTGGAAATAACTGGTGAGCGTAAAACTGGCAGCCACGCTTTTCCTGACACACTTCCGTATATCAATTCCGTATCAATCGTTCATTGGACACTGTGCTAAAAACACGGCTTGTGCAATTTCGCATTACAGGTGTATTCGGAACGTTCTTCCGTATGTTGCTTCGTTCAGCTTGTTTCCGAATGCAATAATAGACTCTGAAGTTTAACAGTGTTTTAGACTTCTAAAAGAACATTAGTGATACAAAGGAAATGTTTTCGTCGAAATGTTGTAGACATTTTAGACAAGCGGGTACCGAACAGTTGTAGTTGGAAAAATAATCGACGCAAATTAATGAACAGGAAAAGAATGTGTCATCACAAAAATAAATCTAACGCTATAACGTAAGTTTTCAATCGGCTCTTGTTCGAATATTGCACTATTCTATGTGGAAAGGCCGGTGTAATTAGAATTGACATTCCTATGCCAATACGGACGCGTGGGCTGAGCAGTATGGGTTGGTAGTTCGGGGAAGGCGAACTAAGCGATAGTTTTCGAAGACGGAAAAGTTGGTGAGCTGGAAATGCTATAAGCGAGGCGGTGAACCGGCGCACTGTCCACTGCGAATAGTAGACAGCTGATGGTATTAAATAAG
The DNA here is from genome assembly GCA_039619475.1 of Icerya purchasi. Lineage (NCBI taxonomy): Eukaryota > Metazoa > Arthropoda > Insecta > Hemiptera > Monophlebidae > Icerya > Icerya purchasi. Next base: position 417,926,917 of record CM077116.1, read on the forward strand.
AGGGACAGCAGAACGCGACTGATAAGTTCAGGTGAAGCGGTTATTCGATGATAATTTACTAAATTGAAAAGGCAAAGCAAGACAAAGAGCTTCATATCGCTTGCGGCAGCAGTCGTCTGGAGAATTGCTGTTCCTCTCATCACAGCTTCAAACGATGAAGCCGATACTTTATAAATGCGCCTTATCGACTAAATCTCGCGTTTATTGTATCGGAAAGTAAACCCCGATCTTTTTTCCTCATCATTGTGTTCTACGTCGAGTCTCGCGCGCAATCAAATTTAGGGAAGGCCAAATCGAAGTATATTATAAGAAAATACGCCAACTCCAAGTTGCGTTTTTGTCACACAAGAGACAATGAGTACAAAGTTCGTTCGACCATGTTATTCATCGTCCATCGATGACGCCTTGTATACCTTCCATGCCGTGTAACATTTCATCTTAGACATTTGCTTAACGCATTCCCCTTATAAACTGATTCTGTCGATCAGCGAAAGTTTCTGAATTCCTTATGTACTCTTTATATTTCAACCGCTTAACTATTCAGTTTAGATTTGATATCCTTGTTAATTCTGAAAAATTGAATATGGATATTTTTCAAAAGCGTCAGCCAACCCAAAAAAAAAAAAACACAACAAAGCGACTGGATCGAAGCGTTGGCTGGCGAAATGATCATCTGGAGTTTTGCTATCACCAGTTGAGAGACGCCCTGCTGCGATTGGTACGTACGGAAATACCGAATAATTACATAGACTGTTATCATAATGATTGTTTTCAAATGTATACATATAATATTATATATGTATGTGTGACGTTGCGGAGAAAAGGAACCTGTAGTGCGAAAATATGGGTTTTGTGTTAAACACGAATTCCGGTTTTTCAAAGTGTGCAGAATAAGATGAAATATGTAATTTTTTCGCAAACGTTTATTTGAGGTCTTCAAACGTACAAAATGGAATACAGAGAATTGCGGGATTTAAAAAAAATCGTACGTCATTATTTTTTGTATTTTTTTTTGGCATTTTTTAATGATTCTTCATTTGCTTCGAGTATTATTCGAGCATTGTTTTTTTTTTCTTTTTCGGAACTTTAGGTTTTTCTTTGTTAGTGCTTCGGTTTTTTTTAATGTAGTTTCAGTTTTCTTCTTTTTCTTTCGTGGCGTAAACGTCCTTAGCCAACATGCCCAAAAAAGCAAAAAAAAAAAAAAAAAAGAAAAACTTTGTTCGACTGTTTTTTCGGCTTAGATTGATCAAGTTTAGGAGCTACAGAATTGGGTTTATTTGGATCAGTGCATAAAGAAGGAATATTCTCGTTCAATATTTTCCTGAATAAAATTAGATGGCAAAAGTAGCTATTATCGGAAGTTAATTTTCAAATACGTAAATTTATTTAATTCCAACGGTTATTTTAAGAACATCAGTCATAAACTATCAGTCTGGACGACTGCAACCAGCCAAAATATCGCATTTATTTATTTCGAAATCACATTTACCCATCTCTGAGATTTTAAATTACTTCGAAACTTCAAAGAGAAATTATATGAAATAGAAAAAAAAAAAAAAAACAAAAAAAAAAAAGCAGACGAAAAAAGGTTGGAGTAAAAATTGCGATTATAACACTCTTATTTAATTTATAATTCATTATGAGATCGTAGATCACGATAGGTACTGATACATTTTTGTGCAATGAGAGTGATTTATCTGCGCAACGTAACGAGAAGCCATACACAGGGTGACTAATTATGACCGATCTGCGCGTATACATACATTAGTTCAATTTGAGATTTATTAAAATATCAAATTTCGATATTCGGAGAACTATTAAAATAAGCACCTCTTTCGTTAGGAAAGGGGCTGGAAGATAAAAATTAATCTACGGTGAAATACGTTTTTCTTATATAAACCTGCGGTAAACAATCAGGCCTTGACTCGAAGATTACGAGGAGAACTCCAATCGGCACGGTAACTTGAACTAATTCCATCTTTTCGGCAATTCTCGTTCTTCGTAGGATTTTACCTACATTTCTATGACTAGCTTCTGCAATTTGTTTTAAACCTGAAATTAACATTCGAAAAATTAATAATTCACTTTCACCGTTAATGTCAAAAACTTTGTTTTCTTTTTATTTGCTTTTCTTCTTTTGGGGTTTTTTTTTTTTTTCAAACGAAAACGGTAACACACTTTCATCATGCTCTCTTTACCAAAAAAAAGAAATAAAAATCTAATAAAAACGTATTAGTTTACTGTGTAAGTATTTGAAAGGCAGCGGTATAATTTGGTAAAAGTGGTTTTATAAAAGCAATTCCTAAACTTAGCTATTCTTTTTAGCATTCCGCAGGCGCATATCCAATAATCTTAATGATTCAAAAACAACTTCAAACAAATTAAATAGAACTCGGTAATTTTGTAAATTATTCGTGTAAGTAAAGGAAAATGAAAAGTAAAAAATATATATATAAATACATACAAATCACAATTAATATACTTTTTTACAAAATATGTAATGTGCTATGATAACTTATTTCGAAAAAAGAAAAAGCAACAACGCAAATTAGAAGAAAAAAAAAACCGGGGTTTAAAACAGAGTCATCGAAGATGATTTTGTTACTTAAGACGGGAGACGAGGATAGAGCGTAACGTGGTGGTAATTTCCAGTAGATTGCGTATCTGAACTCCGGAGCAAAATTTTTTCTAGCATTTGTAGAGACTATGTGACCTTTATGGCACACAGGTTTCGGACAATAATTCAAGAATATTAAGCAACGGATCTCTAGGAAAGAACGAATAGGGATTGTGAAGTATCAGTGAAGTGGATGTAAAAGAGGTTTGAATTTAATAAATTCTTGATTTAAGACAAACCTTATGGGAATTAAGGATTGATAGTATACCTGATACCTCCATAATTTATTCCACTAACCACTCTAACCGTTATCGGTTTGTAGGTGGTTGTAGCAGCTTTGGGTCATTTTTATTATCGGGATTGGATAAATATTTTAGAATAGATAGGTTTACGTTTAAGACTGCTTAGATAGAAACGCTAAGCAAAATTGAAGGCATGTCCGAAAAATTATGCAAGAGGACAAAAAAAAAGTTTTTTTTTTTTTTTTGGTCATTGAAAATTTAACCCATCGACAAAATCGGAGTGTTTTTAAAGAAATAGTTATGCCATATTATTAGTAGACGTCTTTTGAGGAAAAGGATGAAAAGTTGGGTTACTAATGAGCCCAGCTTTTTTTTTTTTTTTTTTTTAATGTGGATCGGGGAATATGCGCCTTGGTTTCATTTATATTAACTGTATATTATTCCGTACCTAAACTTTTGATTGAAATAAAGGGTGATCGCCGTAAGTATTATTTTTATTTTTTCAATGCGTTCTTTTAAATTTAAATTTTAGCTCAATTCTGGCTTTTCCTAGACTTTCTTTTTTGCTGATACTGAGGAATTATATTAAAAAGGATTGCGATGTACTCGATTAATAAAGATACTCAACAGGCAACCAGAACTACTTGCAATCATTAAACACCATCCATAGTTCAGCTCTTCGGCTCTCTAAAGGAGCATTCCGCACTACTCCCATCGATAGTCTACAAGCAGAGACGCCCGAATGGCTCCCAGATATTCAACAAATAGTTCGCTGTTCTAATTTCTACACCCAGTGCATAGCCTCAAACTTCAGACCTCCGCGTGTAATATCAACTACTCTTCGAACTGGAATGGAAGCAGTGTCGAGCCAATCTCATAACATTATCAGCGGATTCTATCAATTACAAATATGAGACAAACAAGGATAATCTCTCACTCAGTCGCAGTCATTCCGCCATGGAATCACAATTCAGTCAAATTGGATCTTGATTTATTAAATTGTTGCCGAAGATTTCATCTCCGAGGAGGCTAAACTAAAGCGATCTTCATATGCCCGCAATGCATCAGTCTTCTTAACAGACGCATCTATCTTCGACACTTTCGTAGGGTGTTCGGTAATAAAAGGAAATGCCGTGCTAATTAGGTACTCACTTACTGAATTCTTTTCCGTCCTTTCGGCCGAGCTTTACCCAAATATTCCTAGCACCTCAGTTCTTCTTGAACCAGGAAACAGGCAATTCAGTAGTAATCTGTTCTGACTGTGTTGCGGCATTAAATTCTATATCCGATGTTTTCAGTGGTAAACAACACCCCACTGCGAAGGAAATAGTCAAACTACAGGTATCTGCCTTGTCTGGTGTGACATCATTCCTCTGGATTCCAAGTCACTCGGGAATTCCTGGAAATGAGTTGGCCGACAGAGCAGCCAAAGAAGCCACAGAGATTCTCCCTGTTCTAGACATTCCAGTACCAGCTTCAGACTTCGTTCGCTACCTAAAATTGGCTCTGGGCACAGCCAAATTAAGCAGAATGTTCGACCATGAAAGACTCACCTGAGCCGAAGAAAAGATGATGTAATCGTTTCCAGACTCTGGCTGGGATATACGCAACTCACACATGCTGCTTACTGCAAAAGACACTGGCTCCAATCTGCAGCATATGTAATTCTGATCTTTCTGTTCTCCATGTCCTCACAGAATGTTCTCAGTTCAATTCCCTCAAATTAACACAACCTTCCCTCCTCCTTGTCTAATATCCTCTCTGATGACCCTACTATCCTTTCGAACCTAACCAGTTTCCTGCACCATTCAAAGTTATACATGCAATATAAATTCCGTAATTTATTTACCGAACATATAAATCTATATTTATCTGTGCCTCTAGAACAAATAAATAAAAAATAAAGATGGCAATGAACAAGAAACAAAAAATGTTGTATATGACAGTTAAACGCTCAGTCCTTATTTTCAGCACATATTTGCAACAAAAAAAAAAAACCGCGGATAGTTCTATTCAAGTTTTTTTTTTTAATTCTTAACAATTGTCCTATTTGTTTAAAGTTAAATTTTGACAGTGGGCACTATCTTTTGAACTACCTATTCCATCCAAAACAGATTTTCTATTTGTTTCAATACATTTGTTCATTATTTACAATATTTCCATAATGGTTAATTAATACGTGCCATCCAATTGAGTTTTGATGACACATTAGTCCCATTTTACATTACGACATTGTTACTATACTCATCTATTTAAAATATATACTTAATACTAGGGAATCTTTTAATATGTGTATAAATGCATATACACTATTTTTACGATATTTCATTAACTGTAAATTTATTAAATTCCCTACAAAATTTGCGTTCCAAAACAGATTGCATCCGTGCAATCTGGTTTTCTATCGGTACTGATGAGAACGAATCACTATAAAATGTTTCTGAAACGTAAGAAATACGTGAAAGTTTAAATCTATCCATCATGTTAATAAGAGAGACGTGAAGTGAGTGTAACGCAATTCTTTAGCATACACACACACACACACACACATTCGCATATATACATACGAAAATAGAATATAAACGACCCTCTCCCGTTCACAAAGTGCACAAAGTGCATGGCAGATGTGCATTTAATGTATGAGTAAGAGTATAATAAATTTGAAAAAAAATATATTTTAATGTATTTATATACATATGTATATAAGTCGTCGCAATAGCCTGGTTGCTAGAGCGCTTGACTTCCGATATGGAGGTTACGGATTCGATCCCGAGCGATGACGAACTTTTATTACAAGAATTAAATAAATAAATAATCGCTAATAATCACGTGGAAGGCAGTGGCAACCCACCACGTAACGCGCTAGGTCAGTACACAGCAGACACAGACGGGCTGCATTTGTAGCGCGATAGATATCAAACGATTACTAATCAGTTTCGAGTGTAATTTTGCGCGTGTACACTAGCGTTACATATAGCACAATTGCCAAGAACGCTACCTGTTCTGTACAGCTAGATTGTACAGATAGGTAGTCTCGACGCTCATAATCGAGCTAACGAACGAACAGAACAGATATGTATGTATATAAAAAAATACGTGTTCATATATTTGAACCTATATACCATTATTTACGAGCATATACAAAGATCATTTAAACCAAATATTTTTTCAGTGGTAATTTTATCGATCTATCGATTTCCAATTACGTTTCAAAGGTCTGTAAGGAAAATTTAACTGTTTATAAGCACCCGTAATCATAATTAAAAGATTTGCATTTTTACCTGTTAATTTTTACTTAAAATTGAAGTCAAAATCAATAAATTTAAAATTATTTTTATCATTAAAAATGCAACATACTCGTCGTATGTTTTAGAAAATGAAGTAATTTGAAGATATATACAATGTTAAATGTTACGGTATAAAATGGGACTAAATATTTTTCGTTCATTTTTTTTTCTAGCGAAATTAAATGATGTGCATCAATGGGGAAAAATGTCCTGTTTTTCAAAATTTAACGTTGTTTCTATACGAATCATTCAATATTAAAGCTCACTGATTAATTAAGGAATTCACAAAGGAAATCCTGAAAGTGAAATAGCCCTTTAAATGGCTGCACCATACCTTGAGAAAGGCTATTCAGTTTAGCTGATGTCAAAGATAGTCTAGATAGTAGAGGCTTGGAAAGACCACCTTTACTAGCTAAGGACAAATCTTCCGCGTTAGCAGCTAAAATATCTGCCGATCTGGTCACCAGCATCTCTGACAGTAACTTGATCGCGCTTGCTCTTTCTTCTGCCGATATACTCAGTAGAACTCGGCTACCGCGTCGGGCTAAAAATAAGATTAACACCACATTATTTTCATGTATTTGTCATCATTAAAATATAAAGAAGTAAACGAATAGCTGGTATTTTTATTCAAGCGAAATGAGATAATTTTTTGAAGTCGATTTAGCAGTAAGATTACACACGTAGAGCCTACAATTTAACCATTTTTCTTTCAAATAAATTAGAGATAAAAACAAATTATTTTTAAACGAGTGCATTTTAATTAATGAAAAGTGCCGAAGAAAATGTAAATTTAATTCAAGCTCAACTATATCAGTAAATAATTTTCTTGCAGAATTTGTGTATAACAAAATTAATTTACGTTTTATTACGCGCATTTTAATGTATTTATATACGTATAAGTCGTCGCGATAGCCTAGTTGCTAGAACGCTTGACTTCCGATATGGCGGTCACGGATTCGATCCCGAGCGACGACAAACTTATTACAAGAATTAAATAAATAATCGCTAATAATCACGTGGCAGGCAATGGCAAACCACCACGTTCAACATCATATGCGCGCTAAGTCAGTACACAGTAGACACACACGGGACTGCACTAGTGGCGCGATCACAAGCGGCTACTATCAGTTCCGAATGTAGTCTTCTTGCGTGTGTACACCTGCGTTGCATATAATAATTGCTATGAGCGCTGCCTATTCTGTACAACTAGACTGTACGAATAGAGGTAGTCACGACGCTCGAATTCGAGCAATACGACTGTTACCATACACGCATACATATATAGTTGTGAATCCTTCGGTACTTCTGGTAATGCATAGAAGTACCAATGTAAATTGAAAAGAAGAAAATCTGCCACTACTTCTGTGGAAGCAGTGATTAACCTGGTTAAAGAGACACTTTTTATTTTTGCTGTAGAAATCTGAGAAGTTGCAATTTGATCATGCGGCAAAAAATTCTTAATGTGTAAGAGATACTAGTCGGTCTGTCCGTGTTAAACAGTAGTTAAATTGCAATTTGATGATTTGTTTCGCCTTCATGTTGTGTTCGCTAAATGACGTGAGTACTATTTCGACATTATTGAGTCACGAAGAGAGAATCAAGAAGCATATATATACGCAACATCATAAACAGTCAATCAAATCGAGCGTTTAACTAATTTTGCTAGCAAAGTGACCAGCGGATTTCGATGCGAAACCGTGACTATCCTACCGCTGTTCTGCCATGGCGAAATGAAATTCATACAACTAACATATAAATAGCTTGACGAAAGGTAAATGTTGTAAGAATCTGTCAACTGTGACAAACATAGAATCGTATAGAAATGTGCTGCAACGAACGTGCGAAATGAGATTGGCAGTTTAGGAAAGTTTGTTAATGTGAGTACACGTGTATTCACTTTTAAATAGATTTCTTAATGTGATTTTACATAGATTGTTCAATAAGTAAATCCTCCACCGCTAGATCTCAGCACTGCGAACAGCTACAGTGTCGCACATGTATTCACTGGAAAAAGGGAGGAATCTAGTTTTTAGTGATGTGTTTTTGAAGGCTTACGTGTGTTCTCGCGTTAAATATGGCAGAAAACGTAAAACGAAGTAGTGAGCATCGGTACAAGCAGAAGGCAGTCACCGAGTTTTTAACCCGTGAAGGGATTCAGCCAAAGACCATTCATGACCGTTTAAAGGTTATTTATGATGAATTCGTGATGGACATTAGTGCTGTGTGCAATTGAGCTCGTGAAGCGAAGACAGATTGGATACCATTATTCGACAGGGATCGTCCGGGTCGTCCGGAACTGCCAAACACAGGTGAATTGCGTAGAAAAATCGATAAAACAATTCGTTCATATCGACGAGTCACTCAGCGACAATTGTCAAACCAGTTTGGTATCGCAGTTGGGACTTCGAATAAGTTTGTGAGAAACCTCGAGTATCGGAGGTTGTGCGCAAAGTGGGTGCTCAAGTTCTTAATGAATGAAATGAAGGCAAAGAGGAAAGCTGCCGCTGAGGAATTGTTATCGCGCTACTTCGCAGAAGGCGAGAATTTTCTTAAGAATTCAGTCACAGGGCATGAAAGCTGGATCAGTTATTACGATCCAGAACTACCGTCAACATCAAAAGAATGTAGGCGCATAGCGACTCACCGCGACCAAAAAAAGTGTGCACCGAAAGATCCACCGGTAAGCTAATGTTGACTATGTATTGGGATATGGAAGGAGTCGTGCATCGGGAATTCGTGCTGCCAGGCAAGCGAATAAATTCAGATTCGTACTGTGTCACACTGACGTCCTTGAAACGACGAATGAGACGTGTGCGACCGAATAGACAGCTGTTCCTATTGCATAACGACAACGCACGCCCTCACACTAGTGCCCAGACTACCGCACGTCTGGCTTCACTTGGTTTCGAAGTTGTTGTACACCCTTCGTACAGCCCTGATCTCGCTCCTAGCGACTATTACCTCTTTAAACACATGAAGAGACATCTAAAGGGTATTCGCTTTACATCGGATGATGAATTACAGACCGCTACATCCGCTTGGCTGCGCGAACAACCACAATAATTCTACGAGAACGTGATTAGAAAACTTATTTCAAGGTGGCAGCGTTGTATCGAATTAAGCGGCAATTATGTGGAAGGTTATCGTTTGTAATTTGTAGAAAATAAAATTTCCTATATTTTAAAACCAAAATCAGCGCGTAATCTTTTTTTGTTCACGTAATACAGCGGTGGAGGAGTTACTTATTGAACAGTCTTTGTAAAATTCCCTTCTGAATAATATATTTTAATTTCTTTTATTATAAGACGAAGGCGCGGTATGTGTATTATTTATTTTTTGAATTCGTTTTGCATTATTCATTGTTCTGTTCACAAATTATTTATAGTAGATTTCTCAGTTATTTTTGTCGAAATTTGAATATAATTTTTTTTTACATAAATTTATATATATATATATAGAGTGAGTTCCATGTCTTTGACAGGGTGTTGCGGATTGTGAAGTTAAGTCTCGCAATGTACTAAACCGATTGAGAAGAGCGTGGAGAAAGGCTAGTTCCTTTCTGTGGGCCGTGTCATTACTTTTATTAGATTTCTCTGATCTTGAGTCTGGAACGAGATGAGTTTCAAAACTAAACTATTGCGCTACTATATATATATATATATATATATACACACATTTATATGCATTTATATAAACTCGATGATCCTTCAGACCTTTCCGTGACTCCTTAGATCGTCAGATACTAGTACAAAACAAATCCTATAGAAGAATTTATTTCGGCTCACTGTTCCATTTTTGAGGAATAAAATAAGCGTTCTAAAAAATGTTACACAAAACGCTACAGATTTTGTTATATGATTTTTCTATTTCCCACAGCGTTTATTAAATATATATATATATATATATATATATATATATACAGGTTGGTCCAAGAGTCATTGCACATCACAAAATTGATTTTTGTTCACAAATCGTTTATTAGAAAAAAATGGAACAAACGTTACAAGTTTTAAAAAATGTCCTAATGCCCGATTTCATAATTTATTTTTTTTGTTTTTTTTTTGCCATCGATGGTACAAATGCTCAAATTGCCGCCCCTCACTATTTATCAAGGCGCTGGATACCGTTTTCGATGACGCGCTTTCTCATATTTGGATTGTTTTTAATGTCAGCAAATACGTCGTAAATGTACGCCTCCATTTCATCCGAAGTGTGTAGATTACGTGCGAAAACCTTATCTTTAACTAAACCCCAGAAAAAGAAATCCATGGGTGTAAGGTCAGGAGACCGAGCAGGCCATTCAATAGAACCTCGGCGGCCAATAACGCGTTGATCAACAGTCAATGTGCGTGTACTGATACCTTGTAGCATCCTGGCACCTGGTAGAAGTAGTAGGTAAGAGAATAAGTGTCTGTACGTGTTATTTTGAACCACGTTTTACACGCATAAATGTACCATTTTCTTCCCAATTGTGTTCAGTTGATAGAAGGGATAGGTCTAGTCAATACTTGTACCGTGTAGACCTGTTTTTGCACGTTCGTTTTAACGTTATTCGTCTTTCTAGGTTTTGCGCGCGCTTTATCAGTCGCTATAGTTATGGATATTCCAACACGATTCTGAAACCTCGTGCTAAAGATGCTCTTGCCATACCACTCCACAGTTTACATATGTTTATGCTGTTACTTGCGTATATACTACGTTTTTCATAGACGAGTTAGTTTATTACACACCTTTTGAAAATTATGCAATGACTTTTGGACCACTCTGTGTATGACTTTGCCATGGGCCATTCCGTAGACCTTCAGACAGTAAGTAGGCTTCTTAAAGAGTTCGTTTCAATTGGTTGTGTCATTATTCGCAAAAATGGTTACTTTTTTTCCCATGGTGATCGAAACGATTTTCAAAGCCGATAAATTTAATTTGCATTTTGTGCAGCAGTTTCTGCTAGAACTTTTATGACACACTTCTCTAAATCGAAAACGTTACAGCTTTGCTTGTTATCCTTTGTCTAAAAACGACGAGGTGGTAAATAATACGTACACGAAATATCTGTATTGCGCGTGCGTATCTTTTGATAGTTACTGCCATCTTTTTTTCTTTGTAAAAATTAACGTAATGTTAAAATTATTGTGTCAGCATATATATGTATATGTTCTGGCAACTTTTATGTTATTACTATTATAGTTTATTTCGAAAGCATGCGAAGTTTTGCGATGAGCCAAAAATTGTTTTATTATTTAATACATTTTTCGATTAACAACGTATTTATATGTAGTAATTAAAAAGGAAAAAGTGAAACAATGTTAACTGGTAAAAATGCAAACCTTCGCGCACATTATTGTATTTACAAAATATGAAAATAACAACAGATGCTGTTGTTTAAAGGCATCAATTTAAATATTTCCAAAAGCTTTGAACAGGGAGATTATACTTTAATTACGTTCACTTCGTTGAAATGGAAAATGAAAAAAAAAATTCTAAAATAGGAATGACCAGAAAAAAAGTCGTTAGCTTATACCGATTCTGCAAAGAAACATATTTAATTTTTTTGAATTTTGTGACTTTTACGTTGTGATTTGATATATTTATATAACAAAAAAAAAAAAATATTTAGGTTAAAATATTGTTAAATTAATTTTTTTTAAATTTAAATATAAAATCTAGGTGCGTTTAAGAAATTTTGGTGTTTGAAAAGGAACTGCCGGTATTTTTCCCCACGAAAAATCTACACTGTTCGAAAGATTGAACTTGCTTTTCGATAAAAAAGAAAAAGACTTAAAACTACAAATTAAAAATATGAAAATAAACATAAATTTAAAGAGTGGCGTAGAAAATTCAGAACTCGCTTTTATTTTTATAAAGGCAGACAGGAGGCGTTTTACAGGAAATTCGAAATATTAGGAATAGAAATATTTGCGGGGGCAGAATGATGTTAGAAATCGGAATTTTGATTTCCATCTTTCGAGAAAAATATCAAAAGTACCGTTATATTATTATTCTTATGTTTTTCGTTATGGAATACGAAAATGTTTTTATACGCTTGACATTTAATAAAAAGTAATCGCAAACCCCGCCGCTGGTAAAAAGTCGATAGTCATATTAAAAGTAGGTAAACAAAGGAGAAAGTTTAAACGCTGCGTAAAATCATTACGATATAAAACCGGACTGATATCTATATTAAATAAGCCTGACACAATCTTCTAATTTAAAAAAAAAAAAAAAAATGTAAACTATCATCAATAATTGTTTTTGTCGCTCAATTTTGTTCTGTTTTCGTTCTGATTTTTTTCATAATCACCTGCTAAATAAATATCGACCTCCGACTCTACTAAATTACATTCCATCGCTGTAGAAATTTTAAATCGTTTACATCGTAATTCTTTACCTTAATGTAATTTTACTATCCGATTCTAAGCTATACAGGTTTTTTATCGAACAAACTGGCAAATAAAACAGTCGAAGAAACAGTCAGTATTCAACCTTATTCTCTTTAACTTGCTCATCTGAATTTAATGAAACTGATGAAATTACTTCCGTCAAAGATAAAATAAATGAAACCTTTCGCAACCTATGGAATTCAATTCTCACAACTAAATCATCTCGAAGTAGTCTACTTTTGTCCTCCTTCTTGGAGTTCTTTTACTCACCGTAGAAGAAAGGAACAGATGGATCTGTTTCGTTCCGTACTGGTCATAATAACTCACGGATATATTATAAATAAAATGGATTCACTATTGCGCTCTCGTTGAGTCCAGACACCCGTAACACTCCCCGCTTAGTTTCTGAACGCTCATCATAGACCAACCTAAAAAATTTAGCTGTATTCCATGATTAGAAATTTTATCTGATCATTCGATTGGTCCTTTATTTTCTTCGAAACTGAAATCAACTTCATCTGATATTTAATAACTGCATTCGGGTGTACCTTGCCGTATCAGTAAATGGTACGCGACAAAAAATAAATAAATCAATTAAAAAAAAAATATATATATATATATATATCGCTATTTTATAAAAAAAAAAAAAAAAAAACGAAACAACCGGCAATAATTACTGAAAGATGGGAAACTAAAATTTAGCAAAGACTTTTGTGAATATAATAGGAAAATTATAAAATCTGAGAATTGCCGCACTCAAGCGAACCGCGAGATATTTTTGAAAGCACGATTCAAACCATAAACAGGTAGTGACTCGGTACTAATCTATAGCGGGAATAGCTTGCTCTTTTGAAGCGATTAAAGCAGTCCACTGAGACTTGCGTGACGCTAATGTACGCAGTCGATTCATGCCCGGAGATAATTCTCGTAATGACAGACTCGGTGGCATCATTCTATTCAGTGTCGAGCGTTCAGCCTGAAGATCCATTTATAGAAAAAATCAAACTAAAAAATCTACGAGATGTCCATCTGGGCATAATGGCGTTTGACAAAACCGCTCGAGCATCAATTTTCATGATGTTTGATGCTGCCCGACCACCGTCAATAAAATAGAAAGGTCTCAATTGCAGCAGAGATTATACGGGGCTTCCTAACGGATTTTTTAAAACCCCATCTAGTCTTCAACAGTGCCTTAATGACCATCTCCTGAGGAGATGTTACATCGAAACTTTCCAATCATTCTGATCTAGTTGCGGTAGAACTCTGCATGCCCCTTCCCTTTTTCAATCAGTTATCCGTTGGCCTAACACATATACTATAAATTGATAGCTCTTATCATTCATTATTTAATTTAAACTATCCTCCGAGTAGTAAATTCTATACTGTCACGACAAAGGTTGCCCAGACCTTGATGTATATTAAAACAAATGCGCACTCGTACGTGGCCCATGGTATTGTAAAATACGTTTAAAAAAAATAAAAAAATAAATGCAAAGCTCCGAATAAAGTATAAAAATTTGAAGTATATCTTTAACAACTAAAATGCGCTGCGTAACGTCCATTAGGATCCAAAAAGGTAATTTTCGATACACGTAATTCATAAATAGTAGGACAATTTTTCAGCCAAAGAAGATATATGTATGTATAACGAAAAAAGGTAAATACAATTTTCAGTATTTTTAGGGTTTTCAAGAAAGAAAATCAAAATGTATCAAAATAATTACGAGATATGGAAAAATTTTAATTTAGATTAACATTCCAATGAAACCTTATGTGTTTTTAAATACAAAAACTCCGAACGTTCTCGAATTTTTCCAAAAAAAAAAAAAAAAACAAAGCAAAGTACTCGGAAATATTTCTAAAAGACAGAATGATTTGTAATTTGGCGCGTATAACACATTTCGGAAATGGGAAAAATTATGAAATTTGATGGTTTTTAAACGCCACAAATTGGCTCGAAATTCCCCGGATATTTGTCGCATCACTAAACAGAAAAAATTAACTAAATTCTGCAATAAAGATGTATAATAAACGAATGTAAAATTCGAAAAATTGCTTTAAGTCAACGACGACCTAAATGATGTCTAAAGCGACATCATATTTTTTTTTTTTTTTGAAACTTTGCAAATACGTCTTTATTGCAGTACTGCGGTGATATAACAAAAGTAAGCTGCTGATAAAAATGTCGGCCTATGTATATTACGACGACGGAGAGAGGTTAGGCGAAAGTGATTTCGTTAATTTTTTCCACGGGGCGACGATATAGTACTAAATAAATAGCGGTATAATGCTTGCGTAACAAACTGGCAAAATTTGTTTCCACCAATGCATATAAGTCTGTTAATGTGAGAGAGCTAAAAAATTGTACTACTAGCGGATAACACATTGTTAAATATCGGCGTATTGTTAAGTAGAAAATCTGAAATGCCAGATGAAATCGCAAAGTTAAAATTTCGCTAAATAATCAAATGCCGAGTTTTAAACGAACCCGGGAACTTTTAAAGTACGCAAAAGTCAAAAAGAATGTTTTTTGAAAAATCCTTAATACTTAATTCCGAAAATAATGAATTTTAATCGATTAAAAATGCTATTATTAAAAGCCGAGCATTTTCGCAAACTATCAAAAAAATTAGTTTAGGACAGGAAAACACAAAAATCAGTGCAATGTACAAGAGTTCCGTGTAGCCTGTGAAATAGTATTCGATATGTTATTTAATCGCCAAGCCGACTTTAGCATACTAATTTCGATAATTTCAATTAATTTTCAAATGCGCTTCCATTTTTATTCATTTTTCATACTAGATTAATAATGAAATCAAAGAACGCGATAATAACACAGACGCGTTAATGCACTTTTGTTTTACTATTCCATTGTAGGTTTATCACGTGTGTGTAAGTAGTCTTTTAATATTATTAGTCTTTACGGAATTTTCACGACATATAGTATAGGAGTAAAAGTTTAAATCCACCAAGTCGTAACTGAACAACAAAGTATGGCAATTAACACTTGATTATATTTATATTCTCAACTTTTCAAAAGAAAATTAAGCGATTTTATAAGAACGGAAGGTGTGCTTGAAAAAAGGAATAACAGAAATTGAAGAAATTATCACAAGTAACTCGGAAATTATTACGCGTTAAATTCAAACTTGGATGTACTTTTTTTTTACAAGTTCTTGTCGTTTGCTTGTGATGCTTCGATGGGAACAATCGGAGAGCATCTTATATAATGACCGGCTTAAAAAGTACCGAGGAAAAAAGTGAAATGATATTCGTGTTTCTTAAGCTCGATTGCAGTGACGCTGCGGCGAAATAATTAAGATTCGCGCACATACGATTTTCCGACTGTAGCGACTGCGCATGATGGTAAAGTAAAGCCAGTCTCTCACATATCCCCTTGATAAGGGGTGGTGTATCATGCATTGTGAAATTAAGCTTTTCATAATGGTACTTAAGGACGACCTAATGGATCTAATAGAGAATACTGGGGCCGGTTCCTCTTTCTCGGTCGCCCCTTTACTTTCCCAGATTTCTCCGGTGTAATCAATATTCAATTTCAGAGATTAGGTATAAATGTGAGAGCGATTCGGATCCGGAACGAGACAACTCCCGAAATCCCACGATACCGCTGATTTGGTAGCCGAGCACCTTAATGATGGGGTAGTGTGCGGAAAAAACACCCGCGGATAAACGATATGTACTCTTGAGTGACTTTCGCGATGAATGTAGACGAAAAGCAACGCAGAAAGCTCGATGATATATCTACTTTGAAATTTAATATATCAATAAATACGATCGGATGTAGTCGAATGTATGATTTTGAAACAGTCTCTCTACTACGGAATATTGCACGAGCATGGTGACGCTGACACGAAATGGTCGTGGAAGGCGCGATGGCGCGACCACATCGACTCAATCGGAATCGTTTCGTAGGCGGAATCGCAATTACCGTTACCGCAGCGTCGCCGCACGTTTAAAAATCGCATGTATCTGTCGGGAATTAATTACGCGGCAACGGAATTCTATTTGAACGGATACCATTTTCAGCTAGCACTTCTACAGACGGGAGCGAAGCGAGAGGGCTATTTGTGAAAAACGTGCCCAATTTTCGGCCAGCCAGAATTTGTTTGACCGCTTTTTCTTGCATACCGTTGCATATGACTACAGAAACGCCCCTTTCCATTGCCCAACAAGCCGATTCAACCTGTGTAAAATCGAAAAATTCAAATAAAAACCTGTCCGTATTACTAGGACGCGAAATGAATTTTATCGCGCTCAGTCGTTCAACTTGGAACGATTTCACGATTCTCATCCGGCGGCCGCAATAATAACGATCTGCCGGATAATCTCAATTTTTAACAATTTCTTAATTTAATTCGTACACCGCGTTAATTAAGAAATAGGAGGGATGCGTTGATTAGAAGCAACATCACATCTAACGAGAGCGGTATTACGTAAATTTTAGTCGCATCGTGTAGCAAAAAAAGCTACCGTACAGAGATGCTTATTATTAGCTTGTACATCGTTCAGTTTTGTATTTTGAATATTCCTTTTTCTCGTCAAAATTTTACGCGTGTGGTGAAATAATTCCCTCTTCGGTTAAATAACCTTAACCAGAGACTAATATGTACCCTTTATTTTTTCTTTTTTTTTTTTTACTTTATTTTTATATGTTACAGAGTTGATCAAAAGGGTCGTCCACACATTAACCGAACAAGAACGTAGTGAGAAAAGAAAAGCCGACACTACCATCGGTTTCTCTTAAACTAACTTCCAAATAGTTATCGATAATTGAACACTGTTTTTTTTTAAATATATTTATTTATTGTCGCTCGACGATGGAGCCATTTGCGACGAATATATTACATCTTAACAGTTAACTTATCTAGATACTATTATACATATTTAAATGTTTTAGGTACGTTAGTACATTTTCACAATTTAATCTGTTGTTGTAAAGGAGTTCTGGTATAGGTTTTCCTACCATGTCGCAGGCTACTCGTTGTGTTTCTCACTTTTTGCATGTGAACAGGTAGTCTATCGAGAAAGTCTCTGCGCAGATTTCACAAATGGGCACCGGCTCCTTGTCGAGGATGTACTTGTGGCTAAATGAGCAGTGCCTTATTCTTAGTCTCGAAATAACTGTTTCGTCCTGTCTTTTTGGCCGATAGTTGGTTTCCCAGTCGGCAATTTCGTTTTTGATGCGGCGTAGTTTGTTTTCGATTGGAGAGATTCGATTCCACACTTTTTGCCAAGCCGAGCGAGTCACCTTTCCGATATGTCTGGTTAAGGACGAGTCGATTTTTTCGCGTCGGTTTAAGTCTGCTATGGTTTCTCGAAAGGTTATGTGCCATGGTGGTAATTCTCTTGTGTCCTTTACGATGTCTGCCAAAGTTGATGTTTTTAATTGTATTTAGACATCGTATTCCCAATGGCTTCGGAGTTTTCCGGTATTTCTCATATAGTTGAATAAAGTTTGGCGAAATAGTTTTTTTCGGAAGTAGGATTGGTTAAATTTTTTTGAAGTCATTTTTGTATAGTATTTCAGGGATGAGAAAATTCTCTTCTATGTTGCAATGGAAAGATGTTTGATTCTACATGAAGGCTAGCAATTGGGCTGGTGTAAAATGCCCCTGTAATGAGTCTTAGAGTTGAATTTTGAACGGTGTCCAGTTTTTTCAGAACATTTTCTTTGGCACTACTGTAAAAATCACGGAGCCGTAATGCAACTTGGAAAGAGTCAGCGCCGAGTGTAAAGGGGTTTTTTAGAGATTTTCTATCTGCACCCCATTTGGTATGAGAAACCATTTTTATCACACTAAGAGATTTATGACACAGTTAGTTTTTAATAAGTCTTCTATGTGTTTTCCAAAAGATAATTTTCGATCTATTTCTAGTCCTAACATTTTTATGTTACCGAAACTTTGAATTAGCGTATTATTATTTAGGTGGACGTTACACAATCTGGAGGTTTAATTCGTTTGTTACTGAACGTGATTGCTTTTGTTTTATTCATTGAGAAGGAGGATAGTCCATTTGATGAAACCCAATCAAGCAATTTGTTCGTTGTAGATTGTAAAGTGCTATTTAGATTATCTAAGCTTGAGGAAGTCATATAAATGACGTAAGTCGCCGGCAAACAGTTCGTATTTGACTGGAGGATATCTATGATTTTAGATATATCTGATATACCAATTATGAACAAAGTTGGGCTAATTATAGAGCCCTGCGGTGTGCCATTTTCTTGTATTTTTGGGAGGGATAAGACATCTTGAATACGAACCTGGAAAGTCCTATTTGACAGAAAGTCTTTCATGTATTCAAGCATATTTCCGTTTATATTCCATTCCGTGAGCGTTTTAATGATTTTATGCCTCCGTATTCTATCGAAGGCTTTTTCAAGGTCAAAACTTATGGGTGTATTGACTCGTTACGAAACCGTCACAAATATGCTGTTGTAACTTTGCTAGATGATCTATGGTGCTTCTTCGAGAGCGGAAACCATATTGCATCGGATCCAATAGTTTCTTTTGTTCAAGAGTCCATTTTAATCTGGTGTTTATTATTTTCTCCATGACTTTACATAACGTGTTGGTAAGCGAGATTGAACGAGAAGGAGAAGGGGAATCTTTTTCTGGTTTTAATAACGGGATTATGTGAGCGTTTTTCCGACTGTCTGGTACTTTTTTAGATTTCCAGATAACGTTGAGGAACTTGCTAATTGTGTAAAGCGATGCAGAATTTAATTTTTTGACCATACCTGTATGGATGCCGTCTGGTCCAGCGGCTGAGGACTTCATATGTTTCAGGGCGTATAAAAGTTCGTCATATGTAAGAGGTCGGTTGAAGTCATGGTTAGGCTCATCTATGTAATTTAAATTTTGTTGTTCAATTCGACGCTTCGTGTCAATGAAAGCAGTTGTGTAATTTTCTGTAGAGGACATTTGGTAAAAGTGCTTAGCGATCTGGTTGGCGACATCTGTTTTATTCGAGAATATTTTAGAATTGTATTCAATCGATGTGATTGAGGTGAAGTATTTTTTCGTTTGATAACATTTATACTTTATTCCATACTTCTTTTATAGGGGTGTGCGAGTTGAAAGAAGTGTGAATTTGCATCTTACTCTGGAAATTTTAAAATTTTTAAAATTTTCTTGACTAGGATGACGTTTGACTAAGGTTAACATACGTTTTTTTTTTTTGTTTTATTGCTGTTTTGCATTCATTGTTCCACCAAACTGTTCGTTTTTTTTGTTATGGTAGCACTGTTTCGAGGGATGTATTGAGTAGCGGTTTCCAGGATACCCTTCACGATATTGTTATTTGCCTCATTTATGTCGCTGAGATTTTCCGGAAGTTGTAAATTTAACAATTCGGTGTAGTTTTGCCAATCTGCGTCTTTGATTCTCCATGTCGGATATTTTTTGTATTGATCGTGTCTGACTAGTGTTTGAAGTGAAATTAAAATGGGAAAATGGTCGCTTCCAAATAAAGTAAGAAGGGTAATCCAGTTGACCATTGGAGCTAATAAGCTGCTACAAATGGATTGATCTATAGCTGAAAAGCAGCCATTGTATGAATTGAAGTGGGTGTGCGATCCGTTGTTGAGTAAGCTGAGATTTTCGCGATCGATGAATTTTTCCATGTTTTTTCCTCTGCCATTGGAGGTGGTTGAGCCCCATAATGTATTATGAGAATTGAAATCACCACTCAAGATAAACGGAGTTGGTAATTGTTTGATAATGTGATCGAGGCAGTTCTCTGTAATTTCATCGGATTGGTGTAAGTATATTGAGCAGAGAGTGAGTTTGAATGGATGTTTTATTGTGACGGCTATGGCCTGTAAGTTTGTGCGTAAAGGGCTCGCAGCATAGTTTATTTTTGACCCCAATAAGAACTCCGCCTCTAGAGATTGTATCGGTCGAAATGTCTTTGCGAAATATTTCGAAGTTTTTTCGGTTATATTGTTCAGCTGGTTTCAAGTCTCTTGTAGAAGTTCTTGTGCGATCAAAATCTGTAATTCTGGATGTTTGGTTCGTATACTGTTGAGATTCCAGTTTAAAATTTTCATAATATCGAGATATTATCTACGGTTATTTTAAATTGACTGAGGTTCCTATTTTTGAACCGCTGCTGCTGTTGCAGCCCGCTCCACTTCGTCTTACAGCTTATTGATGATTTTTGTAAATTTTTTTTTGGTGCCTCTGTGTAGTAAAAATTCGCGCGTATCTTTCAGCATCTTGATCAATGTTGGAGTATCAGCGATTGAAAGATTATCTTTGACCTGAGTGACGTTTTGTGCGTTAGGTGCTTTGCACATGTCTACGAAAATTGTAAAATTTTGAAAGCTGAGGGGATATACGTGTTGGTTTTTAACGATATGTTCTTCCAGAGGGGCAACGATTTCTTTTAACGTAGGTTGTGGTTTTCCATTCTCGTTTTCTTCCTCCGATTGGGTATCCGTTAGAGACGCTTTGGTTGGTTTTAGTTTCTTTTTAGCCGATTTAGCAGGTTTTTGACTCGAGTCTGTGTCGATATTGTTTGACTGCATGAGGAAAATGAGAGAGGTCTCTTTACTGCTTCGGTTGACAGAGGAGGGAAGCTGTTGAGATCTACACTGTTGTTAGGGTAAGATGAGTTTTGTTGAGTTTCCGTTACATCTATATCGTCTTCCCAGTGTTCAGTTTCAAGTAATCATTTTTCTTCGTTTTCAGGACAATTTTCGGCTCTGTGGCCCTTGCTATGGCATTTAAAACATGAGAATTCATCACAGGTTAGGAAAATATCGGATGATTTTGTTCGTTGTACTGAACTAAGAATGTTCCAGGAATTTTCTCCTTGTCAAAATCGATGGTATTGTAGAATTGGCGTCTCCAGCTTATTATACGGCCGAAGAATTGGTCATGCGGATTTAATCTGAGGTAAGATAATGGAGTGGTGATTTCAAGTTTTAGTCGGCTTTTTAACGTAATCTTCCAAAATGTAGTTGGGGATGGACGGACTGACATGAGAGAGTACAATTTTCTTCATATTGCTTGTTAGCCTGCGGCATTTTATACAATTTTCTTCGATTTTAAAGCCTCCGTGGTTGGCGAAGAATTCATCTACGAGCTCTATGGACTGTAAATGAATGACTAAACGGTTTTTGCTCACTTTAGATGCTGCAATGATATGTTTTGGATCTTTGATAGCATTGGATTTAGTTAATGCGACTAAATAGTCCCTGATTTTAAAATCTAATATACAATTAAATACTAGACCTTGCTCTTCCGTTGGGTGTTGAAATTCGGTGACTGGTGAAATTTTGGTTTTAGTTTTTTGAGCATAAGTGGTGGTCTTCTCTGAGTTCACGATTGTAGTATTTGCTGGGTTTTTTCGGTTTGTATATTGATAAGCGAGAATTCGCCGGTCAAAGAGTTATTTTAATGCACTTGCGTACGTATGATTAATGCAGCACATGTTTAACACAGAGATAAGATAGGAAAGGAAAAAAAGAAAAAAAACTAAGAAAGAAAAAAAAAACTAAATTAGGAACACGTGATAAGCGATAATTTAACGCGAGAACGCACGACTGTTCACTTTCACATTAGTTTCAATTGTTTATCTAATTAAACTTATTCACTCGCTTAATCATTCTTATGAAGTTAAATATAATAATTTCAGCGTTCACTAATTAATATTTAGTGAACCGCATCGTTTGAGAATTCGTCTCGAAGCTGGGTATTTAATGATTCAGCGATCACTTCGACGATGGTTACGAATTGCAAGTCACAATGAGCCACAGAGCTAACGCAATATTTTCTAGTGACCAGTTCGGGTTAGTAGTCTGCTGGAAGGAGAAGTCCCGTAACGAGTCCTACAACGAGTTCGAAACTTTATTCCAATTGTCTAGATCACCTTTGTTACACTTTTAAAAATAAGATACGGATAACTCACAAGGTAACACATCTGTAGGTTCTCAACATAGCTATAACGTTTATTTGTAATAAAACTTACACAATACTCGATCGTATACAATTAACTGATATGAAGATAAATTATACGAACAATTTTTATACTTAATTACAGTACAAAAATATTCCATTAAAAGAACAACAAAAGAAAATTGACATTTATGCTGATACTATTAACCCTTGTGTTCGCACCCAACTTTACCTACGTTGCTTACCCGGGTACCCACCTCTTATTTTTCTCCGTTTTTCGAATATCCTGAAATAGCTTTCTAAACGTTTATTTCTATAAATAGAGACGTCGCTATTGATAAAAGCTGATATTCTACGAGAATCCTAAATGTCCCTGTTACCGGGCGCCAATTGTTATTAACTCACTCATTATGCTGTCCCTCTTCCGGGAGCCATTTGTTTAGGACTCATTTTTCTCCGCTCTAATATAATTTTTGTAGATAAAAAAGTGCAGCGCATCCAAGTTCACAAAAAGAATGAAAGTCCGTTACTGTGCGTTTATAGCTATTTTGATTTGCTATGGTGCCAAATGCTGATCATACAAGTGACATGTGGCACGGAAATTCATATCCCCTCTATAGAGCGACGATGGAACACTTTACAGGTTTCGGAACATTATGCGTTTTATTCGAATTGACGATGCCAATGCACGACGCTAGAAACGTATCAAAGACAACAGAGCAGCTCCAATCCGTGATCTTTGGACAATGCTGAACGAAAATTTATCTGAGCTGTACAAGCCGACTGAGAGTGTAACACAATTTATGAGCAACTTTATTCGTTCCGTGGTCGCGCAAAATATACGCAGTACATTTCTTCTAAGCCGGCTAAACATGACATTAAGATTTGGTGAATTTGCGATGCTGAAAATTCTTATCCATTGTGCGGTACCATTTACGTTGGTAAATCAGGTGTTGTTCGAGAAAAAAATCAAGGCGAACGAGTCGTAAAAGAGATTGCAGCTCCGTACGGAGACAGTGATAGAAATCTAACCATCGATAATTTTTTTACAACGTTACCCCTTGCCAAACACATGCTTTCATGAAATTTAACTATCGTTGGTACTTTGAGACCGAATAAACCTTATATGCTAAGTGTGTGATGGCTCCACATAAGTCGAGAGAAGTATATACTCTATAGTGAATTTGCCTTCAATGAGAGGGTGTAACGATGTGCTCATACGTGCCAGATTTAAATAAAGCTGTGTAATTATGTTGTCGACTATGCATTCCGACACTGGTGTAAATGATTACAGTAAAAAACCTTACACTGTAACATACTACAATAAGTATAAAGCTGACGTTGATACCAATGTGCACTCGATACACACTACACAACGTCGTACTCTGAGATGGCCGGTAGCTGGATATTAGTTTACTCGCGCCCTATTTGATTTATTACGAAAACAATAAGATGCTTCCGAGCAGAACGAACCAACGACGACTATTCATGCGCCAATTGAGTGCAGAACTCACAAAACCAGAAATTAAAAATCGGTCGCAAAACGTTCAAATAATGCGAAATTATAGCACAAAAATCGCCACTGAAAGTGTGATCGGGCAGGCATTAAACCCCGTTGAAATCGCTTCAGGTCCTGCTAATGAACGAGATAAGTCAGGGAGAATCAAAGTCACTGGCTCCGGTCATATTTGCTACAAAGCAACAATAATGAGAAGGAGAAAAATAACAAAAAGACATGCTGCGATTGCAACAAACCTGTCTGCGATGAACATGCTACAACCTACGCGAAATATCACGAATGCAGAGGCTAGTTAATTTTCCACACTTTTTTTTCTTCTGTATTCCGTACCATCTAAAAACATATTCGATGCATAAAAATTAAACAAAACTATTCCAAATCAATAATCCAGTCAAAAAGTTTTTTCTTGAGTTGGATACCCCCCCCCCCCCCCCCAGGTGCGTCCGTGATGTATCTGTAACACTCGATTTTTTCTTAGTAATTTTCGTTATTTTTTATTTCAAACAAATTACCTGCTTACAATCGAGTTAAATAACGACGATCCGGAGGTTTTTGCCGAAATTCCTACTTTTGACCAAGTTACATTCACAAATGCACCGTGGTGGGCACTCGGGTACACGAGGGTTAATTTCAAAAAGAAGAATTTTGCTGCGCAAAAATAGCAATTCAATTTATGTAGCAGACGGAATCTATACAGAAGATCAGTATAATCACTAATTTCACACTTTTTTTTCTTCATTTTTTTTCTCTCGTAGGGGTGATTGGCACTGCTGACACACAAAACTAAACTATAAATATTATCTCTTTTCCAAATGGGCCAGAGACAACAGCTAACGAATACAATATACAGAGCCTCTTCTTCGAAAAACATAAAACACACTTAAACTATATAACTATTAAATAAATGATATCTTAAATTAATAAAAGCTAACAGTCAGGAGACTTTCATATTGACATTTACGTTGTGTCCGGAAACTTCATGCTCCATTGATAGCTAAATGCCCCTCGATGGGTTTACTTAAATATTGAACGATTATATCGCCAGAATCGCATTTGCTCGCTGACTGAAAGGTTCAATAGAGTGTATGTTACTACTTTAATTAAAGTCTTATGACGACATATATGCTGCTGCATAAGCTCCTTCGTCATCCGTTTGTCAAAACGTCTCCACACCATCTTTTTAAGCTTCGGTGTGGACAACCCGGAAGACTTATTTCAAACGGCTACATTCGGGCGTTAACACTGTGTGCTAGTTTATTGAAAAACATGATATATTAAGCTTTATGTACTTCTTTAACGCGTGGAATGTTTAAATCCGCGTGGAGGGTTCTATTCGATGGAGTGCTAACCATCTGCCTCAATATCCTTGACTGTAGCTGTTGATATTGCTCTCTGCAGAAGTTTTTTTTTTTTTTTTTTTTTCTTTGGGCGCGTCAACACACAGGACATTTATCCAACACAAAGGACTAATAAATAATGAAACGTAGGGACTTGAAAGCTATATCAAGAATCGATTAGAAACAGAAGAAATGAAAGTAATAGAAGGAGAAGGAAGAGCAAGAATGTAGTGGGCACGGTAAGGGGTTGGAAGGCCAAGGCCAAGCAAATTAGAATAAAGGACCATACGCTTCAATCCCGTTTCTCCCGAAATTGATGGGCTGCAACTGTCACGTATACTAGCCTTTTGCAATTTAAAGTGACTCTGGATTTTTTGTTAAAGATACACAGCATGGTGTCTTGACCTTGATAATAATTGTTTGTCTACAATGAGCTACGGGAGCTTTCTAAGTGAGACGACAATCGAGAACCATTTCTAAGTACCTAACAGTATTGCATTTAACCAGCGCTTGCTCATTTAAACATAGGGATCGGCGCAAGTCCTACGATTTAATGTAAAAGTGATCTGCTGACTTTTCAGTGATCTACTTTTATTTTCCATTTAACCGCCCAATCATGAATTCTATCCAGATGTTTTTGAACTATAGCCGAAGGGCAAGCCGGATCGTCATGCGCTCCTAGTATACACGTGACATCAGCAAACGTTGCTATCACTGTTGTTGTTAAGGCAGGAATATCCGATGTGTATAGTAAATACAGCAGTGGTCCCAATATACTGTCTTGCAGGACGGAGGTGTGATAGCGAATTTGTTGAATACAACTGTTCACTTAATCATGAATTCATCACAGTAACCCCCCATTTATCCCGCTGAAGTCGTTAAGATTACTCAGCAGCCAATTTTTTATATCTAACGAATAATTTTTTTTTTCCTTTTTTATATTCGTAATTTCATTCGGAATTGTTTCTAATAGGTGTCAATTAGTACCTTGAAATCTTTACTTTATAATTGAAGTTACTTATACCTTTCTTTAAGTTTTACGTACGAAATTTTAGAATTATTTTCTTTATTTTTCAGATTTAAAGTTCGGGAGGATGAAGCTTGTAATCGTATAAAATATATAAACTTTTCAATTGAAAATCTGCCGAGCCAGTACAACTTGTCCGACTGATATTTCTTTGCTTTTCATTGTTTTCGTTCAAGTACTTTCGGCGGTATATTTCTCTTGAACATTAAAACATACCGAAACAAACTATATTGTTCCTGTGCAACGTGAAAACCTTCATTTAACTAAATGTTTTACTTTTTGGTTCTCAGATATATCAGTGTCGGCAAACAGCGCGGTAGTTCAATATTCGCTGGATACCGATTGACTACGAGCTGAAAAAAATAACGTTTTTGGACGTACGATTACACAGTGTCGTTCGTACAAATATCATCGAGGAAGTGTTTATTTAATGCTTTCGCAAGGCAATGCTTGAACGCATATCGTAGTCAATGTGCAATTCTCATTTTTAGCAAAAATCTAAGGTCAACGCTCACAATCAGCATCTCAAAAGATATATATATCTAGTTGAACAAAGATCAATTAAGCGCTTAATATATTCTGCTACGTTTTAGATAAGGTGAGATCGTTGACTGATTTACATTAACGAGAAACTATGAAAAAATAAATTACCAGGAGATCTAACTTAAATGATGCTTTTTTAAATTGCTGAACGGTTTACAAATCGCATTCGTTTTTGTTGTATTCAATTTCGGTTAAATAACGAATTCGGGTGATCTCTTTCAACATAAATAATCGTATACTCCGTTTATTGACTTAAAGATTTCAACTTCTTTACAAAAGTAATATTGTTAAAAAAATTATAAATAATTATGTGGGAGAAAATATATACTTCCTACTCACAGTTATGTACATATATAAAATTTAAAAAAAAAAAGAAAATTAAAGAATAATGAACAATTGCGTTATTATACAGGGTGATTATAATTAAAGTTCAAGTTTTAAAAAGCTATAAAACAGGAACCACTGATCAGAATGACGTGAAATTTAAACGGAATGTTATTACAGAAGGGGGAAAGCGGATGACGCGAGAAAAAAGTAGTTCCAAATTTTAGCAAACAGATGGCGCTGCAAGCGTCAGAATTTGTAAATGAAAATACCTGCCATGCGCACGACTCATTATATAAACACTGGATTACACGGCTTTTCCTCATTTCGCGTCTGAGAAGTTCGCCATGACAGTCTCATTGAAGGACCGCGCTCTGCTTGTACATATTTTTACTAGAACAATAACTGTGCACCAGTAGCTCTGCAGAAGTTCCGGGCACTCAAGGGTATGAAAAAAGACGTTGATCCGATGACTGCCGGGGGTCGACTCATGGCCACTTCTTCAACTAACGTCGAATCAATTCATTTCCTCCCTCTACTAGATTGCACATCGAAAGAACCTGTCTTATCGAATTTCTGAATCGTTTTCTCCAGACCCGCGCGGCACGCCTTTTTTCACACCCTTGAGTACCCAGAACTTCTGCAGAGCTACTGGGGCACAGTCATTGTTCTAGTAAAAAAAGTGTACAAGCAGAGCGCGGTCCTTCGTTGAGACAGTCATGGCGAACTTCTCAGACACGAAATGAGGAAAAGCCGTGTAATCCAGCGTTTTTATGATGAGTCGTGCGCATGACAGGTATTTTCATTTACAAATTCTGACGCTTACAGAGCCATCTATTGCTAAAATTTGGAACTATTGTTTCTTACGTCATCAGCTTTCCCCCTTCTGCAATAACATTCCGTTTAAATTTCACGTCATTCTGATCAGTGGTTCCTTTTTTATAGCTTTTTAAAACTTCAACTTTAATTATAATCACCCTGTATATTGAGCGCGATACCCTTCTTTATTATAAAATTATGATATTATCCTATTTTGACTGATTTTTTTTAGTAATTAATCTGCTTAATTGATCATTTTTAAAATATTCGTACACCTACATTAACCTTTAAATAGAACTGACGAAACTTTGTTTATTTTTTTATTTGTTTATTTATAGAATTTTGATTAGAGGTCATTTGTCAGCGATCATCGTAAAATAAAACCTTCTCTATAATATCGTCCGGCTTTGAAAGGTCGTTCTATAAAATTCAGAATGAAGTGATAATGGTTATAAGTTGGTCATGATCATTATGTTAATTTTAGCCTTTGTGAATGGTTTTGTCCTGACGTTCTACTTTTTTTTCACAACCCTACTATTATTTCCCTCATTAACTTGTAATTATTTCTTTGGACGACCGTTGTTGCAAAATGGGAAACAACTAAGGAATGATTGGGAAACTGAATTTTGTCGTACTTTTAAAGTACGGTAAATTTACGTTACATAAATTTTCTTCTCAACTTATACTTTTCGAATATAATAATTCCGTTATTTATATTTTTGGAATTGTTTCGAATTTTAACGATTAAAAAAAAAAAAAAAAAAACACGGTAGGAAACATTCATCGCGTAACTATAATAGTTCACGAAAACAAACACTTCGATAACGTTTACAGTTAGATTCGATGAAATCCAATACGAGAGAAGTCCAACATAAACAACGTTAATTATCGGTACATAATTTTTTATCCGCTAGAGTCAGTCTAACTGCCTCAAAATTTTTGACTTTATCCCACTCGAACTTTGTGTGCGAACAGCTTTATTGTTAAACTGTTTCATTGAGATCTTACCGAGACGAATAAAAATTAATATTCGAACTGAATATTAATTCCATACACTTTCGGATTACGGAGGAGTCTTCACATTTCCACAGACTTCCATAAAAACACACGGGCCAAAGTAGTCGCGAGAATTCAAATCGAGCGGTTTACAACTTGAAAACCGATTGTTAGAAGATGGAATAAACTGATATTTTTTAAAATTACAAAAAACAGCGTTTACTAGAAATTATTCAGTTTAAACTTATACGTTTTGGATAAGGTGGATTAAAAAATACGAATTTATTTTAGCTGAGTTTTTTTCTAATACAATGAAATTGCGCTGGTTTCGTTAACCTTCAGTTTATACATACAGACACATTATTTAATTTTAATTCTTTTTTTTTTTAAAAAAAGGTTTTTGATATTCAATAACAATAATAATAATAGTTTCATTTTTAATTATTATTATTACTATTATTTGACAAATGAAAAAGTTTTTAATGTTTATTAATAATTGTTGAAAATAGAGTTCAATTTAAAACGTATTTTAAGCGAACAGAAAAAAAAAAAAACAAACAAAAAAAACAAACAAACTATAGCGTATATTTTATAATTGACCGTTTGATTTTTGAATTGTTTTTACAGCGAGGAAGTCAAGTCATCGAAGTAAATTCTTTCTCGCAGAAATATTTTAAAATCGTATTTAACGCTTAATTTTTAATACGACAATTTTCGAAATCAACTTCTTCGCTCCTTAAATAATAGCACACGCACACACACACACACGCACACACACGTACACGCGGTTACTTCACCAGCGCGTAATGCAGATTAAAAATTATCGCGTAAAAAATGTTATCGCGTTGACTTTTATTCGATTGACAACTATGACGTCAATCTCTAGTTTCCAAATTGTATATATACCAGTTTTACGAAATTCTCACAAGTTTAATAATTCATTTATAGATAAAAATTTCGACGAATCTAAAATCAGATTAGCTTCTTAAAAGTTTAGAATTTAAATTGTTTTTTTTGACATTTAAAGCGTGCGGTTCAACTTGCGAACTTTTCAGTTTTCTACATATTTTAATATGAACTTCTTTAACGATATTCACAGTTTTCAGTGGCGGACGTTAAAAATATGGTCTAGTAAAGAGTATTACGAATCCCGAATAAAATAATAGTAAACCGAATCGTGTGACGTACCTTTGAATCCATTCCTCCAGTTCCAACTCGGGATTTTTTTCCGAATTTAATCGTATTTATCATATCGCTAGTGAACGTGGACAACAGTTTAGCACCCTCTTGAGATGGTGGACAGGTGTAAATTCCATCCACGTCTGACATCAAAATTAACAGATCAGCTCCTACTTCAGCGGCCAGCATGGCAGCTAAACTATCGTTATCTTTGAAATTTATAACCTGAATTCAGAATTTCGAAAACTTGCATTAAAAAACAGCGGCATGATTATTCGTTAATGCGGAAGCGTTTCTTTACGCGACTTCAGGCGACACAACGCTGCTATTATCAGTAGTAGCGCGTTTCAATTGTAAAAATTTTCCAGACAGTATTTGTAGTTAGTTTAAGAAAAACTACTATCCGCGCAATAGCCTGCAATAGCCTGCGGTTAGGTTGAAGTTCTGTCTTGGCAAAATGTGCTTAGCGAAAGCTAGAGGCAATCGGCATGAACGAAAGAAGAAAGTATCTGAAGGAAAACCAGGAATAACTAATATGGCGGCTTAGAAAAGATTGTGGAAACGCGGTACAGTATAAGGGGGAAAAAAAACACAGGCAAATTCCACGTTACTAATAATGAAATCCGTTGTTATAGTACTTGTGTACGAAAATTTGAAAATGCTCGATAGGCGGCGCAGTCAATAAAAAAAAGAAAAATTCCCGACCAAGTGGAGTGTGCTTGTTAGCTGCTATCGTTTGTGATACTAAACTTTTGATTTTCGGTGGGAAATTTTTAAAAAGCCCGGATTACGATTTGGTTTTGGGCTAAAAAATTTCTTTTTTAGAAAGAAATTTATGCAGAAAATGCAACTGAAAATGTTATTATAGAAACTGATTCCCGATTGCAGTAATTATCGCTAGTATCGAAATTTACTTTACACCCGAGTAAGCATTTGGATTTTCAAGTATTGTTGCAAACTTTTTTTGAATATAAACCATGTACAGCGCGATCAGGAATTATTATGTATATTCTGAAAAAAGGTTATATTTAGATTTTCAGTAAAAAATTTACTAAGAGGAATTTTCAGTATTGAAAAAAGCGACGATCACGTGATCTTCGCTGTTTTTTTCGAATTTGTTTTACATCCGCGTCGTTCGAATTCTACTTTACGGAATCTCTTCCTGCGACTATTAAATCGGAACGAAGTCGTGCATGACGGATGAAGAAGTTGAATTGTTAGAAATTTTCGTTCTACATTCACGTTCGCGCGCACTTTCTTTCGTTTACGAATTTCTTCATGATGTAAAAAGCTCCAAAGAATCGAAAAAAAAATATATACATATATCGTGGAATTATTTAAATAGGGCAAAAAAAAAAATGATATTGAATATAAAAAGAATGAAAAGATAAAACGGGGTTTAACATTTCAACACGTTAGGTTAAAGTGCACAATATTTGTATTAAGTACACATAGTTTATTATTCGGAATGGTCGAATACAGGGCATTAAGTGTATATGCTCTCATATTGTATTTACGAAATAAGATTAATCAAATGATTTAAAAAATTAAAAACACACATTGGAAAAACACGACGCGAACGTAAAGTTTATATTAAACAATTAAAGTAATAAGAATATTTGACTATTTATTGAAACTGTAATAATTTTTTTTTTTTTTTTTTTTTGTGAAAGCAACATCCTGTACCGTGTTTAACTGCTGTGGCTATTACAGTACGAAGATGCGCAGTTTGTTTTTATAGATATCTGATTATTCCGCTAGTTCTGATAAATTGTATTATGGATAAAATTGCATCGGGGGAATTCTCAAGAATGTTGGTGACTGTTTTGTTATTAATTGAAAGGGGCCGGTGAGGTGATAATGCTGGACAGTCGCATAGTATATGAGGAGTTGAGGGAGCAACATCTTGGCCACAGAAAGGACAATTTGTAGGAGAGGGGGTTCTTTGCAAAATAAAATTATGCGACATGGCCGTATGGCCTATGCGCAAGCGGCTAAGTGCACAGAAATCTCTGCGGGAAATGCTTTTTTCTGGCCACCATGGTTCCGTTAAGGGTTTAATTAACCTCGAGAAAGTCTGACACGAGGATGTAATAATTGAAAATTATTTAAAAATGAAAATTACTAGTTTTACCGCTATAGATTATGCGCTGTGAAAGACGAAACACTAGTCACTTACATTTTTATTCAATTTTTTTAATTTAAAAAGTTTCCATAAATAGTCAAATATTTTTATTACCGTAATTATTCTATATGTCAGGTTTACGTTTCGCGTCGTGCTTTTTTTTTAATACCTGTTTTTAATTTCTACAATCATTATGTTAATGTTATTTTGATCATTTGCGTTATTACAATTTCTTGAGAATTGATCGAGTGGAAAAAATTAAATTCACCGATTACGGAATTTGGGCGTAGTTTTTAAAGCATAGCATACGCCCTTACATAAGAATGCCAGTTTGTAACAGTGTAGATTGCTGGCAGGATAGCGGACTAGACAAGAGTGCGTAATGGTCGGCACCGAATAGGTGATCAATGACCACAACAAGTAGTCTCTTATGTGTTTTAAAATTCTAAAGAGATTTCTTTAAGTTTTTTTTATTTTTAAAATAAGTTGTGACTCCCACAGGGCAAGTGTGTCCGTTGCGTTCGTGCCCGATACTCTTATTATCGTTTATTCAGAACAAAAAAATTACAGTCTATTCTTGATGATTGTATAAATCATAACAGTAATAAACTTAAATTCGTATATGTCTAAGTACTAAATGCATATACATACATATATATATGTATGCACATGTACACGCAATATAAATATACATCTAGTATATACAAATACCTATAGTTAGTTTAATACATTCAAAGTCGGATAAGTAATGCGGGGCCATAAAAAAAAAAAAAAAAAAAAAAAAAAAAAAATCTTCTTCGAGAGATAAAAGCAAGTAAATGAACAACATAAAATGAAAAGGTTCTGGGTGTAGATTGGTTTTTAATCTTTGCACCATTCTAAGAGCCATTTCTCTATTTGCTTTTTCCACGCCCTGATTCGTTTTTTCGTTTAATATACGATGATTGAGCAGAGTACTTATCAATTGTAAATATTTTTAAAAACAGAATGTATATGATATTGTATGTTTCCTGCCGTTGTTGCGTTGCTTACCTCGTTCCAATTGTACTTATTTTACTGTACAAACTTTTTCCATCAAAAATATGTTTCGGGGAATTTTTTAAATGTTAAAGTTTCCGATTCGAGATGCTCTAAATGCACAGCAGATTATGTAACGGTCAAGTATTTTCGTATTAATAATTCCCGAAGTAATTTAATTTTATACTTCATAAATAAATTACCTATACGGCGCTGAGTACTTCTATCTATCCGCTCTTTTTCACTCGCAATTCCATTTATTTTCCTCCTAACCCGTAAATTACGTTTAAAAAGTTTTCAACCCGTACATTATGAGAGAATAAGTCTGTAGCGAATCACTAAAAATCAGAAAATTATTATTTAATTTTTTTTTTTTGAGTGTTGCGGTCTCTTTTATGAATTCACCTACATTTTTACTCGGTGTTCGATATACAGAAATTAAACGGATTATTTTGTCGCACATATCCATATCTACCATCACCAGATCGATACTTCGCCTATTATTAACTTCCTGAATAATACATCTAAATTTATCATTAGTTTATTATCTAATGTTAAGTCTAGACACATTAGTGATAACTAATGTTGCAATCCGAGAATAACTTATAAATAAATGAACTCAGGAATATTACACGCTACCGATAAATACAGTATCTATTCTTATAAATCAATTAGGCCAGACATGTAAACAGCTTTATCAATTCGCCAAAAAATGCAATATTGAAGTTTGAGTACTATATGACACGTTTAATATATATATATATATATATATATATATATATATATATATATATAAACTAGCTAAAAAGTTGAAAGGAAAAACCAAGCCAAAAAAAAAAAAAAAATAAAAAAATAATAATGAAAAAAAAGTAATGTTGCAATTTAAAATTCCGAAATCATTCGGTGATCCTTTATGGATATGAAAAATAAGAAGAATTTAAATTGATTTGCCTTCTATTAAAATACTTAAGAGTAAGTTCGAAGAGATTTGTGACCATTTATTATAGAAGCGAATCTGTACGAATCGCAATAAAGTTCACTGTATCGGCATTTATAAAGAGCAACCAGCTCAGTGTTTGGATATTCGGGGAAATCTTTAACCAACAGGCTAACCTAAAAAGACACTTCACCCGGGCGAAAAAGTTTCTCGCGTAGGTTTATAGCAGTGTAGGAAATAATTTGTTTCCAAGATAGGCGGGAAATTTGAAAGTTAACAATTCATGCATAATGCGCATTACGTACGATTGACCGCGTTTTTTCGAAATACCGCATTTTAACAATCTCCGAAATATTAAATAATATTTTTATAAAAAAAAACGTTGTTTCCGTTCGTTCTCTTGTTATTGACAATTTTGTTCCGGATTAAACGCCGCTGTGTTCTAGTTCGAAGTCGAAAAAACACACGAAAAAAAGAAAGGTAGCTACGATGTTGTTCTAACCGAGGTGTGCGAGTTCTTGCATAGTCGGTAAACTGCGATGAAAATAAGAAAAGCGCGGATTTTACCTTTCAGTTCTTAAAGTCGATTGTAAACGCAACCGAATCTTACATTGCTGAGGACATTTTAAACATTCAGCTGACTTACATAATCGTAAACGGAAGAGTTGTACTTTACAAACTATATTCATTCCGGCTAGAACTTTCACATCCAACAAAAATAAAGAGGAAATTCACGAAAAGACAAACGGTCTTTTTCTATTTTGCGCTGAAGAAACAGAGTAATTGTTATCGTATGATATGAAGTTTGCTCGCGTTGAATTCAATCGTCCGTTGAAGAGATCGGTGAGATCATTTAATTTATCTTTATTATCTGCTTTTATTTGTCATTGTTTCGTTTTATTTGTCAATTTCGTTCATTCTTGTCCGTTTTATTTCTCGCTTCGTCGTCGTTATCTAACTTTTAAATTCTGTCGCTAATTTAAATTAATGCCAGGTAAACTTCCCCGATAATTCTCCTCGTACCGTTACTCAGAGGAGCGGCACTAATTCTGTCGCGCAGGTTACAATGACCGACGAAACGAATAAAACTATTCAGAAATTACCTTTTCCGTTCTCGTCCGATTTATCTACTTCGAAAGGCAACAATCTCTCGCTAGAGAATATTAACAGTATTTCTATTAATTCTGATAATACTTCTAAAACTAATACCGTAGCACTAGTTGCGAACAATTTTGAGCGACAAATTGTGGTTTTGACAACTTAGAAAATAAAAAAAATGCAGCTCAACTTCACCCGATAAGAACTTGTTAAACTAAGAAGTTTCTTGCAGCCTAATTAGCTACTGCTTACCGACAACGTCTCCGATTATTCCACAGTCGTTGTTATTTCGTTCTGACATAGTTCGTCATAGTCCAGCTCATCGAGGACTTATCTTAAACTAATCTGTCCAGGTTCCAATATCGAATATTGGAAGGTTACAGAAACGTATTTCTGAAAATTACTTTACGTCGCTTCTCGTTATCGAAAATTTTCGAGCTCAACCCTTCCGTCTTTTGTCAATTTCTACAACGTCTACTGCGTCAAGATTGAGCCAGAGTCATTTTCGCAGACCTAAACTTTACCGTAATTGTCTCCGATTCGGCCGCTACAATTCTGCATGTTGGAACTAACCGATCTATTTGTTTCGATAGTTGTTCTTCTGAATGAACTATCATTCAACAAAAAAACCCAGCTAGTTCCCGTTCATTGCGACGAAACTCATTTTGACCTTGTGACCCTCCTTGTCCGTTACTTCATGACTAAGTAAAGATATAATAAGATATTACGAGTCTCCAAAAAATGTTATACTCCGAGACTAAGAATATCAGTCACTAAAACAATTTCCGCGCCTTACCTGGATATGAACAAAAAGGAAACGGCATAATTATTACAGCAGTTCTTTCTCTTCGTATACTAGACTTTAACTTTCCGAAAACATCATTCCCAACCAAAGTCACAAAATGCTTTTAACAAATATTATTCCAATTTAACCACTGATGCCGGTTGTAAAGGTCTCCCATAAATAATTTCTAGTCGTTCGAAAATTCTCTCTCTGAGAATTTTCTTATAAGTCAGGTATGTTGACATATCTCTGACCGTTAATAATCTTGTTCTTACTGTGACCACGTAACATTCCTTCCGAAAATGACTTGATTCTTACTTTACACTCAGCTCTATGTAACTTTGAAATTTCTCATTTGGCCGATAAATGTCAGCTTCAAGTTTTGCGGTCTTAGAGATTTTGTTAGTCAATAATTTCTCTCTAATTTCATTTCTATTTCTCCTTACATTAATAGAGATATCGTTCTATTAGTTCTCTCCTTCGCCTTGATATTCCTTTTCGGTGTCTGTATTGTGCATTCTTATTGCTCTCGATATGTTTGCTCGCTCTTTTCTATATCCTTCCTCGGCTATTCTTAAAATTGGTTACATGAATTATCTGTATATGAGGGCTAACAGAGACAACCTCCTCTTCAGTATCAACGTTGATTCCATAGAGGTTTTTGGCTTTCTCTTAATTTTGCTTGCTTTCTTCAATTAGGCTGACTGAATGCATACAAGCGGATTCAGGCGTAATGATTTTTTCCTGAACAGTTTGGTGGGATTAAATTTTATTCGTTATCGTTTTCTCTATTTCACGATTATCTTTCCAGCATTTATTGGAATATTAATATTTTCTATAATACTTTCCGTTAGTGTTGCTTGCTTCCATTGACCAGGTTAGTTGATAGCATGTTATATACGGAATGATTTATTTGAGGAGCGACGGAATGTTGGATTTAAAGACTCTCTCTATTAATTGTACTTTTCCCTCTTTACTTATTTCTTACATGGCTTGCATTCAGGTTGGACTGCGCGAAAGGTGTATTTCTAATAGCTTATTATTACACGTTTGCCCTCCTCTTTTATTCACTGCCTTATTTTTTTTATTTCTTGTTTTTTTCTCTTCATCATGTCTCGTCATTTCAAATATTACAATATAAAATTGCTGTAACTTTAGAAAGCGAATAGAAATTCTTTCGGCAGCCTGTTCCATTAATGAAAGTATGCTCTCAGGAACTTGACTAAAAGATTCCACTAACGTTAGCATCCGTGGCTTTTCTTTAATTTTAGTTCCAGTAGAAAAATAATATGATAAAACACAATTATAACTTCACATAGCTTCGAGCCAAAATTACAAAAATACTAGCATTACACGTCAATTACTCGTACTATCACGTTACTGGTCGCGCGGACTACTATTGTAGACCGTGGAAAAAAATGTAAAATAACTTAAGAAGTATGCGGAAACTGCAGAACAAAAACAACGTCATGTTATGCGTCACACTCTAACAATAAGGTAACAAAAACTTCATTACCCAAATCCACGAAATTTTAAAATAGCTGACAAAACAAAAGTGCTGGACTACTATTGTAGTGTTAAACGTAACAGTAATGGTTCGGTACTTGAAAATGTTATCTTACAAAACGGACATAATCCTTCTTAATGATGGTTTGTTTATTTCCGTCAATAATCCATCATCTTGTATATTGACCTGTCCTTCTGGTCTTAGTCTCAAATATTTATGGTCAATTCTAAATGGTACCTTTGCAAATGATCATATTTCTATCATCATTTCTTTTAATAAGTTCCCTTCTCCCATTTCTTATGAATATCTTCATTCTGCCAAATGATTCCTCATTAAAACAGACTGGACCATCTATCTTTCGCTCTCTCGATGACTCTTCGTTCTATTCAATTTTCCTAATTGATGAAACCCATCTTTCTAATATGACTTCTTTATTAAATCAATCCTCTCTGCCTTAACCCGTTGTTCTCCTACCATCTGATTAGCTCCGCACAGAACACGCTTCTCATTGCGGGAAATGAAGACTATAAGACGCGACCTTTAATTGAACTACTTCCAGAACTTTTCTCTCCTGTCCGTCTCTTTTTAACTTTCTGGCCCGTAAAAATGCCAATGCTACAACTAAATTTGTTTTTAAAGCAACAAAGACAAAAAATCATAAAAAAGCTTCGGCTCTCCTTTTTTCTTGATTTAGCACTACCTTTTACGTTTCGAAAATAGATAAGCCATAAAATCCTATTTGCCCCTGAAAAATGAAAATCCCGTTTATCGATTTTATAACTCTTACCTAGCTTCCGGGAATCCCTGTCCTTCCTCATTTTTTCTCAGTTTTCTTCTGGGCAGATTGTATCTAAATGTTTCTTTATCGGACGTTTATATGCCATTTATTAATAAAAAATTCTTCATTGCTTCCTTTATCGGCATATTAATTGCTTTGATAACGTTCACTGTGCCAAACTCTTTGACATAATGCTCTCATTCAACATTCCTGTTCATTTTGCTTCTCCTCTTTCAATGAAGAACTGTAATTTTTTCCTCGCCTTTCTGTTTCGCCGCAATATTAATCTATCGAAATTTTCTTAAAGTTTTCTTAAATATTTACTTTATTAAAATCGCTTTTCTACCTCCTTAACTCTACTTCGCTTTTCATTGCCGATCATGTGATTTCTCCGATCGCAATGGCTAACACTCCCGTCAGAAAATATCGATCTCTTTATTCCAAATGTTCGCTCGATATCTTTACTCCTTGAATGTTCTTTGATTGGCCGTACATCAAATAGCGGTCCAATCCCGCTTGTAGATTCTTTTCGGTCTTTAGCAATTTTTCTTTACAGCCGTCTCTACTTTTACAATTAAATTAGTTCATCTCTATCTATTCTCTCTTAGTGGACTTAATTAAAATCCTTCTCTCGTACTAACTGGAGATTGCCTTTTGTCCGTGCTCTACAAATTCTATAAATTCACCGCTCTATCCTAGATTACCGTTGATTACGTTTGCTATATTTCTTTCCTCCAGATCTCTCCTTTCAAAATTCGATCGCGTTCGAAATATCTGTGTCTTTGTCTCTGCCTTGGTGCCCTGAGGTCTACCCCGGTTCCGGCTATCATTACTGTATCCCAAGCTCCTGCTTTCTTCATTCATGAATATCCTATTTAGGTCATCTCTTTTCGATCAAACGCCTGCCTATTTATTCCTCTTACTCTTCTACCCTTCATAAATGTGTCGATTTACTTCTAATAAAACTTTCACTTCTCTGTTCATCTCCTTCATTTTTCATCACATATTTACAGTCATTATAAGCTTCTTTATTTTCGTCTTTCAATTTTTCTAATTACTTATTAAATCTCTTTTTCGAGCTCTTCTTGATCTGTTCTACACGATGTCGCCAGAAGAACTGAATTTTCTGATGAACTCTCTTTTTCCTGCTCATGTCTTGCCATTTTTACTAATGGTTCCAAAATGAAGTTTTGTCGTTCCTGCCTTAAATTGTTCTAAATGTTTTAAACTTGTCTTCTTTTACTTTTTTTTTTTTATTACGGGCACGTCAGCACAGGGCATTCACCCAACACAAAAGATTAAAAGAATAGAAAGACATATGGAGTGACAGGTTATATCAAAAAATAATTAGAGATGGAAGAAAAACAAAGGAACAACAGAAGGAGTTGGGAAAGCGAGAATGTAGAATGCATTTCTAAAAAGTAGGAAGGCCAGACTTCTTTTGCTTGATTTTCTATGCGAAATCTACGGCTATTTTACGCATCGTCCTCTCTGTTCCCGCATTAACTTCCTCATACGTTCCTTGTAATGCTGATCGTGTTTTATTTGAAAGTTCGACCTTTCTCCTGAGCAGTCGTCTTTCTATTCTTCTCTTTTAAAAACTCGGTAACCCTACTCCTTTTAAAATACTACTTACACGCTCTTGTTTCCTATCCTTAAACGTTCAAGAATATAATTCTATTTTCTTCTTCCCTTTCTCGGGCTAATGTCCTATCATTGACGAACCCATTAAAAAAAAAAAAAAATATATATATATATATATGTATAATTTTCTTCCCTTTTTCATTTATACGAGTTAATAAAACAAATGGGTAGTTGGACGACAACAATCGGATGAAAGATGAACTAAAAAGAATAACGAATCCAAAGAAGGCTGGAAGATGGCACCAATAATACTGCCAAACTAGCGGAAAAAACGGAAGCACAAGATGAAATAGGATGCAAATAGCCTACAGAGGACTACATCATTATGATGTAATGAAGACGAAAAAGAAGAAAAAAAAAAAAAGGTATATTGATAGAGAAAGAAGCTGAGGTGTACTTTATAATTGACGTTTTGTTGATACAGTTGATGAAGTTATTGTAGAAGCGTCGGCAATTCAACTCGGTTTTAGCTTCGTTTTTCACAATGTTTTATTTTGTTTTTGTTACGAATTAATCGTTTATTTTTTTTATAAGAATGATTAATTTGTAAACTGTTATATACGAATGGAAAAAAAAAAGGGGAAAAAAAGCGAAAGTTTATTCATCCATTTGTAATAGAAAATTAAAAAACAGAAACGTTTATTCATTAATAATTACTAAAAACCAACATGTTTTGGAGTTTACATAGCTGCACAACCGTGATTAACTGAATTTATCAATTAATCACCGTTACAGAACTTTGCAAAATATGTTGGTTTTTATCGAATATTAATGAACAAAACATTTCTGTTTTATAAAGAAAAGTTTATTTTAAAGAGAATAACCGAATTTACAAAAGAAAAATTAACGTAATTTGTTTAATTCTAAGAAATATAACGACCAGGAGTACTCGTGGAGATACTTTTAACTATTTAAGGATATCCTCGAAAGTCTCTCGCTCAATTAACTATTTGATGACATGTAAACGAGGATTTTAAGAATATCGGTAGTAAAAATACATTTTCGATGGCAGGAAAGCTTTATTTTCAAAAACCAAAAACTATAGTGTAGAACAGAAATATAACGCAGTCACTCAATACGGCTAAACACAAAAAAAATCTGCACATTTAATTTCCGCTGTGAAGTAAGTTACTTTAAAATTATATCTCATTTGAAGTTAGTTCGGAGTAATTTCATTTCGATCATCGTTACCGTAAATGGCTTGTTTCGCTGGGAATATTTGAAATGTTTCGTTTTTTAAATTACTTTTTAGGAAAATTAAAAAAGTACA
Organism: Icerya purchasi; assembly: GCA_039619475.1. NCBI lineage: Eukaryota > Metazoa > Arthropoda > Insecta > Hemiptera > Monophlebidae > Icerya > Icerya purchasi. The sequence continues at coordinate 417,968,270 of CM077116.1, forward strand.
CTTGTTTCAGGGCAAAACGATTTTGCGCCACATCAATTGCTTAAAAAGATGATAAAAAAGTGGAAAATAAAAATGCAATTAATTTATGTTCTTGCTAGAGAATGTCTTTAACGGACTAATCTTCTAATGGTACACACCTTAATTTTAGCAATATCTGTACGAATAACCCCTGTCGTCAGCCCATGAAGAAATCGTAAAATTATCCGTATCCTAATCAAAGCGAGGAAATCGATCTTTTTTTAATCGTGAAACGGTCATTCTCTCCAACAGAGTCGTTCTTGCGAAAACAAACAGATCTCATTAAATCTCAATAACAATCTCGTAACACTTCCTAAAGAAGAATTTCTAAAATGATTAGGATATTGAAAAGAATGTTATGAATGGCGACAAGCTTTTCCAACATAAACAAGAATTGGAGTACATTTTTCAATGTAAACGGTTTATAGACGTTTGCCCTATTTTCGAAACTCGTTAAAAAACATATTTCAATATATCCAGAAATATTAACGTACATGACATTGCCCATGGCAATTCAACTATTATAATACGTATTGATATATCACCAATTTCCAAAGAGAATAAAAAGGATTTCCTACAAGCTGACGCTTATTCCTGTAGAGCGATTTTCGTCAATTCTTCCACACACGCACACACACACACACACACACACATTGGTCTCTAAGTACGTTACGCGGGAAGACTTTAATGCTATACAATGACTGATTACTGCAAGAGGCGAATACTACTTCACTGTATTAACCGCTATAATATTGGAAACTTTTGACTGCTCCGCAGATAAGAAGATAGTCCCGGATTTGTTAGACTTCTTCAGTACGACAGGGGAAATGTAAACAATTGTATCGATGTCAAATTGTAATTACCATCAAACCATTCCCCAATATTTCCAAATTGAGCTCGACAATTATTATAAAACAAAAGAAGCTACCTTAACGAAAACGAGACTAAGAAAAGTTCAAACGATGTGTGCCAACAGTAATATTGACTTGAAAATTAGACTTCAAACCGGCGACAATTAGGTAGAGTTATTAAATATTCGTTTGCCCTAGTGGCTCGAGCGTTTGACTTCCGATCCGGCGGTCTCGGGTTCGATACCGGGCGACAACAAAAATTATGCGGCGCTAGTTTAGTACACAGAAGTTTAGACACACTTAGGGAACTACATTTCTATATCGATAAATCAAGCGATTATAGTCAGTTCGAATTGTAGTCGTGTGTATTAGCGTCGCATAGAAATATTCAGCCGGCGAGCTAATCAACGTGAGTAGAGGCCAGTCGTCTTGGCTTCGTCTCGCCACTGATAAGCTTTCACATTTTGATCGGCAGCACGAAAGTCAAAGCTCCTGCTTACGTGATCGGCTTCATTAGCGTATGGAAACCTAGCAGCAGGTATAAAATGCATCTCCCAATTTACCTGGTCAGCACGGGAGATTAGGCCAACTTATTCCGCTAGGGATTGCCTACACCCGGCAGTGGGCTGATACGGGCATATTACGATCGTGATACGAAGTCGCCTACAAAAGTACAGCAGTAGTACAATACATTCGAACGGAGAAGTACGTGATCAATCGACATCGATAAAAAATATGATTTTACAAAAACGCGAGCTAAGAAAACAACGGAAGGTGAAACAATTCAGGGAATACAGTAAAATAAGCAAACTATAGACAAGTTAAAAAGTGGCACACATTTTATAGGACTTACTGAATATTCGTTAAAGCTTTAAAATCAATGAAACAACGCAAAGATCCAATTCTCCGGTGGAAAAAACAAATCAGTACACAGGCAAGAAGTAATACCGAGAGAGCTACCGCTTGTTCAGAGTAAAACCGGTTTTCATCCTCCTGATGACAACTAGAAAATTAGCAGCTCCAAAAACATGTCGAAAATTTTATTTAGGGCCCAGCGTGAGTCATATATCACTGTTCAAATCTTTGTAAGTAAAGCGTATTATAACAAATGATATAGAAGCAAAAAAAAAGGCTGGCGGTGAATATAAAAGGGAAACTTTTGCAGGAGCTGCTAAATAAAGGATATATCTAATATCCGTATCACTTTCTCGTTTCGCATGTTAAAAGTAGAGCGCACTTTCCACCGCAGTGAGTAGAATGAGATTATTTTCATTACAAAAAAATACCATGGTCGCCACATATCGATACTGCAATGACGTCAAATAATCCTAATGCTGTTTCACACGTTCAAGAAAGAATGTTACAAAGAGTGGCTCGACGAATGGGCATCAGAGCGAACGCAAGAAAAACAGATATAAGCCGTCTTCACAAAATAGGAGGTAAATTGCGCGCTAGTAACGTTAAGTCGATTTATAATTACATACCTGGGTTTCAAATGTGGGAAAAACACGTTAAAAATTTTTAAAAAAATATTACATTTAAAATTTTTGAGACTGTTCTCTGTGATTTGGCGTCGCTCTAAGCTTTCAATTCAATCCAAAATTGTTAATATGTAAAGCTGTATCGAGATTGGTCTGGACCCACGACAACTGCAGTTCTTCAACCTCTAACATACCAGTAATAAAAAGATTTTTCAGCATCCAGACTGTTGGTTTGCATACTGGATGCGCCTTGGTTTGTCTCAAACTTAACCCTACATTAGGATGTTAATATAAAGCCGGTACAGGAGGTCATCCAAAATACCATCCTAATCCATTAACTGTGTATAGAATAGCGATGTCGATAATCGGCGTCTGAAAAGATTTGAACCGCATGATTTGGCGAAAAGGCTGATCTAGTCGTCGTTCGTAATTGCGTATTTTCTCTTTAATATTACTGAATGACATTCATGTCACATTTCCGAAAGTAATTGCCTATTTTCCCATCTTTGAGATAGTTTTTGTAATACAAATAATAAAGAAATAAAAAAAAGGAAAATATTTTAACAGATTTAGAAAAGTGTTTATTTCACTTTTAAGAATTTGTATGTGTCAGAAGATTTCGCATGAAGTCCGCTAAGGTTTAAAATCAATTAATCAATCTGCCTGCGAAAAAAACCGTGGGAGTAGTAAAATATTTCTTCATCATTACTATCAAAGAATTTCATTTATAGAGAGCACTTTTCAGTTAAATGTTTCGATTTGTGGACAGTCCCTTGGCCGATTCCTAATCAAGTCGTATTAAGGCGTATTGCGAAGATTACTTTATACTTCCGATTTTATTCTCTTTAGATACTGAAAGTTTAATACACACGCACTTAGATGAACGATTTTCACCCAGTCGCGGATTGTTAAAACCCTATTATCCGATTCATAAAGGTATCATAGATTAAATTCAGTTACTCACTTTACAGTAGCCCGTCCATAAATTTCCCGTTTAAGTCTTTCTTCCTTAATTTTGTCCGTCATTCGTGTTCGCTTGCACGACTTTTAGAATTTCTCGACCACACACAGTTAAATCCTCATTTTTCTGCATTATTCTGTCCGACACATCTGAACATTTCCTGAAATTTGCACCAATTTATCCGACTGCTCTGAAGTTGAAAATCTTGCACTTCCTTCTATAGAGAACACGGATACGATACACTAGTATTCGGGATCCTTATACAATGAATTCTCATCACTACAGAGCGTCAGCTAGATTTCAATTTATTAAATATCGTTTTCGTATTTGTCATTCGTACTTCTGTTCGACGGATGCATGGCTTTAAAAGTTCGGTAAGAAAAGGAAAAATTCTTTCTATATTTCTTTTTCACTTCTTCCTCTCGCTTTTCTTAAATTAAGCTGAATTCCCTTCTATTTAATATTCGCGTATACTGGCTAAAATTATCTGCTATCTTATTTAGCCTACCAATATTCCTTCGAAATATCCTATTCTGCCACAATATACGATCAGCGACTACAATCGCGAAGTTTGCCGCTTAACTTTTTTTACACCGATTTTCACCTTCAATTTTTAAATCATTAAATCAACCAGTAATGTGCAAATTTCATACTTTTACTTCTTCCCTGCTTCGCGAGATCCATTAGTCTTCTTCGGTCTACATTTGTTAAAATCCCATTCCAGCCGCGGCTATTGTTCCCTTTCAAAGCCATCCTCGTTTATTACTTTAAACGGTATTTTTAACTATTTTAACCTCGATCACTTTCACCATCATCTTATATTTTCTACGCTCACATCGATCTCTACAGTTAATTTACGTTTTTTTTGTAAACTTTTGTATTGTTTTACGTTATTTTTCCGGCGACTGCCGCCACTCGGAAACCTAATGTAGCCGATGTTCTTCATTTTGAACACAGCTGATTTTCAAGTATGACAATATATGTTTTTTTTCATTCGTCGAAAAAAGTACAGGTTAAAAAATATTTTCCATAGGATTTTCAATGGACTATATACTGCGAATCTAGTGAAATGCACCGTCGGTAGTTCTTGTGGTGGAGCCATTGAAGCAAATTCGGGCGAAATTAATCATTTAGAGGAGGCACAGTGAGCAGGGTAACGGTCTTCTTTTTTGGTCCACTCTTTCGACACACCACAATTTAATGTTCGATGTTGATTTGCCGGCGCGAATATGCCTGAAACTTTTACGTAAACAATTACCGAAATTGCGAATGAGTTCAAAGCTGTAAACCGACTCTTCTCCGCATAGGCTCTTATCGACAATAACGGTGAACCCGGCAGAAGTAATAAAATTAATTAGTCCCCTGAAAACGATTTCACGACTTACAGCGCTAGCTTTGGAAACTTCCATGATTAAATTTACGCAACACCATAATGAACAGCGAAAGAAGCATCTCTCCCTTTTCATTTGTGCTTTCGCAGAATTTTCGGTTTTTTTGCTTATCCGCTGGTACATATATAAATCCATACATCTCGAACACGACTCGTTTTATCATTTAAGGCTGAATTATTTCGATTACTTAAACAAAAAAAAGAAAATCGGCGAAAGTGAATGCTACCGGTTGTTCTGTCGAAGAATTTTTATTTCATTATTTATTATATGTATACATGTCTCTGTATATGTATAAATAAAAGTTGAAAAATATGTCTGTCTACGGTTAATTTTTGATGCAGTTTCCGCGAGTAATTGTGGTTTCCTCTAACGCCGGTTTTGGTATATTCGATGTCTTACTATGTTGAAAGTATCGGGCTGAACGATATTGATTTGGTGATCGCTATGTTGCAAAGAAAAGCCATTTTCGAAATAAAAAAGAAAAACGGAATCAAAAAATATAGACAAATAGTTTACCGACTTTTCATTTAAAAAATATTCGAAGCGTCTGCAAGTAGATATTTGTTTATTTTTGTTTACGTAAATTTATTATTTAAGAAAAAAGTGAAACACATTTACGTTTAAATGTCAATGAGACGGATAGGTGGATGAACAGTTTATAGAATAACTGAGCGTTATGAGAAAAACTATGTAAATGATGAAGAAAGAATGAAAAGCAGATGATTATTGCGGCAAATCAGTAGGATCATCAGAAATAATATTCAGTTATCTCTAACAGACATTTCGGCAAAAAAAGTACAAAAAATATGATAATGATAAAAAATAAGATTTACATTTAAAGTCCAAACAAGAAGGGGGAGTAGAAAATGGAATAGTGAAATCGGAATAAGAGCAGATGACTGAAATATCCGCGAGCTGCCTCTAATAAGTATATCAGAAAAAAAAAAAAAAAAACAGTTTTTACGTAGGAAGCATTTTTGTACCATAGACGTAATATTGAATTATTGTATAAAATAATTTATGTCAAAGCGTTACATTATAAATAATTATACATTTTTGTTCACGTGATTCAGTAACTACGTTTTGTATTAATAATGTTTCATTTATCTACTTATTTATTATTTCAAAAAATAAAGAAAAAAACAAAACAAAAAAACGGGATTTTCGGCTAACCGGAGACCACGAGAGGTATTAGATCAGGTGTAGAAGTTTAAGGTTTTTCAAAAAGAGGAAGAGGTTGCCAAGGAGAATTAAGTTTACAGTCAGAATTTCGGGAATTGAGTGCGGAAAATTAATAGAGGATCTTTGAGGTTGAAGTGAAAGACACGATAATAAGATCTGCGATATGTTGAGAGGGTGGTTTTGATAGAAGGGACAAGTGGGAAGATCAAGACGTTAGATTAAGTGAGAATAAGTGAGGGCGGTATGGGAAATTCCAAGAAGGATGATGTTCTTCTTTTTGGATCGGATTGGACTGGAAGTAGGAACTAAGGCATTAGAATCGTTAAGAGTTGATCAGATGGTTGAGGTGACCAAGATTGTTGTCAGAAATGGGAAATCAGGTACTTCATATAGAATCTGATATCGAAAAAAGTAGATAGAAAGGTAATTTTAGAAAGATAAAAAGCGTCCCTGGCTACTAATGTTTTAAAAAAAGTTGGTTTTCTTAGAATATTTCTGAAATTTGAATTACCTGAAATTAATGAAGGATTCTATAGCAGAAGTTTCCATTGTTGCTATCGGAAATATTATTTACAATTAAATTTTAAATTATCATTAACTATAGTAGGCCCTACATGATGTTTCTTATTCATTATTATATTATTGTTAAGAACAAAATGATAAAGGGGAAAACTGGATGTATAGGAAATAAATTTTTAGTGAAACTATGTACTTCGCTACATAAAAATTGAATGAAAATTAATTATTAAACGATCATTAATACGTGGGTGAAATCAAGGGTAACAGCTAGTGTATATATATATATATATATATAAATAAATTCGCCCTTTGGGCCTCAGAATGGAGCAAGCCCCCTTCACACCCGGGTCTAGTTCTTCTATAACTCTTATAGAAGAGTAAACTTTTTCATTGGCTACGCCGTTTGACAAAAAAATCGTTCAGTTTCAATTTTCACCACCAGGGAATGCAGGGACGCTAATATCGCATTAAAACCATTTTATCAGTTTTCGTGACAGAACACTTTTCCCGATAAATTCCTATTTTCATCATCAGGGGATGTAGGAGCGTTAATATCGCATTAAAGTCTTATATACGGAACAAATTTTGTGACAGGACACTTTTCCTGATGACCGTTGACGTAAAAATGGCATAACCATTAACATAATGTATAAATATATTATATATTAGCTGCAAGACCCAAAATCGAACAACATGTTCCACAGTAGCCAGAGGTTATTTATTTTTTTATTCGATGCATTTTCTTCATCGGATTATGGGAAAACTGTGAAATCCCAAAAATTATAATATTGAAGTGCGCAAATTTTGGAAAATTTAAAAATCGAATTTTAAAAAAAAGCAGTTTTTAAGAACTCCACAGCCCGCCCCATCATAGCTACGGAATTTTGTTTCTTTTTTTTAATCGGAGCATTTTGATCACAGCATACCGCAAAGGTTTAAATGACCAAAGAAGAAAGTAATCTTTTTTTAAATAACATATTTTCATCGAAAGAATATACACAACGAGATCCTTGAAATTTTAAAATTAAGAGGCTCAAATTTTAAAAAATCTAAAAATCAGTCTGCAAAAAGTTTAACAATCCGTTCTAATGTAGGTATTGTTGTTGTTGTTTTTTCAATCGGTGTATTTTTGTCCGCAGAATACCGCAAAAATATGAGGGTAAAAAAGTTTTGAAAATTTAAGATGCCAAATCTTGGAAAATATGCACCTAAAGCGCTAAGGCAGAAAGCTAAAAAAATGCCGGCAGCTCCTTTCACGGAGGTCAACTTTTTTTTTACCCCTTATAACATATTTTTATTGCTGGAATTTACTACGAGAAGAATTCCAACATTGTAAAATTAAAGGGTCCGAATTTTGAAAAATGTAAAATACAGGAGAAAAGTTTTCAAAAATTCCCAAGTCCATTCTTTCTATTTTTTTTTTTAATCACGGCGTATTTTCGTCTAAGAATTTTGAAATTTTACGGTCAAATTAAAAAAAATATATATATATATCCAAGGGCTGGAAACCGAAAGTCTACTGTCCTTTCCGGAGTCTCAGCGTTTATGTACCACCTAGAAATCAATATACTTAACATATAAAATAAAAATAAAAACGTGATAATGTTACGAAAACAAAGAACATTACTTCTGTTACGATTATATTATTGGTTAAAAAAAGTGCAGAATCGTTGGTTTATTCTTTAATGATGAAAAATTGATACCGGGTTATTTTTGTAACAATAATATAATTTAAATTTCCATAATGCAAAATTTCAAGTTGTAGTAATAAATAAAGTTATACTTTATCCATTACTTTATTTATTTGTTTATTTTAATTAAGACGTTTCACTGCAAACTGAAATTCACTTCCAAATGAAGAATTTACTTTCTGAAATTATTTTTATTTTACACGGAGTGGATCCGGTAATTACACTGTTGCATTTAGAACAAAATGACGCCCGCACAAAAATACGCTCGCCCCTTGTATCGTAGCCGAAGCCTTACATATTAATAGACGCAAAAAATGCTGCTCTTAAATCGACGAATCTTTTTTCTAGCTCCATTCCGGTTAACATGTAATCGAAAATTATCGGGAAACCTTTTGGTGAGAAATTTGAAATTTTCATAAAATACGAGCGTTTTCACGGTGCGAATTTCTTTACATTCGGAATCTTATTACTCCTGCTAGGAAGTCGGTTGAAATATATAATCCGCATTAAGAATTTTCAAAATAGTTCTAGATGATTACTTCAAATGCAGACGCTACTTCGTAATATATCTGCACAAATATGTATACTTTTTTTACTTTTTTTCTTTTTTTTTTTTTTTCGTATTAATTTCAATTTGCATGCAACTTTCTCCGTTAATTTGAAAATATATTTTTGCGCTAATTTTTATACTACCTTTTTAGCTCCCAAGGGTCTATGATCGTCTGCTGCAGGAGGTGTCACAGCGTCGTTTGTGTTTATAATTGGCACGATATTAAAACTAATCAGTTCGGATAAAGTGCTAAATAAATTTCGTCTCGTCTGTTCATTTTGGAAGTCTGGCTTTGTGACCAAAACCTGTAAATATAGAAACAATACGACAGCGTTAACAATCTTTTCCGAATCCGTGCCTTTCTGCTGAGATATCATAAAATCTGAAAAACCATATATTATCGATTTTGAGGTTAGGTTAGAATATTTCAGACTGAAAACTTAAAAATCGTCATCATTTTTAATGCTGAATAAGAAGACATACTTAACATTCCGATCCGTTCATAGGCAGTTTTGACCCGCTTATCCGGCTAGACCCTTTACAATCGAAGCCGCAAAAAAGAGCTTTATGATATAGTCTCACAGTATTGGAGTAGCGCATAATCGTAAGTATTAATCACGAGAAAATGTAACATTCGAAATAATTCGGTAAAATTGTATGTATCCTTTTCTTTTCTTAATATATGCGCTTAATTTTTACTATTTCATGTATCGGTGATATTCTACGAAAGAAAATAGATTTCATTAAAATGTATTGCGAATTTAAATTACAGAGAAATCATTGAAGAGGCTGAACAGTTGTTTCGATACTTTTTACATCGAAAATTTTACATTCAAATCTTCAACTCGCGTTAATTATTTTACTGTCGTGCGCTACAATTAAAGTTTATTTTAATTATATTATTATTATGTGCAAAAGCAGGGAAAACTGATTGGGGAACATAAATCTTTAGTGGAAATGTAGAGTTTTCACTGTATAAAATGAGAGGAAAAATGAAAATTTAAACAAGTACTCCCGACCACTAAAAAATAACGTAAATGGGGCACCGATGAAATTACTGACACTACATGGTAACGGTGATAGCGCGATAGCCTAGCGGTTAAGCTGCTTGGCTCCCAAATCGGAGAGGTATCGCGGGATTTCGGGAGTTATTTCGTTCCGGATCCAAGTCGCTCCCAGGGGTATAACACTTATTCTGAAATTTAATATTAGTTATACCAAAGAAATCTGCGAAATTAAAGGCGGCAGAGAGAACGGAACTGGCCCTAGGATTTTCATCAGATTCATTAGGCTTGATAGGTTTTTTTTTTTTTTTTTTTTTTTTTTTTGGACACTCTAACAGTGGAACTTACCCAACACAAAGAATTGTACACTATATATAAGGAAAATATTAGAAATTGAGGAGATAAACAAGGCCAACAAAAGAACTATATTGAGAGAGGGGAATGCAAGAATGGAGTGGACACTATAAGGAGTAGGAAGGCCAAGGCGCAGAAAATTAGAATACGGAGTAGCACGTTGGGAGGAAATAAAGGGGCATTCGAACAAGAACGTGATTCGCATCACAGGTGTAATTGAGCTCCGGAAGGTCATAAGGACACAAAGGAGATTGATCAATAGAAACTTGGAAAAGAGAAGGCGAAAGCAAACTATGATCGAACCACAGGCGAACTTATCTTATCTTATATATTTAAAGAGCCTTGCTCTTGTCGTTGCCGTGCGCTACATAGCGCGTTGGCGCAACCTATTCGTACATTTAGCTGTACCGATATAGGTTGTGTACCAGGAAATTGTAATATGCAACGCAGTTGTATTCACGCAAGACTACATTCGGAACTGATTGAAGCCGCTTGTTATCGCGCTACAAGTGCAGTCCGTTCGGTGTGGGTCTGCTGTGTACTGACCTAGTGCGCATATGATGTTGTACGTGGTGGTTTGCCATTGCCTTCCACGTGACTATTAGCGATTATTTATTTTTATTTAATTCTTGTAATAAGTTCGTCGTCGCTCGGGATCGAACCCGTGACCGCCATATCGGAAGTCAAGCGCTCTAGCAACTAGGCTATCGCGACGACATACAGGCGAACTATAGAGGAAATAATCGAACGATTACGATAGGGGAAATAATTAAACCAAGGAAGAGAGGAAGGAAAGAGCTGAACAGAAAGGTAAAAGGGTCGACGATTGGTGAATGAAGGATAGAATCCGGTCCAGAAATCGTGGTGGGAACGATAAGAAAGACAGTAGAGAGTTTGAGCAGGAAATCTGCTAATGAATAGATCATTGGTCGCCGCCGAACGTGCCAATGAGTGTCAACCAACTCGTTGCCAGGAATGCCGTAATGACCAGGAATCCATAGTAGATCAATTACAACAGAACGGGATGGGAATAAATTAGAAATTAAGAAGCGAATTTGAGGAGAATTATGGGATTAGTGACATGAGTAGGAAAAGAAGAGGAGATAGCCAATAAAACACTTTTCGAGTAGTCCGAGGATAGGAGGAATCTCGTGAGATGTTATTTGTCGAGGATATGAAAAGGACTGCCTGCAGGATAGCCATGGATTCGGCAAGAAAAATAGAGGAAAACGAGGGCAACCGAAAGGATTCAGAATAGGTAAGCGCGGGGATAATGAACGCAGCCCCAACGCCAACATCAGACTTCGAACCATCTCTTGATACGTTGTCAACTTTAACTTCACAATCCATGATACCTTATCAAGGTTATGGGACCTACTTTACTTACGCGGTAACGAAATAAAAAAGTACAGTTACATAAATAAAATACAAAATACTAATTGAACGTTAATTACTCAATGCCGACTGGTGTCAGATGACTTGATCTATAATTAGAAAACGAACATAATGAAATCGTTAAAAATCGCAAAAATTCTTAGATCGGAATCTTTACGATTTTTTGCTCGTCTCCCCGGGGGGACCTTTTTATGCGGAAATAATCAGGAGAAGAAAGGGACGCTTATATTTTAATTCGATATCGCACATCGTTAGTAAGAAGTAATCAGTAAAGCAGAAATGATGAGTTGGAAAGAAGAGCGATATAAGAGGAACGCTTAAGGAAAAAGTGAGGGCTTGGCAGAAAGAGATGAACGCTACAAAAACAGGTGATTATCGTTTCGAAGCTGATAAAAAATGAAAACGAGAAGAAGATAATAGAGCGGCTAGACTACATCGGTGATACCAAAATAAGACATTTTCGTCGTAACACGATTGCAGCGCTTTTTTCGTTTGTTTCCCTTGTTATTGTATATTTTAATTGTTCGCCCGGTGAAGAAAAGTTGTTTTCGGAAAATTTTGATTATTCGCTCGGATATGCTCATTTAAATTGAGGTCAAATGTATAGTTCTGAAAATAGGCAGTTTTCCTCTGATTTTAAATAAGGATAAACAATATGATTCGTAATTTGCTTTTAATTTATAAAATAAATTTTTCTTTAAGTGAAAGTCGCTAAGGTAAAAAAAAAAGGTATTATTAAAAAGTTTGCTAATTTAAAATTTACAAAAAAGAAAATTGTTCCATGTGAATTCTCAACCATTTTTTTTATTAATAAAAATCAACCACAAACAAATATAAATAATACGGGCTTAATCAATGAATTTGTGTTAAAGAACTTTTTTTCTTCTCAAACTATGCACTTACTAAACAAATTAATTAAAACAAGCTATGTCAAACATAATGTTAAAAGTGCTCTAAGGTTTCTATATGTTAAAATTACAAATTTTTATGCTGAAAGTGCAATGTTCTAAACTAGGATGAGAATGGACGTATTTGTGAATTAGTTCGAAATTTTTAACTGCCCAAAAGATAATATATAAAATAATATTGTTATTTTATATTTAAAAAAAAAAAAAAAAAAAAAAAAAAAAAACAACTAATAACTGTGCTACAAAAGGGAAGATACATTACTTTCACGCTTTTTTGAAATTTATTTAAACTTTATCATTAAACACAGAATAAAAACAAATAAATATGAGTAGAAAAATGGCAGGTGTAAGTTGGAAGTGTGATTATCTTAAGAATTACGCATGTTTCTTTTTTGAAAATAATAAAGCAAGTGAAGAACCCAAATTAAAGACAATTTTAACAAAAAGACCGCAAACTCTCACAGATCAACACCTCTAAGAGCGTTAATGTAAACAAGTTTTATCGCCCTTTTCTAGCGTTATTTATTTATTACATTTTTTAATCATGATATTTCTTTTTTAACGTTTACCAACTTTTATATGCAACTCGTATCTGTCAGAATAATTAGAATGGGATGTTTGTTCATTTTTTAAATATTAACTTTATGGAGCTCATCTTCAACGATATATATATATATACATATATATATATGTGTGTGTGTATGTATGTATACATATTAATACGGATTCGGTATTTACGATGCTCTCTAGCGATGATGTCGAACTAGAAATTATCCTCTGGTTAAAATCATTAATTTTCGATCTCTTGTCATTATCCTATTGTTCATCGTCGTCGGAGAATCCGGTCCGGGACATTTACACGGCCGATAATGTATTCTCCGATTTTCTGTCGAAATTTCGACAAGTGTGGAGTTGGAGCCGGTGTAAGTGTCTTGGTGTGTGCGTGTCCGACGGCAAGAGGGTAGCGTCTGTTGGTAGCGTGTGCTATGAGAATTAAGGAAATATTGTATTACAAATGTGTGTGCGGTGGAGCGGCTGATAGGCAGACAGCCTGATGTATGAATGTGGTAATTGATATTATTTTGATAATTTACCGTTAATTAATACCGTTTGATGTCGAGCCGATCTGGCTAAATAAAAGTCGCGATTATCGCTGTCGTATTACCATTTCGTATTCTAGTCTATGTTACACGGTGTGTCGCGGTTTAAGTCGGTCGATCGAAATCCGTTACCGTGAATGTATATCCATTTGCTGTATTGCAGTTCTATGAGAACTCGAATCGCCGCGCCGTTTTGAAGTCCTTTCTTCCTTATGTTTTTCCGTTAAATGTATGCTTTCGTGTGCTAGTCAGGGGCTGTAAGTGGTCTGTTTGGCCAATGTATCGTTTTTGTTGTGTCCAGGTAATAGACGCGTTATTTCCGTAGAAAATTATTCTTTTCTTGCAAAACTGGTAGCCGACATCCGATAGTAACACTCGAACGTGACCTTAGTGAGATTTCCCCCCGTAGGAAATAATCCCGCAATGAGTGGAAGCGTGATAAAAAATCTGATCGGTCGCAATAATAACCTAGATGTTCTTCGTGCGTTAAGCTATCCGAATCATGATACATTGTATCGCTGGCACCCGCGGGTTTCTGTATTTTTTACTCGTAAATCTAGTCAGCATCGCTGGTTCCGCGATAAATTATTTACTTTTCTTTCTTTCTCGTGCTATTATTATTATTTTTTTTCTGCGCTCGCTGGGAGCATTTACGGGAGTTGCAGGTTGGCAGTTACCTAAAAGAGGAACAATTCAGTCATCAAGATCTCTAATCAAGTATAAGTTGATAACATCGGCAGCTCGAATCCGGGAGGGACCTAAATTCGTTTCTCAGTTTTGGAAACGGGATTCGTTTCAATATATAGTAAACATTGGTTGTAGCGACATACTGAGACATCCACTCTGAAAATTCGAAGTATTTGGGCGTAATAGGAGTGCACTTATAAGCGGCATTGCTAAGTAATTAAAATGAACGTTTTGAACAAAACCAACCATAGTTCGTAAATTAGCAGGTAGACAAATGAGGTAGTAAAAGTCCCGAGAACGTTCACACTGGCCTTATTCTGCAAGAGAATATGTATGTCCTGTCTGGATCGCTTAGTGCGTAACGATAATATCAGTGTATCCCTAAACGAAGCGTTCCGTTCAATAACAAGATGCTTACGCCCGAGCCTATAGATGAACTTTATGAGCCCCGTCATCAGTTCGACGTAAAGTAGTCTCTAAGAAAGAAAGGTCAGAAGCGACGAATGACGTTCTACAACCACTCTATGGGTATCGGAAAGAGCTAACAGAGTGTACTGGTTAAATCCTAGACAGAGTACTTCATGAAAATAGTACAGAATTACGCATGATTGCAGAAACTGGGCGACAATAAATACGGATCGTGACCTGAAATACGAAAAAACAGCCTCGGGGTGTTTCCTTTTGGGAACTATCTTAATTATGGGCATTGGAAAACATGATTAAAATGAAAACTATGGAACAAGCGTAATATGTAAGCTGATAGGCTCCAGCTGGAGGATTTAACGCAAACGCCCCGAGAATTTCTTCATTGGGGGTCTATTATTTCATCGATGAATAGGCATGCCCAGTCCGGAGCCACTCTTCACATGCCAAAAAGATCGATGTGGCCCTGAATCAGACATGCAGGCTGATAATTTGATGTCTAAGACTAACCCATCTACCAAAACTTTACGAACGTGGCGGTATCGCCCCCATACCAGAAATTAGTCGGGAAGTGGCTGCAAAAAATGAAAGGTTTAAATCTGTCACTGACAACCGACACCTGTTATATGAATATAAAGAATTATC
The DNA here is from genome assembly GCA_039619475.1 of Icerya purchasi. NCBI lineage: Eukaryota > Metazoa > Arthropoda > Insecta > Hemiptera > Monophlebidae > Icerya > Icerya purchasi. The sequence continues at coordinate 417,983,430 of CM077116.1, forward strand.
TGAAACAGGATTCTAAAGTACAGGCGTAACTTTCTGCGGAAGATCTAGGAGCTGACATGACCAGCAGAAAAGGAGAGACTTCGCGCATAGAATAAAACAAACGGTAAAGTTTTCGTCTTACGGTGGACCGATAGCAGCTGGAGAAAAAGAAGAAAACGAAGAAGAATAAGACCAACAGCGGAAGTTCTAGCGGAAACCACTTGAATTGTTTGGAAAATCACCTTGAATAGACTAAGAAGTGGAATTGCGCATACAAAATATAATCTTTACAAACAGGGAATAGCCGATAGCGATCGATGCGATTGCGATGAAGTTCAGGACTATAATCATCTATTTACATGTCCCCTTACTTGGAAGCTTGTACGGTGACACTGATAACGATTTAATAAAATTTATGGAATATTGGACGAGCTGTCGTGTGCGTAGTCCACCAAATACACGATATTAATAATCGATCACGATATTACGATATGCTTTTATCTATCCACTCCTGGATAAAGGCTTTCCCCAACGTTTTCGAACCACTTCTATCTTGCGCTTTTCTCAACCAGTTTTTTTCCAGTTACACCTTCGCTATGCCATCGTGCCCTCGCGTCAGAGGCCTTCCCTGTTACTTTTCCTTGTCTATCGGTCACCACTGTAATACTCATTTCGACCAACTATTGACATTTTTTCGGCCTACGTGACCAGCCCGTCACCATTTTATTACATCCTCCAGCCGCGTTTGTTCCCGTATCCAGTTCCGATAACCTTATATTAAGCATTACCCTTTCGTGTGCAGTTTGAGCCTTTCTTATCTTTTTTCATATCTGTTTTTGTATACAGCCACGTTTCCGAACTGTACGTAAAGACTGACAGTACACATTAGTTGTACAATTTACTTTTCAGATGAATCGGTATTTATATTGCGATAATAATAATACATTTATTTAATGTCGAACCGTCTACTGCATAACCATACACAACGGTAGATGGTGATCAGATTCCTGCAGTATAATATAATGAAGGAATACAATTTAAAGATAGTTGACCGCATACGGGATAATAATAAATTCTTTATGGTAATCAACATTCATAATATTTTAAGTGTCAATTCCCCCGTTTTTTTTTGTTTTTTTTTTTTAGATTATTAAAAACTTATCTAAAAGGACCACATTTTTCAACATTTTTTGATAACTACTGACTATCCGTTTACCGATACTTAACGGTATACTCACATGGTACCAGCGCTAGCACACTTTCAAAAGAATAATTAAACTCACACGGGGGCACATGCGCGAGAAAACATAAAAAAAAAAAATCGTAGTCGACAAACATTACGATTTTTTTCCCCGTCTAAAACGAACGGTGTTCACCGCCCGTTCTAAAAATCTTCACCAGAAATAAGTCTAACTAATTTTGAAAACTGCATCAAAATCCGAACACTAATGTGCAAAAATCAATTTTTATTATCTACATATATATTAATGTATATTATACATTTTCAGATTTTATGCTGTTATCGCTAAGCCTTAATTTGGTAAACGTGTACCTAGTCGGGATTTTGTCTACCCTCCTTCTGCCTTTTATACTATTTTTTCAAAATTTACCTGATTTACATAAAGCATAAAATAAATTACCAAGTTCAGGAATACTTCATTAAACGTAGTATATACATAGTCTGTCCCAAAAATAAGTTGGATGGCCTTACGCTGTCGAAGCAAAACGCTAGCAAGACGCGCCAAAAGATGGGAAAGGTGGTGGAGGTTCAGGGAAGCTACCATACCCGCGTGAGTTGCCGGTGGACTGTTCCACAGTGCTCATCGCTGCTAGTTAGAAGGTTGTTTTAGTGACGCGTCGGAATTTTAAGATGCCACATTTCAAGGACCAGTGTTACGCGATGAAATTTTGTGTTTTGCTCAAGAAAACAAGCGCCGAGACCGTTGCCTTGCTGAGGGAAGCTTATCACGATCATATCACGTCCCAAAATATGGTTTACCGCTGGCACAAGATGTTCCGGGAGGGCAGAGAGGACGTCGACGGCGAAGACCGCTCTGGACACCCGTCAACGTCACACTCCGAACAAAATGTGAAGAAAGTGAGGGTCATGTTGAACTCTGACTGACGCTTGACTATTAGAATGCAGGTAGATGAGTGTAATATCACCAAAAGTACTGCGCATCGCATTGTTATCGAAGATTTCGGCATGCGGAAGATTTGCGGGAAGATGGTCCCCAAGTGCTTTCCGATGAACAGAATGTTGCTCGTGCAACTATCTCGTGTGATCTTTTGGAGCAGTGTGAAGGTGATCCGAATTTTTTGGATAATGCGATTACGGGTGACGAAATATGGATTTTTGGGTATGAACCGGAATCCAAACGACAAGGTGCTGTGTGACACAACAGCAGCTTCCCCGCGTCCAAAAAAGGCGAGAATGAGCAAGTCCCGTGTGACGGCCATGCTCATCGTTTTTTTCGATAAAAGAGTCGTTGTCCACTCAGAGTTTGTGCCACAAGGACAAATATTAAACAGTAATTTTTATTTGGAAGTCCTGAAAAGGCTCGAAAGCAGAATGAAACGCGTCAGGAAGGAGATCTCCAACACTTGGCGTCTTCGCTATGACAACGCGCCGTCGCACACCGCCTTCATTGTCTCAGAGTACTTAGCCAAATGCGTTGTGGCAACACTGCTCCAGCCACCGTACAGCCCCGACTTGGCACCACCGGACTTCTTCTTGTTCCCGAAGATCAAAAAGGAACTCGAGGGACACCATTTCGAAACTTTGGAAGCCATCCAAAAGGCCACGACTAGATGCTTGAAGGAGATCCCCTTTGACGCCTTTCAGGATGCGTTCAGCAACCGGGAAAAACGCTGGCGCCGATGTTCCGTCGCGAAAGGAAGCTACTTTGAAGAGTTTTAGTTGCTTGTACCTATATCTGCAGTAAGTATTTTTTCCTGGACTCATTCAACTTACTTTTGGGACAAACCATGTAGTCTCGAAGCTTACCGAAATCTCGCATCCATTGACTTTAAATTGCCGTTTTGAAGAATCTCTTCGAAAAAAAAAAAAAAAAGAGGAAAAAAAATCAGTGAATTTAATTTTCATTTTTACGGAAAGAAAAGTGAATTTAAAATATTAAAATTTATGCATAGCGCTATGACTGGAGAAGGAATTTGTACACTGTTATGTACTTTAAATATCACATTGATGTGGTAATGTTCAACTTTCGTAATAATCGAAGTAAAATTTCGTAAATTTTGGAACGGGCGTTTGAACTGGTCACACATGAGCGATGAATATAGCCGAGCCGAACGATAACCCTCGAAAGGGATATAGACGAAGAGCCGCCGGTGCTTGTTAATAAAAATTGCAAGCTTGAACCAAAGTGTATCAGCGTGCAGTACTTTAAACGTGACAAGTTTAAATTTTCAAAAGCAGCTTGACGAGAATTTTGATCAGATGTTTTAGCAGCGATCTGTAAGAAACAGAGAACCGACTAAACTAGCCAACTTTAACGGATATAAAAGATATTTAAATATACCAGACCCGGGAATAATATTTGTCGAAGCGAAAAGAAACGTTTTCTTTCTCCTATTTGGTAAAACGAAGATTCGGAAATGAATAACTTTTCCTCTTATCGGTTGTGCATTGTTTCAAGTTTTGTTTGATTGAAAGTCAACATATTTTGCTTTTCGTTTTCCAACGGTATGTTTTTGTTAAACTCTTATGTAGGTACCGACTAGGGTTTTCCGAGGTATATAGAATGCATGAAGGCAATGACAGTGAAAAGTGATATCAAGTCGAATAAAGTATTTATCGTTCCTCCTTTAGGAACCATTTTTGGAATATGCGTATTCAGAAAAGAAACTATGTTACATTTTCTTTACAAATATATAATAGACCTTTTATGTTGTTCAAGGAACTAGCAGTATAATCGCAAGAAAGGGGCACACACAAACAGTTTATCATTTCAATCATTCCATCCTCATTACGTTATGACCAACGAGTTTTATTTTGCAGTATGATAGCTCTTCTTTTTCTCGTCTCTAATTCCACCTTCAGCAATTTCCGATCAATAGTCATTATAATGTCTTAAGAGTTGCAGTTTCTCCTCATTGTTATATACTATATGCTTTTGAATTCTTTCAATACATAATTCGGCAATGTCGCCAAAAAAAAAAAAAAAATTGTGTAGGTATATGTACCTCCTTCTATCATACTCTATCCCCCCCTCTCCCTATATATATATATATATACATCTACGGAATCGGTTGATAGGAAAAATGAGAAAAATAATTTTATTATGTGTGAGACAGACCTTTGAAATAAATTCATACGTCTGCCAAGGTGCGTTAGAAAAAAAATTACGAATGAAATTTTATAACTACGCTTAAACGCAAAGCTACGATATAAAACAAAATAAATACTTCAAATAACTTTCTTGGCCTAATCCACCCTGCTTCGACAAATCATTGACTTCTGTCTCGATTATACATGCCTCATAAGTGTACACTGACAATGCATCGGTATAAACATCTGCGGAACAATTACACGCAGCCCAAAAAATGCGCACAATACAACTATTGTAAATTGTAATCATTATAGAACCAAACATGGCTGCCCCCCCCCCTGGAGTCTTGAAACTTTTTAATCAACTAGCCATGATGAGTATTCATAGGCACGTAATCATGAACAATTTTCCAGAAAACCATAAAAATTATGTTTTAATTAAGATTTTATTCTTGTTTAACGAAATATTAAGCCTTAACAACTTATAAATTTTATTTTGCCTATAACTCATATCCTCTTTCTGCCATCTTGCCCCCCTCCCTGGCTCATTGGCTGGCGAAGCCTTTGGAAGCAAACATTTTTTACAATTTATCTAAGGCAATTATAATTAGATAAACGAATAATAATAAATACGTATTCCTGGAGCTCGTAAGAGTCAATTGCGTTTTTCAATTTAAAAAGAAAAAAAATATATATAATACATTTATTAAAGAATACTCGTATATGCTACTTAACATATCATTGGATCGTATAACAAAAGTAACTTCTATGATATTCCGCATATATATATATATATATATATATATATATATATATATATATATATATAGAGAGAGAGAGAGAGAGAGAGAGAGAGGGAGAGAGTGTGATAGAACGAGGTACATACACAATTTATTTTTTTTTGGTGACATTGCTGAATTATGTATTGAAAGAATTCAAACGCACATAGTATATAGCAACGAGGAGAGACCGCAACTCTTAAGACATTGTAATGACTACTGATTGGAAATTGCTGAAGGTGGAATTAGAAACGGGAAAAAGAGGAGCTCGCATACTGCAAAATAAAACTCGTTGATCATAACATAATTCGGATGGAATGACTCAAATGATAATTAGTTCATATATTTCAAAATGAATTTATACTAAACAGGAACTATTGGAAATAAATATTTTAGTGCATATGGTAGTTCTAGTTTTCTTTTGTGATAAGCATATTGCATAGGTTATAACTAAATAAATTTATATTTAAATATACAAATTCAAATGAGGTTTTTTTATTTTACGTTTTTAGCGTGACTCGACAAGGGACACTAACTAAGTGCAGGAGGATTTTGTCTATATTCCTATTTTACAGAATCGGGTTATCAGTTGTTACCCGAACAAAACACCACACTCTAACCAACTACGCTATTGTAGCTGGCTAAAAATTCAACCAGGTTTACTATGTTTCATTGTGTAGGGTGCGAGAGAAGAAAAAAAAACTAATAAAATCCTGGATATTAATGTAATTTCAGTTGTCAATGGCCAGTTTCTCTTCCATAGCGATCCAATTTTGACGTGGTGAAAGGGCTTGTATATATAAAGGTTGAGCACTATGCTGGTGGCAGCGAATTACCAAAAGAGGCCCAGCCAAGGCAGGGAGTTTGGGAAACAAATGCAACGAAGAGGCATTTAGCTACGCATAGTGAATACCGACGCTGTTTCAGTATAGATGTAATATTAAACAAGCAGTCATTTAATAAGGCTATTTTGTGAAAAATTCAAATTGAAAAATGAATGCGTAACTTACTTTAATTTAAATTGATTACTATCTGAGATGCTGTTAATTTCGTTGTTATCAGTTTATTTATTAATTTTATCAGTTGTGGTTGTGGTATATAACAAGCTGATAAAACAATTAACAACCTTTTAAACAATAATCGATATTTAAATTAAAATACACATAAATCAATTTTACCTTTATTTTTTGACAAAAGTTTATTATTTAACGGTACAGTTGTACTAATTTAATAATATTTAAAACTACAATTATACTATTATCTACGTACCGATTATATTGTTTTAAGTGTTTTTTGTTCTTTTTTTCCTTTATATTAAATCAACTTATTTTAATTTAATTAGTTATGTGCATGAAAACAATACGTTTCATAATATCGAGCCGTACTGTATTATGTGAATCTGTAAATTTAAAAATATGTTTTTATCATTTAATTAATACAGTAATAAAAATGTTTGCAATCGTCCTAAATAGCTTTAATAGAAAAACACCAAATAACGATAAATGTATGATTGATGAATAAGGCGGTTGTTAATAGTAGATTTGCACAATGTTAAACATTGTTAATTTTAATTTATTATTAATATTTTGCAAATGATTCGCTTAACGATTTCGCTTTTAGTATTATTTTCTCGCAAAAGCCGTTTTTTAGTTATTTTAGATCTGGTCAGTAATTTTTATTTGCCGCTGCGCAACACACGCCATTCCCACCCTTCCAACCCCCAGCTGGAGTCCTTCTTGGATTCTATTGCTCCCGCCTATGTCCCCTCTTTTGAAGAAACTGTTCTTCCTTCCCTTCCTGTTGACTCTGAGCCTCACTTCCTGTCTTCTTCTTTCCGTTACGATGAACTTGCATACATTCTTAATAAATCCACCTTGTCTGCTCCTGGCTGGGACGGTTTCTCGTTCCTTATTCTTAAAAATCTCTCTCCTGCCGCGCTGCTTTTCCTTCTCCATATTTTTAATTCTTTTCTTCTTTCTGGTTCTACTCCAAAATCCTGGAACGACTTTATTGTCATTCCTATTCCTAAAAGAAATCAGTGTTCTTTCCGTCCCATTTCCCTGGCTTCTTGTCTGCGTAAACTTTTTGAAGGTTTGATTAACAATCGTCTCGTGTGGTGGCTGGAGCACAATAATTTAGTCCCTCCTAATATGTTTGGTTTTCGCCCTGGGCTTGGACCGGTTGATTGCATTAGTTATTTCCTTTCAGATGTCTATAAGTCTTTCCTAACTAAAAAATTCACCATTGCCTTCTTTGTGGACGTCTCTTCTGCCTTTCATAATGTGCATCTTCCCTCTTTGTGTTCCAAACTATTTTCTCTTAACCTCCCTCCCGTCTTCGTCATTCTCATAATCAACCTCTTCCAGAACAGAATTTATTTCTTCTCCCTCCCTTTCCTCCTCCAGATGCGTTTATCGTAGGCTCCCACAGGGTTCCTTTATCAGTTCTACACTTTTTAATATCTACTCTTTTGATATCGCTTCTCTTCCTATTCCTTCTTCCTCCTTCCTCTTCGCTGACGACATTTTGGTCTATTCCACCTGTGACAATCTGTCCGCCGCTATTGATGAGTTGAATAATTCGCTGTCTATTCTTAATAATTCCCTTTCTCGTCTTCACCTTTCCCATTCTCCTACTAAGTCGTCTTGTATCATTTTCCGAGCTCTAACTTGCATCACTATATCTGGTATTCCTACCCCCGTTGTCAATTCCATATGCTATCTTGGCCTTTTTTTGAATAGCCGCCTCATATTCCGTGAACACATTAATTTTCTCTATAAATCCTGTCTTAAAAGATTTAATCTCCTTAAATCTCTCTCTCCCCTCAGATGGGGAGGCGATCCGCTTATTCTTCTAATTCTTTTCAAAGCAATCATCCGGTCCAAGCTCGACTATTGTTCCTTTATTTACGGTAATTTCTCTAAGTCTCTCCTCTATAAACTTGACGTGATCCAGAACTCTTGCCTCCGTTTGTACATTCGAGCCTTGAAATCCTCCCCCATTCTCGCAGTTCTATCAGAGTCGGTTACCCAACCACTGTTTATTCGCCGTTCTCAGCTTGGGTGTCGCTTCTTAATTAAACGGATCTCCTCGTTCAAACTTATTTCCTCCTATCTATATATCAAAAACCGCTGGCGTTTTTCTCCTCATAAAATTCCAATCCTGCCGCTCATTGCTCGTCTTTCTAATTTTTCTCCTGTTGTCCTTTCCTATAACACTCTCCCGTAATTCTTTCATGACTTCAATAGCCTATGGCAGCCTATCAAATTTTCCTCTCTCCCACTTCAAGCCAATTCCCCCCCTCACGGTGCAGTCAACAATGAATTTCTTCATTTGTTGAATTCCTCTTTTCCTGCTCATGTATTGATCGGAGCGAGGACGGCGTGGGTGGTGCGTTTACTGCTCCGTCGCTTTTTTTTCTGCCGAGTCGATCGCCATCCTTCAGGCTATCTTTTTTATTTCCTCCCTCATTATTTCGTACTCTAAGGGCGTTCTTCAAGCCCTATCCTCCGCTCCTTCACATTCCTCTGATAGTATTATTCTCTCAATTCGTTCTCTTACCTCCACTCTGCAGTCATCCCGTTCTATTCTTAATGACTTTTTATGGGTTCCCAGTCATTCCGGATTTGATGGCAATGACGCAGCCGATTCTTTGGCTCGTTCTGCTGGTTGCCTTGATTCATTCCTCAACCATTTCCCTTCTTCAGATATCCTTTCCTTATCCACGTCCAATCACGCCAGACTTTGGCGGGATATTTATCCCTTCCTATTTTGTAATCGTCATTCGCATTACCGTTTTATTCAGCCGATTCCTCGTTTCTTGTCTTGGTTCCATTCTACTCCTTTCGGTCGTCGCTCTTCTATTGTCTCCCTAATTCGTTCCGGATCAATCATTCTCTCCTCCCCTCCTCTAGCTTTCCTCGTCCTTTATCCTCTCCTCTCCTTCATCTTCTGTGGTGTCCGCACTGCTGTCCTTTGTTGCGTCCATTTCGGATCGCCTAGTTATCTAGTTGTTTAGCTTAGTTTTCTGGTTGTTGGGTCAATGCCGCTGGCGCGTCCACAAAAAGAAAAAAAAAGAAAAGAAAAATGGCCGCTCGTTAACCGTTCGCGATCGAGTCCCTTTCTACCTGAGTTGTTGTTGTCCGTCCATTTTACTAGTAAGACATTTTTTTGTTGTGGTTTGTTTATCACGTGTATTGTTTGTTTTTTCCGTTGTCAACTGTGTTGTGCATCCCCCATGTATTTTAACGTTTTCTTTAAAATCCGAATTCCGTAATTATTTTATTGAAATAGTCCCTTTCAGGGCTCCGTCGTCATTTTTGTACAAGTCCACACTTACGTAGTTATTAACGAGTGTTTAGTCGATAATACTTGTATAATTTTTACATCCGGAATTTTAATTAATTCGCTGATTATTGGTTATTTGATTAGCAAATACACTGGTATATATTAATGATTATACCATAATGAGAAGAAAATAAGCATGGTGGAGGCCTATATAAAGGTGGAATCCGATATTTTAAGGACTAACATGGAAAAGACTACTAAAGAACCTAAAGATCATAGATCTCCCGGAATAGATGGAATAGTCGCGGAAAGGAGACGTAGTTGTGGATGTCATGCGTACGCTATGTCAAAAAAATACGGGAAACGGGCGAATGGCCGGAAGCGAGACAATTTACGTTTCCATATATAAGAAAGGCTCCCATGAAAAATTTGAGAATTGTCGAACAATTGTTTTCAACAGTCATGCAAGCAAAGTTCTATTACACATCATCCAGAGCTGCCTTCAATACTACCTACTTCCTGGGATTTCGGAGAGGAACAAGCCGGATTTATCCAGGGTAAAGGAACAAGGTCGTCGCGATAACCTAGTTGCTACAGCGCTTGTCTTCCGTTATGGAGGTCACGGGTTCGATCCCGATCGACAACAGAACTTATAACAAGAATTAAATAAATAATCGCTAATAATAACGTGGAAGGCAATGGAAAACCACCACGTACAACATCATATGCGCGCTAGGTCAGTACACAGCAGAACAAGCGGCTACTATCAGTTCCGAATGTAGTCCAGCATGTGTATACACCTGCATTGCATATAATAATTACCTAGTACACTACCTATATCTGTACAGCTGAGATGTACGATTAGGTAGCCGCCGACGCTCAGAAGCTGAGTATGGCACTATAAAGAGAAAGGAACAAGGAATCAGCTCATGAATATGAGGCAAGTGGTAAAAAATCTTAGAGAATACAACGTGCTGGGTTACTTATGTTTCTTGGATTGCAATAATGCCTTTGACAATGTCAAATGGGCTAAGTCATGGCATGTTTTAAATTACACGGGTACGCCGAAACATTTGATATTTTTGATACAAAAGCTGTATTGTAAAAATATAAATTATCAGATCAATTCCGGGTAAAAAAAAAGACGTAAGTCAAAGATGTTGCTTGTCGCCTATATTGTTTAATGCATGCGGAGAATTCGTTATAAGCAATGCAACACGGGGGAAAGCGGTATTTATAGCAGGACAAAAAATATACAATTCGAAGTTCGGCTGATGATGCGATACTCATTGCAAAATCAAAAGAAGAAATGCACCAATTACAGAACAAAACTGAAAGTACCAGTAGCGAAATGGAACTAAAGTTGAACAGATGCTCTCTCTTAATGGTTAATAAAGGAGAGACTGCAAATTCAGAAATGAATGTGATAATAAAAGGCATCTCGATAAAAGAGTAAGTGATATGCTTGGAAGCGTGTATAACAAGTTGGGGTGGCTTCAACCGAGAGATAAATAGAAGAATAGGATTAGCTAGCGTGGCGATGGGTAGATTATCAAGCATATGGAAAGACCACAAAATATCGAAATACACAAAAGTGTAAGATTAGTTAAAAATTTGGTACTTTCAATGATATCATATGAACCGGAAACTTGGATCGGTAACACAACGTTTAGAAGGAAACCGGGAGCCTTCGAGATGAAGTATTATAGGAAATTATTACGTATTCCATGAACGGAGCATAGAACTAATAAATGAACGACTGATAACAACGCAATACGAAAGCAGATACTGAAATACTTCGGACATGTGGTTCGAGCAAAGAAGATGGAAAAACTCGTTTTCCTGTGAAAAGTCAGCGATCGGAGGAATCAAAGTAGACCGGCATATCGATATTTAGATCAAATATAAAGCAAAAAGGATTAGCTTACAGATCCTAGAACTGTCGAGGAAAACTGAAGATCGATGGCAGTGGCGAACAGTTGTTACGCGATCAGGTCAAGACATAATACAGATATCTTCTAGGTTTGCGTTATTTAGAAATCTCGTTATCTTTTTTGCGTTACGGAATCACTACTAATGAAATGTGCGAGTTGTGGCATAAAGCGGTGCACAAGTAGTAACTGTCGAGCATACTGCAAATCAAAAATCTACAGGAGCAAGCGGCGTCGGCAAGGTCCATCATGCCTACGTCAAATAAGTAAATGAGCCACGTAAGACATTGCACCTTTATGAAGTAGCGAAATTTTCGAATTTAACTGAAGGCATAGTCTGCATTTAAAGGGGCAAAAAGCAATGATCGAGAGAAATTTTGTTTCATCACAAATGCAGGACTAAAATTTCACAAGTGCCTAAAGTCCTTAACATTTATGTAGCAAAGTAATTATGGGAATGATTGGAAACTAAAAAATGTTTGGCCACGGCATGATGATTTACGAACACAGAGCTTTTTTTTTTTTTAAACAATTAAAACATATTCAGATTTTTAATATTCGTAAAAAGCGAAAAAAGAATTCTCTTAAACTCGGTACACGCTTCAGCACTCCCAATGCGCTACAGAAATGCGCCATTCGGCTGACGAATCAAAGTGTGGGCAGCTGAGGAGAAAGACGCGTTTATTTTACAAAGAGAGTTTTGCAAAGGTCATTTGGGCAATATTCCAAAGTGGAATGAAAGGAATAATTACCCCGTGTCGCCATGTCGCATATTAATCTCGTACGGATGTAGTAATGAAAGTATTTATTTCAAATGATCAGTCACTGTCTCTCTGCTCGTTATCTGTTGGTATATTTCAGTCGGTTTGTGTAAAACAAATATACAGCTGAAACAAGAATAAAATTTTCCGTCGGCAGACGAGGATGTCGATGAAAGAGCGACTTTCCCTCCACGAATTTATGTAACGCGTATGCACGTCCCGAACTGGAACAGTGAAGTAACTATTTGTCAATATAAATGAAACGTTTGTTTTCACGTTTGAGAGTCATTCAACGCGATATATACGCAGTAGTTATGCTACATCCACGCCGTCGTTCAACGATATGAAATGTAAACGCACGTTGGATAATACAAAGCCGACACCAATGGCAGGAACAGAAATTAATTTTGCAATACGGGGCGCCTCGTCATGGGAAGGAACGCTGGGATCCTGACAACTGCTCGTAGAATAAAATGTACAAGAGGCCGAGTCTACTTCTTTAAAACCGGTATCGCGCATGCATTTGAGGAATTGCTCGGTACTCTTCGAATTGACATTTACAGAGGGAATGTTTTTTTTTTTTGTTTCGCTTATTCGTAGCGGAAACGAATTTATTTCGGAAATTTTTAAATTCTTTCGGGAAAAAGTTAACTGAAAGTTCCAGTGTACTTTCGAATGTCACACAGTTCAGTACTAAAGTCATTGTCAAATCTCCTCGATTAGTCATTAGATCCCTGTTTGGTCCGTGTTACTAGTACCGGATGAAGTAAGGACACTCGATGACCCGATGTAGAAGAACCCAAATCTAAAATGCCGACTCTCTTAGGAACGAAATTTTTGATATTGAAATTTGACGAGCAGAGTTCATACGCGTTGCTAGCAGTCTTAATTTTGGGAGATGTCTTATACGTGAACTGCAGGCATTTTGAAATTTGGGCTTGTTTAGGAGAATTTAAAATTTATCACACCGAACTGTTTGGTTAACGAGATTTTTGGGGAATCGCTGGAGTAGTTGAAGTAGTCAGGCATATCTTCGAAAGTACGGTGCGTTTCTCTTGCGGATAAATCGTACTATTTTCCTCAAATGTGTCTCTCCTTTTTGTCGGACAGAAATGATCACTTCGCTGATCTTAGCCCCGATATTTTAGCAGGAAACTAATAGCAGCATCCATAATTATAAATACAACAGATTACAACAATGCAGGCAGAAAAGGTTATCTATATTCGAAGGAGTAAGCTGACTGTTCAATAGTGTACGAAAAGCATTTTTTATGCGCTCACTTAACGCTGTGCGCGCACACACACACATCTATATATATATATGTATATTTTATGTATATATATGTATATATTTATGTATGTGTATATCATTTTAAAATTTCATTGCACTTTTTGAATATAGTATCAAAATTTAAGATCGATTAGTAAACCGGTTCCCGAGATATAGTTGGGGCATTCCCGTTTTTTTTCCTACCCTGAGCGCGCTAGCGGCCTTGGCCCAACAACATGAAAAATTAAGAGTTATAACTAAATAGCCAGGCAGTCAGAAATGGAAAAGACAAAGGACAGCAGCAATCGAATAACTGAAGGCAATGGGAAGGAAAGAATATAGGTAGCGCTAAAGGGAGTAGGGAGACCCAAAACTAGAAGTTGGGCGTAAAGAAAGGAGCGTTCGTTAGAGAGTGCAGAACATTCGAATAGGATGTGATTTGAATCACAAATACAAGAAGGCTCAGAAGCGTGAAGAGAACAGAAAGGAGACGGGGACAAAACGAATCGAAAGCGATAAGAGGGGAGTAGAGAATGATTGATTCTAAGCCTAATATACGTACATAGGTAAAAGGAATTGAAAGTGAAAAAAACATTTCTAAAAGTACCGTTTTCTATACCCTTCCATGTAAGAATAATAGTAATTACTAAAAGTTTACGTTCACGATGGCCTAGTTGCTAGAGCGCTTGGCTTCCGTTTCGGAAGTCTCGGATTCAGTCCCGGGTTCAGTCCAGGGCGATGGCAGAAATTATTGCGAACAATTAAATTAAATAATATATGAATAAATAAATGAAATTAATTACACTGTAGTTACTAATACTCGCTAATAGAATCGTATGGAAGGCAATGGCAAACAATGCATACCATCATATGCGCGCTAGTTAGTACACAATAGACGATACTCGCGGGACCGCATTTGTATACTGATAAATCAAACGATTACTAATCAGTTCCGAATGTAGTCTTGCGTGCATGCTCATATTGCGTATAAAAATTGCCTAGAACACGCCTATGTCTGTACAGCTGAAATATACAAATACGTAGTCGCCGACGCTCAGGAATTAAATACGGCATTGTATAACATACGTGTACTAAAAGTTTAATTTTACTAAAAAAAAAAAATTCATTAAAAGTTAATCGTTAAATGTATTTCACGGATAATACAAGGAAATTACCTTTATGAAAAAGAATAATTCAGATTTTAAAACTATTTAAAAGGTAGAGTTACACAGTGAGAAAAAGAAATAAATCGTAAAATTATTGCAGAAATGGTAAATGTTTATTGGAACGCAAAAAAAAAAAAAAAAAAATCCTTTAGCGGTAAATTAAAAAAATATAATTTTAAATGTGAAAATTAAACAGTTACGTCTTGTTTACTCTTACATATCCGTTGAGCACTAATATAATTTAAATGATGCTGAATGAAGTGGAAACATTCGCCTTAGGCTTATTAAAATTAAAGATAAAACGCTAACCAAAAAAAAATGTTTCTAAATCGGAAGAAAGCTATAGCCGGGTAACAAAGAAGCTAAAGGGAAGGTAAGCAAGGCGTGAATTAAAATCGAGTAATGAGCACGAAATCCCTTAAAAATAATGAACTGAATATTTCTCGAATAAGGAAAATGCAAAAGGACCGCATTGGAAAGAGGATATAAAAATAATGCTCATTCACGGGCAATACAAAGGAGTAGTTGAAAACAGGCTCGAATGGACCGGTCCGTTTTCAGAGTTACCTATTATTACACGATTATTTCGAATATTTCATTTAGTTTAATTTTTTGTGTTCGTTATAATAGATTTTCTAACGAACGACCGATGTGCTACAGAAACGAATGTCAAAATAAATTTCCTTTAGTAAAAGAAATAATTCAACGCGTTTTTCATTTAGCTAAGAGAATTCGCGTCTGTTCTCTTTCCGGAACTTTATTGCACTAATTAGATTCGACGAGAAAATTAAATTAATATTAAGCTGTAGTACACGGTTAAATTCAACGGAGAATCGGAACAGCGTTAGCCGCGCATCTAATTACGGGTTCAAGAAGTGGAATAAGTGGATAGCTCATCAACCGTTGCCGATAGTAAATATTATGAGCAGAGACAAGATGAAGAATGCTACGTTTCATTTTAAAATCAAAGTGCGTTTTTAAATTTTTCATTTTCTTTTCAAGCGGCGAAATTTCAGCAACGTCTTACGAAATTTCAACAGCGAAGGAAAATTAATTTTCTTCCCACTACACGGATTATAAGAGTCTCACCGTTCGCTTTAAATTCAATTTATCCTCGCTAAATAATTCCTAACCACCTTTTTATTTCTTTTAAAAAACGTTTAAAATTATTTACGAAAATGCCGTCGCAAAAATTATTCTGCTGCAATATAAGGTGGGCCGTTTTTTCTGGTAAGAATTCGTTCTCCGATGCGGTGCTACCAGCGATCCGCTGATTGGTTCGCTCGAAGAAATTACCAAAAAAAAGAAATTAGTATCTTAATTCATTGCGTACCAAATGAAACATTATTTCGTAAACGATTGGTTAATAAAATTAATTTATTACATCGCTATTTGAAGTTTTCTTCGCTGCAATTGTAACTTCCGGTAGAAATGAAAAATAAGAAGAAGAGAGGTTGCGCAAAAGGGAAAATCTGTAATGTACTAGATAACGAACCTGTAAAGCAACAGGTCAACTATAACGAAAGTTCTTTACGATACGTAAAAAGTAGCTTTGACAGGGTGTGGAGAACTGTGAAGTTAAAGTTCACGATGCGCTAAGAATGACGTATGCGATACCGTATCTTTTGAAATTTTTTCGGTAAAACGGCATTTTACCGAGAAGATTTTGACCGTTTCAGAGATTGAAATATTTCGTAAGATGACACAGAAAAGGAGGTGCTAATAAAATTCGGACACCAGCCGTCTAAAGCAATGACAAACTACCGGGATGAAGTTGGTTAGGCAGCGATGTTTTGATCGAGTGGAACCTGGTTTAAATCCGGGTATTGTACATTGGAACTTACAAAATTTTCACTCACGCTGGATTATGTCTACAGCTGACGAACGCGCCAAAAAAAAAAAAGAAACATTTTACGAATTCGTAATCTACATTCTGTTAGAGGGGTTACCACCGCACAGTTCTTTAACATTACATAAACTTGGCTATTAATTCGATTTTGTATCTGTTTTAAAATAACTTGGAACCACAACTCCGAACACGCACACATATATATATATATATATATGTATGATACATGGGTTGAAAAGTAATTTTGTCAATTTAAAAAATAGTTTTTTTCAAACTGAAATTCGATATTTTCTTTATTTTAATGAAAAAAGGAATCAAAATATTTCATCGGAAAAAATTACCTGAGCTATTTTAACACCATACTGAGCAAACATTGCATCGTACAATGACATTAATCCAGACTGACCTACGGCTGCAGCTGCCCGTGGTTCTAGT
Source organism: Icerya purchasi (assembly GCA_039619475.1). Classification (NCBI taxonomy): domain Eukaryota; kingdom Metazoa; phylum Arthropoda; class Insecta; order Hemiptera; family Monophlebidae; genus Icerya; species Icerya purchasi. The sequence goes on from CM077116.1 coordinate 418,000,178, forward strand.
ATAGTTCCAGCATCCTAAAAATTAATTTAAAATCAAAGCATTTTTATCATTTTTTATGGGAAACAATAATAATGATAAAATATTAATAATTGATAATAATAATAATAACAACAACCGGTTAATTCTATTTTTAAGTTATTTTATGTTAGTTTTCTTTTTATATTTTTTAATTTAGTAATTCAACACATATACTTCAAAAATTTAACTTCACTTTTTAGGTGAAACATCAGGTATTAAGTGAAGAATGAAACTTTTTTTCTTGTTTTTTTTTTGGCAGCCAATGTAGTTCAATGTTACAGGTCAAAGAAAAGACCTGATTGGGACATTATGAAACTTTAGCCGATAACGAAAGAATGAGTAGGGAAAGCATGTACGTAGAACAACGCCAGTAGCAGGCGTAGCTCCAGACACATGCCCGAAAATATGTTCACGTTTGGATACAGCTGGAAATATCTCTGACGATGTGATTTAATATATCTCAACTCCAAATGACGTCACAAAACGAACGAATGTTGTCATTCCGGATATAATCGAATTTACCTCTGACGGGATGATTTAATATATCTTAACTCTGAAAAGCGTTAGCTGCACGCATGCACACTGTGTTCAAAGATTTATGCGTTCGGAAGGCCGCGTGGAGTTGGAATTGAATAGGAGCGAAGATTGCGATTATTATACACTACGTATGAGATATGTAACTGCGGCGGAGTTGGAGTTCAGAAGCGCATAAATATCCGCAGTCGGAAAGATCCAACTCGTCTAGCGGAGTCAATTTGTACATCTCTAGTCAGTGGCAATAACGGAACAGTATTCGAGCTAAGAGGACGGGCAAAACTGAAAAAAAAACCTCAAAGATATATGAAATCTTATAATACTTAGAATAGAGCAAAATATTTGTCTAAAGGGTGAGCTGGAAAAAATAGTGATCATGCAGAGAAGAAGGGTGGAGATACTATAGATTTTAAAAGAAGACGCAAGAATTAATTAGGAATCTTGATTTTTTTTTTAATGAAAGACTAGACTAAAAGACGTGAGCCAGGGGAGCAGAGCGAAGTACCTGGGAGCAGAATGTTCAAATTATTAAATGTATTGCATAGATTACGCGTTCAGATACAGCGGCAGACATACTGAATGGAGACAAGTTAATGAAATGGAAAAACAGAAATGAATGACAACCAAAAAGTGCTCGAATGAAGATATAACTCGGAATGCACGTGAATTCGCAGCAAAGCAAGCCCGTATCGTGGACAAGTTAGCGTATGCATCAAACAAAGCGAAGAAGATGTACGGCAAAGAAACCGAATATAACCGGTCGATAGACTTAACCGGTAGCGATCAACTCGACAGGTGGCACGGACGAAGCAGAAAATGATCGAAGCCCCAGCTTTAGTATCAATTTACAGCAATCGAAAAAAATGTGGGACAACTAGCGTGTACCAGTTTGCCGATAAGAACGTAGTCAAATAAAAACAAATGAATAACAACAATATGCCGGTAGTCGAGCCTGATCAGTAAGAGCAAATAACCCCTAATCCATCAAATCACTCCCGTAGAGAACAGTTAAGAACTGTGTTGAATTTGATAGTTTTCCTAAAAATAGGAGTAGAACGAGTTTGAAAATAGCTAGAGTAAATTTAATAAATAACTACAAATTAGTAGAATCGGAAGAAACATTTGATAAAAGAAGTATTGATACTGGATCCAGTTGGGACTATAAGATGATAAATTTAGGTAAAATAATGCGCTGAAAGGGAAATTACAAAGGACAGAATGGTATTGGCCTTTTTTAATGATTAAAAAAAGAGGACTTTCAAAAAATCGGCTTCAGGATCAGTAATACTGAATGTAATGTTTATTTCCACGGTTACCTCAGACGACATATTAACCAAATTTCAGGATACCAGAAATTTTAAACACCAAACTGTATTAATGGATTCATTTCGATAGTTAAATAGTAGAAGGAACAATATGGGAAAATAAAACAACAGGTCCACACAATTATGAGAAATGAAATTTAAAGGTCGAGAATTTAATTTACAAAATAACTATGAGATTATGAATAGTTTTTATGAAAAAACGAAAAAGTAGACTACGAACTCGAACTGAACGGTCAATATGATACTTAAATGGATTGTATAGTAATTACTTGTCGTAATAATGTAAGAATTGTAATAAAAGAATTTTTATACCATTCGGATCATTGAATTGTAAGTTAGAAAGCCGACTAGACACATATGATAATAAATAAGATGATAGCGCCTAAATGATAACCGGATGGAATATTGTAGTAAATTCAGTGAACTCTATTAGGTACAGAAAACTTTGGGAATTATCTAAATGATGCGGAAAATTCTAATTTATAAATGATTAAATTAATTAAAAATACACGGGTTAAAACTCAAAGAGTAATGAAGATAAAGAAATTATTATACATTCAAATTGTATCAGAGATAAAATTAAGGAATGGCACACAGATTAATTAAGAAATTTAAAACCTGGCTGGAAAAATTGATACGCAAACTAATAAAACATGAATTAATACTAATTAAAAAACAGAGATGGAAATGATGATAAAAGAAATGCTCGAGTCAATGGAGAAGCTTGAAAGTGATAAAGAGAAAATTTTAAGACAAACAGCTTTATTTAGCAGACAAAAAATGTAATAACAAAACGGAACAGAGTAGATATTATTAATACCTCGATCGATTATTCCTTTCGCTTATACGAGAACACTGCGGCTGTTAACATGAAAGATTCTGAAAAAACGAAATTTAACAGAAGAACTTCATTTGTAGAAGAGTAAATAGAAAATGTGGCTAAAGGTCTATGAATAAAGAAAGCGTCTGGATATCGGACGAAATAACTAACGAACAGATGAAATATGTGACGATGAAAGTGATAGCACTCCTAACCGCCTTGTTCAATCTTGCCCTAATCACCTCGTTCATATCAGTATGAACAGTAAAGAAACAGAATGAATTAGTGCGAGTGCGCCTTATGATTTAAAGTTGAATCGAAATTTTTGCAATTACTTTTCAAAACTAAATATCGCAAAATGGTGTGAAATTTTTTTAAATTGTACATTATTTTACTTACTAAATTATTTCGAATAAATTTGAAATATTTTACACCAAGAGCAAGTACAAATTCGTGTTTTTATCTAATTTTCAGTGGAATAGAAAATAAATTTATCTATCGCGAAGCGTTAAATACTTTTCTACCTTTTTCGATGCCCGTAATCCTTAAATAGTAGTGTGAAATTTTTCACAATCACATTAAATTTGAAATATTTTAAAACACAAAAATTACAAATTCGTATTTTTTCAAAATTTTCCGTCAGATTTAAATAAGTTTCTTCGTATAGCGATTGAACTAGACAATGACAGCATTCTATGTAGGAATAGGAGGTAAATAAGTCAATACGAACTGGAGTCACTGATTCAGGACTTTAGCACGGTTAAATTTATTCGTCCGTATTACTTTAACATACGGAATTTTCCAGTTTATCATTAAAGATTATTCAGTATTTAATTTTAAAGTGTACCTGGCGTATGTGATCCTTCGGATGCAACGTTTCGCGCATGCTAAGAGACATGAGCAATTCTTGCGCCAGTTTCTGTTTACCAAATGCCACCGCTCCGCTGGTAACCATTATACATTCTCGACCGTCCAGCTGACATTCGGCCACCTATTTATTATCGCCAAATGATTAAAATAAGTTTTAAAGTATTCTCACTGAAGCTGAACACGCAGCGTAATTCTTTCATGTCTCCTCGCATATTACAATAAAGTCATTTCCATTTGCGTGTATGAAGTTAATTCGTTACATATAATATATCTTTTCCCTTTCTCCAGTAAGAAAATTTCAGTTAATGTTTCCGAAATTAGGAAAGAGTTTAACGCTATTCGTTCTACCTGTATTACCTGCTGTTTTACGCGCCCCGTACTGCGTCCTAGGCCAGAGGCATGTGTTTCGGAAAGGGTTAAACATTTGTGGAAACAAGTTAGTTGTTTCGAGGAATTTTAGAAGGTTTTAGAAGGTTACTTTGGGAGTCAGAAAAGATATTCTAGAAGGTGAGAGGAAGACCCAGAACATTTCTGTGTGACTCAAAACATGCGCAGATTATAAGTATGTGTTGGACAGCGATGGGTACGTTACAAATTGAACATATTGGAATGCATTGGTGATTGAGAAGATGACTGTGAGTAATTTTATTGTGGCCTAGGTGCAAACGGGCAAAACTACGACTACTTCTTCTTGTTTGCGGCATTCACAATGTAGAGGTTCTCCAGGTACGTGTTGAACTTCGATTGTATGTACAGTTCCTCGCGAACAAGATACGGTAAAGCAGATTGCAAATTGTAGCGTTTACTTTAAATTAATTTTATTATTAAATTGCGCGCAGAAATGTTTAAATTGAAATGGTAAAGAGTTCGAAAAGAAGATATCTGCGCAGAGAAAATTTGGCACTCTATTGCCGAACATGATATCGGTTGCGATTTAAATTAATGTTAAAAATGAAAATTTTGAAAATTACAGCTAACTGGCCGATTTCTTTAGAATAAACTTTAAAGTTGTAGACAATAGAACTAGCGGTATCCAAAAAATTCAAAAAAAAAACAAACAAGTACTAAGCAACCCCGTGCCATAAAATATCGCACCTGGAAACATTCATGCAATAAATCTATATTTACATCATAACGAGTGCGTATTTCTACGCTATCTGAAATATAGCGATGACCTACTGCTACTGAATAAAGAAAAAAACTAGTTAGTGATTGATTGAAAGAAAAAAAAAAATTATCGATTAAAAATTTTGAAACGATTCCACAGTGGACAATAATTATTTTGGATAGCTCAGAATCAATCTTAAATCACTAGATCCATAATATGCGCATGATTTTCAATGAAATCTGATTTTTAAGTTTTATTTAGGTAAGACCAATTTTAGAAGCGACTGCCAGCTGAGAATCTTCGCCATTGTCGTATTGTTAGAAATTCGAAATTCCAAGCAAAGTCTGGTGACAATCGAGACTTCGTCTGATTTAATGTTTTTGCGGTTATGTGTATAATTATAGAAAAAAAAAGGCTTTTTTAAATTTTCTGATTTTTCTCCTTTCGCACATTTTCCCCGCATTAGTCTGGAAATTAAATACTTTTAAACGTCGCGAAATTTTGGAAATGCATCAATTTACAGACACTATCGAAAATTTCGAATCGAGCGGGAAAATTGTTATTAATTTCACTACAATATATTATTTTCAGGTAATCTGAACTATGCGCAATTATTAAATAGTAAAAAAACACAAAAACAATATAAATAAAACGTACTAACAATTAGGTTCGAATATTATTCATCCGTAATCCAGTTCCATAATTATATACAATTACTTAATTACTTGTGGTCAAACGAAGAAACTAAAATAAATATATATAACTTTTTTTCCCCATTCTAATTTCACATGAAATTCTACTTGCGTGAGTTTCGAAATAATCCTCGCCACGCATATTAAATCCCCAGCCCACGTGTAGCACGTGCACAGCCCACCCGCACGTTTTTACATATAAAGCACGTGAAAAATAACTGTAACCGTCTTGGCCACTTATGGCAAAGGAATTGGCAAAAAATTATTACATAAATAAGTATAAAAGTAATATTTTGAATGATCAATTGCCAAATAATAATAATTCACTTTTTAATATAAAAGTTTAACTTTAGGTTGTTCTATTTTATTTTATCTTTGTGTTAACTATTAGTAATTTCACCCTACTGATTTTTATACCTTCTATGTTTGTTCCTCTTATGCATCTACTATATATACACATGTATTCCTTATATTCTTTCCGGTGTGTTTTAAGTTTTGATTAAGTTAGTTTTAACTGATGATGGGTTATACCCGAAAACGTTCCTAAATAAGGTATTTATCTACTTTTTTTTTTTTACCCCCCTTGGGTTTGCTACCAAAGAGCATTAGCCCAAAGGAATAGATACATGGAATAGAATAGAAATTATATTTTTATTCTGTCGACAATGCAATCAAGGAACACCCCTAGGAAAGGAACAACAGAGAGAATAGGTAGAGAAAAAACGTAAGAGGCGTTGAAAGGAGCAGGAAGACCAATCTTTAAAAGATGATAATAAAGTAACTCACGCTCGCGAGATAAACCGGAGCACTCGAAGAGCACGTGATACGCATCGCAAACATACTGGGAACCTTCAGGATCCAATGGACAAAAAGGAGATGTAGCCAAAGAGAAACGATTTAGTGAAGAAGGAAGGAGACTATGCGAGAAACGGAGGCGAGATAATTTAGTAATTATGGACCGACGCAAACTGGGAAACTCATAGAACCAAGGACGAGGAGGAGGAATAGGATTAATCAAGAGATAAATGGAATTAGGATTAGCGAAAAGAGAAATATAAACAGACTGCCAAAGTCTAAGATGGCAGGATTTAGTTGGAAGAAGAATATTGTGTGCTGGAACCCTACTAATAAAATTTCCATTGGAAACAACAGTTTTAGCAAGGAGGTCGACGGCTACATTTCCATCAATTCCTGAATGTCCCGGAATCCAAAAAAAGTCAATCTGGGTAGACGTCGATGAGGATAGATCATGAAGAAGAGTACGAATAGAAAGGATAATAGCATCAGTGGAAGGAGAAAGGGAAGGTGGAGATAGCGCTAGAAGAACACTTGAAGAATCAAAAACAATAAGGAATTTGGAAAGACTTGCAGAAGAGGAAATATAAATAATGGCTTGTAGAATGGCAACAGATTCTGCAGTAAAGACAGAAAAAATGGATGGAAGTCTAAAGGACCGAGAATGAAAGAACTGAGGACACAATAATGCCGCCCCGTTGTCCAACTTTCAAATGGCGAATCCTGCAGATTAAATAGAAAGCAATTTAGCGAAGTCCATTGTCGTACATTTTCCGAAATCTATTTTCCGGAATGACTACAACTCCGAAACTTTTTTCCGGAATCTATTATCCGGAACAAATTTGCCGAAAGAACATTTCCCGGATTTAACATACATACATATATATATATTTCAGAAATATCAATCTTTTCAAATTTGCAATTCGAGTGTAATTTTGTAGATATGCCTGAACATTTTTACGCAGATGTTTACCGTTGTTGATATCATGAGCAGAAGAGTAGAGGATGGAAATGAAGAAGTAGCTATCCAACTCATATATGCTTAAGGGGAAAAAGTGGCCACCAATATGTCGGACTTCTCCGTGCTGTGTCAAACGCTAGCGCTGCATGTTGACAATTATGCACCGCCAAAAATAATTGCAGATTTTAAGAAGGGCATAATTTCCAGAAGCCCAAGTATCATGCTGTTTCTTTCACCCCGCAAATTGCAAATCTGGGGCTACAGCTAGCCTACATCGTCCTGAAAAAGGATGCTTTGAGAATTTAAATGCACATAGTTGCCGCACTCGTCTACGTACCCGTGGAAGAAGTGGGGCGCACATTCAATCTTTTGAAGGACGAAGCTAACGATGAGTTCGAACCATTTTTCGAATATTTTGGAGAAGTGTATATATTCGGTAAACGTGCGGTGCAGAGAAAAAGGGCTATCCTACCGCAGTATGCACCTGTTGCATGGAATCAGTATCAAGCTGCTCAGGAGAACTGGCACAAAACTCAATTCGGGCAAAGATTGGCGCAACCGCTTTTAAATTGTTGTAAATAAACACCACTCCGATCTATACTCTGCTATAAAAGAAATTCAAAAAGAAATACAGCCAGTTACGGAGATGGCAGTTGCAGAAGTAGGTTTGGGAAAAAGGGTGAAAGCGGCTGCAAAACGAAAATGGATTGCATTTCAACGCAGAATCCAGTCAATCGTATAAATTAAGCTGACTTTAGAATTTCTACGGTTAATCGCGCACAATGTAGTATTTAAAAAAAATTGTATGCACTTTTTTTATAATAATACATTATCGTCAGCGGTTACATTATTATAATTCCGGAAAAAAAGTCGCTCCGGAAAAATCATTCCGGAGAATAGATCCCGGGAAAAAGTTTCAGAGTTTTGGTCGTCCCGGAAAATGAGCAGAAACCAACGAAGTCCGTGGGTTAATTAAGGGAAACATAACTGGCAAAAAATGCAATGTACAACTAGCTATTGGAAATTATCTGTGTGTCTAAAAAAGAGAGGTCACGATCTGCGGGTCACCGATTTTGATGAAACTTTGCAGATCGATAGAAGACCATGAGTACATAAACTGTGTCAAATACTATTAGAGTGCAACGTTTTGATTTACGCGAGAAATTTAAATTTTTAGAAGCCGAATTTAACGGACGATATACATAGCCGTGTAGACAAAAATATTTCCATAAATTCCAGGTCGTGTTTATATTTATTTTATGCAATTGATTCGGAAGACTGATTATTCCAGAATGAAGTATATTAAACATAAAATTATTAAAAAACAATAAAATAGTTTTAAAAAAATCAATTTTTAATTTAATAAAAATTTAAACTTGTCATTTATTACATTTATATACTATAAAAACACAGATTACACCGTGTATATTTTGTGGTGTATTGGTAAAAGTGACGTCTATTTGTACATACTTGGAAATAAGGTATCCGGGTTCAAATCCCCCCGTGCGGTGTCCTGTAAAATTTTTGATTCTTATATTTTAAATTACTAATTTTTAACTAATTATTTCAATGTTTTATACATAACTACATAAATATAATAAAGCGTAAGATAAATATATTTTATACACAACGAATTCATTATATACGTATGTATATAAATATAAATAAAAAAATACACTTATCTACATATAAAATAAGAGAGTTGATGAATGTCAGTTATAATTAAAATGCTACAAACTCTTAATTTTTATTTACATAATTTGGGGTGACATAGATCATAAAAACAAATAAAACAGCAATTCCTGCGACATTCACTGCAATATATAAATGAATTATTACCACAAGTGCAAAGTTCTTTTAATTTTTCATTTGAAAAACAAATTTTATTTACATTTAAAAATATTTCACGTTTATCTGAATGTTTAGAGGGAAGCCATGCACAAAAACAGTCGTTAAATAATTTAAATGTTTAAAAATTGTTACTATATTTATATAGTTATGTATAAAAAATTGAAATAATTAGTTAAAAATTAGTAATTTAAAATATAAGAATCAAAAGTTTTACATGACACCGCGGGGGATTCGAACCCGAATGATACCTTATTTCCAAGTATGTACAAATAGACGTCACTTTTACCACTACACCACAAAATATACACGGTGTAATCTGTGTTTTTATAGTATATAAATGTAATAAATGACAAGTTTAAATTTTTATTAAATTAAAAATTGAATTTTTTAAAACTATTTTATTGTTTTTTAATAATTTTTTGTTTAATATACTTCATTCTGGAATAATCAGTCTTCCGAATCAATTGCATAAAATAAATATAAACACGACCTGGAATTTATGGAAATATTTTTGTCTACACGGCTATGTATATCGTCCGTTAAATTCGGCTTCTAAAAATTTAAATTTCTCGCGTAAATCAAAACGTTGCACTCTAATAGTATTTGACACAGTTTATATACTCATGGTCTTCTATCGATCTGCAAAGTTTCATCAAAATCGGTGACCCGCAGATCGTGACCTCTCCTTGTAAGATTGTTATAATTTAAATGAATGTATAAACCGTTTAAAAGTGGCAAGATGGTGAAGTGTAAATTTGTTTATAATGAAGAATTAAATTAAAATAGCTCGAGCGCAATGAAAATTAAAAACTACCTTTTGCCCGAGAAACTTTAATAATACATAATTTTTTTTGACTCCGAAATAAAATCATTTTTTACTCTGAATCGTTTTCACGATTTATTTTTTTTTATTAAAAACTAAATTTTACCGTTCCCCCCCTTTTTTTTGGTCATTTCAATCTAAACATAATCGTTAAAAATATAGCATAAATTTGCTGATCATTCGTAGTCTATTCTCTATTGTCAGCATTTGGTAGAAAATGGTTTAGATTCTGGGACTATAAAAAAAATATCCCTTCTTCTCCTACCGTCGAAGATTTAAGGACAGTACTTTTTTTGTCTATTGACATCTTTTAGTTATATTCGCGACTGTTTTGTTTTTTTTTCAATAGCTGTAAAGTCGGCATTTGCTTTTCGGACATCCTACATTGCATAACACTAAATTGTTCCTTATTTTTTTTTTCATCTATAGGAACCGTTTAAATGGCAAAGTAGTTTTGAAGTAGCCATTACGTGATTTACACAGCCGGCATTCATCCCGTAAGCAGTTTAATTTAACAGAATGTGATGGAGAAAGTCATTGAACTTTCGGATAATTGTTTACGGACGCTAAGCGCTGTGTTCTATATAGGTTTCGTGCTTGATGGATCTAACTGCTTTTTAAACATCCCGTGTTTCTTCTTCCTTAATTATTTATAGCCAGATTCCTTTGTCCGTTTGTACTGGGGGCTCTGTAATTGCAGATGTGGCCATGGTATGGGACAGTTAACTCCTTTTGCTCTTACCTTCGTCATTTCTTTTCTTTTCAGGATACATACGTTTGGCATTTTTCGACGTTGATTGTTATTGTTTCTCCATCTTTGGTATAGCATTCTTTATCAGATTCCATTCCTTGTTACTCCTAATTGCTGCTATGTACACATGTTGATGGGTAATCGTCCGTTGCTGACAAGCCCAGGGAAAAACCCAAACAAGAAAAAAAAAAAAAAAAAAAAAAAAATTCTTGAGCGTAATTTTTTTAACGTGTTTAATTATTAAACGTTTTAAGCATGCGACATCCGAAGAGCTAACGCATATTTTTAAATTATTACTTATTGATATACGTACAATATTTCCAAAAAAGAAGGAAGAAAAAAAAATCTATTCTGTTTCCTATTTCTCCGTCATTACGGTGCAATGCTATTTGCCTTATAAGATACTGACGAAAAAATAAACAACTTAATTTAATTTATAAAGTTATTTTATTTATTCATTTAAGTCTTAACTTAAACAGAAAATCAAAATTTTTAACAACTAAAACATTGAAACCCACCCACGCAATCCACGCACGCACGGAAACTGCGATCTTCGCACAGGCGACCCACGCGTGGGCGAATTCTATGTGTGGGCCAGTTTCAATATCCGGCAGAGTTAAAAGCGAAAACGGTTTCATTATTTTTTAATTGCAACGAATCGAGAATTAAATTTGGAACAGATCTTCCGAAGCGAATTTTCGGCCAATTATTTGTCGACGACACATCGATTTATTTCATAGCAAATTCTTTCTCTAAAACAGCTCTAAATAAAGCCAAATTCCAAAGATTACTTTTTTAACAAAAATCTGAGGTATATATCTCGACCCAGAAACGAGTACTTCGTCAATTTAAAATTTATAATATTAACTCGAAACTCCTACTTATAGACGGCGCAATATTCATCCTGAATACATTTTAGATTATAAACCTTTCTTCATTTCATCCTTCAAGAACTTCTTAAGTAATTATTTCTTCTTCGATTTGTGCAACTTGTAAAAGTATCGTTGTAGGACTGAGTAAAATACTTTGCCGAAGCACTACTTCCAGTGCAAGTACATTAGCTTCCAAAGTTACGGCGCCTCTATCCGATGGAATTTGCTCGTCGTAGAATTCAATAGGCTCAGCCAAATTCGATATAATTTACTTAATTTATTAATATTATTTAAAAGTTACGCATTATGCCCCTCCTTGGTATTTCTCCAGCCTAAATTGTGCACTTCAAACTGGCATAGTTTTTTTCTTCGCACGTATTCCTCTGATATTCCTGGAAATGTTATTACAAAATTCTCTTCCAAATGATTTTTTAACCTGTTATTGAAACCGAACCGAAACAAACTCTTGTACGGAAGTCACCTTTGCGAACGAAAACCAGCGCCAGCGAGTCATTCTTAATCTTCATACATTTCTAGTAAGGGGCATATGTGAGACATGTTTGAAATTACGGCCCTATCGCAGAGATCCCACGATATACATATATATATATATAAATATATAAATACAAGTATAATGTAGTAACAACGTATCCAGGTCGATGAATGGGGGTAATCGGAACCGTAAAATTTGAAAATGTTTATCTGGTATGTTTAACGGAACAATTGGAATAATAAGAATACATACCGGTATAAAAATCGTATTAATGTCTGATGATTAACGAATATTAAAAAAAATACTGTTGCTTTTTCAAATGATATTACAAACCCTTTTTTAGAATTGTGACGCAAGTATTCTGAGCCTCTTCTCCGAAGTATACACGCCTCTGCATTTCAATTCCGCGATTGATTTTTGATAATGAAGAATTTATTTATTTTTGGGCGTCACTGAAGTTTTATGCGACATATTTGATTATCGTTTTACTGTGATAGTCGTGAGCTATTAATTTTAGCGATTACTTTCGGAACATACAGTGCCATGGTGGCGTAGTTTAGCGCGATTTTTCTTTTTACGCGACGGGGAATCGAGATTTATGACCGGTACTGCGAGTCGTAAAAATTATTGTAGCATGTTATGTTTCCACAAAAAATGTTTACAATGGATTTTTTTTTATTTTCCCATTGCGTCATTCGAATTTCGCGCGATTAATTCCATCGCCGTTTATTTCGATTTCCAGAAAATGAAATATTTTCACTTTTTCAAATGAGTAATTTTAATAACCTCATTAATTAGTTTACTAGATTATAACTTTCCCCATTCGCAAAAAAACATCTAACCTATTATATTCCCGTAGTGCCGATTAAAACTTAAGTCTTGTTTATCCATTTCCAGGAGAAAGAGAGGCTTAATAGTGTTTATTACCATATTGCAACTCACTCGAGTCACCGTAAATTTTTGTTGAATAAATTCTAGAGTAGTAAGCTAGTAAGCTCTGTATTAATTATACGGATTATTTCGTTGAGGATTGCCACGTTTTCGACAGAGTGCAAAGAAGCTAAGCCTGTTTTTTTTTAGTCCACTGAAGAATTTAAAATTACATTACACCAACTGCGAAAAGTTGGGAAATAGGAAATTACGGCCAGAAGAGTAGCTCGTTTAATCAATCCGCCGGATATATGGTAATTTTTAAAATATTCCGCAATCATTTTATAAAAGGATTCACTGCATTCTAGTGATTATACGTATAACATACCAATTAAGTTTGTTTAAAAGCCAGCTTTTGTAGGCAGTAGTGTCTGTTTCAGGTAGGCCCCGCTGGTTCGGATCCCGTTATCGCACATTGTTTTGTTGTTTTGATTCTATGTTCTGTTGTTTTGATTCTATGTTCTGTTGTTTTGATTCTATGTTCTGTTGTTTTGATTCTATGTTCTGTTGTTTTGATTCTATGTTCTGTTGTTTTGATTCTATGTTCTGTTGTTTTGATTCTATGTTCTGTTGTTTTGATTCTATGTTCTGTTGCTTGTGTTTTATTGTTTTGTATTCTATTGAATACATATAGTCCACTATAATGGCGTGCATCAACGTTCGACATTGTGGGATCAAAGGAACAAATACTACCTGCATGATTAACTCCATGTACCCACTTACGTTTTCTTCTAATTTTTAAAGCACTATTCTCCAATAAAAATGTATTAACGGGGTTTAAATGGAACGACATAACTGATGCGACACCAATAACTCAACTGCCTACTCGCTCGCCCGTAATCGCTAGCAATATGAACACATCATCGCATCGCATCGCTTCGTTTTTCGCAGCTCTTTCCACTTCGCTTCGCGTGCAGTGTGAATACAGGCTTAGACCCAAGATTTTCGAATACTGAAGAGAACGTTCCGTAGCAAAAGTCGAACATTTGAAGAAAACATGGTTTGCATCACACGGTTTTAAATTGACAAAATCGAACAATCGGTCTACACAAGCGCAAAATGTTATTACAGATGATTTTGATTTTTTTTTTAATTTTTTGTTTTTACGGTACAGTAATTTAAGTTAACATCCTAGAAAATGCCGAGTCCTCGACTTATCGTGACTTCCTCTTTGCACATTCCGTTACGCTTAAAACTGATTGTAAATGTTTGATTTATCAATAATACACCGTATAGTATGGTGTACCCCCCCCCCCCGTGGGTCTTTCTATTGCTCTCCACGCGACTGCTAATGATTGTTTTCAATCATTTCTGAACTCATGAATGATCATTCTAGTCACTCGGTCAACGCGACGAGTAAGTTTTGGAAGAAAAAATAAACGTTCATCAACCGAGAACAACCATAGCCGCAGTTTCAAATTGATGCGTGTGAAATCAAACGCATTTCGGATCAAAAAGCTGCATAGCTTTAGAGGATAAACTTCAGCTAATTCCGGCAAGAAACCGAAAGCAATAACAGCTGTTTTGTCCAGTTGGAAAAGTAATTTGAATTTTGTAATAATCGGGGGACCTTACTACAATTTCCAAAGCAACTTTTACGACAAGTAGTGTAGCAACATCATATATACAACTTAATTTTACCAAAAGGGACAAACACAACGATTAAATAACCTACCGATGTATTGAAAATTTCCTGGATGTGTAACCGATTTTACGGAAAAAACAAAAGGAGATAAAAGAAATTAAAAAAAAAAAAAATTGTATACGGTCAAAGGACCCCAGTAAGGAACAAAGTTCCTTACGCTATTTTATGTTTTATTATCATTATTAAACATTAACCTTATAATCTAGGATTTATAATTTTTCTTTAAGATATTAAGTTTTTAAGTGATATTTATTGAATAGATTGGGGTGCAGTTGTAATTAAAGAAACGAATCAAATCAACGAGTGTATTATCACACATGGGAAATGAGCATTTGACATGTTGAGAAATGTGTGCTTTAGGTCTTTTATGCCATTTTCATCAATTTTTGCTATTTCCCGCCGTTTTTTGTGTTTTTAGCACATTTCATACAGTTTTCCTCAATTTTTCACTATCTTTGTCAGGTTTGTACTAATTCGGCTCTCTCAACCAGTATTGTAATTTAAAAGTGGCTCCTCTGTTTAATTGTCAGCACTTCTCTTGTATAAATTCCATGATTTCCTGGATGCTGTATATTTTTCTATCGGCATTGTAGAGGATGATCGGATGAGGCTGAGACACAACCAGACGGCTAGGCGAGGTTTCAAAGGTCAAAGTGGCGAAATAACGGCGAGGGCATAGGTGACGTCATGGGATGACTTGGTTGTATTTTATTAAAAATTACGCCTATTCGTCAATTTTTGCTATTTCCCACTTTTTTATTGTGTTTCTAGCACCTTTCACACAATTTTCCTCCATTTTTCACCGTCTTTGTCAGGTTTGTACAAATTCGGCTCGCTCAACCAGTATGGTGACGTCATAAGGATGGCTTGGTTATATTTTATTAAAAATTATGCCTGCAGCAAATGGGTATGCAACCTGCACACTGTGTTGAAACGAATCATTTCTACCTACTTTCAGGTATGATGTAGCCGGACTATGGAGGTTTTTGTCAATGAAGTGTGGAAATTTAAAAAGGTAAAATACACTTGATGAAATAACAAAAAAGTTTGAATAACATATATTTTCTACGGTAAATATTTTAAATAAAATGACTACTATTGTAATATGGAATCTTAATTAATTGTTTTATATTATCTTATACGGAGAAATAAAGAATCCAGCGTTTCGTGACGTGACGATTTTGCTATTTAGGTAGCCCGCGTTAAAGAACTTCATTCCAAAAATATGAATTAAAAAAATAAAAAGTTTTTTAGATTTCCGGTGGTAGTACGACGAATGTTTATTAAATTGCACGGATTTTTAAATATACAACAAATTTTTGGTACAGCTTTAATCCCTAGAATTTTTAACGAAAATTGCTGCAGCATCTAATTTTTAATTTTTCATAATGCTCCGGTAAACCTGATATTATTATTTCATTTAAATGGTTTATTTGTTGGCATTAACTACCTAAACGAAACTACTTTAATTAAGATTTGAAAACTTCAAGATTCGGGGCTCTAAGGGCGTGTTTAAAATAAGCGTGCGACGCGTGCATGCGTTTCGAACATTATTTCATCGGATTGTGGAAAATTCGCAAGCACCCGATGATCCCCGTTTATTTCTTTTTCTTTGTGTTTTTATTTTGACTGAGGTGTATATATTTATTTATTTATTTTTTAATTTAATAATAGATGTTAAACGTATTAAAATATCGATTCTGCCATGTAATAACTTATTAATATATAATGCGAAAAAAAAAACAACAAAATAACATAGAAGAATGTGAATGAAATATAAAATCCTGTCAAAATTGTACATTTTCGGATGACATAACTGTTGCATTTTTATGAATATATTAATAAAAAATGAAACCAAAATATCACACTGAAAAAAAGTTAATTAACTATAAAATTTTATAATATTAATAAATATTTGGACAACATTTCCGGTGATTTGTTTGTAGCTTTTCAGCGAATTCCTACTTTCAAAATCTTAGGAAGTTTTCCTAAAATTAATCTCTTTAAATGGAATCACAATAATAATAATTCAGTCAACTGATTTTGTAAACAGTTCAAATTTACGTGCGGCTCAGGAAAATTGAGTGTAGTTATTTCTCGATGGGCACATTAGTTTGAAAAAAATTCCTTAACGCACGTCTACGACACAGTTGATTGTCTAAAAGTGTACACCCACAAAATCGAAAATTCTCCAATAGCTCAAAAAGTGGAGCACTTAACGATAAAATATTTCATGTCTTAAACCCGAAGGAAATATATATTGGGAATTCAGCAGCATACTAGAATCGATAATATAAACATAAAATATCAACCGGAAAACAAATTTAAAATGAGATTAAAAGCTATTTTATAATCCTACCTTAGCTCAAGAAATGTGTTTAAAACACGTATGCAGTACACTCTCATGCTCATTCGGAAAATAATCAAATGGTCATATATAGAAGTCGAAGAACTTATTCGGTCAGAACTTGTCAATCACTCCCTAATGCAAGTATCGAAAGAAGAAGTCTGCCAAGAAAGCAAGGAGGAAAAGCCTTACTAGATCTATTAATTTATCACCATGCCGAATGTAGAGAAAATATTTCCGTTCAAACGAACATAATAAAGGTCGATGGAAACTATAATCGTTCAACTTATTCAAAAAGGAAGAGCCGTGGAGTAAAAATATATTTAATGGACAAAATAAAAAAAAAATTTCTTCCATATTATAACTTCTCTGAATCCTTCTGTCTTCCTTCTTTTTGTTCCATATTTACAGCCGAGCTAATGGCTATTTTACATTCCACTATTTTTATCTCCTCCAATCGTCTTTCTTCTCAGTTTCTGATCATATCCGACTCCATGAGTGCTCTTCAAGCCATCTCTTCTCCTCTTCCTAATCATTCCTGTGATTTTACTATTCTCCGCATACGTTCTCTCATTCGGACTCTCTCTTCTCTCCATGGGATCCATATTGACTTGCTGTCGGTTCCTGGCCATTCTGGCATCTCAGATAATGAGATGGCTGATTCTTTGGCTCGGGTTGCTGCTTCTTCTACATTCTTCTTCAAAAAAATCCCATCCTCTAATCTCTTGCCTTTATGTAAATATTTCCATCTCAGATTTTCGTCGGATATGTATCCTTCCTCCTTTTCTAATTGTCGCTCTTTTTATCTGTCAGTTCAGCCTAATCTTCCTACAAATCCTTGGTTCCTTCTGTTTCCTTCACTTCCTCGTTCTGTTGTTGTCTCCATTGTGCGTTTGCGCTTTAATCATTCCCTGCTGCCTTCCTCACGCTTTCGCTTCTCGTTGACCTCTTCCTTATGTTGTCCTCTCCATTCAAATGATGCGGTTGTTTGTGACGCCGATCACGTGTTCTTTTAAAATATTACATGGGAGACATATCAATGTAATAACATAATAAACAACACAGATAACAACAAGGATTTAACATATAATCGGATAAAAAAAAAAAAGAGAAACTATTTGCCGAAACTGAAGAATTTTTGTGAAGTATTCGAAAACAAATGATTTCAACGAAAACCTAAAAAGACCAAGATAGCAGAACGATTTTTCCCGTAAATGTTATCAAACACACGAAATAATTGAATATATTACTGGAGGATATAAATTTACTTACAGGTAAAGAATGTAGCGAAAGACATAATAACACGGCGAAAATAATACAGTAAGAAATGGCATACAAATTTAGACTAATGCGAAACGCAAGAATACTGTTTAGTGCTAGAAAATAAAACCTTTAAATTAAACTGGAACAGAAATATTCTTACGGACCATAAAATAGAGACTAATAGAAACCAAATTTTATGGTAATTTGCAAACCATCAAACAATACATTCTTGTTTACATTTATTATTGCTCTGTATGTAGTGGATGCTCATTTGAACGGGGAAATATTTTCTCTACATTCGACATAGTGAAGAATTAATAGATCTAGTGAGGCTTTTCCTCCTTGCTTTCATGGCACACTTATTCTTTCGATACTTAGTAACCAGTGATTAGTACGTTCTGACCGAATTAGTCTATTAAGTTTTTCAACTTCCATGTGTGACTATCTGATTATTCGGAATAAGTACGAGAGTGTACTGTCAGTAATATTAACCAAAAATATATAGTAACCTAGTCATTGACATAAAAAAAGATATGGTAACAAAAAAAGATCACACAGTAAAATTGCTCATAATGACCATAGCTGGAATCATTCTCTTTTTTTACTTTTTGGGCTCATCAACCCGGGACCTTTGCCCAGAAACAATTAGAAAAAGAAGGAATTACTGGCATCTTTATATGATATCAGATATTGTTAGTAGGAAGTAATCAATATACTGGGAACAATGTATGGAAAAGGAAGAGATAAGAAGCGCAATACGGAGTAGGAAGAATAAGTTGCAGCAGACTGGAATACAAAGTAGAACGTTCAAGAAAAAGATGAAAGTTTAATAATCACATGACCAGCATTGCAAAAATAAATGCTTCATTTGAGTGGAAAAGAAACCAACAGAAGGCGAATAATGGAGACAACAATAGAACAACAGTAAAGGAAACAAAAGAATCATGGATTAACAGGCTAGGTTGAACAGACAGCTAAAAAGAACATCTGTTAGAAAAAAAGAAGAATCGTATATATCCGATACCGTAATCTAAAATGAAAGCTTTTACACAGCAGAAGGAGATTAAAGGGACTTTTTAAAAAAGAGATGGGAAGAACCAAAGAATCCGCACGACTAAATGGCTCGGAGCCCACATCGAATGTTAATATGAACGGAATGAAGGGAAAAAAGAACACGGACAAGTGAACGTATTGGGAGAATAATAAAATCGCAAAAATGATCAAGTAAGAGAGAATAAATTAAAGGGCGGTCATGGAGTTAGATATAATCGACAATTTAGAGGAAAGGTGATTAGAAAAAATGAAAATGATAATTCGTTTATGAATGCGGAATAGGCAGACGAAATGTTTCTGGGAAAGCTAAAATCTGGGACAGTAAAAGAGCTACCGACACCACCCGACTTTATAACGAGGAAATTTTCAAATTAATAAAATGTAATGAAATTGTGACTTGATGCACAATCTATTAAGAAAACCCGGAATATATTAAACCTGAAAAAAATGCATTATAATAATAATTCAAATTCAAATTCGTTATTATCATTATTATTATTGCTATACAACCCACCTATGCGCTTATAGAGCGCGAACAGTGGAATTGAAAAAATAAAAATTACAGTAAATAAAAATATCGCAGACATATGAAACAAAAAGGAATAGAAGGAAGGTAAAATAAATAAAAGGAAAATTAACAATAGTAATAGTAATAATGACAGCGCTGACAAGGCTAATTCAAATCTTTTTGCGCCCTCAAAGTTGCTAAAAGATTAGCAACCTCTGAATACGGTCTTCGAATTGTCGAAAAGTAACAATGAGAATAGAGAAAAACTTAACGTGCGCTTAATGAACTGTAAACTTTGAAAAAAACACTGGACGGCGCGTATTAGCGGGTGAAAGTGATTCGGAAAATTCGGTCGAGCCGGAATAAATGAAGCTTATAAGAAGCAACTGATTAGCGACTGATTAGCGACTGATTAGCGACTATCGCGCGATCGAAATGTTTAAAAATAAGCTCGTTTCACGCGAATTCGCCCAAATATATAATTTCCTTTCACGTTACCTTTACTATTCGACCGTCGCTTCATTCCGCTCCTTTTCTTACCTCCATTTACGCATTCGGAACACGCGATACGTTAATGAAATTTCCATACACGACATCATCTGGTGGTAGGCTAAATTCGATCTGTACTTTGTAAATGAGTCCCGCGAAACTTGTAATCGAAAGGCCTATAAAAGACCTTATAAGCAGTTCTAATGGTGGCGAGCTTCCTGAAATTTCGTTCAGCTTTGAACGGATTTTAGTCATTAAGAAAGAGAACACGAATATTCAGAAACGGGAGCCGTAAAAATGGAAATTGTGTAATAATTCTGAAAGGGAAAGACGTCGCTTTCTCTAACTTAGGCAAAGAAAAATGAAACCGCAGCAAACCATTAACGCGAGCAATAATTAAATACAGGGGATTATTAATGTGTAGAGTGCGAGGTTGGAGTGGAAAAATTTATTCACTATCCGAGAGAAGCATGAACATTCCCAAAATAGTGCGCCTTGACACGGAACAGTGGTCGCTAATGTCAAAGGCGCTGCTACCTGTCAAAATAAATTTTTTAATAAAAATATGAAACCGCTATAAATATCCACAACTATGATCAGTTCAAATATAATTAAATTTGAATGTTGTATTAATAATGGGCATAGCCATTTTCAATGACGAGCGTAAGTCTCATCATCTGCTTAACACTTCGGAAGCGGCTCAGCATGATCCCAATTCAAACGCGTCGGTACCGAAACACACCTGGATAAAACCACGGTAAGCACACACTGACGAAACTTAATGTTTAAGTTCATCGGATTTGTACTGGACGCTGCTGCACATGTATACACCGTATGTAAGAAAACGGTACTGTTCAATATCGCAGCGTTAAATGTGGCTGACGACCTCAATCCATTTCCCGATTCAGTTTTGTCTCACGCTTCATCACGATAGCGCTTCTTTTGTTCAAATGATAAACGGTACAGCCGATGAATGTGAACTCGAAACTTTTCTTCTAGAGAAACGTAAGGATTTCTCAAATACTCACTCTAAAATATTGCGTAGAATTGCGGTTTTTCATCATGATGTGTCATTGTCCACTTTTCCTGACCGTGATAAGGATAGAAATGAAAAAGTAATTATCCGATAGAAAAGCAACATATTCTTCAGAAAAAATTTGAAATACAAATACTTCCTAACTTGCTGTATTGAATACGGTACAATTAGCTCGTAGAATACCATGTCCGAAATAATCAACCGATCCAAAACGAAAAGTAAATCTCTACAGATGGTTCTCTATGGCTGCTCGCCAAAAATAAAAAAATGTAAATACGAAAAAAGTTATAACTAATGTTATTATAAATAATACGACTGCTGCGTGTGTAACGTTAGTTTTAAAAACTGTTTTTTACTAAATCTGTGTAAAACTTGTGTAGTGTCTATCCCTGATTACTATATATACATATATATACATAACTCGGCCTTTTTGGCCTCGCAAGGTGCTGTGCCCCTTGACCCCTCTTGCTTACATTTTTGTTTCCTTCTCTTCTATACTTTGTATAAAATAATCAAAATTTACAACGTAATTTTAAATCGGTCCATATGAATATAATAACATAATCAAAAAAATCCTATAAAATATAACAAACGTTACATAAAATTCGGACAATTTTTCCAATTGGGAGTAGCCTAAGAATTACGTTGTAATTAGCGTGTATATAAGCTGTTAGCCACCGCTGCTTCGTCCGTGTATATTAATACCCGTTTAAATCTGTATTTTGAAATTTAAACAAATTTTTTATTACTATTAGTAAATAAATACCTTTAGATTGCCATTTATAGAAATTTCTATGTAAATTAACGAATTCGATTTTATATTTCTGGTTAATGCTTATGATTTAAATATTTAATCCCGGTTGTTGATTGAATAGATACCGGTTGTATCCAAATGGTTTCCCAAGACAGAAACATTGAAGACACATTCGTTCAATATATGTAATATGTATATGGGCATTTTTGTGGAATTTTTAATTGTGTCGATTCAACAGGAAATGAAAAATATTTCGAAAATTTATGTTCCGGTCTTCTTCTTGATCTTTTCTCTTTTCACGCTACCCCCAAATATTTCTGCTACGTAATTTTTGGGCCTGCAAATACATCTAAAGTGTTACCTGTGTCAAACGTAATTTAGCAATAATTAATTAAATTAACTTTGAATTTCACCAATACGCTTTTCGGATAAAGTAAAATAGCACTAAACGGACTTTAATGTTATAAGAAATTTTTAACATTTGATCTTCCCACACACGCTACCGTAATCTGTGAATCTGAGTGTACCGTTTAATGGAGTGAAAAATTACGGCCCGATATTGTTAATTATTACGACATTTGTTTCCTATACTCTTCCTGTATATTTATGGCGCAATTTAATCGAACATATTTTTCGTCCGCCTCAAACATAACCTATAATCGATAAAATCAAATGAATAACAGACAGAGCTGTTCGGAATATTAAGAGCCATCTTATTTTACAGGTAATGGGCAATATTCGGTTGTTCGTTCGACTGTTGCAATGAGGATGTATAAAACAGTAAAAGCTTACCTACTGCTTCGAAAAGCGCCTTAATAAATTTTTATCGCCAAAGAGTTTCCTGAGTATTCGACTGCACCTAACGTTAGATAAATTTAAGCAGCTTTGTTCATACGGCCTCAGCCGAATTTAAATTTTTTTGTGTTTTCTTTTTTGAATTTAAATTTGAAAATGCTAAAACGGTAATCTTACCTTATCTCTACTGATAAAATAATATTTTTCGTAAATTTAAATAATGTAAAATAATTATGTCTTCTTGACGTTTTTATAAATATTATACATGCATATATATATATATATATATATATATATATATATATATATATATATATATATATATATATATATATATATATATATATATATATATACATATATATTTGAATACATAGAATTCATACGATGTTTAATTCGTTTCTCTTCATACGAAGTATAAAATAAAATATTTAAGAAATTTTCAAACTATTTTTTGCTTTATTCTCGGAAGACAACTACAACATTTTTGAAGCGATGCAAATTTCGCTTTATTGTAATAGATTTATTTTCTAAATGGATCGTATTTGTAGCTGCTCCGACACTTGCATGAAACGTATTTTCGCTAGTCAAGGGCTTCTACATATTCTTATTACAGATAATGCGACATGTTTCCGAGCAGATAAGTTGAAAGAATTTTGCACTTCACAAGGTATTTCACATCGTACATCAGCACCGTGTTACTCACCAACGAATGAACCGGAAGATCAAGCTGCACATTTTGCAAATTTCAAATACGAAATACAGCGCAGATAGTATTCCAATGCCACGCGTGTCACCTCTTGCAAATGGCAAATCCCCAACAGAGTTATGGACGGCAATTATGTACATGTATTCATTGAAATCAACGGATCATCTTAAATCAAAGTTAACAGTAGTACAATCAACGGTTCCACAATTCAGAGTGAGTACAAGAGTGTAATCACATAATTATTTTGGTCCAGAGAAATAAAGTTAGGTACAGAATTTGAGAAATTTAGTCATGTACATTTTCACATATGTGACTTAAGAGTACCTCGTTAAGTGGCGGGCAATTGCCATCAACAGAATATGCTCATGCTGTAAATGATTTAACTCTAATAAAAGCCTCGAAGAATACAATACACTACTATCAGTCAAAAATTTAATAATGTTAGTACATGTCAGTGCAAGCGCAGAAGGTCTGGTAGCCGTGAAATAATCAATTTACGTCATCAGTAAGTTCACCAGTAGCTTTGGAGCAACCCGTTAACTCTACACCGATTATCAGGACTAAGCGAATACGACTGAATCGTTCGTTTTTATTATTAATTTTTTCTTTAATTTGTTTAATTTCTGTTAAATATAATCGTTATTTATTTTCAACTGATACCGGAGCACTTACCTACGTTTCTAAAGTATTAGTTAGCTGCTATTATTTAACAAGTGCCTCATCTGAATAGTGATAATTTCATACGTGGCTGCGAAGCTATTGGAAACATTCTAGAGCGAAATTCGCACCTAATAATAGTAAAGGCAAGATGAAAAGCTTTTTGATTTCTTTAATATAATTTAGAGCACGGGCAGGTACATAAGATTTTACTTTAAAAACAATTATTAAGTTGTTCGAATTCATGAATATTTAGGACAATGTCGGAATATGCGATTGATATGAGGGAAAAATAGGAAAAAATAAGTCGATGACGGTGAAGTTCTGCGAGTCATATGATTACCGGACAGCGACATGAAAAATATCATTCTCCACAGGTTAACATATCTAAATTAGGAAGTAAAATTTCAAACAGAAAACAAGGTTATAAAAATCTCCAGTTGAGTCTAAAAAATTAATACAATTCATCACTGTAAAAAACTTATGCTTACTAACTCTTTGTTAGATTCGTTCATTAATAGCTCCGAAATACAGATTAAGCGGTTTAGATAAAAATTATTTGTCTTTCCTTCTACTTTCAAATCAAGATCTAACGGTAAAATATATATATATATATATATATATCTTTATTCGTTTAATTTAACGAAAAATCAATTATACGTTATTATTCAATTATTATTTTTAAATTCCGACACGTACTTGACTTTTTTCTTTGAATACAACATCGAAAAACGCGACAGAAAGAAGTTGTAAATTTCAAGTGAAATAGGTTTGAAGGGAATTAAAGTTCTCAGCCTGTTCTGTGATAGTAAGAGTTGCTTTATTTTGTTTTTTTTTTTTAATCATCGCATTTTCGTCACTGCAGTAAAAGAAAACTATGAACTCTGCAAAATTTTAAAATTCAATAGCGCAAATTTTGAAGAATGTATGTAAAACAGATGTGCAACTTACAATCGTTTATAATTTTCACCGTATTCGATTCATCTTAAAAACTAATTTCAATGGCCAGACTGTTCCGGCTAAAAAAAAGATGCTATTATACAATTTAGCTAGAGAAAATTCCTAAAGTTCTGCATCAACGGGGTTTCCAGCTACGATGAGATTGCAGGTAATGAACAGATCAATCGTGTTGCTCATTCCGTCCACGATTTAGTTTTTTAATCATAATCTCAGATATCAAAGTATTCCGCAAACTATCGCATCTTTTCTCCCATCTCCCTTTTCCGACTATATAATACTTTTCATACATTTTCCTATCTTTCGCTCAATCGAGATCGATCTTCTGCGGCATTGAGCGTAATAAATTAGCGGAGATATAATCCGTTCTTCCCTTTTCAGTGGTAGATCTTTTGGCACATTTTCAGCTCATAATATTGCTGTTTTTTCCTTAAATGACACTCATTCTAAACTGTGATTCGGCTCCTATTCTTCTTCATTAATTCTGACTTTTTTACCACTCAAGCATCTCCTCTTCCTGCTCGCCCATGTTTTTCTAGATAATACAATAATTCACGAAACATGAAAACCCGACATGTTTAAATCGTGTTATTATCAATAATCATGCTAATAGTTTTTAAAAGATCTACAAATATAGATTAAAATTAACCAATAGTGTATCATGTCGAGATAAATTAGTGATGATGAAAGTTAATGTTTTAAAGGTACATTGTTTTACACTTTGAAGAAAAATTTAAATGAAAACTCAACAACAAATATTTAAATAGTCATGAAAAACAGATTCATGCTTTTTCTGAATGTGACACGAGTTATTTTGATGGGAAATTCGGTAGAACGATTTTTACAGACGCCTTCTAATAATAACGCAGCTTCCTCCAAATTTGAAATGACGATCCGGTGTAAGGTATCCGATGAGGGCAAGTTTTAATTCTGTACGTTGAACAATTAGAAGACAGTACCACTTTCGGGCTGGTAATTATCGTATATTCTTATAAACGGATTTCAAAAATTTTCCCAACTTTCGCGTGGTTGAGCAGTTAGATAGACCTCTGAGGATAGGTTAATTAGCGCCACTAGAAGGTGTTAGTCGAGGTAGGTCAATTAAAGGAAGTATGCTAAAAGTCGAAGATGAATTGAAGGAAAAAAAATAGATAATTTTCAATAAACGGATAATTAATTTTGTTACATACTAAGAAAGTTAAAACGTAGAGATGATGTTAATCGATATCGTCAATAACGCAATTAACCGGAAACCATGAATTTCCTATAATCTCGAACGGATATTGTAACGTCGTTCGTTCATTTCAAATAACGCGTAAATTTCAATACGATTAAGTTCAAAAACGTCGTCAATTGCGATGATTATTTCTTACCATCGAAAGGTCCGAACAAACCGTATTTGTAACTTTTTCCAAGTCTCTTTATTAATAACGTTATTGTTAAAGCGTTTACTAATCGACTTGTCGCAAACTACTTTCGCTCGTTTAATGATAATATCAGTGTGAACTAAAATTTCAACATTTTCACAAATAATTCGATATCCAGCCATTTTACTTGCACACTTTTTAGTCATATAGAAGTAACTCTACTCATAGTTGAAATTTAAAATGAGACACGCAAAGAGTTGAATTGAATTAAATATTAAAATGAAGCCATTAAAACAGCAATCGAACGACGTACCGGTATTTCTTCATGTTCCCTCAGTCGGCGTGAATAGATTCGAGCAATTTGATAACTAGCGATTTTTTAAACACCTATGAAAAAAACACTTATGCTTAAAAAAAGGAAACTCCGCATTTTTTTATGCTTATTTTTTTTTTGTTTTAAGAAAGCTCGTTCTATTTCCGTTTTTTTTATTCATCTAGGTTGCTGCTTATTGTGAAATACACCGATGTCTTCGCTTTTCTTATAACTAAGTTATTTTAGCAGGTTGCTCTTGTGGCTGATTGGTCTATGAAAATACACGTGAGTGCTCGATAGAAAAAAATATAATAGCATTTTAAATCCACTGCTTTCACTATGTAGGTAGTGTCATATTATTAAACAAAATAAGCGCAAAAGATGAACATTTTTTTAATAGTAAAAATAAACAGCGAGATATAAAACAAAGGAAATTCAAAAAATAATTCTTTTATTTAAAACGTTTGTTAAGTTTTTATTTATTTTGCCGAAAAGTAGCTCGCAATTTTTCGAGAATAATCGCGGCTAAACTAAACGTGTATTTTTAAAAAATTGCATGTCTTTTAAGAACAAATGAAAAAAACAATTTTTTTTTGAACGGGTTTTTTAAAAAAGAGTTGCTTTTTTTTAGGACGTCGAAAATTTAACCCATCGACAGTGTAATATAATTAATTAACTGATTAACGCTATACAGTAATATTACATCGAACTATATAATTAAACAATAGCTTGTATATTAAAGCACTCCCGGTGGCCAGGAGAGAATGGACACTACATGGCAGAGGCATCTGGAAATTTATTATCGAGTTATACAAAATAATTCTTTGCGCCGTGTGCAAATTGCACTCGAAGATGAGGTGATTAGCGTCCGCCACTTTGTCCGAGTCTAGTGAATGTTGGCAATAGGAAGTAGAGATTAAGCCCATGTTGTACAAAGAAACGGGGAGGCAGTTCATACCCAGCCGGAGGCAACAATTGGTAACAATGTACGATCTGGTACTCATCGAAACAGTCGTAATGTGGTTGAACCAAGGAACGTTAGGAATATTAGGTTGAATTCTTTTGTACTGTTGCGCGCAAAATGGATTTGCCCATATAGCCTCCCAATATTCTTTATGAGCATATCTAATGAGTTCGAACACAACTATTCATCCATGTATCTTTGGCAGCCATGTCTGCCACACTTCGTTACCATAGATATCCGCATGTCCTGGTATCCAAATAAAGTTAACTACTACGCCGGATTCAGCAAGGGATACTACACTAGGCTTCTGATTTTATAGAGGTACGGACGGGATTTTGTGTTGAACGATAAGAGTTTCAAAGATGATAAACAGCTCATAGAATCAGACATGATAATGATATTTTCAGAAAAGATATGTGAATTTAAAAAGGACAAAGCTTTGAAAATCGCAACACATTCGGCGCTAAACACAGCGGTGAAACGAAGAGAGAGAATTTTTTGGTTAAGGAAAGACATATGTAGTATAAAAAAAGCAGCACCCGCAGAATTCAAAGATTTAGAACCATCAGTAAAAACCGGTTGGAAGTTCGGCCAGTGGTCTGAAATTATTGCATCGAATACTCCGCCAGCGTTGTGTCTAGCAACGAACTGAAAAGAACCCAAGTCTACCGGTGACTTAAAGCAGTTCAGTGAGTATGGGTATTTAAAGATCAATGAAAGATACGACGGTACGGTAACGAAAGAATATCGCTGAAGCCTAGCAGAACTTAAGGATAATAGAGGCAAAATTTGTAGGTCTTTAATCTCTAATTGCCTTTAACGTCCAAATAAGATTTAAGTAAATTGAAGCGGGCTGGAGGACAGTATTTCATAAGAAAGTTGCTAAATTATAAAAGCGTAAGGCGCTAAATGTAAGAGTATTAAAGCGACCCGCGCTTTTTAATTTAGTCCAACTGCTGCTTTTTAACTTATCATTCGAGAAAAATGAATGTATTTGAAAGATGCAGATTTTTTAAAAAATATTTAATTCGCTTATAGTTTGTTTTGTTTTTTCCCCCCGTAAATAAATGAATATTGTAAGTATTTAAAATAAAAGCCTTTTTTAAGACCAGAAATATATTTATTTATTTTTATTTTTTTTCTCCGCTGGCCTTAATTTTAATCGCTATTTACTGTATGTTCGCTAACCGCCTATCCGTATTTCTAATCCTATATTCTGCTTTTCTTAATACATATATTTGTATAATTGTGCGCTACTGACGGACAGATACTGTTGATCATATATTTGTGATGATAATGATGACGATGATTATGACACTGCTGCAAGGCCGGAGGCATGGGTCAAAAGTACTAGAACTGACTGAACAAGCCGGTTCCTTACAAATGTATTGCACCACGCAACCAACTTTTTGTCTGGACTGAATGTGTCTTTGAGGCTTGACGGAAGCTGGAACTGGAAACGTTGGTCTGTATTGTTGGCACAATATTAGAGCAAGAAGTGTTCAATAGTTAATCACCGTTGCAGGAATAACGTAAAGTATTCTTTCTTCGCATCAGGTGACCATGTGTTAGAAGTGAATGTCCAAAACGCAATCTGCGGAAGATATTTTTTTGTTTTTTACGAATCAGCGAGCACGGTTTAGAATGTCATTTCTGTTCTGAATTTCCGTAATTTATTGAATAACGGTATCCATGGCCACTGTGAATTCCATTTAGATAACAGGCACGATTGGATGTGTTCACAAAAATCCTTACTTGTAGCAGTTGCGGAATTGGACGCATTGCCTTGTTTAGCTGATAAATCCGCTAGTCCGCATTATCTTTAATACCAGAATGAGGTTGAATCCATGTTAAAGTTGTTTTAAAGTTGTGATTAAGTTGCGAAAGAAGTGCCGCGCTCTCTCTTCAGAGGTTGCTGTTAGACACGGCACAGCAGCTTGCGAATCTGTAACGATGACTCGTCGCTACAATATATTGTTTATATTTGTATGTTCCAGTATTGGTAAACCAATGTAGCCGCATATAATTCCGCTGATGGGACTGAGGAATTATATCGGTAACGGGTAACGAATAAGCGTTTCTTCTCCAGAGGTGTAACCGTACATCTTACTCCAAAGGATGATTTAGAGACATCAGTAAAGGGCGTCATATGCCCATCAAACTGTTCAACTATATTCAACTATACTCAATGTTTATTATTGCGATTTTCGGCAGAAGCGCAGAACATTTTTCAAGCAAACCCATTTCCCACGATGGTAAAACAGCCGTATAATTCTGATATATCGGATATAAATATCCTCCGCGATACCGTCTAGAGCTAGTTGGATTAATTTTTGGTGCCGCAGACACCGAGGCTAATTTTGAATATTTACTCTAACGGTGAAAAAAGGGATGGAGAATTAGTTTTTGTTTTACGTGTTAATACGTTTAGGGATTAAATTAGGAACTTTACGTTTAAATTTTGGTAACGTACAAAGACGGTACAGGAGTCAGGCTTAGCTTTTTTCGTAGCATGATGTATGGTTAAATTTGAAAACAGCTGCTCGATTTTGAATTCATGCAATGGGAGGTGGGCTGGAGCTTTGGTGTGCGTGGCGGTCGGATGCTTCCATATTGGCTAACTCGGTAGGGGGAAAAATCGGGTGTGATCGGTAAACGGGGTAATGGGAGGATTTTCGGTGCTACGATAGTACATCTAATTTGCATTTTGAAAATGGATGATTTACTATATTACGAAACATGTACAGCGTTCGTGGAAAGAAAAAGTGCACGCCGTTTGTATGTTTCCGCATACAGTGACTGATCTGGAAAAATTACTTACGATTGGAATAAGGTATGAAGAGGCACAGAGGATATTTTTGGATTGCGGAGTAGTATATACCTGGATTAATTTTGAATACTTATATACGTTTTGGGAATTTTAAGATCACGCGATGGGAACTTTGGAGTGTTCTTCTGACGACAAAAAAAAAAAAAAAAATTATAAGAGCGGCGGGATGATTTGGTTAATTTTTAATACTTGGGCTGAAATTTGAAATAGTATACTTTTGTTCTACTGCGTTCATAATGATTTACTGTAAACGTAAAGTTTTTCGGGGTTGAGATTAAATCAGATCGTCGGAAATATATGCGATAGCGTCCGAGCGCACGGTTATACATATTTCCGAGAATATTTATCCGGAGAATGACTACTTTCGAGGAAGACTGCATAATTGGATTCCGGAAATTATAATCAATAGATAGGTGGCAGGCATACTTCAACGCCATAAATACTGTGCACGGATGCACCTAACTCCTGAACCTCTACGTAAAATACATTCATCTAGTATATTTATTATTATGCAAGTGAAGTGCATAGCTGCCGACTAACTCCCCTTTCCATCAAGCATAAATCTCGCAATTGTCTTCGTACCTATTCGCTATTTGTATAGAAAGCGGGGCGATGTTTGGCATTTTTCAATGGCGGAAACAGAACATCGTTTTCGGGGAACAAAGTGGAAAAACTGACAAAGTGAAAAGGAAAAAGCTAAACAGACGAGGAATAAGAATCGGAAAAATACAGATGTTTTTGATGTTAC
Organism: Icerya purchasi; assembly: GCA_039619475.1. NCBI lineage: Eukaryota > Metazoa > Arthropoda > Insecta > Hemiptera > Monophlebidae > Icerya > Icerya purchasi. The sequence continues at coordinate 418,031,456 of CM077116.1, forward strand.
ATTTGTGAGTCGCGCTGAGAACTACGAAAGAAAGAGGGGAAAAATGAAAAGCGCGCATTTCTAATACAACTAGAAAAAATATTAAAATAAATTACAGCCTAAAAAGAAGCAAAAGGAAGACTGGAACGGGCAGAGGGAATAAGTCGTTGGGAATTGTGCTGCGGCTGCTCTTCGAATTTGGACGGGTTGTTGTTTTTGTTGCCGCCCGCACACATGTCTGGAAAAGGCTTTTATCCCTGGAATGATATTCCAGATCGATGGTTCTGCCGGCGTGCAAGACAAACACGAAATTCGCTTCATTATAATTTTTAATGAGAAAAAAGGAGGAGCGATGATAATACGAAATCTTTATTCGGTAGAATTAAAACGCGCTATTGTATAAACAGTATGTTCGCGCCGAAATAAAACGCATCCACTTCACGCCTCGTGCGCGTCGCATGATATTATTTACACTTGCTTTGCGACTCGACTTTATAACAGTCTGAAGGGATTTCCAGAGAACGCCAATTCGCTGCTTTACGGTCACAGTTCGGAGCTGCTTTGCATGCGTGCCGAGCAAATTAAAGACGGCCATAAAAATAGCGAACTGACTTTGCGAATTACTTTTGAAAAAATGTCAAGGGGCACTTTGGGCCGTTCTAGGGAAACGCTTCATTGCTTTGCATAGCGCAGTCTCTTTTCGTTTATTGCGGCATTAAACAATTTTTCCATTTTAGCGAGATAAACGATAAAATGGTATGACGAACAAAATCTGAAGAACGCCTTGTGGCAGGTAGTACCTAGGAGAAGGAAAGTTTTTTTATTTAAATTTTGTAATCGCACGTTGTGATGTCGCAGTGTTAAAGTAATACCAACGGTTTGTCCTTTTCACCATACACCCCCCCCATTTTCGTTACTATAAATAACCATAAAATGCCCTTCGTTTGTAGGTGATATAATTCGTCTTGCGTGCCATTCGCCGCGATTCATTAGAACATCACTGCACCATTTACTGGAGTTATCTTAAGAAATTTCCATTCTACGGACAATAAAATCGCAGCGTGTCTTTCGATCTTACGAGTCATTAGAACCGATTTCCGTTAATTCAGATTTCTTTCCACCATCTATCTTGTTCCGTAAATTCGAAAGAAGCGTACGGCGCATAACGCATTTGAACAAAGATGGATTTGTGTATCTTTTGCTGTCCACTTCCTTCCTTTCGTTGTCTACTCTCTTTCTGATTGAAAATAAAGCGCGGCTCTCGTTATTAGCGCCCCTACGCAAATCGTTCGTAAAACTTTCTAACTGGTGGTTGTATTCAATCCATCACTGCTCGGCTATCTTGCGGAACACCTATTTATTCTCCGCAGTGATATCTGTGTGCGAATTCTTTACAATACATATGTAGCTAAATTTTCGTTTAATTCAACTAGTTTCCATTGAGAACGACAATCGTAAATTTTCTTCTCCTAAAAATAGCATATTAAATCCCGATGTCCTCGCAGAGACTTTTGTTATTTCTCCGCAACAGCTTAATAAATGTCAAAAAACAAAAAAGAACAATCTAATAAATTCCCTGTTCAGTTTTTCCTTCCATTTCCGTTTCTTTCTTAGCACATTTTACAGATAGCATCGTGTTAATGTAACTGAGCCAACTGTTATTTATATCAGTTTTCAAAATTTACACATCCAAAAAAACGACGAAATAAAAGTAGAGATTAAATTTATACATTTTAAAATAGTATCAGTTTTTATTTTTCATAACATTGAATATATATATATATATATATATACATATATATTATATATTGAAATGACTGGAACGCACAATTCCTGACCGAACTGCTTTGTATTTAATTTCGAGCACTAGTCTCTTTGTTGAAAAAAAGAAAAATTTTTACATAAAAAAACAGATAATTAAAAAGGTTGAAGATTACACTCACTTTGGCCTCGCATCGTCTTTCGTGAACAAAAAACAAATTCAACGATTACGCACAGAATAAAAGTCGATAAAAAAATGATTTAATCATATAACGTAACTAAAAGAAAAACATTCCACAACAAAATTCACGGTGGTTTTAATGCAGGTGACATTCGAAACGCCACAAAGGATAGAAAAATAATGTATAAATTGATTAATAAAAGAATAGCCATATTACAAAAAAAAAAAAGAAAAAATACCGCTATATCTACGGTTAATCGGTAAATATCGACTGCGAAAATGATTTGAACTTGAATTTACATTTTTCTACGCACACCGGTGTAACGTCTATTGAAACCTTTTAAAATGTTAAAAAAAAATATATATATATATATATATGTATATGTATGTGACAACACATGAAGAAAGGGATCTAAGGGCGGTCCTTTGGACTTTGCAGAGCCAGAACAGCTGAGCTCTTTCACACTCGTTTTTTTCTACTACTTAGAGAACAGTCAGCTTTAATTGTTACTAGGCGAACTAAATCATCGGAAGTCACAGAATCGCAATGTCTTCAAACGATTCGGTAGGTTCAGGTCCGTGATCACTACGAGCGGAATATTCACAAGAGCATGTCTAACGTTAGAAATCGCGAAAAAACTGAGATTCCGAAAAATAAAATGCGAAGCTGAAAACAGAAAATCCCCAGAACTGTAAGGCACGCAAACTTGAAATTTTAAGGTGCTCACAGTCTATTAGTTATTCACTAAGAACGAGTGTTTGATAATTTTATGTTTAACGTTAGTAATGTCGGAAAAAACAAAAGTGCGAAAAAAAATTAATCAGATTTTAAATCCTTTAAAATAAACTTATTAACATACCAAGGAGACAGGAAAAACCCGTTTTTTTTTAAATTGCAATATATGCTTTAAGTAAAATTTTAATTATTGTGAAGTTAAAAATTATTTTAATTGGTAAAACTCACAAAGTATTTCATACATTTGCTGATGACGTGTGCTTGTTCTTTACATCTTATTCAGTGCTCATCGCATTTGAAGTGATATTACGCGCCAAAAATTTCAACTAATTACTCAGACTCGGTTCAGGGCACTCTGCATAACATCGGTACTTAATCGGCATGTATCATCCATCGAAGAAATATTTCTATAAGAATTTCATGAAGGCACTAGTGTCTACATTACTTCAGTATTATAAAAATATAAATTTTGTCGAACGACGGATTGTTTAATTGCATGGGTGGTCACATTGTTTCAGTGCTTCAAAGGTAACATTACCGTGAATACACGTGTATAGTACTTCTCGCCATATTTCTATGATACAAATGTGTATTTTACCTTAAATTATTTTAGACTTTACTTCATTAAGTAACACAACTATCATTACTACCATATAATTCTATTAGAACATTGTTGGTTATTATTAAAAGCAGTCACAATCATAATCATACGTAATTGCAGAAACAGTCGGGATTGTTTAGTACTGTAATATAGATATATCCATGAAAATGAGAAAAAAAACTTCAAAGTTTGTTTTTTTTGGTTTATATAAAAATGTTACTTAAAACGTAAAAATTAAAAGATTGCAGAAGTCGTAAAAACGACCTAAAAAAAAGAACATTAATTATTTATAGTTTGAAAAAGGTTTCTTAAAAACAACTTAAATCCGGAAGAAGATGAACTTTTAAAAAAATTTACAATAATTTGACGTATCTAAACAAAAATGGATAATAAAAACAAAAAAGGCCTAAACCGCAGTGGTCTTTCATAATTTTTAATTGACTGTAATATTCTTTTCTCCGTGTGAAATAAATGTCTTGTGAACGTTACAGATCTCGATGTTCAATTTTCTTATTATTCACGCTGTAAGAATGCCATAACCATTAGCACTGAAATTTCTAACGATTCTATAAGAAGTGATGATTTTTAAACGAATGTAGCTATTCCGGAGGTCTGATTAACTTGCTCATTACTGGAGACCCTACCACGGCACAGATTTAAGCACTACTAAATCTTTTCCGCCCTGCGGGGTATAGGTTGTTGTAACTAAAGTCACCTTCTCTAGTAAGTAGTCACTCGACCGTCATGTGGTGCTAGTCCCACCGGCGGAGAAACGAAACAACAACCACGTGAATTCCGTACGTCTACGTCGTGCAGAGTGGTAACTTTCTTTTCGACGGGCTTAGCGTTGACTAGAAAGACTAAATCGGAACTCACATACGATGCTGATAGGGAAACGGAGGTGAATGTACTTGCCGAACGTGCTTTTACCCTTAAATACCGTTAAGCTTTGTACTGCAATTAGAACAGCAGACTATCAGCAACTCGCTCGTGACAATGTGCCCTTGTCGGATTGCGCACGGCAATCTAGAGCGAGCAGGCGAGTATCCGGCGTCTTAAATCCGGGTCCTTTCGGCTAAGGGAGTAAACCCTAACAGAAAATTCAGCGGAAGGCAAGAGGGAAACCACCGCTGTATCATTCCCTAGAATACTATCCAACAAGATGAGGAAAACTTTGACGGCCCACGATCTTAGCTTGGAATTAAGGGTTCGAATTTTAAAATGTTACATATGGTCCATCTTATTATACGGCTGTGAGACGTGGACTTTGAAGAAAAATACCCTGAATCGATTACAAGCTTTTGAATTGTGGTGCTACCGGAGAATTTTGAGAGTACCCTGGACAGCTAAGAAGACCAACCAGGAGATACTTAGAGTTATGAAAAAAGACCACGAATTGATTAATTTAATAAAAATTCGGAAACTGAAATATTTTGGACACTTGATCCGTGGGACAAGGTACACCTTGCTACAAACCATTTCGATGGGAAAAATTGAAGGTAAAAGAAGAGTTGGTCGGAGGAAACGTACCTGGTTCTGTGATATCAAGATGTGGACAGGATTAAATACAGAGTGGTTGGTACACTCCGCGTACGACAGAGAGCGGTACTAGAATATCATTAAAACTTCACTAGATGGCCACCCATGATCGAGATCGGTCGGAACAGCAAGAAGAAGAAGAAATCTTTTCCAATTATGCGTTAAATAATTCATTATTTCAATCGGTTTGATTCGTTTCTTGTTAAATCTGTATTTCTGCGCACGGAGTTTGTCTATCTGGTTTGTAAAAATATCGTCAAATTCCTCAATTAAAGACCCGATTTTTCACTAATTCCGTTTATCTGTATAACTTTCTTTTCTAATACGAATATTTTACATATGATATACCGTTTTTACATGCTATTTTCTAAGTATGCTATATTACACAGTTTCTTTTCTTTGGTAATATTATTACTGTAATTTTTTTTTTTTTTTTGATTGCACAGTCTACGATAAGAGACGAGTTTGTGACGCTTACGTTAAATAATAATAGTGACACATCTTCGTCTAAAATCTTTCCTTATTGTTATTTTTTCAGTTGAATGATCATCAAAAAGAACAGTGATTCTTATTACGTTCGTATTCGGTATAAACCGATATTTTCAAATATCTTTATTAAGCTAATTTGTTTTTATACCTACAATTTTCTTTCTCTTGGGCTTTCGATTTCGTTTTGATTCAGTTTATTCAGTTTTTATTAAACTCATCCCCATTTCGTTTTTGTCGCTTTTTCTTCTCCGTATTATCTGTGTCATCCTTGCTTTTCGTTCTGTCTGAACGGTATCTGTAACTTCTTCGCAGACTCCATTTTGCTTTTTTTTTACCTTCCACGCTTATTTGGTATTACCTTTATTGCGTGTAAGAACATTTTCTTTTTTACTTCCTTACATACTGTCGATTATCCTAAGTTATTCAAATGTTTAAAGTTTTTATTTGCAGGAAAGCTTTTTTTCCTATTGCGACTGCTTTAGGGGGGATTCATTTTTTTGAAGAAGTTTCAATTTCCTAATTTTGATGAAACTATTTCGTTGATTAAAGAAAAATAATGATCCTATTACCACTAACTTGAGAGACAGCTAGGTATAATATTTATAGCTCCTCCTATAAGGCGATGGGTAGGGGGAGATAGAATCGCGAATTTTAACATTTTGAATGTGATTAGAAATAATTGCTTGTTTTTTTTTTGGGTTAGGTCATTGTTGTAATCTTGTTTAATTTTATCTTCGTAGGTTGGACGGGTCAATTGGTCGGTGGAGTTCATAGTAGAAAAAAGAGGAAGAACCTGTAATCGATAATGTATTATCAGCGAAAAGCGGCTCGCTTCGAAAGGAAATGAAACGATAGTAGATGATTAACTTGCCACACGGGGAGGTAGAGAATGATAATAGGTTCCGATTATGATAAGATGGCCGGACCGATGCGAACTGAGGAACTAGAAAGAGCGGATTACATTACTAGACGCGAATACATACACGTGACGAACGAATAATTAGTAACACGTGAATCTAACTTCGTTGTTGTATTTGTCATTTTGCATATTTTGTCGTTTTTTTTTTCTTTCCTTTTCATATACCCCCGTGCTCTACCACATTTAACTGCTGCAGCTATCACACCATACTGAAGCGAGGTTTGCGGCTATATTACTTTGTGAATTCTGTTTATTTTTAGAAAACTGATGGTTGAGTTTATTGCTCGTTGAATGTTTGATAGCATTTTATATGGCAGGAGCGTCCGTGTTGATGTCAGTGTTGCAAATTCCACCAATGTGTATTGGGGTGAAAATTCAATCCGTAATTTTGCCCCCCCGTTCGATCCTAGGAGCTCACCGAACTACTCCAACAAGCACCGTGTGCAGTTTGTTTAAGTACTACTATAGAAAATACCATAGACAATGCAATACTCGTCTGTCCTTGACCCATACTCCGTTGTTAATTCTCACCAAGTTTCTCAAACGATCTTGTGTCTGAGGTGATCAACTTATTAAATTTAAATAACATTAACCCAATAAATCCTATAAACAAGATTTCACATTATATGGGAGTCCTTAATAATAAAAACAAACAAATCCCTTAAAAACAACTTCAAACAGCTATCAGTTGGCGTTATCGAAATAGCTAAAAAACACAATAAATAAATATCAGAGGCGAATCCAGACGGACATTTGAGGGGGGATTATATAATTACATAAAATCTTCTGCAGTAGACAGTAGATTTGAGAAATACCTCTTGTTTCATAAAGAAAATCAAATTATAGAAATTTAAAACTGTTTTAAAAATACATAATTATTACAATTTTCAATTTAACTTTTGTCTTATATTTAGGGGTGAAAAATAAAACGAAATTATAAAATTATACCTTAAATATGGTAGTTTAGAAATAGTAAGAAAAATAGTATTTTTATTAGACTTTACTTCTTTTTTATTTTTGTTAGTAATCCGACCAAAATTCTTTGTTGGTGAGCAAATTTCTCATTGAACTATTTTTAATTAAAATTACAAATAAATAAGAAAGGCAAAAAATCGATGACAGTTGGGTTTAAAATAAAATAAAAAAGGAACATTAATAGTTTTACTAGAAAACAGTATTAAATATTATTTATTAAAATCCATAGGTAAAATTTATACAAATCTTTTATAGCATCAATTAACAACAAACTTTTTTATAAGAGCTTTAGTTCTTTGCCCCAACCCCCCCGAGATCCGCCACTGTAAATACACCGACTATATTATAATCAATGCAGATGGTGCTAGAAATAATTCCATCAGAATCACATCGCCAACAGTATTCGCGTTCGTAGTATCAGCGTACTCTTTCCAACTAATGATGGCGCTGCATAGTACGGGATACAGAAGTGAGTGCCGTCCTATGTGGTCCCCTATATCTCTCTTCCTGTCAATCTAACAACAAAAAGGCATTAATAATTACAGACTCTCTGGCAGCATTAGAAGCCATATGCAACCATAAAACGAATATATTTTGTTTTTAAAATACAAACTTTTGAATCACTTAAATACTCTTACGCGTATCAAATGTAATTCAAGAAAAAAAGAACACTATTTTAGTTTACATTCCAGATGTTTTTGTATAATCTTAGCTGTATGTAATTAAACAGTAAACATTTCAAACAGAAAAATATATAATATAAATATATTACAGCAATAATTTGCAGACTAGTTTTAGATATTATTCATCCATAACCATGGCACTACCTACAATATATGCACATTTTATGTTTTTATATTATAAATCATGCCACAAATAATACTCGGAACTAATTGCCAAGTTAATATATTATAATTTAATTACCTTATAGTGCGTAAAGTACTTAGTATTCGATTACATATGCATCGTTTCAATTGGTGTTTTGTTTTATAACGAGCAAACACTGGGGATAAAATTAGAAGTCTTCTTCCAATGTTAATATAATTATTGCTAAATCATTGTTTTTAATTTTTTGAAACGTATTCACTTAATTTTTATTTAATCAAAAAAAAAAAAAAAAAAGGAAGCAAACAAATCAACTTCAATTTTAATAATAAACTGAATTTCAGAATTATACCAATTTACTGCTTACTATGTCTGATATTCGGTTTAGAAACTCGCTGAATGGATTTTGAAAAATCGTTTGCTTGTCGTTTCTTTTAACGTGTGTCCGGAAGTTTAAAGTCAGTTTTTTTAAAACTAAAATAACAAAAATGTTTTTGTCATCTTAGTAATGTGATATTTAGAAGTAAGTGATGAAATAGCTAACATATGAGTCTCATTAACCTATGTGGAAACATATATTAAAAACGATTTTACTGTAGCACATTACACACAGCACATACAAGGAAAAAGAAAAAAAAAAAAAACTTGGTATAACACATTGTAAGGAGACATTTCATGAGTTCAAACTAAATGTACCTTCTCCTAAGTCAACGTTATCTGTAGGCGCAACTGGACACTATCCTACTTTCGCCATCACGCTATTCACATAGGTAATGAGACTATTCCTATTGTTACTTGCGTTAAATATTTCGAAATACACCTAGATATTAAACTTACTTGGTTAATACATTATTACTCTGGAACTAATTCTTTCATAAATATTGCTCACAATTTCTGTTTTACGGAGCGGTAAATCTACTTTGTTCAAAACTGGACGGAATACAAAATCTTTTTGTCTACTTATCACCAATGTGTTAGATCTTCTCTTTTTAAACCGATTTCTAAAATGTACTCAACATTAATTTTCAAAAAGAAAAACAATATTATATTGGTTGAAGAATTTTCTTGAAGTACGTCAATGTCAGTTTAGGGGAAAAAATCATATTCACCGTATTTGAAAGAAACAAACACGCTGCTTCAAAAAATGTCGATTAAATATTTCACAGTCATAGTAATAGCAAATTGTAAATTTCAAATAATTATTTGTTCAGTGTCACTTTTTGTCGCGCTACTTTCGGAATATAGATTTTATTGAATTAAGCATGCTCATGTATTCAGAATTTTACATTAAATTGCGAAAATTAAAAGCGGTTAATAATTTTCGTTTCACAAATGTCAAATTTTCAAAAATGTTACTGAATAAATAGATTAAATAATATATGGATTTGACGAACAACAGCCCGTTGTGTACAAAAGCACCAGAAGGAACACAAGGAATTCTACGTTAAACTACTAAGGATATTTTGTTATTATAATGGTCACGCGTTGCGAGCGAAAGTAATAAATTATAAAAAACTTAATTTGCAATTTGAAAGCTATTGTAAAAGTTTTTTCCTCGTTGCTAGAAAAAATTTAATTATTCCGAGAATAGACGGTAGATGTGAACTTGAAAGAACAGGGAAAAAGCGCAGAAATGAATTTTTTTAATATAAAAAAACGAAAAAGAAAATGAAACAAAAAATCGAAATTTGAAACGTGTTTTGACCAACCCTAGAGTTATTATTTCTGATTCATTGTTTTCATCTAAACAAGTCGATAAAAATTTCTTTATCTATCTTTAGCTGTGAAAATATTAAATGAAAATTCGTCTTTTCCTTCTTCTTTTAAATCCGCCGCGAAATTGTAAGGTTCTTCTCTTGGTATTCGGATTTGTTTTTTTTTGTAAATCGTCGATTATTATCATTGTTTATATCTTTAGCGTTTTTTATGTAGGCAGTAAGAACACGGTATGAGTGGAGCAGACCTGTCCGGATGATGGTGATGGTGTAGAGTGCAACATGACTTGTCCGGAAGCGGTTAATTATAAGAAAGCACCTGTGAGACACACCGATGCACTATTATCGTTGACTTTACCTTGGATCGGAAGTCGCTCCCTTCATTATTCTATTCATGAATGGGGAGGCGCATATCTGCCCTAACTGACATGTACAGACGGCTGTGCTATCATTACGTTCATTTCTGGAAATTTCTGCGAGGCCGGGGAACTTACGTAATTGCATACCTGTGCATGTTAAAGCTGCAGTGAATTTAAACCGTTCAACAAACCGCTGATGTAAATTTTTTACACCACATTCTGCATTCCTCTGGATTTACTAGGAATTCCCATAGAATTTTTGTGCAACTCTTCAGCGCTCCACCCCTCGATTTAAGCGGATATTATTTCTCTCTTTTTAAGGATTAATACAGCTTTAGATGCTTTAGAAAGTCTGTAACTATCAATGTTTTTGATTGAAGTAGTGTGCATTTCTGCGTTCGGTACTGTGCAAATATCTCTAAGTCGAAAATAATGCACAACAACAAAAGCGTGTGCTGTTGGTGATGCGATTGTGATAAGACCAGATCTTGCCCTGCCCATCTAAGCGACAATCCGATCTATGTGTTGATTATATTTTTATCTGTTTATGTAGTGCTAGATGGTGGCTGCTCTGAAATGTCTTTTATTTAAGAGTTCCATGATGGTGTATAAAGATTTAGCCGGTAAGACTTACTCGGTTTACATTATTAGAATTTGATTAGTTGAGGACTTCATGCACAGGACTTTTTGAATAACATACAGAAGTTTAAAACAAGTAAAGTGGTGCAAATTAAGCAGAAAAAGATTTCACGTTGATTGCGGTACGATACCAATGGGTGGTCTACAAAATTTCACATGATGTTGTGATAATGTGTTCAGCTCCTAAGATTGAACGAAAAATAGAATAGTCGTATCAAAGAATTCGATAAAGGAATAACTTGTCTGCCAATAGCTTGACACTCGTATAATGCGTTTGTATCAGAAGCAATTTAAAATAAATATTATATCTAAATAGTAGCAAGAGAGAGTTAAGAAACTTTTCTTTTAATTATAACCTGCAATCGATTAACAGTTCCAAGAGTTTAATAGAGGCTTAAGAAAAAATAGGATTATTAATGTAGAATGTAGGAGGAATGCGCCAGGTATGATGTTTTTCATGGAATTCGGTAAATATTGTTACAGGCTTCTTCGATTGAGGAAAAAGCTAGACAGACCTGTTTGACCAGAATTGCAATTAATCGTTTTTCGGAGAATATTTTGAATATTTTTGGGTATCGCAGGGAAGACCGAAAGATTGTCAGCGTAGTGCTGAGCGCTAATAGGATGCCTGACATGGTAGTACCATTCGGGAAAAAAAGAATAATGCTCCTATTAGTTCCCGATGACTTACTCAGTTAGGAGTAGTACTAATTTTAGCTTAATTTCTGTTTTTCACAAAAAAAAAACCCTATACAGTTGACTTTATTGCTAATTAATTTAGCAGACAGCACTTTTAATTAACACATACTGCGAAAATTCGATCAAGCGCTTCTCCCGTATCGAAAAATACCATGTATACGTTTTGTCGGTGGTAGACCGATATTAACATTTTCTATCCATCAGCCGCATCTTGTCTTTGTGGCCTACACACACACATACTAATATACATACATATATATACATAGAAAGATTATTATGTTGAAAGAAAAGTAGAAGACATCTGTTCACCAATTTTCTTATAAGTTTTCAATATCAATAAGTATGTAACTTCGATAGGGGAGAGGGTCTTTCGACACAAGAATAATAAGAGCTATTTTCCAATAGCACAGGATAGAAAGCCTGGCGCCCAAGTTTGATTGTAGATCTACTTATGATGGGTAAAATTCCAACTATTTTGCAACTCATGTTACATGTTTCTAATAATCAGGAACGTAACAGGAACTTAGTTACATAGTTACAAACTATTACAAAAATAGTAAATTATATAATCAAAATGGAAATAAATTTAAATATATTGTAAAACGTAATTGTGAAAAAAAAAACAAATCATAAAATAATAATGTTTAAAAGCTAAAACAACTTGGAGCCAGTAGATGACAGTTTCATTTTAATATCTTGAAAAACAGCGAAATGTGACAAATGGACATGCAAATGAAATGAAATTAAAAACACTAAACAAATCAGTACTGTTTTGATAAAAACGCTGTTATAATTTTTGATGATAGTGAAAATTCTAGAGTTGCTAATGGACCGGGTGCAAGTCATCACCATAGTATATTATGTGCGATAATCATCACCGCGCCGTATAGAAAACGTAATGTGCTCTGCTTATTAAAATATACAGATTTAACTGGATTATGTAAATAACGTTGTTTCCAGCTGATAATAACGTGCACATACGCAACAACAGTTTGGCCAGTATGGACAGAAAAACACATTACACGTTATTTAGTTACTGTAATTAAACCTGTAACTACAGAAGAACTTCATTCCAGCTAGTTACAGCAGAATAGTGTTGCTTTATTCATCTAATCGGACTATGTACGTATCGTCATGTAATGAGCTAGTAATATGTGACCAATATAACAGAGCAAGCAGCGTGAGAAATACATACGAACCGTACGAGTGATAGAGATAAAAGGTGTCATGTGCACTTCAATTCCCACTGATCACCGTCTAATATTATTGCGTAGTTAATCACTTCTTTCATTCATTCGATTCCAAGACTAGTTACATAGTTATATTCAGTTCTTTTAATTACAATGGTTACTTCTCATTTCTAGGACACAAAAGTAACAGGAGTAACGAAGTAACGTAAATATGTTATCGATTGGAGTAGAACGAACTATTTCAGAGCAGGAACTAGCTTCTAGTCACGCTTCTAGTTACCTTAAATATCACTAATGCCTACTATAGGTAAAGTTTAGCGAAAGGAGGCAAGTGTTTTAGCGTATCTGGGCATATAATGTTAGAACCAGGAGGATTATGACGTTGAAATTTAATTTTGTATAGACTAAAATCGCAATGATACGGAACTGCTAAATTCTGATGGATACGTATGTTAGTTTTTGACTTTTAAATATATGAGATTGTGATATACGGAAGACGATGCTAAAGAAATGTGGCGTGTAAAGATGTCGGCAACTCGTACCAGATACAACAGCGTACCATTTTTGCTTCAGTCAGTAGTAGACATAAAATGTCTGATGCTTTTAATTGCTTTGATCTTTCCGCGGGGAGACGATTCATTTGTTGCATGCGAATAAAATGAGAGCATGCCACGATTCCTGTTTTTTTGAGCGGATGAGCAATCTCCCGTTATCTTCGAGTCAGCCGATAGATCGTCATTTAAATTTCAATATTTCTTCAGTCTTTCGTTCCTTTTCTATTTCAATTTTAATTCTATTATCGTTATTTTTTCTTTTCCAATATTTCTGCCCCAATTAGTTGATGTTTTTTCTGTATTTCCCTTTGGTTATAAGTTTTCATAGGTCTGGCAATACTCATTGATTAACCTTCTTTCCAAATCCCTTCAGTTTTTTCGATTTACCTGCAGCCAGGACCATCTGTTTAATTTCACATATCACTGTTAGCTATTGCCATTTTTCACAAATGCAACTGTTTCATTTATTCCATTCTTCATTTCTATTTCACACGGTTTTGTGGCGCATTTTTATCCTATATTATTTTGGTTTCCTTCACGTTTGTTTTAGATCGGTTTTCGAACTAATTTATACAATCTTAACTGCTTTTTTTGGCCCATCTGTTGCTGGCAGGAGCATCTAAACATCTGAGGTGATTGTTTTGCGGCATTAAGTACTTTTGGGAAAACTTAATCTTTTTTTTTAACACTCCTTCATAGTGGTAAGATTCAAAACAGATTATTCGTTTTTTATATAACTTACTTGTATGCGTTATTCATATAGTGTCTAACTTTATGGTATCCAAATCTTTTTCGTAGTCTATAAACATATTATTTTCTTACCGCTCACTTATGATATGTATACATTTATATATATCTATCTATCTATCTATTTTGTCAATTCATTTTTTCCCATTCTTTATCGTAAAATTTTTGAATTATCGTTGTTTCGATTACAAAATTAAAAAATTAGCTTAATCCTTTTTTCAACATTCTTCCTCTGTTCTCTGTAAACGGGATTACGGGTCGTTCTCAAACCTAGAATTTTTGAAAATCGTTCTTCTTCCTTTACATTTTAATACAGTAAACGGTCGATGTCAGATCTGGCAATTTATTCTCCACAGAGCTTGCACTGCGCGGAGGAGTTTTTAAAATCCAAAACGATGTAGACAGTTGCCGAAAGTGTATCAAGAATTCGTGAAGAAGTTTCAGTTGGTCTGTGTACAAGGAAGGTATAGTTTAATATTTCGCCTGTTGCTAATATTCTTCCGTTCCAGCTGTCCGTTTCTTGAGGTTCTTTTTTTTTTTTAAACTAAGGCCTTCCATTTGTTCTCTTCTTTTCAGATCTTAAAGGTACATTTCAAACAAAATCGGTATTATCGATGATATCAGCTTGATTGTATCAAACGAAGCAGTTCTTATGTGAGGCACACAAATAAGTCATACGGTCCATAGAATTCCAATAAAACCTCGTGACTATTATAAACATATTTCGGAGGATGGTTAAAAAGTGTAGTAAAATACGCGATTGATTACCAATTTCATGGGTTTATGTTGAATAGATTTTGAGTTATTAAGAGGTTAAAAGTATCTCGTGTAGTATAACACCACGGCTGCTACGTCGTCATAAGTTTCTTTTTCTCGGCTTGAACATGGCTTGACATGCTGCCGCGTATCTAGATATAGGTGGCAGGAGGGGGGTGTATATGTATATAAATAAAAAAGAAAAAAAAATTATATAAACAAATATATCCATCTACATATAAAATAAGCGTGTTAATGAATATTAATTGTAATTAAAATGCTACAAACTTAATCTTTATTTACACAATTTGGGGAGATATAAATTATAAAAACAATTAAAACAGCAATTCCTGCGACATTTACTATAGCATATAAATGAATTATTACCACAAGAGCAAAGTTCTTTTAATTTTTCATTTGAAAAACAAATTTCATTCACGTTTGAAAATATTTCACGTTTATCTGAAAGTTTAGAGGAAAACGATGCATAAAAACAGTCGTTGAATAATTTAAATGTTCAAAAATCGTTATTATATTTACCTATTTATCTATAAAGAACTGCAATAATTTGATAATAAAAATTAGTAATTTAAAATATAAGATCGAAAATCTTACGTAACATCCAGGGAGGATTCGAACCCAGACCTTATTTCGAAGTATGTACAAATAGACATCACTTTTACCACTACACCACAATACAAGTTCGTTGTGACTTATGTTTTTACACCATATAAATGTAATAAATGACGTGTTTAAATTTTTAATAAATTAAAAATTGATTTTTTTAAAAATATTTTACCGTTTTTTAATAATATTTTTGTTTAACATACTTAATTTTGAAATATTCAATCTTCCGAACCATTTGCACAAGGTAAATAAACATAATCTGGTATTTATTGCATCTTTTTGTCTGAACGGCTATATGTAAATTATACGTGAGAGGCGACTTCTAAAAATTTTAATTTCTCGCGTAAATCAAAAAGTTGCATTCTAATATTTTAGTACAGTTTATATATGTACTCATGGTCTTCTGTCGATCTGCATTATTTCATCGAAATCGGCTTGACCTCTCCTTTTTAGACAAATTTACGATAGGCAACCAATTTGTAAGTGAAAATTACACATAATAAATATCCGTTATAAATTGGTTTTCCAGGAAAAGAAAAACAAAAAGGAAACGGATAAAGCAGTCGAAAGATTTTTTGAAAAAATTTAAATTACGATTTTGGTAATATATCTTTTGTAAAATTTTAAAAATACACCATGTTTTCGATTTTTTCCTATCGATACGTTCAAAATTAGCTCTACTATTTAAAAAAAAAAAAAAAAAATTTCCGTGTTTACACACATTTTTATGTTTCTCTTATCACCTCTTCATGACGCCAAAAATTTGTAATCTGTTCCCTCTCTAAGACAAAATCCTCGCTCATCCTCATCCAAATGCATCGCGTCACACTCAGTTGTCAATTTTTAAAATTTTCATATAAATTTTTTCCGGTCTAAATGTGTCTGATATTCGCTTATAATTATTACAATAATACATTTTTTAAATATGCAAATGAGCGATCATCCTAAAAGTTCTTCTTGATCCCCAAGGTATCAAAGAGCACACATATCAAATCGCTTCATGCCTTCCTGTTATACTACTTAATTCCGTTCTGTGCCAGCTAACACATCTCATTTGTTCCGCATCTTTGCTAAAAACTTTTAAAACGCGTCAAGCGCTACTATCTTTGTCTGTAACGATCGTTTTCGATTAAATTTTCCAAGTTAATCGAGCGAAAAATTTATTTTGTTCGACAACGGCGTTCGATTTTAAAATCACTAATAACGTTGTTGACAATTCTCCAAGTGACGATATTCCGGGCTCTCTTGCAGAGGATATTAGTTTATCTCTCGTATCCTATTGCTCTTATTAAATTCTTTCGACAGCAAGACCGCCGCTTTTGTTATAGTATATGTAATATCCACGGCTCGCATTAGTTCATCCGTTTGCTGCTCCATTATTCTCAGCATCGTCGCTGTAATGGGTTTTTTACGTCGCGTACTTTATTAAATTTCATTTCGAACGATTCACCCATTTTTAATTTCCAAATACTGCATAGTGGCCACGTTCGGTAATTACATCGCACCAAGTTTACTGCTTACGAATGGCGTTCGAACGAATAATCATCTACCGAATAGCTCACGTTATAGAGAGCTACTCATTCGATTGTAAATTTAAGAGCTCGTGCAAAACACTGTCATTTTTAATAATTCGTCTACGATACTGAAAAGTAAATGCCTCATTATGTGACCATTATGTTTTATTTTGAAACAGTTTATTTGCCATTGAACACTGAAGAATATTACTACGGTCTCAAATTTGCAGCCGTATAATTCTTTTTCTTTTTATTATTTATTTAATTACATTATTACTATTATTATTATTATTATTGTCCTCTTCTCCGCTTTTTGCAGGCTTAAGTTGTAGCTTCTCGGGCATGAACCAGGGAGAAGTACATTACGTTTCTTTGAACATTCTGCATATATGAGTGAAATCAATGATTACTGATTTCTGAATATCGGCTACTAGTTTTTCATAGTTTAGATGTAATTCGACAGCACTTTTCCTTAAAGTTACTCAACCGCCATTGTTGATATGACGAATGGTATTATCCTGACCCAATTCATAGCCCAAAGTCTTTTAACCTCTACGGCTAATTCCATGTATTTATTAATTTTCATAGAGTATCTATTTTGAATATTTTCGTTGTTCACAACTGTAATATCAATAAGGGCCACATGTTTATTCTTCTTATCGACTAACGTTATGTATCAGGTCGGTTCGCAGAGACCGTTTTATCTGTTATTATTTGCATATCCCAGTATATCTTATGCGTTTCATTTTCAGCGACATCAGGTGGTTTACACTTGTAATATGGTTCATTATTAATTATTATACCGTGTAATTTGCATATTTCTTTATATATAATCTTAGCAACATTATTATGTCTGTGTGTATACTGTGTTTGTGCCAGCATGGAGCATTCTGCGAGTATATGATCTATGGTCCTCCAGGTTTCCGTTACACTTTCTACAGTTTTCGTTTTCTATCCCTTCTTTTTGTTCCTATTTTGACTAACATGGTTAACTATTCTATAAAGGAAGCTATTACTCCTGATGGGCTTAAAAGAGGTATTGTTAGACCAATATATAAAAAAGGAATGAAGAATCAGTATGAAAACTACCGTCCAATAACAATAACATCTGTGATAACTAAAATTTTAGAACACTACATTGATAAACACTTAAGAAATTATCTGGAAAAAAACAATCTACTCTACGAAAACCAACACGGTTTTAGAAGAAAAAGATCCACGATAACATTATTGAGAACAATTGTAAATAGGATAAATATGGGATTGTCGATGGGGAACCAATTTTTAATTTCATTTATTGACCTATCCAAAGCGTTTGATTTAGTTGATCATGAATTACTGATCAAGGATTTAGAAAATCTAGGCATTAAAAACAATCAACTTGAGTGGTTTAAGAATTATATAACAAATAGGAAAAGTATGGTCAAAATTGCAGGAAATATAAGTAATGAAAAAAATATTCATTATGGAGTAGGTCAGGGTACCATATTGGCCCCGATTCTTTTTCTTATTTATACCAACTCGTTACACAAACATATTAAAAATGCAAAGGTATATGTTTTTGCTGATGATATTGCTTTGTTAATCGAGCACAACAATTTTGAGATGGCGGAAAAATTACTACAAGATGATGTAGATAATTTTAGTAAATGGGCACATGATAGAAAATTATGTATAAACATAAATAAATCAAAAGTATTACACATTCGGAATAGTTCTAAATATAAAATACGCGATCCGCGAATTATCCTCCACAGTAACAATTGCATTCATGAGCTTCATGTAAATATCAACACCCATTTATGTCCTTGTACACCGTTAGAAAACGTAAATGACTTTAAATATTTAGGTGTATATATAGATAAATCCCTGAATTGGAAAAAACACATTTTAAGTTTAAACTCAAAAATAAGACAGACAATTCCAGCTTTATATAAAATAAAGCAGGTACTATCATATCAAACACTACGTATATACTATAACTCAATTATAATGTCTAGAATTTTATATGGAATCCAAATATGGGGCGAGGCTAAGAAAACTGTAATAAATAAAATAAGTAAAATACAGAAGAGGTGTTTGAAACTCATACTTCCTCATTGGAAGCAAAACGTCCCTGGATCAACATGGTGGAAGGAAAACAATGAAATGTCCCCCAAGATGTACTATTACTATTACAGACTACTAGAATTTAACGTCAATAATATAAAATTACCATCTAGGCAAAAAACTAGATTGACAAGAAACCAAAGTAATACATACTACATCTATCCTCGTGGGGTAAATCTGCGAATTGATAATACGGATAATTCGGTTTTAATTAAATTAATAAGTACAATCCCAAATCATATATTAGAGGAAAAAAGAATTGGTATGTGGAAAAAGGAGGTGGAAAATTGGTTAAAGGAATGGTGCAAAGATTAAACAACAAGCTACGTTCTGAATCTCTCTACCTTTTAATGCTCCTTTCTTTTTACGTTTTTGTTTTTGACTTCCTAGTGTCTTTACCGGACATTAAGTCGTAAAGAAGATTATGTTTCCTATTTTAAATATTGAGCTGTCGGCATGTAATAATGTACAGATACGTATTACGGGGCGTGTTACGTAGTTGCATGCGTATATATATTTATACTTAATCTTAACGCTAGAGTACTAATATTATGATTATAGAATAAGTTAAGATAAATTATAATTTTTATATTGTATATATTTTTTTTTGAATAAACGTTAATAAGAGTGTCGGGCACTCACACAACGGGCATATTTGCCCTGTGAGACCCACAACTTATTTCAAACAAAAAAAAAAAAAAAAGAAAAAAAATATTCCTATATACACGTGTTTCCCATACACCATCTTGTAATGCTAACATGAAACCCTCTGTCTCTGGATAAATCGTACCAGCTGCCAGCCATTTGTGCGTGTTTACTCTATCAACTGAGTCTTTGTTTATCGCTGCCAAGTATTTACCATGGAGGGGCTTTTCATTTAAGGCGTTGAGCATGTTCCTTTCGCTGTTATCGACTAATATCTGTATTTCATTTGTTACTTCCGGGGATGCCAGCTTTAATGGTGTATAATCATCATCACAGTCCCTGAATATCTTGTATATCTTTTGTTCTACTGCCTTTGCATACCAATATTTTCTTAATCCTAGCCGTTGTTTATTGTGAAGGCTTTTAAGGCACATTATTCCTCTCCCTCCTTTCACTCGGGAGAGAGTCATACGTTCCACAGCAGCATGCGGGTGGTGCATTCGATGTTCTGTTAAAGAGGTTCTTATTTTTCGTTGCGTCTCTTCTAGCTCAGCATTATTCCATTTGACCACTCCAAAAGAATATGTGAGTGTTGGTACTACAAACGTGTCTATTGCTTTAACTATATACTTAGCTTGTATTCTATTTGAAAGTATCAATTTTAATCGCTTTTGGAATATCTCTATTAATTTCTGTTTCATCTTTTTATGTTGTATACCATGTTTTTCGACCAATCCTAGGTACTTATAGTATGCATCCGGTTCAACATGCTCTAGCTGTATGTTATCCGATAGTACTGTTGGCGGTGTGATTTCAACTTTCCCTTTAACTGTATTTATAATGGCGCATTTTTCTAATCCGAATTCCATGCTAACATCTTTGGACATCGAGCTGACAATTTCTAACAATGCCCTCAATTGCGTACTATTCTTAGCATAAAGTTTTAGGTCATTCATATAAAAGAGGTTATTTAATAATATTCTTTCAGTTTTAACGCGTACTTCATAGCCATATTGTGTTTCTTTTAAAGCTGCGGATATAGGGTTCATAGCCATTACAAACCAAAGTGGGCTAAATGTATCTCCTTGAAATATTCCACAACTCGCTCTATTCTTTAAATGTTTGTTGTCATTCCGAACCCGAAAAAAAAAAAAAAAAAAAAAAAAAAAAAGGCGATTTAAATTGATTAAAATCGGCTTTGCTGTAAAAACGTTTTTTCAACTTCTCAACAGTTTCGCGAATTCCACATCTAGCTTTTTTCAGCAGTTTCTTAACTCGTTCGGGTCGTCAGCTACTGAAGATGACCAGCTAGAACACGAAAGTAGTTTCCGGTGAAACTTAATGAAAATTTTTTTACACGTCGTGCAGGGAATTTGCAATTAAAAGCCGTAATTTTACCTGAATTTCGTTTTACCACATGTAAACTCTAAAAGAAAGTGTAATAAATATATGCAATCATGAAACAATGACGATGGAAATAAATCGGCAAATAGTATTTACATAGAGCCCGGTTAGAAGAAAAGGCTGCGTTCAGGTGAATGCGCTAGAACGAAATGTTTCACGGTGGCTCATGCAAACAGAAAATTTCTAGGGCAATCAGTTAAGTGCTTCGCCACGTTGTTGAGAAATAGACACGTAAATACGTAGATCGCTGCCCATTCAAGAGGGTAGCGGACGATTACTAAAAGTCGACTTTGACTTCTGACGAACTTTTTCATAACCGCTAGCCCTCCTTTTTTATTCTGCCTTTAATAAGTAATACATTAAATAATACATTGCACGTTGAGAAAGCGGCGAATTAGAAAATGAAATTTTAACCTCTACTCGGAAGAAATAAAAATCGATTCCACGCCACTACCTAGTTTTTCTTCGTTACCTTTCATTCTTCGAACGTTCTTTTATTTTAATTAATAAAAACTTTCGTCCGGTCAAAACCGCTTACAATGGATATCGGTAAAAACACATTAGGCCGAGCAGCCCTCCCCCCGGCGGAAACTAATAATGGTGGAACAGCAAAAAAAAAAAAAAGAAAAGGTGGCAATAGTGTTGTGAAACTCATACCCGTTTGCTAGAATGATTAATAATTAAAAATAAATAAATTAACTAATAGCAAGCTAAATAAATATAACTAGTGATCGCTTATTAGTCGAAATTCGACCATAATTATTAATTTGAGGAAAACATATAATATGAATTCGCATGTTTCCAAATTTTTTTTTTCTACTCTTATACGTTCGTCCACTGTATATATGAGAACATACACGTTTATACGTACTTATTATAACACAAACAGTTCAGTACCATTATAATTGAATAGAAAATAAATTCAGTAAAATAACAGTAAGCCACAACTTTTAAAAAACCCTCATTTATTGATATTAAATGACCCCTTAAGGGATTTAATACACTGTAAAAAAGCCAATAATGATGATTATTAGGAAAAATTAAAACATTTTAATAAAAATTACTGGCTGGATATAGCGATTTCTTTTTTCATGTTTCGTATTAATTTTTTATTTAAATAAGAAAAAAAAAAAAAAAGTAATTGTTTCCAAAGCACTCGTATTTTTACTAATAACATTAAAGATCGCCAATAGCCAAACAAAAAGAAAAAAAGAAAAAACAATTAATAAACAGAGAGAAAAAGATACTGAACTGTTTCGCCTTTGCCTATTTATATATAGATACTAGCTGACCCGGCGAACTTCGTACCGCCTTAGAAAGTAAATGTTGCGATAACTTATTAGCTGAATTAAATTCATGTTTTTCTTAAGATAAAATTAATACCAAAAATGAATTAAGTTCAATAAATGTACAAAAATCAAAATGAAAAGTATTTTAATTACATTAAAGTGGATGAAATTCACGTTGCAGCAAGGCATGAGGAAAACCCCACGGTAGGATTACATCAAACATGGACACGAGATGACGTACTGACGAAAGGATTTTTAAACGCAAAAAAAATGGCGTCATCCGAAGAATTCCAACGCGGCATGAATAAAAATTAACTGTCCATCAGTCTTAACAGAAAATCGAGGAATTAATGAAACAAAGTATCAGTATTTATTTATAACTCTAAGTGTGATGTGATTAAAATGATGCATAAAATTCGCGATATCCTGTTTGTTATATTTTAAACAGTTCGGAACTTAAAAGCGACGTAATGTAGTACGAATTCAATTTTAAAGGACTAAATTAAAATATCTCCATATTGATCTTCCGTTAAAGTTGTATTCTTTATCAGTCCGGATGAAGCCATGTAATTTCCGTTCTATCTTGGGCTGTTTATTGGTTAATTTTTTTTTTTTTTTTTTTTTTTTTTAATATTTGAAATCATCTTCCCACCTTTCAATCTTTCGTTTTCCTTCCGTTTTCCAAAATTTTTATTCCATCAATCCATCTTTCTTCTTCGCTTTTCTTTTCCTCACGGTTTACTCCGTCTGACTAATTATATTTGTCGCTTCAGTAGCCTTCTTATTCGCTTTAATGTCCATTTATCTAATTCTGCGCGGGTGGGTAGCTGCACTTTTGTAATTCGTTCTTTAGTTTTTTTCTACCCAAGTTTCAAACGTCTATACTTCCGTTCTATATTTATTAGTGTACTTTCCGCTGATTAAATTTAAAACGATTTCAAAAAATTGAATAACCCATTATGAATTTTAATGACCAAAAAAGGATATATTTATCATTCAGTGCCGCTCTTAACTTCTCCATCGGTTAATATGAAATCACCTTTTAATTTCCGGTAAATTCGAATTGTTACAAAAACATTTAACGTATATTCTCCACGACGTTTTGTATGCGAGCTGTACGTTGGACACGGGTAAATTTAAAATTTTACGAACTCCAGCCAATTTTTCTGTTTGTATCGCTTAAGAACACGTAATCTTTTCGGCCAGATTATTTCTTCGTTACTTAACTTTGACGACCAATTGTCAATCGCCCGCCCCTTTTTCGTCAAAAAACCACCTATCACAATTATTCGCAGCCCATGTTTCGAATAAAACAATATTACTAAGAGCCTAAATGAAAAAAATTTCAGGCCGTAAATAAGCTGGCGTTTAATAAGAGAATCGAAAACGAAAAATTTAAACAAATTTTAATACAGAAGACGGCCTAAAAATCCAATTCCAGCTAGAGGCTCTTAATTAACCCTGAAAATCCGCATTCTTTACTTAAAGGACCTGTGGACGTTCCGAACATCTCCTTCATTTGTAGACCGTATTTCGGCAGGTCTTCCTCCCTTGTCCGAGATTAACTTACCCCCCAAGATTCCGTTCGTTCTTTCATATCGTACTAATTCTCCATTAATAATTTCCAAATCCGATTGACATTGATCAAGGCGCTATCGTTTCTTTCTAAGATACGCATCAACTGAAGCGCTTTTCAGAGTTGCATTGATTCAAATTCTTTCAAAAACCTATTTTACCTTCGCTTCAGAAATTTTGCCAAATACATTCGCAAATTTCCCCAACCATATCCACACGTATACCGACGCAGCTAGAACGAGCTCTCCAAATTCTCCTTTAGCAATTCCTTGTGCTTACGAGATTGAGTGTACAACGACTAAGCGATTGCTGTTTTTGGTTTTAGCGGTCGAAATGTGTATGCGATACTGCTTTACCCTCAAACATACCAGTTAAAATAACCTACTTATTTTAGACTTGCTTTAATCTGTCAAAGCTTCCCACACACTAATTCAACTGTTAACCCGATGTTGTTGATCTGCCTGAGCGGTGTGGCTTTTTCGGCATGCTTAATTTACACTATGTATTATTTTAAGTAATATTTAAGAATATATTTGTATAGAATAGTATTTACATATTTCTACTTTTATACTTTCTTCATTGTTGCTACAGACTTTACATACAGCTTGGTCGGTGATGGGACTATGTTTTTCATCTCGTCTCCTTTCAATAATCTAAGTACATCTTGCAGGGAACTACTGCACACACCACCCACTACAACTGAACAGTAATGCAATTCCTATTAAAACAACAGGAACTTTCCTTGGCATCTGGATGGACGCCAAACTGACTTGGAAAACCTTTATATCCGATTTAAAAGCTAAATCATTTAAATTTTTAAGGGTGATCAAGTTTCTGTCAAATGCTAAATTTAACGTTCAACTAAAATTTCCCCTAAATATTTGCAAAGCAGTAGTCCTCAGAAAAATCAATTGTGGGACTCAGGTGTACTTGTCAGCGAATGGTTCCTTATTAAAAACACTTGATCCAATCCATAACGCCGCTATTCGTATGATGCTTGTGGCGCCCATCGTTCATTCCCAGCTAAAAGCCTATGTTCGTTAGCTGGTTTCCCACCTTTATCTTATAACAGAAAATTCTTCACTTACCGCGATATGCTTTCATGGGCTGCGGAGAATCACAATGACGTAATTATAGAGCCTGAATTTTCCGAAGATAATCTACCTGAAGTCGATGCAATTTTGTTGCAAAATAATATAAAGCCTAACTTTACACCCAGAATAGACTACTCAAAACTACCTCCACCCTGATCTTCTTTTCAGGTAGAAGCTATTACAACCCTCGCCGATAACAATTACCCACCAGCACAGCAAGGGCACAGGGCGCTAGGCATCATTAATGAATAAACCGTATTTTCGAAAGCATACACTGATGGATCCAAAGCTGATAAGTCCAATGTTGCCTCAGCTGCATGCACTTTCGAAATAGACGGAATTACACGGGGCATACGGTGGAACAACGTTGTATCGATTGCGGAAGCAGAAATGTATGCTGTGTTGTTTTGTCTTCAGGCATATTTAGAACTGAGACTCCAAACGCTCGGAATCTTACTGGTGATTGATTCGTTGCAGTCCATATGTGCTTTGTAGTCGGATCACCCGGAATCACTAATGGTGCTAGAAGTTCTGGCTACCTTATACCAGCTGAGCCGAAGAGGATACCGAGTTGTTTTTTTATGGGTCCCTAGTCATGCCGGAATTACAGGGAATGAGCGGGTGGACCTGGTCGCTCAGTCATCCATAATGTGCTCAATGCCGCTTTTTGCTTACGGTCCATTATCCCTGAGAAGTTTCCTGTCGGATACAGTCTTCGCAAAGTGGAATCATGACTGGATGTCTCAATCGACCCTTTTCAGAGAATTGAAACCTACGATGGAGCCATAGTGGTCTCCAGTCGGATCGCAACGCAGAGTGTTCTCGGCAGTCAATCGCCTGAGAATGGAACATACGTCTTTTTCCCACGACTACATCCTCGAACAAGCTCCAAGGCCAAATACCTGCCCACTTTGTTCTATCGATGAATACGCATCAGTTTCGCACATTTTGCTAAAATGCACACATCTCAATGGGTTGCGGCGCGGCCAGATCACATCACTTGCAAACATCCTCTCAAATACCCCTAACGCTTTGAACAATCTCATGACTTTCGTTCAGTCTAACGAGCTAAGGAGTCTGATTTAAAACGTGGGTCTACTAACTGCGGTAACCTAGGTAGTTACATGCTGTGTGGGTGGGTTAGTACCCCTCCTTAAATAAAAAAAAAAATACGACCGTAATATATAATGAAACTTTTTAAAATTAAACATTCCCGTCTTAAAAAAAAAAAAACTCCGGCTTCATAGCAATTAAGGTTTTTTTATGATTTTTTCTCTTCTTTTCCGATTCTGTACATTTATGAAACAAAACTGAGAACAAGAACGTTTGTTTATAACAAAAAATTCCTTATAAAAACTGTTTACTACGAAGAATTTCTGATTACACCGAAACCATATTAAAAATGCCCTACACACAAGTATCATTTATATTTCGTTAACATCGATATTACGAATATGTAAATCGAGTACATATTAAAATTATTAGCCCTTAGTGAACATTTTTACAACTGTAATAACTGAAAATTTGGAAAAATACTTAATAATATACCGGGGTGCATACTTCGGAGCTGATTGAAATACATTCAAAACCGAATTTTATGTTTCGTAGCTACTTTTTTGAGTTAGCGTAATCAGAAATTTTATACCCGCCGGTAAATAAGTTTAATTGTTGTATTAATAAATTGAAAATTACACTTTTAAACGGAAAATATATTTACAATGAAAATTATCATCAAATTACAAAAATTTTAAAAGTAGCCGACTGGTTTCGTAAATCACAGATCCGTAATCATGGTTTTAGTAACATTTAATTAATTTTCAAACACTCTTTTGACACATCTACATCTTCGAACTATATATTTTACTAGTATGTTTACTTTTGTATAATACAAATATATGCTCTCTTTATTCGATCGGCGAAATTGCGTACTTTTTTTCCATTAAAAATACTTCCGCATCCTATAACGTTTTTTTTATTGGTTAAGCCTCATTGTTTTCCATTTTCCGTCGTTTTCATTAAAGGTAAATTTTTAATACTGATTACTCGCATGCCAATAATTAATGTCCCTGCTAATTCGTAAATACAAAGCTGTTTTCTTCTTCAATTTACAGTTATTGGTGGTTTGACGTAAAATTAAATTTTTAATTTTAAGTTCATTTCATCTGTAGAATTTAAAGTATGCGTAGGTATTATCAAAACTCGGTAAAGAAAATTTTTTCTACGGTATTTACCCGTAGAGATTTAAAAAAAATTTCTGCGATTTAATTACGACATAATGTTAAAACTAGAGTGGCTTTCTTTTTAAGTCAGTGATTTAATGAGCCCGACTTAAATTTCTAAAGAATTGAATTTAAATACTTTTGCGTCAAGTTTATATTGTAACGAAAATCTAGAAAAAAATAAAACTGCATTAATTCCTTTAATTTCGTATTATTAGAATACTTAGTTATATATATATATATATATATATATATATATATATGTTTGTATCTTAATATAATCATCATATTCATTCAATAGGTTTCTTCTAATACTCAAAAAATATCTTTTCTTAAATGGTTTTGAGAGTAGTAGATTTGTAATGTAATTTTTTCGCTGTATTTTGAACTTCAAACGAACATCAGACGTTTCGTTAAGAACTGAAGTTTTCAGTTACCTCAAAGTAGCGAGCTTTTTGTCGACATATAATACAATCCTATTAGAGTTTTTTGAAATACCAGTATTTCTTTTGGCGCGAATTTATTCTCTCGACGTGTCTTATAATACGATTTCCCATTTTTTCTTACAAATGAGAGTATTCATGAAAAAGAGAGGAAGTGAATCATAGGAAATTCGGCCAGATAAATTAAGTTTTATAATTATCAGGTTACGTTTTTTTTTTTTTTTTTTTTTTTAATTGGGCTCGTCAACCGAGGACCTTCACCCAGAAACAATTAAGGGAAAACGAAAGTTATACAGTGAGGCGATCAGCTATCGCTAATAAGAAGGAAACAATGGAGGGGATAATAAGTGTAGAAGGAAAAGACAGGATATAACGAGCACAAAAAGGAGCAGGAAGCCCCAGCCCAAGCAAGTGGGAATATAGAGCCGAGCGCTCCACCGAAAGAGCAGAGCACTCAAAGAACACGTGATCGGTGTCACAAACAACCGTATCGTTTGAATGGAGAGGACAACATGGGGAAGAGGTCAACGAGAGGCGAAAGCGTGAGGAAGGTAGCAAGGAATGGTTTAAGCGCAAACGCACAATGGAGACAACAACAGAGCGAGGAAGTGAAGGAAACAGAAGGAACCAGGGATTTGAAGGAAGATTAGGCTGAACTGACAGATAAAAGGAGCGACAATTAGAAAAGGAGGAAGGGTACATATTCGACCAAAATCTGAGATGGAAATGTTTACACAAAGGCAAGAGATTAGAGGATGGGATTTTTTTGAAGAAGAATGTAGAAGAAGAAGCAGCAACCCGAGCCAAAGAATCAGCCTTCTCATTACCTGAGATGCCAGAATGACCAGGAACCCACAGCAAGTCAACATGGATTCCATGGAGAGAAGAGAGAGTCCAAATGAGAGAACGTATGCGGAGAATAGAAAAATCACAGGAATGATTAGGAAGAGGAGAAGAGATGGCTTGAAGAGCACTCATGGAGTCGGATATGATCAGAAACTGGGAAGAAAGACGATTGGAGGAGATAAAAATAATGGAACGTAAAATAGCCATTAGCTCGGCTGTAAATATGGAACAGAAAGAAGGAAGACAGAAGGATTCAGAGAAGTTATAGTCTGGAAGAATAAAAGAAGCACCAACCCCATCAGGCCCCTTAGAACCATCAGTGAAAATGGTAACATGAGAAGGGAAGAGAGAATTGACAATACTGTGGAATTCCTGTTTAATTACAGCTGGAGGGAGAGATTTTGCAAGTGTAGGCGAAATAAATACTCTGGGAGGATGGCAGAGATCGCTGAAGTTAAAGGAAAAATAAGGCAGACTATTAAAGGAAATTGTATACGGCCAAAATGAACTAAGACGGAGAGAAATAAGGGACAGAGGTTACGTTTCTCTTCTATTTCCTATTATAAATAGGAAACGTTTCTCTTCTATTTCCTATTATAAATTCGTCGACTGTACGTCGTATCTCTGAACTTGCCTAAATCTGATATCGAAACATTTGAACTGATACTATTCAAGTTTCAATTTTATCATTGTATTATAGTAGCAAATTGTTGCCGCAAAACGCGAAACAATTAACAGGTCAGTACGTGATCGTATAAAATGAATCGAGAAATATTAAAAATGGGAAGATTTATAAAGCGATAAAAGGAATCTCTAGTACGGTTAAGAATACAACTGGTTAAAATAGCAATTTTAACGGTAAAAAGGTTTTTTTGCTTTTTGAAGTTTCACCTTTCGATTGGCGGGTCGTCGTAAAAGATTATGCAATTCGGTTCCGGAACGTTTATTAAGCGGAGGGCTAATCTGAATATAGATAAGGCAGATGGTCATGAATTTAAAGTAATTTATAAATGAAGAAAAGAAGAAAGGCGGCGATCGAATTTTAGAGACGTGTTTGTACCTGTTCGACGATGGATGCTAGCCGACCTAAAGCCAAGCCGTGTTCATCTTCGCGAGTGATAACAGCACTGCCCAGTTTTATCACTAGTCTGCGAGCATACTTCAGTTGGCTGCGATCTGTGAACATCCTACACGTGGTCGCTGAACTATGCAAAAATCTTCGCTTGCGATCCAGTTGATAAATCTAAAAAATAACCGCGGTTAATGAACATCACGTTTATCGAGTAAAACGAACTAATAAACGGGTCAATACATATATATATATATATATATATATATATATATATATATATATATATATATACATACACACATATATATATATATACACACACACATATATGTATATATACGTATTCGGCATTCATTATTAACTTATCGACTAAATGCGAACTGCGCCAATATGATTTACGCACGTGACATCATCATTTCACTTTTACTTTTTTTCAACGGAATTGCATAATTAACGCGGACCACTACGGAATAATAAATCATGGTGTTTGCCCCATCTGCTGCTCCAACAAGTTATTTGAAATATCAGCGTTGACGATCACATTCCGCAGCTCGTCATCAGTGATGGTAGCTGGTTTTTAATCGTTCGCTGAAGATTTCGCTTGAATACCTGGGTAAAATGCGCTTCGACCGGAAGAGCAATATTTTAACAAAACTAATAGTTTATATTTTATGATTTTCCGAAAAACGATCGATCAATTTATTACAATACTTCGTAAAAAATTAATTCGCGAAGAAATTTATTTCTGTTTTTCTTTGCTACGCATTTGTAATTGGTACATAATTTTTATAGGACACCTGCGAAACAGTTTGGTATTATTCTATTTAAGTATAAAGTGGTTTTTTACATACATTCTTTCCAAATTAATAAAATTATATAAGCAATTCACTGACTAGAAAATCAATTAATATATATTAAAATTAAACACCGACATGTTTCGGAGACACTGCTCCATAATCATGGTGAATATATACGCAACTTTGTATATTCACCGTGATTATGGAGCAGTAGTGTCTTCGGAAGATGTCGATATAATAACTTCATTGATGTATTAATAGTTTTCTAGTCAGTGAATTGCTTATATAATTTTATTATTCTTTTTGCTGGCATTGACAGCTTTATTAAATTTTTTATCGGGTAATTTTAATGTCGCGAAAATACGAAAAACGTATTAATATAATAAAAAAAATTTATACAATTTAACTCCATTAAAATCTGTAGTCAGTTTTTCTGCGATAATTGATATGCTACTCTCTCTATTCACGTTACATATTTCCATAATATGTTTATGGTAAACTTAATTTTTACAACTATATTTTACCGCATTTTATAATTAATTGAATTCGTACACAGCAAGCGATAATGATGAATGAAAAATATGGTTTCTTTCGTGTTTTAATTTCTGATTATCGCAGAGTCTTACAGTATAGGGGAGGGAGCAATTTTTTTGGAAACTATTTTTCACCGTAATTTTATCATTTTGCTACTGAAATCGGCAAATGTTTTTTGAACACAATTTTCGCAAGTTCTTTTTATCTTTGTTAAGAAACGTACAAGAATAAAATTTTTAAACGCTTACATGATGTCTGAGAAAACCTCTGCTGTACTTCGAAATACTTGGTAAGCGAGACGCCGACGAACTGCATTTGGTGAATAGGCTATAATTCGGCGTATTTTTGTTGATAAATAACTTATTCCAGGTAAAAATCATCTCGCGTGTAACTGAAAAATTAGATAAATTTCAAATAAAATACAATTTTAGAAAAAAAAGTATACATACATATATGTATACTGTTAATTTTATAGGTAAATAATAGTTTCACGGTAGGACTGCAATAATAATTAGTTTCTCTTAGAATACGGATACAAAAAATCGCTTTCTGAGAGAACGTTAACCAATCAAATTATAACATGCAACGGTTCTGTGTTAGCCTGATTGATAATCGCCGTATTTTCTTATCGCTAATCAAACACCGAAACAATTTCAAACTATATCGTTAGTTTCAGTTTAACATTGTTAAATTGGCCGCACGAACCCGGACAACCGTATTTACTATTCTTTTGTTGATCGACTTTATCTCTTTAAAAAATCTTCCTATGGAATTCATTCAAATTCGCTTTTCGTCGAAACAGTGACTCTATACAGATTATCAATAGTTCTTGAATTTAAAAAAAAAAAAAACGAAAACGAAAAAATAAAATCGACTTCTGTTACGTTTTGGTCTCGAAATTTCTTCGAAGTACCTCATCGAAATGTGTACACTTATAAGACCAAATGCACTGTTACCTCACCGCTTTTGAAATCATTTCAGGCAACAATTAAAAACGTAACCGGTCGATGTATTTTAGCTGTTCGAAAAATATTAATTTAATTATTAGTACTTTAAACATTATAAGTAACAATTTATTGATTTTTTTCAAAAAAAAAAGGCCATAATCACTACTAGGCAGTTCAAGTAATGCGACTTTTATCGTCCACAAAAAAAAAAAACCTGAAATTTATTCCTAAAATGTTTCCTTTCTGTGCATGGAGAAAAGGAATTTTTACCATAACGTGATGCCAAACAAAGGACGAACCCAAACAAAGAATTTTCATGCCCACTGGAGCTTGTCCCAACGTGGGAAAAATTGTTGTCCCGCGCAAGCTTAGCCCTTCTAAGGTGAAAATTCGGGTTTCTATCGTTTAGATCTCAACGATTCGGTCTCGTCCTATTTCGAAGTATATTTAGTACAGTGTTAGATAACTTTTTGAGGGATATCCGAAGAAGAAAAATATTAAAAATTGATGATTTATTTTGCGTGAAAATTAATAAATAACTCGGGTGCACTTTTAATTATTTTACGTTTTAAATGGATATTAATTAACGAAAATCTAAACTAAATTTATTTCCAAATTGAGGCGAAATGTTACGAGGCCAAATGGTAGAGACCGAAACGATATGGCCCCCAAAAATTTTTCAAGGAGAAAATAAGGACAATGCCAACGCATACATGTAAATCGAGTTAGGAACACGTCAATCTTTCCTACTGACGAGAGTTCTCCAATGGATTTCCAAACACCGATAATGATAAATTAAACATCAATAAAAACGATTATTGAACGCGCCGAGCGGGATGGGAACAAAACAGTATACGATTCTAAAACGATGCCGTCTAGGGTAAAGGCAACCTCTCTTTTCTACCAAAACTCTCCGTAAAAGAGTCTGAAAAAGCAGCGAAAATCACGTTGTTTACACACGTACCTTACAAATGTGATCGAAAAGACCAGTAACTCTCATCGTGAATTTTGACAAATATAGACAATTCATTTAGAATGTAGAAAATAACCGGCACCTGATTTCCACTTTAATAAACTCCGATTTTTACTTTTAAAGTTTTTTAATTCGGCTCTAAGCAATCCGTGACACTTTTTCCCCCATTTTCCTAAAGAAGTGTTCTAATTACGCGTTTGAAATTCTCCTTTCCGTCAACAAGCCTTTTCTTCTTTCTGGACTTGCTTCACCTTCCTGGAATTCGTTTATAATTATTTCTAAAAAAATTCTAACTTCTTTGCTACCGAAGACTTTAGTTGCATGCTTCGGGAAATTATCTGAAAGTGTGAAGTATAATAATCCAGTTACAGGCGACATGTTTGATTTTGGTTACCGGTCTAGCCTCGGTCATTCTGATGGCATCAGTTTAAAAGACATCTCTTGAAAATGCCTTTACCGTGGCCGCCTTTGTTGATTTTATCTTCATCTTAGATAATGTTCACCTCCCGTCTCGTAAAAATAGGCCGATTTTGATTAGCACTCTCATCTTACATTTCTTATAATCAGTTCATAAACAAATACCTAGAGTTAATTGCTGGTCCTTTGTTGGTGCGTTCGGATAATCTTTTTTATTGTGTACTCGATCTCGATTTATTTTTACGATTTCGGGTTATCTACGTTTCGAGGCGTATAGTATAGTGTGTGTATTTGCTGTGCCTTCCCGCACTTCACGTTTAGACTTCCCACCGTCCTACTTTTCACCGTGAGTGCGCGACCAGGTCACAGATATGAAACCACCGAAGCCCGTACTGACACAAAAACTGCAATCATGCAAGGATGCACCACCTGTTATCAGTAAAAATAATATTCATGTTCCTTCCTTATCAACAATGTGACCTGCTGATGCTTCTTTACCGCAATCGTCTTCTATGCTGAATAACTCTAATAACAGTGATTCAGGTATAATTTACAATTACTTACTACTAACAGTAACAACATAAATGCTCCGCAAACTAATTGCTCGTCTGCTAATATCGAAAGTAAAGATAATACGTCCTCCTCTGTAACATATGAACACGGTAATACAATAACGTACGTAAATGTCTCTTCAACTCCGTTACAAATATCCCTGTCGAGAAATGATAACCAATGGAAAATAGTGCCGAACAAAAGAAAAAGGCCGCATTATTCACCTACCATCTCATCAGATGATGCACCGTGTCAGCGAAGAAGCAATATTTACCAGTTTTTAAGTATCGGGAATACCGAAGAAAAGGAAACACAGAGAAGAATTAATGCAATTGGAGAATGGCAAAGTCCTCCGTAAATATGAATAAAAATACTCGTAAACTTAATCGCGATTTTCTAAAAATCAGAAACTCTAAACCTCCACCAATAATGGTCAAAAACATTTCAAACTTCGATATTTTCAGAACTTTTAACTTTTCTTTTAAATATACCCGATGCCAATTTTTCCTTGAAATCTACGTTGACAGGGATCACTATTAACCTAGAAAATCTAACTAGCTATATATCATAAAAGCACTCTAAAGGATAATGGATACTTCTATTACACATATTCACTATCGGAAGACAAACCATTTAGAGTTGTTTTAACAAAACATCTATTGGTCAATCGACATAACAGATATAAAAAATGCGATAAAACGGGTTCGAAGTTGTACGAATAGTAAACATATTAAAACATAAGACAAAATTACCCCTTCCAATGTTTTTTGTGGACATCAAATCATCCAAGAAAAACGAAGACACATTCAAAATAACAAATTTACCGAATATAGCAATAGTCTTTGAAGAACCCAGGAGGAATTTAAGTGTTAAGCAGTGCAAGCGTGGCCAACTTTTTGGACACACAACTAATTACTGTAACTTACAGCTTCCCGCTGTGCGAAGTGCGCTGGGAAACACGAGACTGATAAATGTGTGAAAAATCCAGAGGAACTGCCTAAATGTGTTTTGTGCGAGGGCGATCATTCCGCTAATTACAGGGTATGCTCCCGATGTATAAGGAAAGAGTACATTATCAAAATAAAGCAACAACGCGATACAGATCCGATTTAAAGCAAATCGCTCCACACGCTTATTCTGCAGAAGAATTTCCTCCTCTAAAGGGAACCATATGTCAGCAGAGTAAAACTGATGCTAACACAAATTTCATAAACGAATCGGCCAGTAATCCACATAATAACAACATCTGAGATATACTTACATCCTTCCTATCAGAATTCAAATTAATGACAAATCCCTTAATATCTCTATTAATCGAAGTTAAAAATCACATAATGCCATAAATTTAGTCAAATCGAAGTATTATCACACAGCACTCCCTAGTGATATTAACATGGAATACAAATGGTATTGCATAAAGAAAGAAAGAATTAGAAATCTTCCTCAATCAGAATGCTATTGATGTTGCGGATTGATCACAGAGACTCACTTATGTTATGGAAAACACTGTAGGATGGCCGGCTATACAAACTACGAGCCACAACGCCCGGATGAAACGGCTCACGGTGGTATTGTATGGTTTTGGAAAAAAAATTCTCTTATGCACCACTTTCATTTCTCTTACTGTACATATGCATACCAACTGGTTGCAGTAAACATCAAAATACGCAAAAAATACCTAACCACAGCTGCAGTTTATTGTCATCCTGTTTATTAGATACCAGAGAGTGAATATACCCTGAAATTTAAAAACCTAGCGCAACATTACAATAGAATACCTGACATACTAGATTTTTACATTTGCAAAGGTCTACAATAGTATTATAAGTTGTGCACAACTAGCATTGATCTATCGTCGGATCATGTACCGGTTGTTGAAAATCTTGATATATAACCTATAAATAAACAGAACAGCTATCGTTTGACCAATAAAACCACCAACTGGAATAAATTCGCCATGCTTATCGATCTAAAAATAAGGCTTAAAAATGAAAATGATATCCAAGAGGTTATTTAATAATCTTACTGTTACCATTCAAACCGCATGTTACAGCTATACCAAATATGGCGAAGATAGATGTAAAAGCAAGCCTATACCGACCGCAATTCGAAATCTTATAAAAGATACAAGATCAGCAAGGAAAAAGTGGTAGCAGTATCGGTATCTTTCATATGAAACCAGGTACAATCTACTTCACAATAAATTGAAAAATAAAATCAAAAAGTATAAAAACTTGTCTTACAAATACTACATGGATTTATTAAGTATGCAAGAATACTCCCTATGGATAGCTGCAAAAAAACTACTTCAGGATACACACACACCGTATAATATTAAACGCCAAAAAAGATTATCAGAAGGCGGAAGCTTTGGCTGGTTCCTTAGAAAGTACCGTTACTTCATACAGCTATAATGAATCATTTTCGAAATATGTAATAAGCTCATTGGAACAACCGCTTCAACTAGAGCTTCTAAACAAACCATTCACCCCAAAAGGGGTATACAGATGTCTCAAAGAAAAAATCACCGGGTGCTGATAAACTAACGGGAGAGCTTTTGTCGCAGCTCACATGCAAAGCTGTAATCATGATTTGTTACATATTTGTTGCAATCATTCGAAGTGAGTATTACCCGGGGTCATGAAAGAAAAGAATTATCCTAATGATACATAAAAACAGGTTATGTTTACAAATAAACGGCTATTGTGTCACAGAGTAAAAATGAACAATATGGAAATACAGCAATCGAAAATAGTGAAGTACTTAGGAGTCATGTTGGATAGGCGGCTCACATGACGGTATCATATAGCATATGTGCGAACAAAGATGTGGTTCGTGCCAGGACATTATATCCACTACTAAGACGTTACTCACCACTAAGTCTGAAGTTAAAAAGGCAAATATATTTAACCTATGTCACACTGATATGGAAATACGGAAAACTTGCAGGGGATACAGCGACAGCAGTGTAAGATTTTGCGAACGTTGACAGCAGCCCCAAAGTATGTATCTAACGAGACCTTGCACAATGATCTAAGAATACCATTCGTCGAAGAAGCCCATAAAGAACAGTATGAAATATTTTTCGACAAATTATTACATCACCGTAACCCAGATATTAGAAAATTGTATAGAAGAACTCTGCCAGGAAATCCGGCCAGAAGTCTAAAAAGAAAATGGTGCCGAGATGCGATTCCAATTACCTAACTTTCCTTTTCATTAGAAATAAAAAGTAAGAGAGAAATGAATTATTACATGTCCGTCCGAGACTCTCAGTAGATAGATTAGGTTGTACTCAAGTTGTCCAAAATTGGTCTATATAATATGTTACAAACACCGCTGTTTATGGTATGAATACATACCAGTACAGGGTTAAAAAAAAAAAAATCTGTCTTTTTCGAAACAAAAATCTTTACACTCCTTTGCTCCCCATCATCAGATGTGTATTTACAAGGCTTCCTCAAGGATCATCTCTCTGAGTCGTATCGCTCGATTCCGAGCGTTGTGACTACCTATTGGTACATGTTGTACAGAATAGGCAGCGTTCATGGCAATTGCTAGACGCAACGCGAGTGTACGCACGCAAGACCGCACCCGGAACTGATTGCAGTCGCTTGTTATCGCGCTGCAAGTGCAGTCTCGCGTGTGTCTACTGTGTGTACTGAAATAGCGCGCATATGATGGTATACGTGGTGGTTGTGATTATTAGCGATTATTTATTTAATTCTGGTAATAAGTTCGTCGTCGCTCGGGATCGAACCCGTGACCTCCATAACGGAAGTCAAGCGCTCTAGCAACTAAGCTATCGCGACGACTCGGATCATACTTAAGCTTTATTCTTAATGCAGCTTTTTTGTCAGTTTCTGCGACTACAACAGTTGTCGCCGATGATGCGCTTGTTTATTACTCTTCACCTGGGAACTCCATAACTTGTTGAACATGCTTGAGGAGTTGGCTCTTTTCAGCGGTAGTGAACGGGAATACTTATTCAAGCTGTTTTTTCGACTTCAATTATCATTTGTGTTACTAAGAAACACGGTATTATCATATTCAATTATATCATCACTATAAAGTGTACCAACTATCAGTATCTTCGTGCAAAAATTACCGTTCCTCTTCAACGATTTTGGTTTTTTTGTGTATTTAGTACGTATATATATATGTAAACTCTGCACCTATTGCATTATTCCCAACAGACATACTAAAGCATAATCAATAAACAATTCTGTAAAAATTAGTGAAATGACTAAATACATACATATATATATATATATATATATATATATATATATATATATGTATGTATGTATAATAAAGAAGAATATGAAATAGTCGAGAAAATAAAAGAAACCATACGTAAAAGAAGGGTCTCGTTTTATGGCCATCTTAAATCGATGAAGCCAGAAAGAATAAACAAAAATGTATTCGATTTTTTTGATAAAAATCTGAATACAAGAACAGGTTGGTTTGTGGAAGTTAAAAAAGATTTAAACAAAATGAAGATAAAAGAAAAAGAAATTCAAGAGACAGACAAATATTTAGAAAAAATATAGCAATGTTCAAAATTTATGAAGAAAAACAGTAGAAAACTGGCAAAATATGGCCGGAGGAAAGAAAAGAAGAACCCCCGGCAGAGGATGAAAATTTATTGGCTGGAGAGGAAGGATCGTGCTTAAATTATTTTACGTGGTCCTTAGGTGGCCAAACTCGAAAATAATAATAATATTATATATATATATATATTATTGGCTACGCCATTTTCACGTCAGGGGTCATCAGGAAAAGTGTCTTGTTACGAAATTTGTCCCAAAAAAATGTCACAATTTTATGTGACGAAAAAATGTCTTAATTTCATAACATTATTTAAAATCGTGATAAACGGTCGTGTTATACGTGTTTTGTCAAGACAGTAGTTAAGTCTTGCTAGCACTTTATCAGTATCATATTTACAAGTGTCATATCGTTTTTCTTATCGTTATAGCCGTACTTCTTATCTACACAGTCGTACCGACTTAAACGACTACGAGCGTCTCTTATCAATCAGTGTGGCCACTTGTGCCGCACGTAATATCTTACGATGAGAAAAAACAAACCGCCTCCAATGCCGTCAAAAACCGTTCAGTCCAGTAGCAAGACAAAAAACCTTACCACACCTACAACACCGTCGCAAGTCAAATTAAATATTTCCTTTAATAGTCTGCCTTATTTTTCCTTTAACTTCAGCGATCTCTGCCATCCTCCCAGAGTATTTATTTCGCCTACACTTACAAAATCTTTCCCTCCAGCTGTAATTAAACAGGAATTAGACAGTATTGTCAATTCCCTCTTTCCTTCTCATGTTACCATTTTCACTGATGGTTCTAAGGGGCCTGATGGGGTTGGTGCTTCTTTTATTCTTCCAGACTATAACTTCTCTGAATCCTTCTGTCTTCCTTCTTTCTGTTCCATATTTACAGCCGAGCTAATGGCTATTTTACGTTCCATTATTTTTATCTCCTCCAATCGTCTTTCTTCCCAGTTTCTGATCATATCCGACTCCATGAGTGCTCTTCAAGCCATCTCTTCTCCTCTTCCTAATCATTCCTGTGATTTTTCTATTCTCCGCATACGTTCTCTCATTTGGACTCTCTCTTCTCTCCATGGAATCCATGTTGACTTGCTGTGGGTTCCTGGTCATTCTGGCATCTCAGGTAATGAGAAGGCTGATTCTTTGGCTCGGGTTGCTGCTTCTTCTTCTACATTCTTCTTCAAAAAAATCCCATCCTCTAATCTCTTGTCTTTGTGTAAACATTTCCATCTCAGATTTTGGTCGAATATGTACCCTTCCTCCTTTTCTAATTGTCGCTCCTTTTATCTGTCAGTTCAGCCTAATCTTCCTTCAAATCCTTGGTTCCTTCTGTTTCCTTCACTTCCTCGCTCTGTTGTTGTCTCCATTGTGCGTTTGCGCTTAAACCATTCCTTGCTACCTTCCTCACGCTTTCGCCTCTCGTTGACCTCTTCCCCATGTTGTCCTCTCCATTCAAACGATGCGGTTGTTTGTGACACCGATCACGTGTTCTTTGAGTGCTCTGCTCTTTCGGTGGAGCGCTCGGCTCTATATTCCCACTTGCTTGGGCTGGGGCTCCCTGCTCTTTTTTGTGCTCGTTATATCCTGTCTTTTCCTTCTACACTTATTATCCCCTCCATTGTTTCCTTCTTATTAGCGATAGCTGATCGCCTCACTGTATAACTTTCGTTTTCCCTTAATTGTTTCTGGGTGAAGGTCCTCGGTTGACGAGCCCAATTAAAAAAAAAAAAAAAAAAAAAAAAAAAAAGAAACCACTACGCCGAAACCAGCCCCAACAGTTTCAAACGCTACTCAAAACAAACCCGTAAAAGAAGCAAGCTTCTCAAATATTGTTAAATCACCAAGATTTGAAAATGTTATAAGCTTCCCCACAGAGGAGCAAGCAATTGTTTACCCTATAATAGATAATACCACTAACGAAGAGTATTTACTAGAATTAAGCAAATTAGTTCCACCAACCAAAATAACATTTCTATCCCGAATGTCAAACAGTAGGATGTGTTTTTATTTCGACTCGGTCAAAACAGCCGATGAATTCATCGTAAATCACGGTGAAATCAGAATCAAAAACAGAACAATAAAAGCCCGACCATTAATTAATCCAGTTAGAAAGCTGCTCATCTCCAACGTTTCGCCAGTTATTCGTCACCAAGTAATCGAAAATGTGCTCACGGAGCAAATCGGACTGAAACTGTCCTCACCATTAGCATTCGTCAAAGCTGGGCTCGCACAGCCAGCATTTCAACATATCTGCAGCTTTCGACGCACAGTATTATATGCACAAGAAAATGATCAGCAGTACATCCCGGACTCCATTACAATAAACTATAAAGAAAAAGATTACAGAATATTCTTGGCAACAGATAAAAATATGCTCTGCTTCATCTGCAAAAAAACCGGACACCCGGCAAAGAAATGTCCAACGCAACTTAAAGGTACCGATTTAGAAACTTCAGTAATTACAGAACTCGATAGCAACTCAACAGAAGACAGAGCAGAAGCAGAACAACATAATTCGTCTATGATAGGTGAACACTCAAGTAGCGAATTCGCATCGGACGGAAAAATAAACAGAACACAACTGAAAAGGCAGGCGTCTTCAACTAATGGTACATCCTCTGAACCAGAAAATCCTCAAATTGAACCTGAAATGCCATCGCAATTCGTTATTGACGGCACCGCAGTACAGTCAGACAACACTATAAATACAGAAAACAAAATCAAAGGGAGTAGAAAAAAAAAACTAAATTAGATAATGAAGCTACTCAGTTGAGCTTAAACACCGACGAAATAAAATTGATACAGGAACA
Organism: Icerya purchasi; assembly: GCA_039619475.1. Lineage (NCBI taxonomy): Eukaryota > Metazoa > Arthropoda > Insecta > Hemiptera > Monophlebidae > Icerya > Icerya purchasi. The sequence continues at coordinate 418,072,554 of CM077116.1, forward strand.
ACTTGAAGCATTAAGATTATCTGATCCCAGTATCTGCCCAATAACCACTACCGACTTTGTAGGGCCTTAAAACCGAAAAGGATAAAATTGGATATGTTAAATCATACACCCCTCACCTCACAGGAATTATCGGTATGGTAGAAGAAATACGTCCCCATATAAACAGTGACGCAAAAAGATCGCTAACCTGGCTTCTAAAAAAATTAAAAGCCGCTGTTGAACTACAAAGTCAGTCTACTTCCGATACGGACTATACAGATTACAACCCAGACAACGACGAAATTGACATGTAAACATACACAATTAACTTTCAACAATGCTCAATATTATATCTTGGAATCTAAACAGCATCTTATCCAAACTGCCTTACCTTCAAATGCTCATTCACGATTTAGACCCAGCTGTAATATGCTTGCAAGAAACAAAACTAAACAGTAGACACAATATTAATTTAAAAGACTACATCATAAAAAGGAAGGACTTCTCAGCACCAGGTAACGCAAAAGGAGGAGTGTTAATCGCCATACACAGTAATATCAAAAATGAAGAAATAAGTATACAGACTCATTATCAAGCGATCGCAGTAAAACTGCATATAAACACACCAGTAACCATATGCATTATCTATTTACACGAAAATGATCCACTGCGCCTCGAGGACCTGAAAGAGATAGCTGACCAACTCCCTAGTCCATACATAATAACAGGGGACTTTAATTGTCACAATACCATCTGGGGATCCAAAGTTACGAACAGCAGAGGTCAAATCGTAGAAAAGCTCCTTTCAGACTCGAACATAAGCCTTTTAAACACAGGTGATGCAACTAGATTCAACGTTTACAATGGCTCCACATCCGCTATAGATTTGACCTTATGTAGCTCCACTATTAACCACTTACTACAGTGGCAGATCAGTAAAAAACTCTACGGAAGCGATCACTTTCCCCAAATTATAAATTTCTCTACGAAGTACCACAGACGACATGATTGGTACCCCAATTGGTTAATTAATAAAGCTGACTGGAGTAGTTTTATTAATGATTTAAATTTCGCAGATATAGAAAACACCACCAATCCGAGCACGCTAAACAATAAAATAACTCAAAAAATCCTATTATCGGCTGATCTACATGTACCAAAAAGCAGTTCAAATCATAAAAAACGGAGAGTTCCCTGGTGGAATGAAGCATGCAAATGTACTATACAAAGAAAGAATAAATTGCTAAGTAGATATAAGCGTTTCCCAACCTATGAAAATCTCATACTGTTCAATAAAGCCAGAGCTCTGGCCAGGCGAACTGTAATACAGAGGAAAAAAGAAGTCTGGAGAAACTTCGTTTCCAGTATAAACTCGAATACTCCGATAACGCTACTGTGGGATAAGATTAGGAAAATAACAAATAACAATAATATCAGCCATATAACTACAATTAGAGCCTCATCCGGCGAGTTGGTACATGACAGTAATAGAATCGCAGAAATAATGGCAGATCAGTACTGTAAAACGAACAACGTTCAGATATGCAACATCTCATATGCGAACCCCAATTTCGACTCAGACATCGTTGAGCCATACAACGTAGATATTACATATCACGAAGTTTACTCAACCATAAACAATTTAAAAAATTCAGCAGCAGGCCCAGACCGATTACATCCAGAGATGTTAAAACACCTAGAGGAACCTATATTACAATATATTTGTAACCTATTCAATCAAATTTGGAAATCGAACATTTTTCCAGACGTATGGAGAGAAACAAATATCATACCAATCCTAAAACATAACAAGAACCAACATGATCCTGTGAGCTACAGGCCTATATCCTTGTCCTGTGTTTTATGCAAAGTAATGGAGAAAATTGTTGGTAGCAGATTAATGTGGATCGCGGAAAATAAGAAAATCCTAGATAATTTACAAAACGGATTCAGAAAAGGGCGCTCTACGGTTGATAACCTAATACATCTACAACAAGAAATCCAGGATGGTTTCGCTTTACGCCAACACACCTTAAGCGTCTTCTTTGACATAGAAAAGGCGTTTGATCACGTATCGCCCGGTTCCATACTAAGTACGCTTTACAGTAGCGGGTTTCGAGGCAACCTACCGAAATTTATCCGCTCCTTTTTAACGAACAGAAAATTCAAAGTTAGAGTAGGTAATTCATTATCGTCTGGAAAAAGCCAAATAACAGGAGTCCCTCAAGGTTCTGTATTGAGCCCATTACTGTTTATACTTGCATTGTCCGACTTGAAAGAACATATTAACGCTCCGGTAAAGTATTCCATATACGCAGATGATTTAGTCATTTATATTAGAGGTAGTGATATAGCAGAGTTAGAAACAACTCTTCAACGAAACATCGCCCGAATCGAGAAGTGGGCAGTTACAAAAAATATTCGCTTTTCTTCACAAAAGACGTTTGCAGTATGTTTCTCTAGAAACAATTTAAATTCTCGGCCTATCCTGCTAAAACTGAATCAAGAGTATATACAGAATAAAGAGCAAACAAAATTTCTTGGCCTAATATTCGACAAAAAACTCAGCTGGAAGCCCCATGTAGAGCATATAAAAACAAAATGTATGAACGCACTCAAACTACTAAAGACACTGCACCACAAATCGTGGGGTTCAGACAGGCGAACACTACTGCGGTTGTATGGCACGCACGTGCGATCAATAATAGAATACGGCGCTGTAATATACGGTGCGGCAACGCGTAAAGTCATCAGAAAATTGGACATTATACAAAACCAAGCACTATTCATCTCGGAGCCTTCTGCACAAGCCCGGTTATAAGCTTACACATCGAAAGCAACACAGCAACGTTAAAAGATCGTCGAACTATGATAGCACTCAAATATTATTTTAAACTCAGCATGAACAAGACACATCCTAATTACTACAAAACTTTTCACTCAAATCTGGAAAAGCTGTACTCCAAAAACAATGAAGCATTGGGTCTACGGTGCAAGAATCTTATTCGCCAGCTCAATCTAGCTCCCATAACACTGAACTTGCCTAATCTACCGAGTCCGCCATAGCAAAAAGTCAAAACTGGCCGAGATAAATATCTAATAGCAATTACAGATCACATAAGAGATTCGTTAGAACTAGCTAATCAAGAGCACTGGGCGAGGCTAAGCGGCAATAAGCTACGTCAGATCAAACCTCAAATCGGAACCTGGACAACATCGTACCGTACAAATAGACGAGAGGAAGTTGCTCTAGCGAGGATACGAATCGGTCACACTAGGCTAACGCACGGCCCACTGATCAATGGAGAAACGCGAGCGTTGTGTCCTTTCTGCCAGCTCTTTGCTACAGCGATAGGACATATAATCACAGAGTGCCAACATTTCGATCGACAAAGGAACGAGGCGTCAATAACCGGTCTAAGCATAGAAGAAGTATTACAGGACAGTGAGGATATAATCCAGAAATTAATACATTTTTTAAAGATCGCAAATGTATTCAATTTAATATAATTAAAACGTACTAATATGTAATAATAGTTATTTTTGAATTGTTTTTATAATTTCCATTTTGTATCGTGGACGCAAATGACCACAGTAGTCGAGCGTCATTAAATAAATATATATATATAATAATAAAAGTTAAATGTTAGGATAGGATACGTTGTTGTAAATAAAGATTTTTTTTTGTCCAACCGCGTAGCCAATGAAAAAGTTCATGAATTATAGAAGAACTAGACCTGGGGGTGAAGGGGGCTTGCTTCCTTCCGAGTCCCGAAGGGCCGAGTTTATATATATATATATATATATAAATCTAAACAAAGAGGTGTTGTGCTTAGCAATTGTTTATTTATTGCTAGTGACAATTGAAATGTTTAAGACACCGAAGTGTGTTTAGGAAATTAATATACAAAACTGGTTTGCCAATCGAATAAAGGAAAAATTTATTTACTGTATTGCAAACGCACGGTAGCTTTTGGTATTATTTCACACGATTTTACCAGTTGCCTAACGAATTTAATTTTCTTTTATATACATCTATATGCTTTCCTGCTAATTTAATCTATTTATGGGAATTCCTTGGTGGCCAGATGGTTTCGCACCAGGCCAGAAAAAGAAAATAGAAAAAAATTAACAGAGTACATTTAGAAAAGTATTAGAAAACGGTTGTTAATTTCGGTTCGAAAAATACGTGAATTTCACTCCTTCGCTATCCCGCTTCACATTATCTTCTCGTACACCCGGCACTTAGTTCTCAGTCTGCGTTTCTTTCCATTCCGTTCAGTCGTCGTTTTGCTGTTTTCTTAATTAGATGAAGAATTTCTTTTACCCCGCTTCTCGCTTTCGTTTTTCTTTATCACCTTCTCCTTTCTCTCCCATCCATAACTCTAATTCTCCTTCTGAATGCGACGCAAACCATGTTTTCTTCGCACGTTCGGCTCTTAGTAACGAACGTTCCCTTTTGTATTTCTTCGCTCTTGGCTTTCCGGCTCCTTGCAGTTCTTTTTTTATCTTGTCCATCCTATCTCCATCAATAATTGCCTTACTTCATTCCTTTATTCTTTCTGTCTCCTATCGTCCCAGTATCTAATTTCTTAGCATAATACATTCAAATGGTTGGTTCAAAGCCACAAAGAAAAGCAACAAATAAAGTACTCCTTCACTCGGTATAAACATGTAGGTCGTAAAAAAAAATCGAATATTTCTTTTTTAGTAAAATCGTTAATTCATCGGTAATTTTCGTTCTAATGTATATTATCTGTCAGATACATGCCGGTTCATTATGTAAGAAATATTCTTTAAAACTTTCACTGACTAATTTTACTCAACCTCGGGACTTCCATTTCCAAAATACTGAGCTTAATGAAAAATTTAAGTAATTAATATGTTTAAGATAGTTCTAAAAGTGAGGACTGCATCAATTTTCACATCCGTGCAATTCCAACAAAGAATAAACGGATTATAAAAAACCGTAATTTTAATTCTTTGTTTAATTTGAAAATTCATACTTTTCGAAAGGAGTGTTTTTTTTGGAAAAATTTAAATCATTTTACAACCACTTCATTGCAGAAATATCCCTTATAAAATTGTAGTTTGCCATTATCATCATGCATTTGTAAATATTTTCCAATATACATATTATTTTGTAATAGAATCATCCCGCACCACATTTATCGGGAATTGCGTAGTTTCTAGGATATTAACATACACAAACGGACAGCGACCGGTGCAATTTTCGACTTTTATTTAGGTGTGTACTAGCTGTTACTAGTTTAAATATTTCATTGTTTCTCTGATTAAAGATTTATTTTCTCTGTTCACTTTTCTTTTGGGACGTATTGCTAACATTAATAATTGAAACAAACTTTAAGTACATTCCGTAACGACCAATTATAGTAGCCGGAAAGTATTTAACATTTGAATAAGTAAATATTTTCAGTATTAAAAATGTTTTAGGTTTTGAATTGTTTAGCCGGTTTCTTGAAGCTCAGTGAACAGTCGGCTAAATACCTAAACAGTTTATAGAAAATCGATGTTTAGGGTGAGCATGGAATGACGGAAAAGTACAATCGGACTTTCAAAAATGATCCCGAATATGTATTTCGTTAAAGAGGGTACAAATTTACAGTCGAAGCCGCAAAAAACAGCTTTATAACATGAACATAGTACCGAACTATTGCAAAGTCGTAAGTATTAATTACGTTAAATAATTTTTTTTTAATGATATTTATTCATTTTTTAAAAATATTTGGATGCATAGTTTTCATAAAAAAGGCAGTTAAAAGAAGTACCGACTTCAAGATTTACCCTATGCGTTTAATAAAAATACACTAAAAAGTAAAAAATAATGATTTGATAAAAAGTAATAAGTATATTTCAGAGTAATATACATAAGAATGTTATGAAATTCTTAAACAATAATTAACCTTCTGAAGTTGACACGAAATTCAAATTATAACAATACTGAAAAACGATTTAATGAATTTAACAACGAAATTGCTCATTTAAAACCAACTATTGGAGGAATATGTAATGCGTCTTTTTTTACAATTTTGAATGTGTAAATATTTTTGTGTCACAATATGGACAGACCAACCTAAAATGATGCTATTTTCGGTACCGCACAAAGCTATTCGTTTAAGAATATAATATTTCAACTACGCCAGTGATGAGCTTGTAAATTGGGCTTTGAGAATTTCAAATTAATTATATTTATCCGGATCCACATTTCTTTAGATAGCTGTTGGTAATACTTTCACGACTATCGTCATTTTAATTTTACAATTTTAGGATGTAACCGAAATTATAGAATGACTCTGAAACATGTCGGTTTTCGTAAATTTAATAATTTCATAATATATGGTCGGTGAATTATTATGTATTTTATGTTTTGCATTTTTATATTCATTTGAACATTGTATATTTCTCCTGTATTCTAATGAAAATATCTCGGCTTATTTTCCTCTGGTTACACTAAGCCAAGAAAAATTATATTTCGAACGACACTCCTTTTTTTAACGTTATCTAATCACTTCTCTGTAGTCGTTCGCCGGTACTCATCGGTTCTCATATGGGACCGACATCGACCATACAGTTTCTTATAAACAAAGGCTATCATTGGAATCAGTCCTTACGATCGGAAGATATAATCAGTAACGCAAAAAGGTATAATGCTTCCACATCAGTGATAAGCTCGCAAATGACGCTATAGCAATTTCAGATTTTTTTTTCCCTCTATTTGAATCTATATTTATCACATTCGATAATACTTTCATTTTTCCTCCTAAGAATTAGTTTTTTTCCAACTTACGAAAATTTATATTTCAAGTCGATCACTATTAAAAGCTTGTCGTCGCGATAGCCGCCCTGTTGCTAGAGCGCTTCGCTTCCGTTACGAAAATCTCGGGTTTCATCTCGGGCTACGACAAAAGTTATTACGAAAAAAAAATTAAATAAAAAATACAAGTTAATTCGAGCGGAAAGTAATGGCACATCACCTTGTAGGACATCATATGCTCGCTAGGTCAGTACACAGCAGACACACACGGGACTGCACTTCTTTATATGCCGATATAAATCAAACGATTACTAATATCAGTTCCGAATATAGTCTTGCGTGTGTCACTCGAGTTGCATATAATAATTGCCTAATACATAACCTATATACCTCTGTACAGCTTGACCAACAACCGAGAAATGCTGACTGAAAACTTATCTAAAGGAACCCACCCCAGTTTTTCACGTCTTTTGATGACGGAAAGGACAGTATGAAGAGAAAAGTAACGAAAAATAAAAACACGAGGAAAATTATAATAGAGTATGGCTAAAATGCAAACGAATAATGGATACAACAATAGAATGACGAAGTTAAGGGAAGAAAAAGATCCACGGATTTGCAAGAATAATCTTCTCGGATGAAGGAACAGTTATTAGAACAAGAGAAAGCGTACACATCCGATCAAAACCTAAGATGAAAATTTTTACACAGCAGAAAGAGATTAGCGAATGGGGTTTTTCTTGAGAAAGCAGGTGGGAAGAAGCAACAGCCTGAGCCAAAAAATTCGCCACTCTATAACCAAAAAAAGCCCGAATGGTTAGGAACCCGCAGTAAATGCCATTATAAATGAAATCGAGGGAAAGCAGAATGTAGATAAGAGAACGTATGCGGAGAATAATAAAATAATAGAAAATTGATCAGATAGAGGTGAAACGATGGCCTGAAGGGTGTTTTGATCGTCGATATTCATCGGTGTTTACCACTGACCGCTGTCGTCGCGATAGCCTAGTTGCTAGAGCGCTTGACTTCCGATACGGAGGTCACGGGTTCGATCCCGAGCGACGGCAGAACTTGTAATAAATAATTGCTAATAATCACGTGGAAGGTAATGGCAAAACCACTACGTACACCATCATATGCGCGCTAGGTCAGTACAGAAGAAACACACACGGGACTGCACTTGTATACCGACAAATCAAACATTTACAATCAGTTCCGAATGAAGTCTTGCGCGTGTACACATTCGTACTGCATATAACAATTGCCTAGTACACTATGCCTGTGTCTGTACAGCTGAGATGTACAATTAGGTTGCCCACCAAAACCGATAAGGTTGAGGAGAGGAAGAAGAAGAAGATCACTGGCCGCTATACTTTTGAATGAAAAAAGAATTATTAAAATCGGTAAACAATCTATGCGGGAACAAACATAAAAAAGAAATACGACTAATATGTGTAACCTCCTCTTTTTAAAGTCAGTAAAAAGTAAGTTCAATTGGAATATTTTAGAAATTTAAATTACAGAGAAACTGTTAAAGAATCCTGCAACAGCGGTTTAAATATTTTCTGCACCGGAAATATTATTTACTTTTAAATTTAGATTCTATTGTAGTTTACTGCTTCGGAATGTGTTTAATTTGTTTTCATTATTGTCTAATATACCAAAAAAAAAAGAAAAACTGAATAGAGGAAATAAATCTTTAACGGAAATATTGCGTTTGCGTAAAAAGAGGAAAAATGAAAGATTTAAACAAATATTAATACGCTGACAAAATTGCGGGCCATTGCTAGTATATATACATGTATGTGTGCGCATATGTACGTATGTATGTATCTATGTATATGTGTATGTACACACACACATTGTATATATATATAAATAAATGAAAGTCGGAATTTGTGCGCGTTAACCTCGCGAGTTACCAAGCTGATTTTGTTCTGATTTTCACTAGTGGATAGAATGATTCCTGCGGGAGGTTTTAATGCATAGTTCATAAGTTTCTGGTGTTTTTGCAATGAAGTGAGAAAATAGAGAGATGAAATATATTCGATAAAATTTTTGAAAAGTTCCAATAAAATTTTTACCATTGTAAACATATAATATTCTGAATTTTTGGTCTAACAATAGGTAGAAAAAAAATGTTCTTTATTACGCTGATAAAAAATTGTATTAATTCCGCGGCATTAATAATATTTTGGGTAAAATTTAAAATATTAGAATCTGCGCGAGTACCGTTCATTATTGAACCGCGCTGAGAATGATTCTGCAACGGAGAAAGAACCTTTACATAAATTAGCTAATTAAAGTAAAAATTATTTATATTAAAGCCCATGGCAGCAAGCGGGTAAGTGGATGGACAGTTAATAGTATAGAAGTGTATGATACGAGTAAAATGAAATGGCGAAGAAGGAATAAAAATCCGGACAATTGTAAAAATAGAAACAGTGGAACCTCCAGAAATGATGTTGAGACGGTATATTAGGGATTTTTCGAGTCCAGGAATCGATTGGTATTGTTTTAAGAAAATTCTACGAAACATATTTGTAAAGGGAAGACGAACAATTTAGCGATAGAAAAAAAAGAGAAAAAAAATAAGAATCTAAAAATCATAAACCAGAAATATCATTACAGATTATTTTATGTCAGAAGTATTCATTGTTCAGAAGAAAAGTAAATATAATTAAATGAAAATACACAGGTCGCGCTGATTTGTCATATTATTTCGGCTCACGAATTTAATAGTAAATAAACAATAATAATTCGCCTATTGTTAAATAGAAAATTAAAATTTCGCGATGAAATAAATTTATTTACGATATTTATACAGCAGCGAGTTCATAATGATAAATATTACACTAAAATACGCATTTAAAATCGAAAAAAATAAGTTAACGTATGTAATTGTAATTTTCGTTTTATGTATTATTGTTTTACTTGAAAGTGTTTACGGAACTCAAGAGTATACTTTGATTCATCTGCAAATTTTGAAATAAATCTGGGCAACGTTCGGTCATTAGATGTGCTATAATATGTATATGTAGAAACTGATCTAACAGTCTTGACGAATTAAAAGTTTTTAAGAGGCAAAACTCGATTGATAATTTTTATCTTCGAGAAAATTCTATTAACGGAATAAATTTTAGAAACGAGCCGATCAGTATTTTAGTGATTACTATATATAGTGAGTTTACTTAAAGTGATAAAAAGTAACACATTTATTTTTATTGCGGTAAATAGAAAATTAAAAAAGGATAACCGTTTGCGGAATTCATTCCTACGTCGACTTATTTGTAATTTTAAAACAGCTTTGAGCAAAAATCGATCACAAGGACCAACACTGATGATCTGACTATTTGATTCGTTCGTAAAACCGGAACTTCCGAAGTTTACTTAGTTCAAAAAATAATTTTCTATTTGAACTAAATTCGCTTATGTCAATTTAAATGCCGATAACCGGCAAAATATTTCAGGACCGGAATATTTTAAGAAAATTCATGTAATTTCAAAATTAACTTTACTAATTCAGCGCACGAATATAAATATAAATATAAATATAAAAATGACGCATTTTGCTTCAAAAATTAGTCGACTTCGGAAACTTAATCTTTATTTATTGCCGAAGTTACGCGGTACCGTTAAAAATCATTATTACCGTTGCGGCGGGCAGTTTGCTACTTTAAAAAGGCGAGAAAACGAAACGGCTTAATTTAAACACGACATCGCTGTTTGTAAATCCCATTCATATTTTTAGTAGCGTTATAGCTTTCAGTTCGCAACTGCTTTCTTTTATGAACTAATACCAGGTTTTAACAACGGTGAAAGTATTAAGTAAATAATCAAATAAAATAGAACTCTTTTTACGACAAGTTCCGCGATAAGTTTTGACTATTTCGTTTCAGTTCATTGCGGAGTTACGTGATCTTGATGATCTAGCTGCGTCACGCACGTTACAGTTCACTGCGGCTTATATTTTACACTTGCTCCTTTCTTTTCACTCCTTGAATGTTTTTCATCTTCAACTTTTAAGTTTCGATTCCGCCGCCATTTATTTGGCCAGCTCTGATGGTCGTAATATTTTTTTTGGAATTGGAAATATTTCCAAGTCGTGCGGAATTCATATTGGCCATTTCAAACAGCCGCTTCTAATCAAATCACCATCGACGGGCGAAATTAGTACATACATACAGGCGCATTATTTAAATGGGATTTTCCAGGCAGTTTTTTGAAAAATCGTTCCGACCGATTTTCCAGCAGATACATGTACACGTAGCTGAAATATGTTCGGGACATGTTATGCTAACATAGAGACTTTAGAGTATTCAAATGCGTAAACAAGCACTAGAGGTGGTAGCGCGATAGCCTAGTGGTTAAGGTGCTTAGCTACGAAATCAGAGCTATCATGGGATTTCGGGAGTTGTTTTGTTCCGGATCGGAATCGCTGTCACATTTATACCTGATCTGAAATTGACTTATTGATTACACCAGAGAAATCTAAGAAAGTAAAGGGACGACCGAGAAAAACGAACTGGCCCCAGTATTCTCATTAGATCCATTAGGTCCTTAAGTACCATTATGGAAAGCTTAACTTCACAATCCATGATACCCCCTATCAAGAATATATAGGACTTATTTTACTTTACTTTAAACAACTACTAAGGAAAACTCATTCGAAGTATATTTGAATTACAAACAGTCCATTTGAAGCAAACGATTGAATTGGTCAACGTAATTGCATGGTGGAAGCCTAGCATAATTCGTAAGTAAAGATAAAGTTCGTCTCATACCTTTGGTAGAGCGTAGAGCGTTAGGGATTGTGAAGTTATGGTTCACAGAATACCAAGCTCAACGACCCTGACGAATATCGGGAAACCCTCCGAGCGGTCTTTACCTTTGCAGATTTCTCTGGTATTTCAGTTTTAGATTAGGCATATACCTGAGAGCGATAGGGCGTGATTACTTCAAAACTTACGCTCTGTAGTGTACGATTTTTTTAAATCTCATTCATTGAAAAGTGTAGTATATTATTTTCTCTACCATAGTTTACACCGAAGGGGAGAACAAACACCGGTTGTTTGTTTAAAATGTGAAATTAGTTTTATTCCTCTCCGTGATCTTTTTTTTTTATTTATTGAATTATTTATTTTTATTATTTTTTTTTTTTTCGAATTATCATAGAACGACTCAACTGCGCCAGTTCGACAGAACTGGTTTCTTGATAGTTGTGAAAAAGATAGATTTGAGTAACTACGTTCACTTGTGCTGAACGAAGCGAAGAAAACTGAAATGAAATGTTTTTATTGGCAAAGTAGCAAGGCGCAGTTTTATATAACAAAGAAAAAACACATTCGATTTCAACAGCTAACGGACTTCTATACCATTTGGTAGCAACAAGGCAGGATATTTTTTCGGGCAAGAAAGATGGGCCATATTTTGGTATTCCGCAATTTCGGAGAGTAGAAAATAATCGAATGCAATGAATCAAATGATATTGCACATACGGTTACGTTGAATTCATATTTGAATAAGATAAACTAAACAACCGTTCGTTCGCTTTGTGTATGGTTTGCGTACGCGCTTTTCCCCAGTAATTTTATTAATTCCGCAATTTCTTTCTTCCACGATAATTTCTATATATTTATTTCCGATATTTTTCCCGCTATTCGCTTCTATTTTCACATTTTTTCTTTCCTTACCTTACTGATTTTATTTCTCGTTCTTTTCTACTGTTATTCTAAAACTCTTTTTAAACAGTCCTTTTTAGGACTCGCAATGTTGATAAGTTCGTTAATTACCCGTTTGTTTCCCTCAATAAAAAAAGTCGCTGGAAAATTAATTGTTTTCCGGTATGTGGAAAATTTTGTTACATACCGATTATTTTATATTACATTGAAATCAGATCTGAAATTTTTAAATGATCCGGTAAATGTACTAGATAAAATTATTTTACATTTAATACATCACGTTAGAATTACGAAATCGGTTATGAATAGACTGTTCTTTTTTTGCAATAATTTCTGAGATGTAAATTAACATTCGCGAGTGCGGTTAATTTCGTAGCAGATTATAAACGGTAAAAATCGTTATAACTTATATTTATAAAACTCTGCCAATATCGTTGTGCATTTAGAAAACTGTGTATTATGCATGATCGAAGCACACTTATTTCGATGGAAGAGCGGTCACTGCGTGCTATTTTCTTTCTTTTAATCTTCGTTTATGGCTAACCGTTACTGTTCTCATTTGGATTTTATTAATATACAGACTATTCAAATTTGAACCTGAGTAAAACCCTTTCGTGCTGTATGATGTGAACATCTTCAACGAACGAAATATTTGAATCATCATGCGCGGTTATATTTAAAGCTGCTGTAATTATACGAAGAACACTTTAGATTGCTTATTACATATATTCCCATTTAACTTCAAACCATACCTCCTCCATATTGGTTAAATGATAGTGTTTTTTATGGATGGATCTTTTTAAGCAAAGACTTAAATAGGGGGTACAACGGTCTGGCCCGTACAACCAATTTTCGGCGGCTCTGAACAACGTGAACCTGCCAAGTAATTCTTCACCGATGATCCAGATACCATGCTTAAGTAGTTCACGAAATCCGACTGTTGTATTTCAAAGTTATTTATATTTAAGCTGGGACGTATAATGAGTTTATCTGTTAACGTAACATGCTGACATGTCTAATTGTTGAATTTGATATTTTAGTTATTCGCCCACATTTCAATTCGATTTACATGCAATTGAACATTAACATCGGAAACGAGTGTATATACCATCGGCCACTGAAACCATTTGATTCGAGATTGATAAATCAGTGATATAGATTGAATCCCAGACTCGGCCAACAATACTACCCCGTGGAACTGAGACTGAGGTTTTTCTCTCGCTGGATTTTGTGTTATTTACAATAAAAAATTTCTACCGTAAAAGTAAAACCCGAAAAAATGAATACGAAGCAGAAAGCAGTAACTATTTGAATTTGGTACAGCAGCTCAGCACGCTAAATACGATCGAACGTCTGGGATACATTTAAAAAAACGGTAGAGCGTACGTCTGTCTTTTCCAATACCGTAGCGGCTGCCTCCACCAACCGGTGCAACTGCTGCATTGTGGAATGCTCAGTCTTGAACCCGAATTAATGATGAGAAATTACCTAGCGGTTAATAATAGACGCGTTCTTCTTAAAATTAGTTTTATTTCCTTTGGATTCCTGGCCATGCCGGAATCGAGGGAAATGAGTTGGTTGACTCATTCGCTCGATTATCTTCCTCTTCTGGCAGGTTTCTTCCTGCCTTCTCAGCTTCTAATATTACCCTTCTGTCTGCAGCTGCTCATTCCAAACTGTGATCTAACTCCTACGTCTCCTCATGCTCCAACCCGAACTTCTTTTTCTTGTCTATTCAACCTTCCCTTCCACGCTTTCCATGGTTTATTAACTTTCCTTCCATGCGCCGTTCCAATCTCTCTGTGATTTGCCGCCTGCGTTTTGGGCATAGTTTGCTCCCTTCCTCATTGTTCCGTTATTCTCTCGTGCCTTCTCCTTATTGTGCACCCTTCCAGCAATCAATGTATTTCTGATCCCGATCAAATAATGTTCAGTTGTTCGAACAAGCTTCTTTTTATTCCTTCCTCTTACAAACCGGTATTCCCGCTCCATACTGTGCTTCATTCATTCTCTCCGTTCCTTCTCCTTCGGTTATTTTAGCTTTTGATTCCTTTCTGTCGGCTATCTCTGATCGTGTAAGGATCTGAGTCTCGCTTTCCTCTCCGCTGTTCTTGGGCCAATGGACATGTTGACAAACCCATTAAAAAAAAAAAAAATTAGTTTTTCTAATACTTAAGATAGTGAGCTGAGAAGACTAGTGTGTTTGTAAGAAGATAGTGAAACCTGAGACTTGTTTTTGTTTTTAGAACTATTAAAATCGAGTTTAGAACTCGTTTGTTGTATATAAGTAGGAAGACAACTATAACTTGTCGGCTAATCCCATTTACATGGCGTACATTCAGCGGAATCTTCGATATCTCTGGAAAATTTATTTGTTTCATATTTACCTGCGCACCCAACATGGCAGATTGTGGTAATTGGCTGTACGGAAAAATAGTTGCCAACGTTTACACTACTTGGAAATCGAAGATTCCCCTCGGTACTTTAAAAATTACAATAATACTAATAAGCAGTCTATTTGTTTTAATCCCAAAAATTATACAAAACAACGGTGTTAGAATACACTATTATTTTTGTTTCGAAAGTATTAACAAAATGTGTTTCTATATGTCTATAAAAATAGATATTTTTTTATACTAGGTAATGTTTGTACGTTTCGGTGTAGTAGGTAATCTCTAAAATTACTCATTAGATTTCGAAAATTCTTTCACTAATGTTTAGAAAAGTTTTTCAGGCTCGACATAGACTATTATCCTGTTCAAATATAATGAGGTTTTTCGTGGCGGCCAATTTTTCATATTATCTCGTTAATCCCGTTAATCCGGTTAATCCCGTTAAAATAAAAGTCGACGAAAAAATTGTCGAGCGATGGATCACCACACTAATATTATAAAGATGTAATATATTATTTGTAAATTTGGATGTAGTAGGTAATCTCCGAAACTCAAAATTTATATGATTTTTGAATAATAAAATTACTTAGCTACGGAGAGGAATATAATTTTGTATATTCAGTTTCTACTGGTAATCGTTACAGTCACTAACTGAATTCCATGTGGGCGTAATTCTGACAAATAAAGTAATTTTTTAGAACCGTATTTCACGCGGGAAACGCCGCAGGTACAGCTAATTATTTCATATAAAGAATAATAAACTCGGAAAAGAAATACAGTTCACAGAATAAACTGCGATAATTATTATTAATTTCCATTTCTGCATAACATAAAATACCATGAACATTCAGAGCTCCTGTTACGAAATATTTAAATAATATATTTCTGATCATGTTTAATTTGTCTATTCGTTATAATAGAAAGCAACATTTAAAAAGTATTTGAACATTCGAAGAAGCTGATTACACATCGGTTTAACTTAAATCAGGCCGAAACGTTTTTTCTTTTTCGCGCTGCTGATTTTTAGGATTCCGTACTCATATAATGCACAGAATCCTAATAAGATGGTTCAGAAATGATAAAAGTATCAAATTAAAATACGTAAAACTCACGAATGGTTTCTCTTCAAAACTTCAAGATTGGATCATAAATTACAATTAAACTTCTATCCGTGACAATCTAGAACTTTAAACTAATAACCGATTAACCTGGCTGGCAAAAAACCCAAAAAAACTGTCGAGAATGTATAATATAGAATTCCAAACGACCTCAAAAATCACCCTTAAAATAATTCGTAACTCATTGTCAGATAACTCTTTAAAAGTTAAAGTCAAAATATATAAAACAAAACGCAAAAGCTATTTCATAAAACCTAGAAATTACGGTCAAAAACTGAAAAAAAAAAAAAAAAAAAAGTAGCTTGAGTAAAAGAATTGAGGAAACCAAAGCGTAACTCAAACATATGCATAAAGAACCGCTTTATACCTATAGCCGAATTTACAACTTTATATTCAAGCCCGTAAGATGCCGTCAGCTCAAAACATAAAAGATTTTTTTTTCCCGATCATCTGATATATCCATGGAAGAAAAATCACTATTTATCGCCGACCAAACTGTACTTTATTTCCTTGACGAAACTTTTGAATTTATCGAAAAGTTCAAGAAAGCACGAAAAGTGACGAGCTCTCCCTCTTTTCAACGCGAAGAATCAGATTTCTTTATTTTGAATTTAGCCATTACGTACATGTAAATATTATAGTTATATCTTTAACTTAACATACGAAATCCTCAGCGCATGAATCATCGTGCTTGACTGAAACATTGAAACTTGCTAATGACGTTGTCGATAAAAGCGGAATTCTCACGAGACAGCCATTTCAATTCAAAAACCTCAAGCGTCGTAGTTTGATCGAATCGGTATGTGAATCGTGAAAATTTCTAGGATATAAATTGCCGATGTATTATTAAAGGATGAAAGGGAGTAAATTCAGTATAAACTTAAAATTTATGTAAATTCATTTTACATGTAATTGGTAATGTGGTCTATTTTAATGTAATGGTAACAGTAACGTGTTTCGCAATTGTTAATTGAAATTAATAGAAACAAACATTCTCAAGGCTGCTGTTCACTAGTTCAGCAGCTTCTCAAGTTCTAGTTCCAGTTTTGTTTTGCCATCTGGTATTTATTATTACATATATGGTTTTACGTTTATAATTTAGCTGCGATTTAGTTATTATGTACTTGGCTAATATGACGTGACTAATCGCATTTCAACAGACCAGTATACTGTTCGCATTGCCATATTCTTCGTTATTTATCGCGGTAAAGGTAAATTCTAGTATTAAGAAGAATATTTTCATTACAAAATTTAAAATCAAGTAACAGCAACAACACATCATCACCTTTTCTCTAAATATGTATTAATTATAAAGTTATTCTTGCGCCCTGAAGTAATACTTAAAGCATTATGAAAAACTGTTATGAAACATACATTTGAAGTTGTAACAGAATTATTCAAAAAAAGAATGGCGTAATGAATTAAAATTTAATAGAACTACCAACCAGCGGGTCAAAACGGTGTTCACTTTTTCACCTCAGCGGATAGAATGATTTTTGAAAATTGTTATATGTAAGTTATATTTCGCGAAATAATCTTAAAAAGAAAATGTAATTTTTAGTTATGTATCGCTGGCAAACAATTATCCAGTAAGTTCAGAGAAGTTGTTCGTTTCGCATTACAATGCGTTTTTCAGTCGTTTGATTGAACTAAATTATTTAGTTATCTAAATGAATAATGCACATCTACATACATATATTTTAATTTATACTTTGACGACTCGCAGAACGATGTCTTGGTGGAGAGTTCGCGTATTTTAAATATAAAACATAATTATTTGATTAGTGAATATACCAACGTATTTGAGCTAGAAAGGTCACAGACAGTGTGATGCCAACACAGAAGGAAAAGAAATAATGAGATTAAGATGAATACAACGAATAGTAATAGTGGTTGAGTTATTCGAAACAAACACACCCGATGTGAAAATAGGTAATGTATTTATAGGAGGGAGTTTTAATAATAATAGTAATGAACACGGCCATCCTGATAACAATATTATCCAATCGGTATTATTGAATTATAACAATACTGAACATTTTAATATAAATGGATATGGTAGCAATAATAATATAAAATTCTCGGACAATGTGAAACGCAATAGTAGCTGTTGAACAATAAACATGTTTATAATATGCTTTTTACTTTTTTTGAACGTTTCGAGTTTATAGATTAGGGAATAATACAAGAAGAAAACACATATATTAACTCCCTTTCAGTTACGCATTTTTTCTTTTATTTTTTAATTTTAATATTAGTTCGTACGTGAATAAATAGACGATTCGTGCAAAATTTAACTACCCTTATTGTTTAAGTTGCAGATTATTTACCAATTGCTAATAGTGTGTAACGAATAGATTATTCACATTCAAAGTAAAATTATTTACTTTAAAATATCCAGTAAAATTAACGTATACATCCATTATAACATCTATATAACCCAGAAAACCAAACAAAATTATACGTAAAATATCCCATAAATGTAAATTTACTTCAAAAATTATCGTACCTTATTCCTGTTGCACAAAATTTTTAAGCAACGAAGGAATATATAGTTTTTTAAACGCAAATGTGTTTTAAAAATAACATAAATATAATTATAATTTTTAAACCAAAAATTACGTGTACTGTTCGAAGTTTAGGAGTCAAAAATTATTGGCAAAATATTTTTTTTTCCTTTTTAATCGTCAGTTCCTTCATTACTTCCTTCTCTATCATAGAATTTTTTGTCAACCTCTTCGTAGTTGATAACTTTATAAAACTTACATACATAAATAACTAAATATATGCTTCAACTCAAAACGACAAAAAAGCAATTACTAAAATAGTTTGCCTGTACAAATAACGATATATTTGATTTTTTTCACGAAACTTTCTGTTCTTACTCCTTCAAATGTAGAGTTTCCTCATCTTCGCTACTACTACTTTCCAAATTTTCAATATCTAATAATTCTGAAATTCGCAAATATCTTTGTTGTTAATCTTCGACATTTTGCAGTCAAATTTTACTCATGTAACACCTGTTACCGATTAGTAGCACCAAATTTTAGATAAATCTCGATATAATCCACAGTGAAATGCGTATATGTGTGATCCGCCCCAAGAAAAAAGTCTTGTCGTTAAAATCATGTTTTTCAGGAACAATCAATTTAAGTTTTAAAAATGTATAGCTCTGGTTCAGTGCAAGATATCGTTTTAATAAAAAAAAGTACTTTTGAGATTTTTAATCATCGTATCAGCGGTGTCGCAGTGAGGAGCAAAAAATGACTAAAATTAAATTATCATGATAATTTTTTTCAACTTGGTAATATTGGGGGGTATTTTGACGTGCTGAATTTGAAAATCGCATTTAAAATACCGTAGGTCAAGTGGTTCTTTTCCTATGACGGATAAAAGCCACGAAAACTCTATTAAAATCATACTAAAAAGCATCAATCTTGATTAATTGAGCTACATTTCTTCTATATTTGTGTTTTTGTGTGCGACAGACACAGAACTCGTTGAAACTGATTGTTGTGTTTTCGTTTGGTCTACGTAGTTGACGTAAGTATCGTAGGATAAACTTCGTGCACGTTCGGAAGGGGGTGTTTTCACAAGAATGTTTGTATCTAATACCGGTAAAGGTGATATCTGTAACTGTCCATATCTCATTCAATTTTGAAGGTAGAAAGGTTTGACCAATTCCAGTGGAAAGAGGAAGGTCTGAAGTGTCAGAAACCAGAAAAACCTAAAAATCGAAAATTAACGATAAGCCTTTTTTTTGGGGCAGGGTCAGTAAATAAATCGCATTTACCTACTTTTTTAATTTAAAAATTAAAAAAAAAAAAGATCAATAAACCTTAATTAATACATAGAAAAGCTACATAAAAATTTAAAAAAACATCAACTCTAATTATATGACAAGCCGTTACTTTTAAATGTGAACAGGTAATCTTAACTTTATTAACCTTTAATTTTAGTTTTATTATTATTATTATTATTATTATTATTATTATTATTATTATTAATCGATAGAGCAGCCTATTAGCATTTAGAAACATATTGTTTTTCTAATAATACTTAAAAATGAATACTAGCAGTTGGTAATATTAGGGTTAAGGGAAATCGTTCCAATATAGTATTGATATGCTACCAATGTTTACATTACGAGTATAGTATTCAGCTGATTAGCAAACACCATCGTCAAAAGTATCTATGGAATTATTACATCGATTTGATAATTAATATCAGTGTATTCAATTTCTTGCTGTAGACTGGTTCAATATGTAACGTTATTATTATTGACTCGGGAAACTAGATAAATAACCAACGCCAACACAAAAAAAAAAAAAAAAGAGCAAATAAATAAAAAATAAAATAAAAAAAGTACTTTTAATAACTTTACGAGATAAAAAGGCGTAAGCACGGTGCGGAAATCGCCTTCTCTATTATAATATTATAAAAACAATTTTGTAATGTAATTTCGAATTCTCTGTAGTTGAATGGAAGTTGAGCAACTTGAAGCATTTCGACAGATTGGAATAGATTAGAATAATTTTAAAGTTATATACAGTACAAAAAACACAACTGCAACAGACGGAAACGATTAATAACTTTTATATTTACGACTTAAATGAAAATTTATGTTTCTGAGGTGGTCGAAAAATATTTCCCCACGATATAAATGCTGCATCGCCTATATTGGATTATCCATAGAGAGACAACAATTTTAAACAACCGGAAAAAATCGAACCACCCACTAAAAGATGAAATCATAATAGAAATTAATCGACTTTCCGCAATTTCACCGCATTCTCTTATATAATGCTATAAAAATTTGCAGTCCACATATTGTAGGTTTTTCCGATGTGTATGTGTGTTGGTTTTTCAACGAAAGTGAAGTTTTTAATTTTACACCCGGTCTTTAGGATTCTGTACACATATGATATACGGAATCCTAATAAGATGGTACAGAAATGATAAAAGTATCAAATTAAAATACGCAAAACTCACGAAAGGTTTCTCTTAAAAACTTCAAGATTGGATCATAAATTACAATTAAACTTCTATCCGTGACAATCTAGAACTTTTAACTAATAACCGATTAGCCTGGCTGGCAAAAAACCCAAAAAACTGTCGAGAATGTATAATATAGAATTCCAAACGATCTCAAAAATCACCCTTAAAATAATTCAATAACTCGCAGCCAGATCTAACTTTTTAAAAGTTAAAATCGAAATATAAAATAAAACGCAGAAGCTCTTTCATAAAATCTGGAAATTACGGTCAAAAACTGAAAAAAAAAAAATAGCTTGAGTAAAAGAATTGAAGAAACCAAAACGTAACTCAAATATATGCATAAAGAACCGCTTTATAGGAAAACTATAGCCGAGCTTACAACTTTATATTCTGGTCCTCAGGGCGCGAAAGCTCAAAAATTTCGAAAAAAGTATTTCTTTTCCGAGCATGGTGGCTATTTGTCGGGATTGAAACCATATTTTATTTCCTTAACGAAACTTTCGAAGTTGTCGAAAAGTTCACAAAACTTGAAAAATGACGCTTCTCCCCGTTTGCGACGCGAGTGTTACAGTTAAAAATTTTGAACAAGATTAAAAATATGCGTATCCTCGTTTATTTCTACAATTTGACTAACCTTAAATATCAAAATTTTTGTAAAAAGTATTTTTTTCCCCGGCATATATGGGGTGTACTGATGAAAAGAACGCTTTTTGTCGGGGGAACGGATCCATATTTTATTTCCTTAATGAAACTTTCATGGTCGCCGAAAAGTTCAATAAAGCGCGAAAGATGACGTATCCCATTCTCTTTGCGGCGTGAAAAATCAGATAACTTTGGTTTTGAATTTTGAATTAGGTAAATGTAAATTATAGTTATCTTTTAACCGAACATTCCTCAACGCATGAAACATCATGCCTTGCCGGAACTGGTTTTAGCAAATGTTGACTATATTAGAAAATTGCGAGCACATCGTGTTCATTTCTCGGCTGTTAACAACGAATTTTAAAAGAATCCCCTTGCTTTATACCGATTATTATGATCTTAATGTAAATTTCGTATTTTATTAATTTGGAATAACAGAGACACACGCGCAAATAGTAACCTATTCAAAGCGATATGACAATGAAAAAAAAAAAAAAAAAGAAAAAAAAGAAACAAAAAAGAGACAGCACCGCTCCGCGAGTTCACATTATTTTTGCATCAAAATTATTACCCTTCTAACAAATTAGCCGTCTGAGAGCAATTTCGTAACATCGCAAACAACGGTATACATTTAGTGATAAGAGATGTTATCGCGTCAGACAAACTGGCAGCGGTAAACTGAACTGAAAAGAGCGATGCTGATCTACGTTGGCTAAGGAGAATCAGAGAATGCGTTCGCAAAGTGACAAAGACAACTAAGCCCGTACGAATAAAACGTGATGTAAAATTCTTAGACATTATTCGATACTAATGGAAGTAATCGACTTGAGCAAAAAGTAATAAAAATTAATAAAAACAACATAACCATAAAGTCAGGTTAATCGCAAGCTGTTATTATTTAACCTGTAATAATTGGTCGCGGTTGGTGGATTTTGTACGTTAGCAATTTTATAATGAATATCATTTTATAATGAGGGAAAATTAAACATTTTTCTCAAAGCGGATGTGATAAGAACAATAAAATGTTAGCTCATTCGACGATTAAGCCGAGCGCAGTTGCGTTCCGTGAATTTTTATATATTCAGAAAAAAGTTACAAACACACACACCCGTAGATACCGTGTCACTTTGCAAAAATATAAAGTTTGCTTCTAACTTTGTAACATAATCAACTCCTTAACGCTGTCGAATAATTTGCAACTTTCGCAGTGTTCCCTTCGCACCAGTAGGATGGATTTTAATTAATAAGGATTCTTTGATGTCGTTATATGGTTATTAAAACCGCGGTGCATCGAACTGAATGGAAAATTTAGTCGCGAAAACAACGTAAAGAAATCCTTCTACTTCACCGGCATTAGCAAAACATAATTACATTTCTAGACACTTTATAAAGTGCCCCACGCTAATATAAAACTGAACAATTTTTTTGCGACTTATTTCTGAATTTTACCGATATCACATGGTACTACAAACTTCTAATTTTTTAAATGTAGGTGAATACATCCTGTTTGTTAAAACTGTATAATAAAACAAACTTTAATAACAAACAATATGGAACAATAAATTAGATAAATACCTATTTAGAAACGTTTTCGGGCATAACCCATCATCAGCTAAAACTAACTTAAAGGAAAACTTAAAACATACTGAAGTGAATATAGGGAATACATGTGTATATATAGTAGATGTAAAGAGGAATAAACATAGCAGGTATAAAAATCAAAAGGTTAAAAATGCTAATAATTAATATAAAATATAAAATAAAACAAGAAGACAAAAAGTTAAATTTTTATATTAAACAGTGGATTATTATTATTAGGTGTTTGGTCATTCAAAATATTATTTTTATATTTATTTATATAATAATTTTCAGCAATGTTCATATTATTACCTTTGTGATAAGTGGCCAGGATGGTTACAGTATTTTCTATTGAATTTGGTTTATGTTTATTTTTAATTAAATGTTCTCTGCATAGGTTGATTTTTCTATTTCATTATTATTAAATTCTTTTATATGTTTTTTATATCTGCAATTATATAATATTTATAGAAAACAAACCACCACTGATAATATAATTCATAAAACATCAAACCACCCAAACCAACATAAATATGCTTACTTCATGACTGCAATAAATAGATCATTAACTACACCCATGAATATAAATAAAAAACAAATAGAAATTAATATATTAAAGACTTTGGCAAGAAATAATGGTTATGACGAACAAATAATAGATAAATTAATTCACAAAATAAAATCAAAATCAAAATAT
Organism: Icerya purchasi; assembly: GCA_039619475.1. Lineage (NCBI taxonomy): Eukaryota > Metazoa > Arthropoda > Insecta > Hemiptera > Monophlebidae > Icerya > Icerya purchasi. The sequence continues at coordinate 418,096,415 of CM077116.1, forward strand.
ATACAAAAATTAAGAGTCAATAATGCTACTAACAATAAAGGATGGATAACATTCACATTTATAAACAATAACATATACAAATTAACCAATTTATTCAAAAAACAAGGTTTAAATGTAGAGTTCAAAACTAAAAATAATTTAAAATATAAAATAAACACCTTAAATTTAAAAAATAATAATATTTACGAAAATAGCGGTATATATAAAATAAATTGTACTGATTGTGAGAAATCATACATTGGTCAAACAGGACGAAAAATTAATTGCAGATATAAAGAACATATAAAAGCATTTAATAATAATGAAATAGAAAAATCAACCTATGCAGAGAACATTTAATTAAAAATAAACATAAACCAAATTCAATAGAAAATACTGTAACCAGCCTGGCCACTTATCACAAAGGTAATAATATGAACATTGCTGAAAATTATTATATAAATAAATATAAAAATAATATTTTGAATGACCAAACACCTAATAATAATAATCCACTGTTTAATATAAAAATTTAACTTTTTGTCTTCTTGTTTTATTTTATATTTTATATTAATTATTAGCATTTTTAACCTTTTGATTTTTATACCTGCTATGTTTATTCCTCTTTACATCTACTATATATACACATGTATTCCCTATATTCACTTCAGTATGTTTTAAGTTTTCCTTTAAGTTAGTTTTAGCTGATAATGGGTTATGCCCGAAAACGTTTCTAAATAGGTATTTATCTAATTTATTGTTCTATATTGTTTGTTATTAAAGTTTGTTTTATTATATTCTAATTTTTTGTTACTATTCGCGAAAAACATAATAAGTAACAATAATAATAATAATAGTAATCATTACCGCGTAGTTGGATTAATAAATGGGGTTAGGGATTTTTAGAGTAAGCATTTGCGGAATTGGAAAATTAAAAGTAACTGCACCGCTGAAATTAAAATTAGAAGTGGTTCCTATATTCCAAGAAGACTCGTTGCTTCCGCTGCTATATACAACGTTGATCCGATTAAAAACTACGTATAATAAGAACGTGAACAAATAAATCGCACATATTTAAAACTACATTTAAGACAGAACTGAGATCACATTTTAATGTAATCCGAATTTTCAATATTTACATTCAAATGGGAATTCGGGGTTGACGAATGTTATTTGTGGTAAAATTAAAGAAATTGAGAAAATGAAAATGGAAAACAGAAACTTAATCAATTTCACGTCACAATCATTTGCCATATCAGCTACTGATGGCCAATAGGCTAGCTTTCTAAAGCGGAAAAAAAGTATATAGGTATATAATTCAGTTTCTGTAGCACAGTGGATTTTTTCACTTAAGTTGGGACTGCGCATCGGAACTTTACATAAATTTCTCTTGCGCTAAGTAAAATTATTAGTGGTTGACGAGCTTAAAAAAAAAAACAATAATGGGAATTGAAAATATCTCGAAGATGCGGAGGCGAATGCTACTTTACATTTAAAAAAAAAAATTGAACAGTCATAAAACCTCCAGTAGTAGTATGTAGAGTATACATTGATGATCTTAATATATCTCTATCTTCTGATAAGCCTTCTCTAGCTAAATCCTCATTACAAAAAGCAATTGATAAACTTATTTAAGTGGTCTGAGAACAGCGGATTAGTGTTTTCCAGTTAAAAATCTATATGTGTTGATTTCCATCGAAAACGCCTAACTCAAAACCAAATACAACTCTGTTCCTAAAACTCCAGTTGAAATCATTAGCAACCTTCCTGGCTGTGCCGCTAGATCCCTCGTTGACATGGAGATACCATGTAACTAACCGAAAGTTAAAATGCTATCATTCCTTAAATACATAATGAAATTTCTATCCAACCGCAATTTCATAATATCCATCCAAAACTACGACTAAACGCGTATACAATACATTAATATTCAGTAAAATAAATTATGCATGTCGAGTGTACTCGTCAGCAAATAAATCCGTATTAAAGATACTTGATCTAGTACAAAACTCAACTTGGGAGCACACCGTACTTCACCTTTATCCAGTTTTTGTTCATTTACGTGCCCAACATTACCGCCAAAATACAGTCGCTCGTTACATAGTTTATTAAAGTGTTCGGTAGAAAAGAAAATTGTTTACCCCTTCAAACCTGCTTTCTCCAACGATGTACTCCCAAAAGTAAACAAAATGCCACGCAAATATAATTTTCCCCTTCCGTGCCTCCCGGCGAAAACTAATAGGTCACCACTGCTTCCACCACGGAACCAGTACTCAGTAAAGATAAATATATCACTATTAGAGTACACTAAACTAACAAACATCTGCAGAAGATCTCAAACAGAAGGCAATTGAGCTAATTAACAGATACGAAGGTTTCACAAAATCGTATACAAACGGATCTAAGCCGTGTACAAGTAAATTGTCACCATGAGCGTGCGCTTACGATATTGATGGTGTTCTAGTAGGAGTCCGTTTAAATGATGCTTATTCGGCACTGGATGGAGAAAAGTTTGCAATTCTGCTCTGCCTCCAGGAGTACCACACACTTCTAAAGCTCAACGGAAAAAGATACCGGCTATTACAGATTCTCTGATTACCATACGATGTCTACAACATAATAATAAAGCAGAAAAATCAATCGCGCAAAAAATTCAACGGATTCTGCTATTGCTAGACGGACTACCAGATCGAGTTTCTCTGTGGGTCCCTGCGCATACTCAGATCCCGGCGAATGAGCGCGCGAATCGAGAAGCTCGGTCTGCTATGTTATCCTCGATTCTGCATGAATTTCAAGGTCCCGAGAAAGAATAACTGAGCAGCGGAGTAAAGAATGGATGTCCAAGACTACGCGTTCTTACGCCAAATAAAGCCGATGATCGAACCACGGTGGCCGCCGACTGATTGCCCGCGTGTCGAATACACACGGATCAATCGGCTAAGAATAGGGCATATAGCTAAAAGTCATGACCACATACTGCAAAGGATAACTCCCCCTATCACGTGATTATATTATGCTGAATTGAAATATCCGTCAATACAGTTATCGTAATTGAATGCAGCAGTTTTAATACAGTCCGCCTAATTACTTTCACGACGTTAACGGAAGTATTGAACGACAAATCATATAACACTTTGAAGAAGTACATTCAGGATTGCGGACTGTTAAGTGATCTTTAAGTAGCCTAGGAAGCTCTCACCGTGATAACCTTAGTAGTTAAAAACGGTAATTCAACGGGGAAAAAAAAAAAAGTCCACTTGGAAATAATATCTCAGAATAGTTTATAAGATACTGAAATCAAACAGCTAATTAAGAGATAGTATAATTAAAGCTATAAACATAATGTGTCTATTAGATATTCAGCTGGATTAATTGACTGTATGATAAAGGAACTAGATAAGAAAGATAATAAAATATTAAACATACATCAAGCGCCTTATCTCCAAGAAACGATTTTGATGGATTATATCTATCCGGAAGAACTGCAGTAGACGCTTCCTGCATATTTAGTGGTTGGCCGAAGAGAAAAAAAAAACAAGCTCAAATAAATATATTAACAAAAGTTCAGAAAAATTACGGTAAAACTGCAGAGGATCTTAAAAAAATATTCGGAAATTCTAGCAGAATACAGAAAATATAAGTTTGAAGAGCATTACTTAATGGATGAAGTAATAAGCTTTTCAAATTTTTTTGGAATGCTCAAATGTTTAGAGCGGGAGATTGGGCAGCGCAAGAACAAGAAAACTCCACAAAGCCATTCATAGAACCTTTGTCAAGCGCAAAAGATGAAACTGTAATATTGCATCTCATATGCGGATGTGGTAAAGTTGCGTAAACAGATTATAAAGCTAGGCGTGATGGAGCTGCGAAATTCGTACGTTCGTTACTATGTAGAAAACATAATGTATCTACGGCGAAAAAAGTTTTCGCACCGTAAAGTAGGAAAAGTAATCGAGAACAATAAAGTAAAAAATTTGTGAAATTTCCGGCTATGGACGAATAAACAAATCGAAACTCCCGATGCATCAGTAATCGAGCAGAAGCAAGGTTTGCATAATAGATGTTCTAGCGAGAAGCGTTAGAAGGATTAACAGTAAGGAATAGTCAAGTGTAGAGATTTGACAATTAAAATAAGTCGGCATTGGAAGACACACACCGATGCCATAATAATAGGAATTCTTGAGACAATGTCAAGAAGATCGGAAGAACATATAGAAATCCTCAAACTCTCAAAATCAACACCATTACTAAAAATAACGATACCAACAACAGCATACGTACTAAGGTGACATTTGGTAAATACTATGGTTTATGGTTGAAAACTCGGCATCAGCAAAAATAAATACCACCGGCAGCGGTTGAGTTTAAATAATAATGAAATGTGTCACCAGCGTGTTAATAATCCTAATGAGACATAGCAAGAACAATAGAACATGTTGTTAACAAACAAGTGCCGTTTATAATTGGGTCGTCACAGGGGCGGATTGAAATCGAAGGCTTTACGGTGCCTACTCAATATCAGATAATCCCTGAAAAATATGATCTGAAACATACTTATGTATTATAAAGGATAATAGGACATAAAGGACGATAAGTGTAGAAAACGTCTCATTAACAGTCAAACCGTCGATCATATTACCCGTGGATATGGGCACCGACGAAATATACCACTAGACACAATATCAAAAGTGATTCGTTTCCTGAAAGAACTGTTGAACGTAATAAAATCTGTGCGAGAACGGTGGTAAAAGTTTGTGTTTAAATTTTACTTTTGCAAATTATATTTGTTTTTTTTTTTTTTTTATAATATTTCAAATGGATTTTAATGAGCAGCTTTCTTTCACTTGAAATTTCATATTTTCCTTAAGTATTCATTTACGAGTAATTTGTAATTGCTGAAGTTGCGCATTTAATATTGTTAGAAGCGTGCACGATTAATAGTTCAATAGACGCTGACCAACAGAAACCGCTCCGAGAAAAGTGTACAGATTTAAAAACACTCCTAACGATCACAAAATAATAACAGTAAATTAGAGGCATTCGATAATTTCATTTTACTTTTCAGATTGAGCGGGGGAAAAAAGAACTTTGATACGTTGAAAAACTGCTCATTTCGATTTTTAGAGTGATTACAATAACTTCTACGTCTCGAATGGTTCAGAAGATGTTATATATTTATTTATTCGTCTAAAATTGGAAAATATCCGTCGTTCAGGATTCGTCGGAATGATCAGATAAAGTGAAAGTTGCAATTCTTGTCCGGAGCGAAATTAAGGCTCATACGGCATCTAGTTCGACTGTACGAAAACGAGTTCACGAGATGCTGTAAACGATTCATTAAAGGGGTTACTTAAACCACGTCGTAATTCGTTGTTGTAAAAAAACTGCATCAAAATTATGTGATAATTATCGAAACTACCTGAGACATAGCAAAAAAATGAAATTAGTCGAATTGCAAAGTTATGAAAAAAGCAGTGTGCAAAGTTGCTGATCACGAGGGTCCTAATTGAGGCTAGAAAATGATAAAATGGGTTTTTAAAAATGCGTTTTTATTACCGTGGAGACTTTCCGAATATAAACTACAAACAAGAATTGATTTACAAATTAGTGTAAAATAAAATGAACTAAAAAATGTAATAATTTACCAAGTATACGATAAGAATCTAATAAATTTACAATAACCCATCATGTTTCGGAGTCACTTCATAATAAACCACAATTATGGAGTGACTCCGAAACACAATGGGTTTTTTTAAATTTATTAGGTTCTTAACATGTGTTTAGTGAATTATTACATTTTCTATTTCATATGACACTAATTTATATTAATAAAAAAAAAAAAGAAAAATGGACAATTTTAATATTAATATTAATTTGAAAACGTGAAGAATTAATTCCGCAAGAAATTATAATAAAACTCGATCATAGAGGGCGCAAAGAAATAACCGTTGACGAATCACAATATTGAAGAACAAGAAAAAATAAGCAACGAAATTAACAAAGGAAAACTCGTCGCTTCACTCCTTTACTTAGAGCCTACGGCTAAAATTACGAAACATGGAACATACTCTAGAGTCTAGACTGATTTGCTGAATGCCGAATTTGTAACTGCTGTTGTTCCGTTGGAAAATTATGAATGAAGAAATACAGAAACGTGCGGATAATCATTTTATTTTTCTGTTTGTTCTACGTGATCGATTAAAGTACCGGTACTGTTACCGGTTTATGATAACTAAAATAACTGATATAGTTTTTCGAATCGACCATTTTAATTTTAACGAGCGATCACTGTATCAATGCACGATCTACCACCACCAGTAGTCGATAGAGCGAGACTTGTTTTGAGCTGTAATCCGAACGTTTCTTCCATAAACTGAACCAATCGATGATTTTCAGGTTTCTTCAGATCCAGGTTTATGTCGTCAGACAAAATGATGAATATGGATTGTCTTTTTTCAATAACTTTGAAAATCTCTGCTCCCTTAGGTGTGTAAGCCATCCAAATTCAATTTAATGAAATCTTCAATATCGTCAGTGCTAGCGCCAGGTTAAATGTAAAACAATCAATGCCCGCTGACCATTGATAGTGCTTCCGATAGCGCATATATCAGCGCTCATATCAGCGCACTCTTTCTTTTACTGTCACGCTTCTGTTGAGTTCTAATGAATTTTTGTAAAATTTCAAACTGACTCACTATAAACCCGTTTGTCCTATTACAGTAGTCCGCCGGACGGTTTATCGAATTCCATGGTAATTTGTTGAAGCTGCGAACTGAGAATTTCCAATAGCTCGGCTCCAATCATGCTAACCTCGTCTATGAAAATGATAATGTGCTGACTCACTATAAGCCCGTTTGTCCTAATACAGTGGTATTCTTATTATAAGCGCGCTACTTTCGTCTCCTTTCCAGTGCGCTATTTCGTCTCCCTTTCGGCGCACATTTCTCTTCCTTTCTATGTAACGTTTTCGGGCGGTTAGGTCCCGGCTAAAGCATGTTCTATGCTAAAAGATTTAGGGGAAGTGAATTGAAAAAATCTCTAAACCACAATGCGAAAATTCCAGAATATTTCGGATAATTCCAAACAATTCCAAAAAATTCTGGTCAATTTTAAGAAATTCCAACCAGTTCCCGATAATTTGAAACAATTCGAGACAATTCCAAAAAATTTCAAATAATTCTAGTACTGTTAAATAACTTTCAAGCACTTTTAAGCAACAATAAGGTATTTTAACTAATGTTCATCATGCTAGAAATTCCTTCTTGAAATTTTCTTAGTATATACATTAATTTAATGTAATGTTGAAATGAATTTCTTAATAGAGTAAAAGTTACTTAACACAGTTGAATCTTAAGAAATAGAATAAAAGAAAAAAAAAACGTGACATCATTGAAACGACAGTAAATCCAAGGTAATTTGATGCAGGATCATGAAGTTGTTCCTATAGTGAATGACCTGTTTTAACGTTACATAAAATAAAATCTATTTTTACAGTTAATTTTATAATCATATAAAATAAAAATTTTAATAAAATGATGTAAAAATTTATTTATGAAAACGCGTTGTTAGTGTAACTATAGTATAAAATAAAATATAATTTTGAAATTTTTTAACGCTTTTATATATAAAACTCGGTCATTTTGACCTCGCAAGGTGCTATGCCCCTTGACCCCTCTTGCTTTCATTTATGTCTCTTTCTCTTCTATACTTTGTATAAAATGATCAAAATTTACAACGTAATTCTTACTGGCATCAACACAAAAAGAAAAACAAAACATGATCACAAAAATCCTATCCTAACATTTAACTTTCATTATATATAATATTATGATATTGTTTCATTACATTTTTCGTTACATATTTCGTTACATAAAATTGTGACATTTTCTAAATAACAATAACAAAAATCCTATAGAATATAACAAACGTTACATAAAATTGGGACATTCTACGTTATATAAAATAGGGACATTTTTTCGAATGGGGCTAACCTAAGAATTACGTTGTAATTAATATATATACGGAGAGAGAAAGAAAGAGAGAGATAGAGAAAATTCGTGACCATGATAAACAAAATAAGTAAAAGCCAACAAATCGACGATTTTTTTGTAATTTTCTTTTTATTTTCAAATTCAACTTCTACAAACGAGCATTTTGATATTAATTTAGTAATTCTCAAAGCATTACTAAAATCCTTCAGTTCAAAATTTACATCAAATGTGCTTTCAGGTGGCAGCATTAAATCAATATTTGGGTTTTGATCATTAGTTATTGTATTATTATCTGTTTCTTCTTCAGATGAATCGGAATGAATTAACCCTATATTTGTTATTTCTTTTTTGGGCAAATCATCTGAGCATTATCTGAAATTTCTGTATTACCTAGGAGCTTTAAATCTTCGGAACCATCTGTTAAGCTTTTAAAGTAATTTCTTTAATTCTGTTGATTCTGTATAATATGTCTCTCATGCTAAAACTAAAAATGGTAGAATTAGTGAATGTCATTGAACCCAAAATCCGAAATAGATTTTCACGTATACTTGACTCCTGAATTTATTAGTATCAAATATATCGGGATTTAGATTCGAGTTATTTAAAAAAATATTTAATAACATTAAATTGTGTGCGTTTCGTTCGATACATAAATATGCATTGGCTGACAAAAAATTATTTTTGATTTGTATTGATTTGACTTTTGTATCCAAGATCCTTGTTAAAAAAAAAAAACAAATAATACCAAAGCGTGTGTAAGTTTTATTTATCAAGCAAATATTTCCCAATAACATTATGCATAGTACCGCATAATTTTCAAAAAATTTGAGTGAACCATCGCTTTTTTGAATTTGCTGTAAGTATTTTATAACCAAATCAGAGCACATCTCATCTGCTACAAAAAAATTCATTTTATCATCAGTTTCTAAGTGTCACTTTTATTTTAGAATGTATTGTAAGAAATTTTTTTTTTTTTTTTTTTTTTTTTGGCCACGTCAACAGTGGAACTTACCCAACGCAAAGAATTGTACATTATATAAGGAAAAGATTAGAAATTGAGGAGATAAAGAAGGCCAACAAAGGAACTATATTGAGAGAGGGGAATGCAAGAATGGAGTGGACACTATAAGGAGTAGAAAGGCCAAGGCGCAGAAGACTAGAATACAGAGTAGAACGTTTGGAGGAAATAAAGGGGCATTCGAACAAAATGTGATTCGCATCACAGGTTATAATTGAGCTCCGGAGGGTCATAAGGACACAAAGGAGATTGAACAATAGAAAAACGGAAAAGAGAAGCCGGAAGCAAACTATGATTGAACCGTAGACGAACTATAGAGGAAATAATCGAACGGCTAAAGTAGGGGAAAAGATTAAACCATGAAGAGAGGAAGGGAAGTGTTGAACAGAAAGATAAAAAGACCGAGGATTGGTAAAGAATGAAGGATAGAATCTGGTCCAGAAATCGTGGAGGGAACGATAAGAAAGACAGCAGAGAGTTTGAGCAGGAAATCTGCTAATGAATAGATCAAAGAAGTTGATAAAGATGATCAACTGTGATTACTTTTTTTTCTTTTTCTTTTCTTTGGGCACATTGGCAAAGTACCTTCACCTAGCAGCAATAGGAATGGGAAGGATCAATTAAATACTCATTCGGTCCGAAGTAACCACCCTTCTGCCTTCTGCTGCTCATTCCAATCTATGGTTTGACTCTTACGTCTCCTCTTTTTCCAACCCGGATTCCTTTTTCTTATCTATTCAGCCTTCCCTTCCTCGTTTCCCCTGGTTTCTTGACTTTCCTTCCATGCGTCGCTCCAACATCTCTGCGATTTACCGCCTGCGCTATGGGCACAGTTTGCTTCCTTCCTCGCTTTTCCGTTTCACTCTTGTGCCGTCTCCTTTTTGTCCATTGCACCATTCCAATATGCAATTTGTGTGTGATCCCGATCACGTAATGTTCGAGTGTGCATCTCTTGTAACCGATCAAGCTGCTTTCTATTCCTCTCTTTTACAAATTGATATTCCCACTCCATACAGTGATTCGTTCATTCTCTCCCTTCCTTCTCCTTATGTTGTTCAGGCTCTTGATTCCTTTTTGTCGGCTATCTCTGATCGTATAAAGATCTAAGTTTCGTCGTCTTTTTTCCTCTGTTCTTGGGCCAATGCCTTGTAGACGAACCCCAAAAATAAAAATAAAAAAGTAACCAGAATAAAGGAACCGAAGGAAAGAAACAGGATATAGGAGCGCAATAAAGACCAAGAAATCCAAGGGATAAAAAATTGGAATAAAGAATAGCACACTCAGACGAGGGAGAAGGACATCGGGGGATCACAGACAGCTTCATGATTTGGGTGAAGATGACAGTTGAGAGAAGGAATTAAATGAAAACGAAAACAAGAGGAAAGTAACCCCGAGTATGATTAAGGAGGCGCAAACGAATAATGGAGACAACAGCAGAACGTTGTAAAGAAGGAAAGGCATAAAATCAAGGGCGGGAGGGAAGATTCGGTTGGATGGACCGATGAAAGGAATGATTATTAGAGAACGAAGAAGCATAAATATCGTAGCAAAATCTGCTATATGAAATTTAAAACATAGGTGTAGCAGATTGGTAGCGGGGATTTTATTGAAATAGAGGCAGGAGAATGAAACAACTCTAGCCAAGGAATCCGTTATCTCATTATCCTCACTGTCCACATGGCTGGGGACCATAAGTAAATCAACGTGGATAGAATGGAGAACTAAAGATTGTAGATGGGAGATCGAATACGAAGAGCGAAGAAATCGCAGGAGTGAATGGAAAGAGAAAGGAAATAACTTAGAGAGCACTTATGAAGTCAGAGACAATCAAACTATTGGAAAAGGAGCGATGTGAAAATATATAGACAATCGAACGCGAGATGGCGATAAGTTCAGCGGTAAAGATAGTACAGAAGGGAGAAAGACGAAAAAACCCAAAGTGATTAATGTCACGAATAATAAATGAGGCTCCAACTTCACCAGGGCTCTCGAACCATCTGTAAATATGGTTTTGTAGGAGGGAAATAAGGACCTCATAGTACTATCGAATTCTTGTTTGGCTATAGATCTGGGGAGAGATTTCGCAGAAAGGGAAAATAAGATTACATTAGGAGGATGTGAAAGAACGGCGAAGTTGAAGGAAAAGTAAGGAACATTATCAGTTGAAATAATATAAGACGGAAAAGAACTAATACGCAAAAAAATATGCGACAGGATAGGAATTTTCTTAGCAGTAAAGAATCAGTTATGTAAAATGAAAAGGTAGGAAGGAATAAGTCTAGAGGACGTCAACGAAAAACGTAGAGGAAGGGAAAGATATCCTAAAAAGGATCTACGAATGCAAAAAAAAGGCGGTTTTGATTTAGTAAAGACTGCAAGTATTAGGGATCATTTAAGAGAAGCAAGGCAGAGACGAAGGCAGTAATTCTGAATGATATCCATCTTGTATAGAAGAGATTTAGAGATACTGCCATAGGTAAAAGAGTAATAATCAAGTTTAGAGTGAATAACGGATTTGTAAAGGAAAATAAGGAGGGGAAGATCGTTCTTCCTCGCCAATTTAATAGGATACAGGACCTGTAATAGATTCAGTCTCTTAAGAGCAGAGCAAGAAGGAAACTAATATGCTTATAGAAGGACAGATAGGAAGACACCGATATAGCAGAAGTAATCTTTAAAATAGATGAGTGTAGAGTTTACAGATACAACGACACTGGCTGAATTGTTGCTGGAAGACTTTGAAGGAGAAATTGAAAGTCGAAGGAAAAAAAAAGATTGTTTCAACACAACCAACTTTCTCATTCGCATCTTCAGCAATATGAGAGGAAGAGAAGAGCAAAATATCATCGGCAAAGAACAAAGAGTAGAAATACATAGAGAGAGGGGCAACTAAGATGGAATAAATATTGAAGAGAGTAGAGTTGAGACAGGAACCTTGAAGAAGACCGCCAAAGACAATTCTAGAAGGTTAAAAATGTATGTATCGGTTCCGCATGAGATTGATAATAGTATAAATCGCTTTCCTAGAAATATTACTAAAAGCATCATAATATCTCGAAGAGTAGGAAGACAGACATTATCACAGGCGCAAGAAACATCAATAAAAGTAGCAGTGGTGTACGGTTGATAAAATATTTGTGTATATGGATGACAAAAAGACTGACACAATAAGTAGGCACTAAACCAGAACAGAAGCCGAACATATTAGAGAGAAATACATTATTATGCTCCAGCCATCAGACAAGGCGCTTGTTAAACGTACCTTCAAATAATTTCCGAAGACAAGAAGCCAGTGAAATAAAACATAAAGAGGAATGTTCTTTAGAGACAGGGACAATAATGAACGAGTTCCAAGAAAGAGGGATAACACCATTGAAAAGACAGTAATTGAATATATCGGGGGAGAGTTTGAATAGATAGGTCAGATAAATTCTTAAGTATGAAGAAAAATATACAGTCAAAACCGGAAAGGTCAGATGATTTTTTAAGAATAGCTTTTAATTTATTGATGTGGAAATAAAAAGTAAGGAAATGGTAAGAAGAGTCTTCTAGAAAGTGACAAGAGAGAAATTCGTCAACATTGGGAACGTAAGCGGAACCGACAGCATCAATAAATTGTAGCGGGCTATCCACAGAGATGTTATAAATAGAAGAACGTTCAGAATGTGGAAATTTAAATGCTTTGGCCATTTTCCAAATATGGTAGTTTTTGTGGAGGAAGAGCGAAAGTTTGAAAGTTTTTCCAATAGAACTTCTTTGAGAACTTCAAAATAAATCTCACTCTAGTGTTGGCTTGTTTGTGAGTCAGAAAGTTCTGAAAAGTGGGATTAGAACGGAATATTTTAAATGTAACGCGGCTGTAATCGAGTGCAGAGTTGCATCCCTCGTTCCACCAGAACGATGAAAATGTCCTAGACCAATTGGATACAGGAGAATGCCAAGGAGGAGAGTAAAACGAGAAAGTACTAGTAACATAATTTAGGAATAACTTGTATTAAGTAATAATATCAGAAACATGAGGCAACTAAAGAACAGAAAAGAGCCTAATTTTCTTCGGATAAATTCCATCAGGAATAATAGGGAGGTTTGAAATAAAAAGGTGGGAAAATATGAGAAGTGATGAAGATGAGAATATGGTCACTGCCAAAAGAATACGATAGGGTTGACCAATTGTAGCTAAAGCCAATAGAGGGTGATAAAAATGTAAGATCGAGGAAACTAAACCAAAAAGAGCTCTTGTTATAGGTAGGAGCGAGATCATTAAAGTCAGTTATATTGTGAGACAGGATAGGATTTTCGGAAACAACGCCGCTGGTATTATGGTTCATGTGGGATAGAATCAAGAAATGAAGAAAGGAAAAAGTTACAAAGACCACAGCTGGGAGGAATGTAGACGAAAGTAATGTTAAGAGGTCGTGCAGAATTGGACTGGATGGGAACTTGTACTATGTCAGGCAGGTTGGAACTGGATAGGGAATTAAAGGAGACTTTATGAGTGCGAAAGGCAATATCATTCTTGATAAGAATCGCGGACTCACCATATCCATCGCCACGATCGCATCGAATAACCTTGTATCCTCTAATGTTAATGGAAATAACAAGACGAAGCAACTGTGATTAAATGTTTCAACATGGACATTAGCCTAAAAACAATGGAACAGAAGGGCAAGAGACTCAGATCCTTACAAGATCAGAAATAGCCGACAGGAAAGAAACATGAGGTAGGATAACAGAAGGCGAAGGAAGGTGAGAATTAATGAAGCACAGTATGGAGTGGGAATATCGATTTGTAAAAGGGAGGAATAAAAAGAAGCTTGTTCAGTGGAAAGCGACAAACAACCGAACATTACATGATCGGGATCGCAAATAAATTGAATTCTGGAGGGGTGCAATGGGCAATAAAGAGAAGTCACGAGGGAATAACGGAAAAGCGAGGAAAGGAGAAAACTGTGCCCAAAACGCAGGAGACAAATTGCAGAGAGGTTGGAACGGAGCATAGAAAGAAAGTTAAGAAACCAGGGGAAGCGTGGAAGGAAAGGTTGAATAGACAAGAAAAAGGAGTCTGGGTTGGAAAATGAGGAAACGTAGGAGTTAAACCATAGTCTGGAATGAGCAGCTGCGGAAGCCGAGAAAGCAGGCAGAAACCTACCAGAAGAGGAAGATAATCGAACGAATGAGTCAACTAACTAATTTCTCTCGATTCCGGCATGGCCTGGAATCCAAAAGAAGAATTAAGTTGAAAAGGAAGAGATCATGAATCAAGAAGCGAATAAGAAGAACGACGTAGTCGGTTGAGTGAGAAGGGAGAGGAGATGCGATAGCCGGCAGCACACTTTGATCATCCGGCAGGATAAGAAGATTACGAGAGACAGTAAGAAAAAAAAGAGCACCCAGAATTACAGAAGACTCAGCATAAAAGATTGAGAAAAATAAGGGAAGTTTAAAAGACTCGATGTTATTTAGAGAAGGACAAAAAAGAGCTGCACCAACACCATCGGGTCCTTTGGAGCCATTAGTGAAGATCGAAAAATGGTTAAAAAAAAAAGAGCTAATATTCGGTAGAAATTCTGATCTAACAACATGATGAAGAATAGGTTTGGAGGGATAGGAGAATGAAAGCAGTAATAGGGTAAAGAAAGGAGGAAAAATTGAAGGAGATATATGGGAGTTTCACGTGAGTGTAGATATATGGAGAAAACTGGACAAGACGGCCAGCGATGAGAGATAGAGAATAGGAGTTTAGTTAGCAGAAAAGCGCCAGTTACATAAGATGCAGGAATAAGAAGGAATAACAGAGCAAGGCTCTGCAGGGCACAGGTTGCTGTAACTAGAGTTACCTTCTCTAGTCAGTAATCACTCGACCGTCATATGGTGCTAGCCTCACCGACGAAGAAACAAAACAGCAACCACATGAATTCCGTCATGTCCATGTCATACAGGGTGGTAATTTTCTTTTCAGTAGGCTTAGAGTTGATTAGAAAAGCTAAATCGGAATTCACACATGAAGCTGATAGGAAAACGAAGGAGGATGTACTTTCCGAAGGTGCTCTGACCAGTAAATACCGTTAAGATTTTCTTGCTGCAATACCAACAGACTATCAGCAACTTGCCCGTGACATAAGTGCCCAGTCGGGTTGATTATCAACTCAGAGTTTAAAAAAAAAAACATTTAAAAATTTTTAGCATTATATTTGAATTTTTTTCTTGCTAAAAATTAACTTCTTTTTCACATTATTTGTCATATTTTATGCTTAAAAAAAATCGATTCCTTTATTCTGAACTGCATTTCCACGGTAAAAAAACAACAAAAGCTACATTTCCATGGAAATTTGGTAAATTAATAGTATTTTAATGGTCTTGTGTTTTCTCCATCTAAGTCTATCTGTGTTGATTTCTATAGGGGACGTCAAAACTCTTCCAGCATTCGCCTCAATCTAGAAAATTCCTCACTTCATTTCCACCCTACTGCTACTTTCCTTGGACTACTGTTCGATCAAAAGCTAACTTGGCGATCCCACATATCCAATCTTAAAGTTAAATGTCATAAATTCCTACCTATTCTTAAATATGTATCAAACACACAGTATAATGTACCTCCGAAAACTCTCCTCTCCATATACAAATCCTTAGTCATTTCCAGAATAAACTACGGGTCCCAGGCGTATGCGTCAGCCAGTCCCTCTTTACTTAAATCCTTTGATTCAATACACCACACGGCGCTCCGCACGATACTAGGCGCACATAGAACTTCCCCGTCTGTAAGTTTGTGTGCCTTGTTAGGCACTCCCCCACTAAAGTATTTCCGAACCTATTATTACCACCGTGAGACCCTCGCTCTTTTCTCTAGTAAACGCGCCTGTCCTATTGACACAAATTACCTCCCCAACACCCCAGAGTTCCCTAATGACCCTCTCCCAGAAATCCTGGCTCTCCTATCGCAGCACAACGTGAGCGTAATCCCTTTCCCTAACCTAGCTCCTAACATCATGATTCCGCCGTGGGCCCCTTTAAACATTGATGTTAACTTTTCCCTGACGAAGTATAATAAACCCCTGCACCCGAATATCGTTCAGTTGACAACAGCAACAATGCAAAAATACCCCGACCACCTCTTTTTCTACACGGATGCTGCCAAGGCTACCCCAGAGGCTACTTCTTCCCCAACCGCCTGTTCCTTTGAAGTCTGCGACGTGATTCGAAGCATTCGACTGAATGACAATTGCTCGGTACTGGATGCTGAAATATACGCAGTATTTATCTGTCTGGAATATTTTCTTTCTACAGAGCCTACATCACAGAAAGCCCTGCTGGTATCTGATTCATCCGCGGCCTTATTGACAATTTCTAATTCCCTCACCAAACATCCTGTAGCAATTCGAACCCAGCAGGTATTATACGAACTTATTAAGAGACAGTGCTCCGTATCCTTTCTGTGGGCGCCCAGCCATGCAGGGATTCCTGGAAATGAACGCGTCGATACGTCCGCCCGAGCAGAAATATATTGCCCCTCGCCTAGTAACAGCCCACCTCCACCTTATCTCTCGAACATAATCTTGAATAATCTCACGTCCTTATGGAGAACCCATTGGTCCTCGTGTCAGACTTTCTCGAGGTTAATTAAACCCTCAACGGAACCATGGTGGCCAGAAAAAAGCATCTCCCGCAGAGATATCTGTGCACTTAGCCGCTTGCGCATAGGCCATAGGGCCATGTCGCATAATTTTATTTTGCAAAGAACCCCCTCTCCTACGAATTGTCCTTTCTGTGACCAAGATGTTGCTCCCTCAACTCCTCATATACTATGCGACTGTCCAGCATTATCACCTCACCGGCCCCCTTCAATTAATAACAAAACGGTCACCAACATTCTTGAGAATTCCCACGATGCAATTTTATCCATAACACAATTTATCAGAACTAGCGGAATAATCAGATATCTATAAAAACAAACTGCGCATCTTCGTACTGTAGCCACAGCAGTTAAACACGGCACGGGATGTTGCTTTCAAAAAAAAAAAAAAAAAAAAAAAAAAATTTAATCGCCTACGTTATAGTAATAAAAAATAATAAGAAAAGAAAAGTTATCCAAAGTGTGACCAAATTTTTTCACGTTTTTTGACGAATACTCGGTTTATGTTCAGCGATTTTCGTTCTTTTTCACACGGTACCTAAGTTTACTCTTTCTAATGTTCGAAGAATCAGTAAAATCGGTCCATATAAATGTATGTTATGCGCAAACAAACAGGAGAAAAAACAAAAAAAAAAAAAACTTACGCGACGAATGTAACCTTCTTTTTTTTAGGAAGTCGGTAAAAAGAGATATTTAAGGTGGCTTCTCAGATGTTCTGATCGACGTTCAACGAAATTCGGGAAGACCAAGTGTCAAGGGATATTCTTCTTTCGACACTTTTTGCCATTACTAGACCTAAATTTTTTTTTTTTGGTTGGGTTCCGTGCAGAAAGCTATTTTTCTACTAATTTATTTAAGAAACATTTCGTTTTGAAAAATTGTTTAAGATATATCATTTTAAGGTCCCGATAACTTGAGAAATAAGCTACGGCAATGTGTAGCTGAAGTCCGACGATGGTGTTTTGTTCGAGTTTAAGTCGAATCTCGCTGCCGAACGTCGAAATTATAAATAATAGGCTCCTCCAAGCGCTCAGTTAATGTTCATAATTGGGAAATCGGAATGGAAAAAAAATTATAACAAAAAACAAAAAAAAAAAAACAGAAATAATTTTACCGTTATTTTTGAATTCTAATGTTTTGCTATTTACACACTTAATTAGATTATTTTTAGTTCAGGTTTTTTACATGATTGTTTTACTCCGGACCTGGCCAATCAACGTATCTGCTGACTATCATTTTGTGGTCCCCAAGGTTACCGTAATATTCTATACTTAATTTTTTTTAGTTTCTAAGCATAAACAAATAATACCGCCGCATTTTTGTCGGAATAGTGGTTAGCGTCGAATCAAGAAAAAGAAACGAAAGAAGAAAAGAACATAAATAAAGTTAGTAATAGCTTTGTCGTGCTTTATTTTTGGTTCTCTTACTCACTGCCATATGTATGTTTGTTTTTATTGCTTTTAGAAATGATATTCTTTTTATTTGGATTATTGCTTAAAGTAATAATCAGTTTTTAAACACTACCAAGAGAGTATTGTCACGATCAAAGGCCTTTTGGCTGGAAGTTTATAGAGTTCATACAATGGGGTGTTTTTTTCTTTTTTAATTGTTTCCCCAGTTCAGATTATATTGATGGTGCAAATATATTTAATAATAAGGGTACGTAATGGCGTGTCGTATACTGAATAGGATAACAATTTTTTTTTTCACAAAGTGACATAATGCACGCCTTTTTTTTTTATTTTTAAAAAAAATATTATAAAACTTAAGAAATAATTCATTCATAACAAACATAATCGAAGGAAAAATTAATGGCAAGAAAGGAAAAGGTCGACCAAGGAAGACGATTATTGGACAAATGATAGAAATGGCTGGTTGCAACAAGTACTCAGAAATGAAGAAGATAGTAATGGAAAGAGAAGAATGGAAGTTAAAATTCGTACTAACAAGGCTAAGCCTTTAGAACAAAGAAGAAGATTATAAAACTAATTATATGCATGCATAAATATATAGAGTACACGAGTAATTACTACACTAAATATATTTCTACAATTGCAATGATGATGCCAAAGCTTAGTCACTAATGCGGAGCTTACTTAAATATTACTTATTAATATTATAACGAAGTAATAGGAATAGAGATATTACTTTTAACTAGAATGGTTGATCAGGGGTTTTAGGGTATGTTTTTTTTATGACGTCATGAAAGTAGGCAAGAAGAGAATGAGAGTTCTTTTTTTTTTTTTTTTTTGTTTATTGTTAGTGTTGTATTTTTATTGATTTGGTAAGATTCCCTTATGTTTTTTAAGGCTTTGCATGTATCTATCAGGTGAAGAATATTGTCTATTGTATTAGTGTCACGGTACTAACAGATTGGCGAATTTATTATCTTAAAGCGATGAAGGTATTCCCCAAAGTTGCCATGTCCTGTGAGGTCGTTGAGGTGTAGGCGTTTTTTCTCGCTATCCCTTTATATGGTGCTGTTGCGCACATACTATGGTGCTTCACATAAACGTCACAGAGTGTTGTGAAACTCCCGAACGTTTTTTAAAATTATTATTGGAGTTAGCTGCCGTGCCCCGTAGTCGAATCCCATATGTTCTGGAAAGCACAACGATTTGTTTGTAGATTTATTGTTATATTTCCTAGGCGGAGTTTACTTTTTCAACGACAATTGCATAAGGTAAACTTAATGTGATATTGCCAATCAACTGTTGCTGGTCTAACATTTACGAGGAAAACAAATCTAGACATCACAGTTCTCATGTAACCTTAATTTTACTGATTATTAAAATCTTTAGGTGAATGTTATTTCGTTAATTTATCTGTAACAATATCGATCCACATGTACATGAAATAATTTTACGTGATCGCGATAGAAACGAAGTGCTGTAGCATGGGAGAAAAGTTTATTAACACCCCCTCCCTAACGTCCACACCGAAATTCCAAATTTTTCTAATTGCTAACAAATTTTGACACAACTCTGATGTATGTAACATTACATTGCTAAAAAAAAAAAAGAAAAAAGGCGAAAATAGAAAAATTAATTGAAAGAGAAAAATGTAAAGAAATCCGCAAAAATGAATTTAACCTCAAATGCGGAAGAACACGGTGCGGAATATAAAACTAAATAATTTCTTCTTGCGTAAATCGAATTAATTTGCTAAAGTACTTGTAGTTGAAGTAGTAGCGTGTGTTTATGGAAAAACATTCAGATCGCTTTACGGCGGAGTATTTAATTATTTGCAGAATCGTATAATAGCCGAGCAGTTATTCAGCATGCCGGCAGGGCGGAACAAAAATCAGGCGAGAGGTTGCTTCGCAGCGAACATGGAATCGCTGCTACAACAACGACCATTGCGCTTCGACGCGATAGAACCAGCCGAAAATTAATTAATTCGGAGAGGCGGAAAGCGCGTTTTAAATATGGCCGTTTCGAATTACCGCTATCGACGTATGCAATAAAAATTCTTCGTTAGCGACTGAAAAATAAGAAAGAGCTGACAACACTTACGTCTCGGAGCACTGCGATCGTAAATTCAGCCGGAACCTGGACGTGCACTTGCGATAAAATTAACCGCACACTAACTACGACGGTATAGCAGCGCACCGATGTTCGAGTCCCAAAATTCGAGCAAAAACGAACTAGCAGTAAGCATACAGACTACGAAAGAAAGCACATAGCGAATTAAAAACAATAGAATAACAATAGTCGTAATCAGATGTCGCGGCGTGCCACTGGACTATGGAATCGGCAAGACTAGAGAGCGATCAGAACAATCGATATTGATAATCGTTTTGTTGTATTTCCGATTTGACTTTTTTCGATCATCACTAGTTGACGCAGACACCGGTATGTATTTCGATAGTGCCAATGTACGCAGGACTAACCATTGCGACTAGATCACAGAGCGACCACCTTCATCGTTGCGTTCTCTTATCGCCGCGTTCGAGATTACACGAAATAACTTCATCCGCCCCGCCGAGACTTTTATTCACGAATTCTCGTTTTTCTTATCAAAATATACGTTTATCGGTCGATATTAATTATAATCAGCTGATTCGATTCAATTAGTACTTCTTCGAACGGCATCGCGACTGAAACGTTGTCCGTACAGCTGCGGATAGTAGTTGATGCGCGGCGAATTCGCGAAATTCCTCTATTTCCCGTCCACAAAGAGACGCTTCTTCAACAGTACTTGCCCTACTAGTACATTCCGGGAACGGTTTACGGGTCACGGTACAGCTGATTTTCCTTAGCGGAAGTGCTAATCTGGAAGCACGTTTTTTCAGGCCGGTTATGGTTCGCCTCTCGAAAAACTTCTACCTTTTACTCTTTTTCCCGTTTCAAGAATGAAAAATATTGACGCGAGAAATGTGCGCCGATCCATCCTGTTGCACGTAAATCAGTGCTATTCCGCTGATATCTTTCGAGCAGTTCCCGTCAAATGCAATTACAACGAACAAAAGTTGCCAATAAATTTCCAGTCGATATTTCGATGGACAGTATCAACGATGTCAATGATGTCAACGACGAGGCGCTCATCTATAAAAGATACGAAAAAGAAACATCGTTTCCACATATAAATCGATAGATGCGTAATTTTCAATGAACGATAGGGCAACTTTCTACAGTGGAATTTTGTTGAAATTATATTCGATGTAATTTTTTTTTCTTTTTCTACATTAATAAAACATATTAATACGGAGCTCGCAGATTGGACTAGTCAATTTTACGTGCATCTTGAGAGAAAAGGGGAATGTAATAAATATCCCGCGATGACCGACTACGCGGCTACTTCGGTGTAATACATGTAATAAGTAAAACGTGAAGGAAGAGAAATAAAGAGCGTAAAGTTTAAAAAACCGTCTTGCATGTAAGTCGAAAAACGATTAAATGAAAAGAAGTAAAAGAAACTGTAGGAGAGAAATTAAAGCGATGAAAGAGAATAAGGAAAAAAGGGGAAAATCCAACTGAATTTAGTTTCTTTTTTCGGCAAATTTTAAGAAGAGAATTGAATAGAATATTATGACATAACGCTTCTTTTTTTTTTTTTTTCATGCCGACTCTTCAGTCATCATCAGCGCAATTGATCATTAGCTATTTTAAGGTGCCTAAATATGTATAACGGTGTTTCCCAATAGATGACGCCGCTTAGCTATATATTGTTATTTCATTATTTCATTATTCATTAGATGAAGTAAATGCCACTCGATAAGGGGTATCATGGGTTGTGAATTTAAGCTTTTCATAATGGTACTAAGCCCAATGGATCTGATGACAATACTGGGGTTAATTCCTTTCTTTCGGTCGCCTTTACTTTCTCAAATTTCTCTAGTACCTAATTTAGTTTCAGATTAGGTATATACCTGAGGGCGACTGAACGGGACTTCGATAGTCAAGCGCTTAACCGCTAGACTAGTGCGCTATTATTATTATTATTATTATTATTATTATTATTATTATTATTATTATTATTAAAAATCTTAAAAATTACAAAAAGGGACGTAAATGTATATTACATAATTTCGAAAGTAGCTTAAGTGCATAAATGTATGACCCATTCATCACTAATCCATTATCTGTTATTAATCGCAAACAACTTTTAAATTTATCCATACTAGCTCTTCCGGTTAATTTTACATTTCTCTTTGAATTCATAATCGCAGAATACTTTTCCTTGTTCTAAATTTTTCGTCTACGACGTTCGATGTTTTAATAACCGATATGTATATGTATGTATGTGTGAGTGTGTGTATTTGTATATATGTGTGTATCTTGTACAAATAGGCAGTCACGATGCTCGAAATCAAGCGATACGACTCAGATGATGTTGTGTAATGCTATATTCTTTTACGAGATTTACAGTTTTTTTCTATTGTTTCATATTATTTCATACTGGCACTCAGTAATTTAAGTTGTATCTATATATTTTCCTTATATTTAAGTTTCAAATGCATTGTTTTAATTTGTTATTTATAAGAAATCCGTTTTTTTTTTCTTTTTTAAATTGTATCCAACTTTTACATTGAATTATCCCATCGTTCGTGCAATTTCTGAGCATAGATGGATTTTGTAATAATAGTAATAATATATTTGATTTGATTTGATTATTATTATTATTATTATTATTGGGCGGTAAGTGCATTTCTACATTGGTTTTTTCTTCAGTCTTCTGACAAAATTATCAGAAAGTCCAGTAGTTTTCATACGCGATATTAATGTGTTTAAATTAAGACTGAATGCAGTATACATTTTATTATGTATTGCTTATGTACCGTCAACACTGAAGAAACGTTTAGGTCATTCTCGATTATACAATTACGAATTTAATGTGGTGCATTGGTTAATTATTCTCGGTACCTTCGATTGGAACGACTGTATCTTTTTCTGCGGCTCATCCATGGATTTCTAAGCCGTATTTCCAGACGGCAACTATACAGGTGTTATATAGTAACATTTTATTTCCCAAACTAACTGAGCTTGGATTTTCTTTCTGTCAGTAGTGGATATCGGTAATTTTAGCTCTGTAATGACTTCAGTTGTTTGCTCGTATTAATTATATATACATTCCATACTAGAGGCGTCTGTCGATAGTTAATCCGAGATATTTTACTGATTGTACTGTTGTATGCCAACTTCCATATTATTTCTCAGACTAACTTTATTCATTTATTTTTTATTTTATTTTTTTTTCCTCTCTCTTGCCCAGTTGTATTTGCAGGCTAAATAATCGTTTATCCGCTTACGTTGCGAATCCACTACTTCTCAGTTATTATAAGTTACATTGCAAATGTCGCAACTTTTCGTCATATCGTCGTTCTCCGAATTTTTACATACGCTGTATGCAGAATCCTCATTTTTGTTGTTATAAACGGCCGAAGCAGCCGATTATTCGCTTACGCTGCATATCCGTGACTTCTCCGTTTGTCGCGAGTGACGTATCGACTTGTCGAACCGTCGTTGTTGAATGTTAATGAATTGTTTTTTTGTCAGTCGAGTATTCTTGGGACACCCAGAATAACCGTTTCGGTAGTCCAGTCGGTCCGATTAGCCCTTAGCATCGTATTGCTCTAATCGTGCCGTTACAGACTTACGGAAGCCGCTATCGGTTTTTTACACAAAACCGCGATCTGTATCGTCGTCATATTAAAATAAACGTAATATAACTAGCTTCGACTAGGTTTATTGCAAATTACGCGAAATAATTGATCGGTACTTAGTATTCCGTCCCGGGAATACAACACTCATTAATTGGCGCAGTCGGTAGGATCCATCAGCGACGTTTCAAGGAAATCGTTGAGATCCATCTCTTTACGCAGGAAGGACTTACGTAACCAACCGGAAAAGCGATCACCTCATCTAGGATTTGCAGCAGCGTACCAGTACGTTGAAATCCATCCCGATACGTTGGAAGGACCTACTAAGAGGTATTTACGGTCATACTTTTCGGTCATTTATCCATTATCACTCTCTCTTTTCCTTTCTTACTCGAATTTATTATTATCGTTATTTATACATATTTTTTCGAAGTATTTGTTAGTATTTATTAATATTCGTAAATCGTTTTTTCGTCATGGCGCCGCAAACGCGAGGTCAGTCCTCTATATTCTATAGAATTTTTATCTAAACTGATATCTCATGAATTCTCTGGAGACAGAGAACAGTTGAGCGATTTTATTGCCAACGCGAACAATGCATTCACTTTAGCTCATGACACTCAAAAATTACCACTCCTATATTTTGTAGTAAGTAGGATTAGCGGAAACGCTAAAGCTCATTTAGCCCATTGTAAATACAGCTCTTGGGAAGAGCTGAAAAATAAACTAAAAACCCTTTATGAGGATAAGCAACTCTATTCCCAGTTACTAGAGGAATTAGTAACTATTAAGCAGCTTCCGAGTGAAAGCATCGCTCAGTATTATGCCAGGATCGACAGTATAACTGCGCGCATCCTGTATAATTTAGAACCTGAGACTGATGACAAACTCGTACAAGGCCAGATAAAAATGGTCAGAGACATCTCTATAAGTCGCTTCACTATTCATTGTCACGCGGGAATATCTCAGATGCTAAGACATCGGGATTTGCCCACACTAAACGATTATCTCCCGATCGCCCTTCGGGAAGAACAGATTTTAAAAGTGCAAAAGCCCAATAATCGTGGCGAGTCATTCTCTCCTCTGAAGGAGCCCGCATGGTATAAGAATAAGTCACACTATTATAGTAATAAGCAACCTACTGACGTCGAGCGTTGTAGGTATTGTAAAAAACCAGGGCATACCCTCGAAAATTGTCGGAACGCAGGCAGGAATTCTTTAAACTACAAACCTCACTTGGTTACCGAGGCCGAACCAAGGAGGATCTAAATTTTCGTAAAGGCGTCCAAAATAACGTAAAGAATAATAATAATGTTAATTGCGTAAATAATAATGCTATTCATGCTACTTTTCGTTCTAGGCAATCTGTAACAAATAACTTTAAATTTATGATCGATTCTGGCTCAGACATTTCAATTATTAAGAAAGAGAGATTAAAGAAAGGCACCATCTACTATGATAACATTAAAATTAAAATTAATGGAATTTGTGCCTGTTCCTCGATAGAAACTTTTGGATATACATTCTTGGATCTTGACGAGATCCGTAACGTAAAATTTCATATAATAAACGACGCTACCAACATCCCTTGCGATGGGCTGCTGGGCATCGATTTTTTGAAGGCTTATAATGCCGAAATTAATTTCTCTCAATCGGTTATGCGAGTAAATAACCGAGTATATACGTTAACTCAGAAAAGAGAACTTTTTAACAATAATTGCGACATCATTAAATTAGCCCCCCGTTCCGAGACAGTCATCGAGGTACCCGTTTCGAACCCCTGTATATCTGAGGGAATAATAGACGAGTCATCACCCGAGGAAGGTGTGCTTTTAGCCAGATCCATTGTCAGCGTAAATAACAATGGAAAGGCAATCACTACTATTCTAAATTCCTCTGACGAGGAGCGCGTGATAAGAAATCTTAACGTAACATTAAAGTCAATAGGCGTATTAGATAATGAAAATAACTTAAAATTGGAACAGTTTAATCGTAACATAAAAGATAGGGATTTAATAAAGAATCTACGTATTGGACATTTGAATAAAGAGGAAAAGGAACTATTAATTAAATTATGCTTAAAATATAAAGAACTTTTTCAAATAGATAGTAATAATAGCCTTTCATGCAATAATAATTTTGAACACGAAATAAATACGGGCGATTCGCCGCCGATTTTCTCAAAAAATTACAGACATCCAGTAGCATTAAAGGAAGAAGTAAATAACCAAATAAACGACTTGTTAGAGCAAGGCATTATACGGCCATCTAATAGTCCTTGGTCTTCTCCTCTCTGGATAGTCCCTAAAAAGCCTGATAGTTCAGGGAAAAAACGGTGGAGAATCGTCATAGATTATAGAAAACTAAATAACGTAACAGTTGGAGAAATATTTCCACTTCCTAATATAGACGAAATTTTAGATCAGTTAGGGCGATCAAAATATTTCTCTACTTTAGATTTAGCTTCTGGGTTTCACCAGATTAAAGTAAAAAGTTCTGATATCAAAAAGACCGCCTTTAGTACTAATCTGGGACATTTCGAATATACGCGAATGCCTTTCGGATTAAAAAATGCTCCAGCCACCTTCCGAAGGTTGATGAACTCCGTTCTCGCTGGTCTACAGGGTAATCAGTGCTTCGTATATATGGATGATGTCATTGTGCATTCTACTGGCCTAGGGGAACATCTCGATCGCTTAGCGTCCGTCTTTGACAGGTTAAAAAATAATAACCTCCGATTGCAGCCCGATAAATGCGAGTTTCTGAGAAAAGAAGTCGGCTATTTAGGCCACGTAATTTCTGAAAATGGTCTTCGCCCAAACCCCGATAAAATTCGAGCCATTGTCGAATTTCCCGGACCAAAAACTCCTCGAGAAATTAAATCATTTCTGGGTCTGGTAGGCTATTATAGACGATTCATAAAAGATTTCGCGAAAATTGCTAAGCCTTTGACTGTCCTTCTGAAAAAGGACCAGCCTTTCGATTGGAGTTCAACCCAGCAGCATGCCTTTATCGAGTTTAAAAATATTTTAACAAATGATTCTCTTTTGCAGTATCCCGATTTTTCTAAAGAATTCCTTCTCACTACTGATGCTAGTGGTTTCGCTATTGGTGCTGTTCTTTCGCAAGGTACTCCCGGTCAAGTTCGACCCGTCGCCTATGCCAGTAGAACACTGAATGATCACGAGGTTAATTACAGTACCACGGAAAAAGAACTAATCGCCATAGTTTGGGCTATAAATTACTTCAGACCCTATCTCTATGGGCGAAAATTTACAATAATTACCGATCATAAAGCGTTAACGTGGCTATTTAACTGCAAGGACCCAGGCTCTAGGCTGTTGCGCTGGAGGCTCAAACTAGCCGAGTACGAATACGAAATAAAGTATAAACCGGGTAGGAAAAACAATAATGCTGATGCATTATCACGTAATCCTCCTAATTGTAACGGTAAAGGACCTAATTCGGTATTTCTTACGAATAACAATAACAATAGACAGAGTAACAGTGAAAGTAACGTAACGTATAATGAATTTCTGAAATTTTTCAAAAAACAGCGTCAGCCGGTTTATATAGAAGAGATTAACTGTAAACTGTTTGATAAAAATCCGACTGTTGTATTTTCTTGTAAAAATGATGACAACGTAAATAATTTTATGAATGAAAGTTGGATTCGTAGTAGCGTAAATAATATGGAGGTCGGCTGTATTGAGCGCATTAAGCAAAATAATAAAATTATTTACCTGTGCTGTTTCAAGGTAAACGGTTTCGATAATGTAGACTACGGTGTGCTATTTAACGTATTACTAACTCTATCAAATCTTCTGTTAAAGTTTAATGAAAAACACGTTTTTATAAATAAAATTCCGGATACGCACACCCTCGTCGATTATGAACAATTTAAAGCTCTTATCTATTATATTTTTAAAGACTTAAACGTAAAACCGGTCATTATTAGAAAAGAAAAAACGCAGCTAAAATCTCCGGAAGAAATAAATAAAGTTTTGCACGAAGCTCATAGTTCCGCCGCCAGCGGACATTCCGGGTTTTTTCGTACTTACGCTAAGATTCGCAATCAGTATTACTGGTATAACATGAAAAACGATATTCGTAAGTTCATAAAAAACTGTCACTCGTGTCAGGCCAATAAAACCAATTTTAAACCAGTTAAGAACGCCATGGAAATCACTACCACGAGTTCCTTCCCTTTTCAACGTCTAGCCATAGATGTAGTAGGCCCTCTCCCTATAACGGAAAAAGGGAATAGATTTATCCTCACGATGCAGGATGATCTGACGAAATATTCCTACGCTATACCGATTCCGAACCATGAGGCTACCACGATATCAGAAGAACTAGTTAAGTTCTTCAGTCTCTTCGGTATCCCTCAGTCACTACTCTCGGATCGTGGTACCGAGTTCACTTCCGAAATAATCAACCAATTATGCAAGTTGTTTAAAGTCCGACATGTATTTTCGACTCCCTATCATCCGCAAACGAATGGTAGCCTGGAGAGAAGTCATCTGACATTAAAAGATTATCTGAAACACTTTGTAAATCAAACCCAAAACAATTGGGATGATTTCGTCGCCCACGCTTGTTTCTCGTACAATACTAATGTACACAAAACTACCAATTTCCCTCCGTTCCAACTACTTTTCGGCCACAAGCCCTATATCCCGAGCTCGCTCACTGCAGAACCGGAATTTCGCTATACGTATGACGACTATTTTAACAACCTCAAGCTAAAGTTAAATAGTATACATAAAATAGCTCGCGAAAACATTATGGCGTCTAAATCTCGAACTAAAAATTACTACGATAAGAAAGTTAACGCTTGCGAATTTAAGGCTGGTCAACTGGTGATGCTAATAAATAAAACCACTAGGTTTAATAAGTTAACTCCTAATTTTAAAGGTCCGTATAAAATTGTTAAAGTAATAGGACCAAATGTGGTGGTATTATTAATCGGTAGGAGGCACGTAAAATTTAATACCAATTTGATTAAACCGTATTTTTCAGATGATGACGATTGCCCAGCGGTCTAACTCCAATCTTGTCATTGTATCTTCTCTCCTAGTCCTACTGACGGTCATTCCGCTCTATCATAACCTCATACTCCCTCGTCCAAATCCAATAACATTACGGAAGTCTCTGGACATTCCGGCCTGTTCTACGAACATCTTGGATTTGCTAAGATATCCAGTACCACGTGGACTCTCATCATATCTACTAATATTTCCTTTACCGAACAAAAATTACTTGTGTTAATCCGTCTCTCTGCCAAAGCCAATGGTCTTTGTCATCACATTAAAGATAATTTACATTCCTTGAATTGTCATCAAACTTTAAAATTAATGAACGGTAAAATAGTTAAATTGAAAGATCAACTCCAGACGATCCAACATTTGTGTGGTCACGTGATCCACAAGCGTGGTATCTTCAATGGAGGATCACACATTCTTAAATGGCTGTTCGGTACGTCGAGTTCTGATGATGGCGAATTTTATTCAGAGTCCATTCGTAAAGTAACAAATGATGATCATAAATTAAATGAATTAATGAAGGAACAAGTTCAGGTCACCAGGAAAACAATTCGAATTTTCAATGAATCAGCCGCAAGCTTAGCTTTCCGTGAGCACATAATAAACGCCAATTTCGAAACGCTAAATAAAGTCGTTCACAATCTAAGCGATGAGGTCGAATCCTCGCTATACGTTCAGTCGGTTAGCGAATATATTAATCTAATGTTAGAATTAGGGAATGAATTAACCTTTGAATACGACTCCATTGTTAATTCGATCTTATTTAGTAAGAATAATGTATTGCACCCCGAAGTAATTAATCCTAAGGATTTACTAATCGAACTACGTTTGGCTAATCTGCCAAAAGGTAAAAGATTCCCTATTACTCTCGACCCGCGTCACGTATTTAAATATTACGAAATTTGCATAATTAATACAGTATTTTATGATAATTTAATAATTTATAAAATAGAAATCCCCCTGGTGAATAACGTCGATTTTTTCCTTTTCCATATCATTCCCTATCCCGTTTCCTTAAGTAATATCTCTTCTTCCCTGTTCCATTATATACGACCGAAGTATAAATACCTATTGATCGATCGCTTGTCTACGGAGTATATCGTTTACAAGGACTTTAGCAGCTGTATCACCGTAAGGTTTGGAGACGGAGATATTATACATCTGTGCAAAAGTCAGATCATCCGAAAAGTTAACAAAGAGATGCCCTGCGAAGCTGACCTGTACCTGTCCCGAACTACCAGTGTTCCCGATGATTGCGAGGTCGCTTCCATTTCCCTCAAGAACAATATTTTCCAGAAACTTTCCGATAACCGATGGCTATTCGTTGTTCCTGATCTCACCATACTTACTGTTTATTGCGATTCGACTGCAGCCCTTCAGGAATTTCGTCTCAGAGGCGCCGGAATAATATCTCTAGCTGATGACTGTCACGCCTCCGAGCCATCGATTTCTTTGGACGGACGCTCCACCACAAATGCTAACTTTAGTCACGTTGTCCCCACGATAGATCTCGACATCCCAGAATGTTGCCCGGAAGCCAAAAACGTACGAAAAATCAATCTGACCAGATCAAATGAAGCTACCCTCGACAACCTAGATTCAGTTGACGCGGAGTTTGCTTCGATTCTGCACATGCTGAACACAAAAGATTCAGAGGACTTCCAAATCAACGCCTCCAACCTCAGCCAAACTATCATCGTTGCGGTCGTTGTTTCTATCATCGTGATACTTTTGTTCCTAAAATGGAACGCCTGTTGGATTAAATGTCGTCTGCCGTCAACCAAGAACTCACCTACACCTTCTTTAGATCCTAACACCGAACTAACGACTTCGAATAGATCAGCCTCCTCAGATCATCGCACAGGTGTAGCCATCAGCAATAATTAATCGCATTCCACATCACGTGCCAGCGAATTAATGCGTTTTCAATTTCTGTACTGTACCAATTGTTAATTGTTATGTTTTCACTTTTACTACTAACTTTAGCTCTTTTTTTTTCTTTTTCTTTTCTTTTTTTTTATACAAGGGAAGGAGAGTGTTGTATGCCAACTTCCATATTATTTCTCAGACTAACTTTATTCATTTATTTTTTATTTTATTTTTTTTTCCTCTCTCTTGCCCAGTTGTATTTGCAGGCTAAATAATCGTTTATCCGCTTACGTTGCGAATCCACTACTTCTCAGTTATTATAAGTTACATTGCAAATGTCGCAACTTTTCGTCATATCGTCGTTCTCCGAATTTTTACATACGCTGTATGCAGAATCCTCATTTTTGTTGTTATAAACGGCCGAAGCAGCCGATTATTCGCTTACGCTGCATATCCGTGACTTCTCCGTTTGTCGCGAGTGACGTATCGACTTGTCGAACCGTCGTTGTTGAATGTTAATGAATTGTTTTTTTGTCAGTCGAGTATTCTTGGGACACCCAGAATAACCGTTTCGGTAGTCCAGTCGGTCCGATTAGCCCTTAGCATCGTATTGCTCTAATCGTGCCGTTACAGACTTACGGAAGCCGCTATCGGTTTTTTACACAAAACCGCGATCTGTATCGTCGTCATATTAAAATAAACGTAATATAACTAGCTTCGACTAGGTTTATTGCAAATTACGCGAAATAATTGATCGGTACTTAGTATTCCGTCCCGGGAATACAACAGTACTTACGCTGTTTTACAGCTGTTGTAGTTAACTTCTGTTCATTAATTTCGATCCTTCATTTGAGAGCCCATTTTTGGAGTAACGATAAGTGATATTGAATATCTTGAAGCTTCGTGACGATCTTCGTGCTTGCCTAGTATAGCAATGTCATACACAAATGTTAACACTGCATAACTAAACCAGCGTATCGACGAATCATCTTAGAAATATCGTTTTAATATAAATTGTAGATTAGCAAACGTCATGAGTTGTAGAAAAAAAAAATTTAAAAAAAACCAACGAATAATTCTAATTATTAGTTTAGAAATAAATCTATATTCGGGAATCCGGATACTACAAATAAGGAACAAGAGAGTAACGAAAAAAAAAAAAAAAAAAAGTTAATTTACAAAGATTACAAGAATTACACGTCTATGCTGTCATGAGCCTACAGTGAGTAACGTGAATAAAATATTGATTTTGTGTTTGGAATTCTGGCTTTACTATGCTGTGGGAAATGAAAAACATAGATTAAATTTTATATTCCTTATTTTATTTATTATCGATCAACACAGCATAGTATTTTGTATATAATTCTCTCGTAATGTTCGAACCGAGTAAAGTAAAGTAGCTGATTAAATGGTTCGAACGGTTGGGAAGTTGGAATATAATTCCGATGCCGTACCAACACAATTATAATAACGTAAAATTAACTAAGGCTAGACGCGGATACACTGCCCGACTAAAGCGACGTAATTTTGCCAAAAATTACGCGTATGATAAGCATGATGTGTCGTTGCGAGTGGTCGGGCAGTACCGACAGCTGATCGACTACCTGGGTTTTCGCGAGTCTTGCGGTCATTCGTCAATTAAGTAGTATCCGTTTTTACTCTGATAGAGTACGATGATCGAAGCGTTGAGTGTCAGCGAACCCGCGATAATTGTTAATTAAATCATCTTCCGAAGAATTATATATGTACTTTTTTGTAATCGCTGTTCGTTGTTGATTTATTGTGAATAGTTTTTTTGTTTCAATGTTCGATAATAAAAATTTAATCACACTCAAGTGCTATAGTTTTTATTAGTATTAGTAAATATACATTATTTCTGTCAACAAGTATATTTACTTTGTGACATTCAGTGGACACGGCGGACTGGGCCGCCGTGAGATAGCTTGATAATAGCTCAAAGGCTTCTTACTCTTGAGATATAAAGAGTGAGCACATCTTACTACAAATAAGGAACAAGAGAGTAACGAAAAAAAAAAAAAAAAAAAAAGTTAATTTACAAAGATTACAAGAATTACACGTCTATGCTTATATTTCGAGTACATAAGTTGCAGTTGTCCGGAGTCGTAATTACTAATATAATTAATTACAGAACTACTATGAGTTAAGCAGTTTTCAAAAAATCTTTTAAGAAGAAAGAATAAATTATGAATAACTGAAAAAAACTTATTAATTTCATATACTCGGATTATTCCGCATTCGGAGAATACATCCGTATAAACTAGAATCATTTAAATTAATGTATTTTTTTTTTTTTTGCTATTTTTTTAGAGGCTATACTAGTTTTATAAAATAACTAGAGTTGTCTTTCCGAGAATTTATTAACTTAAATTAATTTAAACCGTTAACTTTTAGGAGCTTCTTTAAATACCTTTTAGATAGTCTTACGGTATTTTCCGTTAAATTTGTTTAACGAAAATCTTCGAAAGGCTAAATGCTACCACCATATGTATGTATTTCTCACGAAGTATATTACCAGCTCTTACTGTGTCGGTTATGTACTGTAGGAGTAGCCAAAACAGTCATAATACACAGTATATTATATTGTTCCCTACGGATTTATCATTATAGTCGTTTATAACTTTCTGATCACATTCATTTTGCGTATATAAGTATTAAGCACATTTTAACTCATTAATTTTAGAAAAAATGAATTATTCTTACCATTCCTATTGTTATTATTCCTATCCGCTTTGTAATTGTTATCGCTGCTGAAATAGCTGCATCGATTATTCTCATATGTGTAGAAGTATCCGGTTGTATTAAAACAGGGAAACGTAGTTGTTTGGATAAAACTTGCCTATTCATAAATTGTATAAATAATATTTGTTTATTTTAAATCTGTCGAAAATTTCTATTTTTTTTTTGGCCTGGACATACTCATTTGGCCAGTAGACTAACGTTCAAATCAGACTGAATGCACTAAAACAAAAAAAAAATGAAAAAATAAGAAAACATTTTCTTGTTTTTGTCCAACTGTTTAAACACTACTTATTTTACTAGATAGTAAGTATAAAGGAGGAAACTTCATCCTGCAATATGGCCGCAACTGCAGAGCAGTACCCATAATGCTGAGCTAACATTTAAGGAAACAGATAGAAAAAGAAAATACAAAAATTTCGTTTTTTACTAAGATACACTATCGATATTATCCGTCACGGCTATTTAACGTTTGTAGAGCAATTGTTAAATATGGCCGATTTTGTTTTTGTTTCGTTTCGCAGGTACAGTGCCAATCTATTGACTGTTTGGCCTCGCCAACTTTTAGGTCATTTATTTTTTTGTCTGCAACTGGATGTTTCGTTTCTTTTTGTAATATACCGCACCGGTTAAAAGGGACCACCCCGTTGGTATTGCTGACCCTGACTTAAATCAAGAGTCACAATAAAAACAAAACGAACTACAAATTAAATATTGTCTCTTCTCCCAGTGGATCGAAGGCAACGACTAACAAAATATACTTAGTTTATATCTTATCCGAAGAAAAACAATATACGCGAATAATAAAAGGGGGGGGGGGGATAACAATACAGCCTTCTTTTCAAAAGTAACAATAGCAATCTTAAATTGTAAGTTATGAATAAAATACAAGTAGCTAAACATTTAACACAAAAAATCAGTATAAAGTTGCTTAAATAATAGCGACTGAGTAAAATCACGTGAAACAATTATACCGACGGAACGTCATTCGCTAGTTGGCTAAAAGACTTAATGAAGTTGCACATTACTACTATAATATAATGTGCTATGTGACGACATATATGCGGTTGTATAATTTTTTTAGTCATTCGTTGTCCAACGCATCTCTGCACCATCTTCTTCTTAACCTTCGATGTGAACATCCCGGAAGAAGTATCTGACTCATACTGGCTATATTACCGCTGTGAGCTGATTTGTCATAAAACTTGGTGTATTGATCCTTATGAACTTATTCACATTTGGAATATGCAAATCGGCATGACGGGTTCTATTTGACACATAACACGGAACGTTAACCATTTGCTGTAATATTTTTGGCTTTAGTTGTTGCAAACGTTCGATATTGCTCGCTGCGAATGTTCCATAAACTTCGAGACCGTAACACCAAGTTGGGGCTACGAACGACCCTTTTGCAGTTTAAAGCGAATTTAGATTTTCTATTAAAAATACAGCCTAAAGCATTATAAGTATTTCTCTGCCGTAAACCGCACTATATTATAAATGTAAATAATTTAAAAAAATGACCGTTAACATTACTGATGTTATACTTTTTGTTACACGAACGACACATATACATGCAACAATTCACAAAAATATGTAACATTATCTAGATTAAAAAAAACATTAAAAAATGAAACACTGATACATATAAAACAATAAATATAATAAATTAGTCCGACCAGTTTCATCAATCGTTTGACATATTCATGGACAACCGGATGTAAACCGGTCAAATGTACATCTCATTTCCAGATACGCGTAATTATCCTTTTATAAATGATAAAAAATTCTATGAATAAGATCTTATGTTGAATTTGAAAACTAAGGGGAAAAAAAAATCGAATGAAAAAGGGTAATGAAAGATCTATAAATTACCTCTTTATTTCGGCAAAATTTAAGTTCATTTAAAGTTTATAAGAATTTAAGAAGTATTTAAAATGCCCACTCTCGTTTCACATTTTGGTGTATCCAGCCAAAATCAATGCTACCCATATTGCGCCTCTTATGTCCTGTCTTTTCTGTCTCCACAGATTGTTCCTATTATATGTTCCTTTCTCCTAACAATATCTGACCGTATCTAGATATAATTGACTCCTTCCTATTCTAATTGTTTCTGGGTAAAGGTCCCCGGTTGACGAGCCCTCCCCCCCCCCAAAAAAAAAGAAAAAAAAAAAGTCAATGCTATAGGAACCATATACTTTCTATGAAACAAAGTTTTATGAATTTTCTTAAAAGGGTTCCTCATTCTGGAAGGTCTATTTGATTTTCCGTAAAAAAAAAAAAAAAAAAACTGGAAAAAAAAACGAATTAATAATAGTTGTTCAAACCGGAAGTTAAATTAAACCCTAGACGTCTATTAAATTCCAGCATCTGTGCAAGGTTTATTGTCTTCACCTACCGATAAGGGACAAATTACGTTTGAAGATGAGCGTTCACGTGTGCGGCAGTCGTGGTAAACGGAGCAAGCGCTCGATTTAAAACTGGCCAAACGCGACCGGCCAACGAATTATTATTTTCATAATTTCTTCACTAACTTCAAATTCAAAGATTTCCGTTGTACCATGCAGAGGCAACGAGCTGTTTTTCTTTTACCTAATGCGAAAAATAATTTCATCGCTTTATCAACGGTTAAAATAGTATTCGTCCAACACATCGTTTCTGTCTCGGAGGATGCGTTTGTCAAGTTCGGATATTTCGGATGTCTTTTTGAACGGAATCAAAAGATAAGACGAAACAGCGGTAGTAGATGAAACCGAGTTGGTCTGTTCGTACGACGGAAAAGGAGAACGGAAAATTAAAAACGAGCCGTGCCATCTGAATCGGAAGCAGGCAGTCTGCTGTGGTCGTAGTAATGAATCTGCGAGGCCATTAGCGGAGTCACATTGACAGTTGAACCGGGTGAACGCTACGACGAGAGGGCTAAATGAGGCCGCCGCTGGGACAAGGAAACAAAACAGCCAGCGGAGAAAGCAGGTGGCGGGGCGGAACCGATTTTGGAATAGTTCGCTGTCGAGCTTTTTCGTCTTTCTTGCTTTTTAGCGACGGTGCCAGGATTTCTTTGATCGCAATTTACCGAAAGGCCGGGGCCGACCGTCACTTAATATCTAAAAATTAATGAATCGCCCCGTTATTTGCGTACTATCTTCCGCTTAACCAATCAAAAACAATCTTTCCATTTAATTAATCAGCATAAACGAGTGCTGCCCCGCCCGAGCACGAAATTAGTCGGCAGCGTATTTAACCGGACAATCAAGCACCTTAAAGCCCGCGATAGCAGCTATCCTGTCAGCGGCAATCCGGTTTGTTCGTTTAACACGCTTAAACTGCCCGTAATTAACAACTTTTGTGAACTCGCCCGAACCAACACCCATCTTTCTCAGCCATTTTTCGACCTCGCTATTGTTAAGCCTTTTTCATCTTCGTCCAGTAAGCCGTCTGTCCTATGTCTCAAAAAACAGATTTTCTTTTCTCAGTTTTTCCTCTAACGTACAATATCATGTACTGGGGATCGAACGGAAAATTACATTCCAGCATGTAATTTCTGTTGGAATAAGTTGTTTTTCATTTCCTTTTTTGTTTCAGTTAAGCACTGAACGGGTTTGCTAAGTCGAGAATTATATAGACTTCCTTCGCAAGTCGCTTGTTTGTTAATAATTCACTAATGAAATTTTAAGTATCGCATAAAGAGAGATATCGCAGCGAGCTGTGCAATATGAATGCTTAAGTTTCCAGAAATTAAAATTTGTGCGGACTATTCGCTGCACATTTCTGACATTAG
This sequence comes from Icerya purchasi, assembly GCA_039619475.1. Classification (NCBI taxonomy): domain Eukaryota; kingdom Metazoa; phylum Arthropoda; class Insecta; order Hemiptera; family Monophlebidae; genus Icerya; species Icerya purchasi. Next base: position 418,133,584 of record CM077116.1, read on the forward strand.
TTACCTAGGTGGTCAACACGGTCTGCCTGAAGATAAATCCTGTTTACGCAATGTTCGCATGCGTTTTTAATATTCGTGACTCCAACAGTAGATTTTAAAGGATTGAGAAAATGAACACTTCCATTAGTGTTTTTGGATACTCTTTTAATAAACTAGTACCGATGTAATGAGTAAAGAGGATATCGAATTTTTTTGTGTTTTTTTGTTTTATTGTTATTATTTTTGGTCGAAGAAGAGAGGAAAACATAAATAATCTGCGTCGTTTTCTTGTTGTAAATCGGTAATTCCAAAAGGACCATATGCTTAATGAGCTCTAGTGGACGCTCAATTGTCTACATTGCAGCGATTCGATACCAGGCGATGATCAGGCAATTAAAACAATTTTTATATATATATATATAAGTAAGTTCCATACATTTGATATAGGGCTTTAGGGATTGTGAAATTAAGCTTTTTATGATGCACTAAGCCTAATGGATCTAATGAGAATACTAGGGACAGTTCCTTTCTCTCGGCCGCTTTACTTTCTTAGATTTCTCCGGTACACCCAATTATTTCTGGATGAAAAACCTGGGAACGACTTGAATACGGATCGAGACAAATCTCGAACACGTGACCTCTGATTTGGTAGATAAGCATCTAGACTACTAGGCTACTGTGTTATCTTACAGATATAATATTTACAATGTAATTCTTAGGCTACCCCCCCCCCCCTATTAGAAAAAATGTCCCACTTTTATGTAACGTTTGTTTTTTTTATTGTTTTTTTAAAATTTAAATGGGTTCGGTGCCAGCACCTAAGGCGATCGGCGATAGAGAGTAAAAAGGCGAGTAGGAGGAGAATAACGGCTAGAAACGGGAAGGAAAGGATAAAGGAAGCACTGGAACGGGTAGGAAGATCCAACGCCTAGAGTTCGGCGTATAGATGAGAGCACTTGGGAAAAAGAGCAGTACATTCAAAAAGGATATGGTTGGGGTCGCATATAAAGGGAGGATCAGTAGAGTGGAGAGGGTAAAAGGGAGAAGGTGAAAGAGAAAAAGAAAAACGAGAAGAGGGAGGGAGAGAATGACCAAGTCTTAGTCTGATTAAGGAAACAATAGCCGAACGCCGAGAAAAGGGAAATCATGGCTGTGAGTTGGGAATAGGCTGTAGGAGAAGGTAGAAGAATGAAGGATTAGCGAAAAAAGAAGGGTAGATGTCAACCAGGAAACTTGAGAAGAAATAAAGAATGTGTGAAGCAGGAAAATGGAGGAGGACTGGACCATTGAGAGATGCCGGATCGAGCTAGGAAGTCAGCTGCTTCGTTGCGATCAATGCCAGAGTGATCAGGAACCCACAAAAAGTCAATAAGAGCAGAACGTGCTAAGCGCAAGTTAGAAATAGATTCACGAACAGGAAGAATAATATCATTAGACGAGTTGGAAGGAGGAAAAGAAACGGCTTGCAGCACAGATTTGGAATCAGAAACAATGAGAAATTTACAGATCCCTCTTGAAGAGGAAATAAAGGAGACAGCACAGAGAATGGAGATTGCTTCAGCAGAAAAAATGGAACAAAAGGAAGGAAGTTTGAAGGATTCCGAGTGATGTACCGCCCACCCCGTTATCATTTTTTGAATCATCGGTGAAGATTTTTACATGACGGGGAAATGAGGAATTCAAGATGTGGAGATATTCACTGACCACTGTATTCTGGGGAGCGGAGTTAACGCGAAAAGGAAGAGAGAAAAATGAGATGGTTAGGCATATTCTATTGAAATCAAAAGAAAAATAAGGAAGCTTATTCCGGGAAAAGACATAAGGAGAAAACTCGAGCAGCTTTGTGCGCAAGAACCGGGATTTTGTGGGGAATGAAGCGCCAGAGGTCCATGGTATACAGATAGGAAGAAATAAGTTTAGATGAAGAGATCGGTAGGCGTTTATTCAAAAACGGTAGGCAAGTAGAGATTTGCGGATAAAAAGGGGTTTAATATTTTAGAGAGAAGACTTCAGGGCTCCAATGCAGAGCCGAAGACAGAAATTTTGGATCCTATCAATTTTGCGAAGGAGAGAGTTTAGGGCATTGCCGTATAAGAAGGAGCAGTAGGCCAGTTTGGCACAAATGATAGATTTGTAGAGGATTAGGAGTATATATGAATCACCACCACACTTGAGAGGGCTTAAGGCTTGCAGGAGATTCAGCCTTTTAAGACAAGAGATTTAGAGGTACGAAAGAGAGTCGACTACTTAGGAAAAGACCAAAGCAGTATATGGAATTAATAATAGGGATAGGATAGTTGGAGGAGATGATGTTCACCAGAGCACGATTATATGGGCGGAGGGAGAAAATAATAGAAGAAGACTTGGAAGGAGAAAGAGAAAGAATAGCACTGGAGAGGGAACTACTGAGGACTGATAGAGAACAATTAATCTCCTCGTTAGCCGTAGCTAGCACGTCTGAAGGGGAGTAGATAAGGATATCATCCGTAAAAAGGAGTGAAGAAGAAGGAATGCGAAGAGTAGCGATATTAAGGAGATAAATATTAGAAAGAGTAGAACTAAAACAGGAATCCTGAGGCGGGCCGCGATAACAACGTCTGATTGTTGAACACCAAGGAACAGAAGGAAAAAGTGACCTATTTTGGAACAGATTAAGAATAATGGTAACGAGAATAATAGGGATATTAAGGGAAAGGAGCTTAGAAGTCAGTGAAGGAAGATGAACATTATCAAATGCAGATGCGACATCGACGAAAGTGGCAATAGTAAACTTTCTATCTAGGAATGATTTGTAGATGTCCGATAGAAAGGTGCTAATGCAGTCGATTGAGCCAAGACCAGGGCGAAAACCAAACATATTGGGAGGGAGGAGATTATTATGGTCCAGCCACCAGACTAAACGGATTGTTGATCAAGCCTTCGAAAAGTTTTCGAAGACAAGAGGCGAGGGAGATAGTTCGGAAATAAGACTGGTTTCTTTTATGAATAGGAATGATTATAAAGTCATTCCAGGATTTAGGAGTGCGACCAGAGATTAGAATGGAGTTATAAATGGCTAAGAAAGAGTGCATTGAGGAAGAGGAGAGATTTTCTAGGTTTAGGTATGAGAGGCTATCTAATCCGTTCGTGGAGTTAATGGATTTGTTAAGAACGAATAGGAGTTCATTGTAACGAAAAGGAGAGGAAAGAAAATGTTCTTCAGAGGTAGAGTTGTAGGAGGGAGAACTAATTTCTTCAAGAAAAAGGAACATAGGCGGGCGTGATAGAGTCCAAAAAGGAATGAAGATGTGGTAACGCAGGAGTAAAATGAAAGGGGCGCTAGGAGGAGGGAAATCTAAAGGCCCTAGCTAATTTCCAAATCTGAGAGGAGGACGTATCTCTAGAAAATGAGGAACAGACAACTCTTCAAAAATTCCTCTTGGCAGTCTTTAAAATGCTACGAGCTCTAGCGTTAGCTTCTTTGTGCGCTAGGAAGTTAGACATGGATGAGCGGGAACAAAAGGTTATAAAAATGTCGGTACTCTTCCTGAAAGCTGCTTTGCACTCCTTATTCCACCAGAGTGAGGGGGTAGCAGAAGTTTTACAATAGCTAGTAGATGGAAAGTGAGGGGATGAGAGAGAATGAGCAGAATAGAGAGACTGGGTGAAAAGATTGTATCGGGAAAGAGGATTAGAATTAGCCTGAGTAGGAGAGAGAGGGCAATCGACTAAAGAACAAAATTTGCCCCAATCGGTTTTGGAGAGAATCCAATGAGGGAGATGAAGGGATTTGAAGCATCATTAAGAGTTAAAACAATAAGAGAATGATCCCTGCCAAAAGTTCCATTAAGCGTTCAGACCCAAATTAGGAGAAGAGAAAGAAAGATCAACTGCACTAGGAGATGAAGGGTTTTTGCAGCAGGTGGGAGAACAATCATTAAGGAGGAAGAGGTTATGATTAAGGATGAAATTTTCAAGGATAGTGCCATTGTTGTCGTGACCAGAGCAGCCCCAGAGTGGGGAATGGGCATTCCAATCACCCCCAATGAGGAATGGATTTGAAAGAGATGAAAGGAATGGATGAAGGGGGAGCTGAGCAAGACTACAATTTGGAAGATCGTACACACAAGCGATGTGGATAGGGGTAGGAAAGAGATTTGGTAGAGATATATGTGCCATATTAGGGAGATTGTGATGATGAGGAGGAAGGAAGAGAATACTGTGAGACTGGTATAGTAAATCATTCCTAACAAGAATAGCCACAACATCATACCCGTCTACACGATCAGAACGTACTATGGAGAAGTCTTTGAAGGGGATATTTGAAGAGGATTTTAGCAAAGTTTCAGATAACAATGCTACTTGAATGTTGCAGGGGTCTAATAGCCCCTCTAACGCTTGTTTATTTGCATGAATGCTGCGACATTTGTTATATTTTATAGGATTATTTATATTTATATGGACCGATTTAGAATTACGTTATAAATTTTGATAATTTTATACAAAGTATAGAAGAGAAAGAGACAGAAATATATGCAAGAGGGGTCAAGGGACCCAGCCCCTTGCAACACCAAAATGGCCGAGTTTATATATATATATATATATAGGTATATATATATATATATATATATATATATATATATATATATATATATATAGGTATATATATATATATATATATATATATATATATATATATATATATAGGTATATATTAATGATAACGTCATTTTTAGCCTTAACCCCATTACTATTTCTATCACAAAAATTTATCCCAAAATGTGACACATACTGTGTATATATAAGAAGACTAAGTATTTGTACATTTATTTGTAAATAAAGATTTATTTCTTTTTGTCACGCAGTCGGACAATTTTTCTCTTTCCATACGAAGTATAAACGCGGTAGGGCTGAGGGTCGGTGCGTGTCCCCAGATCAAGGGGCGGAGCCTTTTGCGGAGTACGAAGAATCGAGTTTCATATATATATATATATATATAAGTGTATATATGTATGCATATTTGTACACATATCGACTACAATAAGTGCATATTTATAGATAAAGCAATCGGTATCGCAGCTTCCATGTGGTTTGTTAAAAAATCGATATATACATATTATAACTGTAAACGGTTTACTCGCAATTTATATCACTTTTTATTTTTATAAAATATATATGTATATATATTTAAGGCCGCTGTAAAAAAATATACTGTTAACTATCGTCTAATTGTCGTTTATATATTTCTCTACTGAAGTTCGTGTTAATGATTACGTTTACCAAACTTGTGTGGTGGACGGTTTTAACGATCACATTATAGCAATTTATAAACAGCTACGGCTTTTTCATTCGTTTAGTTGATGATATTTGCTTTATTTTCTAGTTTTTATTCGTCCATTTCTTTCGTTTCTTTTGGTACGCCTTATGCTGTTATTTTTGTCAGTTTTCCTTAATTTCTTTTGCATCTGATTTTCCTTATTTTATGTTCTCGCCCCCTTCGTTAAGCAGCCGTGTCAACGGCTATATTAACGCGCTTTATATGAATATATTTTTCTCTTTTTTTTTTTATCGCAATTTAAAGGTGAGTGCACCATTGATATTTTGTGTATTCTTCTGCAGTTTTAGTTACTACTACGGCAAATCATCCGATAGCGAGTAGTGAAAAGTATCCGGAAAATACTGTAATGCATCCAATTTTACGTGAATTGTAGAACAGTTTAAAATTATCTACAAGTACGGCTAACAAGGGAAGGGCACGACCTGGGAAATTTATTTCGGGTCAAGACTCTGCATAATAATAGTACTCCCTTAGGATAGTTAGGGTATTCACCCTTTAATAATAATAGCGTTGAGTGGCTAGTCAATTTGGAGATAAAAACCTCCCTTAAAATAGTAATAAGTTTATTTATGTTCGGGTTGGAATGTCGTGCTCGAATAACTTCTTTTTTTTTTTTTTTTTTTAAATCGTTTAATTAATTATTTTTTCAATTAAATAAATCTGTTATTTACAAATATCAATAATTTAAATAAAAATTATTTTGTTTTGTTTAGAAAAAAGGTTTATTAAATATTAAATAATAATTTAATCAGAGTAACTATTTTCTTTTTTAAAATACAAAATAACTGATAATACTTATAGATAGTTATTATATAATAAGTAAAAAGTTCAAATTTTATTGTTATTTAATTTAATTTTATATGAATTTTTGATTACAAAAACAAGAACCTGAATAATAGCTGTCATAAAGACATTTAAAACAAAAAACTTTTTTGACATCTGGCACAATCAATAGAAGAAGAATTATTGCAAGAACAATGTTCTTTAAGTTCAGTTGGAAAACAAAAATTATTTACCTTCAAGAAAATTTCTCTATCTTCCGAAAGTTTAGCAGCATACCAAGCATATCGTATCATTCTATCAAAAATTTGCGGTGACAGCTGATAACAAATCGATTAAATTTTAATACAATCTTCTAGTGAATTTATTTCTTGATTCTGTTCGATTAAATATGCTGAATTTTGTAAAAATCTAGATTTTAATATGATCGAAGTAATTGTAGTTACTATTTACATGTATTCTTATCATAACTATTAGTTATAATATTTTGTATTTTAAAAAAGAAAATAGTTACTCTGATTAAAATATTATTTAATATTTAATAAGCCTTTTTTCTAAACAAAACAAAATAATTTTTATTTAAATTATTGACGTTTGTAAAAAACAGATTTATTTAATTATAAAAATAATTAATTAAACAAATTAAAAAAGAAAAAAAAAAAAAGTCAGTCGAGCACGAGATTCTAACGCGAGCATGAATAAACTTATTACCGTTTCAAAGGCTTTTCTCTCCGAATTGACTGGCCATTCGACGTTATTATTAATTATTAAAGGGCGAACACCCTACGGGAGTACTATTATTATACAGAGTTTTGTCCCAAAATGAATTTCCGAGGTCGCGCCCTCCCCTTATAAGTTAAAATTTCGAAGCATTTTCAGTTAATTTTAAGTAAAGAGATTTATAATCATCTAACTGTTATGTACAGTTTAAAGATTTGAATATCGGACTATATGTAGGTGAATACATCCTGTTTGTTAAAATGGTATAATAAAATAAACTTTAATAACAAACAATATAGATCAATAAATTAGATAAATACCTATTTAGAAACGTTTTCGGGCATAACCCATCATCAGCTAACACTAACTTGAAGTTTTAAGTTTCCTTTAAGTTAGTGTTAGCTGATGATGGGTTATGCCCGAAAACGTTTCTAAATAGGTATTTATCTAATTTATTGATCTATATTGTTTGTTATTTTTTTTTTTTTTTTTTTTTTTCTTGTTTGGGTTTTTCCCTGGGCTTGTCAGCAACGGACGATTACCCATCAACATGTGTACATAGCAGCAATTAGGAGTAACAAGGAATAGAATCTGATAAAGAATGCTATACCAAAGATGGAGAAACAATAACAATCAACGTCGAAAAATGCCAAACGTATGTATCCTGAAAAGAAAAGAAATGACGAAGGTAAGAGCAAAAGGAGTTAGCTGTCCCATACCATGGTCACATCTGCAATTACAGAGCCCACAGTACAAACGGACAAAGGAATCTGGCTATAAATAATTAAGGAAGAAGAAACACGGGATGTTTAAAAAGCAGTTAGATCCATCTAGCACGAAACCTATATAGAACACAGCGCTTAGCGTCCGTAAACAATTATCCGAAAGTTCAATGACTTTCTCCATCACTATAAAGCAAAGTTTATAGTTTTTAATTATGAAACATTAATCATATTTATGGCGACGACTGCAGAAACAGCGCCTACCATTCTGTTAAAAGGAAATGAGCAGAATTTTCACTGAACACTATGGCCACACTGCAACAGCAGCGCCCGCAGTGCCGGCTAACAAGGAGTTCACCTATCTACCGTTAGGGCCGCAAATGCGACAGCGAGCCCGCAAAATTAACTGCGAGCTGTGCCTGTTTGTGACTGTAACTGCAACATCAGTGCGTGTTCTTCGTTTAGAGAGGAGTTCGTTGGGAATCACTGGACACGATAAGTTAGGAATGCCAAAATAAGAAATACTGAAGGGATTAGATATTAATATAATGAAGTACAGAGGATAGGAATTTTGCTACAATTGGTATGATCAACGTTGACTGTAATGAGAGAATAAAGGACACACAATATGGAGTTGGAACATCATGTGAGAGAAGCTCCGCGTATAGAGCTGCCCTTTCCGATGATAAAGAGGAGCATTCAAAGAATACATGATCAGAGTCACATACGACTGTGTTATCGATACACAGCGGACAAATAGGAGAGGACACTATGGAGAAACGATACAATGAAGCAGGAAGTCGACTGTGACCAGATCGAAGACGACAAATAGCAGATATGATGAATCGGGGAAGGTGCGGAAAATGTAGATACCATGGTTGAGTAGGTGGATTAGGGTGAATGGAAAAATATTGTGAATTAGGACTGGAGAAGGATGATTTATAAAAAGATTTCCAATTGGCCTTTTGGATACTTTTTGCTATATTTAATAATTCATGAGAAGGAATCCGTCCGACTGGCCGCCCAGAAGAAATAGCCGAACGAGCAAGATAATCCGCCTTTTCGTTGCCCGCAATTCCGGCATGACCAGGAATCCAAAGAAAGTCGATGGTTAATGAGTGCAATCTGCAAAGACTGAAAATCAGTGATCGGATGCGCAGAATAATAGGATCAGAGTAAGAAGGAACATATGCAGAGGATATACACTGAAGGGCGCTTTTGCAATCAGAAATTAGGAGGAACATTTTACATTGCGGAAAAGATGGAATGAGCTCAATGGCACGTAGTAATGCCAATGTCTCCGCATAATAAATTGAACAAAATGCAGGAATTTTGAACAGGCTGGAATGGTCAAGAGCAGGAATGTAGATAGATGCACCCACTCCGTGTGCCATTTTGGACCCATCCGTAAAAATTAGGGTATGGTTAGCAAAGAATGATGAAACTGCCTGGTTAAATTCATAAACTGTTGCATGAGCAGGGAGATATTTTACATAAGAAGGCAAAGAAAAAAGATTCGGAGAAGGAATAACATTTAATATCTCAAACTGGAAAAATGGAAGTTTATCGAAAGTTAGGATGAAGGGCGAAAACTTAATAAGACGCGAGGCAATGTGGCAGAGAATGGGAACCTTATTAGAGGAAAAACGCCAATCTTGCAAGAGAGAAGAATATGCAGGGACAAGATTGTTTGGGTAAATATGTAGACGTTTAATAAGGAACCGATACGCGAGATAGGATCTACGAATGGATAAAGGAGCCACATTAGCCTCTGCTAAAATCGCAGGAATAGGCGTGGATTTTAAGACTCCTAGACATAAGCGCAGGGCTGCATTCTGAACTAAATCTAATTTAGCTAGGGGAGAACGAGCAGCAGTACCATACAGAAAACAACAGAAATCAAGTTTGGATCGAACAATGGATTTGTAGAGCATAAGAAGTATCATAGGATCACCTCCCCAATGGGAAGAAGATAAAGACTTTAAGATATTCAAACGTTCTAGAGTAGACGAATGGAGGTAATTAATGTGCTCAGTAAAGGATAAACGGCTATTCAGAAAGATTCCTAAGTAGCGGAAGGAGGAAACAACAGGTATAGGTGTATTGTCGATATTTACGTTGATTGACTCAGGATTATAGGAACGAAATGTGAAAACAATGCATGAAGATTTTGGAGGAGAGATATATAGATGGATTTGAGAAAGAGAACTCTGCAGAATGTACAAGGATTCTTGCATGTTATTGCAAGCATTTAGAATGCTAGGAGCAGTTGAAAAAAGTAGAATGTCATCTGCAAAAAATAAGGAAGTAGAAGGTAGATTAAGAGAGGCGACACCAAGAGAATAAATATTGAAGAGCGTAGGACTAAGGCAGGAACCTTGCGGGAGGCCTCGAAAAACCTTTCGTGACTCTGAAAAGGAAGGAAATCTTAGAGTAACAGTTCTACTTAGGAAAAGACTCATGATTAAGGATGTGAAGTGAGAAGGTAAATTAATAGATAACATTCTGCTCTTAAGAGTTGGAAGGTGGACGCTGTCAAAGGCACTATAAATATCAACAAAGGTAGCTAGGGTATAATTTTTCTGGATAAACGATTTATAGATGTGGGACAAGAAGACAGAAACACAATCAGTAGGACCTCGACCAGAACGAAAACCATACATGTTGTTAGGCAAGACATCATTGTTTTCCAGCCACCAAACCAGCCGCCGGTTCAACATGGATTCGAAAAGTTTCCTCAGACAACTTGCAAGAGAAATGCAACGGAAGGACGAGGAATTAATACCCTTGGGGATGGGAACGATGATAAAGGATTTCCATGACGGAGGAGCGGAACCTAGATGGAGAATAGAGTTAAATAGATTTAAGAGTATTTTAAGATAATATTCAGGAAGATTCTTAAGAACAATATAAGATAATCCATCTATCCCTGGAGAAGAGTTAGGATTTTTCGGGAACGCTGATAATAATTCATTAAAAGTGAACGGAAAAGTTAGAAAATGCTCAGAATGGCTTGCGGCAGAGATAGAAAGGTCAAATTCATCAAAGTTAGGAACATAGGGCGGAGCAACACAACCAAAGAAAGCAGCTAGCTTGTTCTCCGAAACGCCGGAAGTAAAGGGATTTAAGGACTGAGGGTTTCGGAAAGCCTTAGCCAACCTCCAGATTTGTGAGAGAGGAGTAGATCTAGAAAAGGAAGAACAGAAAGCAGCCCAAGACGCCTTTTTAACCTTTTTGAGAGTAAATCGGAATTTGGCATTAGCTCTTTTGTGAGCTAGGAAGTTTTCCAGAGAAGGAGCAGCTCGAAAAATACGAAACGTGGATACACTGGCTTGGTGTGCAATTGAACATTCCGCATTCCACCATAAGGACGAGGCATAGGACCGCCTGATGCTCCCAGAAGGAGATTTTTGTGGAGGAGAAGACAAATCTAAAGCTGATGATATTAACTGAACGAAGTTTTCATACTGAGGCGTAACATCTAAGTTAGGATCAAATCTGTAGGAAGAGGAATCCAGGAACGAACGAAAATCAGACCAATTAACCTTTGAAACGTTCCAGCTAGGAGAACGGGATTCTTTTTTTACATGAGAGGAGGAAGTCCCATGAACGGACACAATGATAGGAACATGGTCACTACCAAAGGTTCCATCAAGGGTATTCCATACACATTTCAGGCTTAAATTAGGAGAGGAGAAAGTTAGGTCTATAGAACTGTAGGAATTTTGGTTTTTGAAATATGTAGGAGAGCCGTCGTTGAGAACCACAAGGTTGTAGTTTGAGAGTAGAGTTTGAAGGAAGGAACCATTTCTATTTAGTGACGAACTACCCCAGGCGGGAGAGCAGGCGTTCCAATCCCCGCCTATGATAAATGGGTGAGGTAAGGAGTCAAGAAGGGAGGAAAGTGAAAGATCCTTTAGGTTACACAGGGGAGGAATGTAGACAGATACAAGATGAAGGGGATGAGAAATATTAGCGAATGTGTGTGAGATAGAAATATGAACAAAGTTGGGAGAGGAAGAAGGACTAGAGCCACCTGGGATGTCTAAATTGTGGGAAGAAAATGGAATGCCGAACCTAATGAGGATAGCTGCACCACCATAACCATCTTCGCGATCTGATCTAATTACATGAAAACCCCTAATTGAAAAAGTTGATGATTTCGGAAGCCATGTTTCAGACAACAATGCTATACTTATATTATGTAAATTTAGCAAGCCTTCTAAGGCTGCCTTATTCGCCCGGATGCTACGACAGTTCCATTGAATAATATTAAGTACAGGCGTCATTTATAAGATAAGAAAAAAGGAAGAAAAAGAAGAAGAAAACAAAAGAGATGGAAGATTATGTAAGGAGGGCCAATGAAAAATTTGGCTAAGAAAAGTGTAAAGAGAGAAGATAATTTAACTAAACTGGACATTGTTGGACAAGAAGGATGCAAGGTTATCAACAAAGGAAGCAGAAGAAACTATGTTAAAAGAAGAAAGGAGCTCCGTAATTGCTGTAGACAATCTGGAGATATTGGAAGAGATATCGGAAGAAAGATTGTTAGAATTTCTGTGTGAAGATGTGGAGTGTTCAGAAGGTAAGGAAGGGTTGGGGAGAGAAGAACTATTCAGAGCCCATCCAACTGGGGGAGAAGGAGTATAGTAGGATGTGACAGTTGGAAATTGAGGAAGAGGTTTGGAATGAGGTTTAGACTTAGGTAATTTATGGAAGGTGGGGGATTTTGGACGAGGAGGAGAAGGTACCTTGGAAGCTACATTGGAAGTATTCAAAGGGAGAGTAGATGATGCGGCTCGATTAGCATAAGTAAATGCCTGAGTAGCAGCGCTGGAAGATTTAAGCTTAGCGGCTTCTTGAAAAGATACATTTTCAAAAGCCATAATTCGCTTGATATCTTTTTGCCTTTGCCATTCTGGGCAGAGACGGTTCGAGGAACTGTGACTTCCTTTGCAATTACGGCAAGAAGGAGGCTCGTGGAGATTGGAACATTCATTGAAAGAATGTTTAGCTGAACAGTGAGAGCAAATAGAATGTGAACTGCGACAATGACGCGCTATGTGTCCGAAGAGAAAGCATTTGGCACACTGAGTGGGGGAGCGGATGCTGGGAGAGACAGGGAATCGAAGTCGGTAAATGGAAATGAATTCAGGCAGGACGGGTTTAGAAAATTTTATTTCAACACTTCTGGTAGGAATTTTGCCATCTTCAGAGGAACGCAAAATTCGTCTAACAGATTGTACCGGAATACAAGATTCAATTCCTTCTTTTATATCCTCTTCGGAAAAGGAGGGATGAACTCCGGAAATTACTCCAATTCTGTATACAGAGTTGTGAGGGATAAAAGCAATTAAATTGTTGGATTCGAAAAAAGAGGAATTACTTAGAAAAGCATTGGCAGTGGAAGCGGAAGGGAAAAAAATAGCAATACGCCCTCTGCCTCGAGGCTTGATGTCAGTGAAAGAAGTAGAGTTTTTGCTGATGGCTTTAGCCAATGCAAGTGGATGAAAGTTACCTAAATTCTGATCGGCGGAACTACTTTCAACGAAAACAGTAAAAGGACCCGGGTGATCGGAAGAAAAGTTTTTAACATGATCAGTGTCGAAGTTATTATTCTTTGAATTATTTTTATCATTATTATTATCGTTAGCATTATTATTATTACTCCTATTATTATTATCACCACTATTATTATTAGCATCATTATTATTACTGTTATTATTATGATGATGATGATTATTATCAGAAATAGTATTATTATTATTATTATTGTTATTATTATTGTTATTGTTGTTGTTGTTGTTATTGTTATTATCATTTTTGTTATTATTACTAATACTATTGAGGTTAGTGTTGCTGGTGATATTAAAATTGGGGTTGCTATTATTACTGCTGCTGTTGAGCTCGGGGGCACAAGACGGAGCCGGTATAGCGAGATCAGCCTGAGAAAGCCTGATTTCCTTTGGTAGAGTGGTGGAAATCGGTGAAAGGGGATCAGCCGATTTACGTTTAGAGTTGAGGTCTATGTCCATGTTTATGGACAAGTTGGATGGGGGTTTAATTGATTTAGTCGGGTTTTGGGAGGAGGCCGCTGAGCGGCCTCCTTTAACTACGCTCATTTAACAAGCAGAAGAAAGAAGAAGAAGAAGAGAGAAAAAAAATAATAATAATAAGAAGGAAAAAAAAGTAACAAAAATAAAAAGTAACGAGAAAGAATAAATAAATAAATTGAAGCTATTGAACAAAATAATTAAAGTGAAATTAAATCTAAAATTCCAACACGACGATTAACGAAAAGTTAATTTATCGTGTTGAACGTGTTACAATTAAGATGCAACCGATGAACAAGTGATAAGAAAACAAAAGAAATAATGATTGAACGATCTCACCACTGCCGATCTGCCGACGAAAAACGCGATAACGCACAACCGGTTCGATAACGCACAGAAATTTGTTTGTTATTAAAGTTTATTTTATTATATCGGACTATATGTCAAATTAAGTTTCGCCCGATCATGTCTGCGCGCAATTCGCCGTTAATGTATCACAGGTAACGTCTAATCTCGATCACGTGATTTTTTCAATTTTTTTCATTTGGTCAAATAGTGCAACGGTTTTTCATTAAAATTTTCTTTTCCTGCTTTACTTAATGTATTTGATGCTCCGTTTATCTGCTAATTGCATTTAACGACTCGGGCTTCGGACGTTTTATTCTTTTTTTCATTATTTATATACTCAGTTCAATTTTGCCAATTTGAAAATTTCATGCATTTTTCTAGATAAAACGGATATATAGTGCAAATTAAACAACGGTTAATCGAAATTGAACCGGAAGGTTTCTGATTTTCGTATCTTCCAGGCCTATCTTCATCAGGTTACATTATGGAAAATCTGTTAGTGATGAAGATGACAATTACGTAATAATTTCGAGCATAACGATACTGTTAGGTAAAATGATTTGCAAATATTTTACGTATTATTCGCATGCGTTATTTCTCGAGTCTGCAAGTTATAGTTCTACAAGTTCCCATGGTAAGGAATTACGTTAAAAGTGCACGGATATTAGAAAAAAAAAAAAAAAAAAAAAAAACTGATAACAATTTCTTAAAATGAATAAGTGAAAAACTGCAAAGGATGTCACAAGGTAATGTAGATCTATGGTGAAGTTTACGCATTTATTTTGTTTCTTTCTGGAGTAAAAAGAAAACACAATATCGAAACACCGATGAAATGTGGACCTCAGATGGTACACACATTTTATTCTAAATTTGATAATTTTGCACCTATCAGATGAATACGGAAAAAATGTTTCCTCAGATGAGAGAACAAAAGGCCAGTACTTTCACCGTCAGTCTAATGAAAAACCGCAAAATAAAACTTCTCCTCAATTTCTGTCTCTACCGTCCAGCTGTATATTTTCTCCATCTAATGGTTGGGTTTTGAAATCTGATGCCATTAATATGAATGACTCTGCTGATTTTATTACTTCCGATAATTCTTTCAGGTGATACTCCCACGCAAATTTCCTCACCAGTTGAGTCTTTTTCCTTTGCATTCATACAGCTCTTAGCTAGGCATAACATTGCAGCTCTTAAATTTTTGCTTCAGAGCTTTATGCTTTATGCCTTGTAATAAATTAACCTATATAACTCTTTAAATTTTATTATATTCTCAACTCTTTTTGTTTTCTTTTTCTTCTCTTTTACACTTTTTCTCTCGAGGGCCTTAATATAAAGTTGTAAGCTCGGCTATAGTATCACTATGAAACTATTCTTTGTGTATATTTTTGAGATACGTTTTGTGGTTTCCTAAACATTGTTATTCGGGCTATTACTAACGTGAACTTCCTTCTTTTTACTGTTTTTGGCCCAAAGGGAGGGAGGTTAAGTAATTTTCAACCGTAATTTTTAACTGTAATTTTTTGATTTTATGAAAGAGCTTCTGCGTTTTGTTTTATATTTTGAATTATACTTTTAAAGCGTTATTTGTGTTAAGTTGTGAAGTTTTCAAGGGTGATTTTTGAGGTCGCTTTAAATCCCATACTATATATTTTTGACGGTTGTTTTCAGCTCAAGGTAATCGGTTAGCTGAAATTATAGATTATCTTAAACAGAGGATTTTAATTGTAATTTATAATACAATGTGAAGTTCATAAATCAAACCGTTCGTGAGTTATTGCATATTTTGATTTGATATTTTTGTCGTTTCTGAAACATGTTATTACGGTTTCTGATCACATATATTGAGTTGCGTTTTTAGCTGATGGTGGATTATACCCGAAACGCGTTTCTAAGTAAGTAATCATTTTATTCTTAAATTTCGTTGTTATATTTGTAATTTGTTATAAGTTACTAGATTTATTTATGACACTGTTGTTTCGACTGTTCACTTTAAAAGAAGATGAAAATAAAACAGAATGTATTTCAATTGCTGTACGGGCTCCAAATGAAGCACAGACGAGAAAAGACCAAAGATTTACATACGTCTTTCCCGTTAGATACTTTAAGGCAGTGCTTCTCAAAGGGTGTGCCGCGAAACGTCTGACTTACACTTTGTGAATGTTTTGGTGGTAAAAACAAAGAAAACAATATTTTTCGTATGATGGCATATTTATTTTTAAATTATTACACAAATTTTAACACATTCAATGCGAAATTTGAGCTTGTCGTTTCTTACACAAAAGTTCAATGCGAGGTCGAATTATTGACAGGCACATACGCATTTCGTGATCAACGGAGAGAAGTCTCTCTCTTTTCTTATTTTTTGTGTTCATTAGTGCCGAGAAGCCTAGCTCGCACAAGTAGGTGATTGAAAAATGTAATAAAATGTTTACAGCTTCCACTGATACTCTTTCTTTGCCAATAGCCAAAACTTTACAAGTGGTACATCATTATACTTTATTCGTAGTGTTCTATCTGTCTGAAGTTTAGCGAGTTGTTCTTCTTGCTCGAGAGATAATTCAGTTGGTGATTCTGACAGCACGGTGTAGGAATTACACATCGAATCACATTTATCAACAGAGATGTTGGGAAAGTACTCTGCTATGTGTCTTCAAGAGTCATGAGGTGATTTAAAATTAGTTTCACGGTGATATCACCTCGAGGATCCACATCAAAAGTCAGAGGAAACATCTTCGAATTTTTCTTTTCTATGTGCGATTTCCATATTTGATGTTTCTTCAAGAATCCTTTAAGTTTGTCACTTCAGAACAGCACATTTTCCTACTTTCCTTGCATACTCTCATTTAGGTTGTTTAAATGAGAAAATATATCAGCCAAGTATGCTACTTTGACACACCATTCCATGTCATTCAAGTAAGCAGCAAAGTCTGGGTTTTCAGTGCTGGCGAGATTTAATAGATATTTTCTAAGATTAAAATAATCTGAGAAGGACTTTTCCTTTCGATAGCCATCGTATTTCTGTATGAAGAACCAGAGTATCATGTTTAGTACCCGCTTCAAAGCACATCTGTTTAAGAAGTCTTGTTTTAAGAGCCCTTGACTCAACCAAATTTACCGTGTTTACGACTATATCAAAAACACTTTTAAGTTCTGTAGGAACAGTTTTCACCATTAGGACCTCACGATGTATGAAGCAATGCGTTGAACCTACATTTGGAAAATGTTCTCTAATTTTAGTAACAAATCTTTTTAATCTTCCCAACCATAGTTGGTGCACGGTCGGTACAAACAGAAAGATAACTTTTCCAAAACAATCCATTTTGTTCCAAAGTGCTTGATATGGAATCATACACGTCTGCTCCTGTTCACGTTGTGGACAATTTAGAACATGCCAGATATTGTTCAATAATTGAGTCATCATCAACAAATCTAATGAAAGCTGGTAGTTGACATTTCTTACTTATATCAGTCGACTCATCGAGCTGCAGTGAAAACACTCTACTATCGTTTAGTTTTTCACATATGGGGCACTGGATGTCTGAAGATATGTCATCAATTTGACAACAGAACCAAGGATATATCCTTCTCTGCATTTTCATCCAATAATACATTTAACTATTTCTTTGCATGCCGGTAATATAACATCTTTTGCGATAGTATGAGGCTGCATTTTTTCAGAAACTTTATAGCTGATCAGATGTACTTTTCCACTAATAGTCCATATTTTTTTTCTTGTTTTTGTTCTGATGACAATAGCCGGCTAAAATAGATCTTATCTTTCCAAAATAGATGGTTGTGTTTAGTATTCAAGTGCATTTTTAATTTACTGGGGACCGTGGACTCGTTGCTGAGTTTTTCTCCACATACGACGCACTAGGACGGTTTTCAGGACCAATGAATATAAATCCAAAGTTTAAATAACTGTAAAGGTACTCTCGAACTGTATTAGTAAGAGTAGATAGAGTAGGTTGTATATTTTCCTATACCGAATTCGCAGCGCTGGCACAAGCATAGTCGTCCTCATTTTTTCAGGCTTTAACGACTCGAGCACTGTTTCATCTCCAACTTTTCTTCTCTTAACTATAAAAGCACCACACTCGCTACTGGAAATTAATGAAAAGTTTTGAAAAACAAAAACAATTTTTCTTACAAGCGGCTGACTGACTAGTCTAGTAACAATTATGAACAGTGACTACAGCTGCGAGCGCACTAGTCTAGACGCAGATCCCAGTGTTGCCTAGTCAGCTTTCAACTACTATACACATACGTGCTGATGTCAAAACGTGCGGTGTGTCGCGGAAAATTGTGGTATGTGAAAATGTACCCCGCGAACCAAAAAAGGTTGTGAAACACTGCTTTAAGGTCATTGAGAGCATGAAGAAAAGTGATTTTGACTTTGTAGTAACGTTATAGGATTAAAGCAATGGTTTCTACTAGCTGTCATTCGGATTATTTGCTTTTCTTCCGATTTCAGGTTACACTAATTTTATTTATGCCAAAATCTGATGAGCGGTATTCAGCGATTGCGCTACAATGAATCTAGGTCGATGTCGAGTTTGGCCATGTTTAAAATTGATAATGTTAAGAAAGAAAAATGAACTTAAGAGAACGAGAAGTCAGTGCTGCTGTAAAAATACTGAACTAATAAGAGAGAAACCATCTTTCATCGTGTAAATAAACGATAGAACATGACTCTCTGGAGAAATTTTGCTTTCATTAAAAATTTCCCCGGGAATCCAGTTACTGTGGGCTGTTCGAGAAATGTTCAGTTAGGAGCCGTGTCAGTGAGCGATATACACCCTGTCAAGAAAGTATCGGGAATTGTCAATTTAAATCTCCCGGGTAATAGCTAGGCAGATAATTTTTTTTTTCCAGGTTGGTACAACTGTTTTGTATTATGATGCCTATTTTTAGCGCGATCTGTCAACCAGTGTGTTTACAGCAGCTGTTAAAATCAGTCGACTTGAAGTGTTTTGTCGAAGTTTTACAATGAGTGAAAATATTGAACAACGTACTTGTGTTAAATTCTGTGTTTCGAACGAAATTTCTTGTGCCGATACACTGAAAATGTTACAGAAGGCTTTTGGTGAATCTGCTTTATCAAAAACGCGGGTTTACGAGTGGTACAGAGCGTTCAAGGATGGTCGGGAGACGGTCGAAGACATGCCTCGCTCTGGACGGCCTTCAACGAGTGTGACCGACGATAACGTCGATAAAATCAAGGAAATCGTTGCTGAAAATTGTCATGTGAGCTTGAGAGAGATGGCTCATGGATTGGGCATGTCACACGAGAGCGTACGTACGATTGTGCACGAAAAATTGGGTATGCAACGCGTTGCGGCTCGGCTTGTTCCGAAAGACCTGAATTTCTTTGAAAAAAAAGTACCGAGAACAGGTAGCTGCAGACATGCTGGATCGAGCCAATTTGGATCCTACCTTCTTGGAAAAGATAATTACTGGTGACGAGACATGGGTGTACGAGTACGACACGCTTACGAACCAGCAATCGTCCGAATGGCGGCCAATTGGCGCGCCAAAGCCGAAAAAACCTCGCCAAAGCCGATCGAAAGTGAAGATCATGTTGATTGTTTTCTTCGATATTCGAGGCGTGGTACACTATGAATATGTGCCAGCCGGACAGACAGTCACCAAAGAGTTTTACTTAAGTGTTTTGAGACGTTTGAGAGAGGCTATCCGTCGTAAACGTAACGATTTGTGGGTCGACAATTCTTGGATTCTCCATCACGATAATGCGCCGTCTCACAAAGCCATAATTGTGAATGAGTTTTTGGCCAAACACTCGGTAAATATCATCGAACAACCGCCGTATTCACCAGATTTAGCACCCTGCGACTTCTTCCTATTCTCAAAACTCAAATTTCCGCTACGGGGAATGCGCTTCGAATCGATTGATGACATCAAGACGAATGCGACGCGAGAGCTAAAGGCCATCCCGGAAACCGCCTATCAGAAGTGCTTTGCCGAGTGGAAAAAGAGTTGGCATATGTGCATCGCTTCGAATGGATGTTATTTTGAAGGTGACAAAATAAATTTGGATGAAAATTAAAAATTGTTCGTTTTATTTAACAATTCCCGATACTTTCTTGACAGGGTGTAAGTTTGAAGAAGGAACGAATATTTCTTAGCGATCTCCGTGAAATGGAAAATTTTTCTACAGACCGCCCTGGCGGAGGAAAAGCGGACATTTGACAGCGTGACATTCGCTTAATAAGGCGTCAAAAGTATGAAAAATCGCAAATTGTTTCATTTTTTGGAAAGATTCTTCATTTTTTATTTTAAATGTCGCTAAGCCCTTTTCTATTGTTTTCCCCGTTTCCTAATACAGCGTGAAGATAAGGATCATCACTAAGCGTATGTTGGATTTCCAAAATTTATTCATTTAGTTATTTTCCGTAGTTCAGTAAAAAGAGCATTATTTTTTTTATTAATAATAGAGGTACAATCTTAACCGTTAAATTAAATAAGTACCAATAATGATAAATGCTTAACAATTAAATCTTATTTGGAGTATAAGTCCAGTGACTTCATCCCATAAAAATATATTTAGATCACTAAGTCTAATGGATGTCTGCGTTTGAGACGTCTGGTGTCATAGCCGATATCTAGCAGCTGTATTGCTTCCACATTTACGTGATTATGCAAACGCTTCTCGTGTATCTGAGCAAACTCCTTAATGACATCGTTGACGGTAGCTAATTTGGAGATCCGTATGAATATCATCATTACGTGAATATCGATTTGGATCTACAGTACATCCCCATGAAAATGATACAGAAAAAATTGCGTGAAAGGGCCATGAGCAGGCAAATGCTAAAGTGCGAGAAAAACAGTTATTATTTAACATACCTTGTTGCAGCTCTTTCAATAATCAAAAATATCGTACCCACTTTCTAGGCATTATTTCATATAATATATAGTTCCTAAAATTCTGTAAATATATCTGTTACATGTTACTGTATAAAGAAATACAGTACACGTGAGCTCGGGCGTATTATGAAGAATCGGGATGATTGCTCCCGCTAGGTGGCGTTTAATAGACAATCCAAAACAATGCATTCGGTACATCTGTATCTTCCTTTTCAAAAAATATATAATGTGCATATTTACACATATTGTAGAAGAATATATGCGCATATGCGTGATTGTTATCAATATAATGGACTTTTTAAGGTCTCTGGCACTTGAGAGTAAAAATTGGAAACTTCTGACTTATTTTCGATATGGTACAATCCATAATGCTTCCAAAGTTAATTTTCTGCCTAAAATTATTGCATACATAAGTGTAGGATGCGAGGGAGAGAGCGTATATAGGCGAAAATTCGAAAAAAAACGTTTTTTATTTTTTTTAACCTTGTTCCACCACTTTTAGAAATCTGAAAAAATGCATACATATTTTTGGCGCTAATTTATACGATATATATTTTTTCCGGAGTGTCGTCTATCTTTGTTTTAAAAATATTTTAAAATGAAATTTTCGAACGCGCCTAAAAATTTGAATTTCGCGCAAAAAAAAATCGGCCTTGACCACTTTGTAGGACTTAAAAAAACCTACATTTAAAAAAAAAAAAGAGTGTTCTAGGTCCAAAATTGACGAAGCTAGACGTAAAAACCCCCAAAATGGAATACATTTTTTTTTTGAGGGTAGGTTTAGGTTTAGGGGGCTGAAAATTTGCACACAGGTATACTTTTTCATATACAAAATGATGGCACCATCACTTTTTCGATATGCTTCTGGGGCCGATTCGCCTATCTTACCCGGCTAGACCCTTTAATTTGTATTTTTACTTTACATAATATTTGCTTGAAAATTTAGTTATAACAAAATCAAAGTGGTGCACTAACTGAATTATACCGTAGAAGAGACCATTTATTCTCCGCACAATACGAACAAATTTTAGACAAAGAAACGTCAGCGGACATTTGTAACATTGTTTTATATACAATCTGCAACACCGTTATTTTAATCTGATAATTTTACCTCCTGCTACAGATTTTTCCTCTAAACGTTCTTTATCTAGTCCCGCAAAATTTTCACTCAAGATTTTCTTTGCAGATACTGATTTTATTTTACTTACTTACGATACTGATACAGATAAATTGTGAATGGAACCAAGAAAAAAAAAAAAAGGATTTAAATATCAAAGTTATTTCTTTATTTTGTTTTGAATTGAATTCATACATGTATATGTATATATGTATATATACATATTTTATTTTTATTTTTTAAATTACGCTTACTGGCTAATGTACGTTTGGCATTTCTCTCAAAGACAGCAATCTTAAATGTTTACCGTATGAAGTTGGTCTTCGTTCGTAGAAAGTAAAGTAATTTACATGAAAATATTTGTTTATGTTTTGATTTAATTTTATTATTTCCTAATTTAGGAGATGGTCATTGTTTATTTTGCGCAATTTCATATTGTTTATATAAAAGTGACAGCTTATCAGCGTCAAATTCGATTACAAGTAGTTTATAAAATGAAGTGCGACTGGAAACATTATAAAGACTCCAATTATCCGTAATTCTTCACATGGATTACCAATAAGCAGTATAGCTGAGTATGACAATTTGATACCTTCAGATGATAAATATTCTGGTCACAGTAATGTAAAAGTCAATTACATCCTAGCTATTCATTTAAAGTCTGGGTAAGACTTTATATCTGTCAGTTCATTTTTGCTAAAATTTTAGTTCGTTCATTTTCTGCTATTTTGCACTCTGAATTTGAACTAATTCAAAATTTCGAAAAATAACAAAAAATGAACGAACTAAAATCTAAATAAGAACAAAACATAATATGGAACAAGACGAAAATTAACGATAATGTAATGTAAATCAATAAAAATTAACAACATAACGCACCAGTTCATTTTTGGTCATAATTTTAGTTCGTTCATTTTCGCTCTTATTCAGTTCATTTTCGGTCGTAATTTTAGTTCGTTCATTTTTGCTGTTATTCACAGCGGGTGAACTAACACAAGTTATGAATCATAATTGTGTTAGTTCACCCAATGTGAATAACAGTGAAAATGAGTGAACTAAAATTACGAATATGACATGAAAAGAAGCGGGTAAATTTTCAGTTATGCGGCACCAGTTCGTTTTTCGTCTTTACAGTTCATTTAGTTCATCTCAATAATTAGCTGTTTTTAAAGTATTTCAAATTTACTATTTTTGTTATTAGTTTGGTTTGGTGGATTGTTTATTTTTTTTAAATTTATTTTTATTTACTGGCTGGCACTTTCTACTACTCTCGTCTGGCTGTTGGTTTTGTTTGGTTTGGTGGCTTGTTTATTTTCTTTTTAATTATACTTCTATTTACTGGCTGCCACTTTGTACTGTTCTCGTCTGACGGCTATTATATTCTCTCATTTGAATTTACGTTCCAGTTGAATTCAAGGTATGTAATTTTTCATATTAAATATCTCATCTTTTACGTTACTCCATTTTAATGAAATATAATCTCCGTCCGTTCTAGCTTGATTGCCCTTGATGTCCGTGATGGAAATTGAATTATGCGACGCGTGTGTAAGCCCGTCTATTTCAATTTGATGGCATATACGGAATAAGATGCCATCAAATCTTACATCAAACATCGGGTTCTTCCTTTTTTCAGGTTTTTACACTTTATTTATTTATTTTTTTTTATTTCTTTACAAAGTATCATTTCCTGTGTAGAATTTGCTCGGCATGTCATAGGCTGCTCACAATTAATTGTAAGAATTTGGAATTTCGATGTGGCCGGATTTTACTTTTCGCTCTATTTCTCGTATGATCGTTACGTTACTTTGCTTCTATCACGTCATAATCGTAATTTTAGTTCGCTCATTTTCGCTGTTATTCACATTGGGTGAACACAAGTTGTGTTAGTTCACCCACCGTGAATAACAGGGAAAATGAACGAACTAAAATTACGACCAAAAATGAACTAAATGAATGAACCGTCGCATATTTCAATTTCCGTCACGGAAACCAGGGGCAATCAAGCTAGAACGGACGGAAATTATATTTAAATAAAACGAAGTAACGTAAAAGATGAGATATTTAATATGAAAAATTACATACCTTGAATCCGACTGGAACGTAAATTCAAATGAGAGAATATAAAAGCAGTCAGCCGAGAACAGTAGAAAGTGACAGCCGGTAAATAGAAGTATAATTTAAAAAAAAAAATAAACAATCCACCAAACCAACCTAATAACAAAAAGAGTAAATTTGAAGTATTTTAAACACATTAAATTATTGAGATGAACTAAATGTAGCGTGATGAACTGTAAAGACGGAAAACGAACTGGTGCCGCGTAACTGCAAATTTACCAAAATAATAATAAAAGTTATTAACCTGAAATAAGGAACAATTCGTTGCATAATATAAAAATTAATGATTTCTTCTTCCGTGTAGCGATAATTTTCAGGGAAGAAAAGCTCGCACGACGTATCACACAGCATAATTTTGTGAGCGATATCGCAAAACGTAAAAAAAAAAAAAAAAAAAATTGAATAAAACAAGAAAGTTAAAACGAAATACATAAATAATAAATGTAAAAATTATTTAAAAATGAAATGCCTTAATGCAGCAGCCTGGATAAACGGGGTGGAAATGAAATAATATAAGAGCACATATAACAGCAAGTAATTTTCTTTTTTAAAATTAAAGTGATAGCACCACCAGACCTATTAAACTAATACTAAATTTAAAAAAAAACACAAACCAAACCTAACAAAACATACTCATTGTAAAGAAAAAAAACAAAAAATATAAAACCTGAGACTAAAATTACTAAACCAAAACTAAATTAAAAAGAAAAAAAACAAGTCACAAGCCAAGCCACTATTAATATAATATTTAATTAATATAATATGTACTAAGAAAAATCGGTACATTATCAATGAACTATAAACAATATAAAAATGAACTGATGTTAATAATGTCATACGAACGAAAAAAAGAAAAGAAGTGGTGTCTAGAGGGGGATACTAGATAGGATCGAAGTTCCTTTCATTTTTTGGTAGATATGCAAGTATAAAGTCATTCATAAAATATGCGATAAAAATGACACAATATAAATCCCCTTATGAATTAAAACAAAAACAACAAAAACAAAACATAAGTTTAAATAAAATTTACGCGTGTTTAGAATTGAGGTTATACAGCTGAGCGCGCATAATGCTTGCTGCTCCAATCTCGATACTCGCACGCACATACACACGCACACACGTATATAATAGAAAGAGACAGAGTGAAAGAGAGTGAAGGTCACCTGAAGAGCGCATAACGCTTTTTCGTTATATGACGATTTCTGCCAGTTTACTCCTGCCGCCAAGCCGCTTGAAAGAACTTCGTTCCAAAAAAAAAAAAAAAAAAAGAACTGACGTCTATTAAGTAAAGTCTTACCAAAGTCTGGATGAATAATAATCACAGTTTGGTCTATGGAACAGGTAATATCGTTTGCAATTTGTTATTTTCTGGTAATGTTGAAACTGGACATTTTGACGTTTTAGAATTTGGTTTCTTCACATCAAATCATACTAATAATGTCCGATTGGGAGGTTGAGTGGAATAGCAGCTATTTGAACAAACTACTAACAATTAAACGGACGATTACTGACTGGACTTACGTTATAGGCAAAGCTGCATCAAACCGGGATATCGAATCAACCTTGAACAGAATCTATCTAGGCCATACTCTAACCACCCATGCATACCTGCTGGACCACCAGGAGCCTCCAGCCTGTACTCAATGCAATTGCCAGATCACAGTCAAACACATCATCACTGAATGCCCCATCTACAGTGCCGAACGCCAACAATCCACACTTACAGACGATCACTCCGCGAATTTAAACATAAATAACTTATACAGACTAATTAAATTTATAAATATTACAAACCTTAAAATAATGTAAATAACCTCATCCGAGGTGATAGCCCCCGCGCTGGCAATATGTACCTCGTAAATAATAAAATAAATAAATAAATCATATTATTGATATTGACACTGGATAGTGATTATTCTTTCCACTCATAGAGCTTTAAGGTGGTTTTTACTTTTGTTTTTCATCTGGGTATTGCGGGTGCTGTTAACTTCAGCGTGTCCATGATACTGCATGGTGATTAACTTTCCTTTCACCATTATGCGCGCTATTAATTTCAACCATAGTGCAGCATGGTTACTCTTTCTTTTGATTCTCATTAAACATTGTGGGCGCTGTTAACTCAAGTGTAGCCATAGTGTTGTGTGATGATTTTTTATTGCACTCCGCCAGGTACTATGGACGCTATTAACTCAGGTTTCACCATGAAGTAGTTTTTTGAACAATTATTACTTTGTCGAATTTTGCCTCTCCACCCAAATGAAGCGGCGATTTGCGACGCCAATCACATCTTTTTTGAATGTCCATTCCTTTCTGTTGAACGTTATATTCTATATTCTTGTCTGCTGAAACTCAAGCTCCCCACTCCTTATTGTGCATCTTATATTTTGTCCTTCTCCTCGCCATCCATTATTTCATCCGTTAGTTCCTTTATATTGTCCATATCTGACCGGATCAAAATTTAACTGACGGTTCTTTTCTTTCTTGTTGTTTCTGGGTGTAGGTCCTTAGCTGACGTGTGCAAAGAGGAATCTAAACAAAAAAAAAAAAGAGTTTCGACTGGTTTCAGCTAGTATGTATATATAAAAACGTTTAATAATGTTGCAGCCTGATCGGTTTCGTCTGTTTATTTTGAAACGAAAGTAAATGAATGGTGGTACTGAACCCCATTGCAGGTAAAGTAAAGCAAGTCCCTTATATCCTTGATAAGATATCATGGATTGTGAAATTAAGCTTTTTATAACGCATTAAGCCTAATGCATCTGATGAGAATACTGGGCCAGTTCCTTTCTCTCAGCCGCCTTTTTCTCTCCCAGATTTCCGTTTTACCCAATTCAATTTCAGATTAGGTATATACCTGGGAGCGACTTGGATCCGGAACGATACAAGTTTCGATAACCTATGACACCTCTGATTTAGTAGCCAAACACATTAACCATTAGCTACCACGCTGCCCTCCCATTGCATGAGTTTATGTAATTGCGGCAAACGAGAAAGGTGGAAACCTGTTTAAATTTTCAAACATGACAGCTGTCAATCATTTGCTAATCTTATGTTTGGATAAAATGTGAAGGAAAACACAACTTTTTGTTAATCTTTTAAGTATAGGTAAATTATGTTTTTTTGTGTGTTATTTTATAACTGTAAAATTTAGTGTACCATAAAACGAGAGCATCATCACGGCTACAACTAGCTTCTATACTGAAACTTGACAATCACACATGTTCAGGAAAAGTTGATGTGCTATTAAAGGCAAACTGTGTACTAATATTCGATGATGTGTCTTCGGATAGAGATCGGTCGATAATGAAATATTAATTAATGCTCGATAGACAGATCAGATTCAAGGACATAAAATCTTCTTTTATCTCTGCCAGACCTACGTTATGATTGCAAAGGATTCAATCCAGTTAACGTCAACAAATACGACATTTATAACGAGCGTGTAAATATAATGTATTCGTTGAAAACGTTTCTTAATACGCGTAAAAGCTGTGCTCAAAAGATAAGAATGGATCTTTAGTGTCAAAAAAAGAGAAACCTACAAATAGTGATATGTTATCAACGCAATTTGGTTAAGTATATAATCGGTAATAGTTGTGTTAAAGTATAATTTTTATTAACGACAAAGCCAAGAAAACGATCAAATTGGATAATGTGAATAAACATTTACAGCTCACGACTGAATTGAATAAACCACAAAATAAAAATCGCAAATATTATATTTGAACCCTTTCTTTAAATTATTATTAGACTTCTAAGAAGTTATGCAGCAAAGGTAGACTGCTGCCGATAGAACGGTGTCATCACTGCTACTCATCACTGTTTAAAAGAAACGATTTACAATGCGGTAATGGATATTTTTTCATCATTCCTTAAACTATCACCAGTTATGCGGGATAAGCTTTTCTCATCATTCGACGATCATATTTATGGATTAACGTTTAATGGAATCAACCAGCAAAGCAAAATATGGAAACATGACTAAAAAAAATGAAATCTCTCTCAAATAAGGTCGAGGCAAGAAAATTTGTTTAGATAATTTACTCAGTCAACTAAATGCTGACAATAAGGATTCACGTTGCGGGATTTGAATGTATATAAACATATGTTGGGATACGCAAATGTTTATTTATGTTCCAATAAAAAGAACATGGAGCAAATATTATAAAGTAATTAAACTTATTTCAAAGTAGTACCGGTGTCAGCAGCGGTTAATAAATAAAAAGTGGATGACTCGGGAAAAAACATCAAAACATCATCATCACTGACAACTACCAAATGTTATTTTCAATGTGCTGCAGCCAATGAACTCTTTAAAACAGGAAAAAAGTGGTGTTCTTTGCAATATATACTAGATCTCAGACTGAATGATTTCTAGCAAGCTAATTTCAGTGCTATTCAACAATATGCGCGCTTTAATCAGAATATTAATAAACGTGTGGAAAGCAGCCCCCCCCCCCCATTATCGCTAAATCATTCAAATGATTATTCGAATTTACTTAAACACCCGGAGAGTACCAAATTCTGTAATTCATAAGTTCCAGCTGCTTTAGATGTAAAAAATCGTATCCTACAGTTTCACCAAACTCCATTAACTCTATAATCCTTTCCATATGTTGTTTGAGCTATAATCTATTCCATTTCTACTCTATTGAATTTAACCTTTTATGGGTATGCTCAGACATTCTGGGGCCAAAGGCAATACTATGGATTTACTATCTCTTTTATCTTCTTCCTCCGGTAGATTTATTAGCGTTTTTGAATCCCGCAATATTACTTTATTTCTGTAGCTTTCAATTTTAAGTTACGCCAACTCTTATTACTTTTCACTCTCAAATGATGATTTCTATTTATCTATTCCACCGGATTTTCCTTTTCCAAACTAGTTTCTCTAATTTCGCATTTAACGGCGTTTGACTCTATTCGCAACCAGTCGTCTATGTTTTAGACACAATGTGCTTCCCTCATTGTTTTTTTACCTCTCAATTATACGTTGTCTATTTTATCCTTTACACCTTTCCTCTTCTCATTTCATATGCATGACGCTGATCGTATCGTATTTAAATATTCTTCTATCGTTGCTGAATGTCGCTCTTTTTACTCCTCACTTTTACTAGTGAATCTTTCTTCCTTTCGCCCTCTCTGTTTCTTCTTCTTCTATTATACCTCTCTTTCCCCGGTCCTTTCTGTTTGTTGTCCGTCTAATTCAGCTTAGTCAGTCTTTCACAGTTTTTGGGCTAACATAGTCGTCAACGACCTCCCTTAAAAAGTAAAAAAAAAGAAAAAACGATAAATAATTAATTTTAAGTTACCGTAACCATTTAATGTTCTTTTGACGACAATAATACACATTTTTCACTAACGCATACTCATTAGCGTAGCAGAGTTTAATGTGAGTTCTAATTAATTTACTGCAATAGTAATTTGGAGTAGACCTTTTTTTTATTATCGTTGTTAATTAGGTACGGATAAAATAAAAAAAAAACGTATGTAGATGAAATTCGCCTGCTTAAACATTCTCATTAGCGATGGATCCAATCCGGTTGAGCACTGTTTCGAAAGTTTTAGTTGCTTGTTCATTGGCTGGTGATGGAACATTACAGCAAATCCTAACTATTAGTTATGCCCGTTGCTTGTTACTATATATTCATAATATTTATCAATTGATTAATTATTAATAAACTAAAGTGTGTAAAAATTCGATATTTAATATTTATTTATAGTTAATCCTCGCTTTATCTGCCGCTAATATTTCTGCTAATATTTTTATTTCACAGTCAGTTTTATCTTTCAGTTTTAGAGAAAGGTTACTGATAGATAACAACATCATGCAATAAAACGAGATTCCATTATTTACTTGCTTCGTTTCTACTGCGAAATTCGTGCTATATAAAGCGCATTAATCGTTGAATTGAATTTCATCGGCGTGGAAGAGGTTCGCTTTTAGGATAACACATCAGCTGCGCTTCATCTTGATATCTCTTCCAAAGAAGACATCTTCTTCAAAGACCGAGCACCGTAATTTGCTTCAGAATGTTTGTTAATTTATAATTAATTCACCGCGCCGCTACTGATAAAACGCACCTACTGAAAGACTGTCTGCGTAGCTGTAGCATATTCGCTTTTCCTTTGAAAAAACCTTCTCCGCCCACCGGTCTATCAATGTGTGTGTCCTTTTTGAACTTCGCTGTCCACACTTTATTATTCTACACTTTAAAATTCCTTCTTATTGCTTCTTTTTTTTTTCCACGTCTCAAGATATAGCAAATTTTGTGTTAAAGTAGAAGATGAACGGAACAAATAGAAACGAATGTAGTCATTTGGAATGAAACACAAATATAACAAATTTAAATCTATAAATAATATATACTGCTTAGAAATGTTTTTGAGTGAAGATGATAGCTAAAAATTGATAATACAAATAAAACCACACAATGTGAGTAAACACAGCGAACTTTAAAAACACATCGAAGTCAGTATTGAAATACTTTGTATTTATATAGATCAAATTAACAGTTTGAAGGTAGTATAAAGAAATATCAAAGAATATAGGTGGAAAGATGTTTACAATATTAAGGCGGTAGATTCTTTATAAAATAAATAACAAACTGTAACGCTTCTTTGAGAAAATAATACGAACAATATAAAATGCACGGGAAAACAATAGACGAATAAATATGAAGAAATTTAAACATTTTGAAAGGAATATTAATTTTTTTAAAAAAAAATTTATATTTAAAGGAAGATTAGTATTATTTGGTATTTAGTAATTTAATATATTAGAATTATACTTAATATTAATATTCATTTATTGCTCCGCCTGTAAACGCCCGGCTCTACTTTGACGACTTAAACATTTCCCTGTCTTCCAGTTTTCCAGCAAATGCTGAAAAAATCCTACAAAAAACTATTTCAAAACTACAATCCTGGTGTAACAATAATGGTCTTGTGTTTTCTCCATCTAAGTCTATCTGTGTTGATTTCTATAGAGGACGTCAAAACTCTTCCAGCATTCGCCTCAATCTAGAAAATTCCTCACTTCATTTCCACCCTACTGCTACTTTCCTTGGACTACTGTTCGATCAAAAGCTAACTTGGCGATCCCACATATCCAATCTTAAAGTTAAATGTCATAAATTCCTACCTATTCTTAAATATGTATCAAACACACAGTATAATGTACCTCCGAAAACTCTCCTCTCCATATACAAATCCTTAGTCATTTCCAGAATAAACTACGGGTCCCAGGCGTATGCGTCAGCCAGTCCCTCTTTACTTAAATCCTTTGATTCAATACACCACACGGCGCTCCGCACGATACTAGGCGCACATAGAACTTCCCCGTCTGTAAGTTTGTGTGCCTTGTTAGGCACTCCCCCACTAAAGTATTTCCGAACCTATTATTACCACCGTGAGACCCTCGCTCTTTTCTCTAGTAAACGCGCCTGTCCTATTGACACAAATTACCTCCCCAACACCCCAGAGTTCCCTAATGACCCTCTCCCAGAAATCCTGGCTCTCCTATCGCAGCACAACGTGAGCGTAATCCCTTTCCCTAACCTAGCTCCTAACATCATGATTCCGCCGTGGGCCCCTTTAAACATTGATGTTAACTTTTCCCTGACGAAGTATAATAAACCCCTGCACCCGAATATCGTTCAGTTGACAACAGCAACAATGCAAAAATACCCCGACCACCTCTTTTTCTACACGGATGCTGCCAAGGCTACCCCAGAGGCTACTTCTTCCCCAACCGCCTGTTCCTTTGAAGTCTGCGACGTGATTCGAAGCATTCGACTGAATGACAATTGCTCGGTACTGGATGCTGAAATATACGCAGTATTTATCTGTCTGGAATATTTTCTTTCTACAGAGCCTACATCACAGAAAGCCCTGCTGGTATCTGATTCATCCGCGGCCTTATTGACAATTTCTAATTCCCTCACCAAACATCCTGTAGCAATTCGAACCCAGCAGGTATTATACGAACTTATTAAGAGACAGTGCTCCGTATCCTTTCTGTGGGCGCCCAGCCATGCAGGGATTCCTGGAAATGAACGCGTCGATACGTCCGCCCGAGCAGAAATATATTGCCCCTCGCCTAGTAACAGCCCACCTCCACCTTATCTCTCGAACATAATCTTGAATAATCTCACGTCCTTATGGAGAACCCATTGGTCCTCGTGTCAGACTTTCTCGAGGTTAATTAAACCCTCAACGGAACCATGGTGGCCAGAAAAAAGCATCTCCCGCAGAGATATCTGTGCACTTAGCCGCTTGCGCATAGGCCATAGGGCCATGTCGCATAATTTTATTTTGCAAAGAACCCCCTCTCCTACGAATTGTCCTTTCTGTGACCAAGATGTTGCTCCCTCAACTCCTCATATACTATGCGACTGTCCAGCATTATCACCTCACCGGGCCCCTTCAATTAATAACAAAACAGTCACCAACATTCTTGAGAATTCCCACGATGCAATTTTATCCATAACACAATTTATCAGTACTAGCGGAATAATCAGATATCTATAAAAAGAAACTGCGCATCTTCGTACTGTAATAGCCACAGCAGTTAAACACGGTACAGGATGTTGCTTTCACAAAAAAAAAAAAAAAAAAAAAAAAAAAAATTTTATATTAAGACACTATTTACTTTTAAGTAATGTATAATATTAGATTTATATTTGTTTACATAATAATTTTCGGCTTTGCTCGTGTGGTATTTCTATATTATATGTGGCTATTTTTTTACAATTATTGTTTTTTTTTCTGCGCCGTTTTATTTTTAGGCGAAATAGAAATTAGGTGAAATGAGAAGTTACCTCTACATTAGGTACATGATAGGTTGAAGACATCATCTTGTGAAACACCCGTGTGTATTCTATCGAATGTCAGTTTAGTCTCTTTGTGGGCTATTCTGAATTTTCAGTTCGATTCAATCGATCGACTGTAATTACCTGGAAGGAATTTCTTCAATTTAAAAATCAAGCTTCGGTGTTTTAATGCATTGAGAAAGGCTGTAGAACAGTATTTTCCATCCTTCAGTGCTTTTTCGATCATTACTGTTGTTTGATGAATTTGATCAGTAGTAGAATATGATTATTTCTAAAATCAAACTGATGGTCTAAAATTTTCGCATAAGGAGAAATTTCTCAAACAGTTTAGGTAACAGTAAGGATATAGGTCGGTAGGAAGATATGTCTTATCTAGTTGTTTGAGCGTAATAACCTAAGCAATTTTCGAAACACTCGGGTATATACTCTAATCGGAAACTGACATTGAATAGGTACATCGCACAGAGTTCCTTTTCTAGACATTTAACATTCCTGATGATATTTTATCAATTCCTGGAACTTTGCTTAGGTTAATGTTAGTTTCTATTTCTTTAGCCGCTTCGTGAGGATTTATAAATTTGAAGTTTTAATTTTCTCTGTACCGAATCTTTGTTGATATATTAGATTGAATGTTTTATAGCAGACATAACTGATGGGTGACACCCGAATTGCGCACCAACACTTCACACAGTGACACGTCGGACTCGAATTGCGCACCGACCCGAAATCGCCCGCCTGCTGAGTACTCGAATTGCGCACCGCTTTAAAAAAAAAACTCCGGATTTTATAAAATCGACGAAGGAATAAAATCAGTAAAAGTGTCGTTCTTTCAGTTACTTCCAAAATGTCTTATCATATCTCGATGGGGATCGTTTGCTATTAGGAATTAAGGGAACTATATTTCAGTTGCTTAGAAAAAATGGCTATTTTTTAAGTATACAATGCGTAAAAATGTTGAAAGCCATTGAACACATTCAGATGTTATGAAGCGGCCATCAGTTTTGGAGTCCAACAAATATCATGGTGCGCAATTCGAGTGTCGCCAAATGATGCAGTTGTTTAGCGAATAGTTCTGTTTTATCATCGTTTTTACACCCATTTGCAATTTTCATCTTTGACGGGCGTGAATAAATGACCGCTTTGTTTGATATGTTTCTTTCAACGGAATGGTCTTTATCAGCTTCTGCAGAAAGACTCTCCAAATGAGCGTGGAATGGTTTTTGCGCAGATATCATTTATTAACTGATTCGATTGTCTGCTGATCAGTTGCATTTATATTTTTATGTCAAGTTCTGCGATCAACTCACGTATTTCAAACGGATGGTTTTTTCCAGCTCAGGAGTTTGTGTAAGATTTGGGAGTTGCTAAACGCCACCTAAACTGTTTGAATAAACCTTTTCATCTGAGTAATTCCTTCGTTTTTTTATAATCTTACTTTGGGATTGATTCTTTTAAGTCAAATTCGTTACTGAATATGGTTCCAGTCAGTTCTTTTATTGATGCGGTTTTGTCTAGTCCTTTTTTCTTATAACTGAACTATTAATTGAAGGCAGGCGTGTGATCTGAACTTAGGTCTTCGATGTTAAGTCGTGAGAGCCTCCAAGTGGGTTAACTTTTATACAATATTTTTTTAACACCAAAATCGAATAATTTTAAACTTTTTATATCTTCCGTTTAGTATGTTTCGAGATATTATGAATACCTGCCGCCTTGTTTAAGGAAAGCATTTGATGTGAAAACGTATTTTATGTAGAGCTGGAGTTTTTCTCTGTGTACAATCCTTTGTATAATAATATTTCAGATAATATTTTGTTTAGTTAGTCGATTCTTTTCTTGTTTGGCAGATTTATTTTTAGATGTATATAGGTTTCGATTTATCCTCGAATTGAGGAATTTTGGCATCACGGCAGTTTTGACGGCGAAGCGTCGTATTTCGGAAATGGTTTTTGTTAGATATTACTAACTCTCTTCTCGGTAGAAGTCGTTTAAATTCAACATTTAATTTCCAGCCGTAGCACTTCATTCGATTTGTGTTATTTCTCTACACCAATTGTCACGGCTGCCGATCTATTATTAAAATCGTATTTTATTTGTTTTAGTCTAATCGAAATCGCCAATGTTAATTATTTTCCGTTGAATAAACGCGCAATATTTAGTAAATATTGTAGTAAAAAAAAATTTAACCTGTTCTCGTTTTCATATTTATAAATCGTTTCGTTTATTCTAATTTTTTTTTTTAAATGGAATAGGAAGAAGGAAGAAAGTGTTGATAAGGAACCGAAATGTACCGCTAGTGATTGTCTGATGAATCTGGTATATGTCAGAATGCAACAATCATGATTCGAATTCGGAAATTTCTGAGGATGAAACACACGACGACAGTGAAGAAAATAATTCGAGTCCAAATGATTCAGCACGGTTGGTATATACTGGAAATGATGGCTACACTTTGTGGAATACACACACACACACACCGCGGAAAAATGTCAGAACTCCAAAGAAAAGTATTTTACGAATTCGTGTGCCTCGAGTAATTGGTAGCGCTCAAGCTGCTAACAATCCGACAGATATCTGGAAGTTATTTTTTACCGATGAAATAATTGAAAACATCACAAAAAACACGAATATATGGATTCGGACCAATAAGGATAAATGCAATAACGAAAGAGATGTGAAATGTCACCCGTAGAGTTGCAAGCTCTTTGTGAACTAATATATTTAGCAGGAATCCATAAATCTTCGCACATATATGTATTTAAAAGACTCGTGAATAACAGAAGGATCAGTAACAAAGTTCTTTGGAATTTGCATGGCACAAAACTGGTTTAATACGATTCGATAATTTACGTTCGCGGGGTGAAAGAAAGACGGTGGATAAACTAGCACACCGATAAAAGATCTTTTCGAACGATTCGTCGGGAATTGTACATACGCATGCAGTTGTCGATTTTTTTCGGTACCAACCACGTCCATATTTTTTTCTTCGGTTGACGTTTCGAATAGTAGTGCTCTATTCATCATCAGAACCATAAATGAAACGACCAAGGAGGAAACCAGTCTTTAAATAGATAAGCCAACATCACATCCGACCTTCACGCAATTTCAGTCTTAATGAACACGCAACAATTGATGAAATGTTACTACCTTTCCGCGGTCGACGCCCTTTTCGGCATGCCAAGAAAGCCTACTAAATTCGGAATAAAAATTTTTTCTCTAGTTTTCTCAAAAATTTTTTACATGGGAAACATGGAAATATGTGCAGGAACGCAACCTACAGAACAATTCTACATCAGCAATTCCGCCCAAAACGTTTCGGAAAAATTAGTGGAATCAATTTTCAGAATGGTACTCTAGGAAAAAAATAAACGTGAAATACCTCCGTTGTTTATCGACACAGATCGATCAGTGAACAATTCAATATATGGTTTTCCATCAGATTTAACATTAGTAAGTTACGTTCCCGGGAAGAACAAAACAGTTTTGGCGCTTTTTGAAAATGTTATCGGAAGAACTGTGTAATGGGTACGTGAAATCGGGGTTCTTGTTCATCAAAATTCATCAAGGAGTATCAAAAGCGGAATTAAAGAAATCGCGAGAATTTGCGATAAAGTGCCATAAATAACTGTGTAGGTTCCAGCGGTAGATGTTTCAAATGCGATCGAAAAAAAAAATCGCCTCTCAAAAACCAACTGCAGAACATGCGGAAAATTCATCGGTAAACAACATACAGTTCCGAATTGTGTAGACTGCGCGGACAGTTATCGGAAACTAAACAGCAGCATTGATGAGTAAGGTTATGTTGTTTTGTTTTTTTTTTAAATTAAGGAGTGTGTTTGATTTATTTGCATAGAAATTAAAGTTAATTATTTTTTTTATAATCGTTAAAGACATTCTTATATTTTTACATGGTACTTTTAGATAAACATAAGATGATTATAGAATATTCGTTGAAATGCTTAAAGCTAACATTATCAAACACATGTATGCCAACATTTTTGGCTGTTTGTATAGAAAGATAAGTATAAATAATGTATAACATAATTTTTAAAACGTTCGTAGCATATATCAAAATATAAAATTTAATAACCCGGAAAAATCGTTCGTGTGTGATCTGTCGCATTATTTATTTTTTTTTTTTTTTGCGACTTCTGACGAGTTAATATATCTATGAAGCTCGCTTCAGTTCCTTTGATTCTTAAATTTTAAAATTGTACGGATTCATATTTTTTCTAATATTCGAATGAACATTTTTTCGGCTAATTCTGGACTAACAGTAATTAAGTAGAAAAAATACTTTTCCAGAGAGACTCCTCTTTATTTAACGTTATTTAATAACCGCTCGTGCTCACCTATGCTCATCGATACCTATGTGGAACTAACTGACCGGTATACTTTACAATAATCAAAGGGAATCATATTAAATCGTAATGTTTCCGTCAGCGATAAGAAATAGTGCTGCGGTGTCTCAAATATTCATTACCATTAATTGAATCTATATTTATCCGCGGTAAATAACGTTGATAATATTTTAACATCGATACATTTTAACTCTTAATTTTAAAACTACGCGGTTTTTCTAGTATTTCTATATTACAGTAAAAAAAAAAAAGAAAAAAAAATTAACACCGATTAAAGAAAAATTAATTTTCCAGCTACGAAGAGTTACAGAAATTTTCAAAATTTTCTACCAAATTTTTCTTTCAAATCTACATTCCCGTATGGTAACTAACACTGATAATATTATAAATGTCAATAGCGTTTGAAGTATTAAAAATTCTTCTGAAGAGAACTCTTTTTTTTTTTTTTATTTCAATGATTTCTCGATGAATAATCACACACCCGTATGCGGCCGTCACTGGTCAGTACACTTTTCAGGAAACAAAGGAGAACATCCGAATTAGTCTGAATAATTAAAAGTTATACGTGAATAAAAACATTTGAAACATTTAAGTTTATTAAGTATATATCACTTTAAGTCTCCATATATGAGAACAGTATCGTTACTGAAATTGCTTAATTACTTTTTTACACTAGTAGCAAAAATGATAATGCGTAAAATTTTTGCTACTTGTGAAAAAAAAATTAAGTGATTTCAGTACACTGTCTTCATACATGCGGTGGTAACATGGGGTTTAAAGTGATATAAGTTCCTTTTGGTGAAATTTCTAAAAAAAAACGTATATACATATATTTTTTATTTTTATTCATATTATAAAGTCGAAATTGTACTGAAATTATTGAACTAAGACGAAAAATATGACGTTTCGAAGTTCTCCATGTACGGTGATTCTTACCGAATTGACTACTGCTCAACATATACTTTCGCATCAATTCTATAAAAAGGATATTTAGTTACGTTTTAAGTAATTTATTCTTCGCGTGAGCTTGCAGTGCATTTTTCGTAACTTTGATTGACACAATTTTTTCCGCTGAATATTTTTCAATTTATTAATAGATAAAGAAGAACAAGTTGTCGATGGAGCGGCGGCGGAGTCGTTTTGGATCATTTATTTCCCAACAAAATAGGTAAAAAAAATAAAGAGAAACCCATCGCGTTCTTGCTAACAACTACAGACTTGAAGTGCGAGACAAACTTCAGCACCGGCAGTCTTCGACGGTAGATCGCTGCGTGCATAAGCGATATCGTATCCGAGAAGAGCTGCTCATTTATTGGTTGCAGAAAGGTGATGTAAAGCAAAGGTCGCCTTTGACCGACGACATAAGCGACCCCCCCCCCCTCCGGAAGCAACGGATAATGCCGCATGTTACAAGATTAATAACCCGGACAGAAACCGAAGCCTACCGCAAGTTCCCTTCCGAACACCGGAACTTTCCAACTATTTTCGCTCGTCGTACCGCTCTTTCCGCGGCCCGGCTATTTTCACCGATGACAAATTAACCGACTGCGATGGTTAAAGTTAGGCAAGGAAAAAAATTTTAAACTTCATTCCTGCACCTATAGCGGGACAACTTTCTCGCATTACAACATAAGGGGCAGTAATTATGAAAGAATTGTTCTCCCAGAAAATGGTACATAATAATTCAGTCTGGCCAGCGATGAAGGTTCCAAGGCAACTGCAACAGATTAGTATAGGCAAGAAGCGCAAATCATTTAACCTTCTCTCTCCTTGTAACGCCTTCTAGCCGGTAGATTAAGTTTTTCCGAAAAAATTTATACCGAATAAAGGTTAGAAAGTATCGCGGGAATAGGGGAACTTTTTAAAACTCGTTAAGTTTGTTATTCAATAAACGAATTGAAACGAACTTGTTAATCATAATTTTTTAAATAGAAACAATTAAAATAAATTTAAAAAATTGAATGTGCCTCGGAACACAGGACAGGAGTGAAACTTCAAAGGCGTTTTTCATAACTTCGATTTAAAGTTATAGTATTAGTACCAAATTTACCAAGAGTAAGAATATCTGTGGCTCTTACAAACATATCTATAAAGTTACACTTGAAGAAAAACAAAAACAAATATAAAATGAATATGCACTGGTTTTATTAATGTTTTTCATTGATTGCTGGATTTTATAAAAAATGTAATAGGCTTATGGTAACTAAAATATGAAATATAAGTTTTTGATGCCATTTTATCGATTTAATATCATGAAAATTCTGCATCAAACGCTAGTTCCGTACTTTGTCGCTGATTCATTTGGATTATTATTATTGAAGTAAACAAAAAAATATATATACATACATATATAAAAAACAATTGAAGTTTGTTTTGGAGAAATTCTATTAAAGGCAAAAAATCGTTTGATGCAAAATTGACGTTGAAGTCTCTAGCTAATATAATATTATTCGAAGTGTATGGAAATTTTCTTTTCATAACTTTGAACCGTCGGAAGTGAAAGGAAGTATCTTCTATGTGTATAAATTTAATTATATCATAGACCTTTTGATTTGGAGAGCGATAAATAATTATTTCTTTTCCATCTTCTGTCTTATATTAAACAGTACATATATCCCCAACCGTTCAGAAGAATTAGCTGTTGATTGGGTCTTTTTTGAAATAATTTTTGAATGAATTTTTGTTTTCCGGGAGACTCATCATCTTTTTTTCCGTCACTTGATGACATTTTTAAAATTCAATAAACAAGACACCGTATAAGCGTGGACATTTACGATTTCCTCTTACGTACAAATGTCCGTTATTTGTCTTTCCCATTTGATCTGCCGCTTGTAACGAGTAAGAAAGAGAGCACGCTGCTCGTATACGCGCAACGGACAGGCGCGTAAGTTTTAATTCAATATATCCATGGCTATGTGTGTGTCTATTATGAATTTTTAGATGTATTAAAAACTCTATTAGTCATTTCGTGTTAAATGTCCATATTATTATTTATACTAGTGTTCGCCCATTGGCCAAAATTCGACCATCATTATTAAAAATTTGAGGAAAACATATATGAATGTGAATATTTCTAAATTATTTTTTCTACTCTTATACATTCGTTCATTGAATAGCTGAGAACGTACACTTTTATATGCACTCACTTTAGTTTAGTACCATTATAATTGAATAAAAAATAAATTCAATAAAATAACAGTAATTCACAATTTTTAAAAAATCCTCATTTATGGATATTAAATGACCCGTAAGATTTAGTACACTGTAAAAAAGCCAATAATGATGATTATTAAGAAAAATTAAATTGTTTTAATAAGAACAGATTTGCTAGCTATAGCGATTTCATTTTTCATTTTTTGTATTACTTTTTTATTTAAATTCTTAAAAACATAGATAAATATTCCCGAAATTTTTTTGCTGATAACACTAAAGATCGTCAATAGAGTTAATAAAAACTGAAAAACAGGAAAAAAGAAAATCGGTCAATAAACAGGAAAGAAAAAGGTAGTGTTTTGTCTTTGCGTATTTATATATAGAAGATATAAAGCGCGCCTAAAGAAGTTTCACTTCAAAATGAATCGGGAGATTCTAGGTCGAATTTCGGTTTCTCAGCAGATTTAGTAATGAATTTCTGTGTAATAAAACAGTACAATCGGACAAAACTTCGTCGAGATTAGGTTAAAATTCCTCTATTAGAAAGAAGAAAGAGTGTGGATAAACGAACGTATACAAAGAAACGAA
Source organism: Icerya purchasi (assembly GCA_039619475.1). Lineage (NCBI taxonomy): Eukaryota > Metazoa > Arthropoda > Insecta > Hemiptera > Monophlebidae > Icerya > Icerya purchasi. The sequence goes on from CM077116.1 coordinate 418,174,559, forward strand.
TGATCCGATAGGGAAGTGAAGGGCGCTCATGGTCTAAGAAATAATTTTAAAAAATTTGAGAAAAGGTGTTTAGAGGAAACGATAATTAATACTCACACTTAAGGCAGTTATTAATTCGTTTATGAATTTGGAACGAAAAAGAGCAAGACGAAAAGGTTTCGTCAAGTTAATATTTAGTAAGATAAAGGAGTCATCAGTATCATCCAGCCACTTTGAACCATTAGTAAACCCGACTCGATGGGAAGGAAATAGGGAAATGATAGTACCGTGAACTTCTTCTAAATAATTAGGACTTGCGGAAGAAATTTTGAAAGTGAAGGTAGAATAGACGTCAATAACGGAGTTTGGCGAACTTGAAGGAAAAATAGGGAAGCTTATTAAAAAAAAAATTGTGACAGGATAAAACGAAGTAAGGCGAAAATAAATAAGAAATAAGCCAGCGATAAATTCTTTAACGTGCAAAACGCCTGGTTCTTGGAACAGTGTAGGAGTAAATAAGAGTAGAGGACGCGTGTGGAAGAAAGAAAACGATAGCTTAAATGAAATCTGCAAATAGACAAGGATGGTGTAGTAGATTCAGCGAAACTGCTGACATTGTAGCGGATTTAGGAGCACCAAATCGTAGTGGTGGGTAAAAATTTTGGATCACATCTAATTCAGAAAGCTGTGACTTGCAGGCACAACCACAAATAGAAGAATAGTAATTAAATGTTGAACGAATAGTGGACTTATACGCCGGGAAATAAGAATATATGGATCCTCATTATACTTAGTGGTAGGATTTTAACCTTTTGATTGACGAAGCAAAAAAATATTTGATGTATTCGGGAAAAAAAAAAAACAAGCGTTCAGAAAGATATTAAGATAAACAGAATCTAATGCGGAAAAGGGAAATATTGTTTAAAGCTAGACTGGCAAAAGTAGGATTATGAGGTCGGTAATTAAATACGACGCAACAAGATTTAGAGAGAGAAGTGAAAAGATTAATCTATGCGAGAGAATGCTCCAGTAGAGTAGGAGTGCTGCGCTGGCTGATATAATATCACGAGATGAGGAATAAAGCAAGATGTCTTCGGAAAAAACGATAAAGAAGAATAATTTAAAAATGGATTTCGAAAGAGTAGAACTGAGAAGAACCCTATGGAAAATCTCGAGAAACCGTTCTTGACGATTCATCGTGAATAAGAGAAATGAATTGAACTGGAATGTTAAATTGCTATCATTCTATCTTTCAAAGTTGGTAAATGGACATTGTCAAAAAGATACATCGGTGAAGGAAACCAAGGTGTAATATTTTTGGATAAAGAATTTCCATATACATATATATATATATATATATATAAGAAACAAAAAGACTAATAGAACCGGAAGGACTAATTCCAGGTCGCAACCGAACAGATTACTGGGAAATAAATAAAAACGAGGTGGTTTTTTAATATACCACTAAACAGTTTTGCAAAATTGCAAAGAAATGCAACGTAAGGAAGATTTTTTTCTAAAAATAGAAATATAAAATAATTCTTCGTGAAAGTAGTTGTACTGCCGGAAAGGAAAGAATTAAATAGTTCGAGGAGAACACTAAGAACGTGTTCGGACAGCTTCTTTCGAAGGCGGAAGTTAGAAAGTTGGGAGATTCTGTGAGATGAATACACTTTATCAACCTTAGGAGCATAAGCAGGAACAGCCAATCAGTAAAATACATTAGGCAATCTACGGAAATGTCAAAATTTGAAGGACATTCAGAGAGTGGGAATTTAAAAGCTCTAGTAATTTCCTAAATAGGTGAAAGAAAGGTATTTCTAGAGAAAAGTGAACAGAAATTCTTCTAAAGGGACATTTTCCAGGCTTTATTGGGTCTTTTTAACAAGACAGTTTTCGGTTATAGGATCTAAACGAAAGATTCTAAATTTGGCATGACTAGTCTCATTCCACCATTAAAGTGTCGGGCTCTTGCCGTACCGAGGTGATAAGGAATGATAGAGAGCGAAATATTGATTTTTAATTTTATACGATATCGTAACCCGTGGGTCGAGTTTTAAAAACTAAAGTGACATTTGTGGCGTCTCCGATAAACATTTCTAGGCCCTAAATTCTGGTAGTACGCTCGTTGTGCATTTCAGGTCTACTGAAGATATTGGAACGTGAATGACTTTGTTCGCAACAGGTAGTTGCGGTGGACTGTAATTGTACCTTTTATTTGCTCCGTTGAAGAACTGCGCTTGTTGTATCTGATGACAGCGGATATCACCTATAACTCGTCATCTATTAACACCTTCACACAACTCACATTTAGCAGGATTTTCGATATTTCCACTTAACGCAACGATTAGGTGAATTACACAATAACCGGTTACCTAAAAAATTAACAACGCTTAAAATCTTGGATTCTTAAAAAATTGCGGCAGCAGTCTATTTCCAAAATCGTTCTGTTTTTGTTCGATGGTTTCAAATCAATGAAAAACGCCGGAAGAAGATGTTTGATTCTATATTTTAGAACGCTGATATTTCTTAAAGACCTGAAATTCTTTTTCCTCTATAGCATCAGCGTTGTCTGTCGTTCAATGTAAATTTCTCAGTACAGCCCTGACAGTAACATCGGTTTTATTAGTGAATCTGGAATTCTCGAGATACGTTATTTTTTTTTTTCTTTTTTTCCCCATAGTGTCGAAGAATATTTTTGCGGAAAACGATTACGATTTTTGAGATAGAACTGTATTCTTCGTCAGGTAAAGTAGGTCGTTTTGCTCAGTTTTTTTACACGACTTATGCATATCCATGAAATATGTTACCTTCGACTGTGTATTGAAGCGCGCGTGCGATGTATTCCTTTTTGTTTTGACGTAAACAGTTTTCAGTACGACTGCGTGTTCTTGTTCTGACTTTTTTTTGTTAATTTGAAAAATGTTCCACATTCTTTCTCGGGCTAAATTTCTGGATGTGCCAGTTTCCGGCAGTAATGTATTTCTCCTTGTCATAACAGAAGTTCCTTTATTGCGAGGCTTTTAGAAAATTTTGTGACGAGAGGCGTTTTTTTATTTCTAGGCTCTCTCAAATTACGTTATGAATGAAATTACGTCACTAATAGATAATGAAATAACACTAAAAGTTCACAAGCAATAATTCAAAAACGCTCTTGAGGTTTTAAATAAAAGTTTCAACATCGCGAGTGATTTTCATCGTGTTATAATTAAGCCTATGTTTAGTGATAACTGCATATATGCACGAAGAATTATCATTCCGCAAAAATACACTAAAATATTCGAATCTGTAAATCGTTACAAATTATTATTCTACTGGCGGTTTTCGATTAAAAATTATATCGGGTCATAATACGACGTTTTACTTTTTTTTCGAAATTTGAAATTAAACCTTACTCGGGAATGGCGGACTGAATAAACAAAACAATAATAATAATAATACTACTCGGCAAGCCATTTGTAAATGATAAATCCGGTCTTGAACGCAGCCGAAAAATTGTACTGACAATTCTTCTGTTCCGGTAACAGAGATGGTACTTTGTTCACTCTTGATCATCTCTAACGGTGATATAATGATCCTAACTAAAGAATATCTTCTTCGTTGTTGTTTCATTTATACTACGCGTTTCAGCAGTACCTTCTTTAATTTCAGCGATTAAATGAAGATCGGGAAATCGGTATAACTGAAAATAAACAAGGACAAAGCAAAGTACAATTATGCATTTATTTACTTACTTATTTAAATTAATTTCTCAGTGATTATTATTATATACGATAAAATATCATAAAAAAAATTATCTTCCATTCGGTATTACAAATTCAAAGTCTATTCGTATGAATATATACGAAAATTTATTACTCTTTCACGAATTCCATTTTGGTTTCCTACAATAATTATCATTAACGATTTATTAATAATCTTTGTATATATAACTAGCTGACAGTGGGAAAATTGTACCGCCTTAGAAACATAAATGTTGTGTTAACTTATTAGCTGAATTAAATTCAATTTTTTATTAAGATAAAATTAATACTCAAAATTAATTAAGTTCAATAAATGTACAAAAATCAAAATGAAAGGTATCTTAATGTAATTCACGTAACAGCAAGGCATTATTCTCCTTAATAACAAAAATCAATATTACCCATTAAGATGGTTCACAAACGACAAAAATATTCAATTATACAATAGCTCGGAAACGGTTTGACTTATCAGAACTGGATTATAAATTACAATTAAACTTCTAGCAATGACAATTTACAATTTTAAGTAGATCGATTGCCCTGGGCGGCAAGAAACGGTCTAGAATATATAATATAGAATTTAGAACGATCTCAAAAATCACCTTTAAAAAATTCATAACTCGTCACCAGAGATAACCCGTTAAAAGCGAAATTCAAAATGTAAAACAAAACACAGAAGCCCTTTCATAAAATGCAAAAATTACGGTTAAAAAATTGTGTGAACCCCCGTGTTGGGACAAAAACAGCAAAAAAAAAATTTTTTTCATAAATTTTGCTTTAAATTTTGAATTTGCTATTCGGAGCGGAGACAAATCCAACAAATCAAAGATCATAAAAATCGGTAAAGCAGTTTTTGAGTTATAGATGGTGTGTAACAAACCAAACTTTGTTTTATATATATGTAGACTAGCTGACCCGGCGAACTTCATACCGCCTTTAAATCGATAAAAGTTGTGTTAACTTATTAGCTGAATTAAATTCAGTTTTTTATTAAGTTAAAATTAATACTCAGAATTAATTAAGTTCAATAAATGTACAAAAATCAAAATGAAAAGTGATTTTTGAGGTCGTTCTAAATTCCATGTTATATATTCTAGATGGTTTCTTACAGCCCAAGGTAATCGCTCAATTTAAAGTGTTAAATTGTCATAGATAGTAGTTTAATTGTAATTTATGATCCAATTCTGATAAGTCAAACCGTTTCCGAGTTATTGTATAATTGAATATTTTTGTCGTTTGTGAACCATCTTATTGGGGGGTTTCATACATGATATGTGTACGAAATCGTAAAAATCGGTATAAATTAACTTTAAAACATTAAATAACGTGAGAAGCACGTTGTTTTTCGTGTATAGCCCATCATTAGCTAACTGCATAGAGTAAACACTTTATTAAAAAGTATATAAATTGAGTGTGTACTCTATGTTGTTAGCTGATGTTATAGCCCGAAAAAACCTGTTTCCGAAGTAATTTACTTTAATTTTTTAATATAAATTTATACTGATTTTTGTTATTAGGGGGAATGATGCTTTGCTGCCACGCGAATTACATTCATTTTAATGTAATTAAAATACTTTTCATTCTAAGTATTAATTTTATCTTAATAAAAAATGCTTTTTTACAAAAAATAAATACCGACTTCAAGGTTTATTATAAAAATTTAAAAATGCACTAAAAAGTAAAAAATAATTACTCCCGATAAAATATATATATCAGAGTGATATAACTTAAGGTGATATTATCGTAATTCTTATACAACATTAACTTTTTGGAGTTGGAATTAAATTCATGTTAGGAACAATTTAATCAACATTTAATGCAGTTTTTAATTATTCGTTTAATATGAACTTGATGCCAACTCCAAAAAATTAATGTTGTATAAGAATTACGATATCACCTTAAGTTATATCACTCTGATATATATATTTTATCGGGAGTAATTATTTTTTACTTTTTAGTGCATTTTTAAATTTTTATAATAAACCTTGAAGTCGGTATTTATTTTTTGTAAAAAAGCATTTTATTTTTTTACTTTTTAGTGCATTTTTATTCAATTAAATTAAAACATTTTAATAAGAACAGATATTTCCACGGTAAAAACACCAAAAGTTACATTTCCATGGTAATTTGGCAAATTTATAGTATTTTAAGTCAAAAATCTAATCCGACGGTGAAAACAATCATGAATGAAAAGCATCCAAAAAGCTTCAATCTCCCGCATTATTAAGGATAACTCAAAAACTATCGGTCAGACCTTGATCAAATTTAAATGGGACCACATGACAAACACCACTTTTCAAATAAAAGAAGAATCATCAAAATCGGTTCATCTAGAAGAAAGTTCTGTGGTAACACACATAAAAAAAAAATAAAAAAATAAAAAAATACAGTCGAATTGAATACCTCCTCCTTTTTTGAAGTCGGTTAAAAAACTGATTTTAATTCAGCTAATAAGGTAACGCAACATTTATTGATTCTAAGGCGGTACGAAGTTTGCTCGGTCAGTTAGTATATATATATATATATATATATATGTATGTATATATGTAAGAACTCGGAAATTTTGGCCTCGCAATCGGCTGTGTCCCTTGAACCCTCTTGCTTACATTTCTGGCTCTTTCTCTTCTATACTTTGTATAAAATGATCAAAATTTCCAAGTTAATTCTTAGGCCGGCCATCATTAGATGTTTTAACCAAAAAATGGCCCAATTTTATATAATAAATAAATTTTATAAAACTACCGAAACAACTTAACACACTACAACACATATTAATAATACTTTTTTTGCGTTTCCATAGTATTATTACATTATCAATGTAGTCTTTACATACTACTTCCTATGGTGGGACTTGTTATTCATCAACCAGTACAGTAATGAGAAGTGTACTCATTGTATTTTCAAAAACGAAAACCGCTACCGAACGCAAACGTGAATTGCCGACGGAGAATCAGTAAAATCGGTCTATATAAATGTGAGTTATGCGCTAAGAAACAAAAAAAAAAACAAAGAACATCCGCGACGAACGTATAATAACCTCCTTCTCTTTGGAAGTCGGTAAAAATTAAAATATAACAAACGTTACATAAAATTGGGAAATTTTTTAGAACATTTATCACAAATTCCGTTGACTAATCAATTCAATAGATATGGGAGCTATGTAACTTGATGCGGAACAACTAGAGACTGTAACCAAGACTTTATGAAGTACGTTAACTACTGGACTACCCCACATTCTAGAGAGGACTGGAAATAAAAAGCAAAAAATAAACGTATTAGCTCATTGGTACGTTCTTCGAAAACGAATTATCAACGTAAAACTATCGTAAGCTCTATGCGATGATAGTTCCGCTGTTGCCAATAAACACAGAAATGGAGCCGACAAATCAGGGAAAGAAATGAGTTTCTAGTTTTCGTAGGTACGCTTACATGAAATTCGATGACAGCGTATAATATGATTGAATTACGAGAATGCAAAGTATCGAAGAAGAGCTTATGCGTAGTATCTGTTCAGAACGCATAAAGATCTTGACAGCGTCGACATGTTCGGAATCATTTAAACTGAAATATTTGAAAATCCTTCTGCCGAAATATAAAGTGGGAGATTGTTGAAACTTTCATTGCAAACGAAAAGACAGCCGACAAAAATATTTCACTATCGCCGCGGCGACTGCAAATGATAATGCAACGATAGAAGTTATGGAAAAAAAAGAAGTGTACACAAAGGAAAACATTATTCATATAGCAATTTCGAAAGTTGTTCAGTAATTTTGAAGCTACTTTCCCTAAACGTAAATAACTGTTAGAAAAAAAAGAAAAAAGTAAATAAATAAAAATAAAATCAATCGACCGGCTAAGTTTAAAATCTATTGATAATTAAGTGTATAGACGCGAAATGTCAAGTCAGATGGATGAAAGTATGAAATGAACAAAGTGAAAAAGCAAAATATATACGTGTTGCAAAAAAAAAAAAGAAGAGGCAGATAATAATGCACCTGTTTTCTTTATACCGACTATGAAGTTTCAAAAATTCATTAAAAGAAAAGGAATTTACCGGAATTAAATGTAAATGCGAAACATTTGCTCCTCCGGAATGCAACAAACTGAAACACAGAAAACATCTTCTCGCGAAACTAAAATCGATTTATCGAAACGATGCCGAAGCGTTAACATTTATATCTTTCCATTCCGATAACAAGCACTTCGAATCGTCATTGCGCATTACATTCGTATTATTAGCACAATCTCGCATCCTTATGACGAGAGAGAAACAGAATTATTATTTCATTCCGCTTCATCAACTATTTTTTTTCACAGAGCTATTCGTTCAGTGCCTCGATTTTTTATTCAAAGAGTCGTCGAAAATGTTTAATTTAAATTTTAACGTTTTGCTCGCGAATTTGTTTTTTCACTGCGCTACGATCATTATCAAGGCCCCCTCCCCGTTTCTCTTAGATGGCTTTCGCTTTGCAATCTATGCACCATTGAGACAGATGCAGACAAGCAAGATGTGTCCGGCTTTCAGACTCGAATGTGGTAGCACGATGAAACTCCTGAATTCGCGAACACCGATTGAACTTACAGATTGGCACCGTGGTGGTGGCCATATTTTTATTGCTAGGAGCGCGCAAAAGTTTTAATCGTCGGTTTCATTTCTCTTTGTTCTTTTCATTCACACATCGCGAAGGACAAACGGACATAAAGAGTGGGCAAAGGGTTTTTTCGTTGAAAAGTAATGAAAACGGTTGTAACAAAAAAAATGTTATTTCAACAGCCATCGGATTGAGAGAGCGTAAAAATGGTTTTCCTGCTTTGCGTATAAACTTACAGCCGGCGTAGAAATTGCGACGAACTTCTAGAGGAGCCCGAAAAAGGTGCTTAACAGAGCCTAAGGCGGTTTCGGTGGAAATTGAGAGAATCAATTTTTAACTCCTTACCAGAACTGTAGACCGAAAGAAGCGACCGAGAATAGCCGAAGAAAAAACATTTATAATATATTGTCAAAAAAATGACAAATTTGAAGTTGACGTGCGCATTTTTTTAAAACAACAAAAATTCCGGGCGAAAATGCACGAGAGGGCGCAGGTACGCGCAGGCGATAGGGACCTTTTGGGGGGGGGTTGCAGATATAGAAAATGGTATATGCGGCGCGTATTATTATTAAAAGCTGCCGTGTAGATTTTTTGGTTAACAAGGTAGTCGGGCGGGGGTCGGTGTCGGGAATTGAAATAAAATGAAGGATGCTAAAAAGACGGACCCGCGAATACGGAGGGAGCGGGAGGCAATTGCTCATCCGAGGCAGACAAATGAGCGGCATTATTATTACAATAACAAGTTACGGTTGTTAGAGCGGTGAAAGTGAAGTAGAAAAATTGTGGGCCACGTAGGACGATCGCGCGAGGATACCGGCCGCATAAATCAAATTCCGGCTTTTGTACCGATTTTACAGTTGAAGGGCTCGCGTGTGCGACCATAAATTACGATCGTGTTTCGACTTTTCTTTATATCAGTTCCTCCAGCACTTTTCCACCCTTCCGTGCATATGCCCCGCCCGCGCCTTAAACCTAATTCGCCTTATCGAGTAATTTAGAATTCAACGAAATATCATCCTACTTTTACTATCATCATCGTCGTTATTATTATTATTATTATTATTATTTTTAATATTAATATTGTTATTTTTGCTGCAACTACATAAATAATCAAGAAATGAGGTAGAGAAACGAGATTTCTTCGTTTCATAGTTGCCTGGATCATTAAACGCCGACGAGTCTACTTAATTTTAACCTGTGAAACGATTTGAAATGGCAGTGTCTGACAGCAGTCTAGCGACGAAAATATTAAATTTTTCTTTTGTCGGTAACCGGCGTTACGATACCATCTGTTAGTTACTTAAATCATTTTAAACGGATGGGGACAGCGAGAGTTTTAACTGGTATTGGGTACTTTAAACGGCTGCGTCGGATAACAGTTGGGGTAGGACATCGTATTTGTTTTTAGGAGAGAAAAGTAATGTGAGATCAAACGTATAGGTAGTAAAATGGACAAATTTAACACTACTGAAGTATATATGCATCACACTATTGTTTCCGAAGTATATAACCTATGTGTTGAATGACGTCTTATAAGTGAAACGCATCGTACCAGCTTATTATTTATTCTATATCGGCGATGAATATAACCTCTATAAATAGTAGACTAAGTACACTAAAGATAGATTTCGATTGTGTTTCGTTGTTTTGTGGTTTACATTTTACATTTTTGATACTAAATTATCGCAATACAAAGACCGAAGAAAATAGATTAAAATACGCATTTCATTAAATATCAGTCGCATTTCTGAAGCATCGCGTTCCGAACAGCCATAGACATCAGAAAAATATGTACACAACTGAGCACCGAATTTTGTTCGGAATGCTGCAAAAAGTCATATTTACGAAAACACACAAAGAACACGATTATTGTGAAGGCAAAAATAGCAATATTGTTTGTTGCATTCGCAAAGGTCAGTAGTTTCGAAAATATTTTCCGAATCACGTTCGTGAAGTTCCTAAAATAACTGTTTAACGAAATCATACTCTAAGCAGCTGAACAGTCCCGTAAAAATGTATTTGATTACGTGCATCGCAATAGAATAGGCTGAATTAGATTCAGCGAAATTAAATACATTTTTCATAACACATTTAGTAAACTATTTGTTTGATATATACATATATATATATATATATATATATATATATATATATATATATAAAATGTATGTTTTAAAAACAGCAAACTTCCAAAGAATTATATAAATATATTCATTTTTATGCCAGGACGTTTTTCCTATTTTATGGTTATTCAACACTTTCACTTTTTAAAATCGAAATATAAATCAACACACATTGTACATACATAAAAGTTCATGGCCGTTCTCAAATTGGACGCACTAGATTTCCTTTCCTAATGTTATGTAAAAAATATACATTTACACATGAAATTTCTGGTACAATGTTTGAAGTAATGAAATGAGCCAATACAATTTTAATTACATCCGTCCAAAAAAAGCTTCTTTGGCGTATTTTACAACAGAATAAATAAAACAGGATCAATTTCAGCTCAACTCAACATGTACGCAAAAATTTATTTGCCCGCCTTAACAATTTCAATCGACAAATGCGTTATACGTCTTAAAGCCAATAATATGACTCATGCGCACATCGAAGATATTAAGATTCGCTTGCTTTATACGCCTGTCGTCGCTCGGGCCAGAATTTTCACACCTGGTGAGAAAATATGGAAAGTATAAGTGTACAGTGTTGCCAAAAATAACGTTGCTTCTTTTCTTTTTCTATTGACGATCGTAAATATTTAATACGCATTGTTACAAATAAAAAAGTTTAAAACCGTACTTACAACTTCTACTATTTCCAGCATATTTTGTAGCATATCGTAAGTTTTTGAAATCGAAAATAATGAAAATTGCACGTTTTTTAAAGCAAAATTCTATATACAACGAATGTACCTACTTTTGAAAATTTATTTAGCCGGCTGCTAAGTTGGTTAAGCGGTAATCAGGAAGCGGAAACAAACAAACAGTGACGGTGATGAAAGTAATGTGATTTTCAGAAATGAGGCTCGGTGAAGTCTAATAAATATTTCAGCAAAAAGGACGAGCATACTTTCCCTGTGAGACCGGCAACATATTTTGAGCAAACCAAAAAAAAAAAAAATTGCGGGAAGCAGCTTTATAACGTAGACACAGCATTCTGTGTTGCTGTATAATCGAGAGTATTAATTATACATTAAACGTTAGATTATAAATGTTTCTTTATGATAATATCTTTCAATTTTTTTTCCTATTTGAATACAATTTCGTAACTATACGATTAGTGATGTTCTACAAAAAATATTGGCTACCGAAAATATTATTTAAATTCGAATATTTATATTTCGCTGTGGCGGAATGTACTTGATGTTTGTTTTAATTATTGTATTGGTAATATTCTCAAAAGAGATGAAAACCGAATAGGAGAAATAAACGTTTAGCTGGAATAGAGAGTTATAAAAAAAAGAAGAGAAGTTAAAGATTTAATCTACACACACAAGCCATGTTGTAGCCTAGCGGCTGTATACAGCGTGGAGATTTTAAAAAAATAGAAAAAAAAAGTCTATATTAGTTTTTACAGAGAAATAAATAATCTCGCAACGGAAGTATTAATAGTTATTACCGAAAATATAATTTATATTCAAATTTCAAATCTCTGGCTATATGGAAGATAACCGTGTGACTAGCTCGCACCTGATTTATGTATAACCGACTACGTTCTAGGTGTGTAACATAAAGAGAAGAAAACTATGTGTCTGTTTTTTTTTTTTGTTTTTTTATTCTGTCCCGGCTTTAGTTAACCATCAAGCCATTTGGCCACCAACCAGTTGATATAGGAATAATGGCAACTAATGAAAGATACATAATATTTAATTAGGAAAAAGGATACAGACAATCATGGCCGTAAATTTTCAACATTGCCCACGGATGGCTGAATAAAATCTTTAGGAAAGAGAAATCGGCGAGACTGAGTCCCAGATACGTAGAGTACCTAAACTTGACTGATCAGAAAATTAATGGAACAAAAATCACAATCATCATATACAATAATTATAACAAACAATCATGGCCACAAATGCTTCGGCATAGTCCACGAATGTCTGCACAAAATCATAGCGAAGGAGAAATTGCCTAAGTCATAATTTCCGCAAAGAGTTCAATAAAGCACCTCCAGGCCGTTTAACCATTAGACGTATATTCGCAAAGGTTGAAGAAACCGGCTCAGTTGCTAACAATATCGCCTCAGTATCCGGCCGAAAACGAAACAGTCGTAATGAAAACAATATCGCCGCAGTAAGAAAGGCATGGAAGGCCGATTTCTTCAACCTTTTCGAATATACGTCTGATGGTTAAACTTCCTGGAGGTGCTTTATTGAACTCTTTGCGGAGATTATCGCGTACCTGAGTTGGTTTTCTGAAAACGTACACCTGGGACGTGATGAATCTGCGTTCTTCTAACGAGTATCTGTCTGCTCGTCGCTTGACCATTTTTACTGGACTATAACTTTTCTGCAAACTTCTTAAATACAAACGATGTACTCTAGGAGGTGCAATGATGCTTGTTATTACTTAACATTTCAAAATTTAAAAGCTGTATAAATATCGGACACCTCACGAAAAAATTAGCAAAATCCGCATTATCAGTTTACAGTTGAACTATACATAGAGGCATCGAAATAGAAATATTCGTCACAGATAGCAAAACGAACGGTTGAAATTTCAGTTACACCGAAAAGTAATCGAAAATAAACGTCTGGATAAACCTTCAACAGCGAGCAGACGAATAAGTTAACTGAGGTATCACTAGAAGTATGGGAAGTATGCCGGCACCATTTCAGCAGATGTTCTACGGTTGTCGAGGCCATGAACCCGCACAGAGGACAAGTGGCCGCGAAGGGGGAGCTCCTTCAAAAACGTAATTGTGTGAACCTTTAGTTGCATTAAAAAGAAAAAGAAATGTTAATGTAATAATTTTCGGTGATTTTTTGCGGTTTAACCCGTACGCACGAAGAGTACGTTTTTTTTTTCAAGTACACTAATAAACTAAGCAGTTCTTCGGGAACTGAGTACTGATTTTGTGCAGCATAATTTTCTGAATTATCTGCGGAAACACCGCTATTAAACGTATCCGTTGCATTTTGATACTCTTTTTGTGTGTGCTAGTTTTTAATACAGGTTCATATTTTTTTTTTTTTTTCGGAAGATACAAATAGTCTGCTTTACTCCGAAGGTATTTCAGAAGAATTTCTTAAAAATATGTAATCTTTCGAGATGTACTGCGACTATGAAATATGCTATCGCCACTATTTCCCCTTTTTTAAGGTGAAATTATTCTTCGACCAATGTTGATTTTTAAAATTTTCACTAGAATAAATTTAAAACCAAAACGCTTCATGAAAATCTTCGACTGAGAAAGAAAAGTAGCAAACATTTAAACGGATTCCAGGACATATACTACAAAAGTAAACTGCATCGTTGACCATTTTGAACCATATAACCAAGAATCATCATCATCATCATCATCATCATAGTGCTATACTCGTAGAGCGTAGACGATCATTAATCTGTTGATCAGATTTTACGCTGTCTTGCCTCTCTCAGTAATTGTTGTAGGGAAAACGTGTTGGTCCAATTTTTAATATTTTGCAACCGATCTGTTCTCCTTCTTCCAGGACTTTTCTTCCCTTCCATCTATCGCTGTATAATGATTTGGAGTATTTCATATTTTGTACCTCTTATAATATGGCCAAAGTATAATACATTTCTCCGTATAATGTACGTTTTTAGTAATCGGTCTGTACCAGCTTTTTTCAAAACAACTCTGACATTTTGTCTGTCCAAGGCACCCTCAACATTCTCCGATGGAGTCACATTTCCGTAGTCACGTATCTATCTAATTGCTTTTTTTTTACTTTCAACGAAATTGTTCGAATATAACAACGAACCACATTTTGCCTTATTCCAAGACTAAGCGATCGATCACATAGTAGTCCTTTCATATTATTGAAGGCTGCTAGAGCGTAATTGCATCTTGCTTTAATTTCAGTATCCGTGTCTAGGTTGTCGGTGATATAGCGACCGAGATATTATTGACCCTTTCAATATTTTCATTGTTTATAGTTAACAGTGAGACCATGAACTTGTTTTTTTACTAATTACCATCCATTTGGTTTTCTTTACATTTATGTGCAGACCGTAAATCTTGCCAGTTTCATCGAATTTCTGCCGCAATCGTTGTAGGTCTCGATGGCTGTCTGCTAATCTTACTGTGTCATCCGCATAACGGATATTATTGATGATTTTACGATTAATCTTAATTCTACACGGTTGGTATAACCGACAATAGGTAAACATAAATACTGATCCAGAAGGAGTTTAGATTAAGATATAAAAGTCTGAATATGTAGCTGTAAGAATCTTGGTATAAATAACATATGAAATTACATATACTTACGTCTGTTATTTTTGGGAACTTACTAAAAAATATTTAATTAAAACTATAATACGACTAAATCTAAATTTTATGACCGAAATATTAAAAGAACTCAATATAATAAACTTTTAATTATGTGTAAATGCGAAGGGTAGGAGGGATGTGATTGAGGAATACAGACAAGAAAGTATGTAGAAAAAACGGGCAATCATTCGAATGTATATTGTTCATAGGAGAACATTAAGTAATTAACGAGTTGACGTCAGTGCAGAGTTATGGGGAATAACGCCAATTTTTAAAAATAGATATTATTAATATATAATGATTTTGAACATAAACTTGTTCAAAATTATTTTGATTTAGAACTCTGGCTAAATAGGTAATACTGACGTTAAAAAGAAGAAACAAAAATAACGCGAAAACGATATCTTTAAATATTTGGGGAAATCTTCGTTACCATTTTTTTGAAATGCAACAGTTAATTAACTTACAGGCGCTTTTATTTTAAATATTTAATTTGCACAAGAATAATAATTATCTTACCGCGGTTATCACAGTGAAGAATTTCTGTATAACTTTAAAGGTGCATTTTTGTGACGGTTGAGGTTATGGTTGAGTTGTAAAAATAAATAAAATGCATTGTGAACGATCGGAAAAAATGTTTGGAAATTTTTAAAATATACTTAGGCTAATTTTATACTACTTAGGTTATGAAAAAAATTTAATGAGTGATAGGAATGCCAGCGACAACAGATGTGTGTACGTGTAGAAACGAACTGTAAGCTTTCGCAGTGGCTATCACGGCGGCGGGTATATGCGTGGGATCAGCCGGTGCGCTTCAGAACGGAATGTGTGAACGGTAGATTAATTTTTAGAAGAAGAAAAATAAATAATGATTGCGATAGATGAGAAAAAATTTTCGGAAATTGAAAAATAAAATTTACGGTTATTAATTTTGAAAATTCATAATAGGATATGCCCATGTATAGCGTGCGCGGGAACAAGTGGTGCGCTTTAGCGGTGGTCAGAGTTGACGGATCTATTTTTTTTTTAGAACCGGAAAATAAAAATAAAAAAATTAGGAAAGAACGAAAACAATTTTTAGATGTGGAGCAAATAAAAAAATGTATACTTAGGCTAATTTTATAATACTTCAGCTTGAAAAAAATTATTATGAACGATACGGAAAGTAGCGGCAGAAGATGTGTGCGTGGAAATGTACGGTGCGCTTTTTCAGTGGATGTGGCTAGGTGTGATCGGAAAAATTTTACGAAAGATCAGTAATTTTGGCTAGGAGGGGCCGAGAGGGAAAGAAGGAATTTTTGGGATCGTGAAAAATGAAAAACATACTCGAATTAATTTTTGAAAAACTCATAATAGGATTACCTATAATGTGGAATCTGCGCGGGAATGGATGGGGCGCTCCCGAAATGGTCTGGATGTTCTGGGGGTTAATTTTTAGCACCGAGGGAAACATACAAAAATACTTACGGATGGAAAATAATTGTAAGTGCGAAAAAATAGTAACATAATTTGACTAATTTTAAAATACTTAGGCTTTGAAAAAATGATTATGAATGATAGGGAAACCAGCGGCAGCAGATGTGTGCGTGCGAACATGCGGCGGGTGACGGATTAGTACTTTCGAAGTAGCTTAGCTTCGAGTGTAAGTACTTTCTTCAATAAAAATCAGTTTTTCTGCCTCTATGAGACCTGAAACGGATAGAACCAAAAATTTACTTCAATTCAAAAAAGACAATATACAATTTTTTATTTACATTTTAGTTCAGCTGTAAAACGTGCATGTGACCTCGTCGTTTTTTAAATATCGCGAACAATTTGTAATTTGTTTTACACGCCCTGAAGACATGAGACCGACTTATTCGCACCGGTTTATTGGTAAACTTGTTCTGACGCAATCATTCATTCGAATAGGAATTTCTGACAGCGTTATACTGAAAAAGATTGCCGGCAGTTTTTTGTAAATATTTTTTCTCTCTCCCTCTCACTGTACTTGTACTTTTTTATTCGTAACAAAAAAGCATGTCGGGTTTATCAGAGAATCTCGTCGTTCAGGAATATGTCGAATTCACTTTTGACTGAAAATTTTTTTCTTTTTCGTTTAAACATTCTGAAGCTACCTAACGTTTTGATTTACACAATCGGAACTTATATAAGAATAAAGGAAAAAGTATTAGTAGTTATATAAAAAAAAGGGCTTCGGGATTTGAAAAACAGTTCAATTTATAAATTTATCATTTACAATTATTAGCGGTCATTGGAGTGTATTAGTTCCCTCATTTATTCAATTTCGTTCTGCATTTATTATAGCTTCGATAAAGTTGAAATTGAAAATTTAAAAAAAATATAGGAAAGGGGAATAAAAAAGTGAATAATTAAAATTAAATGAATCAAAATAGAGGTAAATATTATGAAAAAGTAAGTTCCTTTATTTTATACCAAATAAAATTGTTCGAAAGAAAACTGATGTACACAGGAATCCTTCAAACTTCGTCCCTTTTGTTCCATTTTTTCTGCTAAAGCAGTCTCCATTCTCCGTGCTGTCTCCTTTATTTTCGCTTCAAGAGGGATCTGTAAATTTCTCATTATTACTGATTCCAAATCTGTGCTGCAAGCTATCTCTTCTCCTCCTTCTCACTCGACTAATGATACCATTTTTTTCTGTTCGTGCCTCTATCTTCAACTTGCGCTTAGCACGTTCTATCCTTATTGACTTTTTATGGGTTCCTGGTCACTCTGGCATTGAGGGCAACAAAGCAGCTGACTTCCTAGCTCGCTCGGTGTCTCTCAATGGTCCATTCTTCCCGCATTTTCCTGCCTCAGACATCCTTTTCCTCTCCGCAAGTCTTCATACCAGACTATGGATTGACATCTACCTTTCCTTTTTTGTCAATCGCTCCTCCTTCTACCTCCTCTTACCGCCGACTCCAAATTCACAGCCTTGGTACCAATTCGTTCCCTTTTCTCGGAGCTCGGCTATTGTTTCCTTAATCACACTGAGACTTAGCCATTCCCTCCTTCCCTTTTCTTGTTTTTCTTTTTCTCTCTCACCTTCTCCCGTTTTCCCTCTCCACTCTACTGATCCACCCTTTATATGCGACGCCAACCATATCCTTTTTAAATGCCCCGCTGTTTTTCCTGAGTGTTCTCATCTATACGCCGAACTCTTGGCGTTAGATCTTCCTAACCCTTTCAATGCTTCCTTTATCCTTTCCTTTCCATCTCTAGCCGTTATCCCCTCCTTCTTTCCTTTATACTCTCTATCTCCCTTTGCCTCAGAATCTGAGTAGGTGATCTAAGTCTATGTAGTTGGGTCAGTGTTGACACTGAGCTCATTATAAAAAAAAAAAAAAAATATGTATATAAATGAAATAGTAAATCCCGTAAAACTAGTGCTTGTAGTAACACAATTATAGAAAAGTAATCAATAGTCAAGTCAAAAACTCTATAAAAATTCTTGTGCAATCCCAATGGAAGCAAGATTGGCTCACTAGACAATCTTGCTTTCTAAGAGAGATAAAACACGGAATTGACCCTTGGTTCCCTCCTTCTGACCTCCCCAGAACCCACTTTGTGGCTATGGCAAGACTCCGCATTGGTCGTATTTCGCTGACTCATGATCATCTCCTACTTAATTGCGAGCCCCCTTTCGAATGCCCCTTTTGCTCCCTTCCCCCCTCTCCAACAGTAAAACACCTGCTCCTGGAGTGCCCATCCTTCGCGCTCCAGCGCGCCTAGCACCGGATAGCGTCTTTGCAGTCGTCTTTGGCCAACTCGCCTTTGAACATTGCAGACACTATTCGGTTTCTTCATACAACTAACCTATTTCGAACCATTTAACTCTCCGATTGGCATAGTGTCTTAATAGCCCCGGGCAGCTGTACACGACACTTAAAAATAAAAAATAAAAATGGACGGCAGCAATCCAATAGGTAATAAAAGTAATAATAAATGTAAACAAATAAATAATCATGATATGCTTGCGCCACGTCAGCCTGCAATCAACGTAGATACCTAGATGCTTTACGTCCTTCTTTAATGGTATTGATTTATAGTAGATTTTAATAGGCCGATGACGTCTCTATATCTTTGTTAGTGAATATTGTATGGATCAACTTATCATCATTGATTTTAACTCACGATCGCTTGCACCGCTCTGAGATTTTATCAAGCTTGTAGCGTGATATTAGCTATATGTGGGAATTTATTAGAACACAGAAAGCCATATCGTCAGCAAAAGCAGCAATAGTGAATTGAGTTACGTACGAAGTAAATAATTCCGGGACATATTTCTTCACTATTTCCTGAAAAAAAAATTTAGATCAATTTGATATTGAAATGTTAAGATTTGTTACGTACTATAGATTTTAAAATTGTGGATTGAATTGTTTTAGTATTATGAAATTATGGGTAAATACGCAAATTACCGATCTACATAAAGAAATTGAGGAACATGTAAATCACGATGAAATAAAAGACTTTGGCAAAGGTGGTTAAAACTGGAACACAAATTATAAAAGATGAACGTGGAAGTATTATTACGAAACCAGCAAAACTAACTAGAAGTTTGGAGGAAATGCTGCAAGACATACGATCATCTAGGGTAAATAACAGATGATATGACAACTGGAGAAGAAAAGGCATATGTTCTGATATCGGAAGTTATAAAAACTATTACATAATTCAAAAAGCCACTGGAGAATATGTAATCCCAACAGAAGCACTGAAAGAAATTGTAGAGGATGGAATTCAAACAATCCATGCTGTATGTAAAGAGATGTGGCAAAGGAAATGGACGAAAGATTGGTGTGTTCCGCTTCCTCCGATCTCGTTGTCGAAAGGACTACACGAAAATACTGTAGAGAAAATAAGGTTAGATGATATATGTTCAAATGTGTTTCCGGTCAAAGAAAGTGTTAGACAAGGATGTATACTATCGTCTATATTTCCAACACATACACGGAATATATAAAGGAAAAGGTGCTGGATAGATGACGTGTTTCAGTTGGTGGTTGTGGAATCAATCATTTTTGGTACGCACCATTTTAGTAAATTCCAAAGAAGAATTACAACGAATTTTGTCAAACCTAAAATATGGCCTACGGATACGTACGAAAAAAAACTAAAGTTAGGATTATCGATCGCACAGGAAGTACTCAGTCAAAAGAAAAAAAAATTGTGATCACAATATGGTGGATAAATATAATTACTTAGGGTCTCTGGTTGTAAGTAACGGAAGTTGCGAAGAAGGTTCAAGTCGTGCTAAAAAGTCGAGCCGATAGGCCGCGAGACAAAGGTAAATTTCCAGAATGAAATCGCACTTCAATACCGCGCTAGAGTGTGGTAGAGGCGGAATAAAACAAAATACCAATCTGATTATACAATCATTAAGATACGTAAGCCTATTCTATTTTCTACTGCTGATGCTGTATCGTTAAAGTAATAAACTATAGTCATCCCTGTGATTATCAGTAAGTGATTTTGTGACCTATTCTGTACATAATGTATATTTGTGTGCGTGGAAATTGAGGAAAAAAAGGTATTGTAGTGATAGAACTATCTCGATTTAAAATTTCGGCAGTACCAACAAATACAATAGTAATTCAGATTTATATTCCAGCTCAGGAAATAGAAGAGGTGTATGAGTGATATGAAGACACAGAGTTACGTTGACGACCAATATTAAACATTGAACAAATTCACATTTACGCGAGATAGCGCTAAGCTACCGATTTGTCACAATGACTATAGTCTGTCAAGCGAAAGAAGTCCGTTCGAGTTTCGTTGCAGTGTTGGCCAAAGTAATGTACTGTCAACAGCGTGCGTATTAACGCTTGACGCGTATTTCAATATTACTGAAAATAATCATATTACAACCCTCTCCTGTCATTCCCCCCTTCTCGGAAGCAGTACCCTCGTTTTGTTTCATCTCTGTATGTTTATCCGTATTTTTTTTCGGACCTGTTCTGATCCAAACGGACCACGTGGTATTAACACAGCAAGATATCTGATACGCGATGGACTGAAGGTTAATCTGAGGTCCCCTGAATTCGTGACGTTTGCGCGTTTCGGTTGTTCTACGAACAGACTTCCTTCTCTTGACAGCCTATATATATATATATATATATATATATATATATCATTATTCTTATCAGCTGATAAACCAGTATTTCATGGTGTAGCCTCTTCTTGAATTGAATTCCAGATTAGGTGGTTCGCTGTTCATCCACTATTCTTCGTGATTTCTGCCAATTTTGGGCAATTCTGGTTCAGGTGGCCTCCGGTAATCGTCTAAATTCATAGTGCCATCTCAAGTGCGGTTGTTTCCGGGATCTTTTTATTCCTCGTGGATACCAATGTAAAATTTTTGTTGTCCATCTTTGGTCTGTTCTTATTGTTCTATGTCCAACCCATTGCCATTTTATTTTAGTTATTATTTCTATTATATCTGTTACTCCTGTTTTATCACGAATCCATTCTATCGTCTTTTTTTGGTCTTTTTTAATAATTAATAGCATGCATCTCTCCATCGACCCCTCAGCTACTTGTAATCTATATTTAGAATTTTTGGTTAGTATTCATGTTTCGCAACCATATGTCATCACTGGGAAAATACATTGATCAAACGATTTCTTTTTCAGATATAATGGCATTTTTTATTTAAAAATAACTTGAGTTTCGTCCAAACGCTGATCACCCAAGTCTGATTCTTCTATTTATCTCTTGGATTAATGATCCCGTAGTACTTATTTGCTGGCCCAGATATAAATACACTCTTGAACTATTTCCAGATTTTTGTCTTCTAGCTTAATATCGTTTTTTTGGTATAAATTCGATTAGCATTATTTTAGTTTTTTGCGGAATACCATTTTGCCGATTTCATTTAATTCTTCTATATTGGGTTTTGTAATTCTTCTGCGCTTTGTGCCATCAGGATTATGTCATCGGCAAATATTAAATAGTTTAAGAATTCCCCATCAATGTTAATTCCCAGGTTTTTTCCATTTCAAATGCTGAAAGACTTTTTGCAATGTTGCTACGAATAATTGCGGCGATAGACCGTCACCTTGTCGGATTCCTCTTTCTATTCTAAATTCTGTTGTCATTTTATGCAATCTTATTGCTGATTCTGCACTTGTATAGATGTTTATATATTTATTATTTTTTTTTTAGAAAAAATAAGTTGTGGGTCTTACAGGGAAAATATGTCCGTTGTGTGAGTGCCCAACACTCTTATCAATGTTTATTATAATAGATATATAGTACAAAAATTACAACTAACTTAACTTATTTCATAACTAACGATAATAATAAACCTAGCATTATGCATATTAAAGTAATAGCATATGTACGTATGCTAATAAAACAACAATTCCGCTTAATACGCATCTCTGTACATTAACATATGCAGACGGCTTAATATTTAGAATCGAAATAAAACATGATCTGTGGGAGCCTAAAATCCAGGAAGGACACGACAAAGTCAAAAACCAACAAAACCGTAAACAGAAAAGAACCATCAAAGAGATAAAGGACGAAACTTAATCTTTAGTATTTACACCATTCCTTCGACCATTTTTGCACCTCCTTTTTTCACACACCAATTTTTTTTCCCCCTCTAGTATATATGATTACGGATTGTACTTATCCATTTGATTAGCACTGAGTCATCAGTATTGTCAATTCGTAGATTTACCCTCGCGTGGATAGATGTAATATGCATTACTTTGGTTTCTTGTTAATTGAACTTTTTCCCTGGATAGTAATTCTATATTATTGACCTTAAGTTTTAGTAATCTATAATAGAAATAGTACATCTTGGAGGACATATCATCGTTTTCCTTCCATACATAATTGACCCAGAGTCATTTTTCTTCCAGTAGAGTAGTATAAGTTTCAAACACCTCTTTTTTATTTTACTTATTTTATTCATTTCTGTTTTCTTAGCCTCACATAATATATTTGAATTCCATATAATATTCTAGACATTATTATCGAATTATAGTATATAAGTAGAGTTCGATGTGATAGTACCTGCTTTATTTTATATAAAACTGGAATTGTCTGTCTTAATTTTGAATTTAAACTTTGAATGTGTTTTTTCCAGTTCAAGGATTTATCAATATGTATACCTAGATATTTAATGTCACGAACATTCTCTAACGGTGGACAGAAACATAGATGGATATTGTTATTCACTCGAAGCTCATGAAGGCAATCGTTATTATGAAGGACAATTCGCGAGTCGCGTATCTTATGTTTAGAATTATGCCGAATGTGTAGTACTTTTGATTTGTTTAACCTCCTATCATGTGCCCATTTACTCAAATTATCTACATCCTCTTGTTATAATTTTTCCGCCATCTCTAAATTTTTGTGCTACATTATCATCAGCAAAAACATATACCTTTGCATTTTTAATATGCTTGTGTAACGAGTTAGTGTAAATGAGAAAAGGGATAGGAGCCAATACACTGACCTACTCCGTATTGAATAGTTTTTTCATTGCTTTTATTCCCTGAGATTTTGACCACACTTTACTTAGTTGTTATATAATTCTTAAACCACTTTAGTGTTGATTATTTTTAATATTCCCAGATTTTGTAGGCCCTTGATTCATTAGTAGTTCTATATGTATGGTTCATCTACTCGTTGCTCTCTTTTAGTGCTTTTGTTACTTCATTTTTGTATACGGAATCGAACACGCTTTTTCGTAGTCTATAAATGTTAGCGCTAACGGTTGTTCTTTGCTTCTACTGATTATTTTCTCTAATAACTTGTGATATGGTCGGCTGTACTAGATCATCGTCTGAACCCTGCTTGTTCCCTTGGCTGTGCTCTATCCAATATGTGTTTTATTATTTGATACTTTTGTAAATATTTCGTACACCATCGTTAGAAAGCTAATCGGTCTATACTTTTTGATATTTTCCCTGTCACCTTTCTTATGGATCGGTATAATAGTCGCACTGTTCCAATGGTCTGGAATGCTGCGTTTCCTTAAGCAAATGTTGTATACACATCTGTTAGGTATTGCCATGTTTCTGGCCCCCGCTAATTTTATCATTTCCATTGTTATTTGCCCCTTTTCCTGCTGCTCTTCCATTTTTCATTATTTTAAGCGCGTATATTATTTCCTCCTTCGAAATCTCAGGCCATGGCGGTAAAAGCTATCAGCCTATACATCGTTAGGGGACGACTTCGACTTTAATCGGTGCTCGGCGGAAAATTAAAATTCGCCGGGAACGTAAAAGTGAATTTCCGTCGCCCGGTCGTTTGTGCGGGCAAATTTTTAAGCCGGAGCAATGTTCGACCTGAATGTTGTCAAAATAAATTAAGACGGACGCAAAAGAGGCGCTAGAAGAAGGCCGACTGAATATTAATCGGAAAAGCCGGCGAGGTATATGTAATATCGCGTTCGTCTAGTAGATATTGAAGAAGATAACTCTATAAACGGAAGGAATAATCGGATAATGGAGGAATTTCAAATAACGACAGAATAATGCGAACAGATCGGCGTGTGCGTCGATGATGTACATGTGTAGACAGGTGAACACACTTGCGAATGCCACACACGAATTTCGAAAAGCGCGAGATAATTAAAATTAATGAATTTGGCCGGTTTTCATATATACATTTCGAAACGGATCTGAGAGGTAAACTACTTTTTTTTTTCTCTCTTAAGATCGCTCTGCTCTAGTAGTACGATGATAAGAATTGGAGCGCTAGCGGTAGCGCGAAAAAAGAAAAAAAAGAAAAAGAAAAAAAAAATAGGCGAGCGATTATTTATATTTGCCTAGACGACTATAGTAGGTTGATCGTGAGCAAACTGTAAACAGATTATTCGCCAGCGTGTATTTTAATATTTGTTCGGTTTCTGGCGCGAAAAGTAGCCGGCGAAAAGATAATTTAAGAACGCACAGTCAGCTAAACGTGAAAGTCCGCAAATGAGAAAATAAAGAAAAATAGAAAAGCCTCAAACGTGGACACGAGAAATTGCCCACTGCGCCACCACATCAAGCAGTTGCCGTCATTTCACGTTCGGTTCAGTACGGGCTAGAAACTGCGAAGACGCTACGTTACTTTGTGTTCAAATTTGAAATTTCACAAATTTCAATAATAATTTCGCGAATTGCGGACACCTTTGCGCGTCTCTATACAATTCGTCAGAAAGATATTTAAATATTTAAATAATTTTTACTATTTCCGTTTTATCGTTTTTTTTGTTCCCTTTAATTTCTCGAAATTTTTACGATTAAATATTTTTGTTTTTATTGGTTTCTTCTGTTTAGTTGGTGCATGTATTTTCCAGATTAATTTTTAAATTTACGCAGATTTTCATTTAATTCTTTAAAGGGAATTGCAATAATTTTTTTTTTTTTTTTTTTTGTGCTGTTATTACCTCAGAAAAAATTCGCCTTCGCCAATTTTCAAAAAGTTCATTAACTGCGTGAAAAATATTCAGGTACATTTGTTTTTCTTTTATCGCTTATCGATTAATTAAAACGCGACGTCTGTTTAATTATGCAACAACTTTTCCTAAATTGTTGTTTTAGTTCAAATGCCATTTCAGAGGAATTACATAAATTATGTAAAAAATCCCAAAAAAAACAAATATATTTATTATTATTACCGAGAAATTTTTTTGGCGTACTCATATAAACAGGAGTTTATTAGTTATCATTTCGAATTGTAGATTTTTAGCACCAATGTCCTATGTTATCCGTACCGGCGAAATTTTCAACTTTTTTTTACGTTGCATAAGAGGGAAAAAAAGACGGAATTCGTCCATTAAAACTGCCGCTACTTTCCGACCGATACGAAATAAATTTTTTTTAGAAAATACTTCTTATCCGAATTCTGTTAATACAGCACGCTGCCTGTTACTGTATCTCCTAAATGTGATGAGTTAATATACGGGTTTATGTGATTATTTAAATAATTCGCCGGACTAAAGGGCTCCGTACTTTATTACTTTTTGTGTTAGAATTCCATTTCTAAAGAGAGAATTATCTTTTCCAACGATGTCGACCATTATGTATTGGGCGCGATACAATAACGCTGCTATCACTGCTAATGTTGGATAACCCACAGAAGTAATATTCGTTTCTGCGTTGAATTTGTCGGTTGTATTACTCTACTCAATTGTGTTTATCCCTTATTACGACTGTGTTCGATTTATGTTTATATATTACTATTTTTCTCCACTGTACTTAATTATAAAGTAGCAAATAATAATAATAAGTCATCTACCGCGGTGTAGTTGATTAATTAAATTAGTGCTTCGTTCGGGTAGAATATCCCACTGCCGCACATTAACACTTTCAAAAATTTCATTCGTGCAGGGTTGATGTCTGTAGTTCACGTGCCCTAAAAGAAAGAAAAATGTAATAATAATAATTACACTTTTGAACAATTACAAAAAGCTAGTAAGTTACTTTCACATAATCCTACAACAGGGGCTACTAGAATAATATCTACCGTTTTAATTCAATCGGCTGCTGATGATGCAGCCTTTGCTGAAATTAAAAATGTCGTTCGCGGAACATCTGCCACGTATTAAACTGTACTATTTTAATCTCGCTGAAGCTGTTAATAATTTCATCGTAGGATTAAAATGAAGAATAAATCGTAGTAAAAGGACAGCGATATCGATTAAGTCAAATTGCGCTTCTCATACACTTCGAAAGTACAATACGAGCTGAAAAGTGACGGACTATAAATAAAATTAGCGCAATTGCAACCGGGTACGAGCGAAATTCTTCATTGATAATAAAAATAATCCTGGCAGTAGCATCGATAATCATAATAATCAAATCAAATCATTATTCATTATAATTGCTGTAAGCACAAATGCGCTAAATAGCGCAAGTAGCAGAATCCTACCCGGGTAAATATATAGATTGAATATATATATATATATATATCTTCTAACTCGTTAACAACTGCAATCTTATAAAATAAATACATACACACACGCACACTCTAGACCGCTCATCCACATTTGAAATAGAACCGGTATATAAAATATGAACTTGAAATTACAAATAACTGAACGAGAATGATTGAAAGCGAAAAATTAAAATAATAAATCTAAAAATAAAATAATCGAACGAGAAAACAGTATGCACGTAGCAAACAGAGAAGTATCTTCTAGCGTTAGCCAATATTATAACAATATTCCGTTCCACACAACCCCCCGGCCTCAACACGAATCCGCCGTATATGATATAAATTTGAAATTACAATCGTAATGATAAAATAAGAATAATTACAATTAATTAACATGAAAAAAAAAAAGAAGAGAGATATGCATAAACCGAAAAATACGTATTATTTATACTGAATACTCAACAGATAAGAAACTAGTTCTTTACATATTTTTGGTAAAGATTTCAATTTCGATTGTAAAGAGTTGAATTTAGTTAGAGATGCATCATGGTCTTTTTTGTACATTTTGGAAAACTGGCGTAAAAATCATTTGGCATTTTAGTTTTTTTTATCCTTTCCCAAAATAAAATGTTAAATATGTTTTGTTTTTCGTTTTCAAATACAAATAAAAGCGAATGTATATGATACGTTGCTTTGAAATCAGTGTACGCTTTTAACATACATCCCCAGAGCCTTAGCCTTAATCAACTAATTCCTGTAAAATTTTAGAAAATTATACCAAAGACCGGCTGATAGAGCGTCATACGGGTCTTAAATAAATGTAAGTTTAGGAAATGTAAGAAGCAAAATAAGATCAATAGAACTTGTGTGTGATTTATTAGCTGTAAGATGTTTTGTATACATTACATTTTTAAAAAGACAGCGTATACTGATCGACACAACAAATTTATAACGTGATCTGAACAGTATATCTGCATTACCATGGGGTACCTACACCTGTAAATACTGCGATAATTTTAACAATCGAAACAGTTTCGTACGCACTTTACCGGTATTTTTTAAATATTATAACATCGAACATTCATTCGTTATATCAAAGTTTAAAAATGCACCATGTTAAAATAATTTTCCGGATTTTGAGATCGTGTAATAATTAAGTCCGCGGGTAAATGACAGTTGTGGAATATTCTGAACGTTTGTTGTTCCAGGTTATCTTGTTATACACTGACGTTATTCCTGTTATCGGGACAATTATGTGCGCAATCTGTTTCTAATTAACTTGCAGAACTAAAGAACTACAACTGATACATCTATACTTGTTTATTCCTTTTGAAATCCAAATATTTTCATTTCGTTTTCCTTTTAAAATATCTTTTAAAACTAGCAGTTTAATAAAAATAAAATTGATTTTTGCCGCGAAAATTAAAAAAACACTAGGCTGTAACGTAAAAAATAATTATCTAATGAATAATTATATATATATATATATATATATATATATATATATATATATTTATACAAGGGCGTTGCTAGCCGAAGAGCTAGAAGGCAAGATGAGTTGCCAGCTGCCAGCTTCCAGGGGGGGGGGGGGCAAAATGATAGAAAGAGGATATGAGTTATAGGAAAAATAAAATGTATAAGTTGTAAAGGCTTAATATTTTATTAAACAAGAATAAAATCATAATTAAAACATAATTTTCGTGGGTTTCTAGCAAATTGTTCTACTACTTTATTATAAAAGTTTTCCAAATTGTCCAATTACGCGCCTATGAATAATCATCATGGCCAGTTGATTGAAAAGTTTCAAGGCTCCAAGGGAGGGCAAATGCCCCCTCTTGCCGCTCGCTGACGACGCCCATATATATATATATATATATATATATATGTATGAGTAATATTAAGTATCCTATGATTATTCTGGAAATGACGTTAAATTTTTGCAGTCATCACTACATTCCAAAATTCTAACAATAATTAAAAACCATTTTATGAGTATAACGCAATACTTTCGCTTTCCATAAGCGAAGTATTGAAAATATTTTAAATATTTAATTATAACACAGTTATTCTTACTAAAATTATTGGTACACTTTGAATTCGGTTCCGTTACGAAAACGTTAAATTTTATTTAGGAATAATAATTTCATTCTATTTAACTCTATTATCGTGAATTATCTTCTATCAGATAATTACTTTTTAATTTTCGTCCACTATTTTCGGTGAAAACCACGTCAACATTTTTTTCACGTTGACGTTTTGAATACATTACAGTATTCATCATCAGAAAATACACTAACGTAATCGGCTGGACAACGTTGATCCCTTTTGTTAAATACATCACCAGCGCCTATTGGCGTACGTCTGATTGGTAAATTACCGGTTCCTATGCATTTGAACTTGACCAATCATCGTCTTCCAATTTGAATTAATATTTTTGACCATCGCCTCTGTTGAAATTTTTATGTTTTTCAATTTCTACAGTTTCTCTTAATTAACCGCTTGGCTAATATTCTCGCGGCGCGAAATTTTATTTCGTATTGTGTTCGTTTTACACGTTCAGACTCCTTCATAGCCCTTAATTCCAACATGTATACCCCTCCAGTTTGTCCCACATAACTTAAACCACACGAGCACGGAATTTTATACACACCAGCCATATGCAGTTGTTGTAAGTGGTCTTTAATGTCCTTTAAAAAATTTTTAGTTTTCTTGTTTACCTCAAATACAGACCGAATCCTTATTCTTTCTCAAAATTTGTGTCCTATTCTGTCCGTGACATTTTTAATATATTATAGTAATGTAACGTTCGACATGAACTCATTGTTTCCATTTTCATTTTCATTTACCTCATTCCCCTTGTTTTTATTAATTAATTTCTTCGCTTCGTTTGCTTCGTACCCATTTTCTATTATAGCATTTTTACGTTGTTCAGCTTATTGTGTTTGTATTTTCTGATGATGAATACTTGTAGGGGTATTCGAAACGTTAACGTGAAAAAAATTGCGACGTGATTTTCACCGAAAATAATGAACGATTGGTATAAAAAAGTCACGAAAGTTTAAATTTTTTTACTTTTTACTTTTTTTTTTATTAAACCTTTGAAATAAATGTATGTGTATCTTGTTAAAAACTGTAATTTACGAAAAACTACTAAAACACGGGCGCCATTGACACACGCAGCATTACAATCGGAAAAGCTCCTTTTAAGAAAAAAAATTATCGTAAGAAAAATCTCAAAGGAAAACTATTTCGCTACTGTTTTTTTTTTTTTTTTTTTTTTTCTTTGGACGCGTCAACACTGGACATTTACCCAACACAAAGAACTAACAAATAATGAAACGTAGGGATTTGAAAGTTATATCAGGAAGCAATTAGAAACAGAAGAAATGAAGGTAGCCAATGCAGGAACAATAGAAGGAGAAGTAAGAGCAAGAATGTAGTGGGCACAGTAAGGGGTCGGGAGGCCAAGGCCAAGCGAATTAGAATAAAGGACTGCGCGTTCTGAGAAGATAAAAGAGTATTCGAATAGAAGGTGATTTACATCACAGGTCAAATTTAAGATAGGAGGGTGGAAGGGACACAATGGAGACTGAACAATATTAAAACGAAAGAGGGTGGCAGGAAGCAGACTGCGATTAAAGCGGAGGCGAATTATGGAAGAAATAACTGAACGGCTAATGCAGGGAAAATTATTAAACCAGGAAGAAGCGAGTGGAGA
This sequence comes from Icerya purchasi, assembly GCA_039619475.1. Classification (NCBI taxonomy): domain Eukaryota; kingdom Metazoa; phylum Arthropoda; class Insecta; order Hemiptera; family Monophlebidae; genus Icerya; species Icerya purchasi. The sequence goes on from CM077116.1 coordinate 418,204,936, forward strand.
GGGTTGTATAGCAAGGTAGAAGGAGTTAAGATTGGAGAAAAGAGACGGATAAAGATCAGACTAAAAGTCATGGTGAAAACGATAAGAGTGAGGACAGAGACATTGGGAGGGGAACCAAACGAAATAGCGGACGCGTAAATTTAACAACGAAGACTGGAAAAACAACTACAAAAATAGACTACTACCCTATATAATATTTCAATAAGGGAGCTGAAAAACGTGCGGGCATGGTCTTCAAAAATTATATTATAAACCAGATACGAACTAGAACGAAATTTAAACGTTGCCACGGTGGCCATTGGCGATTGGCGATCGACTAGAATGATGTAACTATCGAGACTATTTAACTCTAACCGAATAATCGAATAATCGAACAACAATTAAATGCGATAACGGTAATGATTATATCGATGTTCTTCGAACATCTTCCGAATAATTCCGCTTTAACCGCCCTGCCTGAATTTTACGGAATTTTATAAAACTTCCCTCGGCTCGATACTGCTCGGCATAACTCCTGCGCGTATATCTCCGCTATCGGCCGCTACCAACAGTACCCACGCACACAGTTTCAACCCCGACACAACTGTCCGTCTGACCGCGTACGGGAATCTTGGTTTTAGCTGATAAGCATCTCCGATACCCACAACCCGGGATAACACCGAATAAAACGGTGTTCGGTAGACTACGAATTGATGATTCTACCAAAGAAAATCTTTTCTAATTCGAACACCACTAAAAGATCGCGCTGCAGGTACCGAATCCGTCACAATATATATATATATATATATATATATATATATATATATATATATATGTTTTCTTTTTAAACAAATTTATTTTACAATTTTTAGTATAAACATTTTTCTGTGACAATAGATCTACCAAAAATGTTGGTTACCTCTATAAAGCTTGTGATAATTACATTTATTTGAATCTACGTTTTCATATAATAAATCGTTCATCGCCCTTTCAATTTTAAAATTTGGAACAGTTCACATTATTCCTACGCTCTAATGCTAATTTCTGTCCGGGTGTAATTAAGTAGAGAAAATATTTCTCCGAGGAGACTTCCTTTTTCACCGTTAATTGATAACTGCTCAGATGACAATGATACTCGCTATTCTATTTATGCGGAACTACCATTGACCGAAAATCATTGCGGTCAATCTAAATATAATCAAAAGTATGCGTGAAAAAATCAAAAAAAAAAAAAAAAAACAAACAAAAAAACAACAAAAAAACAACAAAAAAACGCTGTTTTTAGAATTGTCGAAAATCGATTAAAATGTCTTATCTTCATCAAAATTTCCTAAAATTCAAATAATATATTGGTCGTCGTTTTTCAAATTTACAATACTTATTTTATAAACAAATGTTTTATACACATACATACAGGGACTATTTCGTATTTTCTGATTTACCGTAACCGAATGTCTTTACGTAAGTGAACGTTTGTGAAATTTTGCCGTTTACAATTACAATAAAAACTACTAGCGAATAGGAATGTGAATATTAATCATAATTATAAAAGAACGAATAAAACCGCCGTTGCAGAGCAGCATAATATGTTGTTTAATTTTTACAGGTAACAGCACTTACCTTATAATAATACGGGTTAAAGGCGCGAATGGATAAGAATGGAATATTTTTGCGAATAGGCGGTATGGCTTGTTCTATGCGGTTTTAACAATGTCATCCGAGATACAGTATCAAAAACGTAATCTGCTAATGTAGAAATCTCGTGGCAAATTTTATCTTCTATAAAATTAGCGACTGTAACGTGCGATTTTAAACTTTATCGACATTTCAGCTTCTAATTCGTGTTCATAGTCTTCAATTTCTTCCTTTTTTTTCTTCTCCGGTATCGACGTCTCGAAGAGAAGAGAAAACTGAACGCGTAAAGTAATTAGTTCAGTTTGAATTTTAATTCTAATTCTCTTTCCGCCTTTTTTTGCTTTTGACCGAATAAGCTCGAAAAATCTCAAAAAATTTCGTCCGAGCTGAATAAATGAGGTTTGTTCTTCAGGTGATGAATTGAATTCGAACATTCCCGGTTACACGCTTTCAAACATGACAAAAGGGAAAGCACTTATTTTTTAATATGCCAGCTATTCTACATTTAATTATTCGGCTTAATGTTGATTTATGAACCTTTTTCGCGTTACGCGAGTGCACAGGCCCAAGGGGAAAAGATAAAATTAAAACTTGTGCACTGCCCTGGTTAATTGCTTCGGTCGAAATAGAAATAAGGAGAATAGAAGAAAAAATAAAAAAGGCAGAGAAAATCAGGAAGAAACAAACAGAGAAGAACAATCATCTCGAGAAAATAAATTAAAATTCGGCTAGTCCATTAATCAACTGAAAAGGAAATGTCGCCGGTGAAAAAACTTGTCTGCTAGTCGTTGACGTAGATGTCTGGGAAGCTGCGTGACACAATATTTGATGTTTCGTTAATGAATTAACCGACCGCCGATCGGCTGCTGATTGGCAGCGAATTCGCTACACAGCTCCAGTAAGATCGTGAATGCCCCAGACAACGTTGACAAGGAGTTCTTCAGCAGTCGAAGTGGCTCTTTGCATACTTCCCCCCGCATAAGGCTAAGCCACGCACTGTGTGCTTAATCATTTCGAAAATTAATAAAAAAAAAAAAAAAAAAAAAACATTATCGAATGAACTTACTGTCTCGATTCCATAATGATTAGGATTCGTTGTCATTTAATAAGTCAGGTTCTTCCTCGGTGATCCGATCCTTGACTCGCAGTTTAGAAATCGTTATTATAAGCTGCACGATTGTCGCAATTTTTATATTTTGCGTTGTCGCTTAAAAGGTGCAAGATAATTTCTTTGAGCAACACTATTTTACGCGGGCTAAAATCCACGATTGTTAAAAACCAGTTTTCGCGCGTTTGAAAATTAATCTAATTTTAATCGGCAATTTTTGTGACCATAGTAACTTTGTCCGCAACAGCATTGGTTATAATTCTTCCGAGAACACCTCAGATAGCACTTTTGCCAGCGATCACGCTCCTATACTTCTATCCCTCGATAATTTCCTTTTCCACCTGACGCAAACGTCTTCATGCCGACCGCTGGAATTTTAATATGAACCTATTCCACTCTTTCGTGTATTTAAAAAAATATCGACGCTGTTCAATTTTTGTTTACATTCTCCTAGTTAATCAATTGAAGTTTATCCTTTCTCTTCACCATCAATCAACATTCCCAAAAATCCTGAGCGTTTTACTGTTTCAACTATATCGTGGAATAGCGAATGAAAATCACAGTGCTAGTGTTTTTACCTCTAAAACTTTCCGAATTCGATCACTCGTTGCTTACCTTATAAGAAGGCTAATGCCAAGGCCAAATTTGTTTTCAAATCTACCACAAAAAAGTGCAGGAAAAAAATTGTCTTTCTTTCTTCCGTAACACATTTTTTCCCCAAATTTGGAAAATGGCTAAAATTTTTAAAATCCCTCGTTCTCATCATCCTAAATTCATAAACAATTCTTTGCAGACTTTAATTGTTTCTCTCCTTCTTCTTCCTTTGTATCCAGCTTTGAAGAGTTTTTTCTCCCTTCTTTTTACTAATGACTTCTCTTCGTATTGTCTTACTTCACCATTACGTATTAACGAATTACGCTATTCGTTAAACAATTCTAACGATTCTTCTCCGGTAATAGACGATATATGTTACCGCGTTCTTAAAAACTCGTCAAACCAATCTCGTCAAATCCTTCTGAACATTCTTAATTCCACTTTATTCGCTGATTCTCTTCCTCCCTCTCGAAATATTTCTTTGATTTCTGTACCTGAAAAGAAAAACAAAAAAATCTTCCTTCTTTTCTTCAGTATTCCTTGCTCCACGCTCAAAGTTGTTTGGTGACTGTAAATTTAATTCCCATTAACATGCTTGGGGTTTCTGTTCTGGTTCTGTTCCTTCTTACTACATTTGTTTTTTCATTTCAGATATTTACAAATCATTCCTGTATTAAAACTATTTCAACAATGTTCATCTCTCCTTCCCAAAAAATAAAATGTTTTTTATCCGTTGCCTGTCCCACTTTATTTCAGTTGTTCTTCGGCTTTTCCAAAATCGTTCTGTACATCTTTATACACTCCTTTTTTCCACCTCTAGAACTAACTACTGTGGTCTTCCACAAAGTCCCTAATCCTACATTTTTCAATATATATATATATATATATATATATATATATATATTGTTAACATAACTTCTCTCCTAGTTACTTCTCCTTCTCCACTTCTGAAAATAGCTCTTCTGCCAACATGGGCCTGAATAATTTTTTATCCGCAATAATTCACTCTCTGATCTAGACTTCTTTATTTCGAGACCCAAGTCCGGTTGCATTAATTTTAATTATTGACCTTTTAATCCGTCTCTGGTAAATTTATCTTTAAATTATATTCCTATTTCTCAATTAATAATTTCCGTTAACTCGGTCTACTCCTAAATCGAACGTATTACCTGTCTTCATGTGTTACAGTTCTTAACAAATTAAGTCAACTTAAATCTATTTCATCAAGAAATTATGGAGTGGATTCTAGTACCCTAATCATACTTTATGCTTCGTTAGAAGTGAGTGATATTGAGTTTTCTAAAACCTTACACGCTTAGGAAGCGTGTTGTTAGCATTTGGCGTAAATGTTTGCATGTCTGCTTGGCTTAATGAAAAATTTTGTAAGCGACTGAATATTTTGTAAGCAAAATTCTATTATTTTTACATAGATTACTGTGTAGCTCAGGGGTCGATGGAGAGAGATGCATGCTATTAATTACTAAAAAAGACCAAAAAAAGACGATAGAATGGATTCGTGATAAAACAAGAGTAACAGATATAACAGAAATAATAACTAAAATAAAATGGCAATGGGCTGGATATACAGTGAGAAGAACAGACCAAAGGTGAACATCAAGAATTTTACATTGGTACCCTTGAGAAATAAAAGGACCCCGGAAACGACCGAACTTGAGGTGGGACTATGAATTTAAACGAAGACTGGGGGTTATCTGGACCAGAATTGCCCAAGACTGGCAGAAATCGCGAAGAACAGTGGATGAATCTGGAATTTAATTCAAGAAGAGGCTACACCATGAAGTGTTGAGCAGCTGACGAATAATAATAATAATATATATAACGAAAACAGCAAATAAATGAAAAGTGATGTTAAAATATACGTCTAAGGATAAATTAAGAATACAAAATTTAACTAAGTCTGCACTGAGTAAGATAATATTATAAACACTTTGGTTTTTTATGGTAAAATAAAATCGAATTTTTTAAAAATCTGCATTAGCACGCAAACTGCCTCATCATGGTATGCCGGGTACGGTGTTTCGACTCCGAATGATTTTTTTTGTCTGACTTTTTTAGCAACAACACCGTTATCGGGCAGCATTTCATTTTCCATCGTAAATCGCGCTGGTTTGGCAGTGTAAATATTTGCGTAGCTAGAAAACTTTATTAAAATAAAACGCTTTTTCTATTCAGTTTAAACGGGAAAAGCTTTTTTCGGTCAGAGAAGCCATCGCGGTAAATCCAGTTTAAATAGTGCCCACTGATAAAATCGTTGTCTTCCGCAGTTCTCGTGCTCAGTCGTTCGCGTCAGATACCGGAAGGATATGGTGATTTCTTAATTAACCACATCTACTGCACAATAAAGGTGCGACAAAATCGGTTAATTAACCTCTGCGCACAAAGCGATTAAGGCCGTTTCATCAAAAGAAGACGCATTTATGCAAAAGCGAATTATTATGCCAAGAAAACGAGGCAAACAAGCCCAAGTGAAATGCAATTCTTCCGTCATTACCTTGTTTTGTAAATTAGAACGAATAATACATTTTTCACGCATCACTGTTTGAACAGCGACACATTTTTCGGAACATCTTTTAGTTCAGACTATTTTTTCTTTCTCGTGACATAAAACTTATTTCCTTATAACTCAAAGTATTTATTAGTACCGCAGTATATGTAAAAAGATACATATATATATATATATTACAAAACTTGATTACTGGCCGTTACGAGATCAGCACACCAAAAACAGGAGGTAAAGAAAAGTCAACGAGATTAGACCAAATATATTATAGATAAATTTCTATTGAAATATTATGCATCAGACAAGCAAACTCGCAATGTACTGACTAGGAATTATGGGAAACATAAAAAAGACGCCCTCGTTTTAACATTCGAAGGGATGAATAAGGCTAGCGCAGTTGAAAATTCCGAAATGTAACGATATAACCCCCCCCCCCCTCCGATTTACTCATAGACTAATTAATCATAAAAAAAAAGATCCCATTAAACACGCGGGACGTTAATCGAAAATGCAGAAGGAAACGAATATTTAAGTACACCGATCTCGGTGATCAATTAACGCAGAAGCTAGAACGAAGCTGCTAATGTTGAAAGAACAGATTGTCAAGAATTCGGTGAAGTACAGGTATAAATCGACCGTTGAAGAATAAATTCGCCAAAGTTACAATTCAAATGCAAAACATGCTTCCTTAACAAAACGGCGCTTACGGAATTAACCTTCGGTACATAGTGCGTCTTAAGAATCAGCCGGAGCTACGAAAACATACCAATTTTAATTCATTCGGTAGATTACGACACAGTATGTGAAATATTCTTAAAACGATGAAAAAAAAATGATACATTATACAGAGCGTTTACTATCAGCGGAAATCGAATTGTCGACAATGCCGTCAGAAGTGTGTATAAAACAAAAATAGAGAAAAGTTCAGACTGAATACATTTCACATATAACGGCTGAAGAATGAAATATGAAAATAGGAACCGAAAAACATCGTCTGATACGAAAAAACCGCATAAAAGCATAGTTTATAAGGCATTTCGATACGCTGGATAGACGCGTAATCCGAATCAGAACTGGATTTATAAGAACCGTGAAAGAATTATTCTAAATCGAATCCTGGCGACGACCCGAATTTCAGTAAAGCGGGAATAATAGGACAGTGCGGAAATCTCGATAGCGTTAGTCGCATAGGATTTACTAAAATACAATCGAAACATTCTAGGCGTTGCAGTGTCGTCGCTTAACTAACGAATCCGAAAGCAGTTTAAACAAGTTCAGTCAAGCATGAGGTTTCATGCGCTGAGGATTCCGTATGAAAGTTAACAATAACTATAATTATTTAGTATGTAAGAAAATTTATTTGAATATACTTCTATTTTTATTTTACTATTTTAATTTAATATCTTAATAAATTTCAGAGATCTTTTCTAATAATAATTTAAAACAGTAAAGCAAAATACTAATTTGAATCGAACACTTAGACTAATTTGAAGTAAAATGTAATGGTTATGAAGAAAAATCAATTAAATCCCTTTTTTTGTTTATTTAATTTTTATTTATTTTTTTAAATTATTAGTTTAGATTTAATAATACTAATATTAAGGTTTTATGATTTTTTAAAATGTGTAATTTTGTTAATCCCTACACCTATCTTTCTTGGATAACCGATCGTTAAAGACATTTAATAAATATATAAACGAAAACACACAAAAAATATTAATTAGAAATAATATTAATGCTACGTATCACTCTGCTGCGGCTGCTAGAATGCTGGTGCTCCCGCTGGCAGTTTGGTGTACGTTGGTGATTCCGTCCTGGATTCTCCGCGAATGGGAGGGAGAGACACGGTAATCGAAATTATAGTTTACGAATTTTGTAAATGTCACTAATTTGAAAACCGAATTTCGAAGCGATTTGGTTACTTTGTTATCAAACTTCTTTCAGTTGCAAGACGAACTGGTTACTTTACTAAAAAAGGTCTATATAGTTCCACGATGTGACAAAGACTGTCGTTCTACTGAGATGATTTTTTAACAATTCGGTTTTTTCTTTCGACTCTCTCAATACGTTAGACTATTATTAATTTTTTTTTTTTTATTTATTTACTAGCATAGTGCGTTAAATTGTTTAACAAATCGAAATACTATTCGCATCTGTTTTTCATCAGGCGGACGTACCACCTAAACAATGATGCGATGAGTCCGTTCCTTTCATTACAGTTCATAACAACACTAACACAAGCCGTAATGAAAATAACCAAACTGAAACCTGTGATCCCGTTCCGTTTCTTAGCCCTCGTACTAACACTACTAATACAAATTATAACAATCCGAACCAAATTCTAAAAACCGCTGCAGTCTCGTATTCCGATAAAGCCAAAAGAAAAATAACACCGATTAACAAACCCGTTTGTTCCATGCATTCAAGAAACCCACTTAAAACAAAACCAACATTTAAAACTAAAAAACTATAAAGTTCTCGAATCAAATCCGGTGCTTGCTAGTCGTGCGCATGGGCAAATAATATTAGCCGTTCTTGCGGATATTAACTTTCAACAGATAATGTTACCGTCCGATATTCAACCAGTAACAGTCGAAATTCGTATGCCAGTTCCACGGGTGTCTCTAAACATAATTCCGAACCGTATTTAGAAACTTTTAAAGTTGCCAAAAAATTAAAACAGTTCCTCCCCTCTAGCGGCGCGAGTATTACAGTTAAAAATTTTGAACAGGGTTAAACATATGCGCTTCGACATATATTTCTCAAGTTTGGAACATCAAGGGTTGAAAGTTTCGTTAAGGAAATAACTTATGTTTCCGTTCTTGACAAATATCGATCTTTCCATCGATCATGACCGAAAAAAAAAATATTATTTTTGAAACTTTTGAGCTTTCGGCGTTTAAGGTTCTGAATTTTAAGATGGAAACCTAGATGTTCCAAAGTAAATAAATAAACAGGGACGCACATTTTTTTAACCTTGTTCAAAATCTTGAACTACAATATATAAATTACAAGCGGGGATACACGTCATTTTTCAGAATTTTATGAATTTTTAGTAAATTTCAAACAGTTTCGTTAAAAAAATGAAATACGGGTCTGTTCCCAAAAAATAGCGCTCTTTCCAATAATAATACACTTGAAAAAATTTTTTTTTACAAAATTTCGAACTTTCAGAGCCCCAAGCCACTAATTTTAAAGTAGGAAACTTAGATGTTCCAAACCAGAGAAATATACATGGATACCCATATTTTCTACTTTCCTCAAAATTTTTAGCTATAATACTCGCGACACAAATCAATACTCGCACTTTTTCGAACTTTCCTGCAAACTTTGAAAGTTCCATTAAGAAAATGAAATACGGTTTCTTTCCCGACAGATAGCGATCCTTCCAACGGTATATAACATGCCTTAGAAAAAAAAAAAAATTTCTTCAAAATTTCGAACTTTCGGCGCCTTAAGGGTCCAATTTTAAAACTGGAAATCCAGATGTTATAAACTAGAGAAATATAAGGGGATGCGCACGTTTTTAGCCGCGTTCAAAATTTTTAGTTGTAATATTCGTGGAGCTAGGGGAAATACACGTAATTTTTTTTGTTTTTTTGAACTTTTCGGAACTTTGAAAGTTTCGTTAAGAAAATGAAATACGGTTCCGTTCCCGACAAATAGCGATCTTTCTAATAATATATTATAAGCTCGGGCAAAAAAATATATTTTTTAAAAATTTTGAGCTTTCGGCGCCCTAAGGGTTTTATTTTACAGCTAGAAACCTGGATGTTCAAAACTAGAGAAATATACGTAAAGTTGCATATTTTCTACCTTGTTCCAAATTTATAGCTATAATACTCGTAAAGAGGGGGCTACAAATTAGGGCTCGCGCTTTTTTGAACTTTCCCGCAACTTTTAAAATTTTGTTATGAAAATAAATTACGGTTTCGTTCCTGACGAATAGCGATCTTTCTAATAATATATCACAACCCGGAGAAAAAAATATTTATTTCCAAAATTTTGAGATTTCGGCGCCCCGAGGCTCCAATTTTAAAGCTGGAAACTCGGATGTTCCAAACTAGAGAAATATACATGTAAGCGCATATTTTTAACCGCGTTCAAAATTTTTATCGGTAATATTCGCGGCGCTAAGGGGGGGACAGGTAATTTTTCGCGCCTTTTTGAACTTTCCGACAACTTTGAATTTTTTGGTAAAGAAAATGATATAAGGTTTTGTTCCTGATAAATAGCGATCTTCCAAACGATATATTACATGACCGCAAAAAAAAAAATTTTTTTACAAAATTTTGAGCTTTCGAAGCCCCGGAGTTTTATTTTTAAAGCTGGAGACCCGGATGTTCCAAATTACATAAATATACGTAGAAGTGTATATTTTTAATCATGTTTAAAATTTTTAGCTATAATACTCGCAGGGCTAGAGGACACGCAATTTTTCGAGTTTTTTTGAGCTTTACAGCAACTTGAAAGTTTGGTTCAGAAAATGAAATTCGGTTTCGTTCCCGACTAATAGAGATCTTTCTAATGATGTATCACAAGCCTGAAAAAAAAATTATTTTTTTCCAAAATCTTGAGCTTTCGGCGCCCCGAGGGTCCGATTTTAAAGTTGGAAATTCGAATGTTCCGAACTAGAGAAATATACGTGTAAGCGCATATTTTTAACCTTTTTCAAAATTTTTATCGGTAATATTCGTGGCGTGGGGGGTGGGACACGTCATTTTTCGCGTTTTTTTGAACTTTACGGCAACTTTGAAAGTTTCGTTAAGGAAATTAAATACGGTTTCGTTCCCGACAAATAGCGATCTTTCCATCGATATATCGCATGCCCGTAAAAAAAAATATTTTTTTACAAAATTTCGAGCTTTCGTCGCCCCTGGGGACCAGTTTTAAAGTTGGAAATCCGGATGTTTCAAACTAGATAAATATACGGGTATGTGCTTATTTTTAGCCTCATTCAAATTTTTTAACTACAATACTCGCGGCGCTAAGGGGGGGGGACACGTCATTTTTTGCGGTTTTTTGAACTTTTGAGCAACTTTACATAACTTTTGTACCGTAATTTTTTGATTTTATGAAAGTTCTCCTGCATTGTAGTTTATATTTTGAATTTCAGCGTTATAAGTTTATCTAGTGACGAGTTATGATTTTTTAAGTGATTTTTGAGGTCGTTTTATGTACCATATTATATATTCTTGACGGTTTTTTGGGTTTTTTGCCGCCCAGGGTAATCGATCATCTACAAGTTATAGATCGTTTTAAAGAGAATTTTAATTGTAATTTATGTTCCAAATTTGAAGTTTATAAGTTAAGCCGTTCGTGAATTATTGATTTTTATTTGATATTTTTGTCATTTGTGTACCATCTTATTAGGATTCCGTACATTATATGTATACGGAATCCTAAAAAGAAACGGTCGACTGGGCTCTAAATCGGTGAAATTGAATATTTATTATCTAGCACGTGTCGGATCAGAGTGATCATTATCGCGAAAAGAGGCTCGAACTGATTTTGGATTATACATATATCGTCGTTCCATATTGTACTACTTCGACGTGCGTATAGAGTTGAATGACGAGAGTTCTCACACCGTTCCAATCTCTAACGGTAAAATATTCGATAAATTAATATACTTTTCGCGTTAATTTAAGTGTAAATATCCGGAATATGGTAAACGCGCTTCTGACGATCGCAGATGCTCTATATCTTTGACCGTTGACTGAAGGATTCAGCCGACTCTGGAAACAACTGTTTTCATACACATCGCTTCTCCAAAATTGACCGATGCCCATTTTTCGGCCCGATCTGTGCACATTCCTTCTAACTTTAATTGTAACACCCGAACAACTCCCCACTCATATTTGCGATTTAACTTTATTAAAAAATGTTTGTAAAATATCTTTTTAATTTTTTTTTCCTTGTAATATGTACATGTTACGTGACTTTAATTATACGATAAGCGGAATTACATAATGTAACGGAATTAAAACAATCTCGTCAACGGCGATTGGACGTTGAAAACAAAAAATTGATAAAAATAAATAATCTACATACGGAGGGAGTAAAATGACAAAGTAGAATGTCCCCGCTTTGAGGTGAACTCTGTAATTTTAACTAGTGTTCGCCCCCTCATAAAGGTCGAAATTCGTCCGTAATTATTATTAAAAATTTGAGAAAAACATATAATATGAATTTTCATATTTCCAAAAAAAATTGTCTACTCTTATATGGGTTCTTTCATTGAACATATCTGAGAACATACACTTTTATATGTACTTCCAATACAAAACATTTCAGTACAATTATAATAGAACAAAAAATAAATTCAATAAAAGAACAGTAAATCAGGCAATTTTTTAAAAAAACCCTCATTTATTGTGATATTAAATTACTTCTTAAGGGATTTAGTAGACTGTAAAAAAGCCAATAATGATGATTATTAAGAAAAATTAAAACATTTCAATAAGAACAAATTTACTGGCTATAGAGATTTCATTTTTCATTTTTTATATTAATTTTTTATTTAAATAAGAAAAAAAGAGAAAAATTCTTTTTACTGATAACACTAAAGACCGTCAGTAACTATGAAACAGAAAAAAGGGAAAACGAAAAAATCAGTTAATAAACAGAGGAGAAAACGGTACTGAACTTTTTTATTTATTATTAACGAGGTACATATTGCCTGGGGCTATCACCTCGGATGAGGTTATTTACATTTTAAGGTTTGTAAATTGCGGTCTGACAGTTGCATTGAGTGCAGGCTGGAGGCGCCTGGAGAGTATGACCTGGATAGATTCTGTTCAAGGTCGATTCGATATCCCGGTTTGACGCAGCTCTGCCTATAATGTCAGTCCAGTCAGTAATCGTCCTTTTGATTGTCAGTAGTTTTTTCGGATGGCTGCTGTTCCACTCAATCTCCCAATCAGACATTATTTTGGATTTTGCGTATTTCTTCAGTTCGCTTTAGTATAACATTGGTATGGCGGCGTTGGTCGATAGCGTGGGAATGTGATCAAAGATCATGATGTAGGTGGTGCCCTCATGGTGGTTTAGACTCCTCGGTGGATCGGCGGAAGGCATGCGCTTAAGTAGGTAATTCAGGATGTCCAGCGTAGATTCGTCTTGACATTTGAAGTAGCCTTGAGCAGCGAGGATGCCGTCTCTGTATAATGGGTTCGATGGACTGTATATGCTGTAGTTTGGACGGTTCGGGTAACTTAAGATGGATATGGAGCGTAATCGACCGATAATGTATGCCGGCCGTATTTCAGGGGAGGAATACCGGCGAGCGCACGCATACTGAAAGAAGGCGTAGTTCGGAAGGCTCGTTGAACTATACGGAGGCCAGCATTTTGGATCGTGTCAAGACTTTGGTTTTGGTCGGATTAGGCTTTTGTATACTCGTAATAATCTGGAACAGCTGTATCCGAATTTCCTGTTATTCAGCATCTTCAGTATGTTTAGTGCGGAAAGGCTTCGGGTTTTCAAAGATAGGATGTGGTTTCTCCATCGAAGTTTTTTGTCAAAGATTAATCCGAAAAAACGAGCTTCTTCCGAAAACTTTAGTTGTTGGTCGTTGAGTGTTAGAGTTACGGGTCGGTTTCTGCGTTTCCTCGTGAAGATGACGGCTTTGGTTTTTTCGGCAGAAAATTTGACCCCCGTGCGCTCACTGCAGTTAACTAAATTGTCCAATCATGCTTGCAGTTGTCTCTCTGCGAATTGTAGGTTAGTAGTTTTAATAGTTATGTTTAAATCGTCAGCGAAAAGTCTGTGGTTAATAGGAAGTGGAATAATTGCGGAGATAGTATTTATCAGGATTAGGAAGCAGTAGATACTAAGGACACTGCCTTGAGGGACTCCGTTTTCTTGGTGGTATTCATTTGAAAGAGTATTTCCTACTCTGACCATAAACGTGCGATTATTCAAGAAATTATTGATAAATTTCGCCAGACGCCCTCTGATTCCAAAACTCGTGAGTTCTTTCAGAATTCCGAATCGCCAGGTGGTGTCGAACGCCTTTTCTATATCGAAGAAGATGGCTACTAGGTATTCATTGTGTTTGAACGACTGCAGGATTTCGTTTTGCAGTCCCACTAGGTGGTCGGTAGTGCTTCGTTACTTTCTGAATCCGCATTGGTTTTTTGATAGGATTTTTTGTTTATCGAGATACCAGGTCAGTCTGTTGGCGACTATTTTTTCCAGTAGTTTGCACATGACACAGGTAAGAGAAATGGGTTGGTATGATGTTGGCAGGAAGCGGTCTTTTCCTGGTTTCAAGATAGGTATAATGATGGTCTTGCTCCAGATCTTGGGGTATGTGCCTTCTGTTCATATTGAGTTGAATATACTCAGCAGTTCGGTTCTAAGGGTACCGGGTAGATTTTTGATGAATGCAGACGGAATCTGGACCAGGTGATGTGTTAGGCTTCAGGCGCTTGATGGCGTTGGAGAGCTCCGGTATGGTGATGAGGATGTTGAATTCTTCCGAGTTGTCACTGTCTGGATTGTAGGAGTTCATTTCTTCTGCTGCTTTGAAAATCATGAATGTCGGGGTGTAGTTTGCATCAGATGAAGTCTGTGTAAACTTTAGCCAAGTAGGTTGGCGGTTTCGTCAGAATCTTGTGTGTAAGTGTCTCCTTTTTTTAGGATGATTGCATTCAAGGGCTGTTTAGCGTCGTTTAGGATCTTTATTTTCCGCCACGGTTCGGATTGGTCAGAGTGCTCGTCTATAGAGGTTATAAAGGAGTTACAACTTTGTTTCTCCAGTTGCCTAGATAGTCTACGGGCTACTACTCGGTAACGGCGGAAGTTGGTAAGATCGCTTGTGTGTCTGGTTCATCGGAATTTAGCAAGCGACTTATTGTGATTTTTGATGGCTAGTTTGAGGTCTTCATTCCACCAAGGAACGTTTTTTGTGGATATTCTGCCGGAGGATTTTGGTATCGAGTTTTCAGCTGCGCGTAGGATGTGTTGATTGAAATTTAGGATACAGGAGTCGATGTCTGGTGATAGTTTGGGAAGTGGGAGGGCGCAATTTATTCCAGTCCGCCTTTTTGAGAAACCATCTTTGGGTTGTAGGAAGTTGCTGGTTCATCGAGCTGGTGGAGATGTGGATAAGTATAGGAAAATGGTCACTATTACACAGGTCGGAATGCGTTTTCCAGTTGAATCGGTGAGCAATGTTGGAGGAGGCAATTGACAAGTCGATCGCAGAGAAGGTTCCATTAGAGATGTTGAATCTGGTTTGTTGGCCGTTATTTAGCAGGTTTAGCTGGCAGTCGTCCTGGAGGATTCTATTGATTATGTTTCCTTTGTTATTATTTCTGGCAGCTTCCCAAGCGGTGTGATGAGCGTTCATATCTCCTAGAATGATGAACGGCTGTGGTAGTTGATGAATGAGGGGGAGGAGGTCGTTGTAAGTTGGGTCTTCATCAGGTGGTATATATATGTTGCAGATTGTCAAGTTCGAAAGTTGAGGACGGCAACAGATTGTGACTCGAATGGTCACATTTTGGACGTTTGATTGTGAGCAATGGTTGACGATAACGGAGTCTCGGATGAGGGTAGCTACGCCTCCAGATGCTTTGAGGCCTTTGCTGCAGTCTTGACGGTATATTTGGTAGCCTCTTATCGTCGGTTTGTGTTTTGGTTAGAGGTGGGTTTCTTGGAGGCAAGTGATTATAGGTTGTTTGAGCGAGAGTAGTTGGCGGAGTTCTTCATGGTTGTTGCAGAATCCGTTAATATTCCATTGTGTTATTGACGTCTCCATTCGGGGTCGTTTTCAATTTCGTGATTAGTTTGGTGATACGGATTTTCAATCCTCTATCTGCCACAATGGAGTGAGCCGTATGGAGCTGGATTGATACAGTTTCTAGGTTAACTTCTTCGGTGGTGATTATTTTGACGATTTCTTGTGCTGGAAGGTTTGGTTTGTTCGTTAGGATTAGTTGTAGTAGTTGATCGAAGCTGAGAGCGTTTGGAATTGCCTTGTGTTGGCTTTCAATGGCATCCGATGCTGAGAATAAGGTTTTCCTAGTTTTTGCGGAATCAGTGTCGATCGGTTTTATTTTCTTAACTTTCTGTTTCGAAGTTCTCAAGTTGGTAGCTGTACTTTCAGGAGAGGAGCTGGCGGATAATGCTCCGTTCGTTGAAGTTGGTGTTGCTGGCGTTGTGTTTTTCAGTTGTTGTGTGTTTGTCGAGGGTTGATCGATGGAAACTTCTTCTTGAATATCTTCTGTAGTCACGGTCGCATTTTCCATAATTTCTTTTTTACGGTCTGTTTGGCCGCGGGAGGGGGGTTCAACGGAGTTGGTGAGAGCTTCGTAGTAAGTAACGGATCTACAAGTAGGCTAGTTGATGATGTCGTTGGTGCAGATGCATGGTTGATTGGCGTTTGATCGCGAGTGGTTGTCCTGGTTTTATTCTTTTGATCTTTGGTTGTACACCCTGCAGTAGAGTGCTCATTGGTTTTGCAAAGACTGCAGTAGGTATCGTTGTCCGAGAGGTGCACAGTGAATTTATCGCCTTCGTAGTCGATGTGGATGGATGCAGGTATTGGAATAGGTTCATCAGGGTCGTTAATTATGTAAGTTTGTCTTCTAAAGCTGTAGATATGGCGGTATTGGTCTTCAGTAATACCAGCTTTCATGTAGCTAACTGGCGCTGTTAGTTTTAGATTGATGCCCACCAATTTGCGTTCGATGACGGGGTGGGGTATGTGGGGGGAGGCGTTAGATATTATTAGGCGTTTAGCGGGATTGATTAGTTTACGTAGTTTTAGGATGCGAGAGTTTTCAGTGATTTGTGAGTAGGATTGAATTAGGTCGTCTGCTATTTTGATTGAAACTAAGTACACGCATATACGGTTATTCGATATATGAGATGCGAATAATATGTCTTTCGGACGTATTGCTGATACGTTGTATACAGTCTTTTAGTTTATCATCTTTGTTAACTTGGATGACAATTACTTGGTCACGCGAAGGAGGTTTATCGAGTGTTCTGCTCTTCGTAACGAACGCTCCCTTTTATACAGTCAACTCCTGTCATTAGGTCTCCCTACTCCATATAACTCTTCTTTTATCCTCTCCTTTCCTTCATCTTCTGTGGTGCCCGCACTGTTGTCCTTTGTTGCGTCCATTTCGGACCGCCTAGTTATCTAGTTTTTTTAGCTTAGTTATCTCATTGTTGAGTCAATGCCGCTGGCGCGCCCACAAAAAAATAAATAAATAAAAAAAAAAATAAAAAAATAGAGCGATAGAAGCATACGATAAAGCTGGTTTACCGTTTGTAGACATGTTAGAGATGGTGGGTTTTTCCGCCATACAGGCGGTTAGCGATAATGGAGCTTCTCGTTTGCGTCGAAATTATCACAAAAAAGGTAGAGTTCAAAAAAAGGTAAATTTAACACATACAAGAAAGAAAAAAAAAGGAAAAAGATGAGATAGAAGGAAAAAAAAAGGAAAAAGATAAGATAAGAAAGAAAAAAACTGTATTAGGAACACGTGATAAGCGATACTTTAGCGCGAGAGCGCACGACTGTTCACTTTCATGGTAGATATGAGACTGTTTTGTCTTTGCCTATTTATTTATATATAGATTTGCTGCGAAAACTAAGAAATCATGTTTTTTCTATTTCAGCCGTTGTGAAAATGCTTAGCTATTCTTAAGTCTTTCGAAAAAACTCATTAACTGCCCCCCCCCCCCATCATGGTAAAACACGCTACTACCAATACGCTGAAACAAATTAATAAAAGTCATCTTCAATATGTTACGATAGCAAGAAATCTTATTAACGAAAGGGGCTCTATACGACTGCTTAACGGTTTGAGGCGACGGACGGTAGCATCGTCGAGTGTGAAAAGAATTCACGAAGAAAATATAGGTATACCAGCAGCATGCTCGATGAATTATAATTATTTACTAAAATCGACCCTCACCTTACACTCTGATATGTACTCGAAAGATGGATTAAATTACTTCTTCGCCATTTTCTTCCTTTTTGACGACAAAACGGCTTAGGCGTCGCGTAAAAAACACGCCAGTTTTTAAGGACGACCTTATAGCAGTGATTTCGAAGAAATAAGCGGAACATATATCATCGGCTGACAAGGAAAACGGGTGACGGCGAGCGTGGAGCGTACTGAACCGCGAAAGTTTTTAGCGGTAAACGTAGTTTTGAATAAATGGCTGGTTCATTATTTATAGTTAAAATGTTTGTAGCGCTGGCTTCGGAAACTGAAACATATTTCTTGTCGCACGCGCGTACACACGTGCGCGCATGACCGGCTTATTTTTTGACTAGGCCAGCAGGTAGAATGAGACAGAAAAATCGAGATGAAAAACACGAAGTTATTACCGGTAATTTGGAAATCGGAAAAGGCCAATCTGCGAAAACGGGCAGTAGTCCGATGATCGATTTGCTGACAAAATCTCAAACGAGCAAAATCCTCGGACCGATAAAGAACGAGATAACATCCTATTTTTTTGCCCGTCCTCCGCATGATGCACTGGAACCTCCCCGGAAGTCGAATAAAGCCTGTCACAGAGATGACAAGCGCCATCGACCATTTATTAAATACTACACAAGACGACAAAATCACCATCAATGTTTTTTTTTATGTATGTGCATAACGGTTCGCTTTGCACATCTGCAAGACAATTTTGTCGCGTTGTTAATACGATGTTCGTTATCGAAAAGCTGCCCCTAGGGGGGATTTCAGATTTCGGAGACGATCGACAGCAGAGTACGAACACGCGGTTAAATTTTGCATGAACGTTTCAAAACAATAATAGTCGACGAATAAATCGGAGAATTTTTTGTCGTAACGTTATGATTACTGAAACATTTAGCATGTTACATAGCACTGATATTAAAATCGGTTAAAGTCCGAGAATGCGAAAAAAAAAATAATTCGCTACGCTTGACGCTCGGAAAGAAATCTTTTTGGTTTATTATTTTTCGTTAAAATCTATTCAAATAATGAAATGAAATGAAATTTTTTGAAATTTTATTTACATACATACAACACAATACAATATAATAATACAGGTTATAAACAGGTATATATCATGTGATTACACATACACATACACGCCGGTATACCCAGCATTCACTCTCACAAATACACTCTCACACATTTGGGTATACAAGCTCTCACACTGACACATTCATGCAATTTCTGCCTATGCGCTACAGGTGCGCGCGTAGCAGAAAATTTTCGCTTTTACATGTTTGCATGCTACATGGGCCGATTTATGTTGTTTTGCGTAAGATCAAACATAGTAATTTGGATTTAAGTGAGTTTTATACACATAAGTTAGCCCATGTTTACACTAAATTAATTAATTATTATCAACTATAATAATTTCTAATACAGTTATTAATTATTTTACTTGTGCTCACTTATACCTCCGTCCCCTATAGCTACCATGTACACTTCAACTATAATGTAAATAGAAACTAGTAATAATACAGTTAAAAAAAATATATATATATATAATAATAATAATAATAAAGAAAATAAAAATAAGAACATCTGTAATAATACTAAGAAAGTGATAATGACAACAATGATAACCTTTATTATAACAACCGCAGTAAACGTAACAACCATAACAATAACTGCAATTTTAACAAAAAGTAATAACCATTTAGTAGCTTCGGTCAGAATAATAAAGATATGATAATTATTATTAATGAGTATGATAATAAGAATATAATCGAAGCAGTTTGGAACAAGAAACTATGGTACATTATGCAGGTAATCAATTATTAACTTACGTCTGTATTTATAGTTTCTGAGTTTCATTTTAAAAGTTACTGGGAGAGAGTTAAAAATAACCGGGCCCATATATTTGGCTTGGATTCTTGTATGGTACTTTTTATAAGATGGCACTTTGGCTTTCTCATCTGCAGACGCCCTTGTAATTCCAGACCTGGTTACAATATTAAACTTCTGTTTGTTTTTTATTACATAGTTTAATAGTTGGACTGTGTACAGTTTTGGTACGGTTAACAATTTTTTTGAGTCGATGTTGTGTTCCTTACTTGTTAAATTTCTGAATAATGATTTTTGAAGATAATGTAAGGGTTTTGTAAGGTAATCTGCAGCATTTCCCCAGTGCACTATTCCATATGCAAGTGTAGGTTGATATAATGCTAGATACAATTGTGTGAGTTGTTTAGCATTAAAAAACTGCTTTAGGTAATAGAAAAGATAATTTAATTTTCTTAATTTTCCCGATAGGTAGATGGGATGTTTATTCCATAATAATTTTGAGTCCAGATAGATCCCCAAATATTTTATCTCATACGCTCTATGGATAAATACATTGTCTTCCCACAAGATTTTTAATTGGTTCCACTTACTTTGAGGTAGATAGCTATAAACAATATATTTCGTTTTATTAATGTTAAGACCTATAACGTTTTTCAACATCCAATCATGAATTTTGTCTACATCAGTTTGAACCAGTTTATTTAAAACATCTTGAAATCTAGAACTTGTAACCAAAACAGTGTCATCAGCATAGCTAAATAGTTTTCCTGCTACCTTCAGGTTACATAAATCATTAATGTATATTAAAAAGAGGGTAGGCCCCAAAATACTCCCCTGAGGTACTCCATATATTTGCATTACTTTATCGCTTAGGGTATTATTTATTTTTGTTACAAAATTTCTCTCGGATAGATAAGATTTAAACCAATCAAAAATATGTCCCCGAAAGCCACAAGCATATAATTTATCTAGCAGTATATTATGATCAATGACGTCGAATGCTTTACAAAAGTCGAAGTAGACGGCGACAACTGAGCGGCCTGCTTCCAAATTATCAGATATATGTATATGAAATATGTTCGAACAGTGCATCATCAGTAGATTTCCCTGATAAAAAACCATACTGATTGCTACTGAAGAAATTTATTTTATTTAAGTAAGATATAATACGTTTTTTCATACATTTTTCAAAAATTTTAGAAAGGGTAGAGAGTAGGCATATTGGTCTATAGTTCGACACCTCTGTGGTAGCACCAATTTTATGTACCGGAGTAATAATTCCTAGTTTAAGGGCACTCGGAAATTGCCCTGTTTTAACAGATATATTAAATAAGTGAGTTAGGGGGGTAATAAAGAATTCAATATTTTCTTTTATCAGTGTTATTGGTATTTTATCAAAGCCGTATGATGATTTATTTGGGAGCGACAGTATGGCGCCTTTTACTTCTTCCTTTGAAAATTCTACAAAACCGAAGGAATTTAAGTATTGGTCACATTTAGTAACAGAATGTTTCCCCGCAGTAATTTTGCACTTCATGGTTTTTATTATATTTACAAAATAATTATTGAAATAGTTTGAAATTAAATGTTCATTGTTATTTACTGTTAACAATGTTCCATTTACGTTAATTTCTTTAAACTTAGATTTATTTTTTCCAAGTAATTGTTTTATTAGCGTCCAATACTTCTTCTGGTCACCTTGACAATCACATAGTTTTTTGGAGTAATAGTCTCTTTTTGCTTTACGAATAATTTTTTGCAGGTCTTTTGATATGTTTTTGAAACGAGATAGAAAGTTGTTATCTGTAGGGTATTTTCTTGTCAACAAATATAACGATTTCTTTTCACGGGATAAGTTAATTATTTCATTGGTTACCCATTCAGCTCTTTTATGTTGAGGTTTACTTGTAGAGGATAAACGTTGTGAACGTGTCATAGCGTCATTTATTATATTTAAGAAAAGATTAAATTTATCGTCAACAGGACCTGAGTTGTTATATAATTTAGCCAATAGACTTGTGCTGAGATTTTTTTAAATAACCCTTTATCAATCTGATGAGAAAGGTTATAGTTGTTTTTTGTTTTAAGTTTACAAATTATTTTTAGTTCTGTGCTAAGTATGGAGTGATCAGAAAAGCAACACGGGAGGATTTCAGTATTTATACTTAAATTTAATCCTGTAGTTTGTAATCCACGAACGAAAACATGATCTAAACATGAAGATTGCAACCCATGCGTGCGAGTAAAAGTAAGTTCTTTTATCATACAATGAAATCCGTTTGCATATAAAAGATTTTGGTAATCTATACTTTTGGTTTCATTCATCAAGTTTATATTTAGATCACCTGTTATTATAGCTAAGTCTTTTAAATTCCCGATTACAGTTAATAATTCAGCTAAAAATTTACTATGTTGAGGATCACAAAAGCGGTATATTCCAGTAATAGATAGATGTCTATTGTTCTCTAGTGCGATATGTATAATGATTAAATTACAAGTAGTGGTTAATAATTTAACGTTAAGTGTTTGAATGGTATTTCTTATATACATTATAACACCTCCAGATCTTTTATTTTCTCTACAATCTGCACAAATAGTATAGCCTTCGATTTCATAACGATATATCTCATTCTCACAGAGCCAAGTTTCAGTTAGTATTAAGATATCATAACAAAAATTTACTTCGTTCAAAAAAATGAGTAAGTCGTTAAAATGTGCTCTTAGACTGCTCACGTTTAAAGTAAATAATTTTAGGTTGACATCATTTACAGGGAAGGTTAAATAATTTATTAAATATTAAATTAAAATAGAATTTGTTAGTTGCTATGAACAACGTTATTACATATGTATGTTAATAGCGGTAAATATTTACTATTTTTAGATTAAAAATAAAAATTCGAGCAGTCAGTGCAAATACACAAAAGCTGTTATAGTAGTTTAATGAATTATTTTCGTCTAGTACACCCATAGTATGCACTACTTAATATTTCAAACGAAGAAATAATAATAATAATAATAATAATAATAATAATAATAATAATAATAATAATAATACAGCTCGTTGGAAGTGATTATAGCAAGCTCGACGTTATCCTGTAACTATCCAACTTGCTAGTCTGTACGTTGTATAAGTTTGTGTACAAGTAAAACTACGTTTTATTCCTAAAAGTAATTCGGCCTATTTGCAGAAATTTAGAACACGTTAGGGGGTCTTTTATTTATTTTTTAAACTCGCAAGAAGAAATTGTACGGTCGAAAAAATTACCTCAAAATCGCATATAAATGTATATTTTTTTTTTATTTCTAAACTTTTATCTTGTCCGTGCAACTCTGGTTCTCTGTCCTGATGCTACACAGTTTCTTTCATTCCTTTGATTCTTTATCCTAACCCTACCCACTCATTCCATTCAGCTGGTTCTTCATTCTGGCACTGTGTAATCTTTTTCTTATTTCGGCTGCATTTAAAGCCTTCTTGCTGTAGACACTGTATTTCCCGAAACATTCGGCCAAATTAATAATGATACATGTCGGCTATTTTTAATATTTTTAAAATGTAATTTCTGTAGTACACGTTTTTTATAATATTTTTAATAATATTCCACTTAACTATTATTATTTTTTAAACTTAGTATTTCTAATCCTTACAATGCTGCTTTCGTCTCTTGCTATTACTTCATCTTGTTTCACCGTGTTTAATTGTTTCATTATCTAACATCCGATTTTTCTCAAAGTCTTTATCACGAAAATGTGAACAGAACTCGTTATTTACATGTATATACACATTACACACACACACACACACATATATATATATATATATAACTGATTTTCCGTACATTTACTTTTGTGTAAATTTTTGACAAATTAAATTCGAATAAATTCAGTCCGTTGTGTTATAAAATTTTGACGAAATTTCGGTATGTGCAAGGAGTGTGTAGCGATTTAGCCGAGAAGTAAAAAAAAAGTAAAGTGAGTTCCACACCCTTGACAGGGCGTCGGGATTGTGAAGTTAAGGTTCACAATGTACTAAGCCTAACGGCACTAATGAGAGTAGGGAGCATTGAGCAAAAAAGGGATATACAAAATCCCGTGCTGGCCGAATAGAGTAAATCGGGTGTATTAATTGTTTGTTCGACAGTGAGCGAATTTATTTATTATATGTAAGTTGCCCCAGTAGTCAGTGTTCGTTAGTTAACCGTTTATATTGCGCAAGTCATTATTTCGTACGAATATTTACGTACTTTGGATCGAAGCCGTCGTTGATGCCGCATGTCGATGTGTATTTGGTTATCTTCTAGTCGAGTTGTTAATTGAAATAGTACCTGATATTTTTATTTTTATTTTTATTTTTTTTGGCAATTTTTTCCCTATTTCCCATTTCGTTGTTGTTAAATTGGTGAATTTTTTGTGTTTTTTAATCGTTCCGAAAGACGCCCGCGTCTCGGTAAGCAGCAGCTGCCTGATTTGTTTGTTTGTTTTTCATTTCGTTTTGGAGTTTTGCTTTTTTTGTTCGTTCTTTCGATCGGTGGCCAGCGAAATGTGACGCAAGTCGTAGCGACGGAAGACAGTAGCAATGTAAACGAATTAAGTAAACTACTTTTTCCCCTTTATTTTTTCTTTCTAATCAATTTAAAATTAGGCAAGCCGAAATTTATACAAAATCGAGGCTCATCGGAAAATTAGTAACGATCCTCATACATTGCATGAAGTTGGAACGACTTGATCGCGAAATGTAGTAAAATGAAACTTTTACTGTTCTAAATTATAAAGGTTACCGATAAATCGATAAAGTTGCGCGTTATTGATGTAACTGTTCGTTTTTTCTAAAAATGATTATAATGACATTTTTCATTCACTTCTGGCTGTACTATGTAAGGTACGTTAGATATACCTTCGGCTTCGTAATTAACAGTCGCTATTGAATTATTTTGTAAATTGGGTTTTTCTGTTGTGTGAATAATGCTGTTTACCATCGTAAGACCCGAAAAAAGAAAAAAAAAAAAGGCTCAGACCCTTTAAAAACTAACCACAGACCGCGGAACAATTTTTTATTCTTTGTTGGTACCACGCTGAACGAATTGATGAGATTTCTTTTGCGTTTCTTCAACTGAAATGACCCCAAAGTGGTAGCTATTTCTTTTTTTTTCTTTTTTTAATGGGCTTGGCAACCAGGGCACACAGAAACAATTAGAAAGAGAAGTGAATCGGTTATATTTTGATGTGGTTAGATATTGTTAGTAGAAAAGAATAAACAATGGGAACGATACGTGGAGAAGGAAAGAACAGGATATAGAAGGCACTGACGGAGTAGGAATGCCAGTTCGCGGCAAAAGGGAATAAAAAGCAGAACGCTCGATTTAAAGAGATAAACACTTAATAAACACATGATCAGCAACACAAACATGTTCATCATTTGAGAAAACAATATGGAAAGGAAACCAACGAAAAACCAAAACGAGAGGAAAATAATAGAGCGTGGCTTAAGAACGCAGACGAATCATAGAGACTAGGGCCTGCGGAAGAAATTTGTAGAGCGTAGGTATAGTAAAAATTTTAGAAGGACGGCAGAGTTCGGTGAAATTAAAAGATAAATAGGGGAGATTGTCAAAATTGTGTAAGAGAAAAAAGCAACAACGACGAAGAGAAATGAGGAATAAAATAAGGATTTCCCCAAGTGCGAAATGTCAGTTCCTAGAAATTGAAAGATACGAATGGATAAGAGTAGAGGACGTGAGTGGAAGACGCTTAGCAAGAGAACAATAACCAAAATAGGATCTGCGGATAGAAAGATGTGGTGCATTAGATTCGGCAAGGACTGCTGGAACTGGAGAGGATTTAATAGCATCAGGGCATAGACGAAGGCATGAAATTTGGACTACATCTAATTTAGAGAGTCATGATTTAGAGGTACAGCCATAAATAAATGAACAATAATGGAATCTGGAACGAATGATGGATTTATAAAGATAAATAAGGATATAAGGATCACCACCTCATTTGATTGGAGATAAGGTCTTCAGCAGGTTTAGCCTTTTGATTGCAGAAGAGGAATGATATTTGATGTGTTCGGAAAAGGATAACCGACTGTCGAGGAAGATACCAAGATAATGGAAACAATCAACACGAGAGGAAGAGATAAGGTCATTGAGTAAATGCGACGCAAGGATATTTAGTAGGAGAAATAGAAACGTTAATTGAGGAAAGGGAATGTGTTCCAGCACAGTAAGAGACGAATTAAGTGCTTCATTGACTGATATTATATCGTGATTAGGATATCATCAGCAAAAAATAAGAAGAAAAATTTAGAAGAAGAGAAGCCACACTGATAATAGTGTATATGCTGAAAATAGTAGGACTGAGGGATTTTAGGAAGACCTCGAAAAACTGTTCTTGAAGTTTCAAAAGATGGAGCAAAGAAGTGGATAGAACAATTCGATAGTCATTTCCTTATGGAAACTATAAAAGTTTGATACTTTTTTTTTTTTAATTCTTATTACACTCCAGCGTAATGAAAGGATAACACCGGAATGTTGAATAATAGGTCAGTGTTACTAAGACTATTTTTCTGTAACGCAAACTATTTTAAATCAGAGCATTCTGAAATGATGTGTTGGTCATAGAATAAGAAACAGGATATATTTGTAAAATTCATTGAAAGAAGCAATCGTACGTCCAATTGTGATGTGACTGGGTATTCCATTTCCCTCGTGGTCCATCCGGATTTATTTATATAAATGGGGGCTTTACCGCGAAAAACGTGATCGTTGAAAGCCAACCGTGGTTCCATCGCATAAGTTATCGAACAGAAATTTTCAATCTACGGTAGACTGCATGTATTGTAACGCATTAACCTCATCGTAGTTGACCGATTCACTTAAAAAAAATATCAACACGGCTAAGAACCCAGAGAATTTCCAACGAGTGATGAAATAAAACGCAATCTGTGTGCACAGTCGTCATTGGTACCTTAGAGAAAATCTGTATCACTTAAAATTGGTATTGCGTTCCAGCGGGATTTTGATGATACTTTTGTTAACACTTTTGTTGACGGATTACAGTAGGAAAATTATGCATCACTGATAGTTTGACCATTACGAAGTTAGAATACAGTATGTAATGAACTTTCTACCAAAGGAAAATGTATATGGACCATGAAATAAATGAGTATAGTAAGAAAAATAAATTAAAGAAATTTAAACGTTGATTTACTTATAGAAAGGTTACACGTGGCGGCCATAATTTAGTTTACCAAGAAACAGCATCCTGTATAAATTTGAGGGAAATTTTAGGTTGGGATTCGATAGAAATTTGATCGCAAAGATTATAATTTTTATATTCGCTTTACGGTTCTCCTAAATAAGTGTGCTATCCAATAGGAAATCGGGAAAAGTTGTTTGTTGCATTTAGCAAGTATGAAGAAAATATAATATATATACTTTGGCACCTTGGCTGTTAAACCAGAGGACACGGGTTCGAGACTTTCCTCGTTCCAGATCCGAATCGCTCCCAGGTTTACCCAGTCTGAAATAATTGGGTACCAGAGAAATCTGGGAAAGTAAAGGCGGCCGAGAGAAAGGAACTGGCCCCCCTACTCTCATTAGTGTCGTTGGGCTTAGTTCATTGTGAACCTTAACTTCACAATCCCCGACGCCCTGTCAAGGGTATGGGACTTACGTTACTTATACTTTGGCACACACCTTTCTCTGACAAGACAAAACTATTATTCGCAGATCATTTTAATTTTCTTATCATCTTTTCCCCGAAGGATTGAGCTAAAAAAAGGAAATTGGAAGTTAACGATATGGAAGAGTCATCTACACATAGGCATACAAACAGTGGAAGTTTAGTAGTGCCATGAACAGAGCTTTAAAGCAGAACCCTGGGATACACTATTCTCTACCGGAAAAGAGGATTAATGTTGAACCTTCAGTTCTAGCATCAACGGATTCGTTCTAAAAAAAAAAAATTATAAAAGTAGCACCTCAACTTACGGCTTACCCTCTTTGCTAAATTATGCCTCAACATATGTTGACAAATTCCTTCTCCAAATTGAAGAATATATTATAAACCACGATTAAATTCGACACTATTTTCTTTTAGTAGACGCATTGGTTTGCCTTTCGACCTCAAACTTCGATAGGAGGCAATTCAATTCGAAGAAATATCTGCATAATTAGATAAGATAGGTGTCAAAGATCCAGTAATTAGAAGGACAGCCGGAAAAATGATTTTTAAACTTTTGAGGTAGGACCGGAAAAACCTATACTTTGTTATAAAAAAGAAATTTTCTAACAGACTGAGCTAAATATTTCTTTCTTATCACGAGCGGATATATCAAGTCGACGCCAGACGCACACTATTCTAAACATAGCACTTGAGTTAAACATCGATTTTAGATACGGAAATAACATTCAATCGATCATAGATCGCTTGTTTAGGACTTTTTGCTGTCAAAATAGTTTAGGATGCCTGAGTGAGCTGAAAAGCAAAATACGGTTACGATATTGTAATATCTGGTATTTCGTTAATTTCTGTCGTTGTAACTCCGGATAGCGATGGTATGTACCAAAGTCTCCTTCACATGCTCTACCCGCCAAAGAATAATCGTGACGAAATACCCTTCTATGGTTGCTATGATTCGTATGAATAATTACATTACAAAAAACATAATTTTCTTATTCTAGCACTTTAAATAAGTGCAGGCCTCAGGTGGTCGGCTTGATATACCGGGTCTCACAACGATCTGGGCAGCAATATATATATATATATATTATGAACATCGGATCACTGACCATTCTGTCTTGTCGCTTCTTAGTTTATTCTGTTTAATTTTTCATTTATTGTTTAGCAGATGTTACCTTGTCAGATACCGGTTAATAGATGAAATTTTTATTTAAACTGTCCAAAAGAGAAATTTTCGCTATTAAGGATGCACAGTATTAACGCTGCTGTTTGCCGAAAACGGAGACGTGGCAATCGACATAATCTGTTCTTTAGTCAGGCTGCGCGGTAACAAGTCGGAATATTGCTGGTGAATATTTTTAGAAGAGAAAGCTTCGGACAAGCAAATGGGTCTGCATGTTGCCACGGATTTTTCAGAAAAAATGTAAGCTTCATCGCAAGCTGACGGAACGAGAGATGTTTTTAAAAACTAGCGCCGGTTCTTTTTTCAGGCCATTTAACTTTAGATAACTGTTCGTGTCCACTGCTCTTTATTTTTCTTCCAGGAAGTTTTAAACTCCAGTTCCGCATTTCGCAATTTTCACACCGATTTCAGTTCTTCCTTTTTCGCCGCAGTCCGTCGTCGGCCAGATAGTCAATAAAACAGACATCTTATTTCCAGTACTTTAAACTTTTTAATTTCCTCGCTGAATCTCCGAGGGCAAATGAATTCTTACAACATTCCGACCAACAGAAAGACCCGCCTTATTTATGGATTTTTTAAAGCTTCAATTCCTCTCCCTTTCACCGTTGCGCTTTATACCCTACACTTAACGTTTACAAAAACGCATAAATGGGAAGATGAATTCTGTTTAGTCGAGTATTTAAATATATATCTATTCGTTTCGGAATTTCGATTATTTGTGTAAATAATCTCACATGTGTGTAACCTTTTTGTAATTGTACGCAACCTATTGGCTTGTCTGTAGTTTTTTTATCAAAGAATATTCGTTGGTTTTTAGAATAAACTTAGTATATTTTTAAAAAAATAACGAGCTAATACTGCAGTAGTCTTAATTGCATGAATGGACCATGTACGTGTTGACTTTTTATGTTAAAGCAAAAATTACCATTTAACGGCTAAAAAGGAATATAAGAGGTTGATTTTGT
Source organism: Icerya purchasi (assembly GCA_039619475.1). Classification (NCBI taxonomy): domain Eukaryota; kingdom Metazoa; phylum Arthropoda; class Insecta; order Hemiptera; family Monophlebidae; genus Icerya; species Icerya purchasi. Next base: position 418,234,385 of record CM077116.1, read on the forward strand.
AAACTTTAAATATTTTGATAATAACACTCAAAAGAAATATATGTTCTCATATATATATATATATATATATATATATATATATATATATATATATATATATATATATATATATATATTTATATGTATGTATAATATGTACGATTTACGATTTAATCTATATCGGTCCACTGTTGGACGTAGACATTCCCCATCTTCTTCCACCCATCCCGATCTATTGCGTTTTTAATCCAATTCTTTCCGTGGCTTTTATTATATCATTCCTCTAATGCTTGTTTTCCTCTCTTCGCTTTTCTGTCCACTAGTACTATTCTAGGCTTTGTGCATCTGCCGTTGTTCCTTCGGGCCTTATGACCAATCTCACCATTTCTGCTTGGCTATTTGTTGTATTACCTTGGTCGATTTCGTTGCCTTTCTTATTTTCGTATTTCGTATTCGGTCTCTACTTTTTACATTCAGCGTGATCATTTTATGTGCTACTTCTTATTTTCGTTATATTTATTTCTTTTTAAACGGCCAAGTTTACGATCATAGGTAAAGACCGTTAACACACATTGTTTGACAAACTCACTCTTCAGGGTTATTGATATTTCTTCGTTCTTTAGTATACCGCTTAATTTTTCAAGCGCGACCCATGCCCGCTGTATTCTTTTCCTTATTTCTATTTGTGTTATTTAGAGTCTGTCTGTTGTCATTTTCTTTCCCAAGTATAAATATATTCTTTCACATTTTCGAATTCTTCATCATTTATCGTTATTTCCACATTTACCCAGCATTCGTTATTATTTTTATCTTACATGGGTTTATTTTGAGATCCGTTTTGGTCAGATGGTTACTTAAGTGTGTAAGCATCATCTGCAGATCCTCTTGTTGGTGACTGTATTATTCGAAAATCTGAAGTAACTTAGATATTTCGCATTTATCCGAATACCAACTTCATTTCAGTTTACTTCCTTGAATGCTACTTCTAACGCCGTCATAAATAAATTCGGCGAGATCCTATTCTTAATTGCATTTTTTTACTTCGATTTCAGCGAATTTGACCATTGTAGTGTAAATTTAAAGAAATTAATCTTGTTAATATCCCATTTTAAAAAGAATCTAATATAACATATTTATCTTACATATGTATATATTACCCGGCTATAGGTTTCGAGAAATTTGAAAACAAATTGTACTTTTGATAAATGACGTATTTATATGTATAATTACTTTTGTAAATAAACACTTTTTTAACAATTCACGAAGTAAAACAATTAAAAATCCGAACAGCTGCGCTAGCAAGTATGTTTGCCTACTAGACACACGCACACACACACACATATACACTACTCGTCTTGATGTATCAATCTCAATCACTCGATATATCAGGAGCGGGATTTCCTCCCCTTGACTCGACTAACTGCAGATAATGCATACAGTTGTCAGTGCGTGAGCTTGATTGAACAATTGGAATATAACAGACAATAACCGACTTTTGTAATAAAATACACTGCGTTAACACATCTTATAATAAATGTGTGTGTGTATACATGTATAAGCGCATATGGCTTTGGTATTACAATGTCTATCAGTGTACATGCGTGTCAGCGTATTCTTATGTGATGAACTAGGATAAGGTATAATTTACAGAGGTTAGTTCATTTTCAGTTGACGCATTCGTCGCAGTAGTACGAATTATTAATCAGGTTACAGGTGTTTTTTTTTTTCCATTTTGTTTATTTATTCACTGCTAAATTACTTATAGAGCACCGACTTAAGCTAATGATGTAGAAAAAAGCCACGGTAGAGGCGAAATAAAAGTTGGATTAAAATGGTATTCAAAATGTTCGTCTTTTGCGGATGATGTTAAGTAATAATTAGTGTTCGGTAAGAAAAACGGTATTAAAGACTAGTAACTGATTAATCGATAAATTCGAAGATCCTATTTCATCACTATTATACCTATCGAAATGTCGAAGAACAAAGTGGAACCATTCCAGTTCTTTATTAATGGATACACCGATCTTTATATATATATATATGGATAAAGCTTAAAAATCGCTTCTTATTTCTTAGAATATGAAACCTTTTTTGGTAGGCTTTTCGAAAGATTTCGCCAGTGGAACAACGGTTTGTCATATATTCAAGGAGGAATTTTTTTTTTTTTTAATTTTAGTTTTTCCACTCTGTTGACAGGCATTGCTGCGTTTTGGACGAAATCCGCAAAAAAATCTTCCAATAAGAAATCAAACTATAAAGAAGGCGATTTCGAAAAGTGATGAAATAACGTACTGCCAGTGAAGAAATAAAACATCGCACTGCTAAGATTAAATAAGAGCGCCGCTACCGGATAAATTATTATCTGAGACGAGCTGGTTCGGGGAGCAAATTTAAAGCCCGAAATCTCATCACACAATAGGTCGCCTCTTCTGAGAGGTGAATTGTTGGAAACACAGATTACCGCGGTCAAAATACCGATAACAATATACCGCGGAGAGTTTTCGTCGATGGAATTTAATATAGTTTTACCGATTATTTTTAATGAAAAAGTTGGCGAAAAATTGATTGTACGAGAATATTTATTGCAAGCTTCATTGTGCGTTTGACGTAGCAGCGGAATCGTAGTAATAAGTGCGGACGGACCACAAATTTTTACGATTAAAATATGTTTAACTGAGCGCAGGGAAAGGGTTGTTAAAGACGAAATAGTGCTACAACATTGTCGACTATGGGGAAATTCAGTAAGACTACCAACGCGTGTCAACCAAAACGCATAATACAATATATATATATATATATATATATATATATAACGAGCAGTATTCAAGACTGATTTGAAATTTTCATTGTTTCTTTCTATTATGTCGCATAAATTTGTAACTTGTCCGGAAGAAAGAGAAAGTATAAATCGAAAGGAAAATAACTGAAACTATCACGATAAAGAACAAAAACGAAAACGTAATAATCGTAGAATTTTTGGAGAATTTTCCGAATAAACCACAAAGTTCAACAAGGTAAATTATTTTCAAATAAACAATGTGTAAATAAGTCGCGCAGTGAATCACGCAGAACCGCATGCGGAGTTTTCAGAAATTCCGGTTAATTGAAAGAAGAACCGAGTTAATAACTGTGTGACGATAGTTATATTGTAAACGGTAAGGAACCCTGAATTTTTTAAGTGTACGTAACGTCGCAATCACCTTCCGCCCATTTTCTTTGAAAAATTTGAACTTGTGTAAAATTTAGCTCTTCGTTCAAAACCACTGGATTTTCCCCGATTTTTCTCTGATGAATCGTAATTAAACATTTTCTGCAATTATTGTTTCTAATGTACGGGAGAATTTAAACGATTCCTGTTCAATTTTGCAGAGGGAATTGTTTATGGTTTTCGTCTTCCTGCCGGAATATCTGCAGTGTCGTCGTCAACCCCGAAATGTATTCCCAGTTATACACTCTCTCTACAGTCCATCTGGAAACTACAGACACCGAAACTTCTAACTAGAGATCAAACGCATTATAAACCCGCAGTTCCGGGCTGGCTCACAATTAACTTTACCGTGGGTCGTTCCGGGGGTAATACTGGCGTAATTTTAGGACATTTTTCTGATATCCAAGGACGCGTTTTGTAACGACATTTTTTTCCCAAGAAGATAGAGCAGAGAGATGGGAAATTCCGGAGTAGATCAAGATGCGTACTGAGTTGCGTTTGACCATCGATAAGCCCTGCAGAGAGTTTTCAACTACTGAGTAGACTGCGCACACAACACACATCAATATCTCATAACTATCGATTATCTTCTCCTTCTCCTGTCCCTTATGTTAGTGTTACTGGTCTTGCCAATTGCGGAACACATCCTGGAACACTATTCACGTGTGTGCACTGTGGTGCCCTAAAATTTATCATTTATTGTATTGTCAAACAAGCCAAAACACGTTAATAATATCTTATGCTGTATAAGAGCGGCTTAAAATTAACTACCTCTAAATCCGCGTTGATCCATGCGCTGTAAAAATTTTGGAAATTATATACAACACATGGATCATAAATAATACTGAAAAAAAAAAAAAAAAAAAAAAAAAAAACGGATTCTTTTTAATGAACGTCGTTTTTTATATAAATATATTCGGTTATCTTGTAAAAATCGAACTGGTTAACATCAAAATGCAAATAGAAGCTGTGACAAAGTCTATCGACGCCACTCCTGGTCTAATTGAATATCGGAACTCATTATTTTGCGGTTGGAGAAGCATAAATGCGGTTTTTACATTCCGTTTTGTTCCTAATATAAGTACACACTTTGAATGATCGATAAAACCGTCACACATCGCGGTCTTTGTTGTTGATCTTTTTAAAATTAGGTCATCGTAAATTTTGTCGTTCGTGATCTATAGTCTTGTTTATATTAACCAGCTTGTTTTTTTATTTTTGATAAAGTTAATTTATTGTATTACGTCATTGTGCTATTTATTCATTACAGAAGTCACAAATATTTTATAGAAAAAAAAAAAAATAATAATAATAATTAACGTTTTGAATCGATTTTTCAAATTGCATAAAACATCCCGCGAACTATTCTATAAAATTTTTGTAGACAGATGGTCTACATTTACATAGCCAATAATAAAAGTGACGCTAAAAAAAAAAAAATAAATAAATAAACAAAAAAAAAGCAATGATGTTGAAAAATTTTACATAGAAATATCAACAATTTTTCATACAATGTGATCATTGGAAATAAATGCATTATTGATACCTTCAACCACACATACCCAAATAAGGCACACATCAGATAAGTGGATAATTTACAATTCGTGTTGGTATAACTGACGACACGTTTTAATACTTTTTTATGAATGCTTTTGCGGAAACGTATACGTCGTTATATTATTGCTCGTATTTTTCTTCCGGTTGCAAAAGTGTAAAATCATTATCCCCGAATTTTTTTGAGTAGTTCTACGGTATCTTCTCTTCGATTGATGGATAATTTTTTTTAATATCATCGGGAGAAAGAGATTTATAGATATCTCTCTCGGTGATACATTGATTCTCCACTAGTCCAAAAGTTCGTATTTCCAGAAATAGTCTTCTGGTCTTCTTGTTGTATTTGACCATTATACAAATAGTCTCAGCATTTATTTGTCCGTATGAAAAATATTATTAAAAAGCTACCGCTGTGTTATGCCCGATACGACCTATGCGTAATTTGTCAACAGTATCAACATTATTGTCCTTAGGCTAAAGTGAGTTTGGTTTCTTTTGGTACTTCTTAGTTTCATTGTTTATGCCATTATTGTCATAAGGAACAGGCAGAAAAATTAAACATCAATTTTTTTTCATACTTTTTTAGGAAATAAAATTCTTCTTTTCTTTTTTTCTTTTTTTCTAAAAACTTTTCCTGGAAGTGGTACATTTTTTCACCGGTAAAACATTTAGTTAAATCCGAACTTTGTATACAATATTTTAGTCAATATCAGCGAGCGAATTGGGAACCTCATACGAAGTTTATATAAAAAATGAAAAATCTTAAGAATGTAACCTGGAATGCCAATGGTATTCTAAACCATAGCGCTGAAGTGAAAATGTAAATTTACTTCAGAATAATATTGACATACTTTTAATTTTTGAAACTCATTTAATAGATCTAAGATACGCTACTTTCTCCGGGTACAACTCATACTTTACAAATCATCCTGATGGCACAGCGCATGGGGGCACTAGAATGATAATAAAGAGTAACACAAAACATTACGCACTAGGAAAAACTATGAATCCCACCACTTATATTGAACCCAAGTCAAATAAAAAAACTACTGTCTCAGCAGTCTACTGCCCACCTCGCCATAATATAAGGAAAGAAATGTTTATACATTTTATAAAAACTCTGAGCGATAGGTATATCATCGGTGGTGATTATAACGCAAAAAAACATTTACTTTGACTCGAGAGTTTCCGTTTCAAGAGAACTCAAATCAGCTATTGACGAAACGCATAGTGATGTCTGTGTCCCTGGAGTGTCAACTTATTGTGCTACAAATCTGAATAAAGTTCAAGATTTACTATACTTTTTTATTATTAAAGGTATTTCAACAATCCTCACTGATGTTAGAGGAGATAATGAGTTACTGTCAGATCACTCATCAGTTATACTGTCTATTAATGACCAGATAGTAAAAAAAAGTGTTCAAACCAAAATTATGCTCTACAAACTGGGAACTGTTCAGAGAATATCTCGGAAATGATATCAATTTAAGAATATCACTTGAGAGTACCGATGATATCGATAATTCTGTGGATATATGTGACCTTAGTGAAATACACTAAGGTCACTCAACAATCGGCTTCGAAGACTACAAAAATAATTAACAAATGTCAACCGGTTCTTTATCATTCCCAACACATCAAAGCAGAGATAAATCTACAAAGAAAATTGAGGAAGCAGTGACAAATATTCAGAAACTCTGCACATAGAGCTGCATTGAATAAACAGACGAAACTCGTTAAACGTTTGTAGCAGGATTTAAAGAATAAATCACTCAATGAGCAACTGATCAATTTATCACCTTTAGCGCAGCAAAATTTCTCTTCGTGGACAGCTACGCGGAGTCCCAAAGGACTAAAACCATCTGTTTGCCCTATAAGGAAACCGAACGGTAGCTGGGCTCGTACCGATGTTGAAAAAACGGAACTGTTTGGCGAATATTTTTCCAACATATTCACAAATCATCCGTTACGATTTAATCACAACAAAAGTTTTAAAGGAATTGCCTAAAAAATGACCGGTGTTATTAATAAACATATTTAATGCGATGCTGCGATTAACATATTTTTCGATACGACTAAAATTGTCGCAAGTTGCTGTTGTTCAAAAACCTGCAACGGAACCGTATCGACTAATTTCAATCTTGCTGGTACTTTCTAAATTATACGAAAAATTACTGTTGAAAAGGATAATGCCAATAGTTGAATGCATAGAGATAATACCTGAACACACCAGTTATAGAGCAGGTGCATCGGATTGTTCATAAAATTGAAAAATCCCTGGATGAAAAAATGATCTGCGATAATACAGTATTGTTAGATTTGAATTTGGTACGATGGTCAAAACTTTGATGCCATTTTCCCTATCGGCTAACTGAATTATTCCGGTCTTATTTGAACGAAAGATATGTCTGCGTTAAATAGGGTGAGATAACGAATCAAGTATATATCCGGTTCGAACAGGCATTCCTCAGGGGTTGTGTACTTGGACCGTTTTTCCACCTTATACACTACTGCATCGCACATCGATATAGCAACTTTCGCTGATGACACAGCGATCTTGTGTTCGAATAAATGTCCAAAAATTGCGCGTGAAAACCTACAGCCAGCAGCCAATAAAGTAACTTCGAGGGTAAATCATCTCGAGTAGTTTTCACTGACCGAAGAATCGATTCATCCGGACATATAATTATGAATGGAGTGGAAATTCCTTAGAAAGAAGATGTAAAGTATCATGGGGTTACACCTCGATAAACGCTTGACTTGGAGGGGAAGCACATTATAGCGAAATGAGTTGAACATCAAGCTGCGGCAACTGTACTGGCTGTTAGGTAAAGGATCAATAGTATCTCTTGAAAACAAGTTGTTACTTTATAAGCAAATTTTTAAACCAGTCCGGCAATACGGCTGTCAATTATAGAGCTGTGCCAAAAACAGCAACACTTCAATTATACAAATAGTGTACAGAATAAGTTATTACGTACGATCATCTCTGCTCCGTGATGGTACACATAATCAATATCACAATCCATGAAGATATTGAAGTTAAATTTGTAAAGAATGAAATAGAAACTGCTGCTCGATGATATGCTGCAAGATTGAAAGAACATCCGAATAGTACAACAAACGAACTGCTGAGTGGCCTAAGCGAGGGACCCAGGCTGAATAGAGAAAGCCCTCAAGATCTCATATAAATTATAAATGTATAAATAATATGTGTGTGAGAGCGTATGTGCGAGCGTGGGTGCGGGTGCGTGTATATATGGTATGTATGCGTACGTAAGAATACAACGGTATGTGTGCATGCATTAATTTTAGCATCTCTCGCTGGATGGGTTGCTTATTCATGTTATTTTAACTTATTTCATAGATCACCAAATAGTTAATAAGACTAGGTGTAAAATAGAACGGAAAAAATAAAATACGAAGTTTATAGCTGTCTGTACAAAACATAACCATGCGATTACTCGAAAATTATGTAAAGAAAAAAAAAAAGAAGGGTTTTCGACCATGGGGTAACGTTCACTTTTCAAAAATTTAATGATTGATCCGCGAAAAAGTGACGCTTAAACGTTTATAATAGATGGTATCTCGGTGAACGAACAAAAGCTAGAAAGGTTGCTAGAACTATTCCAATTCTAAATCGTAGCGGCGATCTTGTCACAGAGTTATATGCTATATTCAAAAAAATAATTTTCCAATTCATATAAGCTGTGTGACTCGAAATCGACAATTAACCGTTTTCCGAGGGAATTCGTCGCTGAACTAACTTTCGCGAGGTGTGTCTTTCAGAGAGAAACCATTTAACTATATACCGAGTCATTTTTTACCTCAAAAACTAAAACTAGTCGCGATGTAAAAGTAGCTCGTTCAAAGTTACTTAACTGATCGATGAATAATACAAAATTCAGCAACGACTTGACCAATCTTTATTGAGAATAGTGTTCCTTAGTATTGCCGATATACACAATTTACTTTTTTCACTTTAGAAATATACACACATCATTGTGGAATTTTAAAATGAACGAAAAAAAAAAAAAATACAACACAAAAATTGATATTCTACACTATCTTACGATTGAAGCTACGTGTTCTTTATTTTTAACTAAACTCCGACGACAATAATGCAGTGGAGTTCCATTTTTATCATTGGTAACCGTAAAATTATGTGGGTATTACGGTATTCGAATTTTCAGTGAAGCGTTGGCCCTTTTCAAAAGTCAAATTTGCATCGTCGAAACTCGTTAAATATTAATACGTATTTCCATTTCGTTGAGGAAATCAAAAATTTTACCGTTGCCGTGCTGCCCTATTTTACGATTTACAATCGCTCGCTATTTTCCGTTATCGTTTGAACTTTACCAATATCTCTCTCGCTAACGGGCAAAATTATTGTTAAAAAAAAAGAAGAATTATTTTTGACTACAATATATTGATGATGCACGAATTATTATTTCCTTTTATGAATAATATATATATATATATTACGTACGTTTTCAGCATTCTTATTCCGGCCCCTGATATACCTTTTATTCTGTTCCTGGCATTTTACGACATTGCTCATTACTTTCAGTTAATAAATACAGATCGAATAATGTAGAACTGGAATATTTTCTTATTCATCACAGTCTGAAATAGTTGAATAGTTTGTAATTCGTCAATGTACTCTATGACGCAAATTTCTAAACAGAATCTGAAATATTAAGAACGGTCTATTACACGGGAGAGAAGACTTATTCACATATTCGATAGTTTTTTATAAATCCGAAATCACTATTAGATAAAATTAGAAATTCTAAAAAAGCACCTCGAATTCCTTAGCCAGAACTGGATGCAACGGAAAAATTTCACTAAACGACGCCAATTTTTAACCGTCATTGGGGACATTTTTGGAAATCTGTTAAATTTTCGCGGAATGGTTGTCACCGGCCGCAAAATTTCCTCGAACTTATTAAACCTGATAATTAATTACTGTCTGTCTTCACTTGAACAAGTACACTGATTCCGTACTCACTCCGTTTTACGCAATCGTCTTTCTAATTGCATTACCCTATTCTGGTGTGCCAATATTCCACTTTTTGATCGAATTTGGTGAGAAGCGCAAAGGACGATAATCAAGAAGATTAGTAGGCAAAAAAAAAAAAAAGCTTAAATGTAATATAATCCCTAATAAAGATCAGGTTAACAGTAATGTGAGCTGATGGAGAAGGAAAAATGAAATGTCTCCAAGGATGCGCTTGAATATAAGACCGCAAATATATCGATAGCTACGATAACAAGAAGCAGGACAACGAGGAATAATAGGAAGGTACATTTTATTCGACCGAAAGGCATAAATAGGAAGATTAATAATACGGATGAAATAGTTTTAATTACGCTGCCAGAACGAATCCCCGAAGATATAATGCAAAAAGTGATAAGAATTTGGAAAGTATTAATTAAGCAATGGTTGGTTGATAACATTAATGAGTGTGACATTAGGTTAGATAAATTGGCTATGGCGGAGAATCGACACCATTCTTATTCGTCGAACATGTGGAATGGAATTAGTTGTATGATGATAAATAGTTCTTTTTTGTTTTTTTCTTACTTTTTATAATTACAAAATTAAATGTAATGAAATATTGTAATTTTTCTTTTGATTAGATGATAAGCGTGTTTATACCTTGTGGGACCACAATTTATTTTTAATAGAACATAAAACAAAAAAAAAAAAAAAACGGTACGACGCTGGAAGTCTCAAACCCGGAAAAGAGTTATTAAGCCACGATCAGTCTGGGGATGAGCAAAAAAGAACTATTATAATTAAAGAGAAAGCGACGAAGGAAGTTTAATTAAGGTTTATTTTACATTCCAAATTCGGAACTTTAAGTAATGTTTTAATGGCATGCGATTTGTACCGAAAATTTGAATTTCAAGTTAACAAATATACTAGTCGGAAATCGTACGATTTGTGTTAAACAAGTGATAGAACTGTCATGCGATATTTAACACAATTTTTGAATGTCCTCCGGGGATAAATGGTATTTTAAATAACTTTTATCACAAATTATTTGCTTTCTAATTTTTTTAAAAAATTATAGCTCCGTGTTATATACTTAACGTAAAATTAGAACTCTTTGAAACAGACAGTCAACTACTTTAAAATGGATAAATAAATGAAACAAATTATAATTCATATACACTCGATCTGAAGTTGAATACAATTGACAGTGTATGACTATACAAAGTTTGCTAAAAATACTATCGGAGAAAACAAAGATAACCTCACTGTTTATTAGTGTTGTCTTCTTCTTCTTCTTCTTCTTATTTTTATTATTATTATTATTTTTTTTTTTTTTTTTGCGAGGAGGAAGTACATTAAGAGCAATACATCTTAATTAATATGCTGAAAATCAGCCAGCTACATAGCAGGTTAATTGGTTAGGTAGTGGTGTGTCATTTGAATAGGACTTTGAATGTCAATGTAGCACATTAAAGCTTACAAACATTTCATATGCAGTGCGTGAATGTCCGTAGTTGACGCTCTCCCTTCCAAAAAAAAAAAAAAAACAAAATAAAAGGTCGTCCTCAAAACACCATATTTTACCTATTTTAACTGATATTAAAACTCGGGAATGTTTGATTCCTTTATGTGTTTTTCTTCTTTCTTTTTTTTTTAATTGTTATCATTAATCTATGATTTTATAGAAACAATAATGAAACAAGTTATAAAAGCCGGTATAAAGTGACATTCACGCAAAAACAGAAACTTACAAAATTAACTGCCAAGTACTGTTTAAAAGAATTATTTAACGTATAATTTAATTGGGAGGAACCGAGTTATCTTAACATGTTCATGCCGGTTTATAATTTTCCTTGCTTCCTTTTCGAACTTATCCTCAAATTTTCTATTTTCCAAATTTGATTATTAATAAAATTAAAGAATATATGTAGTAATAAATTAGCAAAGAGTTCATCCACGTAAATCTTTTTATAGCTTTATGTTGCAAAAAAATTTTTAATAGTAATGATAAAAGGCCTACACTACCACAAGCTATAATTGACTAACGAAGAGCGCATTAAATTATATATTACCGTAGCCTTTAATTTAATTATTAATTAAGTATGTGAAGTAATAAAAATGGGCGAGTTGTGTTGAAAAAACGTGCGAAGGAAAACAAAAAGCGAAAATTAGTATGAACACGAATGCAGCATGTGGCCCAAATCATGATATGTGGCGAAAAATGGATCCTATACAGCAAACAGCGACGTTCGGCTCCTCAGTGGTTGGGCCGTGAAAAAGTTCCTCGACACCTTCGAAAGCCAAATTTACACCAAATGAACTTTATGATAACCGTTTGTTAATCTACTGTCGATCGTATTCATCGCAGCTTCCTGCACCCCGGCGAAGCCATTACGGTAGAGAATTGTTGTCAAATGTATCAGAAACTTCAACGTATGTACCCGACATTGGTCAATAGAAAAGGACCAATCCTTTTCCGCACGACAACGCACAACCGACTCGGCGGAAGTTGAATCGAGTTATGAAACAATGCTACACATCCATCATTCGTGGAGCACCCGCCAAATATCTATCACTTCTTCGAGCATTTTGACAACTTTTTATATAAGAAATGCTTCAAAAACCACGATAACGCAAAAAAAAACCTCCAAAGTGTTTGCCTCTTTTAGAACTCCGAAAACTGGTCAAAAAAAAAAAATACCACTGTTGAACCCGGTGGTGTTCATATTGGAGCAGAATGTATCAGGATATTAGTGGTGTACATTTTTGTAGTAATACTTAAAACTTTAAAAATTTAGATCGTTTCGTGTTTTTCATTTAATCATTTTCATATTTCATGATTTTGCGTGTTATTAACTAGTTGCGGTAGCGGTTTTTACATTTTTCGAACGTTTAGATGTTGCCAAGTATTTTGATATTTTTGAAAAATTGCCGAACATTTGAAAATCCAAGAGTTCATATTAAAAATATAAAGTTCAGTAAAAAACGGTAAATTTCACTTTTTCCTACATCTTACATTTAACAACAACGCTTCGTATTGTTTACATTTGAACATTGTGTTTAAAAAATTTTTTGAGTTCGTAATTTTCTTGCTACTTAAAAATGGAAAATTCCATATCCTTTAAATTTTACCTTTTTGGCTTAAATCGACATTTAAACTGGGTACATTAATTCTTAAAGAAGCGCTTCAAAATTTGATAATTGTTGGTTGGTCAGGTGTCTTGCATTTACAAATTTTCGACACTCGCAGTTTCCCTTCTATTTACAGGTTGAGAGTATGAAGTTCAACTTGTTTTTTTTTTTTTTGTTTTTTTTTTTTTTTAAACAGATATCACGCAATGCACTGTAAATGTTGAAGCAATCGGCAGTTTTTCAAGCAAAATTTCGACTTCATTGTGATTAATACCGCCTTTAATAACGTAAATATTGATTTATTCGCATTCTCGAACGACGAACAAGAAATTAAAAAGAACAACAAAATGGTTGTCAATAATACAGAAAAAAAGTCAACAATATCAGTAATTATTTAATGGAAAAAAAAAATAATGAATTTACAATGACTGGTTTCTCACCCAGCATGTAAACGTTCTGCGTAATTATTTATGATCGGTCTTTTGATTAAAAATGTGCCAGTTGAAATGCTATTTAGAATTCAATAACTGTTCGTTGTACATCGTCTGAATTTATATTAGATGCTTTGAGTAATTGGAAGTGTTAAAAAACCAATTTGTACTTGACTGACAGCGAAGACTGACGGCTGTCATTGATTTATAAGAGCCTAAAGCAGTGGAAAATAGTTCTCTAGCAGGTCTTGAAAAATATTTTCCCCAAAAGACGACGGTATTTACATGGAGAATCCTTTATTGTGAAAAATTATAAAAAGTTGTACACGAATACTGGTACGCAACTTAAAACGGTTTCGATAATAGTAGAAGCGTATGATTTTCTATAAATCAAACGGAATCTTTCTCATTTTACTATTACGTACTTGTATTGATTTGTTTGGGAAGAAGAGTGAAATACTGGTTGAAGTACTTAGTATTAAAGAACGCCGTGAAAAACAATGAATACTGTGAAAGGATTAGTAAAAATTTAGCCGGGCTAAAGAATTTCGCAAAGTCCCGGAATATGTTACTCTCATGTAAGTCGAACTAGGACCGAATAAGTCAGTTAAACTAGGAGCACCCCAAAAATATCTAACTTCATTTCATTTATTAAAGATGATCATTTTCAAAATCGAATTATCAACATTAAAAATGATATTGAAACAGTAAACGTTCTGAATAGACAGTTATACGGGGAAAGTAGTAACATTATAACACCAAAAGAAAACATTCAATTATTATTGGATAAACTAAAAATTTTTTGGAAAAGCATTGCACGGTATTGCATCATTCCCTGAGATCATTACATTCGTAGTAGTTTCTTCATGCGATTCTGCCAAAGTAAAGGGTAACACTCGCCACTCAATAATTCCTGTATTAGGCTTACAACATTGTTCCACACTACTGACTAGGGAAATTCCGTTGTGATTCTTTCATTAGTACCTAGTCCGCTGAAAGTAGGTTACCACCACCAAGCACTATTCAGCTACGCGCAAAACTTCCCCGGGTTGTTCTCTTCGTTTGTTGTTGAAACTGTCAACTATCCAGAGAAAGCAATTGCGAGGATAGTAAGTGGCGCAGCTACAACAATATAAGCTTTTTAAAAGTTTCGTGAAATGCGCTTTCATAGACAAATGCTGCATATTTCCCGGATTTAGGGAGTGCGGAGGACAGCTGCTTAATATAGAAAAATTGTAGGTGATATAGTAAGATAATTAAATATGTAATGATTCGTAGAAGAGGGAAAAAAGAAAAAGAAGCACGTTGTGGCTCCAACCATACTGGAGTGAGAACAATCTGTTGAACACGGAGGTAAATAAAAAAATAGCAAAAAATGGAAACATATTAATCAAGAAATTAAACCAGTTCCTCTTCTGGACGGTCTGTACTAATACGACTAGGTTTTTGGTTTTAGTAAAAACGTGAACTCAACTTATTGATCATAAATAAGGACAAAAAGTTTGCGTGACGTACAAATTCTGCGGATCAATCGCAGCCGAAAGGTAAATCCATGTCAATAATGAAATTATAAGCACAATAGAGCTAACACTTTAACTTCTTTATGATTCTCTACACCTTAACTTAAAAAAGAGAAAAGAATGTACATTAATAAAGATAAACTTTGTGTTATTTATTATGTGTTATTTCTTCCTTTGAAAAAACAATGGAATTTATTAATAATAACAATATAACCAAAACCAACATAGATCCTACTAACAAATTTCAAAAAGAAATAAAACTTTTAATGAAAGAAAATCCAATAACGTTTGACAAAAATATGATATGGAAATATATAAAAAATAATCCATCACCTCCCATATTAAATCTATTAATAAAATTACACAAACCAGATAAACCAATTAGACCATTAACTAATCACATAACTGCACCATCATACTATGTAGCAAAATATATTAATAAAACATTAACAAATTTAATACAATTAAATAATAAATTTGCAATTACAAATAGAAATGAACTTATTAATAAACTTAAAGATATTCAAATTAATAATAAATGCTTATTAGTATCATATGACATAGTAAACTTATATACAAATATACCCATAAATGACTTAATTAAAATTACAGAAAAAATCCTAAAAAAGAAAAATATTAATCCTGTACAAATCACCGAAATAATTAACATAATCTCAATATTAACTAAACAAAATTATTTTAAATTTAATAACGAAATATTTATACAAAAATCAGGACTACCAATGGGATCACCAATTTCATCATTATTAGCTGAAATAGTATTACAATATTACGAGGACAACATAATAACTAACAATTTACAATTACGCCACATTATTTTCTATGTAAGATATGTCGATGATATTTTTTGTATTTTTGATGAAAATTCTAATCACCACATGCATTTTTTAAATTTTATAAATCACATTTCACCACATTTACAATACACTATAGAAATTGGAAATAATAATACTATAAATTATTTAGATATAAATATACAAATAAATAATAATAACATAAATTATAACATATATCATAAAACAACACAAACAGACGCCATCATAAACAAAACATCAAATCATCCAAAAACACATAAATACTCAACCTTTATAGCATACTTACACAGAATACACAATACCCCAATGAATAACAGAAACAAAAATAATGAAATAAATCTGATAAAACAAATAGCAAAAAATAATAACTACAATCCAAATTTTATTGACAAATTAAATCAAAAAATAATAAACAAAATAAAATATAAAAATAAAAATAAAAATATAATAAATCAATCAAAAACTAAAAAAGAAGAATGGATAACATTTACATATATTAATCAAAATATAAATACATTAACAAACATTTTCAAAAATAATAAAATTGGATTTAAAACAAACAATAAACTATTAAATAAGTTGATAACTCTAAACTCAGAAAATAATAATAATGATACCATATACAAAAAACCAGGAATATATTTATTAAGATGTAATAATTGTAATAAAGTTTACATAGGACAAACAAAAAGGAATTTCAAAACTAGATATAAAGAACATGTATACGCAATTAAATATAAGTATCTTGATAAATTAACATTTGCTGACCATATAATACAACAAAACCATACAATAACTTACAATATACAAACAGACATGCTAATTTTAAAAATAGTTACAGATAATAAACGCTTAAATATAGCCGAAGAATATTACATTAATAAATACAAAGATAAAATATTAAATATACAGCAAACAATACCGCAAAACACATTATATAATATAAAACTTTATGAAAACCAAAAATAAAATATTAATAGTTTTATACAAATTCATACACATCATTTAATTATATTGTTCCATATTATTCAATTGTAACTATATATTTACTTTTTTATATTTAATTCATTATTATTTATTAAATTTAAAATTTTATATTACATAGACCAACAATTATAATATATCGATCTATATCTTTAATAATGACCAAACATGTAAATAAATAATACAACAAAATTCAGTCCATGAATATGTCAAGTAGACGAAACCGGTAGGACGAATTTTTATATATATTTTGTGAATAATAATGTTTGTAACTTTTATTTTAAGTAATAATTTAATATAAATAAATGTTATATGTTTTAACAAATTAAAAGGTACTCTGTGTCCGTGTAATATTTAAAACTATAACTTTTGTAACGTAAATTAAGGTTTAAAAATATATAACTTATCATATCATTTGTGTTATTTGTTTAGAGTCTGAAGAAGACCTAGATAATCTATTGTTCATTTACAAAAGAAATTGTTTATTTAATGTTTGTTGTGGTGTTGGTAATTAATTGTTTTACTAACTGCTTAACGAACCGATTTGTATGAATACACTGAAAGTCACGTGTTAATTTACAAAATAAAATTTAACCGACATGTTTCGGTTTCTTTTTTTTTTTTTTTATTAGTTGCATGCGCACTGCTTTCGAAGATCTTGCAAAGCTCTGTAGCTTGTCGGCGAGGTCCTATAAATGAGCGCACGCGTTCGTTCTTTATTTTGTTAATATGTACAGTACAATTATTACTTACAGCGAATTCAGAGGCATATTATAACTTATCAGTAATACTTTATGATTAGTTTTGTTTACTAATTGTATGTATACTAAAAATTTCCTTAAAATTACGAAACAATAATTAAAAAGAATATTTCTCATCTCGCTCCCTCGGAAAAATATATATTATACCAGTGTATATATAACAATTATTTAATAAATATCTGAGAAAATTAAACGAAAAACTAAATAAATACGAAGAGAAATCGTTTGAATGAATAAAATTTATTTTTTTAACCATATTAAATATTGTATCGTCGTCGCAAAAATAAAACAAGATGGCCACCGAACCGAGAAAACATTAATCAGAAATTTCGGATAATTGGAAAAAATAAAAATTCTCTAAGAGAAAGTCATTTAAAGTAAAAAGTAAAAGCGTTTTCAGCACATATGTCACTTCATAATTAAATACTCTTTTTATTTATATAAAATATTATCAGCAGTGACAAAAAAAAAACTGCATTCGTTTTTCATTAATATATACAGGCCTCTCTCTATATATAGGGGTGATTTATGCTTTGGCCCTCCCTGGTTGTGAAACGTTGGCACGCCACTGTATATTCAGTTTTAATTTCTTCTGCACAGACTGTTTTCAAGATAGATAACTTTACGATAGCACTTTTTTGTCACACATAACATGCAAATTGTATGTATTCACTGCGAAAAATTCGTCTGTAAAAGATAGCAACAGATATTAAGGATAATGGAAGTAGCCGAACAATCTGTGGGCCTCTTTGTAAGTGCAATAAATCAGGGCAGATGCGACACTGAATACACGTATATGCATATATATATATATATATATATATATATATATATATATAATGTGTGTGTGTAATTTTTTTTTCTAGGATGCTTTAATGGCATCCTTTGATAACCAATCCGGAACATGTGCTGAACACGGAAAAATGAAATTTGCCAAATGAACCGAAAACGGAAGAGTGATTTTAGTCATCATGAATCTTTATAAAAACGGAGTGATTCTCTGAAATGGGTACAGATCGAATTTCGTAGCAAACACGGGCACCAGCCGGAACAATAAACACTGAGAATTCGTTCGGCCTTTTTATTATCATTTGCCGGAGCTTTTATGAAACTTTTTCAGGCTTTTCTGTAATCAACGCCTGCTCCGACTACAAATCGAACTGCGTGGCATTAACTTACTGTCACAGCAAGCTGCTACTCTGCGGAACAATGTTCAACTAAGGAAAGTGTCGAACATTGTAAAATTTATTTTGTAGGCTGCCTCGTCTACGAATGTGATACGTTTTTGAGTTAACTAAATCTAAAAGCGGAGCACTTTCGTAACTGTATCTTTAGACAAAGATGCACAATATTGAATGAAACAGATTATGTAAAATTACGGTTACTGTTTCACCGATGAGCGAAAAAGCAGTACTGAAAAAGACGCTTTCGTTAGCGCAAGAAATATAACAATTACGGTAAAATTCCAGCGAAAAAGCAGTACTGAAAAAGACGCTTTCGTTAGCGCAAGAAATATAACAATTAAGGTAAAATTCCCGAAATATCCCTATGTTGACTGGTTAACTAGAAGAGAACGGTACAGTAAATATTCATCAAGTCCCGGTTATTCTGACAAGTAGGTCGGTTTTGGAATTTAAATTCTAACCAGCACTTAAAAAGATTTAAGGCCAAAGATGTGCATTAACTTTATCGTACAAACTATCAAGTTTTCGCTATTTTTTTAAAAATCCAAATAAATTAAAATAAAACGAATGCCTAGGGTTTGCTAACTGAGCATACCGAGCGACGATTCGTAATTTGTCTTTCTGCTCTGATTTTCTTTTATTTATTTGCTTACTTACCGAGGTAACTAAGCAAAAGTCACAAAGGGAAATAAGAATGCAGTGGTGATTGCTGGTTTTAAATGATTGTGATTCAATAAAAAGTAATTTTCATAAAAAAATAAAATAAAAACAAAGAAAAATAAATAGTCGATGTTAAGAATAACATGGTAATGTATAAATTATTCTTTATTTTTTAATTTGATTAAAGATTATTTAAAAACGCCGTTTTTACTACCATATCCAGCAAAGGCGCATCGAAAGATTTGACATATGTGCGCATTTGGGAACGTATTTGACACCCTTCTGCTATCATTTAAAAATAATATAACAGTAAAAATTTCGTAAAATAAAACTTTCAAATGCGTATGTAGAAATAACTTTAATTAGCAAATTCGACCAATATAACGTCCAGCACTACTGCAACGTGCAGAAATGGACGTCATAATAATATCCCATGTATTTTCACCTGTATCATGCGTATCATCTCACAAAAAGGTCTAAAAACAAAATTTAGGTTGGAAGTCATGTCACCTGCTAAATGTAAGGAAATATGCAGTGCAAAGTAACACACAATAAAATGTGCTGCGGTCGTTTTGGCGTATATTCCTATCTCGAGAAGCAGTTCAAAAACCGGGAACATTAAAAATTGATGTTGGTACAACAATGATGTATAAATGGGAAAATGAGAAAAAAAATATTTCTATCACCAATCGGAGAGATGATGCTGAGGTTGATTTAAAGGTGAAGATCAAAATGAGGATATTGAAAACTCGCTCGTGTATAAGTCGTTTGTTATAGATGAAATAATAGATTATTTTGGCACAAACCTCGACGAACAAGATCAATTACCAGTATATGGAGTACAACATAGACACTAATGAGTATACAATTAGATAAACACTGATTTTTTGGAATAGAAAATGCGGTGAAATTTCGAAAAAGGAAGTTGGCGAATAATATTTCTATACAAATCTGGCCTGTTCATTTACCGATTGAGACATGAATATGCAAATAATGATTTAGATCTATATAAATGAATACTGGAATTTACTAGAATTTACTTTCGTGTTACTCTGATGCATTAAAAGGTACACTCCACTTCCTAAATACAGAAAATTAATACGAACTTCGTTTCAATTTAGAGTGCAGAGTTTAAAAAATCATTATGATCAACTAATGAAAAAACGTACATATTACTGATAGAGGAGAATAGCTTGGAGATCCGCGCATACTGGTTATTTAGATGTTACTCTAATGATGTACACGCGTCTAAACAATCTGGTAATACAAGTGGAAATAATGAAATTCAGGTGATAGAGGAAAAGTTGGCTGAAGCTTTTGTATTCCCGACTTTATAATTATTTAAAATTTATACGTTGCAGTTTCTTAATTTTAATTTTGTAATACACCATGATTATGAGATTGTATTCTCGAAACGTGTCGGTGATTAATTTTAATATATATATATATATATATTTTTCCAATAGAATTTGATTTTATGTTTGTTCAAATTCGGATTATCGGAAAGAGTCATGAATGATGAAGTATCTGGAAAAATGATGCATTTTAGTTTAGCAATGTTTCTACCAAATCTTATTAATCGATGATAATGGTATACCAAAATTTAGAAAATGAAACAATATTTATATTTACCAGTCACGATGATTATATTGAAAATTATTAAATAAATTAAATACACTATCGAATTATCTTTTACATTAATATGTAAGAAAATCTCGAAAAACTTAAAAATTACTGTAAACGTCTGATGAATCAAAGTTCTCCTACATATAATGAATAAGTTAAATGGAAAAATGGCGTAAGTAATTGAAAAAATAAATTTCTATGGATACAATTGGTAATCTGTATGGAGAACTAAAGAAATGTATTCAAAAAGTGAACGATAATTACCAACTTCATCAATCTGTCTTATACCTAATATAGTCTCTTATATTTTTCACTTGCGTGATTAGCGCTTTGAAATTTTATTCAGAGCTCGTGATTGAGGTCAACGTTAACGCCGCCTTCTAATACACCAAATTTGTCCTTAACACCTTACCCATTTTTCAATGACATTTTAAAGACCGAAAATTTTCGTACACCTTTAGTATTTCACTGTGCATTTCAGGTGTTTGTCTGTGTATTTAAAATAAGATTAAGCATTCTAAAGGTAGCACGGTAACCTGGTGGTTAAGGTGCTTGGCTACCACATCAGAGTATCGTAGGATTTCGGGAGCTGTCTCGTTCCAGATTCAAGTCGCTCCCAGATGTATATATCTAAGCTGAAATTGAATTGATTACAGAGAAATCTGGAAAAGAAAATATAGACAAGTGAAAAGAACTGGCCTTCTCCTCTCATTAGTGCCATTGAGCTTAAACTTAACTTCACAATCCATGACACCTTATGAAGAATATAATATAAGATATACTTTACCTTACTTTAACCTTAAACGTTCTAAATGTTTATACCCATTTACTCTCTTTTCCATTGTTGTCAATATTTAAATATTAGAACTTCTTCGATTTTTCCAATAAATTTTTTCGATAAAAATTCAGAAACCTGTATTTCTGTTTTCCCTCTGCAGGATCACTAGAGCTGTTGTTGCTAATTCTCTTAGACTATCATTAATCGGGTTGCAGAATAAGGTTTCTCATGGACCAGTAAGATATTTTTACTGCAGTTCGATTTGATACGAATGTATCTTATGCCTGGCAAGGTCATTTCACAAAATGCGTTCTTCGGGCAAACATATTACTACGCTTATACCATCATCGCGAATAACAATTTGAATTATTCTTGCTTTTAGGAATTATCACACTTTATACACCAGACGGAAGACACATCCATCATATGGTTTAATTTTTTTTTGAAAACTTCTTCCTGAACGTTATTTTAACACTTTTTTCAGCATCATATTTCACTGTTTCATTTATTTTACATTTACTACGCCTGTTCTTTGTGCTATTCATCACATAAGGAACAATATAAATTTAAATCCATACTGTATTTCATTGACTCGATTCAAAATGCGTTTGCGATCCATTATTGTAGGAATTTTTTTAGCTTTTCCTTAAATTCTGTTTATTCATTCGGTCGACAAAAATTTGAAATTGAAGAAATTTCATCTTTTCAGATTTTAGGAAATGGTTTATTGTGGTTAGAAGTTGAGCTGACCAGACGATAATTATCTGTGTACAGTTTTGTACAGATTTATACAGATTTATACAGATTTATACAGTTTTATACAGATTTATACAGATTTATACAGATTTATACAGATTTATACAGTTTTATACAGATTTATACAGTTTTATACAGTTTTATACAGATTTATACAGTTTTATACAGATTTATACAGATTTATACAGATTTATACAGTTTTATACAGATTTATACAGATTTATACAGTTTTATACAGTTTTATACAGTTTTCAGATTATCCGTTACACAACATTAAGTAAACTCCAGTAATGCATCAAATTTTCAAAATTTTCCGAATTTGATATTGCATTTTCATTTAGATTTCTTAAAATATGTTCAGTTTCCTATAAGTGTACGTAAATTTTGGCGCAATTTACCGGTTTATTCTTTTTCCTATCGGTCTCACCGTTGAAACTGGTTTCGCTCGGTTTCGATTCTATTCGTATCGAATTTTGATCAAACATCTTTGCTCCAATTTAGTTTTTCAAAAAATTTTCTATTCTCATTTTTATATACACGAACTCGCACTGTCAAT
Source organism: Icerya purchasi (assembly GCA_039619475.1). Classification (NCBI taxonomy): domain Eukaryota; kingdom Metazoa; phylum Arthropoda; class Insecta; order Hemiptera; family Monophlebidae; genus Icerya; species Icerya purchasi. The sequence goes on from CM077116.1 coordinate 418,257,352, forward strand.
CAAGAAAGGCAACTAATATCTCACCCATATATCCTAAAACACCTGCTTCGTGATGTAGTTTAACGGATAGAGCGCACTTACCCCCGTCTAATTTTTGTTTCTTTGAAGTAAACTGCTCAGATATCGCGCAATATTCCGATTACGGCGTTAAACTTTCCTAAATTATGTATGGCGGCTGTCTCGGAGCTCTTATAACGGGCCTTAGTTTCTCTCAAACAAACTGTCGAACTCGTTATTCAACTAAATATCAGTGACACGTTCTCGTGTTCCCGCAAGCTACAAATTTACCCCCCCCCCCCCCCATGCAACTCTAACTAGAGTCGCTGTTACGTACAGTATTCATCTGGATACAATTAAGATGATCACCAGAGATTCTAAATGCCGCTTTATTAAATGGACGCTGTTGTATATACTTATCGAAATCTCCAAAATACACCAAAATTTTACAGAACGTTTTTTAATACTAGTATTTTTTATTTTTTTCGTAGATATATTTTAGCATCTAAGAGAGATTTATTGTTTTTTCGATATTTTGTAGTTTTTTATTTTCGATCGTAAGTACAGAGATATCCCTAGATCAAATTTTTTTCGAATTTCTAATATGTAACTCGTTCGCAGCCAAACCTGCTTATTTTGACCTTTGTTTTTGAAATATTTATTTTTCATCTTTTTTATTATATATGTATATATATATATCTCTTTTCGTTAGATCTTCAAGCGTCTCTCGTAATATTCTTATCCTATTAGATTTCTAGAGCGTGCTGCAGTTTCTAATCTACCGATTACGTAATCCTTCTTATACGTCATTGGTTCAAGATTTCTTCGTTTTCTCATTTAATTCAGATTGATTTCTTACGGATTCCTGGTCTCACTTCGGAATCGAAGAAAATGAGTTACTTTACTCATTAGCTCGGCTATTTCCTGCTTCCTTCGGCAGGTTTCTTACTACATTTTCATCCATCAATATTATTCTTTTGTCTACTGCTACTCATTAAAAAATAGTGGTTCAACTGTTACTGCCCCTCATTCTCTAACTCGGATTTTTTTTACTTGCCCATTCAACCGTCCCTTCCTCTGTATTCCTGGTTTCTTGACTTCTCTTTTATGCATTAATATAGTATCTTAGCAATATGCCGCCTGCACTTTAAATACAGTTTGCTTCCTTCGTCGCTTTTCCTGTTCTCTCTCGCACCATCTCCGTATTGTCCTCTACATTCCTCCAACGGTCACTTTATATTTATAAATGAAACTATCTTCTTTCTACTCTGTTCTGTTATAAAACAGTGTTCGCACTCCTTATAACGCTTCGTTTATTCTTTTCCTTCCTTCTCCTTTTATCATTCAAGTGCTTGATACATTCTTGTTGAATATTTCACGTCTCGTGATTTTCTTTTTTCTCCTGTTCCCAATCCTTAGACCAGTTTCGATTTCCCGTTAAAAACCCGATGATTTAATGTATAGACAGCCTTGTATTTACTTTATTTTCCTTCACAGTGAAGCGGAATTTTCCCGTGCTAGACCACATAAGACAATTAATATATAAGAGTACTTTTTTTTAAAATATTGCATGATTTTAACGGGGCTTCGTTAATTTTAGCTTAAATGAAATTTGGGCCAATTTCAATTAAAGCCGGTTAAAGGTGAAAAAAATAAAACAGTCGTAATGCTAAAAACATTAGTCGAGAATGAAAAATTGCGTAATAATATGATTTCGCGGAGGAAGGATTCATCTTGACTTTTTTTCACCGGAGGAAATTGCGCGATGGTAGTAATTTTACATGTCAGACACGGTTTAGATAGGATCCTGCTTCGAAGTTTAGAGTGACGGCAACAGGATGCATAAACTAGAACTCGTTTTACATGTAATCGATAACCGTTATCGTACCTGCGTTTAATTATCTGTCAAGATAACGACATCACTAAAGCGCCGCGCAAAACTTCTGTCAAAGATAATCAGTCTGCCTCCTAGAAGCCCCGCCATAATTAATTTCTCCGGCTACACGCTGATTTCAACTACTCGAACTGCCGTTTCTGAACAGATCGAGTCGGTTCACTTGAAATGGCCGCTGCACAAAGCTCAGTTCGCTGTGAAAAAATAACAGCGATTTAAAATAGTGAAAACGAAGATTTTAAGGCGCCTACTTCAACGCTGAATTTATAGAAACCGAGCAGACCGCTTTAATATAAATTTACCTATAATTCAGGCTAAGAGACGTTTTCACACCTTCCGCTCGATACTTTCGGCAAACCTTTCGCCGATAATATTTCTATTCAGTTTTTTTTTTGAATTTTTCATGTTTACCGATAAATAGCTTCGACGACACTTTGCATTTCTCGTTTCTTACCGGCCGCCATCTTAAATTGTTTTTAAACGTATTTACATTTTTCCACAAAGCTTTTCAATTTTCAGATTGCTTTTTGTAAGATTAAGCTATTCGCACATATATTTCTTTACAGTTGTTCTTTTTTCTTTTTTCTTTTCAGTTCCGTTTAAATATTAAACCTAATTCCAGCTTTAAGTTTTAGCGATAACAGGTATACATGATTTAATACTGGTACGGCGGTAAGATGGTATTTAGTTTTAGTTTTTCACAGATAACAAAAAAAGAGGGTTATTATTTTAACCTCGAAATGAGCCGGCTACCTTGGCGCAGTAGGTTAGGCAGTGGTGTTTCGTCCACGTAGAACTCCGGGTTCGATTCACACTACCGTATTTTGACGCTATCAAAAATTCCACTTGCTCTAGGTTAACATGTTCGTAGTCGACGAGCCCGATATATATATGTATATAACAATAAAAATAGATAAATAAATAACCTTGAAATGCAAAGAAGGATCAATAATTCTTCTTCTTCTTCTTCTTCTTCTTTGATTTGTAACCGTGCCCTATCCTGTTACTTGGGCCAGAGGCACGGAAGAAAAGGTATTATATTAGATTAAAGGTAGAATGTTTGTATTATTGAGGAAGAGGAGAAGTTTAGTTTCGGCGGGGGATGTGCGCCGCAATATGCTAGGAAGATTATTAGGAAGGCCAGCAAGCTGGCGTTGGAAAGTAGTAAGTTGTGCAGGAAGTTAGGATGTGGACGATGGTGAGTATTATAGAATCAATATTTATTTTTTATTAATAATGAAACTTTTTTTAAACTTAATAGCAATTGAAATTTTCATAGGGTATTAACCGAAATTCGACAAAGTGAGAAACGGAGGTTGACATCTTCATTATTTGTCCCCGGTCACAGTACAAGCGTTTAATACATATTTCAGTTGTTTACCATTAAGTTACGCTAATATTATTCGGCATGTACAAAATAGTCTTTCATTTAATTAATTGTTTAGCGAAAAAAAAATTAGGAAAACAATTGACTAAATTAAATTTTGAAATAATCCTTGTTCTCGGCGCGAGCGACTTCCGAGGAATTTGCGTAGCCGGTTTTTTCAGTTTCGCGTTCGTATATATAATTTTCTTACCTTTTTAAATTCTATTCGACATAAAGGTAAAAACCCTAAAATTAGCGCGCAATTTACTCACAATATGAAGTTTTCCTCCAAAACTAAACCAGTTTGCATTTTTCGAACAAAATTAATTTAAGAACTGTGAAAGGGACCTTGTTGGTTTAACTAAACGGGTTTTCCTTGAAAATAGTTTTTTTCCATTAAAATTTGCGTACATTATCCAATTGTTGATCGACTTGATGCAAAAAAAAAAATTTCCACAGCATCCTGCGCATTGGAAAAAAATCTTTTTTTACGGACCATTGACAATTTACAAATGATGATATTTCTGTATACTTTTGAAATTAAAAGAAGGAAGTGAAATAAAATAACGATAAAAAGAAAATCGATGAGACTCTATCAGGGAGCCGGAAGAAGGAAGAATAAGTAAACAAAAAATGACTCTGGCTTCAATAATTATGTTACCTTTAAAGAATAAAATCATCAAGGCCTTATTAGGCAAATCAAAATAGTTTCGCCGTCGTGCTCTCACAGTGCAATAGAGAAGCGGAATTTCTTTGCATTTTTGCTTGTAAATAGTGTATCGCCCCGTAAAGGATTATTTATTGCTTTAATTTTGACACGAACAGAGGTAGAAATAATACAGAAATTATAAGCAAAAACGATAGAAGGTATTGAAAATGAGAAGACAAAAGCGGCATTAAAGCAGGAATATTAGTAAAAAAGCGTTTAAAAGTCTGACGATTAGAATTCACTTGGTTATTATTGGAAGAGTGAAAAGTATGGAAAATTCAGAAGTGCATAATGGTAGAGTGTGATGATGTAAACAAACGAGAACGGAGCGGATATGAAGCGCCACAGAGAGTTAAAGTAAATGAAGAATCAAAAAAAAAAAAAAAAAAAACTGAATAAGAAATTAGAGAAAAAAAGTCAATTAAAAGCCAAGCAAGTCGTAAGAGTCGGACGAAAATTTTGAACAAGTCGTTAACAGGGCATATTTTTCTCAATACAGACCGTTCGGAGTTGCACTGTAGTTTAATACTTTTTCATTTCGCTGAATACTAGCAAGGCTCGCATTCGGAGAAATTTAGGAATGGATAAGAAAGTTGGTGAAAAGATTATTAATGCTTGTCGAAAAATGATTTCCGATCTGCTGCAGTATTTTACGAGGCGGTCCGATTAAAAAAAAAACAAAAAAAAACCGAACTCTTCGCGAGTCACCTTTAAAAGGAAAGCTACAACGTCCTCTTTTCAAAAATCATACGCAGAGTCTATAGCGGTTCCCTAACTACGGTCCATTGAATGCGGGGTCATATTGAAGAAGTTTTGCGACGCGTTTATTAAAAAAAAAGAAATATTACAAAAAATTACTAACGATGGCTTATTAGCTAAAGGAGGGTTGTAGTTTTCACATAAGACGGAACTGCATGTGATAGCTTGCATAGTTGACTCAAACGGCAAAAATTTCCATTTCGTTTTGATCATATATTCCTAGTAACGGTCAGCAATGAACGTAAGCCATCGAAACAGGTGCCCTTCTAAGAGGATGATGCAAATTAACGGGGATATTCTGAAATTAACTGGAGAGTTCGTTAGGATGGAAGTCTTGCGAAAGGTACGGTTTAAGAAACGGATGGACGTGACTGTCTAATTCAGGAGCCACCATGGTTTTGGTATAGGCTTTACTTTTTATCTTGATTCTGTTGCACAAAAAAATTGCGTGTGTCGGATAAAAGTTTAGCTAAGAACGTCGTATGCAAAGCCGAACATTAGACACGTCATAGGCACTGTGCGACCAGGTCTGTGCGTTCATTCCTCGAGACGCCCGCTTAAAAGAAACTAGTTTAATTTTTTCTTCGCCCGTTGAAGTTGAAACAAGATGAAAATATTCCAACTGTCATTGGAGCTTTGTGGATAACTAGTCTACAACAGGCGAATGGAATGCAAGCGATCAGTAAGAAATAAAATACCTTCGGGTCCCAATTTTGATTTCAAATAAGCTCGGAAAAGAACAGAGAACTGCATACATTTCAGCATCCGAAACAGAGTCATTATTCGCTCATACGCTGGCTGCATTTCAAGCTACCTCGAACGCGGTTGCTAAAATTATATGCCATGAATCTATGCTTTGGAATAGATGCGGTATTCATCAACCAATGTCCTTCATCGCAGTGATGCAGACGAATTACCGTTGAAGGTGTTGTTATAATGGCAGTTATCAGGAAAAATGGCGTGCAAGTAGATAATTTTATAATTTGAACTTGGGCTTATACTGTGCCGAAAGAAAATGGTATTAATTTATGGCAGAGAATCGTTTCGGGGTCTACAATTATACCGTTATGATATTGAGCAGACCATGAACTATCGGTAGAGTGGAATTGTTTGCTATACGATCAACAATGCTGTAATATTATCCAAGGAATATGCAACTTTGGATAAAACGAAAAGCAGTACTGTACATGAAACCGCCACATAATTTCAGTATAGAATCACTTACGAAAGACTACGGAACTTGTCAATTTTAATAACATTTTCTTGATCATTCATATTCGTCAAATAGCGAGTGGTCGAGTAAAACGATTTTTATAAAGGAGGCGATTGCTCAGACTAACCTTAATAATACTTATAGAGGGTTTATTAAAGAGACTGCTTTTATTTGATAATGGGATTAAAGTTGACAAAGTAAGTTTCTCGCAGTGACATTTGGCAGTTCCAAACTAATCGCTGTGTAGCGCTGCAGAAATATGCAAAGGTTGTAATAAACGCAGTTCAGGAAGTGATTTCTTCGGGTGCTAGTCTGTTCTGAGTCGAGTTTGTCGAAAAGGCAAAACGCCAGCTCGTAGAATTAAACAGCTAAACGCGTTAATATCGGTCAGTTAAATTAATTCAATTTGACTTTGCAAACTGGCATCGGAAACTACCCGGCCAACCACTTTTGTAATTAATTATATCCATTGCTTTAACTATGTCTCTGTTACTGCTATCCTATATTACTATTATTTTTACCACCATAGTCATCTATGTTGAAATCATTACTCTTACTATTATTATTATTATTATTATTATTATTATTATTATTAATAATAATAATAATAATAATAATAATTAGCATTATTATTACGGCTATTATCTTTATTTCATTAATACATTTTTCCTCGAAAACTTCTACGCAAATTTTACCTACACACATACATTGTGTCTATTGTGTTTATTATTCGTAGCGAATAATTTAAACCGCAAATAGCATTTGTAACAATTGTATTAGTGAAAATGAGTCTATGAATAATCTATTTCCTACACCGGGACAATCGGGTACATTAAATGTCAAAGTTCAGAATGGACCCAATGGCCGTAAAAGTGGATACGAACATAATATCAGATGGACGTTAAATTTCTAATTCTCGCGTATAATAATTTCAATAATTGCCAGCAGCGCATCATTTCAATATAATTTATTAATCTATTAATAATTGAAATGGAGGTTGTTATTTCGGGAACGCAATTCGTCAAGGCGTATTTCTGAGCTACTATTTGATTTTCTAGGTCCATACCTCGATTGACTTTCCCCCGTTTCTCTTCGAAACTAGTAGTATTATTACTATTATTATTACTAGTTATTATAATGCTCGAGAGTGTTAGATTTGATATCATGTGCCGACGAAAGTCAATCCATCACCGTTGATGCCATTATTTTCCCACTTTGCCAGTTCACCTTATAACGAGGAAGTATGCTGAAAATAATTAGGAAGTGTACGTGTGCCGATTGTAAAACAGCTCTTTCTAAAATTGGAACGGACAACTTGTGATGATAAGTTTCTAGGTTATTGAAAACCGTATAAATTACGGTATGATCCACTAACGGTCAGCTAAAACTCAGAATTCCTTTTATATGAGGTTTCTCCTTTCCGGTTGAACCTTCATAATCGATAATTATTAGAGCCGCTTAAGAAACAAACGACTATACTACTAGTGACAGCGATAACAAATTTTTTTTAACAGAATGATACATATATTAGAAAAATGTCATTAAATTTGTGACCGCGAAACTTAAAAAAGCCTCGCCTATATATAGTTTCCTATGCTTGCAATCAGTTTGTAATGTTTGTTCATCGATTATAGGTAACATTTAAAAATCATAAAACATTCTTCCACAAGGATCATAAAAAAACCATCATCGAAGGTTCTGTCTTCCCAAAACGAGGTCGGAGCAATTAAATTTTGTTTATATATAAATATGTGTACAGTGAAGAGCTAGATTTTCTCTCGACAAAAACTATTGAAACAAATGAAACTAAGGAAATGCAGTGTTTCTACAAGTCGCGGTATGAGACAATTCTACGAATATACAATTGTCACACCTCGTATATTTCATTCGAAAAAGTTAAAAAAGAAGGGAAAAAAATCGGCGTAACTGACGCACAAATTCAGCGGTAACCAGAAAACAAAAAAACTAATTTTTACCAAAATTTAAAAAGGCCAAAACGACTAGATATCTTGACTGCCACGCTTGACGACAGGAAACGGAAAGAGAACAATATATCCTATACTAACTCTCACCGAATAATCCTATAACAATTTTTTTTTTTTTAATATATATATATATATATGGTCCATGTGCTGTGTGTAATTGCCGAGATTATTATGGATCAGTGCGAGTGTAGAAATATTTTACTACGTTAGTCGCTCTAGTACAGTGTAGCATATTGCGGACCTGTTTCGGTTCGTTTGACAATGCAACCCCGACGGTAAGTTTGAGATTCCCGCAGGCAGGCAGTGATCTAGAATGTGCTTAGCAGTTAGTGGAAGGAGGAATTGCATATGGAACAGGCAGACGGAGGAGATATTTCTTCCAGCAAATAGTGGTGGGATATTACTGTGTGCTCTATGCGGAGTCTAGCCAATGCTGTAAACTCTCTGCGGGACATGGATATCGGTTGCCAACAAAGTCAGTGTTCACCTTGGTGGATCGCTGCCATGATGTGGACCACTGTCTCTACCTTTTGACTGCATTGATCCTGGAACCCTCAACGCGTTTCGTGCTGCATACACTCGCAGTTCACACTGCTACGTGACGATTTCGCCATTTAGGTAGAGACCGCGTTAAAGAACTTTGTTCTAGGAAACTGAAATACCGTTATTATTTCTCCCTTTCTCGTTTGGTTCCCGTGTGAATGATTAAAGTAGCAGCTTGTGCATTAGGGCATGTTTTATAGAAAACGCAAATATATAGGAAGGAAAGCACGTATAAAAGTTTTGTTATGACATCGGTAAAAATCCGGAGAATATACAAATAACACTTTGAAATTGTTTAATGCGTTCTCTTAAAAATTCGATCATTATACGAATCGTAACGATATTTAAATTAGATTTGAATATAGGAAAAATGAATAATTCGAACGTTTCGAGTGATATTAGCTGTAATTTGTAGAAATCGTAAATTACAAAAAAAAAAAAAAAGGGAAATTTAAGACGGAAGGAAATTCCTTGAACTTTTTCTTCGTTCCAGAAAGCCAGTGTGCAGATCGCGGTCGTAGTGCAGCTTATGCAAATTCTGGCGAGGATTCTTTGCTTGTTTCACTTTTTCGCAGTTTCAATACGAAATTGGCGATTTACACCTGGCGCGCTTTCTTTCAAGTAGGTTTACGCGAGCGTAGCTGTTGAAATTGTCGGTGAAATGCTGTTTCTGTATACGTCGAATTAATCATTCGTTCGAGAAAAACTCTTTGTACACTTTCTTCAACGACCGTTCACAAAGCCGAGGCTATACCATTAATTAATACGTTATGTTTGCTTTATTTGTTACCATTCCATTTTCCTGTAATATTTGGTAACATGTAGCGGTCGAAATGCACCAGTTACGTGTATTGACCGACATTATGCCAACGGTGATAATTGACGCGTTAGACTACGACAACATGCGCGGAATTGTGCACAGCGGTAATCACGAAAGCGGGATCTAACACGCATTGGAACGACTAAAAGTGTTTCTTGGGGAAGTTGACAAAAAATCAAAAAAGACCATTTAGTAATAAAGACAATAAAAACGAGCCCGACTCTTGTGTGTTTAACAAAGTGTTATGACTCAAAATTACTGATGTTGAAGTCAACATCGTAACAGAAGCTGGAAACGTTTGAACTTTTACAGAAAAATGCTAATTCGTTAGTAATCAGATGGTTTTGCGCCGGGACGAAAAAAAAAAAAAAAAAAATGCTGAGAATTTTGTAGGTTAAGCAAATTTCTTAATACGGAAAGAATTGGAAGTAAAGGCTGAAGATAAACAACGTCAATAATAAAATAAAGGTGTTTAATAATCCGACGAGATGGATTAGGAAAAATCATAAAGTCTACTTTATTTAGAGCTTTAACGGTCTTATCAATGCCAGGATTATTTAAAACAACGGAATAATAAATGAAGGCAAATGGTTATGCGATATGCATGACTGGTCATGACGTCCAAAAACGGACAACTAAAGAATGGCATTGACTAAGTGTCAAGATAGGGTATTTTTCAAAACTGGACGAATTTCATGAAAATCCAATTTGACCGCACAATAGTGACAAATTCAATTTTAAGAAATTCCGTTGTTGAAAGGAACTCGATCAGTACATAGAAAATCCCAAACAAAAAAACAAACAAAAACGAATATTATAGGAATCCTAATATAGTGTTGCTTTGAAGTTCTTCCCAATCATTGTTAATATTTCATAATCATTCTTACATATTGCATTCTTTATGCCACTGTAATCAAAGTCCGTTTATCGTTTTTTCTTTTTTTTTTTTTTTCTTTTTAACTTGTGGTTAAGGCGCTTGGTTACCAAACCAAAGTTCACCGGTTCGAGACTTGTCTGGTTCCGGATCAAAGTCGCTCCCGGGTTTACCGAGCCTGAAATAATTCAGTACCAGAAAAATCTGGGAAAGTAAAAACGGCCGAGAGAAAGGAACTGGCCCAGTATTCTCATCAGATCCATATTAGGCTTAATGCATTATGAAAAGCTAAATGGCACAATCCATGATAGCTTATCAAGAGTATATGACTTACTTTACTTTTACATCATCCGAGTGATGATAATCAGAATTCTTATCACATTTTTTTCGAATGTTCCGCTCTTTCCTTCCTTATATAGCCGTAATTCCTTAAATTTAATACTCATAATATGCATTCCTTCATTTATAGCGCCTTCTGCATTTCCTCTTTTTGATTCTTTCATTGATATTCCATTCGCGTACGAATTAAAATAATTTATCGTTATTTTTCTCGAACACTAATCGGCGAACTTTCGTCTAGCACAAAAACGCAACAAAAAGTTAAATTTGAAAGCGGCCGCGATGATCCTAATATCTCGGAGACATGTATAGATTATTTTTCCAGCGGTTCGTCTATCACCGGATTTATATAGTAGCGGAGGTACTTTCTAAAATAATATTCCGTTAAATATTTATTGTCTCCCCCCGCCCGCCCGCACGAGGAAGATGAATTATCAAATAATGAAAATAAAGTGATCCCAGTTCCTTTAACGATGATAAAATTCAAGCAAATACCATTAACATGGTTAAAGAGTTCTGCAAGCTTATTAGGCCAAGTATGCATCCGTGCACGAATATAAAACTTTGTAAGTCTATTTCTCAAACAACAGTTTAGCCGAAACGAAAATTTCGCATTATTTGTAAAAAGTGGGAAAATGATGCAGGCGTATGAAAGGGGGAAGATCGAGGATCCACTGACTTTCGCTGGGGCGAGTAAGATATTACGTACTATAGACGCGAGCCGACGACAAGAATACTATAAGGGAACAACGTTTCTGCAGTGCGATCAGAGGCGGACGCTTTCGAACCCTGCTGTGTGAAGGAATTGAACATGAAAATTCCGCTTTTCATTTGAAAACTTGTCATAAGCGGAATTTTCCGCGATTTGTTCGATATCTTTCTGTTCACCACCATCCGCAGCGTTCGAGCAGCACGTTTAAGGCGGAAAATACGGGGAAAAAAAATTAACCGTTTCGGAAAAAAGGATGAAAAGTTCTGGCTGAACGGAAACGCATTGCTGGAAAGTTGGCCGCAGACTTGTTCGAATGGAAAATTAAAATTTTTCTACCTGCTAACGCAGCGCTAAGAAAATCCGACCGGTGCTAGACGCACGTTCGACTGACATGTCTCGGCGGCTGTCGCGAAATCTCAGACGCACGCCGCTGCAATGCTAATGCGAATAGACGGAAATGCAAAGCGCAAAGGCAGTAACAATCATGGGCTTCCGGTGGAAAGAGCGACTTGCAAACGGCTAGACTGACGATTGCTTAACCGCGATCAGCGGCGGGTTCGTGAAACTGCTCGGCTTTCGAAGAGAATTCTTTTAAAAATGACACACGCGGGAGTAGACGTATGCGCACTCGAAATTAATGTACCCGGAAGTTTCAGCAGCAGCTAGTTCGGATGGCGGAACCGAGAGATAAATTCGCGTTAAGCAAATAAAATTATTGCTCGCTTCGCGAATGATCCGTCTTGATATAAAGTAGTGGAATAAAAACAGGAACAAAAAGGGAATTAAAAAATAGAAATGCTTCTAAGATAAATTGCTGCACAATCCAGGGAGGAATTTGCGTAAGTAGAATTTGAATAATGCTGATTATAGAAGAAGAAGACGCGGGCCACGGCCACTCTTCTACGCGCTGAGCATACAGTGTCTCGCCGAACCGTAACCGCGAAGTACTTTACGGCCGAATAATTTCGCATTTGCCGCGTAAATGCGAAATTAGAATTTTTCAAACGGACCAGCGACGAGTTAAATTGTATCACAGCGGCGCGCGCCGATCATCATAAACTCATTTCGATAACGGCCGTCGTTTCCAAATTCTTTATTTCCCGGTCGTCGATTAGTTTCGTTTCCTTTTCTGCTCCCACCAAAAAATCATCCGAGATAGTATAGTAGTTGCGAGAATTTTAGAAAAGCTACCAAAAACACTTCCATAAATGATGGTGTGCAGTTTCCACCCGATGATCGGAAAATGCGAGTTACTGTAGACCAACTTACAGAAACAGGGTCGCAATCGCGACAAATAACGGTCAAAAAATCTTAAAAGCAGTAAAAATGCTCGAGCATTATGTAGGACATTTACGGAATCATCTAAAGTTGTCGATTATTCACCGTACAAAGAGCAATTTGTACTGAAAAGCCACGCTGATCCGTAGAAATTAAATTCCACAAATCCGTTCTTCCAGATTTTGTTTCCATTTACAGACTCCGTTTTCCTGTTTCGCCTAGCGTACGACTACCTACACAGTGTTCGAAGTGTTTCCTTTTTGGGCATATTTCCAAATACTGTCGTAGCTCTTCGAATATATGACCTCACTGTGCCTCCAAACATCCTTTATCAGACTGCAGTAATCTTCAAGAGCCCCCTCTTTGCCGGAATTGTAAAGGCTCTCATTGTGCTTATAATCGTACGTGCCCGGAATGGGTGAAACAAAAGGAAATTAAGCGCATTATGGCATTCGAAAACATCTCTTTCCATGAGGCATCTAATTTTAAAAATAGTAATTTAGTCTCCCAGGCTTTCTCATATGCCGACCGTGCTTCATTGCCTGCTTCCTGTCCTAATGTATCTTCTAAGTCCTCTCATACAGTTCCTAAATCTATTCCGCGGCCTAAATCCCCAACTTTTCATAAACGTCCTAATTTTAAATCTTATACTAAACCTTCCCCACAGTTTCCTGCCCTTCCTTCTAACCGCCTTCCGTCGCCCTCTAATGGTTGAGCTTTTAATAGTTCTTCTTCTACTAGTAATTCCACCTCCATTAATAGTAATTCCTTAGCTCATGACGCTTCCAGTTCTACTTCCGCTTCTACTTCCAAAGTTCCTTCATCTACTGTTCTTCCTACAGCAAATTTTATAGCTGAAGCGATTTTAGATCTTCTTGCGTCCAATAACATTGATTTTTCTCCTTCCCTTGTTGACTCCCTACCTCTCTTTTTATCTAACTACATTCACCTTAATTAGTCTTTCTTCTCACTTTCGTTATAAAGTGAAAGTGAATGCAACCGGGGCTAGCCTTTTCTTTCCCATTTCGTTTTTTCTCTGCTTTTTCTGTCTTTATTTCTTTCCATTTTCTGTTTTCTCCCTATTCTCTTTTTATGATCACTATTATTATTACTATCAATATTTCCTTTCATATTAATTTCCTCCTTTTCCAGATTTTAAGACTCCTGAATGTATTGCCCAGAGGCGGACAAGCAGCAGTTGCTTTTTTTACATTTCAATGTACTGACGCTGCTGTGACTAAAATCACTGCCGGCTCAGATATATTGGTTTTATTCGTATCATGATGCATTGTACTCTTGTCTTTTGCCGGATTTTAAGATACTTGGGTGTAATGCCCAGAGGCAGACATGTAGTAATTTATTTTTTCACATTTCAATGTACTGACGCTGCTGTGACTAAAATCACTGCCGGGCTCAGATATATTGGTTTTATTTGTGTCGTTCTGCATTGTACTCTTGTCTTAATATTTTTGAGACCGCAGCACTTTGACACTGTTTTACGCTATTGTAATTTACATTATATTCTCGAAAAGTTGAGACAATTATCGAGAATCATAGCGACTACAAATTTCGCTCTTTTATGCAACTTAGCTGCAATGGGCTCCGAATCATTTTGTCCGTTGCCTCTAAAATTCTGTTCCTTACTTTTCATTTTTTCTTTTATTTATTCCAGTCTAGCATCCATCGCCGTCCTTTTTTCATCAACAGTCTATTTTTGTTTAATTGTTTTTATTTGTTCCTTCCCTTTTCTTATTAACTTTCCTCTCATCTTGCTAGCCCCAATTTTCCTCCATCCATTAAAGTTTCTTTCCTTCTGTCTTTTTTTTCTATATTGTAATTATTTTTTTTCTACTCTACCTTGCTGTTTTTCTTCTGGCACTCTCTTCGTCTCTCTTCCTTTTCCGCCCCCTCTATCTTTTTATTTTTTCTTTATTTCTTTTTCCTTTCCCTACTCAAGTCTTTTCCTTTTATAATTTACTATGCCGGGTACTTTTAATATTTTACAGTGGAACTGTCGCAGCCTTAGAGCCAACAAAAATGCATTAGAGGGTCTGTTAGACATTCATAGTAGTAACGTTGCTCTCATTTCGGAAACGTGGCTACGGTCGGATATGAATATTAATTTTCGTGGGTATAAGATAATCAGATGCGATCGTGACGATGGTTATGGTGGATCTGCTATTCTTATTAGGAACGGCATTCTATTTAAATCTCATGATGTTTCCTTTAATTCCCCTTCTAGTCCTAATCAGCCTAATATTGTACACATTTCCATTCCTTCCAATGCAGCTCGTCCGCTTAATATTATTTCTATTTATGTTCCCCCTAGTTGCGACCTTCGTCATTTCCCTCTCGTTTCTTTCCTCAGGTCTATCCCGCATCCGTTCATCATTGGGGGTGACTGGAATGCTCGGTCGCCCTCATGGGGCTGCTCAAACCATAACAACAACGGTACTATTCTTGAAAATCTTGTTCTTTCTAATGATTTAGTCCTTCTTAATGATCTCTCTCCTACCTATTACAAGAGCGCATCTAGTTATAGTACTCTCGATTTAACTTTCTCATCTCCTTCTATTGGTTTTGATTACAATTGGTCAACTCTCATGGGCTCCTATGGTAGTGATCATATTCCTATTCTAATTACTCCCTTCTCCTTGCTTTAAACCTCTCAATTACCTTCGATGGAACCTATCGAAAACTAATTGGGCTCTGTTCCACTCCTTAGTTGATTCTACGCTTCCTAAACTTCTAGATGGCTCTGATCCTGTACTCCATTACCACCTATTCTTAAATTCGATTAAAAATGCTCTATCGCTGTCTTCTCCTTCCCGTAAACCGTCATCGTCAGGCCATCGTGGATCAGCATCGTCCCTCTGGTGGAACGAAGAATGCAATGCCGCTTTCGATCATAGTCGCACTACATTTAGAATTTTCCGATCGAATCCTACACGCGAAAACTTTCTTGCCCACAAAAGGGCCAATGCAAGGGCTAGGTTTATTCTAAAATCGTCTAAGAAATCCTCTTGGAAAAATTTCTGTTCATCTTTTTCGAGAACTACTCCTCTCAATCATATCTGGAAAATGGCCAGAGCTTTCAAATTCCCTTCTTCTGAACGTCCTTCTATCCATACTATTTCCTCCGACAGTTTGTTTTCTTTTCTTGATGCTGTTGCTCCTGCTTATGTTCCTAACGTTGATGAATCCTGCCCGTTTCCTGTTACGGAAAATCCTAATTCTCATTCTCTTTCCTCTGCGTTTAATATTAATGAATTAAAATCCATTCTCAAAAAATCTTCCAGCCCCACTCCAGGGCGTGATGGTATTCCCTTCATTGTCCTAAAAAAGTTATCCGATCTTGCTCTCCGAACACTTCTTTGTATATTCAACTCCTTTTTGTCCAGAGGAGTCACACCTCCTGCCTGGAACACCTTTATTATCATTCCTATCCCTAAGAAAAACTCCTCTCTTCGTCCGATCTCCCTAGCATCGTGTCTCAGAAAACTGTTTGAGGGCATGCTTAACAAGCGCCTGGTCTGGTGGCTCGAACACAATAATATTTTTCCTTCTAATATGTTTGGTTTCCGTCCAGGCTTAGGTCCTGCTGACTGCGTCAGTCTGTTTGTTTCCTATATCTATAAATCTTTCATCGATAAACGGTACACTCTAGCTACTTTTATCGATGTTTCCAGTGCTTTTGATAATGTCCATCTCCCTACTCTTCGAGATAGAATGATAGCAATTAACATCCCGACGCATTTTTGTTCCCTCATTGTTAACTTGATGTTAAATCGTACTATTCTCCCGTCTTCTTCTTCGTTCGAGGTTACAAGAGTTGTTTCACGTGGTCTTCCACAAGGATCCTGCCTTAGTCCTACTCTTTTTAATATTTATACTATTTCTGTTGCTTCTCTTTCTATGAACTCCTCTTCCTTATTTTTTGCCGATGACATTCTTCTCTTTTCCTCATCCCGTGATATCGTAGAAGTTAACGAAAGTGTTAATTCGTCTCTAGCTACTTTGGAACAATCTCTTTCCTCTTTGAACCTTTCTATTTCCCCTTTAAAATCCTCTTGTATTGTCTTTTCTCTTCGTCCTTTTAATCCCGCTTTAGTCTCTGTATCCTTAAACTCCAATCTTATCCCTCGTAGGGAATGCTTCTGCTATCTCGGTGTATTTCTCAACAGTCGTCTCTCCTTTTATGAACATATTAATTTCCTTTCCTCTTCTGCCCTTAAAAGACTAAACTTACTGAAAGCTCTTTCTCCACCAAAATGGGGAGGCGATCCCTTTCTCCTTATTTCCTTGTACAATTCGATTATCCGTTCCAAATTCGACTACTGTTCCTTTATCTATGGCTCTGCCTCAAAATCACTTCTTTCCAAGCTGGATATAATTCAAAATTCTTGTATTCGTCTTTGCCTTGGTGTTCTTAGATCTTCTCGAGTACCAGCAGTTCTCGCTGAGTCTAACTCGCCTCCCCTTTTCATTCGCAGATCCTATTTAGGTTATCGTTTCTTGTGCAAACGCTTACCGTTATCATCCTCCAAACTTATTCCTTCATATCTTTCTATTCTGCAAAACTGGCGTTTTACTCCCAAGAAAATTCCTATTCTAGCCCACATTGCTTTGCGGCTAAATTCCTTTTTATCCTACACAATTTTTTATAACAATTCCGCTTACTTTTCTTTAAATTTTGCAGATCTCTCCAATCCTCCCAATGTATTCTACTTTCCTTTTTCCTCCAAATCCCTTTCCTATCCAACAGTTATACAGGAATTCCATAGTTATATCGAATCCCGTTTTCCTTCCCATATTGCTATTTTTACGGATGGTTCGAAGGGGCCTAATGGAGTTGGAGCTTCTTTCATCATTCCGAGCATTAATTTCTCTGAATCTTTTCGTCTCCCTTCCTTTTGTACTATCTTTACGGCCGAGTTAATGGCCGTCTTACGTGCCATAATCCATATTTCCTCACATCGTTCTTCTTCTAAATTTTTAATTATCTCCGACTCCATGTGTGCTCTTAAAGCTATTTCCTCTCATTTCCCCTCTCCCTCCTCTCACCTTTTCATCCTCCGTATTCGCTCTCTCATTCACACTTTCTTCTCACTTCACGCTATCCGCATTGAAATGCTCTGGGTCCCCAGTCATATGGGGATAGAGGGTAACGAAATGGCAGATTCCTTGGCTCAGATTGCTGTATCCTCCCGCTTTTTTTTCTCTAAAATTCCCGTTTCGAATTTACTCCCATTGTGCAAAAAGTTTCATGTTAGATTTTGGTCAGATTTTTACGTTTCCTCCTTTTCTAATCATCCTTCCTTTTATTTTTCCATACAACCTAATCTTCCCACGCGGCCTTGGTTTTACGATTTTCCTTCGCTTCACCGCTCCGTTATTGTCCCTATTATCCGTTTACGTCTGAATGATACTCTTCTTCCTTCCTCACGTTTTCGTTTTAATCTCGCTCTTTCCCCTTATTGCTCTCTTCATCCTGACGACGAAGCCGTCTGTGATCCTGACCATATCCTCTTTGAATGTCCATCCCTCGTGAACGAACGTACCTCTTTGTATTCCAATCTGCTGTCACTCAAACTCCCTACTCCTTATTGTGCCTCGTATATCTTATCGTTTCCGTCGATCTCAGTTGTTCCTATCCTCAGTTCCTTTATCTTATCAATAGCTGACCGAATCTACATTTAACTGATCCTTCTCCTTCCTTTCGTTTCTGGGCGAAGATCCTTTGTTGATATGCCCAAAGGGGGATTAAAAAAAAAAAAAAAAAAAAAAGTCGCTCTACCTGAAAACCGGTATAAGCAAAGATGATCTGCTCACATAGGGAAGAAGTCATACTGACCACAAGGAAAAAAATTGCTCACCCGCAGGTCATCTGTGTAATGAATCAACTCATTTAGATTTACCGTTACATCAGCTCTTGTATTAGAATTGGTTACCTAACAAAAGAAAAAAATGCGAATGGGAAACGGGATGTTCATTTCTTATACCGACGAATTTCCGGGAAATCGTGTACGCCGTCGTTATCTCTGTCTTTAAGTTTTATCAGTTCTGCAATGAAGCCGTTCGTCGCGGCTGGTCAAAAAATTTGCAGTATAAGCGGCAGTAATTCCTGTTTTCGAATATTGAGACAGTAATATCTTCCGCTGCGAGCCATATTTACGCTTACTAGTTAGCCGATTAGTTTCCTTTTCAATATTTTATAATTGTAGCACATCTCCTGGTAATTGTTTATATCATCATTTAAAAAAATTACGAAACACCAATTATCAAAAAGTACCCCGCCGACATGTTTCGAAGAAACAACGCTCTCCGTATTCTTGGTATAGTGTATTGTAATATAAAGTTAATAGTTAAAAATGTAAACAATGGAAATGATCGAATTACAGGTTATGACTAAAGTCGTATATAATTGAAATCAATTTACAGATTGTGAATTCTGGCATTTTTCACGTTCCTATTGGTACATCGTCCGGATCTGGAACCTTCGATGGTCTCGTTCTATCAATTGCTTTAATTACTCCTTCAGTAAGTACGCAATATCCGTCTCATAACTAGTTTTCCGTTTGTCACACGGTTACATTAACGTGTACTACTTTCAGCCGTGACACGGCCTCTGATGTATGTATATCTCGAAGCCGTTTTCTAATGGCGCTTCGCTTTTGTAGACTTAGTGTTCACAATATCTTGTGCTTTATTTGCACATGCCTCTGAAAAAGGTTATGCCGATTTTTCACCATCTCTCGTGCCTAGGCTTTCATACGGTCTTTCCGTATGGCTCCTTCGTCTTTTTTCTTCTCCGCTGTGGGAACTATCGTCGTTCGTGATGCACCACAACGGTAATAATCGATGGTTATTTGTTCTCTAGCCTACACGCTGTTCATAAGAAAGGGCCTTGAGCGGAAAAGATCTACAGCCGGTAGACATACATAACGACCATGCCAGAAGGCAGATAGTATAGTAATAGCCAAATCTGAATGAAATGTGCTCGCTGATCAGAGATTTTAGGCCGAATGAGCACTATTCCGGTCAATACCATCGGGCTTGGGGTACTGCGAACAGAGTGCGGGACCCACTTTACTCCAGCGTGTAGATTCTTAAGTGAGCAGGAACAGAAAATAACCACTTGTTTACCGGAACACACTTATGATTACAATCGTTTTGAAAGATTCTTCCGAAAGGGAAGTGTAGAAAAAAGTTAAGAAATTGAAAAATTAGCCGAATGATAAAACTGACCGAAGTGTACAAGGGGGTAAACTAAGAAGAGTCATTTTAATAAAATCCGCCGAAATTACCCATCACCGCGTGATAACTTCTAATATAGGAGAAAAACTGTCCTAGACAACAGTGGCGATGTCTAAATTTAAGGAAGACTTCTGCGCGGGTGTTACGCCGATTGCAATCGAATTGGAGGAAGGACTGTCACTAAATAAGCTTAAGGGGAATTTTTTAAAAATTCAAGAAGAACGTATATATTATTATTATCGTAATATAATTTCAATACGGTTTTTTACAAATTGCGAGAGTAGAGCGGATGGGATTTTAATTTTAATTTATAAATCCGTCACTTTTTAGAGGTTACGGTAGGAAGTGTTTAAAGTTTAAACAACAGTAACACGTGGTAGGTGACGTGAATTTTGAAAATATTTAGAACTTTTACCGCGTTTACAATTAAAAGTTTTTCGATGGAGATGCTAATGTTTGTCGTCGTTTTGAAAAATACACGGCGCGAAGAAAACTGATACAACTTGAAACATACTTACAACGGTTACGAAAAGAACCGCGAAACGTAATGCAAACATGACTCTCTCGCTCTTCGCAGTTTTATCAAGTTACCTTATCCTTCCTGCAGCATGTAACATCCCAATTCAAAAACTCAAAAACAAAATTAATAAAAAACATCCGCTTATTCCTTCTCCAAATTGTCGCTGTTATCTTTTGCACTAGCGACTAATGATGCAGGAATTATTAACAGCACGTGAATAATATATGAAAAACAAAAACAGCACAACTATTAAATTTGACTGAAAGAAAAAAATTCGAATTCCCTTTAGCAACGACGAATTTCCCCTTTTTGTAATTTTTCACGTTTATCGCACAGAATTCCCCCGTAATGAAAGGGGTGGGGGAGGGGGGAGCGAAAACTATCTACATTTCAACAATTGTGTGTAGAGCGCTTAACAGTTTTCCAAAAATTGCTACTGACAAACGTGTAGAAAAAAAACCAGTGGAGAGAACAATGAAAACAATTAAATAAAAACAACGAACGCTAACAACGATTGACCAGTAGGGAAAAAATAATTTGGTTAGACAAAATCGAAGGTCTCTAGAAATGGTTAGCCGAACTGGAATTAAGGGTGACACGGTGTCCAGCTGAATAAAAGATTATACGTCGGGAAGTAACGGTGAAAATACATCGAACGCGCAGCGACTATCTGCGATGTAACGGTAAAAAGCGAGCGGTCGTCAGGTTGATGTGTAAAAGTTTTCGGCTAAAAGTTTGACAGAGAAATCGGTAATTGAGATAAATTCGTTCTTTGCCGGGAAATAGCCAATTCGGTCCCAGTCGGCGAATGATCAGCTTCCACCGATCCACCAGCAGAGCCGACTTCACTAATTTACCGCGGCGAATCCTTTTCTAACTCAACAGCCGAGCGAAAATACTTTCTCGATAATGTCCTTTACCTGAACGTTTCCCGGAACTAGTATCCAATATTTCCTATCCTGCCGAATATTGTTCGGCCAATTCACATACCGAATAACATGAGAGAACACCGAAAACGCGTCAATAATAGTGCACAAACATGTCGCCCCGCCGTATCGTCATTACGCAAAGATTACTTCCATTTCTCATTCTTTTTCCTTTTCTAGAGTTTAATTTTTTCGAATTTTCCCACGCGAAATATTTGTCGATTTCAAACGGACAGCAGTTTTAGCTAAAGAAGTTTAAGATGTTAGCGACGACAATTTCAAACCGATAGGTGAAAGAACTGTACGGAATCACCGCTCTTAGTAGCCTTCAAGCAGGCTGGCTCTTATACACGTTCGACTTTGAACCTTTTGGAATTAACGCAAGCGAAAAAGGTCGTAAAACAACGCGTGTAAACACGTTCGGATAAAATTAAAAATTGTTCTTCAAAGTTACAATTATAGAACGCTTGTTCCAAACAAACCATGATACTCACAAATACGTGGGGACACAATTTCATATTTTTTGAAAACCTAACCAAATGCGCGTCGAAGAATGCTGAAGTACAAAGAAGAAAATACGGATATGTCAAAAGGAATCCAAACAAAAGTTAGTAGTATTTTCGTTTGATTAACGCTTAAAGTTAAGGGGGATTCGTATATCGCTTTTTTTGAAATTTTGCGGCGTTAATTAAAACGCTTCGTAAATCAGCGTAAGTTGTATACATTTAAAATATGGTTGTTTTTTCAAGGTTTTCTCCTGTCATCTATTGCCTCATCGGGCACTGTGGCCATTGCAGTTGCGGCCATATTGTTGATGAGGATCTTTTTGTGGGCGCTGCCTAGCAATCGCAGACATGGATAAAAATACTTTTCTTTTTATGCTGGTTACATCGCGCATTTAGAGTTTAAACACACATAATATATTATAATCAGTTATAGTAGGTAACAAGAGATGAGAGCTTTCCTTTCCTTTAAGGTATCATCCTGTATACTTTTTTGTCTACACATTTATTTCCCTTCGGACTGCTAATTGCACCGGTTCTAGTACCGATCTTTTTTGACTCCCTTGCTATCTCTCCATAGTAGTTCTGGCCGTCTCCTTCTTCCCCGAATAACTTTCTTAGTGTCCTCAGTTTCCTTTTGTCCTACGTTCTTCCTTCTTGATGTGTAATCATCGTCCGTACGTGCCAAGTCCGATAAAAAAGTAAAAAGAAAAAAAAAACTCCTATAGATGTGTGTAAGCGCTTTAGATTTAGAGATCGTTCTGGATTTGACGAGAGTTACTGTGTAAGCTTTCGCGTAAAATTTCATTTATTTTTTTCCTTTCGTTTACTTGAACCAAATCACATTCAATCAGCCCTACGTTATTTTTCGCCGGTTTTTGAGTCTTAGCAATTACAGAATTCGACCGTTGTTATCTTATAGAAGAAGGCAACGAGACATAATGATGGAACGAAAGCTGTAATGTGTACCCCGGCGTAAGGTGATATAGTCATTAAAATATATATGTATATAAAAATAGCTATATATATATGTTAATGAATGTGCGAGTGTGTACACTAAATCAAGATTTGCATTTCCTTCTTCTTCGCTTCGTCTGCTTGCTTTGTTGCTGCTCGATGTATGTCCATTTGCCAGATTCGAGAAATTTGCGCTATTTGACTTTGTCTCCGCCGTTCTTAGTGCTTACGATGTGTGCGGTAATTCTGGTGAAAAGTTTAATCTGATCGATGAAACGCGTTTCTTATTTACTTTGCCCCGCATCGTTAACCGTTTGATGCTGCCGCCATGTTGGCGCGCTCCTATACTTAGCTTTTACATTTTTATCCGGAAAATTCTCCTAAAGCGAATCATCCGAAAAGCATTAATCCTCCTGCAGTTGTTTGCTCTAATCATCCATCTCACCGAACCATAAAGTGCAATGGCGGATATGCGATTTTTTCTTTTTCGAGCTTGCTTTATTTATTTATCAACAATGTCATCCGTCGTGATTTCATTTAAGTTGCGGAAAGCGATTTATTGGAAACATGTCTGACACCATTTAAAATCGTTACCCCGACGGAGGATTTCCCTCTAATAGGCTATCAAACAGCGATTCGCCTCGATAATAATAAGTTTCAAAGTAGTTACTGGAATTTTACGGCGTAATTATGAATATGATGTGCTTAAAGTTTACAAAAACATGAAAATATTGAAGTCACCAGGGGCTCGTAATACGAGAAGCGATGCAATTGTATGTAACATTTTTCTACGGATTACGCGCGCCGATAAATAATTACCTGGTCAAATAAAACTCTATCTCTTCAATACAAAATTACAGAATCCAATCTCATCCGAGGGTTTGAGAGATGTCCCAGTATCCAGGTCGAATGATAAAGTTCATATATGTACAATTAAGGCTAATAAATAAGTTAAAGGAACGAATGAAATCTCGGTTTGTTTTTCAAAGTTCGTGTTGTCTACAGCACCTTGTCGTAGTGGAGGGGCTTGTGTGGTGAGAGCTATGCTGGCAGTAGCATTGCTACCAGAAGGGCCAACCAAGCCAAACAGGTCTCAATTGAGACGCTAGACAAAGCGTGTCCCACTGTTGGGGACGGTAGTAGATTCAACAGCAGCACCAGGCATAAGTGCATAGAGTAACTTCATTCCCGGTTGTGCTCTGGCTACCCGTGGCCACTGTGAATAGTCACAATACGGTTACGGTCCTGCCATCAGGCAGGCTAACGAAAAACTATCCGATTATTTTTCCGGAGAACATCCTGATGAGACTTAACTATTGTTACGGTATTACGCTGCAATTAATGCGTTTTAACTCTTGTCCAGGGATGCCACCGCGGATTTAGTCCGCGGAATTAACAAGTTGTATTTTTATTTATTATTATTTATTTATTTTACGATTATTATTATTATTATTATTATTATTAGATAAGTCAAGAAATGGATCAAGATTTAAAGTTTGTATTATAATTTTACCTACAACGGTTTTACTTGGACGGTCGACCGCTGAAAACACAGGTTAATTAACATAATACGAATATAACGCGGCGACGATTAGTAAATATAAATCAATTTAATACGTATCTCTATTGTCGGCCGGGTGGTACGATATCCTAAATGGCGGTGGTCCGTTGGCCTTTTGAATTGGTAGGTCTGCGGAGGGAATTCGCGGTATTTTTAAGATAATTAACAAATTACACTCGGTACATTTTTCGACTAATAACACAGTTTCGTCTATATTTGATCGGAATTAAGATCTTGCGCGTTGTTGAACAGCAAAGGTATAGCCCGTGGCCAACCTGAATTAGTTTTTCTCCTTTTTTACTTATTCCGTACTGATTTCGACCGCGACAAAAATCAGACCGATTCGAACCGTTTTAGATGGTTTTGCTCGCCCTGGACTCCGGCTCATTCCAGCTGTTCTTGCTTGTTTTTTTACAACCCTGAGCGCCGCACTTGTCGGAATCGCGACAAACGAAGACCTAGGATCGCGGGGAGATTCTTTGACCTATTCAAAAATGTCGTGTCTTTTCGGAATCCTTAGAACCTGCGATGTTTACCTCATTTCTTATGATTCGTACAATTATATTTTGCCGAATAGTCCTCCGTGGGTGGCGATACAGAATTCCATTCACCCTAGCCGACAACAGGATTACACGCACACTTACGCTCCCACCATTCGCCCGATAGTTTATTAAATTTAATTTTTAATATTTTATTTTACTTTTATTTTGTTTTTCTACGATTTTTATTTGTTTATTTTTTGCCGAGTCATGTAATGGTCACATTACACTATGTATCAACCAATTATTACCTACGGGATTGTTCAATTAGGTATAATGGCGAAAATGTACCGTGCGTCGCTTGGAAAATAACAGAATTCAGTTATTAAATCCGTTACAAACAAGTACATTTCCTGCTCGGAAAGGATGTTGTGCAAATCAAATCTTCTGCGAACTTTGTCTTACAACATAGCGATAAATTTAAAGACCAGAGCGAATGGGGTACACTGTATGTTGATGTAACTCGTTTTGTTCAAACCGCAGTAATGATAGCACCAGGCAGTGCATATAGGAGCTATAAATAAACTTCCTGAAGTCTCGAAAATATATGTTTCAAAAATAATAAAAAGCGGCATAGATATAGACGTCTTTCCTTAAACATGGAATTCGATCCGTAATAGTACCTGCTATTTACCGCACAGCATACTGAATATAAAGTTTTAATTCAAATCTGCGATAATAATATATCGGCCCACATAGCATCTGTTCCGCCATATATTAATGATGTTAAGAGTCAACGTATACTATTTTCTTCCCTTTGTTTCCCTTTCATAGTTTCCCTGCAGATCTTTTGTTTAACTTTAGCGGTTTGCTAGTTTAATTGTTACCATAATTTTTTATTAACGCTTAGTACGTGCGATTACTTTTTGTTCAATATACATTGCAACTTTTGATTATTTACTCTTCACATATTTCTTATTAATGTCCTGCAACTAGCGTCATGTTGCGCGCATGTAGGCGAAAATGATTTCGAACATTGTATTCGTTTTTCCACAAATTGATTTGAACAGAAAATAAATTAATTATCAACGCGTAATGATTTAGCCGAGCGGTAAGTTTAGATACGGGATATTCGATTACAGTCTAATTAGAAAAATCGCGTGTGGCATGAAAGTGATCTATTTTAATCCCACCGGGGTGTCATACAATCGTCGAATATCCGCGGCGAAGTTTCTGAAAGTATTTTTCATAAAAACGCGCTGGTCTTACTGATATTTTATTCTTTCCATTGTCCGCGTGCCGAATGGCGCAGTTGTAATTTTAAGACTATATTTATAGCGGTTTCCGAGAGGCTGTTGACGAATGTAAAAGTGCAATTTCCGTCGAAATAATTCAATCAGACGGATGCGAACAGTGAGACTAAGAGGAAAAAATGGGAAAGAAAGAAAATACAAAAGAACAAAGAAAAAAAAACACCGAACGAAACGAGATTGGCAGAAAAACGGACGAAATGTAGTCGGAGATTTTAAAGTTTCCCACTTATTGGCGCAAACTGCTGGAATTCGGGGAAAAGCCTTTGCCAAGACTGGGCACATGTTTATGCATTCGGCTGAAGAAAGGTTTATTATAGGCTCAAAGGAGCGCTGCAAGTAGAATGATTCGGTTACCGGGTAAAAAGGTTAGTGTCGAAAACCACCGGCGAAGAATCATTTCAGCTAAGCAAAGGCGAAGTAATGTCCGGCAAAACAAACACATGAACAAGCGGCGACCAGTTGAAAGTTCTTCCAAGTTGAACTTTTGCCACCGCTGACCTAGCACGCTGCTAAATCTGTTCTTCCACTGGTGGTACACAGCGGAAGCGAAATTACAGCCCGTTCGTTTCACTGTCCTTTCAACAAGCCATACTTAATTTAGCCAACTTTCAACATCTTCCATATCCCAGACTAGAATTTAACCATTCCCTTGTACATGTAACGTATGCTAATTCTTTGGCCGTGAAATTATTTAAACATTTGACACTAAAGCATTACGAGCATGGTTTTTCGATTTCTTTTAACGCAAATAAAATTAACCGCGACCCACGACGGAGCAGAAAACAAAACGACCTTTGCTAATTCGAAAAAAAAAAGGTAAAAGAAAAGGAAAAGAAAAGGAAAAGAAAAGGAAAAGAAAAGAATACAGGTATAGAAGAGCGCTGATAATTTTTTGTTTTGGAAACGGACGATCAATGATAAGAAAAATGTATTACAGCGTGTAATTGAAGCCGCTTAAAACTTAAAATATATTAATAATTTAACTATAGAAATTTGACCGCTGTAGTTATTTTTCGCTAAAGACAGTAGTAATATTATTAGATTTTTCGCAGAATTACGGTTCACCCATCAGTTCAGTAAGCATCGAGAATTTTACCAAATCAATCGATAAACGAATTAATATTTAACGAAATGTTAGCATACATGATCAACCTATCTAACTCGTGAGAACCTAGCGGCAATTAATAAACTGAATAAGAATAATTTAAAATTGTAAAAAAAGGAGACACCTACTTAAAGACTTTACAGAATTTTATAAAAATGCGCCGAAAATTAAAAAGTAATCATTTGATGATAATGTACTTTACGGTAAACTATAGTCACGAACAACAGTATCACTCGTCTGAGTCGACACTGAATTAATAGAAACCCGTATTAAATGACAGTAGTATGTAGTATAATATATGTTCTGACGCCTTTTGTTGAATGCCTATACTGAGTGTATCCCCCGCGCAGATGGTGACGGGTTTTCCACTCGCTTTCTCCTATACCGCACTATTCTAGCCGTTGATCTCTGAATTTCCCGGGAAATATAAACACCATTTCATTTCCCTGTCATTAACCAGCAAGCATTGTCTGCAAAGTTTTGGCATATCGTCAAAACCACTCGCATACATACACGCTAATTACCTGACGCTAGAAATACACCTCCAATCGCCCCTCATGTACACATAAAATCTACATATTCGCCATTGTTCGTATGGTGCAAATTTTTCCAGCAATTCTTTTTATTTTTTACAATAGCACTATCATGCAAAGCATAATAATTTCCACGTGCGCGTCTATAATATCACGTCAAAGCGATGTTTCTCACAGAGATATTTACACGGTTTTTCTTAATATTTATCGCATTGCCACATATCATTTTTAAGCAATGAAGTAAATGACAAAGATAATTAAACAAAACGAAATTTATTCATGCATCTTAAACATATTTCTACCCATCGAAATTACACAAACGCACACCTGGTAACCACGCATCTAATTATATACCGTAAAATTTTCACCCTATCATCGCTGAGGCGTCAGATTTTTTCACACAACCGTTTTTTCCCCTGCTAAGAGCCTCGATTCGCACAAGCATCCCCCTCGTGTTTTACTTTCTTTTTTTTCATTGTTTTTATAAGCGATTGTCCGATTAAATCATCGAAACTTTTATGTTAATAAAGTGATTAAAACGTCGAAGAACTCCATTGATATTATTAAGATCTTAATATTTGAGTGCCAAAATTAAATAAATTTTTCAGAAACGTATTCTATTCTTACATTTTTATTTGAATAAATTTTCAATTCGTATTCAATGTATACATCATCGCTGATAAAATATTTCTTATGATACAAAGGGCCGCACGAGTCTAGTTAAAAAGTGTGTGTACGCGTGCATGTTAGATATGGTGTAACGCATTTCAGAAATCACGAAGCCGATGGCGTAGAATCGAGTGAGTAAAAAGACAGAGGGGAAGAATGAAAGATGAGCGATTATAAAGTCAATACATAGGCAACTGTGAATAGAATCAGAAGATTTTGTTTTTATATGTATTAATATATATATATATATATATATATATATATATATATATATATATATATATACGAGTTGACCCGGCGAACTTCGTACCGCCACAGAATCAATAAATGTTGTGTTAACTTATTAACTGAATTAAATTCACTTTTCTATTAAGATAAAATTAATACTCAAAATGAATTAAGTTCAATAAATGCACAAAAATCAAACTAAAAGTACAATATTTTCTTATTTCACCCGACAGAAATTATACTTACTCTTTCCCAGTTTGGATTATTCCATTGCGTTCATTAGTAATACATCGCGTTTTATATTTGGGAATATAGTTTTAAAACGTTTTAAATAATTTTGAGATACCTTTCTTGTATGTATATACAAATTTGAAATTCTTTTTTTAATAAAAATACATCGCGTTTTATATTTGGGAATATAGTTTTAAAACGTTTTAAATAATTTTGAGATACCTTTCTTGTATGTATATACAAATTTGAAATTCTTTTTTTAAAAAATACATCGCGTTTTATATTTCGGAAAATAGTTTTAAAAGGTTTTAAATAATTTTGTGATCGCTTTATTTTAAGTAAAACTTTGGAAACGTATCTAAATTCTTTTTTAAAACTACAACGCGATAGAAATTTGAGAAAATATTTATAATCGGCTTTTTAAAATACAAAGACATATGACGCTGAAATTAAAATTAGAATATCTAGAACAAAGTCTAAAATGCTTTCCCCGTAGTCTTTGCGTTATAATAATTATATTCGTCACATGACCGAAAATTGTGTAAATTAAAAAAAAAAAATATTTTGAACAAATTTAAAATTACGAAAGAACTGTCTGCGTGATATAACGAAAATTTCTCGCCTCCTGATTGGTTATTTCAGTACGGTGTGAGATTGCCAGAGTATATAGGTCTGGGATAGGAGTGAAAAATGGAGAAATGCGGCGTTTGAGAGGCTGAAGAACTGTCCGATGCGGTGCAAGTGGCTGGAATACAGTATCAAACGTTTGGGCAGGGTGGAGGCGGTTTGCTAGAACGCGAACGAAGAGCGTAACGATCATTATCATGATCACCATGTTATCGTCATTGCACGGCTCAGTGAGAAGGACATTTCTTTTCCATTTCTCTCCTTTTCGAAATAATAATTGAAATTGTGCGGGTTGGGAAGGGTCTATCTGGTCTAATTGTGAATCTAAACCATACCATGGATCCTGTTAAAGAGCCGTAGAAAATTTCATCGAAATCGGTTAAACCGTTTAGGAAGTGTTGCATTACAAACACACGTGTCCTACAATTCTATATACAAAAAGATAGACATGCGTATTGTATGTAACGTAAATACAGAAAAATATTTCTCTAAACGTGAGGTTATAGAAACCTTTTTTTTTCCTTTAAGGAAATCATTCACTATTTTATTCGGAATTGTCTTTTTAAAGGACAGACTATATTTTATTGTTTTCTTTTGTTTTTTTTTTTTGTAAACACCGATTTCGTAACTTTTATACACAGTTACTTTTTCTAAAAAGTAGTAATTTTTTCGGTTTCGAAGAAGTGCACTCGAGTTTTTTTTTCAACTGTTTATTCGGATAGCGAAAGATTATATGTAAAACTTTTTATATTGAAGAAAATTGTTCAATCAATATATGATACCACTAGCGATAAAAATAAAAATAAATAGAACGACGAAAAATTAAAAATCGATTATTAATGATCGAGAATACGAAGGATAATAAGTGGAGCACTTTTATTTCGATAAACGTTTGGTACACAGATCCCAACTAACGAGTGAGTTATAGATGATAACAGTCACACGCACGCCTCCTACGAACAGCGATCAGACTCCAGCGTACGACCGTCTTACTAACTTGTACCATTACGGGTGTGCGTGTGTACTAATGACTACGTCATTTTTGGAACAAAACCAAGGGAAGAACACGATTATTACGTTTTCGATCGATTATGTTTTAAAAATGGCACGACAATCATCGGTAAGAACTATAAGTGACCATCGACGTCGGGCCAGCAGGTGTCGCCACAGTTCGATATACACGTGTGCTTTTAAAAACCACTACAACAGTTATTTTTGACGGCGGCGAAACCGAACCCCTCCCATCCTGGACGATAATTAAATATCGCTCAGAAGCAATTTCAAAACTTACCTGGCAAAAAAAGAAAAAAACCGTTTATTGTTTCTTCACATTAATTACCTTAAAAAGCGTCACAGCGTTGTCCAACTCGCGACTATTATTTTATTAGAAAGCTTATGAAAAATTGCTGCTCGTGATTCTGGTTTTTCTCTGTATTCTTTTTCCCGTTTTCGGCCAAAAACCGAATTTTCAAATGAGTTTTTGATTCGGCGTGGTTCGTTAGAAAACAATATGTTCGCACGGACGCACAATACTGCCAAAAGGTAGATATTCTGGATTTCGGCCCTAGACAGAGAGAGTCGAGAAATGGTGTGTTATTTTGTTGGTGCAATTCGAATTTCGGAGGTGGGCTAAAGTTGTAAAAAGAAGTGGAAAGGCGGAAAAACAGCACAAATGAAGGCCGGCATAATTAGTGAAAGTAATTTAGCAGTCGTTGTTAATGGGGGCTGTTCATTAAGTACAGCGAGCGAGCAGTTGCGACGGCGCATTTAACAACAGCTGCCGACAATTATTCCATTTTGTCTGTATTAGCGTCGCCTAAGCCGCTGCCGGCAGTCGCCACGAATAGGTGGCAAAATTAAGCGCTGGCACATTGGCCCGGTCGCAGCGACTAAACTGAACTGGAAAAATTTCGGCCCGTGTTACCGGCTACAAGAACAATTTGTCGTATAGGCCGGCTGTAATGAGTTCAGCGTCGGCATCTCATCTTTCGGCTCGAGCTCGCCGCAGCGTCGGAAAGAAATTTTTCAATAAATTAAAGCGAACCCGATGTAAGAACCGAGCAAAAACCATTAAATCCGTCACCCATATTCTGTTCCGTTTCGGCGTTTTTCGCGCAATTTTTTACCGTGCCATTCTCTCGCTCGGCGCTCAGCTGCCCGCGTTCGCTTAAGAGCATTCCTAAAATATTCCGTTCATTTATTTCCGCGCCAAGGCGAATTTGTTCATCTGTCCGCCTTTTCGGACACGTGTATATATAATTTAATCGGGCCTAAAGGTGCCACAAAAACACGCGAATAAAATACGCGGCGATTTTTACTTCATTATCATTTATAACCGGCCGGCGAGTAATTCGTAGAAAGACTCGCGATTTCACCGTCGCAAGTTAATACTCGCGCCTCTCAGCCTCATTCGTTGCATTAATCGGACCGAAGTGTAATTTACGATTTACACGGGCAATCGATGCCGGTAAAAACTCCGACAGTCGGAGTCTGTCGCGATCTGTTTCTGCCAGCTAGATCCGCAATGGTTTTACCGCTATCGGCTGAACCCCCCCCCCCCCCATATTGGCACGAGCCATATTTCCGCGTAATCGTTTCCTCCGATTGCGTTATTACCGAACACGGTGTGTCTGAACACGATGCTGCAACCGACAGAAAATCCGATAGATCACACACATCGGTTAATTTTCATCTCACCGAAAAGATCGTGTAATTTCATGTTTTCGAGGTTGGTAAGCCGACAAATAAATTTCGTTAATACAATAATTACGTAAGTAAAGCCGACATAGAAAAAATCTGTACTAATATATTATAAACAGGTAATGTTCGTAACGTTGGACGTAGGAGGTGGTAATTTCCAAAACTACTCGTCCGATTTCAAAGATTCTTTTTCCAAAATATTTAAAATGCACGCTCAGGCTGGACATAGGCTTTATATTATTATCCGATTAAAATAAAAAGGCTTTTCGTGGCTACTAACCTTTCATATTATCCCGTTAATGCTGTTAAAATAAAAAGTGGTCGAGCAACGGGTCACGCGGGTTTTTCCGTTTGTTTAGGTGATTTTGATATAATTGCGGTAAATCCCGGAAATGTAGTTATAATAAAAATTCAGTTAAAAAATTTTGGTACCTGGAAATTATCCCGTTAAAACAAAAAGGCTTTTCTTGGCGACCACCAATTTTTCAACTAAAGTCGAAGGAAAAATGGTCGGCCGATAGATCACACTAATATTCGGAAGAGGTAATATTTTTGTAAGTTTGGATGTTAATCTTCGAAACTACTCATCATCCGATTTCAAAAATTACGTGCTTATTGAATAAAAAATTACTTAGTTAAGGGAAGTAACATAATTTTATATATTCAGCTTTTACTGATTACAGTCACGAACTAAATTCCACGTGGGCGTAATTTAACGAATAATGAAATTTTTTTAGCACCGTATTTCACGTGATCAACGTCTCGGGCACAGCTAGTTTATAATAAATAACAATTCGGATTATCCGAAACTGATCCGGATTTAATGTAATCTGCGCCTGACGTTTGTTGTTCTGTATGTATAATATGTTCAATTCTGAGCAAACGTAGTATATATGATTCCGTTAATAGAGACACGGCCAAATCTTTTTCCTTAACAAAAATTGCTTGGTTAACCGAAAAGTGCAACGAAATCGAGCTCTTACAATCCAAACATGATCCTTCAATGTGCATAAGAAAGTCGAAGAATTCACGAACATCAACAGAGGCAGAAGAATTCTAACAAGAATGGCAAAATCATACTAGAGAAGAACATGAGGATGAAACGATGGAATGAATACATAGAAAAATTATTCAATGATGATGGTTCCCCTAATGGCACAAGGGAGGCAATATGTTCTCTTAACATACTAGCTCAAAAATGTTTCGAGATTTAAACCATAAATTATATTGCTGCTTCATTGGCTACTACAAAGCGTTTGATCGTGTAAAACACGAATAATTGATAGAAATCGTAGAAAAGATGGGAATCGACTACAAAATACAACATATAATAGAATCACTTTACCGAGGCCGATCAGCAGTCATTCTCAGTGAAGGGAAAACATCTGATGAAATCCCCATCAAAAAAGAAGTGCGTCAGGGATGATGTGTTTTATCTCCAACGCTGTTTAATATTTACTCAGAAGCAATTTTCCAAGATGCTTTAAATGAAGAGAAAACGGTATAAAAATAACCAACGAATGCATTTGAAGTATAAGGTATGCAGACGACACAGTGTTAATTGCAGACAGTATATCCCGAGGTTACAAAATATGCTGAACAGAGTAGCGGCAAGCAGCAGTTCCTACGGTCCCGAAATTAATATAGATAAGACAAAATGGGTTGCTGTTCACAGAAGCTCAGAAGAGAAAGTAACGTCACAAAGCTAAAACTGCGAGTAAAGCATCGAATTATCCGACGCGTCCGCAAATTCAAGTACCTGCGAACTTGATTTCACGAAGGCACGGATCAGACTGTTGAAATACGCACCGGAATCGAACAAGCGAGACAAGCATTCCTAAGTATGCAGAATTTGATCGTCAGAAAAGAGTTAAACCTTCAGTTACGTGTAAGACTAACGAGATGTTATGTTTAGTACACTGATCTATGGCATGGAAAATTGGATCCTCACTAAAGGCCTAGAGAAGAAATTAACTCTGCCTTTAAAATGTACGTATACCGACGGATGCTCAAAATCTCATATAGAGACCATGTCACGAACTCAAAAGTGCTCAATCGAATGGCCAAAGAAACCGAACTGCTAAAATCTGGAAAAATACCATCTTCTGCAGTCCGTACTGAATGGTGAAATTGAAGGGATGAGAAGGCCAGGCAGAAGAAAAATGCCCTGGCTAGCAGATATGACGGGGTGGTGTGGGTGTACCACAGCCGAACTACAAGAGGCCGTACAATCAAAATCAACAATAGCCACGATGATGGTCAAACTTCGAACGGAGACGGCGGAATGAAGAAGATACTTTAATGTTAACTAAGCAATTATCAATGTTTATAGTTTTATTTTTACTTTCAAAACAGCGATGAATATTTCTGGAACAATTGGAATTCTGCAAAACCGTTGTAAAATAATAATTCTGAAACATTTTTTTTATTTTCTATGATTACAAATGGAGCGGTAATTTAAACCATTGGCGCACTCAAGGGGGGTACCACGGGGCCATTGCTCCCCCCAAAAAATCTTCGAAATCTTAATTTCGTTTTGTAATGTTTTGTTTTACTTAATTTTTTTTTTTTAAAACATACCTATTTACTTTTTGCTTATATTACAAGTGTATAATGTTATATTACAAGTTTTAGCTAATTTTTTAAAAATAAAATTCGTATGCTAACCTAATTTGTGCTTATTACAAACATAATGTTACGTGTTTCTATTATTATTATTATTATTATTATTATTTTTCTTTAAATAAAATTCGTCAGTGTTGTAATCTTTTATTAAATAATATTCGTTAATTTTGTATTTTTTTTTTTTTTTTATTATTTTAATTTATAGACCACGGAAATAGATAGGTACACTTAGTCGAGGTACCGAGTTATCACCCCCTAACTCATCTTCTAAATTCTAGCCCCGAACAAAAAAAAATCCTGAGTGCGCCTTTGATTTAAACAGTCACATTACAGCGATCTACTAATGCAAGCCGGATCATTTTTGATGACTTTTTTTATGAGGGCAAATAATGTGAAGTTGTATACAAAAATGATATTAAAACGCTCTTTTAATAAATGCATAACGTTCGAACGGCTAATTATCTTATATAACTCGTGAGCGCTAAAAATCATACAAAAAGTTAAGAATATATAGTATAACGAATTTAAAATTACCTAAAAATCAATTCAAAATGTGTGTAATTAGCCAGTCGATATTATTTCTGATATTTAAAATATACAACAAACTTTGCATCTCGTATGAAATAAATATTTCTAACAACCGTTTAATTTGAACCCCATTTGTGTCTTAAAACAGCAAACGAATGTAGTTTTCATAAATATATAAAGGAATACTTTAGAGAGAAAAAAAATGTAGCGATATTTTAGCTTCAAATTTAAATTATCGCAGAGTGTTGGAAATTTCAAAAAATATTTTTTTGTTTTTTTCCAGCCATGTTGTGTATTATTAATGGAAAACATTACATAGAAGTAATGAAACCATATTTCAGTTTCTTAAAAGAACTTTCAGAATCGGCGGAGAGTTTAAAAAAAAAAAAGTATATTCTCTTAACGACAAAATACAATCATCATGTCAATAAATGAACAGATAAATAGAATGACCCAGTCAGACGTTTTATTAATATAGTCTTATCTGAGAAAACACATTGAAATATGTGCGCAGAGATGTTTATTATTGTAAAGTAGGAACTATTTAATTTACAATAAATTACAAATTACAAAAAATCGACGAATGAATATTATCTTATTAAATCCAACTAACATTTAAAGCGATAAGATAATACTAACACTATTTCCATAATTATTATCATTGTAAGTTTTACTACTAACTTGTTTTGAATCAGAGTTGATTTTAATTGAAAATTTTTATGTGTTAAATAGAATATATTGTTTGATGGCACATTAAATGACAAAAAATTTCCGATTTTTAACAAATTTTCTTTTAATTCAAATGACACAATTTATAACTGAGACTGAAGTATTGATGGGTAAGATAAAGTCAGAACTAATGAAACATTAAAAGTAGTTTATTATGCGCTAGTAGAGTCGAGGATAAGATATGGAATTTCAGGCGTGGGGAATGGCGAGAAAAGCATACCTGGGGAAAATAAATAAACTGCAAATTAAATGCTTGAAATTAATAGGAAATCCTTAAGGGGTGAAACTGAAAGTGAAATAATTAAAAAAGAAAACGTAATGAGCATAAGAGGAATGTACTTATTACTGAAGATACGGGAGTACATATCAGCAGAAAAGAAAATTGAATTGGAGGAAAGAATAAACACAGAATACGAGTTGAGAGAAAAACTTCCGTACCATGTGCCGTTAGCAAGAACAAAGATGGGGGAGCAAACGGATAAATATATTATAACTTAGATGTTGAATAAAATACCCAAAGAAATAATAGAGAAGGAAAAAATAGGGGAAAGAAAAAGGAAAATAAAGGAATGGCTTCAGGGAGAAGAAAATATAAAAAAAATAATAAACGTAAAATAAGAAGACAAAGCGCAACAAAAAAAGCTAGGAAAAAAAACAAAAAAAAAAACAAAAAAAAACTGAATATAGGAAATAGAAATAGATTAGAAATTATTGATAAGTAAAATAGATAGATTAAGTAAATATTACACGATCGTGTATATGTATAAGTTAATTTAAGATGATAAAATGTTCAATAGGAGATAATTCGTCGACAAGCGTTTTAGCTTGATGAAAATTTTTGTATGTAAAAAATTATAAATACATATTTTTTCAAAAAAAAAAAAAAAAAACTGAAATTTTCCCGAAACTTGGTACCTTCAAACTTTGAATAGCTCTCTATCATAATAATAGAGATGCCTCTAATCAGTAGAACTCGAAAATTTTACAAGGGGTCACATTTATATTTTATGTAAATTAATCAACTGATACGAAAGTATTTTGTATTAATGTAAAACACATGAAATTGATTCAGTTAGAAATTATTGTAATTTACACATTATTTTATACAATATTCATGCAAAAAATTATTTTATTTTATGCAACATTCCTTAAATGTGTGTACGTTCTCTAGAGGTTGTTAAAAATATTTCGAATAAAAATCGCACTGCTAACGGGATGATAGCCTATTATTTCGCAAACCGTTAAGGAGCTATTTTTAAAAGTAACTGAAACGTAGTTCCGTTATAGAATCGGATGGAAATGAGCACACCTCCTCATAGGATCAGGCCAGTGTGTACTTGGCGCATAAACCGTAATCTCATTCTTGGGAATTCGCCTGTTCCTGTCTTTGAATATCCGGCTGAATGAGGAATGGGAAAATTCAGATACACCAGCAGGCAAGATAAGTATGTAATATGAAAAGTTGGAGAAAAAAAACAAAAACTGCTACTGAAGCATGGACGAAAAGTATCAGCTGGCGACCGTTTAGATTAAAGAAGTGACAAGGCCTAACTGAGAAGTAAAAGGCCGATTTCAGCGAGAAAATAAGCGAGACCTGACAAAGGTGAATAAAAAGCTTTCTAATGAATCGGCCGTCAGCGCAAGCTACATAATCGACCTTTCCATTAAAACCTTTTTAATGAGATTAATTTGAACCAGATTAGCGATTACGCCGAACGAACAGACAAAATAACGAAATCGCAAAATGCTCGAATAATGTTAAGACGCTTACAGAAAAGAGAATGTGAATAGAGTAGCCTGCGAAGGATTAGATTCGGCGGTGAAAGTAGAAAATAAAGGAGAGTTTATAATCGCTAATCATTTATTTCGTTAAAAAAGGAAAGAACTTTAAAAAGCATGCTGAACGGGATAGGGGTTCAGAGGAAGAACGGTAGGAGGAGATGAAGAATTTATGACGCGATTGAATTCGTTCGCGATTGCAGTACGAGGCGAAAATTTAAACCGTAAAGGACCGGGAAACGAATTAAGCGCAATAAATTCGATAGTTAAATACGGGAAGGTGAAAAAAATTGAATAAGCACGAGAAAGGCTGCAGGCAACAAAGACAGAAAGGAACAAGTTAGACAGGATAAAAAGGAAGAGATGTTTTTTATTGAAGAAACACAATCGCCGAAGAAAGGGTTTAGTGTCAAAACTCTACTGTTGCTAATATCGCGACATTTTTTGTATAAATTCGAAACGAGACCCTTGACAGTAGTCTACCAGAGAAACAGCTAACGAGCGAAATCGATTATGGTTTTCTTAGTTGCATTTTGCTTTTGTTTCGATGTTTAAGCGCGAGAACTTCCTTTTAATTTATTTCCTTTTTTTGTTTTTTTTTTTTGTTTTTGTTTTCTGTACGAGAATTAGGCGCACATTTGAGACAAATTTTTGTAGTGACGCCCAAATCCCTCGGAAAAAAGTATTTTATTGCGATGTTAAAAATTTATCTCATCCAGATTGTAGCTAAATTCGTTGTTGAAATGAATAATAATAACTTCTGTAGGCTTTCTTAGTGATTTTGCTTGGATTAATTTTCTATAAAAATTCGCCTACTCGTACCCCAGACGATACTCCGTTTCCGAATTTAAAACACGCCGGTCTAATATTGCCGAGTACACGCTCACAATGAACAGAGAGTGCACTTTAGTATACCTCTATCGGTTTAAAACTGTACGCACTAAAAACAACTTCAGAGTACGTAAAATCTAGAAGACAATACCGATATGTCATTAATAAATAAAAATATTCAATAATCAACGCACTGCAGATTTTTGGTGATAAACCTATTTAATAGATCTATTTTGCGGTTCAATAAACTGCCTATTTCGGGATACAATTTCAGAATAACACAAGCCTATTTGTAAACTATTAAAATGGTATATTCGATAAATTTATTTTTTTTTTTTTTTTTTTTTTTTTTTTACTACTTCTGCCGATTCGTGCCTAGCCTATTTGGCTATCTGCGAATGGACTCAATGTATTCAGTTGAGTGGAGAATACATCCATTGATGTATTCAGCCCATCTCTTATACTAGATCACGGATCCTAGTTCTTTCCAGTCTTCTTGTTATTGCATTGTCCGGAAGGGCAGCTACTAGCTCGTTACTATGTCCACAGAGGCGTAACGCATGACTACGAGCGCGTTGCTTTATAGCCTCATCGACAGTACAGACTCTTAGGTCTCGATGAATAGCCTCATTGGTAACATACCACGGCATTCTGTATATCAACCGTAGCGTTTTATTCTGGAATCGCTGTATCACATTTCTGTTTGACTTCTTTGCACAGCCCCAAATTGGTGCTGCATAAGTCCACGTAGGTTTAAGGATAGCATTGTATATTAAGACCCTATTAGCTAAGGAGAGGTTCGAATGATATCCTATTAGCCAATATAGCGATCTTAATTTAATATCAAGCTTATTCCTTAATTTCTGTACGTGTGTCCTCCAGCTTAAGGTACGGTCTAAGTGAACTCCTAGGTATCTGTCACTATTGCTTCTTGGTATAGTGTTACCACCCAGTGTTAGGTGGAGCTGGTGCTCAGCTCTCTTGGTAAATGATACATGACTACACTTTTCCAGGTTCACTTCGAGTTTCCACGTTTGAGCCCACTGTAGAACTGTATTCGCGCTTTTCTGTAGCTCAGCAACTGCAATATCAGCCCTCTTGTCTTGCGAAATTAGCATTGTGTCATCGGCAAATGTAGCCACTTCAATATTTCCTTCGGTGGGAAGGTCTGCTGCGTAGATATTATACAGAATCGGCCCTAATACACTACCCTGCGGAACGCCAGACGTGATTGGATGCAGCTGAGAGTAGTCATCACTACATTTGACGCGAAATTTTCTGTTCGTTATGTACGACTTGATGAGTTGATAATACTGTATAGGGAATGCTGCTTTAAGTTTATATAGTAATCCTTTATGCCATATTTTGTCGAATGCTTTTGTGAAATCTATAAACAAGGCTTCGGTATATTTTTTGTTCTGAATACCTTCTTCAATTATTTCTGCAATTCTATGTATCTGTTGTTCAGTGGAGTGAGCGCTCCTGAAGCCAAACTGATGTTGTGGAATAATTTTTCTTTCTTCCATTATTTTGGTTAGCCTGACAGATATTAACTTTTCAAGTAATTTAGCAAGAGTAGATAACAGTGATATTGGACGGTAGGATGCCGGATGAGTACCATCTTTTCCAGGCTTCAGAATCATAATAATTTGGGAAAATTTCCATTGGGCTGGAAAGTATGACGTTCTCATAATAGCATTGTATATGTATGTTAGCAAGATTACAGATTTTTTTGGCAGTTCTTTTATCATCCTAGCTGTTATCATATCGAATCCAGGACTTTTTTTATTATTTAAATGTTTAATATGTTTCTTTACCTCTGTAGGAGAGAACATTCTAATTTTTGTATTATTTAGCTGTACTTCCGGGAATACTAGATTGGTGGTTATGTTGTCTGTTTTAAAAACGTTAGCCAAGTATTTAGCAAACGTGTCAGCCCTCTGCTTACTACTTCTTGCCCACTGTCCATCATTTTGCTTCAAGGGTGAGTTTCGTATTACCGGTCTGTTCATTCCTTTTGTTGCCTTCCAAAGGTTATATTCAGAATTTTTGGTTGGGGTTAACGTAGCTACATAGTTAGAGAATGATTCATCTTTTAATTCTTTTAGGGCGTATTTAACTCGCCTAGTTAATATATTTAATTGGTGTTTATTTTCTAATGTTCTATTCCTTTGCCATAGAGAACGCGCTTTCCTTTTCTGATTTATTAGCTCACGTATAATTTTTGGATAGCTGTGGGTCTGGACATTTGTTTCATGTGGAGTAGAGTTGGTGACGGCTGTCTGCAGTTGTTCAGTAAACTGCCTCACTGCGTGCTCGATTTGATCAGGCGTTTTTAATTTAATTGATAAATCAGTATCTTGTTGTAGGAGAACTTTATACCATTCCCAGTCAGTTTTCCTATTGTGTAGCAATCTTGTTTTTGCTGTGTGTTTTACCTCAGCACTTAGCGTGGCTATTATTGGCGAGTGATCGGAGAAAATTTGATCATAGCTAGATTGTATTGATGTACAGTTAGGATGTATGCCTTTAATCAGAAACAGATCTAATAGATCAGGAGTACGATTAGTATCTGCAGGCCAGTAAGTCGGTTCGCCCGTTGAGAGAAATCTACATTTTTGTTCATTAGCTGCTTTGTATAGCTTTGTACCTCTTGTATTAGTTAACCGCGATCCATAATGTACATGTTTCGCATTGAAGTCACCACCAACTAAGAACTTAGGTCCTAGTTTTAGTATCAGGTCCTTGAACTTACTGACTTCTATCGTATGTCTCGGAGGGCAATATACTGCAGCTACGGCTAACTGGTTCCTTGGTTGTTCCACTATAATAACTGTGGCCTGTATTTCATCAGTTTGATATTTGTCCGTTTCATAATGCTTTATATTATCCCGTATAATTATCGCAGTACCCCCATGCGCATTGCCGGAAGGGTGTAGCGTGTAATAGCATACATAATTTGGAATATAAAAGTAGCTTTTATTAGTAAGTCTTGCCTCAGATATTAGAAGTATATCGATTTTTTCCTCTTTTAAATAGTATATTATTTCTTGGGTATGATTTAATAACCCGTTTGCGTTCCACTGTGCAACTCTTAGGTACTGAGAGGTCATTTAACTAGTTTTGTTACAACTTGAGTTAGCATATTGACTATTACGTTATTTTGGTTTATCAGTTGTGTGAACATGTTTTCGAAACGAGTTACAAATGTATTTAAAAGAGTTGCTACATTTGCACTATCAGCTGTAGTCTCATTCTGTGATGTAACTTGCGCGTATGATCTTCTATTTGAAATTAATAACAAACATTGTAAAATTGCCGGAAATCGAAAACAAATTGAATGATTACACTGCGTCGAACATTAGAGTGTAACTATATTGAATAATCGATTCGAACTAAAGTTTCGTCGTCGCATAGCCTAGTTGCTAGAACTCCGTTACAGAAGTCTCGAATTCGATCCAAGAAAACGACAGATATTATTACAAAATTTAATCAATTAAATATACTCGCTAATAGTCACGTGAAGGCAATGGTAAACCACCACGTATACCATCAGAATACAGCAGACACGTACCGGATTGCATTTGTAGCCTGATAAATTAATCACAAAATCAGTTCTGAAAATCTAGTCCTGCGTGTACGCATTCGTACTGCATATAGACAACTGCCACGAACGCCTGCGTCTAAATAGGTAGTTACGAAGCGCGGAATCGAGCAATACGACTGAAGAGAGAGAACTAAACTTTCTGGAACTGCGGGAAAAAAGGAAAATGCGATGAAATAGAATTGGCACGATCTTTGTTGCGCTACTGTCAGTAATATGGTCGTTTTGTTCCGTGAGCACTTTAAAGAGCAGCTTGAGCAAAAGCTTATGTGCCGTCAAGAACGAATTAATTCATATATCTCTATTATTACAAATTTCGCGTCATTTCAATTCAATTACCGCTGTTATTTTGAAATTAGCCCCCCTTATATGGAAATACAAAGTACAGGAATGAGAACCAGAAGCAATATTAAACTAGTACAGATATTCCATCTATTATATAAAGCTGTAAGAAAAAAAACCGTACGGACCATTCTATAGTAGCTAGAGAGTTTTTTTTTTTTTTTTTCAATCGACGTATTTTCTTCGTCATACCATAAAAAAATAATAAAACCCTCAAAATTTTAAAATTAAAGGGCCTACATTTCGAAAAATGTGAAAATCAAGTTTTAAGAAACAAATTTTTAAAAAATCCCGCAGCCGGTTCTATATGAGTTATGGTAACAGTTTTCTTTTTAATCTACACACTATAAGGTCTCCGGAATACAGGAAAAAAAAGAAGATTCAAAAAATTTTGATATTTAGGGACCAAAATTTGTGAAAATGCACGCTTAAAGCGGTAACCCCGGAAACTAAAAAAAAGTCCACAGCCCTTTCCGTGGTAGCTGGGGAAGGTGACTATTTCTTTTTAAATGATGTATTTTAATCGTAAGAATATAGGAAAAATACGAAACCGGCCAAAATTTTGAAATTATTCAAGGAAAAAATTTTTAAAAAATTCTGAAACCGGTTCTATATAAGTTACGACATTGATTTTCATTTTAACTTACATATTAAGGTCTTCAAAATACCGGAAAAATGTAAGATTCGAAAAATTTTGATATATTTAGGGATCAAAATTTGCAAAAATACACTCTTAAAGTGGTAATACTCGAAACTAAAAAAAAGTCCACAGATATTTCCGTGATAGCTGGAGAGTCCCGCTATTTTTTAAATGATGTATTTCAACCGCTGGAATATAGGAAAAATACGAAACCTCAGAAATTTTAAAATTAAAGGGCTCAAACTTTGAAAAATGTGAAAATCAAGTTTTAAGAAAAATAACTAAAAAAAAAACCATACAGCTGGTTCTATGCGAGTTACAGTTTCGATTTTCTTTTTAAAGTGCATATCAAGGTTTCGAGAATACAGGAAAAATATGAAATTTGAAAAATTTTGATATTTAGGGACCGAAATTTGGAAAAATACATGCATAAAACGGTAAAAAATAGTCCATAGACTTTTACACGATAGCATGAAGGTCACTCGTTTTAAAAAATGATGTGCATCAATCACTCAACATGAGAAAAATACGAGATATCCAAAATTTTAAAATTAAAGGGTCCAAATATTGAAAAATGTGAAAATTAAGTTTTAAGCAAAAAATTAAAAAAAAATTCTACAGCGGGTTCTGTATAAGTTACGATATTACGTTTCTTTTTAACCTGCATACAAAGGTCTCTAGAATGCAGGAAATTAATAAAATTCGAAAAATTTTGATATTTAGCGAACAAAATTTGTGAAAATGCACGCTTAAAGCGGTAACCCCGGAAACTAAAAAAAAGTCCACAGCCCTTTCCGTGGTAGCTGGGGAAGGTGACTATTTCTTTTTAAATGATGTATTTCAATCTCTAGAATATAGGAAAAATACGAGACCCAAAAATGTTTAAATCAAAGGACCCAAATTTTGAGAAATGTGAAAATCAAGCTTTAAGAAAAAATTTTCAAAAAAATCCACAGCCGGATCTATATAAGTTGCAGTATTGATTTTCTTTTTAACCTGTACACTAAGGTCTCCAGAATAGAGAGAAAATATAAAATTCGAAAGATTTTGATATTAAGGAATCGTAATTTTGGAAAATACACGCTTAAAACAGTAATCCC
Organism: Icerya purchasi; assembly: GCA_039619475.1. Classification (NCBI taxonomy): domain Eukaryota; kingdom Metazoa; phylum Arthropoda; class Insecta; order Hemiptera; family Monophlebidae; genus Icerya; species Icerya purchasi. Next base: position 418,301,628 of record CM077116.1, read on the forward strand.
GGAAACTAAAAAAAAAAGTCCACAGCCCTTTTGCTGGGAGCTCACTTTTTTTTTTTTTAAATTATGTATTTCAATCGCTAAAATACAGGAAAAATACGAGACCCCCGAAATTTTAAAATTAAACTGCCCAAATTTTGAAACATTTGAAGATCAAGCTTCAAGAAAATTTTTTTTAAAAAATTCCGCAGCCGCATCTATACGTGTTACGGATTGATTTTCTTCTTAACCTGCACACTAAGGTCTCCAAAATACAGGAAAAATAAGAAATTCGAAATATTTCGATATTTAGGAACCAAAATTTGGAAGGTACACGCTGAAAGCGGTAAGATTGGAAACTAAAAAAAAGTCCACTGCCCTTTCCATGGTAGCTGGAGAGTCATTCCCTTTTTTAAATAATGTAATAAAATTCCTGGAATATATGGAAAATACCGGAGCCCTAAAATTTAAAAGTTAAATGCACACATGAACGGTTTGATGGAATTTCTAAATAAATAATTCGAAGGACCGACGGAAGAAAAAATCAATAATAATATAAATCTAAACCAATAGATATGGTAGATAACAAAAATAAAAAAATATCTCTGACAAAATATTACAAATATTTGTTATTGATAGATTAAGGGCAAGAATACTTTGTTGATATATGGTGTAAGGTGGAAGAAGAAAAATTACGGTTTTTATTAGATTTAATCAAATAAAAATTGGAGTGCGATGATGGTTGACTTCTGCGTTTCTGATTCTCGAGATCAATAATTACTCGACTAAATAATTAATACAACTTTCTTAACGTATAATTTCGGTGAAATATAACGACGAAATTAGCCATGCAGTATTAAGAAAAAGGAATTTCTTCGCAATAGCCAGATATTTTTTCATAAATTCGTAAATGTTCATAGATTTCAATAATGAATTTTTTTATGTTTAGCACACTGATTCAGTATACATAAACACAAATAAATGTTGTCAGAAATAATATATTATTATGTTAACTCTGTTCACACAGAAACGTCTAGGACACAATGTTCTATAATCATAGTTTAAATATTTCAATTTCAGGAACTGCTACATTTCCACTGTAAATAGCATTTATAATTTTTGTTATATTTTTTTTTTTTTAAATTTTAGAATCCTGAATTTTAAAATTTTGAATATTTCATGTTTTTCTTATGTTTTAATGAAACGACGTTGATTAAAAAAAAAAAAAAAAAAAAAAAAAAGCTGTAGCTGTTATGAGGGCTGTTGACTTTTTACTTATTTTTCTCCCATGACTGAAAACTTCCTTTGAACAACAACTTACGAGGCTACCTGTGAAAGGAAATGAGAAAATTGAATAAAAATCATCCATGTCTTGTCGGGCTAAATCAAAGTCTTCTCGTAGGATGATGGCCCTCGTTAATAGATAGAACACGCTCCTATACGTATCAATAACACATTACCCCATCCGTGGATGGCTCGCGACACCAGCAATACACGTTTTAACGGGAAAACCGGATTTTATTCTTTGATTAGAACGTTTTTATAAAATCATTCGCAACTTCTTTCTTAATTATACGGTACATGAGTAGATTAAGTGAAATAACGCAATTAGTACGCATAAACTAGTCAAAGTTTTTTTTCAATCCGTTTACTACTTATAGGGACAGATGATAAAAGAAAAGGTAGCTAAATATCCAGATTTTGCGATGCTAGTTTATCGCCAGCTACTGAAACGTGAATAAATAGATGAAATAACGAACATCGCTGCTGTTCGTCATCTTCTTCTTCAGGTGCCGTACGCTACATAGCGCGTTGGCGCAACCTATTCGTACATTTAGCTGTACCGATATAGGTTGTGTACCAGGCAATTGTAGTAATATGCAGTACGAATGTGTACACACGCAAGACTACATTCGGAACTGATTCGTAATCGTTTGATTTATCGCGCTACAAGTGCAGTTTGTCCAGTGTGGGTCTGCTGTGTACTGACCTAGCGCGCATATGATGGTTGTACGTGGTGGTTTGCCATTGCCTTCCACGTGATTATTAGCAGAGTATTTAATTTAATTTTTTGTAATAAGTTCGTCGTCGCTCGGGATCGAACCCCCGTGACCGCCATATCGGAAGTCAAGCGCTCTAGCAACTAGGCTATCGCGGAATGGAAAAATCGGTCGCGGCCCTCTTCTACACGACAAAACCAAGAGTATAAACGACTCCAGAAAAGTACGAAATATTCTCTATGCAATAATTTAAGTTAAAATGCACCTGGAAAGAGGACGCATTATTGATGAATAATTTAAAACGCCGGTACGGAAAATCAATGAGCTTCGGACTGTGATAGGGATGCACCGAATGACAGTATCTGTAAGACAGCCAACGACCGCTGAACGACTTAAATTTTTCATTTATTTACGACTATTTTATTTCGTACTACGATTTCAGTTAACTTTGAGATTTACGGCGCGTATAATAAAATAAAAATTTTTTTGACATCACGTATTACTCGAAATGTTTGTTAATATTAGGCTATTGTGAAATGTGAAATTTTTCACCTTCTTGCCCATCAGCAAGTTTAAACGGCTCCTAAGCCGTTCGAATTCAAACCAGGAAGGCTTAATGATATAACGACTAATTTGAATTGCTTCGGAACATTCCAGCGATTCGGTATGCGATCCCGAAATTACTTTTCCGAAAAGTCGTAAGGCCACGTGATTCTACTTCTTTCGAACAATTGGAAGACTCTCAATTAAGATGAAAAAATGTAAACATCTTTTCGAAAGCGGAAAAAACATTATCGATTAAAATTTTACGCTCTTTAAAACGTTTGAAACCGGCGACTGACGCCGAAAAAAGTTTATTTAAACAAAATCTTCCAACACTCGCAGAAGATTTTCATTGGCCATAAAAAAAAAAAAGAAGAAAAAGAGAATTCCCGGAAAAATGTAGCCTTCGAAGAGTGATAACTGTGATTGCCGCGAATTTCCGGCAGTAGCAATTAAAATATTTCCCTGAAAATTCGATGACGCTTGAAATTACGTAAAACGAATTTCGGTAAAAGATATTTCTGCATTTACGAGTAATATATTAATTAAAAGAGCGCTCGACGACGGCAAAGGGCGAATTATTCGAAAAAAACTGGAAAAAGGATTTTTTAATTCGCAGTTGTTATGCAAATTTATGTTAAATTTTTGCAGAATATTCCGCCCATTTTGAGCTTCTTTTCCGGTTAATTGAATAGTCTGTTTTCCAGCAACGACGATAATTAATTTTCATCGCTTCGGAATTATCATCGGATTGATAAGTATTTAAATCGGATACGAGAAAAACGCGCGTGTATTAATATTATTCCATATCGAATTATTTTAATGATGACAGTAATATAACGACCAAATGAAAAGAAAATAGAATAGAATAGAATATCGCAACGCGTTTAATGATAATTTTAATATCACCTTATTACGGAGAGATTTTATTTTTCGAATTAAACTGTGAACATTTAAAACAATTTTTAATAAAAGAATTTTACAATTTAAATGTTCGATTCGTGTGCTGACAAATTTCGATGACGGCTTGCACAGTTCTTCTGTGTGTTCATGGTATTGCGCTTTCACAAAAACACCTCGGCGACGATTGTTTATTATAAACATTTATATTCCCACCAGTTAACATAAGACGAGTAATCGTATTTTTCGTTCTAATTCTGTTCCTGTCGGTGAGACCCTCCCCCGCCCGCCTGATGGTATTTATTTGCCGTTCGATTAGGGCGATACGCTATCGGCTCTAGTCGATAGTGTAGCCAAGTACTAAATTCAAAAATATCGTTTCGAATGGCGACACTAGAAGTAGTATCGATCTTCAATGAAATTAATGAAACTTCCTCGAGGCAATTGGCAAGTTGGCTATTGTCGTAACGCATAACAAAAAAAAAACAAAAAAAAGCAAGAGAAGATAAACACCTAAATTAACTGGAAACATTTTAATTGTAGTTGAAAAACAACATTCAACGTGGTAAGAACCGCTTGCAATGAAATTGTAACACTTATTACTAGACGAGGTGAAAAAAGCTAACGCAGGATAATGGAACACACTAAAAAATACCGCGGAATGGCAGAACAAACTTTCGCCAATAAAGCAGTTCCCCGGATACACAAACCGCTAATCGTGACAATGTAAATATACGAAAATTACTCTGATGAAGTTTACGAGCCACTCCCGATAACTATCAAGGACATTATAGACAGCTTGACAAATTGAAAGTGCATTTAATGAAAGACGAACCCATAGGAGGTGAGCAAAAACCTAAAATGTACTCTCGAATGAAGATACTAAAATACTGACATCTGACGAAATTTCGGAAAACTATAAATATATATGCTAAATGAAAATAAAGTCCAATAACATCGGCATCACGAGGGATGCACACCATGATGGAGACCGTGAAATAATTAAATAAAAGCTACTGAAGGAAGGTCACGAAGTATTCAAAATAACAAATGTGCAAATTACGAAGAAAACTGGCGAAGGTAATAGAAACATCAAATCTGCACAAGTCTACCCCTGTTTGTTTTTGTTTTTTTTTTTTTTTTTTTTTTTTTATTTAGATTTAAACTAAATGGCAGTAGTAAAGGGATATATGACACATAAAACCGTTGTGTCACCGAGTAATTAAGTTTTGGACCAGCGCAGCAAAAAAAAAAAATGATATACCTCGGTACAAAAGTTGCTAAGCCTTCTGGCAAGCGAAGAATTACACTACTTTAAAGCTGCCGTATTATAGTGAAAATCAAAGAAGTCGACAACATCTGAAGCGAAATGTGCAAACTGTGGCGAAGGTCATAGTGCAGATCGAGACTAATTACTCCCAGAAGTCGAGCTCTATTCTAACTAGTCGATACGAGAAGTTGGTGCAGATGTAGCTTCATCAAAAAAGCCGACATATTAGTCAACCGATGCAAAAAAGGATTCCAGATTTACTAGACAATTCTTTAGTAAAAGGAATAATCCCCTTCACCTACATAGAAGTTGAAAGGCTCATAGATCTTACGTCGGATCGTACTTCAGTGTTACAGTAAGTTCGTCCGTTATAATGAAACGGAAAAAGTTAATCCTTACAAATAATGACGCTTTATCAATTATTACTATTATTAACGTTACCAGTGTGGTATGTATGTATGTTTGGATCACGTCAATATTTAAAAGGAACAGTTTTTTTCTTTTTTAGAAGTGTTGGTTTAAAAGGTTATCTGTTTTCTCGCTAATTGATATCGACGTCACCGATTACTGTTTAATGATAAAAAATACGTCGATTTAAATTCGAAAATGACTGCATTTTTCTTATAAAGTTTCGTAGAGAGCATCACGCGATTCTTGTAAATCTGATGCTGTGGAAATATCTGATATCGAAGGAAAGCAGCGAGCTTTACCGGTGATACGGTGCAAAGGCTTCTAGCAGAATGAGTAACAAAAATCACTATTGAGCGCGGGTGCCAAAGCTGGTCAAGTTTCTTACCAGACCCCATGGATAGAATTCGGGAATGAACACGTTCTTAAACTACATTATTCTGAACATCAGAATCATCTTAATGCAAGATGCCCCCCCCCCCCCCACAGGGAGAAAACAACTTCATTCGGGGCTATTTCGCCACAGTTGACGACCGACCACCATCTAGCGAAACTGCATTTCCGATGCCGCGTTGACCTGTTTGAACGACATCACATTCAATGTTAAAACAACAGTCCGAAAACTGTGACTCGGCGAATCGTGAGTTCTATTTTCCCGAACAAAAATTACACACGATGATTTTCGTTTCAATACATTTTACGTTCGTTTAATAATCAATCGAAAACCACGCAACACATTATTGTTTACGAATAAGTAACAGGTATAAACACACTGAAATATCTAACGAAAATATTTTACTTTGACACAATACACTTTCCAGCGAAGCGCAAATCAGCGGAATAGATAGGACACTGGCAGGTTTGACCAGCATTTGACTCCTATTACGATAATTAGATCACCGAGTAAATTAAAGTCTAGCCGGGAAAACAATCAAAATTTTTAAAAAAATGGCAAATTAAAAAAAAGGAAAAACCCAAAAAAAAACAAAACACATTGATTAGCGTTAAAGATACGGATTAGCATTAAAGATGCGGTTAAAAAATCCGAATTTAAGAAGTATAAATTTCGTATTACCGGCTAAAATTGCTAATATATAAAATTTTTCGGCTTTAGCGAATTTCCTTGTTTTAATAAATGGGAATAATGATTTTTTCCTCGTAATTGTATAGCATTGACACGGAGCACCGGATAATCTGATATTTTTTCCAAATCGAAAGAATATACCCGAATGAACTGCATTTGTTCAGGCCAAAAAAAGGCAAAAAACATACTAAATACGGGTAGGACTAAAAATTTATGAAGATAAGAAGGTATAAAGTATTTTTTCAAACATGCTAGTATTTACTGCAAAGTAGACACCGTCGTGTGACGGAGTATGCGATTGTTTTAGGATGAGCTCGATTTAACCCTAACAAATAATATACATATTTTTAGAATAATTATAATCGATTGAATGATAAATAATCACCCCTCCGCCAATACTTCATCTAAGCAATAATGGAACACGGATTGCATCATAACTGTTGATAAGATTTAATTTATTGACAACTATTTCCCTGTTTGTAATCGGCGATACGCGAATTGTCGGTAAAAATCTAACGCGCGAGCGATTACAACAGGTGAATTGTTAGTAATAATCGAACGGGTGGAAGGGGAAAATGAGGCCGCAAAATTGTCTCACACATATTATAGTGTCTAGTTTATAATGCAATAAATATACATAAAGATGGAAATCAAATGAAATTAGGTAAACGAATGAATTGTTAGAAGAACAATCGCGTAAAATAACACACGTGAGTGATTCCGTGTTAACGGCGGAAGGGGAGAATGACCTCAGAAAACTATCTCACACATACAGCCTAGTTTATAATGTAATAAATATATAATCTGCATAAAAATCGAAATCATATTTCTACGAAATTAGGTAAATTAATAAATTGTTAGAAAAAATCTGACACGCAAGCAGTCACGTAAAATGAAACAGTGACTGCAAAATGTTTCTTAGCAATTTTCCGCCGAAAAATAAATGTTTTTATCACCTTGATTTCGGATACTTTACAATGAACTTTTTTCAGCTAATCCGTATTAGCAACGATTCCTAAAAGTGCGAATTATTTCACAGTGTTATTCGCTCTGTGAATGTGTATCTTTCGTTTTATCCGCCAGCTGATTGTTATAAACAACCCCCCCCCCCCACATACCCGTTGGGTAAATGCACGCTGTCCACAAAATCACATATACCGTACAAAGAACGAGAGAGATCGGAGAACGAGGGGACGGGACTAACTTGTTGCGCGATTAATTGCAACGAATAACTTCGTGTTACGATCTGACACGCTCAACAGCGGTCTGTGAAAGTTTGGCCAGACGTCAAAATTAGTAATATCGAAAATTATCCGTTGGCGTTTTCTTTTTTAATTCTCTAAATTCGGTTAACATGTTGTTCACGTCTAATCTTCCAAAATAACGTATCGTACGAAATCTGTCCGTGTAAATGTAATACACGTTCCGTATGAAATTATTTTGACAAAAAAAGACCGTTCGCTAACTGTACCGCGATGATGCTGGGCAAACTTTTATTGTTGCACGGAGAAAGTGAAATGTCGGCCAATGTCAAACTAGTTCTAAGGGCTCGATCGAGTTGATTTTGATTTATGCGCTTCAAATTGCCGCCAATATGGTTTAGATCAAAGCCCAGTGACTTTCTCATACTCCATTTCGGAAATCATCACTTTCTTACACGCCCATATCAAATAACACACACACACACACACACACACACAGCCGGAACATTGCAAGACTTATAACGCTCCTTACACGGCGGTAAACGAAAATTTTTTAATTTTATATGTTTCAATTCAACAACAGGAACATCAGAGACTTTCCCTTTTTCTTTTCTCGAAAACACTTTCCATTTTTCTAGTTCGTCGATTGAAATGAAAAATAAATCGCAGACACGGTTCTAATGCCATACTTAATTCCTGAGCATCGGCGACTATTTATTCGCACCTGTACTGACATAGGTGTAGTGGTACTAATATGCAACGCTAGCGTATACGCAAGATCTATTTAAATTGAGTATTTAAGCATCCAAACGCAAAGCTAAAAGTCACTTAAACATCTTTCGATATAGGTTATATAATTAGGGTAAACATATTTTGAACGAAATAAAGGCCCCTTCCCTTCTGCGAACCAGGCGTATATTAAGAGTAAAAAGTGAAAAAGATGAAAAATACGTAATATGGAACATTAGTCGTAGAGCATAGGTAACGAGAATCAAAACACTCGGATAAGCATTGTGAAAGTACAGTGTACTAATATATAAGAACGAAAACTGTTCTTAGAAGCTCTTACAAAATGGAAACATCCTGCAGGTCGAGGCAGACGGCAGTCGCATTTTTAACTTTTCCCTTTCAGAGGAAACAAAAGGAACGGCATTCTTTTATTCCGCTATTTTTTCCGGCCTTCTGATACGCTTTTAGACTGGCGCGCGCTCCTTCTGCGGTACGATAAGCCACCTAAGGCCAGACACGCACGAACGGTATTTTAACCGCGCGTTTGTTTAGACGTTGCGGTTATTTAGCCGCCTTGTAAAATGATGTGCGCGCACGAAATAATCGCTTTCCTGCAGCATGTCTTTAGATTAGTTTCTAGTAGTGATCTATAAAGTTCGATAAGAAAGTAACGGCGCCGGTCTTCTCTCCCGAACATTGTGACACGCACAAAAATGGACACACAGAGTAGCACGATAACCGGCAGAAAGGACAGGTTACACTGGAAACAACATCATCGGAAGCGATTATTTAACCGTTCGTGCGCGCTCTTCGCTAAGAACACATGTGTTTCATTCTGAAGGCTGAAAAATGAAACATGTTGCGGTTTCAAAACTGCCTGTGCGACTGTCACATTCATTCAAAGCAATGTGTTTTATAAAAGCTGCTAAAAACCGCTTGTGCGCGCTTGGCTTGAGGGTGTTTATAGTGAAGAAGTAAAAACCGCACTGCCTACTGCGTTGCAGACAGTTAAATCGGGAAATTGGAAATGATAAGAACAAAAATCGGAATGTGGAAATTGCCTCACGTTGAAAATTTCAAAAAGTTCTGCAAATTGAGCACGGAGATTGAAGAAAAAGTCGCAGAAATTTGAAACCTTCTGCAATCCGTACATTTCCGAATCTATACAGGAGAATAAATTAAGCCTTCTAACTAACCGGAATTTAATCAACGTTTCACCACAGCGGCGTGATATCAACTCATACCGGAATGTTTTGATATATATTTTAATATGCGCGTACGTTTCTGGTGTTTTTTTTTTTTTACGTCATTCTTCGTATGAACCAAAATTTATTTCCTGGAAAGCCTAGGTTCCGTATTTTATTTCGAAAACGGATGCGCCTCTAACGCGCGGGCAAATTAAAGAAAAAGATAATAGAATTTCGCTCGCAAAAAAATTTAAAATGGACTTTTCCTTTTTCTTTTTTTTTTTCTTGTAGCAGCAAACCGAGCTACAAAAAATACCAGGTCCTTCTTTCACTTTAATCATTCGTACTCTTCGTAACCAATTGTCTTGTGAATTTATAACGTAGTCCTTCGAGTGGTTGGATCAAGCCTAAAAAGTGGTTAATTTTTTTTTTTCTTTTTTTCGGACAGTGTTACCTATTAGCATGATACCAGAAGAACACGTTGAAATAAAGAGAACTGGAAATCGAACGGTTGCACAAACAAAAACGATTTATAAAGCCGGTTCTATTGAAATTGCAAAAAAAAAAAAAATAAGAAAAAAATTAAATTTATTTACGAGAAAATTTTTATTTAAATTTCTCTATTATACTGGTATGGAATAATTTTTTACAATGAAACACATACACATGTATTCTTTCATAATTGTATGTAATTTTTCTTGAATGACGCTAGATTTTTTAATAATCTGACTGCGATATTATGCCATTGCGATAGCTAGAGCGACTTCCACTACAGAGTCTAGGACGTGACAGAAGTTAAAAAAAAAATATAATTAAATCTAATATAAACATACAGAAGACAATAATATGCGTACCACCATAAACGCGCTAATGGATGTGTGTAGTAGGCACTGCATTTGTATAACGATAAATCAATCACAATATCTGAGTGCAGTGTTTTATGTATACACTCGTCTTGTATATTTACCATGCGCGCTACTTTTATATACATACATGTACAGAGCTACCTATTTAGGTAGTCGTCGACGTTCAGAAACTGAGTATGGCACTATGATGATGATGATGATGATGATGATGGCTACACTAGACTTACACTGCTATCTGGTGTAATTTAATTTTTAAGTGCAACGGGAAGATCGAAATTCGACGGAAGAATAACGCCCAGTAGAGCAAGTTATTCGAATTACGGAAATGGAGCAGTGCTTATTGAGACGAAGACGAAGAGGCAGTGAGTATGCAATTTTCGAGTTTTTGGACGAACGATGAATTTTAAAGGAAAAGCCGTAAGTTTAAGAGAGGCGATATCGGGTTTAGAATGTCTTAAGAATTGCTCAGGAAGCGATCGTCGAGATTGCCGTTAAACAGCGAGATAGTTTGGAGTGTATTCACTTTTTGTGGCGAAACGTGAACTATTATATAAATCAACCGTTAAATGAAACTTTTAAATAACAAAAAAAAAAACCTCTCTATTAAACGGGTAGCTCTAGAAGAAAATACTGAAATTGAAAACATGGTTAACGAATTAATAATAGCCATGATGCAGACTGAATGAAACTGACTCGATAAACAAGTAAAGATACAGTGGAAAACGGAAGTTGTGGAAAGATTCTCATACTAGGTTTTTCTGGAAATAGAATAAAGGAAAACAGGAGAGAAAGCTGATGCAATTTTGTAGACTCTCTACTGTATAAAATAAATTTTTTTTATAAGAAAATACATTCTTTAATAATTGTATATAGTTTTACACCTAGATGACGCCATCGTATAAAGTAATTCATAATAATGCGTTCGAAGAAGTTTTAAAATTATTTTTTTTTTTTTTTTAAATTTCTTATTACAATTCAATGGTTGACGGCGAGACACCCTAGTTTGAAAAAAGAAAATTAACAAATACGTACTATAGATAACTTACGCGAACAACAAAAAAAACTAAATGAACTGAAAGAGTAAATTAAACGAATAAATAAAAAGGATTATCGAGTAACTTTAATTTAAGAACTATAATGAAACACGTATAGCGCATTTGTCTTGTATTTAAGAAAGGTTGTGAAATACGTTATATAGAAGAGAATTGCAACCGCATTAAGAAATCCATTACGTCTGCTTACATTAACGAAAACTAATTTAAATTACCGATCTAGTTTGGCTCGCGGTACTACCGCTAATGCATTTCGCTTATCGAATCAGCAGAATTTCGCTAGCAATAACATTTCATCGAACGAACTTACAAAATTAGCCGTATAAATTTCGTTATGATCAAACAAGTGCAGCCATCATTTCGTAAGGAAAAACGTATCGCTCTGCAAAGGTAAGAAGTACTTCATTAATTCTCGACCTGATTTACTGTATGTTGTATGTTTCGATGCTTTTCAATGCGCCCTCAGGCGCTTGCTAACGTCTCGGGAATACTCGAAGCGCCCGACAAGCAAAACACGAACAGCGAACAGATCATCAAGTCAGAATTTAACTATTAAGTATTTTTCTTCGCAAGCTCAAATAGAAACTTTTTAAATTTCTACTGGCAAGTAGCCAAGTGTTAAAATCTCAGCTGCTGGATAAGTACCGACAGATATCTTTTTTTATCAGTATGGTTCAGTACTGCAAGTCGCTCGTCAATATATTAATGAATTCGTCTCTCTAAATACCCCTATCAAACTTTTTTGGGCACTCACAATGATTAAGAGGAGTGTAATATATTTTTGTTCTCTTAATATTTATTTAGCTTACTGCACAATAAAAGACCTTAAAAGTGCCGACATTTTTTGGGAAAACACATCAAGTTTTTACACATATTCAATAGAGCGACTTCATACCTAAGTACCACTCCTGCTACGCATCCGACGTAATCCTGCGCTACAATACAAAACTAATACAAAATTCCTTAACAGGAACCAGCAGTTCGCGTTAACTGCGAAACGTGAATAGAGACATACAGGATTCAAGAGTAGTACGAGCGTAGACACGGGTAAAGAAAAACTATTGATTTCCCCCGCTTGTTTTCGTAACGAGTCGAGAAGTATTATCTACAGGGCGAAAAATAACCCCTACCTTTTATCATTCATTAAACTTCGGCCTTGTTTTACGTTGATAAGCGAAAAAACGTCGATTATAAATGTATATACGAGGTGTAACAATTGTAATCATAGAATTTTGCTTCGGAGGGCTTAAAAATAGGAGGAGGGAGAAATTTACTCTAAAAACCTTCACATCAGTCTCCTCCGAGGTCAGCGCACCGCAGCCAAAGTTCGACCCATTTTTGGCAAAACACCTCGCAACCTCCCAAAGATAGGTCCATCAGGACCCTCGTGTGACATTTTCAACTTTAGCAATGCCGTCGTATTGATTTCCTTTCGAGTAACTTTTGAGTTGAGGGATGAAAGTCGCACGGAGTCAGGCCGGGCTGGTGCGGGAGCGTGGGGATGCTGTGAAGCGTCAAAAACTGGCGTACTGCGAAGGACGAGTGTGCTGAGCGTTGTCGTGATGCAGCACCCAACCCTTCTCGGTCAATTCGGATCGTGCGCGGTACACGCGTACTCGTAACCATTTCAAAACCTCGATGTAGAATGTTGCGTTGCCTGTCCGGTCTGCGGGAACGTATTCGCGATGAACAACGCCGTTGATGTCGAAGAAAGCGATCAGTAAAGAATTGACTCTTGATTTGTGGACATGCGAGCATTTTTCGGACACTCCCCGCCCTTCACCACCCACTGCACGCACTGTCTCTAGGTCTCAAGGTCATATTCGAACACCCAAGACTCGTCCCCTGTGATAACGAACGACATCCACTGGTTTTCTTCAGCGTCAATTCAATCAATAATGTCCTGACAGATGGGATCTGCAGAGTTCTCTCTGTTCAGCTGTGAACAGTTTGGGAACCATCTCTGCGCACAGTTTGCGCATTCGTAGATCGCCATTTAAAATCTGAAAAATGGTCCCGCGGTTGATATTTAACTCTTCTTCTAACATTCGACCACTCACTTGACGGTCTTGGAGCACGCGCATGCGCACACGTTCAACATTTACCGCTGTTTTTACGGTAGAAGGACCGCCGCAGCGCGGATCGTCCTCGACTGATCCACGGCCGTCTTTAAACCGCTTAGCTCACTTGAAAACAACCAGTTGTTTCATAGAATTGTCACACCTCGTATATGTGTTAACAGTTCGGTGAGCATTTAATAATGACAAAAAAGAAAACAAAATATTGTTCTTTTTTAAATTGCATTTTCTCCGTTTATTTTTCGAAATATTAAACTTTTAGCGGGTAAGGGGGGTTTCTCAATTACTTATTCGGAAATAAATAATTCAAAAGAAATGTAATGCAATAAAAGTATAATTCGAGTTTTTGACATGTTTTACGGGATCGCGAATGTCGACATATTTCGAAATTAGCACGCAGCCGGATATTGCTAAAACTCCTGTGTTACCTTTGAAATAGTTTGTGAATGATTTTCACACAGATAATCCGTCTATATTCGCAAAACCGCCACACCTACCAATTGCTAATGGCACAGTTTATAGTAAGATTTCTTGTGATCCTCTGAAATTCAACAAATTTCATGAAGCAACATGCCGCGAAAACCAAATAATCTGTCGTCTCTGGCTTCATTAGGAAATGGGCGTGCACAACATATATGGAAATGTCCGACACTTAACAAAATGCATTTTCAGAAAGCGGCTAGTGGAAAAGGAGCTTTTGCCGGTCAGCACTTCAGACTGGTCGAGAAAGTGGTTTCCTCTTACAGTATTTGTGTGTGAGCGAGATTCCCGTTAAAAACGTGGCCCCTGAAACGGTGTTGCATCTTTCGCCCAAACGGAAACACATATTACCAGCTCGAAATTGTTTTCCGATATTTTTCAAAAATTCCATCATCGTCTTTCCTTCTAGACGCAACATCGGTAAATGTAGACTTGTGAATTTTGTACGGCTAACTTTCCTTCTACAGTGTTACCAAATTTGCGTATCTTCTTGAGGAATTGTTCTTGATATAATCTTTAATTGAATTGAATTGTTAATAATCTTGTACTTATTTCAAGCATTAACTATACATTTTAGCCTTCCGTTCTGTAAAAATTCTTCCTCTTTATTGTCTCCAAAACGCGACACTATAATAACAAATCGCGCCATCATAAAATTACAAAAAAGAATTCACCAATCGACATCACAAACATGTAAGCTGGTTTATAAACAACCGAACCAGTTGCATGAGATGATTCGCCAATTCACGTGTAAATTGTAAACAATAATTATTTAAATGTAGGTGAATACATCCTGTTTGTTAAAATGGTATAATAAAATAAACTTTAATAACAAACAATATAGATCAATAAATTAGATAAATACCTATTTAGAAACGTTTTCGGGCATAACCCATCATCAGCTAACACTAACTTAAAGGAAACTTAAAACATGTTTTAAGTTTCCTTTAAGTTAGTGTTAGCTGATGATGGGTTATGCCCGAAAACGTTTCTAAATAGGTATTTATCTAATTTATTGATCTATATTGTTTGTTATTAAAGTTTATTTTATTATATAATAATTATTTAAATTAATTTTTCGGCACTTATAAATTTTCAACTATAAATCTATTAACCAGCTACCGTGGCACTTAGTGGTGTTGAAACTTCTAAAAATTCCACTCGCGCTTCTGGGTTAGTATCCATAGTTGCCCCCCCCCCAAAAAAGTATAAATACGTCTTATAATATTTCCATGTGAATTTAGTTTCATAATGACGCTAGAGAATGGTAGTGGACATCTACCTTTCTGAGTTCTCCAACCGTTCTTCCCATTACTTCCTTCTACAGCCCCTTCCAAATTCTCAGTCTCGGTTTCAAGCTTTTCCCTCTTCTCGTCCTTCTGCTATTGTCTCTTTAATTAGACTAAGACTTGGTCACTCGCTTCTCTCTTCTTCACGTTTCCGATTTTCCCTTTCTATTTCACCCTTTTGTCCTCTACATGTTTCAGATGCCAATCTTATTTTCGACTCCAATCACATCCTGTTTGAATGCCGTGCTCTTCCTACAGAATGTTCTCACCTGTACTCTCAACTCTTAGCGCTGGGCCTTCCTGCTCCTTTCAATGTTTCCTTTCTCCTTTCCTTCCCAACTCTTATTGTTATTCCCCTGTTACTTTCCTTTGTGTTTTCCATTTCTGATTGTATAGCATTTTTTGTTAGTTGTTCTTGCTTCTCTTTCCTTTCTATTTATTTCTGAATTAAGGTCCTCCCAAGGGGAAAAAAAAAAGAAAAATAGTAGTGAACTAAAAAGAAGAAAACAGGAGACCACCGATAGAGTTTTAAATTTTTTACAATATTAGTCCCAAATTTCTCTTCAAATTCATAAATGACTCGTCGTTTCAGGAATCAGTTACGGACGATTCATTAATAAATGTATCCTAAAAATATTTTGGTTCGGTTCCTTACCGTATCGTGGTTCGCATGTTTCCTATGTGTCCTCCGGCAAGCAGATTTTTACGTTATTTTCGGGTTAACAGTAATGCCAGCTGGTGGAGAGAGAGAAATGAAATGTCTCCAAGGATGTGCTATTTTTATCACCGATTGCTTGAATATAAGACACCGCAAGTATATCAATAGCTACAATGTCAAGAAGTAGGACAACAAGAAATAACAGGGAGGTATATTTCATTTGACCAAAAGGCATAAATAGTAAAATCGACAATACCGATGAAATAGTTTTAATTAAGCTGCTAGAACGAATCCCAGATAATGCAAAAAGAGATAGGAACCTGGAAAGTAATAATTAAACAATGGCTAGTTGAAAATATTAATGAGTGACATTAAAATAAACACAAAATGGGAGCTGGCTGTGACGGAGGAGAATCGACCATTCGCATTTGTCAAAAATGTAGTATGGAATTGTTGTATAACAATAAGTAGTTCTTTGTTGTTTGTACTTCTTTTTATTATTAGTATTATTATTAGTATTATTATTTTGTTTCATTACACGCCTTGTGTAATTATGAAAACTAATTGTAATGAAATATTATAACATATGTAACATATTTGTCGAATAAACGATAATAAGAGTGTTGGGCACCCGCAGACGGGTAGTATGCCTTGCGGGACAGACAATTTATTTTAAAATACAAAAAAAAAAAAATTATACCATGTACCGACCGCTTGTATACTCCTCTTCTTCCGTAAGAAATTGTAGCAAATCGTAACAAATCGTACAATTCTCATTCGTAATTTACAAGCAATTCAGGGAATTTTCTGTTATTGGATTTTTCATATTTCAGAATTTTACTTCGGCACTGCTTTTAAAAATATTATAAATGTTGCTTATACTTAAAAGCCTGCACAAACAATTTAGGTCTTTTAATGATTTCACGCTAATGGGGTACTTAGGAAGCAGCTGACTCATTCCGGACAACTACAACTGTGTTTTCTTATGATTTAACATTGCGATGTCGTATAATGTTCCGCTCAGAACAGAGTTGCTTCAGCAGTTCAGCTTCCAATGATTTTTATGGCACCCAAGTTAATTTTCTGAGCTACTATACTAATCACTAGCCTCCGAGATGAACTGTCTCGGCTTTGAAAATTTCGGATCCCTTACATAACCGTACCTTACGTTTTGCAGCTTCTTCAGTGATTGTACATGTAATATTTTCCTATAGAATTTAAAAATAAAACTAAATTTTACGTTAATCAAAGAATTAATATTGAATAAACAGTTTCTAGACTTCCCGTGATCTGCCCCTTAAATCCCGCATATAAAAACGGCATTCATCATCGGCGACCAGCATAAAACCGCGAATTTAAATAAATACACAAAAAATTGCAGGCTTTATCTGTCCTCTGTATTTTATTACAGAAATTTCGCAAAATCTAGAATGAACATAAAAATTCCAGAGGCACCTAATTTTGATCGTACGACGGACGTATGACGTAGCTGTTTCGCTAGTTGTCTTATTAAGCGAAGATTTTTTTTATTTCTTCTTTTTCGGTCTCGACAACTAGTTTACTCAGAAGCGATTAAAAGTTAGTTGTGCGGATGTTTGCGTTAGTGAGAATTGTCAAAGGTACGCGGGTGAGAACAGGTGTATGTACACAAAATGGTTAAAGATAAATTTCAGTGATCGGTCAAGGAGAATTAGGAATGACGCGAGGGTAAAATGTAACCGTACCTATCATCATCGTCGTATCGGTTTTGTAATTGGTGTCCGTCGTCAAAATTTTTGTATTTTTTGTGCATTTTAAATTTGTCTCGCTTACGATTTTTTTTATTTCGAAACTATTTCTGATTCCACGAATGCCCTTCAAACGATCCGCTCCCCTTTACCAGTGGTTCTTGTGATTTTTTCATTCTTCGCATACGCTTTTTAATCCATTTTTTGTTTTTCTCTATGTATGTTGTTTCTTTGTGGATTTCCAGCCACTGGGCACCGAAGCTAATGGAACGTTTCTGAGGTTCAAGTTCCTCTACTACTTCTCGTTTATTTTATACACATAAAAAAAGAAAAAGAAAAGAAAACTTCTTTTTAACTCCTCTGTGAAATATTTCCGTTCTTGATTCTGCTTTCGGAAGTATTTACTCTAGCATATTTCGATCCGATCATTTGTTTATCTGCGATCTTCAAATTATATCCCCGGGTTTCTTGAGTTTCCTTCGCTTCCGTGTTTGTTGTCGTTTCTATTATTCATTCGCCTACGATACTTTTTTTTTTTCTTTTTTTTTTTGGGATCGCCAGTCGAGGGCATTACCCAGCATTAGGTTGTATTAATGAGAGAGAAGGAAAAACGAATTAAAATTGAATATTATTGGAAATAGAAGCTGTGAAGGACGCTATAATAGGAATGATTGCCGGGGATGGAAATGAAAGAATAAAGGAAGCACTATATGGAGTAGGCAAACCGAGTTTCAGAAGTTGACTATAGAAGTGAGAGCGTTCTATAGATACAGACGCGCATTCAAAGAAGATGTGATTTGTGCCACAGATTAGATCAGAATCATCCGGATGGAAGGAACAAAAAGGAGAAGAGAACATAGAAAAGCGGAAAGAAGATGCCGGAAGACGACTATGATCCAGGCAAAGCCTGCAAAAGGAAGAGATAAGAAAGTGCCAGAGATGAGGGAAGTCATAGTACCAAGGGTACGGAGGTGGATAGGTTTGGATACTAAGATAGAAGGATTCAAGGTTCGAGAATCAAAGTGGATAAATATCGTGCCATCGCCTACGATGGCAATTCCTGGAAAGAATACTTAAATCACGCTCCTTTATATTCTTTCGTTTTCGCTTTTATCGAAGAAACAGCGATTACACTTTCTTTAAACGTTCATTCTTTTTAGTCAAACGTTATAGTCTAAGTTCCCATTTATTAAAATTCAAGCTCCCTATATATCTAATTGCGTACCTTTTGTTCTAACTGAATCAGAAATATGTAAGTCGGCCCTTTTGTCTCGCTTTTTTTTTCTTTTTATCTCAGACCTCCCCCAAAAGAAAAGAAAAAGGTGAACAAGCTTTATTTTTGAATATTTTTTTTTATGTTTACCTTTTTCGTGTTTGCCATCAACACGTTCCGTTACAATATACGCACTCGATGTGTACCGCTTTAAACGAATGCGCATATATGCTATAAAGATCGGGATGAATTTATTAGAACATTCAAAATAAAACTTGGCAAATGACGAATCGATATAGTTTTCTCTACTAGTTTTTACTTTCGTCATTCGAAATAATAATAATAAAAAAAAACAAAGTAAATGAAAAAATATACTCGAACGGAAGTAAAAAAAGAACAAGGACGTGACGAATTAACAAAAAGAATCATTCGAGAAAGAGATATAAAGAAAGTTTAAGAAAGCGTCGAAAATAATGAAAGTCTGTTTAATTTTAAATTTTCCGGGAGAGCGAGAGGGCGACTCTTACATGAAGCTTTTCAGCGCCCGTTAATAAGAATAAATTACGGCGCGTCTAAATTTAGCCACGAAATGAAGAACAACAGCCACGAAAGCGTTCTAATTTCAATTATAACTCGCTAGCGGTCTCTCCTTTTTTTTTTCTTCTGTCCGTTTTGTCTGATAGAGCTAGAGCTGTGCTCTGTGTTTGTTTATAACATATCGTCGCTAGAAGAGATTTGCGCCAGCGATCCCCATATTGGAATTTACCGGAGGAATAACACGCATCTAAATCATTCATTCGCCCGCCGAGTGAGTGGTTCGGTTCAGGCAAAATATAATAGAAATAATGAATATTAACGCGTGGAAAGTGATTTATAGACTGTTTCGAAGTAAAAAGAAAAAAAACAACAACTAACTGAACAGTTTAACCGAAAGTTTCTTCTAAAACTGAGTAAGAATAACCGAAATATGCAAAACTTTTTCCAACTCTTCCATCGAATATTATGAACTTTCACACCGAACACGAAACTTTAAACAGTCCGCCGTTAACGCAAACACAAACGATAAACCAGGTACATATATCGATATGTGCATATGTAGCAGCATTAAAAATGTAAACTCGTTATAACGGATTTTCGACAAATGTTTTGGTTCAGCGCAGGTTACTGCCATTTATTAGAATTTATCCAAAAATGTGTGTCTGCAGGGTAGCGCTTAAAATGTTTCATCACTTTTTGTTTATTTATAAGCGACACTAGTTAATTATTAACTCTAAATAAGGCGAGTATTTCACTCGCACTAGCACTGCCTCAGAAAAACTATATACCTATAAATGCGTGTATATATATACATATATACAGTAAAAGCTCTTTAGTCTGGCATTCTACGGTTCGGCATGTTCTGTAATCCGGCACTGATTGAGCCGCCCGTGTTCGGGTATTTTCGGGTGAATTCGACGTCCCCCACTACACCGGCTGCTTCGTCTTTCTTTATACGGTAATGTCAAGGACTCTTATTCCCGCGGTTTTAACTCTTTGGCCTGATTATGAAGATGCAGGTCAAAATCAAAATGCTACCGGACAACATAATTCTTAGGCTACCCCCATTGGAAAAAAATCCCAATTTTATGTAACGAAAAGTGTCCCAATTTTATGTACGCTTTTTATATTTTATATATTTTGTGATATGCTATTATATTCATATGGACCGATTTACAACGTTATTCTTACTGGCATCAACACACACAAAAAATAACAACCACAAAAATCCTATTCTAGCATTTACCTTCCGTTATATAAAATTAAGACATTTTTTCGTTACATTTTTCGTTACATATTTCATTACATACAATTGTGACATTTTTTAAATAACAATAACAAAAATCCTACAAAATATAACAAACGTTACATAAAATTGGGACATTTTTCTGGGACATTTAGCGTTACATAAAATTGGGACATTTTTTCGAATGGGGGGTAGCCTAAGAATTACATTGTAATTAATATATGTGTGTGTATGTATATGTATATATAAATTAATTAAACGGCTAGAAATGTATACAAATTATACAAAAATATATTAAATATAAACAAAAAACATCGGTAGTATATATTAAAAAATACGCACCCAACCTTAATCTTACTTTACACGTTAAACAATTTGTTCAGATGGGCAGCTTCGTAGAGCGTATCGCGTGTAACTTGTGTTGATAGCTCCAGATCATATACGTTGCCCGATAATTACTGCTATTAATTAATTTATTGAAAATTATACTGTTTGAAAATTATTTCGTGCTGTGTAATCGCAGACAGAACGCCCTTGCATTTTCAAATTTTGCCTCTTTTGAAAGAAAGTTTGAAAATGTTACGTACCGCGCAGGATTAAATATCTAGATTTTCAGTATTTATATTTAGAATAACTTTATTGCGGAAAAAATTCGAATAAAAGATAATTTTGTTGAAGCTTATACAACCTACTGGCTGAAAATGATGTAGCAAGCGTCAAGGATTCTACGCGATAAATTTTGAATTATTTTAATTTAAAGTTACATAATATTAAATCGAAAACAAATATTTCCCGTAAGGTCTTCTAAAATAAATTTGTCCAAACTTACACTTCCGGAGGTTTCAAAATTAAAGCTGAAAATTTTCCCCGTACTTAGAGTTAGACTAATATCCTATTATAAGTACGTTTATTAGATAATTTGGAAATCCTCGTTTTGCGGATTCACTCTATTTTTCATTTTGTTTGAATTTTTTTTTACAAACTTTTAAAGTTTTTTCAAGAAACCGAAATTTTTCTTACTTTCGAACAGCAATTTTTCCATCGTTGGATGTTACAGTCGAAATTAAAATAATTTTGTTTTCTCTCTCCCCGAAATTTTTATAGTACGCAAAGTCTAAGTTTTAAGTTGTAACATCTACTAAAATTTCTCCCTCAATATCCCTTTAAATAATATGCATTTTTATCTGCTATTCTAAATTTTTGAAATGCAATACTCGCACCGATAAGTTATAGAGGCACACTGTATTTCACAACTTTCGAACGTTCTGTGAACTATTACAGTTCTATAAAAAAACGAAATATAGTTCTGTTATTATTAAGCATTAAGTTTCCATTAACAATACAACACGTCTGGAGAAAAAATTGCCTTTTCTACATTTCCGAAACTCCAGTCTGGAAGTTAGAAGTTAGTTATGTTTAACCGTTAAAATTTCTTTTAATTTGCATGTTTAATTTTGCCGGGTTTTTTTTTTTTGTGATTTTTCCCGTCCCTAATTATCATTCGGGAGTTCCTCCTTTTTGGAAAGGGCATTTAATCTGCATGTTAAACAGTTTCAGAGTTATTGAATTTTACCTGATTCGTTCATGTTTTCCAAAAAATCGTTGCATTAACATTCTGTGTACTATTCACGTGTGGAATCCCGAAAATTACAGCGCCAGGAATGTTCATCTGCGACTGATATGCTTATTACATTGCTGCGAATTAATTTATCGGTTTGCGGTGTTTCGTTATTTTTTTTATCGTTACTGTAAAATCACACAGAGGGCACGGAAATCGATGTGGAAGGAAGTTTAGGAGCCCATGTGTCTCACTCCCACATAAGAATCACGTTTACACAGCCGAGGTAGAAGAAGGCAGCAGGCGGTTCAAAAAGGTATTGGCAATGTTTGCCCTATGCTGACGGCTATTTCACTCGATAGCAATGGTATACACCATTCCGATTCAATCTACGGTCAAACAAACGGTTCCCCCATGTATATATATATATATATATATATTTATTTATTTTTTTATATATTTATACGTATGTCTACGTAATCCTCAAACGGCGGTACTAATAAAAATGTCCATACTGTCAGAATAAGCGGAAGTTATAAAATTTTTCAATAGAGAGCTTAGGTCAAAAAACCAAAAAAAGAACGGTTTTTAACACTTTTTACGAAATAATAACTAATCGTGTTATGATAATTAAAAAAAAAAAAGAGAGAAAAAATTAACGTTTCGTGAAATATTAAATATCTCATTCCGATTAATACTAATTAGAATAATGATGTATAACAATAAAAGAAGAAGAATAATAAACGCAATAATAAGGAAGTCAACATTTTTTGGTCAGTTCATTTATATTCATAAAAAAAAATTCTAAACGCAACTACAATAATTAATTGGTAAAAGTGAATGCTTTTAATAAACTGATAATATCGCTGTAAGCATTAAAGAGGTATACTAATCCTCTTATACGAAAAATAACAATAACAGTAATTGAAACATATCCAGATTCAACTTTTAAACTTCCTTTCACAACCTCAAATACTATAATAGCAAAAAGAATGCAATGCGTAACACCTTACAAACTAACAATCGCTCCTTATTCGAATACTTTTTCTACTTCTTCAACCACCGTGGCAAACCCTGGTGATCTTAACCTCTCTCGCGACAAATCATAAGTACCATAAACTGATGTCAAGCGAATCACTAAATAGTCTAATTACCTTCTTGGCTTGAGTCACCCTTATCGCAAGCCCTGCGTATGACTGGCGTGGGTGGTGCGTTTACCGTCGCTTCGTCATTCTGAGTCCTTCCGGTTTCCTTCCTTCTGCACTATTTTTTCTGCCTAGTCGATCGCCATCCTTCAGGCTATCCCTTTTATTTCCTCTTTAAGCGATCTTTACCGATTCCTCATTATTTCGGACTCTAAAGGCGTCCTTCAAGACCTATCCTCTCCTTCTTCACATTCCTCTGATGGTATTATTCTCTCAATTCGTTCTCTTACCTTCAATCTGCAGTCATCCCGCTCCATTCTTATTGATTTTTTATAGGCCCCTAGTCATTCCGGAATTGACGGCAATGACGCAGCCGATTCTTTGGCTCTTTCTGCTGTTCACCTTGATTCATTCCTCAACCATTTACCTTCTTCAGATATCCTTTCCTTATCCATCTTCAATCAGGCCAGACTTTGGCGGAATATTTATCCCTCCTTATTTTCTAATCGTCACTCGCATTACCGTGTTATTCAGCCGATTCCTCGTTCCCTGTCTTGGTTCCATTTTATTCCTTTCGATCATCGCTCCTCTATTGTCTCGATAATTTGTCTTCAGATCAATCATTCTCTCCTTCATTTCTGTCGCTTTCGATTTGCTCTATCGCCATCTCCTTATTGTTTTCTTCACGATTATAATCCTCCTCGTATATGTGATGCTGATCACGTTTTGTTCGAGTGTCCTACTCTTCGTAATGAACGCTCCCTTTTATACGGTCAGCTCTTCTCATTAGGTCTCCCTACTCCCTATCACTTTTCCTTTATCCTCTCCTTTCCTTCATCTTCTGTGGTTTCCACACTGCTGTTCTTTGTTGCGTTCATTTCGGACCGCCTAGTTATCTAGTTTTTTAACTTAGCTTTTCCTGTTGTTGGGTCAATGCCGCTGGCGCGTCCACCAAAAAAAAAAAAAGACTACTTTCACACAAAACCTGAATCATGTTTTTTGCAACGTCCAAAATAAGGCGCCCAACGTTCAACTCTAATTTCTTTGAAGAGTTCCAATATTTATCCACCAATCAAAATGATCTCGATTTTTACTGATCCTATAAAAAGCAATATTTGTAAAGCTTTATTTCAATTTTTATCACATTGTAATTTAAAAATTTAAACTATATGTTAAATAGAAATTATTGTATACGTTTACATATGTAAATTGTTTAGTCGCGCAGTAATCTCATTGCAGATTAAATGCGTTAATAAATATATACCTTCGTTAAAAGAGAAGTCATTCAAACTGTCTTCCTCCATTGGCGTCAGTAAAGAAGAACAGTCCCCAATTATTAGTAGAACTTGTTGGTTTTCTCGTCGTAATCGAACGTGGCTATCTTTTCCTTTTTGTTCCAGTTGCTCTCGAGTCTGTATCGGCTTACTATGTCTTCATTTATCCCCCTGATAATAAAGAATTGAGCGCAATTAAGTCTTTCTGGTCAAAGCTTAAGTCGATTTAACTTATTCATCTTTCTGTATAATGTCTAGCTATTTCGTTACTATTTTACCTGTGTGTGCTAGACAATCGCCCATTACTTGGTCCAACAACGTGACGATTTTGATGAACACAGACAAGCGAATTGTGATAATGAAATATTCCCATTCGGTGGTAAAAAGGTTGCTTCATCAGTACATCAAAAAAAAACTGAAAAAACATTGAATCTGCCCCTGTTGCGTACATCACTGACAGAAACATGTGCTTTCATCTGCATCTCGTTCCGGCAGATTGTGTTCCGAGTTGAAGTGGAAAGGATATTGTCTATTAAAGTTTCGGTTCATATTTTTTTTTGAATATGCCGGCGACTCTGCATCAGACTGCCGGTAATTTGTACAATCGTTGTGAATGGCGCTGAACCGTAAAACAATTGCGCCTACTTCTCTTCTTACAGATCCGTATGTTGACTGAAATGCTTTTATTTTTTCATCGCGAACATGTCTATTTGAAAAATCACGCGTGTACTACTACAGTAGTGAAACTTTCATTGCAATATCTGCAGATGAATAAAGTATCGGGATACTTTACATTTGTGAACCGGTTAAGCTAAGATAAATTTAAATGAACGTTGTGGAGTATTAAACACACCGATATTCCCTTTAGTATCGAAACCATCTGAATCATCGTGTAAAGATGTGAATGTAAAAAAAAGCATCAGCACGATTTTTCGTTCCTGGACGGATACTAAGATCAGTACTGTTGCAGCAGCAAAGGCGGCGTTTCCCAAAATCACCGCGAGACGTGATTATACACGACTTACCACCGTGTTATCCCCTTTGTCGGCATGTTAGTTTTTACTGTATTTCGCAAAATAATCAATTCACAATATTATGCCGAATATAAATAATAAAATTATCATAAAAAATTATACAGAAGACATACAAAATCATATTCAAAAAAAGGTACTAAAAAACATCGACCGGTTTCGAAGAACTACCGTCATTATCGATATGTGGTCCCAACATGCAACTTTCCTAAGGAATATTAAACCAAATGTTGATCCTTGGTGGCCACCGATCCAAATGTCCAAAAAAGATTTCTCTGCCCTTAACAGGTTGAGACTGGGACACACATCGATATCTCACAACCATGTCCTCCAGGGAGCCCCTCCACCGATTTCCTGCCCATTCTGTAATGCAGCAGTGCTACCTTCGGTGGAGCACATCCTGAAACAATGTCAAAACTTAACAAGAATCAAGGACGAACCACTACACCTTCTTTTAGATAACCGTCCAGAACAGGTTCAGACAATGCTAATCTTCCTTAACCGAAATAATTTAATAAACAAATTGTAATAAATCCGATACTCGTTGTGCCGTAATGACCCTGGCAGTTATACATGGCCAACGAGTAGATTACACACACAAAAAAAAAAAAAAAAAAACTAACATTTTAGTATTTTTTTAATATAATTTTGTGTGTTTTTTATATCATTTCTTGTGATAATTTTATTATTTATGTTCGGCATAATATTTTGAATTGATTATTTTGTGAAATATGTGTGTATATAGTGCCGACAGTATTGCATTATACGTTAGCTTACTTTCGTTGCTTATTATTGCTTGTTTATTAACAAAGAGAAATATTTCATTAAAAATTTATCAAAACATGTATTACAGAAAATTATACTTTAAAAATATTAAAATGAAGCCGACATGTTTCGGAGTTACGTACTCCATAAGTGTGCTGTGCGTCCAAATAGACAACAGTAAAAGAACATTTAGACTGTCAGTCGGGATGCAATTTAGATTGAACGCACTGAAATCCGATCTTCTGATGCTTCAAAGGAAGCTAGGACTGCTCGTCTAGTAGAAAGAACTTCAGAAAATATACAATTTGAAGTAGAAGAAGGTCCATCGTATGAAGCAGGAAGCGCCGATTAAAGAAATGTAAGTATAACGTACCGTTCTATGAATTAGAGACTGCCTGAAACTTAACTTGAATCTTTCGAAACTTCAAACGCGTTTTTCTCGAAAGTACTTTTTTCAACACGGTTGACATGATCTCTCAAGTTCTAATAAACCGAATTACTTTAAATTGGATATGGAACTTCTTTATATATTCCTCTATAGCCCTTGCTAGAATATGGTCAAAATTTTGATTTTTATTATTTTTAAAAAATTCAAAAAATTCAAAAAACAGGTAAAAAAACGACTTTTCTTTTCAAACAGTAAACATTTTACGAGAATTTTTTTTTTTTTCTTCTCTGAGGTAGGGGCTATAACCACATCCTTACTGATTAAGAATCTTTTTTTTTTTGTTTCAGATGACTAGACGGGTTGGATTCGTGTCAACCAGGACACACCCTTTTTTTTTCTACTCCTCCACTTCATTTGTGAATTTTTAATTTATTTTTTTTGATAATTTTTTTATGTATTCTTAGAACATGAATAAATAAATGAGGAACAGTATGGATACTAAAAATATTTATTGTTTTTTTTTTTTTTATTGAGCTTGAAAAAACCTCTTAAATTCGTGCCCCTAGACTAGAATACGCCCTTAAGCAACGGGTAAACAAAATTCAAAATGTATTAGCTACTTACGTGCGCGCATACAAACGGTATACTCGGGTAGCCCTGAAAAGGGCTATTTCAAATTGCTAACAACGAGAATAAGAAAAGGGGAATCGTGAAAAAGATGATAACGAGGATAAAAACAATTAAACCGGGATTTATGCCAAAAAACGACTTTTTCAACCAAAATACACTAAATATCGGGCGAGCGAAAAACAATCACAAAGGTAAACTTCTAAAACTAAACTATTTACAAATCGAGATTGTACATCAAGGAACGAAAAATCAATAAAGTGCTAAACTTCTCGACTGCACTTTTACTAATAATAAAATTAAATACATATTAAAAATATTTGGCGCATCTTCACCAAAGATCGTATATTAAGGTGACGCTGTGCAGCAGTCCACAATATTTATCCGATAATTTCGGACAATAAGTAACGTTAGTTTGAATTAAACTATTCAAAGTGTCGAAAAGTGTGTATTCACCTGACCGTCAAA
Organism: Icerya purchasi; assembly: GCA_039619475.1. Lineage (NCBI taxonomy): Eukaryota > Metazoa > Arthropoda > Insecta > Hemiptera > Monophlebidae > Icerya > Icerya purchasi. The sequence continues at coordinate 418,329,329 of CM077116.1, forward strand.
TAAGGTCGTGCCAACACATAGTTAAAGAGGTACACGGTCGACGTTTGAGCGTATATAGTTTCCCGCCACCGATTTCCGCCCCGTACATGATCATGTAGCCTTCACAGGACGTCAATTCCTCCTCTATGGGACAAATTGCTGGGACACAGGAGAGAACCCTGCGCACCCACCGAAACCGCCGATGCCGGCTTTCTTGTTCGACTGTCACGGTACCAGTCAAACACTTCCACCAACACCAACACGACACCGAGTAGCCCATACTCGCCCGATTGTCGTGCCACCTACGGCCGTCTATTCGCCATGGTTCACCACCCAGCCCCTACCTAGAAAAGAGAACCCTAGCAGACGACCGCTGGCCGTCAGATTTGGCCACCGAGGGTCGGCTACACCTCTCAGTGTCTATCCCGGACGACCTGAACGTACTGACGGTCATGAGTTGCGGTTGCAGACCGGCAGACCATAGTGGCTCCTATCAAGAGTCGAAATCAACGCGTTTCAAAACCATTCACTGCCTAAGGAAACTTTACACAAATTCGAATCTAAGCGCTGCGCACTACAGCCACAACTACGTGATCACGCCCCCACTCGGGTGAAAAGGTACAGTAAATGCCGAAGTATTGATTTCGCGCTAGGATCGCCAAGATTTCAGATGATGAACAGAGATGAGTGTGTGCTGGTGTGTAATGTTTGTTCCGAGTTCTCGGACAAACTGTGAGGGTTTTATATTCTTTCGGTATAGTCGCTCGTTTATTCGTTAATTTTGTCCACCTTCGTTCATTCACCTTAGCGTACGGATCAAAGTTAGCCGAGAGGAGGAGATCCGCATTCAGTTCAGTCACTTTTACCGGTCGAAAGTTTTATAATAAAGTAACAATTTAAACGTTTATGTTTACTTTTAAAAATCGTTGTTCTATCTGTTAGAAAAATTTCTGTATGTGTTTTGCCTGCCGCAACGTATAAAAATTAAGAAAATCGTTTTTAAAATTCTGATAGTATTTTTGTTTACGTCGAATTGTACACTGGCCTTTATTTAAAAGTCATCTAAGATCACGAGCCAAGTTTTATTTACTAAATAAACAAAGAATCCTGTGTCCTAGTCGACCTCAACAGACTCACCAATTAGGCGAGACTACGATAATAATTTCTTCTACCGGTAAGTTAATTACATTTGCTGTAAACGATTATAATATAATCTTCTTTATGAATAAATGAAAAAAGCCTTCTTATTGATTTTGTTTCCTTCCTTCCTTTATTGCCGATTAGTATTAATCAGTCGGCATTCAATATTTAGTAAGACGTCCTTAACATGATTACTCGCTTGTGTATCATTCCGAAAAAGCTTTGAAAGAGAAGGTTCTTTTTTTCGTGTTTCTCGACCCTAGCTCTGCACTGAAGCAGTATGAAATATACCCTTTCAGTTTAAGGATTATCCGTACGGACACTTTGTATATCTTTACGAGTTTAATTCGTAATAAATACAACGAAATCCAGTTCTACCGCCTATTGATTACGTTTGAATGTTCGCTACTTAATAATCCATTACAACCGACTTTTGCTCGCATCGAGGCGTTCGCTATTTAAACTGATTCTCAGCCGGTGCGAGAGAGAGAACTCGTGAGAATTATCACTGATATTTTCCGTAGATGTATTTGCAAATGTATTAAAAGCCGTTATTGTAGAAAACGAAAATATCGGTATATTGTCGACATTTGGTCATGATAACGTATCTTCTTCGCCGGGGAAGTGTCAGCACTCTAGCATGATGGCTTGCCAAACTGGTGGGATCTGGTGACGGAAAAAATATAAAACGTCTCAATCCGCTGTAAAAAAAAAAAAAAAAAAAAAGATCGCCAAAATCCCTTTTACAAAGAGAAAAGCTCCTTTTTAAATATGCATTGTTATTAAATTTAAATATTATTAGAATGGCGTATAAATTAGGAAATGTGGTTTTTTCTTTCTTTTTTAATGCAATAAAGCGCATAATTGGAATTTTTTTTTTTTTTTTTTTTTTTAGATAAATTGTCCACTTTGAATTGAAAACCTTTTCACCATTTGCAATGCTACCTTTTTTTCCGGTAATATCGCGGACATTCGCCTCACTCATCGTTAATAAATCACTCGATTACGCCGTGTATTTATATTGCGGTTAATTTTCGACAAACTTCGATGTGGCCTGGACTAGCATTTTCGGCGAAAAAAACTTTTAATCAAAAGTCTGAAAAGGCCCGGTTACATCCGGACCATCCCGGAATCCAATTTCGATTTCTTTCGCGAGCGCCCTCTTTATGTTACCTTTTTCTTTCGGTGCTGTCGGGGAGTAACTTTATTTAGCTGCCATTTCGCCAGCGTAGTTCCATTACCGTGTCATTTTCTAAGCGTACATTTGAAGCGTCATTAAAGTTTCCATCTCTAGCGTTATGTTGATGCTGATTATATTTCGTCGACACTAAGCTCTTGAACAACAACATCATCGTGACAACAAACAGTGTAGATTATTTCATTAGTTTACATAATTTTGCTAAAAAAAATAATATTTTTAAAAAAGCTAACAAAAACGAGACTGCTTTTCTTTCTGAGCGAAGACAACAAATAGTTATTTAACAAATTTTAGTAGTCGTTGGTAAGAATAACGAATGAAAGTTTATTCCAACTGTTTGAAAACAAAAAAAAAAAAAAATTTCCGAAAACCATAATGGGCATTAAGTTCTCGACGAAATGATAAACTTTAAAAATATGCCTCCATGACTTCAACTATCAACATACTTGTATTATAGGTAAATCTTAGCAGACTAGTTCAAATTCATTAATACAATTTGTCTCCAAATAATCTTGTTTAAAGTGCCTACAAAGATTTCGGGACAAATCCTGATAGTTAAAGAAATAACATCTGCACGGATGATAAGATCGAATTTGATTAGGCGAGACCTAAAAGTATTACGCAAATCGAAGCAGTCGATCATTTTGCGAGGGAAAGTATCGTCAATACCTGCCTCCGATGTTATTAATCAAATAAAACGTTACCTACTGAACTACTCAATATCCTCTATCGTCGAATAAAATCCATCAAGGAAACACTAACCCAAAAGGCTATCACCGGGCTGCCAAGCAAACAATAAGTAACACTTCCGGCGCATAAGATACACGCAAATTACACGATTTCCTTCGAATATATCTTTTGTTATATCTGCGAATTTTTTTCTACCTCTGTTCAGCACACATATTTAACTTTATTCGAGGCAAAACTTTCTTCTCGTCTTACAGAATCGATGCTCCATCTATTGTTCTTTTTTTTTTCTTCTTTGTTTCATTATCATAGTTCAGCTATATAATAACAGAGTTGTAAAAGTGGTATGTGTGTAACTAATTTTCCTTTTTACCCAGGTGCCAAAATGAGTCATTAACATAATCCTAATTGTTTCCTCGGTATTTCGATAAGACGGGAAAATGTTGAAGTGAAATTAACTCGACATGCAATTGTATGCACTACTACACAAGTAAAAACAAATTAAAAAACCTCTAGGTTAACGTCTTCAGTTGACCGGCACCCCTAAATGATAATAAAAAGTAACTTAAAAAAAAAAAAAAATTAAAGAAAAAAAAAATTAAAAAAAAAATTAACTTTATGTCAAAGAAAATTTATATTTAAATTTCGATGAAAAAAATTAACAAATCTATTATAAATAACTTACATGAAAGACAAAAAAGGAATGATGCAAAATGATTTCAAAAAATAAATAAATAAATAAATAAATAAAAAGGATTTTTAAGTTACACAATATATAAGTGTCTTCATTTTACAATAAAACTGAAATATATTATTTAAGAGAAAATTATACAACTATATAGGAAATCTATTTAAAAGTGAAATTAACACACTTGCTCACAACTAACGAACTTTTTTAAAGCAGCGATCTAATTTCGCTGGTTCACTTACCTCTCTTTTGTGTGCCATTTGTAGCAGTTAACAGATTAATGGTATATTTTGCCAAGCGTATTTATAAATTAAACGTGCGAACATCATTTCGCTATGATGAAATAGGTAGTCACAGTTTTGCTGCGAAAAATGTGGCTGGTTGCTCTGCACAGGTAGAGATGTACTTGATTCGTTAAACGCTTCATCCGATGTGTGTTGTCTGTTTTATGTACGTGTGCGTGTGTGTGTGTGTACTTCTCAATGCACTCTTAGCGGCGTACTAGTGAAGATGTACCCACAGCACCTGGCTAACAAAACACGAAAAGTGAACCGATCATCAAATTGGAATTCAACTATTATACTCAACGCTGATGTTTTACACAAAAAAACAATTTTTCTTCGCACGCTTATAAAAACAGTCTCTTTAACCAGTTAATATTTGCTACTAGAGTAGCATTGGCAGATTTCTTTCTTTTTCCGTTTGCTTTGGTGCTTCACCGCATGACTACTAGAAGTAATACTGGATTCACAGATATATACATACATACACAGTGCGTTTCATAAATTGTGAAACTGACTTTCCAAAATCAATACCGCTTACGCCATTTTCATGAAATTTTGAGACTAGTTCGTTACAACCTTCTTCTCTTCTCAACCGAAGTCGAAACAATCGGATTATTTGTAGCAGCGCAGTAACAATTCGTGCAAGCTCTCTTAGTACGCGCGGTCGTAATTGTCACAACCATTTGAATTTCTTCAATTGGAACAAAATGCCCCCTCTCCTTTTCAAGTAATAATAAAGAAAAAAAAGCTTCTACTTAGCAGATATACTGCCTTTCAACCTAAATATTTTTAATGATGAAGACTTAACTACAGATAGGGCGCACCCATCGAAAAAACACAAGAATAATCTCATGTCAAATAATTTGAAGAATTACCATCTTCCTTGTACTTCTTCAAGTATTAGTCCGTAAAACGGAAGGAAAAAAAAAGTTAACGTATAACGCGTTTTGACGTTTTCACATAAGCTTCACTAAAAAAAATAGTATAATTATGGAAAGCGAAAAGCAATAAAAAAAAACAGCGCCAAGAACGACGCCAGAAAAGAAAACAATTGTTCAGCGCTGAAAAGGTCAATAGAAAAATGATAAAATGAAGTTTTTTTTGAACATGGCGGTATCAAGTACGTACTGTTTAAAACAGTGGCTTACGTCTAAAAAAGAGGATGATTTATTTTAATGTCTTCTATATGTGAACTATGGGCACACATTGAATGCACTAAGTTGATAATTTATATTTCGTACATATAGGAACAGTGTTGGTGCTTAAGAATCTGAATTACTGGACCGAGCGTGTTTGAACTTTTTATAATTATTTTATTTACAATTAATTGTTCTGTTTTTAATACATGCATACTATTTATATTTTAGCATTAATGGTGCTACTAGACTTTTTTATCATTATACAAATTCATCAAGGTTTCCACATGTATATAAAAATATGTTCATTTCTAACCGACTTCAAAATTTTTTTTTTTTTTTTTTTTTTATGTGTGTTACCAAAGAATTTTATTCTAGATGAACCGATTTTGATAGTTCTTCTTTTATTTGAAAGGTGGTGTTTCTCATGTGGTCCCACTTAAATTTGATTAAGATCTGACCGGTAATTTTTGAGTTATCCTTAATAATGCGGGAGATTGAAGTTTGTTGGATGCTTTTCATTAATGATTGTTTTCACCGTCCGGTTAGATTTATTTACTTAAAATACTATAAATTTGCCAAATTACCATGGATGTAGCTTTTGATGTTTTCACACCGAGGAAATATCTGTTCTTATTAAAATGTTTTAATTTAATTGAATAAAAATGCACTAAAAAGTAAAAAATAAAATGTTTTTTTACAAAAAATAAATACCGACTTCGAGGTTTATTATAAAAATTTAAAAATGCACTAAAAAGTAAATAATAATTACTCCCGATAAAAAATATACATCAGAATGATATACCCTTAAAGGTGATATCGTAATTCTTATACAACATTAACTTTTTGGAGTTGGCATCAAATTCATATTAAATTAATAATTAAAAACTGCATTAAATGTTCATAAAATTTTTCCTAGATATAGTAACATGAATTTAATTCCAACTCCAAAAAGTTAATGTTGTATAATAATTACGATATCACCTTTAAGGGCATATCATTCTGATGTATATTTTTTATCGGGAGTAATTATTATTTACTTTTTAGTGCATTTTTAAATTTTTATAATAAACCTTGAAGTCGGTATTTATTTTTTGTAAAAAAGCATTTTATTATTAGGAACGAAAAAAAGTAAATTGTATTAATTTATAAACGAATGCCTAGATTTTTTTTATTAAGCATACACTTATTTTCGTTGTACATACGATATTACATTGTATGTGTTTGCAATTCATACATGCTTTTACAACATTTATATTTACCGTAACAACTCACCCGACGTCTGTAACCACATAGCCTATGGGTGTGGGGAACATCGTACAAGTTGTATTGTCTGATACTGTTTCGGTTTTCTCGATCTGTAGGAGTGGTCTGGTAATTTGCATGATGTGTAAGAATGTTTCTAAAGAATCGGGATATTTAAACCGGTTCGATAATGTCACATACGCGACAGAATAGTAAAAATAAAAAGGGTAAAAATGATATAACAAACTACATTAAATGTATGTTATTATTGCATTTTGCGTAGGCCCTCCTAAAAACGTATCGTGTTAAAAAAGTTAATCGTTAAAAGCATAGACGTATGAAACATGTTCTTAGGATGATGTGAATGATAGTAGCAGGAATTGCTTGATAAATTAGCGTTGTTCCACGAAACGTACAAACGTGTGTTTCACCTTTAATAAAAATCGAGAAAACAAAATTTACAAAGGGAACTTTCTTTCGGTATTTTTCTTTGCCGTTCGAACAGAGTAATTTTTCAAACACATAATACGTATGCAGCAGCACTTGCGCCATGCTAGAACACAGAGCCAACATAAAAACGGCCGGAAATTCATTAACAATTGGTCATCGAAGGCAACGAATTTATTCACTACCAAAACAACAAACGCTTTCAATGTCTTAATACTTCATAACGATCGCGTTCCACGAAATTAGCCTGAAAGACTTGTGTTAATTTCCATCAGTCACTGATAAATAACAAAACCTCTACAAAAAAGACATATACACACTCACACACATGTACACACATATATATCTATCTATCTATATATATATATATATATATATATATATACCATAACGCAATGCGGGCGATTTTTCAACGTTTAAAAATTTTCCTGAAGACCCTTTCGTGGGCGTACAATTAAAACTATCGTCGTCTCCGCGAGAGAGAGAATAGGAAAACTGGCCGGATATCGGGGGAGACTTTGTTTAATTTTTTCGGCCATCGCTAGTGACGGCGAATGAAGCGGCTTTTGGAAAGGCGAATGCGTTGTTAGATTCTGAACGACTCAAGGGAGCTACCGAACCGGCTCGTTATCTTTTGTGGCGACTCGATCGACCGAGTAAAGAGGGAATTTCGTCAAAAGACGACGATTTTTTGCCGAGCCGAAAGAAATTTCGTAGCCTTATCAAAATTTTTCTCGATTCCGCTGCGAGCCCCGCTTTCATGCCTGAGTACAACAATCAGCGTCTTGTCACATTTCGCTGAAATAATGTCGCCGACGTAGTCCTGGTTGCACGTACTCTAATCCAGCGACTCCCTGGTGATAGATGGGCTGCCACTTGTCATTTTTACAGCAGCTCCGCCCCAGCCTAAATGCCTTCACGCGGCATCGTTAGAGCAAAGATTTAATCAAATTACTGGGAAAATACCTCCTCATTCCGCACCTTCGGTGTCTCGAGCCGCTGCGATTTTAATATCTCGCGCGAAAGTCCGGGGAACGCAACCGGATTCATTTGTTTTTTCGGAATTTTTTAATTTCTTAAAATTCCTTTAAACTTATTCCGGCTCATTCTAATATGCGCTTCAGAAATTATTGCAACATCCGACGAGCGGCTTCTTTTAAGGAAAAAGCATTGTGTAATTTTATGCGAGGGCTTCGCTATTGTTAGAAATGCCAGAATGCTGGAATTCGCGCTCGTAACAGGGCACGGGTTCGATACCGATTCCGTTCCGGATCCAAATCGCTCCCGGGTGTGTACAGAATCTGAAATTCAATTGCGTCCCAAAGAAATCCGAGAAAGTAAAGGCAACTGTTTTCCGCACTCTCATCAGTACCGTTGAACTTTTCTATCTATTTGAGAAATGTTCGCGTTTGGCCATTAAATATTCGAGTTACATCGCTCGTAAAAGGCTAGTCTGAAATATCTTTTTATTTTTTTTTCATAACAAGCGTCTTAGGAATCTCTGACCACTTTGCAGTATATATTATTCCTATTTTGAGAAGAGATGGAATTCGAAACTGACAAACTGGCGTGTAAAACAAATTTCGAAGTTAACTAATTGTTTTTTATTATTTATTTTTTGATTGTTATGGTATTACAAGATGGTCATCTAGAGGCCATTTAGCAATACATGTAAAAAGTGTGGAAATTGAAGGGAGTAGTATATGTGGTACTTAATCCGAAAGCCTTAGAAGCTGTATGTCGAAACATTAGGGGGGATACCTGTGTGTATTAAACGTTCACCGTTCGTTGTTGATATGCTTTTTCTTTCTGCAATCCGATATATATTTTTTTAACGCAAATATCTAATTCTAATTTTTCTGACTACTTCCACGTTAAGCAATTAGTACTTGAATGTTGTCACGCAACTCCGTTTTATTTATTTTGATGGTTGGGGCTGTAACTTTTCTGTTAGTAAATTGATTGATTTACTTCCATTTATGCGGATATTCTCTATTTTTTAAAGCAGTTTTCCACCTTAGCAGGACCCTTCTGTAAATTACCACTTGCCATCTTCCGAACTATTAGTGAGTACGTGTCGTTAGCAAATGTAGTCTCATCGGTGTATTTACCGGTTTCAGAAAATCGGCAGTATGAATGCCTCGGAACCTTGTAGAACTGCTTTATCTGGAAAAATCTGTAAATACAAATGTTCATAAAGCGCTTAGGAAGGTCGGTTATGGAAATAAGAGACTTGATTTTGCAATAGATTTCTTTCTGTATTTTCATTTTTTTCGTAAAAGCTTTGAGAAATGTGCGTGAACGGAAATTATTTTTTTGCTTATAACGAATATTGCAAATAATTCTCCTGCTACAGGCGTGCAAAGTAGTGAAGAGCTATTAAACATAAAAGTAAAATTTGAGCGTGATATAAAAAAATATCAGCTAAACGACTTTCTATTCCCATACATATCTATTCCAACTTGTTATAGATGCACGGCCCTGCGACTAGATAATTAAACAACTATTATAGATTTTCATCATTACAACCTCAACCGAGATATCACTCTGCATTATATTATGTATTTTTTCGTTTATATACATCTATTTCTTACGGTGCAATTATATCAGACATTTCCGGTTATGGAATAAAAACCGTTGTCTATCGTGTTCGATGTAATTTAGTTTTTTAGTTTTTTAGTTTTTTTTTTTTTTTTTTTTTCTGAACGATTCTCAATACTTTAATTTTTTGTTCAGTTTCTGTAGGTTGTAAAAAATATCACCCGTAAACGTTCTATCATGTGAAAATTCTTTTTGACGTGGTAAATTTCATTTATGCAAAATGCAATATTTGTAAAAAAAGACGTGTCAAAAAAATGAGTATTACAAACCTGGAAAACGTTAATTCGAATTTTGAAGATTATTTTAGTGAAAATAAGAAATTTTAACTGTTTCTATGAATAAAAGGGAAGGAAACAAACGTATCGAATAGACGTTTTGTTTCTTCTTCTTCTTCTTGGTGTTTTCACGTGCCATGTACTGCCGCTAGGCCAGAGGCACAGGATAAAGCACGAAAGGAGTTAAATTTTACTGTAGAGATTAGTATGTTTTAGGAATTGGAAAAGAGAATTTATTTTAGATAGATCATCAGAAAGTATTTCGGAGAGAGAGGGAGGGTGGTTGAGGAGTTGGGATCTTTCATTATGGAAGAGTGGACATGACGTTAGGATGTGTGAGATTGTTGTAGGTGAGTTGCAAAAGGAGCACTGAGGAACAGATTGTTTTGTAAGGAGATGAGAATGGGACAGTGAGGAATGGCCTATGCGGAGACGAGTTAGTACGACTTCTTCCTTGCGGTTGGAGCGAATGGAGGTGGTCCATGGTTCCGTTGTAGCGCGAATGCTCCTTAGTTTGTTGGTAAGTGGAAGATTTTCCCAGTAGCAGTTCCATTGATGACGAATTGCACTTTTCACGTATTTTTTAAGATCGAATAACGGCGGTGATATACGAGAGGCGGGAAGCAAAATCGAGCCCTCTTTCGCGGCAGTATCAGCTAGGAGGTTTCCAGGTATTCCAAAATGAGATGGAACCCATGCGAACGCGATTTGATTTTTAGATGCTGCGAGGCCGTGAACAATTTCTTTTGCAAAAGGGTGTTGATGTTTAGAATGACATTTCAAGATGGAATGAAGCGCATCGCGAGAGTCTGAACAAATGAGGTAAGAAGAAAGAGAATCGGAGGAAACTATCTCATCTATCACGAGTTTGATGGCGTAAAGCTCGGCTGATAAAACTGAGAACGAGTTTGGTAATGAGAATCTTAGCAAGATTCTATCTGAGGTGGCTGTTCCACATCCTGTACCTTGAGAATTTTTGGCTCCATCAGTGAAGATAATATGATGGTTTGGAAATTGTGAATCAATTCGTTGAACTTGGATAGGATTATGTTTGAAGGAGTGGTTTTCTTAAGAAATTGTGAAAGACTGAGGTTCACGGAGATTTGGAAGGAAGACCAAGGAGGGATAGCACGTGAAGAAGATATGCATGGAGTTGGGAGGTGCAAACTCAATGACGTAAGGAGATCATTAGTTTGTCTAGATAGAGTGAAAATTGAGCGTGATTGTGTAGGATGTTGTTATAATAAGTTATATGAAGGAAGATATGGGTTTGTTTGGGTGTGAAGGCGCGTGTTGAGTAGAGTGATGTTACGGTGATATTGAAGAGGGATTTCTCCAGCTTCGCACAGGATGCTGTCTATAGGTGACGTTGGAAAGGCTCCAATTGATAATCTGATTACGGAGTGATGGATAGTATTGAGGGAGTCGAGAAGTGATCTATTCGCAGAGCTGTAAACTGAAGAGCCATAGTTGAGTCTAGATTTAATCAACGAATTGTATATTTTTAAGAGAGAAGAGCGGTCTGAGCCGTAGGTTGTATTTGAAAGTTTTTTGATAATATTCATTTTCTTCATACAATTATTCTTCAAATTGTTTATATGAAGCTTTCATGATAGTCTTTCATCGAATATCATTCCAAGATATTTCACGGAATCTGAAGTTGTTACTGGCGAGTTATCTATGTAGATTTTGGTTTCATGTGAGCAGCGTCTGTTTCGGCAGAAATGGATGGCTGTTGTCTTGGTTGGAGAGAACATGAAACCTTTGTTTGTCGTCCATGTGTGAAGATTGTTGACAGCATGTTGGAGAATTTCATTTCCTAGCAGAATATCTGAGCAGGTGATGAACATTACGAAGTCATCAGCGAAAAGAAAAAATCGAACTGGAGCATGGATCTGATCGGCTATGCCATTTATGCCAATATTGAACAGTGTCGGACTGAGGCCGGATCCTTGTGGGACACCATTTTGGAGAAAATGAAGTTGAGAGTGGATGTGGCCTAGGCAAACATAGAATTGCCTATGGGAGATGAAATTTTGGATGAATTTTGCCAAGTGACCGGGAATTTTCCACTTATGCAGCGTTGAAATTATGATACATCTCCAAATGACGTCGAAAGCTTTGGTGAGATCAAAAAACACAGCTAGAACGTGGTGTTTCTGAAGGAATGCAGCTTGAATGGATTCTTTAAGAAATAGCAGCTGGTCTGTTGTCGAGCGACCAGTTCTGAAGCCATACTGGTGTTTAGTGAGTAGATTATCCTTTTCCAATAGCCACATCAAACGATTGTTAACAATTTTTTCAAACACTTTGCAAAGGACAGAAGTGAGTGAAATAGGACGATAGTTTGTAATTAGAAGAGGGTTCTTACTCTGTTTAAGTATGGGAATAACTTCGGCTATTCTCCAGCTGTCGGGGAAAGTATTTGAGAGCCAGATTTCATTGAATATTGATAAAAGCAGATAGAGAGTTGGCTCGGTGGCATTCTGTAGCATAAAGATATGGACACCATCAGGTTCGACAGCTGCTGGTTTTGTTTCTTTAATCGCAAGTTGCAATTTTTCAAAAGTGATCAGTGTGTTGTAAGGCTCATCATTTTGGGTGTTAAAGTCTAATGGAAGGGATTCTATACTCAGTTTGTTTGCAGCTACGGAGGGGGGATAGTTGGAATTGCTTGATTGATCAGCTAGAAATTGTGCAAAGGAGTTCGTTATTTCAAGCAAATCAGTACTTATTTTGTTGTTTATTGATATACTAGTAGGAAAAGTTGAGAAAATTTTTCGATCAAGTGATTGAATTTTCTTCCAGACTTTGGATGGCGATGTTTTCAAATTAATAGCCTGGACAAATTGTTGCCAGGATTTTCGTTTTGCTTGTTTTAAGACGAATCGGGCGCGAGCTCTGAGTCGTTGGAAGTCGATATGATTCTCCGTGGAAGGAAACGATTTCAGTGTTTTCAGAGCCTTTCGTCGGTTTCTTATTGCAGCAGAGCACTCAGGCGTCCACCAAGGGAAGGCGTTTTTGCGCTTATTTTGTTTCATTTCTGGTGAGCAGGAGTTTGAGTTAGACACAATAAGATCAGTAAAGGATTGAACTTTCGATGAAGTGTCCACAGAAGAAGGAAAAGTCTGAAGTGACGTTTGAAGTGCCGATGCATATGAATCCCAGTCAGTTTTGCAGTAGTTCCAGCGTCGTTTTAGAGGGGTGAAAGCAGGATTTGAATGAATGTATTGTACTATTATGGAGAAGTGATCGCTGCCTGCAAGACCTTCATGGTTGTATACATTCAGGTTTCCCAACAGTGAGGGTGACGTGAGAAGAAGATCAAGTGTTGACCAGGATTTGTAAAAGAAGCTGTAGTAAGTAGGATCATTAGGATGAAGTAGACCTAGGCTTCTTGATGAGATTATGTCATCCAGAATTCTTCCTCTGGGGTTCAATCTTGAGGCTCCCCGTGAAGGGGAGTGAGCGTTGAAGTCTCCGCAGAGTATGAATATGGTTGAGGTAGAGATGAGAGTAGGTTTTCAATTTCAAGTTGCGATATATTTTCATCGGGGGGGGAGATATAAAGTACAAAAGGTGATGGGGGAATTGAGAAATACTGTAGCGGCGACCGCTTGCAGGTCTGTCTGAAGATGAATCCGGGTGTAGTTCAATGCTGAGCTTATGGCTATACTAACTCCACCAGATGACCAATTTGTAGAAAGGTTGTTGTGCAGAATGTTGAATTGAGGAAGGTAAAATCATTGATTGTTTTTTTAAATGAGTCTCTTGAAGGCATAAAATAGATGGTTGATAGGTAGATGTGAGAAGTTTGAGATCTTCTAAGTGTTTAAATAGGCCATTGCAGTTCCAATTAATGAATATTTTATTATTTTCTCGATACATAATATTAAAAGTTGATTAGAAAAAAAAAGAAAAAAAGGAGGTAAGAAGGAAGGTTGTTTGTATTACAAATCCGAAAAATGGTCGGTATCATCTGCAAATTCTTCAGATGCATAGCTTTCATTCCATGGAAATTTTTTGTTTCCATCTGGTTCCATAGGGACTAAGTTTTGGAAATCTTCATGTGTAGTTGTGAATTGAATTAACTTAGCTTTCAGTTTTGTAAAACGATATTTTATTGAGCGATGTTCTAGAAGGCTGTAAGTATCCGAAAGCATTTTTATAACACCTTCAAAGTTTTCAGTGAATTCTTTTACTTGGGGAATGGGATCCTGATGTCCTTTAACCATGTCCATCAGAAGTGAGAAGTTTGTGGAGGATAATGGGAAGATTCCAGCCTTAAATCCATTGTCAATACTACTCTGGGCTGAGTTTAATAACTGTTTTGTTGATATCGGGGTGTCTGATGATATTTCACTTTTCTTTTTCTTTTTTGGAGGTTTCGTAGATTTTTCTTGGGAGGCGTTCTCTTTTGAATTCAATGTAGAAGGTTTATGATTTGAATCAGATGACGGCTGTATAGGGTTTTTTAAAAGTGGGGTATTTGATGTGAGAATTGAAGAGTTGGTATCTTTGTCGCAAGTAACTAAAACAAGGTCATCAGTTGCATTTGATGAAAGAGCACCTCTTTTCAACGTGATTGTGTTATCATTTGTTGACTTGTAGGGAATTTCTTCTGTCTGGTTTGTTAAATAGTCTTCATTTACGAGTTCAGTTACTATTATACCATTTCCATGATTATATTTTTTTGAGATTTCGTCGATTTCTATGTTGGATGGACAGCTGGCTGAAGTGTGTCCGTCTTCTTTGCAACTGAAACAACGAACAGTGTCATCATTGAGAAAAATCCGATATTGGTCACCATCGTATTGTAAACCAGCGGTATTCGGCAATTTTTCAGCATTTTCAGGTTTCAAGTAAACCTGCCTTCTAAAGCTGAGGACATGTGCTAAATCATTACCCGATATTCCCAGGCGTAAGAAACTTATTCCGGAGGTTAGTTCAACATTGAATGAATGGATGAGCTCTTCGATAACTTCGTGAGGAATATGTGGGGGTGCGTTTGAGATGATTATTCTTTTATCTTGGTTTACATAACGTCTAGCTGTTAGGTTACGGTTACCAATTTTTATCACTCCTGATTTATTAAGAAACTCGTCGATGATTATTTTGTTTTTTAGATAAATGCCTACTCGGTTGCGAGACATGCGTGAACAAAAGAGTATGTCGGAAGGGTTTATGTGTTCGGCGAGAGAGATTACATATTGATTAATGCGCAGATTTTCAACGAATGGGAAAATTATACGCTGGTCTTTGGTAGGAAATTGAAGATTGGATGCGACTTTGGAGTAAGATATTTTTATAGACATTGATGGGTCTCGTCTGTAGTCAGAACGAGTTCCATCATCATGGCGAATAGACATTTTACTGTACTGGCTGTGGCTAGCCGAGATCGGTGTTAAAGTATTCGAATTCGAATTCAATAAAAAAAAAAAAAACGAACAAAAAACACTAGATTAGAAACACGTGATAAGCGAAGAGCCCACGACTGCCGTTAATGACATTTAAACTGACTCTCGACGATTGTTAAACTAAACGTTCAGTGTGATAATTCCGACGCTATCAGTTACGATAAGATAAAATAAAATAGAACGATCGCACCATTGGTTTCTTCTTATCAGATGGCCGTAGCAAGAGCAAAACTAACGCGAACATACATGTTACTTTTATCACATTCAGGAGGAGAACCGTTTTGTTTCTTTAATAAACTAAAATAAACTGATTTCAGAGATATATGTAAATTGTTTTTTTTTTGAGCGTACCAACTATGGACATTAAATTAGCTCAAATGATATTTTTGTATATTTCACTTTGCAGCAGTGGGATTCGGACAGGTCATCTACTCGAACGAAGCCTAACCAACTAGGCTAGCTTTTTTTGTAATTCAAGTTCCTCAGGATGCTTAATTTGGTATTGTTACGAACAAGCTATTTTAAGTAAAAATAGTATGTGTAACGTAAATTTTGCCGTTTAGCATGTAGGGTTGAGGACACTTATGTTGAGAGGATAGTGTTACGATATTTTCGAATAGTTTGGTTTATTTTGTTATAATTTTAATGCATGTGTAGCGCCCGATTTTCGAACCGCCATTTTTTTGTGACCGCCCGTTGATCGGCTAAGACAGCCGAAGTCGATATCCTTTGCCTATTCGTTCCGTGCCGTCTCCAGGCATTTGGAAACACGTGTTGTCTGTTTTGCCGACCATATTTTTTATTGTTCTACTCTCGCCTTTCGTTATTCGCTCTCCGCTCGTAGTCGTCGTTCGGCCCTTGCTCGTCGCTCGCCTTTGTGGCAATAATTCGTTCGTTTCGTTAATGTTCGTTCACTATCGGGCTATGAATTAAACGTTTCAAACATCAACTTATTAATTTTTAAATAATTCGTATTTAATTCCTCAACATGGTCCTCCGGGCCGGCTATATTATGCCGGTTTGTTTTTCTCGTCAACATTCGATGTTTGACTGCGTTTAGCTTATAGTCAAATAAATTATTCGTTCGCTCCATTCGTAACGGAACTTCAACTGTTCCATCGTTAACATGTCGGAAAACAAATGGAAACGTGGTACTCTGAAACTTAACCTCGCTAGGTTAAGAGATCAAATGGCCGATCTCCACTCGAAACAACCTCTCAACATCGAAAGTCTGAGCAAATTGGAAGCTATGTTGAACGCTTATCGGGATTTGAAATCCGAATTCGAGAATCAGACTAATGACACCATAGATGCGCTCGATGAAAATGCCGATAACTATATCACCAAAGCTGAAAACTACATGAAGGAAGCCTGTGAAATCAGCGATGTCGCGTTTCATTATGAAGCGGTCATTAAAACTTGTCATCAGAAATTGCTGAAGGAAAATCAACGTCAATCACTTATTTCGTCCAACCCTGAACTCAGCGCGTCTTGTCATATAACTCATCAACTCAACCGAAGTTGGAAAGAATAGCCATACCTTCGTTCGATGGCAATATTTTGAACTTTCGGAATTTTAAAGGTTTGTTCGAGAATTTAATTCATAAAAACGATGAACTTTCTAACGTGCAAAAACTTTATTACCTTAAAAAAGCATTAATCGGCAATGCTAAGGATTATATTCGTGATTTCAAACTTGATGATAGAGCTTACTCGGAAGCTTGGTCGCATCTGCTTTCTCGTTTTGATAATAAACGCGCGGTGGTCAAGGCCCTTTTCCGTAATCTATACAATTTAGAGTCGATTAAAACCGAAAATCAAATTCGTAGTCTCTTAGATAAAGTCGAAATAATAATTCGCGGTCTTAAAGCCTCAGGTGAAATTATCGATGAAACATTCTCGAAATTTGTAACGTATATTGTGTCCAGTAAACTTGATCCCAAAACTTCTCGGGATTGGGAAAATTCTGCGACTTCGACCGATTCGCACCTAAACTTCGACGAATTGCGGAATTTTTTGCAAATTCGATCTTTTAATGTCGACGATCGTTCAGTAGAAGTAACTAATTCGTCGAAAGCTAGCAAAGGCTCGAAGCCAGTGTTCGATACGGTTGAAAGAAAATCGTTCGTTGCAAATTCGGGCAAATTAAAATGTGTCGTGTGCCAAGAAGGCCATTTTTTGAATCAGTGCAAATTATTCGGATATAAAAATGTAACTGATCGTTTTCAAATCGTGAAAAAAAATAAATTGTGTATAAAATGTTTGAATCCGTTTCACGTCGTTGCGGAGTGCAAACGCTCAAATTGTCGGTACTGCGATGGCAACCATCATTCCATGCTACATCGGAATAATTCATCGTCAGAGCAAATTACGATTCCGATTCAAGCTTCAAACCCGGAGTCTCAACCACCACCCACTAATCCGAACTCGATTGTAGCTAAAACGACGATGTGTGCTGTCGATGCAATTCACAAAATGGTATTCTTGTCAACAGCGGTTGTAAAATCTGCCTCAGGTACTGTACTCGCTCGTTTATTATTTGATCAAGCGTCCGAAACTACGTTAATTCGTCGCGATTTTTGCAAGCGTATTAAACTCTCGCTTGCGAAAAATGAAAATCCAACCGTTCTTGTCGGTATTAACGACAATTCGACCACTCTCGATTATTCAGTAACGCAATTCGTTTTGCAATCTCGTTTTTCGAAATTTTCTATCGCTATCGAAGCGGAAGTAATCGATAAAATCCCGTACACGGTATCGCGCAGCAACCTCGATAACGTAATGCGATATTTCCCTAAGTTTAATTTCGCTGAATCGAACGATCTCCCTTATAACGACGTAGATATAGTCCTCGGCTCTGAATATGTCGAATATAGTTTAGAGGATCAAAGGCATTATTTCGTCGAGAGAATTCCTTTTACGAAACTCTAAATTTGGTTATGTAATCTCAGGCTCGCACAAATCGTCCCTTTCTCGCTACCAAGTCGTATTGCGGACTCTCGAAGGTAGACATCGACGCTCAACTCAAACGTTTTTTCGAAATCGAGGATGCCGGTGAGGAGTCGTCTTCCAAGAACGCAGAAATTTTATTCGAACACAAAATGATTAAGGAACATTTTGAAACAACTCATGAACGTCTCGAAAACGGTATTTTTCAACTTCGTTTACCAATTAGGTCTAGTATCGTAAATTTAAATGGTTCGTTTTATAAGGCTAAGTCGATGCTAGTCAAATCGGAAAGAAAACGGTCGCCTATTATTCGAGCTGCGTATCGTGATTTTATGTTAAAATATGAAGAACTAGGTCATATGAGACTAACTCTGAAATTGTCGCTAACTCGTACTATATTCCTCACCACATCGTTAGTAAGCTCAACAGTATAACTAAATACCGCGTCATCTTTAATCCGTCCGCTATCGATGAGTCTGGTATTTCGTTAAATGATCACCTTTTAACTGGTCCAACGCTACAACCTGAATTGTTCGATGTAATAATTAAATTTCGCTCTCATCGCGTCGCATTTTGTGCAGATATCGAGATGATGTATCGACAAATCTTAATTCACCCAGATGACAGAAAGTACCAACGTATCGTTTGGAGATCTGATCCTTCAGAACCCGTTAGCCAATACGAACTTAATACGGTGACATATGGTACCGGTCTCGCATCGTACCTTGCAACCAAATGTCTTCAAACTATCGCTCGTTCGCTTGAAACTTCGCATCGAAACGCCGCTGATGTGATCAACTCGAACTTCTATATGGATGATCTTATGACCGGAGCTGATTCCGTCGAGGAAGCTCTGCAATTACAACAACTCGTACACGCAGCTTTGCTATCAGCTAATTATCCGCTGAAAGAGTATCAAAGTAACTCGGTAAATTTTTTAAATCATATTGATCCGTCGCTAATTGAAACATTAACCGCTAGATTGTTAGGATCGGAATCCCTTGTTTTTGTATTAGGCTTAATGTGGCGCCCGCAATCCGATATTTCTCATATTTTTGATGTTTTCGACATGTTATCCCCGATCACAATTAGAGCCAAAATTTTAATGCAAGATTTATGGCGTGAAGGACTCGATTGGAACGATCCTATTAGTGGCGAACTCGAACGTGAATTTTTATCCTAACGTAGAAATTTAGGATCGTTATCGAATTATTTTATTCCACGCTGTTACAGTTTTTCAAGTAACGTAATTTCTCGCCAACTAATCGGTTTTTGCGACGCCTCGCCCAAAGCTTATTGTGCCGTTGTGTTTATGCGTGTCGTTGATGACCAGAGCAACGTAACAATTTCGTTCGTCTGCGCTAAAACTCCAGTATAAAGCGTTAACTATTAATTATTTAGAATTGCAGTTAGCAGTTGTTTTATCGCAATTCTTATTTCGTGTGCGTCAGATAACTTAAAAATCGAACCGTGTAATATTATTGCGTTTTCAGATTCCGAAATTGTACTTAGTTGGCTGAATCATTCGGTAGATCGATTGAAACAGTACGTACGTAATCGCGTCATTAAAATCATAAAACTGGTTTCAAAGGAACGTTGGTTTTATGTCGAAACTAGTTGTAATCCTGCGGATTTAGCCACACGCGGTTTATCTGTGAAACAATTTATAAATAATAAAGTATGGTCGAATGGCCCAAGCTGGCTCATAAATGATTTTGATAGTCACATTTCGAGGAATTTTTCCATTTCTATTAACGTACCAGAAATTCGTACAGACAAGGTCAGCTTTAACGTAAAAAGGACTGATATACTCGTATTTTTATCCGTTCTACATAAATATTCATCCCTTAACAAATGTATTAACATATTCGCTTACGTTTGTCGGTATTTTAATAATGTACGTAAAATGCCTAAAACTTTCGGATTTTTAACTGTTGACGAACGTAATTTCGCAACGAACCAATTAATCCACTTTTCCCAACTCGAATTTTTTAACAATGAATACCACTCTTTATTAAATAAAATTCCATTAAATAAACACAGTAAACTATTTGCCCTTAACGTATTTTTGGATAACAATAGTTTAATTCGTGTTGGTGGTCGCATATCTGCTTCGAATTTTTCGTATGACACTAAGTTCCCTATCTTAATGTCACGTAATTCTCGTTTCGTCGAACTTTATATTTCGTATGTTCATAACTTATACTATCACTCTTCGAAATCGTTTCTCGTCAACTTTGTTCGTAGTAAATTTTGGATCATCGGCGGATTGATTCCCTTAGTGAAGAAAATCCTCTTCAAATGCGTACCCTGTACTCGTGCAAACGCTATTACGGTCCAACAATTTATGGGCGATTTGCCCGTTGAACGAACGTCGATCTCTCGTCCGTTTACGACTACTGGTGTCGATTTATCTGGATTCTACCAGATTAAGTGCACCAACCACCGATCCACTAAGCACAATAAAGTTTATATCGCTTTCTTTGTTTTGCTTTGTAACTCGCGCGGTTCATATCGAACTCGTAACCGATCTAACTACAGAATCGTTTCTCATGGCACTCGAACGCTTCGTTAGTCGTCGAGGGTTACCCCACACGATTTATTCGGACAACGCGTCAAATTTCGCTGGAACCAGCAACTTGCTGGAACAATCCAAAATCGTTAACTTTGCAGGTTCGAAATCAATCCGATGGAAATTCATCGCTCCGCGCAGCCCTCATCAAGGTGGACTGTGGGAAGCTGCAGTCAAGTCCGGAAAAGCGTGTCTACGCAAGGCTATTGGAGCTCAGATATTGAATGCCGATGAACTTAGCACAGTCCTAACCGGAGTCGAAGCTATCTTAAATTCGCGGCCAGTTGCTTATCAAAAGACAGACTCCGTGGCAGAACCATTAACGCCGGGTCATTTCTTAGTAGGCAGTTTATTGTTGGAAAATCCAATTAACGATAATATGTCAATAAATATGCTCGCTCGTTATCGATTAATAAGAGCTACTGTCGCCTCATTCTGGCAGTCGTGGCGTAGTTCATATCTGAACCAACTACAAACTCGAAATAAGTGGAAACGGCCTCAACAAAATCTCAAAGTCGATGATGTTGTCTTGATCAGCTCTCCTAACAATCCGACGATGGAATGGCCGATGGGTGTTGTCGTTGCCACCTATCCAGATTCCAACGGACGAGTTCGCGTAGTGGAGATCAGAACTTCCTCCGGAATATTTCGTCGAGCAGTTCAACAACTCGTAAGACTGCCAGTCGAATGATATGTTTCTTTTAAATTTTTTTTTTTTCATTTTATATTAATATTCGTTAAAACTTGGTCCCCTTTGTAAAAAAATTTCACTCAACTCGTCGTTCTTTCATGAACCCCATTTGTTCATGGGGGGGGGGGAGTTTGTTACGATATTTTCGAATAGTTTGGTTTATTTTGTTATAATTTTAATGCATGTGTAGCGCCCGATTTTCGAACCGCCATTTTTTTGTGACCGCCCGTTGATCGGCTAAGGCAGCCGAGGTCGATATCCTTTGCCTATTCGTTCCGTGCCGTCTCCAGGCATTTGGAAACACGTGTTGTCTGTTTTGCCGACCATATTTTTTATTGTTCTACTCTCGCCTTTCGTTATTCGCTCTCCGCTCGTAGTCGTCGTTCGGCCTTTGCTCGTCGCTCGCCTTTGTGGCAATAATTCGTTCGTTTCGTTAATGTTCGTTCACTATCGGGCTATGAATTAAACATTTCAAACATCAACTTATTAATTTTTAAATAATTCGTATTTAATTCCTCAACAGATAGTATTCGCCAGAGTTCTGTCAAAGGCGTTAAACCGGAATCGGTATCTTAGCTGATACCATTTGCAATGGCACAGAATCACACCGGTTTTTAAAACGTTTTCCCCAGTTCTGTATCTTATTTCGACTGTTCGTCAATTATATCTTATTATTTTCTTCGTGCACATTAACATGAATTTCGAATAGGCCTTAATATTTAAAAATTTAATATCATCATTCGGTGTAATTACATTTAAAAAAACGTTGAAAAAAGATTGATGAAAAACGAAGGTTCTTCTACGTATGTCGTAAAATTATTATTGTGAAAAAACGAGGTTATCATAATTTTGTAGCGCATAAAATATACATAAAAGTCATTTAATTAATGCTGACGGTATCTGACAAATCAGTTTCCTTATTTTTCATTAAGTAATAATAAACGTACTATTTTTAGTACATATACATATATATATACATAATTATAAATTTAATCAAACAGGACATGTTTTGACGTTGTAGCGCCATAATCTCAAAAAATACAATAATAATAATGTGAACGAAAACAGATATATAACTTTACATTTTAGTATGAAATTAATATAAAATAAAATAAAAATCGATAAATCGCATAATTTAAATAATTTCAAATCATTTTTAAATTATTTTTAAACAATTTTATAACGCAATATAAAACATATAATTTATTCAAATAAATTATAAATTACATTCGAATAACGGATTATTAATATTAGGAATGTTGTCATTTAATAATTGGTTTTTAAATTTTTGAATATAGTTTGTTTCAGCGTCATTCAATATGTTATTCCAT
Source organism: Icerya purchasi (assembly GCA_039619475.1). NCBI lineage: Eukaryota > Metazoa > Arthropoda > Insecta > Hemiptera > Monophlebidae > Icerya > Icerya purchasi. The sequence goes on from CM077116.1 coordinate 418,351,969, forward strand.
AAATTTTGGTTACACCTCTCGCATTGCGCGGAAAAATAAATCAGCGAAATCTGAATGGCTTGCGCTTGTAGTGTGGAATGTTTTACATTAACTCTGAAAATTCCAGCTTAATAACTTCAAATGGGAATACGCGTATGCGGACTATCCGTGCAAAGTCGTATCGATTCCGCCTATGGGATTTCATGTTAAAAGAAAAAACGCAATTTTGTTACAGAATTTTAATATACATCCATTTCAGTCGTCATTTACATTTTTATCTTTCCCAAAATACGCCGTCATCTACGTTTCATACATTTATTTCCTAACCATTTTACCTTTTAAGTTTTCTCAAAATCAGACTGAGAAACTCGTTTAAGGAAGTCCTCACAAGCGCGAGCTGCTTACGCGCCACGTAAGGCTTTTTAAGTATTGGAATGAGCGAAAAATCACAAAGCTCGACGCCAGGACTATACGGAGGATGTGTCAGCAGTTCAATATTACGCTTTCGTAATAGTTTGGTCGAAGATTTCGATGTATGCGGCCTTTTTGCACGAAAACACACCGACATCAAAAATCTCGCTCGAAAATCACTTCGTTAAAACAGTACACACAGAAAATGTTTAAACGGCACTGCTCTTTTTTTCCTCCAAACAACTCAAAGTATCAAATTTCCAACCTAGTTGTCCTTTTATCAGCAACAGGGTTGCCGTGCGAGTCACCGTGAATTTGCCACCCGATTATGAATCCGTAGACGGACTTCGCTATACGACTTTGCACGGATAGTCCGTATACGAGTATCCCCATTTCAAGTTATTAAGCTGAAATTTTCTCAGAATTAATGGAAAACATTCCACGCTTTAAGCGTATGTAATTTAGTTTTCGATGGCTTATTTTTCCGCGCAATGCGAGGGGTGTAGCCAAAAAACCTACGTAATTACTTTTATAATACTCAGATCTAGATTAAGATTTTAATTTATGATCATGATTTAAAATATGGTTAGCTCTCGATGATTTATTTAAATATTGACATCGTATGGCGTATATATATATGCTCATTGTAACGTATTTTGACCAATATAAAACTTTTTACAGGTATCACATGTCATTTTATACGTATGTATTCATGACTTTTCCTGTTTATTGCATTTAATAATTTGTAGTGTAATTTATTCTATATGCGCTATTTATAGTTTATTATAAAATCTATTAGTGATCCTATAGATGGAGGGATTAATGAATGTCAATTTTGTCCAAATACGTTTATTATTATTGTTGCTTAATTGGCTGAATTTATAATTAGAAAAATAAATAATTATTAATATATTCAAAAATTCAAGGACCAATTATTAAATAATAATAATCCGTTATTCAAGTGTAATTTCTAATTTATTTTAATAATCTACATGTTAAAAATTTAAAACTTTCACAGTGATTACTCATGATAAATAATTTTCGGAAACAACTGTGTTTTGAAAAAGATATTTATTCGCTTAACGTTTCGACCAGCTTACACTGGCCATCATCAGAATTGCTTCTGATGATGGCCAGTGTAAGCTGGTCGAAACGTTAAGCGAATAAATATCTTTTTCAAAACACAGTTGTTTCCGAAAATTATTTATCATGAATCTACATGTTTTTAATGTCGCGTTATAAAATTATTCAAAAATTATTTGAAATTATTTGAAATATGCGATTTATCGATTTTCATTTTATTTTGTATCAATTTCATATTAAAATGTAAAGTTATATATCCGTTTTCGTTGATTTTATTATTACCGTATTTCATAATTATGGCGCTATGGCGCCAAAACATGTCGTGTTTAATTAAACTTATAATTATATCTATACAGGTGTAATTCCTAAAAACAGTAGTGTGTTCATTATTACTTAATTCATTTAATTAAAATGATAAAACTGAAAATTTCACTTCTAAAATGAAACAAATCAATATAGATCATTAGTTATTAACAAGAAAATATACTAAGCCTCTATAACCCGACTTGTTTAACATATGCAACCTCCAATGTCGATTTATATCCGGCTTGGAGAATCTTGTTTTTTTGTTGTTTTTTTTTTTTGTTTGTTTTTTTTGGGGGGGGGGGCGTACTATTACCGTCTATGCGGTAGACCTTTGGTGGGAAAACCAGGTTTTCAACCCAAAAAAGATAGGTCCCGTTCTTGATAAAATATAGCACCGATTCAGCCATTAAAATCTGGTAAATTTTGTTTCGCGCAATTTAAATGTTTACCTTTGTTGCTCGTACCGTGCATAGACCAAATACAACTTCGTTTCCGCGTTTCGTTTTTGAGTGTAGCTACCTAGCAACTAATTATATTCTATAGTATTACCAGATTTATAAATCACCAAGTATTATTTATTTTATATTTTAATTTCTCTCATTTATTTGTTTTTAAATGATCCGACTCGAACATGGAAGCATTCTTATTCGGCAGCTAATACATACATATATACATATGTATGTATGTATGTATGTATGTATATATATGACGAGTTTTTACAATCTATTCCGGTAATAGATTATTTACCGTTAGGGAATATTCTAAGTAATCCATTTATAATATTACAAATACGGAAAGAGACTTTTCTAATTCTGCAACCATTGACTCATTAACCGGTCATCATCTACAGTCGTCACCCCAGGTGGGGTATCGTGATCAACATTTAATCGGCCAGTGATTTTGTGATTTTCCGCCATTTGTCACGATCCTCTGATTGACGTACGCATTGTGCAAATGACAATCCTGTTGTATGTAATACAATATTTGTCGCATCTTTTAGGCGTGCGGTGGCCGTTTTCCATTAATCTTTCCCATGAGTAACGTCCGTTCCATTCCCTCCTGGTTTCTTATTATATGCCCGAAGAATTTCAGCACTCTCATTGTGACAATCGTTGACAACCTTTTTGTGACACCGACTTCCTGCAACACCGATTCATTTGTGCGCTTTGATGTCCATGGAATTCTAACTAGCACCATATTTCGAAGCTGTCGATTTTTCTTCTGTCCCAATTTTTTGAAATCCACGTCTCCGCTGCATATAGCACAATGGAAAATACGAGCGTTCGGACAAGTTTAATTTTAACCTTTTTTCCAATGGAGTTGTCTTTCCAAATTTTGTTCATCCTTATCATGGCGCTTCTGGCAATTTCGATTCTTCGTCTTGTTTCACCTTCGGAGCCTCCTTTGTTAACCGCTATTAAATCATAATGCCTGAAATTCGAAATATTTCATACGTTCGCCCGGTTTTCAAATAGTTAATTGACTTTGAAAATCGAGAGAAACATTTTGACTTAAGTAATCCGGACACTGCGGTATAAATATTTTAACACACAAGCGCACACATGTACGCGCATGCATATATATGCGCTCAGAGGGAGGAAGTGTCATCGAGTCGAAAGGTATTTCCCTTTTTTTATCATAATTTTTCACATCTTGAGGCGATATATTTTTCAAGTATCTTCGATTCGTCGTTTTTGCGTGTTGTTTTCTTCTTATGCCAGTTTCTTATTTACGTTGGAAACGAGCGGTTGGCGAGAGTGTTGTTAAAAATGATAAATTCGTATTGAAATATTCCGCTTTTTTTTTCATTTATTATATTACATTACCCACCAAAATGGTATATTCCTAAAAGCATCTGCTTTCTGTATCAATTCATTTTTCCTGCAAAGTTCCGTTTTTCAAAAAAAACACGGTCTATACGTTCTTCTGTTATTATTAATCGCATATTTAAGACTTGATGTCGGTCTGCGGACGTACTTTTTCTGCTTCGCGACTTCGATTCTTTACCGGTACGTTAGCGACTTTATGCGTAATGGAAAAAGTAATAAGCGCTGTTTCATCTTCAAAATAACTTTCAATCGCTTTTAAGCGTTTGGCTTTCGATATGTTTTCAACAAGACTTATTAGTCGTTTGCCGAAAAATAATTAGCGATTTCTGGAATACTCGCTTTTACAGTATATGTGCCAAGCTAGATGTAGTGAACGGATCTAAATGCGTGCACGAATTAATGAATCTGCTGCTAGTGTGTCGTGAATGTTTCCGTATGATCTAAATTATCTCAGCTAAAATAGTATGTGCAGGTTCCTGAACTAGTAAGCTAAGAGCTAATCCCGCTTTGCCGAATTTACACATACACACACATACGCAAGCAAGCGCACATATGAGCCACACGGTGACCTTCATAAGTTCAGATAGTCTCCTTGGTTGAATTTTTATTAACTTAGTTTTTTCATGATCACTGAAATACCTCTCTCTGCCGTTTCGATACAAGCCGGTGAGAACAAAGTAGTAGGTGCGATTTTTAAACGGACCAAATTGAATTGCTGTAAATCTCGGCGTTGGCAGCACTAACCAACATTAGGCTACATAAAAATTGATACGATGTCTTAAACATCGGCATTTAACGAGTACCAAGAAAAAGTGATTTCTATTTCTGGAAATTATTAGTAGTACAATAAAAGCCGAATTTCTCAGAACGAGAATCGACGGAAGGAGAAATTGACGCCGGGTTAAGGTTAAATTGGCAGAAAAAACGACCGAATCGAACACCGATACGCTAGAACTGCCGATTCCGAAGTGAAAACCTTAATCAGATCTTCAAAAGCTGTTCAAGGAAAAAAGTTGAGAATTGATCATTGTGGAGGAAGCCGTTAGAAGAATGCAGATATTATTTAAGCACTCATTCAATCGTCTTAATCCATATACTCTGTTAGATTGTTTTGATCATAATCGTATCGCGCGCGCCCGTCAACAAGTTGATCATTTTGAATGTAAGCGATTTGTTCGGCTACATCAGCAATGCGACAAATTTCCAAATGAATCGCAAAGCGTGTACATATGAAAATGGCGCATAATATCGTTCGCGACGCTACAACTGCCTGTGCATAGTACTCATCTCCACGTCTTGATCTATCAGTGTTAAAATTATCGTAATTAAAAACTTCAAAAATTTGATCGACATTCGGTGGCGCAGTACACGTTGTTATAAGACCACCTTTCTGGATATAATAATGACTCCGACCACTTTGCTTTCCATTCAATGTTTCCGCGTCACTTGTATGCAACACACTTTCTAGAAGTCTACGAATCAGTCTGATTTCTTTTCTTCGTTAGTTTCCGATATAAACAAAGCCTCTTTTCAAAAGTGATTTTCGTATAAATATCCTGTAAATCATCAGTAATCATCCTGTGCCGATTGCAATGTTTCGGTTTTTATAGGCTTAAAACCCTTAAACGTCCCATGTGCATTATAAGGAACATCAACTTTGAAGTCATTTTTAAATACTTCTGTGTTAAATTGATACGAAAAAATTATAGTGATGTATAATACCGTATTTTGTTTTAAATATATCCAAATTTGGGGTTTCTGTGCGTTTTCAAAAGCTTCCTATATAATGATGAATACTTGACATTTTCATAAATTTCAGTTTACTAAAATGATAAAATTTCTCCGTTGTAAAATATGACTTGAAAGAATGTTACTTCAGTAATTTTTTTCGTTAGTACACAAAATAAAGTGTAAAAATTCAAATGATGTTATTATTGAAAATAATAAGTGTATTTTTTTCGCTGTGTAAGCATTTAAAAATCATGTTCCTTATAATGCACACCGGCCGTGATGTAGAAACTTCGCTTTATTTAAAGGAAATATTGTACAGTTCAGATGTCAGCCATGGAATGAAGGAATCGTCACTTTTTTCCTATGCGGAGTGGTGTTTGTAGTAAATATACGCGCATTTACAACTGCAAAGAAATTTATTTTCCAAGCGTTTTTATTTATTTGCGTATAGGACTCATATGGAATTTTTTCATCTGGTACAGTATTAAATAATCGACTAAGAAATTGTAAATTAAAGGAAGATAAACAGTTAAAGAAATTAGGTCGCGGTAGTTTTGATTACAATACAGATAACGAGAAAAAAATTAATGTTATAATAAAATGGTATGATAACAGATGTGTATCATCTTTAGTTAGTTCGTATGTCGGTGCAGAACCTCCTTTAGAGTATAGTAAAAAGCTATAGTAAAGAAAACAGCACAAAAGTTTCAGTGCCGTGCCCGAAAATTGTAAAACATTATAATAACCGATATATTATGGATGATGAAGCCGATATGCTTGTCGCATTATACAGAACTGCGATGAAATCTCATCGATGGTATTTTTATCATTATTTTCACACAAATGATATCGATATCTGTGTAAATAATGCTTGGTTATTATTATTATATAAGCGTGACTTTGAACATCAACAAGTAAAAACATGTTTACCTCTGAAGGAATTTATAGGTATACTATTGGCAATATTCTAAATACTAAGAATAAACTTAGAATTGGAAGGCCGTTAAATGTAGCCGAGCACTATTCCGCTACGAAAAAGAAGTGTCTGAAAAAGAACAAACAACCTCTTCCACCAAGTGATTCAACCTTTGGGGACAACTTAGATCACATTTTCCCATTTTCACAACTATCGGACGATGTAAATCATGTACAGAGAATAAAACCACAATACTGTGTTCAAAGTGTAACATAAGATTATGTTCTTTAAGAAACCGTAATTGTTTCTTTAAATATCACAAAGAAAAATAACGATAACATACACAGATGCGCACACAATACAAATGCACTTCAATATTACATATACACAGCATAATTTCTTTTTTGTTTCGCACCTTTCAAAGTAAACGTAATAACAAATTTGTTATTCACTGAATTCTGTGAAATTATTTATTTTAGTAAGGTGTAATGTTGTGCAAAGTAATATATGCAATTGAAGCAGGTGAGAATAATCAATATTTCTGTTAATTTATTGTGATTTACATTTTATTAGTGGTTTCATGTTTTTCTCAGTGCACATTATTATCTATCAGTACTTCTCTATGTAACACTCATAGCCAATTATTTTGGGGGTGAGGATCACTCAATTTTCCGCATGACTGTATGAAATATAAATAAATAAAAAAAGAAAATTATTCGTAAGCTAAAATAACCAAAAGATACTTCCAATTTTGCCAAATTAATCGAATATTTTCTGATTTTGACGAATAATTCGCAATTTAAAATTATTAAGTGGTGTCACACCCCCATATCCACCCTCTCCGTAGTTTTGTCCTTAATTATAATGCATATAGCTAAATGTTGGTTGTTTTCAGTAAAGCGCTCAGTGTGCATTATAATGCACATTTCTAAATGTTGGTGGTTTTCAGTAAAGCGCTCAGTGTGCACTATAAAGAACATTTCTAAACGTCAATGGTTTTCCGTAAAGCGCTCAGTGTACATTATAAAGTACATGACCTAATTTAGTTCCTACGGGATCGCGGAACTGAAATATTAAGTTTTATTGTTAAATGTATCCCAAATAGCAAAATAAAGTATACAAAATAATTTTCACTTTGATTTTTCTATGTGGGGGGGCATTTAAGCAGCACTTTTCAGCGCTTCATTTACACTAATATCTATGATTAACCGTGCTCTGTGGTTGTGTGAACTACAGTTTCTCCTTTTTCATTCGCGTTACCTTAATCGTTTTCGTGCGATATCGCTTAATATTTGTTTTTTTTTTTCCGGATTTATTTGGAGTGTTTATTTTAATGTAAACAGTACTCGCTTGCTTTGAAGTCTAAATTTTTAATTTATACAATGGATAACGGATGAGACTTAGCATACTATCCTATATTTTCCCTCGAAAAAAAAACTGTTCCATAGTTGGTTTTTTTTTCTCCATATCGAGCTATAATTACCATTATAATTAAATCCAACGTAACCTATTTTTTGCAACTGGAGGACGGATAGATTTGTATTATTAGTATGCTGATTTTACATCAACAAAAACTGCAACTGTGTACCGCTTCCTCAATAGACTACTGCAAATATCTGAGTAAAATACAGAAAGACTTACGTGAAAACCAAAGTGCAAGGAACTGAAATTTTTAACAGCTTGTATTCAGCATGTCATTTCCAGTTTATTCTATAAAATAAGAGGCTACTATGTATATACATATATATATATATTGAAACGGTACTACGCTGCAAAGCGTCTGACTCGCGTCCAGGGATGCCACCACGGATTTAGTCCGCGGAATTATTAATTATTATTTTATTAATTATTATTATGATAGTTATTATTATTATTAATTATTAGATTAGCCAAGAAATGGGTTTCGTTTTAACGGTTTGTATTTTAAAATTTATCTACAACTATTTTACTGGGACGGTATACCGCTAAAAACACACGTTAATTAAACTAGATACGAACATAATATTACAACGATTAATAAATATAAAATAATTCAATACGTATCTCTGTTGTCGGCCGGGAGGTGCAAGATCCTGAATGACGGTGTCTCGTTGGTCCTTTAAATCGGTTGGCATGCAGAGGAAATTCGGTCCGCGGTATTTTAAGAACAATTAACGAATTGTACTCCGTACACCTTTTTAATTATAACAATCGGAATTACGAGCGTTCGCGTTTTTTAACAGTCGACTTACAGCCAGTGGCCAACTTGAGCGGATTCTTCATTTTTTTACTGGTCCGATGACCAAGACCGAAAACTATAACGTGCCATCTTCGACCGTGACAAAAATTAGAGTGACTTCGACCTTTTTTAGACGGTTCTGCTTGCCCTCGACTCCGGCTCATTCCAGTCGTTATTTTTCGTCGGCATGTTTTTTACAACCTGACCGCCGGACTCGTCGGAATTGCGACAAACGAAGCCAATGGTCGCGGAGATCCTTTGACGCATTCAAAAAGGTCGTGCCTTCCCGGAATCTTTACAACCTGCGATGTTTTCGGGCTTTATTTTTTATGATTCGTAATTCTCATTTTTTCCGAATAGTCCTCCGTGGGTGGCGATGCAAAATTCCTTTCTCCCTTGCCGACAACAGGATTATACATATACGCACACTTACGCTCACACCATTTGCCCGATATTCTATTAAATTACATTTTTAATATTTTATTTACTTGTTTAATAATTTTGGTTTTATTTTGTTAATTTTTATTTTTTCGAACCATGTAATGGTCACATTACATATCCCCGCCGCTACGAAATAAAAATTTCCCTGAAATTTTTATTCAATTTGTTCAATTTTTTTTTTTTTTTTTTTTTTTTTTTTTTTGCAATTTACAATTAATTTCTCATCTTCTGGTCAACCCTCAACCTACAGATTGTTATTTACACTAGAATATGCATGCGTTACCAATCATCGTGATATCCCTCTATCTTATACTTATATATTTACATATTTATAGAACTCGCTCTCACTTAGCCTACATCTGTCTTTATTTTTTATTTTGCAGAACTGAAAGTCTTCTCTTTTATTTAAAGTTCTGTTATCGAACTTTTTTACTTATTCTGCCGCGATTGACATTATCTAACGGCCATTTCCACATTCGGTTACCCTATCCCCGGGTACTGTTTTTTCCGAACCATACTACTACTTATTCCTTCGCTTCCTTTTTATACTCGGTTACCCGGTTCCCGGGTACTGCTTTTCCGAACACAATTAATTATTCTTGCGCTTTATTTCTTTATTCGGTTACCCTGGTCCCGGGTACTGTTTTTTCCGAACACAATTAATTATTCTTGCGCTTTATTTCTTTATTCGGTTACCCTGTTCCCGGGTACTGTTTTTTCCGAACACAATTAATTATTCTTGCGCTTTATTTCTTTATTCGGTTACCCTGGTCCCGGGTACTGTTTTTTCCGAACACAATTAATTATTCTTGCGCTTTATTTCTTTATTCGGTTACCCTGGTCCCGGGTACTGTTTTTTCCGAACACAATTAATTATTCTTCCGTAATTAGACGCAGTCTAACGGTCTCTTACTTTTAATTTCCCCTTCTACAGGTACTATTTTCAAAACATACAATTATTTACGAAACCCGTTTTTTTTACACCAACTTTTGTATTCGTAATTTTCTTTAATGTTCCTTTATGATTTAAGGTAGTTTTCACCTCGGCAATACTATTTTTAATTTTTAATATTATTTCTTCAGTGACTCTATTTATCACTTTGTTCACGTCCTTTTCCTTAATGCTTTTATCAGACGTCACGTAAATATGCACGTCGTCAACATTCACGATAAATTTTACATCGATTTCTAATTTGACGATGCTACTTTCCTTACTTCTTGTAGGACTTGTTCCTTTTACATTTTCGTATTTCTCGTTTTCATCCACTTTTTTCTTTCCATTCCTACATTCTTTCTCCCTAGCCGCGCTTTCCTTCTTTCTATCTTCTTTTTCTTTCTCTACCTCTTTCGCCAACTTCTTCATCTCCGCACGGTCCGCTTTTCTCTCCTTCTCATTATTCTTCCGTTCCAGCTCAACCTTCTTCTCTATAAGCTCTTCCAATTCTCCGGCCTTATCCTCGACCATTTCTATGATTTCGGTTTTAAAATTTTCAAACTTTACGTTAATGTTATTATTCAGTTCGTCTACTTTTGCATTAAAATTCGTATTTATTTTTTCGAACTTTTCTTCTAATTTTACATTAAATTCGGCTTTTTGTTCGTCAAATTTTGCATTAAATTCGGCTTTTTGTTCGTCAAATTTTGCATTAAATTCGGCTTTTTGTTCGTTAAATTTATTGTTAATATTTTCGAATTGTGATTTGAAGAACTCCATGATGCTCGGGTCCATGGTGAATTTCCGATATAATTTACTTATTTTAATTTAAATTTTAGTATAAATTTATTGTATTTAATGGTTCGTTCCACGAGAGAACAATTTTCTAAATTTGTTCCCCGCCAGGGATGCCAAATGAAACGGTACTACGCTGCAAAGCGTCTGACTCGCGTCCAGGGATGCCACCACGGATTTAGTCCGCGGAATTATTAATTATTATTATGATAGTTATTATTATTATTAATTATTAGATTAGCCAAGAAATGGGTTTCGTTTTAACGGTTTGTATTTTAAAATTTATCTACAACTATTTTACTGGGACGGTATACCGCTAAAAACACACGTTAATTAAACTAGATACGAACATAATATTACAACGATTAATAAATATAAAATAATTCAATACGTATCTCTGTTGTCGGCCGGGAGGTGCAAGATCCTGAATGACGGTGTCTCGTTGGTCCTTTAAATCGGTTGGCATGCAGAGGAAATTCGGTCCGCGGTATTTTAAGAACAATTAACGAATTGTACTCCGTACACCTTTTTAATTATAACAATCGGAATTACGAGCGTTCGCGTTTTTTAACAGTCGACTTACAGCCAGTGGCCAACTTGAGCGGATTCTTCATTTTTTTACTGGTCCGATGACCAAGACCGAAAACTATAACGTGCCATCTTCGACCGTGACAAAAATTAGAGTGACTTCGACCTTTTTTAGACGGTTCTGCTTGCCCTCGACTCCGGCTCATTCCAGTCGTTATTTCTCGTCGGCATGTTTTTTACAACCTGACCGCCGGACTCGTCGGAATTGCGACAAACGAAGCCAATGGTCGCGGAGATCCTTTGACGCATTCAAAAAGGTCGTGCCTTCCCGGAATCTTTACAACCTGCGATGTTTTCGGGCTTTATTTTTTATGATTCGTAATTCTCATTTTTTCCGAATAGTCCTCCGTGGGTGGCGATGCAAAATTCCTTTCTCCCTTGCCGACAACAGGATTATACATATACGCACACTTACGCTCACACCATTTGCCCGATATTCTATTAAATTACATTTTTAATATTTTATTTACTTGTTTAATAATTTTGGTTTTATTTTGTTAATTTTTATTTTTTCGAACCATGTAATGGTCACATTACATATCCCCGCCGCTACGAAATAAAAATTTCCCTGAAATTTTTATTCAATTTGTTCAATTTTTTTTTTTTTTTTTTTTTTTTTTTTTTTTGCAATTTACAATTAATTTCTCATCTTCTGGTCAACCCTCAACCTACAGATTGTTATTTACACTAGAATATGCATGCGTTACCAATCATCGTGATATCCCTCTATCTTATACTTATATATTTACATATTTATAGAACTCGCTCTCACTTAGCCTACATCTGTCTTTATTTTTTATTTTGCAGAACTGAAAGTCTTCTCTTTTATTTAAAGTTCTGTTATCGAACTTTTTTACTTATTCTGCCGCGATTGACATTATCTAACGGCCATTTCCACATTCGGTTACCCTATCCCCGGGTACTGTTTTTTCCGAACCATACTACTACTTATTCCTTCGCTTCCTTTTTATACTCGGTTACCCGGTTCCCGGGTACTGCTTTTCCGAACACAATTAATTATTCTTGCGCTTTATTTCTTTATTCGGTTACCCTGGTCCCGGGTACTGTTTTTTCCGAACACAATTAATTATTCTTGCGCTTTATTTCTTTATTCGGTTACCCTGTTCCCGGGTACTGTTTTTTCCGAACACAATTAATTATTCTTGCGCTTTATTTCTTTATTCGGTTACCCTGGTCCCGGGTACTGTTTTTTCCGAACACAATTAATTATTCTTGCGCTTTATTTCTTTATTCGGTTACCCTGGTCCCGGGTACTGTTTTTTCCGAACACAATTAATTATTCTTCCGTAATTAGACGCAGTCTAACGGTCTCTTACTTTTAATTTCCCCTTCTACAGGTACTATTTTCAAAACATACAATTATTTACGAAACCCGTTTTTTTTACACCAACTTTTGTATTCGTAATTTTCTTTAATGTTCCTTTATGATTTAAGGTAGTTTTCACCTCGGCAATACTATTTTTAATTTTTAATATTATTTCTTCAGTGACTCTATTTATCACTTTGTTCACGTCCTTTTCCTTAATGCTTTTATCAGACGTCACGTAAATATGCACGTCGTCAACATTCACGATAAATTTTACATCGATTTCTAATTTGACGATGCTACTTTCCTTACTTCTTGTAGGACTTGTTCCTTTTACATTTTCGTATTTCTCGTTTTCATCCACTTTTTTCTTTCCATTCCTACATTCTTTCTCCCTAGCCGCGCTTTCCTTCTTTCTATCTTCTTTTTCTTTCTCTACCTCTTTCGCCAACTTCTTCATCTCCGCACGGTCCGCTTTTCTCTCCTTCTCATTATTCTTCCGTTCCAGCTCAACCTTCTTCTCTATAAGCTCTTCCAATTCTCCGGCCTTATCCTCGACCATTTCTATGATTTCGGTTTTAAAATTTTCAAACTTTACGTTAATGTTATTATTCAGTTCGTCTACTTTTGCATTAAAATTCGTATTTATTTTTTCGAACTTTTCTTCTAATTTTACATTAAATTCGGCTTTTTGTTCGTCAAATTTTGCATTAAATTCGGCTTTTTGTTCGTCAAATTTTGCATTAAATTCGGCTTTTTGTTCGTTAAATTTATTGTTAATATTTTCGAATTGTGATTTGAAGAACTCCATGATGCTCGGGTCCATGGTGAATTTCCGATATAATTTACTTATTTTAATTTAAATTTTAGTATAAATTTATTGTATTTAATGGTTCGTTCCACGAGAGAACAATTTTCTAAATTTGTTCCCCGCCAGGGATGCCAAATGAAACGGTACTACGCTGCAAAGCGTCTGACTCGCGTCCAGGGATGCCACCACGGATTTAGTCCGCGGAATTATTAATTATTATTATGATAGTTATTATTATTATTAATTATTAGATTAGCCAAGAAATGGGTTTCGTTTTAACGGTTTGTATTTTAAAATTTATCTACAACTATTTTACTGGGACGGTATACCGCTAAAAACACACGTTAATTAAACTAGATACGAACATAATATTACAACGATTAATAAATATAAAATAATTCAATACGTATCTCTGTTGTCGGCCGGGAGGTGCAAGATCCTGAATGACGGTGTCTCGTTGGTCCTTTAAATCGGTTGGCATGCAGAGGAAATTCGGTCCGCGGTATTTTAAGAACAATTAACGAATTGTACTCCGTACACCTTTTTAATTATAACAATCGGAATTACGAGCGTTCGCGTTTTTTAACAGTCGACTTACAGCCAGTGGCCAACTTGAGCGGATTCTTCATTTTTTTACTGGTCCGATGACCAAGACCGAAAACTATAACGTGCCATCTTCGACCGTGACAAAAATTAGAGTGACTTCGACCTTTTTTAGACGGTTCTGCTTGCCCTCGACTCCGGCTCATTCCAGTCGTTATTTCTCGTCGGCATGTTTTTTACAACCTGACCGCCGGACTCGTCGGAATTGCGACAAACGAAGCCAATGGTCGCGGAGATCCTTTGACGCATTCAAAAAGGTCGTGCCTTCCCGGAATCTTTACAACCTGCGATGTTTTCGGGCTTTATTTTTTATGATTCGTAATTCTCATTTTTTCCGAATAGTCCTCCGTGGGTGGCGATGCAAAATTCCTTTCTCCCTTGCCGACAACAGGATTATACATATACGCACACTTACGCTCACACCATTTGCCCGATATTCTATTAAATTACATTTTTAATATTTTATTTACTTGTTTAATAATTTTGGTTTTATTTTGTTAATTTTTATTTTTTCGAACCATGTAATGGTCACATTACAATATATATATATATATATATATATATATATATATATATATGTATGTATATGTGTGTGATTGTGAAGTAATTATATGTGTACTTCGCATATATGCATTTACATTCGGGAAAATTCGTGTATACTAGCTTATAAAATACAATGATCAATATGCATCGTGTAAATATTGCATATGTTGAGTATCCATGTAGTTTACAAAACTGACTTGTAAAGTTATTGATCGGTGCTCCGAATAAACATTAGTATTAATAACAAAAAAATGGAAAAAAAAGAAGAAAATAAAATGGTGGATATGTTGCGTGTGATTGCCGTGGAGACTTTAAAAACCGCCCAATTATAATCGGTTTAGCGGTTTTTAATTCGAGCATGGCAATTGACGTGGTGATGTACTTGTGTAACTTTTCCATCGGTCACCGCAGTAATGGATGAAAGAAATTTTAACGTCAGTAAAAGTACGCAGCCCTTTCCTGTATTGACGACAAACATCCGCACAAAATCGAAGCAAAAATGTATTGAAACGAACAAAATAAAATTAGCCGGACACGTCGCGGCAAAGTGGCTACGCGTAGTCTGTAATTTTATTTTCAGTACACATATATGTATGTATATTATTTTTGAATTTTCATTTTAAAATAAATTTCGCTACTTAGATGCCCGATTTTCTTCGTAGAATTTAGGTTTAAAGTATATATATATATATATATATATATATATCGTCTGCTGCTGAGTAGCTGACTATCGGATTCCTCTTTCTGCCAATTCGCTTGCCCTTTCGCCGTCTTTCTCATTTCTTGTTGCGTCTCAAAGTTCTACTTGGATAATTCAGCATCATGCGCGTATGGTGTAAACTTAAAAAGCCCGAAAATAAGAAACCGAATCGCTTCGGTCCTTCCGTCAGTTTAAATCCATTAAAACTTGGCAAGTTTACAAAAGCCCCCCTTTTCACATTATTTCATTAGAAATTAGCTTAATTTGTAATTCATATGCATTTTTCGAACTAAGGCGTTCCAGAGCGTTTCCGCAAAGACGAAATAGTAATTGAAAGATGTAAAGTTTATTCTTAAAAGAAGCAAACCGCCTCGCGGTAACCCCATTTTGTATTAATATTTTAGTTGCCACCGTTCCGTCCTGAAATTCTCTATTTTTTTTTTTTTTTTCTTTTTAAATTAAACTCGACAAAAGTTCGAGTCTTCCTCGAACGATGTAAAAGCGCGCTACGATCGTATAAATTAAGGGAGCAATTTTTTCTTAAACTTAAGCTGAAATAGATACATTTCTTAAAATATTTAATACACGAAACAATCGCGAACAGTGTTCAACAGATTAACTATTGAAAATGATATATCTCTCAGCTCGACACTGTACAATAATAAATCTACAAAATGAAATTTTTGCGTTTCTCGGGAAAAAAGAAAAATGTAAATTTTTACTCGAAATAAGAATAATGTCCGCATCTGCAGCGATGCAGTTGGTTGAAATGTATTTAGTTGACAGTTGTTTTTCCTTTTTTTATTCAAAAATATCAGAGTTCCGCTTTTGTGTTCGTTGAAGATCGAATATTTTAAAGATGCAATCATTTGGGTTAGAGAACAAAATTACCGTTTCTCTTGAATCCTCCTAATATTAATAAGAGCGATTGATCGGGCCTCTCCTCTTCTTGCTCGCTCATCCGATTATGTAATACTTCTGATACGTTCCCGTATTCATGATCTTTTCTTTCTTCACTCAGTCGAGATCGATCTTTTGTGGATTCCTGGCCATTCGTGCATTAAGTGTAATGAATTAGTGGATATTCGTTAGCCCGTTCTTCCATTTCCAGTGGCAGATTTTTAGGCACCTTTTCTGCTCATAATATTATTCTTCTGTCCTTAAATGATTCATTCCAAACTATAATTCAAATCCTATTCTTCTTCATTTTCTAATCCTGTCTCCTTTCATCTCTCTATTCAGCTGTCTCTTCAACTTCATCCATGATTTTCTTGATACTTTTCCGCTTTTAAACGCTCTACAATCTCCGCTATTTGTCGCTTTCGCTTTAACCACACCTTTCCGCATCGTTTTCACGGTTTTCATGTCTTCCACTCCATTTCGACCTCTTCATCTCTCTTCTAATTACTTTTCTTGCGATCCTGATATCATGTTTTATTTGAATGTGCGGTTTTATTTGCTGAACAATCGTCTTTCTATTCTTTTCTACTAAAACGATGGAGGAGAAACTGCTGAATGTTAAAATTAAAAATACTGATAACGGGTATGTAACAAGATCCTCGTAAGTGTGCTACATACTTTATTTGTCCTGTGTAAATCCTGATTTGTTGTCTCCGGCGGTAAATGTAAAATTAGTTTATGAGACGGTCATCAACGCAGAGAACAAGACAAATACTCGATCCGTCGACCGCAGTTACGGCATCAGTGTTGGCTGCCATCTTGCCGAAAATAGTGTATATATGGCCGACAATTTGTACGCTAAATATATTTAAATATACACTTTATACTCTTTATATATTGGATGGAAATTTTACACGTATCTCTATAATATATACAAGCTGTAAAAAAGAGGCTGCCAGTTTGCTAGCTAACTATCGGCTGACACCTTATACCCCGAATAAGTGTATATACGTGTATGTATAATATATGTATAATATGTATATGTATAGTATGTTTATGAAGTAATATTCCGTTGCATATACGAAACTTATCATAACTATTACATTTACATGCTGATGCGTATACATTTATGTGTGTATGTTTTTCATGTCATCTTCCTGATAAAGTAATAAACTTTTGTAAAACTATTTTGCTTCTTGTCTGGTACCGTATATATGAGTGTGAATATGTGTGTTTGGCGTATGTCAAATTAGGGGAATTTAAATTATCGACTTGCAACCGGTTGTTATGGTAATGAGTTAAAGAAAATTACGTGAATATCTGCTTCAAAGTGTAAACTTTTAATGTAATCCTTTTCTTCTTTTTCTATTAGACTGATGTACCTCATGCGTGTGAACCGGTTTCTTTATCCAACGTTGAAGACGTGCTTTTACTGCAATATTACTAATCAATCTTTGTCACACCACACGTTTACGGCTGTATATGTTCAGCGTTATTACATGATAGAACTCTACAACTGTCGTCCCTCCCTCATACCACACACAGAGACATTGATAGGTGAAATACGGTGCGTCATTACCTAAAGGACGCGGTATTTTATATAAAATTGCTTGTTTCTGCGTTTAATAACGTGAAACTTTCGGATAAGTTGTACTACTGATTACGCCATCAGTGGCGCTGTAAATATCTGGGGAAGGTAGTTAATTACGTATTTATGAGGGATTTGAAGCCTCGGAACCTCGCTTACAAACGATATAGAAGTAAACGCTCGAAGAAAAGCGATTTTGGGTTCATCGGTTAAGTGGGACATCGGCATTTTATTGCGACAAATGCGGCGAATTAATTTGTCAATAGTCCGCCTGACCGTGATGTGTTAGCTTTTTTTATATTTTCAATGTTCATTTTTTATTTACTATTTAGCTTTTTTAAAACAAATTAATCGCATATTCTCATAAAAACCAGCGGTGAAAATAAAACATCCTATTCAATCTGATTAATAAGGCTAAAATCACCTTAGAGTAGTAATAAGCATTAATGTCGTCGAAATTATCCCGCAAACGAAAGATAATTCTCATTTGAATAACCGATGAAGTACGGTAAACGTAAACAATTAGTCATTGCTTAGTCGACAGGATATATTTCCCCTTAAATGAAACTCCGTCGGAATATCGAACGGAGCTCGACCGTTAAAGCTGTCAGACGTCGAACAGTTTACAAAAAATAGTGTTTCCGGGAAACGTGGTAAATATAGAAAAGGACGAGCTTGTATCTAATAATGGAACTTTACTGCACATGTGATGCAAGAAGAGGTAGAGCATAGACAGCCGGATAGGGTACTTTAACTTGTCACCAATGATACTAAAAACTTTGACACAGCAATCTTATTCGGTCTGTAAAACGTCACCTCAGCGATACTACCTCCGCGACGTTATTTCATCTTAAATATTTAACGATTGGGGTACAAGCTGATATTGTTAGTGAAATTTACCGCTTCGACAAGTACAACATTTTTGCTTGTTCCATGTACGTTAATGTCATTTTTTGTTTTCGTTTTGATGAAAAATGCACTAAAAAAATTTCCTTCGAGTTCCAGGAAGTGCGCCTAATTTTTAAAATAGGCCTGTATAACCGGTAACACACGATTGCGATATCAATCTTGAAAATTTTTACTATGATCCTTTTTTTTTTAGGTTACCTTTCACGACACTAAAACTGATATCTAACATATAGATATACGATATCAGCGGCTTCGCGATTACGATGAGAATTATCTACAGGTGCCGACTGATATAGATAAAAGTACGAGAAGTGCTGCTAGCAGCGAAGAACCGTTAGGCTGTAATCGGTTAATTGTTATTTACTGCCGTTGTTTTTCGTTGCTTCATGATCACACTGTTACTAATTGAATTTGTCGGTATATTCGTCTGGCCAAGAATATATACCGATCATTGTTAATTAATAACTGTCGATGTTTTTGATCGCCAATTCACCGTTATAGTGTGTTGTTCTTCGTAAGATGGTGGCCGCAGCACATCTGCCGCTCGCTCGAAAACGACGTAATAGCCAAAAAAAAATTTGAATACCCGTTCTCGTTCTGTATGAAGAATTTTCGTTATTAAATTTATTTCAAAAAGAAAACTTTTTATAAAGAAATTATAGCACCATGAATAGGAACGAGAAACCATAACAACGATGGGCGGAATTTGAGTTTAAAGCCCACGAAAAAAAAAAAAAAAAAAAATGGCCTCCCGGAACAGGGACAGCTGACGAGAGGGAGAATCGTAATAAAACTGCGCATCATTTCGATGAACGTCTTTGGAACTAGTTTTGATATTGGAAGAAAACTTTTTCACAAAGAAATTTAAAGAAAGTTTAAATAAGAAATTAAAGATAATTGTCGTAGTTTACACGTAACATTTACAAAAACTTTCACCTTATAGGATTTTCGATAAAGGCAAGGCTAAATTAAATACATTTTGAACTAACGTCCGCGAGTTTTCAACTAATAAATTTTTCAAAAACACCGTCACTGATAACAAACATTCCGTACATTATGATTGTGAAACAATGAAAATATGTAATTTTTAAATAACACCGACTAATTTCTCGGACAAACTTGTGTTCATTAGACACTGTGATCGTGGACTGGTTTAATCGAAGCTAGTCACTATTATAATTTTCTATTTTCTTTGTTTTAATTGTAATGCATTGCAGGGCCGTCGTCAATAATTAAGCGGGCGATTTATAATTCGAAATTTCCTTTACTCCTTTTCCAAATTTCAAGCTAGTTTTAGTCATTTAACAATATTTCTCGTACCCCGTATAAAATTTGGGGTGTATCAATAACTGTCTAATTAAAAAAAAAAAAAAAAAAAAAAAAGTGTATAAAATGTAGAAAGGAGATGTATCTCGCCAATATCCTTCCCGCTAAATCTGACGGTAGTCTATAACCCCACTGGTTCCCCGGGTACATCACCGTTAGTATGACGACAAGGAAACTAACTATAATACGTATGAGCGAACGAATCTATCCAAAGTTTTTCTATCTGCAGCTCAAAAGTAACCAGTTTTTTTTTTTTTTAAATTATATTTAATTATTTTTTTATCAGAATTACGAAAACACTAGAGCCCTTTTCCAACAAGACTGTGCAAATCTGAAGCTAAGTATTCGGAATTAACCATTTAGTCCAAAGCCCCTTTTATGTTGTATAATTCGAATAGCCGCCTCAGAAGAGGGCCTCAAACCCTTGCCTCTCGCTCCTAGTAGTCCATTTCGGCATTTCTGATCAATAATAACGCTGAATGCTGATACAATAACGTTTCTAATCTTAATACATGTAATAGTAAACTATTATTAAAATGTTTGCGAAATTAAAAGAAGAAAGCGCACTGGTGACAATAGCCGAATTGAAAAAATTACTTTACCTAAATACTTCCTTTGGTAGGATTTTTTCATTTTATTTACATCTGTTCAATGTTTCAGTATTTTCGGGTCGGTAAATTTTCTTCCATAGATTATTTTCCGTCCATTAACTCTAATAAAAAATGCGAATTTTTAACCTTCTTCAACGCGGCTAGCTGAACAACTATCGAACATCGATTTCACGCGTGGCACACAATCTTTAATCTCGGAATAATAAAATAAAAGGTGTTTCTAGCGGCGTAAATGACCTAACTTGTACGTTGCCCACGGCGGTTTATCGAAAATCGTAACTACTTGGTGGCCCGTATTGCGCGTAAAAATTATTACACTTGAACATGGGATTTCTGAGCAAGCAAAAAAAAGTGAAAATCCATGTTTTGAAACCGGTTTCTGAGGGGTAGATTTTGAAAAATTGTCGAAAACATCGTTTTTATCAAGCGCCGTGATGTTAGAATATATACGAAACAGACAATCGCAGTGCACGTTAAATGAAGGTTTTTTTTTTTTTTTAAAAAAAAATTTACTTCCGTCGGAGAACGCGTGCAGTCGGCGCATATTTTGAATATTGTAGGCGCCGACTAACATATCGATGCGACCAGTTGTAATAAATGAATTCCTAACTGTGTTGGCACCGATATGCTCCGAACGTTTTCAGAATTTCATTATAAATTCCCGCTTCAAAGGCCGATGCGTGATTTTCAGTGATAGCTGGAAAAATTTTAATTTGTTTTTAACCTTTTTTACTACCGGTTCTGAGAAAAAAAAGTCCGCGCGATCAAACACACCGGACAATACATTCGACGAATTATGTAAGTGCATAGGCAAAGAAGCATTTACGTAGTTTTTAACTTTATATACTTGATATTACAGTGTTTTGGCGCTCATACATATTTATGGTTTATTGCAAATTTTCCGCTCTCAGCATTTTCCAATATACGGTAACCACCATATTTTCGCATAATAACAATAAAACGGAAGAAGCCTTTTAATACGACGCATGACCAAGTTAAAAATTATTTCATTTCTGTCCATAACGTCAAAATGCTCGCATCATTTTTTTCGGAGTACTGGCAGTTGCTTCTAATGTCAAACGTTCTGGTAGGCTGAATACCGTTGTCTTTTTCTTTTACGTTTTGATTAAAATCTAATAAGTGCAACTTGGCGAATAAAACATTTTTTTGCCTGCGTATCTATCGCTTTATTACATATACACGGTGTGTCCGAAAAGTTCTCAAACTAATTTTCTACACTCGATACAAGTAGCGCTTTTTCTCGTTCAATCAAGGAAGTATAAAGTACGAAGTCTAAAGGGTGTGTGTAGAAAATTTCAGCGCTGTCAGTCTCTTAGTTTCCGAGTAGTAGGCGGTTAAGTATTGTGTGTTCATAACCCCTTGTGCAAGTTCGCGATATGGAACAACGAAGTGCGATTGAGTTCTTGATAAATCGTTCGTAGAAACTTTTTTGATGATGCAAAAAGCATTCGGTGATGGAGCTCGATCACTTGCTTGAAAGACAGGTTCGAGATCGAAGACCATCACCTGCATCATTATCAGAACTTCAGAGTGTTCTTACAGAAGAATGGGAAAGAATCTCACAGGCAGATATCCAAACCCTTAAAGAGAGTATGCCCAGACGCAGCAATGCAGTTATAAAAGCTCTCGGTTGTAACACTAAGTACTAATGTAAGTTTATTTTAAATTTTTGAACTTATTTTTTTTTATTTTAATTTCATTTGTATCCTTAAAAAAAGTAACCAAATTTGAATTGTTTTTCATTTTTTCCCCTTTCTTCCTTTTTTTTCTTTGGATTATCAAAAACAAATATCTAAATATTCAGAATCGATTTTTTTATATTATACTATATAAAAGAATGATGAAATAACGTCTAGTTAAAATTTGAAAACAATCTAACCTATTGTTCAGTAGTTACAATAAAGAAAGGTACAAAATGGAAGGCGGACGAAGACTTTTGTCTAGCAGTTTATATATATATATATATATGTATATGTATTAGTTTTCTATAACCCAAATATTTGAAACATCAGGAATATATTCAATAGAGTTTTTAATTAATGTTGAAATTTGAATTTAGTGCCTACTTCGAAAAATTATCGTTGTTTAAGTATAAATATAAAATCTTTACGCATAATGATCTATCAGCTTTCCTACTTTCGCCCCGCTTATGGATATTTTAAGTGGACAAAAAGATCCTTTACATACCGTTAGAAACAAAGAAAATAATTATAAATAAGGTACATAAAAAAAAAAATGCACGGTAGCTCCTTTTTTTAGCTGCATACCTTTTGGCTTACCAGTAAATATTGCTTTAGAATGTGTTTTCGGCATGAATGTATTTGTTTTAAAAATGAGATGTAATTCAGTGCAAATAAAAGCTAAAGTATAATTAAGTAATAGATATAAGATCAATATAATGTGTTAGCATTAAGATGTATTATATTTGTGAATAAACGATATAATTATGTTGGGAACCCACAGACGGGCATTTGCCTTGTGGGACCCGCAAATTATTTAAAGAAAAAAAATAAAAAAAAAAGTTTCACCGATGATATAAATGGAATATTGAAAATACTTTCGGAGAATTATGACGACTTAAAAACGCGCGAGATAAAAACGAAGTTTACAAAACTTAGAAATAAATTAACTAAATACTCTAAAACGAACGAAGATAATATCTCCGATATCTAAACTAAATTATTATTCTAAGAAATATATACGTTTCTAATATGATAAAAGTTATACAGTATAATGAAAATCACAGCAAAGTAGCAAGGGATATACTACTTTCTACTATAGTAACCGAAAATATACATATATACATATATAGCTTTTATTTCTGATAAATGTAATGCGTCCTACGTACCTCCTAATTATAAGACATTAACACATTATAAACTAATGATAATTTATCGAACTGAATTACCAGTACAAACTGTTTATATGCATACGTTATACAACATTGTAGTCATTAAAATATATGATATAACGTTTATCTTAACTTACATTCCACCAAACAAGGTATCAACATTGTATTTTCAATTTTTAAATATATATCTACATACTAATAACATCAAGCAATTATAATACTTTTAGGAGACTTAAATTCTCATAATATTCTATGGGATAAAGTAAATAATTCAAGAGGCAAAAACCTTTCAAACTTAATACAAGCTTTCGACTTACGATTATTAAACATTAAAGATGACTTTACATTTAAAAGGAAGAAGCAAGTAAGCACAATCGACCTAACTTTAGTAACTAATAACGTACTCGATTCCATATTAAATTGGAAAGTTAGTAGAGAATTAAATGCAAGCGATCATTTTTACATTTATTTCACGGTAAATCTTGAAAAGAATACTACAACAAATATGATAACCACAATAAATTATAATAAATTAAACTTAAAAATCACTAACTTTGCCTCTCTTATAGATTTAACTGTGCAATGCACTTCAATAACTGATATTGATAACTCTGGTTACCATAATTTGAAATTTACGTTTCTACAGTATTAGCACATTCTAAAACCATTAAAAGAAAAACAATAGTTTATTAGTGGACACTAGTGAGACTTGCAATACAAGAAACAATTAGTCAGTAAATATTATAAGAAATTTCGAAATTGTAAAAATTCTGTATTAAAAGTAAAGTATTATACTACTTATAAAGAAATTTTTAAGAAATACAAATCAAACAAGCGAAACTACAAGCCTGGAAAAATTTTGTATATGATAAGACAGCATTCGGGTTAAAATATAAGATTTTATTAAATCAAAATAAGTCAGTTCAAATACCTACGTTAGATGAATGCGCTTATTCTGATGAAGAAAAAGTTAATTTGTTGAATAGTAAATTGTATTTAAAATAAAAACCCTTTTACACTAACTTATACAAGTACCAGTATCTCAGATAACGTAACAGTGAATAACATTGAAATATCCTTTATTATTAAAAACCTTAAAAATAAAATTTCAACAGATTTAGATAATATTTCCAACGGATTTTTGAAACTTTTTAACGATCGATCCCCTCATGTTATACCGACATTCATTAAGCTGTTGTTTAAGCATAACTATTTTCCGGATCACTGGGAAATATCTAAGACTGTAGTATTACCGAAAATAAATAAACCGCTAACTGATTCTTTTTCGTATAGAGCTATATCTCTGCTCTCAAATTTTAGCAAGATCTATGAGAAATGTATATTAAATAAATTAAAAGAATTCTGTCGCAGAAATAACGTAATTAATAACGATCAATATCTAGCTTTTGAAAACAAGTCGGTGGAGTTAGCTATCTTCAATGTTTTTCAAACTATTAGATGTTATAAACAGAAATCGTAGAACGTATGCCTATTAACCTTAGACATTACTAAAGCTTTTGATAGTATAAATTTAAATAAATTAATTGTATTGCTATCCGACTTGGGCTTAGACAATAACATATTAACTATATTAAATCACTACTTTCATAATAGATTTACTTTTATTAATATCCGATCGTGTACCCAGAAATATCCTATTGCGACAGGAGTGTTACAAAGATCTGTACTGGGACTGTATTTGTGGAATATAGTTTTTTCTAGACTTTATCATATCAACTTACCTCTACACTGTAAATTAATAACGTTCGTGGATGATATTGCAGTTGTTACAGGAGATAAGTTTGAACACACTCTAAGTAATAAAATATATAATATATATATATATATATATATATATATATATATATATATAGTACTATTGAAAAATTTCTAAATGAATATGGACTAAAAATTAACGTATCAAAAACAAACTACATGCTATTTAATTCTAGAATTCGTAATAGATAATTAAATTTAACACAACATGGGTTAAATATAAATGAAGTATCAAATACTAAATACTTAGTTATCTTAATTTCGATAATAACTTGAAATTTCACAATCACTTTAATAGTATTAAAAATAAGTTAACTAAATTTTTGTTTATCTTTAATAAACTTTATAATAATAATTGCAAAATAAATTGTACAAAAGGGATTATTTTATATAAGGCAGTCATTTTATCAAACCTACTGTACAGTAGCATAATCTACGTAGATATGATTAAACTTAAAAGATTAATAAGTTATCAAAGATTACTAGCCATTAAATTAATTAAATCATATAAAACAGTAAGTTATTTAGCGTCAGTGGTTACAGTTGGAATTTTGCCACTGCAGTTTGAAATTAGTAAACACATAAATTTATTTTGCATTAAAAATAATATTACTACCTGCTCGCTTAACTTCAATAATGCCTATTATGAAAATGGTAAATCCGTGTGGTCGTTAACGTTGATAATATTCTAATTTTTTTGTACTACATTGAAAATTAGCCTTTTTTTTTCTAAATTTGCGAAAGCAATTAACAACAGATTACTATTCATCAGCTGTAATATTTGTGGTAGCCGGTATTTCAGTCTACCCAGCGCATATTAATATAGGTTATCCGAATTTTTATAATTGTTCTTATTCCAATCGTTTGACGTATACATATTTTCTTTTGCTTTGGCCGTTTTTAATTACTTATTTCATTATTGTCGTTTATTTGCTTTTTTTTCTATTCGCCTAGTTGATAATACCTAGCGTTTAGTGTACTTTTTTTTTTTCGTTTCCTACTTATTTTATTCCTAGTCTGACCGCACCTTTGGAAAAGTCCTTTTGACGGCTTCGAATTTATTCCCATTCGATACTTGTCGTAATAAATTACATCTGTAAACACACGGTCGATATTTTGTGTTCTTTTTCGGCATAAATTTCGCATGTTATTCATTTACATCGGCGAATAATTAAGCAGATTTTAAAAAATAAAACGTATTTTAATCGTTTAGAACAGACTAATTTTGTTATTCTATTTGTAGTGGTTAAGGTGCCTGGTGGCTACCAAATCAGAGGTGACGGGTTCGAGACAACTTTCGTTCCGAATCCGAATCGCTTCTAAGTATATACCTTATCTGAAATTGAACTGTGTACTAGAGAAATCTGGGAAAGTAAAGACGGATCCCAAGTAGAAAGGAACTGGCTCTCCTACTTTCATTAGTGCTGTTAGACTATATAATATGAAAAGCTTAATTTTGCAATCGCCGACGCCCTGCTAAGGGTTTGAAATTTACTTTACTTTACTTCATTTGTTCGTTGAAATAGTAATTTCGGGAATGAGTTCTTTAAAAATTCAACCTAGTTAACACCGCTGCAATTGGCCAACGGGGGGTGTTTAGTAGGAAGAATTAACGAAGATGTTCATGTGACGTATTTATGCAGCATGTATATGAGAGGACAAGAGGCTTGACTACTTATCGTATTGCTTTTCGTTCGGGTGGAACATCCGCATTGAAACTTTCAAAAATTTCACTTGTGCTGAGTTACTATCCGCGAAAACAAATTACGAATTATACGACATTATACATAACACACGTTATACTGGAATTATTTTATCGAAAAAACATTGAAAATAACGTTACAAAGATTTTTCATGAATCACAGGAATGGACTCTTATTCCTAAAACAACCCATTTGAGTACGTCACTAATAGCATTTTGAAATTAGATGTTCTAAACTAATTGACTGAAGTCGAATAATTTAATTATTTCAATTTCATTTTTGTAACAAATAAATTTACGCGAGTGTTAAATAAAAAAAAGTTGAAAAAAACTGCATTTAAATAGTTGTGTTTCTTTTTCGTGCTCAAACATTATGAATTGTACAGCTATTATTAATTACTATTTGCAGACCGATTTTAAACGAAAATGACCGGAGTAGCGGTAAAATTTTTCTAGATACTTTAGTGGCTGCTTAAAATAAGTACTTACCTAAAACTGGACGAGGAAAGCAAAAGACCAGGAATCGCCTTATCCAGACCCCCTCACAACTGCCACACAAGCAGTGCTATAGTTCTGATCCCGGGGTTCTCTTTTTCTCTTGGTTTTATTTAGGCTCTGGTATAAACCATGCAGCCGGTTACAAGGTTCTTATAGGTTAAATGTTAGTGTAAATAACTTCCGAAATATATACAAAGAGCAAAAAGGTGGTCATATTGTATCTTTCTGTCTGGACCAAAAAGAAAACAGTGAGGAATAATGCTTTCTATTATCCTCCGTGTGGGATACAATCGAAAATTTTGATTGTTGACGCGGATGTTAGAGAAAGAGAAATTATCATAAGTAATGTTGTTGCAAATTTTACAAAATTTATGCCGGCAATACCCTCTGCCACATTACGAATACACGTAGACATCAGAATTTATACATCTATATGTATATGTGCAGATTTTTCAGGCGCTCACGTGTTAAACGTAAAATAGCGGGTACAAAAACGAACCAATTTATTGATTTTTTTTCTTTTACATTCCTTAATGTATTCCACAAGCACTCAACGCTGCGTTCCGGAAAAATCGCTGTCGTGTCGAATTCATGCGGATTTTTTGTACTCCAAATGTGATAATTTTGTTTGTTGACCTGAACCGTATAACCAAAAATGCGCTTCATCACTAAACCAAATGAATCGAAGGCCTTCGCAGTACGTGTCCAAGTACTCGCCGAATGTTTCGTTGAACGCGATCCGTTTCTCTTCGGAGACGGGTAAAAGAGCTCTGCAAAAACTAAATGTAGGTGAATACATCCTGTTTGTTAAAATGGTATAATAAAATAAACTTTAATAACAAACAATATAGATCAATAAATTAGATAAATACCTATTTAGAAACGTTTTCGGGCATAACCCATCATCAGCTAACACTAACTTAAAGGAAACTTAAAACATACTGAAGTGAATATAGGGAATACATGTGTATATATAGTAGATGTAAAGAGGAATAAACATGGCAGGTATAAAAATCTATAGGTTGAAAATGCTAATAATTAATATAAAATATAAAATAAAACAAGAAGACAAAAAGTTAAATTTTTATATTAAACAGTGGATTATTATTATTAGGTGTTTGGTCATTTAAAATATTATTTTTATATTTATTTATATAATAATTTTCTGCAATGTTCATATTATTACCTTTGTGATAAGTGGCCAGGATGGTTACAGTATTTTCTATTGAATTAGGTTTATGTTTATTTTTAATTAGATGTTCTGCATAGGTTGATTTTTCTATTTCATTATTATTAAATGCTTTTATATGTTCTTTATATCTGCAATTGATTTTTCGCCCTGTTTGACCAATGTATGATTTCTCACAATCAGTACAATTTATTTTATATATACCGCTATTTTTGTAAATATTATTATTTTTTAAATTTAAGGTGTTTATTTTATATTTTAAATTATTTTTAGTTTTGAATGCTACATTTAAACCTTGTTTTTTGAATAAATTGGTTAATTTGTATATGTTATTGTTTATAAATGTGAATGTTATCCATCCTTTATTGTTAGTAGCATTATTGACTCTTAATTTTTGTATATATTTTGATTTTGATTTTATTTTGTGAATTAGTTTATCTATTATTTGTTCGTCATAACCATTATGCAGAACATCTAATTAAAAATAAACATAAACCTAATTCAATAGAAAATACTGTAACCATCCTGGCCACTTATCACAAAGGTAATAATATGAACATTGCAGAAAATTATTATATAAATAAATATAAAAATAATATTTTAAATGACCAAACACCTAATAATAATAATCCACTGTTTAATATAAAAATTTAACTTTTTGTCTTCTTGTTTTATTTTATATTTTATATTAATTATTAGCATTTTCAACCTATAGATTTTTATACCTGCCATGTTTATTCCTCTTTACATCTACTATATATACACATGTATTCCCTATATTCACTTCAGTATGTTTTAAGTTTCCTTTAAGTTAGTGTTAGCTGATGATGGGTTATGCCCGAAAACGTTTCTAAATAGGTATTTATCTAATTTATTGATCTATATTGTTTGTTATTAAAGTTTATTTTATTATCTGCAAAAACTGTATCCTCTACGGAAGCAACGAAATATCCCCGCTTAGAATACGCTAAGTGGACAATGACGATAAAACATAATTCCTGTGCTAAACGAGTAAGGTTAGTACGAAGCGTGACTTGGATAGTGCGTCGTCCCTATTTGATTTTCTTCAACGCCGTTCGTTTAGCACCAATTTTCCCCTTCGCGTTAATATGAACGCTGCCAGTTTCTTCGAATTTTTTGATTAAACGAAACTCTTTTTTTGACATTTTTGTCGTTGAACTTTGAAAATTATACCGTAAGAGGACAAAACTTTCGCTTTAAATTTTGGTTTGAACTAACTTAATGAAAAAAACACCTTCTTCAATTTGGTACATTATACCGCAACCAAATGCACGAACTGACTAATCTGCCGATTCGTTAGCGACATTATGAATTGGGAAATACAATGCTGCCATCGTAGAGCACAAAAATCTCTTCGGAAAGAGTTGTTCACGTTTTCCACGTGAGCGCTTTTTCTGTCAGATCCTATATATATATATATATATATATATATCTACATATATATATATATATATATATATGTATATTGTCACGCTCCCGCTCACTAAGGATAACGAGTTACGTGATTTACTCTTTTCTATCTTCTATTTTTTAAGTGATAAAATAAATGTTTATATATTTTTCCGATCTGTGGAAATTTAACCTACACACTCACACGCAATAATCTGACACTTTATATACAATTTTCTTTATGTATTTCAAAAACACGAAAACATTCAACGATTGTGACATGCAGCTGCACAAAATTATATAAATCAATTCACATTAATACACCACATATACTACTCACATATACTTTTCCAGAGGACATTATTCACAATTTACAAACAATAACACACAAATCAATATACGTATAAATAAATGATATATCTGGCTTGTGGTGTTTCCTTCGTGCTGAATATCTGGCCTCCTTCGACTTGTGTCTTCAAAGCTGGAATTTTCTGCTACTCCACTGGCTGCTGTTGGGCACTGATGTAATTTGTACGCCTTAATCAGTCCTCGGTCTTCGAAGTTTTACTGTTCGGCGATATTATCTTGGCTCCAACCTTTACCGTGTGTGTTTATTTCGGCTACTTCTTATATCAATATGCTTTTCTTTGTTACAAATAAGTACAATTTAGAATAATTTAACAACATGCGTATTCCGATAATTTACGCTACCACGTAACACGTTCTCGTTAATGCAACAGCGAGAGCTTCTCTCCGAAATTCACCGTTCGAGACATACTCCTCAGTAGAACAATGAATATTTCACACACACAGACACATGCGCATAGATTACCTGCACGACGGTACCCCGAATTTCTTATCAGCGATCGACATGATTCCCCGGGTATACCGTTAAATACGGAATCATGACAATATATATCGATCGATCGATCGATGTTTCAGTCGCTTGACTGGTTTGCCCCTAAGTCCTCCACCATTTCCTATCCACTGTTCGCTTTTTCAATTCCGCGTATGTCTTGATATTTGCTTCCTTCTTGATTGTATCCACCAGCGTCTACCTTGGTCTTCTTCTCGATTTGCACATGACTATTTTTCCTTCTATGGTATCTTTCAGTAGGCTGATTGGCGACGCATACAAATGTATTATTAGAATGAATGAACAATCTGGGGAGGGAACCAATGAAAACCGAAAACCGAAGAAAAGTAGCAGAGTATAGCAAGAATGTGGGCAAATAACGCAGACAGCAGAGCGGTGAAGTGAAGGAATAAAATAAACCACTGATTAGTAAATATTCGATCAAAATCTGCGATGAAAAGGATATTAGAATATGAGATTTTTCATAAGAACGGAAGGAAGAGTAAACAGCGATCCGAGTCAAAGTATCTGCCGCTTCATTACCAAAGACGCCTGAATGGCTCAGAACCCACATCGAATATCAGTACTGATGCCCTAGTCAACTGTTTCTACTCTCTTGAAGTGTTTCTAAATAGCCGCTTTTCCTTCTTTGAGCACATTAATTTCTTTAACAGATTTCTTGCCGCAAACGACTCAACCTGTTCAAGGCCCTGTCACATACGAGCTGGGGCCGCGATCCTCAAATCCAAATCCTGCTGTACAAATCAATCATATTATCTAAACTAGATTACTGATATTTCATATATGGCAATGCCTTCAAATCCCTTCTCTCCAAACTGGATTTAACACAAAATTTGGTTCTTCGTTTTTGCGTAAGGGCGCTTAATTCCATTCCTATTCCAGCTACTCTTGCTGAATCGAATGTAAAGCCGTTGTTCATCCGACGATCACATTTAGGATACCGTTTTTTTGTAAAAAGACTTTCCATCTCGTTTTCTAAGATTCGTCTCTCATACCTCTCCATCTTTCATAAATGGCGTTTCTCTTCTAATAAATCTCCTATCTTAGCCCTTGTTTCTCATCGTTTAAACAAATTCTCCTCCCATACTATTTCCCATAGTTAACTTCCTTATTTTATTTTTAACTTCTTCGTGTTTTTTTCACCCTCCAAAAAAGTCTCTCCCTTCATCATCCAAAAAACCTCTGGCTCCGCAGTTGCCAATGAAGAATTTAATTTTCTTATTAATTCCTCATTTCTTCTTCATTCCTTAATATTTACTGATGGTTCCAAGAGTTCAGGAGGAGTAGCTATTTCCCTTTTCTCTCCCGCCAATAATTCCGCTCAATCCTTAAGGCTCCCGGCTTTTTGCTCCATCTTCTCCGCAGAACTTTATGCCATTCTTCGAGCCGTTATATTTATTTCCTCAACTCGTTCCTCTGATAGATACTTAATTATTTCGGACTCCAAAAGTGCTCTTCAATATACTCTCTCTTTGCCCCTCATATTCCCTCGATTTTATTATTTATACGTTCCCTCATCTATAGTCTTTCTCCCTTTCCCATTCCATTTCCATCGATCTGCTTTGGGTTCCAAGTTATGCGGATATTGATGGTAACAAGATGATGGATTCCTTAGGACGTCTAGCGTTACACTCCTCACATTTTGTTAAAATTATTCCTGATCACAACATACTTCCCCTATCCAAAAGAATGCATGTCAGACTTTGGTCGGTTGTATATCCTCACGCTCCTTTTCCAATCCTAACTCATTTAACCTTTCTAAACAACCTAAACCCCCTTCCTGTTCTTGGTTCTATTATTTCCCTACCGTTAAACGTTTTTTCCTTATTGCGAACTGCCGTTTGCGGCTCAATCATACTTTGCTCCCACCATCCTCACGGTATCGCTTTGCTCTTTCCCCGTTCCCTTATTGACCTTTGCACTCTGCGGACTGTACATTCGTTTGTGATCACGACCACGTGATGTTTGAACGTTTCAATCTTTCCTGCGAACGTAATAATATCCTATACGCTCAGCTACTAAAGCTAATTTTGCCTACTCCATATTATAATGCTTCCTATATCTTAACTTTGCTCACTTCAAAGGTGGTTCCTATTCTTGCCTCTTTTCTTTCATCGATCTCTAACCGGATTAAAATTTTATCTCCAATATGGTCCAGTTGTTTTAGTTAGGTTCCATCGGTTTGGCGACCCCCCCCCCACCTCACCAGTGGGAGTGAGAAAGACTGAGGATAAGTCAGCATAAACTGGGAATAATAGGGCAAATGGCTTGAAGGGCGCTCATGGAGTTGAAAATAATCAAAAAATTGCAGGAACGATTAATTAAAAAAAGATGAAAGTTCTTGACCGTGAGGTATCCATCGATTCGTTTATGGATATGGAATAGAAAAACAAACAAAGTAATCGAGGACTTTGAGTGTATGCGCATATGTGAGGGAGTGTGAAAAATATTCTTGTAGCGAATAATGGTAAATAGCGTGCGAGCAATGTACAAGTGGTCTTGAAGGTATGTGAGTCATGCAGGTAAAGGTTGTTGCGACGACGAGATATATACCTGCAGAGGTTATCGATTCTTGGAAAACAGGTATTGACGTTCGAAACAATAATGTCTTGAAACGATTGATGATGCGGATGAGTTTATTAAATAAAAAAATATGTTATAGTGAAACGAATAATATTAAAAATAATTGTGAAGTTAATAAATATTTTTTATTGATCGGAGATTTTTCTTTCTCGAAAGGTTAAAATTATGTTTGACAATGTTAAGTGTATATGATGACATGACTGTGTAGGAAAAAGTAATACCAGTACAAAAAAAATAAAGATCGTTAATAAAAATTAGACATATAGAACTGCATGTGGTGTGTATGCGAGACCAATGTGATATGCTATTGTGGCTAACGCTGAAAAAAGTTCATGATCAATAGGAAAATTCGTGATAAAAGATATGTGTGTGGGAATGTACGGTATGCTTTCGAGTGAACCATTGATTCATTTTTAGAATCGATAAAATAAATAAAGATTACGAAAGATCAGCAATTTTAGATGTGAGGGGGCGGGGGTAGAAAGAATGAATTTTTAGGATTGAAAAAAAAAAAAAAATGAAAAACATATTCGAATCAATTTTTTGAAGAACTCGTAATAGAGTAACGTATAATGTAGAATCTGTGCGGTGGATAGATAGTATGCTTTCACAACAGTCTGGATGTCTGTTCGGATTAATTTTTAAAACCTCGGAAAACATACAGAAATACTTACGGACTGAAAATAATCATAATGAGAAAAATAATAAAATATACTTGGACTAATTTTGAAAAAAAAAGTGGTAACACGAACGAATGACACATGCGCGAGAATGATGCGTGCGCATTCATTGAGAGGCGAGACATCGATAGATTTATTTTTAGAACCAGGGAAAACATACATAAATACTTACGGATGGAAAAGTAATCGTAAGTGAGAAAAAATAATAAATATACTTAGACTAATTCTATAATACTTAGGCTTGGAAAAATTATTATGAACGATAGGGAAACTATCGAGAGCAGAGTGTGCACGGGATCGAATGGTTCGCTTTCGCGGTGGCTAATGCTATGGTAGATATAAGCGTGTGATCTGTCAGTGCTAGTGATGTGCGATTTCGAAATGTTTTCACAATCGAAACAATCAACAATCGTCAAAAAAAACAAAAAAAAAAAACAATCAAATGATTTTAATTCGAATGATTTTGATTCGAATGATTTTAATTCGAATGATTTTGATTCGAATGATTTTAATTCGAATCATTGTTGTGAATACGAATGAATTATACGAATGAAATAACATTTTGAATGTAACTGTGGAACAATCGAATGCATTCGAAGTTATCGAACAATCGAATAATTCGAATGAAACATTTCGAAGTTGCCCATCACTAGTCAGTGCGCTTTTGTAACGATCGGAGAATAAGGAACAAATTTTGGAACCATAGAAAATGAGAAATATACTTAGACTAATTTTATAATACTTACGGACGGAAAAATAATCGTAATGAGAAAAATAATAAAATATACTTGGACTAATTTTGTAATACTTAGGCTTTGAAAATTATTATGAACGATAGGGAAACTATTGAGAAGAGAGTGTGCGCGGGATCGGACTTTGTGCATTCGATGAGGGGCGAGACATCGATAGATTTATTTTTCGAACCGGGGAAAACATACATAAATAATTACGGATGGAAAAATAATCGTAAGTGAGAAAAAATAAAAAATATACTTGCACTAATTCTATAATACTTAGGCTTTGAAAAATTATTATGAACGATAAGGAAACTATCGAAAGGAGAGTGTGCGCGGGATCAGACTATGTGCATTCGATGAGGAGCGAGACATCGAAGGATTTATTTTTAGAACCAGGGGAAACATATAAAAATACTTATGGACGGAAAAATAATCGTAAGTGAGAAAAAATAATAAATATATACTTAGACTAATTCAATAATACTTAGACTTGTAAAAATTATTATGAACGATAGGGAAACTATTGAGAGCAGAGTGTGCACGGGATCGAATGGTATGCTTTCGCGGTGGCTAACGCTATAGTAGATATAAGCGTGTGATCTGCCAGTGCTAGTGATGTACGATTTTGAAATGTTTTTACAATCGAAACAATCAACAATTGTCAAAAAAAAAAAAAAAAAAAAACCATCGAATGATTTTCAACCGAATGATTTTGATTCAAATGATTTTAATTTGAATGATTTTGATTCGAATGATTTTGATTCGAATGATTTTAATTCAAATGATTTTAATTCGAATGATTTTGATTCGAATGATTTTGATTCGAATGATTTTGATTCGAATGATTTTGATACGAATGATTTTAATTCGAATGATTGATGTGAATACGAATGAATTATACGAATGAAATAACATTTTGAATGTAACTGTGGAACAATCGAATGCATTCGAAGTTATCGAACAATCGAATAATTCGAATGAAACATTTCGAAGTTGCCCATCACTAGTCAGTGCGCTTTTGTAACGATCGGAGAATAAGGAACAAATTTTGGAACCATAGAAAATGAGAAATATACTTGGACTAATTTTATAATACTTAGGCTCTGGAAAAAATATTATGAACGATAGGGAAACTAATGAGAGCAGAATGAGTGTGGGATCGGACGGTGCACATTCTTTGAGGGGCGAGACATCAATGGATTTATTTTTAGAACCAGGGAAAACATACATAAATACTTACGGATGGAATAAATAAAATAAAAAATATGTTTGAATGATAAAAGGTGGTCGATCGGAGCTTGGTTTCTGGCTTTAAATTTTATTCTTAGGCTAATTTTTAAATGCTCCAAATTATCGGTGATGGGGGGGGGGACTGCACGGGGGAATTTGGGGGAAATTTGGTGAACCACAAAGAAATTTGGATGAATTTGCACTGTCGGAACAAAAAAATTTTGGTTACTTTTGCCTCACAAATAAAATACATATGTTAGTTTCTGCAAGCGGATCGTGTTTTCAGATGCGACACTAGCGCTCCTACATTTTCTGATGGAGAAAAATGGAACTATGCGCCAAAGTCCCTAAAAATAAGCTACTAAAGATATCGGACGAAATTACGAGTTTTATTCTGTCTTATTGTTAGTCGGCTCTATCTCAATATACTTGATCTGAAATTTATCTCGGACCGTTTCGAAATATGAAATGGCGAAGATAAATCTCAGTGATCCGTTCATTTTGTTCATTAGACAAACAGCTTATTTATACACTGCTTCAAGCCCGGTAAGTCTTGCCAAAGGAAATAATGAAATTCTTCTAATTTATTAAAGTTATTATAATTTTGCTAATCCTAGTTAATTTCTCTTTATTTTCCTTTTTTCCTTTCTTTCAACTTTTAATTTTGTAATTTCTTGCCGTGTCTCTGGCCTAAGTCTGTGTACGACACGTAAAATAAATAAATAAATAAATAAGATTCCTTGGCTCAGATTGCTACGTTTTTCCGCTTTCATTTCATCGAAGTTTCTACCTCTAATCTGCTTCCACTATGTAAAAAGTTTCATACTAGATTCTGGTCAGATATTCATTTTTCAATCAAATTTCCTCCTACCTTATAACCTAATGTTTCTACCTGGCCCATCTTGGTTTTACGACTTTTCTCTTCGCTTCACTCGTTTATCGTCTCTATTATTCGTTTACGCTTTAATCGCACTCTCCTTCCTAACTCA
The DNA here is from genome assembly GCA_039619475.1 of Icerya purchasi. Lineage (NCBI taxonomy): Eukaryota > Metazoa > Arthropoda > Insecta > Hemiptera > Monophlebidae > Icerya > Icerya purchasi. Next base: position 418,389,061 of record CM077116.1, read on the forward strand.
CGTTTTCGTTTTCAGTTTCGCACCTTCCCCTAATCGTCCTCTTGCGATTAACGACTACGATCCTAAACACATTATCTTCGAATGTCCGTATCTCTTGAATGAACGTGCCGCTTTGTATTCTGATTTGTTTTGTAAGTTTTCCAGTCCTTACTTACATACATTATCATTCTTCTCATCGATCTACATTGTTCCGATCCTTAGCTTTTTGTATTTTGTATTTCATCAATACCTGACACCAAGTGTCTATATGTAATTAGTTCTTCTCCCGCATATCGCTCCTCGGCTAAGATCCGCTGCAGACGTGTTCGAGAGAAAACAAAAAACAAAATAAAATCTGAAACGAGCAATATGATCTTTTGTTCTTTTAACATGTTTTAACTTTCAAATGTAACCTTAAATAAGAAAAAGAGTATAAAACTTACTTAGAAAAGAAAAATGAATGAAAATCCATTGCTCCCTCGACCTATCATGTTATTAGTTATTTTGTGTTAATCATATTCGATCGAATTTCTACGATTTTATTGGTTCCGGGGATATTCACGAGCGCACAAATAACGTAATCTGTAAAATAAAAAATTAAATAAAAAAAGATACTTCTCGCAGCGAGAAGTCAAATACAATTTAATAATTTTATATCTAAAATTTTTTAAATATCGGTTACTGATTAAATTATAAAACGATCGTCTATAACGCTGTTTATCAGCTACTTAACGAATTTATGTAGAAAAGGCTCCGTTTTTATTCTTGGCGGGCAAGTTTTTAATAGCAAACCGCGTTGCAATTTTCTTAACAAAAATTACGTAAAACACGCAGAGATGATTTCCTTATTAAACATAGTATAATCTAAAAATAAAACGGTTAGCAACGTGTTTTCATGACAAAAGCAATTGCGGGGATGATCTAATAGAACCCCAAAAGTGAAAAAAATAGAATGAAAAGGTAAAAAAAAAGAGAAGAGAAGAGAAGAGAAGAAAGAAAAAGGAAAAAAACGATTCCGGAATGGATAAATAATGGAAAAGATTTTATAAAGAAGAATAAAAAGAAGCGGGCATAGTTCTGCGGCGGTATACGGTTGAGGCGGAACCGGCAAAGATGACGTTGCTCGTCGCAAGCTAGATTGGTTGTAATTATAAGAACGAATTTTCTGCTCCGAGTGGCAAGTGGGAAGGAACAATTGTTCGCTTTTGAAATAAAATTCAATTAACATCTGCTATCCAAAGTCGAGCTCAACTAGACTCCTCCATTAACCTAGAGCTACCGCCGCCTCTGTTGTTCTTGCTTATTAAATAACCTTCAACCGGCGTCAAATACTCCAACTGTTAAACTTTTTTACAATTGCTCCCTCTATTCGTTCGTTTCCATTTGTTTTTAATTTAGCAAATTTACTTTTTACTTATATCGCTTTTTTCTCCCTTTAATACCCCTTCATCATCGCAGTGCATTCATTTTCTCATACCTTTCCATAATAATAACAATCAAATCGAACCAAATTAAATCATTTCACGATTTTACTTTCCTCGTGCTTCTCTGTAGATATTATTTCTGAAGCGTACACAGTGCTAGGGTGAAGAAACTCGAATCGATATGTAACATTCTGATCGCTTTCCAGATTACTGCTACAATTTCATTGAAAATTTCCGGCAACCCTGCCGTCGATTTTATTGTTTTTGGTATGAAGGGTTGCCGGTCGTTGAAACGACAAAGCTCTTACAACAGCTAGTTTCTGATACTAATTTCACATACCGCCGATTATATTGAAAATTTTTATTTCAGAATTTCAACAGGTTATCGAAGGAGCGAGAGACGGTGAAAGTAATTTCATCTTTTGGTAAGCGATTTATCAGAACTAGTTAAAATTTTCAAAATTAGTTATAAAAAAAAAAGGAGGGGTGAACACGTTGAATTTTCTTAGATATGAGGGGAATCAAACTAAAAATATAGTGAAAATAAATTATCAGATTATTTTTATGCAGCTGTTTATAAGAAGACGTTGATGAAGGTAGTTTATTATCGCGTTTGAATCGGGAATTTTTCAAATTTTAACTTTTTTGTTGCAAGCTAAAACGCGCTGAATGCCAGTACAAATTTTACCGAATCACAAGCATACCGATAATCAGAATTTTCCATTTGCCAAATGTGTTAAGTGACTGTGATATTAAAAGTGCAGCAACCCGCTAATATTGAAAATACATTACCTTCTAAATCAGTTAAACCAAAAGAACCGTCGGGTGACGTTCATATGGGTCCCTGGACACATCGGGGTACCTGATAATGAGAGGGTCGATGTGGAAGCGCGTTCAGCGTTGTCCTCGCCAATGCCAGAGGATTCGGACCTACCATCCTCGATGATGCATATTTTTCTAAAAAAGTGCAAGAACCAATGGAAAACAGAATGGGCAGCTACGACAACGTTCTTAAAAAACATTAAGCCCGAACCATGGTGGCCACCAGAGGGAATATCCCGACATGATTTTAAAAGTCTTAGTCGGCTGCGAATCGGCCACGTCACTATGTCGCACGGTCATATAATTAGCAAATCTTCGCCCCCCCCACCCCACTATGTGCTTCTTCCGAGGGCCAGGTTGGTATACCGACAGTTCTACACATTCTTCTCACGTGGCCAAAGTTCGCCACGTTCAGGACGCAACATAGCCTACCCAATAACATACAGGATTGTCTGGCAAATACTACAACTAACGTCACAAAGGTTATAGCCTTCGTCAGAACGAGTGGTTTGACCGAACACATATAAGTTCTCTCCATATATGTGCTGTAATGACCTTAGTAGTTACAAACGGCGCATATAAAAAAGGTGAGGAGGAGAATTTAAAAAAAAAAACAAAAAAAACTGGTCACCCTTTTTTTTTTGTTTTTTTTTAGCGAATAAGGAAAGCGCTAATTTTAAAGACCGTATTTATTTATTTTCTTAGTGAATATCTGTTTCGCATGTACACTGATCGTAGTTATTTCTAACTTGGAATGTTGATTGTTGGTTGCGATTATTTTTCCGTCTGTTCTGACTTGCTCCAGCCTACTTTACACTAGTAAAGCAATAATTCTAATTAAAATCGCCGCATAATGCTAGTGATAACCGCATTGATCCGAATCGCGTTACATCGATGTAGTTATTTAAAATGTGATTAGGGCCGAATTCGAAACGCGAACCATGTGTAACTGTTCAATCATAATTGAAATGCTCGCATTCTCGCTCAGTGCGATTACCGTGAAATGTAACTGTTATTCGTTAAACATTTTGGGTCAGATCGGAATCGCAACAAAATTAAACTTGCGCTACTGCAATCGCAACTACTAAAATACTAAAACGGAGTTTTAGTTTAGAATTCAAATGCTTTCGTTATGCTTTTGGAAATAATTAGGTTTTTTAACGACAACTTTTAATTCCCTATATATAATAAATTATCTTTTAATCGGCTACATCGCAATAGAATTATTAATCAGTATTTATTTAAGGAGTTTTACAAAACATGTAAATGTCTAAAAGTTTCATCCGAGTCGGAGTTAATTTGCGATTTGAATCACCTTTTGGATCTGCCAATTTAAATGATGGAATTTCAAAAATAATTTATTCATCATAAGTAGTGTAGACATTGATCCAACTAGCTGACACGTGAATTGGTTGATGTTTTTTAATTAAGTAAGTTGTTTTTCACTTCTCTTACTTACATATAGTAATTTATATATATCAAATTTCAGACTTTTCACTCAATTAAATCGGAATATTCTACCGAGATTGGGTTAAAATTGAATTATCAACTCTTTCAAATACACCGAATAATACTTTTACTTATCAACCCCGAGTAATATGGAATAGTTTTTTTTTAGTTTTTGCTTTTTTATTTATTGTAGAAAAAAATTTCACCGATTTTTTCTTTTCCAAAAAAAGAAATATAATATCATCTTTAATATAAATTAAAAATGAATTAATATTTATGCGTTATAGTATTTTGATTTTTTAATTTGCGAGAAATTGACAGTTTATAATTGAAAGTTAAATAATTTTCGAATATACACCTATATTCTTTTTAAATTATCTTTCTTGTATTTCAAATATGAACGATCAATAATCAATTTTTCAGAACAACTAATGTAAAACAATATAGTTATATGTTGACTTAACATATGATTCAGTTAATTTCAATGAACCGAATAGAGTTACGTAACCGTGATACGAGAAATAAATGCGAGGATTTATATAAAGGCGATGATTTGTATAAATGAAAGGATTTATATGAAGGCGATGATTTGTATAAATGAAAGGATTGATATGAATGCGAGAATTTATATGAATGCAAGGATTTATTTGAAGGCGAGAATTTGTATAAATGAAAGGATTTATATGAATACAAGGATTTATATGAATGCAAGGATTTATATGAATGCAAGGATTTACATGAATACAAGGATTTATATGAATGCAAGGATTTGTATGAATGAAAGGATTTATGTAAATGAAAGGATTTATATGAATACAAGGATTTATATGAATGCAAGGATTTGTATGAATGAAAGGATTTATGTAAATGAAAGGATTTATATGAATGCAAGCATTTGTATGAATAAAAGGATTTATGTGAATGAAAGGATTTATATGAATGCGAGGATTTTTTCGAAACGAATAACCGAGCATCCTAATAATGCAATTGTTCGCATCACTTCTTTACACAAACTGCATATTAATTTCTGCATGCTAAATAGTTTTCCCTCCGTTGTATATTTCGTCGATCACGTAATGTACTGTGTTCATAATATTTCCAAGCCTGATTGCATAAAGATTCTCCGAGCTTGGAATAGAAAATTCTGCGGTAACGTTACGTTGTTTCATTTTCTATTTGCTTTCCTGTTATTAATTTCTTTTATAGCCAAGAATTCGGCGAACATTAAAAAGGGCTTTAACCCTTAACTGGTCCGGCGTCCTCTGACAGACGACTGGATATAAATAATTATTTCTCATTGCTTAATGAAACAACCCACACATTTCTCCTGTTACCTAATCCATCCTCTATTGGTCCGCGATAGACGGCCATATTTGCGATGAGTTTAGGATATTTTCTTAGAAGTTATGATGGAAATTATTTCAATCGTAGTCTGTCAGACGACGCCGGACTGTTCATGTAATAGTTTTGCGCGTAGAAATTTTTGTGAAATATAGTCGGACCATCGAAACGTGTGCGTTTAGGCGATTTAAATTACGAAGAAACTCGTTTAAAATGGTTCAATAAATGTGACAGTGATAGTGATATAGATGGTGCGCCAGAAGGCTATTGAATCAGAACACGATACCAATTCAGAGTTATCTGACTCAAACGGCAATGACGAAACTGTTGAAGACGAAGTAGGTGATAGTGATAAACGTTATATATATATATATATATATATATATATATATATATATATATATATATGGTAAAAATCGGTACGGCTGGTGTACGTCAGAAGTTCGCCCATCGTCTAGAACACAAAAACACAATATTGTAATAAAAGTTCCCACACTAAAAGGATGGCCTGTAGCAAATTTTTTTTTTGCGTTTTGGATACTTCTGTGATAAATTCATATATTCTTCAGCAGTGTTACAAAAATAATCCTACAATAAAAGAAAAAAGTCTATTTGCGATGCAACTGGCGATGCAATTAGTAAAAGTTAATATGGAAAGGCGTTTGGCGATAGAAAATATTCCACGTGACATACGTGCTGCAATCAGCAGGATACTTGATGTTCCGGACGAACAAGAAGGCACCCGCAAAGATAATCTCATTCTAGAAAAACGTAAGGTTTGTCACTGATGTCCTAGTAAAAGACGTATGATGACAAAATACCTGTGCCTGCAGTGCAAAAATCCTGTTTGTCTAGAGTGCACAAATCCACTATGCAAAAATTGTTCTTCAAAGTAACTAACTTTGGCTCATGCTGGAATCCAGAATATTTGTTAAATTTTTCTTTTTCTTTTTTTTTTTTTTTTTTTTTTTATTTGTATAATGGCTTATAAACTTCACAGTATAAAATAATACATTTTACTTGTTTTCTCTTGGTTTCTTTAAAGCTTAGTTTGCAAATAAGTTTTTGTTTTCCAGTTATCGGCATCATACTCGTATTTTATTTACTATGATATTTTGCTAATTTTTGTTTTAATTACTTTAATTTTAAAACATACCTAAGTTTAGTAATGCTTACAATATGTATGTTAAATAAAATATTTAGTTTATTTGTATATTTGGCTTTCTTTTTGGCCTCCCAAAATGAGTAGTCTCACAGAATACGCCGGACTGTTTATGTTACAAATATAGCACCGGACCAGTTAAGGGTTAATTTAGTTACGTGAGTTATTGAAAATATTTCTATTAATTTTCATATAACGTTATTCGTTGCTTCTTTTTTTTTTTCTTTATTATTATTATACATTAAAAAAATAGTCGAATTTTATTAGACACCTCTGCCAGATATGGAATTTTTCTAAAATTAACGTAATTGATCGATTTCAATAATGCGCCGCTTCTTATTAACCAGTTGCCCCTTCTGAGAAGACCTCCTTGCAGATGTTTAGAAGTTAGCGCCGACTTTTTTATCCCAAGTTACAATCGTCAACAGTGGCAGTCCGAAAATTTTTGCAACAACTGTCAGCTTAAATATACAAAATCAATTCTAACATGAAAAGCGCGATAATCCAAATAGAATCGTCGTCGTATAATTTGAGAAACATAAAGTACCCGAAATTTTTTAGCCTATTCGAATGCATCATTTCGCATTATTCATTTGTCCGAAAGATCATAAATATTTACCAAGCACCGAGAATCACATAGTCCATCAATTTTCTGAATATATTATGAAGTTAATTCGCCAGACGAACGTACAGAATAGCGGCAAAACTCGATTTAGTAAGTGTCCCATTTTCGATTAACAGATATGTTCCGACATAGTTAACATCATAATAGGCAATGTCGGAAAAGCCGGATATAATTCATTTACTGTGCATATATCTTCAAGAATGTTAGGAAATTAAAGATTACTGAATCTCCCATGTAAGAATACGATAATTATCTCTACCTGGACATACACAATTGGATTGCAAAAAAAAAAGAAAAAAAAAACCTCGAAGAAAAATAGTAAATATTTTATTTTTAATATGCTACCTTGCATAAATTTCTAAAATAACTACACCGGTGCCGTAAGGTATTAAAAAAATTAAAAATGGCTCCCATGGCGAAAAACAAAAAAAAAAAAAACGTGCGGAAAACCCAAGACATCTCGGCTAACGAAAGACAATCTATAAAGACACTGCAAAGACTCCTCCCCCCTTGCAGAGCTTAAATAAAAATTATTCGTCTGACACGGTATTCCTTTCACTTTCCAAACCAGAGCACGCATGACCTTTTAGTAAAAAAAACCGTTGAAACTTCACATTAAAAACTTTTTATCGAAATAACTTTACACACTAGACCATATGTTTTATCTATCAATTACGTATAATAAGATTTTTAACTCTCCGAAAATGGAAATTGTTAAACGCACTCGGAAAACTTTGTAATGCGTGCTTTTCAGAGCGTGAACAGTCGGACAACCCTGCGCAAAAAACCGCGTTTTAAACAAATATTTACGTGCCGCGTCCGTGTGTATACGCACATAGAGTGCAGGTGAAATTTACGCTTGAAGAGACGCTCTTTACTTCCGGTATGCCATCAACGCGGAGTCTGAATTTTGAGCAAATCTGTTCCGGGGATTTTAGTAATTTAAGCAAATGCGAGCAAAATGATCACGAAATCTAATTATGGTACAGAGTTGAACACCCAATGAATGTTCAAAAAATAAAAAAAAAAAAATGGAAAAATAATTTTTAAACTAATAAAATGAAAAGAAGTACTTTTCGCAAAATTACCTGACAATTGTAGGCGTCAACGGTATATATATATATATATATATATATATATGTTACTGACGATCGCGGAATTGACATGAAATCTATCGACTTTACCGGGGTCACGCAGTACATCGTTCAATTATTTATTGAAAATTACCGCGGCGCGTGAATAAGTCGCACAGATCTGTTCCGCATTAAAACTTTCCCGTTTAATCTGAAACTATAATTTATATATTTCAGAGGGGTCGAAAAAAGAGTCATTTTAATCTAAAATAAAACACAAAAAACCTGTAATCAATTACGAAGAGGTACGCCCCTGTCGTTAAGCGTCAATGATAGTAGCATTTAAATTTTCTTGGAAATCAGTAATTACTCGAACACGAGAAAAATGTGAAGAAAATGCGAAAACTATTAATGAGACTTCTAATGTCGTTCTATTCGGTTGGGGCAGCTAATTGACATTATTCGTCTGGATAAATTCAGTTTTCAAGCTGATTTGATCGGGTTAATTATATATTTTCTATAAGGATAATTTTGAAGAAAAAAAAATCCTCAAACAATTCACAAATTGCAACAGAGTTGAAATGAAGTGGATAATCATTTCCAGTTCACCGTAGTATTCATGCTTCACATTTCACGATGACCTAGAACCCCTCCTAATTCGATATTCTGAAAATTTTGTCGAATTTTCTTTTTATTTCTCCGTTTTTCATTTTCAAATTCAGACGACTATCTCTTATTCTTTACATGAATGGCGAGACTTAACATCTCAAAGTCGACAGTCAGTTTCAATCGAAAGCAATTAATAAGCTTTATATTTCGCTCGTGGCGTATAATTTCAAAAGTAATGAAATGGAACAACATCGAGAGTTACTTTAAACGATAGATGATTTCCCTCCTGAATGCATGTCGACAATTAACTGCAGCAATTTTTACAAAAAGAATTAAAACCTCTCAAAAACTCTCGCTTGCCTGCTTTATCGTAACTGAATTCAAAGTTTCCTCGTCGGATTATAGGAAAAATCATGAAATCCCAAAAATTATATAACATTAAAACGAGCCTTAATTTTGAAAAATCAAGTTCTAAAGAAAACAGGTATAAAAAATTCTACAGCCGCCTTTGTAGAATACAGCAAAAATAAAAAAATCCGAAAATTTTGAAACTTAGGAGCCCAACTTTTGGATAATATACATCTGAAACGGGAAAACGGGAAAACGGGAAAACGGGAGGCCTCGCTAGTTATCTACAAATCAGTGCCCAATATATAAAATGAAATAAAAAAAGCGCGGGAATGTTTAAAAATTGTGTCATTTAGTTCAATTTAATTAATCCGTTTTTACATCGTTCAAAATTTTTTGAGCGCGTCATTAAATCTAAGAATTCAGCTTCACACTCGGCTAATTCGACGTTGCGCGCAGAACGAACGAAAAACAACAGTTCATGAGCATAATAAAAGCGTTCTAAGTTGGGTTTTTTTTTTGATTTTTTTTCCTATTTCGCGGAATAATTATAAGTGCGAAAACTGCTGCATGCGATAATTAGGGTCACGATGGGAAGAAAATGAGCCGGATGAAGACATGCTGACCGGTCAAATTTTAAGAGCAGAGACGATAATAAGAGCGCTTTATGAAATTGCCACATTGAAAGCGAAGTTCACCGGATTCGTTTGCTGTAATTAATCATTGTCGCGGAATACAATGGTCAGTTTTCAGAATTGACAGCCAATAGGAAACACGATCGGGGCATTGTCAATTAGGTAAGGTCAGTAGTATCATCAGTAGCGAAATGAGTTTTTGCTCGCATATTTTGCAAGAGTTTCATTTTATAGGAAAATCGTACCGGTTTCGCGCTAGCTAATATTTCACATAATATTATCTCAAAACGGTAAGAAAAAGTATTAAAATGGAATTTGCAGGGGCGCTTCGTAAAAATTTCGAATTGTATGTCGACACATTTGACCAGAATGGCATTTGCGAGCGTTTTGTATTTCAAAAAACGAATTTCGCTTTAACAGAAATTCCCCAGTTTCCGATTTAAAAGAGGTTAGGTTGTTTTCTTAGCAGTAGATACCGGATAACGCGGGAAAAACTAAACTGAAGTTGCAAACAATTTAGCAGAAAGCGATTTATTGAAGCCGTTTGATGAAATAATCTAGCCGAGAAATTTCAGACATTAACAAAATGAATTACAAACGGCTTCCGATTATAACAAGAAAAAAGCGTTTACTAAAGGTACCTCCGGAGAATTTACCAATTCTCAAAAGGGGCCAAATAGCAAAACGAAATAATAACAAAATTTTCGTTTAAGGTAACTCTCGTGAACATTTACGAGTCAAAAAAAAACATCTGTTTAGTAAATATTTCTGCGATAAAATTCCCTTTGGCCAAAATCATTGAAATTTAATAGCGTTCTATTAAATTAAATAACGAAGATTAAAATTTCTTTTACCGGCCTAAAATAAGAAAATTTCCTAAAACCTCGTTTGTGAATTAATTTATAAAATGTTGTTCTGCTTGCTCTTATGTAATAAATAAAAAAAAGCAAAATTAAACGTTTAAGTGCTCATCACACGCAATACTAATGGATAGACTTTGATGGAGCCTCTCTTTCTTCAGCATCTTGGCCGATTTCCCTGATGACATTGAAAAGCGCATTTCATTAAGTTACTCGTCGTTAACAAGGGAGCATCGCTTGTGGGCGAGTGCGAGACAAGAGTGGAGAGGCCAGAGGTGATCGCAGGTAATCCACGCTACACACTTTAAGGGGAAAGCCCCCCACCCACCCCCCAGAAATACAATGCACTCTATCTTTTCGGAGATTTTTCGAGTTGGTTTAAATTCTGGTATTATATGTTCCCAACGTTTTTTTTTTTGTTTTCTTTTTTTTTTTGCAAATTTCTATTTCTCCAGGAATAGCGTTTTTTTTTGAAGTTATCGAATTTTATATAATTTTGTCATTTCTAAACCATCTTAGTAAGATTTCATTACGAATGCATGTAATCCTAATAAGAAGAACTATCTAGCAAAAATCGTATTTACATATAGGATTCAGATAGAGCTTAGACCGGCAATATTAAAGGTGGCAAAGTATTCCTGCAGCGTCATTAAATGTGCGGTGTCGTTGCTTCCCATTTTTCCTAAAATCTCATAGTACCGAATTTGCGATTGAATTCCTTTTTCTTCACGAATTTCGAGTGTAACCAGTGTAGTTATCTATTTAAATAATCAGCAAGTAACACCAGAGTTGTTTAGTGTGCATGAGAAGGACGAAATGCAAGCTGGAAAAAGTGATAGTGAGAGCTAAACGATTTCTGCAAGAAAATAATTATTATACTTGGTTTAGGCTAAAAGTGATAACGTCGAAAATGAAGAAAAATAAGGATATTCAGGAACGCATAAGATTTCACGATGAAAATGTTTATGACGCAGCTAATTTCGGAAAAATGCCGATTTATAGGTTAATATCGTTCACTCCGCTGACGGAAAAACGGTGTCTTTGAACGCGTAATAAAATTGAACCACAAATAGTTGAACGAAAATTACGGTAACGTGAAGTGAAAAACGATAAAGAAAAACGTAGCACACGGTGATCGGAAGATTCCACGGAAAGTATGAGATATGAATTGTTAAAATATCACCCCAATCGAACGTGATTTCATCATCTCTGGTGAAAAATGAACACTTGCCAATTTCGCTGTAATTACCGGGTGGTGGAAGGAAGAGCTTGTAAGAAAATAAAATCCAAGTCTTTTTCGTACAGATTTCGTTGCCATCAGTGTTAATCATCTCTAGCTGATAGTAGCATCAAAGAAGGTTTTCAACTGATATCGCATTAAACTCTAGCGCCTTCGATGGAAGCATTAAGTATCTAGTCATAAATCTTGAAACACCAATTGGTAAAAGCGATCTCCGATAAACACTCTGTTCTAACATAATATAATAAAACAAACTTTAATAACAAACAATATAGAACAATAAATTGGATAAATACCTATTTAGAAACGTTTTCGGGCATAACCCATCACCAGCTAACACTAACTTAAAGGAAACTTAAAACATACTCTAAGTTAGTGTTAGCTGATGATGGGTTATGCCCGAAAACGTTTCTAAATAGGTATTTATCCAATTTATTGTTCTATATTGTTTGTTATTAACGTTTGTTTTATTATACTATTTTAACAAACAGGATGTATTCACCTACACTCTGTTCTAACATCGAACCGTGGATAACCTTTCTATCGCTCAAATCCGGAAAGAACATGACCCCGGGTTTCAGAACCTAAAGTAGTCATCATCTCCTAAAAACTACTCCACTCCCGTGTGCTCTTTTTACACTCGTCCATGTTTTAAGAGCCTATACTCAGTGTTTAGCATTCCGAAATCTGCTGTTTGGTTCTCGCAGTACTGAAAGGCTTTTACTCTTTATCAAATCCACAATTTTTTTCCTTTTAACCAAGACCCCAGATTTGAACTATTGTAATAAATTCTTTTCTTTTTTTCTTCATAGCTCAAATTTTATAGTTTTTTATATACTACTAATTTTAACGCATAAATGATTTCAATATTTCTTTAGTTTAGAAAACTTTTAGGGAAAAAAATTATTATTCTCTTTCGTATACGATTTTTCTACACCCGTATAAATATTCCGCAAACATAAAATTTTAACAACAGAAATTAAAAATAAAAAAGCAAATTTTCAACTACCTTATTTATTTTTTTTTGGATGTAATCTACATACATATATATGTATGTATGTATGTATGTATACACATGAATAAATAAATGGCTCCGAATGATTTTAAAAAAGCCAATCTATGGTGAAATGATTCTTCGTTCGTTTAAATGGGAAATGGGATTTTTATATTTATTATCCTTTGGTAGTGGCTGAAGATGCGCATTATTTACTCGAAGTCAACAACTTAGAAGCTCTAACGATGCTATTTGAATTTCAAATAGAATAGGACCTGAACAGATTTTCTAATTTTTAAGCAGAAAAAAAAACATCCGGACGGAAATGGCGGGATCGGCCACGGTAAAGAGTAATTTCCTAATAGCAATTTAATGGCCAATTATTTCACCTTACGCTGTTAACAGATTGATAATTCTTCTGTATATGCAGAGCCACCGTTCAAAATATGTAAATCCAGAAAATTTTACTAGACAAACAGAAATAATTAAAGACCGAAAGTACTTTGAACTCGCCCTATTTCAGTAAACAGTAAACTATTATCCCGTTTACTTAATGCGAATTAATCCATTCGTGAAATGTGCTACTACCTTATAATACTGGAGAATCATGCCCTTAGCTTTGATCTCCCATTTTTACGATTACAATTATTAACTTATTTGAAGATTTTTTAAAAACCGCAGTATATATTGTAAACAGAAAAAGAATTTATAGCAATCCGAAAGGGGTATATCGTTCCTTTGCAAAATGAAAATTATTCAGATAGAATTGGAATTGTTTAATAAGAAACAGTACATTTTCTCTTTATTTACTAGTTGTGCCGGAGCATTCAGAATGTAGAATTATTAATTTTCATATATGTTACATTTTGAACAGGTTGAAAATTCAAATGCTACGTAAAATTGTTACGAAAAGCAATGCTGCATGTGTATATTTTAAACTCTAAAGTGTGACAATTTCGGAAGCGTGAAAGGAATTATTGAATTACAGTAAATCTGTAGTTGGGAAATTCTTTAATGGACACGGTGCGTTGTTCAGGTACCGTTTTGCTTGAGCATATCACATCTTGAATTTCATATTCGAATTGGATGCTCATTGAGGCGAAGAAGAGAACGTTAGGCGGTTATGGATTGATTTTACAAGTAAAAGTGCGCATGGAAAAAGTTTGCGAAATTCCATCGTCTTTCCCCGAATGATTAAATGCATTCACTATAATAGAGCTTAAACTGAAAGAGTATTTAAAATGGCTACGAATTTCATAAATAGCCTGTTCTGAAAAGTAAAAGGACAGTAGGATTTTTGGCTTCACCTCCTCGCATCCAGAACTTCCAATGTGTGACTTACAGTGTGTAAAACAATAGAAACAGACTTCTGGTGATCGAAAACTAAGAGATAATGAGAGAAAATTATATAAGGGTATCGAAGTAAAAACTTTACAAGTCCTAGGGTAAAGTACCCTCGTAATAATGGGGTTTCTTTATTTTTTATTTTTTTTTTATAAGCGGAACGGTCTGTAGAGGTATACGAAGATAAAGAGTTCTCCACTGCTGCTAATGTAGACGTTAATTCTGCCACAACAAAATTTATACGTGTAATTATTGTGTTTATTTGGTAGGTACATAAGTCGGAGAATCGTTAAGAAAAACTGATAATTATGTTTTTATTTTGTTGATCGAAAAAGTTCTCAGGAATTTGAAAGGCACGATATAATAATAACTGTCGAGATTAATGCTAGTAGTAGCGACAGCGAGAAAAATAGCCTAAAGATACCTACAAAGCTACTATTAAGGAAATATCTGGTTAGAGAATAACTGATTAGATATATTGCGCTTGTATAAGAGCAAGGTTTCGGCGGTAATATGTGGAAATATTCGATTTATTCGGTGCGACGAATAAGGCAAAACTATAAATGACTGCGTGATTGAGAAGAGTCTAGAACATACGAGTTAATAAATGTAACGCACTGGATAAAGAGTTTATATACTAAATTTTGGTCAAACGCTAAACATCCGTAGTCAAATCTAAATGGAATAAGGGGCCGATCAGTAATCGCCTTGTCCTATATAGAAGCTTTGCTTTCGGATAAATATATTAAGATTACCAGCGGCAGTAATACTTTAAACTTGAGGAGGTTTCTTTGTTTCCCATACTTTATTCTACCGAAAGATGTCTTAAATTTTCTAAAAAATACGAGCCATGTGTTTATGGTTTATTATTATTAATAAATTTATGAGATAAAAATTGTTTCATCATTTTCACTGTGCTCTGTGAAACACATTGTGTTTTATTTATAGCTTCGTCAGTACAATTCTAAGGGAAAATAAAACGATCTTAAAAATACAATTACATCTGTATAAAGCCGGCTCTGAACATTTAAAGAAAGCGCCCATTTCGAGTGAACGTACCTCCGTTAGTTGTTAGTCGAAGTAATAAGGGCTTATATATTAAAAATCATCATTTCGTTTGTTAACCTGTAAAATTTTTGCAATTACGAACCTGTCGATATAATAAGCATTAGATCGCTATACTGTTTACTGGCCGATATAGGAAATTAAATTACATTGTTAAACACTTCGAACATTATTATTATTATTATTATTATTAATATTATTATTAATATTATTATTAATATTATTTGGCCTGGCATTAACATAGTCCCACTGGCTAACCTCCTACGATAAATAATGGCAAACTAACATAAAATAAAAGTGTAAAAGGTTAAAATGGATAAATAAATAAATGGAATAGAATAAAATTAACCGCCTACGTTAACTCCAATGATTGAAGAAATTAAAACGAATATTATTAAATAATCGTGTTTCCTTTAATGAACTTAAAAAGAACAAATTAAAATCTTATCACCGGAACAAAGTAGATGAAAAATACAAAACGGAAGATACCCACCGTATGACAATATAAGGTCTTTAAAATGTACATATCTCTTTTTATAAAATTAGCTGCAGTTAAATAAAAGTTAAATTAATGTATTTTCTGAAATTTAGTCTATTAGAGGTATATTGCAACCTAGATAGTTATCTGTATTGGAAAAATTTAAATCTATAGTGGCCACTGTGTAGCCTACGCATATCAATCACAAATGTCATACCGACCGGAACACAGATGTAACAAAACCGAGGTATAGACGGAAGAGATGGCTGCACAATATGAAAATAGTTACCGGAACCTTGATCGTCCCGTATAAATCCCGACCAGTCTATATTACTATCCCCTTTAACTTGCGACGAATGAAACCTTAATACCCGACTTTGTCGCTTCTTTTGGAATCGACACTCCGTCATTAAGTAATACCCCTCCGCAGTAGAATCCAGCAAAATTTAACGATTCCTCTTAGTTCGGAAATATTAAGACACGTTTTTATAATGAATAGACGGATGACAATTGTGTACGTCCTGAAAAGACAAGAGAGAACTAAGGCTGTCCGAGAAAAATACAAACTCCCTTTCATACTGCAACACGGAGGCAACCTCAATTTCTTTTCTGTAATACCTTCTATAATGAATCCTGCCCCGATATCTTCATTAAATTTTCGGAATTTAGCATCATCTGCAAAATATCAGCCGGTAATTTTTCAAAGTATTTGGAAAAATAAAGTTCACATTATTACCAGGCATTGACACACGTTTCGGCTTTTAAAAGTGTAAGTGTACTAACGTGTCTGATTTGATGAAATTAAAGTCGTAACTAAAAATTTTTTAGGCGAGAACGGTATTTTGTGGTGAACAAACTTCCGTTACCGAACTGCGCTATTTTACTTATGAACTGCGGATATTTTTAATTGCAGTACCTAATGATAAATTCGTCTGAAAGGAGTAATTTTAGTTTCCATTTGATGGCGCTAGTGGACAATTTAATGTTACCCGTAATTTATTTTAAACCAAGATTTTATAATCGAACTTTTGGAGAAGTTGGAACATAAAAGTTGGTTCCGTAATATCTAATTTTGATCTAATAGTACCTTTATATAATTGACTTCAGATGATCGGATCATAGTCTTACTATATGAGATTTAATTACAAGTTCGGCTAATGTATGTGAAAAGTCCATGTTAGTTTAAGATTTATAAATAAACCTATAATAATACCTAGTATGTTTAATAGAATTAATAGGACGGTTGCTTTGTAATGTCTGCGAACGAACGGCTTTGAAAATAATTCTTACTTTAACCGAAGTAGTTTTCTGGGAAAATATAAAAGTATAGCGTTCTTTCCCATTACTTCAGTTTAGGATAATATTTTTCTAATTTTCCAAAAAGAGAATTTCGATACGTATGATTTATTCGTTCTTTTTTTTTTTGTTTTTTTTTTTTTTTGAAAATTACATTGGCACGAACCAAATTACAACGTTTTGTATTTCTTCCTAACGGAATGTGCGAATTCTGAAGTACTCCAAATAAGGAGAAATTCTTAAAAATATTGAAAAGTACGTATGGAATTATTATTAATAAAATCGCATTTTACATAGTGTAAAGTTTTTTTTTTTTTAATTTCGCCGTATATTGTAAAACATGAAACCTTTTTCATTGTGTGAACAAAGATGCTGAAATTAAACTTTTCAGAATAAATTTGTATTTTATTTACAGTCCGGTTTAAGTTATTCCTGAAGAGTTAGTGATTCTCAATAATAACCCGAAAAAGTTACAGTACGATGCTCGGATCATTCTGGTGTGCAATGTTTCCGAGTTTCTATATAGAGATACATCGGAAAAAGCACTTTTCCGTTCAATCTGAATCCTCTTAATGTTCGCTTTGGCAGCGCATGTACTAAAATTAGATCCTCTAAATTGAAAATGTTAAAATAAATCGCCAATGTTACCCGATTAATATAAATAAAATCACCGTTTCATCCGTTTAGGAAAACCATCGCTGCAGCAAGCAGCAGCATGGACGCTTCTTGTTATTTATCCGCCCCGAAGAAGATTTTTTTATGGAATTTGGTTTTAACAATTAATTAAGGTTGATTTTAACATTAAAAAATTATACGGCACAAATGTACCGTTATTAAAATCGAAAAACGTGCCTTCGACCTAAACTTCTTACGAACAATATAAGCTTAACAGCTCGAAATTGCAACCAGAATTTGGAATAGAGAGAGAGTCGACTTTCCTCCGTCAATGCTAGAGAGGTTAGACCGTTAGATAGCTTCATCGAGCACGTCTCAACCGTTCGAAAATAAAACTCAACTATCAGCTGAAACACATTTTCTTCTAATATTATATGTATATACCGCGTAGATGTCTCCGAGACAGAAGTTCAAATATTTATGTACGTTGATGACGCAACATTAGCCTCGTAAAAGAACAGGAAACGTCAAGAACCATGCTTGTTTCGTGTCTAGTTTTGGCATGCGAAGAGAGTGACACAGAGCTTCGGAACAGCGCATGTACAGGACCGAATGGGAAATTACAAAAAATAACCCGTCAAACACGGCTGCGCTGGAAATCGATTGCACTCTAACAACGCAATGGACGACGAAGAGCTTTAAAACGGAACTTTAGAGTCGGATAAAAACACAACTGACCAAAAAAAAAATCATTCGGATAAAGTCGTAATGGACTAAAAAAAAAAAAGATCATTCGGATAAAGTCGTAATTGACTAAAAAAAATGACTCGGTATTTACCGGCTATGACTTTACTTTTTTTTTATTTTAAGCGTATTTTTTTTACATTTATTTTCACGTTTTGCGTTCTCGTCGAATATTTTTGAAGACGGAACTAAATACAAGCGGGCCAATGGCATTTTTACATACTGATTAGATTACGGATTAAAATAAAATTACAAATATTTCCCAAACGGAGGCGCGAACGCCCGGAAATTAGAAAATGTTTATTTTGTTATCGAACGAACGATAAAAGTTCCCACGAGAAACAATGAAACTGTTCAACGAAATTATAAAATACAAAAAATTCCGAACTGCAGTCGAGTAAAGTTTCAAGAGTTAATTAAAGTTACCTCAGCGCACTAACTTCATTAACACCGTATATATATATATATATAGATCATCAGCGGTGCAGGTAGTTCTTGGAAAGAATTAACGTATTCTGTGATAGACGTGTTATTCATTCTCCTCCGTTTTTCTTTTTTTTTTTCTTTCACCTAGCATCTAAACTTTGTAGCTATATTCAACATCGTCAACTCTAAACTGAAACTAACCGTCTTATTTCAAAAACACATGAGTTCAAAGACGTACATCAATCTGGAAAGCAAAAAATCAACTTCAAAAATACAACAGTATTATAAGGCAAACAAAGCGTATTCACAACAAAGCAAATACTGAAAATAATAGATGCTTGATACTCCCCCCCACCAGAGTAACTAATCATGTCGTGATCGCTGCAAACCAGACTGAACGTTTTATTTAAAAAATCGTGTGAAATTCCCCTATATCCCATACGAAGACGACATATTAACGAATTTCTTAATAAGCCTCTCAGGGACTTAGCGACACGTGATAATACTGATGATTTTTTTTTTTTAATTTTCAAGCTGGATAATAATATGTTCGTTAACTTTTCTAATTGGGCTGTGTGCTCCATATAAGTGACCAGTTTCTTCTAAAATTCCGGCATTTGCTTGATCTTTGACATCGCCAAAGGATTGTTTCTTCTAAATTCCCCATAAACGTATCCACTATAATGCGCTGCACGCTTACCCTTGGTAGTTATTAAAACTTCCATTGAAACATACACGAAAACTCGCAAAACTTGAGACATTTAAACACTTAAAAAAGATTACACTGATAAACTGCCGCTAACAGAGTTAACTAAACGATTGCGAGAACGGAAATGGCACTGAGACTAGGGACTAGGAACTAGCAGAATAACCGGTTTTTAGGGGACGAGCATGGTATAACCTACACAGGTGTGCTACCGGACATTCGACCAATTGTGCGCTTTTCTCGCGCAATCAAGTTATCGATAGTCGCAAAAATCAGTATCCATTCTAGCAACTCTTGTGCACTACTTGTACCCTTAACGATCAGTTGACGATACGGCAAAAAAGTGATTAATTACTAATTTTCAACATACCGAAGATTGCGTACGATTTTACGCACGAGTTCCTGATGGATGCGAACTTTTTATCTGCTACAATTAGATTACATATCTCGAGAGCGAATATAATTACTTTTATTATTACGACAACTATTCTCAACAAAAGCTCAGTAAAATTTAAGAAATTGTCGCAGACACCTTATGAACAACTTTCGATCAACGTTGTTGATGAAAACACAGCATGTAACAAGCGCGATCGAACTAATCATCAAATAAACCGATGGTTTTTCCGAACAACTTAACGTGCGATGTTTACAAAGTGTTTGCGACCGATCTACTATTTGAAGAGAAAATGGCCCAACAAAGAATTTAAGAAAGATTTGTTAAAAGAGACGTTTTGATATTTCAGTATATCAAACTAATCGTATTAACATACGATACATTCGACACGCTGAGATGCTGTAAACTACTTCGGCGGTAGATCGCATGATAGCTACACCCACTAGAATTTGGTGTGAGGCAAGGACGATAAAAGGAATTCTTAGAAGATGAATATGGATTTCACAAGTACAGAGCTGTACGTAATAAAAGGTATCAGACGGATCGTTGCATTTCGACATTAATTTCTCAGAATATATATAGGGGAATCAATAAAGAACTTTACTACCATTTGCATGCTACACCGGTGTCCGTATTTTTATTTTAAACTTCTTGCTGTTAAATGCAGCACTTTAAAAATAATCAATTTGACCGTATGTACATATTTCTTCTTACGCAGAGTATTCATACCGCGGGTCCGATCAAAATATAAGCTAAACTAATTTTTAAATATTGCTCTTATTCGCCTCGGATATTTGTTTCACAGTCCAGCTCGTAATGAAGACGGAATTTCTTTTACGAAGTGACAATATTTATTTCATCCGCTTTCTCAAATGTATTTTCGTCTGCCGGTAGAATTAAAAACATCTATCGAATTTTCTTTCTCGCGCGTACGCTATCACCTGATGGATTAAGAATTTCCCGTTTTATTCGTTTTTCCACCGGTATCCAACGTGTCCTACATAAGGCGCCAGCAGAATTTTCCTTCAGAACGAACAAAATATAAAATTTCCCAGGATTTCTGAACATCATCAAAAGTTTATATTTACAAATGGATGCCGCGACGAAATTAATTTTTCCGATTTTTCCCGCTTTTCGTAATTCCGGTTTACTTTATTTACTTTTAAACGGGCGCGCGCGTTAAATTGTTTTATACAAATCTCCAAATAAAGTTCAAAGATCAATTCGGTTAATATAGAGACGGTAGACGAGCTTTCGTCAACATTAAGCTAATCGAGTTCTTTTTAAATTTCAAACGGATAATGATAGACCGAAAAAATTAAATTCTCTTTTCGCTCGAGTTTATTTTTTTTATTTTATTTGTTTTGGTGCGTATTCGCAATAATCAGTTTCTTTGAAATTCACGTTACAATATTAAAATGCGTTGTTAATACGTTAACACACATTATACAAGCGACTCCTGACGAATTCGAATGTTCCGTTTTATTTACTATTCGGTGAATTTCTCTGTTAGATTGAAGGATACCACTTCAATGCGCCGTATTTAATAAATTCGAAAAGATCTATTTAAATTTTCGCTAAATGAATCCTCTCCATTTTATAGAGTCGAAAAGATTACCTCTTTTGGCCGCTTGATGTGTGATATTCGACCGGTAGAGAGATCAGGTAGTTTGAACCAATATCAGAACTGCCATATATCCGTTGAAATAGGGGCGGCTTTTTGGGGTAGTGACATTATTTATAAATATTTTGCTATTATCGATTTAAGGTTTGTTTTCTTTCCGCGTCAATAGCCACTAGACAATAATAAAATAAAATCGGTTAATAAACAGAGGAGAAAATGGTACTGAACTGTTATTTATATATGCTAGTGCCATTGGTCAAAATTTGACTATAATTGTTATTAAAAATTTGAGGAAAACCTATATGAATTTGCATATTTCCAACCTTTTTTGTTTTCTACTCTTGCACATATTCGTTCATTGTACATCTGAGAACATACACTTTTATATGTACTTACAAAAATAACTGAATAAAATAACAGTAAATCGAAATTTTTAAAAAACCGTCGTTTATTGATATTAAATGACGCCTTAAGATTTATTAGTACACTGTAGAAAAGCCAATAATGATGATTATAAAGAAAAATTGAAATATTTGAATAAAAACAGATTTACCGGTTTCAGTGACTTCATTTTTCATTTTTTGCATTCATTTTTTATTTAAATAAAAAAAAAAATTTTTACTGAAAACACTAGCTGCTAAACAAAAAGTTCATAAATGGCACTTCTCTCCTAATAATCCTCCTATCTTAGCCCTTGCTTCTCATCGTTTAAACAAATTCTCCTCCCATACTATTTCCCATAGTTAACTTCCTTATTTTATTTTTAACTTCTTCGTGTTTTTTTCACCCTCCAAAAAAATCTCTCCCTGCATCATCCAAAAAACCTCTGGCTCCGCAGTTGCCAATGAAGAATTTAATTTTCTTATTAATTCCTCATTTCTTCTTCATTCCTTAATATTTACTGATGGTTCCAAGAGTTCAGGAGGAGTAGCTGTTTCCCTTTTCTCTCCCGCCAATAATTCCGCTCAGTCCTTAAGGCTCCCGGCTTTTTGCTCTATCTTCTCCGCAGAACTTTATGCCATTCTTCGAGCCGTTATATTTATTTCCTCAACTCGTTCCTCTGATAGATACTTAATTATTTCGGACTCCAAAAGTGCTCTTCAATATCCTCTCCCTTTGCCCCTCATATTCCCTCGATTTTATTATTTATACGTTCCCTCATCTATAGTCTTGCTCCCTTTCCCATTCCATTTCTATCGACCTGCTTTGGGTTCCAAGTTATGCGGATATTGATGGTAACAAGATGATGGATTCCTTAGGACGTCTAGCGTTACACTCCTCACATTTTGTTAAAATGATTCCTGATCACAACATACTTCCCCTATCCAAAAGAATGCATGTCAGACTTTGGTCGGTTGTATATCCTCACGCTCCTTTTCCAATCCTAACTCATTTAACCTTTCTAAACAACCTAAACCCCCTTCCTGTTCTTGGTTCTATTATTTCCCTACCGTTAAACGTTTTTTCCTTATTGCGAACTGCCGTTTGCGGCTCAATCATACTTTGCTCCCACCATCCTCACGGTATCGCTTTGCTCTTTCCCCGTTCCCTTATTGACCTTTGCACTCTGCGGACTGTACATTCGTTTGTGATCACGACCACGTGATGTTTGAACGTTTCAATCTTTCCTGCGAACGTAATAATATCCTATACACGCTCAGCTACTAAAGCTTATTTTGCCTGCTCCATATTATAATGCTTCCTATATCTTAGTTTTGCCGTCATCCAATGTGGTTCCTATTCTTGTCTCTTTTCTGTCATCGATTTCTGACCCCGGATTAAAATTTAATCTCTTGTCCAATTGCCCTGGGTAGCTGCCCTTGGTGGGCCAAGCCCAAAAAAAAAAAAAAAAAAAAAGAATGAAAGTTGGTCAATAAACAGAAGAGAAAAAGGTATTGAACTGTTTTATCTTTGCCTATTTATATATGGATGACAAAACACAATGATAGTAATGATAATGAAAACACTGCAAACACATTTGACTAAAATTTGATATATGAAAAAGCAATCCTGCTGGAATATCTCGATTCAATGTGAAATGGGCTTTACCTGGCCAGTAGTGCATTTCCTTTCGAATTATAATATATTTCATAATATATAATAGTTCTTGTTAATTTCGTAATAAAAATATTTTGCGGAATTTGTAGTATTGTTGCAAACAGGTATCGAGTTTTTCTTGAAAACCGTAAACGTAAATAACATTTTCCCTATATCATTAAATTAGCAAACACTTTGGGCGCATGTTTTTTGCTGTGCCAAAGAAAAAAATTTAAAAAAAAACATCTCGGAAATTTTAATATTTATGGTGATGACACGGCTCAAACTCTGACAATAACGTAAATTTGCATATGTAGTCGAGAGCATTGACGTGAATTTTGTTTTTAGAGGGAGAGCCAAATTATTCGATGATCAGCAATGAAGGTGTACAGAAAGAAATAAATAGGGTTACTTTTTGAATTTAAGTAATGGGGGAAAGAAAAAAGAGAATCTCTGTAATTTCTTGTTGATAACCTCCGTCGATAGAAAAAATAACAGTAACTTCTATAGAAAAATGGTATTTCTTAGAACAAAATGGAATCTATCAAAATCACACTTTTATAGAATAATAATAAATACCATTACGGTTATTAAAATTTTATCGATAGACGGCCGTTGAAATAACGATATTTTAATTAAACTTTTTCGCGCGCTTTCGGTTGTGTCCGATTTTTGCGTTTAACTTAGACTCAGAATTGCAATTGGCCGCTTTAATAATTCGGCTTTTGAGATTTACTGCTGTTCTATTCATCGCGGTGGCTGCAAATTTTTTGTTCTGCTTTAAAGTTCGTTGTGTTGCCACTCTCTTGGACGTATAAAATACGGGGTTGTTTGCGGAAAAATCGTGAACTTTTTAAATTTATCCCGATTGCGTTTTTAAGCACCATCGCGGTCATCCGACGAACAATAAAATATCGAAAAGTTTGGTAGCGACATATAATAATGCGGGCATACGTTTGGTCGAATAAAAGGGACCGGAATTTTTCAATTAAAAAGCCTGCATTTTCTTTAATTTACTATTTTCTTCGCTATCGTTAGGTAACTATTTTTGTCATCGCTGATGGATTGTGGTGACTTTGGTATACGTAAATTTTCGTAGCGAATAATGGATGAGCACACGGAGCTTACCTAACATTTTATGTCGGCAGCGGAATTTCAGGTGCGGAATCGTTAAAATTGTTGGAAAAGACCAATATAGTGCTAAACGCGAACGTATATACGAGTGGAAGATTTGTATGTTGCTTCGGTCGCCGTCCTTTAATGCTTTTCCAACCGTAATCAACAAAACGAAACGAAAAAAAAAGAAATATCGTGATGGAAAATCTTTACACGAACTTCAGAGCGATAATGGCCATGACATGAAACCGTTCTCGTACTATTATTATTGAAGATTATCGAAAACGGCGGTGAGGGGTTATTAAACATTTTCACAGGAATCGCGCTGTTCATAACTAAATGATTTTCGAACACAACCATGCTAAAGAAATATATATATTTAGTCGACGCTTCGTGAGGATTACAATCATCAAAAACAACTGCTTTGCAGCACTAATAAATAAAAAAGCTAGATACAGAAATTCCTAAAGTAAACAACTGGCCGACAAAAGAGAAACCCGAAAGAATAAAAAAGTAAGCAACAGAAAGCTGCAAAACTTACACGCGAAGAAAACAGAACAGCGACAACATTACAAGGCACGAAAAATAGAGAGAGAGAAAAAGTGCCGTGTAATAACGATGGTCTCAAGGAAGAATCCTTCTTCTTCTTTTATCCATCTGACTATTCTCAGTCGTTGGTAGCAACTATGGCGACGATTTCCTGATATAATCCTCGGTCCTCGTTACCGTATGGAACAAATCTTCTCTACCTTCACGGACGACCATTTTTTTGTATATTCTCAAGCCGAGAAATCGCTCTTCTGCCAACTCTTCTTTTTCCTTCTACCTTCTCCATTATTATTATGGTCTGTGACAGTTTACACTTTGCATCTCTTATTACGTGTCCTAAGGTTTTTCTTTGTTTGATCGTATTCAATAACTCTCGGTCTCTTTTTTCAATATACCTAATACTTCTTTATTCTTTTTTTCTTTTTTTTTTGTAGTCCACGGTATTATGCGCAGTATACGGTGGTAACACCACATTTCGAAGTCTTCTATAGTATTATTATTCTAGCATTTAGCGTCCATGATTCACAGTCATACATACGATAACACTGACCATACGTAGCATTTCAAAGCTCTGGTTTTTAATCCAAGAGATATTTCATGTGATGTGAGCGTTTTCCTCATTTTCCTACATGCTACTCTGGCCTGCTCCATTCTACAATTAATTTCCTCCTTTGGGTCGCCCGCGTTATTAAGTCAGACGCCTAGGTATTTTACTATTTCTAATTCACCATTTCTTAGTATTGGCATTGGTTTACTTTGATCTACTGTCACCATTGCTTTAGTTTTCTCAGTATTAATTACAATGCCGTATTTATCACAGGTTCTTTCTATTGTTATTTTTTAATAATATTTCTGGATCCTTCGCATTTTCCGCTAATATTACCGACACAGTAACTCTTATATTAGTATTTACGATTTCACCTCCTATTTTGATACCTCCAGGTCTGTTTGTTAAAGCTTCTCTAAATATAATATCTACGTATACATTAAACAATGTTCGCGACAAAATGCAGCCGTGCCTAACACCGCGTTCGATTCTGATATTATCTGTCCTTTCTCCATTGTTTAGTATTACCGCTGACATTGTAAATATAAATACTTTATTAATCTTCTATCTGCTTTATCTAAGCCAATTTCTTTTAATATGTTAAATAATTCGCTATACCGTATTTTCACTGTATTTTTTGTTTATACACATTGTTAACATTATACTTATCATAATTATACCGTATTTTGTCGAAGGCTTTTTCGAAGTCTATAAAACACGTATATATATATATATATATATATATATATATATATATATACATGTATTAACCATTGGAATTCTTTTAATTTTTGAATTAATATATACATCTACAGCTATGAATATAAAGGAAGAATTAAGATACCTTAAATAAGTGGCCTAAATATAGCATGAATGTAGCAGATGATAAGTCGACAGATCATAAGAAACGGCCAGTGTGTATAAAGTACCGCGTTTCTGTGGGCTGAATTATATTGGACAAACTGGTAGAACCATCCAGACCAGAGTGAAGGAGCACATAGCCGATCGTACACGTAGAGGCGAATTGATAAATCAACATTAGCGGAAAAAACCAATCCA
The DNA here is from genome assembly GCA_039619475.1 of Icerya purchasi. Lineage (NCBI taxonomy): Eukaryota > Metazoa > Arthropoda > Insecta > Hemiptera > Monophlebidae > Icerya > Icerya purchasi. Next base: position 418,415,622 of record CM077116.1, read on the forward strand.
ACGATTAAGTCTGAGAGCAGGCCTCTACTTTAACTAGGGAAACTCGCATTGGTAATATACTAGTAAGGAAAACTATCGAAATGGAGAAAATATCAATAGAAAAGATGGTCTAACTCGTACAGCTCGGAAACCAGTAATTGCCAGTAATTAGTTTAAGTTGCGTCAATTTGTAGGAATGTTTTTTCTTTATTTTCTGTGCGTTGTAATACTGTCGGGTTTTGTTTACCTTGTGTGGGCGCGTTTTGCAGCTTTCCGTTTCTTGATACTTTTCATTTTTTCGGTTTTCTCGTTTGTCGGACAGTTGTTTACTTAACGAATTTATGTTTCTACCTTTTCTGTTTATTGGTTTTGCAGTGCCATTGTTTCTTATGATGGTTGTTGTAACCCTTCCGAAGCGTTTAATATATATATATATATATATATTTAACACAGTTGTGTCTGAAAATTGTTTACCATGAAAGCAAAGGTTGTTGAAGACACGCTCGATCGGTTCAGCTCCGATATTCTACGTTCGTGAAATCTATTATTACTACGGGAGATGATGAGTTTGCTAGTTTCTCAACAAGCATCTGAATGGAGAGCGAAAAATGGCATGAAACGGAAAGACCACGCCAAAGTCGCTCCTCCGAAATCAATGCAACCTAATATCCTGCTCGAGAAACGAAGAGTATTCAACTTGACCCCATGAGATACGTAAAAATATCCGTTGCAGTCTTAAAGTATAGAACAATTCATGTAGCGCAACAACGGATAATACTGTTATGATCGAATCTCCTTCGTACTACGGCCGCGGCTCACTTTTTTCCCGTTTCCGAAACTTAAATTAGTAGCCCACTTTGCGTTCTGTTGACTGATTCCATAAAACGAAAATTCGCTGAGGGAACGGAAAGCGCTCCTGCCAAAATTGTTTCGATGACCGGGTCAGCCGTTAGCACTTGTGTAGTACTTCAAACGGACGACCTATTTCGAAGGTGATTAAACTTGGACGATTAAGTAACCATTTCATATTTAATTGAGATAAATTCTGGACGATTTTTGATAGAATGCCTATGTACATATAAAGTAAAGAAACGTGAGTCCCATGCCCTTGATAAGGTTTCGTGGATTGTGAAGTTAAGGTTCACAATGTATTAAGCCCAACGGCACTAATAAGAGTAGGGGGTCCAGTTCCTTTCTCTCGACCGCAGTTTCTCAGATTTCGTATATATGATATATATATATATATATATATATATTTTTTTTTAAATTACAACGTAATTCTTAGGCTATCCCTCATTAGAAAAATAACCCAATTTTATGTAACGTTTGTTATATTTTATAGGATTTTTGTGATTGTTATTTTCAAAATGTCACAATTTTATGTAACGAAATATGTAACGAAAAAATGTCTTAATTTTATATAATGAAAGTTAAATGTTAGGATAAGATTTTTGTGATTGTTTTTTTTTGTTTTTTTTTTTGTGTTGATGCCAGTAAGAATTACCTTGTAAATTTTGGTCATTTTATACAAAGTATAGAAGAGAAAGAGACAGAAATGAAAGCAAGAAGGATCAGGGGTATAACCCCTTGCGAGACCAAAATGGCCGAGTTTATATATATACATATAATATATATATATAAATTGATTATACATATAAATACAAACTCAATGATTCGGACTTTGACATAAGAACGTTCCTTGAACCCCTCAGATTTATAATTCTTAGAAAAAAGTCGGATTTAATTGCCTGCTTAAAAACATTTCCATAATTTCCCTAATCGATGCAAAAACAATATTTAAATCACACATATCATCGCCAGCGTAAAAATGGTACATGGCCATTTCATCCGTTATTTACCGTATTTTATAGTTACGTTGCTAGCGATGCCGGTTGCGATAAAATTCTTCGAGCAATTTTCTTCTTCATTGGAGATTTTGGAGGTGCAATTACAACAGCGTGCAGTATTAAATTGCATTCAGTCAGACGAAGTTATAGTTTTCATGTAGCTCTATAATCGAGTGTTAACGTTGCAACATTGTGCTTTCCGATATATAACTATTATTCCATAAGGAAAGAAATTGCTGTCTCGCTGTCGTTAGTATATAACCTGTCTTTTTCATTTCGTTTCTAAAGAAGAAGATTGTGTATGTGTACAAACTACTAAAATCTATACGAGTTAATCGAAAGCATCGCTCGATTTATTAAGAGGTCAATATTTTACACACATTAATATTTACACGCCAGAAATAAATACAAATATAACGTTGACCGGCAATTACTCAGTTGTATCATTACGCTATTTCTACAAACTCGTGTTCGTACACACACTGATATGTCCGTCGCGTAATATATTAACGCAAAATACGCGACTGCGTACATAGCTGCATGCGACTCCTTTAAATGACGTACTCGCAAAAAACTCCAAAAATGAATTCAAAAATAAATTGTTTCTGGTAAATAATCGTTGCCGAGTGCAATTTTAAACAGAAAAAAAAAGTGGAATGGTCCATGAGTAGTGTGATCTTTAAATGTGCATCGACAACAATACGCAGTAAGTAGCGGCGAAAAATTAAAGATCCGACTTTGATTGCAGATTTATAGACTGAACGAAATTGGTCAACAACCCATCAGAGGAAGAGGAAGAGATAATTAGGTTTTAATTCCATGTCAGAACTAATGATAGGGAATTACGGACGAAGACAGAGATCGGATAAAACGCGGTAGGAAGACTGCAACAAATGGGAACGAACGGAGAATATTCGGTAGGAGAAGCGCTGGAAAAATAAATGATCACTGTCGCTGTAGTGTTGGCCCGGAGCGTATTATTAAAGCGGATTGTGTGGTCTGCAGATAGAAGAGGCGCGCTAAAGCAGCAAGATGGAAAGGGACGTTTCAGAATTTGTAAGAAAAAAGAATGAAAAGAGTAAAAATGATTTGCCGCCGCAGTGAGCGCTATTAGTTGCGAGATGGGACGGCTCAATGTTGGAACTCGGAGCGTGGCCGTTCGAAGTAGCTTTTGACGTGACATTTTAACCGAGTGCGCTTTAAAACGCAATAAATAATATCCGGCCAGAATTTGCTAGAAGTTCGGCGACAGCGGCGCTGCCGGAGCCGCAAAGAAATTTAGCGAATTCGTCTCGGCTAAGCGTAAGTCATGCGCGTGCCCGTCAAAGAAAGGATAAGTAATTCGAAGCATTTTTGTTCGATTAAGTCGAACTCGAGGCGTCTTCCCGCGTCGCTAAATTGAATCAATTCGAAGCGCAACTATAGACTGGAATTGGCTCTTTTTTCTGTTTTTCTTCTTTGGTTTTTTTCTGTTTTTCGTCCGGTTTTTTTTCTTGCAGCTATCGGATAAACGAGCTAGGAGATGAGGCAGGAAAAATTATCAGCGACGTCTCGATAGAGAGAAGACTAAAGGACAAAGATGAAGTTCCGATAAAATCCGGTTCCTCGACGTGTCGCGGTGTGGCTGATGGATTGAGAACGATTTTTCATCGTGACGAATTCCTGTCGCACCACTTCCTAATTTAGCGGCGCGCTCGCATCAATCGAGGAGCCGTTCGGCAAACTTTTATCGTCGTGTCGGGAATCGTTGCTGCGCGCTACAAATCTCTTTTCTTGCCAACTAGTCGAAGAGAACCTCTTCTACTGCCTCGATGAAGATCGCCTGTCGAACGGCCAGCCTGTCCGAGAGGTACGCAGCTTGACGCGTAATATGTAACCGAAAAATCGGGGCAACCTTTGTCGTCGCCGATGTTGCCGTTCAATTTCACAGCTCACCGGTGGTCGTCTTTTTTTTTTTAAGCACTAAAATGACGGTTGCCGCTTTGTTGCCGCAGTCTAATCGCGATTAATCCGGTCAAGTCCGGTTTCGTACGGCGCAGCCTTCGTCAGTGAATTTTTATTTCGTAAAATTCGTGCGTCTGTCGCTTAAAATACCATTCGTTGACCGACTTCTTTTTCGGCGCTTGTTGCGAAGTAAACTACTGACACCGTACTATATCGTAATGCTCCCTCTACCCTAGTCGCCTAATCTTCGTAGCTGTACACTTAATCATCGAGAATTTAACACCACCTTCAATACACCGTCATCGTCTAAATTCTCCGAATTTCAAATTGCTGCGATTAACCGCGCTTTTCATTCTCTATTTTAACGGACAACGACACGTTGCTCTCAAAGTCTCGGCCGTTTACATTGATACCGTACTCTTTCGAACGTTTTCTAAAACTGTTTATTTTCTTTTCCATTTCATGTTGATCGAATTCTTCATCGATCTTCGTTCGCATTGTGTTCTGTAGAATAAAAAAACAGAATTTTTCTCAACGGTCCGACAGATCAACAAGAACGGCTAATTCAGCGCAATAATACTGCACGGTGTAAAAGTTTTTTCATCGTTATTTGCAGTTCTTATGCCCATTCATCTGGCAGCGCTATCGCGATATTAAATCGTCAAGCCTTGCGTCGTATCTAATTTTACCGAATTCCGGTTTCAAATGTAATTTCCCTCAATCGGTCTTGGTGCATCCATCATTCTACGGTATATTAAAAGTCTTCTTCCAATTTCGTGTTCATGATTATTCGGTTCCTTGCAACTTCAGTGTATACAGATATGGCTGCAATTAATTTACTCGGGAGTTATATGAAGTATCGCTTAAGAAGTTAGCGTGTACAAGTATTTTATTCCAGGGTGACTTTTTTTGAAAACTTTCTACTTTCATCATACAGCGCTTAATTCCTGAGCGTCGGCGACTACCTATTCGTACATTTTAGCCGTACAGATATAGTGTTCTAGGCAATTGCTATATTTCAATGTGAGCATACACGTAAGACTTCATTCGGAACTGATATTGTGACTGATTTATCGATATACAAATGCAGTCCCGCCGCCCGTGTATGTCTGCTATGTACCAACTAGTGCGCATATGATAGCATGCATGTTTTATCCATTGCCTTCCACACGATTATTAGCGACTATTTTATTTAATTTTTCGTTATAATTTCTGCCGTGCGTCGTCCAGAACAGACTTCCGAAATGGAAGCCAAACGCTCCGTCAACAGGGCTATCGCGACAATTTTCTTCTTTATACGGAACTTAAAAAGATGTTTTGAATTGAAAAGTGTCGTTGGTTCATTTGATCGGCCGTAAAAAATTTTAATTGTACCCGCTGAGGAGTTTTTCCGTTTTTCGTTCGCTAGTTCGGACTTTTTCGATGAAGCAAATTTTTTTACGCCACTACCGCTACTCTGTAGTTTAAATGATAGGTGCAAAATATACATATATATATATATATATATATATATATATATATTGTAACTGTACACTTTTAGCGGTATGCCATATCAGCTTATATCAGTCGAGGTATCGTTTAGAATGAATATAAAACGTTGTGTGTATCCGATGAAACTAAGTTGATCTGATACCGATTAAATACGGAGATAATTCGCTTCGATTTCGTTCTCTGCTGTTTCTACGCGTTGTTGACTAGGAGAAAGAGCCTTTTCTGTGTTAATCGACGATCGGATAAATATACGAAGATTAAATATAAATCGTACGCAATCAAGCTGTCTCGTTTCGGTACAAAAGAAGTAAAAGTTTAACATAATTTAAAATACAAATAACTGTAACTACCCTCCGTACGGAGTATGGATGCTGTCTAGCGGTCAGAAAACGAGTGAAACATGGAGTTCATTCTTTTTCTCGACAGCGGAACAAGCGCAGAACAAGAGCCATTATAACATTACGAACATACAGCTGTGTAAACGAAGTGTAGTTAGAGTTCCCCTTACAGAGTAAGAAAATTCGTACAAAAAATTGTCTATTATCTGATTCGTCGTCTTCAGGCTCCTTCTCAAAGTATCGTCACAATAAACTTACGCATTCCTTCGGACCACTTTTCGAAAAACGGATCAATACGCAGGTGTGTTTCATTGATAAACGCTTTATGCAATCATCGCAATAATACGACCATCTTGTTTAAACTTTCCGTATCATATTGAGATTTTTCGAACGTGTCCATCGGCGATAATTTCCTTCGAACACAATAATGAATTGCACATTTTTGTTCGGTTTTGGTTATCAACTGGTAAGCGCGCAGTACATATAGTCTGTATGAAAACTCTAACTACATATCGGTCACACGGCTGTATGTTCGTATTGCTGTATTGGTGCTCGTTCTGCGCTTGCTCTGCTGTCTAGAAAAGAATGAACTTCATGTTTCACTCGTCTTTTCCCCCGCTAAATAACGTCTATACTCTGTATGGAGAGTAGTTTCTGTTGTTTAGGCCCACCCCCTTTGTATTTTTTCCGTATCAATATATTAAAAAATAAAAAAAAAAATAAATAAATACGCCGAGAAAATCAAATTCAACGCGGCTGATTTCTAAGGCGAGCAATTTTAGCAGACTCCTATTCAAATAAGAGCGAGTTCACAACGAATGTGACGCAGATCGTAACAAGTTGGCCAGCCAAATAGGTGTATGCGAAAATTTCCATGATATTAAGACACTAAATATCGCTACACCGATTAATTCGTAAAGTTTACGATGTTTGCACTTAAAGAATTTAGGCATTTTTATACGTTCGGTGTAATAAATAAATAAATAAATAAATAAAATTACAACCCGGATTTTAGTTATCCGAAGTCCTATCATTTTGTAGCGCATATTTAGACATTTGCGATTTTATTTATTTAATACATACTTAGCCTAATTAGGTACACTGGCCATGCAACGTCGAGTTTACATTTTATTTGTGCTCCATTTTCTCCTGTTATATTCGAAGACGTTTGGCCGAACAAACGTTATCGAAAACATTTCCATAATAAACACTTTTTTTTTTTTTTTTTTTTTACAAATTACAACTGGCCAGAAGGCCATCCAGCAATTGGACTGTAACGCGGGAATAACTTGTTAGGGGTTAGCGTCTAGCGATGGACCCCACTGAAATTTTAGTAACATAAAACTAAGCCAAATCAAACGGTCGACTACGTTTTAACCTTCGAACATCAAGACTATTATCAAGAAGATTGATCGCCAAAACGTTTGTGTGAGACTCCAAGCGGCCTATGTATCGCTTAGCAGCTCGCTTGATCTCGTCTTTCACATATGGGATATTTAAGTCTTGATGTAGAGTGTGGTTAGATACGTACCAGGGCGGTGAGACTATCAGCCTTATAGCCTTGTTCTGGAACCGTTGTATCTTGTTTATGTGTGTATCCTTTGCACAACCCCACAACATTAAACCGTATGTCCAAACGGGCTTTATAATTATTTTGTACACTAAGAATTTATTTTCCAATGATAAACTAGAGTACCTGCCAAGAAGCCAATTTAATTCTTGCAATCTTATATCTAGATGTTTTCTTTTTTGTGTAATATGCTTTTGCCATGTTAATTTGCGGTCCAAATGAATGCCTAAGTATTTTACATCTTTATCCTGGTTGATAACCACCCCATTTATTTCTAACGGCTGATACGTAAAATTTCGCAACGTGAAATCTACTTGCGTACATTTACTTTCGTTTACTCTAATACGCCAACGACTCAGCCTGTTTTCCACTTCCGATAAAGTTTTTTTCAATTTATTCGAAGTTTCACTATTGTCTTTACCGGTAGCTAATAGTGCTGTATCGTCTGCAAACGTAGCTGTTATCACGCTATTATCAACTGGAAAATCGGCAGAGTAGATTAAGTAAAGCACCGGGCCCAAGACACTTCCTTGTGGCACGCCAGCAGATACAGGATAGATTTCAGAATATTGATTTAGAATTTTAACCTGGCATGTGCGATCTTCAAGGTAGGATTTTAAAAGAAGGTACAAAGGATGCGGCACTATTTTTTTAAGTTTATAAAGCAGACCATGATGCCATACCTTATCAAAGGCTTGTTTGACATCTAGGAACACACCCGTGCATATTTGCTTAGTTTCAAGACTTTCTTGAATAGTATGCACAATTCGGTGTACCTTTTCAATGGTCGAATGTCTTTTTCTGAATCCAAATTGATGTTCAGGAACAATATGTTCCGCATTTAAAATAGGATTCAACCGCTTTAAAATTATTTTTTCAAGGAGTTTTGAAAGGATCGGGAGCAAGGAAATAGGTCTATAGGATGAAACCTCATCCGGTGCCTTACCGGGCTTTGGTACAACTACTATTTGTGCCAATTTCCAGGATAATGGAAAATACTGCAGACGAAGAACAGCGTTAAAAATATTTGTGAGCAATAATATACCTTTTTTTGGTAGCTCAGATAACAATTTATTGGTAATTAAATCAAAACCCGGACTTTTTTTATTATTAAGTTTAGTAATTGCGTATTTGATTTCGCTGGGAGACGTTGGCTCAATAGGAGGGCTTAACTGTAAAGGTACACTTAAAAAATCATGTATATCGGTTTCGTCGTTTAATTGTAAATTTGGCTTAAAAACATCAGAAAAATATTTGGCAAATTCCTCGACTTTTTCTTCATCAGTTCTAGCCCATGTACCATCGGGTTTGCGAATTGGGGGAAGAGGTTAAAAACCGGTTTAATAAGTGAAACTCATGAAGGCAAGAGTCATAATACAAACCAACAAGACATGAGAGCTTTCCTTTCCCTTAAGGTATCCTGTATAATTTTTCGTCTACACATTTATTTCCCTTCGGACTACTAATTGCACCGGTTCTAGTACCGATCTTTTTTGACTCCCTTGCTATCTCTCCATAGTAGTTCTGGCCGTTTCCACCTTCCCCGAATAACTTGCTTAGTGTCCTCAATTTCCTTTTGTCCTACGTTCTTCCTTCTTCCTTCTTGATGGGTAATCGTCCGTAGCTGACAAGACCAATAAAAAAGTAAAAAAAAAAAAAAAAAAAAAAAATCCTAGCCACCCGAAATTATTTCGTAGACGGACAACACTTCGTACATACGAGTCATCATCATCATCAGTGTGTTCGCCCCATGTATTAATTGTTTCCATCCAAGCCTGAATGATTTTTGCCTATTCTATTATGTCGTCTCTCAGTTTTATCTTTATTTGCGGGCAGGCCTTGCCAATTGCCGTCACTTTTAGTATTAATCTTCATACCGTACTTTTCCATTAAAGTAAAGTAAAGTGAGTTCCATACCCTTGACAGGGCGTCGGGATTGTGAAGTTAAGGTTCACAATGTACTAAGCCCAACGGCACTAATGAGAGTAGGGGGGCCAGTTCCTTTCTCCCGGCCGCCTTTACTTTCCCAGATTTTTCTGGTACCCAATTATTTCAGGCTGGGTAAGCTTGGGAGCGATTTGGATCCGGGACGAGACAAGTCTCGAACCCGTGACCTCCGACTTGGTAGCCAAGCACCTTAACCACTAGGCTACCACGCTGCACGACATCTAATTTACTAAGCATTGCTGCAAGTGTTTTGGAACTGCTTGCAAAGTAATACTTGATCATCGGCGAATTTAATTACATGCAATCTTTTGTCTCCAATTTTAATCCCCTGTTTAAAACCGCTGAACGTTTCATTTATAATCATTTCCGCAAATGCATTAAATAGGTCAGGTGACAGCAAACATTTCTGCCTCAACTCTTTACTTATCTCTGTTTTTTCCGACTCGATGGCATTGCTTTTAACAACCACTTTTTGTCCGCTATATAAGTTATAAATTGTTGTAATTAATGATTTGGAACATCCTATTCGGCTTAACAACAGAAAAAGATCACTTCAAGGCACTCTGTCGAAAGCCTTCTCGTAGTCTACGAAAGCTACATATAGACTTCTGCCGCAGTTTATCATGCGTTATCCTGCTATCCGTAGCAGAGCAATTGTGTCTCGCATTGAATGACCTTTCCTGAAACCATATTGCGTCTCGTCTAGGTACTGATCTATTTGGAGCTGCAAACGCTTTTTGATTATCCTAGGTAGTATTTTAGACGCGCATGGTATTAAAGAAATGATCCTACATTGCGGTATTTCGCATCTCTTTTTTTAACTAATTGACAGTGTTCCTCCGACCATATTCTCTTCGTAATTATATTCTGTATCATATTAAATAACAGTACCTAGGCGACCGAGCTTTGCTCGGTACCTTTTTTTTGTAAAATCATGTTTTTTCAGAAAATATATTTAGATACGAATCACACACTTCTTAACTTTATTTTAATCTTATATGTATTCGCAAAATATGAAATATTTTATAACTAATTTATGAATACATCCTTGAATTTAAAGCCTCTTTCCATACAACTTTGCTTTTCAATACTGAACGCAACGAAAATGTAGAGGTCGTTCGAATTCGCTTTCCGGATGGTTGGAAAATGTTTTCAATGACTACACACGTTGATTGTTATGAATATATTTCTATGCGTATTTTATTAGAAAAATTATATTTGAAGTATATAGGGTCGTCAGCTTTATATATATTTTTACTGCATGCGTAGCGCATGACCGTCCGTTGATCGGCTGAGAACCAAGACCGATGCCTTTTTTTTGTCCATTTGTTCCTCGCTGTTTCCAGGTATCTGGAATTATTCGCTCGTATGTTTTGCCTATCATATGTTTTATTGCTTTGCACTACCGGTATTTACGTCACCGGGGCGCGTACACAAAAATACTACCAGAGCCGATAATCGACGACGTTCGTAAATCAAAAATAAGTCGAAAGATCGCGCCACCAACCCTGATTCGTATCATACTGAAAATATTAAAAATCATTTAAAACTCGCAAAACCGAATTTTGCCATAGATTAGACCTTGTCAGGTCGATTTATTGGCTCGAAATACCTCTGGTGTGCAAATTTCGTTAGAGCCGTTTCCGAAAATAAACAATAATTGCTCGTTTAAAGATATTAGATGTTCTTTACTATTTGGCCGCAAGCCTTCCACAGTTCTGCTGGTATGTTATCTATTCCTGCAGCTTTGGTATTTGGCAGTTGATGCAATGTCATTTCAAACTCCTCTCGAAGTACAGTTTCGCTTTCCTCTTTTTGCCTATGCATTTTGTCCATGGTCCCTTTCGTTGTTTGTTCGTACAGATCCTCCATATACCTTTTCCATGTCAGCGCTATTTCTACAGAACTTTGACATGGTTTCCTGTTGGTTTTTTACAGCGCGCGTTTTTGCACCCGAGTATCTCGTTTAAAGAAGTGCTTTATTTCCCTATACGCAATATCGATACGACCATTCAAATTTCCGCGCACTGTGATTCCCATCATTTTTCTTTAGTTTTCCTACATTCCCGAATTATGCTGTTTTTCAATGCGTTATACCTTCTTTTGATTTCGCTCGATGTATTCATTGTAGGTTTCAGCTTCCTTCTGTTCTCTATCATTTTTAGGATTTTGTTTGTTTTGTTTCTTCCCAACTAATTTTTCTGCCGCGCGGGTTATTAAGTTCTTTACCATTGACCAATTTTGTTCTGTATCCGTTATTTGCTCGTCCATTTCCATGAATTTATCAGTCATTTCTGCAAACTTACTTTTAATCATATCATCTTTTAGTTTTGTCGGGCTCCATTTATTTGGCCTATTTTTGTGAATCATGCGTTTAAAACTAACAAGTACTGTAAGTTTTAATCGGTAATAGTCTGTATCGGCGTCCGCACCAGGGTACGTGCAGCACTTTATGCCTTGGTTTCTGTAACGCTCCTTAACTAGTATGTAATCGATTTGGGCTCTTTCGGTGTCGTTCGGTGCCTTCCAAGTATAACGTTTTCTGTATGGCATCCTAAATCAAATGTTCATTATTACCATACATACGAGTATATATTGTTATTCGGTGTAGCACATGGGGCTAATGTATTCTTGTAGAGAGCAAAACAAAAAAAGAATTCAGTATTTATTTATTCCTTTGTAATACTATTATTACTATTATTGTTGTTATTGTTATCGTTATTATTATTATTATCATTATTATATATAAATTAACAATTGTAATAATCAGTAAAATTAACGGTAGAAGAACTAATCAACGAAATCCTCTCTTTCTGTTTATTCTATTTTTCTTTAATCTACCTCGATAGTTGCCGATGTACATCAAAGCTGATTTCCTGTAATTTGTTGAAGAGTACATGATTTATTTTTAGCCAGTTTCATTTTTAACAAAAACTCGCAAACGTATATAGATGCAAAACACTTTGAGCTGTGTTGGTTAACACTTAATCAATTTTAACGACAACATTAATTTTTAACGCGTAGACGTATATAAAATCTTAAAAAATGATTTCTAGAACTATGATAGGAATCAGAAAATGGCTCTCAACGGGTCAGACTCGCGTATTGTGCAACTCTGACACAAAAGTTTACCTTTCTTCACATTTTAGTCTGTCTATCTTTACCCGTTAGTCTTCTACGACGGTGCGCATTACTTCCATAATTTGCTCTTAAAGTTTGCCTTCATTTCCCATCTTAAGAAGTAAAGACGGATTTAAATAAGTTCCTATATTATCTAATTAATACAATTACTGAATGATTTTGGAACAGAATTTGAGGAGATACTAGAAGCGACATTTCGTCCGTATGTTTGTATGCGTTTAATACAGTGATCAAGTAAATTATTGGCTCAATGTTCGGGGGCGATTCTTTCTTATAGTGCCGTTGGAAATTTGATTTAGATCGGCCCAGGAGTGTGTAATTTTTGACATTGACGATTCCCCATCATTTTGAGTTGTAAAGATTGATGAATCCAGCTGAAATGACTGCGTACGTCGCGTATTGTAACCGATATCTGGATATCGAAGTATTTCGATTGGCAGAATAAACGATTAGGTGCGTCGGTAAAATAATTTAATTCGAGCCGAAGCCGCCACAGAGATAATTTATCCGTAATTGCGTATGTTTCGCGATTTCTTATTTCCCGTTAGCACGCTATAAATTAGCTATTGCCTTCGAAACACATTTAACCCCTAAATTTACCATTACGATCGGTAGCTCCGTTTGAATTGCTTCAACTGCGATAACGTAATCCGGCTATTTTCCGAAAGTAAATTCGGTGGCATCGATTTTGAACAGTGCGGCCCGTTGGAAGCCGCAAACAATTTACTCCTTCTGAAACAGTTTAAATTGTTGCTCCCCTATAAATTCCGATATCGGAATTAAATTACAAACGCATTCGTCGTGGTGCACAGGTAAAAATCCGCTTACTCCGTATCAGTATTAATTCCTCCATTTCAGTTTGAGCTTACTAATCAACAGATTTAGCTTCGTGAACTTTCTTAAAATTACACCATTGTTAATGTTTACCTGTATTCTTTGGCACCAAAATTGTTCAAATTTTTAATAATGGTGTGTCTTGCGCTCTTGCGCAGTTTACTTTTAATAAGAATCTTATACTACGAAACTTAATTAACGAGAAAAGTTGATCAATGCAAATTTTTTTGCAAAAAATCAAAAAAAAAAAAACCAAAAACAATATGCGATAGAATCTAAAATTGAGATGAGGTAAATCCGTCAACTCACGATGCAAGTGCGATTCCTCATTATTTTACAGATTGATGCCTATTACCTGGGTGTCATTAATATTTTCGGTTTTATACATATTTTTTTAAGGTTCGCAATACGAATATCGTCTGTCTACCGTACAAAAGTGACAGTTTCATATAAAACGCAATCATTTTCTTTCGGGGAAAGTATTAAGCATCTACCGCGTTGCATTGGAGCGGAATGGATTTTTAAAAACAGATATGTTGAACGACATCGTAAGTGTAATTTGTAATTGAAAATTCATTTAAGGAAAAATATTTTTTTAATTTTATAAAAATTTTAACAACCAACAAACGTAGAATTAAATTATAAAATACATAAAAATTCACAAATTACGTATTTTATAATTCAATTATGTTTCGGTGTTTGTTAGTTATTAACATTTTTATAAATAATCTACAGGGGATAATGATGTTACCTAAAAAATAATATCTTTATATATAAAATTGTAGGACACGTGTGTTTGTAATGAAACTCCTCCTAAACGGCTTAACCGATTTCGATGAAATTTTCTGACTGTTTAAGAGTATCCATGTATGGTTTAAATTAAATTTGGAGGTAAGGATAAGAATTCTCTTATTCTGCAACTGTTTCAATATTTTACCAGTAATCACATCCTCTCCTGGGACTTTCCTTGCCGGCATTTTTTTAATAATAGCCTATACCCACTTGGCAGAATTCGTTTGCTCGGAAGCGTTAACTGCATGGATGCGCATAGGCCATCACTAACTATTTTATCATTATTACCATTGCCTATGTTTTGATGCGGTTGGAATGTATTATATAGATGTTCGCCAAACACCGCGGCCTTCTCCTCATCTGACTTAGCCCGCTCACCATATGACTTTTTAATCGGGTGCGACTTTTTTAATTGTCTAAGGTACGATTTTGTCGTTTTCCATATCGATCTGTCTTTCAGATTAAGCGAAGAAAAGAATTCAGTATATCTATCGATTTTAAACGCATCTATTTCGGCTCTTAATTCCTTATGCAGCTTATTATATTTCCCCTTATAAAATGGTGTTCTACTGCGTTGCCATCTGACACGAGCATTCCTAGTTTTATGTATTGATAATCTTATCTTCAGGGTTATATTATATACGTAATTTGAGGATAACCCTGTTTGAGCTGGCGTAGCTGCCCTACAAGAGTTCTGCATATTTAGTGCAATAGCTTGGACAGCTGCATCAATGTCCTTGTGACATTTTAGGCGCACGTTTAAATCTATGGATTTATTTTCTTCGTTAGTAAAAGTTAACCAGTTCGTTCTAGAGTTTGTAAGTCTTTAATGCTGATGAGCGACCATTTGTTTCACACCAAAGCACGCGATGACTGAAGCATGGTCCGAATTTAGTTGCGGCTCCATTTTGCAGTCCACATACAAATGATCCAGTCTCTTTATTATTATAAAATCGAGGACACTTGGCAATCTGTTGGCGTGCGCAGGCCAGTAGGTTGGTTCGTCTGGCGCGACTATACGTAGGTTGTTGTCTTTAATTACTCTATTTAACATAGCACCTCTACGGTCATTTTTGCTGCAGTTCCAGCTTTACGAAAAGTATGATTTTGTTCTAGAAATGTTAATTTTAATTCAGCGAAAAAGTATTTAAAACGTTTTAAAACTGTATTCGAAAATATAAAAGGCGACGTATTTTTTTAAAAAAAAAAGGAATTTAGATATGTTTTTCAAATGTTTACTTAAAATAAAGCGATCTCAAAAAATATTTAAAAGATTTTAAAACTATATTCCCAAATATTGTACATTTATTGAACTTAATTCATTTTGAGTATTAATTTTATTTTAGTAAAAAACTGAATTTAATTCAGCTAATAAGTTAACACAACATTTATTGATTCTGAAGCGGTACGAAGTTTGCTGAACATTCTTATGAAAAGTACTACAGCGAACTTATTTTAAATTCTACGTATACGCCTGTAGAGATTTTCATTATTCAGCCGATCTTTAATGCAGCATCGTCGGAATTTTAATTTTTTTCTAGTTCTCAAAAAAAAAAAAAAAAAAAAAAAAAATCACCGAAGTCGTAGTTACCAATTTTATTGTTTTATGAAAATACAATCACTACTTTGTTTACAAAAAATTGTCAAAAATAACCTTAACAGTGGTACTATAAATTTAAAAATTGTTAAATTGCTAAATTATTTAATTTTTTCTTTTTTTTTTTTGTGAATTCGTTAATATTATAGAATTAGGAAAGCAAAGAAAAGTTTAGACCTTTAATTAAAGGCAGCAGATTAAGGGGGAAAAATTGAAATAGCAAAAGAGGAAGATAAAGGATGCTCCCCATAAGGAGTATAGATTCATCAGAAAAGTGATGTGTAGAAACATTCAGCAACGACGAATGAGCATTCAAAAATTATATGACCGGTATTTGAAAATAAAAGTAAAAGAGCAGAGGAAGAACAAAATGGAGAAAATATAAGTAAAAAAAAGCGATGAAAACTGTGTCCATAGAAGTCAAAGAGTAGAGAAATTGAACGCTGCAAATCAATGAAATTGAAAAACAACTACGGATGGAGATCTGGTTGAATAGATAGATAAGAACTAAGATTTGAAAATGAAGAGGAATAATAGGGAAGCAGGAAGCAGACTGTGATTAAAGCGGAGGCGAATTATGGAAGAAATAACAGGACGGCTGATGTAGGGAAAATTATTAAACCAGAAAGAAGTGGGTGGAGAGGATTGTATAGCAAGGTAAAACGATTTAGGATTGGAGAAAAAAGATCAGTCTAAAGTCATGGTGAAAACGATAAGAGAGTGGACAGAGACATTGGGAGGGGAATCTGTCTATGAAACGGCCATTTACTGCAGCTAGACATGCCAATGAATCGGAAAAATCGTTACCAACGATGTCGCAGTGGCCCGGAATCCAGAACAGGTCAATTAGGATAGAACGGGATGTTAATAAATTATGAATTAAAGAACGAATGTAAAGAATAATAGGATCTGACGGTGGTTTAGGGAATGGAGATGAGATGGCTGATAAAACGATTTTCGAATCAGAGCATATGACGAATTTTGATAAATTGGATGATGAGGATATAAAAAGGATAGCACATAAAATAGCCATGGATTCGGCTAAAAAGATAGAAGAAAAGGGAGGAAGTTGAAAAGACTCAGAATAGTTGATATCAGGAAGAATAAAAGCAGCTCCGACACCTGAAGCAGATTTTGAGCCATCCGTAAAAACCATGCTATGAGCTGGAAAAAGTGAATGTCGAATTTGGTTAAATTTGTTATGTATTACAGGAAATGGAAGATATTTAATGTTAGAGGGAAGAGAAAATGGCTTAGGAAAAAACGACAGTTCTAAGAAGTTGTAAGTGAAGTACGGGGATTTGTTGCAGGAGAGGATAAAGTGAGAAAATAGGACAAGTCGGGAGGATATGTGTGAAATAACTGGAATTTTTCTAGGAGAGAAACGCCAGTTGTCCAGAATACATTGATAGGAATTCACGAGTTCCAAGTGAGGAATATGAAGACGTTTAATCATAAATCTTTAACCAAGATAAAGTCTTCGAATAAATAAAGGAAGGAAGCCAGTTTCGGCCAGGAGAGCAGGAGTTGGAGAAGAATTCAGAGCACCAATACAGAGGCGAAGACAAGAGTTTTGGATGCGATCAAGTTTGGTAAGGAGGAATTGTGGAGCACTGGCATAAAGAAAAGAACAATAGTCCAATTTAGAAAGAATAATGGATCTATAAAGTATGAGGAGAATATATGGATCGCCACCCCATTTCCGCGGGGACAACGCTTTTAGGAAATTTAATCTCTTGAGAGCCGATGTACATAGATAGTTGATATGATCGCAAAAAGATAAATTACTATTAAGAGTGACACCAAGGTAGTAGAAGGAGTTAACTAGAGGAATAGGGAGTTGACACAGGAAAAGGTTAACTAAGGAACGGTTAGAAGGACGAAATGTAAAAACTCCAGAGGCAGACTTCTCAGGGGAAATAGAAAGATGAAGAGAAGACAACGATAATTCCAAAATAGCAAGAGAGGAATTAAGCTCCTCATTGGCAGAAGAAAGATTATTAGCGGATGAATAGACGAGAATATCGTCAGCAAAGAATAAGGACTTAGAAAGGATGTTAAGAGTAGCAAGACTGTGAAAGTAAATGTTGAAAAGTGTAGGATTCAAGCACGATCCTTACGGAAGACCTCGAAAAATTGATCTGGAATTGTCGAAGAAGGGAGTAGAAAGACGAATTGTTCTATTCCGGAAAAGATTGATAATTAAGGTAATAAACTCAAGAGGGATGTTAATGGAAAGCATTTTATTCTGTAGAGATGGTAGATGAAGATTGTCAAAGGCAGCGGTGGCATCAACAAACGTGACGATGGTAAATTTCCTGTAAATGAAAGATTTATAGATATCGGAAAGGAAAAGCGATATACAGTCAGTGGCACCATGGCCAGAACGGAAACAAAACATATGATCGGGGAAAACATTATTATATTCTAGTCACCAGACTAGGCGTTTATTAATCATGTGTTCAAAAAGTTTTCTTAAACACAAGGCTAAAGATATTGGACGGAAGGAGTTAGGTTTCTTTTTCGGGACAAGAATAATAATAAAGGAATTCCAAAGTGGTGGAGTTGCAGAAATATACAGGAAGGAATTATAGATTGACAAAAATGTTTTAAGTGCTAACTCAGAGAGGTTCTTGAAGACAAGGATAGGGATGCCGTCTATACCTGGGCTAGAATTAGAAGAACTGATCAAGGAATCGTAGAGTTCATTGAAGCTGAAGGGAGAAGAGAAAAAGTGAGAAGGAGATGTGATAGGTAGGGGAGGAGCCAATGATTCCTCGAGGGAAGGTACATAGGAAGGAGCAATTGAATCAAGAATAGTAGAGAGCTTCTCTGAAGGAAGGTTGTAGTGTGAGGGGCGTTCGGAGCTGAAGAAGCGAAAAGCTTTAGACATTGTCCAAAGATGAGAAGTGGAGGTATATCTAGCAAATGATGAACAAAAATTTCTCCATGAATTTCTTTTGGACATTTTAAGGATAAATCTAGCCTTGGCGTTAGCCCTTTTGTGAGCCATAAACTTGGAAAAGGAGGAACAAGCCGGGAAGTGTCGAAAGGAGGAAACACTATCCTTGAAGGCGTTCGTACAATCATTATTCCACCAAAGTGAGGACGACAGAAGATAATAGTTTTTTTTTTGGAATAATGAAATGGCGAAGAGGAGATATCAAGAGCAGAAGAAATGGAATTAGAAAAAGCGTTATACTGTTGAATAGGATCAGTATGAGAGTGTATGTAAGGAAGAGATAGGTCAATGTTTGAGCGGTATTTATCCCAATCAACTTTATTGAACGACCACTTATGAGTGAGAGCAGGTCTGGGATAATTAGGAGGAGGAAAAAGGTCTTGAAAGGACTTGGCCTCCCGAACCCCTTACTGTGCCCACTACATCTTGCTCTTCCTTCTCCTTCTGTTGTTCCTATATTGGCTATCTTCATTTCTTCGGTTTCTAATCGCTTCCTAATATAACTTTCAAGTCCCCACGTTTCATTATTTGTTAGCCCTTTGTGTTGGGTAAATGTCCTATGTTGACGAGTCCAAAGAAAGAAAAAAAAAAAAGGAATAATAGTTACTCACTTGTTTCAGAACGAGTAATTACAAAGAGAAATTCGATTTAACGGAATTCCAGAACATCAAGAAATCTCCCGGCGGAAGAAACTAAATAAGCTATATCAGATCCGCTAAGTTATTGCCTTCGATCCCATAGTGTCAAGTTATTTTCCGTAAGAAATCAATATAGGTAGAGTGACGACGGGAAAGATCATGAATTAGAAAACGTATTAGAAGAATTGTATAGTCAGTAGAATGGAAAGAGAAGATGGGGTGCCATGTGGGTCTCTTTGGAAATCTTATATAATAAAGGGTATTCCAAGAGATCAAAGAGGAAGTGATAAAGAAAATGACCCTTATAATAGCAGTAGACCCTAGGTAGAAAATCGAGCTCAAGAAAGGAAGCCTAAGGGATTTAAAATAATTCAGCTGGACGATGAATTTTGACTGCCGATGATGCGGACAAGTTGTCAGTGATACTTTGCAGGTAGTTAACCACATTTATAATACGCAGAATTTTCCACAGTTATGTGCTACAACCATCTCGATAGGTTGCAAGTTTTAACCGATAGATCTTTATTTTCGGAGTAGGCTTAAAAATTCTGAAAACGTTGAAAATATTATAGAAAAAGAAGTTATAGAAAGACATATTATTGACACGTTATTCGTACGCTAGGAATAATATGAGAAAAGAGAGTAAATTTGTCTTGAAACATCCTTATACCATAAATTAGAACTAAACGCCGTACAGGTAAAAACTCGCAATTTTTGATATTTTGAATAATAGAGTCATTAATATGTTGAATGAAGACAATTTAATCTGCATCGGGTATGTGTAAATCTGTTGTATGAATTATAAAAAATGATAATTCTATCAATTTATTGAAAGCTTCCGTATTAACTTAGAATTCCGAAAAGTAATCAACTGAACGGTACTTTTATTTAATAAATCAATTTTAAATTCAGCCGTGTAGCCATATTCTAAGAGTTTATCAAATAATGATGTTGAAATAAAAAAAATTATTAAAAGTATTCTTAAAATTTGTTGAAACATCCCAAAAGAAAACATAAAGATCCTAAAATTAAAGTGTAATATTTTAGAACAAGGATAAGCGGAATGGTGTACACGGTCTTTATTAGAACGTATACAAAAATCATTTAATAATGATACGATTCTTTTGCTCCATCATTAATACTATAGAAGATTCATATTTATTCGTATGTTTCAGAAAACTAGACATCCGGAAAACCAGGTAAACAAGTCTCTGAAGACGGTGAAGGAAAAAGTGTTGCAACAAATTTTAGGAATCTGAGAGTTATTAGTATAAAAGGAATATTTTTTGTTCCGGCAGTGAGAAGAACGCTAGATTGACTGCTATTGTGTATTCAAAAACTTTAGAACCTTGACGTGTGCCGCGGGTTTTAAGAGCACACTAGTTTGACGTAACGCAGAAGTAACATTTAACGCATGTCAAAATTGTTGCTATCATTACTGACGAGAATGGAAAGGCTTTGTAAAAGCTTTCGAAATCTTCTTGGAATTAGACGTAAAAGAACTGAAAACAACTATAGAGGATCCAGCAATGACTCAAATAAAGATAGCGAAACAGATTCGCTAGCAACCGGAAGGTTAGAATGTGTTCAAGAATTTCGATTCACACGAACTCATTAAATAATGAATTATTTGTCATTAATTAAAATTTGTCCGATATTTGCCAAGGGAAAAAATAAAAAAAATGCAATTATCTTTGAAGAAAAAATTAAAATTAAAATACTGAAATTATTTAAAATATTTTGGCTGGAATCCTCGGAAATGAGCGGCTCGATATATCTGTTCCATCAGTAATGCTCTTTCCCATGCATGAAAACGCCTTCGCAATACTTCGTTCTTGCCTAAATGCTCGGCTTCGCATTGAAAGGTCACTGGGTCTCCTGCCAGATGTTTATCCATTAAAGCCACAACTGAGCCGTGGTGGCCAGTAGGAAACATGTATCGTGCAGAATTTTGAGCTCTGAGTCGGCTGCGAACAGGACATATAGCCCTGTCCCACGACAGTATAATCCGAGGGGCTATGCTCCCTACATTCTGTCCATTCTGCCTCTAGAACAACGCCCCTACCGTATCCCGCATAATACTATGTGTGTGCCCAGCCTTTTCAGATCACCGAGTCTTATGGAACAGCAATGATGATGTCGCTAGAACCATTGCTGACCCATCCACAGCAACGGCATCTGTCCTTCACAGTTTATTAAAATAACCAAATTAATCAATTACTTCTAAATACTGAACATCTGCGTGCTGTAATAACCTTGGCAGCTAAAAATAACACTTTGGTTAGTATGCCAAATGTATTATTTATTAAAAAAAAAAAATACTTTTTAACGCTAAATTGCAATTAAATGTAGTTTTTAATTTATAAAATTTATTGTGTTTTCAAGGAGCGTGGAGTGAAAGTTTTCCTTCCTTACAGAAGATGGTGTCGGTAAGTTATTTTTTATTTTTGTATATTCTAATAAATGAAATGTACATAAAAATTTTCTTAATAAGAAAAAAAGAACAGTTTTTCGATAAAAAAATCTTTTATATTATATCAAATAAAATATTCCGTCACTTCTTTTTTTTTCGATTGATTGGTTTTATAAATTTCTGATTTTTTTCCGTTATACATGATGCGTAACGCATTCTGAAATGACTATTTTCGAACTTCAACAAATCCTGAACATGTCATCAAATACTTATAAAATAGGAGAGTCATCCATCGTTTAAACTTTCACGAAGCAATTGAAATATAAAGGAATAACTTATTCAAAACACGACCGGTTGAATATTGTTTATCGAAAAATTTCATAACATTTACCCGATTCAACTGCTTCGTAAAAATTTAAAATATAAGCTTACATAGCGTTCGAATGGAATCATTTGTTTAAACTGCTGACTTTGTAATTTTAATAATTTTCGGTAACTGTATTTTTATTATTCAGAAAAGTAATTTCACTTTCTGTAAAGGAAAACGAAGTAAAAATCGTTTATTAAATATATCGAGTATAATTCTCATTGGCCTTTTGATATATGCCGCATATTCTTCTTATTCCAGAATTTTTTTCCTCTCTAGAACTGAATAGGTTAAAAACGAAACAAAATTAAAAGAAAAAAAAAAAACAAGTTCTGCGTAAATAGGTAAAAAAAGTTGTAAGTTTCCATAAGACTTCAGGCTGAATCCAATTTTGACCATCGGTACTGGAGCATGAATAAAACTAACTAAAAGCTGACTCAGCGTTTTCATTTTTTATTTTATTAGAAAAAAATTGTTTGGATGAGAAGGAATGAGAAGAAAGGCGAAGGGCCAAAAAGGGTGAAAAATAAATATATTCTCGTTAACGGACTCTCGGATAAAGTTTATTTTTTTAATTTGTGGAGCGTCATAAATTCATTTTTTCTCGCTCGAAAAGGATTTTCCGTTTCATTTTATCCTTCTTTACGGAATTATTAAGCGGCGATACTTTTTCCCTTAACTTTTTGTATTTTCGAGACGCTCACTGATCAGAAAAGTTTAATGTTAATATGGTAAGTAATAATTTACGCATTCCTCCTAAGCAACAGGCAGTCAGAAAATGATTACCTATAAACTTGATTAGAACATTTTTTCGCAAAAAGGCAAAGAAAAAGAAAAAAGCAAATATTATTTTAGTTCAAACGTCATGACCCGTATTAATACCATTAGTAGTGAACCTAGCGATGGTTAATCACTTTCGGTCACCGTTGGGTATGCCTATTCTGAACAGCTGTTCTACGAAACCATTCAGGGGGTAATTACTTCCTGTTCGAGTCTCCCGTTTACCTTATTTCGGAAGAGATTAGTTTTTAATTTATTCTTAACGAATTTCCTGTTGCCAGATAAATTCTGAGGGTCATCTTTTTCGAGCATCCTGATGAGAGAGTGGTTTTCGTTAACAGTAGTATGCTGACTACCTTTCGAAGTTATATCGAACATTTTTAATTCACGCATGCTACGTTTTAGAACTTCAAACCCACGTGTCCTAAACGCACCACCTGCTGATCTGGATAACGGGTCTCTAATATCGTTGATAAGGATAACGGCGATATCAATAATGGTAGTAATAACAATAGCAATAATAATGGTTACTCTTCGTCTAAAGAACTTTTCGGACGTAATAGTAAACTCGGAAAGGGCGCACGTCCGTAAAACCTCTATGATGGATAATTTTTCTTGTCCGACGACATTGCATTTTATTCTTCATGGTTTGACCATTTAATCGGTAATCCAACCTACTAGCCGCTTGGACGTTCCCCTAATCTAAAACTTTCAGTCATTTAAGCATCTTTAAGAATTATATGGATACTAGTCACAGCCAGGTAGTACCGGAAAATAACGATCGCCGCGCTAAATTAACTCATAGCTGCAAACTATTATTTTCTCCGCGTGTGGTACTGTCAAGTCTTACTTTTATATATCATTTTCCGTTAATTACTCGCCAGACTACTGCATGTTCATTCTCATATTGTCCAGTTATGCCTTCGCCAATCAATTATCTTTTTAATTCTTCTCTTATTTTTCGCTCTGCGTCCCTGGACAGTTTGGTCGTTTCATCCTGCAATTTTTTCTTACGTCGGACATAAATTCAGTATTCTCTAACGGTGTTGTCGACGCCTGAAAGTCAACAAACAAACCTTGGAAAGAATCCTCTACTTGTACTTCTTCAATTTTACTCTTTTAACCTAAACCTGGCTTACACAGAATCCTTAAATATATCTCTATTTGGGGCTTTAAATCCGCTACGATCGCCGTGACGACTACAGTGGCGCCGCCTTACTCATAAAAGACGAACTTTTCTTTAGCACTCTCACGATAATTTCTCTTACTTTCTATTTAATGCTCGTTCCATCATCATGGCTCACATCTTCGTTCCGAATAGTTTCCCCTCAACCTATTCGTATGACTTCTCAACGTACATCCATCCGTATTTTGAACTTAATAGCTACACTTCCCTCTTACATTATTATTCTTCTCTGGGGGCTGGAATGTGCTTGTTTTACTAGATGGGACTTGGCTGGTGATAGCAGAATCGGTCGTGTTCTTGCAAATTGCATCCTTAACCACAGTTTTTCGCGGTTTTCCGCAAGAATCCTGCCTCTTAGTCGTTCTTTGTTCAATATCTCCTTCTACACAGTATCGCTACCCTTCAGATTACTTTTACTTCTATTACCTTTGCCGGTGATATCCTCATATACTTTTCCTCTGACAGTTACTCTTATGCTAATACTGAACTTAATAACTCACTATTCATTCTGAAAAATTCTTTATCCGATATTCATATTTTCATTTTTTCAAAAAAATCTGCCGTTATGATTTTTATGTACTTTTCATGAATCTCCTTTCCATTTGCCTATTTCCGATACCCCTCAGGAGGTTACTTCTTTTACTTTGGCATTATTCTTATCTCATCCTCTTGTGATCACATCAACCATCTCTACACTTCCACTCCTAAATCAATTTTTACTAAACACACTCTCACTCTGGAAAAGGGGCGGCGATCCGTATATCGTTCTAATGCTATACGCCTTTTTCAAATTCGATTTTATTTCTAATTTTTTCATTCTAGTGCTTCCAAATCGCTAAATAGAATCCATAATATGTGTTTCCGTCGTTCTATCGGTGTTTTGAATTCTTCTCCGATTGCAGCCATTTTGGCAGAAACTGGTTTTTATGCTTTATTTATTCGACGATTTTATCTGGATGAAAGCCTGAGTTCTAATGCATAATAATAATAATAATAATAATAATTTGAAATTATTTCAAACAATCGTAGGAGTTTTAATAAACATAATTATTATATTTTAGAATTATTTGTATTAACAGTTTTAAAGTTTGATGAAGTGAACGAAACAATTTAAATTCAATCGGAAATGTTTTAATGTAACGTAACTAGTGATGTGTTCTTAGAAATTGTGTACTCCAAGGTAGATCGTTTGTTTAAATTCGGGTTTGTCGCGTTCAACATCTTTATCTGATCGACTGGTTTCCTAGTGTAACCGTTTTGTCGCATGTATAGACCACGCAAGATCTTCCACCGAAAGCGTGTTTTTAAAAGGCTGCTCTTTCCTCCAGAACTAACTCCATCCTTCCACTCCCGAGAATTTTATTTAATCCCCCCGTCCCATCCAAAAAGAAAAAGAACGAAAAAAAAGAATAAACAACTTTAAGAGTATTTCGAAAGAAAGTATACTTTTTTTTCCTATTTAGTCTCAACTTTCGCAAAACATATAAAATGTTGTTATTTTGACGAACTCGAACTCGTACGTACGACAACAAAGTTTATTTAAACACTTTTTCATCGTCTATCTATTTGCTTATCGAACACGTTGAAACGAAATTTTTCGCCTACTCGAATTCGTACTTTTCGAATAAAATTTCGAAATGTCGAGAATATTTTGGTTCCCACTCGTATTTTACTTTTTGCATCGAGAAGTTTCCAGTTTTTCATCGGCAGAAAAATAATTTAACAAATTCGAAACACATTATGCCCGATATTCATTTATAAATTAGCAGTCCCCCCCCCCCCCCCCGGGGTCTGTTTTTTATTCATTTATAAATTAGCAGTCCCCACCCGTGGTCTGTTTTTTATTCTATTGAAATTTCGCACAACGGAATTCGGAACAGCAGAAAGATATGTACCGAGAAACATTGATCGAGTTCAGCGAGAGTTGGAAAAGCTTCGAACGGTATTTCCGAAAGTCTGTTCGTTGTCTGCTGGACCGATTTAAATGAAATTTGTCATGGGAATTCTTATCGATCAGATTCGAGAACAGTGTTAACGGAAAACAGGGGAAATATTTGAAGCGGTTTTTATCTACATTAGCAATATCTCCGTAGATGGAGGTCGCGGAAAATTAATCGGTCTTCCATATAAGCAGTGAGAGAACATTATTAGTAGAACCCGATTCGCTCGTTGATTTTAAGGATAGTTTTTCGGATTTTCCTAGAATTCTTAATTTTTCAAAAGTAACAGCAAAAAAAAAAAACAAAAGATTTCACTCGAGATTTTATTTGTTTTCTTTATAAACCGGCGTGGAATGTTTTAAAAAGTATTCGTTCTCGTCGAAAATATTCGAAATAAGCTGTCGATGGTAAACGTATCTAGTTAAAATTTTACTTAAGCATTTATTCGGTAAATTATATCGAGTTCGTTCCACATTGTGCTGACGTCAATTGGGGCGACTCTATCGCCGAAGCAAGGAAATAAAAGAACCTTGTCATTCCGTCTTGGGTTTGAAGAGATATTCCGTAGTTGGGTCAGTGTTAACACCGAGCCCATTAAAAAAAAAGAAAAAAAAGTCAAAAATTAAAATTGCGAAGTTTTCGGATTGTCGCCTAATTCTCACGTACAAAATAATAATTTTATTTTCCAATATTTGTTTTTGGTTTTATTAACAAAGTATACGTTACCAAGGCCAAGATACCATTTTTAAGGATTACACTTACACAAGTCTTGGTCGACAATCATCTTTTGATATTTTTCCAAACTTTTTCACTCTGTTTCTTTATTTCGGATTCCGTTCCGAGTGTTGGATAAGTTTAGGATTTTTCACAGTTCTTTCTGAATAAAATGATACAGCTTTGAAAAAGAGGGAAGAAAAAGCCTACTTAAAAAAGTTAATAAAAATTGAGTCGCCCTGAAAAAAAACAAAAAAAAACAAAAGGTTAATTGTAAATATTTTCCCTAACGTATTTCGTGCAGAATGCGGAAATTAAAATTAACAAACAAACTTAAAAATTCTCTCTCCCAGAGGTCGATTTTGAACAAAAACATTCGCCTACTTGAATATGCTCTCAATTCGCAAATACGAGTATAATTATTTGTACCAGCGCGTGTGTTTACGTCGCATACGTATCCGTACATAATATGACCAACTCTACTCCTGGGGCGATTCCCAGAAATAAATTCTGCTCGGGGTTGTGGCATGACATAAAATTCTAGCACGTAATCTATTCGGAAACAAAATTCGATCAATGTGCGAAGAGTTAAACAACTTGGTAAACAAGAATAAATGGAGCTGAACTATTTGATATGGTTTTTTCATTGTAATAAATTTGTAATAAGCGCCTAGTTTTTTATTCTCGCCTGCACAGCTGGATAGCATGTTGGAAGGATACCCCTAGTGTCTCATTAGAGCTTCCGACGCTTTCTGCATACCTTTTATATTACATGTCATTGCGTAGAATCCATTTTGTACGATTACGACGGGCTTTTTCCACGCACGTAATTGAAATTTCGAATCTGTGTCGCTACTGGCACTTCTTCAATAATCGTTAGGATAATGGATAGGAAGTACTTGTAGTTTCCAGCTGGTTTATTACGCTGGCCGATATGATCTACGTTTCTGACACTACAGCTGTCAGGTCACATCGCTTTTCTTGTAACGTTAAGAAGCAGGCTTCCAGCTGACAAATTTGTAGTTCATCGCATTTCGAATTACGATCTGTAACTAAACGGGTCGGAAGGACAAAATGATAAAAAGGGGTGCGTAATAGAAACTTCAATGAGTTGACAGGAAAAGTAATTATCAAACGAATCTAAGGTAACCGCGGTAGCAAATTAGAAGATCGTTATCCGAAATTCACTGCATCGACAAAACCAAGCAAATTACAGTGTTCTAAGATTGCGGCCGATTCTTGATGGATAAAAATCGATCAAAAACCATCCACGCCTCTCTTTTACACTCGCTGGTTTTCGATCTTTTCCGCTGCGATACATTTACATCGTCAGTGTATTACTAAATCTTTCGATTTCAAATTTTTCCATTTAACATCCGTTTGGGAGTAACTCTGTTTCTGAAAGTTTCTCAACTCTTCCCTATAGTCTATTACAAAAATAATCCAGTGTATCTGACCTAGATGAACGTGCAATTTGTAAAGAAAATTGAATAAAAAAGCCGAAAAACGCAAAGGTATGCCTGCGAAATATCGGCAATAGTGAACCTTGGGCGAAATAACGATTCCTTAAGAGGGGATTTCGGATTCATTCCGGTTTGGAAGAATGTATGTTACTAGTGTAGACAGTTTCGTTGAGCAAACAATTAACATATCTCAGGCGCGCGTATTATAAAATTCAACGTTGACAGCTTGTCATCAACGAAAGGAGAATGTGCTGGCACATGGGATGCGTGATATTATCATTAATTATTTAAACGCGGTAAAATGTCGTCGGCCTTCTCTCTTTTTATTCACCCTCTGAAAATACCTCTAAATGACGGTTATGCATACAAAAACTGGCGAAGAGAAAAATTTCATTTACGACGTAAGTTGAATACGGGCAAAGGCAGAAAGAGTTTTAAGTTATCAAACAGCGATAGGAAGATGTTTTGAGCACACATCAGATGCAGTACGTAATTTCAGCGGAACCAGTTAAAATATTCCGAGAAATGCGATAAAGAAAATTTTGCGCAGGAAGTGTGGGGAAAACTTCCGTCGTACCGGAAGAGAAATGACGACAAATATTGGAAGGATAGGGCTAAACGAACAAATTAACATTATCACCGTCGGAACGGATAAGCTGCGAATATCTTCCAAACGAAATACAACATTAAGATTAAAAGACGCCTACACAAGCATACGCACACTGCATGTGGCGAGATGAATACTTATCTCGGTGCAAACGTATCGCGTTATTTTTTCCGCTTCTCGAGTAATCATATCGCGCTAAAGAAATTATATGTTTAAGGGCACACATTCGCTATATACATACATATACGGACCATATAGAAGCAACGTGCACAACTCTAAAAAGGTTGCATCATCTGACGGTGGGTAGGCCCAATAATCACACATTGTTGATTTCGAGAAGAAATCATTTATCAGCTAACGCGGCCAGTCAAATTTCGTATAGTAAGCCTTGATCTATTTAATGTCACCTCATCATTGTCGATGTTTTGCATCTCCTATTAATTAATAATGAGGGTTCTTGTAGAAGAAATAACGCGTAAGTTTTCGTATAGTGTACCGTAAACAAAAAAAAAGAAAAAAAGAAAAAATCACTCCTTCATTACATCTAACGGTGAAAATGTATTTTCGCGTTATCTTTCTAACGTTTATTATTCCCCATTGGTATTTAATTATATATATATATATATATATATATATATATGTATATATAGTGCATCTACTTTTTTTTACTAGTTGATAATGCATTTTCCCCATAAAATTGTGTTTCATATTTTATAATTACGGAACTAGTTCAAGTTCTGTGAAGTATTATTTAACAAGCCATATATGTAAGTAGTATTGCAAAGTTTGAGGGCGAAAAGTGAGATTAATTTTTAATATAATCACGGTTACGTTACAAAAACAATGTGAAGAGTATTTTTCTTCCTAATGTAACGCTCGCAACTGATATGTAAGATACAAGCGAAAAAATAAAAGTAAATATAAAGAGCATAAATAAAATCGTGGCGAGAAAGTGAGTGCGCGGAATACATAAAAACCAGTTACTGAGTTGGGCGCTCACCTTACATCGAAGGTAAGAGTGATGCGTGCGTCCGTAGATGAATAATCTCAGAAGCGCGAGCTGGAAGAAAAAACAGGCGCAAAATGGTATAGCCGATGAAGTTATAACTATGAGAAATTATTAGTTACTTCCGAGAGAGTCGATCAGAAATGAATCCGTCAGTTAACCATCGGATGCGGAATAACGAATGTCTAATTACCTTTTATCTGTTTGTTTTATTACGATATTTACTTAAATTAACGTGAACATAAAGTGTGTTACGGGGAAGCTATCATCGTAGTTCGATTTGTCGTAATTTTCTCCAATTATTATTTTCGAATTTTACTATTTCCATCATCGAAGTTAACTCATCATTCAACTCTAGACGGAGCATTATTTGTTTTTATTTGGTATTTCGTGTAATTTTACTGGTCGACAGATACAATAAGGTAAATTAAATTAAAATAATCCGTTAAAATAGCAACCGGATTCTATGATTTCATCTTAGTATAATATCAAATCAAATCAAGATAATAATTTTTTTTTCTTTTTAAATGTAAATTCCACAAATGCGCATGGCTGCGCGAGTAGTAGGATTATTATTATACAAATGAAAATGATACTACATTGATAGTAAATCCGGATACAATTACAAAACGCATAATAAAATAAAATTTATATACTAAAAACAATGCTGGAAAATAAAACATGAAAAACCGGTACAATACAATGCAATGCAATGGCCAAACAAATATTGACTAAAAATATTATGAGTACAATTTGAATATGAAACAAATACTAATATTATTTGGCCACTGCTTATAGAATTTAATTTTACCATATTCAGTATAATATTTACACACATATGTATTTCAAACATCGATAAGTCGTAAGTATCATATTACTATTTACACATACACTTCAAACTACAATAAATAAGATAAATGAATAAAGCTATCTATAAACGTGTACGTGCGTCCATATTTTAGTGTTGAGATATGAACTCTCATCTGCTTGTACAATTACTCTCACAATTATCGATATATACCTCAAATGTATGTTTGATTCAGACGGCTCAGCTGCATCTCACATGAGATTGGGCAATCGATCCTCACACGAATACTGTACGTAAACTACCTGTAACTCAACATAGCTGTAGTTCCCACACTCTAACAACATCTCACCCCCCCCCGCGCAGCCTGTGAGTCATACAGTATCAGCATCTACATGTAACATGCATACATACATACATACATCCATGCATTCATGCATACCAAGATGTATATTAACTTATAAAATGTGTTCTCGGGTGCACTTCAGGAAGGATAACTCCAGAAAATTAATAACAAGTACAATAATAATATAAGAATAATAAATAGAAATTATAACAGTAATAATAATATAAGAATAATGAATAGAAATTATAACAGTAATAATAATAATAATAATAATAATAATAATAATAATAATAATACTAGCGATAGTAATAATAATAATAATAATATGATTGAATTAGACAGTAAGGTGTTTTATGATGAAATCAGTTATAGTATTTACATTCATGAAAGTTAAGGGGAAGGAAAAAAAGTCAGTATAAGAAAAGTGAGAGAAGGCAGGAATCAGTGAGCGTCTTTGTCAGAAATGTGATCAATAAGGTTCTTTCTTCTGTATTTATAATTTCGTAATTGTTGTTTTATAGAAGATGGTAAAGAGTTTTAAACAATTTAGGACCCATGTATAGTGCTTGTGATACTTATTTAAACGAGGTATTCTGGCTCTTTCTCGATTTGAATGTCTAGTAATGCCCTGCTCCCAGCTGATGCCAAATCTTGGTTTATTTTTTAAAACAAATAAAAGAAGTTGCACTTCATACAGTTTTATTAGAGACAGTAATCTAGTTTGTGGTTTAGTAACCGGACACTTTTCACATAATACCAGGACACGTTTTTATAGCTAGATTACTTGTGTTAAGTAGTAATGAGAAGCATGACCCCAATGCATGATTCCGTAAGACAGTACTGGCTGATAGAGAGCTAAATATATATGATGCAGGTGATCAGAGTTAAAATGATGATTTAAGTGATAAAACACAAAGTTTAATTTCCTTAATTTACAGGCTAGATGCTGCAGATGTATGGACCACCAGTAGCTTGCAATCTAAAAATATTCCGAAATATTTAATATCATTCCCTCTTTCTATTATGTTGAATAATAATAATAATAATAATAATAATAATAATAATAATAATAATTCTGATCTAAGATATAAAAAATTAAATTAAATTAGTTTCATGTTTGCCGATTTCATGGTAGCATCTCTGAGACGGAAACGTAGACCTAGTTAGTCTCCCCTTCGGATCGATCTTAGAAATTAACGAAAACTGGAGGTTTCTTCCTTTTAGAATGTCATCGCTGGCCAGAAGAATTCTGCGTTAGTATAAATATAATCCAGCTCTTACCTCTGTTGTTTCTTGTTCTTTGCCTTATAAATTAAACTTTCTTTCTCTAGATGTTGATACGCATCCTTTCAAATTTAATAAGCATACTCAGTTTTAAATTTGATTAATGCTGACTTTTATTTCAATGTAGTGGTTAATAAACATAATCCTGACTTCATCTGCGAGACTTTACTGTTGCTTCGAAAGTACAAGTACTAAATGGTCCGGTCGGTTCATCTTTTATTATCTGGCCTGAATAAAAATTTAAGCTGCTTTCTCAAGTTTTAACGCATACGACAGAGTTGTTTGCTGTAAGTAAATACCCTGATTTAATATTTCAAGCCGATATTACGGATGGAAAGTATTTAATGGATACCGACAGACTATGTGGCCTTACTGCGTTGAAATTCAGTAACATTAATTAAAAAATGCCATCGCTTGCGATATTTAAAGGTTAAATAGCTTAATATAATAACCTTAGTGGATGGCGTTTGAATGCTTTGTCGTGTATCGAGCCACTCTCCAGTATCACTCGAATGAGAGAGAGGAGGATCTTGGAGAAAAGGAAACCGCCATTGATTCCATCTATGAACCTATGTCGTAATACTGAACGAGATAATAACTTTGTATGGGACATAAACGACTGCGTCATCAGTACAAACATTATTATTTTACAATCTACGTTTAAATTTGTTCCATGGTTCACTCCACTACTCTTGATATTCTTATCAAACTTGTTTTTTTTCAAATTTTGACTCGTTAACTATTTACCGTTTAGTTGTTTTTTTTACTACTCTAATATAAATACACGATTAGACAAGAAGAAAAGAAAAAAAGAACCGTTTCCGCTAAATTAGACTCTTTTTTAGTAGACGGGATAAATACGCAAAAGACATTTATGACCCTGACGAATACATTATACGGCAAAATAAATCATTCGACTACAAATCCGTATGTTCATACGCAAAAACCACAAAGGCAATTTTACCCATTACCATAGATTAAATTAACACTTGATCGCAGAATAATTTTGTCGGTAGTCTTGATAACTTGCCTTGTAATCTTATTATTTACTCTGTCGATTTCAGTGCTCTGAATGTATTATGAGATGACGCTCGTTAAGATCTCAGTTACTATCTAAATTTTAAACTTAACAAATATACAATATCGCAAATTTTTAATTGGTAAAATTTAAAGTAACTAAAACGTTTTCGTTATTAATTAAATTCATCGAATAGTTATTTTGTGCCGCATATTCTACACATCATCTAACCTTTAGCTGGAATTTTCCTTTTAATAATCTTATCAGAAATTTTCCAGCTGGAAACCGCACAAACAAACGCGGTGTTAAACAAATTTTTTCCAAAAAAGCGCGAAAATGAAAAAAAGAAGAAAAAAACCAACTACCATTCGTATCATTTTAGCAAATGACGCTGAAATTTTCCCACACGAAGAATTCGAATTAATCATCCAGCTACAAATCGGCAAAATTGAAGGCAGCAATGAACGATTTAGTCCATGACGTAGATTTCTGTAATACTTCAGTGCTTATAAATCGGTTTCGCATAATATTTCGCAAAGATCACATTTGGCGAAGAATGACGCGCAGTTTGTTCAGCTTTTTCCGACTATGCCATATTTTCGACAAAAATCCTAAGCATTCGAGATAATTTTCTTCGAAATACTTTAATTTTAATTTGCCAATCTGAAGAGTAATTATTTTTCTTCGTCGTTCTGTATCGATTAAGTTCAGTCTCTTTAGATGTCCTAATTTCCGCATCGTACGGAGCTTAAATCAACTAACATTCTCTAATCGAACGATTTCGTAATTATTGACTATGTCTTGGCTCCTTTTATTCCCCATTATGACACATCCGACTACGACCTATTGCTTAAATTTAATCGTTTTTTTGTTCTGTTTGTTTTTAACAGTGATTTAATTTTCCGTTCAGCGTTGTCCTCGCCAATGCCAGAGGACTCGGACCTACCATCCTCGATGATACATATTTTTCTAAAAAAGTGCGAGAACCAATGGAAAACAGAATGGGCAGCTACGACAACGTTCTGAAAAAACATTAAGCCCACAGTCGAACCATGGTGGCCACCGGAGGAAATATCCCGACATGATTTTAAAAGTCTTAGCCGGCTGCGAATCGGCCACGTCACTATGTCCCACGGTCATATAATTAGCAAATCTTCGCCCCCCACTATATGCTTCTTCCGAGGGCCAGGCTGGTATACCGACAGTTCTACACATTCTTCTCACGTGGCCAAAGTTCGCCACGTTCAGGACGCAACATAGCCTACCCAATAACATACAGGATTGTCTGGAAAACACTACAACTAACGTCACATTCGTCAGAACGAGTGGTTTGACCGAACACATATAAGGTACCTCCATATATGTGCTGTAATAACCTTAGTAGTTACAAACGGCCCATGTAGAAAAGGTGAGGAGGAGAATTAAAAAAAAAAAATTCATTTATACATACATAGATTGCGAAACGAATAGCAAAAAATTACGGTGTATATATGCGAAAAAAAAAGTTACACTGTAGTTTTCATACGTCATCGCGAGGTGTCTGTAGTGATTCGCGATTCCTTCGATTGTTACGCGTTTGGGTTACGGAAATGATTATTTCTCGATTAGTAATGGAAAAACGGCGAAATATTTAAAATATAATCTTCATTTATCGTGTTGTTTAGCTGTTTAAAGAAACTGACAAAAAATAAATTCCTTTCCATATATTAGACTTCTCGCATTCTTGCTTGAGAGTTTGCCTAATTATAATGTACATTTATATTACCTCGTTTCAACTCAATTTTAGGGGCTTGAGGTGCTACAAGGGTCCATAAGAGGACTTAGGGTAGTGGAATATAAATATTGTATCATAGACAGTTCCATTTTCAATTACACTACGTTTTTGCCAATTTTGACCATGACCCTCCCGAAATTTCTTTTCCCACCAAATTACATGTCATTTAGGGGTCTAAAGTACATCTAAAAATGCCAGTTTCATCTTTGTCTCATGTATTTTCATTGATAAAAAACATGAACAAGTGGTTAGAAAGTGTCATTTGGAAAATATGATGAGAGGGGGTTATTAATTTTTTCCTAGATTCCTCTCCGGCGTGTCTACAACATATTGAAAAATTAAGAAAACCGGTCAACATGCGCACGAGAAAAAAAATTAACCGTATTTTAGCAAAAAGGGAATTTCTCAAGTGAGGGATATGAAACTTCTGGTCCCGAATGTTCCTTTTTGGTGCCCACTTAGCATTCAAATATCAACCCGATAGCTCTCCAAGGCAAATTTACCATTCTTAAGCGTGTCCTTTTTATCCGGCAATGAAGAATACTGCTCTTTCATGCACCTTATTTAATTTATTCAAAAAGCTTACTTGAATTTCGGCTAAATGAATCCTTCATTTCATAGAGTCCAAAAGATCATCTGTTTTGGCCGTTTCATGATATTCGACTGGTGGAATGTGTAGATCATAGACTGTTAAAATTTATAAATGTAAAATAAATAAATTCCCCTTGATAAAAAACAAAAATAAATATAAATTTAATAAATTAAATTAAATATCTCAATTTAAAGAAAGCTGATGATGGGCAAAATATTTCTAAAGTAAGTTATTTTAATTTATTAAGAAAATTACTTTATATTTGTTTTTATTTATTATTAAAGAATTTATTTATTTTATATGTACTATATAAATAGGTTACAAGAAATACGGCAGAATTATAGCGGTATAGCATCTATTTATTTTCTAAAAATGAGAGAAGGATTTCTAACAAATACTTCTAATGTACAATTTATGTCCAAGCGTGTTCTTCTTAACGGTTTTTAAGACTGAGCAAATATTAAAGTTAATCTATTGTATTAGAGATTTATATTAAAAGTTTTTTTTCCCCCTTCTTTAAATTGAATGTGCTGTGTATAACTACGAGGGTGGTTCAAATATAAACCGGAATTTTTAAATAAACGCGCGAAAAATTTATTGTGGAAAAAGTGGTTGCACTGGCAGTTAGACCGGTTTGTTATGTAGAGCAATTAGAACCGCGTAACGTCACTTTGTAGTGTAGTTAGAGCCATGAGTGAAAAAGAAGTACCAGTGTCTGTTGCGCAACGCATCATTATTCGTTTACGTAGTCAAAGACGACGTAAAATCCGTGGAAATTTACCGAAAATTACGCGAACAGTTCGGCGATGAGTGTCTCTCCAAAACTCAAGTGTACGAGTGGTGTTCCGCGTTTCGAAAAGGACGTGAAGTGGTGTCAAACATAGCACATGCGCGGCGCCCAAAAACCAGCATTACAGATGAACACGTCAAAGCCATCGAACAACTCATTTTGGCTGACCGACGCGTCAGTGTACGCGATATGACCGACGAATTGGGCATCAGCATAGGTAGTACTGAGACAATAATTCATGATCGGCTAGGTTATCGCAAAATTGCAGCCAGATGGGTGCCAAGACTTCTGAATTTTGAACAGAAATTCACTCGTTGGGAAGTTTGTACGCGTCTCCTGCAGCGGTATGAAGAGGAAGGAGAGAATTTATTGCGGCGAATATTCACCACGGACGAAATTTGGGTACACTACTATACGCCGGAGAGTAAACGCTCGTCTATGGAGTGGCGGAAGAAAAAAGAGGGAGCGCCAGTCAAAGCGAAGGTTACACAGTCAGCTGGGAAGGTGTTGTGTACCGTGGTGTTTTGGGACATGAAGGGAGTGATCGCAGTCGATTTCCTAACTGAACAACGTACTGTGACGGCGCAGTATTACTACAGTAACCTCCTAAAAAACACAGTCAAACTGGCCTATCGAACAAAAAGGCGCGAAATTCCGATCCGTAGTGCGATACTGCTTCAAGACAACGCCAGGCCACATACCGCTCGGCTCACGATGGAGACATTGGCCGAATTGGGCTGGGAAACACTTGAACATCCTCCTTACAGTCCAGATTTGTCGCCTTGTGATTATTATTTGTTTGGCCCGTTGAAAGAAGCACTTGGTGGACAACGTTTCGACAGCAACGATGAGGTGGAATCGTTCGTGCGCAAATGGCTATGTGACAAGCCGCGAGATTTTTACGAAAAAGGAATAAAAAAATTGCCGGAGAGGTGGAAAAAGTGCGTAGCGTGCGAGGGGGGTTATCTCGAAAAATTGTAAAAAATATGAGCACTGTAAGTATAAAATAAAAATTTTTATGACGAAATTCCGGTTTATATTTGAACCACCCTCGTACTATGGTCATTAGAGCACACACAGGGCAGAGGCTATCATTTAAATATGCTCACTTAAGCCGCTCACTCTAACGAAGGGCATAATCCTGGTGATGGAAATTGCCTCCTTTGAGAAGATCTGCTCTATGTTTCTCAGTAGGCCAAGTTGTTTTCGTAATACAGTAAACTTTTCGGCAGTTAAGCAGTATGTGAGAAACTGCCGGAACGCTTGTCCGGCCGCACAAGGGTCACACAGCCGGAGGCGGTGTTTTGTCGATTATGTGTTCGTGGGAGATAGCGATGTGGCCGATTCGCACTTGGCTGAGGATCTTAAAATCGTATCGGCGGGATGTTCCTTTCGGTGGCCATCATGATTCCATTGTGGGCTTAATGATTTTTAAGAATGTTGTTGTAGTAGCTGCTCATTCAGTTTTTATCACTTTTCGCACGCCTTCAAGAATATACATACCATCGGTAGCTGCGCATCCTCTGACACTGGCGAGAGCAAGGCAGAACTTGCTGCTTTGTCGACCCTCTCATTACCAGACACTCCAATGTATCTCTAGGAACTCACAGCTGCGATAAGTGACTGGCCATTAAACACAATGGGTGCAAGTAATGGTATATTTTTAGTATCAGCGGGTTGTCCTATTTTTGGCCCTTAATCATGTTTAAAGACTGTAGGGAATTAGTAATCAAGAGGAAATCACTGGCTCTGGTGTGAGTTGTAAAGATGTGTAGAAGCAGTGTGCAATTGCATATAGTTCTACATGCAATGCGGAACAGGCATCATTGAGTCTGGCTTCGTATAGGATGTCGTAACCTTTGTATGTGTAGGCTGCGGGCAGTGGACCTGCCTCGCCAACTGCTTTAGCTCCATCGGTGTAATAAATTAGGAGGTCCGGATATTTATTAATTTCCCTAACTGCCATTTCCACTGTATGCTTAGATTTTGTTTCAGCGATAGATCAATATTTATCTGGTAAGTGATCCAAGGAAGAATAATGTAATTGGAGCTGGGTGCTGACCTTTGTATAGACGTGATTCCACATCTTCGCAGGTCAGTCAGTAATTCTGGTAATGGGTCGCCACAGAAGTTTGGTTCAAGAGGATAATGTTTCAACCTTAGGGGGAAGTTTTATGTGTGGCTGAAGTGGTAGTACATAAAATATGTTCGAAAGTAGGAAAGCGGGAAGCAACCGGATAGAGCGTACATGCTGGAAGCTGGAAAGGTTCGATGCATCCCCAAAACGGTTCACAATGCGGAGCGATGAACAAGATCAAGGGGTTTCAATAGAGATTTTCTGGCTGAGGAGTACACCTGGCACCCGTAGTGAATTTTCGGTAAGATCAGCGATCTGTAGATATTAAAGAGGAATTTAGGATTGATATTACATCTGGAGCTAGCCAGATATTTCGAAATGACGATAGAATTGGTGCAACTATGTTTTAGGTTGGCAATATGAGGCTTCCAAGTAAGTCTAAAATCAAAGATTAACCGAAGGATGATTTTTTTTTTTTCTTTTGGCCCGGCAACCTGAGGAATTTGACAGTAACTTTCTGGGGAAGGGGAAGGTTGTTTAAATTTAGGGACACACTGGGAGAGGAACGACGCCCGCTGCACAAATCAAAATATATTGCCCCTCGCCTAGTAACAGCCCATCTCCACCTTATCTCTCGAACATAATCTTCAATAATCTCACGTCCTTATGGAAAACCCATTGGTCCTCGTGTCAGACTTTCTCGAGGTTAATTAAACCCTCAAATGGTGGCCAGAAAAAAGCATTTCCCGCAGAGATTTCTGTGCACTTAGCCGCTTGCGCATAGGCCATACGGCCATGTCGCATAATTTTATTTTGCAAAGAAGCCCCTCTCCTATGAATTGTCCTTTCTGTGGCCAAGATGTTGCTCCCTCAACTCCTCACATACTATGCGACTGTCCAGCATTATTACCTCACCGGCCCCCTTCAATTAATAACAAAACAGTCACCAACATTCTTGAGAATTCCCCCGATGCAAAGCAGATATCTATAAAAACAAACTGCGCATCTTCGTACTGTAATAGCCACAGCAGTTAAACACGGTACAGGATGTTGCTTTCAGACCAACTTTGTATTTTATCGATAGTTTTCTGAATAAAAAAAAAGTTTGACGATAAGGAGATGTTAACATCATCGATAAACAGTCGGGCGGGTATGGTCGGGGTTAAAACTCATAAATATAGTAAAATAATGTAAAAAATAAAAATTGAGATAAAGCCCTCTAGAAGTTATTCACAATGCCTGTTTTTTAAAAATTCGCGAACCCTGACTTATTCTGTTATTTTTTCTCGTCGTTTTTAAATTCCCTTCCGATTTTTTTTTCAGCTCCATTTTCTTTTTTTCTTTTTTTGGGCTTGTCAACCGGGAACCTTTACCCAGAAACAATTAGAATGGGAAGGAATCACTTATATCTTGATGCGGTCAGATATTGTTAGGAGAAAGGAACAAATAATAGGAACTATCTGTGGAGAGCGAAGAGATAAAACATAAGAGGCGCAATATGGAGTAGGAAGACCAAGTCTCAGAAAACTGAAGTAGAAAGCTGAGCTCTCAGCAGAATGAGATGAACACTCAAAGAACACATGGTCCGTATCGCAAACATGCTCTTCGTTTGAGTGAACAGGACAATATGGAGAGGCAACCAACGAAAAACGAAAACGGGAAGAAGGCCGCAGAGAATGGTTAAAGCGCAAACGAATAACGAAGACAACAA
The DNA here is from genome assembly GCA_039619475.1 of Icerya purchasi. NCBI lineage: Eukaryota > Metazoa > Arthropoda > Insecta > Hemiptera > Monophlebidae > Icerya > Icerya purchasi. The sequence continues at coordinate 418,455,575 of CM077116.1, forward strand.
CAGAACGACAAAGTGAAGGAAACGAAGAGAACCAAGGATTAGCAGGAGGACTAGGTTAGACATACAGATAGAAAGAACGATTGTTAGAGAAAGAGGAAACGTACATATCCGACCAAAACCTAAAATGAAAACCTTTGCACAGCGGAAGGAGATTGGACGAAGGGACTTTTTTAAAGAAGAAGTGAGAATAGGCAGTAACCTGAGCCAAAGGAGTCCGCCGCTAATTCCATTTTTGATATGTTATAACTTTAATTCGTTATTTCTAAAATTTCCTCGTCATCTTCGATATAACCGTAATTTTAAAATTTCTTCGCACTATTTTCCATATATTGCACACGAAATTTTAGTTCGCTCATTTTGCTAATGTTCACAGTGTATAATGAATACCAGCAAAAATGAACGAACTAAAATTTCGGCTAAAAATGAACTAATGTAAATAGGCGTTTACCAAAAAAAAAAAAAAAAAAAATGTAAAATAGGACTAATGTGACACCATAAACTTAATTTCAAGCGGTTTTGTTAATCAGTTTAATTATACCGGTTAATAAAACTCCTTTCAATTTATTTTTTGATGTACACTACGTTATACTATTAATAAATATACGTAGAAAAAAAGTAATATCGACAAAAACGGGTCAGTTTTCAATATCGCCTAATTTTCTTTGTTCTGATGCTAGACTAAACATATTTTAATCTGCGAAGGAAAATGGTTATACCAGTATTTGTTGCGAAATTCGGAGATGCATCTGCATTTTAATTTGTCCCGCCGACTTCCGGGGCCAAATTAGTTGATATTACTAATAGTTTGTAGTGTCGAGCGAGGCACGGAGTATTTTGAAATTGATAGGGCACGTTGAGAAGAGGCTAAGAAGAAAATTAATTAACGGAGAAGAGAGGTGAAAAAAGTTGTTTTAATTAGTTCGTTTAATATTTATCTGCTTCGAAGAACGAACCATGGTAAACGAAAGAAAATAGCGCGCAGTCGAGTCGGTGAACGCTTATCTCTCATTAAGACTAATGTCGGTGAAGAACGTGCCCAGATTACGTATAGACACATAATGCAGATGGCTGGCGGCGCTTCATTTGGAACGAACGACTTTACGACTTTGTGATGAACTGAAGACGAAACTAGCCAGAACGAAAACGTAATAAATAGCCCGGCGAATAAAAAAAGCATTTATTTTCCAAACGTGATGACATTTATATGTTTTTTAAGATTTTCAAAAAAATAACGTCACCGTTTGCTTTTTAAAACAGCTCTCTACGCTACACCCCTATCCCTCCATTTAAAACGATAACTTCGCTTTTTATTTAATTGTACAAATGCGAAAAATGACAAGAAAAATGGAAACATGAGAAATGCATTTTTACCCTTTTTTTCCCTTTTTTTTCCTTTTTTTTGATTCTATTGTCTGCTATTGCAGCAGCAATGTCCTATTTTGTTTCGTTTGTTTCAGTTTGACTATCGACCCTCACTTTATTTGTTTTTAATTTTTATTCCGGCTTTATTTCGTATCGTCGGAATTCGAATTTATTTTTAACTTACACGCGAGTAAAGTTTACTTTCTGCGCCGGGTAAATTATTATTATTTTAAGAAAAATGCGTAAGACTGATCAAACACCGGTAGTTCGTTCGTTCGTTTCTAGTTCAGGCAATATCATCATCATCATCATCATCAGTATCATCAGTATTTCAGCCCGTAACCTGATTGTCCCCGTGCACCAACCGCTTACACGAAAACGTTGGTATTCCGCTTTTCTCTCGTTGAACGGGGGGCTCCGTGACAGCTCATTCTCGTTATGTCGATTGATTTTTTTACACAAGCACGGTTCAGTTTTCAACACTGTCCAATTTGATCTTCGTTCCGAGATGTCAGACTAAATATATTTTAATCTGCGAAGACAAGTGGTTCGAATTAGTATATGTTGCGAAATTCGGCGATGCCTCTGCATTTTAATTTGTTCCGTCAATTTGCAGGGCCAAATTAGTTGATATTACTAATAGTTTGTAGTGCTAAGCGAGGTACGGAGTATTTTGACATTGATGAGGAACGTTGAGAACGGGCTAAGAAGAAAATTAATTAACGGAGAAGAGAGATGGAAAAGTATTTTTTAATTAGTTCGTTTAATATTTATGTTTACAGGGGATTTGTACGGCAGTTGTCTACACTGATACTGAAATAATTTAAGTATAAATTATTCACTATTTAAGATTACTTGCAGGTTACTGTAAATAATTTTATAACCGCTGGGTGCTTTCACCGAGGGGAGTAAATTCAGCAGAAAATCATGCGGGGGACAATGGAAAACCGCCGCATTAAACTTCCCTGGATGCAATTATGATTATAAATAGTACGGATATATAGCGAACGTGAAAGTGATCTCATTTACGCCAGATCCGGCAACGAGATAAAACGTGCTCTTCAGGTAGTCAACGCGCAAATCCATCACGAATAGAGAAGTAATGTTTAATTTAGCATCAAGAGTGAAGGAGTCAAATTTCAAAAATTATAACCGTTGATACATGGAACGTCAATAATTCGTTTGAGGCGGGCAAAATTCAAAATTTAATTATTGAAATGCGGAGGATTTGAATCGGCATAATGAACATAAATGAAATGAGGCAGCTTAGAGCAGCGGTAAGTGCACAATAAATACTATGTAAGTAACAGCGATAAAGAACGCACTCGAATGATAAACTAGATGAATTTTAAAAAAATCATAATAATGAGAATAGCGAAAAACATCCAAAAATATGCACAAAAGCCAACGATTAGATAAAACATGGAAATTTTTGAAGGAAACGGTGGAAGTAAAACTGCGCAACAACCAAAACGGGAGAAATGGAAGGAAAAATCACGGATAACGAAGGAAATACCTGGCCTAACAGAGGAAAGAAGAAAAAAACAAACTGAAGCAGCGGTCTAAATTTAAATATTCACGCTTAAAAATCGCAATTAGATGGAAATGCAAAAAGGTCAAGGAAACATGGATGGAAGAGAGACTTAAAGAACTAATGGAACCACGGAGAAAAAATTTTAATTTCCATATATATATATATATATATATATATATATCGTCGCGATAGCCTAGTTGCTAGAGCGCTTGACTTCCGATATGGAGGTCACGAGTTCGATCCCGAGCGAAGACGAACTTATTACAAGAATTAAATAAATAAACAATCGCTAATAATCACGTGGAAGGCAGCGGCAACCCACCACGTACACCATCATATGCGCGCTAGGTCAGTACACAGCAGGCACACACGGGCTGCATTTGTAGCGCGATAACAAGCGGCTATAATCAGTTCCGAGTGTAATCTTGCGCGTGTACACCTGCGTTGCATATAATAATAATTGTCAAGAACGCTACCTATTCTCGACGCTCGTAATCGAGCTAACGAACGAAGATATATATATATATATATATAAAGGTAAAAGAAATACCAGGACGATATAGAACAAGAATGCATCCATACTGACTATTACTAGCGTCCAAATGTTAACAAAACCGACTGAAGTAAATTCAGAATGGATGCAGCGTATACATGAACTTTTCAGTTATCAGGTTTCTTGAAAGATAAACGAAGTAATAAAACAGATAGACCAATTTTAAAGTCAAAAGTAACGTGGCCTACTAAGAAAATGAGAAATGGATAAACACCCGGGCTCGATGGTGTATATATGCCAAGATCACAAACAGATTGATGAGGAAGACATGGATATACCAGTTGATTTTTTGATATGAAACATCTATTGGGGCGCCTGGGGAGTAAAATCGATCCGTACTATATACTTCGTTGCTTTTCTTCTTCACCGCCGCTCTTTCTTACATGCACATTAACATAAGCAACTCTTATGCGATCTCTTCCTCTCTACACGTACCGCATCTCTCTTTTTTGCCGCCATCGCATCTTTCTTACTGTACTTTCTTTTAATTTAATTCGGGCTTTTATTTTTATACAAATTTTAAATTAATAAAATTCTACTTTATTTTCGCAGTACACAAACAACGCAAGAGATGTGTAGGTGATATCATAATTGAAACTCACAATGACCAAAATATATCTAATATAAGACATTTTATTAACAGAACTCGTATGTTTTATTTATTCTACTTCATATTTATTTATTAGATTTTTTTTTAAATTATAGATTCTTTGATTAACCATCTATTATGATGTTTCACATCTGTCGGACGTCCCGTGACGGCCTTCTTTTTTTTCATTTAAAGTATGAAACAAGCAAAATACCGTCTGACTGGCTCCATTCTAATTTTTTAACTATTCCAGAAAAAACATAAATACTCGAAACTGTGAAGACTGCAGACTCATAAGTTCATCAAGTTATAAAATATTTTTGGAAAATAAAATACACACGGGATAATTTGCAACAAAGAAATAAAGACATTTCTAACGTACCGTCAGTTTTTGAAATCGGTTGAATACTAGAAAGTCAGAGATACATAAAACAAAAAACAAAGATTTCTTTGTATAATTTCTTGATGTATCACAAAGCATTTGACTCAGCAAGACACTAGCAATTAATAAACAATAACTAATATATGTTACATTTATCCTAGAGGGGCAAATTTACCAATTGATATTACAGATGATTCAATTTTAATTATATTTTAAACGAACAAAAAGTTGGTGTGTGGAAAACGGAAATAATGAAATGGCTGAAAGAATGGTGCAAAAATTAAAAACCAAGCCACGTCCCGAATTTTTCCATTTTACGTTGCTCATTTATGTATTCTTTGTTTATTTATTTTCTTTTTTGTTTTTTTTTCTTCGTATTTCCTTTTTCTTTTTTCGTTACTGTTTTGCTCGTACCTTTAAAAAAAGATCATGTATGTGGCTTTGAATACATAAGCTACCTTCATACATTTGTGTATAGATGATACAGTGAGCGTACACCCTATTCCCTAGATTTTACTCCCTCGGATTATTTTCTTTCTCCAAACTTGAAAAAATGGAGTTCGGTGATCAAAGATTTGCTAACAATGAAGGAGTGAAGTCGGCAGTTGATGGCTATGTTGAGGTAATCGACGGTTCTTATTATGAACAGGATATCGAATCTATTGAATATCGCTAGGAAAAGTGTATCGAGCTAAAAGGAGACTACGTTGAGAAATAAAGGTATTTTTTCCAAATTTTTTGTGTTCTCTTTATTAGATCAGGTATTTCTGGGACTGCTCTTGTACGCGCATGTTTTTATACATATATTTACTTAGACAGATATTAAGTTATCCATTTTTGATTTGTATAATAAGCATGAATAGTTTGTTATTTTTGTTATTTGAATAAACGATAATAAGAGTGTCGGTCACTCCCACAACGAGCATACTTACCCTGTGAGACCCACAATTTCTTTTTTAAAAAAACGAAAAAAGGGATAAAGGAGAACGACATAAATGCGGTTTATTCTGAATCCTTTTCAATATCTTCACAGAGAACTGTCCGGGGAAAACTGTAGGCAAGATCAAGAATGTAAGATGAATGGCATTTTTGATAAATAATCTGAAATATGCGAATGATATGGCAGTAATAGCAGAAAATGTAATTACAAAGGCTTCTAGACAAAACAGTATGCAAAGAAAATAAATACTTAGAAAACAAAAATCGTGATACTGGCCAAAAAGAATGACCTATAGCCAACAATAAAAATATATGGAAAGGTCATTGAAAGAGTACGCAAATGTATATGTATATCTCGGATATTACAGAACGGAAAACTCAGATTCAGATATGGAAATTAAAGCAAGAATGGAGCAAGCGAAATCAGTATTTTTGAAGAAAATGAGATCCTTTTTCAGAAGTGAAAGCCTCAGTCAACAAACAATAAAGCGGTGAAGTGTTATGGATATTCCGTATTGTTATTCGGATCGGAAGCATGGACGCCAAAGACGGCAACGATGAACCGACTACAGACCCTTAAAATGTGTATTTTCAGGATCCTGAAAATAGCACATGATAATCATATACCTAACACTATTATTATTATTATACTGTTGACTTCTGTATAAATTACAGGTTGCCACTGATATATTATTACATCTATTTATTGGATAATTAAATAATTAATAATTATTTAATTAGGTATTCATCATCCTCAGTCTGCGCCGTCCTCTTGGAGCCTTGCCAACACGCACTTCCTAAAATTAGTGGGTCTGAACCAAGATTGCTTACAGTTATAGAAAAGAGGAAAACAACCTATACTTAGGGGATATGCCATGCGCAACGGGGAACACAAGACAATGCAGATAATACTAGAAGGGAAAATAGAAGGCCAACAATCTAGAGGAAGAAGGCGAATATCCTGCTTAAAAAACATTCGGCAATAGGGAAATCAACATGTGAATTGATACGAGCTATTATGGACAGAAGCAAACATTGGAAAATTATAGCTAACCTTTGTCGACAGAAAGACCACTGAAAGAAGAAGGAGAAATTTGAAATTTTTTACAATTTAAAGTTACTTGTAGTTGCAGCCAATTTAAAACTGCCATGTCATAGGTTGTTGATTAATTCTTTTTTTAATGATAATTTCACAAGTAATTTTAAATTTTGTAATACAAGTAAAAATTTCCCTGAATTATTTTAAATTTTGTAATACAATTAAAAATTTCCCTGAATAATTTTAAATTTTGTAATACAATTAAAAATTTCCCTGAATAATTTTAAATTTTGTAATACACATTAAAATTTCTCTAAATAATTTCAAATTGTAAAATTAAAAATTATCCGGGATTTAATCACAGTATTCTGGAAAAACACAATCTAAGAGGAAAGTCGTGTAATATTAAAACTCAAAACTTACTCAAACTTTAAACTGGCATTAAGCAAGGAAACCGATGATAAAGAACTAGCATATTGTCGCACCTTTCGCGTAGAAATACATTGTGACATGTCTTTCGGATGGTGCGTAAAGTGTGATGCGACTATTTCGTTTTAGTAAAAACATGAACTCGAACTGTTGATCATAAATTGATTATAATAATTACACTATGGTGTAAATAAAACAGTAATTCGTAACACATGGAAATCGTAGTAAATGTTTCAAAAATGAAGAAAACCCTTCTACTTCGTAAATTTGACTAAAAAATTTTAAAACAAAATCGTTTTAAAAAATTTTAAAAAAGGCAATAAACATAACGAAAATAATTTTTACAGGTAGTCCATCTAATCCGGATATTTTGAAAGAATGAGATAAATCGATATATGAAGTGCAGACCTGCAAAAATTATTTTCGTTATTTTTAATGCATTAGTAAATGAAAACCTTTCTTTAAATTTTTCAAAATGATTTTATTGTAAAATTTTTATTTGCGGAGTAGAAAGGTTTTCTTTACTTTTTAAATATTTTCTATAATTTTCATACGTTACAGATTACCTATTTTTCTTTATTTACAAAGCGCTACCGAACATCTTCTGCAGGTATGTAGAAGTACCAATTTCAGTTAAAATTCGCCTGGTCGTTTTCAAGATATTAGCGTTCCAATATTTGCAAGAATACAAGAATGCAAACACGAAGGTTAGGTTAAATAAAAACCATGTAACAAAAAAGGTATTAAAGATGAATTATTTCTACGATCGGCAAACATTATTATTACTCAGTTTATTTCAATTTCCCTGATCCAATGTTTTTCTCGACAAAGGTAAAAATTGTTTTGTTTTGTTTTTTTTTTTTTTTTTGTTTTCGAAACTATTCAGCAATCTGTAAACAATAAAAAGGAGAAGGATATGAAAGAGGATTAAATTTTAACATATGTGGAAATGGAAGAAACAAAGTTGGCTAAGTTAAGAACAATGTACAATAAGAGAGAGGTAAAAGAATGTAGACGGCACCGAGATTGAAAAGCCGAGTATAAAGTTCAAAAAGACCATGAGAACCGTATAGGATCAAGGCAGGGAACAAAGAAAAATAGTACAATAAAATATATAAAATGAGAAAATGAAAGCGGCTGTGATGGAACGAATTATGAGGAAATATCGGAATGAAAGAAAACAAGAATATTTGAACGGGAGAAGCGCTGTAGAAAAAGCGCGAAGAGATTGGAAAAGGTACTTGAAAACGTATAGAGAAATTAATGTATTGTTAGAGGGAAATTTCGTACGGGGTCAAGTTAGAGTGAGCTGAAGAATCGATCAAGTTATATGCCGGGATTACTAAAATTCGTATAAAATGAGTTAAGGACGGATGAGTGATAAGAGAGATGAAGCCGGAAGAGTTTAGGCAATAGAAAAGAAAGACTCATTGAACACTGTTTCAATTGAAGGAAATAAGAAATTTGTTATCGCTACGGGAAATGAAACGAAGAGGATGACACAAAGGATCGTGTAAGATAAGGGATGACGTTTGCAACAAGGAAGGACCGGGAATGCAAACACTGATGCTTTCGTAACTAGCCCATCGGTGGTAATTCTCATTATATCGAATCGTGCTCATCAATCATGTCTAAAGTAATACTATTATAAAGTTTGTCTCCGTACAATACTTTAGAAGATTTTTCGGGCAGCTGTGCTCAGTTGGCTTAGCCTAAAAAATAAAAAATAAATCAGTAAAAGAAAAAGAAATACATTATAAAACTAGGAGAAATGGTATATTTCGAATAAAAATATTTTTGTATTCTTCGGAATAATTTTTTTGTTATCATCTACTGAGCGATTGCTATTTTTATATAACGAGATATAATATTTTTACATTAAATAAATGAGAAGTAAACAAATTTATTTATTTTTTTTGAAGGTGAGAGGTTTTTTTACACTTATAACACTCAACAAGACGGATTGCAGTGCCATCTCTGCTAGTACGCAAAAGAGGTTATAATATTTTCTAGATTAGTATATTTGTCCTATAATTATTGTTTGACTATTCAGTTGATTGTTCAGTTTATATCTTTACACACCGAACCCATTGTTCTATGATCAGATTGGACCAGGTTAGTAGAAATTTTATGTTTTTTTCAACGTCACTCCGTACTGGCTATTGAGACAAAACCTAAAAATCGGTTACATCATGTTAAAATGCTGTCTTTATCATTTTAATCGCGAAGATAGCAAGGCAATTTTTTGTTCAATTAGCTCAACGTCAAATTAAAGTGTTAATTGAATAGAGAGGTTAATTGCCCATAAAAAAACTCAACATATTATAAGCGTGATAATTGATTTTATGCGTTATAAATTTATAATAAAAACGGTTTTAATTTAAAAAAGAAACATAACGAAGCATTTTATTCTTTATCAATCTATTTATTAAATTTTTTGTTCAATTATTTATTTTTCTTACAACTTCCTTTTCCTATCAGGCATTGTGAACATTGCTAGGCAACTGTGGTCATATTGTAAGATGGGAATTTTTCAATTTTTTAATTTGTATTTTTCATTTTTTTTTTTTTGTTTTTTTTTCTTCCCTGAAAGAAAAATCTTATTTCTGTTTGTTAAGTTTCATCAGGCATGTGGGCACTGCTCTGCAGTGGCGGCCATATTGTAGAATGATGACCAATTTTAATTTCTTCTTTGTTGTTTTTTTTCGGTTAATTTCATTGCGCATTGTGGGCACTGCTTTGCAGTTGCAGCCATATTGTAGAATGAAATGTCCCTCTCTGCTTTTTATTCCTTTTGTCTATTACTATTAATTTTCCATATCTATTCATAGTCTAGCTTGCTGGCCAAATGAACTGTATTTGTTCAGGCCAATAAAAAAAAAAAAAGTTCACTTATCTTGAATAATTTTTAGTTGTATTTTTAAAGATTGTTTTCGAAATAAATATTACACATATATAATAATGACTGCGTCATATTTACGATGAGGCTAATAAGAAATTCTGTTACGTTTTTGCATTATTTAGAAATCATATAAGCTTTTTTTTCGTTATAAAGTTACATAACGAAAGTGCGATATGGAAGTTGAAACAGAAATTCCTACGCAAATCGTCAATTAAATTTATCGCATATTGGAATTTTCTTTTTCTTTTACCTTCGAAAAGAACGCTATAATTTTTCAACAACAAACATACCCGACTTTTCTATAAGAGTTATAGGCGACTATCATCTTTTGAGCATTCAAGAAGTGTCCCTAAGCAAGACAGGAAGGTCCAAATTTATTGATGGCAACGTCGTTCATGCAACAAAAGCAAACAAAAGTTGTAATGGCAGTTGCTGCGTGAGCAAGTAAATTACTTTTTTGTTCAGAATGACGTAGTCAACTGAAATTTACTCTTGTACAAGTATTATAGAATTACTATTATCTAGGACCCAGCTGTTCCCACGGCAAGGTCCGAAGAATCAAATTTATACACACATATCTGGTAAAATGAAAAAGTCAACGCCTCGTATTGGTAAATTGACTGTGACGTATCGAATGGAAATATTTTTTTCGGTTTCCGCCTTCCATCGAAAGCATTCTGATCAGAAGTTAATATTTAAAAATAAAATGGGATTTTTTTTTTCTTCTACAGATTCCATCTTTACCGTGAAAAATGAAAAATTTGCGCTGAACATTTTTCTTGAAACTTTCATTTTCGACTTTAAAATGTCCTTCGAAGTCTAACTAGACCTAAAAACTCGGAATCATATTGAATATCCAAAATGTATTATCAGTTTTATACAGTGGTTGTATTTGCAAGAATGTAAGGTGCGTCTACAAAAGTTGGAAATGAAAAAAAATATTAGCCAAGTGAGCTATAGTGGTCTTTGCTAGCAGCACCGGACGGCACCGATACACACCTATACAAAGATATTTACCTTACATTAAGCACGGCTTCTGAACCATATCTAGAATAGTAGACTGCAATTTACTCGCATTTTACAAACACTACTACCATTCCTCACCCTCTACATGCCCCCCACAAATAGCTACCCACCAACACTTTTTTTTTTTTTTTCTTTAAATAATTTGCGGGTCCCACAAGGCAAATGCCCGTCTGTGGGTTCCCAACATAATTATATCGTTTATTCACAAATATAATACATCTTAATGCTAACACATTATATTGATCTTATATCTATTACTTAATTATACTTTAGCTTTTATTTTCACTGAATTACATCTTATTTTTAAAACAAATACATTCATGCCCAACACACATTCTAAAGCAATATTTACTCGTAAGCCAAAAAGTATGCAGCTAAAGAATGGGACTACCGTGCTTTTTTTTTTTTTTATGTACCTTATTTATTTTTTTATGTACCTTATTTAATTTTTTATGTACCTTATTTATAATTATTCTCTTTGTTTCTTTCCTTCATCTATTCTTTTCTCAATCTTTGCACCACGCTATCAACCAAATTTTAATTTTGTCTTTCCATATTTTCAAATTGTCTTCGTCTTTAATTTCCTTTGGTATGTGACCCAAAATTTGACTCCAAATTTCCTCTTCAACATTGTCAATTTTATTGTTAACCCCTTTAGGTCTTATAATAGATAATTTGTCATAGTTTCTAGTCTCATAAACCTTGTCCCTTGTCGATAATATTCTTTTTTCTGTTTTATATCTTAATAGTTTACTATAATAAAAAAACGTTTTTGGAGATATTTCTTTATTATTATCCTACCAAATAGTATCCGTTGTGAGATTCGTATTTCTCCAGTTCGGTAAAATTATTTTTAAACATCTTTTTTGTAGCTTACTAATTTTCCTTAATTTCGTTTTTTTTTTTTTGCCTCCCGCCGAATTTCAATTCCGTATCTGATTCTAGACAAATGACAACATCTAATTCATTTACGTTAATTTTAAATTTACCACTATAATCGACCTTTATCATATGAAATTTCCGTCTCCTTTATGACCAACTAAGACGAAAAATTCTTAATTATTTACGATTTTTGAAATTATTTTCGTTCACGATTCTCTCACTTTAATATTACGTTAAAATTACCTGCAAAAAAATACTATTCTAAAATGAACTATGATCGATAATATAAATTGAACAACTCTGATCGGATTAAATAATCTACCTCACCGTAAAACTTGAAATAAATAAATGACAAATATATAAACTAAATAAATATCTAATAAAAATAATTATTTTACGTTAATTCTATAAATTTTATATATATTATATTAAACGTGTTCAATGAGACATACACACTAATTTGTCACAATATTTAATTAATCTGTAAGAGCTTCCAGTGGTCTATCTGAGGAAATCCGTTTATTAAAAATCGTTCTGGTATTGCTTATTAACCTGTAATAAAAAATAATTTTCTATACTAAAAAGAAGAATAAAAACCTCTAATAAGAAGTTGAGAAAAAATTTCTCTCCATGACCTAATGAATGATTTCTCAAATATTCAAATAAAGCGTTTTGTGTATTCGTTTTTTTTACCCTATTCCATTGTAACGCATATTACAAAATATTGTATACTTCTTTTTTTTTATTAAATATAAGTACCTACTTACTTATTTTTCTCTGAAAGGTATATATGGCACAACTCTTTGCATGATTCGTTAGTCACCTTTCCTTTTTTTTCCCCTTTATTTATCTGTTATTAGGAAATTATTGAAACCAACTCTTTTGTCAATTGAGCAGGTAAATTTTGTTCGTAATACGATGGGATAAATATATTTAGAGAATTTATACCAATAATTTATATAAATAACAGGTCTGTCCTGAGCCCGCCCATTTCATTTTACGGAACCCTGACAGACTGTTTTACGGTGTTAATAATAATTAGTATACATAAATTTAATATAGGTGTACGTGTATTTTATAGTGATTTATTTCAACTATCGTAAAACTATTGAATATTTTAAATAGCTTAATTAATAGTTAATCAATGCTAATAATCTTGCTAAAATCTGTATTATTATGATTACAGCCGGAAAGGATATGCTTAATATTATCAGGAAAGTAACACGTCACACAGTTATTTGAGTGTGCAATTTTATGTTTATGTAAATAATCTTTAAATAGATCGTGTCCAGCAAGAAATTGGACATAAAAAAAATTTGGCTTAAATACTATATTATGTAGTTTATCATCTATGTTTGGGAATTTTTTTTTTAGCTATACCGTTACATTTGTCCAACTGTACCTGAAACTTATTATTATAATACTTATATAATATAAGTTTAAACTGTTTAAGGGTTAATAATTTTTGTTCGTGTATGAAGTAAGGTTGTTGATACTGTACATTATTGAATTCATGATTTAAATGTATATTATTTTTTATTAAAAATATGTTAATATGTTTCTGTATTTCGTAAGTTAATGGTTTAATACCTGCAATGACGGCGCTTGCCATGTAGCTGGTAATTCTATAAGCTTTACTCATTTTTATTGTAATAGTTCTCTGAAAACTTTTTAATATATTTTGAAACCTCTTAGTTTTTCATTTGACTACTTCTTTATATATATATATATATATATATATATATAAACTCGGCCATTTTGGCCTCGCAAGGGGCTGTGCCCCTTGACCCCTCTTGCTTTCATTTCTGTCTCTTTCTCTTCTATACTTTGTATAAAATGATCAAAATTTACAACGTAATTCTTACTGGCATCAACACACACAAAAAATAACATAACCACAAAAATCCTATTCTAACATTTAACTTCCGTTATATAAAATTAAGATATTTTTTCGTTACATTTTTCGTTACATATTTCATTACACAAAATTGTGACATTTTTTAAATAACAATAACAAAAATCCTAAAAAATATAACAAACGTTACATAAAATTGGGACATTTTTCTGAGACATTTAGCGTTACATAAAATTGGGACATTTAGCGTTACATTAAATTGGGACATTTTTTCGAATGGGGAGTAGCCTAAGAATTACGTTGTAATTAATTTATATATTAGATGCACTCCAAAACCAAAGCGTTTCAGTGATTTAACGTGATTTCTGATATGTCTAAAAACGTGAAGGGGCGGATAATTACCAAAAAAACCGGACAATGCTTCCAAATAAAAAAAGGAAGTAAAATAAGAGAGGATCCGTTATCACCATTATATTACATTCCTCATTCCACCAGAGTGAAAATGCCACAGAACTACGCTTGGAGGGTAGGGAGGAACGAGAAGGAGGGGACAAAGAAAGAGCAAACGTAATAGAGTGAAGAAAAAAACTGTAGGATGATATGGGGTCGGAGGAAGAATGATACTCAGGAAGTAAAGAATCAACAATAGAACAAAACAGAGTCCAGTTTGTTTTAGAAAGACTGTAAAAAGTAGGAGAAGGAAGATTAGGAGTAGTTAATAAAATGGAAACACGATCATGGCTAAAAGATACTCTCAAGAGTCCTCCAATTATAGTTGAGGATTGGGAGAAAAAATGGTTAAATCAAGGGAACTAAACATAGACGGACTCTTAATGAAGGTAGACGAAGAGTCGTTAAGGAGAACTAAAATATCGGAGAGAATGAAATTTTCAAAAATTACTCCATTAGAATTATAAGATGAGCAACCCCATGAGGGAGAGCGTGCGTTCCAGTCGCCGCTAATGATAAAAAGTTGTTGTGGGAAGGAATTAAGAAAAGTAGAAGAAAGTGATTAAGATCAGATACATAGAAATGAAGTTTAAGGAGCGACTACAGTTAGCAGGAATAAAAATGTGGACGATATTAGGCTGATTAATATTAGAAGAAAGCCTAAAACGAACACTGTAGGAGAAAAAGGGAATATCGTTCCTAATGAGGATAGCAGTTCCACTATAACTATCCTCGCGATTGCACTTTACCAAGGTGAAATCTCTAAATTTTAGATTTGTACTAGAACGGAGCCAAGTTTCAGAAATAGGAGCAACATTGATATTGTGGAGATCCAATAGACCCTCTAATGAATTTTTATCGGCTCTAAGCCTACGACAATTCCATTGTAATACTTTAAAGGCAGCTAACATGTTCAAAGCTAGGAAGAGTTAAAGGAGAGTAATACTAGAGGGAGAAGAGGAGAAATAAGAGGGAGAGAAAGATAAATCGTTGTGGAAAACCAGTATGAGGTACAAAGACAATAACGTAAGGTAGGTAGAACTAGCAGGCGCAGGAAAGAGAAAAACAAGTACAGAGGAATTAAAAATGGGAAGGAAGTAGGCCAGCGAGTTAAAACGGAGAATATTTAGATAGGAAAAATGAAAAGCACTGTGTAATGATAGAAAAATGAGGCATGAAAATGGAATAGTAAAAACCATCCGCTTGCTGACACATATGCTCCCGACATAAAAAGAGGTTTAGGTACAGGACAAAAAAGACAACGGAGAAGACATTTTAATGCCCATTAAAATTAAATATCGTTGAAATTTGCGAGTTATAAGTCGAGCAAAGTGCACGGCAACAGACCTTTCGACTGTTTGATAAGCACAAGAAACTTAGTAGCAGAAAGTAAACTGCGCAATTAATTGACGAATATAAGGGGCTCTAAATTATTAATTTTACTAGTTATTCTAGTTTTTAAACAGTCGGGACAGTGTTGTTTTTTGTTTTTTTTTTTTGTATGGGAGGGGGCATCCTGTATAGAGCATAACGAAGTGAAACTTCACCCAGCGCCAAAATTACTGAATCTAGAGATATTAAATGTTCAGAACATGTTATTTTCGTATGTGTCCGCTAAGAAAAGATTGTTTGGAATTTTAATTTTAAACAGTTAAAGGGGAGGGGGGGGTGAGAATGTTTAAAATAGGTGATCTTTTTTTAAATCGAATTTAACAGTAAGCAAAAATTACTCTTTACATAATATATAAGGAGCGTTTTCCTGAAAAGGCCAAGTCGATATCTCATTTCGTGAATTTTTTGTGTCTAACGTTGGAAATTCCGAAAACAAAAAACCCGAAACTTCTTATAAACAGCGAGCGACACTAATAATCTCAATTATATATTAACATATATTCAGCATGCGACAAATCAGTTAACATTCTTTTTAATGAATTGAAATATTTTGGTTACAATGTGGCCCCACACTTTTAACTACTGGTTGTTGTTACCAAGCAGCTGAAGTGCCGCAGTGTGAAATTTTATATGAAAACCCATATACAGTGCCCGTCCACAGTTGAGGGTAAATACCCTGTTTTTTTCTGTTTGTGATCATTTGTTTACAATTATGACAGAGCAGACAGTTGATGTATGTTTATATACCAGGTGTCGAATGCTAAACGGTTGAATTGCACATTAATGACGTAGATTCGGGAAATTGAAAGTGTTGCACACAACTGTAGGGGGCGGAGCTTGCCTGTTTCGATCGTTGTCCTAAAAATCGAGCTTTCAAGTAGGGAAGTATGTGAGAAGACGGATCGTATACAATACGCTATAGGACATTAGGACGACTTTGGTTGTTTATCACGTAATGCAAACGATTCTAGAGCTCCGTTAGTCATTAAAATGTGAAAATGAAATATCTTTCATCCGAAGGTAGCACCTGTGAATTAGTCGCTGCTGGCAAACTTTTTCCGTTTCTATGCAGTTATTCGTAATAACGAAAATTATATTTAAAGTTTGGTTCGTTGTTTTTCGCGCGGTTAATTTTACGTTTGCGAGTTCTAATGCCACCTTTATTTCATGGCTTTATTCATCTACTAATCTCTCGAAGCATCTCCACGCTGTCCTCTCTGTTGCGACCATTCTTTTCTCCTCAACATAAGACTAATTATGCTAAATTTTCTCATCTTTTCCTTTTTTTTTTTTATTTTCAGCTTTTGAATTTTAACAGTTTCCTTTCTTTTCTTTTATATTTATTCTCCTTGTCTGTCGCTACGTGTTTTAGTCTCCTTTATTCGCTTTATCTCGTACCGAATTATATTATAACCTGTCACGTTAATTTTAGTCTAATCTACATGAACCTTTCTTAAGTGGGATGTTATACTCCTTTTTTATCGGACTCGTTAATGCAATAAAATAAAAAATTTCAGATCGAAGGGGTGAAGAATGGCGGAGGGGGATTTAACATAAGAGCTGTATGACCAATTTTTTTCAGCCGAAAAAGCTACTACAAAGGTCGGTTACCATTACACGTGGGATACTTCCAAAACGGAAGAGACGAAACGTTATTTGAAACACCAGTTCGGTACAGTGCTCATAAAAGAGAATATGACAGTCAAAGTTCGCATAAATGACTGCTGCGGAAGTCGGGAAAACAAGCGAACCGACCTCGAGATCCGTCGATTGTTTTATAACGGAGAAATGTATCAGTTGATGAGAGAAGAAAACTAAAAAATTGCAGCGACTGTTTTCTCCGTGTAGCTCGCGGCTGAAATCTGTCAGACTGCAACTAGTCGACAATTATGTAAAACAAGTGCGCAACGTTGCCAATTCGGGAAATATGTTACGCCCCTCCGATCGCAGTTACAGCGCCATCTGGCCTCTTTTATTTCTCTATATAGCATTTTTATAACGGAGCATTATTGAAAAAAATACATTTTTAAAATGAATTTTTCGACTATCTTCAAATTTGGTTGCACGATATTTTTCACGATTTCGTTTCAAACAAAATCACATTCGGTTAATCGCACTGAAAATAAGAAAAAGCCATTATTATTAGGCGAAAGCTGAAAACTATTTCACCGGCGAATAAAACGGGACGGAGATTTTTCTTTTTTTTGTTTCAATTAAATCATATGTTATCGATTAATATTTGTATAATTTTATATGGATATTTATATTTACACTTTTTACAATATTTTTGTATTTGTAAAAGTCACGGTTGGAAGTTTATCCAATAAAAAAAAAAAAAAAAATGTAAAAGAACAAGAAAAAACGGAAAACAAACATTTCAGTAAACATAAAGACTTTCGCCAAAAGGACTATTTCGAAGGATAATAGCAGCAAAGATAAGACCGAGAAAAAGAAAATAAGAAAAATGCGATTAACAGAAGAGAGAGAAGTACCTGAAAACGAAAGAAATAAAAAAAAACACACACAAACACGCTAAACACTAGTGTGGGCGAACGAAAAATTAACCAAAAAAAAAAAAAAAACAAAAAAAAAACGTCATTAAATGTTTCTCTGTTTTTGATTTTTATTCGCGTTATTGTTTGTTTCATTTTTGAAATCGGTAACAGCCGACGACACTTGAAGCCTAGTTTTGGCGGCGGCGTTGTGTGTACACTTCCTCATTTTTCGTTTAGGTGTGCGAGATAAATTTTAGCTTAGTAGCCGATTTGGAAGAGAAAAACCGAATTTCTCGATTTTTTTCCTCGTGACTATTATACTTTAATTTTACTCCGTTATATACATAGTTATTTCGTCAGTTAATTTTAAATTAAATACTCGTAGTATTGCGCCACGAAACATGTTTCGGTGGTAGTTAATTTTATTTATTAAAACATATTCCGTGACATATTGTACTTGAATATATGTATATGTATATTAACGGAGCGGTTCTATATGTTTCAATTAATTCACAGAAATTGTGAAACTGAACTTTACCGAAATCACAACAGGTAGCTGCGCTAGTTTTTATTGCCTGTGAAACCGTTTGTGAATCATGTCGTTTCGTAATAATGTAATCTTAATTAAAAGCTGATGACAGGCCCGTTATATATTTTAATAAAATTTCGCGCCCATTAAACTTATAATATTCTTCGACATTCCTAACTTTCGAAATTTGTCATTTTCTCGTTTTCCCGATTTTCCAACATTTAAGCCAAATGTTTAGCGTGCGATTTTTATTACTTCATTCATGCTCTTTCGTCTTTTTAATAACGAAAGTCCCTTAGTCTTTTTATAAATTACCTTATATCAATCGAACTTTTTTTTACTCGTTTTACTGCGCTCCTTTGTACAATTTTAAGTTTAACAATCGTACCAACTGAAGGTTTTCCTCGAGCAATGCTGCTGTAGTTTTCCACGCGCGTGCTAGCTCAACGTCAAATTGAAAATCGTAATAATTAAATTACTTAATATTTATATAATAATAATCAAGTTTCAAGTTTTTCAAGTTTTTATTATTATTATTATTATATATAATCCATCTATGCGCAAGTTTGCGCGAGCGATGGCTATTGTAAACAACCAAAAAGATAAAAAATTTTGAAACAAAATAAAATAAAAGTTTTTTAAACAAAATATGTAAACAATAAAAAATTTTTGAACCAAAATAAATGTTTTTTAAACAAAATATGTAAACAATAAAAAATTTTGAACTAAAATAAAAGTTTCTTAAACAAAGTAATATTAAAAACTGCAATTATATTATTATTATTATTATTATTAAAAGGATAAAAATCATTAAATTGCACGTTTTCTAATTGAATTAGTGCGCGCAACTCCTATTTTAAGCCCTGAAACTGGCATCACGCCTGTTTTTATTGGTTCCTCTTATCACACTCTTTAGTAGGTACATATAAAAATAAATTTTCCGATAGTTTATCTTTCGCCGTCATTTGTTGATGCGGCGTTGTTCTTTTTTTCTTTCCGTAATTAATGGACCGGTGTCGAAAACGGTTTGTAAATTAATTTTGCCGAATAGGAGAAATGTGTCTGTGTCCTCCTTACCGGTTGCGTGAGAATTTTAATTTTTCAATTCGTGCAATCTTCAAATATTTAAACTGGAAACGAAACGATTCCCCAGCCGCTGTAAGTTAACATTGTACAAGTTTTACCATGTCGATTTTTCCGCATTGCACGATCAAACGATATAAAACCGGGAAATATAATCGAATTTCCGCTCTTAATGACTTCCCATTATTTTAAAGGGACCGGCAATGAAATAAATACTGTACAGAAATGTAAGTTTTAAATCCGTACTCGGTTGAAGTGATAGAAAGAATAAGAGATTCAAATTACAAAAAGTAAAAAACAATAAAAATTCTTCGTGTACGCACGCGACGCATCACCGCGAATAATGTAAAAATACTCTTATAGCGTAATTTTAATTGGTGCGTCGAATTTCAAATTGCATATTAAATTGACAATTATATTCCTAAATAGGCGAGATAAAAATGTTTAATAAATCTCATACAGGTCTTGTTTTATACCGGTTTTAAAATCAACTCTCTTACAATTTTTTTTTTTTTTTTTAGTTAAATTAGTTGTGGGTCTTACAGGACAAGTATGCCCGTTGTGTGAGTGCCCGACACTCTTATTATCGTTTATTCAGTTTATACACATTACAAAATTATTCATACTTATTGAACGAAATCGAAAAAAATACGCCTTAATTAATATGTGTCTTATAAATATTTATATAATATACGCTTTCACTCTAGTTATGCATACACACCAAACGTAAAGGTTGTTTATGTATTCAATACGCATACTTATTCTTCTTTAAGTAATACAGCAGAAAAGTATCGGAAAAGGAAAGACGCAATAATTACAGAAGAAAATATATATTCAAATAGTTGCATAACTGAATTATCTGAATGGAAAGAATTATGACATAGTTTGGTTTTTTTATTCCTTACGTCATTCCTTCAGCCGTTTCACTATTTCCTTTTTCCATACACTAATACTGTTTTCGTTTAAAATGTCATTGGGAATATTACTTACTATTTTAATTAAGACCGAATATCACCTGTGTTATCGATTCGTAGATTAGACCCTCTAGAATAAATGTAATATATATTATTTTGATTTCTTGTTATTCGAGTTTTTTGCCTAGTTGGTAACTTTATATTGTTGCTATTATATTCAAGTAACCTGTAATAGTAGTAGTACATCTTGGGAGATATTTCATTATTTTCCTTCTAAACATAAATTAATCTCGAGTCGCTTCGCTTCCAGTAGGGTAGTATACGTTTCGGACACCTTTTTTGAATTTTACCTGTTTTATTGATTTCCGGATT
Organism: Icerya purchasi; assembly: GCA_039619475.1. NCBI lineage: Eukaryota > Metazoa > Arthropoda > Insecta > Hemiptera > Monophlebidae > Icerya > Icerya purchasi. The sequence goes on from CM077116.1 coordinate 418,476,302, forward strand.
TTTTACCCTATACACCTATGCTATTTCGCTTTTCTCTAGTCCCCTCTTCTCACTGTCCCCTACACCCTTCCTCTCATAACTTTATACGTGACGCTAATCACATTTTGTTTGAGTGCACCTATATCGCTTCCGAACGTTCTTCCTTTTACTCTTCTCTTTTGTCAATTGGTTTTCCAACTCCGTATTGTGCATCTTTTGTCCTCTCCTTGCCATCACCCTCGGTCATTCCAGCACTTGAGTCCTTCCTATCTTCCATATCTGATCGCATAAACATCTGATTCCGCTTCTCATTCTTCCTCCTCTTCTTGGGCCAATACCCAAAAAAAAAAAAAAACAAAAAAAAACACCTATGTATATAGATATATTATCTTCTTTTTTTTTTTTATATAAATAACATTTTGGTGTCTTAAACGGCGTCCGTCTGCAGTGTCGTAGTATTTTTATAGAATACTATGCACGTAAACCAGTGTAACATCTTTTAATCGCAAAGTCATACTTGATTTCATTATTAATTTTGTTACTTACAGAGTTATATAAATTCCAATTATTATCGCACATCAACCTAAAGCTTGTAATTATCACCGATTCAAAATATTTCACGTGCCTTTCGACTTCTCGTGCATTATACGATATGTAGTAGAAATAACAACTAAATAAACAAATTTAGTTAACACGCCGCCAGATGGTGTTTGATCCCAAGACAAAAAAAAGAAAAAAAACATTTTACTCGTTAATTTATATTAATGTTTTCATTTATTTCCAATTGGATTTTTTTATTTTCGTAATTTCCTCTATACTTTTATTAATACACACCATTTCATCTGTGTTACTGACATTTAAGTTGCATCCTTTTCCGTGTGTATAATTTAATTTTTTAATTTTTCGTCAATTAATAACTTAACAGAAATAGCGACTAATATCGGTAATATTGCCGTAACTCACGAGCGGGTTTTTGAATGCTAAATAGCTTTAAAAATGTAAAAAATGTGAAAATTAATTAGAGACGAAATTCTTTTCATACATATGTATATATATATATTTATATATATATATATATATATATATATATATATAATAATATAAAAATATCCGGATCTTGTGAATATTTCATCAATTTTGTAGTATACAAAAAATGAACAGATAAAAATCAACTGAATATGTGTAAAGTGATAACAGACATTTTCAGATAAACATCTAAGCGAACTGAATTGAACGCGTAATAACATATTTTACAGAATGTGTTACTTACTTGCAACAGCGGGAAAAATATTTTCCAACCAGAATGACCTTGTTAATTACTACCATTTTAAATCTGCAAATAAAATCATCGGCCACAGTTACTCCTTATCGCGGGTTTAAAAACTGAAAGCAAAATTACCGTTCTATTCGTTTTCCTAGGAGAAAATTGAAAATTCTAAAATACGGTTCTGCGTACTTTCGTTTCCGATTATTCGGCTATTAAAGCGAAATGTTAATTCAAAAAATTGCCCTTAGACGTACAAATATCTAATCCCGTTCTTTAGACAGTCTAATTTTAACACTAACTTTACAAGAGATTTTAGCTCCTTTCAAGGAACAGGCAGATTGCAATCATCTCATGTATCATCTCTTTCCCAGCATGATTTTTCCTACCGCTGACCACAAAGTTTTATATATCTTTTTCGAATTGTTTCTATACAAATATTCCCTGCCTCGTTTTTCTTATTATTCTACCTGAGGAGGATAATCGTTAAACCTCTAAAATTAATTAATTCTCATATTATCAAAAGCGATATTTTAGATTTCTTTATCGGCGTTGTTACTCCGTCTTTAGCATCGTCTCCTTACATATGTCATAAAGGACTTACTTCTTAAATTGGATGAACTGAGAATAATAACCGTGTAAACATGACATAAATCACTGCACTTCGTATTCGGAATAGTAGAAATGACAGCCAATGAAATTTGCTGTGCTAGAATTTTTATTCCTCATTTTCGGAGCAGTGATCTTTTTCGACTATTAAAGTAAAGTAAGTCCCATATCCTTGATAAGGTATCATGGATTAGTTAAGGTTCACAATGAATTAAGCCTAATGGACCTAAAGAGAATACTGGGGTCAGTTCCTTTCTACTTGGGATCCGCCTTTATTTTCCCCCAGATAATTCTCTGGTACCTAATTATACTTCAGATTAGGTATAAACCTGGGAACGATTCGGATCTGGAACGAGACAATGCGAATAAACAATACCGGCTATATACTACAAAAAATATTACAAAAAGTGACAAAAGTTGATGAGACCAAACTCCATTGCAGTATTTATCGGTTCGTTTTAGTATGGAACATGCTATAGCGGTGACCCAAATAGCAGAAAACGTCACACTAAAGTGGAACGCGTTACGCGGAAGGTAAATAAAAATACAGAGTCTTTTCTTCTAATTGTCTTAAGTCAGTCGTGTGTCGGACCACCGTGATGATTGTCATTCTTCGACGTCCATATGTAAATATACTGTGCATTATAATGTTGTATCTACAAAAAAAAAAAAAACAAAACATATAAAACTTTTATCGAATGAATGAATGTGATCACGTAGAAGTATTGAAAAATAGGGTTTTTTGATGAAATGTACGAACTAAACGAAACCTTCCGATGAATAAAATGAAACATTGAAATTACGCAAATCTATGTAAATGAAATAAAAAATAGAAATTGTGGGAATCCCTCGAAAAAACAGTTTCCAACGAAATTTATCTTATTGGTAGTTTACAGTCTTATACATTTACATATCCAGTCAGTCGTGCTATCGCGCTCCGATGATGTTCGTCTGACGATCTCAAGAAACCTGAAAATCGAAGAAACCTTGGTATTACAACTCAAAGCGAATCAAGCTCTACCAACTACTCGTGAGGGATCGTGTATCTGATCGTCGCATGTCACATCGACAAAATTGATTCTAAAAAATTACATAAGTTACTTCAACGACCATAAACCCGTATTGTCAGTTACTTCTAAGGATCATGTGACACAAGAATAAAAAAAAATTAAATAAAATCGTTAACATTATTATTTTCTTTCGAATTCAAAACGTTCATTATCGCATCTTCAATTTTAAATTATCGTACAGAAACAGTTGAAAGTATTAGAGAGATATTAACAAACAGCAAACGGCTAAAGCGTGTTATATATGTTTTTTGAACTTTAGCCGTAGGCTCTAAACAGAGAGTATTGGAGAGTCCGGGGGTCTTCAATGAAAATCGCCCAGTATCGTTTGTTTTTTGTTTTTTTTTATTATTAAGAACGAAAAAAATTAATCATTACCCCGTGCGGATTAGGAATTGGTTTTAACGGTCCTCTCCACCCACTTTATCAACAATAACTAAAATCACATGACACAACTTTTCTATTCATCCGGTAAACTTGGACAGATTTCAGACGTGGGTCCTGTGTTCCTAGGTTGTAACTGCAAACAAATGGGGGGGGGGGACTACTTATCATAAAATGAACTGCTTTTTATTGATGTTTTATTCATTTTAACTTCTCCTTCTGGATGCTTAATCACTTGACTGTAACGCGAATGTGTAAGGTAACGTGAAGTCCTTGTATTTCGTACTGTACATACATTTTGGCCAAATAAAAATACGCCCTAGCAGGCATTTGACGGCTATCAAAAAATCAGCATAAAATGTAAAGATAAAGTAAAAAGTAAAGTAAGTCTCATACACCCTTGTGAGATAAGGTATCACGAATTGTGGAATTAAGCTTTTCATAATAGTATTAAGCCTAATGGCGATCTGATGAGAATACTGCGGTAAGTTAGTTTCTACTTGGAATGCGCCTTTACTTTCCCAGATTTCTCTCTGGTATAACCAATATTCAATTTCAAATTAGGTATGTACCCGGAACGAGACAAGAAAATGCAAAGATAGTGGCGATTAATGTTGAGAATATACCATCGTCAGTCAAAGACTTTGACAAGAGCGCAATTAAGAGAGATTCAGAGGTCGTAACAAAAATTCGAAAAATACAACATGAGCCTGCCTGACGACGGTCAATAAAAAGCTAGCGACGGTTCTTCTCTCGGATTACGCTGTTTTCCGAAATAATATCCGGAACATGGGGAAAATCACCTGCCAGTAATAATTAGAAGCGTTAAATCGCTCATTAAATAGCGTCAAGTCGAAAAATTGAAAAGCCACAAAAGCCCGTTAACTCGCCAGCCCGGAATTATTTAGGTCGTTCTTCCGTAAAGAGATGAACACACACACACACACATTCTGCTGGATGGTCGTTGATGTTAATTAGATTCAAGCTGCGCTATTTTATTTCCTCACTTGGGAGTTGTAATATAAAACTGCTGTTTCAAGCTTTTATTCGAGCGAGCGGCGTGTCCGTTTAATTAAACAATTTTAGATTCAGTTGATTTATCGTCTGATACGCGACAATCGCAGTTAAGCGTTTAACTATAGAAGAAGAATCATTGGAAATTTCAAAACTCGCTACATCTTGTCAGCCTTTTTTCTCAGTGCACTCGAGCGAGCCTCTTGCAATAAGTGACGACGCTTTTAATCGGGCCGCCGCTGCTGGAATTAGTAAATTCGAACAGTAATCCCCCGAGGTTTGTGCTCGAGCAAAAAATTTGCGGTTATCATGTCCCACATTACATATTGTGGCCGCGCTGTACCCTCACACCGCCGGCAGTTTGGTAGTAATTTGTACGAGTCTACTGAACTGCGGGCCAAGAAACTTTTTAACTGTCTAGAACGGAAATTCGACAATTGCCCGATAATTGTACACCGTTTGGAGTGCCACAATTTTTCCTAATGGATAAACACATATCATTTAAATATTTATCAACTTGAAAAATTTTAGCGATACATTTCCAACGAAGCCGCACACTTAAATCTACACTGGTTCTATTTATATTTTTCGAGTAGTCTTTAAAATCGTTTAGCGTAAACTTTTTTTTTTCGATATTCCCTACTGTTTTCCGATTAAAATTAAAAATTCGCCGTCAAAATACCGACTGGTAAATGTATTTTCTTCTTCCGAGATGGATGAAATTTCTGAAAAAAATCAAAAATTTCTTCTCCAACAGAAATAACGATCGGATATGTTTGTCTTAAAGTAATAAAACTACCGACGTAATGTGAATTATGAATATGATTGCAATCCATATTTATTAACAGTTGAACAATGTAAAATAAAATCGCAAACTTATTAAACACGATGATATATAAAAATTTAGAAATATAAAAACATCGACTAGTTTCGGATATTTAATCTATCTTCCCACGGGGTACGGATTAAATATCCGAAAATAGTCAGTATTTTCATATTTCTAAATTTTAATATATCATCGAGTTTAATAAGTTTACGATTTTTAATTAAACGCAATGTAACGTGAATTAATGAAATATTTATTAGCAAACTCGATCATTTTTTTTTTTTTTTTTTTTTTTTTGTAACTAAATCTGAAATAGCGGCGTTAAGTAAATCGTGCTCACACACTTCGTGCCGAATTATGTTGATACTAATTAAGAATTCTGTGCTGCCCGCGCTATAACAAAAAAGCGGTTATATCCCCAAATAGCAATAGTTTTGTGCCGGATTGTGCTGATGATAAAAGTTTTCGGGGCCGCACTAAAACACCAAGTGTATTAGCGAAAATAATTGAGCTGAGCGGAGGCTAACTTGATGATGGAGCTCCCAAAATTTTGAAGATTTATAAAAAGTGATCGTATCGGCAAATGACAAAAGTTTTATTCCGAATTGTGCCGACAATAAAAAATTTTATACTACTACTTACCTAAATGAATAATTGCTACCATTTGTCATTTAATGTTCGAGTGCACGTTTTATCCTGCATACCTTCACCGAATGAACTTTATTAACAATCCTCATTATTCATTGCATCGTGCTGATGATTTAATGTTAGTTCTAAATCGCTTTTGCTTTAACTGCCCGCATCTGCCTTATTTTCGAGAAACCCTCTATATTAAATAGTGTTTTCTCTACTATGCTCCATGCCGGCTGTGATTTTGCTCGTTACAAAACACATTAAATTCACAAAATGTTATTTTCTCCGTTATTTCCTTATTCGAATATTGTTAATTTTACATTCGCTGGCGGAGTCTCTTTAATCCGATTAATTCATTTCACTTATAACGAAAAAGATTGAGTAATAGAATAAATACAATATCGATTTAAATGGAAATATGTGTACATAATGCACTCCAAAAAATTTTAAAAAACAAACTAGACTCGGAAATTTGAAATAAAACAAACATCGATAGTAAATATAAATACAGAAACCCTTCTAAGCATTCGAGTGAATTAGTTTTGTTCAAAAAACACCTTCGTGTTGACTAATTATTATTCCTTGGTAGAGTTTGGCAATTTTTATTTTCGTTATTCGATATTAATTATTACTCGCTGCCAATCGAGTATTATTCGTTATTCGAATAATTTTACGGATTGCTATATATAGCGAAGAGGTATGATGCTGGCCGCCACACACCGTCTCGGTTTCAGGACCACCATCCGAAAATTTTCCTCGTCGGTTTTTTTTATTTTCTATATCGCATTTTTTTTTTGTTCTCAGGTTAATATTATTTAATATAATCGCATCCATTTTTATTACAGTATTAATTAAGTGATTAAAAAAATAAATATTACTCTTCGGTATTATGTAATTAGTAAAATCACGGAACTATAAACACTGTTATGAAATGTTTATTTTAATGTCACAGTGTAGTTTTAACCAAAACTAGTGGCATATTTAGAATTTATTAGTTACATTTATAGTTTTTTGGCTCTGTTAATTACGTAGATAAAACTCAAAAAATATATTTTCAAATTTACAAATTCGCAATATTATCTGACATGTTTCGATATTACGAAATACGTATTCAATCTTATAATAAATAAACAAAAGCATCGTGAACAAAAAAAATCAAAAATAAGTGTTACATTATAAATTTAACTTTTAGTTTCAAACAAATGGTTGAAACATTAAAACTAAGAAGTACCCCCATGCTACGCGATATTTGCAGATTTTATAGTCGACTAAATATACCGATACCGGTGTATAAACCTATAATAACGGTTTACAAAATATTCTCTCATTTTTTTCTAATTTTTGTGATATCAACAGATAGAATGTACCTGTTTTACTCACTGCGTTGACACTCGCGAAAACCTCTAACCTTATTCGTAAAGTAGTTTTGCAGTCCTTCTTATACACGAACTGGAAGAATTAAGTAATTTCTTCCACACTTAAAATCAAAATGTTTTTCCGCTTATGTTGCAACGATTTTATATAAAAATTCTTAATATTTAATTGTTGATAAAAAAAAGTAAGATTTTATTTTTCGTTTTATGTTGGTACCTGTGTAATTATTAAAACTGAACAATCTAAATCTCTTTTTGTTAGTTGCGTATTTAGTCCTAATGAAAACATAAATAAACAAATCGAACGATAATAAATAAAAGCTGTTTAAATGAGATCAAGTTAACATATAAAGTAAATAACAAATTAGCAGAGAACATTCAATAACTACAAAAGTAATTAACAAAAATGAAATTAGTTTCTAACGAATTTTATGAAGATTTGTAGAAGATAAAGATACAAAATTAATTAATTAACTGAAAAAATTCTTAATTCATATTAGTGAGTTGTGCCATAAATAATGTAACAGAAACAGTAAGATACAAGAAATAAATCAAATATGAGGTAAAAGAAGCAAAAAAAGAAAAAGTACAAATAATGATAGTAAACAAATTTAGAAAACTGCAGACATATGGGAAAAAGCAATTGCAGATAATGACATAGTCAAAAAATAAATCCGGATTAACTTTTTAACTCGTTATACTCGCCACATTTTGTTAAAAAGATTCCTAATCACAACATACTTCCCCTCTCCAAAAGAATGCATGTCAGACTTTGGTCGGATGTGTATCCTCGCTCCTTCTCCAATCCTAACTTATTTTACCTTTCTATTCAGCCTAGACCCTTTTCCTGTTTTTGGTCCTATTATTTTCCTACTCTTAGACCGAGATCACTTTCATAACAAAAGTCATTGCGTAACTAGACATCTAAAGCTCTTTGGAAGGAAATAAATAATAATCAGCTCGAGTTCAGCGGAAAAAAAATTAACAGTATTACCTAAAATGCTTATATACGATAATTGAAATATTTGGGAATAACAACTGATGCTCTACTAACGTGGAAATATGCTATTGTATTGAAAATCAGATAAATTATTTTTTTATCTTTGAACAATCAGCCAAGAACCTATAATAGACGAACAGTGCATAAATAGCAAACTGAAACACAAAAAAAGTTCCAAGGCCGCCAAATATTAAATCAAAACCACGAGTAACTCGTGCGTTTTTGGTTTAAATTTTGTAGCTTGCCAGAAAAATTTTGCTTTTTCTTTTAAATGAACAACTTTATAAACGAAAAATGAACAAATAAAATAATTTTTTAAATTAAATAAAGTCGGTTATTTTTTCATTAGCAGTGACGTTGCAAAATACATAGCACCTATTGTATACCGCATTCTGTAAGATATTTGGAAATATAGAAACCTGAGATTCAAAAATGCCGTATTACACACTAAAGATATTTGAATAAAGAAAAAGCGGAAAAAAGACAGAAGTTATTTGTACCTTGGAAAATTGCTCGATGAATACTTTTAAAATAGTAAGTACTAACGTAAAAATAGTTTCGAAAAATATTTCATTGGCTTTTAGAAATCGCATGTTAGTATATTATGCTCACAGGACGACTAGGCAATGTAACAGACAATCAAACATTTTACTTCACAATGAAACTGCTTCTTATTAGTACATTCGCATGTTATTCGAATTCTTTGTTTTCCTGCCGCAATACAATATGTCAGTCTTTGTGTCGCCAACGGCATACGTGCGATATAAATGATGTGTAAATGGAAACCGTTCGCTGAATAACGGCAGATACGCTACTGATGATTCAATAGCCTTTGTGCCTTTGCAATTAAGAAAAGTGTGTTCTCCTGTGGAAGTTTTGTAAGGCACTTTCTAAATCGAAATAATCTATAATAAATCGAAACGTTATTTCGCTGAAGATTCGTAGACGACTTATTTACACCGTGAACTTTTTCAGATTAAACGGCAATCGTTTTTATTCGAAATAATTTTAATTGCCGTTCATGTAATTGTGTATTTCGTAATTTTTGCTTTGCGTTCCAATTGAAATTTAAATAAAAAAAAAAGTAAAGACTTAATCAAACTGTCTTGTAGTTAATCTAAAAGACTCTTTGCAACCAATGTCTGGAAGTTCGATGGAAGACATGAATTCTCAGTGACTTCCTCTTCGACATTATTAACAGTGTTTTACACTTTTTTTTTTTTTTTCTTTCATTTATTATCTACCGAATAAAATAAAAGTATTTTTTCTTCGCTCTCTGACTCTGACTCCAAATTGAGAGGAACTCGCTATTTTACAGTCATCTCTCGAAATTGTTTAGATAGTACATGTAAGATGTTGTATGCAAAAAAACTTGAATCTGCGCGCATATCGTGTCCATTCGACTCGTAAATTATTAATAATCCGGATTTCTTTTATCTCTTTATTCAGCCTAATCTGCCGTTTTATCCCTGGTTTTCCAATTTTCCCTCCATGCGGCGTTCAACTCTCTCTAAAATCTGCCGCCTACGCTTTGGGTACAATTTGCTTTCTGCTTCCTTATTTCGCTTTAGTCCCCGCTCCTCTTTGTCCCCTACACCCTTCTTCACACAACTTTATAGGTGACGCTAATTAAATTTTTTACCTGTATCGCTTCTGAATGTTCTTTCTTTTACTCTTCTCTTCTGTCAATGAGTCTTCCAACTCTGTATTGTGCATATTTTGTTCTCTCCTAGCCATCACCCTCGGTTATTCCTGCACTTTTTTCTATCCTCCATATCTAATCGCATAAATATCTGATTCCGCTTCTCATCCCTTCCCGTCTTCTTGAGCCAATGTCTTTATGACGAACCCAACACAGTAAATAAATAAATAATATTGGGAAAAAAAGAAGAAAAATAAATCAAAGCGATAGCGGATTTCTATTAAATGTATACCAAAAAATCTTTTATATAAATAAAATAACTTCAAAGAATTAGAAGAAAACAAACAGTATCGATAAGAGATACATGCAACATATAAATGAAACAGTTAGGATAAATGTGGTGTCGTTTTATAATTCAAACAGTTAAGCCTATAATATAATCATATATTTATTTTAAGCTGAAGTGGCCGTTATTAGCCATTTACCCTATTATTATTTCATGATAACATACCGTAAAATAAAATTTCGATGGACTTTGAATATTTCCGAATAAACTGGAAAACATAGGCAAAGAAAACATGCGATGCAGACGAAACAATTAGACATGCAACGACTACGACTTTTGGATACATCAGCTTTTTGCAAATTTTAAAATTTTGGAGAAGCCTTTCTCATGTTAAAACATCGTATTGAAAAATCTCCTTTATTAAGGGGATACGACGATACAAAATTGTTTATTAATTACTATTTAGAGATGCAGTCAATTTTTAAAAATCTTTCTTTTTTTTTTAGTTGAGAACTCTATTTGTCAAGTTACACCGCTCAATTTTTTCTGATATTCCATGTTAAAGTGTGGCACTGAAAGTTTTTACTATTAGTACAATTCGGCACAACTACTATCTGGGGATATAATCGTCTCCTGAAAATCTTCAAATTTTTTCGGAGCGGATATCACCATATTAGTTCCCGCTTAAATGTTTGCTAACACTCAATGTTACAACGCGGCACAAAATTATTAATTATCAGCACAATTCGGCACAAAACGAGCAAATTTGTTTAGTTAAATTTGATTTTGCAATTCCGTCATAAGTAAGGCTGAGTTGATAGTGCTGCCGGAAACTAATTTTTTGTTTGATATTTGACATTTATATTTACCGCAGTAAGTGTTTTACTTAATTTTTACCGGCTAGATGGTCGTTATTAGTTACCTTATAACAACGCCTTGTTGTCGCAACCATTAGTCTCTTTCAATTATTTTCTACATGGCGTGACGTTTCTTACAGATCATCCGTCGTGACTAATGTTGATAATATTTTCCGGCCAATATGTTTGTCCGGCTACAGTTAATTGAGAAAAGTATTCGAAGCGGTCGGTTTTAATGTATAAATCATTTTTAGACATTTGGATTAAATGTATGAATCGACAATACCTAAATTTTTAGAAATGTCTAAGCAGAGTTTATCGCGTTACAAAATGTTACAACTATAAAATGATTATTCCGATGTAATAAAGATTAATTAGTAAATTTCACTAAAAGACAATTGCATGCAAAAAGTTTTTTAATTATAAAATACTAAAATATACACCGAATGTTTTTCGGAGATTGCATAATCATGACTATAGAGTAGAGTAGTCTGCGGAGCATGTCGGTGTATTTTATTATTCTGTAATAATTTAAAAATATTTTCCATCAATTGTCTTTTAGTGAAGTTTATGAATTAATCTGTAGCAACTAAAAAAAAAAAAAAAAAAAAAACGACACAGAATCAGAAAATGGCAGTGATAATTCAAAGAAACTTCCATAACTGGGGAGCTGATAGTGAAAAAGGCAATAGCATATTTTTAATTACGGTATATACACAAATAATCCGAACCGCGCTAAATTACGTTATATCCGAAATGAAAAGAATTCCAAGGGAAGCTAAGAGCGCTTACATCGAAAGCAGTCGAAACTAGTAAAAGAACAACTCTATCAGTGGCCATCTAGTTCAGAATTGCGAACTGGACGAATTCGAACGGCAGCAGAAGTGCGAGGGGTATACCGGAAGCTGGAAAAATCTGCAAAGCTTAACAACGGTATGCGTGGAACTGAATTCAAACAGACGTTATGATTATGCTACTGCAAACACCGTTGTATCGGTTGACGAGCCTACCGAGGAATTTGAAAATTTCGAGTTTCTTTGTCGAGAAACTCACGGTCGTAACTGAATTCGCGGGGATTCTAATCGACCAGAATCATCTTAAAATTTAGCCGACGGATGAAAGAAAACTCTACCGAAAGAAACGACTTCATCATAATAGGAACAATAAAATAATGTAAAATGTATGTGATACAGATACAATAATATTTGATGGTAGCTTTCTAAATTCTTTTGTTGAACTCAATCGACGCGAAGATGTTTTCTTTTCTTGTTCGTAAAAGCCCAAATTTCATTAAAAATATTAATTAAAGGCTGCTTTTACTTGGTAAAGAGAATTCTAATGGGTCCAAAATTTAACTTCAAAAAATTAATATATAATATATATATATATATATATATATATATTAATGATTTTGCAGATTAAATAGTAGATTTATTTGAATTCAACTAACCTGTTTTGATTCAATTTGAACGTGGTTTTTTATACCCAAAAAATGGACGTATCGTTAATACAGAGCATGAAAGTTTAAGGTTATTTTTAACCGCAGACCTGATTTAATTACTTCCTTGTACGAAGTAAAGGAAATACTATAATCACGAAAAATGTGCAATGCCATATTTTAACGGATATTTCAACCATCCCTGATTACTTCCTTATACGGAGGAGAAAAGAAGTTCTGTATTTGTGAAGTATTTTAAAACTCACGTTTCATCAAAAATATCCATTTTAACCACTCCTGAATCCATTTTAAGCGGTTTTTTCGTCACGTCTGTACGTATGTATATGTGTTTATCACGCAGAACTCAAAAACGTCTAGTCGTAAAAGGTTAAAATTTTGTAGGTAGAACCATCTTGGTATCTCTAGTTGTACACCTCCCTTTTTGATTAGAATCGGTTGAGCGGAAGAGATACTTCCCGTATAAGGCTGCAGAATTGTCCATCACGCATATAATTTACATATTTTATGATTTACCCTTTAAAATACTTGTTTATTTTTAATATTTGTGATTTCAGGGCTTGGGGAGCGAAGCCCTCCCTCCTTCACATACTCGTACAAGGAAGTATTGTGCTTGGCCACAACAGCTATTTTTCATTTAGTCAAAGTGAAGAGTTCCATAATAAGTAAAAAAGAAGGGGGGCGCATGTGAATTGAACATTTTGTTCACAACGGAAGAGGATCGGGATACTCATGTGCAATCTAGGGAGGCTATTACCGTGCAGGTTATGAAGTGCCACTTATTTCTAAAAAATGCACATTTATTTTTCTGCCTCTACAAACTAACTCGGGTGGTACATCCTCGCTTGCAACAATTAGCCATCGGGATATTTAATCGATACCTGTTAGAATTTATCGTTTTAAAATTACAAAGCAGCTGCTTAATTGAACTGCCATCGATGCACTTACAATTCGGACAAACCAGAATTTTTTTAATTTTATAAAAAAGCTTCTAACGATTATGGCGCACGCCAAGTAAAATTACGCAGCCATTGACGACCGAAGGAAACAATTTCCGCTAATGTCCGTCTGGGCGCAGTGAAACACGCTTGCAACTGAATAAAAAATTTTGAACCAACACCGGATGGATAGCACTGAATTCAATTTTTGTATTTCTTCGTATTATTCGGGATGGCGGTGTCGATTTGGGCAGAAAACACGTTTTTTTTTTGTTTTTTTTTTTGATAACCGTTGGGAAAAGGGCCGATTCCAGCGACGACGTGTTCCGTTGTGCTGCTTGAAACGAAGAGAATAGCGGAAAATGAAACGTCGCTTTTATGGGCAACAAGAATATGCAGTTTTATTACTAAAACGCGGAACGCCATTTGAAAATCCAGAGCAACAGGAGTGACAAGAACGCAGCTGCAACTAAAGTACCCGGTGCGGAGACACGTGCAGAAGTGAACTCAATGTTTGCGCAGTATAATAGTGACAGAAGTGGTAAAGCAGTGAGAGTGCGCACTGGAGTAGTAGATACGGTCACAGTCGTTGGATATCGGTAATCGTTCGTTTGTCTGCAAGTATCATGGTTACGAGAAAGTTAGCAAAAACAAAAAAAAAAAATAAGTTAAAAGTTATGCATAAATATTAGCAATATTCTTATATGTAAAAAACAAATGCGGGCGGTATGAACAGTTAATTTTTTTTTTTTTTTTGTCGTTAACAACAAATAGTTTCATACGTCGGAATAGAATTTTAAAAAATCATAATAAAAAGCTTTTATTTAAATCTGTACGAAAAACGAAAAAATTATTACATACTTGGAAATTTATTGCGTATAACTGGTAAACAAAAACATGCTCACATTTTATTTCCAAAATTTACCCTATTTCGCATTCACGCTGAAATAAACGGTACATTTTTAATACGTTCTTCTATTTAGAAAACGGAATTTGTCTAAAAAGAGCGTCTGCATTTTTATTTCAAATTGTGCACAATGAAATAAATGAGCGCGCGATATAATTTTTTCGTTCTATAATACAGATTTAAATAAAACTGTTTTTAATTGTGTTTTAATGGTTTTTTTTTCCAATCGTTGAGAACTGAATTGCGCGAGTTAAATAAAATTAAAATAATTTTACGAACAACAACGATAGATGTGAAACTTAATTTCCTCTAAAAATCAAAATATTTTATTCGATTTAATATTAAATAATTACACAAACGAAAAATAGTTAAGCTTCAAGTTTGTTTTTCGAATAATTATTTGACGACGATAATTACGTACGCGATGGAATAATTAAAACCCCTCTGAATTTAGATTACACGGTAATGAGAGATTTAAATACTTGTATCTGCGCGTTACTGAAAACAGAATTGGAAAGAAGTAAAACGATAAAAAAAGCATCCAAATTAAATGTTCACTACTATTACGTTTTTCATAATGTAAACTGCGAGTAAGTGTGTTTTTGTAAAAAAACAGGAATTTAGCGCGTACTGTTTCATTGCGAAAAACAATGATAAGCTGCTAAAGTTTTTGCAAAATGAAAGGAATTTTCAAACTATTCTCAACTATAAAACTGTTGTAAAATCGGTTGCACATTCCTGCAGGATTTTTTTATGTAAGAAGTGTACGTTTATAAATAATTAACAATTTTTTATCGGCTACGATACCAACTTGCAAAACAGCGAAATTTATAATATATAACTTAAATTTAAATTATAAACACTCAATCAGCAATAGATATCAACTTCTTGAAAAACTAAAAATTGTTAAAATTAATAATACACATACTTTAGTATCTAATAACATAAAAAAAACAACTTATAATACACTAAAATACTTATTAATGGTGTAATCAGTATTATGCAAAATAAATTAAGAAATAATAAACAAGTCACCACCAGGTGCTTTTTAAGTGTATACGTTTAGAAACTTTTTTTTTTTTTTTTTTTTTTTTTTGGGCTTATATGCAAGACAACCCATCGGCCATTATATTAGAGCAAGGTTAAATTACAATTTTTGAACCCATTATAAATGAATATAAAATTCAATGTAAGGCAATATTATTTGTAGCCAAGAGCGAACTTATTTTACACGGACTTGAGAGCATGTATTTGTAAGTATTACCGCAACAACTTTTATCCTTGTTGTTGTTAGTGCCCCCTACTCCCGCCTTAAAATCATCCATTATCATCATTATGCCGTCTTTGTTATCACAAAGGGAAAGCAATTCCTCAATTTGTTCATATAGTTGTTCTATTTCTTCATCTTTACTATTTGCAGTTGGAATACGTCATCATAAAGTAATCTCTATTATTTGTAACTGACAAGTTTTTTAATATTTATTTAATTTTTTTTTTATTCTATTTTTTTTATTTAATACGCCACGCCGGTCCATTGACCGCTATCGGCGTTGCTACCGTTTATTATTAATACGTTATGTAATAAATTAATAAATATTAAAAACTCGCTAGTTACAAATAATAGAGATAAATATAACAATCCCGGTATATACAAAGAAACTTGTAGTACTTGCAAAAGGATTTACATAGGAAAAAATCATTCTTAATAAGATACTGAGAGCATATATACAGATATTTGAAAAATTTTAATTTTCGGCGCGTTTAATTATAAATAAACATCACAATAACAGTGTAGATAAAGAAATTTAGAAATAATTAAAGTAATCAAAAATGAGAAAATGCTGACTTTTGCAGTTAGCTATTAAAGTCATAAATACATATAAAGATAATTTAATATATATATATATATATATATATATGTGTGTGTGTATATGTATATACAGTTACCTATCAAAGTCCATTACTTAATATTTAAAAATTTACATTATATTTATTCACTTTACTTTTTATTTCGCCATTTATTGCTCAATTTTGTTATTACCTTTATGTAAAATACATACAATTCTATCGTTTAAAGATATCGACGCATCAGCACTATTTTGTGTTTATTATTATTTTCAATGTTAACTACTCATAAATGTGTTACGAATATGGTTCTTGTAACCGGAACTAATCGGCAAATATTTTTTATATAATAATTAATTGCGTTTTTGTATTTTATATATGTTTTATTAACGACATTTTAATTCTTTCTGTTTCTCACAACCTTGATATGCAGGTTCTCCAGGACGATAAATGTCTCAAAAATTACTATGTCAAATAGTGCCCTTTAAATACGGAACCTAAATTATCAACATCACTTCATCCATTTCACAACAAACCTAAATTATCAACGTCACGTCATCCATTTCACTACAATTTCTCTTAATTTTCTATTTATGGATATCGCGACAATTAATTGGAAGAGAGGGTAAAACATAATATTTCAAATGTAGATTATCTCACAAAGTTATTCTAATATGAAAATTTTTTTTGTGGAAAATCGGCAAATTAGAATGATTTTTCTTTTTCTTTTTTATCCAACGCATATGCAAAAAGAAACTGGAAAGAAAAATTTAATCTCAAAAAATACTAAAATCACGCTATGGGCAAAGAAAAAGGAATAGAGAAAATTTATAGACAAAGACAAAGTAAAATAAAGCCACCGTCCCATATGTTCTTGATATAAAGTGGCTATATTGTAAAATCAATTCCTTCGTAATGTACTCAAGTGTTTCACGGGAATCTGAAAATTGTGGCTAGTTTCATCAGCCACCTTTGTTTTACCGGATGGCATCCCTCTGGCTGTATCCAATATTCGATTTCAGACCAAATCCAAAGGCGATTTGAGTCTTTAAACGGCCTTTGGCTTGGTGAACACCTCAACTACTAGATGCTACCGCGCTTCTACCAACGAGGAATAGTGGATCCATATAGAAAAAATACAAGAAAAATAAATGACTATTTTCAGTTGTCTAATACAGAACGTTTGTTTTTTTTTTGTTAATTTATGTGCGCGAATAATCGGGACAGCTATTATAACGTTATCTAATTCCCTTGATAGTTTAGAAGATAGTTCGCTCGCACTGTCGAGTATCGAAACTGAAATTTGTTAAATTTATTGCAAAGAACAATGCCGTAAATTTCTGCTCGCTAAATTAGAACATTAATGTTTGTAAAGTGAAAGATAGAAGTAAGACATATCTGCATTACAGAGGAAATAATAACAAGTACTCGCACAAAACAGAAACGAATAATATATAGCGAAGAAAGAGAAAAGCAGCAAGAATCATAAATCATATTTACTTTAATTATTAATAATAAACATTAATAATAAACAGAAGATGGAAAAAATGATGAAATAAAATACAAGTCAGCTAATAATAGTTTACGAAAAATAAAAAACATTATTAACCGAAATATGCGAAAAATATTAAAAATTGAATATAAACGCAATCTTAATTTTAACTTGTGAATACTTCATAAAACTACATTACAATGTTTAGTTTGATCATTGCATGATTATATTTAATTATGTATATGAAAAATATTATTGTAATGAAAAAAAAAAGAAAAAAGGAAGCGGTAAATCGTCAAGTACGCGGAAAAACGAATTGGATTCATGATGTCACGTCTAAAGAGAATGTGATTTTGAAGGATTTTTTTAATTTTTGTTATTTAATACGAGAAATAATCCGCATAAATAATCTATAAAATACCGCAGAATAGATTTCTGTTTATAATATAATTTTCGACGTAAGTAAAGGGACGTTATTGAAAATTCAATTACGCCATTTTTATTTTTAGAAAATTCTACTTGTTCTATAAGATGTGCAAACAACTGTTGCTTCAGAATTCTTAATAAGTGCTGATCTTGTCATTATATGTAGGTGAATACATGCCTGTTTGTTAAAACTGTATAATAAAAACCAACTTTAATAACAAACAAATATAAGGGTAAAAAATAATTTATAACAATAAATTAAATAAATACCTTATTTAGTAACGTTTTCGGGTATAACCCATCATCAGCTAAAACTAACTTAATAAAAAAAAAACACACTGGAAAGAATAAAAGGGATACATGTATATATATATATATATATATATATATATATATATAATAAATGCAAAGGAGGAACAAACATAGGAGGTATAAAAATCAATAATGTAAAATTACCAATCCTCAATACAAAATATAAAATGAAATAGAACAAACTAAAATTAAACCTTTATATTGAAAAGTGGGTTATTATTATTAGGTAATTGATCGTTTAAAGTATTATTTTTATATTTATTTATGTAATAGTTCTCTACGATATTCATAACATTTCCTTTGCCATTTTCTAATGAATTAGGTTTATGTTTATTTTTAATCAAATGTTCGACATATATTGGTTTTTCTATTTCATTATTACTAAATGATTTTATATGTTCTTTATATCTACATTTAATTTTTCGCCCCATATAAAAGTTTAATTTTAGCTTGTTCTATTTTATTTTATATTTCGTATTAAGTATTGGTAATTTCACACTATTGATTTTTATACCTCCTATGTTTGCTCCTGCTTTGCATTTACTATATATGTATATATATATACATGTATCCCTTTTTATTCTTTCCAGTGTGTTTTGTATTTTGATTAAGTTAGTTTTAGCTGATGATGGGTTATACCCGAAAACGTTACTAAATAAGGTATTTATTTAATTTATTGTTATACATTATTTTTTACCTTTATATTTGTTTGTTATTAAAGATGGTATTTATTATATTTTTCATTATTTTCGAATGAATTTAATAAGTGAATTTTTGTACGAATTCCCTCGAGTAGTTTAGTACATCGTTAAAAATTGTACTTTCGTTTCAATTACAAAAAACTTACGATAGTGCGTGTAAAAATCTATTTTTAAACACATTTAGATAAATTAAAATCAAAACCAGAAAAACGTTACATCAAAAGTCAACAAAAAAAAAAAAACGTTATTTAAAGCAGCACAACAAAAACACACGGAAATTATAGTGAAAAGCAATTTTTTTTTTGCTGATCTGTACCTAATCACTAGATTCTGTTACATATTCTAAACACTTGAACGATCCCCGCCCACTGACGTAGGGCCTAGGGCCCAAACTTTTAATTTTATAGTTCAGTGTAATATGGTTTTTCCCAACGCAGCCGACAGGTTTCCGTCGGAAGTACGTTCGTACAAGTGTGAAGTCTGCGAATGTTCCTTGCGGCTGATTTAAAATCAAAATAACTATTTAAAATTAAGCTTATTATATCGATGTTTTAAAATTATATCGGCTTTTAGTTGAGATGCTTGTCTTTATATTTGTATATGGCGCCATGGATCCCCTCGTACGTGAAAAGAATCCTGGGTTAGTTGCTGATCAGCTATTTTTTTTTTCACCAACAAACTGGTTCGAAAATGTTTTGCAGTTGCGTAGTTTATTACGCAAGGCTGTCGGATATTTTCGGATGTGTCTATGTTTTCAATGCAACTTTACAGTCGCTATCTATTCAGACTCGTAGCTAGAGTTGAATTTAAGGTAAGGCAGCGGTGGTTACAGTTAGGGCGAAAGTAAAATTTTTATTTGATTTGATCTGGTGACGTACTTGTGAGTGTGAGTAGGTGAGGTCTTCTTAACTGGTTCCTCCAAAAATCTAACCGATTTTAGATGCATTTATGAAAGTATAACAAAGAGTCAAATGCATGTATGTGTGCGGAGGTTGGTATCGAACGAAAAAAGATTCAATCGGTACTTTTGTATCACTGAGCGAAATACTTACCTCTAAAGTCTAAACACAAGCTCCTTCGTAAGGATATCATTACGTACACAGAATTCACAGAAACAATAATTTGGAGTGGCGAACCATGTTATCGTGGAAGATCTCTACCTAATACTTAATTATTCTAGGTAGGTAATAGCAAAACATATATCATTTCTCCAAACATATCATAATCAATGTAATAATAAAAAGTCCTTTCTTAAAACAGCTGAATTCTTCTATTCGTCAGGTTATTAAAAATGCGAAGAACTTCATTCAGATCAACTGACTTTGTTCTTTTCTTTTCAAAGGCAAGAAATACCTTCGTGACCCATTGACAGCCTCTGAGGCCTATTGATTACAGTCAAAGTTGAAAATGTTGATCCACATACTGCTGTGCTACATCCTATAGTCGCCACGGATGCAAAGAGTTCATATGTATCTTTGAAGGCATAAAACATTGTATTTTCAGTTTTAACCTCGCGACGACTCAAATAAGCTTTGACCACAGTAGCTTCCTCCCTTGATGTAATTGTTAAACCCGAAAAATTAATTTAAATTATATATCATCTTTCAAGTCCCTACGTTTCATTATTTGTTAGTCCTTTGTGTTGGGTAAATGTCTTGAATTGACGCGCTCAAAGAAAAAAAAAAAATCATTTCCGAAATATTCCTGATGACTATTAAATGCAAGCGATGGTTATAGCAGTGGACGTAAGGAACTTTTCGGCCAAATTTATTTTCTATTCTGGTCGCAACTCCCGAAATTTTCCCGCTCATTACATTTGCGCCGTCATAGCACATTGGCTTAGCATGCGAGAGAGGTCAATGTTATTTTCCCGAAGTGCATGTAATATTAATTCCGTAAAAGTGGCTGCATTAAGGTTTTCAGTAGTCGTAACTGTCAGCAACGACTCATTGACGATTCCATCCTTGACGTAACGTATTGCTATTGCAATATTTTCCCGGTTATTTTTATCTCTCGTCCAATCTGCCATTAGAGTAAACCAGTTCATGTCAGATTCCTTAATATCTTTAATAATGGAACTTCATACTGCGTGAGCCATTGCTTGAATTATTTGATTTTGAATTTCAGGTGAACGATATGTTGCATTTTATGGTATGTGGTTGAGTCTTTTTCTCCTTCAAAATATAATTTCCACGCAAAGCTAACTCGTTGCCAACCAGAAATTATATTACTTCAATAATCGATTTCACGTAATACCTGTTTTTTTCTAATACTTTGTGATGTATCAACGCTTCAACACTGCTGGTTGTAGATATTCTATGTAATTTGACTTGCCACATCGCCGCACGGCTTGTGGCATTTTTCGTGTTTTTGGAAAACCAGTTTTTGAATCAGCGGCATTTTTCCAGTTTCTGAATCCTATGAAAGTGTACGAAAACTGTTTGCTGCCATGAGGTAAAAATTGCTGGCAGGGATAGCAAAAAGCATCTTTCTCGACCGAATACTGCAACCATTTATATCGTTTGAACCAGTCCGCTACAAAGGTCCTATTATATTCTTTGGGATATATGTCTAAAATAATTTGCTTTATCGGTTCTCCGATTCGTGCAATATCAAAAGGAATATCATAGCTTATATGTTTCACCGAACCTCATAGGGCTTATATGTGATTGTGACAAACCGCGTGGTTAATTCGGAATTGTTTTTAGATGTCGTTAGTCGATTGGTACATTATTTTCTTTTTTTCATCATGTCATACTATGAGCAACAAACAGTTTACTGAGCATATTACCTTAATGGTGGTATTTTTTAAGGTAGGGCATTGCCCCACTATGCCCCACCCCACAGCTACGGACCAGTATCCATTCTATCCGAAGAGGATATTGTGTATCATAACACACCTTTACTTTCCTCCATTTCGCTTCTTTAATTTCAGATATTAACCGAAACAGCGACTTGACAACTCCCGAAAATCTACGACACCACCGGCAGACAACTTAATAGAATACCGCGCTACCGACTAAACTATCCTTCAGGCCGGATGCGCCCAGATTCCGATACTGACTGAGCAGGTTAATTGGATGACTCGTCTCATGTTCGACTCGTCGTGAAATTCAAATAATTCGACACAACACAATACCGAGCGTTTTAAATTTCCCGGCGTAAGCCACATACGAAAAATCCAGCTACCTCTTCTATTCAAACCGGTTCTCATTCTGAAGCTGCTGCGAAATCACGTTAACAGTTCCACGGGGAGCGTGGAGTTATTTTCGTAAATGTGCATCGGGGAAAAAAATAGTCGCGAGGAGAACAGCTGCTTCGGAGAAAGTGTTGCAATTCCGAGAGCAACAGAATTAAAAATAACCGGCGCTCGAATAAATTAAAACTTCAAACGGTACTAATTCTGTTTGAAAGTTTACTAGCGAGCGGAATTTAATTTATTTTAAAATATTCCTCTCCGCTTTGCTCCGTCCAGTTGATTTTATTGGTTCAATTATCGTACCAGTTTGCTTCTTTTTTAAGGAACTTTTCAGTTCATTAAGAAGTTCAAATGAAACTGACGCTCGACGACATCTTGACGAAAAAATTCTTGGACACCAGTGTTGCGGACTTGACGGATATCTCCTTAATCATTCGGTCGTTCGTGTTTCCGGCTAACAACGGTTCTCTGCCAAACGTGTCGGCGATCGATCCAAAATAAAACCGGATGAGCTAAGTGCTTACTTATAAAAGTTTTAAATCGGATTGCTAACGGCACCTTTTTTCTTTCCATCGCTCTTCCATGCTCGCTCATAGAGAACGTTTCGATGATTATTTTGTAAAAAAAAAATGAAAATATGGTATCGGAAGATTTCTTTGTTCGCCTTTTCTTTTACATTTTTTCATTTTTCACGCAACATTTAAACTCTCTCGAATTAATTCGAACCCGGGCACTTTTGCTGCAGCGCTTCAGATAATTTAAAGTATGACGTGCTTAACAAAAGCTGTCTGCGCTTCCCGTTTTTACGAATATTTCTTGATATGTGTCGACTTTAATTGAGTTACAGTCTGGAGTCTGTGGCGGCGTGTCAATAACATGAGAACAGTTGTTATTCTCGAGTTTCGAATTGAAATGATTCCATTATTCCTAATTTCCATGCGCTCTGACGTAGATTGTTACAGAAAATTTCAACGTACACTTCGGCATCCGCATTACCTTCGAAGAAAACTGTCTCAATATTCAAGCAGATCGTTGTGATGGCAGGCTCTAATTGGTAGGATTGACCGGTGTACTTATCGCGAAATTCTTTTGAAATTTTTTGAACACGGTGGTATAATATCGTCTTATCACCGTTTCCAGGAGCGCAACATGGAGTGAAGATCACGGAATTAATGTCTTTTTTTTGCGAACTGACGTCTCTTTTAACTAGTTGACGGTTTACATCCGATGTGAATTGCCATTCATATTTTACGTAGCCTGCGTTGTTTCGATTGAGTTTGTTTCACCTTTCTCTCGCACATAATGCCGCAGTTGCTTTTGAATTTTTCCCATATTTCCCTTCCGAAAGAATGTTTGTATCGTATGCTCTGCTTTTCTTGCTTCATATGATGCCATACACGGTACTCTTCCGATTATATGCAGTCATTTTCCGATCTCGCCTTTTCATCATTCGGTATTACTACCCCCGACTCAGTGTCTGCGAGTATTTTAACCCTTACACGATGTTTCAATACGCTATCGCGCACACCCTTTTTCCTCCTCTCTGTAAATTAATTTCTAAAGGCAGCGTCCGGATACTCGCTATATCTTTATTGGCATATCTCTTCATTACGTCTGCATGCTTATTATCGTAAGTGTTCTCGTATTTTGTCTCAATGATTCGTGCGCATTATTATCTAGTTTGGTTGAAATTAATTTCTTCCGCTTACCTTGCTGTTGGATTATTATCACATGGCGCGTCGATCCACTGACTATCGTTGGATTGTTACGTCTTTGCTATTTTTAAAACCTAGATGAGCAGTTAGTACCGTCAGCGAACGCATTTCAGTTTCCCCTTCAGGTCGTTATATGACACGCATGCATATCGGGAAAGAAAAGCGAATTTACCGAAAGCCGACCGAGAACATTGCCAGAGCAGGAGCAGCGGTTAATCCGGGAAAGCTGATCAGTGGAAGGCCGGTCTGAGGCATCTCTGTACGCATACAGATTTTCACGCTGCACCGGTCTGCAGAAGAGGATAGAAGTTGTTGCCGGTAAATGATAAGACAAACACAAATGGTCTACGAAGACGAGCGTCGTGCTGGAGAAAGAAAACAAGCAGTCGGCGAACACGTGAAATACCGTTAAGCATTCTGCAGCTCCGTGTTTTCGGTACACGGATAAAATGTCAGCGGCAATCAGAGTGATAAGGAAAGAGCGAGAATAAAAACTGCCGTGGATGTACAATTTCGAAGAGGTGGTCGGAGGCTCGGTTTTCCGCGGGGGTTAGAAAACTTTTGACAATGGGCATGGCGCATCTTCGGGAACCACTAAAGACGGCTGCCTGTTTCTTTTCTGCTTTTTTCATTCACATCCATTGTTTGGAAACATTGACAATGCAATGGCTGAGGAGCGGCATTTGTACGCGCCAGCCGTCGGTAGTGTTCGGTTCGCGCTGCCGAGCCATGTTCATTTTCAATATTATCGCCGCGGAGACGAACAGCGCAGCCATGTCAATTTGTTATTTGCCACCTTTCATAGCGGCGACGCCGGCTTCAACGCACAGCGTTCACCCGAAACAATCATAGCTCGGTCGCTGAATACAACGAACGAAATGGTTTTCCTCCTTTTCCTTTAGTCCCTGCCTTTGTTGCTCTTTTATGCGCCTGTCCACTTTCTTTTGTACCGCTTCTCTTTTAAAAGCACATCCCGGCATCGGCGTCGCACCAAAAACGCCGTTCTAATTCATCACTGTAAACGTGTCCGCGATAATACCACTTCGCCGCCGAGCGACGACCGTCTTTTCTTAATCTGCACTCTTGTTCTGCACCTTGTTAAACCACCTTCTCTTTTCCAGGGCAATACTGCGATCGGCTCATTACGTGTGCCGCGCCGACTTCCAATCGATCATGGCAAATCCGATGGGCTCTGTAATGCGTATCGAGAAAACTCGCCTTTTAAGCAAAATACCGATTAGTATCGATTACTCCTAAAACATAATCGGAATAAAAAAAAAAAAAACCGATCGAAATCGGCAATTGTTTTTCACGCGTTACTCGATATTACGTTTATTTTAAGTCTATGGAAAAAAATTTCGTTTCGGTGACGGCTAGAAATTCAGCGAAAATAAAAAGCAATCGAAGAATGTCGACACTATTCAGGAGATTGTTGCTTTTTTTTTTTTATTACTTTTTTTCAATCGGTTTGTTAAGTAAGAAATTAACCCAAGAAATGGTAAGAGGAAGACAATAAAGTTCTCTATTCTTATACGTCTGAGGACAGAGAATAAAAATAATTCGAGGGCAAGAATAACAGAAGCAGAAGGAAATGAGAGAATGTAAGAAGCACCGATAAAAGTAGGGATACCGAGTTTTAGTAAGAGTAGAAGGACGAGATTGTTCAACAGAAAAGATAGAACATTCGATCAAAATATGATCAAAAGAGGAATGAAAAGAACAAAATCGCTAATAGAAGAAAGTGAAAACTGAGATTATGTAGAAAGGAGACTATGATTAAAACGAAAACGCCAAATAGCCTAGATTGCAATCAGGAGCGAGGAAGTATATAGAAATCGGTGGGCAAATAGGAAGAAATGGCTGAATAAAGAGGTAAAAGTCATCTAGGGAAAAACGAGCAATATTACGAATTGAAAATATTTTTTGAATTACACTATATAGATTTAGCCATTTGGTTTAGCGTAATCGAAGGTAAAATAGTACGAAGGGAGATTTTTAGCGAAGTGACCGAGGCGAGTAGAGAGTGGTAAAAGCTTTACCGTATGCGAGACGTACAGAAATTATCCGGGAAGCAAGCCGTTAAAAAAAAGTCATTAAATTGCCGGGTGCGGTGGTGACATGTAAAAGTAGCCGGTTTGTCGTCGATAAAATTAAAACGGAGAGCATTCCAGTGATCAACCTTCAGAGTCGGTTCCGAAAAAAAATTTTCACGAAATGCGTAGCCAGTTTGTCAAATAGCTCGTGTAGAAAATTTTAAATTTCACGGATTTTTTTCCTGAGACGCATTGTAAATAAAGTAAATCGTCGCATTGATTATGGTATTACGGATATTGTAGAATCCGGATCACTTGATTTCAGATATTAAGTATATGCCTTGGGCGCCGTAACAGGACGGCTCCCGAAAACCCGTCAGACACTTCCCTGATAGCCGGAATTTTAACTGCTAAACAGGATAACACTATGAAGCTCGAACCCAAATGCGAGTCCAACCTGCAAATTTCGCAACCATACAGGAAGAAAACAGCGAAAGCTGTCAGTTGCCTAACTCCCGGCATTCTTCTTGAATTTATTTTAACTTTTCGTTTCGTTTGTTTTCAATTGTCTGACTGTTAAAAATCTTTTTTTCCGGTTTTTTTTCACAAAATAACTAATTTTTCTGTAGCATTCGTTGTTAGTTTCTTCGCTTCAGCTTTTTCTGTAATTCTACACGCTTATAGCCGATATTAAACAGTCATCCGCACAGTGCCGTTTATTTCCGTTCAACTTTTATTTCCATCCTTCCTGGAAATATTCTTTCCGTTTAATATATACATCGACCAAAGAGTGATCACACTCAGCTCCATCAGACAACTTTTCCCATAGCTTAAAATTCTATTCCTACGATTACCAAAATTTATTGATAGCATGAAGTTTATGTTTTTGCCGGCCCGAAATCCCACTCTGCATTATGTTTAATGACATCGAGTTTTAATCGCGTCTACCGATTCAATCGAAATAATTAAATTAATCGAGTCAATCGAGCCAATCCGGTCTACATAATACGCATTGCTAGTCATTTTCATAGAATCCTTGAGGAAGGCTTTCAGCGTAAACGAAAATCGTTCTTGAACAATTAGTCCCAGCATCACTGTGTACTGCGGCATTCTCAATTGTCGCCTGCAATTTAGACACTTGTTCGGATTGCCATTGTTTAGTCAATTTACGATGCGGTGTATTTAATTGCCCATCGATTCGATAGCTTCTTCAGTAACGCTAATTTGTCGCTTTTCGAGTTCTTTTATCGGGCTGCTATCACGTTCCTTAACCGAAGAGAGATTAGAACACCTTTTTTTCCTATTTTCCGCTCAACCGACCTCTTCAGTTTTGTCCGGAATTGTTCCTTTCTTCTTACCTTTCAGCACACACTTGTTCGCATATAATGAGCCATTTCACCTCTTTTCAGTCGTGTTTCCGTTTACCTATATTGATCAGATGTCCGTATAAACGTTTTCCACGCTGGTTCACAAACATTCGTAAAAGTGTTTCTACGCTAGCCTATGTCGGACTCAATATACTCTTTCCAGAAACTTCTCGCTTATTGATCTGGTTTCGAATAATGCTCGGACGATTTTTAACGTGTCTCGTTATTTAAATTTATGTTCTACACTGCAACATCCTCTGTTATTTTTAATTTTCGATTAATTACCTCATCGAGCTTTTTTTTTTTTTTTTTTTGAGTGAGGAACTAGATTACTATGTCTACTTCCTTCGCTAGCTTTAAGAAGATGTGTTGCTACAAAATTCTCGAGTTTCATCGCTCACCTTTCGACGCGTATTCGGAAAAGACATGATGGTAAAGGAGAAAATAAAATCTATTACGAATTTTTCGATTTTCTCCATTAACGTTGTCGTCGCGAATGTTTTTCTTCTTTTTTTTAACAGATACGAATACGTTTCAAGCAAATCCGATCCGGCCGAATTTAGGTTTATCAATTACCGTCGGCCTTATAGTTGAAATATTATAGTTTTCAACCTATGCCAGTTTATTTACCTGCAAAATAGCCATTTCTATGTCCTCATTGGATAGCTTTATTTCGAATTGCTCGAATTACTCGCGACTAACAGCGAAGCTGTTCCACTGAACTGCCCTATATTTTCATTTATCTGTTTTTGTGGGTTTCGAAAGTGTCATATCATGTAATGGATATGGAGAGCCAGCTGAAAATGAAATATTACACAGTTAAAATTGCCTGGTTGATTGACCAACTTTATGACGCGTACACACACACGCTGCAGTATCCAAACCGTTTCGATCGTAGACAAACTAAAAAACAGTTTATTTTGTAAACTCTTAGTCCACAGTAGAATATTGCACATACCAAAGAAGTCGTCTCGCCAATAATCTCTTCAGATCCCCATTTTTAGAGCAGATCTCGAAGAGCTTAATTGCGCAACATCCGTTACACACCTTACATTAAGGGTACATTTCCTAGCATTAAATTATCAAATAATCATCGTCGTCAGTCTACTGCATTTGCAAAAATTATCTTTCCAATATCATTGACAGGAGAATTTATCTTCTGAGCCCAGTCTGCCGAAGTACTCTTCCTCATCGGTTACCTCCTCTGATCATTTAATCTGTATTACTTTTGTCAGTATCCGTGTACCACTACACATATCAATATTCTCAGCCGGAGATTCATGTTCATTTTCTTGTCCCTAAATATGCGATCAGGATTATCAAAGGCACCCATCCGGCATATCCGGACGTTTATTTTTTTTTTTGTATTTACCGTCACTTGTCACGATAACTCTCAAACACTTATATTTATGGACATTTTCAAGCTGTACTCCTTCCTCGCAATGCTCCGTTTGATTTAACTCTCGGGCTATAACTTTCCCTTCCGTCGCTTGTGTACTATTCTTTGTAAATGTTCGGGCTTTTCAGTAATTATCACTCTTTATCTATCACGTAACCCTAATACTACCGATCTTCTTACCGTTCACCGTGAAAAATGTGTTTGTTAAAGAGCGGTGTGTTTTACCATCTCCTCAGCATAAAGGTTGAATAATCTGGGCGCTAAACGACACCTCTCTCGTGTATATTGCAAGTGTCTTCTACGAGCCTACTACTAAATTCGCTTATTGTCGCCAATAGAAGTTTCCAATGAAATCGACAACAGCTTCTTTGTCGACATATTGTATCCGCGAGAAGAGCGAAATTTTCTAATGTCGTACTCTATCAAAAGCTTTTTCATAGTCGGCAAAATATGCGTGCTCCCTCTGGACAACTATTTCGAACAATGCGATAGCATCACGTGTTCCATTATGCGCTACAAAACCGAACTGTACCTCATCCAGCAGTCCTCTATCAGTTTTTCAGTTTATCGTCGCGAGTAACAAGTTCAAGGTGGTGCGAGACTTATCAGGCTGATTGTACAAAAGTATGAACATTTCCGAGCGTTTCCATTCTCTATGGATAAATATTGACATAGCCTCGAAAATCCACCTGGTATTTCGCCGGACCAGCATTCCATACAACGTCTTCTTACATTCACGCGACAAGTACTTTATAAATTTCGTCGAAATTTCGTCTGTGTCCCCTGCAGCATTATTCTCAAACACAATTGTGGTGGGGCAAATGCATTAACTTTGTATAATTTGCTGACCTTTTTCACTCAGGCTTTTTTGTCTTCTTCTTTGTTAGAGAAACTCGCCTTTTTCTAATATATCCTTATTCGTGACCTAATTCTTCTTTCGTCGCTTCATTAGCCGCTTATACTAGTCTGCATTAATTCTATAGCCGACATCACAGTATTATATTTTTTTGGGTTTTTAAACCGACGCTGACTCCTGTATTACTAACATGTTCTTGCGAAGCGTCTGAATAAAATGTATTTTACGGCTGCATCATAACTGCCCTCATAAAAAATAAATCCGTTTAATCGCAACAATCTGTTAATAGGTAAAAATTAGGGGAAACTTAAAAACACATTTCACAGTTAAGTAATCTATTTCATAACATCGCAAGGATCAAACCAGAATTGTGTGTTTAATTAGCCATTTCTATTTACAACCGTTTCAATCGCATTCTATTTTCAATGTTTACAAAAACAAAAGCAACAACAGTTACGTATTATACAATAACGTGTATTTCAAAAAAAAAAAAAAGTAATAATTTTTACCGACTTTCAAAAAGAAGAAAGTTATTGTACGTTCGTTGCGTATGTTTTTTTTTTATACTTATCCGCGCATGTACCCATGTGAACCGATGTTGATGACTCTTCGTTCATTCGAAAGTACTCTATGTATACCGTTGGATATCGGTAAATACAGACACTCAGCAGTCGTTAAAATAAGCGTTAAAAAAAAGGATCCCTTTAGATAATTTTGTAACGGAACTTAAAATATTATCAATACTTAATATTGGAAGCGTGATTTGAACAAATTAAAGTATTATCAATGTTAATTACCACGGATAAATATAGGCATTCGAATGAAAACGGATTTCAAAGCGGCGGCTTCTTTTTATTCCTTCCTCTTACAAACTGGCATTTCCGGTCCATACTGTGCTTCATTCATTCTCTCCCTTCCTTCTCCTACGGTTATTCTAACTCTTGATTCCTTTCTGTCGGCTATGATCGTGCAAAAATCTGAGTCTCTCTTTTCCCTCTGTTCCACTGTTCATGGGCCAAGGTTCATGTTGACGAACCCATTAAAAAAAAAAAAAAAAGGGGGATATATTTCAAACTTTTAATTATTTTTTTTATTATCCACTGATGATCCTGTGCGGCCATACTTTCAAATACGAATGTAAGTGTAATGTGTGTTGCAGTCATTGACTTGGAAGGGGATATATTTTAATTGTTTAATTTATTGTTCTCCTAGATTTAATTCTATGGTTATTTATTTAGTGTTTGAGTGTAAGGTCATTATTTGGGAAGTGGATATACTTTTTAAACTTCTAAATATTTCTTTTATTGTCCACTGATGACCCAGTTGCGGTCGTTATTTTGGAGAGTGTTGTAAGTGCAATGCGTTTTTGCGGTGGGTGGTTTGGAAGGAGATATAGTTTACACGATTTTCCTCAATTTTTCACTAAATATAGCCATATTTTCACTATTGATCACTATTTTCTCAAGTATTTTCTATAATTTTTCACCATTTTTTGTCAATATTTTGCTAATTCGGCTCTCAACTACTGTTTTAATTTAAAATAGGCTCTGCATGTAATTTTCATCACTTCTTTTGTATAAATCCCATAATTTCCGGATGCTGTATGTTTTGCTATAGTATCCACACCAATTTTTTGTCTTGTTTAATAATATGATATTAGTTACTCTACCTCAGTGTTAACCAAATTTAAGTATTATTATAAAAAAAATCGTGATAATATTTTTTTGAGAAAAAGGAATACCAACTTCAAAATTCACTATAAAAATTTAATAAAAATGCACCAAAAATTAATAATTCGATAAGAACATGATAACAATTAAATATACTCTTTCCAGTGTGATAATTGGATAATTCATAAACACGACATTGATAGCGCTTAATTACAATTGGCACGGAAATCACAAATTATGCTAATAATTAAAAACTGTATGAAATATTCGTCGAATTCCAGATATTTTAATTTGAATGCCGAAACTCTTAAGAGCCATTTGTGTTGTTTCATCGTAATAGTAACATTTCACTGCGTAAGATATACATTATCTTCTTATCGAATGGAACTGTTTTTTTACTTTTTAGCGCATTATTAAATTTTTATCGTCAGTCTTGAAGTCGGTATTTTTTGAACAAAAAAAAAAAAAAACAAAGCAAACACACACTTCGTATAATTTTATTTTGACCGAGTTTAAATTTTATTAAACAGCACACTGTGCTCGCGTTTGCCTCTAATCCGATTTTCAAATGTGTTTTCAACTTTCCGCCATATTCGGAAACTTTTCTCTAAACCATTTCTCAGTGCGAGTAGCATAGTGTCTGAAGTTGTACAATTCCCAACTGACGACTCGCGCGCAATTCGGCTAACGCATTTCGAATTTAGTCGATGAGATTGCGTGTGTAGCCGAAATATCGTCGCTTGTTTTAAGGTAAAACTTCTTAACCAGGCAGTCCTTCATACACGTCACAGACATGATTTCAAGCGGAAGTAAATTAAGTGCCGGCTGCAACTGCGCACATGCACGTTTCGGCGTCCAAAGGTGAACCGAACGATTCGTATATCGGTCTCGAATGGTAAACTTTTTTCTCGCTAAAGTTGTTTATTGAATTGTATGTAAATCTCGAAATAATTCCCGGCGGCTTGTTTATGGAATCGGTAAAATGTGACTGGAAGATCAATTTCGTTGCCGCGACAGAACTTAAGTGAAGCCGACCAATTTTTTATTAATACGAAGAATTTTTACATATTTCCGCGGAGCAGCCCCCGTTCCAAACAGAACTACTCGCGACAACCGCGAGCTGCTTTTTCAGATCGGCCTTTAAATCACTCGCCGAAAATAAACGATTCCGCGGTCGGCTCTGTCGGCCAGAAAAGTCGTAATTTTATCGTTCCTAAATTCACTGTTTATTGTTTTTGTGCAGCGGCTACGAGGACTCCCTGTTGCGGTACGACCACAAAATGAAGCGATGACTAACACGCGGTTTCGCTTTTATTAAGGCTTCTCGATCGTTATGGTTTTCCTGTTTTTTTTTTCTATTTTCTGTTCGACTTTTTGATCGTCGACAGTAATCGGTCGACGAAAATGAAATATCGAAATTCCCATTCAACCTTCAAACTCGCTGTTTCTCTGTCGATTTCGAGCAATCGACTTAATAGGTATTCACGATACTCAAAATAGTCAGAACAAATGGCGGATTTTCAAAGTGTTCGTGAAATAGTCTATGAGTTGTAAATTGATATTGGAATTAAAAAAACAAACATTACTATGAAATTTTTTCAGTGTTTTCGTTTTTTTTTTTTTGGACGCGTCAACTGTGAACAATCCGGTAAAAGTGAAATTAGCGGAAGTTTACAGCAGCGGCATATTCTACCAACAACGAAATACAATTTATAACTACATCGCGGCAGCCGGTTAATTTTAACAATTACAGTTTTGCGGAATAGTTTAAGAAAGTAATTTGTTGTTTACGAGAAACTTATTCCGAAGAGAGCATCAACGGAATATGAGAATCGCCATCGAATTTTTTGTTTCCACACGAACGCTTTTTTAGATTTCCAGCAGTGAAACATGTCCACGTTGTGAAATCTACTTTACTCCGAAATAGCGAGCCATTTCGAATGTCGAGTGAAATATTTAATTTAAAAAATTGGCGCAGATCTTTGTAACCGGTTCTGGTATGAGTAAATGTCGTTTTCGCATTTCGACGCACCTTTCTTCCTCACTAGGGGAGAAAATCACGCGCGCTTAATTTCCTGGCGTAACTTCTGGCGAAAAAAAAAAGAAAAAAAGAAAAAAAAACGTTTTCTTTTAAATGAATTAATCAGTTTTGTCCATAAATAAGTCGTCGCGATAGCCTATATTTGTTAGACTCTCGACTTCCGTTACAGAAGTTTCGAGTTCGATCTCAGGCGATGACAGAAATGACAAAACAAATAATTAAATTAATCGTTAATATAATGATATGGATGGCAACAGCAAACGTGTACAATAGGCGCCGCGTTAACTAATTCGTGGTAGGCACACATAAATAGGACCGCACTTTTATCGCGATAAATCAGTGTATCTAGTGCAGTCTTGCGTATACACTAGCGTTTTGAATGTAACAATTTCCTCTAGAACACTATGCCCATGTCTGTACAGCTGGAATGCACGAATCTTACGTTCAGAAACAGAGAAACAGAGTATGGTACTACAAAGAAGAAAGAAACTCGCAATTCCAATGAAGATGAGGTCTGAAATTCAGTCTAATTCCAGCGCATAATAACGGTCACGAAGAATCATTTTATCATTCTCACGAATCGGCAAAATAGTGTTGAAAATCATTCGCACCAATACACCGAAGTGTATATAAAAGATGGAAGAACCGATGGAAATATTTTTAATTGAAAAAAAAAATCATCACGAGAAAAGAAAAAGTCACACTCGATCGACAAAAACTTTGAAAAATTTGATCCATTTCCTTGAAACGAACATACGAAGCTTATCCGACAAAATTTGAGGGGGGGGGCATTATTTATATTTATTCGCAAACGTCTAGTTAGTCTACAAACAGTGAAAATCTTTAACGGATTTATATCAGATACCGAGCAAAATACTTTGCTATTTAGTGACTAAGATTTTTACTATAGTATTCCGTTATAAAACTTTCGTGAAATATTTTAGGGAATAATTTTTTTCACTGGTTAAAGAAATAATCATTTATGATCACGGGGCTACGCATACTTTTTTTGAACAATTCAAAAGTGCAAATCCAAATTTTTTTCTTTATACACGGAAAATCAAACCAAAATCAACGTAAAACAAATAAAAAAAGGGAAAAAAATCATCACGTATCACTAGTTCATTTTTTCCTTATTTTTAACTTTTCTAGCCTTTGGCACAGAGGTGCTTCGGTCGAGTATCCGCATATTGGAACTTGTAATAATTTAATTTGCGCCGGGTTAATATCCATAGTTGACGCGCTAAGAAAAAACAAAAAAAAAAAGAGAAGAAAAAAGCTTCGTGTTTTTTAACTGGATAGTCGTTTTTTTAGTTTTTTTTTTTTTTTTTTTTCGTTAGGCATGCAAAGTTTAATTAATCGGTTAATTGGTAACATAAGTAGAACCAAGAGACTATGCTCCATTCTGTACGGATTTCACATTTTCGTGTTTTTTTCTTTATTAAATTCATCTGCAAGAGACTTTTAAAGGTAAATTCACCCGCGTACCAAAATTTAGGGGTCGTAATATTTGTCGCTCTATAACCGATGCTTGAGATTGACGTGAAATTTTATGTAATTCTGTCGGTTCCAGCAATATTCGTCTCAGTAATACACGTCGCTATGTGACACTCTTGCAGCGGTAATCACCTACGTGAACAGATTTACTTACACATAACGCTTAATAGCGGTACAATGAGTAGATTTAAGCGGATTAAATCGTGTTAATAAATTCTATAAATTATACAATTTCATAGATTAGCGCGATGTCTCGCTATCGAAATTCGAGAATGAAGAAACTTCTCTAAGATAGACCAATAAAAAAAAGGTCGTAAAGTGGTGGAGAATGGTTCGGAATGACTAAAAAATAGACAAACTAAACAAACCAAGTGGAGAAATACAGAATAACAGAATGAGCGATGATATTTTTCGAAAAAGTAAACGGCGTTATCGCATCATATTAAGGTCGTTGTTCAATTCGATGACTTCCGGTAGACAGTGTTAAGATTGTCACGACCATAGTCCGCTAAATATATAGGAAATTAATCGGATTTAAAGATTCTGCCCGTCGAAAATAAACCACGTAGACGAGCGAACATTTCACTGTTTCTACGCGATGGAAAATTTTAAATTTCCTTTCATCGGTGCACCAAGACCTTCTCGATGATAAAGCTGGCGCTAAATTATTCTACCCAACGTGTCCCGCATACGTTAGAATGGTAGCCTACTGGTCAAGATGCTTGGCCACCAAACCAGAGGTAGAGAGTATCATGGATTTTCGGGAATTGCTTCGTTCCAGATCCAAGTTGTTTCCGGGTATTCTCTGATATTGAATATTGGTTATACTAGAAACATCAAGGAGGCCGAGAGAAAGGGACTGGCTCCGATATTTCCATCGGATCCGTGTTAGGCTTAATACTATTATGAAAAGCTTAATTCCGCGCAATCCATAATCAAGGATATATATGTGACTTAAAACTTTTTACCAGAACAATTGTAGTAATTCCGTGAGAAACTATTTGAAAAATAATAAGATTTATCGTATCGAAATTTGTAAGCGTAATAAATGCGAAAAGAAAAAAAATGTCGCGCTACTTTTTACGTTGAAGAGCAGCTTGGAAAGTTGGTAAAGTTTGATGAAAAAGTTGCGGGCAGACCTGCAACGGAGCAACTCGATTTTATATCGATAGAGATTACGCTGGCCTAGCTGTTGGCTTGAATAAATTACGCGAATAATTTAACCTACAACTGCGTTCTGAAGAATTTTTGCTTTTTCTCTACCCTGCTAGTCTTATCCGGAAACGAGAAAATTTCTGGAAAAACTTTGTAAAATTTATAAAAAAAAAAAAAAAAAAAAAAAAAAACAAACAAAAAAAACAATAATAAAAAAAAGAAAAAGCGCGGCAAATTTCATAGTGTTGAGAGAATGTCTGGAACATTTCTAACAATTTTTAAGTCTTAATCTTTTTGATAAAGTTACGCGTCGTACATCTTAGATAAGGAAATCGCTATATTAGCAATTAAGAAGAAAGCGCCGCCGCGCTCATTCGATGATTGAGCGGAAGCCGTAGCTGTTAAATTTCGAAATTCATTCTCGCGCCTTTCTCTCATTATTTCACGCGTTAAGTAAGTAATATGAAGTCACCTTAGTACAGACCGTTTAATTACAGACTGCTGCGCAGGAATATTCCTCACGATGGTTATTTTAAAAATGGTAAAATGGAATATTTCTAACACTTTAAACATTTAATAAAAACGCGCTAAATAGGAAAAAAACAATTTTCAAGATAAAAAATGTTCGCAGTAGGCCCTAAAAAACATGTTATTTTTTATCTGACGATTATTTTTTTTTTTTTTTTTTTGGGCATTTTTATTAATCGGTATTTTTTAATAAATATATATTTTTTAGTTCATTAAGTTTAGCGTAAATACTTTTGACTGATGAACCGACGGACTAATTTAAAATGATGCTACTTTCCGTACCCGATAAAGGAGGACGGGGCATTGCTTCAAGAATCTTCTTCTTTCTTCCTTCGTGTTGCTAGAACATCGCGAACCATCCATGTTAACCGAATGCAATCATGCCACATTTGTTTCGGTCTGCCGTATGCATTCATCACAAATCTTTTTCCCGTGATTTTCCGGATTTGGAAGTCAGCCGCGACCTCCCCTTCCGAGGATCATAATTTTTTCGAGTAACTTCACCATGGGTTTAAGAATACAGTGTTCAAGTTTTGTCGGTCATAAGCTGTTTTTGGCCAATTTTTATCTCGTTATATTAATTAATAACAGCATATCTCTGAGTTCTTTTTTTTTTTTTTTTTTAATAACTACCAACTATATTAGTACTTACTGCGATACTCACCGATGTACCCGTATGGAACCACCGCTGACCGGTATGATTTCTAATAAGTAACAAGAATCATTCGAATCACTTGACACAGTCAAAAGTTACAACAGGCAGTAATGTTAAGACGCGTAATGTTTCCGACGTGATGAACTTAGTTTTCAGTTTTCTTTATTCCAGTCTCTATAATTTAACATTAATAATATTTTAATTTTTTGTCTCGCTTAAAGTTAACTTTTTTCTAAATTACGTTCCAATAATTAATATCGATAATACTTCAAGTGTTAACGGGGTTTGTTACGTTACTAACAACCGATCTGAAGAGACCGCATTTTTTTACGTTTGTTGTTAACGAATTTGTTCAGCGATTGTCGGTAGTACACGCCAGATGATACCATCGCTGACTTATACGATTTCCAATGAAGAGAAAAACATTAAAATCGGTCTGCATGAGCCAAAGTTACGCCCGAACAAACATGAAAGAAAAAAAAAAAAAACCTTAACGAACATATAACCTCTTCCTTTTTGAATTCGAAAAAAATAGCTAATAGTCCG
Source organism: Icerya purchasi (assembly GCA_039619475.1). NCBI lineage: Eukaryota > Metazoa > Arthropoda > Insecta > Hemiptera > Monophlebidae > Icerya > Icerya purchasi. The sequence goes on from CM077116.1 coordinate 418,513,974, forward strand.
TCAGATCGCTAGGCAAACCGTAAGGCAGAATTATATTTGAAATTAATCACGCTATCGAAAAGTTTAAAAGTCTTAAAACGAAAAACTGAGTCCTTAACTATAAGATGATTAAATAAAGAAAAGAGCGTTTCGCAGAAAGAGCAGAACACTCAAAGAAAATGTGATTAGCATCGCAAACAACTGCTTCATTAGGATGTAGGCGACAATAAGGAGAGGAAGCCAAAGAGAGACGATAACGGGAAGCGGGCAACAGAGTGTGATTAAAGCGTAGGCGAATTATAGGGACAATAACAGGACGTGGAAAAGAAGGGAATTCTGAGATTACCAAGAATTAGTAGAAAAGTTAGGTTGAATTGAGAGCTAGAATGAACTATCATTGGTAAAGGAAGAAGGGTACATAATCCCAACAAAATTTAGTGTGAAATTTCTTATTTAAGGACAACAGATTAATACTAGGAACTTTTTTTTAAGTAAAGGCGGGACCGGGCAGCAACCTGAGCCAAAGCATCATTTCATTACCCTCGATGTCTCTATTACCAGGGACCCACAGCAGATCAACGCGGATACAGTGATGAAAGGAAAGATTGTGCATGAGAGATCGTATACGAAGAATGATGAAGTCTGATAAGGGAGGAAGAAGAGGTAAAAACTGATGGAGTCAGATATTATCAAATAGTGGGAAAAGTTACGATTGGAGGAGATGTAAAATAGCAAAAGTTAAATTGTGTTCATGTAAATAAGAAGATTTCTTTACCAAACGTTTAAAAGTTTTCGCTTACAGCTTTTTTTGGAGGGTTTAATCTGTGGACTTTCTCGCTTGATGCTACAACAATAGTCATGTACATCTATCTTGATTCTGTGCTTCCATGAAATCTCCGTGAAATCGCTTCCGCTGCTCATCACTGACTGCAACAAGATTTTTCGAGAAGTCAACAAAATGGCTATGTAAAATATAAGTTTGATGCTCATGTTACTGGAATTTCGAAGCCGTCCACATTTCGATGTAATTCTGTGCTCGGTGTATTTCCAAGAAAGTTTTGACAATGTTTTTGAATACCAACCAAGCATTTTTTTTTTTTTTTTGAAATGCCGTCATTGTTCCGATGAAATGCTCATCTTTAACGAGCTGCCCAATCTGTGGACCATCAAACATACCGGCCTTCATCTTTTTAAATGATTATGCCGAAATGAGCTACTTAAAATAGTCTCCTTCCATTGGCAAAGCTTCAACAAATTTCTTCATGAGACCAAGTTTTATATGCAAAGGTGGAATATTCTTTCAGTCAACAAGTGGCTGGTGTAGAATTTTTGGATCACCAGGTTTCAGGGGTCAGATTTTGGTGGCCAATCCGACTGCATCTAATGTTTCGTACGTGATCTGCTGTCCCATATTATACGCAAAAAAAAACAAAAAACGGTGATACTTGGTATATCCCCGTTGTTGGCCAAAGAGGAAGCAGACCATTTTAAGGTTAACACAGATGATCCCCATTGATGTAATTGCAACAAATTAATGACCTTTATTACATCCTCTTATTCGTCACATAAACAAACCGAATGGCCTATACTGTACCAAATAAATTTTAATTGTAGAGGAGGACAAACTTCAAGCTCCGCTTTGATCTATTGATGACCAATAGACATTTGCGTTATAGTCCGAAGTGTTCAATTTTTTCATCAAACCATGAACACTATGGCAATATACAAATCCATCACCATTTCGAATTGCAGGTACCCCCATTTTCTCTTGATCGAAAGTAGGATACCTTAGTCCTTTTTTCAAGCAAGTTTTTCTCGTGAAGTTTTGATATACCGAAAGTTCTGAAGCTTTTTCGGATAATCCCCCGTGCCAAATTATTCATAAGAACAGAATCATCTTCAATTTTGGAATCTTCACCGTTAACTGAACTAGTCTAGATTGATCATTGGTCTCCTCCTACAGCGTCAATCCCTCGCCAATCGAAGAAGTTTTATGTTAGCTCATAGAAGAGCACAATAGTGTTTCCTCGCTGAATGGTAGAAGAATAGAAAAAAACTTGACGTGGTAGAAGAAAACTGATTACAGTTTTGAATTCGGCATGACCATATAACTCAAAAACAGCTCAAACATCGAGCTTAACAGGAACTGTGTTACAAATTGGTTCCCCGGTGTGTTATCTAAAGGGAGTCCCTTTTCTTTAAGACTTATTTAAATGACACACTACCGAGTTTATTTGTATTTATTGATACTTGACACATGGTCCCACAGCTGAATATGGTGGTACACTTTTTTTTTTTTTTTGTACACTTTCGAATGAACTAAGATTCGTTAAAATCGGTCCACATATGCGCGAACAAGCATAAAAAATACAACATATACAGGAGAACCGTATTACATGCTTCTTTTTGGAAGTCGGTAAAAATAAATGTTAAACGTTATCTCTGCAAGGTGCATCGGAATTTCATTTAAAAATGATATATAGGAAACAGTTTTACTTTAAATTAATATAAAACGGCGACGGATTTATTTAAATAATTTGAGGTAGCTTTTTACTGGTTTTAAACCCTACACTTCTTCACAGATTTTCAGAAATGCTCTAAATATCATTATAAATATGTACATAATATATTCGCAAGGATAATAGACCCATATCAGCAGCTCGAACGAAACGTGACACTGTTTGAAAAATAGCGATATATATCACATCATAAAAGGAGGAAAAAGAGAGACAAAATATACCGAAAAAAATAAAATAAAATAAAACAAATGAATAAAAAAAACGAATATTTCTTGCTCGACACCGTATAATCAGACAACATTCTATCTATAAAAACGTGTGTCTTCTCCCTTTGGTTTGAATGTGGAGTAATTTATGATTTTTGTCGCGTCTGACGTAACATAAAACTTAATATTTTTTGGAAATGCAACAATATGGAAAAGCTTTTACTAAAAAGTTCCATTTTTTTTTTTTTAGTTCAATGCAAAAAAATCGGCGAATTTATCGCTGTTTCTGAATAAAAAGCCCTTTTTTATTTATTAGATGTTGCAAGAGATGTTCGAATTTTGGCGGTTCATCGTGTGATTTTAGATATTAACGAATTTATTAGTACTTAAATAAAAGAGAGACAAGTTAAATACGGTCGTTTTTTTAGATGTATCGTAGTAATTCTTTACGTATAATAATAATTTGATGCATCAATAAATACTTCTCCGCGGTTAATTGGGACGTTATTTGTGAATTAAGAGAAATCGTAAACTATACATAAACCCAATTTCTTTTAAACTAGAGCGGCGAAAATGCCTTGATTCATCCGTGATTCGACTGGACATGATCATAACAAAGTGCTGAATATAAACAAATTTATAAATTTATTTAGCTTTACAAATTTCTTAAACTCACGCACACCCTAATTACCAAAAAAAAAAACAAAAAAAAAACAGTTCAATTTTTTTTTTTGATAGCGCAAACAAAATTTTGGAAGCATTTCTCGAACATTATCCAATTGCGCGAAACGTTTAATACGAATTTGTTGTTGCAACCGAGTCGTGCTAAATATACATGAGCCAGGACGGCGTGTAGGTTGAAAAACTAAAAAACCGATCGTACGAAGCGGACAAAGAAAGGAAAAAAAAGTACCAAAATCGCCGAACTATTTTTATTCTAATATGCATAATTCAGTTTCTGCTTGTTGGTAAATGTCCTAAGAGACCGACTTTCGTCAATAGTATGGCGCAGGTGCGGATACGCATCATTAAGTCAAAACGAAACTAAACCTCGTTTAGTTTGAATAGCTTTTCAAAAAAAAAATAATACGGACTTGAATTTTACAATTATAAGAACAGCGGCACAGATTTAAGAGTAAAAGGGTATCGATCGAAGAAATAACACTGAACAACTGAAATGTAACAAATTTATACAATCGTAATTTGCAGAAAATTTAGTTGGCAAAAAAAAAAAACCAGCACAGCAGTCGCTCCAGTGTTTTTCAATTTTTTTTTTTTGTGGATTTATTACATTTCTGTTTTTTGGTGTTTATTTCTTCATACCGAATTACATGCGGAAAATGGACCATTTTAATATTAATATATTAAGTAATCACATTAATATTAATACAAAGGGGGACAAAAAGAAAATGTTTTCCACTAAGAACTAGCCTAATTTGTCGGTTTTCTTCGGTAATAGTGTTATTTAAATTATTCTTCGGAATCGTCGAACAACAATAATGCTGTGTTTGTTTATTTCATTACAGTTTATTTACTTCTTTTTTTTCAAGAAACGGGAAAGATTATATCTTCCACCAAATTCATGCCAATTAAAGAACCTTTATTTGTGTAATAATATTTTCCAGATACTATCGACTTTAATGCATGCGACTTTTATTTCCCATTCTTTACCGACACAATTAAGAAAAAACGATCACAGAATGCTTTCAGAATACTGATGCTAAGATCTGTTAGGTTGGCGACCGAGACTGCATACCGCTTTAAAATTCGAATCTATCGCATATTTTATCAGATCAATTAAAAGTTAAAGCACCGGAAATTTGAATTGCAAAGTTGTATAATATGAACGGGGATCAGCCGATGACTTGTAAATTCGTACATAGTCGATTTTGCAAGCAAAAAAATTGCCAACATTGGCCTGAAGCGATGTGCTGGTCTAGCGGAAAACGTTCGTGATAAAAATATTCAAATTCGATAATTGAAAACTGGCGATTCGGCAATTTGTAATGTCGACATTTAGGCAGGTAGCTGAGTTCAATATAGAGCACTACTAGAGAAGACAACGCGCACCCGTGTACGAGACGAGGGAAATTTAATTTCAAATTCGGCTAAATACAGTGCGTTTTAGTAACGTAATTTCGGAGTTATTGTTGAAAGGCGCCACCTAACTTCATCCGGATTACGTGTAAAATTATACGAAACGTGTACACCTAAGCCTCTCCTTTAAAGTAGTCGCTGATTCATAGAACGGGACCTGGAAATTCGCATTGTAATCACGCGAGAGTTGCGATCGTCGGTGTTTGAAAATAATTTGTTAATAATGCAGCGGAGACGCTGTTTAGCGGATGTTGAATAATTTTTAACGGGAACGTTTAAAATAATACCGGCAGAATCACGTCAGAGATTAAAGCGAAAAAATCGATCACTAATAATTGTTTACCGGCAAGGAAATGCAGATTATTTATTTAGACTTTTTTTCGATTTGTGAGTCAATGTAAAATTACCAAAAAAAAAAAAAAAAAAAAACAACAAAAAAACCGAAAAATCAAGCCAAAACAGACGTTACAAGAATAATTATTAAAAAGAAAAGAAAAAAAGTTTACCGCAAGAAAAGGTTTCTCCCTCAGCTACATGTTGCACTCTTAGAAACTCGCAAAAACGAAAGCCGATTCGGCTCGGCGAGGAAAAAGTCAGTCCACGGGGAATCTTCCGATAAGAAGTGTAAGTCTTTCAGAGTGGTTTCTTCTTCGGATGATCCGTCTACATTTTCACAGACTTAAGGGAAGGCAGTGTTTCATTGTAGTGTTTAATACTAACCATTCAAAAACATACATAGCGCCTTATATGACTGCCCAATCAAATTTCATTTACTGCTCGACCAACTCCAGATCCAAAACACGACTAACTGACTCCGTCCAGCCACGGTTCCTCCAGCGCTCGTCTCTGGCTCGCGTTACGTCATTTCGTGACGTGCCATCATGCCTTCGCCATCATTATCCCCGTCCGCCTACTGAATCACACACGCACATATTCTCATTTATACTCGCACTTCTTGTTCAATATCTTATTATATTTAATTTTTATACTATTCATTTATTTCTTTAATATATATATATATATATATATATATATATATATATATATATATATATACAGTATGTAATGTACACATTACAGTATTACTAATGCGCAATAAATACTATGTATGTTAAATATAAAATAATTTTTTATTCCATTCTCCTAAATGAATAAATTAGTTGTGTAGGTATCTAGTTATATCCTTTTAAGACATCTCCATGATCTGAGCTATTTCCCACAAGGGAAGTCGTTTAAATTTTTTGATTTGGTTCTTTCATCATACTATATGGAAAGTGCAAGTAGCCCAAGAAGCACACCTTTTTGGAAAATTTTCCAATATGTTTTCGTTTTTATCCTGGAGCGGTGTTTCGAACGAGTTCGCAGTGAAATTTTATGCGCAAAGCTTTCGGAGATTCGATATTGAACGGTTCACTTATGCCAGCTGGCTTGGTTAATGTGACCCTACGTCATTTGTAGTATGACAATTTTGTATTATGTAAAACGTTCAGAAATGGAAGTTGCGACGCAAAAAATCAACTAAAATCCGCGATAACTGTAAAAGACAAGCCGTGACCAAGTCCGAAAGATCGAGTTACATATTTATAGAGAGTTGTCTTATTAACAGAAACTACCGAACATAATACAATCAAAAGTAAACGAAGCTATTAAAACAAACGAGAAAGGACTTCTAAAAGTAACAGCACAAACAAACGGTCGGAATAAAATGAATCTGGGGGGCCTGTCAACATGACGCGAGATAGATGCAACAGGTGGCTGATGCCCGTAACGACCTATGCCAAGGTTTAGCAAAAGAAGTAACTGTGAAAGAAGCGAACTGTAAATGGCACATAGTGATGTAAACGATCAAGAGTCATTCCCGGGATAACATTCGGGCAACTTTTTGAAAGAGGCATAGTTATTTAAAATTTGCACGAGAATTATAGAAAACTGGGAGCCATCAAACCGCAGATTTCTGTGTTTCTTTCGGAAGAGAGTCAGTTTTAACGGAATGAGTCATTTTTTAAGCGAATAATCGACACAAAAACGTAGCAGAATTTCTGATCCTAAAACAACTTAGTTCATTTATAGGTGGCCGCCTTTTTTAAGCTTGTGCAGTCGTTTGTTTTAATTTATAACCGGGTTCGGTTGGTGGTATTTTAGTTGTCGCGCGATCATACCGTTTCCGGAGCGGGTTTAGCTGAGGCGAAAAGCGAAATATGGAAGATCGTCTGCGGCTCGCGCTGTTGATTTAAAAGCAGGAAAGCGGGCGCATAAGTGAATTTTAATAATTTTTCCGCAGATTACCGCTGTGTTCGTGCTGCGAAGAATTTCGGTCATTTATTAAGGCGATAGCGGAAAGCAATTAACGCGGTCGTTCTCACGTTCTTTTTTGTGCGATTTTTTATCGTGTTGCAGGCGGCAACATCGTCATCTGGCTTCTAACTCGTAGCAGTAACGGATCTGGCTGCAGCGAACAGGGCACTTTCGGAAGAAGCATTCGCCGCCACAAAGCGAGCTGCACGTTTTAAACTTATTACGCTACATTAAAAAATGCTTTGCGGCGCTGGCAGACGATTTATCTTGACAGATGCACTTTTTGTTCTATCCCGTTGGCTGCGAAACCTCGCGATATTAATAAATTCCTCGCGAGTACGTAGCCGAGCGAATGGCTAAGAACTGATCTGAAGCCATCAGTTTGCTTACTTTAGCGGCAAATTGTGGCAAGTACATTAGCCGTTAGCGTGCGTAAGCGTTGGAGATGCGGAAACGTTTTAAACTTTTATCGGAGAGGCGAGCAGACAGGTCAAAACGAGGATTAAAATTTTCAGCGAATTTTTCCACGTTCGCGTATCGCAGTTGCGGTGCATTGTCATCGTTGTTGAAAATACGAACAAATTTTCATGGAAAAACGACTAAAACGAGAGCCCGATGGAAAATAAATTTATCCGCTTCTTCTTCTCCTAGACGGAAAAATAAACGAAAAAAAAAAAAGAAAGTTTATTTGTGTGCGCGCTATTTGTTTTTTTTTCTTTCTTTTTTTTTAGCGGGGAGGAAGACTACACTGGCGAAAGCATTAGGAAGAACGGATAAGAAGTTGAAAAGAAGATCGCTCTCCAAATATTACCTTTTTCACGTTCGTAGAATGGAAAAACAAAAAGAAAGAAACGCGTATTTTATAATTTTATCGCTTCCAAAGTCAATTTAATTACGATGCATTAACACGCGCGTAGCTACTTTCGTGTTTTTTTTTTGCTACCTTCCGTAAAAATCCGATAGTCTAAAGTTTAATTTTATCGCGCTCGGCTTGGTAAATCTAAAATCCGTATTATTAATTCGTTTCGATTTTCACCATTAGTAGTAGAGTTATTTTTTTGCACCGGATTAGTCAAGTGGTTCGATTAAAATTACATTACAACATACGCACTTATCAGCTGCATGGAAATTCTCGCAATGCAATGGGAGATGAAAATGCGCCTTAATTTTACTCAAATTAGCACGACTTGGCTTGACTAATCCAGTATAACATGACCTCTCCCTACGGTGAGATTAAATAAATTAAAATTACGATAAGGTAATTAGACGATAAAAGAGGAAACCAGAATACGCAGGACATATAATACGTGGCCCTAAATATCAGCTACTAAGGAGGACAATTTTACTTATTGTTAGGCAGATTCAAGAAAAAAGGATGGATTGGCAGGAAAAATACGACATGGTTTGAAAACATAAAAAACTGTCCACAAACCATTCAACGGAAGAAATAATTTATACAACCAGGAATCGGGAAAAATGAAAAAAAATTATCTTCATGTCAACAGCCTGAAGTCCGATGGGGATATGGCACCTTAAAGAAGAAGAATTTGACCACTGAGTAATTGCTAATGCAAACAGTTTAAAATGATGATTCGGATTAAAAATTTTTTTAATCCAGTTGAAAAGTTCAACTTGTACGTGTTTTACGTATGCGTGAATAACATCTGAAAACCTTTTTTACACTAAATCAACCACGTCGAGTCGAGCCCAATTAAATTTTCATCAGTCCACTCTGTACTGAATAGCGGATTTGATCAGTCCGCTGTGTTCGTATTTTACTGATGTTGCATTTTTGTTTACGATTTTCGTACTTCCGAAAAAGTTTTAAAAATGTGTTACCTTTACTGTTCGTCGTTGTGCTCGCTTTTCCTTTACAGGAAATTGCGTACATCATTCTACACACCTATATCCAACGGTTTCTTGATGAGATTTCTTTCAGGGTCTTACGAAGTGAATTGGCCGGTGGGTTTGTTGCCGATAACTCTCCAATCCCCTTCTTCCCCTCTTGTTGTTTTCCTTGAATTCTGCCTTGTATCACCAGCATGAAAATACCGGTTTCTCACGTATTTTATATGCTATATATTTCGTTTTCCTGCTTTTGATATCACCTACCCCATAACTTCTGGTTCTTCTCAGCCGCATCTCAAAGACTTATATTTTCTTTTCACACTGCGTACTCAGTCTACGTTTCGCAGGAATATTTCAAGGCGAACCGTATATAGCATCGTATTATCCTTTTCTGTAGGTTCAGGTTCATTGTTCCATTTCCAAACACCTTACTTAGGTTGTTCCTCTTAGTGAGAGTGGGCAACCTTGCCTCACTCCTTTCTTTGTGCTGCATTTATTGTTCGATTTAGTTACAATATAAATTATGGATTGTAGGTCCTTATCATCGATGTTATACTTCTTCAGGATGTGTTCATCGTCTTCTCATGATTGACACGATCGAATGATTTTTCGTAATCAATAAAGCACACGATGGTTTCCCCGTTAGCGTTTAGTGACCTTTGGATGACCAGTTTCAGGAGAGCAATCGCGTCTCTTGTTCATTTTTTTGCTACAAAGCAATACTGAGTTTTACTTAGACTTTAATTTCAATTTTGGCCATTAATAACTGATAGTAGCAACTTAAGGACATGATGCAGTAGCGTCGTGATGGATCTCTACTCCGAGCATTTTTGCGAGTTATTCTTCTTTGGTAATGGTACTGAATTTACCACTTTGAAGTCCTCCGGTATCGCACCTTCTTCATACATTTTATTTATTTTCTTTAAAATCTTTTCTTTTTTTTTTTGTACATCGGTATTACGTACTTGATCCGTTAGAACGAGATCTTTTTCTACGGCTTTGTGGTTTCTGGCTTTTTTCACAGCGCTTCTCAACTCTCACATTTCGATTCATAGTGCTTTTCCGCAGTTGTAACTTCAATTTGAGCCAACTGTGTAGTTTACCTATGTATTTGATCCAGATTTCTTCTGTTTCATGATTATTTCCCCATCTTTCCCTTGTAGGTATGCTATTCCACCTGTTCTCTTCTTGTGTGTGATCGTCGTTTGTTTTATTTTTTCATATGCATTTCTCTGTCATTGTGTTTCACTTTGAATTCCTCAATTTCCAGACATTTCTCTATCCATTCACTTTTGCCCGTTGTACACGTTTTCTTGATACCTCTGTTTATCGTTGTGTACTCAAGTAGGTATAATATGTTCCTTCTGGAACACTATTGCTTGCGGGTTGCATAACTTTTTATTTGTTTTTTGTAGGGACAATTTTTAAGGAAAAATAAGTAAACAAAATAATACTAGCATGACCACACTCTATTTTTCTCCCAAGCTCTCGAGTAAGATTTTACCATCATTCTGACATATTCTACACCAACTACTGACATTCTTCAATCCGAGTAGGGCACATTGTCACGAACGAGTTGCTGATAGTCGGTAGTTGTTGCGCGGTAGATAGCTTAACGGCATTTATTAGTAGAGACACCTTCGGCAAGTGACATTCCCTCCGTTTTCCTATCATCAGCATGTTGTGAGTTTAAATTTATGCCGAATAGAAAATTACAACACTACACACGACATGAACGTATTGTACACGCGTGGTTGTTGTTTTGTTTCCCCGCCAGCGTAACTAGCATATGCTTATTAAATTTTGCATTGTGTGTATGTATAACTATTATTTGTGTATATGTATGCATATGCATATGTGCATGTCAATGTACACATAAATATATACATACTTAATTAGCAGGAAAATTAAGTTGAATAGACAGAAAAAGAAGTAATTGTTAGAAAGAGAATGTGAATGTATCCAACTACAATCTGAGATAAAAACTTTTACACGGCAGAAGGATATCAGAGGATATGATTTTTCTTAAGAAAAAAGAATCGTCGCTTCATTACTTCAAAAAGTCGTCTAAATGACTCGGAACCCGCATCAAATATCAACGTGAATGGAACAGGAGGAAAGAAGAGCATGGATTCGTAAACGTATACAAAGAATAATGAAATGATGGCAATGACGGGTAGGAAAAGAACGGGTAACTTGAAGAGTGCTTGTAGAGAGCTAGAAATAATCAAAAGCTTGGGGGAAAGGTGGATCGGAGAAAACAAAAATAACGAAAGTCATTAATTCATTTTTATCAATACGGAACAGAAAGAAGGAAGACGAATATATCTCGACAGGATAAAAAATCTGAGACAATAAAAGAGGCACCGAAATCAAATGACTACTTCGAACCCTATCCGTAAACACCGAGTTATGTGAGAAGAAAATGGAGAATTGATGGTACCACGGAATTCCCGTCTAATTAAGCCCTATGGAGGAAATGTCGAAAGGTAAACATTTTAGAAGTATAATTTGGCGAACTTGAAGTAAAAATGCGCGAGAGCTTATTAACAAAGATAGTGAAAAAACAAAACGAACTTAGAGAAAAAGATGTAAGGCCATGAGGCAGGGTTGATTTTCTTCTTAGTGTCATCATTATTACTATTCATAAAAAATACACTAACTGGTAATAATTGAAAAACAAGATTATATGCGACAATAAATTTAAGATAACATTCGTACATAAAAGTAAGCATGAAATAGCAATAATTCATTACGAAATAATCAGATGGTAATTCTCAAAGAGTACTCTGATCTTCATTCTAAAGAATTTCATTTGTTGCCCAGTCAGCGCGCCCGGAATATTGACCAAATCACGGAGAGCCTGCAACCCTCAATCAATATTATCCTTAACGGACCACAGAATTACTTCTCAAAAACTCTACCCCACTTTCTCTCGTCCCGCTTTCTCTAACCTTAGACATTTTTCCCAGGCATGAAAGGGCGCTAATATCAAAAAGAACGAAAAACAAAAAAACGTCGGCGTATTTGAAATTTTTCACTTCATACCGGTTTTAACGATAACCTCTTCAAACAGGTCATAGTATAATACGTGTATCACATTCGGTATAATGCTCTAGCGTTATAACACATCAAATATCTTTCTCTAATCATTCCAGACTTTGGTCTGACATGTATCCATCTTTATTCTCAAATCGCTTTTCACAGTGCCGTCTTATTCAACCGGTTCCTAGTTTCCTGCCTTGGTTTCAATCTATTCCTACCTGTCGTCGATCCACTGTTGTTTCCTTAATTAGGTTTAGAATCAATCATTCTCTACTCCCCTCTTCTCGCTTTCGTTTTTCTTTAGCTCTTTCTCCTTTCTGCTCTCTTCACGCTTCTGAGCCTTCTTGTATTTGTGATTCAAATCACATCCTATTCGAATGTTCTGCACTCTCTAACGAACGCTACTTTTTTTACGCCCAACTTCTGGTTTTGGGTCTTCCTACTCCCTTTAACGCTACCTATATTCTTTCCTTCCCATTGCCTTCAGTTATTCCATTGCTGCTGCTGTTCTTTATCTTTTCCATTTCTGACCGCCTGGCTATTTAGTTATAAGTCTTAATTTTTCATGTTGTTGGGTCAAGGCCGTTGGCGCGCCCAGGGTAGGGAAAAAAAAAATCTTTCTGCTTCCACTATTAAAAGGTTAAACTTGCTGAAAGCCATGTCGCCAAATAAATGGGGTGACGATCCCTATATTCGTGTTTCTCTTTACAAATCTTATTATCTGTTCCAAATTTGATTATTGTTCTCGTATTTATGGTAGTGCGTCCAAGACACGTCTTTCCAAACTAGATATAATTCAAAAATTCTTGCCTTCGTCTCTGTCTTGGCGCTCTTAAGTCCTCTCCAACACCTGCTATTCTTGCTGAATTCAATTCGTCACCCCTATCCATTCGTAGATCTTATTTAGGCTATAGTTTCCTTGTTAAACATCTTCCTCTCGCATCCTTTACTCTTGTTCAGTCTTACCTTTTGATTTATAACAGCTGGCGCTTCACTCCCAGCAAAACCCCTATTCTGGCTTTTATTTCACATCGTCTCGGTTCATTTTGCCCGTATATTATCTCGTTTAATAATCTCCCTTATTTTTCCTTCGACTTCGCTGACATCTGTCATCCTCCCCTCATTTGTAAAAAATCTCCCCCAAGCCGTAATTAAACAGGTATTTTACACAGCACTATCAATTCCCTATTTCCCTCTCATGTTACCATTTACACGAATGGTTGGAGGGGGCTTGGTGGTCTTGGTGCTTCCTTCATCCTTCCTGATTTTAACCTCTCAGAATCTTTTCGCCTTCCTTATTTCTGTTCCATATTCATAAACGAATTATTGACTACCCTACGTTCTATTATTTTCATTTCCTCGAATCAATTTTCCTCTAAATCTTTAATTATCTCTGACTCTTTGAGCGCCCTTCAGGCCATATCTTCTCCCATTCTTGATCATTTGTATGACACTTTGTTGTCCTCCGTAACGTTCACTCATTCACAATCTTTCCTATCTCCATTCAGTCAATATTGATCTGCTGTGGGTACCTAGCCACTCGGGCATATTTGGTAATGAAGCGGCTGATATTCTTTGATACTCGGGTTGCTGCTGCTTCTCTCGTCTTTTTTTTAAAAAAAAATCCATCCGATAACCTCCTATCAATTTGTAAAAGCTTTCATATCAGATCATGGTATCGGATATTTAAGTTTCCTCCTTTTCTAATAATTATTCATTTCATCTGTCAGTTCAGACTACTCTTCCTGCATATACGTGGTTTATTTTGCACCCCTCCCTTCGGCGTTCTGATGTTGTTTCCATTGTTCGTATGCGCTATGGCCATTCTTTGCTGCCTTCTTCCAGATTTCGTTTTTCCTTGATTTCTTCTCCATACTGTCCTCTCCATCCGGATGATGCAATTATTTGCGACGTCGATCATGTGTTTTTCCAGTGTTCATCTCTCTCCGTGGAGCGTTTTGCCTTATATTCTTATTTGCTGAAGCCTGGACTTCCTACTCCTTATTGTGCTTCCTATATTCTGTCCTTTCCTTCCCCACTAATTATTCATGCTATCTGTTCCTTTTTAGATAAAATTTCTGATCTGATCAAAATATAACCGACTTCTTTCCTTACCTATTGTTGCAGGGTAAAGGTTGTTAGTTGACGAGCCCAAAAAAAAAAAAAAAAAATACCGTTACTTTTCGATACTTGTTCTTTGGGTTGCATCGTATCTCTTTCACCGAAAAACAACTGAAAGCTCTCCGAGACTACGTTCTTTGAATATGTCTGCGTTATAATTGTTGCGACTGGGAATAAGACGAGGTCTTGAATAGTTTTATTACATGTAAATCAGTGTTAACCGGTCCAGGATGAAATTGATTAAAAAAAAAAGAGAATATTGCATGATAATTCATTGTACACGGAAAGCATAGCAGTGAAGAACAAGATATACGACACTTGGCGAATGGACGGACTGCAAGATAATCGTAAAGTACGCAGACCGCCCTTGAACCTTTTAAAGTCTATAGTAGTCTGTGCGAGGGTTACTCTGCTGTCTCGGTCGTCTAAAGGTTTCGCATAAAGATGCGCTCTGCAGAAAACTAAAATGCTACGTGCGTCGGTTTCGTAATCTGTCGCGTACCAAAAAAAAAAAACATGCTGCACAGAATGTGAACCGAACACATGCGGAATTAATTAAAAGCGTTCATTTGTCGGTCGGGCTACAATGGCGCTGGGAATCGGTTCATTATTAGCGAAAAGGTTTAGCTTTTATTATTGCTGATACGAGATTACGGAAACTATCGGTCGATTGAAAATTTAACGTTGGAAATTGAATTTTTCGAAATTTTCCGAAGTTTAATCTAAATAAAGGTCAACATACTTCGTGCAGATGTGTTCGTGCATAACCGCCGTTTTCGAAAATATTGCTTCTCCGTACTGTTTAGAAACAAGAGGTTCTCTCGAAACAAAAGACGCATTCGAATTTGTAGCGGTGTAAAATAATGTGAACTTTTTCGCTAGCGAGTAGTGCCGGTTCGAATTTTTTTATTAGCCACGAAAGCATTTATATTAACCTTTTCGAGAAAACGACACTCGACAAGCTAACAAACGACCGCGTTCTTTCGGGCTCGAACAGTGATTTATAATTCCACTCGATTCGATATAAAAAATCTTCCGACGGTCTAAATTTGACATCATTTGAAGGAGCAAAAAAAAGGAAACACGAAAAATCCAGCAAATATACAATTGTAAATCTCAATCGCCTAAAGCGACTACCGTTCGCTGTTCCGTTTAATCGATATTGCAATTTATTAATTTACTTGACAGACACGTTTGACTGGGAAGGAAAATCTCCTCCGCTTGGTTCCCACCCAGCGGTTAAGACGCAGTCAACGGCACAAAATCATCGCATAAAAACAAAAAACATTTCAACGTTTCCGAAAAACAATTAGTGATAAATGAAAATGGACAGTATGTACAGACACACATACTAAATTCAAATGAATCTAATAGCGCCAACGAATCTAATTTTAATACACTTTTCCGAATCGTTATTTCTCCCGATTAGTATCTATCAACGAAGTAAAATAATTCATTCGAGTTACCGGTTTTCAATATTCAGAGAACGCAAAAGCGTACCACCTCAGATAACATCGTCAGATTCCCCCGTTGTTGAAATTACACATTTCTTGGCACCACGCTTCCTTCTTTCAACGTTATTTTTACGCTTCATTTATCGCGTAAAGGTTGAACCAATGACCGGCAAATCCAAATTACGCTGCAACTGCCTCCTTTTTGGCCACTTTAGTTCGCGAAGCCGATGGCTTAGTCATCCCTCTTCGCAATATATACCATCAGCCAGCAAAATGGTATGCCCTGTTACCACTGTGTTCTTCGTAGCGGAAACCACTCTGCCCTCTTCTTTTTCTTTAAGGTGCCATATCCTCATCGGACTTCAGGCTGTTGACATGAAGACACGAAGACAACTTTTTTCCATTTTTCCCGATTTCTGGCTGTTTGAATTATTTCTTCTGTTGAATGGTTTGCGGACAATTTTTTATATTTTCAAACCATGTCGTATTTTTCCTGCCAATCAATATTTTTTTCTTCGATCTGGCCAAGTAAAATTGTCCTCCTTAGTAGCTGATATTTAGGGCCACGTATTATTATATGTCATTCTAGTTTCCTGTTTTTTTTCATTATATTCACCAGTAGAGTTCTCGATTTTTGTCCATACGCAGTAATACTTCGGAATTTTTTATTTTCTCCGTCCACGAGATCTTAAGCATTCTTCGGTAGCACCGCATTTCGAAGGCTTCTCTAGTTTTTTCATCATTGCCGTTTTCAGCGTCCATGTCTCACATCCGTATAAGAGCCGCGGCCATATATTCGGAACTCTCAATTTCAGCGATATCTTGAGGTTCTTAGATGTTAGTAAAAAAAAGTAAAGTGAGTTCCATACCCTTGACAGGGTAAAAGCATCTCTTGCTGTCGCTATGCGTATCATTATTTCTTCGTCCGGGTCTGCTTTCTCATTTATCTAGCATCCCGGATATTTGTACCGACTCTGCCTTCTAAAGATCTTAATTGTGAAGTTCATAAATACTGGGTTAAAATTTTTAAACGCGTAAAAACTGGGGATCTGCAGGTCATACTGCGCGGAATCCGGTTAAATGTACGGCTGCGGTACACTGAAAAGGAATAATGGGAAAAAAAAAACAACTAAGAAATAGAGAAAACTGAGAGGATATTCAAAAGGTGGCTGGGGTTCCACGAATTAAATTAATACGGGGGAAAAAAAATCAGACAAAAACCAAGACTATTACCAAAGTATTGCACGTTTTAAGGGGATTCGAAAAATCTGCAAAATAGTAATGAATCGTCGGAATGAGGTTATTTGCTCGTTTACTAACGTCGAATGAATTCTGATTATTTTTCTTTATTGTGTACACGTCTGTATTGGGAGCGATGTATTATCAATTTTTTAATCTATTTCGATTTTTCCCGTTTTAAACGAAACTTATCAATGCAACCGGAATATCTCGACCAAAAGTGAATACAAAATGAAAGTAGAGCGCGCCTGTCTTGTCGCTTCTTTTTTTTTCTGTTCATAATGTGCTCGTTGTGAAAAACAATGGGGGAATGACAACTTTTGTCTGCCACCGATAAACTCGGAAAACAAGCGGAGAATTTATTAGCCGGATCGGTTGGGTCGCTGGAAAGATAACAATAGAATTTGAGCCGGAATCACACTTTAGGCACCATCTAATGTGTACACGCATTATACTTGGGCTTAGTTTTAATGTGAGCGGAAAAAGCTTCTGCTTTGCATTAAAACAAACAAGTTACACAAGTGGACAGCGCACTGAAATTTAACTTGTCTTTTTCAAACTGAATAATACGAAAGCTTTCTATTAGGGTGCTGTTTTGTTTGACGAGGTAGGCAGCTTTTCAGAACAGAATCCTGCCGAAAGCATCTCACACCGCTAATGTAAAAACGGAATTTTTCACATTTATACGTATATAGACGAATAACGACGCTTCGCCGCATAGTAATTGCAGCTTTTATATTTTTCGCCGGTGAGGAGAAATTCGTCTGCGAAAATCATCGCCATTGACCGATATTCAACATCAGCGAATGACTTTTAAATCGAAGAAGAAAGTATTTCTATTGCGCACGAAGAAATGGGCGCCATTTGAAAACGAAACGAATTATAAATATGTACGTACGGTCGGAACCTGTAATCAGCTGCAATCGCGTTGATCATCGATTGCGATCGCAGTCTTATGCAAATTATACACATTCGATCTTTGACTGTCTAATGTTGCTCAAGCGTTTTTACAGAATGCACTGTAGAAATGAGCAAACTCTTGTCAGCTACAACTTCCGTCTCGGAATGTTTACTTGGCAGCCGGAAAACAACAACCGAAATTGCTGTCGTTCTGTTCGATCACAAGAAGAAAGCGTCCTCGGACCATAGCTGATACACGAACGATAACCGATCATCGTACAAGTAACATTCGCGGACGACGAGGCTATCTTGGGTCCCGGACCATTTCCTGGAAATGGCTGTTAAGGCAACTCTATCTAGCCCGATGCCGTTCAACGGTGTACTGTCTCGATTAGGACCATCACTCTTTCTAATGCACTCTTCTGGAGAGCGGAGAAAAGTATGATCAGAACAAATAACCTGACTCAGGTCCATAAAGTCGAACACCGACCTATGGTAGCCGCTGTTCCCTATCCCACGTAGGGATTTCTCGATTCTGTCGAGACTGCTCCTGCGGCACACTAAACTGTCACACAATTACGTCTTTGAAGGAAGTCACCTTCCGTCTTCCTGCTCTCTTTGCGGATTCATGGCCTCCCCAACCGTAGGGCATCTACTGAAATGATGCCGGCATACTTCCTCTACTTCTAGTTATACCTCACCTCACCGTCTGTTGTCGAATCGTCCGGACTGTGTTCGGGCAGTGTTGAATTTTGCAGCATCCAACAGACTGCACCGCCTTCTGTGACGTCTAGTGAATCTAGATGCCGCATCAGCCCAGGCAGAGTTACACACGGCGCCTAGATTTATATTTGTAAATTTATATAAAAATAGTAAAGAACAGTGCCATCATAATTAGCCATGATTTCCTATCGACTCGCGTAGCCGAAGGAAACCGGTTGAAGGTGTGCTCGTCTACTCGTTCTTAAGTTAATAATTATCGACAGTTAACGCAATAAAATCCTCAACGCTACTTATTAGTGGAAACTTCTTCGACAAGCGTTCCTGCCTTTTTCTCATCAGCATCATATTACGACTTCCGATTTAATTTTTCTCATTAAGTCGGCCGAAATAATGACTATCCTGCGTGACTCAAACGTAACTTAAATGGCTGATATTTCATTTCCCCATCAGTGTAGCATTGTACATGCCCCGGTCTAGTGACTAATTATCGAAGAAGGTGATTCTAGTAGTTACAACAACCTATACTCCGCATGGCAATTGACTCAAGGAAGAAAAATCGTTTCCTTCGCTTGAATAAATCCCGTTGCCAAACGAAGATATTACAGCCTGTTACTTACGCGATTATCCGGCAAAAACTAAAATGGTCGTGCAAAAAGTAACATGTACCGGCGTTAAAAAAACCAAAAACAAAAACAAAACCGATAAACGACAACTATCGAGGCGCACGCGTGGCAGTCATGTGTAACATCGCTATCGCGACAGAAAAAGTTAGGCGATAGTTATGAAAAGTGTAACGGACGTTAGAACAGCGAGGCGGATGCAGCGATGAAAATTTTGTCTTTTGCAAAAGAATCAAATTCGAGAATTGCAAACGTTTAAAAAAACTAATTAGCCGTTCAACCGTCATTAAAGAGGTGACAGACGCACGACCGCAGAAGGTCGTTTCATTCACTTAACAAATAGAGTCGATTTTAATTTAAGCGTCGATGATTAGAGCGCTAAGTAAACTGAGTTGGACTAAATTACTTCGCCTTCATCGGGCCTCCGCTGAGGCCTGCGAACGGATTTTCTCATTATCTCGTTGCTGACATTTTAGAAAATAACTAACTTCATAGCATCCGGCTTCGTAATGAGCAGACACGTCGAAGATACCATCAATGTAAAGTAAACGATCGCTGTTGGCAGAATGTGCGTTAATATCGCGCATTTATCTTAATTAAAAGCCGACCGCGATAAGTCATTTCGGTGGATTTTAGTTTTGAACTCTTAAGCTACAAAGTCACTTGACCTTGAGGAAGAGAATTTATAAAAATTGCACTATCTAACTACCGCCAGTGTGCAATTATTTTCGACGCGAAATTACCCTAAAATGAAAAAAAAAAAAAAAAAGGTCTACTTATCAAGACGCGAAATGCTGATGCGATTACTCAATTTCTTACACAGAAACCTGCAGGCAACTGTTAAACGTGAACATTTTTTCATCTTCTAAAACACTCGTATAAACACCGATTTCTTCGCAACTTTTTTATCCTTCAATTTTATACAGACTCATACGAAATGTGGCACGATGAGTTAAATACGAACTAGACATTATAAACAACAGCCTAACAGTCATCTTTTACAACTTGCTGCGTACCTGAACGACTTAACTATATATGTATGCAGCCTACCGCAAGTGAAAATTTTCGAAATGTTGACAATCCACAGATCTTGTAAGTGTTCCGTGCTCATCGAATCTATACCATTCGGTATATTTCACAGGCAGCGGGAAAACGAACCATTTTTTTTCTTTTATTTTAAAGGCTTCATCGATTGGCGATCACGAAATAATTTTTTTCTCTTTTCTTGGACCTGGATCTCTTTCCTATCCTATCAGCTGAAAATATTCTGGGTGCTTAAAATACATCGCAAAATAGTACCACCACCGGAAGAAAAATTTAAAAAAGACCACTGTTTTCCGATTAAATAAAAAACCGGCTGCGAGATAAAAATTTGAGGGTGATAGCTCAATCAGAAGATAAGTGTTATGGGCTACAGTTAAATGCTGAACGGTTACGTCCTCTCAGAAATTATTATTACGAGCAAGTCCTATCGGACTGTTCGACATCGAGAAAATTAACGCTCAATCTAGAATGTCCTATCGGTCGTAAAGGGGAGTATAGCCGGAGAGCAATAAGGGAGAAATATGATCTAGAGAATTAATGAAAATAATTTAGAATCCAGCGAGTTGAGGAAAATTGTTAAAAATTTCGAACTCCAAGAATGGCGTGCCAACGTTTCACTGTTTGTTACAATAAATATTATATGTATAAATTTCATATTGTAAGAAATGATGTATAGTGAAAAAGCATAAAAATAAAAATGTGAAAAGCAAATTAATAAAAAAATAATTTATTTTTTTTTGTCACTACTGATAATATTTCATATAAACTAGCTGACCCGTGAGAATATTTCGCATAATATCGTGATGATAAACAGCAAATAGTAAAATATAAGGTTTTGAAGCTCTTCAAAACTTTAATCGGCTCTAACTCGATTTTTCCTTTGTGGCAACATATGTTCGATGAATTGTTAATGAACTCCTCTACGAATAATTTTGCAGCGCAATGTGCGCATTTTTTGTCGAAATCACCGACACTATGTGTTTGCACTTCATTACCTTTAGGAAAAAGACGGGCAGAACAATATGTTTTTGGAAGATTATGCAATTGTCTATTCGCATTAATATGTTGATGGAGGTTAGGTAGGTAAGAGGATGACAGAAAGTTGTTATGTTGCAGTGACCGTTGCCTGAATCTGTCTTGCCTGCGATTGCGCTGATCTTCTCCTTTTTTTCTAAAATTGAAGTTGTCTTTGTTCATCACTTCTGGAATTTCTCCTTCTGAGATCTGTGGTAGGTTCTAATGGTGTGGTACACCCTCTGTTTCGAAATCCTCCTCTTGGTCTACCGGTTGTGTCCTTCGGCATTATATGTGAGTTTATAATAATAATTTATAAGAATTGATAACAATGACCTGAAACACAGAAGATGGAAATTAACGTCTATTTAACATTTACTGGTGATGCAAAAGTAATTACTTAATTTAATTCATCGTATTGATTTACGAATAAAAGTTGATTTAATTTATATACCTATTTATTCACTATATTATTTAGTTGATAGATAAAACTTGCGCTGTAATGTATTGTAAGACTCTGCTTTAATTATGATAAAAATAAACTTTAACACTTTTATAACAATTATATAATTTTTATAAAAGTGTTAAAGTTTATTTTTATCATAATTAAAAAGGTTAACGATGTGTAACAACAACAAATACAGACTTTGCTTTACTTATTTCCACATTATTATACTATTTGCTGTTTATTATTACGCAACTAGTAGTAATTTACAAGAATTATTTAGTTGATAGAATGTTAGGGTTAACATTAAATTTGTTTAATTAATTTTTCTTTATGAAAACATTAATTTAAAAAAATACGAGTATTTTTCGTCAATAGCAAGGAACATAAACTTTAAAATGATGCTCTTGATTCATTAATTTTGATAAAGAATTAAAGAAGATATGGCACTGACACAAAAAAACACCTTTTAGAAATAATATATATAACATATATTGAATTGATTGATAAAAAGAGGCTTTTATTAAGAAGTGAAATATGATAAAAATGCTTTTTTTTTTTTTACTTTAAATGATTTTCTCTTATCAAATTTTTATTTTTTTCAACTATCCGAAATTTTTGGTTGTTGTTTTCTCCGTTCGGTGGCCAGCTTGTTTTATTTTTGCGGCGACAATATGTAACATTTAAGATGGTTGTTAGAAAATTGAATTTCAATAATTCAAACGAGATCTCTCTTCGCGTTTATTTAACTTTTCGTTTTATTTTCTTGAATTTTTATTAAATATCTGTTACATATACCGGTATAATATATATTTTTCTGAGGGGGCGTCGCCTCTACAGTTTTTACTCTGGGGGAGGTCGACTGCCCCTGTTGTCCTCCCGTTTGGCACGCCACTGAACTCCAATAATTATTAATAATTACAATTATTAGAAGCAGCTATTAAGGGAATTATATAATTGTAATATTTTTAATATTTAAAAAATCAATTTAAATCTTTCACAATTTTTTAAAAATATTTTAGGATTTACTAGAAATTTCTAAAATTTATTCGCCCAGAAAATTCTAACAAATACAAAAAATTTTAGATGCTAGAAATTATTTACGTTATATTACAAAAATTTAACTTCTCGAAGATGTATGAGGCTTTAGACTTACATGAAAATCTGCTGCGAAATTTCTTCAATTTCTGAAATCAAATATATATATGCGGATGTTATAGAATGTTTCGGATCCAGAAATCTCCATCACCGATGATATATAACGCATAGCTCAGTGGATTAACTAGAAAAATACCAAAAAGTTCAAATGAATATTCAACTAATAAATTTGAATGATTCTGAAAAAGTGAATATAAAACTCTTTTTACTTTTATTAATTTGTAATAATAATTTATTTTGAAGATAGTGCCGGGCTAATTAATTTTCGTTCGGCAATCATTCTTGCAGATTTATTGTGTAAGATCTTGATTATGGTTGAAGTTCGCGTCTTTTGATTCGGTATCCAGATCAAAATTGGATCCGTTAAAAAATCTACCGCAATGCCATCTCTCTCAGATTTAGCATAAACTCCCTCCTTCCTCCTGGGAGAATTATTGCGGATACGTCACTTGTCACGGTGGAAAAATAATGGCACCACTTACCGATGGATTATATTTTCAATTGTAATACAGAATTCACCGTTTCGGTTATTTCGCAGCCGGATACAAAAGACGCGCTGATTCCATTTAAAAAAAGGCATTCGCAAGCAACAACAATCAAACGAGCCTCCGTCGTTTTAAATTTTACTCAGATTTGTATGTGTAACGCTAAATTTTAATCAATTAATAAAATCGTCGGTAAGCGAATTTGAATTGCCTTTGAAGGCTCTGTTTTACTGCGATACTTGCGCAATCGGTCGTATGTTCGGACATCGGCTGCTATATAAAATCAACGGTTTTTTTCAAGTGCCTTAAGTGAATTGGTTGGCCTCCGTCGAAATTCTAGCTATTAGCAAGCGGTCGCTAAAGAAGCTGCTTCTATCGGTAACGCGTTTTCCTTATGTGCCCACGTCGGTCCAAGATGATAGGGGCTAATAATAAAATGCGGCCAGGCTGGGCCGACAAAAGGCTAAAAGAGGCGTGGCTTTTTGAAAAAATCACCGAACACTGCCAACTGTAGGAAGAACATTGTAGAGTTGAGACGAAAATCTTCCGTTGAACCTACACTGAAACTAGCTTACGTTCCCCGAATAAGTGACAGTTAGAGAACACCGGTTGCCAATTAATTTCTAGGTGAAACGTCGAAAGTTAGCTTCGGCAAAATGCGAACTCGATTTGCAATCCTCGGATGTTAAATGTGAAATTCGGTAAGATGTGTCAAACGAAAACTGATCGAAGAAAGCCACGGAAAAATGTCTTGAAATTACGCCAAAACAACGCTGCAGAGCTCGGAAAATGTTCCTTCTTTTAGATTTTTAGATCGATTCTAATTTTTCGCTTTGCGGAAAATTCTTTCCATCGTTAGATGATTTAAACTACTAGATTAAATGAGCAATTCGTAATTTCCTCGATCGTAGGGACTTTTTTTTTTTTTTTTTTTTAATAAGGGAAATGTACACGAATTAAAGAATTTACACAAATTGCACACAATTATACGACACAACATTTTTTACGAATTTCGTTTCGGACGACCGGTGAAATTAACTCAGCTTCGATGTCATGCAATTATCAAAAATTTTATTTAGCGCATTATAAATTTAATTGATAAGCCGAGTGTGATTATTTTTAGAATAGTTTTATAGTTTGCATGCTTGTAATGAAGTTTTTTAATTAATAAAATAACGGCGGCTACTATCGAGGTTGTGGTAGTTCTTTAAACATTTCATATCACATCATGGGCGTCACCAAGAGTGGCAGCGGTGCATCGGAGCCTCAAAATTTTTTAATCAGAAAACCGAATAATTTAAATAGATAGTCCGATTTATAATTCCCATTCCGCGTGATGAGATCTAAAACGCATACGCACGCCTCCTATGCGTGTACTTGTCGATATGAACACGATTCCGTAATATTACCTGTAAAGATTTAAAAATTTCGATCGCTCCACCGTGCACACACTTTAGCAGCTTGGAGCGAATAAAAACTTGCTTACGAAGCACAATGGCAGAACATCGCCTCAATGATCTGGCCGTGATGCGCGTAATCACGGACAATTTGGAAAACTTTTATAATAAAGTAGTAGAACAATTTTCCAAAAACTCACGAAAATTTTAATTCAGATTTTATTCTTGTTTAATAAAATATTAAGCCTTTACAACTCTTATACATTTTATATATTTTTCCTCCTATAACTCATATCGCCTCTTTCTGTCATCTTGCCTATCCGGAAACCCATCTTCGTTCAGTGAATTTTTACGAATTTCGAAATTCATAAACTTATTACAATTTAATTTATATAAAATATATGTGTATTTTTTTTTTTTTTTTAATCTATATGCCTCAATGAACGTTCTCATTTTTCAATAAGGTGTCCGCTCATTTTATACTAATATCGTATTAGAGTTTCGTTATTAGCTTTCGTTTCTTCTAAGTTACACCTTCTTTATTTACTTCTTTCTTTAATCTCGATTTTCTCACCCGTTATAATGCAACCGATGAATCATTCTGTTTCGTTTTCGGCTCGATTTTCGGCCAGTTTATTCGGTGTTCCGGAATTCAAATATTTATCGGATCGTTATGATAAAGCTGTAGTCAATAATTGTCAATAACTGTTCAACAGCGATACACGAAACATGAATAATACGTGATGCGGTATCTGTTTATTGGCATAATAAAATCCCGATATGCATAATCTAGTTTTTTTTTATTTAACGATCGTTCGTATAGTGTGCCTTTTTTATAATTCCTGTTCGATATATAATTTAATAGAACGTTATTATTGGTTTTACTGATCGTTTGCATCAATATTTAATATGAAACAAAATATCGAAAATGCTGTATTGTAAATCGGTTCTTTGTAGTCGTTCTAGGTAATTAAATTTGAGAGTTTCATATGACTAGTGTAATATTCTGATTGTATTTTTTTTTTTTTCTCTCAGCATTTATTATCTATTAATTTACTTAAAATTATGAACTTGTCAATCTAATCTAGTTGAAATCGAATATTCCTCGAATTCTGTTTATATTATAGAAAGTTCCGGTATGCGGAGATGGCGTAAAACCGAGGAATTTTCTAATGTTCTGTGCTATTTGTAGATGTTCTAGATTTAACCAATACCGCATATTCTAAATAAGGGAACGTAAATGTCGCCCCGTATATAACTTGTGGATTTTGTTAATTCTCTCGAGACGTTCGTTTCCGTCTCGCATATTCTCAGGATATACAAATTTCACTATTCCAGGTTACCTTTTTTTTATTCTTTTAAATTTAAAAAGTCACTTTTTCTTAATACTAATACTAGCTGTTTGTCACGACTTCATCGTGCGCATGTAAACATCTGCTTAAATCTTATTTTTCTTGCTTTTACATTTAAATTTCTTTAACAGAAAAGCGGTCGGTTGGCACTACCTCTATTCGTACGTTTTTGTTGCTTAGATGTAAATAGTACGACTCGTGACAATATTCCGAGTACAATGACTTCACTCGAACTGATTGTAACGTTTTTAATCGCGATGCAAATGCAACCCCGAGTATGCCTGTCTACACACCAATATCCACATCATAGTATGCATGAAGATTCATCGTATTACATTCTACGTGATTATTAGAGCTATTATTTTACTTTAAAATAGATTTTATTAATTCTATCATGTACCTATCGTTTTCAGACTGACGATCACGATGCGGTAGTACAATTTTGCTACAGTCACTTGGCCATCGTGACGAAAAAAAATTAATTTCTTCTATTCAGAATTTCCCCGTTCTTTTGGCCATATTATTAATGTAATAATTAAAATAAACTTAAAGTCCACAACGATAAAACTGCAATAGTGGCCAGCTCTAAGATTTCATTATAAAAATAATGAGAAACGTCATCGCAGGATTCTTCGAAAATTCCGATGCAATTTAAATTTCTAGAATATTCTAATAAAATCTAGGTTTTTTTTTTTTTTATAAAACATTACTAATATACGAACGACACAGTTACTAATTGCCGTGTCAAAACGGTTTTTAAAAAATTAATAAACACTACGACAAAGAATTATCTACAATACAGCGTTTCTACATAATTAATGTTTACAATTATGCAGTAATTTTTTAGTACTATGTGTCTATGTAATGAAAGTGTTTCCGGCGGCTTCAAAAATTTGCCCCTTATTTTCTGAAATTCAATAAATCATCGATGAAGGTTTCATTGTTTTCAACACTAGAATCATCGGTTTTTTATTAATCTTTCATCATTCCCTTTTTCACATAATTCGCTTACAAACTATCCATTCGACTACTTTCTAGAGCTTTAAATGTAAATAGCTCTTATGTCTTTTCGTACATTTTAATCGGCAAATTTATATGCAAACTAGGCCCCTTCTCTTACGGCACAACAAAGACGGGTCGTCGCGTTTAAATGAAAATTGTCGACCTCTTTGCGTGTCCTGTTTTGTGTCCTTTTTTGAAAAATACAAAATTCAAAATTGACCGTAATTGTAAATTAGTCAGACGCCGGCAACTCCCATAATTAGATATTTGAGAGAACATACCGTCTGCTCGCAGGCCCGTTTTGTTCCGGTTCTTCCGATCTTTTAGTCCAGCATTTTACAAAAAACTAAATACCGGTAAACCTACCACCGGTGTAATGATTTAATGAAATTTATTTCGAAATTACTAAAAAAAGGCAGTTCTTTTCTACTGCGCCAGAAATCAGTAAAATTCTATCTGGTATTTATATTTATCACAGTAATCGTTTTATTTAAATGTTTACATTTATATTCTCACACTATGATAAGCATTTTATTTCAATTTTCACATTTACGTTTATCAATGCTTACTTAAATCATTTTGTACGAAAGCTACAGAGGCACCGGTATATTCCTTTTAATGAATTTTTTTCACGTTTAATTTTTTTTTATATTTACATTTGCCGCAGTCATTTTTATTTTATTTTATCGAGTATATTTTTTATTTTCCCTATTTCATTGACAAAAATCCTCATAGGGCAACTAAATTAATTACACCGGAAACTTATAAATTATACATTAAAACTTTCCGAGGAAATCATTCACCGGCGGTGAAAATCGTGGCAAAATCGTTTCGGTAGTTTCTTGAAATTAGCGTGCACAAACGGACAGGCAGACGATTTTTTCTTTCTTTCACTTGCATTTTTACTAGCCGCTACCTCTGAGATTGACAATAGGTCACCACCGCACTCCGCCCATTTGCCTGCAATCGGTATAGTAGAAGGGGAATCATGCCCGAAATGCCGCGTGCAGAAGCCTGCTGTAGAATATGGCATTTCGATGGTTCCGGTAGAGAAGGAGACATTTTTATTAGTAGTACTTAAATTTAATTCTCTTTCCCTGTGCTAATTTCGCAAATAGTAATATTTATTTTCTTTTTTTTCTTCTTGTTTCTAAGCTATTAAAAACCTTCAAACCGCACTGATTAATAATCTCGGCAATGACACAAAAAATAAAAAAAAAACCATACTTCACAATCTCACTACTTTATTGAGAGTAAATGGGTTTTTTCAAGTCTTTTATGAATAGAGTAACAACAGCTTATTGCAATTAACGAAACAGATATCAATATGTTATAATCAAAAGTCGATAACTTAATAGTGATCCAAGTATGTAAAACAACAGATATAAATAAATATTTTGTTATCGGTAATCGTAAAAATTTAATTTATCTTTAAAAAGTTATACGGTATGTATATCGTTTTTCTTTAAATTTTACAATTATTAAGAAAATTTCGTTTCATTTAGATTTTGTATAAATTATTGATAAAAAGCGGTATTATCTTTCTAGGATAAAATTACATTCCGAATATACGAGTACGTCATTTTTTTTAAAAACATATTAATTAAGCCATCATCCAATTTTTTTTTTGTTTGGGTTTTTCCCTAGGCTTGTCTGATTACCCATCAACACGTGTAAATAGCAGTCACTAGGAGGTACAAGGAATGGAATCTGACAAAAAACGCTATACCAAAAAACATGGAGAAACAATGACAATTAACGTCGATAAATGCCAAACATATGCATCCTGAAAAAAGAAGGAATGACATTGCCGAAGGTAAGAGCAAAAGAAGTTAGCTGTCCCATGGCATGGCCACATCTGCAATCACAGAGCCAACAGTAGCAACGGACAAAGGAATCAGACTACAAGTAATAAGGGAAGAAGAAACACGGGATGTTTAAAAAAGCAGTTAGAGCCATCAAGTACCAAAGCTATATATAGACCACAGCGCTTAGCGTGCCGTGAAGAGTTATCCGAAAGTTCAATGACTTTCTCCGCTGCTATAAAATAAAGCTTGTAATTCTCAATTATAAAAATTGAATAATAATTATGGCGACGACTGCGAAGACAACGCCTACCATTCTGTCAAAAGGAAATGAATGGAATTTACACCTAACACTATGGCCACATTGCAACAGCAGCGCCCGCGGTACCGGTTGACAAGGAGTTCGCTATCTAACTTTAATGCCGTAAATGTGACACAGTGAGCCCGCAATATTAACTGCGAGCTGTGCATGTTTGTAACGGTAACTGCAACATCGGTGCGTGACCTTCATTTAGGGAGGAGTTCATTAGGCTGGACACGATAAGATAGGAATGCCAAAGTGAAAGAGAACTACCGAAGGGATTAAATCTTAATATGATGAAGTATAGAAGATAGGAATTTTGCTACAATTGGGATGATCAACGTTGACTGTAGAGAGAAAATAAAGGACACACAATATGGAGTTGGAACATTATGTGAGAACAGCTCTTCGTACAGAGCTGCCCTTTCAGATGATAAAGAGGTTCACTCAAAGAAAACATGAACAGAGTAACACATACGACTGTGTTACAAAATACACAGCGGACAAATAGGAAATGACACTATGGAAAAACGATATAATGAAGCAGGAAGTCGATTGTGACCAGATCAAGGACGACGGATAGCAGACATGATGAAATGGGGAAGATACGGAAAATGTAAAGTACCATGGTTGAGCAGGTGAATTGGGGTGAATGGGAAAATATTGCGAATTAGGATTGGAGAAAGATGATTTATAAAAATAATTGACGTTTTGGATACTTTTGGCAATACTTAATAATTCTTGAGAAAGTAACCGTCCGACTGGCCGCCCAGAAGAAATAGCCAAACGAGCAAGATAATCCGCTTTTTCGTTGCCCGCAATTCCGGCAAGGGATCCAAAGAAAGTCGATGGTTAATGATTGCAATCTACAAAATAATAATAAACACCTGTCCCGGGTGAAAGCTGAACACAGATAATTATTCCAAAATCTTATAAGGTGAATATGTAGATGAAGAGAAGAGATACAAAAAGCATGAGATGATAAACGGATAGATTGGTCGGATGGCGAAGGCTGGGGCGAAAAAAATTAATATTCGTTACTTCTCATTCGTGCTAAGTTCCATAGTTGAAACACCCAAAAAAAAAAAAAAAAAAAAAAAAGAAAGAAAAATGGTGTGTCTGATATTGAGGATTTCCTTTTTCTGTTCCGGATGGCTTAGAGCTTTACTTGCATCCGAACTACTCTTCTCCAGTATATCCAATGTTCGGTTTAATAGGTCCAGTATATGTATCGCTACGATTCCGGAACATTACCGAGTAAATTATCGGAGCACAAAGGCGACTGCGAAGTAGTAGAGCAACGAACGCGAATTCGACTATAGCGTACGCAACGAAACGATTATTGTGTACCGGCTACGCGCAAATAATAGCCGTTCCGGTATGGAGTTCTCAGTGCAAACCTTAAAATGGGGCTCGGTCCTTTGGCGGACAAACTATTTACGAGGTCGGACTACGGATTAGAGTTTCGGGAGATCGATGGTGGACAATGGGAAATATGACAGTTGCGAAAACGGGGACGATAAATCAACATCGGCGCTCCAGGTCTACTGCCGTTCTCAAATCTGAAGCTATTTTCATCGAATGGCCTTGTTTGTGGGCTATCCGCGCCATTGATATTCATTTCGACGATGCGTCAAGAGGTATAGCTGATAAAGTGGCCAGAGCAATAACAACAGCACAGTGTCAACTAATCGTGTAATAAACAACGAACGCTAGTTAACCAACAGCAGAAACGTAATATCGGCACTACATTCCGTTTTTTGTCGAAATCGATTTTTTCGAAAAACGCTCTCGGATAATTTTATTTTCGCGCTCCGATTAGTTTCGGTTAATTCAGAACGCTTTGTGTTAGTTCGTTGTTTCTGAGGCGCTTGTATATGAAATATCGCAAAATTTTTACCAATAGTTTATGATCAAACATTTTCACGCAGCTCTTTGTTCGTAGCAACTGAACCAAATTGTTTTCTAAACTCTACAAATTTAAATATTTTTCTTTTTCTTTCTTTCTATTCCCTCTCTAGCGTAAGTCGTAGACAATTAGTATTAAACTGTGCACCATCGGGAGCTGCTCCGAAGTTAAAGGTAAATTTTTTAATGTGTCCGTGTATCTTTTGCCTTTAGCTGAGAAGGTAATTGTAATCGCTTACAACTTACAAGGAAACTCTGCTCCTAGCTTTAGATCGCACGCGTAGAAAACTTATTCCCAGTTTTTCCATGGCTGCGAAGGATCATCGAAATTCTCACACGCTAAATCCTCTCCGGCACTCCTTAGTGTGGATTTCAGATGACATAACTGATGGGTTAGGTATTTTTTTAACGCGGTTGATGTTGCCCGCATTATTTAAAGTAACCTTATGGGAAAAAACACAAGACTCATAGCCTGGTTGCTTTTTATTATTTCGTATGTCGCACAGTCCTATAAAAAAATGATATGAAAACTATAATTAAAAAACATTAGTCATCTCTGCGACGAGCTTCGTGTCTACGAATTACACCTCTAGGTTCATCCAACTGGTCCCATGTGCTGCATTCGACAATATTCTGATTTCCTGTCGAAAGACCGTAAGGGGGGCATATTCGGTTAGGACATGATTCATAAACTGTATTTTCCCCGCGGACGCACGCTGGGTCTTCCCTGATTTTCCGTTTTGTCAAGATGAACGCTTTCTAAAAATATTAAATGCTGCACGTTGATTTTCACTAGTGAGAGGAAACACAACATCGGTGAAAAGAAAATATATAGTTTGCATTTAGCCACGACTTTGCGGATGGTATTTTAAGAAGAAAGTCTGGCATTTAGTCGTGACACTTTGTGAAGGAGGATGGAATTACTACGTAATTGACAGTTTGATATTAAATGCTTCCCTAATAGTAACTACATTGTCGAAAATAATAATAAAAGTTAATCGTTCCATACATTAAATTATGATATTAAAAAAGAAATCGTTAGAACTGACTTATTTTCTCGTGCATATAAGAGGTTCACTGCTTTTCCTGAAGAACTCTTTGGTTCTCTCTTTCGTTGTAAGCGAATATTTTTGCATTCATTGTAACAGCTACTTTCGAGCCTGCAGTGCAATAGGCGTCGCCTCCCCCCCCAAAAAAATAAGAAAAAGAAGTAATTTTTTATTGCTTGTTGTAACACATTGTTAACTTATTATGAAAGAGAAATATTTCTCAAGTTTTTTTTTTTTTTTTATCTCAAGTTATTGATTTCGTTTATTACAAATGAAAACGTGTAATGGAATATTATTCGAACAAACAAATTTACCGCTAATTGTCGAATCTCTTTTTACCGATTTCCATTTGCCTCCTCTTTTGATAGTAGCGGTATAAATCAATCAAGGCGGAAAAATTATTACAGAAGGATCATCGAAACGGTTTTTTTCTTCTTCCATTATAGTTACGATTTTGTTGGGTTTCTTTTTCTCTTTTACACACCCGATTCCACGCTACTCTTAAGTATATGCTAATTTCGTAAATCACTTTCAGTTACAAACTATGATAGTTATATCACAAATGACCTTTTGGGAAGTACAATTAACCGGGAAAAGTTAAGAAATGTAAAAAAAATTACGCAGACTTATCTATAACGAATAAACATTTCAATCCT
This sequence comes from Icerya purchasi, assembly GCA_039619475.1. Classification (NCBI taxonomy): domain Eukaryota; kingdom Metazoa; phylum Arthropoda; class Insecta; order Hemiptera; family Monophlebidae; genus Icerya; species Icerya purchasi. Next base: position 418,546,636 of record CM077116.1, read on the forward strand.
TTCGATGGAGCAATGTTTTCTTCCTTATTTCAAGCGTTGTAATATTTTGCAACATTTCCGCGCACGAAGGTTCTAATTTGCTGTCCCCTTCGATTCCATCGAATGAACTCATTAAAATCACTCCGAGAATAACTGAAATTTGTTCTTATTCTTAAAGTTTAGCCGTTTGTTGATGTGTTCCGTAACCGAAGTTCTGAAATGAATTTCGCACCACCTGCGCGACAACCTAACGAAAACTTTTACGTTATCGTCAGCTAACTTATATAGGATATTAGAAAATTAGGGGGTAGCGGCCCTCTAGAATAGTCATTCCCCTTAGAAGTCGAATTGTGTCTGTTCCAATAATGATTTTCGCATGATTGCAGTTGTACAAGTCGGATAATTTCCGTAAGAAGTTCACGAAATTAGATACGAGTTTTACCAGCAAGACTCGATAAGAAAACGTTTCTCTTTTGTTTCCGCCAATAAGCCCCGCCGGTGAGGTAATTTGTTTAATTTAATATAACATAATATTAAATTAGTAGAATCCACGCAATTAAGTTTTCGTTTCTGGTCAACATTTTACAATTCTCATTGATACTATTTCTATTGAACGTTTTGATAATAGTGTACGCGTTATACGGATATTTGTCTTTTTTAATATGAAACCTTCTAAATTGTATCTCAAACATTTCCACGACATAAACTGTACGTTGTAAAAATTATACGATATCTGTTGTTAAATCTCCTCTCCGTAATTGTTGCGTGTTTAGTTTCTGTTTTTGAGCTTGCTCTTAACTTCGATGAATATTGTAATAAGAGTAAATATGTCTCAACTGTTCTTCTATCCAGTTGTATTGCGATTGCTCCGATTATTGTGCTTCGGCGTACCATTGGAACTAGCATCGTTTAATACTCGCAGACGCGATTGCCGATGTGCAACCGCTTTCTCGATAATTTCGCATACTTCAAGGTGCACATCTCAAGTCCTGCGGCGATGGAAAGACGGTGACGGACGCAGACCTGGTTAGCTAGAAGCCTTTAGCTGAATTTCTGCACGCAAGGCGGTTTGTGACTTTGGTCGCTTGTCAGCATTACTGACGCTCGGCAACATCATGCGCGGCGAATCAGCCTCTTCAGGAACACACTGCTTCCCCTACATCAAGCGATCTAGAAAAAGGTAGCCTAAAACCTGCCTGGAATACCGCATCCGGGGGGCGCCCAACTCGAGCGGTCGAAACAACAGAAAAATAGCTGCAAATAAATGTAAGATCCTTAAGAGTAGTCACTTGGAATATTAGAACCACGCTGCATTCAAATACCAGTTTATAACAGAAAGGCGAATTGCGCCATCATAACCCACGAATTAAAGAAATATAATGTCGACATCGCGGCACTCAGTGAGACTCGGCGTGAAGAAGAGGGGCAGCTATCAGAAATGACCGATGAATATATATTCTTCTGAAAAGGAAAAAGGTCAAAACAACCCAGAATTCACGGCTTCGGAATCGTTATCAAAACCAGTATTTTGAATAATCTACCTGAACTCGCAATAGGCATTAACGAGCGTCTCGTGACTTTGCGAATACCTCTTGTCCATGATAAATATGCCACAATTGTATCAGCCTATGCCCCTACTCTGGTAGCTTCGGACAGCGAGAAAGAGAAATTTTACTACGATCTACAAAGCGTACTGCGTAATATACCTAAATCAGGTAAGATCATTCTACTTGGTGACTTTAATGCTCGAATTCGGAATTGTTTCATCATCTGACCATGTAATTCCTAAAATTACATGTAAAGAGTGAAAAATTGTTAATGTAAAGTAGATAGATCAGAATCTTGAATTTGAAATATTAAAGTTTATATTTAAATATTCATATATTTGGATTATGATGAAATAAATTCTTATTGTTATGGAATTGGCTAACGATAATGGTCTACTGCTCCTTAATTGATGTGCAGAAAACTACCCGGCCATACAGATACTTTCAACTGAAACGCAAGTATACGGCAACATGGGAATACCCACGCTCAGTACACTTGCATCTTATCGACTACATTATAGTTAGAAAGTCGGACATATTCAGGAACGTCGAAATAGCACGTGTCATGAGAGGAGTCGAAGCTAACACAGACCACCACCACATGGTGCTCTCTAAAATGCGAACTCACCTACGGCAGCGCACAAGATATGCTCTTCAATTAAAAGTTGCGCTAGGAAACTAAATGTAAACAGTCTTCGCAACTTAATAATACTTAAAAACGAACGGTGGACGGAAAAGGCCAACTAGATCCAAAATTTTATTAATCAGAACGACCTAAGGAATTTTTACTCGGCACTCAAAAAGGTCTACGGACAAACCACGAGAGCATTACTCCAATTAAAGATAAAAATGGTAATCGTCTAGTCAATTTAAGTGATATAATTAACAGATGATGGCGGGAATACTAGTGTGAGCTACTAAATCATAAGCTACCCAACAATGGAAAATATAACGGATCCGCTTCCGTCGTACAATGAATGTACCAACATGGATTCTAAGCCAACAGTATTTGAAATTAAGAAGGCAATTGACGTACTTAAAATTACGAAAGCAACCGGTCCCGATAGCAACCCAGCAGAGATCTTGAAAATTGGTGGACTCCGTCTTGCAGAATATATAGGAAAAATGTTCGAACTGGGATCGAGAAACTGTACCCCTGGACTTTAGTTTATCAATGATATTTATAAGAAAAAAAGGAAAATTGCTCAAATTACCGGGGAATATCGCTACTGTTCACGACGACAAGTAAGGTGCTGGCTAAGGTCATTTACGACCGAATCGCTCCAATTTTCGAAAGAATTATGCCTGAATCGCAAACGGGTTTCCGCAACAACCGAAACTGCATCGATATGATTTTTACAGCAAGACAATTACCGGAAAAGGCTTTTAAACAATAGACTGGACTCTGCATGGCATTTATAGACCTGACAAAAGCGTCCGACTCTGTCAATCGCAGGACTCTTTTTATTATTTTGATCAAACTTGGATATCCAAAGAAAAAATTGCTCATATAATAATTGTCTTATACTCAAACAATAAAGCAGTAATTATGTTAGGCTGGAAAACCTCTGACACTGCTGCACGGAAGTCAAAAACAAGACTGTGTTTTGGCTCCACTTTTGTTTAACATCTTCATGGCAGCTCGGCCTCAACTATAGGATGGATGGAGGTTTGCTTAATCTTGGTAGGCTTAAAGCGAAAACTAAGGTGTCAAAGTTCATAATGGTCAAATTGCAATACGCTGACGACCGTGCTATTGTAGCACGTAATAGAACCGATCTGCAGGCGATGCTTGAGGTATTTAATGAAACTTACAACGATTTTGGCCTTGAAATAAACGTTGACAAAACCAAATTACGGAGCAACGAAACTTCGCCTGCAAATAACATTCAGATACGCGTAAAGACATTAGAAGGACACCTTTCAATATCTTTGTTCGTTCCTAAATCAAAAGAGGGCAATAGATGACGAGATACAAAATGGAATTAAGTGTGCTGCTTCAGCCATTGGTCGGTTAAAGCGTAAGGTTTTCTACAATAAGGATTTGTTGATCGCCACTAAAACATCGGTTTATCGTGCTATAATTATCCCGTTCCGGTTATACGGAGCCGAAGCATGGACGCTATACAGGTGTCACATCAAAAAAACTAGAACAACAATTTCAACAACGGATCCGGCGAGCATTACTGAAAATTAAATATGTTGACTGTGTGACGAACGATGAAGTATTGCGTCGGTTTAATTCAGAGCGGATAGAGTCGCTAATTACACGAGCTCAATTAAGATGAACGGGACATGTTATAAGAATATGGAGGACTCCAGATTACCAAATAATGCTGTATGGTGAACCAGAAGAAGAATTTAGAATACGTGGTGGTACTAGGAAACGTTACAAGAACCATACTGCAGCACTATTAAGGAAAGAAAAGTACTCAGCAGATTTCGAAACCCCGCCACCTGAGATCGTGTAAAATGGAGAAGAGTAGTTTACAGTCGCCTTAACTACCGAATCACTAAAAAGTCAACAATAGCGCTCTAATTCGCCTAACGTTTTTGAATATCATCATTGTGGTCACATTTGCTCTTCTAAGATTGGAATTATCAGCCATCTTCGCTTCAGCAGTAGCTATGAATGTGCAACCAGTTCACTCAAATACGAGTTTCAGCAGATGTATAGATTGTCATTTGTATGGGCAAGAAAAGTTTGGAACTGATCGTAGTTCACTCCATTTTGCTTAACACGCTACATGGCAAGCTGTAATAGGGCTTCATCTAACGCCCCGTTTCTTTGTACGATTTTTATCGTCTTCCTCGTGCTTTAAAAGTGTTCTATGTTTTCTTCTTTTTTTTTGTGCCTTCGTGAAATTTGTTAAAATTTCAGCATTTATGCTAAATATGTCACTAAGGTGGGAGCTGGGGTCTTTTAGCACCAAGAGGCGACATAATCAAGTCATTAATTGTTTTATTTTGCAGAAATTTCTTAAAAGGAGGAGAATTTATCGGATGATCTTGACTAGTTTCCGTGGAATTGATTATTTTCGTCCGAGTAGTCTTTTAGGTTGTCGAAAGTTTGAGGAGGTAAATTCTCGAAAGTTAGTCTGCGATGCTGCAATTTGCGAGTCACCGTTTTGAGCGAAGCAACACGATAACTAATGAAAACACGAAATAATCGAGCGCGCAGCACACGTCTCAACATGACCGCATACCGAAATTTATCCTATTAGCGTTGTTACGTCTTTATTTTCATTAACGAATTCTCCCGGTAAAATGTCTCTTCTCGCCACTTTGCAGTGATTTTCGTTGAATTGTAACATTACGGTCGTACTCAATTTTTACATTTCGTCATCTTCTTTATTTAATCTTCATTTCGGATGTAGAAGAAACGACAAAACTCGACTGAAAAAATAGCTCTCAAGAAGAAAAAAGGGAGTAAAATAGGCGGCAAAAAATTCAAAAATAACGGGGAAATTAATATCCAATAAAAAATGAGAACCAGAGCAAAAGAAACAAAAAATCAATATTGAAACATAAAAAAAATTTTCGATGAATTTTTAAAAGTTCCCGAAACAGACATAAATAGAACCATTAAATATCGTAAAAGAATTTACGACAATAATCAGCCTGCTTAACCGGATCTTCTCAACTTTCCGCACTTTGCAACATTCAACTCACTCTGCAATTTGTCGTCCAATGCTTTGAACTCAGTTTTCGCCCCTTATCGCTGTACTTATACATTCGCTATTTTATTCTCTCCACTCTCATTTACTTACTTAATGCACGAACTGCTGATCGCATCTTTTTGGAATACTCTTCCATCGCTAGAACTTTCTTCTTTCTACTCGTCACATTTTAACTAATAGGCCCGCTCCTTATACCGCGTCGTCCATTCTTTCCGTTCCCAGCTCTAATGTTGATTGTGTAAAAATCTAATCTTCTTCCTTCCTTAATTAATGCTCATGTCGACAAACCCGCAAAAAGAACGAGGAAAAAAAGCCGAATATGCCGCTTAGTAAAACAACGCCTCGGAGCGCGTGTTTAATTTTCAATTAAAAGAGTGGACTTTCAATTTTTCAATTTGAAATATTTCTTTGAAGTCGTCATGGAGGAAAAATAAATTTGAATAAAACGGAGCATATGAAAGGGTAGCGGTATTTATGAAAAAGGTCCAAACAACGAGTCTATTTCTTTTCCTCTTTTCTTGATTGCTATCCGATTTTTCGAAAAGGAGGCACATTTTTAACATGACTTACACCGAGTGCAGTCGGTGAATTCGGTGAAAAACTTATTCGCAGTAGCCAAAAGCTATTTTCCGACTTGAACGCTGATCTTCTTTTAACAGTTTCGATACGCGGATATTCTACGTAGTGACTTATGTTAAAAATGTATTTTCAACTTTTCAAATTAAATCTGTACGACTGACTTTAGCGCGACCACAAACGGCAAAATTCCTGACGTTCCTTCTTTACAGCAGATATCTCGTCGAACACGCAACAATTCCCCCTTTTCGATAGAGTTCAAGACATCCGGTCAGGTTTTACTTCTAGGAAACATCTTGTTCCTCGTCTCATGTTCAAAACTTCTACGCTCCCCGTTTCCTTCAGTAGCTACCAAGTAATATCATCGCCGGAAAATTTTGTTCCGCTCGGTCTAATGTTCCGATCGCAAGATAGATGGATTATAAATTTCGATTTTGAAATCTTTCGGGTAGTTTGCGTTCAGCGTTTAGCCTGGTCGCGAGAAGTTTGAAGCGAACTTGGTAACAAAAAAGAAAACAAGTCCAGCCCAGCATGATGTTTCATGCGCTTACGGTTATTGCGTATGTCATGTTAAAGCTGACCGTATTATATAAAAAAAGGATCTGATTTTTTCCGCAGCAAAGAGAAAGAATCACCTATTATACATTTCTGCGATTTTTGAAATTATCGCCATCTACGAACATTCCGTGTAGAAAATGAAATACAGTTTCGTTCTCGACAAATGGCGATTTTTCCAACGATTTATCACATGGCTGAAGGAGAAAAAAAATTTCCCCAAAATTTCGAGTTTTCGGCACTCCCAAGGCTTAATTTTAAAGTTGGAAACCCGGATATTCCAGACTAGAAAAATATACGGAGCTGCGCATATTTTTAAACCTTGTTCAAAATTTTCAGTTATAATACTCTTGCCGTCGAGGGGTGGGAGTGACGCGTAATTTTTCACGCTTTGCAGAACTCAACTTCGAAAGTTTCGTTAAGGAAATGAAATACGGCTCCTTTCCAGACAATTATCCAACAATATGTCATTAGCCTGGAAAAAATAATTAATATTTTTTTCAGAACTTTCAAGCTTCCGGCGCCCCAAGGGTCTGAATATACAGTTGTAAGCTTGGCTATAATTTTCCTATGAAGCGAGTCCTTTGTGCATATATTTTAGATACATGTTGGTTTCTCTAGCGCTTTTACTCGGGCTATTACTTACGTGAACTTCTTTTGTTTTTTTTTTTTTTATCAGCAACACACATTACACTAGTACACCTTACACTCAAACACTAAAGAAATAGCTATAGAATTAAATCTAGGTTCATCAGTGAGCAATAAAAACAATAACACTTAAACAATTAAAATATATCCCATTTCAAAATAACGACCGCAACAGGCTTATCAGTGAACAAAAAAAGAAATACTTAAAAATTTTAAATATATCCCCTTCCATATTTTGCGGTCATTATGTTGGAAGGGGATATATTTTAATCGTTTATGTTATTGTTTTTATTGCTCATTGATGAACCTAGATTTAATTTTATGGCTATTCCTTTAGTGTTTGAGTGTAAGGTGTACTAATGTAATGTGTATTGCTGATATTATTTTTGAAGGGGATATATTTTCAATTATTTCGAGTCCTTTACACTTCCCTCCTTTCGTTCAATCTTTTATGCTGAGTCTTCTACTATTCTGCGTGCCCTTCTTTTTATCAAAACTTCACCGGCTTCTCGCAATCTCCTTATCATGTCGGATGCTCAAAGAGGCTGCAGACTATCACATCTCCTCTCCCTTCTCACTCAACCGACTACATATCATTCTTCTTATTCGTTCATTGATTCACGATCTTTTCCTTTCCCACTTAATCCGGATTTTCTTTGGATTCCTGGCCATGCCGCAATCGAGGGAAATGAGTTGGTTGACTCATTCGCTCGATTATCTTCCTCTTCTGGTAGGTTTCTTCCTGCCTTCTCAGCTTCTAATATTACCCTTCTGCCTGCAGCTGTTCATTCCAAACTGTGGTCTGACTCCTACGTCTCCTCATTCTTCAACCCGAACTCCTTTTTCTTGTCCATTCAACCTTCCCTTCCACGCTTTCCATGGTTTATTAACTTTCCTTCTATGCGCCGTTCCAATCTCTCTGCAATTTTCCGCCTGCGTTTTGGGCATAGTTTGCTCCCTTCCACATTGTTCCGTTATTCTCTCATGCCTTCTCTTTATTGTCCATTGCACCCTCCCAGCAATCAGTGTATTTGTGATCTATGTTCAGTTGTTCGCCGCTTTCGACTGAACAAGCTTCTTTTTATTCCTTCCTCTTACAAACCGGTATTCCCGCTTCATACTGTGCTTCATTCATTCTCTCCCTTCCTTCTCCGTCGGTTATTCTAGCTCTTGATTCCTTTCTGTCGGCTATCTCTGATCGTGTAAGGATCTGAGTCTTCCTTTCCTTTCTGTTCCGCTGTTCTTGGGCCAATGTTCATGTTGACGAACCCATTAAAAAAAAAAAAAAAAAGGGGGATATATTTCAAACTTTTAATTATTTTTTTTATTATCCACTGATGATCCTGTGCGGCCATACTTTCAAATACGAATGTAAGTGTAATGTGTGTTGCAGTCATTGACTTGGAAGGGAATATATTTTAATTGTTTAATTTATTGTTCTCCTAGATTTAATTCTATGGTTATTTCTTTAGTGTTTGAGTGTAAGGTCATTATTTGGGAAGTGGATGTACTTTTTAAACTTCTAAATATTTCTTTTATTGTCCACTGATGACCCAGTTGCGGTCGTTATTTTGGAGAGTGTTGTAAGTGCAATGCGTGTTGCGGTGGGTGGTTTGGAAGGAGATATAGTTTACACGATTTTCCTCAATTTTTCACTAAATATAGCCATATTTTCACTATTGATCACTATTTTCTCAAGTATTTTCTATAATTTTTCACCATTTTTTGTCAATATTTTGCTAATTCGGCTCTCAACTACTGTTTTAATTTAAAATAGGCTCTGCATGTAATTTTCATCACTTCTTTTGTACATATAAATCCCATAATTTCCGGATGCTGTATGTTTTGCTATAGTATCCGCACCAAATTTTTGTCTTGTTTAATGATATGATATTAATTACCACCTCTGTGTTAACCATAAATCTAGCCGCTCTGGAGTCTAATTGTTCATCTTTCCACGTACAGATGCAATCCAAATACATGCTGGCTTGCTAGCAATTTGTCACTAATCACAGTCAATTTCCCGGTATTTCTCGCCAATTTTTTGTGTTTTAACACGCTATTTTTCACAAATTTGTGCTAGTTCGCACCATTTCTTATGTTTGAACGCCTCTTATGCAGTTCTTTCGGTAATTTTCACAATTTCTCACCATTTTCTTATGTTGTAACACCTTTTACGCAGTCATCCCCTCAAGTTTCACCATCTTTCATCAATAATTTCGTTAATTTAGCCCTCTGAACCATTGTTTTACCTTTTAAGTGGCTGTCCATCTAATTTTTTTGGGTATAGTTAGAAAAAAACTTAATTTCATAGATTATTATAATTGTGTGAGTGGTGCGTGCGGGGTAAATTAAGCGATAATTGTAAGACATATTACAATATTCAAAGTTATAAACATATACTGTATACCTTAGAGCAGAATAAAATAGTATTAAGCGGTGGTGACGATAAAATATTTAGTAATACGGTAGATACATTAGCTTATGGAAATCGTACATATAATAAATTCTGTGAAAAGTTTTAAGAGCACATAAATTGGATAAGAATAGGTGTATTGCATGAGTACGTGGAGCTCTATGTATTATTATTAAGTGTAATATTAAACATTGTGTATTATATTTTACTGTGTAATAAAATTTTACATTTTCAATTTTAATTTGTTATATCTGAAAATGGGTGGACTTAAAGTGGTTTGCATAAACTTAGTTATGGTGTATATTTCTAATTAAATTTTGTATTTACGGTGAAATTGGGAGGATTGTCCCAAAGATGAGTCACTTTCATTAAATTTTGGTGTTTTCCGCCTAAAATGACTATATTTTAGGTGAAATGAGGTTTATCCCTTAAAATTTATTGTTTTGTCTAAACGTGGGTATTTTAGCTTTAAATGGAATATTTTGTGTGTAAAGAGGACTGTGCAGCCTGAGTTGTAACTTCTTAATGTGCCATTCCATTTATTGTGAAGCTATGTTTGAACGGGTTGATGATTTGTTCACATTAGCGTACTGCATGTAATTCTTTGTACTGCTATAACTGGAATGAGACACTAGCGCTCCTGCATAATTTAGTACTACAGAGACGTCATTGCAAGGATGTAGTGCTGTGTACTGCTACAACACTAGCGCTCATGCATGGTTAGCACTATAGCGGCTTCATTGTAGGGCCTTGTACTACCACAAAATTCCGCTACAGACTTATTGCCACACCAGCCACTGCCGAAGTCACGATAACCATATTGTGCAAAACTAGCTTCTTCCATTTCCTTTGCGCATTGTATGCAACTAAACGTTTTTTTTTCTCAAGCAGTTTGTTAACTTTTACGTTATTCAATGAAATAGGATGAATTTGCTAAACTATACTTAAGAATCTTTACACAATTTTTTTTTTTTTTTTGTGTGTGGGTGCGCCAGCGGCATTGACCCAACAACAGAAAAAACTAAGCTAAAAAAATAAATAACTAGGCGGTCTGAAATGGACGCAACAAAGGACAAAACAGTGTAGACACCACAGAAGATGAAGGAAAGGAGAGAATAAAGGAAGCGTTATAAGGAGTTCTCAGACGTAATGTTAAGAGCTGGCCATATAAAAAGGAGCGTTCATAACGAAAAGCAGGACACTCGAATAAAGTATGATCAGCATCACATATACGATAAGGATCACAATTGTGAAGAGAACAATAAGGAGAAGGCGACAGAGCAAATCGAAAGCGAGAAGAGGGGAGGAGAGAATGGTTGATCCGGAGACCAATTAGTGAGGCAATAGAAGAGCGACGACTGAGAGGAATAGAATGGAACCAAGACAGGGACCGAAGAATCGGCTGAATAAAACGGTAATACGAATGACGATTAGAAAAAAGGGAGGGATAAATATTCCGCCAAAGTCTGGCGTGATTGTAGGTGGATAAGGAAAGGATATCTGAAGAAGGGAAACGGTTGAGGAATGAACCAAGGCGACCAGCAGAACGAGCCATAGAATCGACTGCGTCATTGCCATCAATTCCGGAATAACTGGGGACCCATAAAAAATCAATAAGAATAGGGCGGAATGAATGCAGAGGGGGAGGTAAGAGAACGAATTGAGAGAATAATACTATCAGAGGAATGTGAAGAAGGAGAGGATAGAGCTTGAAGAACGCTTTTAGAGTCCGAAATAATGAGGAATTGGCAAAGATCGCTTAAAGAGGAAATAAAAGAGATATAGCTTAAAGGATGGCGATCGACTCGGCCGAAAAATTACACTAGTATGAGCACTCTCGCTTAAAACATTAAGAGCTACTTTACCGAAAACGGATTGATTTCACCGTGAGATTTTATTAAGCGAGGATATCTTTTATTCTTCATCGTACCGCACCGCGTATCTTCTTCTGGTTTTGTCGCGAGAATTTTTAATAACGCAACTACATTTTAAAATTAAATACCGTATCTATTAATATCACATTTTAACTAATTTAAAAGTCGTACATTTTTTTTTTTTCTCTATTTCTTTTAAATAAAAATTGTTTTCAATCATCTTCCTCTAAATTATGTAAAAATATACCGTTAGTACTTTAGATTAGACGTTTCTGTTTAACTTCATAACAATTTTCTCCTAAAGCTTTATTAACTTTACATAAAAATAAATTGAATACAAGATTAGTAAAATATGAAAATTTACGCTTTCCTTATTATTTCTTATACTATTAATGATCAGTTTTGACAAGAATGATAATGGTGCTTAATCCTTGCTGCTTACTGTATGCACACGCGCATACACGCGCTTGTATATATATGTATATGTGCATGTAACCCAAAAATTGCAACGTATTCTCACGGTATCCATCAACAGTCAGCTCTATTAACGTAATTTTCAATTACGCGTGCCCCTTTTATGTATTTACTTTTTTACGCATTTTGTTTTGAACAATTTTAATGATCTGATAGCAAACCGGAAAAGAAACCTTTTACACTGTTGAAAAAAAAAATTCTCTTTTTCTCGATTGCGACTTTCTGCTTTCTTTTACATATGTACCCCTATATATATACTACTTCCGTCGCCTGTCGTCCTTGTTTTTTTTTCTTCTTTTTTTAGCCTTTTATTCTGCTCTTCAGTTCCTTCTTTAAATATTTTCTTTTCACATACCCGCGCACATACCCTCCTTTTATTCTACAAGAACCTAAAAATCGCCAAATTTCATCTTACGCTTTTTCCGGTTTTTGTTATTTCTCTCTCGGTATGGGAAGATTGTTTTTACTATTGCCGTTTCAAACTTGCCTGCAGCATGCCTATTGAAGCTTCACGTGAGCTAATCGTTTTTTTCAACTCCAACTTTTAGATGTTCTGTTCACTTTATTTGCGCTCACTTGATGCATTCCCGATAATTTCCGACACGCAGGTAGAAAGCTTACATTGAACTCTCTTTCTTTCTTCGTAATTGATTTTATTAATTACTATATTCGACGGGATTTGTATTCGCCGGTGAAGGATATTGCGCGTTACATTGCCTGTAAAAATTTAAATAATTCTTCTTCTGCCGAATTACCGAAATTGAACACGCCATATTTTCCGTAACCAGATGAGACGAACATTAGGAAGAAAGCTAGACATTCATGTGCTACCGTAGATACGTTTACATTGGCCAGAAGTTTTGCCGCTTCGAATATTTAAAAAGTTAGTTGATTTCGATCGATTTAGGACGAAATCTCGCTGGAACCGGTTTGTACGTCAACGTAAACCGTACAACGAATGCGCCCGATCGTCGCAACATTTAGTTAGTTTCTGAGGTTTTCCGGGGGGAAAAAAAGGGGTGTCGAAAGAGGGTTAAACGACGAAACAGCAAACAAGGCGTCAAAAAGCGAATTACCAGTAAAATTAATTACAAGGCTCGCCTTTGTTGCGGCTATTGTGTCACACTAGAAATCAACGAGCCACGCATTATGTAAAAGGTCGATTTGTCCAGAAATTCCATCAAACAGAACTTATTATTTACGCTACAACAAACTACCGAATCGTTCCCGGACCTTTGGGACTGCCGATAGATTAATACCGTTACCGGGAATTTTATTTGTCGTAACTGTGTGCACGACAGAGTGGAGAATATATTACTTAGCCATTCGGCTGAAATTCGAATTATTTCAGTCGCTTAAATTTATGTCGTTCACTTTTACAGGTTATTGTTAGTACGGAGTGGTATAGCATTTTATAAGTAACAAATGTAGAGTTCCTGATCGTGTTATCAGTAATTGTGCGACTTTAACAATTACCGATAATTTTTCTAACCATCCTTAAATTCGCGAACAATAACTTCGTATTTCATTTTCTTCGATTACAGAATTCTAAATTCGAATTGTAAGGAGGAATTAAATTTAACGCACATCGCATTTCGATGACAATTGTGCGTACAGTTTATGTAAAAATTATTGTAAAAAGAATATTACCGAAAAGTAAGTAGCTAAACTTCTCCTATACACTTCATCTATTGTACTTGTAACATTACAAACACGTTTTTTACGTCAGGGCCGCGAGTTGTTCTGCTCCGAAAAGCTCGGTGTTTTTAAGTTTAGTATTTTTTTCTGACAAATCGATCGAATCGATGATAATCGGTTTTCACCTTTATGCGCGTACCGTCTTGTTTGAAAGTTAAAAAAAATAAAACCAATTCGCAATCAACCAAATACAACGCACTATGTTCGGTCACTTAACAACTGTTCGTTCACCCGGTTCGTCCAAAAACCGATCCTACACGACAGCAAGGAAATGTCATCGATGTGACCTTTTTCGGTGTGTAAACAAATAGCACGATTCGTTCTCGTCTTTCTCGTCCGTCAGAGTGTTCGTACATTAGTCACTTCGATGTAAACTCCGCAGTATCGCTCAATTTCAATACTCTCGCGTCAAAAATACTGAAGTTCATTCTACGAGAAGATGTTACACAGAGTTAGTTGAAATTGCACACCTAGCGCCGTATCAATTTTTCCGAAGCGATATTCCACCATTCATCAGTTGTCATTTCTGCCAGCTTGCAAGCTAGTCGCTATTGTTCAGTCGTCTTCCTCGATACGTAAGTCAAGCTTCTCGGGACACACCAACAGCTCCACTAAACACACTGTATTTCTAGTAACACTTTTTCAGCTTTCCCCGAAAAGCCTACAACGTTTCTGTAAACGGGAATTTTCAGACCGCGCTATCCAGTTACGAATGTCACCCTAAATTGGTTGAGTATCGTATTCATACCGTACGGGGTACTTCGAAACCGTATTCTATTCGATGTTCGCCTACGTTAGTGTACATTATGAACGAAATGTTTTCGCTAAATGGCGCGTACGACGAATTAAAATGCAATTCCGACAAATCGGTCGGTCACGATGAAAGCGAATTTGCCGACGAGCATCATGAGAACTGCGACCGAATCCAATCAAAAAACCGAACCATAATTCCCTTTAAAAATTCTTCAACATGTTTTTCGCCGCCCGTTAAAATGGTCTAGCGCTGACCCTGAAGCGGAAAATGGAGCAACTTCGAGGCATATCGGGAACTATTACCTATGTATAACCGCATTTCCCAGCAGCCCGAAATTCAAAGGAAAATACGCGCAACATTACAGTTACAGAAATACACATGTCCGCGGAATTGTGTTGGAAGTCGACATCCAGTAGCGTGATTTATTAACGGTCGCAGTTAACGATAGTTTATGCGACACGCGAATACGACAGACTCTGCTGTTTTAGAAATCTCTTCCGAGAATAGAATTTAAGAATTCCAAAAGGTTCACGAACGAGAATACTTGAACAGAAAGAGAAAGAAACGAGAAACCGTTAAGTGTTAGTCTTTTCAGAATTGACCCGTCAATTCGGCTTTGCTGTGAAAGTGATTTACCGCTGAGAAATTTATATCGGATCTTACACAAGCTTCGAGTAAGAATTAATCGCCCAAAGGAATTCGCGGTGAACTAAAGAACAGATAATGCGGGGGCAGGAAGAGTACCGCTATATAGAATGGAACGCATTATAATTAAACAATGGCAATTTGACGCGAGCGATAAATTTAAATAAACAGTTAACAAAGTCTGGAATCGATAATAAACATACAGTGTTATTAAAGAAGAACAAAAAAGTACACGATAAACAGACTTTCCGCTACTAGTATAATAATAACTTTAACAGTAATTGTTATTTTTATTATCGTTACGCGTTATTATTTACTGGCTCGGGTACCGAGATTGTATGGTAGTTGGAATAAAATGATAAACTTTAAAATACAAGAGGTACGCAAATTCTATTGAAAACACATTCTAACTATTTACAATACTTGTTTATAAACAACATTTTTCATTTTATTAGCCGGGGTATATATGTAGAAATTTTTCGGATTTCCTACTCGAGAGTAAGCTTCGTATAGTTCACCGCGAGAGAAGCAGGTGTCTTTGAGGTTGATGTCGCAATGTTTTAAAGTTTGTCCTTGCGCATTGTTAATTGTAAAACTGTAGGCTAATTTGATTGGAAATTGCAGTCTTTTAAATTCGAATAGCGGTTCAGTAGAGATCCGAAGTTTTATTCTGGCGATAAATACTGTATGTCCTTTGTCCTTTCCGATCGTAAGTTTGGCTTCGATGATGCTATTTGATAAGCTGTTTGACAATCATCCTTGTTTCATTGCATAGTTTTGGTGGGTTCAGATTTCTGAGTAGTATGATCAGAGATCCAATTTTCAATCGAAGGCAATGTAAAATGACATTCCTGGTACTTGCAAACTGTTTAGAAATTCTGTAGAGAAGTTGTCACTTTCTTCAACGTTTACCATCGTGTTGATCGATTTGTATATTATCTTCTCACCGGGAATTTTCTTTTGAATATTAAATTTAGTTTAGCGGCACGCACATTGTACACTTACTATTATTATAATAAGTGTATAATATTGTAATCATATTTTGATTACCTTTAAAGGGTACTTTTTTCCTTTTAACTATATTTTCTTTTTCCATCTGTTTTTTTAATTATACACTTCATATCCGTACATAATCCTAATCTCGCATTTTCTTAAAGTGCTCTTTTCACTTATCGGAAAGTTCATTGTGTCTTATAAAACCGTATCTGAACCCTGTAATTTCTCTTACGTCCTTACTTTTTCCCCGTTTCCCATTAATCTAGTTCATAATTAACTTAACTCTTTAAACCGAATTCAAAAATCGAAAAATTCTCACTTTTCATACGTTTATTATTGATTTTTAGTAATTAATATATTTGTAACTAACCTTATCGAGAAATAAGACAAGAAAAAAAAGCCTAATTGAATATTGATAAAAAGAAAAAAAAAAAACAAAAACATTAGATATGTATGTATTCATTTTTACATAGGCAATTCTTACACCATAAAAATAACAATAAAATACGTTATTTACTTACATTTAAATCTATATCATAAATTTATGTAATGGGGTTTTTATACACTGTTCACTTTTTTATTCGTTTCCTATTAAATTTCTACTTACTTTTTTTAATAAATAGTTTTCGTAGGAATAATTTTACTCGATACTATACTTGATAGGGTAATAATATTAACGTAAACAATCAACATTTACTTTCCCCTTAACATATTTAAATATTGTGTCTTTTTTGAAATTTTAATTAAAAATTCCAAATGTATTTAAATTTTATTTTGATATTTGCAGAATTTTATAAATAATATAGCCTCGAGTTTGTTCAACTTTTAAGGAAGTCGGTGAATTAATTAGTATTTGTTTATTTAAAATATAATTAAAAGGACGCTTAAAACTATCGGTTTTTGAAAGTTTATTTAAAATTAGTATCCGTTACGTTGTTGCGTTAAAACGCGCCAGTACAAGTTAATTCTGTTTATCTAATTTTTGTTTTTGCGTAATTTATACTTTTTCTTGCGGATTGGGAAATTCGGTTTGGATGATTTTGTCGATATCCGTGTTATGAATTCTGTCGCGAGTGAGGCATTCCTCGTTTTTGCCATTCGATTATGTACATCCAGCATCTAACGGGTTCGAAAATATAGAGGGCGAAACTTTCAGCCCTTACATCTTCAACAGCACGCCTTTCAGGTAAAAACGGGAACCTTCTTCAATAGAGGGCTACCGCACCATATAACTCCCTTGATCGTGCCAGGGCTCGTTTTTGAGTTTTAGCGGCACGCATATTGCACACTTAGTTTTATAATATATATATTGATTAGTCGCTAATCTGATTTCAGATGTCGTGACTTATTTCACACAGTCAGAAAACTGATTTATAAGCCTTCTCCGCGTCAGCTGATCTTCGACCTTGATCTCCGTTATCTGAAATTTTGTTCGTTGTTTGATGTAGTCAATGAAACGTGTGAATCCTCTGCTCCCCCGCTACCTTCTCTTTCACACTGAATGATATGCTTCTTTATACCATCATTACGTCCCTGATTCTCATATAAATATTGGGACTTAAAATTAACATTGTCGAAAATTTGCTTATGAAAAGAGATATATTCATTCGGCTTGCTAATTGTTAGAAATCTGCTCTTGATAATAGTACCTCTTATTCGATATTTTGCAAGAATACTCGCTGTCCACTGTTCAAGAAGTCAATATTGTAACCAGTAGTGATGTGCAAAATCAGTACTTGCCTATGATACAAATTTGCAGATAGAAAGTATAACCCCTACTCGATATATGTATATTTCCTTTTATTTCCTTTTTATTCTTCACTTATCAAATTGTTAAGGTACTATTTCAGCTTAAAATTTTACATTGACAATACGAGTGGAACGAGTAATATAGTTTTTAGTGTAAACAAAAAAAGGTTTTTTTCGACAGCAAATTCACTTGCACGCATCGAATGCACGGACCGAGCGTTCTCGAACACGGCGTGCATTTTCTTTCGCGCAATTTTTATTTCCCGGCAACGGATAAAACACTCCGCGTGTTGCTTCGTGCTCAGGTGTTCTACCGCGTGCACGTCTTATTAATTTTTCTCCGTTCGGACATACTGCGCTGAAGTATACACGCAGCTTTTCGTTTCATAGCGGGTGCCAAAAAATGTTATAGAATTAACAAGGAAACAAGTGAAGCATTAATGAAAGTGATTCGCCGCACAGTTGTACATAATGAGAAATGAGAAGGCATAAAGAAATGCTGGAGATCCAATTACGAATTGACAGTTTATTTCAGAAGCCGATGAAAATAAAGAAGACTATGCAAGCAGCTACCGTGGCCTAGACGATTAGTTAATTGTGTTTCGTTCGGGTAGAATATCCCTGCTGCCGTACATCGATACTTTCAAAAAGTTCACTTGCGCTGGATTACTGCCCATAGTTAACGCCCCCCGAAAAGGAATAATAAAAAAATACATAGGGTATTAATATGTTCGGTAAAACCCACGTCAGAGACATGTTACGTGTTAAAATTTTAAAATTTTCAGAAATTTTTTAAATTTCAACAGCCACGATGGCTACAAAATAAATGAAACGTGGAGGGAGACACAGTTAAAAGTCAGAACAGGAGAATGGCGGAAAAAAATAGTGTCAACCAATCAGAAGCGAGCGGTTACATTTTTATGCGTATATATAAGTGTTTCCGGTAATCCTTCGCTCTTCATTATTCTGCAGATGGGGACACACTGCTTATTTGTAACGTTAACACGTAATATGTCTCACGTGGATTTTACCGAAAATAATAACACGATTTGTCGGTGAATCACGAAAGTTTTAAATTATAAAGAAACCAGCTGTGAGCCGTCTACCGTGGCGTAGTTGACTAGTTAATTGTGTTCTGTTCGGGTAGGATGCACACTGACACTTTTAAAAAAAGTTCACTTGCACTAGATTAAAAGAAAAAAAAAAAGAAAATTGGTGTGTGCTTAAGACCACACGACAGAAGTGAAAACTTCATTAAGCCGAGGTTTTTTTGTTCTATATTCATTAAGGCGAATAATATTTACAATATATATATATATATATAATTATAATTGTGTATAAATTATTTTTGTTCTATATTCATTAAGTAATACATACCTATGTTTAACGTTTCCCTACCGTGTCATAAGAAGTTTCACTTCAATAAACAATTATTACGGTTTTATTATTTAGGTAGTAAAATTTTGCATAATATAAACCATTTCCTTTTTTCCATTTTAACCATATAATACATTTTATAATTTTGACACTTATACATACTTACACATACACACAAATACATACCTACCTTACGTTTAACGCGTAACCAAAAATTTTTTCTACCCTATCAAAATTTTTCCCTATCGCGCGATGAAAAATTTTACTTCAAAAATGACACAATATATAAATGCCGTATGAATTAAAACAAAAAATTAATCCCGTATAAATTAATTAAAATAAAAACAATAAATAAATCATCAGACTCGTTGAAATGTGCTGACGTCGCACAAAAAAACCGCGTCAATTTTCAAATTCAATAAAATTTACATGTGTTTAGAATTGAGCTTATACAGCTGACCGCGTACGATGCTTGCTGTCTGAATCTCAATACTCGCTCGATCGCACGCACACACACACACGCACCCGTATATAATAGAAACGGGACAGAGTGAAGGCCGCCTGCCGGATGACGTACAGCGCGGCCAGTTTACTCTTACCGACAAGCTGCGTGTAACGCGTAACCGAAATGTTTTTCTACCGTATCAAAATTTTTCCCCACCGCGCGATAGGAAGTTTTACTTCAAAAATCTGCTGCCCGCGACTTTGTCTGTGCATGGTTTATACCATGTTAACAATATGTTTCATTTGCAGAAGAAGAAACAATAACAAAGATCAAAAACAAGCGTACTCCGTTTACAAACCACACATAATATTTCATTTGCGTACTTAATGCGTACAATACAGTTAAACATGGCCGTGGTGGTGTAACTTTGCAATAGCATCGCAGTGAACTCGTGAGCGCTTTCAGGTAGCAGCTAACCGGGAATCACGTACTACAGCTGGTTACTGAGATACTCTCACTCTTCGAACAAGTTATGAGTGATAAGAAAGGAGTTAGGAAAACAGTTTATAGTAGACATCATGTTTAAAAATTGTTAATCTTAAAACCTTAACGTTTTGGAAAACTTACCCTTACCCCATCATCAGAAACATAGCGAACCAAAATAAGACTACACTACGATAGCTAGCTTGCTAGTAATTATTTTATTAATTCAAAAAAATTGAAACAAGTAAGATAAATGACAAGATTAATAATTTTGTGTATCGTATATTCATACCTTGTGTGTATGTGCATATTTTTTCTATGAAATATGAATTTTTCTTAATGGAAACCCTAATAGTTTTTGAAACGAAACATGGCCCATAATATCTGCAGTAAAGTAGCTGTCAGACGAAGAAAGAATTTTTAAAGTCGGTCTAGAAGTTTTTGAATAAATCTCGAAAAAACAAATTTCCTCTTTTCATGTATATACATATATACTGTATATATATATATATATATATATATATATATATATACGAGGGTCCTTCAATAAGTAAACAGACAAATCGCTCTGGAGGGAAAACTAAAGGTGGTAGCGACTTTCACGATAGCTCGTTTTCTTAGCTGGAGTGTTGGCTCGCACTGCAAATGTTGTGTTACCGTTATGCGTCATCGGTTGTTCACCAGTGATTCCCAAAGTGGTCCGGCGCCACTCCAAGAAAGTGCACACTATGACAGCGCGGTGTTATTCGTTTTTTGATGTCAGAAGAGGTTAAACCCAGCGAAATTTATCGGGGAATAACCGAACAATACGCTAGTTCGTGTATGAATCGCGTAAGTTTTTATTCGTAGGTGGATCAGTTCAAAAGCGGACGAAAAAGTCAGCAACGGAACCGCGCAGTGGACGCCCAGTTGAAGGGACATCACCGATCCTCATAAAAAACATTGAGAAGATGATTTTAGCCGACAGGCGAATTATAATCGAACAAATATCACTCCAGTACGGTGTGCGTGCCGGTACCGTTTATAATATCATTCACAACCATCTCAATTTCCAAGAAAACTTACGCGAGATGGGTTCCCAAAATGTTATCCGCGGCGCACAAAAAGAATCGACTAAGAACTTACAAAAAACTCAAAAATCGGTTCGATATTGAAGGTGAAGCCTTTTTAGAACGTATAGTCACCGATGATGTCTTGTCAATCATTACGAGCCTGAAACGAAAAAACAAAGCATGGTGTGGAAGCATCCGGAATCACCTGCAGTCAAAAAATTCAAGTCGCGTCCCTCAGCAAACAAAGTTCTTTTCATCGTGTTTTGGGATATGAAAGGCGCGGTTCTTTGTCATTATCTGAAAGATAGAGGTACTATCAACGCGAAATCGTATGCAGAAGTGCTCATAATCCAACTTCGACCGCCAGAATGCATCACGAAAGAAGTCATTCTTCAGCAGGACAGTGCACACCCCACAGCGCCCTGTCAACGCAAGCTATATTAGAGGAAATGGGGTGGGAGGTCTTCCCACATCCTCCATATAGCGCTGACTTAGCCCCCCGTCAGATTTCCATTTGTTTGGGTCGCTCAAGAACTCTTTGTGTGGACACATTTTCGAAAACAACGAAGAAGTCAAGGAGCATGACCTAAAGTGGTTCCGCACTCAACCTAAATAATTCTTTGCCAAAGGAATACGAAACCTCATAGACCGGTGAGACAAGCATATTCGTGTAGAGGAGGATTACGTCAAAAAGTGAAAAAAAATACTTGTAAATATATTAATATTTAAAAATTTTATAGCGATTTGTCTGTTTACTTATTGAATGACTCTCGTATATATATATATATATATATATATATATATATATATATCGTCGTCCTCTATTCTCACTCGATTTCGAGTATGAGATTATCCTCTAATTCAGAGGATAATTAGAGGATAGAATAGCCGCGCAATAGATAAGCACGTAAGCAGGAGCGCAACCGAGCTTCCGTGCTGCTGACAACGTGAGAAAGGTACCAATGGCGAGGCGAACCAAGACGACTGGCCTTTACTCACATTGATGCGATTGATCGCCGGCTGAATATGTCTATACGACGCCTAGCGCACTCGCACGAACTGACTATAGTTGCATGTTATCGCGCTACAGATGCAGCCCGTACGAAACTAATGCCGTATATTTTTGTCATCGCCCGGTATCGAATCCGAAACCTCCGGATCGGAAGTCAAGCGCTCTAGCCACTAGGCCAAACGCAACTATATATATATATATATATATATATATATATAATATACGTATATAAATATAAACATGCGTACTGATTACAATGTTCAGCAAGTAAACAAAAAAAAAATCGTTTATCTACAAAAGTTTCTGTCGATCTTTTTTCATAACTTTTTAAGTTGAAATAGGGCGACATGTTTCATTAATAAACTATACGACATGTAATAAAAAGACGTGCAGAAGTAAGTATTGCAAAAGAAGTGTTTATTTCTTCGTATTCTGTTGCATCACTGATCCGATTTGTGTAAAATTATGCTAAACTTCTAATGTACGAACTTTTTTATTATTTTTAATTTATAAAAATTAATCTGAAAAATTAGTCTAAAAATGTAACAATTATAAACCGGATAGGTATTTTATTTTTTACTTGATCTAGTCCGAATGTTATCTAAACTGCCGAAAATTTTGTATTTTCTGCACGCAGTGCGAAATATAACATTCTTAGACCTCCTCTTGTTTTCACAGGTGCAGAAAAACGGTTACTCGGACAGCAGGTAAGATTTACGTTAAAATGTTTTTCATCTGCGTCGAGTATTTCATTTACCATATTAACCTAATCCTTAATTTCATAAAGTGTATCATCAACATTTTTAACCGGCTTATCAAGTTCGTTGAGAATGTTTTTCTCTGACATCAATAGAACATCGCGAGTTTCAAAAAATGATCTCGTTAAAAGTTGTAGTATAATTTTCTTGCACAAACATAAGTGTATTTTGATATGGCAAACATGGCGTTTGCAATGCTGTAATTTTAATTTGTTGCCGAGGAATTAATTTCACAGCATACATATTATTCGTGTTAGCGTTATCTAGTTTGAGCCAGTATTGCGACAAAGTTGTAAATCGGTGAACGTAATTGTCTTGACTGGGCCGCTATGAAGCGATTGTGTTACATACGGCGATGACTGATCGAGCGGATCGACTGTTATTATATTATGCGGAGCTTCCGTTTTGTCCTTCACTTATTGACTGTGATCGTCCTTTGCTGTTTTTTGCAGATTCAAATAGAATAGTAATATTTTTTTCTCATAGTAAAAAATCAGTTATTCCAGAAAAATTTAAATAAAATAAAATAAACAACCGATCAACTAGCGCAGCTGGAATAATAATAAATACGGGGAAAAAAGAGAACATTAGTTAATAGAGACGAAATTTGTTTTGCAAGTATCGAACTGGTAGTACACACAAGTATTGCATATTTAATGAGATCGATTCAACTGAAAATTGTAGGTACTTTTTATTGACACAAAAAATTATGAAATATATGTAAGACTGATAATTCCAAAAATTACTGAATATATTGTGTTACAAATTTAGATTCTGAAGTGATAGGAGATTGAAAGCATGAATGATTGAAGTTAGTTAGGCAGTGGCGTTTCGTTCGGGCAGACCTGATTTGAATCCCGCTACCGCCCGCTGACATTTCAGAAATTTCACTAGTGCTGGGTGAGAATATCCATTGTTGAGGCAACAAAAAATTAATTTTTTAAAAAATTATTATTATTATTATTATTTTTATAAACGTAACAACCTGTACCGTGGTTAACTGCTGTGACTATTGCAGTACGATGATGTGCGATTAGCTCTTATAGATAACTGCGTATTCGACCAATTTTGCTAAACTGGGTCACAGTTGCAATTGTACTAGAAGAATTCTCAAGAATATTAGCAACTGTTTTTTGTTATTTATAAGAGGGGGCCGATGAAGTGAGAGTTCTTCTGCATGGTCACACAGTATGTGAGGAGTTGAAAACACAACACCTTGACAACAGAAAGGACAAGTCGTAAGGGGAAGGACTCTCTGAAAAATAAAATTATACGACAAAAATGTGTGACCTGCGTGCAGGCAGCTAAGGGCACAGAAACATCTGCGAGAAATGTCTGTTTCTGGCCACCGCGGTTCAATTGAGGGTGTTATTCGGGTCAATATTTCTATAGACATCCGAATATGCTGGACGCTGAAGAAAAATGACATTAAAAATATAAACGCTTTCGAAAAGTATTGCTTTAGAAGAATGTTGAGGATCCCATGGACAGCCATGAGAACCAATACCTCAATACTTCAAAAGTTGAACATAACGATACGGTTGAAGGATATAGTTCAGCAAAGGATTGCTCGATATGTCGGCCATATTTTAAAAAATGATGACCTGGAAAAGCTAATTATACAATGTAAAATGGAAGGTGTAGGAAAACCTGGAAGACTCTCATCGAGATATATTGACTAAATAAAACCATTGATCGGAATACCATTACATCAATGGAAACGTTTGGCGGCGGATAGGGATGAATGGCGTAGGGCGGTGTCTTGCAGATAGGTTCATAATATTCACAAGGCTCGAATCGAGTGATTGATAAAGAAGAAGAAGAAGAAGCACGGCTGGACGCCCATAAAAAGAAAGTCAGGCATCCCCTCTTAACAATGTAATACCTGCTGGGCTCGGATTGCTAAAGAGTGTTTGGTGAGAGGATTAGAGATCGCCGAGAAAGCCGCGGATGAATCAAATACCAACAGGGCTTTCTATATGTGTACTTTTGAAATATTTCTTTCCCAGGTAAAACCGAGTGTTTCAGCTAGTATAGTATAAAATGAATGAGCTAGAGAACATTCCGACATCATATGGAAGTCCCCATACGAACGATTAGACAAGATCGCACTGCCTTTTTGGAACGAAGTTCTTTTACGCGGCTTGTCGGTAGGAGTAAACTGGCAGAAATGATTAGGTTAAGAAAAAACGTTATGCGTCCTACAGGCGACCTTCACTCTGTCTTTTTCTATTATATACGTGCGCGTGCAAGTATCGAGATTCAAACAGCAAGCATCGTACGTGGTCAGCTCTGTATAAGCTCAATTCTAAACACGTATACATTTTATTGAATTTGAAAATTGGCGCGGTTTTTTTGTGCGACGTTAGCACACTTCAACGAGTCTGATGATTTATTCATTGTTTTTGTTTTAATTCATACGGGATTTATATTTGGGCGTCGCTTTTTTATCGTATACTTTATGAATGACTTTATACTTGTACATCTACCAAAAAGTGAAAGGAAGTTCGTTCCCACCGGTTGTCCCCATCTAGACACCACTTCTCTTTTTTTAATCAACGTATTTCTATCCTTTTCCTAAAAAAAAAACACTATATACGAACACTACAGTTTCATTTATTTTAAAAATTCACGGAATAAAACAATTAAGAAACCAACGATTGGATTTCGAAGCGGTTAGCAGGCCTAATCTCCTATTTAATACCTGAAAATATGTGCACAGGCTACTAAGATTATTATAGTGCGCAGTCGATTTGTGTTTTATATCTAAATTATAGATTAGATTAATTCGAAAAATTGTACGTAACTATTATTTACGATGGTATAAGAAAACTTCGTTTACACGTGTCCATTTAGGTTCTTTATTTGAATTTTTCGTATACGCAAATTAAACTTATTATAAGTAATCAATGTAGGATCGCGAACATTACTACACTTTAGAAACTACAGCTACTATAGAATGTAACCAAAAGGTCTCGGGAACGTCTTGTTTTGAGTATAATCATAACATATGTTGTGCATCATTTCGTTATGTTTTTGATCTACAATTTTAAATTAAATTACAAACATATTATAATTACGTTTTAAAATTCGACTTTATTCGGTTCCGTTTTTATTAGTTTTTCTGAGCATTTTTTATTAATACTCATTACTATTAGATGTAAATAAATAAATAACTGTTTGTAAACTATCTGCTATTAAATATTATTGATTATTTGCGAAGTTCGAAGTTTATAAGAACCCCTAGTTAATCAATTTTTTAAATTTCAATTTAAAATTTTAAGGAAAGGCTAAAAACAAGCAAAAGCCATCCATCACCGCCGAGAAACTACCTTTCTTGTATGAAAGGCACCGTCGTCACACTTGGGACAAAACATTTTTAAAAGTGCCATCGTATAAGCCAAAACGGTCGTGTTGCAGACTGTTAATCGTACGGATGACAAAAAATATTTGTTCCACAACTTTTTCCAGAGAAATTACGAATATTCAAAAGCGAAACGGTAAAAAAAAGTTGTAGAGGAGAAATAAAGTACTACCCGTCCCTCGTGACAACATTTTCTTGCCAAGTTTAAGCAGAAAAGGCGAGTTACCGTTTCGCGCCAATCCTATCTGAACATCTGCAGCTAATATCTCTCGAATTATGTTAAAATAGCATTAATCTTTTTTAATACTTATTTTCATGGAGATTGGTCTGTGCAGAAATAAGGTTGTCCCCATTAAATTCCCCTACGGAGAGTTCTTAATCAAAAATTCATATTAAAATACATTCGAAGAAGTATTAAAAAAAACCATCGAGAAAGTGCTCGCGTGAAATTTATAATATTTAAACTCATCTTTAGCGCCGCGTCTAAAAGTAAAGTAAGTCCCATCATCCTTGATAAGGTATCATAGATTGTGAAGTTAAGGTTCACAATGAACTAAGCCTAACGGCACTAATGAAAGTAGGGGGGCCAGTTCCTTTCTCCCGGCTGCCTTTACATTTCCAGATTTCTCTGGTACCTAATTATATTTCAGATTAGGTATAAAAACTTGAGAGAGATTCGGATCTGGAACGAGACAAGAAGTGCCGCGTCTAGGACAGAATTAATTTCCTCGTAAAAACGTTACACCGTCCTATTAGATGAATTTCAGATCCTCGTGATAAATCTTGCAAGGAGAGGTCACGAACTGCGGGTCACCGATTTTGATGAAATTTTGCTGATCGATAGAAGATCATGAGAGTATATGTACAATATTAGAATGCAACTTTTTGATTTACGCGAGAAATTAAAACTTTTAAAAGCCGCATTTAATAGATAATATATGTAGCCGTTTAGACAAAAATATGCAATAAATTCAAGGTTATCAGATTATGTTTATTTACTTTGTGCGAATGGTTCGGAAGACTGATTATTCCAAAATGAAGTGTATATTAAACAAAAAAATTATTAAAAAAGTAATGAAATAATTTTAAAAAATCAATTTTTAATTTGATAAAAATTTAAATACGTTATTTATTATATTGGTATAGTATAAAAACATAAATTAAAACGAACTTGTTATGTAGTGTAGTGGTAAAAGTGATGTCTATTTGTTTAGGTTGAAAATGAGGTTTGAGTTGGAATCACCGGGATGTTACGTAAAATTTTTGATCTCTTATTTTAATTATTAATTTTTATTATCCAATTATTTTAATTCTTTATGTATAACTCTACAAATATAATAACGAATTTTAAACATTTCAATTATTTAATGACTGTTTTTTAATTTTTTTTTTATTAATTACATGTGTAGTACATATACGCACACGCGACAATATAAGAAATGATTAATAAACATTAAATTCAATTATGCGTTTAATATCTCTAGTGGTGGTTTGCAGCAAATTTTTATTTTTTCAAGAAAAAACTAATTGTAATTTCGGCAGAAGCAAAATTAATAGGAAAGAATCTTTTTAACTAAACCATTTTCTTGGACACCATCAATTATCATCACCTACCCTCTCTGCGATGCTAAACTACGCGTGGTTTTCGTTTAGACTTTCAGACAAACGTGAGAAATATTTTCAGACGTAAACAAAATTTGTTTTTTAAATAAAAAAAATTAAAAAAACTTTGCACTCGTGGTAATAATTAATTTATATGTTGCAGTAAATGTCGCAGGAATTGCTGTTTTATTTGTTTTTATTATATCACCCCAAATTATGAAAGTAAAGATTAAGTTTTCTGCATATTAATTAAAATTAATATTCATTAACATTCTTATTTTATGTGTATATGGGTACATTTGTTTGTATACATATTTTTTTATTTATATTTATATATATATGTATATACACTCACACTACATGTTTATCGTTTATACAGATATAAATAATAAACTAATCTAAATCTCCTTTTCCTCCTGTGCAAATAGCCATGGTTGTTGCACATGGCACGTAAATCTAATTTAATAATAATAATAATAATAATAATAATAATAATAATAATAACAATAATAATAATAATAATAATAATAATAATAACAATAATAATAATAATAATAATAATAATAATAACAATAACAATAATAATAATAATAATAATAATAACAATAATAATAATAATAATAATAAATTTAAAATATTTATTGCATTTGTATTTTTTTTATTTTATTGGCCTGGCTTTCGCCTTATTATATTTTTATAGTTATGTATAAAGAATTAAAATAATTAGATAATCAGAATTAATAATTAAAAATATAAAATGAAAAATTTTACGTGACATCGGGTGATTCGACCCAAACCTTATTTTCAACTTACATAAAAAGACATCACTTTCACCGCTACATCACAAAACAAATTCGTTGTAACTTATGTTTTTATACTATATCAATATAATAAATAATGTATCTAAATTTTTATCAAATTAAAAATTGATTTTTTAAAATTATTTTATTACTTTTTTAATAATTTTTTTGTTTAATATACACTTCATTTTGGAATAATCAGTCTTCCGAACCATTCGCACAAAGTAAATAAACATAATCTGATAACCTTGAATTTATTGCATATTTTTGTCTAAACGGCTACATATATTATCTATTAAATGCGGCTTTTAAAAGTTTTAATTTCTCGCGTAAATCAAAAAGTTGCATTCTAATATTGTACATATACTCTCATGATCTTCTATCGATCAGCAAAATTTCATCAAAATCGGTGACTCGCAGTTCGTGACCTCTTCTTGTTAGCCGGAATCCATTAAAATCGAAATTTTTGTAACAACTCCAGTAAAAAGGTGTCGACAATTTTTTAAGAAGGCTCATCTCTTAAATTATGTCCGCTATGCTATACATTTTACGGCGTAAGACGCTGACAAAGCACACGGCGCAATGACGGAGATTCGTTAAAAATTCATGCCACGCTCTAAACGCGGAGACATTAACAGTCACGAATGGATTCGTTGGAATAAGTCGATAATTGAAATGATCGCGTTATTGTTCCCAGTGAAATCGTCAAAATTCCACGCTAACCTGATACAGAAGGAAAAAGCTTTCGACGACATTATTGCTTGTCGGCTATAGATAGTTCTGCAATTTCCTGCAAAGGCCGCCTTTTAGATTATTTACAGCGGGAACCGACTGAAATATAATTTAATAGGCCAAAAGCGCCCGAAGTTTGTAACATTAGGCGTAACAACGTTCGAACGGAAACGTCAACGCTACAAATGTTTACCGCGCCACTCTACCGTCATTAACACAAAATCAGCAACGGAAAATCATTATCATTTGCATTTTGCGAGATCAGCTCTTGTCTCGGTTTTCCTTGAATTTTTCACCGCAGTTAACGAATAAAAAAACTGATTTTCCGGAAGAGCTGAAAACAGAATTTTATTTTTCATCAGAAAATAGAACGAGCAAAACTGGAAAAGATTCGATTTTAAATTTGCCGTTCTTCTCACTCCTTAAACACGGTGGATTTTGAACAATTTCGATTTCTAATGCAGACATTTGCGATAACAGCTCTTATATTTTTTAAACAGCCTCTTACACATCTATATCTACATCTATATCCATATATATATATATATATCCATATATATATATATATATATATATATATATATATATGTGTATATATAAAAATAAAAATCAATTTCCGCATGTATGACTGATCATCACTAGAGAACGGCTTGACCGATTTGGCTGATTGTTTTTTTGTTGTATCAGTAATTGTCAAGACAAGGTTTGTGTGAAAGGAAATTTTTGGAAAATCCACCGGAAAAGTCGAAAAGTTGAGATACCACCAGCGGTACAGAAACGCACACGGGACGAATAAAAAAAAATAATAGTTTTTATAAAATTTTAAATAAAACAATTACCGTGGTAAATATAAATTAAACGTAAAAATTTAGATAAAATGATTACTACAGTAAATAATAAACTCTAGATAACATTTTATTAATTTCTGGTGTGAGTAAATAATATACCACGTTCTGTTACTTCACTTTTTGCGTTACTGAAATCACCAAAAACCTCCATGACATAATCGCGCTCATAGCCTAGCTGCCCTACTTATTGCAGGAAGTTTAAAAAAAAGAAGTGTTCTCTATTATTTTTTACAGAGAATGCAACAGAATTTTTTATAACTGCTACCGGGGGGGAATGTTATTTATATTAAAATTTAAAATCTTTACTCAACTACTGTAGTTTACGGTTTGGTTAATAAATTAATTTTAATAAAATGCTCGAGACGGAGAGGTTGAAAGATATAAGCGTGATTATGGGAGATCGTCGTGTGAATGACTCGGCCTCTTCAAAATGATAGCTATGTGCGCTGTTTTTTATTAGATCACGACAGACAAATTACAGAAAGATCGATAATCTTCAGCTAAATACGAAAAAAGAGAAAAAATCTTTGCATAAATATAATTCCAGATGAAACAAAACTTTTTTTATTAATTTCTAAGAAAACATACATTTAAACGGGCATTAATACACGGGCGAAGTCGTGGATAGCAGGAAGCAAGACTGGAAACCGTTCGCGTACGTCCCACTAAGTTCGTTCGTCTGAAACAAACGAGCAACGGGAAGTGAGACCAGAAACTGTCTTTTTAATATTTGCTACCGGGAATGTTATTTATATTAAAATTTAAAATCTTTACTAAACTATTGTAGTTCACTGTTGTAGTAATTAATTAATAAGATACGAGTGAAGAAGATGTTCTCTTAAATACGTGTAATTATCGAAGATCACCGTGCGAATAAGTCAGCCTCTTCAAAATAATGATGGCTGTATGCGCTATTTAGTTGAGCGAAACTTTTTACTAGATCACGACAGACAGGTATTATAAGAAGACAACGATAATCTTTAATTAAACGTGAAACGTGAAGAGCAATTTTTTTATTAAACGGTGATAAACATGTTTCCCCTAAAAGAGAAGAGAATCTTCACATAAACATAATTCCAGATAAATGAATTTCCAAGTACAGATTTAGACGGGCATTAATACACGGGCGAAGCAGCCGTCAGTATCAGCTGGTTTTACATAAAATAAACAATTTTTGTACGCACACGCAAAGATATTTTCCAAATTGATTTTTCAGAAAATGCTCTAGCGGCTTCGATGGAATTCACGAATTAGCGCTTTTTCACCGTTTAGAAGGGTTACTATCGAGAGCCTAGTAGTTGAGGTGTTTAGCTACTAAATCGGAGGGATATTATAAGTTCAAGGCTTGTCACTTAACTGAAGTCGCTATATATAGTAGTGAAGTGATCTGAGTACCATCCATCACCAAAACAGAAAGAAACTGACTTCATTACAACTCCCTGTAATCTAGTATTCAACTCTGAACACAACCCAATCATTGTATAACTTTTCCTATTAACTTTTATTCATCCACCTCCGTCAAAAACGAAAATTTGACTACACTTTCACCACTTAATTTACAATCTTCCCAAAGCACTCCTTCAACCTCACTTCCCTTTGATACCCAACTATAATTCATCAAAATCATCATAATCTTAAAACTAATAATAACCCTCTGAACACTAATTTCAAACTCTACCGAAAAGTTGTCTTTTAAAAATACTAAATTTCCTGAAAGTCTACCTAGAAACTACTTTTCAACCCCCTAGAAATATACCATCACCACATCATGGCACCCAAACCTAACAAATCTCTCTCTAGTCCAGAAAAAGTATTGACCCATAAGCCTGCTCTAAGTAAACTATTTAAAATTCAAAAAAAAAAAAAAATAGTTTTCCTTCGACTCCGGAACTTTCTACAAAGCTCCTTCATCATCCCAGACGAGAAGTTTAACTCTAGACCTCAATACTATATTACCTAAAAAATCCTTTACTTAACTTCTCACATTTATTTCGGATTTTTCAAATAATGCTCCAATCTAAGAGTATTTCCAAACTACAATGGATCGGATGCCTCTTATATACAAAATGGTTCTTTCCGAGGTCCTCCCGCTTTCTCGAATTCTGCATGTGCTTACTTCAAAACAGATCCTTTTAATTCAATCAAAACAAACTTTCTGTCCTTTTCTAACACCAATAAAATCTGGAGCATTCCAAGGTTCTGCATCCGTTCTCATCTTCTGCAACATGTACATACCTAAATTCCTCTAAACAAAGCCATTTCCACATACAAATAATACAGCTGTACTAGCTACAGCCTTCAACATACCTCTGACCACCAAAAGATTGCAATCAGTCTCAAGCAACCTAAAAGATTCGACATTCTTTATGAACAAACCTGGTGAACTCAAACAAAAGCTATGCTCTTTTGCACATGGCGCACTCACCATAAAACTACAATAACACTCCCATCTCCTGGTCCACCTTTGTCAAACACCTTAGAATCGACATTAGCCACAGGTACCCGCCTCGATCCTTCTTTGTTTACAAGGGGCGTGGAGTTAGGTAAGCTTTCTACTCCCTATTGAAATCCAAAATCCTGTTACTGTTCCTTTATCTATTAACCTCCATTAAGTTCAAGTTACACTCATATAGTAAACTAAATTTATCACAGAAAATATTTCAAGTACTTTTCAGAATCAATTCGTTCACAGTTCAGGTAGTGGCGGAGCTACACCAGTTTTTGGATAGCATCCTTTAGCGGTCGATGTACATATTTTCAGCTGCAGCGACCGCTACCATTATATCAAAAATTGCGCAAAGCTGTGATCTTTCTTTTCTTCACAACATCGCAGTCAGTTTAATCATCGGTTGCTCTTATTCAGCGCTGTTGTTGCTGCAAATTTGTTCTTCTCGGCTCTTTGCTTAAAGCACATTAATAGTAGTAGCATAATTAGTGCTCGTTACAAATTGATATTTCTATTTTCTCAATTACATATATTACGAAGGCTTACAGATATTATAAATTATATTTCTGTTGAAGTTTATTTCGTTAATTATTTAACACGGTCCCCCGGTTACAATTCTTGAATACTGGAGTGCAACTCTTAACACATTTCGTTCTCTTAAAAATGATCTCTTTGTACCTTTTCACCATCAGATTTAAATAAGAGAAAATAAAATTTTGGTAGTGGAGCGATTAATTAAATAATTTTTAAGAATTTGTTCCAACTGGTTCTCACTGAGTAGCTTGTCATAAAAAAAGACATCAACATCAGTGCAGTCAAATAGTGATTTTTATCTTAAAATGTAAATAATCATTACGCTGATACCACGAACGGAAACTAGAATATTTTTTCGAATGCCGTATTAACGAAATCAGAAAAAGTTTGTTCAGCGAGAAAATTTTTATTTTTTTATTTCATACCTCTCAACCTTGGTTAGACTCCGAGCCGTGTATAATATCTAGACTATTACGGCCCAAGAGTCTCCGGTTATCGGATTGCTCTTAATCCATTTCCCTGACGAATTGAAAAACTGCGTTCTGGTTTACTTCTGAATTCCAGAGAACATGCCAGAGATTATCAAATTCGCATCTCGATATGAACAAGATCTTATTTTATCTGTTAGGGATTAATCGAAGCATTGGCATTTATTCGAAATTCTATTTATCCGAATGTAGAGAAATTAAAAAGCCACGGAAAAAATGATTACCGGAATGTTCTCTCTTTGTTTGGCTGCATTTCAAACAGTATTGCTGATGACGACTGACAGATTAGCCGAAGAAAACCATTACTACCTACATTAAACAAAATAAAATGAATCAAATTTACTGTTCAAGTAAGGAGAGACGTATACAATTTCTGTCAGAATAAATTTTACAGATTGTTTTTCTATTATAAAGTGATAATTCTCATTAGCGCTATAAGTCGTTTGAAACAAATCTTATAGTTTCCACAATATAAAAAAATTTTAACATTTTTTATGTATACATTATTAATATTGAAAAAATTATAGATAAGAAATATAACGCTACTAATATGATTTACTAGATGGATCACTAAGTACTATTAATAATTCCATTTACATGTTAATTTCTATCCGAAATTCAATGACAGAATTACAAAAAATTTATCTACTATTACACGTCTTATTGTCGATAAAATATTTTCATTTTTCTATTATTTGTTCTTTTCTTAATTGTGCCGTGCAAATTTAACTCCTCGTCGTAAAAATTTTCTAAAGGCTTCCTGTCAGTTGCTTCAATTTAGCTTTCGATTTTAATTCAATTTCACGGTTTTTATTATCCTTTTATTACATTACGTTTGTTAATCAGCCGTAAATAATAACGCCTAGTTTCTCTCGGGAAGACAGAAATTATTTTATAACTTTATTTTTACATGCAAATATACATTTAGCATTATTTTTAGATATAAATTAAATTCGTTCATGCACTAGCGCCCCTATAAACGGATGGCCATTTTCTAAGGGATGGCACCGGTCTTTGTTCAGACGGCATGGCGTTTTTTTTCAATTGGTCTGCAACGGGTAGTTGTGAATATTACGCATATCGAATTCTGGGCGACGGGCTTTGTGCGGATTTTTGTCACGTAGATGTGTGTAACATGTGTTATTAGATTTCCGTTCCATCGTTTTTTTATATTAAATTGTGTTAACGTTTCATTTAAACTCATACCCTTAATTAATTTGTAGTGGTCCAACTTTAGTATGTTTATTCAACGACTCGCTGAAATTAGTTGCACCGCTGATATTCGTTGAAGAGAATTGTGTTCTTTTTTCTTTTTTGTGATCTCCAAATGTTTCAACGTCGCGTGTAAATTGCTTGAATTAGTAATATTTGTTCGTTCATTTCATTATTTTATTTTATTTCCACATGTTTTTTGTTTTTTTTTTTTTTGGTGACCTGATGTGCATCGAGTGTCTATAGATAGAGAGGTTACATATTTGTTTAGCTTGATTATTTGATTTGCTAATATATGATGGGATATTTATTCATTTTAATTATTTCGATCACTAACGCCGCTTTGTCTACAGATAAACAGTTATTATTAAACAATGCATTTCAATTTAAGACTTCAATAATAGAAATATTGAAAACTGAATTATAGAAACTGAAAACGTAATATCACAGTACATCGCAATAAACAAGATTACTATAGACACATAACTACTAATAAAGTATAAAGCGCGTTCGAATTTTAACAGTATCATCTTATTTTGAAAAAAAAAAAAAAAATTACTTTATCACGCCTAAAAAGAAATAATATAAATTACAAAACCAAATTTTTTTTCCTATTTTCCACCGGTAGCTGAACAAAAAGCATTTACTGAGGATAATTAATATTTCAATTTTTAATATTCTTTTCTTACTGTGTTCTTTAAAATCTGCTATTTTAGCATTAGCGTGACTTTTCATCTGGAAAAGAAGTTTTTTTCTGTTTCCAATTTGCGTCTTGCAAATTCTCCTGAAGAAATGCTGATCAGATTTTAAATTGTAGCCGACTCTGCTTTCCTCGCTACACTGAAAATTGTAATTTATGAGAAAACTAGAAAAATCACACCTGTGTTGTAGTTGA
The DNA here is from genome assembly GCA_039619475.1 of Icerya purchasi. Lineage (NCBI taxonomy): Eukaryota > Metazoa > Arthropoda > Insecta > Hemiptera > Monophlebidae > Icerya > Icerya purchasi. Next base: position 418,582,275 of record CM077116.1, read on the forward strand.
TTTTCTTTTGCCAAGTCATCGATAATTTAGTTATAAGTATAGTACAGTGAAAATCGACAAATCTGTAACGATCACTTTGAATATGTAAACAAAAACGTACACATGTAAATTTACGGTGCAATGTAACGATAATTTAGATTGATATTTTTCAGGTGTATCGATCTAAGCTAATACACGGTACTTCTGTGTAAATGTAGAAATGCCATTTGACACATCACTACGTTTCTAACAAGTATACGATTTTCATTTAAGGCTTACACACTGAATGATAAATCGAATACTACTGACCCGTTCATAATTTCACTGAACTATCAGATAAATGCAACGATGTGCTCCTAAACTAGAAGGCCACAATTTTGTATCAAATTGCACAATGTTTTGCGACATATTACATCTGGCACATTAAACTAGGCAACTTTGAAACTGTCTAAATGTTACTTCCATTTGGTACTTGACATTTTTTAATTCGAATTCATAACTTTTGTAATATTAGCTGTACACTAATCGGCGTGGTCGTATAGTATGTCAGTGGAATGCACATACACACATACACATAGAGAAACAATGTGCAGAATTTTTAAAGTTAACTGTGAACTAAACTAAACGTTATAAAATTTTATCTCATTAACTTCTCGGTATTTAAGATGAGCAATTTAAGCTAATTACCATATCACGCAACCACAACTTATAGGTCATTGAAAGAGGAGGAAGTTTGCCGGTGTTGCTCTGTGGCTACACTGGTTGAGTAGAATGGCGATACGGTGGTTATATGGTAGTGATGTATGTGAAGGAGATGATAATAGTGTGACAGTGTGTGAGTGTATAATGTTGTATATATTTTCAACCAGTGGATTTAGTTACGGTAGAGGAAGAAGGAACGGGGGTAAGAAACGAAATGATGTAGATGAGAGAAAAAAGCGTGAGCGCGATTTTGCATCAAGTGCATCAGTCACGCCGGAGACGTATCTATATTTTAAGGGATTTCTGGTGGCGGTGGTATTTCGTTGTCTTTTCTCGATGTTAATATATTTCGCGTTATACTTGTCTATTGTTTACAGGGCGGTCGTCTGTAATGTGTGTGTCAGTATATGGAATTGTGCATATCTATTTAAAATGCAGGTGTGCGAAGGAGGCGGTTTCATGTATATTTATGTGGACATATATATATATATATGACGGTATATGTGTGTATATATAGATGTAAAGTAATGTATATAGACTGTTATGTGTATCTGTTAAGTACGATGATTAACAGTGTAACGTCGATAACCATGTTCCGAATTACAATATGCGACAGCTTAATTTTTAGCGAAATATGACCAATTCACCCCCTCTATCCCGTTATTTAACTTTCCAGTAACGTTTCCTACATTCCAATTATATATATATATATATATATATATATGTTATTAAAAAAAAAAAAAAAAAAAAAAAAATCCGATTAAGGTGGGAGAATACGAATTAAATAAGTATTATATCCCGTTCGTATGACTTCTCTAATCCAGTATCGCAGTAAACAAAGCTGTAAGAATTATAGTAGTATCAAAAAATGGACTGATAACGTGAACAGCGTACTAAATGTAAATAACACACTCCAAATTAATACGGAATTATTTCATGTGTTACACTTAAACATAAGAACTGTGAGGCGTAACTGGGATGAATTTATAACTTACATTCACAGGTCATCTTTAAGTGTAATTGTATTAACTGAAATTAATATAAGTAAGGATGAATTAAATTTATATAATATAAATGGATTCACGAATATTGGACTACAAAGACCTATTGGGTATAACGGAGGAATACTTGTGTTTATTAATAATAAGTTTAGATATCATATTCGGGAAGTTAATAATAGGCCAAGTATGGACCTGGTGATGATAGATATAGATATTTGCGAAAACAACCCTTTACGATTAATTGCTATATACAGATCACCGAGCAAAAACGTAGGCGAATTTATAAATGAAACCGATTCACTTTTAAAAAAATTAGGTAATAAAGATAATTTCCTGTTTTGTGGTGATTTTAATATCGATCTATTGCTTCATAATGCACAGGTTGAGAACTTTTTAAATGTAATTTATGGGGCAGGAGGAGTACAGTTAATAAATGGAATTACGAGAGAAGAAGAACGGATCGATAGAAGTACTCAATCATGTATAGATAACATATTTATTAAGTATAATACAAATAAAATTACCTCGGGAATTATTAATTCGAAAATATCGGATCATTACATCATCTGTTGTGTGTTTAGTATCTTGAACCGGAATTGTAAAAATAATAGGAACTCTCTGAGATATGTTTTTGATGAAAAAAAGGTTGCAGAATAAGATAATTAATTATAACTAGAAGGAGGTAACTACTTCCTCAACGATAGGAAATATGTATGAGCAGATACGCTCAGTTTTTAAGGGCTTTTACAAAGAATGCAAGTTGGAAGTACGGGAGAGTAAAAAATTGACTAAATACTATCCTAAAAATGAATGGATGAGTCAAAAAATAATCAATTTTATGAAAATCAGAGATCAGTACTTTAAACTTAGTAAAGGAAATAAAACCAATATTCGATATAAAAATTTATTTAGAAAATATCGAAATATAGTTACAACAGAAATAAGGAATGCAAAACAGAAATTTTACCAAAATCAAATAGTGAAGGCAAATAATGATAGTAAAAAAGTGTGGAATGTAATTAACAATATCGTTAATAAAAAAAACAAAACAACAATAGATGACTTCATTATAAAACATTTTGGGAATTCTGCTATAGTAGCTGATCAATTTAGTGACTACTTTATGCGTTCAGTAGAACAACATAGACACAAATGTCACATTCGGTTATTGAATACGAACTCTGATAATTTCATCTTGTCTTCATTTTATATTCCACCTGCTAATAAATCCCAAATAGAAATAATAATTAACGATCTAAAAGTATATAAGGCACCTGGATGGGATGAAATTAGGGTGCAAGATATTAAACATAACTCAAATATCTTTATTCCTATTTTGACTAACATGGTCAACTATTCCATAAAGGAAGCTAACACTCCAGACGGGCTTACCAAAGGTATTATTAGACCGATATATAAAAAAGGAGTGAAAAATCAATTTGAAAATTACCGACCAATAACAATAACATCTGTAATAGCTAAAATCTTAGAACACTACATTGATAAACATTTAAGAAATTATGTGGAAAAAAACAACTTACTATATGAAAATCAACACGGTTTTAGAGGAAAAAGATCCACGATAACATTATTGAGAACGATTGTAAATAATATTAATACAGGACTATCGATGGGGAATCAGTTTTTAATTACATTTATTGACCTATCCAAAGCGTTTGATTTAGTTGATCATGAATTATTGATCAAGGACCTAGAAAGTCTGGGCATTAAAAATAATCAACTTAAGTGGTTTCGAAATTATATAAAAAAATAGAAAAAACATGGTCAAAATTGCAGGGAATAAAAGTAATGAAAAAACTATTCAATATGGCGTAGGTCAGGGTACCGTATTGGCTCCTATGCTTTTTCTCATTTATACTAACTCGTTATGCAAGCATATTAAAAATGCCAAGGTATACGCTTTCGCTGATGATATTGCTTTATTAATTGAGCAGAAAAATTTAGAGATTATGGAAAAATTATTACAAGAAGATGTAGATAATTTGAGTAAATGGGCACATGATAGGAAGTTATGTATAAATATAAACAAATCAAAAGTATTACACGTTCGGAATAATTCTAAACATACGCGACCCGCGAATTGTCCTTCATAATAGCCTTCATGAGCTTCATGTAAATAACAATACCTATTTATGTTTTTGTCCACCATTAGAGAACGTTCATGACACTTTAAATATCTAGGTATATATATATATATTGATAAATCGTTGAACTGGAAAAAACACATTCAAAGTTTAAACTCGAAATTAAGACAGACAATTCCAGCTTTATATAAAATAAAGCAGGTACTATCATATCGAACTCTACGTATGTACTACAATTCAATAATAATGTCTAGAATATTATATGGAATTCAAATATATTATGTGAGGCTAAGAAAACAGAAATAAATAAAATAAGTGAAATAGAAACTTATACACTACCCTACTCGGAGAAAAACGACTCTGGGTCAATTATGTATGGAAGGAAAACGATGAAATGTCCCCCAAGATGTACTATTACTATTACAGACTACTAGAATTTAACGTCAATAATATAAAATTACCATCCAGGGAAAACATATTCGGTTAACAAGAAACCAAAGTAATACATATTACATCTATCCCCGGGGGGTAAATTCACGAATTGATAATCAATGTTATCTCAGTGCTAATCAAATTAATAAGTACAATCCCTAATCATATACTAGAGGGAAAAAAAATTGGTGCGTGGAAAAAAGAGGTGCAAAAATGGTTGAAGTAATGGTGCAAAGACTGAAGATCCAAGTCTCGTACTTTATCTCATTACTATTTGATGGTTCTTTTCTGTTTACGGTTTTGTTAGTTTTTGACTTTGTCGTGTCCTTCCTGGATTTTAGGCTCTCACTGATCATGCTTTATTTCGATTATAAATATTAAGCTGTCTGCATATATTGGTATTCAGATGCGTATTACGCGGCATTTTTTATTTCTTTGTTATACATATATATGCTATTACTTTAATATAAATAATGCTAAGTCTGTTATTATTGTTAGTTTCGAAACAATTTAAGTTAGTTTTAATTTATAGTACTATATACCTATTATAATAAACGTTGATAAGAGTGTTGGGCACTCACACAACGGGCATATTTGCCCTGTGAGACCCACAACTTATTCTATAAAAAAAAAAAAAAAAAAAAAAAGAACAGCGGAAGATGCGATTATTTAATATGCCCAGCTTGGTTTTGCTCCGAAATTTACCGAGATTAGAGCGTTGTACATTTCGACGAAAGTCGTCTTTTGGTATTACATACAAAACAAGGTCCGATAACGGAATGCAAAATGTAAATCCGAAACAGCTGATACGATTCTCATAGCAATTTCGGTCCAGGATTTTCAGCTTTTCTCTTTCTTTTTTTTTTTTTATTCTTGTCCAGTTTCGTTCCATCGCAATGTACAAATCAAAGACAAATACAATGAATTAGACTAGTTCGCAGTGGGTTGAACGAAATTGAAATGTTCACTATTTTTTTTTTTTTTTTTGATTTTATTTCGTGTATATTAGGATCAGTCGAGTTAGAAGATTCTGCTGCATAGGAAAAAAAAAGTTCAACTGAAATGCTAACAAACAGTTCCTGATTCGGATTCCGTGTTATTTCACCTCACAGAACAAATCACGCGATTTCATACTAACTGACCGAGTAAACCATTTCCGTCTCACATATCTGCATATCTAAAGTACTCTAACCTTCCTTTGAACTTTTTTTCCGAATTTCTATTGGCACAACGTGATTTTATTGCAACTTTTAGAAGGTTCTTTATTTTCCTCTCCCTTTTTTTTTTTTTTTTTTCGTTTAATACTAGCGAAAGATGCCTTCGCCAATAATATTTTTAACGATAATAATTTTATTTCATTATTTAACTATATATCGTAATTTTTATCTCCTAAAAGCGCGTACACTCCAGGAAAGTATCGTTTGCGCTGCTTCATGATGAATTTGTGAAAATTGCTGGGAGTAACTTTTACTGAGAAGAAAGTTATTCGATTTTTAATTAAATTTTCACCTTGCGAAAATCATAATATTAATAAACGTTTACCGGTTGCTTCTTTCTATAAATCTTTTTACATATCTGCATTACAGTACGCGGTACTTATAAAACATTATCGACGTTATATGTTAATATCGGCAATCCTGCTGCCGAATATATTAATTAATTTCCTATTTGTAGTATTTATGTTTTTTTCGAAAAATTTCTTCCATCTGCAATAGATGCTCCTCCCGAGTAGCTTTTATCCGAAAAGAAGGGTTTTTATGTACGCTAAAAAATTTTCTAAGTAGAGTGAAAATTTTCCTGAATGGATTATTTACCAGTGTTTATATGCTTTTGAAGGTAATTTCTTGAATTCCGCCTTGTATATCTTCTACTCGTTAATTCATCTCCACTGTCGTTCTTATCTGATTAAGATTGATGCAGAGCATTGGAAATAATGTCGCATCCGTTACATTTCATTTCCACATTTCTCCGCCATCACCTTTGGTTTTTGACGGTCTAGGCTAAAAATTTCTTCTTCGCCGATACGTTAATTCTATTTAGATTATATCTTATAAAATGTCTCTCGATCTTTTCCTCAAAACTTACCCCGTCCCACACTTCCCTGTGCTTCGGAATCGGCGACTTTCATTTTACTTTCTTATATTTTAAAGTCAACTTGCCGAATGTTACGCAGACTTTCTTCATTCTCCTAATTTATTTCTTCCCTTTGTCCTCTCGGTGTAGACAGGATTATTAATTATTTATTCTCTCTCCACTGCTTTACCGGTAGATCGAAGGATATCTTCATGGCGCGTTGTAACTTCCTTTTTATATCCTACTCACCTTTCGCTTTGTGTTTCGTTTTACTTGAAAGAAGTCCAATATACGCTATTTTCATTACTTATCCTAAAGTTGTGATGATAGTGATGCTAAATTATTTTACCTCCAAATATTTATTTCTTCATCCTTCTTTATAACCTCGTCCTCTATCGAATTATTCGTGCATTTCAGCTGATTTTCGTTCTAAATTCTCATGTCACGTTGGTGTAGAGAGAACTGAAAAGATCGATCGGCTATACTGTGATGTAGCTATCACTGAACCCCACACATTGACACATACGCAATGAAATTAACGTGCTCCTTTGTTTGAGAAACTCCGTTTAAATGTTTTTGGTCACAGTTATTATCCTTTTTTCTTGTGGTTTTCTTTGTTTCCTTTATTTCGCCGTTCTGTCTCCGTTATTCGTCTGCTCTCTTAAGCGATACTTTATTATCTTCCTCCCGTTTTCGTTTTTCGTTTTTCGTTGGTTGTCTCTCCATATTGTCCTTTCCACTGAAACGAAGAGCGTGTTTGCGATGATACGGATCATGTGTTTATTAAGTGTTGATTTCTTTCTACTGAGTGTTCTGCTTTCTACTTCAATTTGCTGCGACTAGTCTTCCTGCTCCATATTGCACCTCTCATGTATATCCTATCTTTTCTCCTAACAATATCTAACCGTATCAAGATATAATTGACTCCTTCCTTTTCCAATTGTTTCTGGATAAAGGTCGCAAGTTGAGGTCCCTAATCGTGAAAATATACATAAAAAAATTACGGAAAACTGTACCATACACTATCGCTGAAGTCTGGAATTGAAGATAAATTTTAGGAAATGTTTCTATTAAAGGGAAAAAATTAAAATTAACTGTTTGCTGATTACGGCATAACATTTTAGTTCCAAAGAGAATTACTATTTCTATTCGTTCCCATTTTAATCGAAAAACACATACACGTGCACACTTATTTTTTTACATACGGTGCTGTGTGTTATTTGGTAGATAGTTTGAAAAAGACCGTAATAAAATGTCGCCACGAAAACATAATGTTCAATATTGTCCTGCTGGTTCTTTTCCGCGTGTAAAACACGTTACATGAGCAGAATATTTTGTATGGAAGAAAGCAAGGGAGTAGTAGCGTACCTGCTAAATTTATGAAAAAAGCTAATCTTTCCATTATGAAGAGAGTTCCGTTAGCATATTTTCAAGTTATAGAGCTTCTTAACTTACGGGGAAATATGTTAGTAGCGAAAACTGAAATCTATGTTATATTACATATGTGAGGAGCCGCTGCGATATGAAATAAAAATCTATTACCAGACACACGTTATTTAAATTATCAATAAGGACACTTCTATGCCAAACTGATTCTTATTTATTCCGCTGTATCGCCGATTGCACGTTTTGCCTGCTCGTCAGTTTTATCCCGCTCGCAGCAGAGCGTGCTGGAGCTGGAACGTAGCTGCAGGAATTAACTGGATGTTGCGGTAAATTTATGACCAGAAATCGCAGCAGGAATGGAGTTATCTTTACCGCCCTTAGAAAAAGGAAGGGCGGAGACGTATATATAGGTAATCAGTAAATTCACACGTATCTTCTTAATAGTAAAGTAGTACGCCGGCAGAACACGGAAAACAGACATAAAAGTATATCTGCCTAGCTAGCGCGCGCGACTTTTAATAAATCAAAGCGGAAGATTTAATTTCTGCTGGGATTCCGGCTGGAAGAAGATTTTAACTTTTGCTGACCTAGTAATTGTTCTCTACGGGTTTTTACAAAAGTGTATTTATTTTGTTTGCATTATCGATTGCAATCTCCACAGAAGAAATCATTTCGAAAATTTTTAGCCCATTTATTAGAGCTTTTGAATGTAAGGTTTGTCTTTTATTATGTTTTTATTTATTTTTGTTTCTTTCGGTAAAAACCTAACGCTTTGAACAATAATACTCCACTCACCATCAGAGTCAATTCACCTGATAACTTCCAGCACGTGATCTTTGATTGCACCAACTTTGACAGACTACGAGCTCTTCATAATATCAATTCTAACATTTCGCTTATAATTAATAATAAAAATGCTCAGAATCTGCTCCAATACTTCCACTTAGCAATGAAAATCAAACTAACTGCAAAAACAAGTGATCAGCCTTTGTAAATCCCTCGATTTTATATTCCAAGCTGTTATTACTGTTAAAAAATACGTAATAATTACCAACAGTCTAAGTGGCCTTCTTACTGCCTTGAAGTTTAGTAACTTTAATTTCAGATGTCACCCATTTATTTATAAGATCAAAATGAAATGTCTTACCGGTGTTATATAAAAGTTTTGCTGGGTACCGAGCCACTACGGTATAAAATTGAATGAGAGAGTAGATTTTTTTTGTGATGAGGTAGCCCTCGATGACTTACCGTCCCCTTTTATTCTATCTTTAGATTTATATTGTAAAATTAAAAGAGATCATAACTCTGCATGGCTGAACTATTTAACCGACCACGCTTTTAGTTCAAAGATTATTTTTCGACAGGTTTTGCTTAGTTCTGGTCCTCGGTACTATTCTATTCCAACAGGTGTCCCTGTCGGACTTCTACATAAGTATGTCACCACTATTTATCGCCTGCGTATGGGACATTCATTAGTAGACGTCAATTTTACTGACCACAATTATGGTGCCTATTGTGATTCTCGCCAGTTTTACAATATTGACGAAGGTATTAGTAATTTATTATTTAACTGCAACAAATACGAGCGTGCCAGAAGTCGCTTTTTCAATGTGTTAATCTTCCTGGGATGTTTAACCCAATATAATGTTTCTTACCTATATTATCTTGTACCGATGCTGTTGTAATGGTTCTGTTCAAATTTATTATTAATAACGGCATTATTATTTAGTAGTGAAAGGCTGGTTTTCTGAGTTCTGATATAGTAGCTAATAATTGGCTTCTTCGAAAGTCTTGCTGCGCCCTTGCAAGTTATTCAGTCCCAAACCCATATCCTTAATTTTCTGCGGTCCAGTCGTACTCTAATGCCTACTGCACTTGGGATGTGATATGGTCAGTGTTAATTTTCTATTCTCTCTTTCGGAATTCGTGGGCTATATGATATCATTGCGGCCATATGTGTTCGAACTGTATTGCAAACGTTCAACTACTGCTCCGTTGCTCTACTGTGCCTACTGCACTTAGGACGTGATATAATCAGTGTTACTTTCTAATGTTTCTTTTTCAACATACGTGGACATTTTACATAATTGCGGCCATGTTTGCTCGAACTTTATTGTTAACGATACCATTTGGTTTTATTTCATTACGCTTTACGATTTACCTTGCGGATTCAATTTCCTCGTGTACACTATATGCTAGTCTGGTTTTTTCGTAGAAATTGTTAGTGGCTAGATGGTTTCATGTCAGGCCAAAAGAAAAAAAAAAAAAGAAGAAGGACGAGAAAGACACCAAGTTTAAATGTATATTTTAGGAAATTGTACAGAGCGAGAACGAACTAATACGAAGAGAGATAATGGCTAAGATAAAGATTAGTTTTATTCTGAACTAAAGCGTTTGTTTTTAAAATTGAAAAGGTAGAAGTCACGAATGGAAATCGGCAAGGAACGTAAAATATATGAGTGTAGGCGGGAGTAAATTATTGAATTCAACGTGAATTTATGGTATTTAAGAACGATTCGAGAACATCAAAAACTCCAGAATTGAAAACGAAAATTTTGAATTACATATTTTTTAAGAGGAAAGATTTGGGAGTGACGCCATAAATAAAAAAAAAAAACTAGTCAGTAAAATTTGGAACAAATAATGAAAATTTAACAAAGAAAATACGAATGTGCATGCCTCTTTTAATTGGTGATAGCGTTTTGAACAAGTTTTAATGATAGAAAAAGGAAGGTAACTGGCATGTTCGAAAAAGAAGAGCAGAAGACTATTAAGAAATGCATCGAGTTAATAGAAGCAATTAAAAGGAGAAAAGACATCTTGTTTAAATATACAGAATAACTGAGCATGATTATAAGGTCGAAGGTTGAGAACAACGCAAGAGAAACTTAGAGAAATAGAAAGCTGTACCGCAGAACAGGAATGTTCCGCCGCAATGACACCAATTATTTGCTTCATTGGCTGTTAAAATGGGCTGCAAAGAGGAAAGAGGAGAAGAACGAAAGGAATAAGACGCGGAAAGCAGTTCGAAGAAAGCGATGCCACACTAACAGTGTACTTGTTGGAAAGAGTAGAGTTGACAGAGGAAACTTTCAGATGAGCGCGGTAAACCTCCCTTGTAGCGCACAGAAGTAGAGAATATTGCTCGGCAATTTAGGAATTACACAATTTCGCTGTACAGAAAATTCCCATTAATGCAGCGACTTGGGTAATTACTCCGTTTTGCGAACCTTATACATTTTTCAACGATTGCCGTCGAATTTATAGATAATTTTCTTTGCCGCTTATTAAAAAAAAAAAAAGAAATAAAAAGACAAAAGCCGATTTAGTTTGTTTGCAGTACATACGTCATATCATCATAGGCGTCTCTGGTCTTTCAGCATCAATTCGGAAGTTCCTGTTGAAGAGAGAAACAGCCTCTTCGATTCAGCAACAACCATCACCATCGTTTGAGGTGGGACAAAAAACACTGCAAGTCAACAGTTTTGCTTTCGAACTGGACACGCTCAACAGGGAAACTGCAGCAGTCGCTTCAGTTACATCAGGTCACCAATAGGCATCCTACTGGTATTTAGCGTTATTCATCAGCGGTGCATCGTTTGCTGCTTTTGGGGACCGTTTGTTGAGCTACGGAATGAATTCGCTGGCCGATCAAAAGAAATACGAACATTTCGAAAATCTTTTTAGGCCATCTGTTAAATTAATTTCTACGATGAGACACAGAGTTGGCGAATTTTATTCCAGTTTTTTTTTTTTGTATTTTTCGAGTTACTGTATTAAATAGTCTGCATAGAGGTGGTAAAAACTAAAGTGCGAAAACTGTCGTTCATCTTCGGTCGATTCCTTTATTACAAAGCTGCGAACTATTAGACCGGTTATGTTTTTCATTTCTTCCTATTTACTATATAATTACTCGTAGGGTGCAGTGTTTAAACCGATGTAAAATGAAGTTTGAGAATCAGTGTGCGTTTCAGAAGACAATAGAAATCACGTTTACACGGCGAATCTGGAACAGACCGGCGAATAATTTAAAAAGATTTACAAGATGTTCGTCTTCATCATTTGATCGACCCCAGCGAGTTCACCCCCTACGGCTAATTCAATCTACGGCCAGCCGATCTACGGCGAAACGATAATGATCCGCTCTTTTAATCAACATCATCATCAGCCGTCGTCCCATCAACAGCCTAACGTTAGCGATTAACAACAAATTTCTCAATAGCTTACGTTGAACCATTAATTTCCCCAATAAAAACTGTTTACCTACATTTACTGGCCATTTGTTAAATTGTACCAAGCGTTAAGCTGGATTAAACAAATTAACCGCTGGTATTTTATTGCGCAGAGTTGCGACAGATGAACATTATATCAAAAGATCGGTAATGGAAGAGTCGAATTGTAATGTTTTGGACCGTTAATTAGATGTGAAACGGAAAGATTGATATAAGATCGAGAGAATTTCGAAAGCGGGTCAACCTTAGAATACGTTGTTACATTCCAGCTACCAAACTCGGAATTCGTTGAGGAAATCTTAGACAATTTTTTAAAACATTACGTTAAAGAAGCAGACAGAAGAACGAGAGAAAGAAGTGCATTTTTAAAAACACTGAAAATTTTTTAAAAATATCCGAAGGAAAGGAAATATGAAGATACATGGGTGATCAATAGGGTGAGATTTTTTATTGTTCGGCTTCTTAATTATTGTTGTGACCGAGAATTTTCGATTGCAAAATGTTCCGCGTAAATATTTCTTCTTATACGATTAAGATTTATATCTATTTTGTAGGGAAAACAGAGCTACAGATTTATTCTTGTTTTCATTTAGTATTGTGTTATTTACTTTTAATTCGGGACATTTAAAGTCGTTAACTTTTTATTTAATACGATTTTATACGGTTTACCCCGAGCTTCCGAGTTTTTAAAAAAAATCGGTCCCCCTCTTTAATTTAGTTTTCTCAATTAGATTTTTCTAAACTCCAATTTCTTCAGTGTAATTATTAAAATTAATTTTTTACTCAGTAGTCTACTTTTATTGGCTTTAATGCGAATAGTATTTACAGTTGTTTTTTTTTTGTTTAAATAAATCGTTCAAGTAAGTTCACCCGGTCATGGTACTTTTTATCTTATGCAATACTGCATTGTTCTATTAGTTCTACTGTATAATCTTGAAAGTTACTTCTGAATTCAGCTGAAGAAAACTACTTTTATATAGGTTAGTTTTATAAAACGACGACAGTCTTTCCACATCGAGTTGGTCGTTAAGTTTTTCCTAGTCATTTACTTCCAAAAATAACCTAATTATTTGCGTGTTTCTTCCGCCGATGTTGAGATGACAAGGAGTCTTGCTGACGAAGTGGACAAATCTGATATTTTTTTAAGGCCAAATATTTTTTTTCTGGAGTATTGACGAATAATTTTAAGTTTATTTCAGTTTTGTAGCAGCACTGCGGCTTATTATTATTCGGACGATTCTTTTTAATTTATTTCTTATAATGAACAAATTAGAATCTTTTTCGGAACGTTAGAGTTTAATATAAATTGCCTTCACGTAATTTATAAATAAGATATACCAATGGATAACTTACGAAAATTGTACTTTTTTTAAATCAGTAAATTCCAACTTATTCTGGACGGAACTCATTGAACAGAATGAAAAAGTCCGAAATTCGTTAGAAAAATTAAATAGGAGCTATTTGGGTAAACAAGATAAGCACCACGATAGAAACCTGTAACGCTATTTACCTGTTATAGTTGAAACCGATAGTGACGGGAGATAAATTTCAAATAAAGAAGTGGTTCTTCATACAACTAACCTATTTCGAACCATTTAACTCTCCGACTGCCATAGTGTCGTAATAGCCCCGGCAGCTGTACACGACACTTAAAAAAAAAAATAAAGATAGTCGAACAACTGAGATAATTTTAAATCATTAAGAAAGTATTTTTATTGGAGAGGAAAGAATTAAAGGATAGAATTTTTAGGGGTAGAATCGTTCATACCATTAACTATACAGTTGAACAAAGGGGAAATAGACATTCCAGTCGCCATCGATAACAAATGGTAATTGCATGAAACAGAAAATAAAAACAGTGGAATGTGAAGAAGTTCATAGTGATACGAAATTAAGTTATATTATCGCTAAATTGCGTTTCCTTTTGTTCATTTAATTACACGCTATCTACGTTGTTGCTAATAGTAGAATAAATACTTTAAAAAAAAAAGAAAAAAAAGTAGTGAAGTCACTGAGCCACGTTTCGAAATTTATACGTGAAGTTTTAAACTTCGCAACGCGTCGGTAATTAAACTAATACATTACTTTTTAAAAGCTATTTCTTACAGGAAATGCACTGTAAAATAAAACGGTTCTGAGTTTCAAATTATTCAATACTTCTTATCACGGTGGGAACATTAATTTTCAATATCGAGAGCGCACGAAAATAAATAAATAATAAATAATAATGATAATAATAACAAAGGTATATTTCTTTAAATTTAAAAGAAAAAAAATTATGAGTCCATTTCCTGTGTTATCATTTTAATCTATTCTTATATGTATATCGACTAATAAATACCCCGCTAAGTAATACAGATAAAAAAACAGAACTTCACACAATAAAGAATATTGCACTAAATAATAATTTCAAAGCTGATATAATAGATAAATTATATTTTAAATGTATTTCAAATATCAAAAAAAGAGAAGCAGAATAATCTTGAAAATATTAAGCATATCTGGACTACACATTCACTTACGCTAACCCGACAACAGTCTTACCAAACTACTCCGTAAAGCAGTTAAAATATCGTATAGAACGAACATCAACTTATATAAACAATTAATTTGGTAGGCCACACCAAAATCACGCACAGTCACCTCCTGTCCAGACAACCCATCCCACTATGTTCCAATTGCAATTCTCCCATCACAGTCCAACACTTACTCATCAACTGTCCTACTTACAATACATGCCGAACACAAACTCTCCGGTCGTCTAACCTTTCCAAAATCTTATCTGATCATCACGACAAAGTGGAACATCTCCTCCTTTTCCTCAAAATTACTAACTTATTCCATACCATCTAACTTCTGACTTATCAGTGCCTCTGGCCTAGTGGCACGTTAATCAAAGAAGAAGAAGAAGAAGAAGAATTAATACCAATGAATTTACAAACACAGACAAATATAATAAAGCTGGTACATATAAACTTAAATGTAACGCATGCTACATTTAATATATATATACGACGAACGAGTCGCACATTCCGTATATGTTATAGCGAACATATTGCCGCTTTTAAACATGGACATATAAATAAACCATCTGTTGCTGAACATATTATTATTAATAAACACAGATTAAAATTAAACATACGAGACAATTTAGAAATAATAAAATACATATTATAACGTATTGATATATCGAATAGATAAATTATTGTAAGACAAATATGTTATCGTTTATTTATCATTAGCTTTATTATTGCCATAATTCCATGTAAGTAACTCGGAAACATGTCTACTATTTTTATATTTCTAAATAATTATTTTCTGTAATATGTGTTTTTATGCATCATTTAAAAAAGGTATATTTCGTAATGCAAATAACATTTGTCCAGTACAAAAGTAGAAAATTAGTGCACCTATTTCTATTGAAACGATAGTCACAGATTTCGTTTATTACATAGATTACGTATACATATATTATGTATGTGTAATACTTTCGAGCTACGACCTGCTATAGAACAATAAAAACTAGGAAAAAATCCTGCTTTTAGAATACCTGCACGGAGACGTACATTATTTCCTCTCGTACATAGCTTTACATAGCCATCTATCACAGCGATTAATCAATTACAGATCCGGTACTAACAGTAAGCGCGGAAAATGGTCTCTCCTTGAACAGACGGAAAAGTTAAATCCTAATTGTGGATAGAAGTAATGAACTACCGCCACTAGCCCCGTCAAAGACACTCTGCGGCATCGAAGTGAAAGATCAGCTGATCTATTTAGGCGCTCTCATATCGAACACGGGAGGCGGTAACGTGGAAATTAGGAGTAGATTAACAAGAGCCCGGAAAGCAATGGTGCGCTTAGCGCGTATACCGAAAAACAGGCACATCTCCAAGAGAGGATAGTCAAAGTGTTGGTGTTCCCTATTGCCACATATACGTGCGAAACGCGGACAATAAACCTGGAAGCCAAAAATAAAATACAAGCTTTCGAGATGTTTTGCTGGCGTTGCATGCTAAGGATTCCATGGACAGAGATGTGCACAAACACGTCTATACTAACCAGTCTGGAAGTCGAGGCGCAAGCAAGACTGTTACCAACAATCCATCGGCGAATTTTACAATTCTTCGGACATGTCATGCGCCGCGGACCAGAGTCACTCGGAAAAATTATTATTCAGGGGAAAAGGATAGGTGGTGACCGACCTCCGAATAGATATATAGACCAAATGCCGGAAATAACAGGAAAAAGACTGGAAGAATGCTTGCGAGCAACGGTAGACCGCGACAAATGGCATGATTGCATTTGGTCAGTGTAACGTGGATGATTCATGACGCTCGGAATCGAGAAACACGACGGAAGAAGAAGAAGACTAACTAGAATTAGAAGAAGCTGGCTATAGTACAAGTAGAAATTACATTGATGCGAAAGGAAAATACAGTTGGAAATATTTTTATCTCGGCCTCACACGTCTCTCTCGGTGAGAAAATATTGAAAGAGACCATCAACAAATTAGTCAATTGGTCAATCAAATTCGGTAGTTCACTTCTGTCGAATTAAAAAAAAAAAAAACAAGCAGAATCTAAACCTTCGATTAAATGGTTCACATATCAGAACAGCAGACACTACAAAATACCTCGGACTAATTTTCGATAGCAGACTAAAGACATCATATTAACAACCTAAAAGCTAAATATATTACCAAACACTCAATCTAATTAGAAATCTTGCTCATACCAGCTATGGCTCTAATCGAACTTCATTACTAAAAATATATCATTCCATTATCAAATCAGAAATGGATTATGGAGTAGCGGTCTACAGTTGCGCCAGTGAAATCTTCTATCTACGCTAAACGTTATTCATCATTCAGCAATCGGACTTGCAATTGGAGCCTTTCCTACCACTCCAATAAACAGTATTTTAGTTGAAGCTGGTGAACTTCCTCTACGTTCTGCCGTTAAAAGACTGAACTTGCTAAAATCCTTGGTGATCCTCATCTGCTTATTTCTATGTAGACATCCATTATTCGCTCCAAGTTTGATTACCGCTCTTTTATCTGTGGTTGTGCCTCCAGATCCCTTCTTTCCAAATTAGATATAATACAAAACTCCTGTCTCCGTCTTTGCCTCGGTGCTCTCAAATTCTCTCCCATTTCAGCAATGCCCGCGGAATCTAACATACCTCTCCTCTCAGTTCGAAGGTCTTATTTGGGCTATCGATAGTACGGTTCTTATTCTAACATATTTTTAACAACCTCTAGAGAACATACACATTTAAGGAATGTTGCATAAAATAGAATATTTTTTTGCGCGAATATTATGTAAAATAATGTAAATTACAATAATTTCTAACTGAATATGTAGAATTTTCGGTGCACGGCATATTATATTTCATGAAGCTTCACATTAATACAAAAAAAGATTAATATCAGCTGATTAATTTACATAAAATACAAACATGATGACCGTATGTACTTTTTGAGTTCGAACAATTAGAGACTCTCCTCCCATATTATATCCAGCAATA
Source organism: Icerya purchasi (assembly GCA_039619475.1). Lineage (NCBI taxonomy): Eukaryota > Metazoa > Arthropoda > Insecta > Hemiptera > Monophlebidae > Icerya > Icerya purchasi. The sequence continues at coordinate 418,599,714 of CM077116.1, forward strand.
ATCCTCCGTACTTCTCATTCAATTATTTCGACCTCTTACACCCTCCCAAAGTACATTTTCTCCCTAAATTTTCTAAGTTTATGCCTCAGAACGTCATTAAACAGGAATTTCGCAGTACGGTCAGTTGTCTTTTTCCTTCTCATACACTTGTTTTTACTGATGGCTCTAGAGGACCCGGTGGGGTCGGTTCGTCTTTTATTCTTCCCGACTCCAATTTCTCCGAATCCTTTCGCCTCCCATCTTTCTGTTCTATTTTTACGGCCGAATTGATGGCTATCCTTCGTGCGATCATACATATCTCGTCCAATCGTTCGTCCTCCGACTATCTAATCATTTCTGACTTCATGGGTGCTTTCCAGGCTATCAGTTCACCGCTTCCTCCTCCCGCTTCTGACTTCTTCATTCTTCGCATACGATCTCTCATTTATAATCTTCCTTTCCATCACTCTATACACATTGACTTACTGTGGGTTCCTGGTCACAGAGGCATCGAGGGTAATGAAATGGCGGATGCTTTGGCTCAGGTTGCTGTTCGTTCTCGCTTCTATTTTAAAAAAATCCCGGCTGTTAATCTATTACCCCTAATCAAGAAACTTCACTTCAGATTTTGGTCAGATGTGTACCCTTCTTCTTTTTCCAACAATCGTTCCTTCTACCTTTCAATCCAACCTACACTTCCTTCTCATCCATGGTTCTCGGAGTTTCCCTCTATTCCACGATTTATAATTTCCTCTATTGTCCGCCTGCGCTTTAATCACACACTGCTGCCCTCTTCACGCTATCGTTCCTCTTTGCTTCCCTCTCCTCATTGCCCGTTGCATCCAGATGAAGCAGTTGTCTGTGATGCTGATCACATTTTCTTCGAGTGCTCTGCTCTTTCTGCGGAGCGTTCTCTTTTCTATCTTCACCTTATAAAGCTGGGGCTTCCCACTCCTTACTGTGCGTCTTACATCTTGTCCCTTCCTTCCCAGTCTGTTGTTCTTGTCCTTGGTTCATTTATTTCAGCTGTCTCCAATCGAATTAGGTTCTAGTTAGTTGTCTCTTCTTCCCATTGTGTCTGGGCAATGGTCCATAGTTTATGCGCCCAAAAAAATAAAAAAATAAAAAAAACAAATAAAATAACTTCCTCTACGTGTATATATAGATAACGATCCCTTCTCTCTTCCTATCTCCGCTTTTCGTCTAATACGAATATCCCCTCCAACTCTGCAACGATTCCAACTTCCTCCTCCTCCTCCTTCTTCCAACAAATTCAAAATTCTTTCTCTTCACTAGATCTATGCATCCCTCCAGTCTCTTGGGTCCACACCTCTCCATCATTCCATCCTGGAGCAACTATATAGTCCCAATGGATCGTAGTCTTACACGGTATTCAAAACGTGGAACTCCTAAACACATTCTAATGAACTCCTACAACGACATGATTTTGCCCGATATCCTCACCATAAAAAGATATTTACTGACGGATCGAAAAACAAATGTGTAGTCGGATACAGAGCTGCCTCTTCAACCGATATTACTCTCCGTTTTCCCTCCCGCCGCACTTTTCAATTCTTTCCGCAGAACTGTACTCTATCAAATTGACTATTACAGATGTAATTGCCAAGGATGAAAACAGCTTATATATTCTCTGTGCAGATTCTTTCGTAGCACTGCAACGTCTAAAAGATTTACATAATCCCAAACAACATCTATCAGTAAAAGAAATAATTTACTCTATCGTGGCATCTCATATTTGAGTCAAATTCGCACGTATTCCATCCCACGTCGACATCACTGGAAATAATCTTGCCGATATAGCAGCTAAAGAAGGGGATCCTAATTTAAATCATATCCTCAACTGTCTACACCGATCAATGATCTTCAGGCAACTATAAAAATCTCAGTTCAAGACTCTTGGAATCTCAAGTGGACAACAACATTCTTCCGCCAACAAGCTGCGTGCTATACGGGACTTCGCATTTCGCTGGAGTACCTCCACATTAAAAGGAAAGAAGAAGTCGTGCTCACTCGTTTTCGTCTAGGTAACATTAAAATCACACATAGTTATCTGCTTAAAAATCAACCTGCTCCCATTTGTTCACACTGTAGTGTTCCTATCACTGTATATCACTTTCTTGTAGCTGCCCGTAATATAATTTTCAAAGAGCAATTTTCGACCAACCACTTGCACTCCAAAATATTCTTTCCGACTCCCTCAAAGCTTCCCACAACCTAATATCGTTTCTTAAATTAATCAACTTATACTCTATAATTTAAACACCCCTACACTCCTATCGTGCCTGTGGCCTAGATGGAGCACACGACACGTAAATCAACAAAATAAACAGATGAAAATACTAACAATGCTTAGGTGATTAGAACTAACAAATAAACATTATGCGAGTGAAAGAAAATGCCGTTTCCGTCAAGGACTACAAAACCAACGATGATAATATTAATGTTTACGTCCGTTTCCGAGATAGAAGCAATGTTGACGTAGAAATCTGATAAGCTCTGTTAGCTCAAAAACTGCAAAACTTCATAGTGGTATATTCAAGCAAGCAAACATGCGGGGTATAGTAATTATTAGAAATAAGAAATACAAAATGAACAAAGAGGAAAACAATAAAAATTCGCAAGAACTGAAATTATAGGTAAGCTTAGTAAACACGAAGGAAAGGAATAATATGAAAGAAAGTCAGGCCTAAGAAGTTTTTTCTTTCTCCCATTTTTCGATTTATTTACTTATTATAAAAGTCCATAAATGCGAAACACGCACCATTCGTCTTCTAAAGCAACTTCCTTTTCTGCTTCGGTCCCACCGCTCTTTACTATTACAGTCAGGTAATTTTTACTTGCGTGAAATCTCATAACTTAATCAACGTACTTTCATTTACGTTTAAACTGCGCGTGGTAATAAGAATCTCAGGGTTTATCTGGAGAAAAAAAAAACAACAAAAAAGCATAGGTTCACACAGTACTTGATTAATGCAAATTGCGTATTCTCAGCGTTGACGAACCGCTTTCATCAGATTTATGGAAATAAAATAATTACAAGTCTCAACGATTAAATATACCATACATTTTCAGCATCATATTGTGTTCAATAAATATTAACGCAGTCAATGTTCGCGGAACGCAACGAATTTCTCACGACAAAAACTACGACTACGAATGAAGAGAGGATCATATTAACCACAAGCAACAGAAATAATCGGGTTTTTATTATGTAGCTTTAGAAATAAATCCGGAACAGCTTTTTGTCGAATTAGACAGCAGAAGGACGCGGCCGAGGCAGTAATTTCAGCGATAAGTAAAAGGGTTTTATAGAAAATCATCGGACGGTAATGAAAGCGGCAATAGAATTGGTAGTAGTGCTCGTCAAAAAAGAGATTTAAAAGACATTTTTCATTCTCCACCCTAAATTTCGCTCCATTTGTCTTCTCAGTTTGAATTCACTTCACGCGTCCAGTAGCAGAACTTATCCTCTTATGATCCGTCACTGATTTAATTTAAGTTTACCATTACCTCCGACGGCTGTAAAGCGTTGCCAAATTAAAGTAAATACAAACCTCACCACCAGCTTCCCATTAGTAACTTTGCTCAGATTACGAATTGCTAAGCTTTCCCGCCACCAAAAAAAAAAAAAAAACAAACAAAAAAAAATGATTGACAGTCAGACTTCAGCCATCGCAATTTTTTCAGTTTCCAACATTTCCGTTGATACGAAATCTCCGATATATTCCAAAGTCACTAACAGAGAGGGTGAACCGCGCAGAATAATATTGTTAAGAACATTTAATTTTTGTCCTCCTCGCCAAATATAATTATCACGTAACTCTGCCTTGTTTCAAATCGAAAACGAATTTATGTAGAACAATAAAAATTCCTCCACATCCTGATTAAAGCGATCCTCTTTCCTGTTTGAGACTTCGAATTTTCATTTTTTAACCTTTGCTACCAGCTTTGTTCCGTATTTCTTATACCTTAAATTCTTCCTTATCCTGATCACTTTCATATTGACGATATTTGATCGTATGAAATTTTGATTAGCATTCTTTGACGACACAAAACGCCGCTAGACAAAGACTAAACTTGTGTACCGAGTTTTTACTGATGGTTCGAAGAGGTCGAGTAGAGTCGAGACCCTTTTTTATTGGGAATCTTTTCCTTCTTTCTATTCCCTTCTTGATAAACGAATTAATGACCATCCTACGTTTCATTATTTTCGTCTCTTCTAGTCACCTTTCCTCCGAGTTTATTAGTTATTTCTGGTACTACGAGCGCTCTTCAAACTATCTATTCTTCCCTACTTATTTTTCTTATCATTACATTATTCTCTGTATACGTCCACTTATCCACGCTCTTCCTTCCTTCCATTCCGTTCATATTGACATTTGATGTGGGTTCAAGGCCATTTAGACGTCTTTGGTAATGAAGCAACTGATTCTTTGACTCCGATTGCTGCTTCCTCCTCCTTTCATTCTTAGAAAAAAATCTCATCCTCACCTTCCGCTGCGTAAAAGTTTTCATCTCAGATTTTGGACCGAGATTTGTGGTTCCTCTTTTCCTAATAATTATTAATTTTACCCTTCACTTCACCCTTACTGCAGATGTCACTATTATTTGCCTACATTCTTAAGTCAGACTCTACTACCTTTGTCTCATTTTTGTTTTTCGTTGGTACATTGTCCTCTTCATTCGAATAATACATTTTTGTGCGACACCGATCATGCGGTATTTATTAAGTGTTCATTTCTTTCTGTTGAACGTTGTACTTTGCGTTCTGGTTTGCTGAGACCCGATCATCCTACTCCTTATTGTGTCTCTTGTACCTTGTTTTTTCCTTTGTCACACATTATTGCTGTTATTTGTTCTTTTTTATTAACAGTATCCCGTCTGGTTGTAATATAACCAATTCCTTTTCCTTTGAATCATTTCGAGGTAAAAGTCCCCGATTTCATCCTGCTCAAAAAAAAAAAAACAAAAAAAAACCAGATCTTAAACAGTTTTCGTAAATTTGTTTAATAACTAGGCAAATACTCGCCAAACATAAGGAACCAAAAAGCACTAGTGATTCCTTTGCACTCCTGAATTACAACACACATCATGTGATCAAGTAATCTGTTTATATTGAAGCATGCCGAAAGTCATTTACGAAGGAAATTTACATTAACCAATTCTCTCTCGGTGAAAAATATATGTATAACAAAATACGTTTGTTAGAATCTTATATTTTCCGTGAAAATAAGACTTAATTTACACAGATGTTGGGTCAGAAAATGACCAATTTACATTTGTACTTCATATTTGTAGTTCACTTGTAATCGAAAATTATGAATTTTCAACTGATTTTTTAAGGTTCGTTTTAAATTTCATATTCTCTAGCCCTACATATGTATATATATAAATGTATGCGTATCATTCGGAAATCCTGATTTTTTCTGTGGCACTTCGCTAACATAGCAAAATGTTGAAATGTAATTAACTCGAAATACAGCCGTACACGTTACTACACAAACAATGACAAATGAAAAAAACAGTTTTCTTCCGAAGATATTTCAAAAAAAAAGAAAATTTTTATTTAAAAGAAAAAACGATTCCTAAATTAAACAAACAAAATGAACAAACCTATTATAAATAATAAATTATTTTAAATTATTTTATGTAACATTCACTAAAAGAAAATACTTAAACAGAAATTTAACTTGGGGTCATACTTATAAATAATTTTAAATTGCTTTACATGAAATTATATTATACTGGAAAGAATAAAATACAGTCGGAAAAGATGTAGAAAAATAAAATGCCAAAAATCGGAGTAACTCTTTTTATATGTTGATAAATTGCAAACGATGCGGTCTAAATCTCAAACCCAGCCGTGCACATCGCTACAATATTCTCTGTTACTACGCTACATCACACAATAGAACTGATGTTAAAGCTTTACTAATCGGTTAAATGGATGACGCTATAATAATGATTGTGCTGTGGTGTAAAGCCACCATTAGTTATCACGCATAGAGTCTAGCCGTATGTAGAATGCTTTGCCCGAATCATACTGATGTGTATGTTACTAGAGTTGTCTGGTTAATCGATTGTTCCTAAAGTTATATATTTTCTTAAAGGACATTTAATATTTACGAGGACAATTTCAAATTTATTCTTCAGTTACTGAACTTTCAATCTGATATTTTGAGCCTGTTGAACAATTTTATTCAGATTAATTATTAACGATATGTACGTGCATTAGCGCACCCAAAATTTGTCCCGGGGGGGGGGGGGGGCTAAAAAGTAGCGTATGGTAAAATGTAAAGTTAGAAGTGGAACATGTTTAGTATATATCTCTCTCTTCTCTCATTTATATATTTATTTTTGTGTAAAATGTAATATTTAAAAACACTTTATATTTTTATCAAATAATAATTTTTACTGTCAAAAAAATTTTGCTGATAACAAATTTGGCCGTTATTAACAGTGTCCGTTTATTCTCCTGGGAGCTGCAGCCCCGTAGCCCCCCCCCCCCTTTGGATACGCCGATGTGTACGTAGAATGATAAAAATAGTAGTAATAAAGGCCAAAAAGCAGCACAAAAAATCTGTCGCATACAGTTGTAGAAAATTCGACAACGAAAAAATCAGATTATAAAAAACATCATAATTAGCAGATAAGGTATTTAAAACGGGCGTTAGGTGAAGAACGATCTGTAAGCGAACATATAAGCAAACAGCGACAACCAACTGACAACTGTAAGGCCTCGAATAGCTGGATAAGACGAAGCCTACACGGTTGCCATTATTAGAAATACAGATTTGCCGAAAAACAAAAGTCTCAATCAGCTGCGCCTATTTCCCACGCATTAGTGAGCTTGAAATTAAATCGGACTGAATGTGTGGCAACAGCTCACACATTACAACACTGTTGCGTACACAACTTTCCAATATATTTCCCGACACGTAGCAATGAAAATATAACATGAATATACTGTGACAATTCTATGACATCGAATAATCGAATAAACTGTGGGAATTACTTGCATCAGCAAGTTTACTAATGATATCTTCAGCTGATGTGATATTAAATAATTCCCGTTGACATCCAAAATTTTCGTTAAACAAAAGACACCGTCAGTTCTTTATTTTCCCATACAAATAAAATCTCCTTCACTTAACGACAAATGTGAACACATTCTTACTAACTGTATAATTTTATTGTACAAATGATTTTTTTTATTTTTCACTAACGTGACATCGATATGCTCGCGTGGTCACGTTTCATTTTCTAACGTCCAGTGTACAGTTCTTTAATGCGACCTGAACTCCATCTCGTGTCGCCTAATGCTCATACCAAACATACCGATACCGAATTCAAATATTTAGATTTTTTATAAAATTAAATTTATTTTAAATTCGAATGTAGCGCAAATCGCGGAATACCAAACCGGTTTTAATTGGTTGCTCCGGTGCAGCTCACAACTAATCATACTGCAGCGTGATCCTAGCAGCTGATACTTATACACCCGGATTTTCATCCGTCGAGTTGTACGAATCATTCATATATTCCCAATGCTGCAAATTAATAGCTTTTTTTTCAAAGCTACGTACGACCAAGGTGAGCACCAGTATTCGTGGCTACCAGCGCTCTTCTCAGCAACCTGGTCACTTTTTGTATCTTGACATGGTCACAGTAATTACGAATTGATATCTCTAAGCAATCGTTCAGTACCACCCGTTCTTGTTGGGTAACATCGTTGTTTGCTGCAAAATCATCGCTCTATTTGCCATTCCATTTCCAGTCCTCTTCGCTGCAACACCAACACCAGTTTGGACTCGTAAATCTTGTTAGGCAACACCGTCATCGATGCAGATTCATCAGTTCTTCTGCCTTAGCTTCCAGCTGTTTAGCCACTAGTTCCTGTTGGGTTCTCGGCTCTTCACATACATGATAGCAGCGCAGTGACGAATTGATATTTCTTTCAATTGTACATATTACAAAGATATTTCTTTAATTCTACAAGTTACGAAATATACTTCTTTTCAAATTATAATTTTTCAATTATTTGACGTGGCACTCTGGAATTAGTACGCTAATCAGATTGGTTGTCCAGATGGGATTCAGCTTTTTCACTTGTCTGGCGCTTCTGCTATTTCCCGATGAAGTGAACAGCAGTAATTCCCCATCATCGTAATATACCAACATCCTTGATATCGTTTTACCACCATCTCGTTAAATTCTGCACGTACCATGATGCATCGTATAGATGTCGAATAGATTTATTGTGAAACGTCTAAACCTGCTTAAGGTTACGAGTTGGCTGTTATGAACCATATCTCCAAAAAGACGTATGACTTGTTTGTACATTAAGAATTTGTTTTCAAGTCGAAGTTTACTTTTTGGGGGGGAAATCCGATCAAGTTTCTTAATTTTTGGCAACAATCTTAATATGTTATTGCCGTCGGTTGTCTAAATGCGCACCGAGATAATGAACCTGACCCATTAGGGGGATAGTTCAGTTGATACCCATGGTCGTACCTCTTTTCAATGTAAATGGACAGAAAAAAGATTTTTCCCGATTTACTGATATCTTCTATCCTTTGGTTTGTAGGACGAATCGATTGAAGTAGCCGTGTACCTTTCTTACAGCCTCTACTGAGTAGGTTGATTTGAAAAGAAGGGCAGAATCATTTTCATTCGTTATAATTAAACCACTGCTACCAATTGGTAATGGTACATCGGCAGTGTGCTTGGCTTAAAGTATTGAGCCAAGCACGCTGTCCTGTGGAACTCCAGCGCCGATGGCTTGAACAGATGACTGAGTATCACATAAGAATGCGCGATTATACAGGTACAGTTTGGAAAAGACGAATAAATGCTAACGCAGTCATCATCTTAAGTTTGTGAAGAAGTCCAATGCTTGTTGGACGCCTAGGAATATAGCCCTGTAGTATTGCTTGCTTTCAAGAGCTGATAAAATATTTTAAACAAGCCGATGAAGTTACCCGATGACGATGCCATGTTGTCCCCGGAAACCGAACTGGTATCAAGAATGGCACTCGTTCCTAATATTTCCATCATCCTGAATAATATTATTCTTCCAAATTTTTATAGAAGGTGAGAAGTGAGCTTACTAGTTTAGTATAGGGATCATAATGGTTGCGACAACTTTCACTCAGATTGAAAGTGAAAGATCTATAACATAGCATTAAATATCATTGTGATGAATAACATTCTTTGATTGGGAGTACTTTAACTGTTCGACCATCAATGCCATCTTGACTACTAGTTTGCTGATTTGTTCTATACCTTCAGCAGATGTGACGTGCCCGATTAGATTCTCTGCCTGAAGAAACACTTCACTAGACTGAACGATTTCAACAACGATCAGACTGAAGGATGTGAACCTCACTTTCAATTCCTCAGCAAAAGCGTCTGCTTTTTGTTGGTCAGTGCGGCACCACGTTCCTTGCAGTCCCAAATTGGAGCAAGAAGAAAGTTGTCCAAGTATTCTGAATGCGCACCAGTCAGTTTCTTTTCAAGAGGAGCCGCAATTCCAGCATGATCTATTTAAACATACTCGCGTAAAAAATGTCCCTCTATTTACACATTGCGGTTAATATGTAGGTGTTTTAGAGGAAGTAGCCGAACATATTCTCAGGTCTCCTTTTTGATATCATTTCTTTACAAATCAAACAAACCTTATAATTGGCAATAGGTGGTTCTTAGCATAAAACGCATTTGGCAGGTTGGTGTGTCCAAATTCCTGCGCAAAATCATCAAAACGTTTCGACGGCTTGATTCTGATAACTTGTCTGCGCAGATGAGGTAAGTCCAAAGTACTTTTGTTGTTATTTTTACAACTTAACCGGTTTTATCTTCTCGAACTAACTCTTAGTATTGTGCAAGCTTCGAACAATGTATTCATGTTTAGACAGTTCCTTTTTTATGTTTTTTTTCTCAGGTAGAGAGATAGATTTCCTTAATCATCACTCTATATGCTCGCTTAGTTTTGAGCTGGTATGACTAATGAGAAAGATTACATTTATCCAAATAAGAAGAAAGCGCTTTGCATACTACTGCAGTACCCGGAAAAACACGAATGGTGCCTCATGCGGTAGTCTCGTTTGTATAAAACTTAGAAGTGACTTCATCTACACTAGTGATTATGCCGTTGGTGTTCTTTATTCCATCAAGAAATATTGGTGGAAGTTTGGATGATTTTGTCTTTACCAGATATACCTTAAAGTTTTTTAACTGAAGGAGAATTGTCACCTTTGATACTTGTACAACCCAGCTGGTCAACTTCCATCGTTCCATCGTCATTTTCATACTCACAGTCACAGCTGAGCTCAGAAAATGAGTTGCCTGCTTAGTTATAATTTGTTTGAGGCTCAGTGGAATTCAGTTTTATGCTTCTAAGATCGGGTTTGCATAAACGTTTCTAAAGCACCTTTTTTCTTTATAATTTTTTTGAGCACGTCGACAAAGAACCTCCGCTCAGAAACAATATGAAGGAGGAATGGACAATTAAACACGGATAAAGCACGTTTCGTTTAGCTTCCCGAAAGGTACCAACAGTCTTAAATTCTGAATGTCATTCAGGATGATTTGAAGTAGCGTTGTTTCCAGCTGGTATAACGTTGCTGGTATCAATAATGGATTGATCTTGTTTAAGAAAATCTTTAGTGGAAAAAAATGTACAGTTAGGATTTTTTGTAATATTTTCGGTTGACTTGGAGCTTTCATGATTGATGGATTTTAATGGTGGAAAATTTTATCGTGGTTCACTGTAGGATAACAGGTTACGGCAAATAGATTTAACTATTTTGGATTAATCACAAGAATTTATAAAAACTTGCCGTTTTATCGCTCGTAAATTAAGTAACAGTATTATACAAGAATAATAAGGAACCCAATGACTAAACAAAACATAAAAATATAAAAATAAAAAAGCGCACAAAACACATCTAAACACGACCGTATGTAGTAAAACTCCGTCCGGTTATATATATGAAATAACTTGTTCATCTAGTAACAGAATTTATATAACATGTCATACCTCCGCAATATGTTTTATAATGAACGGCTTTGCAATGAAACATAGTTACATAAATAAATCGTCAGCGGCTGAAAATATTATCACATTTAAACATAAAATAACTTTTAATATATATCAAGATGTAAAATATATTAATGATTTTAATTTACTAAATCATGCTGGAATATACTACATTAATAAATATAAAGATAATATCATTAATAATTATGTAGAAACAAATAATCCATTATGTAAAATTAAACGATAATATTTTTACATCTGATATTATATTATTTAATTATTTACTTATTAGTTTCAGTATTCGCATTATAATTTTAATTTATGTTTTATTATGGTTATATTATCATTTTCAGACATCGACTTTACCTGTTTTTTTGGTTTTCTTCATTATTTACATTTGAATTGTTATTATATACCATAAAAATATGTAGTTTGTTCCTGCGAAACATGTTGATTTATCAATTTTTACGCTTTTAATATACTGCGAATTTCTGTCCATGTGTGTATCATTTTAATATATAACAAGTGCAACAATTAATGATATAATTAATTTTAATTTAAAAAAGGAAACAACCAGCTATTCATTTCACTACATGAAATAAACAACATTAATAACTGATTTCCTCCGTATTCCCCCCTTCACCCTAGAACAGGACTTTCTAATTCATATCCTTCTCTCTCTCAACCAATATTTACATTTCTATACAATTATAAATTAAATCACCTTTTCCTGCGAGCCCCTCGCGTTATTGTATGATGGTAAAATAAGAATATCCAATAAAATAAATTATGCATTATACATAACTGATCAAAGAAATTATATATATATATATATATATATATATATATATATATATATATATATATATATGTATATATATACTGGTATGTTCAAAAAAAAAACAGTAAGCGCAAAAACAAATGTCATTTTTTTTCGACTCGTCAACTATGTACATTATTCCAGCAAAAGTGAAATCTTTTGAAGTTTCAATATGTGGTAGCGAGATTAGAACCAAATACTACTGTATAAACTAGCCATTTCTACGTAACGTCTACTAGCTGGCATAATGAATATGAGAAAAATTGTTTTTGGAAGTTGTACTAGAAACAATAGGGGAAGTTCTTTCAAATAAAATTGGAATTTTGAATTTTTCATTTCAGCTGAAGTTCGAAAAAAGCTAACAGAGTTAAAGTTTCATTCATGTAGATTTTCGTCTAAATTGAATGTCTACTATCGAGGTCCAAAACAGATTTCCCCTTAAACATAAAACTTGCTTATAAAATTTAAATAAATGACCGATCGTCTTTTGATCTGCTAGTAATTGTTGAATCAACTTACTAAAATAAGAACGACTAGTTTTCAGCGGTTATACTAACACTAGCGCATTAGAATAAACGAGGAAATATACTTAACAGCAACATGTAACTAAACGTATTATTAATAACAAACTGATATAAAATAGTTGAAAACTTTGAATTTCAACATTGTTTATTAAAATAAATGTTCGCATTTTTCTTTAGTCTTAATGTTGAAGGATTTGTATAATTATTTGGTAAAGTTATAATTTCTGTCATCGTACATTTTTGTGCCATTTAATAAAGTGCAAATTAGATGAAAAGCTCATAAAGATTTTTAAAATGATTAACAAAGTAAATCAGTACACATGAAACATAAAACTTGCAAGATAATTATATCGCTGCAGTGAAAATACCCGGTAAATACAACGTAAACAGCTAGTAATCAACAAGCGCTTAATATGAAGGTGGAGTCCAAGTTAAACGAACTAGCTGATAACAGCGCCGTGTATGATGTACACAATGGGTAGCAATGGACTTTTAAAACGTTGTAAACTTTTTTGTTTTAATACGGATAAAAACGTAATTTTTAGACTGCTCGTCGCGGGGCATTTCGAGCGTTTATAAATAACTAAAGCTTTTGCATGGTCAAACACGACACAAGCAACTAACATTTCATGTTAAGAAAGACAAAAAACACGGCTACCATTATATTTACTTCAGATGATTGAAGTACATAGTAATGTTTACATAAGAGCTGAAATTTAGTATTGCGCGGTTGATATCAACAACAAAATTACAAAATCGTAAAATTTTTAAAAACCTAAAATCAGATCAACTTTTTGGAATTTTTGTTTATTTCAAGTACTCAGCGATATTTGGAAAAAAAACAGACACATCTGCAATTAGTACTGATAACATTCTTCTTTAATGTATACTACAGAATAGCTACATAAGTTTTACGAAATTCTTAGTAAAATACCAGGCCCTCTAAGAGCGGACTCGGAAGCGGCAAAATTTACAAAAATTCCGAAAAATGTTTACATACTGACCCGACGCGGGAAATAAAACTTATTTTAAATCAAGTAGATACAGAAAATCATTTACCAGGGCAATATGTCATTGATGACTCGAAGTTGCGAATAATTCGGTACTACACAGTCCCATCATTGACTCTCTGCTGTGTGACACATATCTGCTGACATGTTTTCATTAGTAGACCACATACGTTATTACAAAATGACCGCAGCGTACAAGACGTATAATAAAATAAATTTATTTTTGCTGAAAACCCTCGACGTGCGCTCTATGGCTTAGCCAAAAAAAAAAAAAAAATTCAGAGGAGGTTCTATCTACGAATTGCAGATAAGATCGGTAATAAGAAAGAATATAAAGGACGCATTATTTATAATGAGAAGGTAGATCAATTATAGATCCGTTAGTAAGAGTGAAGAGAAAAAATAGGAACATTCAGTAGTGATAGAAGAGAATTCAAAAAAAATATGATTAGCATGCCATATGTAAAATAAGAAGTAGAAGAGTGGAGAGAACAAATAGGAGAAGATATAAGTGACAAAAACGGAAGAGCGATGAGGGAAGCAAACTGTGTCCAAAGTGCAAATAACAGATTACAGTGAGATGTAAACGCCGCAGAGAAAGAAAGTTAGGAAACCAAGGATGAGACGAAAGATTCGGTTGAACGAATAGATAGAAGAAATCAGGATTGGAAAATAAAAAGGAGTAATAGTTACTACGTAATTTAAAATGAAAAACTTCAAAGAGAAACGAGATGTTACTGAAAATACTAAGAAATATTTCGGTAGAAGAAGGAAAACGAGCTAGCCGATCTGCTAAGTCTTTGCCTTCTGTCTCTTGGTGCCAAGGTGTCCACAAGGAATCAATTTAGGTAGAGTAACGAAAGAAAATTTTATGAAGTACAGAACGTATTAGAAGAATGATATAGTCAGTTGAGGGAAAGGGAAGAGGAGAAGAGATGGCCTGTAGGAATCATTAGGATCTGATATAATAAGAACATTCGGAGAAATCGGGGAAGAAGAAATGAAGAGAATGACCTTTAGAACAGCAAGAGACTCGATGTAGAAAATTGAATAGAAGGAAAGAACTTTAAAAGACTCAGAGTATCGTCAAAAAAAAAAAGATGCTAAACCAACACCATAGGATTCCTTAGAACCATCAGTGAAGATTGCAAAGCGGTTTGGTAAAATAGAGTTTAATGTATTTAAAAATTCCGAATTAATAACATGCTGGAAAGTGAATTTCAGGATAAAACAGACAAAAGATTATGAGTAGAATTACGAGATCACCTTCCCAATTAGCGTGCAAAAGGGACTTGACGAAGTTGAGCCTTTTGAAACGTGACAAGTATAGAGTTAGTTGATATGGTTATGGAGTGAAAAACGACTACCCAGAAAAACACCTAAATAACGAATAAACAAAAAGTAAGAAGGTTGGACCTTCATTTAGCACGAGGTTAATTAAAGAAGGATCAAAAGGGCGCAGTGTAAAAGCGACAATAGAAGATTTAACGGCGAAAATAAAAAATATGCATATCGGATAAAGCGTTTTCTAATGATGATGAAAGGAATAAGTGAGAATATCGTCGAAAAGGGAAAAAGAAGGAAAGTGAATTCAGATACAAAAAAGCAATTTACATGACGCTGAACAATGTTGAGCTAAGGCAGGAACTTCACGCAAGATTAGTCCAATGGTAGTGTAAAGAGGAGAGAAAAGAATAATTATATTCTGCACTGAAAAAAATTATTCGCAATAGAAGAAAAGTGAAACGAAAGCATAATATCAAAGAGAGAGAAAAGATGAGCGCTCCACCAATAGCTACAGAGATATCAAGAAAGGAAGTAATCGGCAAATTTTAGTTGCTATATGAAAAAATTTTCAGGACGCAAACCGAACATATTATAAGATAACAGATATGTTGAAACTATTAAACAAGACCTCTGTTGATTAAACTTTCGAGAAGCTCCCTAATGCAGGAAGCAAATGAAATTAGACGAAATGTAGAAGAATTGAATTTAGGAATTTGGATAATGATGAGAGTATTCCAAGACGAACGAGTAGAACCAGAATAAGGAAAGGCGTTAAACAAGTTTAGGAGGAACCGAAGAGAAAAATCAGAAAGGTTTCTGAGAATAGAAAAGGAAACACCATCTACTGCGGGAACGGAACTTGAAAAATTACGTAAGGATGATCCTAATTCCGTGAAGGTAATCGTTATTTTTAGTAATTCCCGTTTTTAAATTGACTTAATGCAATTTTATCTATCGAAGAACCTTTCGTTTGAAAGAAATTTATTGATTTCTTCAATTGCTTATGTCAACAGTGTAAATACGTTTCAATACATTTTTACTCGTTTCGAAATCGTAAGAAAATCAATTACAATTAAATCAATGAATCATTCTCTAATTTTTCGAAGCTTTGTAACAAGCAAAGGAAAAATTGATCTTCTTGCTTTCATTATTAACGTGATTTAGAAAGGTTGCGTGATCTCACGCATGCTATGAACGTAACACGATAATACGTAACAACAAAGCTACCTTTAAAATTACCAACCTATTTCATATTTTCACTACCACTCTTACATGCGGACACATATAGAAGACTGCTACAGAATTAAATTCTGACTAGGCCACCGTTTCTATTGGATGACACTTGAAAAGTATTGTTCACATTCGCTGCACTTATGAATTAAGATAAGGAAGAGTAATGTTTACGTTTCTTTTCGCTAAAACGCATTTTACGGAATAGCTGTAAAAGAAAAGAAAAAATTCAGATTAAAGGCCAGCTAACTGTAGCAAGTATCAAAAAATTTTCTTCGCTCGACACGAAAATTAAGTAGCAGGAAATTTGCTGATTCTAAATCTAATTACTACGAAGCACTTATGTTAAGGTGTTTTCTAATTAAATTTCACGCTAAGCGCGAAGGAAATATTTTTCAGCCGCTCTCTCTACACTGACTGCGTTTTGTATGTGCGCACGAGCTATAGTACGTTTTATATATCATTTTGTTGTCGGCTTAGAGTCGAACGAATTTTTGTTCAACGTACGTATACGCAACGTAACTGCAGCCTCATCCGATTTAGTACTTACGTTTCGTTTTCTGTCATCCGCTTAATGCCTTAAAAGTTTCAAATTATTTCAAATTACGTTTTAAAGAATTTCAACAGTCCTTCATAGCGTGCATTTAGTTTTAAGGAAGAATTTGTTAATTAAACCGAATTCTTCTTAAAACGCTTATATAGTCAACTTATTTTTCACATGCTCGGTCTTACATCGGTTTACATACGATATCACTTTCTCTATTCCTCTACTTAAGCTTCTTAATTCCCGCGCCTACCTCTTTCTTTCTTTCCCGTTTTATTATTATATGTTTTCCGTATTAATCATCGCTCTCATCTTTTCGACCTACTCTACAAAGAATCATCGTGAACGAAGCGACCGATAAGAGCTATTGCAAAAGTCAAGATATCGAAATTTCTATGTAAACTATACTGCAAATAATAAATCCGATCTGAATAAACATTTTAAAATCGAGTTATTGAAAAAGTATTACAATGAATTCGTTGAAAAAGTATTAAAATTCGTACTAGCATTCTTCCAAAAGTCGAAAAGTAGTTCGATATTGAAAACAGGAAGCAGTTTAATGTGCATTTCCGAAAATTTAAATGACATCAACGAAGGATTTAAACGACTTCTTGTAGCATCGGCCTAATGACATTGGCCATCTTCTCGACATTGCAAACATGTTGCTATCTCGTTGGGTGATTAAGCAATTCCCTACTTCAATCGCTATGAGAAATTAGCGTAATCGGAAATTTTTGTAGACTTTCTTACCTGTTGTGTTAGCGGCGTAACCTGTTTGTTCGCGTACTGTATCGTTGTCTAAAACATTTTGTCGTCGTTAAGTTCGATTATTATCGGCCTAATATATGCACAATGGCGGAGAATAAACTACGGTAAACGATATGAAAGACCGTTGAGAAAACTTTTATAAAGAAAAATTTTCATTTCTCGAAGAAATAATCGAAGAAAATCAACGCCTCAAAAAGAAATTAGAGCAACTTGAAAGTGCACTGGACGATTTCTGCAGCTACTCGACAAGAAATAATATCGTGATACGCGGAGTACCTATTCAGCCTAATGGAGATCCGGTGAAAATTGCAATTACGGCAAGTGCGGCAGTCGGGGTTATGATAAATGAAAAGGAAACAGATACATAGGATGCCGATAAATAAAGAAAACCAGGCGTCCAAAATAAGTACGGCGACCACTAAAGCGACAATATGAATTTACGTAATAACGGTACTAATAACAATAATAATAATAACAACAGCAATAGTAATTATAATTTTAAGATTAGTAATATTAATAATAGTTGTTAACAGCTAAAATGCAATATCGCATTTTAGCTTTGTAAAAATAAATTAAGTTTGATGTAATGTACAGCGGGAGTATTGTTGATTGTCTCTGGATTCCTTGCCATTTTTTTTGATCATCGTCGAAATTGTACTCGATTGTATTACGTAGTCGGCTTTCGGTTCGTTCGTGTCGTTAAAAAAATTTCTAGAAATTCGCGCGTTCAATACCGAAGTGCAAAACGTTAACAGGGTAATCGCTAAGCCTGTCTCGGTAAAGCATTCGTATTTCGTTGCGAACAAACCACGTTGTTTGGTCGTTGGCGATCGTGATAGGCTATTCACTAAACCTGCTATAGTAAAAAAATCTTATTTCGTTACAAACAAACCGGATCGGCAAAGGGTTATCGATTGCGATAAATTCAAAAAAATGAATCCAACCCGGCGTCACGAAGTAATCAAGAATGATCGTCGCTGATTGAAGTGCTTCGCTAAATTACACGTAGCGGCCGATTGCACGTCTTGCTTCTGTCGCGTTTGTGATAAGGCGCACCATTCCTTGTTACATTTTGTTAAATCCCCGCGATCTCGTCTGTCGCAAGTGAAGCTCGTAAAAAGTAATTCTTCTGAGCCTGAGGTGGCTGCCGCGAGCTTACCCAATCGCGCACGGAAAATTGTACAAAATATACCTAGTGAGCGGACCAGTTATTTCTGCACGAAGCAGAGCCCTGCCGTTTCGGTTAGGCGCAGCCTATCGTTTAGGTCGTCCCTGACCTCCGACGTAGGCATGAAGGGGCCTCTGCTTTACGGCGAGGATAGCCTCCGATCGAGTGAACAAATCGTTAGCAACGTAGCGCATGGTTCGGAATTGAAGAGACCGCCGTTACTTATCTATTCGGGCGTGTTTCCTCCCGATCCGGGTATCTTCGGGGGGTTCGATGATTAGCTTCGTTCGCGAATGAAATGATCTTACTACCCAGAGCTCGAGCAATCAAAGTTGGGGAGCTTCTCAGTGACGTTCATTTCAAAGGTTTTTTTTTGTTGTTTTTTTGTTTGGCTCAACTACAACCCGCAACATCTGGATGAACCTATTAGTTCCTCCGGTGGGGGTGGGGGAGCTGTTTACAGCTAAAATAAAACATCGCATTTTAGCTTCGTAATAATAAATTAAGTTTGATGTAATGTACAGCGGAAATGGGCAACAGCATGCTGTTGTTTATTGTCGCTGGATTCGTTGCCATTTTTTGATTATCGTCGCATTGTACTAAAGTGTGTTACGTAGTCAACCTTCGGTTCGTTCGTGTTTTCGCTGTAATGCGTATTTTTTCGATTTTTACAACTCGTTATCGTTTTGATTTGTCTATGTTCTCCCGTCTTTTATCACTTCCTTTTTCTTATTTCTCTCTTCGCTGTTTTCCTTTCTAATTTCTCCATTAGCCCTTTTCAGAGCTTTCGTTTATTCGTACTTTTTCAAATACATCGTTTATTTTCTATCTATTTGGCTTCCGGCAATTTAATTACCTAACAATAGTAATATTTATGTCACTAATAATAATGTTGACAAGATTGATGATAATCGTAAATAATTTAATAATGTTAAGATTTGTAAACTTCAAATAGAAGAAACTCATCACCCAGTTGATATCGTCAAGACGGGTCATTATGATGTTGTATCATCAAGTCGATTTCAGTGAAACGTCTAATTATAACTATAAATCTAGAAAACATATAAGTCAGTAAATAATAAGGATAAAATGCAAAAGATCGCCTCTTTAAATGTTAGAACCCTAAAGCCTGTAGAGAGTCTAATAGAACTAGAAACGTTTTTTTTTTTTGAATTTGTTGTAAAATTTGTAATTTTTATTCTTCTTCCTGCCGTACGTACATGTACAATCCACCGTTTAATTGAAGGTTTTTATAGTTTTTTGTTGTTTTTTTTTTTGAAATATGCGCGTTTTTCTGGCTAAAAGTCTCGTTTTTGGACATGTGGTTCGGGGCATCGCGACATCTCCGATATGGAGAGGCCATCGCCGTTCCGGAGCAATATCGCAACCAAGTTTTTGGTTTTTCTGTTCTCCACTTTCGAATTTTGTTTTGATACAATAATTTTTTTCGAACAAAAATTTTTGAAAGCTTTATGCTCCGCCAGGAAGAGTTTATCCGAGTGTAACACCGCGAGTGTTGCTGGCGCCTGTTTTTGGCTTTACGTGAATTTTTTTATATTTACGCGGAAGGTTCGATTCTTCTCGATATATAACAATGTTCTTAGTATACAAGAAATTTCGGAAGGCTGGAAAAAATATGATGTAATTTTAATTTTCAAAAAAGGTGGTAGGCGTAAAATAGAAAATTACATACTGATGTGCTTAAGTCCAATATTGCCAAAAATAATTATGAAATTGATTGAATTAAGAATGAGACATGTAATTAACTAATCAACAGCCAAAGGATCAGGCTGGCTTCAGGAAGTCCTTTTCTACAGTTGATCATCTACATACCATCAACCAGATTATAGAAAAATCGTAAAGAATATCTATTTGAAACACACTTTGCTTTCATTAACTACATCAAGGCGTTTGATTCTCCGAATTACGACTTTTTAATTAAAGCCTTACAAAACCGAGGTGTATCTAAAGTCTTTATTAATATAACTAAAAATGCGTACACCGACTTAAAAGCCAGGATAATAACTGATAAAATAAGCAAATATTTCACTATTAAAGGAGGAATAAAACAGGATGATCCGCTGTCACCGATGTTATTTAACTGTGCTTTAGAAGATGTGTTTTTAAAAAGCTGGAATGGAAAAATAAAGGCATCCATATAAACGGGAAATACTTGAATAACTTGCGGTTTAAATACGATTTAAGCTTAATGAGTTGAAATTTTAGAGAGTTAGAATCCATGGTTAATGAACTTAACAAGGTGGGAAAAATTGCAGGTCTAGCCATCAATATTAATAAATCAACAACTATATCACTATTTCTGAAAACAGACATAAGAATAGAAAAAAATAGATGAAATAACATACTCCTCGAATAACTAATTTCTCTTAATAACAAAACTCAAAAAAAAAAAAAAAAAAAAATTGACGAAAGAGTATGTTTAGTTTGGAACAAATTTTAGTCATTGAAGTAGATTCTAAAAGGTTCGTTCTCACTTTGCTATGAGAGTCAAGTATTTAATAGTAGTTGCCTTCTTCCAACACTTACTTATGGATGCTAAACTTAGTCGTTAACACAGAGAGGTGTAACTAAACTTGCAACAACACAAAATTGTTTAGAGAAATCTATTCTAGGTGTTAAAAGAAGAGATAATGTAAATAAAATGTCGTTGGGTGGATCACATATATCGCCTCACGGGTGGAAGATAAACACATGAAAGTTCTTTTTGGTACTTGAGGCGCAAGAAACGGAAAGTAGGGAAACAACGGCTAGATGAATAGGTAATACACAAACGTTCATAAAATATAAACATTTCAACAAAATAGCACCAGACGTGAATGGAGTCAACTTGAGGAAGCCTACATCTAAAATTGGGGTATTTTATAGTATATATATAATATTTATTAAACGTAATAATCACTTTTTTTTTTTGTTTATAGTTAATAAGCAAATAGATAAATAAATAAAATAATCGAAACTATAATAGCTATCACAAATAATTGTGTTACACTGTAATAAATGCCCTGTGGCACTATAGGTGTCACTGGCATCCGTGTGTTAGTTTTTTCAGTTCAAAAGGTTTTTTTCTTCCGTTAATTTAAAGAACATCTAGTGGAGGTATCCATCTCAATTCCAAGAAAAAATCAAAATTCATAACAGTATACATAAACTCTGCTCTTCGGGCCTCGCAAGGGGTCAGGCCCCTTTGACTTTCAAACTTTTTTCTTCTAAACTTCTTTTAGAAAAATCGTTTTCAGTTGGCTACGGGGACAAAAAAGAAACGGAACATAATCAATCGACAAAAAACTAATGCGACATAATCATGGGACCAACAATGTAGTGGTCCCCCCGGGTTAAGAATGACACAGTCATTAATATAAAGTTTTTTTCGCAATACAGAAATGTAAAATATTTGATAGCTATAAATGGTTAAAATGGGAACCCTCAAATAGTACTTTTGATAATTAAATGTTTTTTTTTCTTCTCTTTTATATTGACAAGTCAACAGAGGACCTTCATCCAGCAGCGATAGGAAAATGGGGGATCAACTAAATACTGACTCGGTCAGAAACAACCGGAATGAAGGAATCAAGAACAGAGATAATGAACTGTGAGGGAAGTGGCGGGATGTACGAAGCGCAATAAGGACCAGGAAATCCAAGGGACAGCAAACTAGATAAGAGAATGGCACGCTCAGACAAGAGGGAAGGACACTCGAAGAATATATGGTTGAAACTACAGACGGCTTCAAGATTAGAATGAAGATGACAGTTAGAAGGCGCGAGGAAGGTAGCAAAATATGATTAAGGCGCAGACGAATAATGGAAGCAACAACAGAACGCTGAAGGGAAGGAAAGTCGTAGAACTAAGGGTGAGTCGAAAGATTCGGCTGGATGACGCTATCGAAGCGAACCGGTTAAAAAGTCTTCTTAGCTTTTGACAAGCTAAGCAAACAAGAATTAATAAAACATTTCTAACAAATATACTTTTTTAAATTTAAAATAGAAATGTTTGAATCCATTTTCTGTATTATCACTTTATTAAATATACATAAAAACACGTATTATGGAAAATAATTATTTAGAAAATATAAAAACAGCCGAAATGTTTTGGAGTTACATACTCCATAATCATGGCAATAATAAAATAAAGTTAATGATAAATAAACGATAATATATAGTATGTGTCTTACAATAATTGATCTATTCGATATATCGATACGTTATAATTAAATGTTAATTTTAAATAGTGGATTATTATTTATAATTAGATTATTATTAATTAAAATATCCTTAAAGTTATTAATATAATATAACAGAGAATGCAATATCTAAACTTCCAGCTGAAAAACAAGATTATTTTACACATATTACTGCTCATAAAATAACAAAAATAAATAAGCTTAACAATTATAATAAACACAATATGAATGAACAATCTATGATTAAAAAGGCGCTATTTTCTTTAAATAAAAAACTGGTCGAAAACAATTATATCATAGCAAAAACAGACAAAAGTTCAACGTCAGTAATAATTAATGTAAATAAAATCATAGAAAAAACAGATGACTTTATAAACAAAAATAACCTTATAATAGCTGAGAAAGACCACACAAATAATTTTGAATAAAAATTAAGCAAATGATAAAAACCAACAATATACTTTTTTATCCTACACATACACTACAATACATAACATCCAATCCACAATCACCAACACTCCATCCATTATTAAAACTACATAAAACTAATACACTCATTAGACCGTTAATTAATTATAAACAAGCACCAGCATATAAAACAACGAAATATATCAGTAAAATATTATTACATAACATGCAATTAAAATACACCTTATTCAATAAAAAAATGGATATGAATTAATTAAAAAATTAAAATCCGTTAATATTGAAAACAGTTACATATTTACATCATTTGATGTACAAAATTTATGTACCAACATTCCCATACCTGTAGGTTTACAAATAGTTTTAAAAAAAAACATTCTAAAAAACACCAAAAATTTACAATACACTAATAACAACACTTAAAACAATAATCGAACAAAATTATTTCTATTTCAATAATAAATATTATATACAACCAAATGATCTACCAATGGGTTCTCCTATATCTGCCATACTAAGGGAAATTTTATTCCAGTACTACGAAGATAATATTATTAATAAACAATTTCATAACCATAATATTATTTTTTACGCTAGATACGTCGATGATATTATCATTTTCAAAAATAATAATTTAAACCAACATAATTCAGACTCAGAAAATTTTTTACAATTCCTAAACTCGATAAATAATAATTTACAATACACACTCGAAATCGAATATGAAAAATTTAATTTTTTAAATTTAACATTAATTTTTTTTCCCCCTTAACATTAATGATAAATAATCATAAAATACAATATAAAATATATGGAAAAGAAACACTTACAGATATCACAATAAATTCCAATTTTAACTATCCTTAAATACATAAATATTCATTTTTCTATTCTTATATATATCGACTAATAAACACCTCGCTAAGTAAACGGATAAAAAAACAGAGCTTGACACAATAGAGAATATCGCACTAAATAATAACTCAAAGCTGATTTAATAGATAAATTATATTTTAAATGTATTTCTAATATCAAAAAAAGATAAGCGGAATAATCATAAAAATATTAAGCATATCTGGACTACACATTCACTTACGCTAACCCGGCAACAAACAGTCTTACCAACCTACTCCGTAAAACAGTTAAAATATCGTATAGAACAAACAACAATTTATATTTACAATTAATTAATACCAATGAATTTACAAACATAGACAATTATAATAAATCTGGTATATATATACTTAAATGTAACACATGCAACATTTAATATATATACGACAAACGAGTCGCACATTCCGTATATGTTATAACGAACATACTGCCGCTTTTAAACATGGACATATAAATAAACCATCTGTTGCTGAACATATTATTATTAATAAACACAGATTAAAATTAAACATACGAGACGATTTAGAAATAATAAAATACATTAATAATAATAATTTACTTAACAGCGCCGAAATATATTATATTAATAAATTCAAGGGTATTTTAATTAATAATAATCTAATTATAAATAATAACCCGCTATGTAAATTTAACATTTAATTATAATGTATCGATGTATCGAATAGATAAATTATTGGAAGTAAGACACATATATTATCGTTCATTTATCATTAACTTTATTTTATTATTGCCGTAATTATGGAACAGAGACGGCAAGGCGTGGGCGACGTGGACCACTGCCTACGGCCTAGCGGTGCAAGGAGCCTCGCGCCTCAAAGATTTATGCATTAGGTACTTATAAGACATGACCGCGACGAAAAAATTTTACTCGTCATAAAACGATAAATATAATTAGCAATTCTCCGAACTGTCAAACTTCTTTTTTTTTTAATTTAATTTTAATAAAGTACAATAGATAGATATCGGGACATGGCCAAATTTGGGTGTTGCTCTGTTAGTCGTCGATTTATGCTCGTTTTGAGCTACCAGTAAACTAATCAAACATATAGATAAAAGCAACAATAAATTTGTATTTGAAAAAAATGAATTGATTCTTTTTTCTTTCATTGTTTGATTATTATATTTCAGAAGCATCACTACGATTGACACCCCCTGATATCTAGTGGTATTTGAAACAAATTCTTTTGACGTTAATGACAGTTCAGATAATCGTCCATCTTATTTAGTCTAGCAACATTTGCTATCGTTGCACTGCTATTGTAGGGAATCCCATTCGGCCAGAGCTGGTGGGATTTCTCATTCCGTATGTTTAGTTTATTTTCACGCTTCTCAACGGCTAGAAAGCCAATCAAAGTATCGCACGTAGTTTTGCGCATCGTACGAATCTTGTTATTACGAGTATTTTGTCTTTCTGACGGTGTTTGATGTGAGAATAAATGCGGTTTATTATTTGATAACGATTGATATCTTCTTTTTCTTCATTCTAAAGGCTTAGCCTTGCCGGTGCGAAATTTAATTTCCATTACTCTCTTTCCATTGCCATCCGCTATGTAATTCTTCGTACTCTATTTCCATGTTATTTTTTCTCTGTTATCGCACTATGACCTGGGGATTGGTATCTCAATTCTTCCGCGTGTTTGTCCTTGCCTGCAGAATGCTGTGCCAACAAGGGCCCAGAAGGATTCAAGCCAACCTGCATTGCTACACGAGACCGCCTATTGCCGAACGCGCTATCAGTAAGCCCCATAGTTGCAGGGTTTACTCCCTTAGCCGGAATTAAGGCACCGGATACTCGCCTACTCGCTCTAGATTGTCATTCACCAATTTGACTGAGGCACCTACCTTACGAGCGAGTTGCTGATAGTTTGCTGTTATTAATACGGTAGAAAGCTTAACGGTATTTAATGAAAGGAATACCTTCGGCAATTAAACCCTCCTCCGTTTTCCTATCAGCGATGTATTGCGAGCTCCGGTTTAGCTTTTCTAATCAGCGCTAAGCCCGCCGAATAGGAAATTACCATCCTGCACGACGTAGACGTACGGAACTCACTTGGTTGTTGTTTTGTTTCTCCGCCGGTGGAGCTGGCACCTTATAACGGTCGAGTGACTACTGACTAGAGAAGGTAACTCTAGTTACAACAACCCGTGGCTCGCAGGACGATTGATAGCTACTTCTTAAATAAACTGGTAGTCTATTTAATCGGTCCAGTTTACTGAACTAAAATTGATAAATGGTTTTTGTTTGAAGTCTGTAGTTTTATGTCAACGCTAAATGATAAGGAATGTACGGTATGAGGTATTATTGCGAGTTAATATTATAGGAAAATTATGGCAATCTGTACATGTCTATTTAAGCATTGCTCTTGAATATTTGTGTACATTCTGTAACTAGGTCAATTCGAAAAATGCTTGTCTGATGCTCGTCATTTTATTGAGAAAACGAATTATGATCTACCAAAAGACTTTAAAAATAAAACGGTAGCCAAAAAAAAAAAAAAAGAGATGTTCGATTATGAAGGCAGCGATCAACCTGTATACAGTGTCTCCTAATAGACGGTATGAAATAGATTTCTTTTGAATACTATGGTTGAATCTATAATAAGCAATATGGATTCAGGATTTATTTCTTTTAAATGATATTTTAAAAATTTCGGTCTTCTTTGTTAAAAAGTGTATTCCTAAAAAGAGCAATTATTAAAAAAGCTATCAAAATTTACACACTGTCCTGCGAGTGGGACAGAGCAGCGACTTCTAACCTTACGAATTGTATGAAGAATTAATAACAATGCTCCCAAATTTACCCAACTTCATTAAAGATGTAAAACATCTGCTGCAATACATAACAGAAAATAGATTGAAAGAAACTTACCCAGATAAATTTACGTAGTCATTCGAATAATTTTACTAACAATACCGGTAAGTACAGCGGCCGCTAAAAGGAGCATTTCAAAATTAAAACCAATTAAAAATTATTTAAAAAGTAGACTTTCAGCTTTGGCAGTTTTATCCATTGAAACAGTTATAGCATCTCTAAGCTGAATTACGATAGTATTATTAAGGAATTCAGTAAGGCTAAAAGTAGGAACCTTCTGTTTCTTTAATTCATTTCTTTTATTATTTTTTTCAAAACGTGTAGTTTGTATTTTTAAGAATAAAAATTGGACAGTTGAAATATTTTTCTATTTTATAAAATCCGCCTTCTTACGTCACCAGCGGGCCTCGCAAAATGTACCTTGCCCACATAAAATTTAGGTCTTGCCCCGCCACTGTTATGGAGTATGTAACTCCAAAACATGTCGGCTGTTTTTTATGTTTATAAATAATTATTTTCTGTAATACGTGTGTTTATGCATATTTAATAAAATATACTTTTGTTTTTATGTTCTTATTTTCGGATAATTTTCAGTGTCACAAAGAGCCAAAGCCGTGTCCACTGGTGTGGGGGGGGGGGGGGGGGTAAACTCCCTCCTATGAGAACTGAAATAGTTATTATGAATACACAAAAATCTGAAAAAAAGTACAAATTTAGAATAAATATGGATGATTTTTTAGAATGTTCTTACCTACCGTTAAAAGAAAAAAGAAAAAAGAAAAAATATGCTCCATATTTTTAGGTACCTCATTAATATTTTATGCAAAAAATTTTTATTACGAGTATAATTAATAACATATGTAATTTTTATTAATGTTTATACGGGTAATTCATTTATGTGAATTATTAATATATAAATCAAAATGATGGAAATTATTAATAGTACGAATATTAGTGAAAAATGTATTGTTATTTATAAAATAAATATGCAAAGAAAATTTTCAACTCCCCCCCCCCCCCCTTAAAAATTCTGGGCACGGGCCTGCAAGGAGCAATAATAAAAAGTTCTAGTGTTAGAAGTTGACGAGCGGAGCAAGAAAGGTTGAGAGCCGAGTATATAATATAAAAATATAAATTTTGATGTCTTGAAAGCACTTGTAACTCCCGGGATTTTATTTCTAACGTGTTAGTAAGTAATTTAAATATTTCCCTTGATTTATTAAATGGTTCTGAATGTTTTCTCTGTGCTAGCAATATTCAAAGTAGAATTAAATTATTTTCTCTCTTTTCTTTGTTGCTTTAGAATTATTTTTTTCAATAATTAAAAATAAATAAAAAATTCCGAATATTTTTTACACCGATCAGCGATCATTTTAGCAAAAGTTCGGCTAACAAACAATTATTTCCGTGCTAATTGCCCAGTGTTAAACGTAGCTTTCACTTATAAATAAATAAACCTTTAAATGTCGTTTAATGCGTATCTGTCGTAATTACATTTCAATTCTTTTTCTGATAGACGGTGTTACTATTCTTAATGGTCTCTCTATATAGGAGTATAGAGATTCCGGAATGGTTTTATACCGGAGCGGACAAATGTGTTTCAGTAATGAGAAAAAAACAGCAAATTAAAAGCCGAAACGACTCTATGAAATCAATAAAACATGCACCTTTTAAAGGCTCGGCTGGTCCTGGAATCGAATCGAGTCTTCTCAATTATGCACGGCTGAACTCCCGTCATTTACTAACGAGATGACATTTCTTGAATTACGAACCTGACAATATGAAAATATAATTTAGTAATGACTTCCCACCACAGAGAGACATTGTAAGTAGAATAAATCGAATGAATTCTCTGTTATACATATATAATAAAATAATCTACGTGTTCGAACATAACGCATACATATGTATATTTCCCTTTAATTTCGTAGCAGTTCAGTTCTACATATATGTATGTATGTATCGCTGTGATGTTATCGCAACTATGTTTTATTTTACATTAGTTTGTCTCTCTCTATCGGTGCGTCCCGAGATAATCCGCCATATTTATATTTAAGCAGAGAAGTTGTAAGCTGCTCGTCTTATAGAAATGACTTAATTTAAGAGACGAGAAAAGTTCAACGCTGACTGAAGTTTTCGCTAAGAAGGCCCCGTTCAGTTCATATTTCGGTTGTAACGAAAACGTCAATTTCACTTGGCCGCGTTAAAAATTTCCGCTGATCGTTCTAAACCACTTCAACTAAAGCCAAACTAGATAAAATAACTTTCGAAATCCGAACGGCCGCTCAATTGCGCTATAGTTCAGTAGCATTTTATGTTGTTTAAGTGCGTGTTTATTGGTTTCGTCATAACTGACACCTATCGTTTATCTTTTATTTATTGTTATACTTCGCTTTAATGCCAAGTAGTATAATCTACATGACAACTTAGTGCCGGAGGGGGAACAGTGGTCATGGAGCAGTTCAGCATGACGCTAAAGTGACGTTTCGATGAGCGGAAAGACACTGAAGTAAGTGATTATGAATATTGAGAATATACTCGTGTTTGCCTCTATCGATTACGAACAATTATTCGAGAACTTCGTGAATTAACACGACTAATGCACTAATGCGTAAAACTTACAATGAATACGTCGGTGAAATTATCGTTTATTAATTTTTAAAGATCAGTAACGTAGACGAGTTAAATTGTTCCGATTATTATTTAAGTGAAATAGAAAACCGTCTAAAAATAAATCGAAATTGAAAATTCAAATAAAAATTAATATTTTTAAAATTAAGATGAAGGATTTTTTCGACTAGCTATTTTTCATCTGAGAATTCTTGGAAAATTTTGATACTTAATTTCCGTTTACGAACAATAACGTTAGCGTTTGGTCAAATTACTCCATATATTGTTTTCGTTGCAAGTTGTATGCTTGTGATGTGTTCCGCGAAATAGTAGAAGCCTGAAAGATACGGCTTTTGTTCGAATTGATACAAATGTAACCGTAGCAAATGTTAAACCGTAGATTCAATGAAACCGTATTTTGAATTGTTTTTAATTTTCAAATTTAAGCGGTTTAAAGGCATAAATATCAATAAAAAAATCGATACCTTCTAGACGACATCGTTCTCACGCCGGGAGTAGTATTATTAGGGTTATATCGTTCGTCTATTAAGTTTTGATATGAATTGTTACTCAAATCGTAAATTCATTTTTTTTTTTAAACAAAGTTCATGTAACAGAGCAGTCATCGAAGCATCAGGGGGTGTCTTTATGGCGAGATGGATCAAGTTTGTATAAAATTATTAAAAGTTAAAAAACAGTTACATCCGGCTTATGATAGAGACTATACCAGGTTTATATAGCACTGACTCGGTTGCCAAGACCTAATCATGTGCTATGATAGCTATAGTGATGACTCTATGCCACGCAAATACAACTGGAGCTGGCGTGTGAGTACGCGAACCGAGAATTATCACTGCCAGGAGAAAATAAAATGAAAAAAATGTCGGTTGGTCTGTCAGCGCCTATTTCAGTTGTCAACGAAGATACAGAGTCGTTTACTATCAACGTCATGCCGGAACTCATTTACGCAAAAATTACGTCCGAAATAGTTATTTAAATTTAAGATAAATTGGCAGAGATACCACTTGAACGTTCTCGATAAATAAAATAAAAAAATTAATAAGAAGCGGAAGAGTTATTTAATTAAAATGCGGTTTAATTCAACGACCCTGGCGCTCGAAACAAAATTTTCAACTGTTCGAAGAGACCATTTCGGTCTAAGCCGCTCATCGCAGCCTCCTCAAAAAAAAAAAAAAAAAAAAAAAAAAAAAAAACAGAAAAAAAGAACAGAATCATACTTCCTGGGGGAACGGCATGCGAAAAACAAGCGCAGAAAATATATGTCGAGAGGATCGCATCAAAGTATATATAAAATCCGTAATACAACATGACCTAATTCGATTCAAAAACTTGTGAAAAGTACACAACTACAATGAACGGGCCCCATAATACTGGCGGGGGTGTGCAACGTGTTCCAAAAAAGATATAGCATTGTCGAGAAAATAATGGGGAAAAAAAGCAGCGTTTTAAAGACGCAATTACAGCCGCTCTGAAGTCGACTAATATATACGTTGTAAGAGAAAAGATTGCCTTTTGATGGAATGGTTTATCGACATGCAAAAAAGGGACAGAGTCACAAGCCTAAAAAGCAAAGCAAGGACAAAAACAACGTAACAGTTAATTAAATTGCAACTTAATCTCTAGTCATTGGCTCAGCGTCACACATAAAACGAAGCAACCCTCACACTGGGATACAAAAGTGAAATACTCGAAAAGAAGACAATATATATATATATATATATATATATATATATATATATATATATATATATACCTTTGAGATAAAATATAACCGATATTGTGAGGTTCTTAACACATCAAGCCTAATGAATCTAAAGAGCGTGCTCTAGTTTCTTTTTTCCCGATCATTTCCCCATTTCGGTTTAGATATATATGCCCATAGAGAAACATCAATGTAAGCCTGAAACGAAACAATTCATGATACTCCAATATGGCAGCTAATGAACTAAGAAACTACTGCGCTATACACACACGCATGCATATCACCCTCGGCGGAAGAATGACGCAAGCATTAGTATCCTATATCCTAAATTGTACTGCTCGACTCCAAACATCGTGGCCACCTATTTGAGATTCTAGTTGTACAGTTGTATAAGCTCGATGATGTCCATAACAATGTGTCTGCATGCAATGCGAAGGAGTATGAAAAAATACCGCGATACAAATGCAGTCCTAAGAAATTACCGAATCTAGTATTCACGTGATTTTATTTACTTTATATTATTCAAGAAGAACACGGCGCAAACAAAACAGGTATATAGAGATAAACTTTGTTTTAACGTAGTTAACGATGAAATGAGAAGACAGCTTTATCGTGTTTTTATTATATTATTCGAAGAGTAGTATTTTTTTTTTTTTCATTATTAAATATTATTATTACGGCATTCTCT
Source organism: Icerya purchasi (assembly GCA_039619475.1). Taxonomy (NCBI): domain Eukaryota; kingdom Metazoa; phylum Arthropoda; class Insecta; order Hemiptera; family Monophlebidae; genus Icerya; species Icerya purchasi. The sequence goes on from CM077116.1 coordinate 418,631,478, forward strand.
CTCTCTCAAGTGCCGTACGCTACATAGCGCGTTGGCGCAACCTATTCGTACATTTAGCTGTACCGATATTATAGGTTGTGTACCAGGCAATTGTAATATGCAACGCAGGTGTATACACGCAAGACTACATTCGGCATTAATGTGTCTAAAATTATACTCAATGTTTTGTATTGAAGTTTTATTAAAGAAACATTAACGATCGTATCGTGGGGTTTCTAGCTCTGAAAGCTGACCCTTGGATAAGCTACTGACGATGCCGCGTTAAAGAGAAGACATATACTTTTTACATATTGTTTCAATACTCTTAGCGAGAAGTCGATAATGAAAAAAAAAAAAACGCATTAGCAATAGTTATTTGGAAATTGTGTTATATTATCAATTTATATTTATTTTCAGATGTAAAAAATGACCAACTTTTTTCGTCGGCAACTTTGAAATAAGAAGTCATTATGCAGAACCATCTTCCGCGGCGAACATCAAATATTTACGTTAAAGCTTCACCACCGGAACGGATTACCGTCACTGATGGAACTAATCCCATTAAAGGGAGATTTTGTTAAACCATCAATTTCGCCAATACACCATTCCGCACGCATCTATCTATATGAGGTATCGTATAATCAAATTTTACGGCAACACTTGCGTGCGCACTGGATGCATAGATAGAAGAAAAGCATAACTTTAATCAATCAAAGCGTAGATTGAAAAACATTAGTGTTCTCGCTAGAGGAACTAGTAGAAAACTTTTAAAAATTCACACATTACAAAAGTCAACCGAAAGCAGGTCGTAAAATCGTAAACGGAAAAAAACAAATTAAAGAATAAGTTTGACGACAGTCGGGCACCCCAATCGGCTACAAATACCGGTGTAAGGCTATGATAAATATTTTTCCGGCGACCTTTGCAATGCCAAAGCAGTTTTCGAAACAAGAAATATTTTCAAACTAGGGTCGTTTTAGAAAATTTAAGCTTTGGCGGATACGGAATTTAGGAACGCCAATTACGTATGTCAACTTTTTCGACTATGCTTTAGCCGAAATTATAAGGGAAATTTTATAATCTTTCGGCCGAAACAGCTTCCCTGTTGGAGGTTAAAAATGAAACACGAACTGATACAAAATTTTGATCAAAAACTAAAATTTTAATCTTCCGTAAAATTTCCGACCGTAAAAGTTGTCGACGGGTAAAGCATTTCTCACACCAGCTACCGGCACACCTTTATCTCTTTTCTTTATATTACTATACTTTCCACTATCTAAAAATATGGAAAATACCTTTACAGCAGCGTAACAGAAGAGCTCAAATTTTCTTAAAATTAAAATGCGTTACTAATAAATTAAAATAATTCTTCGTAATTATTGCGCGCGTGTGAGTTAGCTGAGTAGACAACCAGCGTGAAATTGATTTTACTAATTTTATAGTACTGAGCGAATGCGAGTGATAGCATTGAAATCATCACGTAAAAACCTCAAAAATTCAGCTCTATCGAAAGAAATTTTAATAACTTAACATAGCCAAAATATAAAAATAAAATTTAGTTAATATTCTTTGATTAATAGTAAATCGAAAGATTATGAAATCGATTTATTTTAAAATAGGAAATCGACAATGTGCAATGATTGCAAAATTTTTATCGGCTACGAAAACAACAATTTTATATAAATTTCAGACAAATTAAATTTTGAAATAAAAGTAATGGAACTATGAAATAAAATAAACTAGTGAAAGTATAGAGGCGAAGGTTCAAAAACAGTTATTTGTTTCGCTACAAAATTACGGTGTTTATCATCACTGAGAAATCTTAAAATATTTAAAGATAATAAACGTTCTAAAATTGTACCGTTTGTATTCAGTTAGATAATAACAGCGAATTTTAATTAATTGAAATTGTTACCAAAAACGGATTTTTCAATAATACCATTTAGTTAATTTCGAAGCATAAAATTCCCCTAATGTTCATTTGGTTATTTTTTTTATGTACAATTTTCATGAGAAACTAGTGCTATCAACACAAGAACAAAACTTGGAAAAAGTACAGTGAAATTTTGTAAATTAAAAAAAAAGAAAATGTAAAATAATTTCATTACCAACTTGCAACATATTCATGATAATTTTCGATTTTTTTTTATTTCTACTTTGCAAACACGCCTCGATTTTTGTTATTCTACATGCCGGCATAATAAAGTTAAAGAATATGATAATGTTAATTTGTATTCACTCAATTATATCTTTTTTATTTATTTATTTGATTTATTTATCTATCTTTTTTTTTAAATTCATTTCGCATTATTCCTTTTTGTTATTCGCGAAATTTCCTTTACTAAAATTTAAATAGCTATTTTTTCGCACAAATTCCATTTTTTATTTTCTAAGTTTTTTAATTTGTTTTTGTTCGTGTGGTGGTGCGTACGACTGTCCAAGTTAATTGCATTTCAACATTTTCATAATCCGCTACTAGTACATATTCAACTGTGTCCTTCGGGCCTCGCAATGAGACAGGAGAATCATATCAATTCACTATGTTATTCTTATCTTTTTTTTCATGCTAAAATATTTTTTTTTTTTAATCGGTAACGAAATTTATTACCACCGTAAAATAAGTGTAAAATATGATTCTTTTAAAACGTAACAGAAAAACGTTACATATTACACACTGTTTTTTCTAACCTTCTTTTTCACTTTACTTCCAACAAAAGAATGATAATGCATTTGTATATGTGTATACATATGTATATTAATTTTTTTAACCTCAGTTCCAGAAAAAAGTTGACAAAAAGGTTAAGAGAAATGTAGTAGACCTTCCATCTGATTCAATTACGTGATTTTAAAATTTTAGAACTTGAGCTTATTAAGAAATGGGAACCAATAACGGTAGAAAGAGAAAATAGAGGAGATACACAAATAAGATAACTTCGATTTATCGCGCACTGTTTCAGCGAAATAGACTTTAATATTTATTACAATTTTCGCAAATGCTCTATCATAGAGACTTGGCTCTTTGAGCATTTTGATCGATGAAACGTTAAGAAGAGATATGAAAATATAAATCCCATAGCCTCAGCAGCCTTGCGAAGTTAAGGTTCACAATCTACTAGGCCTAACGTCATTAAGAGGCGTAGGGGACCGGTTACGAGCTAAAAACTGAAAGGCTGAAATTTTGATTATCAATATAACGCGGATAAATAGCTCTTTTTTTTTTTTGTTTAAATGTCTACTCGGCATATCCTTATAAGAACAGCCAATTAAAATGCAGCGCATTAGAAAATTGAAAACTGCCAGAGAAATATAATATTGAATAGTTTTTAATCGAATTAATTAAAATTAAGTATAATTTCGAAAAATTCATATTAGCAGTAACCCCTTGTGGTTATAAAATCAATATTGATATAAATTTCGAGAATACGTTATTACAACATATTAAAATATTTTATAATTCCATGCAGCCCACATTACACTAATTTTTAATATACAAATCGAAGAAATATCGAAATTGCAATCAACAACAGAAGAAATTCAGGAATTGTAAAATAAAAATTTTAAATTGTAAATAGAATATCACTGATGAAATATGAAATAGGAAGAATGAAATGGAAACGTAATTAACTGATTACTATTGCCGCGGCCTAATTATAGTAAATAAAAGGAACAAAGACGCAATCGATTTATTGAATAAAATAAAATTATATTGCAAAGTGGCGAAAGACCGAATTTTAGTTTACACCGTATTTTCGTTGTTACCGTAAATTATGCCGTTTTGTTTCAGGATTTGTTTACAGAATAATGCATTATTAAAAATAATTCTTAAGCAAATAGTAGCTACAATTAAATAGGTTCTTTTTATTTTAAACTTCAATTTATATTGACAGAAATTAATCTGATTAATTGCTACCAAAAAAGTAAATGAATAAATAAATAAGTAAATAAATAAATAAATAAGTAAATAAATAAATAAATAAGTAAATAAATAAATAAATAAGTAAATAAATAAATAAATAAAAGTTTACAATAGATTAACACTTTTTTCAGTTAAAACGTGTAATGGCAATAAAAATAAAATGCTAATTGATTTACGTAATTTCATTAATACCGGTATTTCCACTGAATTTAAAATACGCAGGAAATTAGCATTATAGTATTTGTTCAAATAATTTAGTTTCGTTTAAAATATTTTCTCCTTTTTCGACTTATTTATTTAAGCTCGTCACTTGTGCAGTGTAAGCCATGTTAATTTTCTTGTACTTTCAATGTTCTATAACGAAATTCGAATCCGCTCAATAAAACACTGCTATCTAACCGACTTTGCCACGGCACAGAACTAACGGCAGAAATGGAAGCGTTTTATGGTCCAATGTTCGAAAATTAAAATAAAATCAAAAAAAATCGCCTTTTTATATTTCACGACAAGTTTAATGAAACACGGCAGACCATAGGGGAGGTGTTTCTTCCAAATTAGTAACATTTCCTCACCGATCAGCAAACTTTTTAATTCCACTGTACAGCGAACAAGTTAACACATGAAACATTTGAATAACGTTTAACATTACGGCTAGATAATGGTTACATAATGTTGATCGGCATGAATGTGAAATATTCGCTAGAAATAAGAAACATGAAAATTCTCAAATGCAAGTAGTTAATTTCAGAGCATAGAAATAAGAAAAGAGAGGTTCTTTCGTAAAAAGTAGACACTTTATTTAATTACACCTTAAACTACGCTAAAAAGAAAACGTCTAAAATTATTTCGTTAATATACCTAACTGTTGTACAGCCCAAACTTTGCTTACTTTGCTATTCCTAAGAAACATTGTGTAAAATTTCGTTATCCGGCGGCCTCGATTCTTTTTCGCTTGTTTGCTAACTACCGTTTTTATTTACGTATTATGTTGAAAATGAGTCAGATTTAGTCGCGTCTCCGCTGAACAAACCTGATATATGAGGATGTATTAATTTCTAAAGCCAGAAGAGTTCTATATAGGGAGGGGCTATTCGGTTGATTTATAGCTCTGTCTATCCGATTAACTTTTAGCATTTTAAATGCTCTGATCGTACAATAGTGGGCCAACAATTACGCTAGCTGATCATTTCTGCGACTAGTTTACTTACATTTTCGAACCGCTGTTACGCTAGTTTAATAAAGTAATATAGAACTTCAAGGGCGTCGCCAGCCGATGAGCCAGGGGCATTAAAAGAGGATATGAGTTATAGGAAAAATAAAATTTGTAATTTTTAAAGGCTTAATATTGTATTAAACAAGAATAAAATCCTAATCTTGTACATAAAAATGAGTTGCCTTATGTGAGTCTCGCTTCTCCTCCAAAACGGCTGAACATTTTGAAAAATCCATCGAAAAAGTCGGAACAATAAAAAAAATGGCAAAAATGGCGTCACGATGTGACGTTCAGTTTGACAGTTCTGCTGTTACATGATTTCACAACAACAACAAATTCCGCATTGAATATTGACATTTTTTTGCAAATTAAAAGCGATAGTTCAGTGTGTTATCGGTGCTGATCATACCTTTAGTGCATTCAAAACCTTAAAATTTATCAATTAAAATATAAATAAAATGATTACTATGATAAATAATAAACTCTAAATAACATTTTATTAATTTCCGGCGTAAGTATGATAAATGCGTTGCGTTCCGTTACTTCTCATTTTACGTTACTGAAATCATCAAAGCTCCATGACATGATCTAACTAGCGTAATTACTGTACTCATTGCGGAGAGTTGTAAAAAAAATGGTAGCGTTTTTTATTCGTTTTTTACAGAGAAATAAAATATCCTGCGACGGAATTTTTAATATTTGCACTACCGGGGGAATGTTATTCACACAACCAAATTCGAAATCCTTACGCAACTATGGTAATGTGGCGGTGCGCTGCAATTGATGAAAACAGATCCGGTACTAATGGACATAATTAGAAAACGGAAAAAAAATTTCTTTGCACATTTTATGTGAGGACCAAAATTTCACCTTCTGCAAACAATAATGATGTAAACGGTAGAATGGAAAAGGGGACGAGGAAGAAGGATTTTTCGGCTCCAAAATATTAAAACATGAACTGGAGTTACAAAAGTAGGAGAATTACTGCAGGTCGCAAGAAATCGAGACAAACTTCGTCAAACGGTAGAGTCCATGAAAAGTTTGTTAAGCTACATCCGAATCGGGTTGCATGAAGAAAAAGGCGGAATGTACCTTTCCTTATACCGCCATCGTAAACAAACCGTTTTCTCTTATTTTATGAGCCAGTTACATTTTTCGATTTTTAATGCCTTCGAATAGTTTCCGTTGTTCCCCTATTCTTGCTATCACTGGCGCATTTAGTACATGTTCGGTCTACGATATTTAGAGTAGTCTCTGGATAACACCAGAGCTACTCTTCTTTCGTAATCTGCACTCGTGGCCCACGTTTGTTCTTTTTTTGCCGTCCGTTCGTTACTCGCGTATTATCTATTTGTATTCGTGGTTTAATGTGTATTCGGTATTTTCGCAACGTTTGGTTATGTTCTCATGAAATATTCAAAAGAGAAAAAAAAGGCGAATCGCATAATTTAATTTCCGAGCGCGGCATGATTTTGTGAGCCGAGCAACTGGTCGGTGCAAGGGGAACTTACAATTAAATAACATGAGGAATAGCAGACAAGCCAACGTTCAGGTAGGGCAACGTCTGCCGGGTCTGCTAGTTAAAACATAATTTTCGTGGGTTTCTGAAAAATTGTTCTACTACTTTATTATAAAAGTCTTCCAAATTGTCACTCATCATGGCCAGTTGATTAAAAAGTTTCAAAACTCCAGGGGGCAACGGCCCTCCCCTGTCACTCCCTAGAGCTTTCTTATTCGTTCTTATTAACGTCGTGAGTAACGGTTGTCGATACCATCATCCGAGGAGCATAATAGCTAAACCAACTGTCAATACAGTCGGTAGGATATAGCAGCGATGTATTTCAGCATGTTAAAGTCCATCTCTTCACGCTCGAAGAACTTACGTAAGCTAATAAATATTTTCTATTATTTCCCCTTTCACCTTACTACTTCACTTTTTGCCTTCGTCACTGAACGTATTCTTCGTAATATTTACCATTTATCTGTATATATTATTATTATGATGCTACAAACGAGGAGGTACCAATCTAAAAGCGAAAGGTCGTCTCCTGATTCGATAGAATTTCTCGCAAAGCTGATATTTCGCTAATTCTCTGGTGACTTGGAACAGCTAAGCAGTTTTATCGCACAGACATTAATAATGTCTTTGGCCCAGCCCAAGCGAGTCAGAAAATACCCCTTTGTACTTTGTAATAAGCAAGATTAGTGGAAACACTAAAGCGTATCTACTCGTTACGAATGCAATTCTTGGGACGAGTTAAAAATTAAGCTAAAAGTAGCTCTATTCTCAGCTTCTCGAGGAGCTGTTCGCTATGAGGTAATCTCCAATCAAACGCATCGCACAGTTCTGTACTAGGATAGATGACATAATGGTTCGTATCCGTTATAATCTTAAAACGGAGACTAATGATAAACTTATTGAGGGACCAAATAAAAATGATTCGTGACAATAAATGCGGTCGGGGAAGCTAAAGGCGACTGAAAAAAAGAAACTGGCCCCCCGACTCTCATTAGTACCGTTGGGCTTTGTATATTGTGAACGTTAACTTCACACAATCCATGATACCTTATCAAGGATATATGGGACTTATTTTACTTACTATCACACAGGGATATCACGAATGCTAACAGATATAAAGGATAGTCCACTTTAAATTAATACTTTTCGAGCAGTCTAGGAGAAGATAAAATCCAGCAATTGCAAAAAGAAAATAATCAATTTACTTCCCAAAAGGGGATCCCGCGTTACAAGAATAATTATTATCATAACACAGGACAAACCTCCTGATACCGGTTACTACAGGTACTGCAGAAAGATAGGTCATTGATAGTTGCCAGAGCTTAGAAAAGAAGTCTTTAAACTCCGAGTCCCACTCCGTTGCAGTTGCTGAACCGAGGAGGATATAAATTTTCATAGAGGCATCTCAAAAAATAATATAACGCAAAATAATATAAACAATAATGCTATGTACATTACTTTTCATTCTATGGACAAACAAAGAGTATTAACTTTCAATACTACATTAAGCATTTCTATTGTAAAAAGAAGCAGTCTGTTTATTACGAAAATATCAAAGTTAAACTTACCGGGATTCATTTGTAGAAACAATCGAATCTGCATTTTTGACTCCTGATAAAATTTTTATTGTAAAATTTCATATAATCGATAATACTACCGACGTTCCTTGCGAAATATTATTCGGTATCGATTTCTTAAAAAAAAACATACAGTCAGAATAAGTTTTTTCGATCTGTCCGGCTATGTGTGTTAAGTAATGAAATGTATCGTTTATCCTAAAAGAAAAAATTCTATAAGAATAATTGCAACATTTAGCAGTTTGAAGGAGTAATGGATGAGGAAGGTGTGCTCTTAGCCAAATCCACTGTAGTTTAAATTCATCCATTAGGTTACAAGTAGTAGCAAATCTTAACGTAATGTTAAAGCCGACAGTATTACCATAGTACAAGTAACATGAAAAGACTACATTTTAAGCGTAAAGCTAATTGTAACATAAGTGATCATTTTGAACACGAATAAATACGGGTGATTCTCTACTGGTCTTTTAGAAAAATTTCGGGAATTTAAGAAAAAATTTAATCGATAAATAAATGGTCTGTTAGAGTAAGACATTGCACGGCTGTCTTACAACCCTTGGCCTTCTCCTCTCTTTGGTGATTCTGAAGAAGCCAAATAGGTATTGGAAGAGGCGATGGAAAATCGTCATAGATTATGAGAAGTATCAGTTGGGGAAGTATTTCTGCTTCCCAACATCGATGAAATTTTAAATGTCAATTGGGTTGATCAAAATATTTTTCTACTTTGGATTTATCTTCTATATTTCACCAGATTAAAGTAAAGAATTTCGATATATAAAAAAAAAAAAAAAAACTGCTCTTAGTACAAGTTTAGGACATTTTGTATGCCTTCCGGATTAAAAACGCCCTAACCATCTTGCAAAAGTTGATGATGAACTCCGTTCTCCGTAACGTGTGTACTATTTATGTTTTCATCAAGCGTTTACTTTTGTCGTTTGCTACGTTATTTTAAAGAAGTTAATGATAATGTAAAATAGCTACCATTTATTAAGGAATACGGGATGTTGCGAATTTAAATAATAATTCAACGTATTCGAAAGTCTAGTGGATCAGAAGATTATCGACCGACCACTTCCTCCGTAGGGTGGTCCGTTCCTTTTTTTTTCCAACTGAAATAATTTTTTTTTCGAATTTATCGCAATTCATCGGGAATTGTTTATTCTTCAAACTTTCTGCGGCGTCATATCACGCGTCTTATTCGCTCGCTCGAATTATTGCTTCGAATTTTGCATTATACACATAAAAGTCTAAACGGATATAATAATGAAATTTTAAGTGCTCTTCGATTTCAACTTGCAAAATATACAACCCTCGCAGTCCAAGAAGAATCATAATTGTTTGCACTGCACCTTTCCAATCAGTGAGTAAGCGAATGATTTATGTTCAGATCACGGAGAGAATCTGACACTTGAAGTTTAGACTAAAAATTAATAAGTAATTTTCCAAGCTCGATTCTTCCATTATCATCAAGACCGAGCCGGGCAATTTTTTTTCAATTTTATTCGAAGAAATCCTCCGCAACCAACATACACGAAGTACGGATAGAGAGAAAAATAAGAAGATTTACAGGAGGGTCATTTCTGGTACACGTTAGAGAGAAATTACCTTTTTCCCAGAATCTGTCATTTTTCCATGAGGCCGCATTTTTTCCCTACTTTTGCCGCTGGTTTACCGTTGCCCGCATAAATCTAGAGCAGCAATGTTATTTTCGTTCTATTGTTTAAATTTTACACGCTCGCTAGTGAGCCCGAAGCTGGGAATAAATATTAAAGAGGTGTGCACTAGCGGAGCGATTGTTGTAACGCGGTTACAAAAGCAAGAGTCGAGAACGTGGAACTATAGGAAACGCAACGAACAAAGCATTTCTTACAGTCGGGTTAATATTTCACTGATGAATGAATAATGAGATCGCGTTGCTTAAACTAGAAGATTTCCGGCTACCTGCCATGTGTAACAACAAGCCGCTCTAGTGGACCCATCTAGCTCTGTAAACTGCGTCTCGGGATTCGGTTTTCACTTTCAGAACTAAGAACCGCTGAAATGCTAATATACCGATGAATGCTTGCATCTAAAAACGTTTAAAAGCTTCGCGAAGAAAAAAATTAAAAAATTTATGAACGGTTACCGTGATTAAACTCTCTACATCGAAGTTTTTAAGAAATATATCGAACTTATTAAGTGTAGGCGTTTTGTTGTCTAAGGGGCTGGTCTGTGGTGTTATGGCTAAAGTATTAAAAAATGAATTGGAAAAATTCGCGACAAGTCCTGAAAAGTCATCAACCAACTTTGGATTTTAATAAAGCAACATTTTCTCGCGCGCGCTAGTGCGCACAAGTTGTAATTTCTAAATAGATGCCTACGACCAATTTTACCGCGTTTTTGTTTGCGATTCGATGATGTAATTCGCCGTCTCACGAAACGAGACGATCGCCGTCACATCTAGCACTCCTTCCTCGTTCAGAAAAACGGATAGAATCCGTGACGTTGTTTATGAATATAATTTTACGAAAGTAAGCGTTTTCCAATAATAAGCGGTATAGAGTTCTTGGTTAGGTTGCTTCTTTTTAGTGAATTTCTAAATGCGACAGCGATGTTAAATGCTGATCGTAACATACGAGTGTACACGAATAACCGCCGTAGTCTCATTGCTAACTCGTGATTATGTCTAATTTGTTTCAAAAACTTTAATTTTCAACTTAATTCCAACTCACAAACTACTTCCTCCGCTAACGTCATCTCATCGCAAGCTGCGTTTTCCTTCAATTCTCTACAGCGACCAGTTTATTCAGTTTCCAAACTCACTTCGTCTGCACACCGGCGTCTTCCTTAAGAGTTTAAATCTTCCATATCGAAAGTTCGCTCCAAGAAAAGTAAAAACTCAAGCTCTTACGCAACGGAAAGTTAGTAATACTTTAACAACTTCCATTTAATGCGTAAGTATTAGTTTTTCAAATCGACTATACTTAAAATACACCTTTCGTAGTTTAATTTCGGATCGGTTTGCCAATACGAACAATTTAGTCTCTTTTTAATGAGTAATTACGTTATCGCAACCTAATAGGCTAATTACCGTTTTCGTCAATAATAACTTTACAGAATGCGAAAAAATAAAGTAACGTTACCATAATAACATAATATTACAAAAAAAGAAGAAGAAGAAGAAGAAGAAGAAGAAGAAGAAGAAGAAGAAGGAAAACCATGATTATGGGACTGTGTTCCCGAAACATGTCGGAGTTTCAGTTTTAAATTTTTTAATTTTTAAATCCATATATTTGCCGAATAAAAAGTTATTTGTTCCATTTACTTTAACATTGAATTTTGGGGGAACAAAAAAAAAAAAAAAAAAAAAGAATCCAAATGATCGATATAAAATCAAATGACAAGAAAATGGGGCCGTCCGATTAATTGAACAATGTTAAAACTGCAAAATAAAATATAACACAATATACATATATACTCGCGCGACAAAAGTCTGTGTCATTATTATTCGCATGGACTATACAGTCCGGATAATTTTCCGCGTCATTATATACTTCATTTGTTACGAATGATAAGTAGAATGGAGTTCATTTTTAATAATTAAACACTCCTCCGAACTGAAACACAGAACCGCTTTTCTTTTTTCTTTCGGTTTTCCTAGGTCAAGATTTTCACCATCGTGTCGCAAATTTATATATTAACAGAAAAAAGCGCGCCACTCTATCTATAAAAAAATTCTAATATTTTGTACCGCATAATATACCGGATATATATTTTTTCAACTGATGATTAATATTGATATGTGACGTTTCTCTGGACTCTGTTAAAATGACAATGACACCGACGAATGTTACTATGAAGTCAACAATTAGGCACCAGCGCGAAATTCCACTCTTGTGCAATGCTTCAAGACGAACGATCGAATCTCACCATTCGCACGAGAATTTCCATTAAAATTAACAAGGTTCATCACGTGCTTTCTCTAGCACGGCTCGCTTTATCGTCTTCTATATGATATTAATAATGAATGTAAAAACGGAACGAATGTGTGAACGGGAAATGGAATTAACGAATTTACGGGATTCGTATGCGACACTACCAGAGCGATAGACGGAGAAAAATACGCGCACTAAATCTAATAATAATAGACCAACAGCAAAAAGTAACGCCGGAAAAATCAAACGTTACACCGGCGTAAAGAAAAGCATGCGAATCTCTCGATAATACATCTACGAAACGAGATATCACGAGAAATGAGAGAAAGCGAGAAGAAAGCTGCCGTTCAGCAACTGGAATATTAGATAACGACCAAAGCCGTTACCGAGGAATTTGTTTGTGAAGTCACTGTCGCCGATGTCAAATTTGGTAAGTGCTTCTGCGAAAATCGCTTTGACGCTTCCTGTTCTCAGTGCGATCGATTACGCTTTGGACGTGATTTAAAACACGTACTGCCAAAAGTTAACCATCTGAAAGAATTTTTACTTCTCTATCCCAACCTACTTGTGTACGATAAAGTTAACCTATACGTGTGTGTGTGTGTGTATCAATGAGTATTTTTTCGCGCAACAAAAAAAATACGCTAGCAATTTCACACTACGCCAAAGTACAAGTAACGTTGATACACCCCTATACGACATAGCAACGCTACTATATACTTGTCTAGTAGATGATTTTCTCTTTTTTTTTTTAAATAACATTTATTTGCTCAATAATCCTAGGACGTACGTACACAGATTGAGAAAGAACTTCTTTTTTTTTTTCCATTTTGCAATTTACGATAGTTGTTATAACAGAGTCCATCTGAGCGTGCCCCCCCCAGACTGCTGGAAATATCGTTTCCTATCACATCCTTCGTTTTTCATTGTTATTCTGAAGATAGGCGCAATGCTTATCTGTTTGGAACGTTAGCACGTAATATGTTCGATGTGGGTTTTACCGAAGATAATAGCACGATAGCATCGACGAACCCCGAAAGTTAAAAATTATATTTATGCTGCAAAGAAGCTGTGTATTATTTATTTATTTTTATTTTATTTTACAACTTGCCAGTGCAACAGCTTACGCCAATTACTGCACAGCACAATATGATAAAAAACAAAATAAAAGAAATACGATTAACAATACATAGCTAAACGTAATATAATATATATATACTCATATGCACGTACGAAAAAAGATTAATATAAAGTATGTAGTAGTTATACGCACACATGTTGTATATATATAGATAGGTGACATGAAAAATACAAATCAGTACCAAAATATATCCACACACTGCCACATGCTCACGCACGAACACGCACACACACACACACACAAACACAAACAAGCACACAGATGAAATCCAATCACCCACACATATATAGATATTCTCAACGAAAGCAGATAGGACAACTCAGCCTTACTAAACTCTTGACAATTTTTAAAAACTCTCTCGTACGACTATCAAAGATGTCTAGTTCATAATGTTCCTAGTTTGTTGTTTAGTATAAATAGGGAGCGTAGAGGGGAACATGCATACTGCTGAGTCCTTGCAAACTGTACTGCCAGTATATGAGTTGGTCGGACACCTGAAATGGGTACTACTTTAATCAATATTTTCTCTGGGAGATTGGGAGAATTTATTTTACCATGCAACAGATTATGTAAAAAGCGAAGCACTATCTCATTCCTCCTTCCCTCCAGTTTGTTTTAATTGTGTCTAAGTGTTTTCCCCTATTCGAAATACTCACCACTGAATTTACCAAATCTATACAGTGAGTATTTCATAAACTTTACCCGCACTCTTTCGATTCCATCTACTAAATCAGCAAATGTAGGATTCGAATTCAACGAGCCAAATTCTAAGTTGTGAACGAACCAAAGCGGAGTATAAGAATAAAAATATGTTTCAATGAATTAATGAACTTTAACTAAGGTCACAATGGTCGGCACTCAGATTTCTGGGAAATGAGATTATATCTAAATTATTTCTACTATTCCGTTATAAATTACTACTAAATGCTTTTATCGAATTAACGTCGATAAGTATGTCAAGAGGTTATTACGTTAACACCTGCGATACAATTTAGATCTAAATTTTTACGAAATAAATCCGAAAAGAAAGACTGCGAACTTTACAAACACACTTAATAAATACATTAATTAACTGATCACATAACAGAACAATTGACACGGAGCTGCCAAAAAAACACAAATTTAAAATATATAGACGTAGAAAACGATTTCATACACATATACAAATTAACAAAGCGGAACCGAATTTTAATTCGACAACTTCCGTGGTTTATTCGACCGCACTTACATTTCTTCCTTTTCTTTCTTTTATTCTTTTTCTTCTCCTTTTCTTTTTCATTATTATTATTATTATTTTTTATCGAAGCATTATAATTCTTTATATTTGAGTTGTAAATAATATTTGTCCATTTTCCGTTATTACTTTATTAAAAATATTATAAAAAACGTGTACTACAGAAATTATATTCTAAAAAATATTAAAAATCATGATTATGGAGTACGTCACTCCGAAACATGTCGACTATTTTTAATATTTTTAAAATATAATTTCTGTAGTACACGTTTTTGTAATATTTTTAATAAGGTTGTAATTCTCTATAGTAACCGCAGTTACGTGAAGATGGACGTGCTTGTCTGAAATGTTAACATGTTATACATAAGTCTGACGTGGGTTTTACCGAAATTACGAACACTGTTGTAATAACGATTATTATTACCATGCTTGTTCATTTCTAATATCCTTGTTTTACGAATGTTTTCTTCTGCTTCGTTATGGCTAAAATGCCATACCGTGCAAAAAATACTATTGAAGAAATAATGTCTGTATTATTTAAATGTAAAAAATTCATGAATGTCCTTTATACGATAAAATCTTTTTGACGATCATCGCTATCGCATTATCCGTACCGTTTTCATCGTCAGAAAACTTTAGTGTAGAAAAATATACTGGAAAAAAAATGAAAGCTACTGAAAATCATGAGCTAATTGTTTATCTATTTCCCTCAGCAATAATCGTGACACTGGATTACATCGGCAGTGCATGCAAGTATCGCAATATTCGGTAATAAAAAATTAGCACCATCAAATCTAACAACACGAGTAATAAGTAGAAAGACATTATAAATTGTACATTAATTAATCCTTCTAGCCTCGCTTTAGAAACATTCCCCCGAACTCCGTATAGTTCTCCCATAAGAATTATGGAATAATAGGCTACAATTGACGGCATCATTATTAAAGAAAATAATGATAATAATATTTTATGGTTTGCTTAGCAATTTTTATTTTAAGATTAGAAATTGGGAGCTATTAATGTTGTATTTGAATCTAAGATCCTCAAATCTGGAACAATGAAAGAGATGTTCAATGTTACCTTCAACACTAAAGATGCACACGGTGCACCCAGGGCCATCAGAAATACGGAACCTATGTAGGAGTCAAACTTTCCGTGCCGTGAGAGCACCGGCGCACTGTAAAAATTGATGGTAAAGTTATTTAATTTTGATCTGTCAAAAACTTTTGTGGAGAACATGTATCGAGAAAAGAGAAAAAGATAGAAAAGAACAAGATAAGGAAAAAGGCAAAACAATAAAGCATGCTGCACTGAGATAAATTATTGCGCGGTGGTTGTGGTAGGCTATCAACTAAAGGCAGCAAGTAACACATACGGGCTGTAAGAAGGAAGGTACAAAAACAGGAAATAAGACAATGAAAAAGAAAAAAGGTGTAAATAGCGAAAAATTCCATAAAATTGACTCCCGCCGCTTAAAAAATTCATTGCGTCTGGGTCCCCCTATGCTATCGACTAAACTAGTTAAAGGAGGCAAGCAACACCGAAGGAGCGCCATATAAAATTGCAAAAGCGACAGCATTATAGGAAAGTAAAAACTGAGGAGAAAATCCGTGGCGTTGGTATTACGGAAATGGAACGAAATAGTACGTGAAAGAAAAAGGTGCAGCAGGATGTTAAGAAAATGAAACGTAGCAAAAAACTTTTTTAATGATCGGAACATTGATAAAAGAATTCCAGGACGAAGTTATTTGTTGGAAAAGGAAAAATTACAGAGGTTAAGAAAGAAAATGAAGGAATTATTCGGTTCGATTTTTAAAGACGAAATAAGAAATATATAGCGTTAAGACCTGGAGTGGAACCGCAGGAATTTAAAAGATCATGCTTTAATAATAATGAAGGCAGAAGTCAGGAAGTGAGGAGGAGAATTTTAATAGAATACAGTACAATTCATCAGTAGAATGGAAGGACGTTCAGAGAATGATTGAAAGCTCGAGTCACTTTTCAAATATGTAAAAATGCCTAGTTCCAGAAACGAAAGAACAGAAATTCCAGAACACCTTCGAGGATACCTGCCTCTAGAATTAGCCTGTTTACAAATCGGAAAATTATTGGTCAAAATTAATCTTTCTTCTTTCTGTTCTATCCTTTTTTTTAAGTCGAGTTTAATGGTATTCTCGTCAATTACTTTCATTTTCTCTAGTCGCCTTTTCGGCCAATTATTTATAGTCATTTTTAACTCCGTAAATGTTCTCCTATTTGCTGGTTCACTTTTGTTTCACTATCATTCTTTCCGAATGCTCTCTCATTAATATTCTTTCTTCCCCGTCCATGTTTCAGTCGTAGTATTATAAAACAGCTAATTCGTAGTACCTTCTCCGGTACTTATTTTAAAAAATTCCATGCGTAAAACACTCCACTTTAGATTTTGATCGAATATTTTTACGCCTCATCCTTCTCCTGCAACGTTCTATTTATCTATTCAGCTTACTCTTTCTTCTACGTATTTCTTGTTTCTCACTTTGACTTTTTCCCTCACTTTATTGTTCCGAAAACATTTTTACCATAATAATCCGTAACGTTCTTATCATTTTTGTCTGAAATGAAGACTTTCTTGTTCTCCGTAACCGAATGATGTTTAAAACGGCCACGTTTAATATTGTCTAAATACTTTTTCTACTTTCCGCTGAATCGTCTTTTCTATAATCCTATTTGTTAAAATATAGGCTTACTGAATTTTACTTCCTTCCTTATAATTTGTTTATTTCTCTCCCTTCGTCCATCACTCCGGCTATATCAGTTTCTTCATATTGTCGATATCTGATCGAATCAGAATGTAACTGCTTCTTCTTCGTCCTCTTTTATCGCTGAGTAAAATTTTTTGACTGATCACCTCGAGAAAAAACAACACATTTCCACTATTAGCATACGCACACCTATTTTGTGAGGGACTCGTAATCATTCAATCTGTCATCATTAGTACAAGGATAAAAATGTTTTCGAACGAAGACATTGTTTAATTAAAGTGAAAAACGTGTGGACCGAAAAATAATAATCCGGAAATCGACGTTTTAGAATGTTTTAAAATAAAACTCCATTTACATTTCTTCCGCTGGTATTAAACGCGAATTGAAAAACGATTAATGAAGATTAAATTCACTTTCCGGAAAGTTTTTAAAAGGCGATTTAAGCTCCTATTCGCAATCTCTTCATGCCATTTTTCCGCATCGAAGAATTCACTGTCGTCAAGTCAGAAAATTTCCCGTTTACTTAACGCCAGTCGACGAAACTGAATTTTAAGTCCCTATTTTCAAAGGCTTTTATCTCATCGAACATATTCCAAGTATAAATCGATTTCAAAGCAGAGCGAACGCTGAGCATCCATATTTTCCGCGTAAATAAAAATTCGTACGACTGCTGCAAGTTTGTACGCACATTCCGGCTTCATATTTCAAACTAGACCGCAGTATTGCAAACAGTGCCTATTCCTACATGGATATATATATATGTATATATATTTTTTTTTTCTTTCTTTCTTTTTTTGATTCTATCTGTTCCCGTAAACAAACGATTGGGAATAAGAATAAGAAATATCAAAGGAACAATAAAAATTATTAATAGCGGATATTGTACGACGTCTTTTGGGAGTCCAAATAATAAATGGGGAGTGAGCATTAATCAATATGATTCCAAGAACAAAGTTGAGATCCGCATTGCACGAAGGTCCGTCGGAACTGAACAATTCCATTTTCTAACCAGGACTGCTTTTGTTTTTCCAAATATTTCTGGTGATCAGTTTGATTAGGTAGACTTAAGGTCTGAAATAAGATATAAATCTCGAAATCAACAGTTCAAATTTAGTACGTGGCGAGTAAATAAGGATTAAAATAAACAATAAAAAAATGAAATCAGGTTGCAAATCGCCGTTATTAACCGGAAAAAAATGCCTACAAAAAGGATAATTATGAATTCGAGTGGTCGACAATGACTCATGAAGCGATCGCCTACTAGTAAAATATACGCTTTTAATATAGCTCTTTTCTTTTTTGTTTTATATATATATATATAAAAAAATCATCAAAGTAAACCGGTTTCCGTGAAAAATGCGCTCGTATTTCTTTTCCGTTCTTTCGATTTGCAACTGCTCCCACTCATAATGAACTAAAACCAATTACAACGGATTGAGAATAGCGAGAAGAAGACGTAGCTGGTCGCCTTGATTCATTTCCCAACTATTTCCCTTCTTCAGATATCCTTTCCTTATGCACCTCCAATCATGCCAGACTTTGGCGCGATATTTATCCCTCCCTATTTTCTAATCGTCATTCGCATTACCGTTTTATTCAGCCGATTCCTCGTTCCCTATCTTGGTTCCATTCTATTCCTTTCGGTCGTCGCTCTTCTATTGTCTCCCTAATTCGTCTCCAAATCATTGTCTACTCCCCTCCTCTCGCTTCCGATTTGCTCTGTCGCTTTCTCTTTATTGTTTTCTCCACGATTGTGATCCTCCTCGTATATGTGACGCTAAGTTGCGCTCCTGCTTACGTGATTCCAACTGCGCGACTACCTATCCTCTAATTCTCCTCAGAATTAGAAGATAGCTCATACTCGAAATTTCGAGTGAGGTAGATGTAACGCTGATCATACTTTCTTCGAGTGTCCTGCTCTTCGTGCTCTTAACATTAGGTCTGGGAACTCCTTATAACGCTTCTTTTATCCTCTCCTTTCCTTCATCTTCTGTGGTGCCTGCACTGTTGTCCTTTATTGCGTCCATTTCGGACCGTCTAGCTATTTAGTTTTTTAGCTTGGCTTTTCCTGTTGTTAGGTTAATGCCGCTGGCGCGCCCACAAAAAGAAAAAAAAAAAAAAAAAAAAAGAGAAGGAGACGCGAACAAAAAAATTAACAACTACGGGAACAATTTTATCGCACTATCGGTTAGTGATAAAAAATTAATAATACTGTTCTAATAACTTTTGCACAGAAACATAAACTTGTATCGTGGTCAAATTTGTTTATACTAAAAAATAGTATGAAAATCTTTTCTGTCCCCTTAAAATTTAGATGATTTAAAAAGAAGATATTTTTGCACATTTCCACAAGATAAAATTGTAATTTGATAAACCTGTTTATATCAAAAGTATCGCAGCTTATGTATTTCATCAAAAACAGTTTTTATTTTCAAAAAGGCTTTTTCAAATTTATCGAATAAATTAAGGAAAAGACGTGAAAGAAATGTGAGAGGAGCAGTGTAAAGGAAAGCGTGAGGGGGAAATCAGAAAAAGGGGAAAAAATAAAAGGAAACAACCAAACTTATTAGTGTTAAAAATTCGAAGGAAGCGAACTGATTTTTCTAACCTTTTCATATACATTTTAAGGATGTCTAATGGTGACAACTGCACTTAAGTTCGTGACAATTTTACGAATAAATTTAAATAAAATAATTAAAATCCGTTCGTCAAAACACAACAGAATATATATATATATACAATATGCGAAACAATATCGACAGAAACTAAAGCAAAAGCCACCCTCCTATGTTCGAACCAGTCGAAACTAAGGAATAAATGTTTGATTATTGATTCGATTTTGACGGGAGATATAATTTTAATATTTTCGCTTTGGTTTGAGTTGCACAGTAAACATTCTGTTCCAGGGAGACGTTGAAATTCATCAGCTAAGTAGTCGATCAAATTCTTCTGCCTTTTCTTGATCACATCGAGCCCGATTTTCGTTCGGGCTTCTTATCGGATGTGATATTGGTCTTTTTAATTTTTTCGCTATTTTCCAGAGAGAGTAATTACTTTGTTGTAGGGCTGACAAATTTATCAAATAATCTTTAAATGTTTTTTTTTTTTTTAAATCCTGTAATAAGGTTTGATTATTTAGCCTAATGGGTTACGATGCGTTTGCTACATTTTCGTTAGTTTCCGTTTTAGAGCTACTTCTTTCTTACTTTCTGCAGGATAGAATATAACCGGTTGATGTATTTGGCGTAGCTGTGCAAGCTGCTTTTTGTACCGTTTTTTGTGAAATATTCCACTGTTGGTTTAATATGGTCGGTGGTTTTGAGTGAAATTTTTAAATTTATTCTATTCATCACTTTAGTCTTCCTGGTATTAATTACAATAGCACATTTGTCACCAGTCCCTTCTATTGTTTTCAATAATATTTCAATTTTTTCTGTTAATACTACTATCGTATCATCTGCAAAATATTATTTATAATTTCACCTCTAATTTTTTGTATATACATTCAGATCTAATCGTTGAAGCTTCCCTAAATATAATAGCTTCGTATACATTAAACAATATTAGTATTTCAAAATTATTTTATACTCGAAATCATTTGCAATTTAAGTTTACAACTAAGTTAAAATTACGAAGCGCTAGGTTTTTGGTTTTACTTTTTTCTTTTACATAATAATGGCTTTTTATATTAATCAGTATGAAATTGTTTCAAAATTTAAATGTACGAATAATATGGGGTGAACGCTTTTTTTTTTTTGTTTTTATTTCGGTTTGTTACAATGGATATTAGCCAAAAAAACTTGGGAAGGGAAGGAAAGAATAATTTTAGATCTTTACGTACTTTACGTAAAGGATACAAGTAGGGGAAACGGAGTGAATGTAGTTCCCGCTAAAGAACAGAGATTTGTTGGGTGAAATTAACGAATGAGGATAGAGGAACGTTCTAATGATTGAAAAGCATTCAAAAAATATGTGATCAGCAGCGTGTCACATATAAAATAAAAAGTAGAAAGATAGAAAGGATAAAAGGGAGAAGATGTAATTGAGAGAAAAAAAAACAAAAAGCGTAAACAATAAAATCCAGTAGAAACGGTTTATAGATTTACAGTTTACAGATATCACACAATAACGGAGGAAGAAAAACAAAAAAGTGGCCCGATTTCGCGTCACTGTGTTCCCCGTACAGTGGCTTAAGCATTGCTGGTCGTGATAGTGCACAATGCTTGCGATTTTCATTTTCTTTTAGTCGGTTCTAGTTTCTGATTTTTCTAATTTTTTTTGTGTTTCTTTTCGATCCGCGACGCAGACGGAAACAGTGTCGTAGCAAGTCAGTATAGAAAAGAACGCAACTTCGTTATTTTAAGCGTTTCCGTGTAGGTAACTTAAAGGCTGACACTTTTCAGCCGCTACTTTAGCCCATTCAGATTGAATTTGTCGTGAAAATTTTTCCACACAAAATGGCGAAAACATTTAAACTTTTCGATGGATAATGAGCCTTTTCCATGAAATCTCGATTTCTTCCGAGTTACTCCTTACTTTTAAATCATGCGTAACATCGGGCTTCATACAACTATCTTTTATTCAGTCTCGAGCCACTTTCACGTATCACCGATCTGCCCAAATTGAAATTCTTGTATCCGAACCACGGACGGATTAGCAGCATGAATAGATTGTTCGAATAGTTTCGGCTGACTGTTCAGCAAAATGAAACAAAAGCAAAAAAAAAAAAAAATCTTCCGTTCGTTATAATCAAAATTTCATCTTTAGAAACTTTTCGCTGCTATTCATCATCGTTTCTCTATTGAATTCCGGTAACAGATAAATTATTTCCTCGATTCGCTATCAGAAATAAATGTCTCCGTTAATAATTACTTGTAAATAGTTTATTGCGCGTTAAAGTGATAAATTTCCGAAGAAAATCGGAATTCTCGTCGGTTAAACGAAAAACAGCCGAGGAACTACTTAAATACATGAATACAACTAGCACATAGATGAGCGAACAGAGCTCCGTACAAATTCGCTCACGTTGTTTTTAACGATAATTATAAGCTGAATTATTGTATTGCGACGGAAAATTAGCTCTGACAAAGCACCTAGCATGGTTAACATCGTACGACTGCTACATTCTCGGCGAGGCTGCATCGCGCCGCCATTCTCTCGCTTATTCGAAAACAAGCGAAGAAAATTATCAAAAGATATGGATGAAAATTTATGCTTGAAAATTAAGGCGATCGCTGTGGAAAACAACCAGCTAGAGCACTATTAGAGGAGTTTTTTTTTTTTTTTTTTTGCTCCGAATTATACTATAAAAATGTAGCGGTTTTCCGTCAACGTTAAGTAAAATTTGGATAATCCGCGAAATCTTATATTGTTTTCGAAATAGCAGGTGTAAAGGGGCGCCATTATTTTTTTTATTCGAAATTCGAAATTCGAAATAAAAAATAATTTCGGAAATCACGTTTCACAAATGATAATCATAAAATAGAAAAATTATTGTTAGTTGCGATTAGAACCCTCTATAAGCCAATATAGTTTTTTCAGCTTCTGATCCAGCTGCTTTCTTTTCTTTAGCATACGAAGTTTCTAATGATCGGGTTTGGTCTAAGTGTACTCCGAGATAATTTACAGCGTCTCTTTTCCGATCCACGTTTATTCCTAAAAATATCCGACTGTTATGATTCCTTTTATTCGCAAATGACTCGTGTGCACACTTATCTGGATTTATTTCCAATTTCCATGTCTTCGACCATTATTGTGAAAGAAATAATAAAATATCTCTTCGTGTGTGTCAGCTGACCATATTCTTCCAAGACCAATCCAACGGTACTCCATAAATGTTCCCGATACCACATCTAGACGGAACTTTCACTCGCGTTCATCAACTACTGCATGATTTCCTAAAAAGAAATGCTTCTAAAGAATGGAAAAAAAAGAAACCTCAGAAATGTATTACAACACCTCGCAGTAGCTGTGTGTCCCTATAATTTTTCGCCTTGTAATTGTTTCAAAAATTTTCCTCCGGAGATGCTCTTAATACGCAGATTTTTCAAGATCCTTTAATTTAACGGTCTATTCCAAGTTCAGCCGTGTTACAATGCAAATCATCCACTTTATATATGCACAATCAATTTCGAAGAACTTTCGCTTTAAATAAATATATCTCGACCCATTTCGATCCGTTACATTTATACGACGTTCTTCGCGGAAATAAATTTCTTACGCAGTAAAAGTATTCGGATTAATTGATGATATGTTTTCGAAATATTTTCTCTGCAAGGTTCACGTCATTGCTTCCGTGAACCGAACAGCCCTTGCTATTCGGTTTTCAGAAAGAACACAATCAATATTTGTCCGAAAATCAAGTTACATCATTCTTTCACCGATATTTAGAACAGACTTTTTTCAGGCTGGACATACAAGTAGGTTATATATTATCCCGTTAAAATAAAAAAAAAATAAAAAATGTTTGTAAAGAGGTTCTGCACTAATAATAATTTATTCATTAGCATGGTAAATATTAAATATAAACATTTAAATAAAGTAATTAATATAGAGTGAATAGAGACATATAAGCTGGCGTTTTATTAATTTTTGACGCAAGTAAGGACACCACGTTCCGCCCCTTCTCTGTTTGCGTTATTAAATCATTAAATCTCTACAGCAGAATCTAAATACACGAACCGACGCGGAAATGGAGAAAAATAAAAGTTGTTCTTTGTCAATTTTTACATGGAAGCCAAAAATCCGGCAACAAAATTTTTAATAGCTACATACTACTGGGGAATATTATTTATATTCAAACTTTAACTTGCTCAGCTATTACGATTTGCTGTTCCGGTAATAAATTAATTTTTCTGAAATACCGAACGGAGTGATTGCAAGATCCAGAACAAAACGGGTATTTCGTTGGAGAACATGTTCCTATCAATATGTAATTATAGGGGTTTCCTGTTTGACTAACTTACAACCGATTTTTTTTTTTTTTTTTTTTTTTTTTTGGGCGTCGAAAATTCAACCCATCGACAATGTAATATAATTAATTAACTAATTAACGCTATATATTAATATTACATTGTACTATATAATTATATAATAACTTGTATACTGCAGCACTCCCGGTGGCCAGGAGAGAATTGACACTACATGGCAGAGGGATCTGGAAATTTATTATTGAGTTATACAAAATAATTCTTTGCGTCGTGTGAAAATTGCATTCGAAGATGAGGTGGTCAGCATCCGCCACTTTGTCCGAGTCTAGTGGATGTTGGCAATAGGGAGAAGAGATTAAACCCATGTTGTACAAAGAAGCGGGGAGACGGTTTACCCCCAGCCGGAGGCGACATAAGGTAACAATGTACGATCTCGTACTTATCGAAACAGTCGTAATGTGGTTGAACCAAAGAACGTTAGGAATATTAGGTTGAATTCTTTTGTACTGTTGGGCGCAAAATGGATTTGCCCATGTAGCCTCCCGATATTCTTTATAAGCATATCTAATGAGCTCGAATAGGTCTCTGTTTGGAAAATATGGAACTAAACAACTATTCATCCATGTGTCTCTGGCAGCCATGTCTGCCACTTCGTTACCGTAGATATCCGCATGTCCCGGTATCCAAACAAAGTTAACTACTACGCCAGATTCAGAAAGGGAAACTACTAGGCTTCTGATTTTATAGAGGTATGGATGGGATTTTGTGTTGAATTTCGCAAAAAAGTTACATTACAAATTAATAGATCATTTAACTTTTTATTATATTAATAATAAAATTTAGCTATTCAATGTGTATCAGTAATGTTCTACAAAAAATATTTTAAAATTATAAAGGAATAAATAAAGAATCTTACAACGGGAGTTTTAGTAGTTGCTACCGAAAATAATGCTTACATTCAAATCTTAAGCCCTTGCTGACTACTACGCTGTTCTGTAACATACTTAAAATTTGTTTTAATTATTATATTAGTATTATTTCCAAAAGAAAGGAAAACTGAATAGAAAAAATATAACTCTGATGGTAATGCAGAGTTCACAATATACAAAAAAAAATAATGATTTAAACAGGTATTAATCCGCAAATAACAGCTAGCGAGTAAGTCAATAGGCTGTTTATACAATAAGTGAATGATATGATAAAAATATTAGATAAGGAATAAAAACAAATAATTACAATGATGATAACTACATGACCTTTAGATGATCATAATGAATATTTTGGTAAAGGACATACAAATTTAAAAAATTTCTATATAATAAAATAAATATTTAAAAGTGTTCATTATTACATATATATATATATATATATATATATATATATATATATATATATATATATACATACGTATACATATATATACATATGTATATGTATATGTATATTGTTACGATTGATGGTTCGTCCTCAGGTCCCTGTTTTCGGGAAGCCAATGTTTCGATTTGATCTTTTTTTATTTCGGGTTCCTGTTATGGGAGCTAATGTTATGATCCCTTAACTCCTCTTCCTTTACTATTCTTTAACTATTTGAACTGAATTTTCGATAACAAACAAAAATATAAGAAAACGGGCGCCAGTGGCAAATCACGGCTTGCCACGATCGGAAAAGCTTCGCTTGGCAAAACACTAGGCCTTTTCAAAAAAATAAATCGATCACAAAACTTTACGAACCTGCTTAGAAACAGCGGTATGTCTCCACGACGGCGATACCACGATGGCCCACCACGTATCCGATAACGAAATTTCCAATTGAGAAACGTGTATATTGCAAACAAATTAAAAATAAAGAAACAAAACGCGTATAGCTCTACAGGGTGACTAGAAACATCTGATAAAAGGAACAAAAAAATTGACTAAAACTTAAAATTGGGTGTTGACAACGTGTGTCCTGACGAAAGGGCTAGACCGGAATAATATACATAGCGACCAGGAGAGACGAATAGCGACATGCAACGTTGCGCTGACTCGCTAATATAACGGTAACCACTGGCCACATTTATCTAACTAAATCGGCTCGATATAATATGATTAAACTAACGGTACATTACCGAAATACTTATCAATTATTCTCACATATAGCCGCTATCTGATCTTCTCACACGGTTCACGCGGCCGACAGAGGCTATCCTGTTGTCGCATACATACCAGAACTCTTACACAACCCCTTAACTCTACCCGTGTCGAGAAATTCGACGAGGATCGGAAATTACATAGTCGGCCGTGTAAATATCCCGGCCGTGTTCTCTGACAACGATGAATAATAGAATTGATGCGGCGAGCTCGAAAATTAATGATTTTAACTGGAGAGAATAGTTTCTAGCTCGACATCATCGCGCCAGGTAAAATACCGAATCCGTATCAACATATATACTAATATTATCGAGGTAATGTTTGTAAGTTTGGATGTAGGAGGTAATCTTCGATACTACTGGTCCGATTATTCTTTCACCAATATTTAAAATGGACTTTTAGGAAGGATATAGGCTATATATTATATCGTTAAAGTAAAAGTGTTTTTTTTGGCGACCAATTTTTCTTATTATACCGTTAATCCCGTTAAAATAAATAGTCCAGCGATGGATCACACGGGTTTTCCCGTTTTTTTATGAGTGATTTCGACATAATTGCGGTAAAACCCAAAAATACAATTATAATAAAAATTCAGTTAAAAAAATATAGTACCTGTATATTACAATAAAATGTTCCGAGAACCTCTTTATAATATTAAGTGTAGATAAAGAAAATAATGGGGAAAAAACGTTAAAAAATGAACAATGATGTGATTTTTTTTTTTTTTTTTTTTTTTTCCATCACAACTGACCGGTTTTAGTGGTCATTTAGCGATTAATTTATTGCGATAAAGAATGTTTTGTGAAGGGGTAGTACTCAGCAGTACTCCCTCTGAACTTTATAATGGCTGGACAAGGTCTAGAGGCTTATTTCGCCACTCTACGTATTTCACCGGAGTTATCCAGCAGATTGTTAGCAAGTGGGTTCATATGGATGCTAAGTCGGGCAACATGTTTATTTGCTTGTTTTTTGATTTCATCCTCCACAGACATGACATTCAAGTCATTATGGAGGGTATAATTTGAGACGTACCAGGGGGCTGCAGTAATGGTTCTCAGTACCCTATTTTGATATCGTTGTATTTTCTGTAAATTCGATGTTTTTGCGCAGCCCCACAGCTGTATACCGTACAGCCAGATCGGTTTTAAAGCTATTTTATATAATAGAGTTTTATTGTCTAACGATAAGCCCGATCTCTTAGCCAACAACCACGACATGGTTCTAGTTTTAAACCTCAAATGCTCCATTTTTTTTTGAATGTGAGTACCCCAGGTCAGCCTAGCGTCCAAGTGCATGCCTAAATATTTTACGTTATTGGCATGTGGTATTACGACGTTATTTATTTTGATTGGCAGGCGTTCAATTTTTCGATTTGTGAATGAAATAAGCGTTGACTTACTTTCATTGACTACTATGCGCCATCGTTTTAGCCAAGTTTCCACATGCCGAAGTGACTCCTGCAGTTTTTCTGTGGCTCTGTTTTCACACTTATCAACGGCCAGGATGGCTGCGTCATCCGCGTACAAAACTACTTCTGTATTATCCAGCATCGGGAAGTCGGTCGTGTAGATCAGGTACAATATTGGACCCAGAACGCTCCCCTGTGGAACCCCGGCCCTTACCGGAAAAATATCTGAGTATTCATCGGTTATTTTCACTCGAAAATATCTTTCTTGTATATATGATTTAAATAGTAGATAGAAGGAGTGAGGAAGCAGAAGTTTAATTTTATACAATAATCCTTGATGCCATACCCTATCGAAAGCCTGCTGGACATCTAGAAACGCGGCCGTACAAATATTCTTGTTTTCCAAGCTATTTTCAATAATCTTTGTTAATCTGTGAACCTGTTCTATAGTGTTATGGTTCTTACGAAAGCCAAATTGAAAATCGGGAATAATTGTATTGTTAGATAATATTGGAAATAACCGTTTTAAAATTAATTTTTCCAGTATCTTTGGGAGGACAGGAAGCAACGAGATGGGTCTATATGATGATACCACCTCAGACGGTTTTCCAGGCTTCGGTATAACAATTATCTGTGAGAACTTCCAAGCTAGTGGGAAATATTGATTGCGAAGAACAGCGTTATATATTTGTGTTATAAATACAATACTTTTGCGTGGTAACTCATTTAAAAGCTCTGCTGTGATTAAGTCAAATCCGGGGCACTTTTTCCGTTTCATATTTTTGAAGAGTTGCTGTATCTCACTAGGGGCAACCGGTGTTATAGGTAAACTCATTTGCAGCGGTTTATCCAGGTATTCGAGGATATCTGTGGAGTCAGCAGCTTGAGGATTTGGTGTAAATACATCGTAAAGATAATTGGCAAAAAGCGCCGCTTTATCGAAGTTAGTACGAGCCCAGCTACTGTCGGGTTTTTGTATTGGTGGAATACACATAGTTGGCCGTTTAAAACGTTTGGTCACTTTCCACAGTGAGTAATCATCGTTTTTGGTCGGCGACAAACTCGACAGAAATGTTGCAAGCGTTTCGTTTTTATTTTCATGCAGTACTTTACGCAGCTGCTTGGTTTTTCTATTTAGTTGCCTTTTAATAGCCGGATTTCTCGTCGTATTCCAGGTTTTTCGTAATTTCCTCTTTTCACGCACTAGTGTTAGTATATGTTTTGGGATATTATTAGAGGCCTTGGAAGGTTCTACAGTGGGAGTAGCTAGCCACGCAGCATTTTGTATGGTTTCTGTTAAGTTTTGAACTGCTTTATCAATATCGTAATTAGTTTTCAGAGGCATATTTAAACTAACGTTAGTCTCTAGATATTGTTTAAATAAAGGCCAGTTGGTTTTTTTATTGATAAGGTATGGCTCAGGTGTTTTTGTTATTGGCGAAATGCTCACCGTTAATATAACCGAGGAGTGGTCTGACTGTAGATCGAAACAGGAGTCCGCTCTCATATATAAAGATGGGATTCCTTTTGTTACAAAAAAATCGAGTAGATCAGGTTTTTTTCTGTGATCCTGAGGCCAGTAGGTAGGCTCGCCCCCCGAAAAGTAACCTAGATTTTGGATAGAAATTACTTTTTCCAGAATTTTTCCCCTGGGATTATCCAAACGAGAGCCCCATTTGCGACTTTTTGAATTCCAGTCTCCACCGGATATGAATTTTTCTCCCAATGACTTAAAATATTTAACGAATAGGTTTTCATCTAGTCGTTCATTTGGAGAGCAATATACGGCTGAAATAGCGACAGTTCCGTTAAATGAGCATAATTTTACCGTACAAGCCTGCATTCGTATTTCCTCCTCGTAGTGTTTGATAGTTTTTTTGAAAATAATTGCACTACCGCCGCGAGCTTTATTATCTGGCCTAAGACAAGTGTACACGTCATAGTTGGGAATATTAAAGACTGTTTTATTTGTGAAATGCGTTTCTGAGATGAGCAGTATATCAATGAACTGAGATTTTAAAAATAGCTCTATTTCTAACTTACATTGTAAAGCGCCATTAGCGTTCCAAAGTGCAATTCGTAATGAAGTAGCCATTATTTACTAGTTTTATTCACGACTGTGGACAATAAATTTAATATCATAGTATTCTGATTCATTAACTGTTGAAACATATTTTTAAATTCGTTTAAAAATGTATTTAATATTACATCTATACCGGTAGGCGAGTTAGGTGCGAAGCGGTTATTACTTTCGTTAACGCCACCATTTTGGAAACCAACACCGTTATGAACATTATCACTAAGATTAAGCATTGTATTAGCGCCGTTGGTCCCTAACGTAACTTTCGCATACGATAACTGAGGTTTATGCCCATTTTGATGGATAATATCACGCGTAACATTACTGTACCTTACGGGGAGATTCGATTTGCCAGTGAGCGCCTGCTCTGCGTTGTATTTCGCATTGTATAATTTTTGATACACGTCGCATCCCTTATAATTAGAAGGGTGTTGCTGCGCGCATAACGCACACTTCGGCGATAAGTCTTTTCCTTTTTTACAGTCAGCTGAGTTATGATTACCCGCGCATTTGACGCATTTATAGGGCCGATTACAAAATGATCGTGTGTGTCCATACTTTTGACATCTAGTACATTGGGCTATGTCTCTTTTTACGTGAGGTGTTTCTACTCTAATTTTTGAATGTAATAATAAGTCGAGATCATATATACGTTTAATTTCATCGGTCGGCTCCAACTCGATGAAATGTAGAGGCAGAGGTTCTTTAGTTTTTTTATTTTTAATATTAAAGACAGACCTGACTTGAAATCTTTGTTCCTCGAGAGCCTGCATAATGTCGCTGTCTGTAAAAGAGGGATGTAAACACCGAATTACGACTTTATACGCTCTTTCGTGTTTTAGTTGGTAACTGTGGTAGTTAATGTCTTCTTTTTCGAATGTTTGGATTATTTTTCTGTAATCGTCAGGAGAGTGTACGTTGATTTTGACAGCGTTATCTTTCAAGGATTTTGCTCTAAAGTCTTGTTTCCCTAATACGTCTGTAATTTTTTTCAACATTCCCGAATAATTAATTATATCGTGTACGAATATAGGCGGCGGAGAAGGTTCTTTTGTTACATTTTTAGCCGTCTGTGCAATCGAATTCTCATTTTGTGTAACTTCGTCTTCGACTTGCAAGTTTTTGAACCTATTTTGTTTCATACGTAACTGATTTACTTGTTGGTGGTTCAATGGTCTTTTCCTAGCTTTCTTTTTTGGAATCTGCCAGTCGTTCTCCATGTGCTCATCCACCCGCGACGATGTCGATAATGCGTCCTCCGAGTAATTAGATATTGTGTTGTTATCGTCGGCTATGTCCTCGTCTCTTGTATGATCATCGGTAATTTGGGACGAAGGAACATTATTACGAAAAGGAACGAAATGCGTGTTCGGAATTATAGGGTAATACGTTTGTGGTACCCGATAGACGTTTTGATGCGGATAAGAAACAATCGATGTAGGTAAAGTTGTGGCCGTGTTGTTAATGTCGGGGTGTACAAGATGTCTTTGTGGTAGTAATGGTGCAGCGACACTAGCAACATTTGTATATAATGGCGATGATAACGACGGCTGTGAATGATATGAAGATAGTGTGTGTGGGTTGGTGTAATGCGACGTAGTTACAATCGCCGGCTGCATGTCGGCAACGGTAACATACGTGCATGCGTGATAAGTGCAGATGTGTGTACGTTTGATTTAATAACTGTATATTGTATAATTTTATATGATAAATTGGTTTTATCTCACCGACAGCAATCCAGGTAAATGAATATAGAAATAAATAGCACGATAAGATCGAAAAAGACGAACGATAACGAAAAACGAGATAAGAAATGAACGCGCAACATAAGTACCGACACTTTCGCAACACGTAAATGAATGATGATGTGATTTTTGAATAAAAATACTTTGTGATATTATTGATTTTTTATTGATATTCTTACAGTTACAAAAAGATACAAAAAAAGGTAAAAAAGAATGCGACTTTCATAACAATGAAAATTTATGTAATTTTTGAATAAAATTACTTGGTTGAAGAGAGTAATGTAATTTTGTATATTGAGTTTTTACTGATTGCAGTCACGAACTTCAGAATTCCACGCGGGCGTAATTTAACAAATAAAGTAATTTTTTAGAACCGTGTTTCACGCGGGTAATTCCGCGGGCACAGCTAGTGCTGTGTAAAGTAAATTTGAAAAAAAAGAAAAAGAAAAAAAGAAAACACGATCAAAGGAAAAGAAGTAATTATTACAAAGTTTTAATGATGAAAATGTGATAAAAAATTTAACATTTAACGACAATTGGTCAAATCTTTAAAATGTGGCTTAAAATTCGTTAAAACCCTTCGTAACTATTCTGCGAAACGCTGATTATTCAAAGGCGCCTGATATTCCGTGACCGTCGAAATTTCATTGCAGAACAAAAACATTCATGCAATGTAACAAAAACTAAAATTAGACGGCGGCTGGTTGTTTTTTTAGGTTCGGACATTTCGATTTTGCGCGAGGTTCGAAATTCAGATTTAGACGCAATTGCAATGCCCGGTCTTCCTTCATCTCTAATAATTCCAATTGCCGGGCAGCCTTCTCAAGAAGTATTATTTCAGAAATTGTAAATCCACCTTCGTTAACATCTCGAATGAATAAATTTGTAAAATGTGCGAATGTAAATTTCAAACTTCCCAGATCAAATCTACGTTCGAAATCTACTTGCAGTTTTTTTCGAATTTTTCTTTGTATCAATATTAATAGTGTTTTATTCGTAAAAAATGATTAAATATTTTCTTCGAAGCCGAAAAATTTCAGCTTCAAAATTTCTTTTTTTTCTTCCTTTCCTTGCCCAGACTTCTTATTACATTCTGCATGATATAACTTTAAAACATCATATTCACAATTGTTTCCAGAATTTCTTTAATTAATTTGAATCCTCTTTATCAGCTCAATGATTCAAATGAAGCATTAAAATAAATTTATGGTCAAACTAGCTGTACCCTGCCACGCTTCGCTGTGGCACATTGTGGTTGCATGGATGAGAAATGAGGAACGAAACAAAACATACGTTTCATAGAAGGTTAAATTTGCAATACTTATGGGTATACAATTTTTTTTTTGTTTTTCCATTATCTGCGTAGATATAAAGGCTGTCTGGTTTGCCGACACGGGAACACGCAACATACAGTTGTCCATGTGAGAAGCAATTCGCATCTAAATCTAAACCACACAATTCTAAAAAGTGACCTG
Source organism: Icerya purchasi (assembly GCA_039619475.1). Classification (NCBI taxonomy): domain Eukaryota; kingdom Metazoa; phylum Arthropoda; class Insecta; order Hemiptera; family Monophlebidae; genus Icerya; species Icerya purchasi. The sequence continues at coordinate 418,664,482 of CM077116.1, forward strand.
GATCTTTATTGATTGTGATTACGAACGCCAATCGAATGGGGAATTGCAATCTTTTAAATTGAAATGGTGTATCGGTCGGGATCATGAGAATTCGAGGAATGAGGACATTTTAACCTTTGAAAGGCACCGTTAAAATCGTTGCTTCCCCTACGTTGTTCATCAATTTCTTAACTGCGAGTCGTGTGCCGCTGCAGAGTTTTGGCTGATTAATATTCCGCAACATGATAATTGGCACACCTATTTTCAATTTTAATATGTGTGGTGGCATCCCTGGCAGATCAAGTGAGTTCAAAAATTCTGTTGGATAATTAACTACTTCATCTGCTTCCACAACGGTGTCTATCGACTTCTATATAATTTCTTTACTTTGAATGCTGGATTGAATAACATTATTAAGTAGATAGACATCTTTATTCTTCGCGGCAAGGACAGCTCGTTCACTGAACCAACCGTGATTCCGATAATTAATCTGAATATTTGGAAATACTTTATCGATAAGTTCTTCTTTCGATGTTACTAAATTACAAAAATGATCAGGAAATGATATTCTTCTTGACGTTTCATCGACTGGCAGCTGTCCGTTCCCAATGTCCAGTAACTGTCGTGAGAATAGCTCGGCTGTTTGATCGTTCTGCAGCTGGACACGCATATTCGTAGTCAACTGCAATGTACACATACGCATCGCCACAATGTTGAATATTTCAGGCAAGCATTTATTTCGTCCGCCGGTGTTGGTAGAGAAATTACAGGCAATGTTTGCCTAAAATTTCCTGCGAGCAATGTCAGTGCATTCCCGAATGGTTGAACGTTTCCACGCAAATCTCGCAACGATCGATCAAGTGCTTCAAGCGATGTTTTATGTGTCGTTGTACATTCATCCCAAACAATGAGTTTACATTTTTGTAATACTTTTCCCATACCGGATGCTTTCGAAATATTGCACGTGGGAGTCTCGATAAATTGCATGTTCAATGGCAACTTCAGAGCTGAATGAACAGTCCTTCCACCTGGTAACAATGTCGCAGCTATTCCAGACGAAGCGAGAGCTAAGGCTATGTCATTTTTTGATCGAACCGTTTCCAAAATCAATCTGATAAGGAATGTTTTCCCAGTTCCTCCTGGCGCATCCAAGAAGAAGGTCCCCCCAACTCCGTCATTTATCATTTGCATTATGCGATCATAAATGCCCTTCTGTTCACACGTTAATTTGGGAACGTTTGATTGGACATATGACTGGAGATCACCAATGTTGTAACTCTGTTCACGGCGCAAATCCACATGAAATTAAATAGTCGCAGCTCGGGTGGGTGCTGGCATTCCCAATTGACTAAGAACTTTATTTGGAATAGCTAAGCACTTGTCTTTAATATTTATCAATGTTCCGTTTTAGATGCTTTCTGTAAATTCCATGGTCATATTGGCATGTTCTAGGCGTACTCTATGCAAAATATCCTCAGCCATATGCGATCGATATCTTTCCCATAGCTCTATGGTAGATGAAGGGAAGCAAGCGGTCAATATAATTGCGAATAATGCGCGAATTTGGTTTGGATGTGCAATGTTGCACGCGCCATTAATACATATATCCCACTGTTGGTCGTTTTCTAATAAATTCAGTTTCATTCCACGTGCAATAAGAGGGCACTTCTGAATACATCAGTGTTCTGACGAAAGCGTCTTCCTGACATAAGGTGAAGAAAGCAGTTAGAGTCGTACCAGGTGGATTAAGGGCTCTTTGTTGCATATTTGCATCTGTGAAATAAACATGCTATCCATTCTCTAAATGTATTGCTAAGTGAACCACGGCTGGATTGTGTTCATGCATGGGAAATGAAAAAATTCGCCTTGCAGCCTCATTGCTGCTTATGTATCTTCCAGCCTGGTATTGTGCAATTTCATCGATAACTTGTACTGCATTTCTGTCATTATTTTCTGGTTGCACACCAAAAACAGCCATGTCGCTGCCTTTATTCACATACTTGCAGATGTATTTAATTGATTTGACGGAATTACAATGTTTATGTGCGCTTTGTATGTTTTTGACAACAGAGGTGAATATGGAACCACCCAACGGTTGTCTACATTAATAACACCATTTTACGTGTGTATTGTTGCCGAATTCCTGCCATCTTCAGTTGATCGTATTCTATACCGAGGATATCCATCCTCTCCTGTTACTGTATTAGCTGCAAATGCTTGAGGATATTGCTTAGAACATTTCCCGCCTACCATGCATGGTGAATTCGGATTTAGTGCATCGCATGGTTCATGTATCATGTTTTTGATAACAACTGCATGCAAATCCTTATCTACGTCGGCCCATAGAATCTCAGCGCATATCACGTCGTCGATTTCGTCTGAAGTTATTTTATCGTAGAACCAAATTAGTATATGCGCATGTGGCAATTCTCTCTTTTGCCATTCTACCGAATACATTCAGCAGCGCACAGATCCAAACAATCCATGCTTCACAACGAAATCTATCAGCGACTTAAGCTTTTGTCTGAAAACATGTGCTGTGATGTCATGCCTATCCACGGTTGATTGCCCAGGAAGTAACAGCTGCTGTATCTCGTCTCAAGCTGGATTGTATGTGAAGGTGATAAATAAGTCTGGACGCCCATAATGACGAACATATGTCATTGCATCTTGAGCATATTCCTGCATGTGACGTGGACTGCCTATGTATGAAGACGGCAAAATAGTTAACTTTCCAACGTAGGTAGTATTACCGTCATTCACAACTGCATCTCGCAAATGAATGTATTCTTCGGAGCGGAGTTTGGTCTGATTCAAACGAAGGAATAGCAAACGTTCCGTTTCAATTTTTGCATACATATTCACAATGTACTGGTGAAACAACTGACGGCATTTCAACAATTATCCTCGTTCCTCCGAATCATTAAGCGGTATGCGTAAAAGTTCATTGCGCTGTACTTTTTATTGATTTCTCCACCATTCATTGGATTTATCATCTTCACATTGAAATGATATCCATCGGCACCATCCCAGAAGATAACTGGATATTGCAAAGCATCGTAACAACGGTGAGTTTCTGCAACGTTTATCAACTGATCGTTTTTTCGATGGAGAACAATATCTCCAGGTTGGAACTGATCTCCGACTGTGACAATTGCTACTTCGTCTATAGTTGGAGCATTATATCTCCGGACATGTTCTCCAGCGGGCGTTTTGTCTGCGTGAATGACAATCTTGTGGGTATCTGATGGCATCATATCAATTGCTGTTTTGAACAAACGCACCAAATTGTTCCTTCCGTGAAGGAGCTCCTATAGTTGCGAAATGATGGATCTTCTTAGCGAGATTTGTATTTCACAAACGCGCATCGACTTCATCTCTATCATCACCGATAAAGTACATTTGAAGGAGAATTTATGGTCACTATCTGTGAACGGGGGCAGGGAGCCAGCTTTGTGATGTCCTTTGATTTTAAAAGTTGGCATGAATTGAGCAGTCATAATTTCTGCACCAAATGACGTCATTTGGAAGCAAGAGTTATATTTTTGTTAATAAACAATGTAATTGGGAACAGGTGAAAAATGTTAAGTTGGTTTGTGTACGCTTCATAAACTCAAAAAGTTCTGCACTGATTGAGCTCAAATTTTGACACGATATACAACCCGCAAAAGTCGTATTCTCGATCCATTTGTGTGTCGAGTACGACGACCCAAATTCGTTTTTCTGCGAGGCATTATTTCGGTTTTCACTGGAACAGAAAGAAGGGCTAAGATTATAACCTCTTATGGCTCTCACAGCTCTAGGTTGAAAATCATGAGAGATAGGGCAATAAATAAAATATTAGTTAAATAATAATTATAAAAAATATTAATATTTTTTCTGTCCATCTCTCATACAAAACATAACCTTTACTTACGATTTAGCGAATAGCGCAGCTCAATCACCACACGATTTAAATAGAAATATTATGGCTGCATACGGGGGCACCACCGTATCTTTTAATTCTAAATGTGTATTTTAGTTTCCTTAATGTACTTAAAATCGTTCCATGCAAATATTGTTAACGCATTTATTTCGTCGCAAGACTTCAATTTTCTATTTAACATAGTATGTAAATAAACGAATTATTCTTTATTCACTATTAAATTTAAAAAATTCAAATATCATAAGCCAGAAATTTTTAATAAATTTTAATTTTTTCTTAAAATTTAGCTCAATCACCACACGATTACACAAAAGTGCCTTAATCGATTAAGGTGAATATTTAATTCAAATTGTATAATAATCTGAATGGGATGCAAGTGGATACGTTTTTTTTTTGTTAATAAACAATGTAATTGGGAACAGGTGATGTTTCACATGTGACTGCGGTTGTCATTAAGTAGTATGGCGAGAGTTTCCCTCGCTTCCGGCAGAAGGCGCGGTTGCTGGTACATGAAAAATAGATAAAAACAATCTTTGGAGCGAGTTGTATATCGTGTCAAAATTTGAGCTCAATCGGTGCAGAACTTTTTGAGTTTATGAAGCATACACATACCAACTTAACATTTTTATATATATATATAGATATTGTGAAGTACTCGACAAGTTTGTTAATAAAAAACCGGCCTAAAAATTTAGATATGCACCATGGGTTACGAAACAGATCAAGCGTAATCTAAAGTTAAAAATCAAGTTCAGGAAAATTTATTGTAAAACTGTCGAAAATATTGATTACGTTGCATTTGGTCAAATGAGTGCTGAGGTTAAAAGGTTGATTAGCGAATCGTTTAATAATTATACTGCAAGGATTCAGCATCAAGGAAAATACAATTAAGTTTTGATCTTATGTTAAACACAAAAGAGGTACACGTTCATTACAAACCGCAATAGTTTACAAAGATAGCAATCTCACGTCTAGTAAGAATATATGTAATGGTTTTGTTCAGTTGCATCCGTTCACACAAATAATCATATCTCCTCATACAAAATATTGCGACTTTTAATTCGACTACTGATATCAGTTACTTGAAACTCTTTTCAGTATCGGCAGAGAAGTATGGGGTGAATCAATAAAGAATTTAACGCTCGAGTGAGAAGTATAAGTCCTGATAATTTACCAACATACCTTTTCAAATCATGTTTATTCGGTTTAGAAAACCCATTGCTATACTTAATATAATTATAAGAACAGGAATCTGGCCTGTATTACTTAAAACTGGTAGAATTATTCCTATATTCAAGTCTGGTAATTGTCGTTTGATTAAAAATTATCGCCCCGTTAACATATCTGCTACTGCTGAGTTATTGGATACTGTATGCTAGGCTTTATAAACACTTTCGACTTAAATGATCTCTGAGAAGGACGGTTTTATGAAATGTACAAGAAATCTGGCAACGTAGGTAACTCAGATAATAGATTGGATTAAATGTGATTATCAGGTTGAAGCTGTTTACACTGATTTTAGTAAAGCTTTCGATAAAGTTTTAATCACAGGCGACTGTCACATAAACTCGGTAGTTACAGACACTTTCAAGCAGTTACATAAAGCTACTTAATTCGTATCTTCAAGCACGTCTATCTTACGTAGTACATAATGATTACCGTTCCAAAGAATATACACCTACTTCTGGTATCCTTCAGAGTTCAAATTTGGATCCGTTGTTATTTACCATCTTTGTAAACGATATAGATTTAACTTTAAATCCAATTTTCTTTTATTTGCCGATGACTTAAAGATCTATGCACCAATACGTTCTATGATTGACTGTACAATATTGCATGCAGATATAGTCGAACTTGTGGTATAGAGTAAAAATAAGGATTTACCTTTTAACTATAAGAAACGTTCCCGAATGCTATATGGTCGTAGTCGAATTAAATGCAGTCACAATTACACTATGGATGGTATTGCAATATCCGCTGTAAACTGTGTGCGTGATCCGGGAGTTTACATTGACGGTGAACTTAAATAGGCTAATCGAACGTTGGATTTTATTATAAGGAATTCATTCAGATTCCGCAATCGGAAAACTTTTTTTTCCCTTTACAATACTTTAGTAAGGTCTCAGCTGGAATATTTATCTGTTATATGGGACCACCCGTACTATGATAAATATACTAAGATATTTGAGAGAATCCATAACAAGTTTCTGAAATACTTGTTGTGTATTGCTTGACTGGAAATTATCCTAAATGTGCAAATTGTCTTACACCGTGCAGAGTTACTTCAATATTAAAACCACTACTATATACGAGTAGGAAAATATGTAAACTAAAGTTTTGCGTGATATATGTACTGGGGATATGGATGATGATTATTTGCTGTCAATCTGTTTACTACGTACATTGTAGCAGAAGTAGGCGCTGTTTTTATGAACCATGAAGACGTACGAATCTGGGGTTTAATGTTCCATTAACCTTAACGTTTAGACTATATAATTCCTTATTAGATTGTTATTCCCAGTTCGATATTCATATAGATAGTAAAACTATCTATCATAATTTAATTAAACTTTAATTTACGTATATATCACTCCGTTATACACTTATATCTGTGTTGCAGCAGGAAATACCGTTCGGTTTGTTGTTTCACAATTTTAAATAATCATTTATTCACCCGATAAGCTACACGTATATTTGCTTTTCTTTTTCTTTTTTTTTTGTACTTTTTTTTCTTTTTTCATTTTGTACATCTCGTTTCATTACTGGTTATTATAATTATATTGCGGGCGACGTGTTTTGAATAATAAGGCTAATGCCTGTTCGAAACATGTCCGAATTATTGCTAATAAAATAAATAAAATAAATAAAATAAAATAAAATAAATTACATTTTCGAAAATGTCCCAGCATGCAGAGTAAGGAGCATTCAATTAGAAAACCAAATCGCAATTTCTTAGCTATTTTTTTGACATTTTCGAAAATAGTATATATTACGATAGAATTTTCCGCAAAACGATTCAAAAATAAAAGTTGACATCATCTGACGACGCATTCTGTGTTGGAAAAAAACATTTCCTTATTACTAACCGGTTGTTGGTGTCTAGTAGGCGCCGGAGATGGATTTCACAAACACAGAACGATTTACTTCACTATATTAAAGAAATTAGACAGTGACATACAGCCGATAAAAAGATACGCTAACGGCGCCTGCAGATGCGATTTTATTTCTAAACAACATAAAAATAGCAACAATGAAAGAAAAGAAAACACGACATGTAATCTGCATAACAAAATATCAGACAATTTAACAACGTTCAATAAAAAAGTTCTGGAATAATAAAAAAGCAGATGCATGTTTACGAAGGGAGTCGCCCTTAGCTCAACGAAAAAACGCGTTTGTGTCTACCGTTGATATATTGCATGGAACAGACACTTAAACTCCTATGTAATAGCAGTATTGTACGATACGAATTATTATAATGAGAAAATCTTTCGCCGAATACCGTATACGAATTCTCCGAAATTGTGAAAATAACAAAGCGAAAATATATAGTCTTGCATGATTTTCTCTTGAAAATCTCAAAAACGGATTCAGAAGTTACAGAAAATGCTTCATAAAAATTAAAAATCGCCTAGAAAAGAGTTGCCCAGGAAAGATGTAAGTAGTTTCATTATTCGTATGGAAAACGATGATTTTACCAGAATCTTACAAATGTACCTAGAGCTTCTTTTATACACTACGAAAAACGGTTTTTACAATGTCCCGAAAAGTTTACATGCTAGTACTTCTATTCATTACCATAGAGGAGCTAATAAGAGAGCTTAGCCGCGTATGTTATTTGTTTCAATTATTCGCTTACGAAAATGTTCGAACTTAAATTACAAGAAACTCTGAATGAAATTCTTTCAGCTAAACGCATAAAAATTTTCCTGGAAAAAAATTGTTATTTTTCGTACATTATATATAAAAAAAAAGTTTGAACCCACTTCGGATTCAAGTTGAACACTGTTTCTATATGGGATTTTTTTTCTTGCTTTACCCAATGTTCCATTCAGAAACACAATTATTGATTGCCAACCTGCGGAGCTTTCCTTTTCCATATTCGGCCCTCAGCGCCATTCTAGTCACCCGTACAGAGGATATGACCATCCGCCGACCTGATTACAAAACTTCCTCGTCTTCCCTTTTACCAGTAGATGAGCTGTTTATAAACAATAAGCAAATGATATGATGAAATTTGTGAATAAGGAATAAAAAACAGATAATTACAATGACGAAAACTATGGGATTTCCAAAAAAGTGCTATTCTGCTGACTCCAATGAATATTTTGCAAAGGCTATGCAAATTTAGAAGAAATGGATGACATAAGATAAATATTTTAAAAATGTTCACTATAATGTACATACATTTATTTAAATTTCGCAGAAAAGAATTTTTTTTTTTTTTTATTAATTCCAAGATATATATTTAAACGGGTATTGGTCAAGTGAAACGTCGGAAACTGCTAGTTCTAATTTTTAAACTCTTACGTCATGCAGATGATACGCGGTTATTGTAATGAATTCACGTTATCTCTTACTACGTTACGGAGTTTAATTTAATCAATTCGACAAGATGTAGATAAATTTATCATACGGCAACACCGGTAATGAACAGGTTATGAATAAAAATAAAACAAAATTTCAATTTTTAATGTTTTATTACGTATATGTTTTACAAATGACGTTATATATTTTTCGCGTGAATTTAACGTATTTATGTTCGTGTAATAATAATAATAATAATAATAATATAACGTATGTAACTTAATTTAACAGTTTTTTAAAAGTTTCAAAATTTTATTATTATATTACAAATGTATACTTTATACCAGTGTGAGTGACTGAAACTGTATAACGAAAAATGTGATTTATGTAAATACAAGACTGTATATTTATGTAGATACTGAACAATCTAAATGGTGATTAAATACAGTTTAGCTCTCTTATGTTCATCGTAAATATCACTGCTAATTCAATTAGTTTTCACTGCATCCGATACTTAAAGTAATTTTAAAAATCTAAGGCAGATTTTCTTTTCCTTTTATTTTTTATTATCATTTAATTCCATGTTTTATTTAGTTTTACATTGTTTTATTTTCGTTTAACACCGATTTTTGTGCAACTTTATCACTTTTATTTATTTTATTTTTTTTTGTCTTCCTTTATTTCAATTATCTCGTTTTTTTCGTGCGTCTATAGAAGGTTTTAATTTATTTTTCCAACACCGTTCGGTAACGCGTTATTATTTACTTTAGTAACTTCATTAAATACTAAACTTACCTATATAACATTTACACACGTCATTAAAAACACTAACGTACATTTTTACATACATATAAATGAATAAATATGTAGGGAATAAGTGGGGTGAATCGGACAGGGGCATGAATCGGACACTCGTTTTTTCTCGGCTGTGTAGGGCATTGGAAAGTTAAAATTTAGTACGAAGGCAAGCTATTGATGATATCTACCAAGAATTTCATCGACTGCGATATCCATTTTCGCATAACCGAAATAATGCAAAAAAAAAAAAAAAAATGTTGATTTTTGAAAAAATTTTGATTTTAGTTTTTTGAAAAAATTTCGTATATTGCGTAAAAATTTTGAAGACATATCGGGTAAGTTCTTTTTATTGAAGTATTATGAACAACCTGTCACAATTTGGAGCCGTTCTTTCAAGGGGTTTCTGAAATAGACCAAATTTTTGAAAAAATGAGCCATAGGGATGAATCGGACAGACTGATTAACCCTACAGATCGCGATGTGCATTTAAAGATACACACATTTCCAAACTCTGTTTTACGTCTCATAATGCTAATAGAGGTTATTGGTCGCAATGTGCTATTTGAAGTTGTTTTTGTTCCAGTAAAAATCGAAAATTCATTCAAATGTACTGGTTTATGGCCAGTAAACCGTTTGTCTTTTGAAACAAATAAAAAACTCTCTGGACAACGAGACGATTCCATCTCCAGAGAATGAGACCCAAACAGCAATTTTGAATTCATCTCTAGATAAGGCAACTGAACCAGAAACTTTGAAGTCATCTCAAGAGAATGAGGCCAAAATAGAAACTTTGAATTCAAGCTTGAGCGGATCTTCGAATAAATCTTCTTCCCAGTCCTTCTTGAAAACAAAACGACCTCTCCGAGATGTCATAACAGGAACAAGAAAAATTCGCCTGAAACCAGGGAAAAGTGCAGGAGTTTACTTTAACTCCTGAGATGGAGGAAGCTGCGAAACGCGCTCAAACAGCTGCAGAACGTGCATAAGCCGAAATTGATTCGAAACCAAAAAATAAACCAAAAGCAAAGAGAAACCTCAATTTTCAATCCCAACCTAAAAAGAATTCAGATATATCAAACCAAGGCTTCACTAAAGATTTTAGCGACGTTCAAATTCGTGACTGGGTTGTGGTGAACTTTCAAATGAAACAACAGAAGAAATCTCGCCGCTATATTGCCAAAAAAGGCAAATTTATTGGGAACTTTCTTCGTTAGCGTCACTAAAAAAACACACTGGATACCTCTTTCAGTATCCCAATATTCGTGACAAGTATGCATTTTCTTACGATCAGATTGTAAAAAAATTAGTGCCCCCCAAAAAATACTTGAGGGGTATGTTTATGTTTAAAATCCACGCGATCGAAATGCAAATAAAATATAATTTTTCACTTTTTTTTTTTTTTTTTTTTTTTTTTTGTAGAACATGTTGATTTTTCATCTTATAGGATTTGTATAAGCATTTATTGCAGATTCTTGAAGAAAAATACATTTTAAATGGGAAAAAAAACATATGTCCGAAGTATCCCTCCGGTTGGGGGATACTTCGGACAAAATGGATGAAGTTTAAAATTAAGCTCATCAAGTTGTACTTATCCGAAAGGTAAACGTTTTGCAGCCAAAATGTAGCGCATTGTTCACACTACACAATGGTGCAAAAAGAAAGTTGATACGATTTACCATTACAGAGAAAATCGCTCAAAACTAAAAAGTGTCCGATTCATCCCACTTCTCCCCTATACAAATTCATATACACAACATATGCAAACATTTTATTCTATATTAATTAAAACTACATATATACACACAAACACAGAGACACTCTTGCACATATATACATAAATATATTTATATACACACATGTATTTTTGTGTTTGCAAATGTCGGGGTTAGAGACCTGAGCGGAGTGAGGGTTTTAAGGACGGAGGTCCTATTATATGTGCATATATACCCTATATATGAAATTTTATAAAGCGGTTTGTACTATAATCTTTTCTTTTTTTATATTAGTTACTTGTATTTTGTTTATTATTTTAAATTATTTTAATTCACAAAAAAAGCGAGTTGTTCGTTTAACGCATTTCATGAAATTGAATATCACGGCAATAGCTATAAGCTAGTTTGATAGCATGTCTTTTTATCTGACTCCCATGCTGCGCTGTTGTTGCTTAATCGTTGCTTAATCTTTGCTTAATCGCTACTTAATCGCTGCTTAATCGTTACTTAATCATTACTTAATCGCTGCTTAATCATTACTTAATCATTACTTAATCGTTACTTAATCGTTACCTAATCGCTGCTTAATCATTACTTAATCATTACTTAATCGTTGCTTAATGTTAAACGCGGGCCATTCAAGCAGCACATGTAGGACTGAAGGTTTAATAGATCGCAAAAATAGCGTCCTATGGGTGGCGTAAATTTGGCAAATGTGTACTATCCTATTTTAAGTTTGGTTGAGTCTAGAAAATCCCCATGGGGTATGTATTTTTTGGTAGCCACCAAGAATCGATAAAAGCTTCTATTTCGTTTATTTATTTTTTCGAATTTCACAGCTCTGCCACCATTCCGAGTCAAACGTATTTCAAATTAGATAAGGCAGTGAAAGCGTTAGAGGGGGGAAATTAGTTGGGCTGACCAAACTGTTACGTCGACTGTTTCATTACTTAGCAATCTTGCGTGGGCTGAGGCACGTGTAAACTTTGCCCGATAATTCGTTTCATCGATGTAACTTAAAAGACTATACATCTTTAGAATCAGGCAATGTTCATTAAAGCTGCTGAAAATCATCGATAAAGCGTTTAATAAATCATAGGCATTAAGGTTGAAGGGTTAGAAATGTTGGAGGGAAACGGGTATTTAACCGAATGATTCCGATGAACAAGCGAAAACGTAGTTCCGTCTGATTTTTCACCAAGATAAGCGGCTATATTAACCGGATGATATTCTTGTGTCCTATGATTAACGTACTGTATGACTTTCTAACGGGGCAAAGATTCGACTATTTTCTTCGTGATTTCAGAAATGATGTTTAATTATGTTTCAAACTGATTAACGTCATTTCGTAATATACTGCAACATGCAGCGTACAAATAAAGAGTCACGCCATAAGGATATTCTTTCTGTACTGGTGGAACTTGAAAAATAAAAATGTCGAAACTGCGGCTGTAATGCCAGGTTCTTACGAAATGCTGCAATAACGAAAGCGCTGAGGAATAAAATGAAGCCCCCTAGTCGAATAATTTTCGGCGATGACGTTTGGTAAAAATTCTTTCGCCGGTTAATTAGAAAAGTTGGCAAATACTCGCCTATCCGGGTAGGACGGACGAAAGCGATACCATCAGCGATGGTTTAATAATGAGGTTAAAATAACAAAACGTCGCGACATTCGTTCTTATAACAATAACACCGGAACCGAAAATGACTTCCCCTAGCCGATAATTTTATTACCTTTACCGCGAGCCGGTGCCGGACGAAAGTTTAGTTTTCGAAGCATTCGAAGAAGGAAATCGTCGACTATCGTTCCGCCAAAGCTTAATCTGTGCAGAGGAAATTGCGGAAAATCGGCTAGCCTCTCCCCGACACTAGTCGGACGGAGGCTAACGATAAATTATAGGCCTTCTCGCGTCCGGTTTATTTTTTAACCAGAAGGGAACTTTTAATCTGTCAGAAGAGAATGAAAGACAACAGAGCAAAGCGATCGCAACGAACTTTGACCATTTCTTCCCGTTCTCGGTGGCAGAACTTGTCGGAAATACCAGCGACCGTTTTATTTTCTTCACAGCTCAATTATCCACACTTACGAAAAGAATATCTTTCGGGCTGAATCCCGCGGTGCTTGTTCGAAAAAAAATTTATAACCTCTTTATTATTCGCTCGAGTGTATATTCCCGCATTTGTTTCCTTTTTTTTTTTTTTATATTTTTCCTGTCGTCTCGAGAGCAAAATGAAATATAATATTTTTCCTCTTGAAAATTTGAAAGAAAACGTTTTCACACCGACATTTCACCGATTCCCGATAAAAAATAAACTACGGTTAGTAGCATAAGACGAAACTAAATTACACTCAGAATCGTTCCAAATGTCGAAATTACCGATTGGCATGAACATCAGCGCCAAATTTTATGTTCCACGTTAACAAATTAATCACCGTACCCGTTTTTTTCCCGGAAACTTCTTAAATGTGCGATGATTTGTCACAATGAATGGTCGAAAGACAGGGTGCGGACTAGAAAAACGTTTAGAAAAATCAGTTTCAACTGATAAGGCAGTGCGAGCGTATCGGAATCGCTTCCTTAATAGTCGTTTTTTATACGCCGAGATCGGTAACTTTTGCGAGTTGCCATTTTGAAGGGTTTTTTTGTCTTTCTTTACCTTTTTTTTTTTTTTTTTTTTTTTTTTTTTTTGAACGCGACAACAGAGATTCTATGACGAAGGTTAAGATGGTTTTATTTCGCTTCGGAGCCCGTTCCGGTGAAATTAATCGAAAGCAAAAGTATTTTTTGAATCCCGCTGTAATTTTCAAACTCCACTTTTTCGTTTACTTAAAATTCCCGCGTCTCTGCATTCTTCGTTTTTTCACTCGACAGACGTTTATTTATTTCCTTCTGTTTACAAATTTATCGATTTCAATTTCGCTGCAGCTGAATTTTAAGTCGATATTCGATCACTATAAAATTTCTTGTTTTTTAAATTTTTTTGAAAAAAAAAAAATGTGGGTCTCACAGAGCAAATATGCTCCTTGTGTGAGTGCCCAATACTCTTATCAACCCCATCGATTACAATTGTTTACGATTAATTTCAAAATACTAAAAATTTCGGATATAAAAATTGTAATATCAAAAAAGCACTCGTTAATAACTACGTAAGTGTGGACTTTTAAAAAAACGACAACGGAGCCCTAAAAAGGACTATTTCAGTAAAACAATTACGAAATTCGGATTTTAAAGAAAACGTTAAAATACATGCGGGATGCACAACAAAGTTGACAACGGGTGAAAAACAAACGATACACATGGTAAAGAAACAACAACAAAAAAAGGACTTACTACAATAACGGACGGACAACAACAACTCGGGGAAAAAAAGACTCGATCGCGAACGATTGACGAGTGGCCATTTTAGTCCCTTTTTGTGTTGCGCAACGGTAAATAAAAAAAAATCACTGACCAGATATCTAAATAAACTGAAAAGCGTGTCTTTTGCGAGAAAATAATACTAAAAGCAAAAAACGAATATGGCATTTGAAAAATATTAAAAAGAAATTAAAATAAACATCGTTTAAAATTGCGCGGATCTACTATTAACAACAATTTTAATAGGAAAACACTAATTTTTAATCGATTTTTGCTCTACATCGCTGGTGGTGTTGTTTTGTTTTTTTTTTTTTTAAATTCCTAAACTGTTAAATTTCTTGTATTTCCGGAAATAGTTAAACTTTTACACTATCAAATCAATCGACCAACGATATTACCGATCGACTTGAAAAGCTACCTTCCTACTGCCTCGAAGCATCTTATTTACAAATTAAGATATATATTATTGTTGCGTATTGGTTCCGGTTTTTTTTGTCGATTTCGTTTGAATTCCTTCTCGTGCACCAGAAATTCTCGGCAACCGCCGATAATGTCACCCCGAGTCAGCGCACCAAGGCGAACACTGTTTACTCCAGAAAGTTTTCTCTAAAAGTTATCCAGTAAAACTAGTTGGAGAGATTTAACGATAATTCTCAAAAGTTTCAGCATTAAATTAACTTTCTTTACTCACTCGAATTAACATAAACGACACCAGTGTTCAAACATATTGAAGTAATATTAAAAAATATTAAAATCACCGACATGAAAAACATTCATGGTGTAAAAAGGATGTCAACAATAACTTAACTTTCTTTAGTCTTTGTAAACGCAGACATTTTACATATTTATCGAGAAATTCAGGCATTCCGGACATAGAAATTAGTTGAAAAATAGATCGCGAAAGATGGTGTACGCGTTTCGTGGAACTGTTTTATCTGCTTGAAATTGTTTTGCATTTTCTTATTTAACGAAATCAAAAGGAAATTCAAGTTTTCCGGAAAATGTATCATTATATTTTTGACGCACGTCGGTTCGGTGGATAATGTAGATTCTTATTATTTCCCTATGTAATAATATGGCGCTGTAATTGTAGAAGGTATTTTCGGATTTTTATTAGGTATTTACTTTTTTCTATACCTTTTTAAGGCAGCACATTACGTTGACTAAAACTTGAATTGGAAAACAAAATTACTAAAATGCATCAATAGGCGGAAAAGTGGTAAACACAGTGCGGAATATGCCGCCGACATTAGTATCACCAGTCCTAGGCAAGTTATCTGTAAGGATTTAATGATAATGACGGGGTGAACAGTAAAGCCAATATTATACCAACAGCAGTTACAATATCTAGAAGCGAGTATTTACTCACAGCCGGCCAAGCAAGAACCATCATTTGGTGTTGATCGCATCCCTCTTTTACTACTAGCCCTCGAGTAAGACGCCATCATGTTGACAAGTTCTACGTTAACTACAGTTCACATTATCTGTTTGATACTTATCACTTCAATGTTATAAACGATAGAGCTTAACAACTCCCAAACCCACTTGCATTCTAAATGGTCTTTTTCTGCAAACGCTTTTGCAAGAACGCCCTCTTTCAGGACACGGCACTCGAACAAAAGGGCAGCGGCCCGATTTTTATGAAGTGTGCCCGCAAGGAATTTTATAGTTGCGCTTGGGCTATAACCTCTTTTCGGGGTCTTACCACAAATTCATCCAGCTTGAGATATGTTAAAATTATCTCGGTACGCTGAGCGCTACCCGTGGCAGGCCCATCTCCTTCTATTTGCCCAGAGGCTCGCAGTTAATAAACTTCCTTCTCTTTCCTGACAACTTGCCTGTGATACTGATGAAGTTGCTTACGCTGACCATTTCCATTTCGAACTCTACCCATCGCGCATTGCGCAGAAACTAGAGCTTGGTTGACAACATTATGTTAAGATATACGCATTCGACAGTCGATCTTGGTGTTAAAATCACGTTTGCGAACAGTATACTTACAAATGATAATACACAAAGAAATAGAGATCGTACAATAATCGAAGAGACTTGAAATAATCGAAATAGTACACCTACACCGCTCGATTAATTGTGCGCTAAAAGATTTCACATGCAAATTTGAAAACGAATTTAATATTTCCCATTACGAAAATAATTTCTCGGAAGAGGGAAAGCGGTGTGTGCACACGATGTAGAACGGAAAAAGGCAGTTCTTTTCAAAGGTTGCTACGACAACATTCTCCTATTCAAAAAAAAAGTTTACGGCAGGTCTGTATAATCTCGTCTATACCGTCTTATCGCTAAAAAAAAAGTACTTAAATAAGCCATGTGTGAGAGAAAAAATAACAACAATTCCAAACTACAAAGTACAATAATATAACGCAAGCCGTACAGTTGCAGGGTCGATGAAAGAACTGCAAGAGGTTATCGTAGCCTGCAAATAACATGGACGAATATCGCACGATCTTACAATTAATACTGAAGGAAACGGAGAAAACTGGCGATCAGCAACCGGGACATAGATACGCGGATGTTCAGATATGTATTTTGACTGTATCGGAGCAGGTTAAATAGTGTTACGGTTCCCGCTCTTTTCAATTAAAGTTTAAACTCGTTCGGGCGCCATTGAAGAAAGAAAATTCTTCAAATTAAAAAAAAAAAACACTTAAACCAAAAGTTTCTATTCACCGCAGAACGGGCCACAGTGTCCCTTGCTCACAATACTCCTACTACGCGAACGTCAGTCACCAGGATTAGACTTAAAACCGGTAGAACAATAAACGAAATTTAATAAAATAATAAAAAACAGTATATATTTCCGATATCGCTGTTGTCCTACTGGACTAGTTCTTTTAAATAGAACGTGCGACAAAACGATTACCGATCAATCACGGCGTTGATCGGACGGCGAGAGAAAAATATGTATTTACGTATGCAATAATTTGCGCTGCCAAGCAATAGGCATCGCTTCTAATGCGAAATTTCCCATCAATCGGAAATCGCCGCGATGTTCGATACCTTTTTACAATTACTAATACTTAATCGCAAGCCTCGACATACACCGTGACGTCATTCACACTCGCTTTTATTACCGACACAAGCACACACACACCGGCTTACGTCTTAGCGACTTCGTCAGATTGCTCGGAATTTCTCTAATGCAACCCGCGATTATGTTGTAACAAAAATTCCACATTTCCGAACTCTGTACATATGTACATCGCTAACCTCTCTTAAAATACACGCACAAACTATTCACAATTCTTCATTTTCCCTATATATATATATATATATATATATATATGATATTTAAATTAAAAGAACCAGCCTATTACAATAGTAAAAATGAAACGCAGGCCAGGTGTTTGATGAACTAAAAAAAGATTTCAAAAATAGACAACGAATGCTACAATATTATTCTGACGTACTGGAAAGCGAGGCTGCAGCAACATTCGTACGCTGTCGGTAAAACTTCTACAAGCTTGCGAAATGTGGTTTCATCGGAGAATGCCACCCGTACATATAAGAGATATTAAAGATAAAGCTCCTGTAGAAATGACCGGAACAAGGATTAATTAAGCTGATTCAAAGAAGAAAGATACGATGTGTAATCTGAGTGACAAAATAGGGAATTTTTTAAGAAAATTAATCGAGAGGGCTCGGGAGCGCACCGGGAAGACGTAAAATATCTCGGACAAGGAATTTACGGAACCGGAATGGTCACAAAAAAATCGAAAAGCTCATTTATGCAGTCAAAGACTAGTATAATGCCATATAGATATTGTGAATATACAAAAAGGGCGGAGAAACTACATATCATTTATTTACCCAGTCAACAGTCAGACTGATACTTTCGTTTGTATTATTAGCTGAGTTAAAAAATGGTCCGAAGTCTGCGTGCTACTCGTTTGATTTCCAGTTTCTCTAGACGAATTTCCCGGCTGACAATTTAAATTTTCAAAATTATTTCACCTATTTCTCGACTTTCCCGGAAAAAAAATTCTACATCTATTCGCCTGAAAATAGATTTCGCAATGTGGTTCTTAAGTTTTTTTACGGAATTCAAAGAAATACGGTCCGTCGAAACTACTTTTCTCCTTACTGTTTGGAATGGCCCATGACCAAAAGTCGTAGAAGGGCACATTTGTCTTCAAGTGCGAGTGCAAGGAGAAGAAAATTTTCCAGAATACCGGTGAAATGTACGGTAATGAGTGTTCCGCGTGAGCGAGGAAAGACTAACCGAGTCCGTGTTGCACAGTCAAGAAAAGTACACCGCCAGATTACTTACAGAACGTTCGAACGGAAAGTCTGAAGAATATCTGAAGGTGTCTCCTGCGTAAATCCTACGAATAGAATTAGAAGTGTTATCCAGTCGTACGATGTTATTAACGTTGCCGACGCAAGAGTCGCTGAAGAAAGCCGTAAACAGAAAATGTCGACCAACGTATTAGCTTGTGGGAAGGGTCAAAGCATTAATTAATAGCAACTGATTATAAATAATAGAATCATGGATATGGATCATCAAAACGGCTTAGGACGGAAACAAAACAGACAATTGCCCATTAGATTATATAGGTGAGCACAGTGTAATACTACTCATATAGCCTAAACAGAATTTCTTTTGGCAATAAACTCTTCCGGAGAAAAAACATTCGATAATTTTAAATTTCAGAAAATTTCTGTCCGGGAAAATGGGTAATCCGGAAATTAGGAGGGAATGACTCGTTTTAAAAAACAGAATGTGCCGACCCAAAAAAAAAAAAAAAAAAATAGCAAAATAATTAGAAAAACTAATTAAAACGTCACATTCCACACATTGAACTACGCGATGTATCCGTAAATAAATTGCATCCTTTATAAAAGGGACCCACCTCAGTAAAGCATTAATGCAACTTTATCGTTATACATATATATTTATATATATATATATATATATATATTGTATGTATATATGTATGTAGACAAAGGATTGTAAAGGTTGTCAATACATTATTTGTTTACATTTCTCCGGAAAGATGTCCTTTTTTACAAATGGCACCTAGAGTAAAGGGCAAAGAAAAAGTGTGAAAAAAAAACATAATGGCATTTAGGTGCGAAAAGCAAACAATGTTCGCTTGCCGATCGTGTTTCAAGACCTGAAAAAATCCTGACAAGAATCTTTTTTAATAGAAAGTTTTCAGCGAGTTCTAGTATTTTCCGGTACGAGACGAAAAGCGGGAGATAAAAGGTTTTTTTCTGTGGTAGCTAAAGGTGCGAGGGAGATAAAAAAAGCAAGGTTATATTTAATCTCTTGCGTTCATCTTTAACGCGTCGAGTTCTCTCAGAGTGGTGTTAAATAACCGTCGAATAAAGTTGCTTATGGAGTACGTCGCGCAGTGGGAAAGAGATCAACTTGAATGTCTAAATTTTTTTTGTCTTCTTCTTGTGCGGCTCATTCTAAGCTGATCCTTCTAAAGTACGCCGTTGAAGTTTGTTTCTCGGGAATGTTTGCTGTTCGACAAAAAAAAAAGAAAAAAAAAAAACTTTGCATCGAAAAAAGAATTAATTTCCGAACCCCCGGATCAAACGGTTACTTCATCGAATCACGTACCCAGAGGTAATGATGTTTTCGCGGTCAGTATTTGGTAATTCCTCACCGGCACCTTTTTTCCTTTGGATTTCTTCAATTCTCTTATTGCCTATATTTTATTGAAATATTTAAAATTGTTACACATTTAACGGCGACGAATTTTTTTATAGTCCTAAGGGAATTGTAGCCATCGTGTTTAAATTTACATTAAAACATAGTTAAATAATATACCAGTAGTAATTAGTGTTAAATTTTTTGTTTGAAAAGAACTAGACAGCGGTATCGTAAATTTGGACAGGCTCTGACAAATTCGTTATTGGTGAATTATTTTTTAACGACTTCCAAAAAGAAAGAGGTTATATAGTTTCGTCGCGTAGGATACTTTTTTTTTTTGCTTTTTAATGTTTGCTTGCGCATAACTCATATCTATATAGACCGATTTTACTGATTCTTTGTCCATTAGAAAGAGTACCCCATTCAACTTATTAGGTACCCCATGTGTGATTAATGATGAAAATCGGTGATCATGTATTCGTCAATTTAGATAATTTTTCTTTCTTATTATTTTTTATTAATATAATAGAAGCGGTTGACTTAAATTACTATCAATTCGCTAAATTACCGTGGAAATGTAGCTTTGTTACCGACTTCCAAGAAGAAGAAGGTTACACCTTCGTCCCGTTTCTATTTTTTTTTTTTTGTGTTTGTTCGCGCGTAACTTAAATTTATGTGGACTGATTTTACTGATTCTTTGTCTATTAGAAAGTGCGTACCACTCGGACCATGTGAATTCTGATAAAAATCGATGAATATAAACTAAGTATTTGTCAAAAAACGTGAAAAATGTAGCCTCTTTGGATAATTTTTTATTAGTATAATAGGGACGATTGACTTAAAATACCATCAAATTGCTAAATTGCCAGATTACCATGGAAGCTTTTGATGTTTTTACCGTGGAAATGCAGTTCAAAATAAAGAAATTGATTTTTTTTTTTTTTTTAAGCACAAAATATAGAGAATGATGTGACAAAAAAGTTGATTTATAGCAAGAAAAAAATTCAAGTATAATGCTAAAAATTGTAAAATAAAATGTTTTTAAAAAAAAAAAAGTGCCGATACTTACAAATTTAAAGTTAAGAATTTGATAAAAAATGTACTAAAAAGTAAAAAAAATAATTGCTCCCGATAAGAAAATATATTTCAGGGTGATATAACTTAATGTAATACTATCGTAATTCTTATACAACATGAACACCTCAATTAGAGTACGATGCGTTAGTAGTTCGATATTGATCGGCGTACAGGTTCATTTTCGCGTTCGTAGCGTTACGCGAAGTTTGTTCACTTATCTTTATCAAATTTTTTACACACATTTTCATTTATTCTCATTGCACACATACACACACACTACTCATCACACATTATACATATCTCAGTGAAAGTGATATACCGCTTAATTTTATTCGCTTTCTTTTCTTAATGATAAGGACGAGGGCGGCGTTAGCCACCCCTCTTCCGCTTTTATAATTACACACAAGGATTATGTGCATAATGGTAGCGGTGTATTTTTTACGGATTGTTCTTCTGATAACAGTCCGATGATTATTGATTTAAGTAAAGATCATAATATACACACGGCCAAAAATCATAAAGATCGTAACTTTTTTTCTTTGTTTTTTTTTTCTTCTTCACATCTAGAACTGGCTATATTATAGTCATTTACTAGACTTTAATGTTAATAAGATCGTGAATTTCAAGATCTGCCCATCAGCCGATCCCGCATTTATCTATCGAATAATCAAGCTTGGACAATAACATTCCTTCTTTTCATCCTGTTGCAACTTGCTGGTTGTTGTAGTAAATTCGTTGCAAGAGCATTTTCATTTCAACCTCGACAAGTGAACTCTGGCATTGAGGGCAACGAAGCAGCTGACTTCCTAGCTCGCTCAGCGTCTCTCAATGGTCCATTCCTTCCGCATTTTCCTGCCTCAGACATCCTTTTCCTCTCCGAAAGTCTCCATACCAGACTATCCTTCCTTTTTTGCCAATCGCTCCTCCTTCTACCTCCTCCTACAGCCTACTCCCAATTCACAGCCTTGGTACCAATTTCTTCCCTTTTCTCGGCGCTCGGCTATTGTTTCTTTAATCAGACTGAGACTTGGTCATTCCCTCCTTCTCTTTTCTCGTTTTTCTTTTTCTCTTTCACCTTCTCCCTTTTGCCCTCTCCACTCTACTGATCCTCCATTTATATGCGACTCCAACCATATCCTTTTTGAATGCTCTGCTCTTTTTCCTGAGTGCTCTCATCTATACGCTGAACTTTTGGCGTTGTATCTTCCTACCACTTTCAATGCTTTCTTTATCCTTTCCTTCCCATCTCTAGCCGTTATTCCCCTCCTTCTTTTCTTTATACTTTCTATTTCCGATCACCTCAGAATCTGAGTAGGTGATCTAAGTCTATGTAGTTGGGTCAGTGTTAACAAAAAAAAAAAAAAAAAAGAAAAAAAAGTGATTTTTAACTTCTGTAACATATTTTACTTGTAAATCTTGATGCTGTGTTTGGTTGGACACATACCATGGTGCTCCTAATCATTCGATCGTAGCAACTTATTTTGATAACGTTGTATTCTATTCACACTACTTTGGAAGCGCATCCCCATAATTCAGCTACATACAACCATATCGGCTGTAATACCATGTGGTATAGTGAAATTTTATTTGAAATATGTAATTGAGAACGCGGTCCAAGCAACCAATGAAGTTGTCTCGTTTTCAGATTTAGTTCTGTTATTTTTGTCTTGATACGATGAAGTCACGTAAGTGTTTTATCTAGGTATACTCAAAGATATTTTACAGATCAATGTGTTTGTATTTGTTTGTTATTTATAGATATGTGATATTTGTTACGTGCAATTTTTCTCTTTGTAAAAATAATATGGTTACTTTTATTTTCATTTATTACTATTTTCCATTTATTCGGCCAATCAATGATTTTATTTAGCACATCTTGTAAATTTTCTGTGGACTTTTCTGGGTTCTCGTGTGTTGCCATGATTGTCATGTCGTCAGCGAATGTTTTGCCAGTAGTGTGTCATCTGTTTCTGGCATATCATAAGTAAACAATAAATACAAGAGAGGACCAAGTACACTTTCCTGAAGTACACCTGCCTCAATTTTATGTATAGATGATTCTGTTCCATTTACTATAACTCGGAAATATCCTTCTTGTAAGTAGGATTTCAGAATATTGTAATACTGAATTGGTAGTACTTTTTTGCATTTGTAAAGTATTCTTGCCGGATGCCATACTGTATCAAATGCCTGTTGTGCATCAAGGAAGACGGCCGAAATAACTGTTTTTTTTTTCAAATGTTTCTTCAATTTTGTTAACCAGCCGGTGCACTTGTTGTACTGTTGAGTGTCTAATTCGGAAGCCAAATTGATGCTTTGGTATTATATTTCTTTGTTGTCTATGAACTTTTGTATTCTCTTTTTTAAGAGTTTTTCGAAAACTTTTCACAATATAGGAACATATTTAAGCCGTAAAATCGAATTATAAATATAGGTTAACATTATTAACGCTTTCATTGATAACTCTTTCAAAATGCGTTCAGTTATGAGATCGTACCCTGGTGCCTTCGTGTTACTCAATTTCTTTATTACTGCATTAATTTCGCCTGGCGAAGTTAAATTGACTCTATTTGGTGGATTATTTAACTTTGATTTAAATAATCATGGACGACGTTATCGACAGGCGATTTTGTATTGTGCGGTTTAAAAATTCCTGATAAGTGTATAGCGAACAGATCTGCTTTATCAGCATCATCTACAGTCCGACTACCATCAACTGCTTTTATCGGTTCATTTCTACGTATTTGTTTATTTCCGTAACTAACTGCTCTCCATAACGAATAATTACTGTCCTTCGTTAGCGACAGATTTGTGATATATTCCCTAAATGAATTGTTTTTTATAGTTTTGTAATAGCGACTTCAGATTTCTGAACTCTCTATTTGAAGCTATTTTATTAGTTGTTGTTCGCAACCGACGTCTCCTCAGCTGTCTTTTAATTGCTACTTGTCTACACACAGCATCAGGATAGACCAACAATTGAGGGAAATGTGTAATCCATCAACGGTGTACTTTTATAAGCCGCATTTACTATTTGAGTTGTGAAGACGTTAACAGTTTCATCTATATTTTCTGTAGTTTATAGTGAAATTGACCGATTTATCGAATCATCCAGCAGGTTTCTGAATATATCCCAATTTGTGTACTTATTACATAGTACCAATTTATGTTCCTTGGATCATACTTGTACACTAATCGTTAGCAGGATGATTGAATGGTCCGAAGATAGGGATGACCGATCATTTTCAACTGCCGTGTAATTACTTGAGATACCATTTGTGATAAAAAAAAAGTCAAGTAAATCAGGTACTTTATTCGTGTCTGTTGGCCTCTAGATATTACATTGCATTTTTCCGAG
This sequence comes from Icerya purchasi, assembly GCA_039619475.1. Classification (NCBI taxonomy): domain Eukaryota; kingdom Metazoa; phylum Arthropoda; class Insecta; order Hemiptera; family Monophlebidae; genus Icerya; species Icerya purchasi. The sequence continues at coordinate 418,688,840 of CM077116.1, forward strand.
TCGATAGCCGTTTTTAAACTTCCTCCTCTAGGTGTAATCAAGCGCGAAGCCCAGTAGGTATTTTTTGCGTTGAAATCACCTCTGATAATAAATTGATTTCCTATTGTTTTAATAAAATCTATAAATGTTTGCTGTTGTATGTTGTGCTTTGCTGGACAATAAACGGCTGCTAAAATTTAATTGGATTATTTCTTAGTTTTATTGTGACACGTGTTGCCTGCAAGTAATCCTTGTCGTATTTTTCTTCCACCCAGTGGGGAATGCTTTCTCTAATGATTATGGCTGTTCCTGCATGAGCTTTTTTATCCGGATGTATAGTCTAATAAACGGCATAGTTTGAAATTTTCATGTAACTTTTGTCGGTGAACAGGGCTTCCGAGATAAGTATTATATCGATATTGTTTACATTTAGATAGTGTTCTAATTCAAGTTGATGTTGTAGTAGTCCGTTTGCATTCCACAAAGCCATATTTTATAGAACACTTTCTGTGTATTGCCCATCAATTTTTATTGACAAGAGCAGACATGATAGTACTGATTATATTACTGAACATTGTATTTTGTTGTTGAATCATTTCTTTGATTTTATCTCAACAAGAAACGAATTTAAGATTTACTCGATGTCACTATTAGCAGAACTGTCGGAGGCAGTATTTTAGTTATTTGAGATTTCCTGAGCATAGGTAAGCTTATTTGGAATATTTTTCGTTAGCTGTTCTGTCACAGGTACAAATTGCAAGTTAGATTGGTGTTGTTGCATATGTAAATTGTTGAGTTGGCGGATCCGTTGTGAGCTTAACGATCAATTAAGTGATTTGATTGGGTTTGTACGGAGCTGTTTTAATTGTTTATATAGTAAACAACCTTTGCAGTTGGGCGGGTTGTCATTTCTGTAAATTTAACACAAGTAGGAGGCGCACTTTTATCTTTGATACATTCGTGAGTAAAATGAGACCCCACGCATTTGGCACAGGTGGTTTGTCTATTTTTGTATGCCCGTATAACTGAGCGTGTACATTGAACAATTTCACTTTTTTACATGAGGAGCTTCAACATTTATTTTCTCATATTTAAAATATACTGTAATTGGCGCGGATTTTAATGTCTTAAATAGATGCTGGGGTTGTAGTTGCAACGGCAGGAAGGGTTGGGCGGTAATGGATATCATCTGCAATTCTAATTTCTGTCTTCTTAATAACGGTTCCGTGACTAAAATAGAAAACCCTCATTACTCAAATAATCCAGTAGATTTGTCATTTGTCTCGCAAGATATATTCCTTGATTGCTCATGGAGAGTTCTTCCTCACTCGATGGGTTCCGATCGCTTAAAGAGACTTCCAACTGTGTTAATGCTTAGGTACACTACTTTGAACACATCAGCGTGAGATGAAAACTTTCAAAGGCAGACTGGGTCGAATTCCAAGATACATTTAACTTGGGCCTAAATAATATTTACTCTATCACTGACCCTATAGGTAAATATAACTTATTTCAGGGTGCTATTTCTTCAGCCTTACAGAAATTAGTACCTCGAGCGACTTTATATACAGGTAAAAGACAACCTAAGCCCTGGTGGAACATCCAATGCGAGTCAAAAATTAAAGAACGCAATGAAGCCTTAAGAAAATTTCGTTCAGAAGGATCTATGTCGTCGTATATAGAATGTAAAAAAATTGCTGCAGAAACACGTAAACTGCGAAAAATCTAGCAAAAGGGCTACTTGGAAAAGCTTCTGTGGCAAGTTTAATAGGAGAATACGCCATTAAAAGATATTCGGTTATTAGCGAAACGCTTCAAGAACAGAGATGCGCAGAACAACACCGTAACGAATAATTGTTAGATTTGTGATTTCGTTAGCAAAGCAGCATACGTGCCAACGGCGGATGAATTAGACGAATTTAGTCAAACCACACAAGCGAGCACGGTTGATAAGCATTTTCTACTACAACCGATTTCTTACTCCGAACTCTTTATACCGTTGAGCAGAAAAAAGGATTCAGCTTCGGGCATAGATGGTTTAACATTTTCAATAATTAAGAACATGTCGGAAAATGCTAAGATTATGCTGATTAACATCTTCAATGACCTGCAACATTGTTTAGTTCTTGAGGATTGAAGACGATTTCTGGTGTATCCGACCTGCAAGCCGAGGAACCCCTCTTCACTAGCACCTGTTTACAGGCCGATTTCCTTGGCATCCTGTCGAAGGAAAGCATTTGAACTTGTCGTGAACGTCTAATATACTGGCTTGAGAATAATAAAGTATTTCCTTATAACATATTTGGATTTCGCCCGAGTTTAGGTACCTTAGATTGTATAGCCAAGTTTTTAAATGACACTTATCAATCGTTTATTGACAAAAAATTCTTCCTGTAAACCTTTCTAGATATAAAGGGGGCGCTTGATAATTTTTTATATTTCTATCTTGTTTGAGCAATTAATTAGTATTGGAATTTCACACACCCTTTAGCTAATCTTTAATGTAGTTTATTTATAAAGAGATCACTCCACTTTCTAAATCCAATTTCCAAAGAGACTGATGTTCGGGCAGCTTATAAGGGGCTTGCTCAGGGATCAAAGCTCGTTATTATTCAATATCTATATTTTAACTAACTTTTCTACTCGCTTACCTACATCATATATTTGATCATATTATGCTGATGACTTTGTTGTATATACCAGACAGAAGAATCTTTTTCCACATGTATTCAAGATAATTTTTGAAATAATGACTTCGGTGTGAAATAAAAATAAACAGACTTTTACGGTGTAAATTTAAGAGTTCCGTTAGCATTAGTAATACGAAACGGATGAAGATGATTAACATTAACAATCGGTCAAATGCAATATCGGTTCTTTTCATTTTTTTTTGTTTTTCCTTCTTTATGTATAGTTAGCCATATTTAAAAAAGTTACAAACCATTAACTCCGCGCCATTTAAAGTGTAACATAACTGGATTGAATTTGCTTCTAATATATATCCGCCATATTATCTTTCTTTTTCATTCGTATCTAGCAAGTTTATTTGAGTGTACGTTTATTGAAGTTTTTTCTGTTATCTATAATTTTAATTATATATTTAATTCCTTGACGAAGAAAGACAAATAAAGGCACGAACATTTTTAAACATATTTATGTTAATGCTGGGCGAGAAATATATACGATATTAGAAATTAAGAGTAAAAACCATCGTTCGCTACCGCCCGAAAGAATCTGCGCAAGAAAGAGGGCGACCCCTCCATATTTGTGGGAACAGAATTATGTTTCATATCTGGACTCAAGTTGTTATTATTACTGAAGATGACTCTTCTAAGTTTCACAGGCGGAAATATGAAACTGTCAGTAGGTGTTTCACTGGGCCAAGATTATCCATAGCTGGATGTCATATACTGAATGAAGCCACCTCATCCGTATTTTCCAATCCACGTCGGTAAAAAGTATTATAAGAATTTCTGTACGAAAAATTCCGACCGTAAACCGAATGCGAGATAACGGCGTGTTGCGATTAACGACGATGACGTCTTTCAGCAGTATTGTAACATTTTTGTTTAAATACGCGTCCTGTCTCAGCGTGGATTTTTTAAAATTGCAGGTAGTTTTGGGCAATAGCGTTCGGCAAGAACGGTAAGATTGGTAAACTTCGTTACGATTATGAAGCGACGCGAAACATTAAGTACTCTATCGCAAGTAAATTTTACAGTCTTTTAATTGGTGCGACATAATCTAACGCCGCATATATTCGCGACAACTGTTTATACAACTCTTTTTAATATGTCAGAAATATTATTGACCTAACTCAATTGGAAAGAAAAAAATACGTCAATTCAAGGCTGAGAAATTCCAAATACTGCGGTAGTGAAAAACAGGGGGACTCCGCTATAGAACTGTTGATTACAATTGGGTAAATGATCACTGGATCAGCATATCTTCACCGATCAGTTTAAATGGGAAGAACGTTTGCGGAACACAAGAATAATATTTACCGTCCCGGGGTTGTGAGAAGGATTGACAACGGTGATATAAAAGCTCCTAGTAAAGTTTTCAAAAGCACCATATTACGTCAAAATGAAAATGAACAAGAAGCTTCCAGGTAAATTCTGTTTTTCGAAACGCTTCTAATACTTCATTGTATAATTTTCGTACATCCGTGGTAGAGTCGAATTATAAGCTATAACGTTATGAAACAGAACGAAGCGTGTGTAACAATTAAATGCCAGTGTGCATCGAGTGTCACAGAAATTTCTTGATTAACCGGTTCTTCTTTGCCGGAAACGCCAATGCGGTCGGAAATTGATGATATAAATTAGTTGAAAAAAAAAAAAAAAACGAAAGATGAAGTGATTGAGAGAAAAAATTAAAAAAAAAAAAACGAAAGATGAAGTGATTGAGAGAAAAAATTAAAAAAAAAAAAAACGAAAGATGAAGTGATTGAGAGAAAAAATTAAAAAAAAAAAAAAGTGTCCCAAAGTTAAAGAAAATGATTTTGTAAAAAATAAAATGTTTAAAATCGAAAGCCAATAATAAGAACAACGGCACAAATAAACCGAAGTTTGTGTGAGATTCAAAAACCTTGAGCAAGCCGGAACAACGAAGACAACAGCGCTGACGAAAAAACTATAAATGAAGGTAACAGAATGAGATGGAAGTAGAGAACAATATGGTTAAATGCCTAGCGGAAGAATTAAAAAGAAATTTAAAAGATAAGTAGTTTGATAGAAAAAAAAAAAAAAAAAAAAAAAAAAGAGAGAAAATAAATTAAGAACCGTGGAAAATTTATTGTAAAATTCTTCTGTAAATATTAATTTCACCATCTCTTTTCAAGAGCAGCATTTGCAAAAGAAAAGAAATGGTTTTTTAGATTTAAAAAAAAAAAAAAAGAGGTTCATTTTAAAGGCTTTTAAAGTAACAAAATGTACGTTTGCGTAGTTTATCTGACCGAAAATGGTTTTCCCCGGAGGTCAAATTAAACTGCCCACACTGTGCAACTGTTATTTTCCAAACCGACCAAACTCATAATACGTATCATCGGCGGAAAACATTTCAACATTACTCTGCAGCTTTCGCGGTAAACGAACAACGGAAAAAGAGAACATTATCGTTCTGATTTTTCCAACTTGGTCCGCTTAAAAATTGTTGAATCGATGCTGAGAATTTGGAATATAACAAAACGAACTGCGAAAGAATTTAGACAAACGTTAGCCGACTTCCTCATAACATTCCTTTCAAAACTCAATGCAGCGAGCGCATTCATTGTCTTTTTCCTAATTCCTTCAATTCATCGAAGATTAAAAATTCCGCAGTCGCCGCCACGGTTACTTTTTTTCAAACTTAAAATATGTTTTCAGAACAAACGAAGACTCTGTTATTTCTGGGTGTTTTTCTTCTTTTCTAATGGATTTTCATCAAATGGCTACGTAAAGCTAGCCGCCAAACTTTCTTCATATCCATTCCGTTCAATTTACGTAGATCGCTAGGAAAAATGGAACGCAAATAAAAAAACACAAAAGATTTTATAAAGAATATTCCAATAGAAGCATAATATAAGTTATAACTGAAAAGGAGCCTTTCGTCTATTGTTTGTGCTGAGATTCAGCAACACATATTATAAGGAATTTTGATTTTTGAAATTTTCAGTCGAAAGAAACGAAGTGTTAGCGACGATTTAATTAGATGGTCGAAGCATTTTTTGTAATGCCATCCAGCTGATGTAAGTTACGAAGAGTGGATTTGATAAAGTGCTCGCAGTGATGGCGGCAGCCTTCCCAAGTCCGTTGCTCGGAATACAGGTATTTTTAAACTCTGATGAACAAATTTATTCAGAATATATTTCGATGTATGGTAATTTAAGTCTGGTCTCTTTCATAAGAGTATGATGCCAAGATCGTATTCGTCTGCATAATTAAGGGAGTTCAAAAAGCTTTCGCGAGAAAATTTAAGTCGATGATCTCAATGAATTTAATTTCAGTATACCGCAGTGTTGCGGGGGAATTCCCGCTCTTCTTTAATACTAGACCAGTATTTGGGCGAAACATGTTGCATGATAATTGGGGACCAAAAGGTTATTCCAAACGAAATGCCGAACAGGATCGGTAGTTTTTGATGCGCGTTTATCGATGATTCACGTTCAAATTAATAAGGGGAGTTGTAGTGACACGAAGGCGAAAAGGACGATTAAATATTACCGATTGGAAATGAATCATAAGCATTTCAATTTTATATTTGTCAGCTGCATTGGAATTAAACTGCTTGCGACGAAATAAGGCGTGGAATTTATCATTTTTCAAACTACTTCCAGGAACGTGTTCAGGGAGAAATTATAAAATATCGTATTGACTCGTAATCGTATAAAATCATCGAGAAAAGAATGCTAAATGATATTTTAAAAATTATTAAACACAGAAATCTTTATTAAAAATTGAAAATTCAAAAAGAATTCGAAAAATATAACGACATGTTTCGGAGAAACGACGACGCTCCTTATCCGTGGAAACAGTATTAACATGTCGGGATATTTTTCGAATTTTTTTTTGGAATTTTCAATTTATAATAAAAACTTCTGTATTTAATAATTTTTGAAATATTATTTGAAGAAATTACTAGAAGATGTATTATAATTATATGCATGTAAATAACGAAAGAACGGGGCTAAAGTTTCATAAGTTTTCACGAACTTCGTATAGAACCGCAACATACGCTACACATTACTGGAGGAAATGTAGCAATTGATGAATGACTTTTTCTGGCCAAAGCCGGGTAATTCACACGACGGACGACAGATAAACTTGATAAATTTCAAATTAAATTTCGACTAAATCCACTGATAATGCTAAAATGAACGCTCAATAATATATTTATATGTAACTCAGACGCGTTTGCAAGCTTACGAGATTCCTGCCTCAAAACGCGTTGAAATTATATATTTGCAAAAAATGTTATTTTAATAAGCGTTCATTTCAGTATTATTAATATCGTAAATAAAGGATGATCTCGGTGGAAAGATTAAATCTAGGTATATTTTAAATGCATTACCTTTTATTGGTAAAAAATGAAACACGACCAACCGTACAAAGCTCAGCTGAAAATATAGTTCTGAAATTAATGGAGCTATATACTAAAAAATGAAGAGAAATGTTGATAATTTGTTCAAAAGCAACTGGCGCAGTAATCCATAGTAAAAACAATAATCTACACTTTTTAATCATACTTTATTGTTTTCTTCCCGTTATCGTATTTCTCCGTAATGTTCCCTCTTCATCCTCTTAATTCCAATGATACACAATTATCTATAATTCTAATATTACGCTTTCTTCAGATACTCTTCTCTCTCTCTCTCTCTCTCTCTCTCTCTCTCTCTCTCTGCAGAACGTTCTATTCTGTGATTTTTGATATATATTCCGCAGTTCGCGCAACCTTTGCGTATTCGCGGTTATATTAATTTGATTACAATTTTTATATTTTAATCTATGCGTAAATAAAATTGAATTTATTTACACGTTTGTTTAAGACTTCTACTGCTTATTGTGTCATCTTGTCCTTTCCTCCTACTGGCTCCTACATTATATTACCAGTCTCAGATATTAAAATTTCATTGACTTTTCCTTCTATCGTTTCTATCCGACAAGCCTCCCTTTCACCCTAAGAAGAAAAAAAAGAAACAAAAGAAATTTCAAAAAGAAATTTTCTTCATTATTAAAAATTAAAAAAGTAATAATTTATGTCGTATAAAGTATTATTTTAAAAATTGAAAATAGTGACTATACGCTGCATCAGGGAGAGATAAATCAAAATGCACACTAAACTCTTAGTCATTTCCACGCATTTGTTAATATCGGTAAGGGTATAAAAATGTCGTAAACTATTTTACGACGCTGATTATAGCGTAGATGTTACCGAATGAACGGTTTGAAAATATTCGGCGAAATCTTAATATGCTCGGTCAATTTACGAGTATAACATTCTTGATTTCGCATATGTGAACACGATCGTGTGTAAAAATATTACAAAACGAGGCCAGTTCATTTTATATTTAGCTCGCGAGTTATCATCGCAAGAATATAGTCAGAATGAAACTGAAATTACAAAGAAAATTTATATTACAATTATTGGGCAAAAAAGACTGTGTTTTTTCAAATAAATTTCCGAAAGTCTGAATAATTAAAAAAATGTATTCGACGGAAACGAATATGGCGTAAGCTCTGAAAAGGGCTATTTCAAATATTTGAACGACAAAGAAAGTAATAATGATGGAAAATAGCGTAAAGAGGAATACGAATGAATGAACCGATAGAAAATGAGGAAAACGATAAGAAAGGAGACGAAAACGGAATATAGAGAACGAAAAAAGGGGATATAAAAACGAAAACCACGATATAACCGAAAAAACCGAATAAAAACAACAACGAGGTATACAAATCGAATCGAATCGAATAGAACAATGAATTAAAGCCGGCACAGATAACAGTGATAAGGAACGGCCGAGCGCTGTTGATCACATATCAGCTGTACGCTGCATCGGACTTAATTTATTTTTACACAGCTAAAATGCGACGTTGCATTTTAGCCGTTAACAGACTGTTTGAACAAAAGAGGTGTCAAACGACGAAATTTGAAAATGAAACTTCTTTGTTTTGTGAAAAATATAAAGAACATTTTTGTGAACAGTAAAAAAAATGAGATCTGTGGTTCTTGCGACAAATGAAGCGTTTGGTTTTTATTATTGTTTAATTTAGCATTCGATAGTCGAATAAATAATTAATATACTATATACATAATCTTTAGCCGTTAAATTCAATCGAGATCGGCTTGCTTATCAGCAAGCCGGTTTTCTTACGTATCCATCAAGCTTATCAAAATGTCGGTTCTTCGCTCGCCGAAACTTAGCCGCAAATCTCTGACCTTCAAAACTACTGATAACAGTATTTCATCAAAAGATCCAACACCATATACATCGAATTCAGGTGATTTTATTCCAATTTCTACTAACACCACCAATGACGTTTACATGCCTTCAGTCGCTACTAACAATACTAACGATAATGGCAGTAACAATTATGAATCTAATATAGAGTATAATGATCAATTTTATATAAATTCTGATAAATCAGCCCCGATGTCGGAACAGGAGATCCCGTCTACTCACGTGTATGCTCCTCTTCCACTAAGTCCATATTCCTCAAATCGGGTGGAAGAAAATGATCTCCAGCCAAATATTCTTCCTGATCATGGCTGGCAAGAAGTCACTAGGAGGAAAAGACAAAGACAGTTTGCAAGAAGTGTTTCTTCCGATACAGTAGAAACAAATGTAAAACGTAGCAGTAACAGATTCGCTATTCTATCAGTGGAAGATGACAAAAACGATGACAAAGAAGTTAGTGAAGATAGTAGTAATAACAACACTAAAGAACCGAGACCGCCCCCAATAATAGTTTATGGAGTTGTTGATTACACAAAAATGCTGGCAGACATTATCCTTGTTATCCCAGCGACCGATATATCCTGCAGAGCTCTAATTGATAAAAGGGTGGAAATCAAAACAAACAAAGTCGAACATTACCGACGTCTAATAAAATATTTCAAGGACGAAGAGATCGAACACCACACCTATCAGATCAAAACAGATAGAAGTTTCAGAGCAGTGATTAGACACCTCCACCACTCTGTCGATACTAAGGATATTGCCGCTGCTCTAGTTGAATATGGACACCAAGTGAGAAATGTGATAAATGTTAAGCATAGGGTAAGCAAGCAGCCCTTGCCACTGTTCTTTGTGGACTTAGAGCCCGACAAAACTAACATTGATATCTACAAGATTCAGTCGTTGCTTAACATGAAAGTAAAAATAGAAACTCCACACAAAAAAAACATTATCCCACAGTGCTTTAGATGCCAAAGATTTGGCCATACCAAAAGTTACTGCAATAGAGCTTTTGCCTGTGTTAAATGTGGCGAAAGCCATATTTCACAAGACTGCAACAAACCACCTAACCAGGCAGCGAAGTGCGCTAACTGTCAAGGTAACCATCCTGCAAATTATAGGGGATGTGAAATTTATAAAAAAATCCAAACGCATAGATACAGTGAAAAAAGTTCGGTTAAGAAAGGTAATGTCCAGCTTCAAACTCCGGCAATAAATGTGCCCTCTTCAGATCCTCAACTGGGCGTGACAATTCAGCGATCTACAGTACAACGTTCACCAAACGAATTAAAATATCCCTCAACAAGAGATAGATCTCGACAACGAGAACAAGCTCAGGTTCTAAAGCCTAAATCGTATGCTCAGGCTACCGGAGGGAACTTATCTGACACTGCAACGTTCTCCCAAAATGACTGGGATATTAAACAAACACTAAACATGTTTTTGGATGAAATTCGGACACTATTTAAAGACATTATTCAGCAACAAGCAAATATGTTTAATGACATTATCACTAACATTATGTCTATTATGTTAAAAACAAAATGATTCCTACAAGACCAAGTCAATCATTATGTTATAAAATAGCCTTGTGGAATGCGAATGGCTTGTTACAACATCAGCTAGAAGTAGAACTTTACTTGCACACAAACGATATTGACATCATGCTTATATCAGAAGCTCATTTTACTGATAAAAGTTATATAAACTTGAAACGTTATAAAACATACTGGACATTACATCCCGATAACAAAGCGCATGCTGGGACAGCAATCATTATTAAAGATAGCATTCCTCATGATATAAGGCACAGTTACTGCAAAGAATACCTTCAAGCTACTTCCATTGCTATAAAACAGACAAATAACACCTTGAACGTTACAGCTGTCTACTGTCCCCCAAAGCACAAAATACAGCCTACACAATTTATAGATTTTATAAAAGGAATGGGTAATCGATTTATAATTGGAGGAGATTTTAACGCAAAAAATATACACTGGGCTTCCAGATTAACTACCCCTAGAGGCAAAAATTTAAAAATTGCTGTTGAAACAGAACATTGTGATATCATATCAGGAGGACTGCCCACGTACTGGCCAACAGATAAGAATAAAATTCCGGATCTATTGGATTTTTTCATAGCCAAAGGTATCTCCCAAACATATCTTAAAGTCACTAATGATCAATTTTCCCTATCTTCCGATCACTCGCCGGTTATATTAACAATCAGTGATCAAGTGTGGCTAAAGGAAAAGAGACCCACTCTAACCAGCAGGCTTACTGACTGGGATAAATTCAGACAGACTTTAGATGGTGCAATAAATCTCTCTATCTCGTTAAAAACAAAATCAAGTATTGATGATGCTGTAAATCTATTCACTAACCAAATAACTAATGCAGCTTACTCAAGCACTCCTCCGCTGAACAAACAATTCAGGCAAACTGTAATATATCCAAATTATATACGTAAAGAAGTCGCCATTAAAAGAAAAGTACGTAAACGTTGGATGCAAACAAGATGCCCTAATGATAAGAGACAACTAAATAAACAGACTAAAAAGTTGAAGTTGTTAATCAAAAGATTTAAAAACGATACATTCACGGATTATGTTAACAGCCTATCCAATTCTAAGGATGACGGTTACTCGTTATGGAAAGCAACAAAATATATGAAGCGGCCAAAAACTCGAAATAATCCTATAAAAATGCAAGATGGGAATTGGACTACAGACGACAGCATGAAATCAGAAACATTTGCGACCTATTTAAAAGATATTTTTAAACCAAACAAAATAAAATCACGTTTAGAGGGGTCGATACACAATTACTTGAACCAGTACCCGACAACTTCAAACAAACGGATAAAACCTTTTTCACCTGGAGAAATTGGATCCATAATCAAGAAGCTTAATAACAAAAAAGCTCCCGGATTCGATCTAATCACAGGAGCGATTCTGAAGCAACTCCCAAAGAAAGCCGTGGTATTGTTGACGTATTTATACAATTCAATCCTAAGACTGCAATATGTTCCTGTGCTATGGAAATTTGCTAAAGTTCTAATGGTGCTGAAACCAGGTAAACCTCCTGAAGATGTGACATCATACCGTCCTATTTCGCTCCTTCCAATACTTTCTAAAGTTTTCGAAAAACTCATATTAAAAAGATTGCAAAAAATTATTGTCAACAAAAAGATTATCCCCAATCACCAATTTGGATTCCGTTCTGGCCATTCTACAGTGCAACAGGTTCATCGAGTCGCAAAACTAATAGAAGAATGTCTTGAAAATAAGATGATATGCTCAGCCGTCTTCCTCGATGTCAAGCAGGCATTTGACAGAGTCTGGCACTCAGGGCTGCTATATAAATGTAAGCAAATTCTACCGTTAGAATACTTCAATATTTTGATGTCGTACTTAGAAGAGCGCTATTTTCAAGTAACTGTTTGCAACAGTCAATCACAGATATATAAAATCCAGGCAGGTGTTCCCCAGGGAAGCATCTTGGGACCACTTTTGTATTCTATATTTACTAGTGACATCCCAGAAACCTCGTTTATTGCTACCTTTGCTGATGACACAGCAATTATAGCTACTCATCACTGTCCCATTACGGCTACTCAGCAGCTTCAAAGTGCTATCGACCAGACAGTGGATTGGTTTCACCAATGGAAAATAGTAATAAACGAGTTAAAAAGTAGTCATATTATATTCACCAAACGGCGTATTAACCGAGAAAAATATCAAGTGACTATTAATGGAAAAATTACACCCCAAAGCTCTTGTGTCAAATATTTAGGAATTCATTTAGATCAATCCTTAACTTGGTTACCGCATATAACAGCGAAAAAAACAGAATTAAATATCAGGACCAGGCAGTTATACTGGCTGCTGAGGCCAATGGCTCAACTATCAATTAACAACAAGCTGCTGCTATACTCTATGATATTGAAACCAATTTGGCTATATGGTTGTGAGCTTTGGGGTTGCGCTTCAAAGTCCAATAAACAAAAAATACAGCGATGCCAAAATAAAATTCTACGCATGATAATCGGTGCCCCGTGGTTCGTGTCGAACGATACGCTGCACAAAGACCTGCGGATAAAATATGTAGAGGAAGAAATAATTCAAGTTATTCAGAATTATCTGTCAAGACTGAAAGTCCATGGAAACCCATTAGCAGCAGGACTGCTAATTCAAGAAGCCAATAGAAGGCTCAAGAGAACACGCATCACCGATTATATGTAAAGTGTTGCAGTTTCAATTATAATCACATGAGAGCTCGGTCGCTGGACCGACTCTTGTATAATTAATTCATTAGTTCATTTATCACATCTGGTCGATGACGAGACTTCTCGTCAGTTCTAGATCATAAGGAAGAAAAAAAAAAAAAAAAAAAAGTATACATATATATATATATATATATATATATAAATTCGTGGTAGCCTAGTTGTTAAGGGGCGCTTGGTCACCAAATCAGAGTTCACGGTTCAAGACTTGTCTTGTTCCGGATCCAAGTGGCTCCTAGGTTTACCCAGAGAAATCTAGGCAAGCAAAGTCGGTCGATAGAAAGGAACTGGCCCATTACTCTCATCAGATCCATTAGGCTTAGTACATTATGAACCCTAACTTCGCAATCCCCGACGCCCTATCAAGGATATGGGACTTACCTTTACTTTATATACATACATATATGTATTATATTAAACAAACATTTTTTGATAAGGAACACATATATATGCTTGTATAGTTTAACTATTCGAAAAATATTTCAACTGAAAATTCATGTTAATTTTTGTCAATTAAATTTTTTAAAAAGTGACTATTTGCAATAAACGTAATATTTTATTGATTCACACGTATATTTAGGTTTATTAAGCGTATAATGTGTAAAAAAGAAACTATTTCTCTGATGAATTATTTTAACCATTTATCGCAGTAATGATGAATCATGAACATTTTCAATAATATACGGAATATGTTTATTAAATAATTTGTACGCAAGCAAAATTCGATGTATTATGGAAAAAAAATTTAAAAAATCAAAAGAAAAATCGACTAGTGATCAGGAATAGAGATGGTTGTACTCTTTTTTTTTTTTTTTTTTTTTTTTTAATTAACACCGAACTTATTATTTTAATAGTCGAATTAATTAGACATTTTCTTGCTCAACGGAGAGATTATCGATAAGTAAACATGTATTTTTATTTTTTCCGGTGTTATTTTTGTTTCTTCAACGTTACCAGTGAGATTAAATTTTTCTATTGTAATTGCGCAATATAATCAACAATCCAGTAGTACTCTTTAATGTCCCCATTTCAACATTGCGAAATAACGTGATTAACTAAGAAACACGGTCAAAGGACGAATGCGGTTACGATTGAGTTTGAAATAACTTCATTCAAAAAAAGCAAATAATCTGTAATATTATTATAGGGAAAGAAAAAGAAAAATCGAATAATATCATAAAATGTATTTCCATCTAGTTTAACGAAATGGCGTGGGAATTAATAATTGCAGCTGGTAAAGTTATGAAACACTCGAAATTACAATATATACGCGTATAGAGATTGAGAGACACATTTATTTTTCAAACTGTAAAATTAAATTAACGAGAATTTTTTTTTTTGTCGCACGTACTGAAACCGGCTTTGATTAAAAGCACGTGTTGCGGATGAACTCAAAAAGTTATTTTCCGTTGAGATTACTCTGTTCGGCCTATAAATTTTCTTCACTGAAAACTCCTAATGATGGTCATGTAAAGTATCCGCCCAAATTTTATTTATCTTCCGTTCACCAGAGATTACACAAACTGAAACTGTAGCCAGCCATTTAAATAAACGAATAAATCATCCCTGTTTTTCACCCGTGCCCCGTTTACCGAAGAGCAGCGACACAACCCCATGCTCCATAACTCTTTTCTATTCGAATGAATTCGGACGGCATCGCACGCTATAGGATACTATTCGAAAATCGGACGCAACATGCAGACTCTTATTTAGGAAAAGAACTTTAATCACATAATGTTCAAATGCTTTTCGCTTTCAATGAAACCATCTTCTTTCTACTCCTTTCTGTTGTAAAGCGGCGTTCCCACTCCTTAGAGTTTATTCTTTCCCTTCCTTCTCCTCCCATCATCCAAGCGCTTGATACATTCTTGTTGAATATTTCACGTCGCGTAAAAATTTGATTCTCTTTCTCCTAGTTCTTGGGCCACTGTCCATGTTAACGAACCCATTAAAAATAAAAAATAAAAATCGTTTTTTTGTTAGTTTTTTTTATTGTACGCCGTTAGTAATAGTGGTGCGAGTTTTCTCGGATGTACGTAAAAACTTTCTAATGAACGGGAAGTTTATGAAATTTGTATTTTACAGCCTCCCTCGAGTAAATACTAGTAAAGTTTACAGCGGTAATTTTTATAAAAAAGATCAAAAAAAAAAAATCACCTACAAAAAAACGTATATCATCTAAATTAATATAAGACTGGCACATTTTAAACGATTACCACGTCAACGGCGCTCGAATAAATTTATTCAAAACTTTAACTAAACAAATAAAAATGAATACACGCAAAATATAAAAATACCGACTAGCCTCTTTTTTTTTGTTTTTTTTTCGGTATTCGAGCGATCCAAAACTAGTCGGCAATATGTTCGTTTTAATTAATTTATTTAATTTCAGCAAATAACTAAAGTGCAATACAAACCATCAAATTATACCCACACACACACACACACACACACACACACACACACACACTTTATATCACTGTTATTATTATGAAACAGATTTTCTTCAACAAAACTTCCGAAACTTTCGCTATTTAATTTTCTTTTAACTCGCTTTAATTATTAATTCGATTTTTATTATACATATATACGTATTTTGTTCAATTATATGGAAATGCGAATCAGTGCGTAAGTTTTTTAAAATAAACTGGAAAAAATAAGAAAACTACGAGAAAGTTTACGTGATCGTTCACAATACAGTATCTAAAGCTACTCCATATTCCACGGGTAGGGTAATTTATTTATTTATCTATATATGAAAATTTAATGCGGTCGTCCAGGGGCGAAAACCATCCAATTAAGTTTTGCATTCCTCCCCTTCTCATTTTAAAATCTTTAATATTTACGTTAATCTAATTTATTTTTAATATAAATCAATATTCTTGACGCATTGAACATACGCATTTTTTTCCGCACCAGTTCTCTGCAATTTTACTTTATTTCTATATATTTTAATATGTGTTACACCAATTTAAAATATGACGTATATTGTCATGTTTATTACATCTAATACAATTTTCCGTCTCCGCTATATTAAAACTTCTGAGGTAGATTTTAAAATTTCAATGTCCCGATATAAACTACTGTACGCTGTAGAAGTTTAATGTATAGTATGTGTTATTAAATGTTTCTTTAATTGTTGAAAAAAAATTTTTAGTCGGTTTTAAAATTTCCATGTCCTGATATACATAAACTGTCCGTTGTAGAAGTTCATTACGCTATCGAATCTTAATTGCTAAAAAAAAGATTTTGTTATTCCGTAATTTCAAATTTTTCTACATATTGTTCGCTGATACATTTTATAAATTGTCTTGCAGTTAAATTTTTGTTCGTTATTATAAATATTTTATTTGTATATATGTGATGATATTGTCGAATGTTTTGTTGTTCTAGCTTTAATTTATTTCTGATTGAGAAAATCGTGATATGTTTTTCTTTTTTCTAAGTTTAACGGTGGTATTCCAGCTATTACCAATGCATTTGCATAATTTAAAGTTTTATAAGCTTCAATTAGTTTTGTTATGATTCTATGTATACTTGCTAAAAATTTTTGGTATTCATTAAACTTCAACATTTCCTTGTATGTTAGGCTACCGTGTAATAGACTTGATAATATCACTGTTTTGTATAACATCATTCTTTTTTTTATGTTTCACCTGATTGTTATTGTTAAACAGCTTTGTGAATATATTTATAAATTTAGGAATTTTATTATTTATATACTTGCAGTTTTATCAATTAGATTTTACCTGGTCTTTTTTCTACGGTCTCAAGTTCGTATTTTTGCAAGTTCATGTTTATTTTTGTGCAGTTGAGTGTAGTCAGATTTGTTTCAATATCTTTAGGTTATATATTTTCAGGAAGTTTTTTATATTCTTACGTAATGATTGCTAATTTTTTTATGTGTTTTTTTTTTTTTTTTTTTGTATTTCTCTTTATACGGTCAAAATACACTAAAGCTGTAAGTTCATTTGTCGCAAAAGAAACGTTCGTTTTGAATGCGAAAAGCGTTTATCCGGAAAATTCTTTAGCGATTCGTCCATAGCACGCCATAATTCGAACGATTCTGAACGTTAATCCTATTGGTATCCTTGCTTCTACTCCATATATTTGAACTGAAAATATATGTAACACTTTAGCAGCCGAACTGGAAAGTCGATATTTATTTCTGAACAGTATAGGGCTCTCGACTGAACGTTTTTTTCCGTGCGTGCATTCTTATTTATCCTCGATACGTTCCAAGGTATTCAACGATTTCTCTATGGGGCGATTTATTATTGACGTTCTTAACTTATTACCATCACTTTTGTTACCGTAACTTTTATACGTATATTTGCAAATTTATTTACTAGTGTTTCGGTAGTTGTGATTTGGTACTACGTGAAATATTGAGAAGTGTTTGTCAATGTGCCATTGTATTTATTTTGTGAGTACTTCTCGTTATATATATATATATATATATATATATATATATATATATATATATATATATATATATATATTTATACGTACGAAAGAACATTGCAGACAGTTCTCACCGTTGACGTACTAGCTTCTGTTGAACTTCGATTTGTTCGGTATTATTAATTCGAACACGAAGTTGCTAGTACAAATTGAAAATCATCCGAATATCTTTTTCGTCGGATTTCATAAGAGCGCGACTATTTCAATCAGCACATTATGACGTACTCACTGTCAACTATTCCTTCCCGAAATAAAACGTGCGAAACGATTTACGTCGCGAACTCTGCCTAACCGCGTTAACGGTATTAAAATTAAAAATAAAGTTTCTCGAATAGTCCAAGTTCAAAATGAGTACTGCTAACACGGTATGAACGATTCTTAAAAAAATCCTTCGAAACGTGCGCTCCATTGAACTTATTAATAGCAGCATCGACTTGGTTTTTTAACGCCGTAAAAGATAATTTAAAAAAGTTAAAGACGGGTTAAAAGACGAGGTTAATACTTTTAATATTTTTTCTGCGAAGGAAGTTATTTTTTTCATTTTATTTACTTTTTTTTTATTTGGCGGTTCAAATATAAACCGGAATTTTTAAATAAACGCGCGAAAAATTTATTGTGGAAAAAGTGGTTGCACTGGCAGTTAGACCGGTTTGTTATGTAGAGCAATTAGAACCGCGTCGTAAGCTCACTTTTTAGTGTAGTTAGAGCCATGAGTGAAAAAGAAGTACCAGTGTCGTCTGTTGCGCAACGCATCATTATTCGTTTACGTAGTCAAAGACGATGTAAAATCCGTGGAAATTTACCGAAAATTACGCGAACAGTTCGGCGATGAGTGTCTCTCCAAAACTCAAGTGTACGAGTGGTGTTCCGCGTTTCGAAAAGGACGTGAAGTGGTGTCAAACAT
Source organism: Icerya purchasi (assembly GCA_039619475.1). Taxonomy (NCBI): domain Eukaryota; kingdom Metazoa; phylum Arthropoda; class Insecta; order Hemiptera; family Monophlebidae; genus Icerya; species Icerya purchasi. Next base: position 418,707,407 of record CM077116.1, read on the forward strand.
AGCACATGCGCGGCGCCCAAAAACCAGCATTACAGATGAACACGTCAAAGCCATCGAACAACTCATTTTGGCTGACCGACGCGTCAGTGTACGCGATATGACCGACGAATTGGGCATCAGCATAGGTAGTACTGAGACAATAATTCATGATCGGCTAGGTTATCGCAAAATTGCAGCCAGATGGGTGCCAAGACTTCTGAATTTTGAACAGAAATTCACTCGTTGGGAAGTTTGTACGCGTCTCCTGCAGCGGTATGAAGAGGAAGGAGAGAATTTATTGCGGCGAATATTCACTACGGACGAAACTTGGGTACACTACTATACGCCGGAGAGTAAACGCTCGTCTATGGAGTGGCGGAAGAAAAAAGAGGGAGTGGCGGAAGAAAAAAGAGGGAGCGCCAGTCAAAGCGAAGGTTACACAGTCAGCTGGGAAGGTGTTGTGTACCGTGTTTTGGGACATGAAGGGAGTGATCGCAGTCGATTTCCTAACTGAACAACGTACTGTGACGGCGCAGCATTACAGTTACCTCCTAAAAAACACAGTCAAACCGGCCTATCGAACAAAAAGGCGCGAAATTCCGATCCGTAGTGCGATACTGCTTCAAGACAACGCCAGGCCACATACCGCTCGGCTCACGATGGAGACATTGGCCGAATTGGGCTGGGAAACACTTGAACATCCTCCTTACAGTCCAGATTTGTCGCCTTGTGATTATTATTTGTTTGGCCCGTTGAAAAAAGCACTTGGTGGACAACGTTTCGACAGCAACGATGAGGTGGAATCGTTCGTGCGCAAATGGCTATGTGACAAGCGGCGAGATTTTTACGAAAAAGGAATAAAAAAATTGCCGGAGAGGTGAAAAAAGTGCGTAGCGTGCGAGGGGGGTTATCTCGAAAAATTGTAAAAAATACGAGCACTGTAAGTATAAAATAAAAATTTTTATGACGAAATTCCGGTTTATATTTGGACCACCCTCGTATTTATTTTGATGCCGGCGCAAAACCATTTGCCTATCAGCAAGTCATTTATCTGTATTACAATCCTTTCTTTCATTTCCCGCATTCTTCTTTCCTTTTTTTATTAATACATTTCGCGATCCGCCTAATACATATAACACACTCAACTAACATTTGCTGTTTATGCTTCTTTACATAGATATTTCAAAACAAACATGGCCGTCAGTCGTGACTCACGAATACCGAAACAGAATAAATAGGCGGTTAAACTGACCACGTCGTGACTAAGATGCTATGGGCATTCGAGCACGATTGAACGAAAGAAATCGGAACGTGAGTTGGGAAAAATATGGTATATCAATGGGTTATTTCTCAACTGGAGTCTATTGTTGGATTTTATATTTTTTCTTCTTATTTCTTTTTTTTTTTTTTTATATTATTATTCTCAATAGTTCCATTAAAAAAAAAAAAACAATCAAAAGATAATAATTGCAACTGTAATCCGCTATTTTTTCTGGACAGTCGCTTTTCATTTCATAATGACATTAACCATCTCTACCTGTCTTCCCTCAAAAGGCTCAACCTGATAAAGTCTCTTCCCATACTAATTAGGATGGAGACCCATGCATTTTACTAATGCTCTACAAATCCTTTATTCGTTCTATCCTTGACTATTGTTGTTTTATCTATGGAAATTCCTCCAGATCCTTGCTTTCCAAACTCGACCATGTCCAAAATGTCTATCTTCGTCTATCTGGGAGCTCGGAAGTCTACACCTATCCTAGCTTTACATGCCGAATCACTCATCTCTCCTCATTTCCTTCGAAGATCCTATCTAGGTTACCGCTTTATAATCAAACGTCTACCTACTTCCCTATTCTTATATCCGCCCGCAACTGGCGATTTGCCATCAACAAAGCTCCAATACCAGCTCTCATTTCCACCCGTCTCTCTCAGTTTTCTCCATATATTTATTCACAGGGAAAATTGACATACTTTTCTTTCAATTTTTCCACACACCTACATCCTATTAATTGCCTATTATCAACTTGCCCTGGGAAACCTTTCCTTCATCATGTTGTCAAATCAGAGTTTTTAAGTACCTTCGGCTCTCTTTTTCCTAATCATTTTGCGATCTTCACTGACGGTTCCACAGGACCCAATGGAGTTGGCTCAGCCTTCTTTTGTCCTTCCTTAAATTATTCTGAAACTTTCAAACTTCCTTCCTCCTGTTCAGTTTTCTATGCCGAGTCTACCGCTATCCTACGTGCCGTTCTTTTTGTTGCTTCTTTCCCAGTATCGCATGAACTCCTTATTATATCAGATTCCCACAGTGTCCTTCAAGCTATCTCCTCTTCTTTTTCTTCTCCCTCTGTTGATTACGTAATCCTTCTCATACGCTCCCTTATCCATAACATTTTCCGTTCTCACTCCGTCCAAATTGACCTATAGTGGATTCTTGGGCACTCTGGAATCGAAGATAACGACTCGGGCGATACACTAGCTGGGGTGAATTTCTCAGCGTTTTTTCATCTCATAATATTAATCTCCTCTGTATTTCGGCTCATTCCAAACTATTGTTAAACTCGTACTCTTCCTCACATTCTCAAATCTGGATTTCTTTTATCTCTTTATCCAGCCTAATCTACCGTCTTATCACTGGTGTTCCAATTTTCCCTCCATGCGACATTCAACTCTCTCTGCAATACTTCCTTATTTCACTTCCCTCTAGTCCCCTCTCCACTCTGTCCCCTACACCCTTTCTCTCACAACTTTATAGGTGACGCTAATTACATTTTGTTTTAGTGTACCTGTATCACTTTCGAACGTTCTTCCTTTTTCTCTTCTCTTCTGTCAATTGGTCTTCCAACTCCGTACTGTGCATCTTTTGTTTTTTCCTTGCCATCATCCTCGGTCAATGCAGCACTTGAGTCTTTTCTATCCTCCATATCTAATCGCATAAATGTCTGATTCGCTTCTCATCATTTTCTTTTTTCTTGGGTCAATGTCTTTTTCGAGGAACCCAAAAAAAAAAAAAATGCAAATGGACCATTAATTAAATCTTAAAGACTGGCAGAATCGAGTAAAGGAAAAACGCAGTATGAGGAAATTAATTATTTAAAAAATAATACTCTACATCTCCGCAGTGTTACAAGAAAAAAGAAAGAGAAGTGGTGTCTAGAGGGGGACACTCGTTAAGAACGAAGTTCCTTTCACCACTTTTTGGTAGATATACAAGTATAAACTCATTCATAAAGTATACGATAAAAAATGACACACAATATGTAAATCCCGTATGAATTAGAACAAAAATAAAAAAAAAAAGTTTAAATGAAATTTACACGTGTTTAGAATTGAGGTTATACAGTTGACCGCGCGCAATGCATGCTGCTCGAATCTCGATATTCGCAGGCACACTAAAACACACCCGTATATAATAGACAGAGACAGAGTAAAAAAGAAAGAGAGTGAATGTTGCCTGGAGGACGTATTACGTTTTTTCATTTTTTTTTTTTTTTTTTGAAAAATATGTATTTATAATTTTTTACATACAAAAATTTTCGTCAAGCTAAAACGCTTGTCGACGAATTTTCCTGTTTGACATTTTACCATCTTAAATTAACTTATACATATACATGATCGTGTAATATTTACTAGTCTTAATCTATCCATTTTACTTATCAATAATTACTAATCTATTTCTATTTTCTATATTCAGTTTTTTTTTTTGTTTTTTTTTTCCTAGCTTTTTTTGTTGCGCTTTGTCTTTTTATTTTATGTTTATTATTTTTTTTATATTTTCTTCTTCCTGAAGCCATTCCTTTATTTTCCTTTTTCTTTCCCCTATTTTTTCCTTCTCTATTATTTCTTTGGGTACTTTATTCAACATCTGAGTTATAATATATTTATCCGTTTGCTCCCCCATCTTTGTTCTTGCTAAGGGCAATTGATACGAAAGTTTTTCCCTCAACTCGTATTCTATGTTTATTCTTTCCTCCAATTCAATTTTCTTTTCTGCTGATATGTACTCCCCATATCTTCAGTAATAAGTACATTCCTCTCTTGCTCATTACGTTTTCTTTTTTTATTATTTCACTATCAGTTTCTCCTCTTAAGGATTTTCTATCAATTTCAAGCATTTAATTTGCAGTTTATTTATTTTCCCCAAGTATGCTTTTCTCGCCATTCCCCATGCCTGAATTCCATATCTGATCCTTGACCCTACTAGCGCATAATAAACTACTTTTAATGTTTCAGTTGTTGCATATTTCTTTAATGTATATATAAAGCTGGTAAAACTGCTCTTATTTTCTTTGCAATGTATTCCATGTGTACGTCAGATCTAAAGTGTTGGTCCATCATTACTGCCCAAAAATGTTTATCCTGAGTTACCATGTCTGACTTTTGACAGTTTTTCATTTCGCATTCGCGTCGTTCCCCCATTGAATGTACACATTCATTTGAGTGCATTATTATATTTGGACAATACAAATCAGAGCTGTCTCTTTTTTTCCACAGTACCATTGCTTTAGTTTTTTTTACATTTATTCTTAGACTTTTATCGTGTGCCCATTTACTTATTGTTATTAGATATTTTTGCATCCTTATTTCTGCCTCTTTCACATCTTTATGTGACGTAACTATTGCTATATACGTGACGATTTCTGCCAGTTTACTCCTACCGCCAAGCCACGTTAAACAACTTCGTTCCAAACAAATGGTTAATATCCTCACGACAAACTGAGCTAACGTGTCTCTGCAGGTAGACTGTAGAGCGGCTCTAACGATAAAATTTAGTCACACTCTGTTATGCCCTACAGAGAGCCGGCGCAAATCTTTGAATTGAACTGTTCCAGATAATTGTGATACTACGGCCAATCTGGAAGAATCGACTGGACTAATTCGTAAAATTTACCTGAACTAAACCGAGCTTGTAATACAATTTTCGGATTCAATTAAGTTATTTCCTTTAGTAATCCGAAAGATTGGCGAAATGTAGAGTATATCACCACGCCAAGGCTGCATCGTTAGCCGCTTGATCCACCACTTCGTTAAAAAGGATCCAATCCGACAAAACTGTACTGTACCATCCCCTTTAGCTAGAATTTTTGTAAATTTTAATATTTCGAAAATCAGCGGGGGGGGGAGGGGCGATAATCAAATATTACTAAAGGCCAACAGGCTGTTTAGGCTGCGCTAATTATGGTTTTCCCTCCGATATAAGTTACAGTAGCGAGTAGCTCGGTAGTGAACCTCAAGAGAAAGCTTAAATAGGAATATTATTAAACCATTCGGCGCTACAGATGCAGCGCCCACCGCCCGACTTCACCGCCTGTGAATTTAGCGGCACTTGCAAATATTCTTACGAAAGAGATATTTCGATTGCGTCAATTGTATAAAGCAGTACAATTAAACACATAATAAATGCTCCATTAAAGCTGTTTAAAAATTTTCACGTATGTTTTAATTGAATTAATATTATAAGGGTGAAACCAAAATAATCAGACAGCAATGTAGCAAATAAGGACTGGGCAATATATATACATATATATATATATATATATATTAATTACAACGTTTATCTTAGGCTACTCCTCATTAGAAAAAATGTCCCAATTTTATGTAACGTTTGTTATATTTTATAGGATTTTTGTGATTATGTTATTATATTTATATGGACCGATTTAGAATTACGTTGCAAATTTTGATCATTTTATACAAAGTGTAGAAGAGAAAGAGACAGAAATATAAGCAAGAGGGGCCAAGGGGCACAGCCCCTTTGCGAGGGCAAAATGGCTGAGTATACATATATATATATATATGTATGTCTGTGTGTGTTTGTATATGTGATGTATCTGTTGACACTTTTAGCTAAAAACGGCTTTTGGACGCCATTCGTTTAAGATAGTAACGAGGTTTTCTAATGTTAACGGGTGATGGGAGCTACGATATTTAATTACCAATCTGTCTACGAGAATAGATCTTCCAATCTGTTCGGGTGGAATTTTAAATTCAAACTGAAGGCTCGTGGTTATAAGCCTCAATGGCAAGTTCTGCATTTGTTGATTGTCTTACGACCACGTAGTCAGTCGATCGAAAATCGTTACCGCGGATATATCGAGTGGCCGCATCGCCGATTTGGGCGCAATTTTGCTTAAATCACGCCATTTTCTTCGGTTTTAATAGTGTTATCCGTTTATTTTCTGGTCGTCATCGAAGTATGCGTAAATTTGATGTCATTCCTTCGTGCGAATTTGTGATAATTGTTTAAAATCCGGGAATATACGTGTACTTTTAACCTTTAACTACACGCGCCCGCAAGTAAACCATAACTACACGCGTGGTGTATTTTGTACACCATGTACAAAGCACCCATGTCGACCCGATTAAACGATTCTTTATAAGCAAAAATATTAATATGCTTTTTTAGAGAGATGTGTCTGCGAGAAATTGCTTAAGAAGGAGTCTTTCTGGGTTACGAAATCGTGCCCGGTGCTAGATAGCAAAGCTTTGTTACAACAGACCTTTAAAGATGTTAACAACACGAATAATTCTTCAGTACGGAAAAAGGTTACAGCATCCGCGACAGTTGCCAAGTTTTTCTTCTTCTCTAGCGAGACAAAGAGTTCCTCCGAGTACGAGATTGGCGGTAGAGAAAAGTGATTTCGGGTGATTTCTGATGATTTCTGACTATGCGTTATTGGAAAGTCTGATGAAATTCAGCTAATAAAGCCGTTTCCGTATAGAGCGCCGACACTGTACTAATATATAGGACGTTACTCAACACGCTATTATTCTTAAAGTGTTCAACTAATATCGAAATATCCTTTAAAGGCGCATTAAACTATCTTAGCCGTTGGCCAAGTGAAAAATCATCAATTTTGGTTTGTTTGCCTTTTTGCTGTAATTTCCGTTGACAGAAATTTGTTACCTGTAGCAGTGATTGCGCATACCGTTTTGACGATTGTACACTGCTCGTAATAGAAGGTTTTTAATAGAAAATTAAAAGGACGAAGGGAACTTACGAAATTATCTGGGAATTTCTATCGTGTACAATGAATATCGTATCAAAATCACGAACTACAGAACGTGATCAATACATTTATTCGGCGAACTATAAATACACGAAACCTAACTAGATTCCTCACAAACGAATAAACTCCGGCGAATAACGATAAAAATTGCGAATTATCGTCCCGGCTAACAGCAGCGCGAAACAATTCGATTTGCTTAGTTCGCGAGCGATTGGAAACGAATAACACTAACGTAGCCCATAAAATGGCATTTTCGAAGAAGAGTCGAAAAGAAAAACGAAAAACGGAAAAATTACTACAACGGAAGAAGTAAAAAGATGAAGTTCCCAGACTTAGGATTTAGGACGAATCAAAACAAATTAGATCAGGAAACATCGATAAAAAAGATCGAAACGAAGAATTTAAAACAACGATAAGTAAGGGAAAATTTTAATGTAAAACGACCAAGACGAAAACAAACCACGCGATCATATATGTATTTAGAAACGAGGTTAATAACGACCATCACACAGACAACAAAATTATTCGATACACGTATCTGGCCGCGGTAATTCTAAATTAATATAATTAAAAGTATACAACAGGTTTTTATTATTCCGATCTTATTGTCTTTTAACACATTCAACAGAAGATTGGCTTGCAGCGTTGTAAAATATATTCGACAAATTTAAATAACTTAAAAGACCGAAAACGCGTAAACAAAATACAACTTCATTTAATCAAAAAACGCATAGGCGCCTCAAAATGAAAACAGAATTGTAACTGAAGGAAATGCACAACATAGCGAATAAACAACCAAAAAAGTCGTCACTGCGTTACCTCATTGGATGACGCTGGTTAATATTATTATTATTAACCACCGCATTTCATATGTAATATTCGCGGTGGTTAGCTACATCGGCCATTTATACTTTTCTTCTTGTTACAGAAGATAATCAGTGCACAGAGCGAAAAAGTAAAAAAAAAAAAGAAAATTAAAGTTTTTCCGCTCATTTGGAGTACCGAAAGTATAAAGTCATGCGACTACGATACTTTTGGCGTTTTTTGGTTTTCCCCATTTGCGGCTAACCCCGGTATTTCTCATTTGCATAACTGGCGTTCTTGTTCACCGTACTCGTAAAAAGGTAATTTTCATGCAGTAAAAATATGCAGGTAAATGTGTGTCGGTCGTTCTCTGTCGTTGTTAGGCTCGTTGTTTTACGTTTTTTAACTCGCTTTTTTGCGCAATTCAATTTTCGGTATATATTTCACCGTGTTGCTGAACGATTTTTTACACAGTTCTCGCGATGTTTCAGAAAAATGTAACATTTGACGATGTAACTCGACCAACATTTTTTTCAGATAACAAACGTAGGAGGGCTCTTAAGCGAATGTAAAAAAATTAAACCGACTAAAAAAAACAACAACGAAACGGTTAAATTTTACATCGCGTTCCATATGCTTGACTCGAAGTTGTAAGTAAATAACGGGAAGGAAGAAAAATCCGACTGCGCTTCAGCAGAAACTTTTAAACCGAAAAATGCATTATCTGAGTTTGCCTCGAGGAGACAAACGTTTTAATTCCGCGCCAAGACCAGAATGACGTTATTCGACAAAAAACTAAGTAGTCCGCGAAAAGAAAGAAGCGGAAAGACAAAAAAAAAACCGAAGAAAAAATCGCGAACAAGAAGGTTTCAGTCGAAAACAGAGAATAGGATGGTGCAACACAAGGGCAGCCGAAGGGGAAAAAAAGATTCATAATTTGAGCGGATTTCAGCTCGATATAATCTCCGGAAAGCAGCGAACTTTTGAAGAACCGTTTATTTTTATTTTTCGATGATTTCTTCAATTTTTTCCTCTCCTACTCGAATTCATCGAAAAAATTACAACGAAAATATAAAAAACAGCAGAAAAGGGATAAAATAATCTTAAACACGGGGGGCAAAATAAGCTTTTTCTTCATTTAGTCCGTGTGTTAATGTTCAAGAAAAGCTTTTCATCATCCGACATTATATATAATATGTATATAGATAGAAAGAGAGAGAGAGAGAGAGAGATTATTTTTTTTACAATTGACTTCTGAGAAAAATTAAATATTAACGAAGAAACAAAAAGCAGACCCGAATGACGCTTTTCAGCGCGCATCTCTACCGTCATCGAGAAGGAATAAGAAGAAAGACCGCAATTGTTAGCGACGTCCGCTAATTGAAGGAGCAAAAATTAAAAATGAAAAATTATTCCTTCAGAAAGAAACTTTTAATGAAATCTCTTACACAAAAACACCCGTACACAGACTTAGATTTTTTGTCGAAAAGGACTAATTTAAAACTCCGCCAACTGTCGTCGGCTTTGAGCAAAAACTCGCTTGAAACGTGCCGTTGTGTATTTGTGTCGCCTGTCTTAAATGCCGAATTAACTTACTAATTATAACGGATGGAAAAGGAGTGTATTCTCGTACATACATGCAGCCGATCGCCCATCTCGTGTCACGTCAACTATTCAGCAAATTAAGAATTTCTGACGTTATGGGAAAACAGAACTTTTCAGACTAACGATAACTTGAAACTCCGTTACGAAATTAAATGCGATTTTGATTCATTCCCTTATTACATCTCAGTTCTCCAAGACGCGGCATTTTCCGTTTTCGTTGTACACAATCGGAAACACCGAACCTCCGAAATCGGTAAATACGAAAACATTTTATCGCGTCTAAACACGTTACATCGATCGTTACGGTTGCTAAAGGTTTTTATTACAGCATAAAAAAAATTACAATTACATTTTCAGTAATTGTATTTAACATTAAAAATTAATGTTTCCTTTGTAATTTTTCTTAATTGCCGTCTAAAAACTTTTATTTCTTTTTCTTTCTTCGGAGCTGACCTGACTCGGAAGAAAGAGTAATGAAAGTGTTTCCGATTAACAATTTCGAAACGGTTAAGAATCAGTTAATGAAACTTTTCTAACGGAGTCGGAGAAAGCCGACACTTCGTCCCTTGAATAATTGACACAATTTTGGCGAATGTAGATTGTCGACATCGCATCACATTGCGAGCTGTAGGCTTCATTTAAAAATAGCTGCTGTATACAGTTATGTCGGAGTCTTTAAGCGACTGTGAGACGGCCACTATCTGCCGATTGAATATCGTAATATCGGCGTTATAGTGCAATTCAAAATTAAGTTTCTTTTGGGTTTTCTTTTTTTCTTCTTACCAAGAAATCGTAGCAGCCTGCTTCCAAAAATTTTGCTGGAATACAATCAGCAGAACGTAAAGGGAAATATCCACTTCCCCCGTTGCTATAATGTCGGTTTTTTTAATAAATAATTAAAACTGTTTGCTAATAAATCTCGCTAGTACCATCGTAGCTGCTAGAGAATTATTTCCTGATACATCAGTTAGCGACAGCCATGGTTTCCTCGGTGGTAGGGAAGTGACCAATAATAAGAGAAGGTAGCTAATTTCCGCTGGACGGGCGACATCCTATCGGAATATTTTTAGGAGGTTTTGAGGTTAAGACAGTAAGCCGCGCGGTCTCGCTAATCGCGCGCATCTAGAGCTGAACAGGACAAGAAATGAAAAAAATTCTTTATCAAATTCCCGCAAATGTCTATTTTTTTCTTGCTCTATAGTGACACTTATCATGTCATGATTTAACGTTACTTCATAGGCCTATAAAGATCATCAACATATCGCGCCAATATTAAATATGCTCGAACTCGCATTTTCCAGACAAAATTCTATAGCTATATGAGACAATTTGTTTCCTCCCGTTATAACAAAAGGTATGTATCCAACTTTTTGTAGCCGTTTCATTAAATCTGTGCCGTTACTGCGCAGCTCAACGGATTTCGAACTGAAAGCAAGCAATAAAACCGCGATAGGATATCGCAGAGACCGTAACGCAAGTTTTTGCAGCCAGAGATTCTGCATATTCTACAGAAAGCAACAAGGCTTCATATAGAGAAATTATCGTCGATGCAATGGCTCCTCTGCGGCAACTCCAACTTACAAAACAACATCGGCAACGACATATGCCTGGTAAGCGTGAAAGTTGAAGATCATTTTTTGTTTATCCTCGGTGTCTCCTTGGATGGAAAAAAAAAATTGTTTGTTTTTCATCAGTGAATTGTATGATATTTAGCAGTTTTGTCAAATGTGCCCGAACGTTTGGCGATATCCATCAGACAAACAGATAAAACATGTGTACGTATACATACACACACATATATTAATTACAACGTAATTCTAAGGCTACCCCCCATTAGAAAAAATGTCCCAATTTTATGTAATGTTTATTATATTTTATAGGATTTTTGTGATTAAGTTATATTCATATGGTCCGATTTAGAATTACGTTGTAAATTTTGATCATTTTATACAAAGTATAGAAGAGAAAAAGATAGAAATGTAAGAAAGAGTGGTCAAGAGGTGAGTAATGGTGAAAATCGGTGAACATAAATTGAATATTTGTCAAAAAACGTAAAAAAATGTGTGGTCCCCTCGGATAATTTTTTTTTTTTTTATTATTTTTTATTACTCACAGTATAACACAGGCGGTTGACTTAAAATGTTATCAAACGCTTCAAAGTCTTCTACATCTGTCGTTTTCGAACCAAAAGGCGTATTATTCGTACAAATGTGGCAAATTCATTACTATCGTACAGTTCGTCGTCCCGTTCTCGTTTCCGCAATTCACGTTTGTGTTCGGTGACGGTTTTCGTTTTTGGAAACACATAATGAAAACACTTCTTATTATACTGTACAGGTTGATGAATAACAAGTCCCACCATAAGTTTAAGCATATAAAGATTATACATTGCTAATTTAATAATACCATAGGGAAACGCAAAAAAAGAAGTATTATTTATATGCGTTGCAGTATGTTACGTTGTTTTGGTAGTTTAATAAAATTATTGGTTGTACCTTTTTTTTTTATTATATAAAATTGGGACATTTTATCGTTATAAAATCTAACGGAGGCCGGCCTAAGAATTAAGTTGTAAATTTTGATCATTTTACACAAAGTATAGAAGAAAAAGAGGCAGAAATGTAAGCAAGAGGGGTCAAAGGACACATGCAAGACCAAAATAGCCGAGTTTTCACATATATATATATATATATATATATATAAATCTCGATATTTCGGTCGTGAAAACCCTTTGTGTACTCTCCGATTGCTCAGTGTTGTTGAGTTCTGTGGGTAGATAGTTCGAATTCGTTCTTCATGAAATCAACGAGGTGGTAGCGGTTGTATCGCGGATCATTACTGAAGTCGTCGCAGAGAATAATATCTCTACATCTGGTTGAGAGTCCAGTAACAATTTCTTCGATTTCGCGAAATATGGTATGAGTGACTGATAAAAACATAGTTTAACGCATCTTCCGGCCGACACTTTACAACGGTGCACGCACATGTCAAACAAAATTGCTCGCAGTGTAATCATCCGTAGTGAACATTTTTACGCGCTCGGAAGACTAAAGAACCGCACGCGGACGCATTTAATGTAGCCGCAGCCTAAGTGCTCTGTTCTCAATTGGACCGCCGGCTGAATCCAGAACACCTTTTGTTATCGAAAGATCTAGATTTACAGTCGTACAAATTGGGAAAATTACCGTGAGCTGGTCACGTTGAATAAGGAGTCACACCACTCTGAAGAGCCTCGCGAAAGAGTCTCTCCGTATTGAAAACGTTCTGAGCGCACCAGAGTAACTAATCGAAGTCGCGATGGATGATATTTGAGAGGGCTAACTCAGACATTATGGAGAACAAAGATCTTCTTAGTCACATTTTGGCCGGTTGATGCCGGTGTAAACATGAACGTTTACGAAATAATTTTTTTTTTTTTTTTTTTTTTTTTTTCGGTAAATTTAATCTTACTGCACACAATTTTGTTAATAGCGCAATACGCTTTCTCTATGTTAGTTCCTCTTCGAAAAGAAGAGCCAAGTTCCTTCTCAGAAAATAAGGTTTGCGTTAGATTAAGCAAAATATTCATGGCGCTATTGCAGGATCTTATTTTGCGAAAGTGAACGAATTTTGTTTTCTTCGTTGTCTTTTTTTGTGGTGAAAATTTCGAACCGCGCAAATGTCTGGAATACCGTTGAAAATGTATCGTCTGTTTTTCGTTAATATACTAAATGTAAACCGTGAGAAGCCGACTAAAGCAACGTGGAATTTATTAATGCTACTAATTAGATCAGCGATAGAATGCAGTTAACAGAAAACCGAAAAAGCAAAGCAAAAAGAAAATGGAACAAAATCAGATTTTCGACAGTGAAAAGAATGCCGACTGATTGAAAAGTAAACTGAGCCGTGTTAGTCATGCTGGGAAGAGCGGGCGAAATTTTATGTTTATTTTTCGATACCGCTGCCTTCGAAGAAAAACACACGAAAAGACGGAAATTGAATTTTTCGCTGCTTTTTCCGATAGAGCCCCCCCCCCCTAAGAATGAAAAATTTAATTGTGTTCGCCGAGATGCTGGCAAGACTTGCCGATAAAAATTCAGAAAAATTTAATTAATCTTGCAACTGCCTCTGTTAGCTGTCGTCAACAAATCGCTCCGAGCGACTTTTACATTATCAGTTGAGACAAATAAAATGCTCCGTGTCAATATTCACCAAACAACTTCGCAACAAGCTCACAGTCTGAAAATTACTGCCTTCATTTAGTTCCGTCGCTGTTATATCACATCGATGAAATAAATTTTTTTGGCCTGGCAAGAAACTATAAGTTTTTTTTTTTTTTTTTTTTTTTTTTTTAAATATAAAATAATAATAATATTATTTTATATGTTTCCTTTTTTAACCCAACAACTACAGAAATTATTATAGAAAGGGTTAAATAGAGAGACTATTAGAAATAGAGCTTAGGGAAGATTGAAGTACAAGAATTATATCTGCAGATGGGAAGGAAAGGATAAAGAGGAGGAATTATAAGAAGCAGGAAGACCCAGTGTTAAGATTCTGGAGTACAAAACAAAGCGTTCAGAATCACGGGCGGGGCATTCAAAGAAGATGTGGTTTGCAATATATAGTGAAGTAGAGATGGAACTACAAGGGGGGCAATCGGGAGAGGAAGACAGGGAAAAACGAAAACGTGAAGAGGGGAGAAGGGAGTAATTAAAACGCAGTCTGATTAAGGAAACGATCGTGGAGCGTTGATAAGAAGAGGATTGGAACCAAGACTTTGAACATAATGAGAGGCGGGATTAAAAAATATGGAAAGATAAATATCCGACCATAGTCCGGAATGATTGGCTGAGAAAAGAAGGAGGATGTCCGAGGCAGGAAAATTACAGAGTAAAGGACCATCGCGGGCGGTTGAACGGGCTAAAAAATCCGCAACGGAAGAATAACCGAAATTAAGGGAAGAGAAAGAATGCAATGTATAGAGAGCAAACGGCAAAAACTCAGAAGGTCAAAATGAAGAATCGCTGTTAAAACTAGTTTGAATTTAAAGATGATTTTCGACGGATATATACATATAGGGAATGAATCGGCGGATTCTGAGTTGCTGCTTTCTCGCCTACCTTCTTCTCTAAAATTCCAGTTTCGAATCTCCTACCTCTTTTCAAAAAACTTCATTCCAAATTCTGGTCCGACTTCTGTGCTCCATCCTTTTCCAATAATCTATCTCACTACCTGACTTTTCAACTTACACTTCAAACCCGTGGTTCTTTGATATGCCCTTACTTCGGCATTCTACCGTCGTTTTCATTATTTGCTTAGGTCTGAACCATTCACTGTTACCCTCTTCTCCGTCCTTCCCTCTTCACCCGAACGACGAAGCTTTCTGTGATTCAAACTACATTCTTCTTTAACGTCCCTCCCTCTCAAATGAGCGATCTACTTTTTTACTCTCAACTCGTAACGCTTGACATTCCTGGCCTTCTTACTGTACTTGGTACATCTTGTCACTCCCTTCTTTGTCCGTCATTCCTATACTTGGTTCTTCTACATTTGATTCTTTTCCCTCTATATTTTCTTCAGATCATGGGATCTTAGTTATCGCGCCTTCAAAAAAAAAAAAAAAAGGATATACATGCGTTAAAAATAAATATGACGGCGAATGAAAAACTTCTTAAGACTGACGAACAAAACTTTCGAGTGAAATCCAGAATCCAAATCGATTTTGCTTTTATCAAATGTGTCACTAATTTAATTTCAGTTACTTTTCATAATTATTAAAGTTAACGTATTTTTCATTTTTTATGAAGGTAAAACATTTATTATACGTAGCGTTGACTTCTTTTTTTAACAAATAATCTGTTATAATGAGAAACTATTGCCGAGATAGACAAATTTTTTACATATTTTTATTGAAACACAAGCTAAATAAATGTACAATGTTATGAACCTTCCTTCCTTTTCTGTTTTACGGGCGCCTGTGGAGATCGGCTCCGTATCGTCGTTCCTTTTTATTGAGATGTAAATAAAATCGTTGTTTTTATTTATTTCTTATTACGTATTCATATATTCCAAATGAAACGATCAAGAGACGAAATATATTTTATCATGACAACAGTTTCATAAACAAATAAAAATAACGATAAGTGAAGTCGTATCTTAAAACAGGTCAATATACATTAGCTAACACTAAACATAAAGGAAAAATTAAAGCAAGTCCGATATATCCTTGATAAGTTATCACGGATTGTGAAGTTAAGCTTTTCATAATGGTACCAAGTCCAACGGCACTAATGAGAGTAGGGGGGCCGGTTCCATTTTACTTGGAATTCGCCTTTACCTTCCCAGATTTCTCTGGTATCCAAATATTTCAGTCTGGGTAAACTTGGAAACGACTTCGATTCGGAACGAGACAATTCTCGATAACCTATGACACCTCTAATTTGACAGCCAAACACTTTAACCACTAGGCTACCGCGCTACCACATCTTTCTTCTAAATCATTTCACTAAGAGAGCCAAAGCTAAACCATTATTTTGTAACATGTAGAATCGTTAAAATTAAATTAATTTTGTTCATTGACCGTTTACATTATGTGAACTAATCGAATTCAATAAAATTAAATTAACTATTTTAATGATTTTTTAATTAAACCTATTGTTTCATTAATAAGTGTGTATTTGTGTACAGATTTTTTATATCGCTTTTTACTCATTTTTTTTATGTTTTTTATAATTTCTCAAAGACATCCTGCCTGTTTTTGATGGTATTGCCATCATAGTGCCATATACTTAACTTCTGAGCGTCGGCTTTTACCTATTCGTACATTTCAGCTGTACAGATATAGGCATAGTGTTCCCGGTCAATTGTTATATGCAATATGAGCATATACGCAATACTCTACATTCGGAACTGATATTGTAAATGTATGATTTTTATCGATGTAAAACGTGTGTGCCGTCTGTTGTGTACTAGCGGAAAGATTATTACAAGAGGATATAGATAATTTTAGTAAATGGGCACACGATAGGAGGTTATGTATAAATATAAATATAAATTACTGCACATTCGGTACAGTACTAAACATATGATACACGATCCGCGAATTACCCTCCGTAATAATGATTGCATACATGAACTTCATATAAATAACAATACTTATTTGTGTTATTGTTCACCGCTTGAAAACGTAGAAAATTTTAAATATCTAGAAGTATAACCGATAAATTCTTGAACTGGAAAAAATTCAAAGTTTAAATTCGAAAATAAGACAGTCAATTCCAGCTTTACATAAAATAAAACAGGTTTTAGCATATCGCACATTACGTATGTACTATGATTCAATAATAATGTCTAGAATTTTATACGGAATTCAAATATGGGCTGAGGTTAAAAAAACAGAATTAAATAAAATAAGCAAAATACAGAAAAGGTGTTTGAAACTTATACTGCCCTGCTGGAAGCAAAACGATTCTGGATCAACTTGGTGGAAAGAAAACAACGAAATGTCCCCCAAGATGTACTATTTCTATTATAGATTACTAGAATTGAATGTCAATAATATAAAATTACCATCTAGGCAAAAAACTCGATTAACAAGAAACCAAAATAATATATATTATTACATCTAACCCCGGGACGTAAATCTACGAATTGATAATACTGATGATTTAGTTCTAATTAAACTAATTAGTAAAATAGCCCATCATATACTAAACGAAAAAAAACTTGGTGTGTGGAAAGGGGAAGTAAGGAAATGGCTGAAAGAATGGTGTAAAGAGTAAAACCCAAAATACGGTTTTTTTTTGTTTTTTTTTTTTTTTTTTATCTTGGGCGCGTCAACTCAGGACATTTACCCAGCACAAAGGACTAACAAATAGTGAAACATAGGGACTTGAAAGTTAAATCAGGAAGCAATTAGAAACAGAAGAAAGATCGAATCATGAAATTTTATAATTTTCTATTATTGTTCCTTTCTTTTTTCTCTTTTTCTTTCTTTCTTTATTTTCTTTTTCTTCTTCTCTTCATTTCTTTGTATTTGAAGATATTTTGCTACCCTCATTGCGGTGTGTATACGTATTTGTATGTGTGTACTATGTCATAAGTTATATAAACTTAGTTGACTATTATTATAATGTTATAGGATAAGCAAGAATAATTGTAATTTTGTATCTTAAATAAACGGCAATAAGAGTGTCGGGCACTCACACAACGGGCATACTTGCCCTGTGAGACCCACAACTTATTTAAATAATAAAAAAAAAACTAGCGCGCATATGATGGTATGCATGTTTGACATTTTGCCTTCCATATGAATCTATTAGCGGGTATTTAATTTAATTTTTCGCGATAATTTCTGCCGTCGCCCGGGATCGATACTTTCGTAACGGAAGCCAAGCGCTCTGGCAACTAGACTACCGTGACGACTATCTGTTATTGATTAAAACGTTACTTTTTATAATTTTAGTTATTAATTTTGATATTTTATGAGAAGGAGCACTGATATAATTTATCGGCGGCTTTATTAGTTTAGTTATTTTTATGTTCTTTTTTATTAAACGGTTTAGTATTGGTGCTTTTGGATTCATTTAAGGTTACGATTTAATAACGACAAAAGTTTTAAATGAATTGCCTAAAGAAGGACTGGTCTCATTAATGTTCATATTTAATACAATGCTGCGATTAACATATTTTCCCGATAAAACTAAAATTGTCGCAAATTGCTCTAGTTCAAAAACCGCAGAAATCTCCAACGGGGAACTGTATCATCGTATCAACCAATTTCAATCTTGCCGCGGTACTTTCTAAATTAGACGAAAAATTATTGCTAAAAAGAGTGTGTGTGTGTATACAAATATATGTTAATTTTAACACCCTTCACTGGATGGGTTGCTTATTCATGTTATTTTAACTTATTCCATAGATTACCGAATAGAGTTGATAAGACTAGGCGTAAAATAGCAAGGAAAAAATAAAATATTTATTAAATTAAATATTTGGCTTCTACTATTTGTTATCGATATCTGATTCTTTTATCAAATCTTTTATTAGTTTGATATTTGTTTGCGGAGTCTTTTTTTTTTTTTATTATTATTATTATTATTATTTTTATACTGGGTGTTTTTAATTGCTATGATTATTACACCCAGTGTCAGGTAGGTATTTTAAATGCTGGTTGTTAAGTTTAGTTTTCTAATCAGGGTAAGAATTTTTTTTGAATTTCGTCTTGGTTGTCAGGGATGGTTGTATTATTTAAGAGGATTTTTAGTTCTAGATGGATTTGATTAATGTTAGGGCATTCGTAAAGAAGGTGTTTGACTGTGATGGGGGTGGATTTGCAGAACTGACAAGGGGGTTCATCGACTTTTAGGAAGAGGTAGTTACGGGTGAGTTTCGTATGTCCAATTCTAAGTCTGGTGATTATTAATTCTTCTTGACCATTTAGTTGAGAGAGGTTTTTCCAAGGTTGTACGGATTTTTTGTGTTGAAATAATTCGTTATGGGATTTTGTGTTCCATGATGCTTGCCAATTAGATATTTCGGTTTGATTTAGTAAATGTTTGATATCAGTGACTGTGGTGGAGGTTACAGGAAAGGGTGTAGAGGCGGTTTTGACCAGGTTATCTACTATTTCATTTCCCTGGATTCCGATATGACTAGGTATACATATACATTAATTTGATATTAATGTTTCGAGATTTTAGCTTGTTTAGTTGTTGGTGAATATCTTGGACAAAATTGTCAGTTGAAAAAATGTTCAGGATGGATGTAGTAAGCTTACTGAGTCGCTTTGGATTAGATAATTTTTGCTTTTTTCTTTCGTTTTTATACTTTTCAAACAGTGAAAAATTGCTATTAATTCAGCTGTATAGTTGGAAGAGCATTTATGAAGTTTGAAGTTTTTAACCTCTCCATTGATGGAAAAAGCATATCCAGTATATTGATTTCCGATTTTTGACTCATCTGTAAAGCATGGCACATAATTTGGAAAATTAGTAACTTTTTCGTGATAACGATTTTTAATTATATGGTGTGGGACTTCGGATTTACTGTAATTTATTAAAGAAAAATCTACGTCTGGGGTTTGTAATAACCAGAATGAAAAAGGGAGTCTGTTTTTATTAATTTTATATTATTTTCTAAAATAAGGGATTTATTTTAATTTATTAAAGTAAATTTCTTTATACTTGTTTTTGTTATTGAGGTATTTATTTATTTTGTGTTTATAAATACTAACAAACAAGTACGGATTTATTTATTTATTTAGGTTACTTTCGCGAAATAAATCTCTTTTTTTTTTCAATTATTTAAGTTATACTTGTCTGCCTTTTAACGCGAAATTGCCTCAAGACTACAAAACGGAAAATAAAGTATCAAACTCTGGCTCCTCTGTTAATCGTCTTTTAATTAAACCCTATCGTTAATAGTCAAAGTAGAATCTTATTTGCCTTGAATTTTTCACTAGCTTATAATAAAAGTAATAATTATTTATGTCGTACTTGTGTACTTTAATGCAAGATAATCTAGAGCCTGTAAAATTGGAAATAAAATATTAAACTCTAACTGCTATCCCATCTTCTCGACGCCACTTTTTAATTAAAGTCTATCGTTAACTATCAAAATATAATCGAACACGATATCATTGGTTTTCATTTGGCATAGAAAGCGCTATTCTATAAAGGAAAGAAAACCTTTTTCGAATAACGAGATTTGATTTTTCACGCACCAATAAGAAATAATAAAAAAAAAAAATGCACAAAAGCGGGTCGCGAAAAATATCTGCCGCAATCGATAATTTTTCAATTCTATCAATAAAAATTCAGTTTTTGAGTGGTACATGAAAATTATTTAGCAGGTACTGTTCACCCCGGCGGCGATAGGAGATTCAGGAGTGCACGTGGTACACAATTATTTATTAGGACGCAGTGCCTGATAAAATCGGATCATTCGATCGCATTAGTCGGTTAAATTGAATTAGCGTGCCGCTCTTTTGAACCTGTAATGAACACGGGGGGTCGCTTAGAAAATGTTGTAAGGCTGATCGGCCAACAAAAGTTGATGATATTACTTGAGGGTGATTTGGTTCGGCTGAACTAGTGCGTGGACAAGTTCATTTCGATTTGAATGTTCTTTCAAAGGCAGTAAAAGCGAATACGAATAACGAATTGAAATCCGTTAGCGAGCAATCGCCGACGAAGTGGAAGAAAAAATGCAGAAAAAGTCGAAAACGCTATTCACTGATAGGCAGCGGTAAAAGGTGGCCAAATCCGCTTGACATGGCCGTATTTTTTCATCAAGTCAAATTTACCGCTCAATTGTTCGCGTTCCCGCCAAAATACAAGTCTTCCCTTTCAATATAGTTCAGCCGGCAGCCGAGCAATTTATTTTAAAATGAAAATTCGCTCAGATTAACCAGCGAAAAGCCTACCGGCATATAACTACCGACTTCATTTTATTTCAACCGCAGCCTGTTATTTCCTTCTTCATAATCTTAACATGTAAATATCCGAATGCGAAACCGAGACCTAATCTATGATTTATGACAGTTATTTATTTTTTCCGAGAAATCATTAATCATTTTTCCGAAGAAAACTAGAAGAGAAAATCATTTACCCGAACCCGGTTCACGCGACCTACTCTCCAAAGTGTAAAACGATGTTTACGTGCGAGTATTAGAATTCGCCCAACACGCTGTTCTGAAATTTCCATCGCATATCGAGTAGTGCAAGAAGAAAAAATGCCTTACTTTTCATTTCGCCGGTCGTGGTGAAGTTTGAATTGAAACGAATACCGGCTCAAAAGTAAAATTTATTAAAGCGATTATACAAACATACGTCATAAGTATTAAACGTAAGCCATCTACGCTCTACTGCGAAATTCGAATATGAAGGCAAAGTTGGAATACCCCCTCCTCTTTGAGTGTTTTGATGTAACTTGCGAAGGTGAAAAATTCGAAATTTAATTCAACTCGAGCGAGTTAATATGTACCATTCGTGAACAGACTTAACAGAAAAAATGATCGATCATAGTAATTAACACGGAAGTCGGGGTGGAAAAAATGTCTGTCTACACGTGTTACAGAAACGATAGTGTTCAACTGTGTTAGAAAATGTAACTACAATGGAGCACGCTAATTAATAATAACAGAAATGACTGATGTGTCTTCGGATTATCGAATTTACATAGAAATTTAAAATGTAGAAACAAAAAATCAAATCGGATACTACAAGAAACAGCAAAAAAAAAAACGGATGATGCGGAAATAAATACCACCGAATAAACAAGTAAAAAAACAAAATCTGTATATATATATACATATATATATATATATATGTGTGTAAAAATGAATATTTCTGTGTTTGTCCTGTATGCTTTCCTTTAGCGTTAGACGGATCGTGCTAAAATTTACAGAGTATATTCGTGTTGTCTAAAGAAAGGTTTTAAGATATGGCTGAGTTTTTTACCCCCTCTCCTTCACAAAATATGAGGTTTTAAGTAGTTGAAGTAAGACCATCGTTAAAAAGTATACGGGACAAGTAAAAAAAATATTATTTTTATAAAATTTTAAATGAAATGATTACGCCATGGTAAATAATAAACTCCAGATGGCATTTTATTCATTTCTAGCGTAAGTAAATACATCGCGTTCTGTTACTTCACTTTTTACGTTACTGAAATCACATACAAGTCGCGTTCCTAGCCTAGCTGCTGTAATCATCGTGAAAATTTTTAAAAAAATAGTGTTTTCTATTTTTTTTTTTTTATAAAGAAATAAAAAATTCTGTAATGGAATTTTTAATATTTGCTATCGGGGGAATGTTATTTATACTCAAATTTGAAATCCTTACTCAATTACTGTAGTTTGCTGTTGTGGTAATAAATTAATTTTAATGAAATTCTCGAGACGAAGAATTCGGAAGGTATAAGTGACAAGATGTTTCCTTAAATGTATAATTATGGGAGATGACCGTAGGTCCTTTGAAAACGATAGACAGGTCATAGAAAGATCGATAATCTTCAGCTAAATGTGAAACGTGAAAACCATTTTTTATTGAACGGTAATAAACATGTTTCCTACAAAAGAGAGAAAGAATCTTCACATAAACATAATTCCAGATAAATGAAAAATTTTTTTATAAATTCCCAAGTACAAATTCAAACGGGTATTAATACACGGGCGAAGCGGGTGGGTAACAGGAAGCAAGATTGGAAACCCTCCGAGTGCGCACCGCTCAAGTCCGGTCATCTGAAATAGACGAGCAACGGAAAGTAAGACTAGAAACCATTTGAGGACGCAATGCTCAATTCTGTTCATCTGAATCAAACGAGCCACAAGTAGCAACACTGAAAACCATATTTTTGATATTTACTACCGGGAATATTATTTATACTCAATTTTGAAATTCCTACTCAACTATTGCAGTTTCCTATTGTAGTAATAAATTAATTTTAATACTCTCTAACGGATAGAAGCCCTAATGTCACTTAACTGAAGTAAGATTCGATTAGAAATTGAACAGATAAGAAAAAACGCGAAGAAAAAAAAAACGTAAAAACTTAAAAATATCAAAAATCATAAAATTTGTGAGTACAAATGTGTACCCTACGTACATGAAATTCGGTATTAATTGCCTATTGAAAAAAGTACAGGATGACCTGCCAGTATTAATACGAAATATGAAAGCAAATCTCATTTATGTAACCAGCAAAAAGTTCCGCGATGCTATGCAAGACTTATATAGGTCATAAAATAAAATTCCCTGCAAACAACATATCGAAATTTCTGCTAACTTTTGTTCAATAGGCTTTCGCACGCAATGAGTTATCGTTTTATTATGATGAAAAATGCACTAAGGAAAAATATTACCGTTTTTTTTTTTTTTTTTTTAGAATTTTTAACTCGATAAAGCCAAACAACAAAGTTCAAGTGCCTTTGATTGACATAGCCGATTTTGTAAGACAACATAGCGCCATTGCAAGATCACGAAAAAAAAAAAAAAAGGAAGCACTATTACAAGTTGTACGCTTCTTAAAATCATCAGTCTTACGCGTACTTCGTAACCAACACTAGTCCGCCAAGCGGTAATTATAATTAATTTTGCATAATAAAGAAATTCAATGTAGAATCATGGTTTCAAAAAATCCCGTCACTCAGCCCCACCCACTCATGTTCCGTTCATTCGTGTGCACAGCCTTATTATAGAAGTCGCCTCATATAATAGTAATATTAATTTTTCGAGGATGGGAGGGGCGAAATTTTCGCAGAGCTCTAAAAACGTTATTTAGAACCGAAATTTTTAAGGAAATTTTCCGAGTCACGTTCCGTTCCGGCATTTTATTTATTTTGTTTTAATTTTAATTTTTACATTACAAGACGTATAGAAAATAAGATGTATTCGTCAGTTCTCCGACCACTGTTACTGTTCACACGCTCTTACTAGGTCTAATTAGCGCCGGCAGCATCCTTTGTGCCAAAACGAAGATATATTACCTACTCATAAGATTTGAGTCTGAACTGTGTAGACAAGGTCATCCGTAAAGCCACAAGAAGCGGCTCCATCAACATCGGAATATTTATGCAATACATCCATTCGATACCATACCAGATGTTACACGTCTAAAGCGGTTAAAGCGAAACAGTTTGTGTATGTAAATAATATTTACGCATGTAAACAGTAATTAATTTCCCGTTAGTTAAAGATATTTATTTGTAAAGAAAAACAATTAAAACAAAAAGTTGAATCACCGGATAAATGTTTTCCGCTATCGCCAATCAAAAAAAAAAAAAAAGTAAAAATAAACAAATAAATAAATGAAGGACGATTTATATAGTAAACCGAAAATTACAAAATTACGAAATACCTCTTTTTAATTTCCTTAGAACAGTTTGGGAACTCAAACTATCGCTCCGTTTCAAACTCTCTTTTCCTATCCGCAGTTCTAGAATTTTCCTTTACCCAGACGTGTTCTATCGTTTCTACTATTTGCCGTATTCGCTTATAATTTTTTTTGTCATCGTTACGTTATCGTCGTCGCTCCATTCCCATTGCGCCCTCTAGATCTCAATAGCGCGAACCTTATTTGCGATCTGTATGACATTTTCCTTGAATGACTTCGTTTCAACTTTTCAATTCGGCTCCTGCCTTCCTTTAACATGACTAAAATGAAATTTAAATCCTCTGACTAACATCTCGTTCCGATTCTTGATAGTTGCCCTTTCCTGGCTGAATTCGTTAAAAATATAAATAAATAAATAGCGAAAATAAATAAAAATGTTCTACTTATTTTCTTATTAATAACGATATGGCGAGCGAATAAATGATAACACGCGTACATCGTATTAATGCGAATTTTATGTAATTAGTAGTCTATCCGGCGGCGAAACTAAAATATTCGGTGTCTAGTTCGGTCGAAGAGAAAGAGACTCGTCGGCCGGCCCGATAATCGTGTAAGCAGTTTTAAAAACTGAAAAAACTGAACGCCATTAGCGCCTGTGACCTTCTGAAAATTCTTTGACTAAAAACCAAACAAGTATCGTCCATTAAGTTAAAAAGCGAGGCACGTTCCGATACAGGCAAATGGCGTATTATTATCAAAATGCCTTACAAAAAGTTCGTAAACAAGATGAGTGCACGATAATGACGATGCTGCCTGCTAAAGCGGCCGCCGCTATTCGCCTTACCCGTTAAATATCAATATACGCTGCTGTGTTTGTTGTTTTATACCCTTATTAAGGATTTTAGCGTGAAATTATTAAGCAGACGCGCTTCATCTGCACGAGGATAAATTTAATCATTTTCACTTGGGAAACTTCGAATTGGCGATGAATTTTCATTTTCCGTCCAACAGTCTCTATTACACATGTATATTTCGATAAGGATAATAATAATGATAATAATAATAATAATTGGTAAAATTATCGTAAATACCGAATTAAATCGGACGATAGGCAGCATATAAAAAGCAGAAAGGGCACGAAACGAACTCTAATAACGAGAAAAAGAAGCATCGGCAGACACGAAGCCTTAGTTGAGATAGAACGCAACGACTTGTACTTGTCATCAATTATCTCAAATGGACTCCACAATTAATTGCTTCCACCGGACAATTTTCCCAACTATCTAAACTCTGTATGCCGAAGCTAGATGCTCAATTGTAAAGCTGCAGGACTGCTGAAGTTCGAAATATTTCTGTGTGTGTGTGTGTGTGTGTGTGTGTGTGTGTGTATGTGTGCGCGTGAGTATTCTTGTCGGATGGTTTTAGCGTTTAAAGGACTGTCTAATGATCCGTCGAAAGTGGCCCCTTCTACACTCAATTAACCGGCTGAACAGTTCTGCTATAGCCAATCACATTGTTTTACGTTCTATATATGTACAAAGAAACTGTCAAATTTTTAAGTCTGCAAAGTTTATAATTAAAAAATGAACAGCAAACTTCTGCTACTTTTAAAATAAATAATTGTCGTCACGATAGCCTAGTTGCTGGGGCATTTGACTTTCGTCACGGACGTGTTCGACCCGGGCGGCGACAGTAATTATAGAAATTATTACAAATAATTAAATAATAGATAATAGTAACATGGCAGTGAAAAGAAAATATCGTCATATGCGGTGAGGTTGGTACATATATATATATATATATATATATATATGTATATATATATAGGAGAACACACACTTGTGATTGCATTTGTATATCGATAAATCAAATATTTACAATCAGTTCCAAGTGCAGTCTTGCGTACACTCGCGTCACATACGAAAAAAGGGGGAAAAAATAGTGGCTGGGAGCATGAACACTATCTATGTCTGTAAAACTGGGAAACTCTTTCATATTAAACTATAATGAAAGAAGCTACAGAATATTTGTATCACTGGACGAGCTTATATGCTTCAGATGCCATGGAACCGGCCACAAGGGAGATGACTGCTCTTTAAACACTGAAGCAGAACAAGATAATCATCCCGGAAGAAACGCTTATCAATTAGATCAAGTCATTCCTATTCTAACCCACACCAATATATTGCAACCTACTGAAATTGCTACAAAAAACGAGACTAAACATTTAGATACAATAACTGACCAAAATTTTCCAACACTTCCAGCCATCTCCACCCAACCAAATAATCAAAAACGCCCAGCTCCATCCATCAGTACCGACTCCTCAGCTAACTCCGGCATAAACACCGCACCTAAAACCTCCAAAACCGACAAACCCAGGAACAAAACAAAGAACACAAAAAAGCCAGAAAAAGAAAATACAAATGATTCGGAGGACAGTGTAGAAGAAACAGCAGAAGAGCAAACCGAAATGTCACTAAATGACATCTACAAGGGCTACGTAGAAAAAATAACAAAGAATAACCTACATCACACACTGACGCCAACAAACTTAATCTGCTATGTGGATATGTGCAAAAAGTCGTAGCGACCGAATTCACTAACGAAATTACTGGCCTAATCCAGCAACTGAAGTTCTGTCACGCCCACATAACCTACAGACAAACAAAAATCCGGATTACGAAAATTATAAAAACCCTAGAACTAGTACTTTCAACTTAGACTTAATCATACGTTTACAAATTCTAATTACCCGCATTCATGCTAGCTGTTTTGCAACCCGCTTTATAAAACCTTTATATATAATGGGGGAAAATATTATTCACGCCTTTGAATGTAGAATTAAAATGAAGGAACGTATTATCGCACTGAGAAAATTCAGGACAAAAGGAACTATGGTCTTTTTCGTAATAAACAAAAAAACAGTCGCTAGAACTCAAAGATCCTTTAGAAAGAAAAGAAAAAAAGCGAGAAACGTCAAAAAAAATGTCAGTTATTTCGCATCGTTAAAGGATATCTGGGATTTGGCCAAACATTTCGAAAAATAACCGGCAATCGCCCCCCTCCCCCTTAGGATGACAATTGGTTCTCTGGTTTTTGTCAACAACATACCTCCCACATATTCAACCAAGAGTAGAAATTAGTAGGAGTAGAACACGCCGATAATTTCAAACATTCTCACTTTCTAAGCCGTCCTATTTGATTTTTTGAACTTTGCTCTCTCTAATATTGGAATAGTTCGCGCGGCGCCTAAATGTAATATTAATAATGATTTAGGCGGCAATTTCAAAATGACTTTTTAGATATTTCTAGTGGTCAGTTACGTGAACGATTTCTAAGAACTATTGCAATTTTTAGTCATGCGAGACCCAGGTAATCAAACACTGAAATATTCTCCTTTAGACCGATTTCTATTATTTCTTGTTTTAGGAAGGCACGTGAAATTCTAATAAAAAAAAAAGATTTATACGGCTAATCAAAAAAGGAGAACATGCTTCGAACTTAAGCTCGGGCGGGGTACTCTGAACTCCGCTTGGCCTCATTTATTGGTGCGGTTTTTGTTCGTATGGAGTTCTTTGCGGTCATCTTGTTTGACGTTAAACTGTATTCATCAGAGCCTGTATTTTTAATCAACTCGGTTCGATAAATGTCTGTTATTGGCGAACTTCTCTGTAACGTCTTTTTCAGTGTTGTACATTTTTAAAACCCTATTTTCAATCAATATAAAACCTTAGCGCAAAGGCTTCTTTCGAACTCTGTCTTATATATATATAATTTTAAACGATCTTCCTCTTCACGAATTTGATCATATGCTGGCAGTTTCATTCTAAACGATAAACGTATAAACTTAAAAGAAAAGATTCGACACACATCACCGATCGAATGATACCGGGAACCTTTAGCGCTCATTTTGGTTCTCTTGCATCGCAAACCGCGGCAACTATTTGCCGATTTCAATAAAAGGCACTGAGTAATCAGAAGCGTTCTAAGTGATTTTTGTTCGGACGCGTGTAAAATGTGTAGGAACCGATTACACATATTTGACTTTTTTTTTATCTGTCAACTCAGTATTAAACACGCTCGCATCACTTAAATTTTTTACCGACGACTTAAGAAAATAAGTACTGTGTAATTCTGAAGATCAAGCTACCTCCTTTATCTCGCTACTCTTTAATTAATTTTTACGGTTTGTTGATTTCGATCTTGTCGTGTCCTTCTTGGATTTTAAGTTCTCTCAGATCATGATTTTTTTTCGATCTGGAAATATTAAGCTGTCTGCGTCTACTGGTGTACAGATGCGTATTACGCGGAATATTATGTATTGTCATATGTCTCTTACTTAAATATATAATGCTAGGTTTATTAGTACTGTGATTTATGGAATAAGTTAAGATAGTTGTAATTTTTGTACTTTGTATTCTTTTCTTAATAAACGTCGATGCGAGTGTTGGGCACTCACACAGCGGGCACATCGCAACTTATTTTTAAAATGAAAAAAAAAAAAAATAGAACTCCATAATCGACGTCCGGCTTCCTCTTTTCGCTTTTCTATGTCCTCTTCTCCCTTTTGTTTCTTCCATCCGGATGATTTTGATTTACTCTGCGACACAAATCACATCTTCCTTGAATTTCTACTATCGACAAGTCCTAATTACTCCATACAGTGCTTCGTTTATTCTTTCTCTTCCGTCCCTGACAATCATTCCTATTATAACGTCCTTCATTGCTTCTATCTCCAGTAATATTCAATTCTATTTCGTTTCTCCCTCTCTCTCAGTAACACAACTTCATGTTGGATAAAAAAAAAAAAAATTACGAGTTATCAGGAGTACTGTATTGGAGAAATCTTTTCGCCGAAAGCGAAATTTCACGAGCTGAAAGAACTTGAATTAATTTATAATTGAAAAGTAATCCGTATTTCAGAATTTTCTAAGAACAGCGGCTGAAAAAATGATTGCAGAATGGGATATTCACTAACCTATCGACGGCTCTCTAAGTAGTTCAAGTTTTTATGTAAATACAGCTTTACATTTTTTGCCTCTTGAAAGCATATTGCCAGCCAAAGGAGGGCAATTTTAGGTCACAAATACAGGTCAAAGAACGAACGCAAACAAACCAAAAAAAAATAAATAAATAAAAAGAAAAAAGATGTTCTAAAATACTAAGAAAAACACGTATATACAAACAGGTCACCTGGTCGTTTAACTGATTATTTTTTGTTTCATTAAAAAACTCTTAGAATATATCTGTGTGCGGTTTTTCTGTTCTGGTTATTTTTCAGTTTTTGTCTTTTTCGGCTCAACTGTAAAAACAAACTGATCTATAGACCTTAATTTATTCCACCTGTGATCCGATCAGAAATAGAAATAATAAAAGAACTAAAGAGTAGAACTTGTCGGAAACGAGAGATCAAAATCGGAGTGTAAAGAATAAGATTAAGGAATCGAAAATACAGTAGGAAACGTTCAGAAGACAGAGCGAAACATTCAAAAAGAATATGGTTACAGGTTAATTGTTGATCACCATGGAAAGAGTGTAGACAGGGCAATATGGAAGATTAACAAATGATAAACGATAGCGTGCGAAAAAAGTAAATTATGATCAAAACGAAGATCCGACGGTAAAGCATAAAACCGTCAAAAATTTAGTTCACGCAGGCCTTAAGGACTTTTTTTTTTTTAAATTAGAATTTCATTGACACAAACGACCCGGCCGTCACCGGTAACTCGCCGATTTCATTTTATAGCCCGATAGACAAAATCTCTGCGAGACAACTATCACTCTCTGGTACGGTATATTCTAATTTATCTTTACATCATTGGAATACTGCGCCGTGTAAATCTGCATCAACACGTGTCTTCAGCTCGACGATACACTAACATACTTTCAAGAAGAAAATTCGAAACTGTGTTTATACGTGTATTAACATTAACTCGCTTCTCGATCTTCTTTTTCTACATTAACAGGCCGGGTTAGTATATTTCTAGATAATTCGTGAATTAATTTATCGTTGGTACACGCTACCATAGAAATCTGTTGGTGAACGTTTACATGTTGATTTATGTTTATTAATTTTAATTCCGGCTCTTTTAGCACTATGTGCAAATTTGATTAATCGTCGCGGCGAAGTAGCATCGTATTTAGAGGATATTTATTGAAATACAGCCCCGCCGTACCGTCTTGACAGTTACCGTTTGATGTGCAAAAAGATTTATCGCTGAAAGTAAAATATTCCGAAATGAACCAACGCTTTCTGTTACTTCTAACATTATCAGCGTGTTACAGAATTGTTACCAATGAATACGTAAACAATTTATTATATACACATATATATATACATATATATACACATATATACATATATATACACATATATACATATATATATATATATATATATATATATATATATATATATATATATATATATGTATGTATATGTATATGTATATGTATATATACAAAAGAGAGACGGTTGAGTGAAAAAAACTTCGTAGTAGTAGAAGAGCAGTAATGAGCCGTCACATTAACTTTATTAACTCCAGAAACTGCTCAGCTCCAGCAGTCTAAATTTTAATTATTTCTTCCGACTGTAATTGTTTACGATCGTCTATCGTGTGTTATAACGTCTGACAGAACGTGCAATAATCGCAATTTTATCGATCGCCATCTTGCAAGTAGCTTAAGGTGATAACACTGAAATGGGATAGGCAGTAAAATTTGGCATGATGGTAAGAGCTGGTAAAGCAAGAGCCAGAATCTCGCGGATGTCGACCGATCTCTGTGATTAATAAAAAGCTACGAGAACAGGTGTTCATAATGACTCAATGTCAAACGGCAACGCGATGTTAATCAAACAAACACGTTTTCAAAGGCCGTCGTAAACATTTCTATTGACAATTGGTAGGCTATCGAACCGGAAAATGCACTGCCTCTCCGGAAAAAGATCTTTCTGGCCGACTGTGTTGAAAAATGATGATGGCACGTCCTCCGGTCGTTAGATGTTGAAAAATAATCGCACGTCTTCTCGGTGACTTTGCCGACAGCCAATTCTACATTCGCGGTAACTGAAAGTACTCACGGTTGCTCTACTTAGTACTTTGAAAAATGTTAAATATTCATAAATACGAAACTACATATATGTAGATTCTCACACCTGAATTACATCCTTGAAATGAAATATCACGGAACGAAAACGTAAAATAACCCTCGCATTGCAATAAGAAGACGCTAGACTTCTTCTTTTTCTTAATGATGTTTCTTGAAGTTTACATTGTATCTTTCGTTTTTCACATTGTTACCCTGACAATCGTTGTCGACATTCTGAAATGAAATTCGTTGCTATACATTTTTTATGTAGAACCTGTTGAATTTAATTGACTACACATTTGCGTCGAAAATTATTTATCGTTTGATGAATTTTAAATTTTAAATAAATTAATTTAATCTAATCATATTTGATACGTATTTTGTAGAAGGACAATTTTAGAAAAACCCTCCCCTCTCCTCAATGGTGATAATATTAAACTTTTAGAGAAACTTTTCGACGTGTAATCGTCTTTTTAACAAATATAATCACAAGTCCTATACTATCACTGACTTGCAAAAAGAAGAAGGTTACGCGTTCGTCGGGTTTTTTTTTAAGTTTGCTCGCGCATAACATTCATACGGACCAATTTTACCAATTCTTTGTCTATTAGAAAATGTACCATTCGGATCATATGAATACTGATGAAAAAAACTGAGCTATTTGTCAAAAAACGTGAAAAAATGTGACCTCTTTAGATCATCTTTTTTTTTTCTTTATATTTTTTATTAGTATAACAGAAGCGATTGATTTAAAATATTATAAATTTGCCAAATTACTGTGGAAATGTAACTTTTGTTGTTTTTACCGTGGGAATTCAGTTCAGAATAAAGAAATTGATTTACCTTTTTTTTTTTTTTTTTAAGCATAGAATATAGAGAATAATGTAACGAAAAAGTTAATTTTGGCAGAAAAAAATTTAGATATAATGCTAAAAATTGTAGAATGCTTTTTTTTTAAGAAAAAAAAAAAAAAAACCGACTTCAAGATTTATCATAAAAATTTAATAAAAACCTATTAAAAAGTATAAAAATAATAATTTAATAAAAATGCATTAAAAAGTTAAAAATGAGAAATATATTTCAGAGTGATATAACTTAGAGAGATATTATGGTAATTCTTATACAACATTAACTTATTATTCGATAAAAAATACATTTCAGAGTAATTTACTTTAAGGTGATATTGTGGTAATTCTTATACAACACTAATACCTTAATTAGAATAGGATTCCGTATTACACATTACAATATCTAGGGACAATTTAATGAATATTTAATGCAGTTTTTAATTACTATTGTAATATGAATCTGATATCGACTCTAATAAGTATTAATGTTGCGTAGGAAGTACCACAATATCACCTTAAAGTATATCACTCTGAAATAGAATTTTTATTGAATAAAAAGTTGATGTTGTATAAGAATTACCAAAATATCACCGTTGTAAATTTAATTATTTCACTCACGGTTAACAAATGAAACGAACAAATAAAATTTTAACCAACGCACAACTTTCCGTAATTGGATAATTCCCAACGCGCTTGTAAACGATTAATAATAATTTCAACAGTTCTCAAAAATTAAAAAAAAAAAAAAAAAAACAAACAACAATTTACTCACACAATTTTTACATTACAAAAAAGACACTAAAATTCGGTGAAAAAAAATCCTGATACCGAACACACTTTCTCCATATTTTTTAGGCGGCACACACACTGAAAACACCAAACCACATTCACACTGAATGATCAATTATGCCATTTCAAATTTATTCATATTACGTTAAAAAAATATATAAAGTTTAATATTATCAAGTGAAACAAAACAAATATAATTTTACCTGCTAATATATAAATATAAAAATAATTGAATATTATTAAAAGAAACAAATTAAAAAAATAAATAGTGCCAGTCGAAAGCGAAAACCAAAAGCAAAATGTGGAATACCGAGTTTACAACAATCACCTTAAAGTAAATTACGCTGAAATATATTTTTTATCGAATAAAAAGTTAATGTATAACAATTATGATAATATCACTCGGATATTTAAACCACTGCGGCCACGTACAATTTAGGTTTACGTTTTGTTTACAAATAGCTTACAACCGCTTATACAAGATATTTTTGACGTTTCTTAAGTTTTATCGGTAATAAACTTTTTCAAAATAATCGCTAATTAATATAACTTTTTGAGTCGTCTTGGAGAACTTTAGCGCCCAAAGTATAAAAAATAGTCTTACCTTTGACGTAGGCAAAAAGAAAAAAAAAAAATGCAGGCGTTTTACCAATATCAACAATTTAATATACGCATCAAAATAGGAGCACCTTGTTAATAGTTTTATACAAAAACCTGACCATAAAACTTAATGCATATATTTTCTTATCGGTAATAATTATTTTTAGCTTATTACACTTGGATAATAAATCTTGAAGTCGGTATTTTTCGCTTTTAAAAAAACATTTTATTATTGTATAGAATCAAACTACCGCGTTTTACTTAAACTTTGCCGTTCAACTGATTGAGTTAAAAAAGGACATCAGATAATTTGTTATAAAATGTAGTATGGTATAGCCGGGCGTCAGTGGGTAGAGGAACACCACCGTTTTCCTTAGTACATCGAAACAGAGACTGGTTTATTTCCTACTTTTTCGATTATTTGTTAATGTCTGAATTTCATTCATAATCGCGTTTATTTATCCTCCACATTTAAACTCAATCTTCGCTACTGATGTTAGTAGAGGGAGAGAGAGAGAGAGAGAGAGGAAAAAACAACAAAAACACGTTTGTACATATTGCAACGATTCTGACGAGGTGTAAATAGAGAGATATCATATAGTTTTAAATAAAGCACAGTAATTCGGGCTACCACTGTTTATGTTAAAGTAGATATCTGGCAGGAACACAACATTTGAAATTCGGTTAATTGTGTGCAGTTTGCGGTAGGCCTAATAGAAATCAAGGAATAGAGCTGATTAAGGCGTACACTTCCTATAAAGTGGCCATCTCAGTCCCCGATTACCACATTTGCGATTTATAAAAATATTTAATTCGATGACGTGTAAATTTTACGAAGATTATTTGTATTATTTATTTAATAATATGTTGTACAGCTTTAGTTTAGGCGATTGCACGCTAATATTAGTGAATTTGAAATAGTCATATTGATCGAATAGACGATGATAATTACGTGAGCACGCGCAAGTAGGTCGTTGTTCTCCTAGAACTGCTTACAGTTATTTAAAAATAATAGAAAACAACTCGAGGCGAACTTATTCAAAAGTGTGCAGCAAGGAATAAATTATTAATAGGCAAATCAAATGTTTTTGTTAACGTGCGTTATCGAGATCAACTTATTGACAAACTCGTACACACGTACACTAAAATAAGCATAAACAATGCAACGAATATAAAATAAATAAATGTCTCAATAACGAAGGAAAATTTAATAAATTAAAATAGATACCTCAATTTAAAGAAATGTTTTCAGTCTATATCATCAGCTAACAATGCAGAGTACACTCAATTAACACTAAAAACGCACCGCAGAGAAATAATGGAACTATATATATATGTATATGTCAATTTTTAGTATAAATATTTTTGAGCGGTAATAGTCCGTTCTAAATTACGCTACTTTCGACACAAAGATCACGGGGGGGGGGCTAAGACTGTTTAAATTACATCAGTGGTGAGCCCGCAATCGTGCTTGCGAGTTCCGAATTCAATATTTTTGTATTCGAATCTACATTTTCATGTGAAGCTAACCCTGATAATCCCACTCATCGCTGTCCCTTTAATTTTAAAATTTTACCTGTTCATATTTTCTCTATGTTTTGACGAAAACTTTTTTGGGTAATTTTTGCCCGATCATATGAAATAAGGAATACTCATTCCTCTTAAGGGGGAAGTTCTTTTTTTCTTAACGTTTATTTTGATGACCATTGAACATCAGTATTCACCGATATGCTCGCCACCACCGCTGACCGGTACCATTCCTAGTAAACAAACAGGATCATCTGTATAATGTAAAGAGGTAATCTTTTCGGCAGTTATGTAAACGGCGCTACATCCATATTAATCGGTTGTTAATATTGATAGTATTCTAATTATTTGTCTTTCTAAAAATTAGCTTCTCTCTCAAATCACGACTGATTAGAAAATCAATCGCGTTTGTTATATTACAAAAAACTTCACTAAAGGGACCATAATTTTTCACGTTTTTTGGTGACTACTCGGTTCACATTTACCGATACTTCATACGGTACTAGCACTGACCGATACACTTTCCAATGAAACAAGAAATCATCGGCTCGCACGAGTACAGGAACGAACAAACCGAAAAGAAAACAAAAAACATACGTGACAAACGTATAATCATTGATCCAGATTGATATAATGTCCTTCTTTTTTCGAAGCCGGTAAGAAATAAAATATAATAAGGCACTAATTTAATCACAAACTCAAATTTTCTCGCTCGTTGAAAATAGCCAACGGAAAAAAAACGCCGCACTTCTCATTATTCCACATTTTACGTTTCATACAGAGAGCGGACCACCGTTCGTAGGATAGTTTTTCGGAATGTGTTTGAACGCGCCACATATAATTTCTCACGAGACCACGGCAACTGCGCGTTCTGTACACTGTGTGTGTGACATTCGGCGAACGTTAACGGGGTCGCTGAAACGTAACCTGAGAATTGTTGCGAGCTAATTCCAGATTGTTCTTAATTAAAAGCGAGAAACCCAAGCGACCGGCGGCGGCGCGTTAATTCATCACACTGCACAATAGCAAAAATGCGATAATTATAACAAAAAAATTAAAATCCGGTACGGAATGACGGTGTACAAATTGCAAGACGTAAACGGGCGGGGTAATTACGAACGGGGCGCGACCCTAATCCGAGTGTGCTTAATTAAAAGTTTCACCGAAATGCTGCAAAAGTCAACTGCAACTGTTGACAGGGATGATGCTAATTCGGCGGCGGCGGCGGCAAAGTATGTCGCTAAGTAAATAGCGCGAATAATGAACGTGGTAAAATGCAAATTCCGTCATGACGAATCTCATTTGTCGCTTGCCCATTATGCCGTTATGCACGTGTGCGCTATGCACCTTCGCTCGGACCGGAAAATAGATTTTTACCTGTCTGCCGGAGTCTATTTGCAGTAGCATCGCACGCACTGGCCAGGTTCCGGATGAAAGCAAAGCTATCGGATGCCGCGGCTAGTTCCGCCGAGAAGCCTAAGCGACCGGCGCCCACGAAAAGGCCGGTCCACTAGTTCATTTTTCTCGCGAAAAATATTCCGTTTCCGGTTTGCATTATAAATAACGCGCGAAACCGGCGAACAATGTTAATTCAGCGGTCGTGAGAAAAATGAATTCATTTTCGGGTAATAGAAAGGCTAAAATTAAATCGGACGATGATGCTGTTGAATGCCAGAGAACTTTTTAAAATTCATACGGGCCGTCACAAAACAACGTAACGAGATTATCCTTCTTAATCGGTGGCCACGACAATCGCAACAACAACACCAACCAGCCGGATCATTTTGTTCTGGATCATCCGTTGTATGGTTGCTATGTTACTCTTTTTAGAACAGCTCCATAGCGGGCAAGTGTAACGCCAAACTAACTTGAAAATCTGATTATAAACTAGTAGTTCATTTTCAGCAGATATATCCGACTTCCTGTTTAGTAGCCACTATAACTGTCTTAACTTTATATCTAATTCGGTCCGTTTTATATGTTTCTTGCATGTTGGGCGTTGATCAAGGTATACACCCAGATATTTCACATCTGTTTTTTGCCGAATTGCAACATTGTTCAGGACTACGTCTTCCGTCGGATCAACTTTTCTCTTAGTGAAGATTACTGGCATCGGTTTATTTTAATTAGGTTGGATTTTCCATAAGCCTCAGCTTCGCAATTTCGGTAACCGTTGCTTGGATTTTTAGATTTATTGTGCGTTCAAGTTGATCTCGAAATCCATCCCAGTTTGTGTATTTATTATGCAAATTTCAGTTGACGCATTTTCTCAACTACATTCTGACTAACTAGGAGCGAAACGGATGAATGATCTGATGGCAAAATTTCATCAGTCCTGACATCGACAAATGCTGATGAAATCCCTTTTATGATATAGAAATCCAGAATGTCTGGTATTTTATTGGGGTCAGTTGGCCAGTAACTAGGTGTTCCCCCCGAGGAGCAAGCGATGCTGCATGTTTCGTCGATAATCGATTTTAGTTCTTTGCCTCCCGGTACTGTCAGTCTTGTGATCTGAAGTATACATTTTTCGCATTGCAGTCACCTCCTACAATGTACCTACAGCCTAAAGTTTTGAAGAAATCAGCAGAGTGTTTCTTTTTTATATCGTTCTGGTGAGGACAGTAAACTGCCGAGACACTAATATTTGGCCCTTCATTAATTACTACGCTTGTAAATAATTAAGTTCATATTTTTCCAAATTCGTAATGTTTTATACTGCTTGTTATTATGACACCAGTGTACATGTGCTGTACTATGCGGGTGATTAGAAACATATGAATTGTATCCCTTAAAATTAACGAACCTGGTATGGTTGTGAGGTGCGTCTCTCCGACAAAAGGAGAATATCGATGCCATTTTCTATAATGTATATCTGTACTTCAACTATATATGGTTTAAGATATCATTTAGGTTCCATGTTACAATTTTTAAATTTCTCATTTCTTCTTTAACATAGTAATGATGGCACTAAGTAGTTGGCCTTGCTGTTCCATCACACTGAGAAAAAGCGTTTTGATTTCAGTTATGAATGTTTGTAACAATGTTTTTAACGCTTGTACTATCAGTGGTACATATTAAAGGTCTGAGGTTTTTCTTGAACCTGTCGTGTAGCTAATGTTTGCGCATAGCTAATCGTTGACTGTTGATTTTTATTTTGTTTCGTTTCTGTTTGATGATTGGAAGTTAGAGGAGTCCAATACTTGGACTATAATTGATAACTAGTATTGGTTTTAGTATTCTTTATTTCAGTTCGTTGTTTGTGTCTGATTTCTTGTAGCCTTTTTTATAAACTTCACAACCTTCATAGTTTGAAGGGTGATTTCCTTAACAGTTGGCGCATTTTGGCGTTTAGTTCTGTTGTTTATTACAATTATTAGATGCATGGTCTTCGCCACACTTAACACATGCATATGCTCTGTTGCAATAGGTTTTGGCATGGCCGTATTTTTGACACCTAAAGCACTATAGTACTTTTTTACGCGAGGTTTCTATTTTTACTCTCATGTTGAGTAACGAGTATATTTTGAATACTTCGGAATTATTATTTTCGCGAGGTTCAATATCTATAAAAAAGAGCGGCAACGGCTGTTTGCTCACTGTGTTTCGCATTAGTTATATGTCTAACTTTATGGCCATATTCATTCAAGGCTGAGTTAATGTCATTTATTTCTATAGAGTGATGTAAATTCCCTATTGCCACTCGGAAACATCGTTCTGATTTAATTTGATAAGTGTAGTCAGGGGCGGATCCAGAAGGACATTTGGGGGGGGGGGGGATTATAAGGACATTTAGCGGGAGGTTATATAATTATCTAAAATTTGAGAAATACCTCCTGTTTCGTAAAAATAATCAAATAGCAACCTTTATAGAAATTTAAAAATGTTTTAAAAATACATAATTATTACAATTTTTAATTTAACTTTTGTCTTATATTTAGGGGTGAAAAATAAAACGAAATTATAAAATGCTAACTAAAATGGTGGTTTAGAAATAGTAAAAAAGATAGTATTTTTATTAGACTTTACTTCTTTTTTATTTTTGTTAGTAATCCGATTCGAATTCTTTGTTCATGAGCAAGTAAAAAAAATATATATATTTCTCATTGAACTATTTTTAATTAAAATTGTAAAATAAAAATTAAAAATAAATAAAAATGGCAAAAGATCGACAACAGTTGTGTTTAAAATAGAATAAAAGAGGAACATTAACAGTTTTACTAGAAAATAGTATTAAATATTAGTTATTAAAATTCGTAGGTAAAATTCGTATAAATCATTTATAGTATAAATTAATTTTCTCTGTTATAACAAATTTTTTCATAGAGGCTTTGGTTCTTTGGGGGGGATGTCCCTTCCCTCTCCCCTCCACGGTGGATCCGCCACTGAGTGTTACCTGGAAATAGTGATTTAGCTCGCGATAGTTGATTGTTGGGCGGTTATTCTCTAGACGGTCGACGATCATTATTTTGGTTTTGGCTTTGTTAACTTCGAGGCCACATTCCGAATCGCCTGGTAAAAATCAATACAGAATATGACCTCGAAGTTAACAAAGCCAAAACCAAAATAATGATCGTCGACCGTCTAGAGAATAACCGCCCAACAATACGTGAAATTGAGGGTATTGAAGTAGTAAGCCGCTTTACATATTTAGGCTCTATAGTGGAAAACATCGGTGGATGTAAAAATGAGATACGCCACAGAGCACAGATTACACGCAGCGCAATGAGCCGTTTAAAAAGAATTTGGGCTGACTCCGCTGTTAGTAAAGGTGTAAAGATTCGGCTAGTGAACTCTCTCGTCTTCTCAGTGTTCCTGTATAGTGCAAAGACCTGGTCAATGACCAGCGCAGACAAAAAACGTATAGACGCACTCGAAATGTGGTGCTGGAGGCGTATGCTGCGTGTCTCATGGACAGCCAGGAGAACCAATGTCTCCATAATAAATGAGATTGGTAACCCGAAGAGGCTATCATCTGTGGTGCTCTGCAGCATACTGCGGTATTTTGGTCATGTGATCAGAGCGAACAATTTGGAAACGGTGCTCGTCCAGGGAAAGGTCAACGGAAAAAGGAGTCGAGGTCGGGCGCCGACTAGATGGACGGACGCGGTGTGCACAGCTGCTGGTCGTACCTTTCAGGATTGTGTACACATCGCAAGGGATCGGAATTGTTGGCGCAGTCTGATCAACCGGGTGACAGATCATGGACACGATACCCCCCCCCCCCCCCTACACGGGGTGAAACGATTCGATAGATAGTTGTCTATGGTATTTGTTTTAATTTCAATTCTCTTGTCCATTAAGGACCTACAGCGGATTTCATTTGTAGGAATTACAGACGCTATATCCGCCAACATTCTAGTGTAATCCTTTACTTCATAGACTGTGATAGGGGAGGTTTTTAACCTTGTTTTGAGTCTGTAACTTCGTCTGTAATGTCGTCATCAGTTGCTAAAATCGCATATCTATTGCTACTTCTTTTTAACATTTTTAGCATTCCACGATACAATCATAGACTACTCGATGAAAATTTCCTCAACGCTAGAGAAAAAGGAAATATGTTCTACTGTTTTTTTGGACGTTTCCCAGGCGTTCGATAAAATGTGGCACCCTGCACTACTTTTTAAGTTGAAGCAATTTCTTCCTTCTGATTTTTACCGGAAAAAGGTTACATAATAAAATAATTAATTACAACTGGGATGAAGTAAGGAAGTTCACAACAGCAGAAAGCATATATGATCATATACACTCAGTTTTTAAAAGTATATATAGCAAATGCAATTTGAAAGTGCGGGAGAGGGAAAAAATGACTAAATATAACCTTAAGAATGAACGAATGAGTTAAAAAAATAATGAATTTTATGAAAATTAGGGACCAGTACTTTAATCTTAGTAAAGGGAATAGAACCGATATTCGATATAAAAACCGATTTAGGAAAAACATAGCTATAACAGAAATAGAAAATGCTAAACAGAAGTATTATCAAAGTCAAATAGTTGAAGCAAATAATGACTGTAAAAAAATATGGAATGTAATTAATAGCATTGTTAATAAACAAAAAAAAACAACAATTGATGATTTCATTATAAAACATTTCGAAAATACTGCTAGAGTAGCTAAACAATTTCAACTAATACCTTATACGTTCAGTTGAACAATATAGACACAAATGCCACATACTCAGTTACTGAATACTAACTCCGATCATTTTATTTTGTCTTCTTTTTTCATTCCATTTGCGAATAAATCCCAAATTGAATCAATAATTAATAATCTAAAAATTCATAAGTCACCTGGATGGGACTTTCCAATTACATTGATTAACCTAAAGCGTTTGATTTAGTTGACCAGGAATTACTGATTAAGGACTTGGAAAATTTGGGCATTAAAAATAATCAACTAAAGCAGTTTAAGAATTACATAAAATATAGGAAAAGTGTAGTAAAAATTGCAGAGAATAAAAGTAATGAAAAAACTATTCGGTACGGAGTAGGTCAGAGCACCGTATTGGCCCTTATTCCATTCTTAATTTACACTAACTCGTTACACAAGAAAAATTAAACATGCAAAGGTATGTGTGTTTGCAGATGATATTGCCTTATTAATGGAGCATAAGAATTTAGAGATGGCGGAAAGATTATTACAAGAGGATATAGATAATTTTATTAAATGGACACATGGTAGGAGGTTATGTATCAATGTAAATATAAATTACTGCACATTCGGTACAGTACTAAACATATGATACACGATCCGCGAATTACCCTCCGTAATAATGATTGCATACATGAACTTCATATAAATAACAATACTCATTTGTGTTGTTGTTCACCGCTTGAAAACGTAGAAAATTTTAAATATCTAGAAGTAATTCAAAAATTCACCTTACTTTTGGCCCACAGAGTATATCGATAAATCCTTGAACTGGAAAAAATTCAAAGTTTAAATTTGAAAATAAGACAGTCAATTACAGCTTCATATAAAATAAAACAGTATATATTATAATTCAATAATAATGTCTAGAATTTTATATGGAATTCAAATATGAGGTGGGGTTAAGAAAAAGGGAAATAAATAAAATAAGCAAAATGCAGAAAAGGTGTT
Organism: Icerya purchasi; assembly: GCA_039619475.1. NCBI lineage: Eukaryota > Metazoa > Arthropoda > Insecta > Hemiptera > Monophlebidae > Icerya > Icerya purchasi. Next base: position 418,749,586 of record CM077116.1, read on the forward strand.
TGAAACTTATATTGCCCTACTGGAAGCAAAACGATTCTGGATCAACTTGGTGGAAAGAAAACAACGAAATGTCCCCCAAGATGTACTATTTCTATTATAGATTACTTGAATTTAATGTCAATAATATAAAATTACCATCTAGGCGAAAAATTTGATTAACAAGAGACCAAAATAATATGCGTAAATCTACAAATTGATGATAATTCAGTTCTAATTAAACTGTTTAGTAAAATACCCCATCACATACTAAACGGAAAAAAACTTGGTGTATGGGAAAAGGAAGTAGGGAAATGACGGAAAGAATGGTATAAAGAGTAAAACCCAACTAGCGTTTCGAATCATTCTATTTTATAATTTTCTTTTATTGTTCTCTTTTTATTTATTTGTTTTCGTCCTTCCTTGTTGTTTTTTTTCCTCTGTCATTTCTGTTTCAAATGAGATCAGGTTTTTTTGTTTTTTTCTTTCTTTATTTTCTTTATTTTCTTTATATTTGAAGATATTTAGCTGCCATCATGTATCAGTATGCAGATGAGTATTTACGGTGCGTGTACGTATTTGTATGTGTGTACTATAAAGAGTGTCGGGCACTCACACAACGGGCATACTTGCCCTGTGATACCCACAACTTATTTTATAAAAAAAAAAACAAAACAATAATAAATACTGGGTTTTATTATTCTGAAAGAAAATTGTAATAAAAATGATCGTTAAAATTGAATGAAAAATAATAAGCGAAGTCGTATAATTTCTATTATTTTCAAAAGGCATGTTTATTATGTGGCGTCCTTTTACTGCTGCTCTGTAAAATTCTATAATTTAAATAAATTAGAGGACTTGCAACCGGTTCGGAAAACAGAATTGAATTGGAACAATTGTCACAGAGGAAAGTCAAAAAAAATACACTGAAGTGGAACAGAGAACATCATTAGTTCCGGCAAGGAGGGAAGACTTAGAACGTGGCTAATTAGAAAAAGAAAGTCAAGTTAGAAAGGTTTGAAATGTGGTATACTAAGAACGCAGCGCAATGACAACAAAGACTTAAAAAGGAACATCGACAACAATGACGTAAAATGGAACATTGACAACAATGACATAAAAAGGGACATTACGAGATATTCGGAAGAACGAATGAAAATACTGACAGCGGCAAAAAATAGAGAGAAAAAAGGTTAAATAGCAAATTCTTATATTTACAAAAACATATTGAAAAAATGTACAACTTCGCGTGATAAGATGAAGAAGAGAGAGCCGACATTTAAATTAGTGGCGTATTTCGAACTGACACGGATTCGAAATATTTTGTTAGCTAAATTATAAAGTTTTAACAATAACGAGTAAGACACACACCTATGCGAACGTTTAAAATGTCTCTTCTATTTTAAGTTTTGTATTCAAAAATAAAAACTAATTTGAGAAGCGAATAATTCTTAATTAAAAGATAAAATTTTTAATTAAACTCGCTTATTCGAATAAAAAATTTGAAACAAGAAAAACGAGTACAAACTAAAATGATAAAGCAGATTAAACATTAATTATGTAAAATAGTTTATTGATAACTGAAGTCAACTGAATTCGATTATGTTTCAAAAAATTTATTAAGCTTGTTGAAAATTTTATTTTCTTTAATCTCTCTGTCTGTTTCATTTTTTTTTTTTTTTCATATCTAATCTCATTACTCTCAGAAAAGTTCGTTCGACTTTAGAACTTCGCTGAACAAAAAATTTACATTGTGAGAAAAGAGACAGGAAAAGAAAGAAGAAAAATACTTATTCTTGGCAAAGCATGAGTATTTAAACAAAAATCACCGCTCTCGGTTCCGAGACACGATATTAGTGCCTAATTAGCAGTTAATCGCGCATCTCAGATTAACAATTAGTTTCGAATAAGCTAATACAGTTTTAAATATTCGGTGAAGAAAAAAACAAAAAAAAAAAAAGGTAGAAAAAAATTTCGAATTATCAACGTATTGTAGGCATTCTAAAATCCTTAATATGAAAATAACACAATTTTCCTTTTTAAACAAAAAAAAAAAAAAAAAAAAAAAACACATTACCAAAGTGAGGAGATGGTTTACTACTAGTAAAAACTGTCAAAATTACGAAATAATTTGAATACGGTCGTTGCGTGACATTTGTTTAAAATAATAATAATCGCGATGATTTCGTAATGTTTCAGAAGTGTCAACCAAGAAGCAGACGGAAAGAGATTGAAAAGTAGAAAATAAAGAAGGCGCTCCTCCGTTGATAGCATGCTGTGGTCGTGGCTGTTTCGATACTATTACTTGCATCGTTGTTACTTACGTTCGTAAGTAACTATGAATAGCAACAATGAAACAGTCGATTATTACGGGTACGGTAACAATCGAACAACGCTGGAGGCAAAGGAGTCGGCTTGCGGTTCGGCGTCGGAGATCGTTCTGCACGACAGCATAATCGGCGTCAAGTTCGCCGTTCCTCAACTGGAAGCGTTCGGAACGGCCATCGTGCTCGGCTTGGTAATTCTGGTGACCATCGTCGGAAACGTGCTGGTAATCATGAGCGTGTTCAACTACCGGCCACTGAGAATCGTTCAGAATTTCTTCATCGTGTCGCTAGCGGTAGCCGACCTAACGGTAGCCGTGCTAGTTCTTCCGCTGAACGTAATCTACTACCTGACCGGCAAGTGGTTCTTCGGCATCTACACGTGCAAAATGTGGCTCACTAGCGACGTCCTCTGCTGCACCGCTTCCATATTGAATTTGTGCGCCATTGCCCTGGATCGGTACTGGGCCATCACGGATCCGATTAATTACGCTCAAAAACGTACCTTTAAACGCGTCATGAGCATGATCGTGTTCATCTGGATACTGTCCGGCATAATCAGTTCACCGCCGCTGATCGGATGGAACGACTGGCCGGACGTTTTTGACGACACCACTCCGTGCAGACTCACTTCCGAGAAAGGGTACGTAATATACTCGTCTCTCGGATCGTTCTTCATACCGCTACTGATCATGACCATCGTTTACATTCAAATATTTATCGCTACCAAGAGGCGGCTGCGGGAACGAGCGCGCGCCTCTAAAATGAATGCCTTCAAAGGAATCATAAACGGCAGCGGTGGCGGCGGCGGCGGTGCCACCACTGGCGGAGGCGGCGCCATCATTAAGCAAGCAATCGCCGTCGGACCGGCAGCGCTATCCGAGGTGGACAACTCTCCGAATGAGAACAAATCGATCAGCTTCGAATCGGAAGACCCGTACCAGCAGCACGCCGACAAGCCGATCACTCCGTCCTCCGTCACCAGCGTCTACTCGTTCAAGCTGAAGAAGCCGAGCAAAAATCGTGCCAGCCGGAAACGTTGCAAGCATCGTCGAAGCGGAGCCGGCGGCGACTGCTTGCAGCGAACATTGCTGGTCCCGGCTCCGCTCCGAAACGACGAATCGTTATCGTCGCCGGCCGGAGACAAGAGCATATCTTGCGACGGAACCATCCGCGTCATCGCCGATGAAGACAAGTCTACCGTCGACAATAACGACGACAAACTGATAATCATTCCGCGCAATACCGAAGTGACCACTTCCGGCAGCGGCAATAACAAAAAGTGCGTATTCGTGCATCAGTTCATCGAGGAAAAGCAACGAATTTCATTATCGAAGGAGCGCAAAGCCGCTCGAACGTTGGGCATCATCATGGGTGTGTTCGTTGTGTGCTGGCTTCCGTTTTTTCTCATGTACGTCATACAGCCGTTTTGCGAATCGTGCTGCCTATCGAACAAAGCCATCAACGGTATCACCTGGTTAGGATACATCAATTCTTCGTTAAATCCATTCATATACACCATCTTCAATATGGACTTCCGGAAAGCTTTCAAGAAGATACTGCACCTAAGATAATATTTTTTTCGGTTACAGTCGTCCGTCATACCGCCCGATTATACAAACTCTTAATCGGAGAAAAACCTTTTTTTCTCGTTTTTTTTTTTTTAAGTTAATTTAAAGATGAACTATTCTAAAACCGTTCGTCCATTTTTCATATCTTTGTAACCATCGATTTAACTGTTATATCATTATCACTCTTTTTTCTATTATTACAGTTTTACCGTTATTTTTGTTTGTCTTCTTTTGTTTTTGTCTTTCCATAGCGATTAGAACTGCTCGTGTAAATATTTATAAAATCATTATAAGTATAAAAACGCAAATAAATAATTTCGTTTTTTTTTTTTGTTTTCGTTTTTTTACAACTTTTATTTTCAAATTTATATGTAAAATAAACATACGAAAACTAAAAATCTCGATGAGCACCTTGCAGGCCATATCCTCCCCTTTTCCATCCCCGTCCTTCCACTACATTATCCTTTCTATTCGTTCCTTAATTGCCAATATTTTCTTAGTTCATTCCGTCAAGCACGAATCTCTCAAAACAAACCCCTCCGTCAACAGTATAGAATATCCTTTTTTACCGACTAATAACTTCACTGTCAAGCCTGCTAAGGCTACCTTAACTTCGAGAACATCTTATTCCAACACGCTAAAATCGGTCAGAGATAATGGCAGCAACGAAGTCAAGAAAATATCTCCGTTACCGAACTTCAATCATCCGAAAGATGAGCATGGCATACTACTGCATTATAGAGCACCGCATACTGTAAGGGATTACTTTGTCGCACTTATAGATCAAGTCAGTGGTCCAACAAATGTAATTGCAGGATCAAGAATTAGTAATAACAGAGTAGCCATCTTTCTAAAAACGGTGCAAATATTACATCGTTACTAATTGAGGCACAATAAACTTAAGTAGTACTGTAGTCCGAGCATGGAGAATTAGGCAACCTGCTAGCAAGATATTTCTGTCGAACGTATCACCAACGATACCAAACGACAAATTGTACCAGTATATAGCAACAATACTTAAATTAAAACCGTTAGTACCGATTGCCATACTCAGAGTGAATACATCTGATGACGAATTTGGCCACATTGTGAGTTGGAGACGGCAGTTGTACATAGAACATACCAGCTGCGTAAATATATCTAACTCATTTTTGTTCAACCATAAAGACAAAGACCATCGAATCTTTTTGAGTCTTGAAAACCGTACATGTAGCAACTGCAAAATATTACATCAAGCGGAAACTGAAAAACCAATAGTAGTTCTTGCACCAACTAATCAGGCTAATGACAAAAGAAAAGCAATGGAATCTGAACATTCAGGGATCAAACGAGCCCATCCGGTAACGCCAGAAAGTACATCAGAGAAGATTGAATTAAATTTCACTTCGCAACCTGCGAGCAAAAAAATCAACCTAACGTCGCCGGAAGTAGGCATAGAATCCACCAATCTGCAAGATTCAATGATTCATTACCAAGCCACCGTTGAACCTTTTCACTTTAAAACATCACCCAAACCTAAGGAACTAGCCCTAAAAAATGTAGACGAAATAACTGCGAAAGCAAAGCCATTATTTGAGAATGATCAAATAACCTTTATAATGGATTTTGAAGGACCAAAAAGTTCATCGTAAGTTTTATTTTATTTTCTGACTACGTCTTTTTTGCAATGAACTTTACCGAGAGAGATCATCTACTATACTAACTATCTACAGTAACACCGTATCTGAGAGACAAAAACATGAAACACAGGTGCACTCGGATCTTAAAAAAATTAAGCAAAGCAGTAGACGAAAGTGGGGCCAATTCTTTCAGACGCAGATTCTTTCGGTCGTAGCGAACTCAAACCTATTTAAAGACTGATTTTCAGGTATCATCCGTTAAAATTATCATTTGTGTAAGTGGGAAACACGAGTTACCAAATTTATTTCTACATTACCCATTCACTGCTATCAGAAATTTCACACAAAAGCTACCGCTTTTCGTTAACGATTTAGTGTTTCCACGTGTACAGCATGTTACATATACATACATATATATATATATATATATATATATAATCACGGTAGCGAGGTAGCCTAGTGGTTAAGGCGTTTGGCTACTAAATCAGAGGACACGGGTTCGAGACTTGTCTCGTTCCAGATACGAACCACTCTCAGGTTTACCCAACCTGAAATAATTGAGTACCAGAGAAATCTGGAAAATTAAAGGCAGCCGAGAGAAAGGAACTGGCTCTCCTACTATCATTAGTACCGTTGGGCTTAGTACACTGTGAACCTTAACTTCACAATCCCAAACGGGACTCACTTTACTCATATAATAACAAAACACATATTTGACATCATTTTATTGGGTTATTCATTTTTTTTAAATGTTTTTTATTTTTCTGAAATAACGACTCCGGTATGAAATACAAATAAACAGACTTTTACGATGTAAATTTAAGAGTTCCGTCAGCATTAGTAATACGAAAAGGATGAAAGTGATTAATATTAACAATCGGTCAAATGCAATATCAGTTCTTTTCATTTTTTTTTTTTTTTTTATGCATAGTGAGCCATATTTAAAAAATTACAAACCATCAACTGCACGTCATTTAAAATGTAACATAACTGGATTGAATTTGCTTCTAATATATGTACTCGTTATATTATCCTTCTTTTTTTCATTTGTATCTAGCAAGTTTATTTGGGGATCCGTTTATTGAAATTTTTTCAGTTATCTACAATTTTAATTATATATTTAATTCCTTGACGAAGATAGATTTCAAAAAAATATCGAAACAGACGAATAAAGGTACAGCAATTTTTGAACACATAGATAAACACATTTATGTTAATGCTGGACGAGAAATATATACGATATTACAAATTAAAAGTAAAAACCGTCGTTCGCTAGCGCCCGAACGATTCACGCCCGAAAGAATCTTTGCTGGAAAGATCGCATCTAAACGATCGACCCCGACAGAGGCCGACCCGAGGAAAGTACTAATTCACAGAGTGTGAACCCCTCGGACTGACCTAAGATTCACCTTTGAAATAAATTAATTAATTAATTAATAATGGCTGCTAGAGACACTATTATGCGATGGAACTGCAGAGGTCTTTTCAAACATATAGAAGAACTCATTCTTCGAGAAACGTTTGCAATAATCCGTTGGTGTGTTTTGCGCTGTTCGAAAATTCAGCATAGACTTTCATAATTAAGCTTTCATAACATCGTAGGGTAGAGCTTTCATGGCGTTTCTGGCATCGGTCTGAAGAACGCGTGACAATTGCAATTTACTTTTATGACTTTGGTGTCAGCATATTTTTATCGTTTATTTTCTGATACACGGAATTGTGAACACCATAATAATTCACCGATAGGGATCTGCAGAGAATGCAGATAACGAATTAATGTCAAATTCGTGTATGATCGCTAGACGCTCAGACTTAGTCCGATCCGATCCGAGTTCGACTCAGTCAATCGGCGAAAGCCGTTCGTCATTTTAAATTATTCACGAGATGGTCGAATTTCGTTCTGCTGTCACCGCCCGGAGGTTTTGATGTTAAACCCTTTCGCGCACCATTCAAACCCGTAGACTCCGGGTCAAACCCGGACAGGTGACAGTCCTATTCAGAAGCCGGTACTAAATTTTTACGGGATGCATTGATTTTCATTTTATTGCGTCCATGTACTTTCACCAGCTATCTTCACCCGGCAGTTCCCTATTACAGGAACACACGCAGTTTTAAGTATTTGGTAGGACCACATTTATCGACTTGACGTTAAGTTCGATTTCGTGCGCGGAGCTAGTTTATTAATCACTATCTATAAATTACCATCGTCCGTATTTTCTTAAGTTTTACTGGGCCACCGTGAATAACTCTATTTTGATACATTTAGGTATTATACCCTGAGGAACAGCAATTCTTCTTGCATAAAAGTCGAATTCAGCTTCTCTAAAGTTCCGAAGGATCGATCTTCCGAATAATTGATTTTATCTGAAAAGAACCGGTTCTTATTCATGTGACAAACCTCCGTGTCGAAATTTATCAATGTCGTCTTACGCTGCATCTAGAAATACTGTAGATCAATACACTTCCTAAAAGGTGCGATCGCTAACATCTGTAGTTCGAAGGACCCAGTCAATTGTTCAGCGGTTATTTTTAAATCCAAACTGGAAACAAGGATTAATTCTCTTTTCCCCGCGATTAAGCTTCGAGATAGCTTTTCAAATATTTCTAAGATGTCGGCCGATGGGAATTCTAGTGATATATTAGGTTTCAGTAATAATATGACCTTTACTACTTACCACTATACAAGAATAAGCCTTTTAAAAACGCTGAACTAACTATTTACCCAAAACACGTTTTCTTAAAGATTATTTTACACCTTTCTTTTACATTGAATAAATGCCTCAGACGAAATTCGGAAATTTTTTTATTCCGCGATACTCGAGTGCTCCGCTCATTAACGTATCGCGAACTCAACTATAAAATCAAAAAATTTCACAGATTTATTAAAGTACACGCGAACCAAAGCTCGTTGTGAATATTACGTGACTAGCGATAGTTACAAAACCTTCAGAATTTATTATCAGCAATCGTAAATATATATATATATATACATATTATTTTTTTTTTCAGTTCAAGTGCTCATTGTTAAAGAAAAAAAGAGGTGAAAAACCAAAAAAAAAAAAAAAAAAAAAAAAGAAAAATTGTAAACACGCAATTATCGACTGTTGGTGAAACTAGCCGTAGTAAAATGTTCTTCCTAAATTCAATTTCATCGCGTGACGACAGTGATAAGTATGTATTTATTATAAGTACTTTTCGTAGTGGTGAGACAAAAATTAGAATAAAAAATCTGGTTAATCCGCGGACAAAGTTACGCAAAGAGCAGCGACAAATGTATTAACATTTTCTAAAACCGTTCCGACAAAACAGAATACATTCGCACATCCGAAATTAAGCAAGCATTCCGAAAAATTACTTTGATTGCGAAACTGAACTGCCTGTCGCTGTTGACTCGGAATAATTTTTAATACGATTTTCAAGTTTAAAGTGTACTGGTGAATGAATGACTACCGATTAAAGTGGAGTACAATGTCGGTAAGTACATCAGTACTGCCCGAACAGTCAATTAATAAGCAGTTGCTGATTCGATGAAACTGGCAGCAGAGGTAATCGAAACAGTTTGCTAACTCATGCGCAAATGGCATAAGTTTAACGACTTACTTCGGTTTTCAAAATTTATGAGGTTCCCCGGACGCGCATAATTAAGCATTTTCCGTTAACGGATATCTGCGAACTCGTGAAATGCAAAAAGAACATTTCAGTATTTAAGTCCGTCAAAAAGAGCAATCATTATCGCCATATTTTAAATCCCCGAATAAAGCTAGAAATTGATCGAAGTCAAGACGTATTTATTTATTTGGGCTCACGCACTATCCGGATCCGGCACAAACGATGATAATTTTCGACATTTTCAATATGCGAGATTCGAAAAGAAGTGTGCCCGATCGAAATAGCGCTATTTAACTGGGCCACAGTAGCTGAGTTATTTCGTCAATTCGCAATGCAGACGTATAATTTATAGAAAGCAAACGCTTTTACACCAGTGCATCGAGCGTAAAAATGCCCCGAGCAATTGTGAATGCGACAGAAGAAATAAAATTGTTCAAGTCTAGATCTCCTGCTAAAGAAACAGCAGCAGCATTTTTACAAACGCTTTTTTAAAATGAAGGAAATTTTAATAGCAATCTTATCCAGAAAAGACAAGTCAGAGAACTCGATGATATGAAATTCTACCGAACACCGATACACCGATCCTGTTGAAATCAAAGACAATTTAGCATATTTTATGAAAAACTTCCTATTATATGGAATCATTCGAGTCTGCATCGTTAACGTGTGTAGTATAGGCAGACCGTTAACGTTCGAACGCGTTACTATTTCGATTCCTCTCAATACGATCATTCCCGTTTGACTTTTCCGGCTAATGATATAAAGGTTTGCCCAATAATGATGCAATCGTTCACAATGTAAACTTTCCGTAACGTCGGAATTTAAAAGAATTTTTTATAGTCCAACTTGTCTGAAAACGCGCTGAATTTCTTTAGCAAGTTATGAATATCGCGTGAAACGCGACTTTAACCTGCAAACTGTTTTCGTACAAATCGTCAAAAATGCGCTAATCCGACAAAAGGCTAATTTTTCTCGCGTGCACGTTAAATGTGAGATTTCATAAAATGGCTAAATCCGTGAATAGTACGGTTAAAATTTGTCATCCGGTAATAGCTGTAATTAGTAGTAAATTTCCCATTTAAATTGCTACTTTAAGAAAAAATTTAACCAATCCCGAACGCGATATAAAATCTACAAATTTTATCCGCAAGCACCACGATCACTACTGAGATTTCTAGCGTTTATTTCGGTAAAGTTTCAGAGTTACCCTCTGAATTTATACTCTAATTGTTAATGAATATTCTTCATCTATTTTTTCCAGTCTCTCCTATTCTGTTTCCATCAAAATACAATTGCACGTCGTTCCAAATCACCTACGTCCATAAATTACATAATCCCGTAATTAAAAGTCAGCGCTCGAATTTAATAAATTCCCAGCAGCCTCGCCGGTCGTGGATATTTATTCTACCCGATACAGGTATTTTCTTGTCTCCGTTCCCGAAATCAAAATAATACTTTCTTTTCACGCTTTCTCCGTCTTCTAATGTAACATTATCTTTCGAATAGTGAATTTCAATGATATGAATTTATAAATTTCACGAAATTACTTATTATCGAGTGATTTAGAAAACAAAAAAAAAAAAACAATCGAACAATTCCTAAAGTCAGATTTAATGTAATTAACTCCAATCAAGATCTTTCTCCATTCTGCCGTAATTATAAAGAAGATGTAGGAATTTTGATTGACAGCGAATGGGACAACGAACGCAAATTACTTAACTAAATAAATGTATATTATAAGACTGAACAGAATCCATATTTCTTTTTATGCACGAGAAGAGCCCGGTGTGTAACGAAATTTGAACCAATTGGTTTTGTCAAGATCCTAATACAAAAGCACGATGAAAAAAGGGCTTATGGAAAGGTTGGAAAGGAAAATTATTGAGGGATAGAAGAATAAAAGTATAGTAACATGATAACTGCCGAAAATGTTATCCAAGGTTTCCCAAGTGGAATTATAAGGCAAATGTTGAGAAAAGCAACAGCGAGATCGATAAAGTTATAGGTTGATTAATTTCTGGTGTATGTGGAAGATAGGTGGATCAGGAGAGCAACATTATAATCGGCAATTATATCCTCGAGAATCAAGCAATTAGAGTTACATTTTAATCTCCTCCAACAATAAAGGGACACGGAATAAAAAAGGAAGATAAACTACGAAAATATTTTAATTATAAAGGATGCGAATAGAAACAAGATATAGGCAGCGAGTAAAACTGATAAAAATTAAGATGGGAACAAAATCAGGACTGGTAATCAAATGGGAGAGAAAGAGAAAAAAAATAGCAATACCATTTTCGATTAACATTGACGAACCTCCGTAGCTGTCAATTCGATCTGATCTAACTATACTAAAGCCGTTGGATAGTAATATCCGCAGAATCCTTAAGAGACCAGTCTCTAAACGCTAATTTGGCAGTGGCGCAATAAGTGTTCGAATAATATATTTTTATTAGCTCTCAAGCTGTGCCACACAGCTCCACCGTGTAGCATCTTAAAATTTAAAGCATAGTGTTCGGTTGCTCGAAGAATATGCGAGCTAATAAAAAAGGCTGTAATAAACTAAACGGAGAAGCAAAAAACCATCAATCCTTCCAAACAAACGCAAATTACCTACTTTTTTAATAATAAGGATAATAATCTGATTATATCTGAGGAAGTTTTGCAAAAAGGAAATAACGGTAGAGAAAAAGCTGTGAAGGTTAAAAATAAAAACGTGGTAACCATCGCTTTCCACTACCATCTAACCCCTAATTACAAGAAGTACGGTGTGAGCGGACGACAGTGTCAGTTAAGAACTACCACTTTTTACCACGCGCTATCCCGCTGAGGGGAATAGTATATGCAAAAGAGGCAGACAGAAATTGAAAAAGAAAAAAAATCTGTTCACATGTAAGAAAATTATAAAAAGAGAGTAATTTAAAAGATAATTTCAGTCTTACACTTAAATATATCAATGGCAGAATTAAGTAATTAAAATTGCAAAGAACCATTTCGCGATCTTTGTAGTTAAAACATAAAAGAGAAAACAGTAAAATAAGATAGATTACCGGCAAAATTATGGATTTCTCTAAATTTAAATATTTTCTAAGGAAAGAGAATAAATGTTTACTAATAGAGAATTTAAATGTCCGGAGAGTCCATGGGAAAAACAAAAAATTATGCAGAGGTCTGTTGATAATTATCGGTGGCTTTACCTCACTTTTCTAAGAAATGTAAAAAGAAAGTTAATACAGGGATTGATTTCAGTGGGGTTAGAGATAAGAATAATTTCTTTACGTAGAAGAAGGGATAGATTAAAATGAATATTGGACAATAAATCAGAATGTGACAAATTAATATTATTTTAATTATACATATAAGGCGATCTGGTATCGCAATTTTTTTTAAGCAGAGATCGGGGTTATTATTTGATCAGGGGAAAGTTGTAATTGTTAGAATTTTGCGGAATAGAGAAAGAATTGTAGGTTGCTACATTCCGAGACTGGGTGCTTAGAAGCACAGTGCGAACAGGTGTTAGAAGAACTACGACATTTCATTCCAGGAGGCCTCTCAATTTAAAAATAACAATTTACTATCTCGTCTCAATGTCCAGCTCTTCTTCTAATAATTCTTCTAAGTCTCCTTCATCACATCCCTCTCTTCTTTTTAATTCTTTTCCGCGTCCTAAATCCGTAACTCAAAAGCGCCTTATAAACCCTCTCCGCAGTTCCTCCTCTTCCATCTAATCGCACCCCATCTCCCTCTAATGCGTAGGCTTTCAACAAATCTACTCTTCTTCTGTCCAGCTCTACTTTAATTAATACTACTCTCCCAAATCCTGCTAATGACAATCCTGTCTCTTTGCTTACTCCTAAGTCCTCTTCTTCAATTTTTCCCTCTTTTGGTTAGAGATAAATCAACTCTTCGTTCTATGATCAAGAAAAAAGGGAAGGAAAGTAAAAATATTCGGGGCTGAATTTTCTTTTTTTTGTTCTTTTCTGTTTCTTTCCTCATGCCCGAAATTCCCTTTACTAACTTATCTAATCTTTCGGCTAATGTATAAAATAAGACATTTAAATCAGTTGTCTAACCGTTTAATTTTACTCTTCACTGTCTCCTCTTTTACTTCTTCCTTTTTCGTTAATTGTACTGTCGCTGAAATGTTCAAAACCACTATCGAGCTTCAGTACATTTTTTACGTCTCTTTCTCTTTCGAATGCACTCACGTCAAGATACCTCGCTCAGTCTTTTGAGCTGCATTCGAATTATTTCTGTTTTATCTGGCATTTGCTGCTCCATTAGTTCAGCGACGAGACTGACTAGCACATATAGCAAGAGCTATGTGGCAAGAAGCTTTGCGCAGTATAATTTAACCCTAACAGGTATTTCATCTATGCAAAGGTTTCAAAACCTGTTTTCACTTAGCAGAAATTTTTTATTTGCCTCCTACGATTTCCTACACAAATGCCCTTTTTCTTCCTTCCTTTCATTCTAATTTGTTAGCCCCGACTTATTTCCCCCTGATTTCTAATCGTCACAATTTACTTTCCGCCGTTTTCCTTCCAACCTCTTTTAATCCTATTAATACAAACGTGTTTGCTTTTCTTTTTACCTTATATCAACTATTCTGTCTTCTTACTGTTCTTGTCTCCCCTCTTCTTATTCGCTGTACTTCTAACACATTTCCTGCTTCACCATGATGGCTCTGCGTTCAATATACTCCAGTGGAATTTATCCATGATGTTACGATGCTGATCATGTGTTCTTTGAGTGTTCTTCTGCTAAGCATTCTGCTTTCTATTCCAGTTTGCCCGAACTTAGTCTTCCTACTCCATATTATGCCTCTTATAGCATCCTGTCTTTTCCTTCTCCACTTATTGTTTCTACTATTTGTTCCTTCCTCCTAACAATATCTGACCGTGTCAAGATATAACTGATTCCTTCTTTTTCTAATTGTTTCGAGGTAATGGTCCCTGAAGTCGTCGCGAAAGCCAAGTTGCTAGAGTGCGCTAGGCTTCCGTTGCGGAAGTCTCGGGTTCGATCCCGGAAGACGACAGAAATTATTAAGAAAAATTAAATGAAATAACCACTACTAATTACGTGGTAGATATTGACAAGTCATGTACGATCATTTGCGCGTTAGTTGATGTGTAGTAGGCAGACACTTGCGAGACTGCATTGTAACGCGACAAAAAATGATTGCGATCAGTTCCGAGTGTTGTCTTGCGTTTACACTGGCGTCGCATATTAACTATTACCATGAAAACCTGGCAGTAGGTATAAAATGCACCGTCTAATCTGTCTGGCCAACACGGGAGATTAGGCCAACTTATCCTGCCAGGGAGTCCCTACGCCATGGGATATATGAGAATTTTTTCCAGTCGGGGAACCGGACAGTGAGTACGCCGGAACTGATAGTCGGGCCGTAGTATGTGGAGAAAGAAGGGGGGGGATGAAAATATCGACAAAAACAAATCAGTTTGAATTCTCTGCTTTGCTCGTTGATGATAGATCTATCGCGGTCACCTTTGATCACTATATTCTCTTCCGTAGTAAGCCATGGTTTTAATTTCGTCGCTTTACTCTTAGCTTTTATCGTAGCTCTCTTCGACGCGCCACTATGTGCTTAGCCTTAAAAGTTGAAACAAAAATCTGCCCGTTAGAGATCAGGTGCTCCATACCTTGAGAACAAGTTTTTATCAAAATACAATCCGGTAGACCATTATAATTTAATAAGCATGTTGAAAGAAATCAATGTTACAGCAGCCTACAACTTGCTTGAGTAAACGTAGATATTCACAGACAAGTCTAAAAACTTAAATCGAGTTGGTTCAGCAATTTATATATCCCACTTGAATATTATAAAAAAGCGTGCTCTGCATCGTTTTTCTCCTCAGTATTTACTGCGGGGTATCATTAAATTTATATTATTCGCTATTAGGCATAAAAGATATCAGGAAATTTATACTAGAAAGTTGTTTAATGTCTCTTTAAAATCTCTCCTTTAACTATAAGTTACCTCTGCTTACATTTAAAATAAGATCATACTTGATTCGATTAACGCGAAACGGTGTTGACATCAAACCAGTATGAATTCCTGCTTCGGCAGGTATAAATGGTGACGAGATAGTGGATGGAGTGGCTAAATCGCTAATTATTGATATTTCTCCATTTATTCCAAAATTCCCCAGCAAGAATATTTTTCATTTCATAGAAATTGCTTACAAAAAATATAATGAAATTCTCTTTGATCTAATCCGTATACATCAAAACTATTTAAATCTGATCTTAAAACCTTAACGTTTCGGAAAGCTGACACTTACTATCAAATGTAAGTGTAAAGGTTTTAAGATGAAATTTTTAAAACATGGTGTTTATCGTAAATTGTTTTTCTAACTATATCCACCATGTAAGTTGTATGTGTTCAATTATTTAAATCTGTACAATTGAATACTCCCAGATTACAATGTGGAAATTAATATTCGTAAATTCATAGATATGTCATGTCGATTGAGATTTGGAGTTAGCAGATTACGAGAGTCTGTCCATAAGCGAGGTTTCACGTCAGTCTCCTTTACAATCTGATGATAAATTGGCGGGTGCTGACATGGGCGCCGCCAGGATTACATTCAGGGAGGTGCATCTGCATCTACACTAGGGTGGGTCAAAACAATCGACTATTTCGAAACGTTTAAATGTATTATTATTTTTTTTTTTACTTCCGATACCGAAATCAGGAAATTAGATAAATCTTCATTTTTATATGTAGCAGAAGATATATAGAATCTTTATGGAGGTTTTCTACATAATTTTATTGCCGAGGCTACCATGTGGTATGAGATATTGAAAACGAATGAAGCAAATGATGCGGCTTTAAATGAATCCATTGTTGAATACGCAGATTTGATTGCTCGAGCCACCCCATTTTACCCAGCAGTATGTGAGACAATCAAAATTGGTTGAATTATTCCAACAACAACATGTAGCATTGAATGTACATTTAGCATGTTACAACGTGGCAAGATTTGGAATCGGTTAACGATGGGAGACGCAAGGCTAAGCGGCCTGTACATGCTCAGTGTTCACAGGAAAAGAGTAGAGGAAAACACTGAATTTATGGACAAGGTGTAATAAGCAAATTTAGACAGCAATCCAGACGCCTTAAGTTTTTATTCAAACGGTGACTTAATAAAAAAAATTCTTAATCTTTTTCTGCGTATTTTCTTTCCCGACAGGGAGGTGCAAGTGCACCTCCTTGCACCCTC
Organism: Icerya purchasi; assembly: GCA_039619475.1. Classification (NCBI taxonomy): domain Eukaryota; kingdom Metazoa; phylum Arthropoda; class Insecta; order Hemiptera; family Monophlebidae; genus Icerya; species Icerya purchasi. The sequence continues at coordinate 418,765,932 of CM077116.1, forward strand.
TTCCCGGCGCCCATGGGTGCTGATCATATTTTTTTCGAATACAGCCGATATAAAAACACGCAAATAGCATTCATATTCACTGGTTAAACTTGGAGTACGTTTCCCATACAAAATAAGTTTTCTTCCGACTAATTGCCATATTTTGGTTATATATATATATATATATACACATTTACAGTATTTTCAAAAATTGATATTTAATCTCGCTCAGATATAATGATTAATGAGTTGACTGGTTTGTAAGTTTAAAAAAAAAAAAAAAATATTCCCATATAACCCTCTTGTTTAACTTCTGCACAACAATTACCTTTTACTATAATTACTATATTCACCAATAGAGAATACCTTAATTTCATGCATTCATAAAAAATATGAAAGTTTGGAAATAACTTGTAATCGAACCAACCTACAATAATTTGGTTAACCATAAGATAACGTACGCTCAAATTGTGTCCATCGGTTTTCGTGTCGACATAATATTCCTGTTGAGAATTTTTCTGGATTTTAAAATACGAAAAAACAACTTTCTTTTTAATATTTAAAATTTTTGAAAAAAGTGTGCAACAATCGTAAATAAAGTATGTTACTTTTAACTTAATATTTCTTTGTACAGTGTTTTTCTAAGAAATTTGACAGAATTCCGCTATCACCGTACCGTTTTGTTATTAAAAAACGGTCATTACTTTTATCGGGATTACAACTATTTCCTAGTGTGCAAAGATACATTATAAAAAAATCATAAAAAATTAACCATTATTAACACTTCAAATAAGAGGTATGACAAACGGAAGAAAAACGGAAGATAAAACGTCTACGTTAAAGATGGAAAGACGATTTAAAATATTTCAAAAAAAAAATCGGCGCCAGAAATTCTAAATCGAGTGACATGGAAATTAAATGAACAGTCTCCAGAAGTGGACTAATGGATAAACGGGGAAGAAAAGAGAACATTTCCGGAACCGAGAAGAATAAATAGTATTTAGACTTTTACCTGGAAACATTTAGGAGAGGAGAGTCCGTTTTAATTTTGCACGTTTAAATTTTAACGGCGGTAGTATTGAAATTAATGTTAACTTTCAGAAAAAAATGGAAATTAATCTTACTCAGCTTGATGATTACTTTGTTTCAACTACACATAAATTTGCTACAAATCTGTACAAGGTAAGGATATTTATATCTTTCATGAAGAACTTTAATATTAAATCGTCAACATCGAGCACCATTCAAACTGAGAATGGCTTACCACACGGATCTGCCCTTAGTGCAACCTTGTTTATTTTTTATATTAACGATATAAATGATTGTATTGCTCCACCTGTAAACGATCGGCTCTACTTGGATGACTTAAACATTTCCCTGTCTTCCAGTTTTCCAGCAAATGCTCAAAAAATCCTACAAAAAACTATTACAAAACTACAATCCTGGTGTAACAATAACGGTTTTGTGTTTTCTCCATCTAAGTCTATCTGTGTTGATTTCTATAGGGGACGTCAAAACTCCTCCAGCATCCGCCTCAATTTAGAAAACTCCTCCCTTCATTTCCACCCTACTGCTACTTTCCTTGGACTACTGTTCGATCATAAGCTAACTTGGCGGCCTCACATATCCAATCTTAAAGTTAAATGTTATAAATTCCTATCTATCCTTAAATATCTATCAAACACAAAATATAATGTACCTCCGAAAACTCTCCTCTCCATATACAAATCCTTAGTTATTTCCAGAATAAACTACGGGTAACCAGTCCTTCTTTACTTAAATCCCTTGATTCAATACACTACATAGCGCTCTGCACGATACTTGGCGCGCATAGAACTTCCCCGTCTGTAAGTTTGCGTACCTTGTTAGGCGCTCCCCCACTAAAGTATTTCCGAACCTTTTATTACCACCGTGAGACCCTCGCTCTTTTCTCTAGTAAACGTTCCTTTCCTATTCACACAAATTACCTCCCTAACACCCCAGATTTCCCTAATGACCCTCTCCCAGAAATCCTGGCCCTCCTATCGCAGCACAATGTGAGCGTAATACCCTTCCCTAACCCAGCTCCTAACACTGTGATTCCGCTGTGGGCCCCCTTTAAATATTGATGATAATTTTTCCCTGACGAAGTATAATAAACCCCTGCTCCGGAATATCGTTCAGTTAACTGCTCAGCAACAATACAAAAATACCCCGACCACCTCATTTTCTACACGGATGCTGCCAAGGCTACCCCAGAGTCTACTTCATCCCCAACCACCTGCTCCTTTCAAGTCTGCGACGTGATTCGAAGCATTCGACTGAATGGCAATTGCTCGGTACTGGATGCTGAAATATATGCAGTATTTTTCTGTGTGTGGAATAATATTTTCTTTCTACAGAGCCTACATCACAGAAAGCCCTGCTGGTATCTGATTCATCTGCGGCTTTATTGACAATCTCTAATCCCCTCACCAAACATCCTGTAGCAATTCGAGCCCAGCAGGTAGCATGCGAACTTATTAAGAGACAGTGCTCCGTATCCTTTCTGTGGGCGCCCAGCCACGCTGGGATTCCTGGAAATGAACGCTTCGATACAATTGCCCCTTGCCTAGTAACAGCCCTCCTTCACCTTATCTATCGAACATAATCTTCAATAATCTCCCGTCCTCATGGAAAGCCCATTGTCTTCATTTTTTCCGGTCGTTTGTTTTCTAATTATTTGATTATTTCAGACCCCATAAGTGTTCTTCAAGCGATCAGTTCCCCTTTTCCTGATCACTCTTCCGATTTCATCATTCTTCGCATATGCTGTCTTGTCCATTCTCTTTCTTCTCTCTACTCCATTCGTATTGATTTTCTGTGGGTTCCCAGCCATATAGGAATTAAAGGTAATGAGATGGCGGATTACTTGGCTCGAGTTGCTACTTCCTGTCGTTCCTTTTTTAAAAAAGTCCCATCCTCTAATTTTAATTCCCTATGCACTAAGTTCCATTTCAAACTTTGGTCAGATATTTACCCCTCCTCCTTTCGTAACGATCAATCCTTTTATCTGTCCGTTCAGCCTAGTCCTCCTTCTAATCCTTGGTTCTTTGAGTTTCCTTCACTTCCCCGTTCTGTTGTTACTTCTATGATTCGCTCATGTTTTGGCCATTCTGCTCTCCCTTCCTCTCGTTTTCGCTACTCCCTTGTCTCCTTTCCAAATTGTCCTCTCCTCCATAACGAAGCGGTGGTTTGTGATGCCAATCACATTTTTTTTGAATGTCCATTCCTTTCTGTCGAACATTGTATTCTATATTCTTGTTTACTGAAACTCAAACTCCTTTAGTTTCATCCATTGGTTCCTTTATACTGTCTAAATCTAACTGACGGTTCTTTTCTTTCTTATTGGTTCTGGATGTAGGTCCTTAGCTGGCATGCCCAAGAAAAAAAAAAAGAAAAAGTTAATGTTGCATAATAATTACCATGATATCACCTTAAGGTACGAGTATATCACTCTGAAATATATTTTTTTTAACAAATAAAAAGTTAATATTGTAAAAGAATTACGATAATATCACTCTAAAATATATTTTTTATCGAATAATTATTTTTTACTTTTTAGTGCACTGTTATTAAATTTTTTAAATAAATCTAGAAGTTGGTACTTTTTTTTAACATTTTATTTCAGAATTCTTAGCATTATAATTAAAGTTTTTTCTTGCTAAAAATCAACTCTTTTGTCACATTATTCTACATATTCTATGCTTAAAAAAAACAAGTTCACTCAAGCATGATGTTTCATGCGCTAAGGATTCCGTATGTAAGACTATAATTTATGTTTACATAATACCAAAATAAAGAAATCTGATTTATTGCGGCAAAAGAAGGAGGGATACATAATTTTTCGCATTTTTTTTAACTATTCGCCAACATCGAACGTTTCGTTAAAGAAATGAAAGACGGTTTCGTCCCTGACCAACAGCTTTCCTTCCAACAATATATCACATAGCCGGGGAAAAAAAATATTCTTTTTCAGAAATGCCGAACTTTCGGCACCACGAGGGGCTGATTTTAAAGTTGGAATCCCGGATGTTCCAAATTAGAGAAATATACGGGGGGGTGCGCATATTTTTAACCTTGTTCAAAATTTTTAGCTATAATACTCGCGACAATAAGAGGAGACACCTCATTTTTCGCGCTTTTTTGAACTTTTTACCAACTTTGAAAGTTTCGTTACGAGAAAATTAAATACGTCTTTGTTCCCGACAAATAGCGCTCTTCCCATCGGTATATCACATGACCGGAAAAAAAAAAATCGAAACTTTCGAGCTTTCGGCGCCCCGAAGGTCTAAATATAAAGTTGTAAGCTCGGCTACCACAGCATACCTAAGTTGAATGGTACTCTTTCAAATGAACAACGAATCAGTAAAATCGGTCCATATGAATATGAGTTATGCGTGAACAAACATACAAAAAAAAAAAAACCGCGAAGAAAACTTCCTTTTTTTTGGAAGTCGGTAAAAATAACATAATCACAAAAGGCCGATTGGTTTTTTGCATATAAACCCAAGGGGGGGGGGGGGGACAACCACAAAAATTAACATTTAACTTTCGTTGCATAAAATTGGGACATTTTTCCAATGGGGGCCGACTTAAGAACTACGTTGTAATTAATTTTAAAAATGTTCTGAAAAATGTCCAAATTTTATGTAACGAAAGTTAAATGTTAAATGAAAACATCATTCTTAATCATATCATACACCCATTAGATTTTGTAATAAGGAGTCATTTAAGTTAATGTGATTTATACCCTTGTAGTATGTTAAGTTGTTTCGGTAGTTTAATTTTAATTTAAAGGAAATAAAGATAGGATTTTTGTGATTATATTATTTTTTTTATGTCGATGCCGCTAAGTATTACGTTGTAAATTTTGATCATATTATACAAAGTATAGAAAAGAAAGAGGCAGAAATGTAAACAAGAGAGGTCAAAATGGCCGAGTTTATATATATGTATATACATTTTTTTTTTTTTTTGATACGATGGTATATGTGTAGTGTAAATTTCACATTCAACGTGTTATTAGGTGAGGGCGAGTTAGGAATTCAAAATAATATTTAAGGTCGCTTTAAATTTCGTAACATTTCGAACATTTATTTGCCATCAGCTGTCCCGAAGTTTTATACATTTTCTGAAGGAGCATTTTAATTGCAATTTATATGCGCAATTTTAAGTTTATAAGTTAAGCAATTCTAAAGTTTTTAAATTTGGTTTGATTTTTTTTTCTTTGTGTTTCCGAAACATCTTAAAATAATTCCGTACGTTACATTACGCGTTCGATAACCTAATCAATAAATATACCCATTAAAAAAATCTCACAATATGTGAACATTTATTTCATTAAAAATAATTATTATACATTACTTTAAAAAATAATGACTAGAAAAACGCACTCATATACCGCATTAAAATATTTTACATTATTTCCTATCGAAAAATTACATTTTATCTTACACATCAAAACGCACAAATAAAACCAAATTCATTTATAGAACAATTCTGTGCAAACGAGGACAAAAAACATGCCCCACACCACACACACACATTATCTATATGTATATATATATATATATACATATAAATGAATGTATGTCGTTATGTCGTTCTGTATATCCTCGATAGACTCCGAGACTATCCATCCGATTTTTATGAAATCTGGGCAGTGTATTTATGGGGTCACGAGGAGCAATATAGGCTATTTAAAAATAAAAAAAAAAACATGGAAAAATTCGTTTTCGTAAGTTTTTAGGGGTTTTTACAAATTATAAAGTTAAATGATTATAGGGCTATATAGACGAATATTTCAGAAAATATAAACAAAACCGGAAAAGATATATGATAATTTAATTTCTGAGGATGGCATGAGTGTGTGGGCCGAGCAATTGCTCGGTGCGCCGGGTACTTCAATTAAATAACATTACGCGTGATTCGGTTAGGCAATGATGTTTCGTTCGATGGTCCGAATGCTGCTGCAGTTAACGGAAAAGGTTAAACAAAAACGATAGTGCGCGCTAGATTAATACCCCGGTAGCCGACGAGCCCAAAAATAAGTAAATAAGTAATAACAAAAGGTTACAGATAAAATTCGTTTGTTGCGTTAATTATTATTTTCGAGGGAGGTAATTATATTTACATATATTATTGAGCGAACTGCAGCGTCTGGATTATCTATTATCTGTGTAGAACGTGCGGCAGTCAATATGAAAAACGACTCCGCGAACAAATGTAGTAATTTAAATCACTAAAAGTAAAATAAATAACGAAACAAACTAGGGGAATAATAAATTTAGCGAGATACGAAATGAAAATTGCAACGAAGTAATTATCTATATATATATATATATATATATATAGACTCCGAAACTATCCACGCGAGTGTTATGAAATTTGGACAGTTTATGTCAGGAGGAATATTTAAAAGTAAAAAAAAAAAAAAATAAATTACAAAATAAGATTTTTAGTAAGTTTTATTTTTAATTATTTAACTTTGCTGGCTATGTAAAATGTTTTACTTTTTTTTTTTATATATTTATTTACGTTTTACAAGAAGGCTAATTTTTTTATTGTTTAAAACTGAAGGTTATTGTTAAATGTGTGTTTTATTTTTCTTTTTTTGTTTAAAAATGGTATTTCTTTTGTATAAAGTTATAGGTAAGCGACGAAATTTATTTAGTCTCTATTAATAGATAAATGTAGGTCCTCATTTTACGATTTCATTTAAGTTTTTGAACCAATTTTAAGTTTCACGAGAATTGAACGGCGCAGGATAATGAGAAATTGCATTTATTTTTTGTAGTTTGCTTTGGGCAACACTAGAAAATTAGCGTTTCTGCAATCCGCTAATAGCACAAAATCCAACGCTCAGGCAGAACAATGTCTGGAAGGTCCGCTAGTATATATATATATATATATGTATGTATATAGTACTAAAGGGATAATCAAGTGATATATAGTTAAAAAAGAGATGTTGCATCGTTTAAAAAATGCTATTTTAATTAAAATTTTACCGGTTTCTTCCGTATTCGCATTTTTAAGTAATTTTATTAGGTACCGTGTCGTTACCATTTTAAAATTATTTCACTATTTAATATTTATGCAAGAATTTATAATAAATTTGCAATAATATCACACTGAGAAACTATCGAAAAATTAAGTAAATCCGATATTTTTGAGTTTCTTTTCTGACGCTACAATTTTTTTTTTTGCGACACTTAAAAATGATTACTTCCATCTCATACAGTAACTGTTAATATTTCAATAAATACGTTTTCTCCAATCTTCCTGAAGCCGAAATTTAAAAATAATTCGAATAATGGTTTGTGGGCGCAATTCTAAGTAATGCGGCTAATATTGTGCACATTGTTGGTGAAATGACAATAAGACATATTCACTAATCTTTTTTAAATTTAATTAACTCGACATTTTTTTCGCATAGCTTTTGAGCTCTTTCGAATTAGAAAAAATAACCAGTTAACGATGCGATGCTAAAATAATTTATTATTAAAAGTGTGAAATAAAAATGAAGCCATATATAGTGCTCTGATGAGTTATTTTTTCATGCTTTAATGAAAACGAACCAAGTGTTCATTTTTAACACCCAGCAAGATTACCGAAAGCTAAGTGATATGAAGAATCGATAAATTTAACTTTTAAATAGAAATTTTCGACCTACCGATTTAGCCGAATAACTAAGTCCAAAATAAAAATAGCGAAAGATTAGTTTTTTCAAAATGGGGATAATACAAATGTTATCGATAAACGAGTTATACAAGAGGTTAAGCTACTGGGCATTATAACTGCTGTTTTGAAAATAAATTTAGCGCGCGGAATCGGAACTCAAATCCGAGAACAGTCCAAAGCTTTGTTCTAATGAATGATACTCCTCTTATTACTAATTGGTTAATACATACATTTTTTTTTTCAGTGTTTCTTTCTCCAAGAAAGGTGCTGTGGGGTTAAATAAACCGGTAGTCACTTTTGTGATGACGTGTTTGATTAAATATTACAGGGTGTCATTTAAGTTTCACATTTTAAATCGGATGCGGCGGCGAGTTAGGAATTTTTACTCTACGATTGAGTTAGTTTAAATTTCGTATTGTATTTCTGGACGTTTCTTTGCGATTTCCCAATGTAATTAGTTATTCACAAAATTATACAATTACTAAAAGAACGTTTTAATTAATACGAAAAATTTCAAGTATTACATGATAAACTGTTTGAGTTTTTTTTTTTTATCTGTGCTTTTGATCTATCTTAATTTCGTCCATTGCATACTAAATCCTACAAAAGTTATCATCACATGTGTAAGAAATTCTTGATTCTATATTTTGTAACGATGTATAAATGAAGCATACATAATTCGCACACTTGTATAAAGAAAACGAAATTTGTTGTCTTATCTTTTTTAACTTAATATTATTTACTATTAGATTAAATTACTAGTAGCGGAAGAAATAACTAAAAGTCAACTGAGATGTATATAAAAATGATGAAGATATAAAAATAAAAGAATTAAAAGAACGATAGAAGTTACGGAACAAAACGTCAATTTTTTTAACAACCATCACAAAAACGAATTTCCTTTTGTAGAAAAGAGGTTCCAAAAAGTGATATAAACATAATCCCGATAATAACTGGATATACGGGAGAGTAATCCTTAGAACTCTGATTAAAAATCTCCATTATTTGCATTTACTTCACCGATTGGTTAGGAATATCGGCAGTTTTAATAAACGCAGCTACAAAAATATGAAAATTCTCGAACAAATAAAAACATTAACAATGTTTTACAATATTCAAGCTATTTTCTGCATCAGTAAAATTTGAGAAATGAAGGATAATTGAGAATAACTAATAATAATTAACAATAATCAATAATAATAATATTAATAATAGGGATAATAGTTTTAAAATACACGTAGTCCAACAATTGTCAGGTTGAGAAGGTGATACGCAACAAATATTAGTTACGTCGCCGCCGAACTCGCGAAATTCGCCACGCATTCGGTTCTTCGTACTTATTGTAAAGTGGCTCTAATCGTTGATTCTTCTTAAATTTACTCAGTTTCGTAGGATCAGAGAATTTGAAGAAGGCTGGCGCAAATTCAACGAGCCACTTCGGATCTATTGTGGTTACTTCTCGCATGTATTCTTTAGTAGTCTGCACAAGTTCATGATACACGACCCTATACACAATCGTAAAATATAAGTCAGCCGAATAAAATGATTTCGTTTAACTAATAAAAAGGGGGAAAAAACACTTAAAACAGTATACTTTCCAGTAAAAACTTTTCGTTATTTGCTGCTTAAAAAAACCGTAAGTTTTGTACAAAAATTGGAAAAACAAATGTTTTATTATTTTCATCGGCTATAAAAACCGGTTGAAGGTTTTTTGTTTCTCCTAAAATAGATAATTCAGAAAGTAAGTAAAATAAGAATCAAAAACAAAAATAAAAATTGTAAACAAATATTAAAATATCCCCGTATGTTTCTTATGGTTCGGAAAAAGTATTAATAAATGCCGCATTACTTACTTTTTTTAGATAGTTTTATGGAATGGTACGTAGTTTATATAGATGGATGTAACGAATAATACACCATCTGCGTGTAAAGTATAGACATTAAAATCAACTGAAATTAACAATATTTCTGGTTCGGACCATGTTTTTTTTTTTTTAAATGCGGAGCTATTAAAAGTTTCGAAATCATTACACGTTCGTGAGATCATTAATACCTAAATGCAGATTAAATCAGTGAATAAAACGGACAGGGGCTATTACTACTATTTCTACGAATACGAGAGCTCAAAAAGCGAAGAAATCAGAACATACTTTCGGATAAAAGGTAAATATGCGGCATTGTGACCGTTCTTAGGTATTTGCGCTGAAGTGCTAATTTTATGTACGAATATTTTCATTTATAAAAAAAGGAAGAGATAAGACGGAGCTGGAAGAAAGTGACACAGATCAAGGCCCGGAAACAAAAAGTAGCCCTTGATCATGGCACAGACAGCGTTAGACATCGCAAGTAACTTCTTTTTGGTACCGTTCTCGTTTAAATAAATGAAATTAAAATTTAAAAAAAAAAAAAGAAATTAAAAAATATTTAATTGTCGGCGACCATTCGTGTATTTTAAAGTACCTTTAAAATAAAAGATGAAATCAAAGCAGCTGAGTTCAAATCCCATCTGGGATTAATAAGTATAATTTTTTTCAATAATTTTGAAATTTTATTAATTTTCCAAGCTTTTAAATTCCTATAACTTTTTTCATTAAATGTTGGTTCGATTTTTTCTTGTTTTTAATTCTGACCACCGCATTTTAGTTTTGTCAGAAATTTCAGATTTCGTAATTAGTTGCGCTGACGTTCGACGATTGCAGATTTTCCGGTGACGTCACATTGGCGTAATCAATGACATACTTTTTCATAATACACGCATATATCGGTCTTTCGATTTGTCCGATACAGATCGAACTCTACATAAACACGGAATAGCCTTTCACGAATTCGCTGCTAAATTTTTGCTAGTTTTAAGTCAATTTATATTATGCACAAGATGCAAGGATTCTTCCGGAATTTCTAATCAGCTGTTTTTTCGCGGCATCATTTGTAAATTATCGAACCACTTATCGCGTATTTTGTATTAATTATTATAACTACTTGATTATTAAAAATCTTTTAATATTTTTGAAAGAAAGGAGAGAGAGAGAGAAGAGTACAACATTATTAATAGCCGTGATGATAACAGAATAAAAAAAAAAATTAATCGAAAGAAAACAATTTGTGTGTCGCTAACGATGCTTACCATTCAGGTTGCCTGTTAAACAAAGCGCTACTAGGATGTATGTAAACAACTTGACTATCGACTAGAGTACGATAACCTTCCTGAGGATCTTTTTTTGCAGCATTTCTGAAGAAGCCGGAACAAATCGCTTTCTGAACACGAACGGTATTTTTTCCGGCCGATACTACGTCCAATTTATGCCTGTTAGGAAATTAAAAATTTTTCCTTTTCAAATTCCGTCAATTTATTCGCCACACAAAATTGATTAAAACGTAAAAAATAATTAAATAGACGAAGTCTAATACTCATTCCGCTCAACGAAAATTTATAATATCAGTTTCTGTACTCATATATCGATATTGCAAAAATAAAAAAAATAGGGAATGTTTTTACATTTTTTGGCCGTAATTCCAGAAATTAATGTGAATCAATTTTAAAAATCTTTCGCTGTTGCATACTCACGTGGAAGTAAAAATATTACAAACGGAGAAGTCGCCGTAAAAGTGGGACTGAATTATGAAATAATGTTAAATTTCTTCACCGTTTTCTTATTTCTTTTTTTATTTATGGATTTGTCAGCGAGGACATTAACCCAAGAAATAGGAAAGAGGAGAAAATAAATTTATATTCTTACGCATTTAAGGATAATAGAGAATAGAAATAATTCGAGGGCAGGAATAACAGAAACAGAAGGAAATAAGAGAATACAAGAAGTACCGATAAAGGAAGTGGGGATATCAAGTTCTAATAGGTAGAAGAATAGAAAGACAATTGCTCATCAAAGAAGGCCGCACATTCAAATAAAACACGGTATCAGGGTCACAAAGTAATTCGAAGAGGGTGAAAAGGACAAAATGCAGTAGATGCAGATGAAAATTGAAAAAAAAAAAATGCAAGAAGGAGACCATGATTAAAGCGAAAGCGACAAATAGCAGAGACTGTAGAACGCTTAACAGAGGAGAAGCCAAGGAATCATAGGCCGGGAGGAAGAGATGGCTGAATAGAGAGAGAGAGAGAGAAATGGAGACAGGATTAGAAAATGAAGAAGAATAAGAGTTGAGCCGTAATTTGGAAAGAGCGACTGGGGAAAGAAGAATTATAGTACGAGCTGAAAACGTGCCTAAAAATCTACCACTAGAAACGGAAAAATCGATCAATGAATATTCGCTAATTTATTACGCTCAATGTCTAAATGGCACCGGGAATTCATAGAAGATCGATCTCGATCGAGTGAAGAAGGAAAAGATCATAGATGAGAGTATAAGAAGTATCGCATAATCGGAAGAGAGAGAAAGAAGGTTCGATGTGATAGTCTGTAAAGCACTTTTAGAATCCAAGATTATTTATTTATTTATTTATTTATTTAATAGGGGTATACACAACAGCAATGAGAGAACTTTATGGAAAAGACGTGATGAGGAAACAAAGAGAACAGCGCGGAAAATAGCAATAGATTCCGCTCGACAGATATTGTGATTTTGAGAATTACTTTGTACCGTGTTGATCAGAAACGCAAAGAAAATGGAAAGTTGGAAAAGACTCGCTTCTTTAATAATATTGTTTTCTTTTTTTTCCCATACTTATCGATTTAGTCAATTTTTCAGCATTGCTAAACATCTTCATTAACCGGTTTTTTTTAAAAATAATTTCGTTTTTTTTCCCATAATAATAATTCATTATTATTTTTGATAAAACACTTAATGTGTTCCGTGTGTTTAAGGATACATATTTCCGACGAAATCAGTTTCGGTTTTTAAATTATTTTTTGTTTTGAAAAATTTAAACATTCATTTTTGCATACAAATGTGACAATAAAACACCATGCTGGGGAACTTCGCAAAGAACTACAATTACGAAAAAGTGTCTAACTAATTAAGTTTGGAAGTAGCAACTTGTCCTAAGCGCGTACACGTATGTGATTATATGACCACACTGTTCGAAAGAAATGGCACATTTTTGGAATTCTCTTTGCATACATTGTTAAAATGATTAGCTTCCCCCTCAATTATAATAATTAATTACGACGAAATATGTTACTTTTAAAAATTATAAATTAACAGAATTAAAACGAATCAGGGCGATAATTAAATTTTGTTTTTAATATCAGTTAAATTCGAAAAAAAACGTACGCGTTTTAAGTGTATTTATTGACTAGGATTCGAATTTCGCGTTCATTTTTCTTTTTTGCATAAAACTTCAATATTTTTCTTCTAGAGACTTACTAAAGACTTTCGATATGCTCAACAATTTCATATATGTACATATATTTCAGACGTTTCGTGTACTTGTTTCTCGCATACCTTTTAGGAAATTTCAGCATTAACTTTTCGTTTCAGTTTGAATTATACATAAACATACGCGACACAAATTACTTCAAACCTAAAATTCTCCGAAAACCTAGAGGAAACCTTACATATCAAATAAGATAAGAGACAGTTCGTTTAGATAATACATTTTTCCTACTATTTGTTTTTCTTTTTTCCCATAAAAATCTAACGATTGCTAACTCCTGTACAAAAATTAAAGGAAGAAACCCTCGACACTAGGAAAAAGATTCTGTCAGTTGTTCTTTCAGTTTTATTATCATGAAAACTTAGAAAATCGGATGCATGTTTAACAAATTTTAAAGCATAATCGCATGGCGCGAAAAGTATTTGCTATGTAGTACCTGACGTTAACAGGTGGGTTTTCGCATGGGGAAAATTTTAATCGTGGCGTAATATTTACAAAAAAAAAGATAATCACTGCTGAGTGCGATTATTTTTTAGTTTAAAAATTTTCGCCACATAAATTTATTTCGAAAGAGCGAAATTAACGTACACGGATAAAGGTTTAATAGGGAACGCAAATAGATCCACTTCGTATGACCGACACTGTACTATCGAGGGTCGTTCCGAAAGTACCACCCAAATCGAATAAATAGTTAAAAATGTAGAATTTCATATTTGCGCAATAACTCTCGGCGTAATTATCTACACGACGCAGTTGATGTAGCACGCTGCAATATAACCGCGCGCAAATTTCCTCTTGGAAGAATTTTCCGACTTATTTCTCTCGAAAACCATACGTCGTCTACGAATGGCGTTTTAGTCGAGAGAAAAAGGCGCTGACAGATAAATCGACCGAGAAGTCACCGAACAGCTGAGAATGAAGAAAATTCTTCATGCCAACTCTCGCCGAATACGGTTAATCAACCGCTTTTTACTTTTCGCCGCATATTTACGCTTACCGAATGTTGTCGTGAAATTTCCGTCTAAAATCAGCCGCTGACACTGACAGCTCGGCTCCTCCAGACAAAGCAAAAAAAAAAAAAAAAGCTCACCTAATCTCCATTACTTAAAAGATTGTTGCCATTGTTGGCAATTTCGTCCGATCCTCGGTGTTATTTTTGCTACGGCAGTGAATCAAGACACGGGAAGTTGCCAAACAAAATAATGCACTTTTACGCAGCACCAGTTAGACGGTTCAATTTAAGGGTTCCCCGCCTTAGTGTACCCAAAAATTTTATATCGCGCGAACGTTGGCGCACGCGATGCCTGCCCAAACAGCGTTGTGATTTTTGTAACGAGCATCGTATTACGTTAACACGCATAAACCGAAACGGATTCTATTAGTAATTACGACGGTACGGCTTAATTTTCACACTTAGAACAAACAGCGGAGCGAAATCTATTTTACCTGTCCATAATGCCGAGTAGCTGTTTACGAACATCCTGGGCTCTTTTAAGCGTTCGAATTTGCACGAAATTTTCGTAGCACCACGCATTGCTGAATTTATTGTTTTTCCACGAATTGTACACGGCCAGTAACGTTAAATGATCACCTTCCGCTTGATTAAATTTCGCTTTTTTCTGGTCCGCTAATGACTGTTTATCTTTCGGTCTAGAATAAGTAAAAAAACCAAACAAAAGTGTCGACAGCCATAAATTTTCCTCAACAATTACAGAGTTTATAATTTAACAGTTAAGCCCATTCATGATCGTTGAATTTCTGTCTTCTTTTTTGCTTTTTTTTCCCCACTTTTCAGAACAAACCACGAATAACTCTACTCTACACAGTAAAGTTTACAGTAGTTTAGCTGATGTGCAAAAAACTGATTTTTCTTTTTTTCTTTTTTAATAGCGTAAATACGAAAAATTCGGCAATCAGTTCGAGTATCCTTTTATTAGTTAAATACCAACTTTGTCAACTTATTTCTCTTAAAGGATATTACATCGGTATTGGTACAGAGACATCTACACCCAGCAAACAGGATTACTGCATTAGGATGTATATTTAGGCCGCTATATATATGTTTACATCATGTATGTACGTATACTAAAATGTTTGCTTAGACACTAGTACACTGGATTCATCATCCGAATTTTGTCGTGAAACTAAAGATGAGTTGATCCACGCATCTTCATACTCCGATTTAAAACAATAATACTATAATGCAGATCTAGGTTTACATCTTACGTCCCATCTCTAGCTGTAATGTTTGTGCATTTTGGACCTTGTGAAATTTCAGCGTGACCTTGGCGAACGGATCAGCATAATTTTCTTTTGCATCGGACGGTTTTTTTTTTTTTTTGTTTCTCGATATTGTTCTATTTGAACATAAGTATTACTATTTCGTTTCTATTGAAATAATTTGTTAACTTTGTCTCTTTCGTAAAAAAAAAGAAAAAACGTGAATGATACGATTCAATATATATCTCCATAGATTAAAAGCAGTCAAGTCATCGGCGACTTTTCCAGAAATGACAATAAAAAAAGAAAAAATTTGCATTTCCTACATACCTGTAAAATACATTCTGGACGGATAACATGGACACTATGGTTAGCACTTCATCAGAGCATTGCAACTGTACCGACATAATTAGCATTTTTGACAAGTTCGGCTCTAACGGAAACTCCGCCATCTGAAATGAAACAAGAAAATATATGTACTTCCCTATTATAGTAACCTACACACAACACGCAGTACTAGCGAGAAATAAAATACCGTAGAAAATTTCCCACGCTGAACATAGTAATCGGGTTAAACTATAATCTGTTTATTCACGTTTCAAGATCGATGATTCGTTTATTCGCATTAAAATGTAAAAAATAAACTATATAAAATCGGGAAGTGCTTCCTAAGCACGTGTCATCGTAAACATTACTTATTCGAATCGAAATTTTATTTTTTACATTAAATATCAAACATTTAAAAGTTAATTTTTAATAATCATTCAAATTATTTGCAAATTATAAACATGCAAACAATTAATAAAAAGCATTAACTTCACAAATATGCGTATAAGCACTAACAATGGGGATTATTATTAATAATAAATAATATGGTAGTCGACAGAGTTAATAAACAAAATGTAAAAATTTCTTAGCTAATTAATTAAGATTTCTAAACATAATATATTGAATA
Source organism: Icerya purchasi (assembly GCA_039619475.1). NCBI lineage: Eukaryota > Metazoa > Arthropoda > Insecta > Hemiptera > Monophlebidae > Icerya > Icerya purchasi. The sequence goes on from CM077116.1 coordinate 418,782,122, forward strand.
TCACATATTTAGCCGAATATGCGCGTTGGTATAATTTTAAACGATAATATAATAAAGTAACTTTTAGGATATATATATATATATAGTATATATCTGTTTTTAATAGTGGAAGTTAGAATAGAGAACCTTAGATTTATAAACACCATGGGGTTCGCATATATACCACGCAATAACTGAAAGCAAAATTAAGTTCGCATCAAATGCAAATAAATTACATCAAGTTGAATTTTGCATAAACAAAGTGCAATAAAGGGTACGTTACGCAAGAACGACCTTGTTTCTATAGCTGCATTTTACGATATACCTTATATTTACATTGAATTGATTTAGGATTTTAGGAGTTCCACTTTTAAAATTTAATTATTCTCCGATTTAGATCTGCTTCAAATTCTGATTATGTGTTTTTCGCTTTTTACTTTTTTTTTTTTTTTTTCTAGTTTTATTTTTCAGCCGAAAATAGATGAATTAATGCTCTCAAAAATCCAACAACACATACGCAACTCGTCTCTAATTATATAACTCCATCGTACTACTCCATTAGTAGTAATAATTTTTGTATACATAAATAACATTCACTGATTTTCTTTCCTGAAGAAAAACAGGTTATTCAAGTTTTCTACACAGATTCCAAACATTTAATACTAAATTTATCTTTATTGATAAATTTCTCTTCTATCTTCTGATACTAAAGATATGGGACATTAACCTGAAAAGACGTTTCTAGTTAATATTCAATCTTAAGCGTTTTGTTATAGCGTTTATAATTTTATTATTTTATTTATAATATGTAGTGCAGAGTTGTATTTGACCAACTGAATTTTAATGTTCTGCTACTGTGATATGATAGAATAAACGATAAGATACTGGTAAAAAAAAACTGCACTAATGTGCGTGCCTTTTATACACTTATTATTAATATATACCGTACAGTCCGTCGGATTCGGTTGTTCCTCAGCAGTTCCTCTGCCCGCTACTGTACATATTTCTAAACTTTAGTTAATCCTGTTACTTGTTTATATACGGCAGAATAAGTCTAGTTACATCAATTTCAGTTACGACCGTATCATTTTTAGCATTCAAACTTGATTGAATATAATCTAGTTCAACAAAACACTAACATACTCCAAGATATTTTTTAAAGGTGCATCATATTTACTCTTTCGATCACCCGGTTATTTTACTTAAAATTTGAAAATAAAGAATAATATAACGTATTTTGTTTTATCTCCCTCAAAAAAACCAAAAAAAAAACAAAAACGATGGAACAAAACGTTAACGTAAAAATCTATTTTAATTTCGAAAAAATAATACGAATAGTTCTTATGAGAGATTTAAGACCGCTGCGAAATGTAAAAAAAACAACGCTAAATAGGTAAAATTGTTTGTTTTTTTTTTAAATAATTTTCACTAGCCTGTTTAAGTTTGATGAAATGCAAAGTAATAAGAATAATAACGAAATAAAGAAAAAAAAAAAAATTATAACGTACTCTACGTCCCAGACGCGTTAATAAACCTTCATTATCCAAAGCGCTTAACGAATGTAACTGTTCAAGTGCCATTAGTAAACTTTCAACTGGAGGAGCGTCCATAAAATCGAAATGGAGCAAATCGTTTATTCCCATAGTTTTCATTTGTAAAACCTGAAACGAATTAATACATTAGAAAAAAATTAAATTAAACAATTTTTATGATAAATTGAAAATTAAATTAATTTATTAATATTAGACTTATAAATAAAAGTACTTTTTTCGCGGCATTATAATTTATTTTTATCTTTCAAAAAAAATTTAAAAATGTTTCTTCCAAACTGAAATATACAAAAAAGCTATACATTATACAAAAAGTTTTTAACGATGTGAATTTTACTAAAAAAAAAGTTAACAATAATTGTTAGACGTACAGTGGTCGCGAGATTTGTTCGTTGAATTTCCGGTACCGGAGTTGGTAACATTTCATCTCGGTATGCTCTTTCAGTGTACAATCGATAACATTTCCCGGGCCCAGTTCGTCCAGCACGACCTGCTCGTTGTTTAGCTTGCGCCTGATTAAATATTTCAAATAAAAATCAAAAGTGGCAAGAATTTTTTCAATTATAATAAAAAAAAATTTCATTCGAATTAAACAGATTATATATATATATATATATTGATACGGATTCGGTATTTGCAGCGCTATATTTTGACGATGTCCGAGTTATAAAAAATACTCCCCGAAACGTCATTAATTCACGATCTATCGGACATCGTTCTTTTTAGCCGTCGCTTTGCCTTGTCAAGTATGCTTACTCGGCCAAAATGGAAATCCCGTGCCTGTTCGTTCGATCAGTTGCACCGGGACGATACACTACACTAGTGTCTGTGTAGTAGTAGTGGTCGAGGACTTAGGCAGTGACATGTGCTTGCGGCGAAAGCGCGCATCCGTACTGTGTGTCGAATGACCTTGAGCCAAAGCAGAGATTTCAAATGTATTCCGCCAAAAGTCAGGCAGGGTAGTTAGTGGGGGGATCTACGCAGAAGTTTCTGTAAGAACACTTCTGCGTAGCCTTTGGTTACCGTTTTTTAGTTTTTAGTTAGAGTTAATCGTCGATCGTTCGGTGTTCGTGATATATCTGGTCGCTGTCGCACGTGTATCGAAATGATTACGCGCCATGCCGCTTAATTTATTTTTTTGTTAATTTTGTCAAAAAGTGAAATTTTCTGTTATTTTTTTCTATCGTGGCCGAGTACATGTATCAGGATCGCCGTCCTGTCAGTTTTTTGTGAACTTTTCCGTCAATTATAAGTTTATTTCTTAGTAAAAGTTTTGCTTATTAAACACGTGGTATCGACTTCGTGATATCTCTAGCGGAGAGAATCCCGCCGCTTTGGGGCGGGATCGAAAACGTATTGTTGTTTATTTTTTTTTTATTTTACTTCTATTTTCTATTTTAAATTTACATTCAATAAAATAAAAGCCTAATGCTCGTATAATAAAAAGAAAAATCATTTCTCTCTCTCATCAACATAAACCGTATCAAGTGAACCAGTAACAGGGAAGAAACGTTGTTCGTATCAAAAGACGCTCCGAAAGAGGGACTCGAAGTAGCAATTTGTATCAAATAGCGCCCGTAAAAGGGACCTCAAAGACACGAAAGTCGTATCAAATGGCATCCGGAACAGGGACAAAAATTTAAATTCTAAAAAGACACGCAATCTGTATCAATATACACATATATTGCTTTTATTTTTATAACTTAATCAAACCTTTTTAAAGGCTTCTTGTTCCGTTTTCTTTCTTCCCGCTGTTTCTTTCTGTTTATTACCATTTAACACTTTTCAGTTCTATCATTATGCTCTTTTTTTTTTCTCTCACAATCAAGAAATCTATTACTTTATATTTTTTCGATTTGTTATCATTATTCTTTAAAATTAAACACATACTTTTTGGGACTGCTTAACATGCTTTTAACGGTTTTTTTTTTCTTTTTCGAAATTTTTAGATCGTAAATTCGGAATTTGTTTGTATTTTAATGGCGGATACTTTTTCAACAAAATCATAGAAAATACTTTCTTTTTTTTTTTAAATATTTACGATAAACTGAAATAAGTGTAATTTATGTCTTTTCATTTCGTAGCTGACCAATTTATACACGATTAATGCAACAAAAAAATTTGGATGCGGCTATGCTGGGGCACAGGGCCGTTGATTTAACGTGAAGCGCCTATATCGGTTTAAGTATTTATATATATTTTATATAATATATATATATGTATGTATATATATAAATAAATACATGCAGCAAAAAATAATAGTCGTTGCGCGATTTCGTTTCACGAGCAATTTTAAAGACATTTCACGTCAATAAAGTTTAATGTCTTTTACGATCGAAGGCACATTACTAAAACTTGTTTGTGATAATTTTTATGCATGTTTTTAACTACTATTTCTTAAGGAATATTCCTATCAGTTAATTAAACATTGCAAATACATATAAGGCCAATGTTAATTAATATTTTTTTTTTTTTAGTTTTTTTTTTTTAGTTTTTCTTTGAAATATTTACCAAAAAATGAAAATTTAATTACTTTAATTAATCTTAAGCAAAAATTAAAATCTTCGAAAGACATTTCAGGAAACAAGAAATCGGAATCAGCAAGTTAAAATCTTACTTAAGGTGGGAAACCACATTAGACACTTCAAAAAATCAATTTTTTTTTTTATTACCTACATCGTCAGCGTAACTATTCAAAAATATATTCAAGAAATTTCAAGCGAAATTCGATGTCATTCGTATGCTACGGGTATGAAACGGAGCGTGCTCTAATACTCGACTGGCCGTTTAGTTGATCATTATGTCTATCCCCTTCTTCAAACACCGTGATCCGTTCGTACACACACTTCGCGTCATAACGCTATTTGCATCGTATACTATGTACAGTCAGCGATAAATTTCTGCACTTACAACTTCTTCAGCTATCAAAAATTTGACGATTGAACGTATCTCACAACTCGTTGGATTGGAAACGTTCATTAATATGTTTCACACGTACGTACAGAAGTTCTACTGATCAGATCAGAACACGACAAATGACATTGTGTTCGTATTTTCCTCCTCTACCTCCTACATAAATTGCACGCGGTTTCACCGATTAGCAGGCGTGAAACAAGTCGGATCACATTACTTATTATCGACACGTATAATTTAATGAAAAAAAATGTCTTCGCATCCTAAAGGTGATAAATTTATATGCAGCTACGAACAAGTAGTTGTCAAGAGCGAGTGTATAGGTCGTGTCCAAAAAAGAATAGGAACTCGATTTCTAAGTGCGAAGAAAGTTAAAAACTCGGCGGAAAAAGTGAACTGACTAAACTTTAATAAAAAAAATTGAGCACGCACCATGAACTAGCAATTTGAAGAGATATTAACACCGTTGAAGACACGAAGAAAGTTATTTGGACTACTTTCTACCACATGGTATCCACATACGAAAATCGTCGACACAGGTCATTGACAGCTGGTGCAAGTGGCAGCAGGCTAAGACTCTTGAAACTGAGCCTGAAACTCACCCTATTCCATTACATACCGACGTGCAAAAAGAATTATCACCTATATTTGAAGATATGTCGAGACAAGACTTGCTGGCAAGATGTTTAGATGGCCACACACAAAATGCAAACGAAAGTTTTAATTCAACAATTTGGCGTTTGGCTCCAAAGCATTTTCATTGTTGATTGAAAGTTATTGAAGTTGCAACATTTTTAACGGCCAACTTGTTTAACGAGGGAAATTGTACCTTATTGTTGGTTTTCAACGAATTGGAGATTGCAGTTGGCTCGCGGAGCTTCCAACGCGGGTAACAAATGAACAAGCAGCGCGTTAAACGACAAAATAGACATGGCGTTCTGAAGACGAAGGAAGCGAGGAAAGCTAGAAAAGAGGAGATGATTAAGCTGAATCATGCTTATGAAGAAGAAGAAGGGTTGCTATGTGGTGTTGCGATAGCTGATTGAAATCTAAGCACATTACATATTTCATTATTATCACGAATTATTTTTAACGCGTTTTTCTCAAAATAACTTTCATTCAATTGGCCCGCAACATAACTTGGCGAATTATTAATCGTTTTTAAAAAACCAAAGTAATAATTATTCGTTATAAAATTATCTATTCGATTAATCTAATTTTGAAAAAATATAATAATTTTGAATATTTTTTTTTTCTGAAAAAAGAACGAAAAAAATGTGAAAATTTGAAATTATTTTTCAAACGCCTCTCGATTTTTTAATTTTTAATATTTTAGCTATAATTAGATTCATCTATAATAAAACATGTAAATAATGTAAACAAATTTGTTTCATTACTTTCAAGTGAATTTTCAGACCTGTACACTGCACGCCAAAAGTGAACTCTGACTCAGGACTTCTACGAATGCTTATAACTTTAAAATTGTTCATGAAAAATACTTGAAAAAAATGTGAAATGTAGCTTAAAATATAATTAAAAAGACCTAGTAGTTTAAATTAATTCCAATTATTTTTTCCCTTTCAAAAAAATTCACAAAAAATTCATAAAAGTTTACCTCCTAATGTGGATCCCTCCTTAACGCATTAAATTAATCGAAGAACATTTATGAAAAATTCAAATGCTCGATCGGATTATCTGTTGTCAAGAGAGTCCGTTCATTCGAATTAAGTAAACTTTATTATTATTATGCCAGCGTTATACATCAGTATAGTTTTCGTTAAAATCTGTTAAAAATTTTGTTTATTATTCTTTTACAAAAAGATAAAATTATTTCAACGATGAATTTTAACGAACTACTTGTTTCAGGTTTACTGTATCCGAAAATATATATTTTACTAATATTACTTGTACATAACAATTACCCAGAATATTAGCAAGACATAATCAAAAACAAAAATATACATCTCAGACTTCTTGTTCATCAATTTATTATGATTATTTTAATCGAAGCGATTAATTAGGTCGAAATTCTACTATTACGGTAAAATCTCAAACGTTGATTAAAATTAAATAAAAAATTATTTATTTCAAAAAACCGTTATAACAGAAAACCATACCTGTGAAATGGGTGTAACCACTAAAGAATCCATACCGCTTTTTGAATTATATACTTTCTGCTTTACAAAGCCCGGATCGACGACATAAAAGATACCGTCGATGGTTAGCGACGTCTCTGCAATATTTGTCGCTATAACAACCTGTATGTACGATTAAAATTAATTATTAATATATATTTTAATAATCGCGAATCTTCGCATTGAAAAATTAACGCGTTATCATTGTTTACATGCCTACTAAATTTTAGAGTAGTATGGAAATTTGAAACAAATATATGTCATTACCTTCCTAGATCCAGGTGGCGCAGGCTCAAAAATTCTAGTCTGCATTTCACTCGGTAGAGCCGAATAGACCGGTAAAATAATCAGTTCAGGAACATCCGGACCTAACGATTTCATTCGTTCATACAGAGTTTCACAAGCTGTGTCTATTTCCTCTTGACCTAAATGAATAAATTTTAACGAATTAAATATCGCTTTATAGCAATTACGTAAAAATAATTAACAACGTTTTATAGTACCAGTTATTAAACAAGTATTACTTATTTCAATAATTACTTGGTGCAATTTACGCTAAAAAATAAAAAAAAATAAAAAATAAAAAAACATTGTTACAAATTTAATAAAATCCAATGAAATCTATAAAATGAATAATGCATTTTTATTTCACCATTATCAACTAAGTCTCTCTACATAATCTTTAAACTTTTATTTATTTTATATTGTTTATTATCCTATTTTAAATGATATATTCTCGATTATATACATATATATATATATGCAACCCGGTCTACTGAAAGGGGCCTGTCGTCCGAAAACAGCAGTTAAACAAAAACAAATCGGTAGCGGTGCGCTCGCGGGTTTATACTCTTTCACTGCTTTTTTTATGTTTTCTCAAGATTTTATGTTCTTTTTTAAAATTAGTTTGAACAATAAATATTAAACCTAGAAATCTACGAATAGCTTCGTCGTGAGTTACATCGTTGGTAAAGTAGAGTATCGTGTGTGATTATTGTCTTGCTAGTAAAATTATAATATGTTTGTTCAAATCATTACGTATAATTTTAATTTAAAATGTATATATATTATTCATGAAATATGGTATGTAAAATCAATTCAATCTATTAATCATAACACTATGGCAATCACATAACATAACAAATTATAAAAAATAAAAAAATAAATAAAAAATGATCAACGTTTAAGAAGATTTCTTACGTGAATGTAATACAAAAACGTTGTGGGAGATCGTATTAGTATATGGATTATTTAATGAACCATTTGATATTGTTCATTTAAATCATTACAATATATATTTTTTTAAATTCTAGCTTTCGAGGACCCTCAGTTCTATGCACCAATGAAACAAACTGAGTTCCGATGGTTAAGTTGGCTTGGATAGGATTTGGAATGGATAATTCCGAAAGATTCTCTTTCATTTAACGAAAAAGAAAGATTTTTGAACCGTAAGAATAAACGAACACCGGGCACCAGTGACACCTATAGTGTCACACGTAATAGCTCGCCTCAGTAGAGCTTCAAGCTTTAATCGCGGCTATTCAACAACGAATCTCTGACAACATTTGACTAGTATCCCAAATAAAATAAATAATTCGGGCCGAAGCACCTCTCCACGACTCGGAGGTATCACAAAGGATTCACCACCATGTGTTCAATCGAAAGAAAAAACACCGAATAAAATTACAGCTAACACATGCACTTCCAGAACTAGAACAAATTTTCACATAGGTAAATGGGGTTAAAATTTTACGGAAAATTTCAAAAAACGGTTTAACAAAACGACATGGCGCTCGAAAATACATATATGTATACAGTGATACGGTGACTAGAAAAAGTGAAAAACGACATATAACGTTGCATTCTCTCGATAATTAAGTCGGTAACTCTACTAACGAATATCCGCGACTATTAATTCACAAGATCGACAAGATGCGAGAAACAAAAGCTAAATAATAACGGTAAAACTTAAATTGATAAGGCTATTGGCACATCACACACATGCTACAATGCCTGATTCTTCTTTTCTCGCAGCTCACGCTTCTGGCAGTAACGCTATCCTACTGTCGCAAACCACACACACCAGGACACTTATATAATCCCTAACACCACAAAATTCGATAAAAACGGAAATAAGTCCCGGACTGTAATCCCCACTGGCAACAAACAATATGATGATACCGAGAGATTGAAAATTAATGATTTTTATCTGAGGATAATTTCTAGCTCGACATCATCGCTGGATAGCGCCGGAAATACCGAATCTATATCAATATATATATATATATATATATATATATATATATATATAACAAAGCCTAGGAGAAGCCGTTGAAGTACGAAAAATAAAACTATATATAATGTTAAAATATAAACATTATATATAATTAGATAAACTGAAACTAATGCTGTAGTTTTATAAATTATTTCAACCAGCAACCGGCAAGTGAAAGTTTCACCGCCGCAGCTTTTGTTCAGGAAAAAGACAGAGTAAATAACGAGAAAAATAATCATAATTATTTAGAAAAGCGGTATTTTTCTTTTTCCTTTTCTCCGTATACCTTACTAGCAGATCAATTACACTTCTGGTTGTTTTTTCATATTTTTCAAGTTTTGCACTTTTAATAAAAATGGAAATATCGTTCACTCTTAGATATTTTCATCCATTAAAATCTGCTTTTCATTTTTTTTTTTTTTTTTTCATTTATAAACTAAATCATTTCAAAATCTAACTCATTTGCAGAAGATAATTTTATAATTACATAAAAACTATACCGATTCTCTATTATGCTAACCCGAAATAAATGTTTGATGCAAAAAATGTCGTAATACAAACCGGTTAAAAATAGTAATATATCTCCAGGAGGTTCTCTTAAATGTATTTGCATAACAGTTATCAGGGAAGCATCTAAGTAATCTGTTTCGGGTTCCTTAGTGTATAATACTTCAACCGGAAAAGTTCTACCAGGTATCGTAAATATCGGCGCTTCGAAAAAATACTGAGAAAATTTAACGGCGTCCAATGTAGCTGATGTTACGATTAATTTTAATTCTGCTCTCTTTATAACGGCCTGTTTAAGAAGTCCTAAAAGTAAAAACAAAATTACATAAAAAATAGCGACGAATAATTATCATTAAACAAATATGAAACAAAATGTTTTATTTAAGTCGTGGTTTAATTTGTTCTTATTCATTCCAGGTGCCATTATGATCTTTAAGTTTAATTTTTTTTTTTTTTTAATTTATCAGTTCATTGCAAAATTACCTGCCGATAGATGTGTATTTCAAAATTTTAAGGTGTTTTCTACCTGTTTCACACTTGGTGATTTCATATTTTGTTTCCTATTTAGAACGCTCTAGTAAATATAGTACTTTTAACCACACCTGTTCTTTAGAATTATAAATAATAATAAAATTAAATGTACGATTAACAAACGATAAATAAATATTTGTAAAAAATATATCAATTTAACAACGTTTTCGGACGAATTTTCAGCTGAAATAATAATAATAATAAAAAAAAAAAAACAAAAAGAAACAACACACAATATTAAACTGTGAAACAAGATCGAAATGTAAAATCACACCGATAATAATAATGGAGGCTCCAATGTTTTTATATAGGAAATTAAATACAAAATTTCACCATTCTATTTTATAATTTCCTATATAAATACGTTGTAGCCCTTTTTACTTTCAGTATGATTTTAGATTTCGATCATGTCACACAATTTGATATCGTGTCCTTTTCTTTTGATTTATTTTTATTTTCAGCTGAAAATTTGCTCGGAAACGTTAATAAACTGAAATAATGTTTAACATATTTATTTACCGTTTATTATTAGTATATTTAATTTTATCACTTAAAATGCTCTGTTGATTGCAAGAGCTCATAAATACCGTTGCTTCTTTATTCATATTTCTTCCAGTAAGGCTATTTTTTTACTTGCTTCTCTGTACGAAACAACTAATCGTACATTTCTATCGATTACTTTCCATTTAAAAAAATTTATTTTCATTAATAAGCTGCTAATGTTATTAAAAAAATTAAATACAACTTACCAAAAAGTACGTCCGTATGTATCGTTCTTTCATGAGCCTCGTCCAACATGACGACGGAATAACTGGATAAATCGAGGTCAACCAAACATTCTCTTAGCAACATACCGTCTGTCATGTATCTAAACAAAAAAAAATGATATAAATTATCGCGATCGTTCATTTAATTTATATAATGAGGAGTAATTTTTAAAGAGATGCACGAATGTATTTTTTCATATTAGAATTAGTGCAGGTATTGCATACACACTGGCATTCGTCGAATGAACGTGAATATCCATCAATGGTACGACGCGGAAAAATTTTATAGCACGATAGTTTCATTGTGAAAATTACAGTTCCCGTCAATGTATGCGGCTGCCTTACCCTCATTATGCTGTTAGGCTTAGCACGTGATACGAACCTTAACTTCACAATTCCCGATGATACCCTGTGCCTAGCGTATTGTGATCGGTGCTATATTAGTCGAACCCAAGTAATCGCTAATACATACCCTTTTTTAAGCCGCCCTAATTACCAAGGCAACCTCAGTGCATGAATTTCAATATATTTTTTTCGTTATTATTTTGATTAATGATGACCGTAAACTTGTAATTTCTAGTGAGATTCGACCCTCATATCGTAGAATTTGGTTTTAAATTTAGGTTATAAAAAAACAAAAATAAAAGATCAAATTAATACTTTCGAAAAAAGATTAACGAAAGCAACAATTGTACAGTATGGGTTTCAGTCAAATTGACTCTTAAAGGAGGCAGTAATTCGTATTAAACGGGCAGTAAACGATATCAGTTAGCTATTTTAAAAAAATAATATTTTTCAGAAAGGCTAAAGACAATACGGAAACAATACGATAAATATAGATTTACCACATCGTAAGATGTTTATTGAAAAAGGAGAAATTAAAAATAAAATAAGTAAAAAATAAATTTCAATGATTATTACTACTACATAAAACCCATTTTAAACCATTTACTCTACCTATTTCAATGCTCATTTCCGGTTAAAAGCAAGATAATCTGAATTTCGTCTTTCATAGTTGCTTCAAACGTTTTATGTAAACATTACGTTTCCTTAATATGGCGAAAAACCATTATTTCAGTTATTGACGATTCTGTTAATTTTTGTATGTACGTAATAATGATTGAAGCATATAAAAAAAAAAAACTACCATTCTGCGAGTAAATGAGATCATTTAACGATAAAAGCTTTAAAAGATTTCATCAAGTAGAGATATATATACAAGTGTTTAATAACATTCTTCAAATTTGATGTTAAGTTCACCATTGAAAACAGTGTTAGTATTATTAGAACTTTGTAATATATAATACATACACATTATCTTCAAAAATAGCAGTTCATACAATTTTCTAACACCGCAATATTATATTTATGCAAATACAACTTAAAAATGTTGTGTCCTGCATTTAACTGAACATCGAAAACATTTTAATTAAAAGTTGTATTATTTATTCTTTCTTCTTTATCTGAAATTCAAAAAATCTTATCAGATTATTACTTTTACACTGCGATAGTTTTGTTACGTTTTCATTTAATTGATCAGTGTGGTATAGAAGTAAACCATTGGACTATAGCTGATTAATCTAATAAACTATTTAAATACAAGCAGACCTGTCTATCAAGTCTCGAATGATCAACAATATTTAAATATCGAGAAGAGGGTTAGTCATTGGTGTCACCGATTTTTTTCAAATTTTATACATTAATAAAACATCGCATTTTATCTGTATTATTAAGTCCGATGTAGCGTACAGCGATATGTGAACAACAGCGCGTGGTCGTTCCTTATCGCTGTTATCTGCGCCGGCTTTTGTTCTGTTCTAGTCTGTTCGATTCGATTTGTGATTCGTAGCTAATCGGTTTTTCGGTAATATTGTGTTTTTCGTTTTCTCTACATCTCGCTTTCGTCTCCTTTCGTATTATTTTCCTCGTTTGCTATCGCTTCCTTCGTTCTTATTCCTCTCTCTGCTATTTTTCGTCTAAATATTTGAAATAGCCCTTTTCAGGGCTTACGTCATATTCGTTCTCGTTGAATACATTTTTTTCACGATTATTTTAGTTTCCGGCAATTTATTTTCAAAAACACCACTATTATAATATAATACAATAAGGGAAGAAAAATATAGTATTTATTATACCTCAAATATAAAAAAAAACTTATTTTACTGCGAATTGTCCGTGGTGAAGTGTAAATTTAATTTAATTCTTTTTAAACTAAGATATTAACAATATTTATTTTTTTAAATGCAATGATGAAATTTGTTTTTTTTGTTAGAATCTAAGCACTAATATATTAAGTCACTGTTGACCATCACTCCAATCATTTCAGAATTTGTAAGCCTAAATTATTTTTCAAAATTTGGGCCTTTTAATTTTTCCAATATTCTAACGATTTAAATATATCATTAAAAAAAAAGAGTGACATTCTAGCTACCATGGAAAGAGCTGTGCACTTATTTTTAGTTTCCAGTCTTTCCGCTTTAAACGTGTATTTTCCCAAATTTTGGTCCCTAAATATCAAAATGTTTCGAATTTTATATTTTCCCCGTATTCTGGAAACCGTAATGTGCGAGTTAAAAAGAAAAGCAATACTGTAACTCATAGAAAACCGGCTGTGGAATTTTTTTAAATTTTTTTTCTTAGAACTTGATTTTCACATTTTTCAAAATTTGGGCTCTTTAATTTTAAAATGTTAAGGGTTTTATAATTTTCTTATGATCTCACGAAAAAAATACGTCGATTGAAAAAAAAAATAACTCTCAAGCTACTATAAAACGGTCTTGCAGCTTTATAAAATATATATATATATATATATATATATATTTATAACATTTATTAATTACATTATTTAAATATATATGACGGTCGTTGAGGAAAGGTACATAGTGTCAGAAAACAAGTTTTCGAAAAAAACGTGTTTAAAGTTTCGCAGTGTAATAAACTTTAAGGTAATTTTAAACATACAATTACGATTTACAACAGAAAAAAAATTGTTTCCACCAATTTGACCTATTTCACGTTAAAGAGCATGCTTCCAAGTGTTCGAAACCGTTGTTAAGTCAAAACCGCATTTTTGACACACTATGTACCTTTTCTCAGCGACCGTCACACACATATATATATATACACACGCACACACACATACATAAACTTATCTATAGTGAAATTGTTAGAATTTTTAATCAACTATTTTCCATGAAGCCAGATTTATAGAAAAATTTTATTAACTGATTTTAATGAAATGCTGAACTTTTAATCATTTTTGTTTACCAAAGTAACTTCATTGGTCTGTATTAATTTGCTTTCAAAAAAAAAATTAATTTCAAAAAATTGTCGCACAACAAAGTTTCTTTATTCGTTACAATAAATGCCTTTTTTAATGTTTTTTTACGTATTTACGGTACCTAGCATTTGGAAAAATGTAAATGAATAAATTATTATAATAAAAAGATAATTGTTACCTATCATTTAATTTTTTCATTTATTATACATTTAAATTTCAATTATTTCTTATGAATTTATATAAATATATATTTTTAACTTTGTTCAGAAGAAGGTATTCAATAACAAATTCTACTATGCAAGTAAGATCGAAAACGAATCCTATAGGTATGCTGAGAACTAGGCTATAGAAACGACAGAAACTATAGAATTATGTGTCTACATATATATATATATATATATACACATATAAATTTAAAAAATAGGTAATTAATGCAAAGTATTTGAACAAAATTTAGCTTAAAATTTACGGTGAATTACCGAATAAAAATAAAAATTACTTTTAAATTTTTTAGTTAATTATTGATAATAAATAATTTTAAAAATCGCAGTTTTTCAAAAATACTGTATACAAATTAAACCAATTATATTTATATACTTTGTAATTAATAAAAAGTATCGTTAACAGAAAAAAATTTAAACAGAAGTGAGATTTAAGTCGGACGCCACAATTTCGTACAGCTTATAGATCAGCACATTAACTATACCGTACAGAAACTTCTTTTTATAGTATTTAAATTTTTTTTTCTCATTTAATCTGTGTAAAGTTTCGAAAATTCTGAATTGAATATTATTAAAAAATGAGCAAATGGTGGTAACTAAAATTTTGAAGTATTACTTGCTGGTAATACTTTATTAATGTAACACATTTGTAAGAAATCGGTGTCCTTAATGTCTGACCTCCTAAAACATTGCCTTAAAGGTGACTGGAATAATAAGATTAAAATTTAAAATTTTATAAATTATTTGCGAATCAGTTCATACACGCTGAGTTACCGCATTTGTAAAATAAATAAACATCAGATTTATTTAATTAATAGCACATCGCCTACTTAGTTACTTATAATAATAAACTTTTACTGAGTTTTATTCTGAGCAAGAAAAGGCGGTTATTAGGAAAAAAAGTGAAATTAAAATAATACTTTATAGCTGTTTCGGAACTTGTGCAGTCTTCGAATCGAATAGTGTAGCCTACTTCTTGTCCTAATCTACAACCGAATTCTTCTGCAACACGTTTCGCTACAGACATGGCAGCCACTCTTCTCGGCTGCGTACATCCAATTTTTCCGCGAGACGTAAAACCTGTCTCTGCTAAGTATTGGGTAATTTGCGTAGTTTTACCAGAACCGGTTTCACCAATAACAATCAAAATTTGATTATCGGTAACAGCCTATAAATACAATATTACAATAATTACCGCATATAAATTATTAAAATTACATTGGCTTCACTTTTCTACTAAAACGGGCTTTATTCTCACTTGCAAGAAAACATTAGAAAAACTGTTACATATTTTTGAACAAAGATAATCCATTTAAACCGTTTTTCCTATACCCGAATTAACTTGTGCATACATATTTAACGACATATTTTTAATAATTAAATGAAAAAAATGATGAGATACAAATAACGGTAAATAGATTATATAGGCACATTCACTATATTTACCATTACGAACTTCCGGGTATTTCTTTTTAAAGAGCTTCTCAATACATATTACAGCTTTATTTAACGATATATTAAAACGTTTTTTATTTTCAACATACTGTAATAAAACTACATTTGAACTCTCAGTACATATTTTAATAAGAATTATTTTTTAATAATATAAAATTCACAAATATGATTATTTTTAAGTTTATGGCATAATTCTCTGATGTTCACAAAATTGCATAACATAAATGAATAAACGAAGTTAAAATCAGAAGCAGGTTTTGTACGAACAACTTTCAGATCTACGCTACTGAATTGGAAATTTCCAATCCCTAAGAAATATTTAAAAACGTGTAATGTGTAAACGTTATTATTTTTTTATCGCGATAAATGGATCATAGAAAATAATCTTGAACGTAGATAATTGTCCGAATATCGTAAAACGTTTTTATGAGTGAAAATATTTACGTCAAATATCGTTCGAACAGACTAATCTAATTTATATAAAATACGACTATTATACAATGCGCAAAGTATCAGTTGTGTCTCGGTAAAAACATTTGTGTTTTATTAAAATACATATTAGAAATAGTAAACATTTTTGAAAATTAATTTAATAATGTTAACATTTTATTTAGTTTCCTAGTAAAGAAACTGCAATACAAAACTACAGTCAGTCAATATATATATATATATCATTGCAATGCCCTTCACCCATAAACCTTGAACTATATGAAGTTTTATTTTTTCAAATAATAATAATTTTTTTACCTTACAAAATTATTTCATGAATATTATGAATATGTTGACATTTTATAAAATTCCTTATCTTTAATTCAAGCTGTCATTGAAGGATTATTTTCAACATAATCGTTCATTTCCATCACCGGTCAATTCCGAAACTTTAAAGCTGCCGTTACAGGGAGATTCTTCTATTTCTTTTTTCCACAATCTCTTTTTGTAGATTGGTGGACAACCCTATTTAAAAATTCCCGGATAGAGACATTTTCTTCATATCTCCATAACCACTTGTTTTTACGTTTTGAAGTATTTTTTTTTCACATATTTCTGTCTTGATCTTCGTTTTAGTCTTTTTTATTCCAAGGCTCCTTCTATTATTTGTGTTAGATATTCATTATTTTTGTGTACACGCCCAATCCACTTGTATTTCGTTCCCTTAGGTTTTCTCAATAGACTTTGTTTTTCCTTAACTATATAATACAATTTAGCCTCCGAAGTGAGACATAATTGAAGGACTATTCGTAGCCTTCGGTAGGAACTGAACTGCGACGTATGCACAAAAATGAAAACTAAAAAATCTCTGAGTTATTCTTAACCAATGGTATTTTCCCTGCCGTTTTCATTTTACATAGAACAGCACTCAATAGTTTGAAATATATACAAAATCTGAATAAAGTATACAAAATTTTAAAAAAACTAAAAATAGGCACATACTATGTATTGAATCACAAAAGAAACTTCGAATTAACTAATAAAACCCGCATAATATTAATTCAACAATTTAGCAACTGGAACTAAGTTAAAACACGTTAATTATTAAATAGCATAGCATAAAGTAGAAAGTTAAAGTCATATACTTATTAAATTGAGAAAAAATAAAAATTAGTTACCAAAAACGTATTATTTTTTAAAATAATCGCATTTTATTCATTTCTATTCTATTTTTTTCTTATTCATATTTATTTAACTTGAATAATTAATATAAAAATAAATATATATTTTCTTCCGCTTCTCTTGTTTTTTTTTTATAAACCGATTTAAGTATTTAAAAAATGAGTAAAGCTTTTAAAAAAAAAAGCAAACAAAAAAAAACGCCCATGATTTATAAAAAAGAAATGAAAAATATGAACAATCAATATTTACCTTAATCAATTCATCTTTTAGTTTATAAATCGGTAAACTTTGTCTCTGTTCCAGCAAACTCATATTCGTTTTCATACCAAAGGAACTTTTTTTACCGCCAATGACATGCTTTTTCCATTCTGGTAACTCTTGCGTTGATACACCAACGCCACGATTGTAATTTGCTTGCGTGTTTGCGTCGGCTATATTGCATATGCGTATTTTTATATTACAAGTTGCAAGATTTTAATAAAAATATCATATTTAAATAATTCAACAATTTAACAATTTATAAATCTTATGTACAGTTAACTAACTTCATTAGTAACATTATTAAGATCGGCAGCGTGTAAAGACATTGGCATATGAAGCTGTAGTAGATTTACTTAAAAGGAACATATCTGTTCCTGACATTACAATTTTAGTTAATACAATGATTTTCCTATAAAATTAGTCATACAACATTTTACCGATTTAACTTTACTGGTATCTCGAATTTATTCACTATTATTTAATTAATAATTATTAGCTACTATTTTGCATTTTTCTATTTCTATTTAATTTCTATTTAAAATATTCTAATTATTCTTTACAAGTGTGCTATTGTTAATGTTACCAAATACTAATGAATTATTTTAAATATTTAAAAACAAAAAACAGAAATACAATTCTCCTTTTATGTTTAACTCGCAGATTTTTCGATTTCTGGCTTAAATTTACTACTAATTCTTTGATTCTCCTTTTCATTTACCACTTTATAACCATTTATTAAATTAAAACGCGCTAATGATACTACTATTCCAGACACTGACTGTCTTACAGAAAAAATGTCTGATCACTTTAAATTTTTGAATTTTGTCATAAAGCTTGTGACGATTGGAATGACAAAATATAGCAGTGAAACAAGGATGAAATCCGAAATTTCCTCGTCATACAACCCGCATTGTATTCGTAAGCGCTAAAGTTAAAATAAGTGAACACATTCCATCGAATCGCTTAAAAGATACACATTATTTTGAAATGATTTTGATTTTACTAAGCACCCACCTACGGATTATTCTATACAGTGAACTATTAGTCCAGATCACTCCGCTCTTAATAAGAATAAAAAAAAAAATTGCCCTTAGGTATATAGAAATGCTTTTGACAACTATTTATGACCAGAACAAAATTAAAACATTTTCGATACGTGAATGAAATCAGTCATTAGGCAAATATTTAGGAAGAACTCTCGGCTTTGTCCACAACCACAAGACGTAAATTCACAAAATCATTTCTATAATTGTTCATAGAAATCGATTCTTGAACTGTTTCTATGAAATTTACATATCATGGATTTTTTGTAACTGAAATTTCCAAAAGTTGAAGACCATATGTTTCTATGCAGACGACACAGCACCGAATTTATTTAAAATCAAAGGTATTCACTTAACAAAACAACTCCTTATAATGAATACGGAAACTTAACTAAAATGAATGCAAAACGATGTATTTGTCGCCTTTCAATTTTTCAACCCATCTTCTACTGAAATCAGAATTACAACAATGCGTAGTTATAAGTCATCACTAAATATACGTTAACATTGTCGAAAATCATTATTTATTAAAATTGTTAGAATTCAGATTAATCAGCAAATACAACTAGTAAAATGGAATATGGCTTTTTATTCTGATTATAAAAAGTCATCTCATTTTAAAAATAAACACTAATTCTTACACTACACAATTTTTTACAGAAAAAACAATGCGAACTTCGACTGTTAAATTTAAATTTATGTTCCTATGGAAGAGCAATAAATCAGTTTCTGACATCGCAAATGAATGTGGCAAATGGAAATAACTGTTTAATGGTGTAAACTAATTTTGTTTGATTAATGTATTATAAGTTTTTAGTACTCAGTTTGCAAAAAATATTTGAAATAATAAAAAGTCAATAAAATCATTATAGCTTCGGTTACGAGAAATTACAAATTTAAAAGGAAATAATAAAAAGAACATATTAGCTTGAAAACATATCCGCTATAATCACCTTCCGGCAATGGATCAAACCAAGTCTTATTTGTCATTGGAACTACGGAATCAACTTCATGTTCACGTTGCAGCATTTTCTGTTCTCTTCGTTCTTTCGATAATGCGCTTTGCATCATAGCAGCTTGTGCCAATGATCCATCTGGATTTTTTACTATTCTAACCTAAATAATAGAAATAACCGACGTGTAAAAATAAAAATTATATTTAACCCGAACATGAATGTCGTTAATAAAATAATTATGCACTAGTAAGTCTTTACAAAAATTTAAAAATCATCTCAAGTCGATTGTAGCTCAAAATTTTTTATGATTACATGTTTTATCATTACTCAATTCTAGCATACTTTCGGTTATACAAATATACCATAGTTATGAGGACTTATATTTTCCTGGCTATTTCAAATTTCCGAAAGTTCAAAAAACGCACTGCTTTTCAATACAGTGTTAATAGCAGGCATTTATATTTATATAAAGTAAATAGGACATCGGCAACCATTAATTCCATATTTAACAGAAATTTTATTTGAACATAAATAATAATGCATAAAAAGTGTCATAAAACAAACAGTCGATTTATCTAAAAAAGAAAAAAAAAAACAATTTAGTTAAAATTTATATAAAATTAATTATAGACTATCATAAAATCTATTTAGATCATTTTAGTTGGAAAAATTACTAATAATTTACATACCGGACTAATGTCGTGTAAATTTCTTCCATGTCCAGCTAAAAACGGCGGTTCATCCTCTACTAATTCGATTTCGACATCTTCTTCTTCAACATCTTCTTTTGGAAGCAAACCAGTTTCCTCATCGAAATCTGGAAGTTCGCTTTTATCTATACAGTTTGCTGCTATCATCTAAAGAATGGGAAAAAAACATACCCGCCGATGCGAATTCAAATTTGAGCATGAAAAATAAACTTAAATAAATAAATTGTTTCAATTATTAGCTAAAATAAATGCTATTTAGTACTTTTTTAAAACTTATATCAATAACTACCTATAATAAATGAAAATATTTTTATTTTACGACTTAGTAATATTAATAGGTTTATTTAATTTGTCATTCGGTAAATATTTTAATATAATGTAAGTTTTTCTTTATGTAATACAATACAAACATAAAATACTTTTAATCTTATTCATATATATTCCTAAAAAGGAGAATGATATTTTTATTAATAAATAATAATTTATATAACTATTTCTACTTAATCACATACTCATATTATACACTAGCACCGATATTCGAAATTTGTTTAACTTACAACTGAGTTCATGTTAGACATAATAGTATTAAGAAAATGAATAATAACATTTATCACTATGATCATTAATATGGTAAAAGCTATATTTTATTGCTTTTGATAACGCCGCTGGTTCCTAAGTAATCATAGTTACAAAAAATCTTAAATATATAAAATGCTGAAATAATAAAGTACCTCAAATTTTATTAAATATTCTGACACAAACAATTACCAATAGCCTAGATTAGTTTTTGAGAAATAGACATTAAATATCTGTCATCTTAAGCATTATGAGGAGAAAAAAAAACCCAGTTAATATGTTAGATAGAACACTAACGGCCCAATAAAAGATAAAATGGTATTAAGAGTTATAGACGCAAAAGTAATAAAACGATAAAAGGATATAGATCAATAATCCTTTAAGATTACAGCGCGCCGTTTGGTTAAAAGATTGATACAGTTAGAGCTATCTTAAAACGAAAAATTTCAAAAAAGTAAAAGAAACACAACTTATTTGTAAATAAACTTTACCAACCTTAAATAAATCAAAACAACGTTCAGTGCAGGTAAATTTATTTTAATTTCGAAAATAAGAATAGTTTGAGCTTCGGTAAATGCTAATATAGAAGTATAGTATCGTTTTTGTGAAAGGTAATGTTTCAAATGTAAAAATAAAACAATTTACAATTTTGTTAGAAGACAAATTTATAAAGATGATCAGTTATTATCAAAAAATAGACCAAATTATTTTTCCAGAAGAATACTTTACCTTGTTCTATAATTCAACTCCAAAAAAGTTAATTTTTCAAAATACTAAGAAATAAACGGTCAGAAATCAAGCATAAAAAATAACATTAATTTATAAAATAGAAAGTAATTTTTTATATTAATATAATTTTGGCACCAAAATTGAACAAATTATGTCATCTTTTATTTGCAATATTCATACCTGATTAAGCTCCCACCTTTCGGGCGACGAAATACGATTAAGCGTCTTGAGATTGTTAGGCTGTTCATCAACGTTAGTTTGTAATTCCAAAATTGGTTTAGGGGCTCTATTTTCTTCGACGGGGTAACTGTAAAAATATAAATTTAGCGTTTTACGAGGAAATTTACTTTCTTAACTAAATAATAAATATATGTATAAAAAAAAAAAAAAACAAAAAAACAGTAAACGTGAGTTGTAATTAAATAACTAAAATTTTGGGGAAAAAAATTCCTTTTTATAATTTACATTTAACAGGTTGTGAAAACATACCGGTCAAAGAACAAAAAAAATTATATAAATTATTGTTTCACCATTAATTGACCGTACCTATTAACAGCATTACTGCTAGGCAATTCAACGTGACTACTAGGGTTCAGATCGTCACCTGTTTCTTGATCAACATCTTTCATCGACAACGAAACTTTGGTGCCCATAATAGAAATAACTTTTACCTGCAATCAGTATACACCAACATAAGTTTATTTTTTTATTTTCACATTTTTATTCTCGACTGTACCAGTTGAGAAGACCATAAACAGCGCCAGTGTCGATTTTAATATTTCTATTATAACCATAAAGATGTGAATTGATCAAAATCCCTCCATTGAGGGATTGGATCCATAGTATTATTATTACAGATCATCAACAGATGGAAAGAACAGAGTTGATCAACGGAAAGGAATAGAATGAAAACAAAAAAAAAAGGAAATCAGACGACATTACAGTAAACAGTACAGCATAAGTAAGACTAAGTGATACTGAATTTGTAGGAAGGAAGGATAAATTTTGAGGAATTTAATTTGAAGTGCTTGAAGCACAGTCATCATGAAACACTAACACCAAGGCAGTCAACGCTATTAAGCATGACCCACACATGTCTGGTATATCTGTTTGAAAACTAGGATACTATGCAAACCAGTACAGTTAAGTATAGCCCATAGGTATTTAATCATAGTATTTAAACTTGTGAATGAGACACCATAATGGCAGATGCTATTAAACATTAACCATAGGAGTCAGATCAATCTTGTCGATGGCTACAATCAAGCATTGCTTATGAAAGTATAACGGTATCAGTAGAGATATGTTCTTCAAGTTATAGGAAGAGCATCGCGGCACCATTTCCTTCGCTTTAGTCTTCTTTTCGGATTATCCGGAAGAGTATTTATATACATGCTATTAACTTTAGGATTAGAATTTAAATTTAAGTTTTCAAAGAAGTTACTCTACTGTTGTGTATGGATTAATTTAACAAAAGGAATATCCAAATCATTATGAAATGTTAGGTTTGAGATATACATTGGCGCTGACGTGTTCTTCCGGAGGATAATTGACTGTTGACTTTGAATCTGAGCAAGATTGCTCCTGTTTGTACTTTCGTACAATTCAAGACCGTATTTCCACACCGGCGCTATGATCATCAAACAGATGTATCTTTTTAATCTTAAGCTGTTTGGATTTATTACCTATTAATGAAGATAGCATTTTAGTACTTGCGATTAACTTTTTGCGTGTCTATGCAGCATGAGAGTGGCACGTGGCCGACGATCAAAACATATACCTAAATACTTGAAAGAAGACTGCCTTGGGAAATTAAGGCCGATATTATTCCTTCTCTAGACACGGAACCATTAAATTTTACTATAAATGACCTATTTAGTGAATAGGACACGAAAAATAGATATAAGTCCGATGGAAGTATCTGTTTAAGATTATGTAAGAGCCCGGTGTGCCACTCACGGTCAAACGCCTGAGCCACATCCAGAAAGACCGCAGTACGTAAGTATCTTTTTTTCTAGCACCGATGAGATCGCATATACTAATCTGCGGCACTGTTGTATAGTAGAATACTGTGATCGAAAGCCAAACTGATGATCTGGTATGATTTTCTTACTTTCAATTATTGACGTTATTCTTTGTAAAATCAATTTCTGAAGAACTTTAGATAGGGTATTTAGTAAGCTAATTAGTCTGTTCGGGATTTTGTAGTTTTTAGTATCATTATTATCATAGCTTTCCCATGATTTTTAGTAATGGCCTAGTCGTAGAATGGCATTAAATAGATAACAAAGAACCGTGGCAGCTTTTTGGGGTAGATGTATCAGAATTTCTTCAGTTATTCCGTCCAGTCCAGAAGTTGTTTTTGGGAAACTTTTTTTTAGATGTTTGTATACTTTTTTCGGGGAAAATGACCCGGTAGGAGGATTAAGTTGCAATGGTTGCTCTACGGAACGTTATATGAGATCTGTGTGCGCCGAATTTTCGTTTTTGTGAGGCATGAACGTACTCTCGAGGTAAGAAGCGAATGCATCTGCCTCCTGTTTATCTGTTCTAACCCAGCTACCATCATCCATTATTATGTTGTGAGTCCCCCAAGAAGGGTGTATTTTTCTCATTCCATAATGATCCATCCTGTATGTTTAGAGATTCCAGGTAGCTTTTGAATGATTTCTCTTTATATTTTTTAATTTCCTCTCTTAGTTTGCGACGGAGATTATTGTACATTGTTTTTAATAACGGATAACGGTTTTGTTACCATCTTCTTCTTGCTGCTCAAGTAGCCCTTATTAGTTTCCAAACTTCGGCTGGAACATATTTGTTTTGATTGGTAGGTACTGTTTTGTATTTAGTGTAGCGTTTACATACAGCCCGGATCAAACCCGTTATATCATTTACTGCAGCCTCGATATAGCCTTTGCTTTTTAATCCGATCTTTTAGTCTATGCCCCCATCTACTACAGCTACAAACTGTTTCCAATCTGTTGAATGATTGTGGAACTTGTGCCGTATGGGCTTAATTATAAGATTCAACATTCAGAACTGAAATAACCGATACGTGGTCAGAGGAGAGATCAATTACTGTCTCACATTTTTTGTAGTACTTTTAAAAATGTCTAAGATATCTGATGTTCGGTTTACATGTGTCGGCCAGTAAACAGGAAACATAGGAGAGAGAATGGACAATGCATTATCTATTATGCGCCCTGCTTTATTTGTAATCATTGATACCCAGGTATGACTTTTTGCTTTGAAGTTTGCTCCACAGATAAAACTGTTACCGAAATTTCTAAACATGATACTGAATTCGCTCTCTGGAATGGAAAAACCTGGATGACAATAAATGGCTGTCAGCGTTAAGTAGTTAGTGACTAGCTGAATATTAACTGCTGCTAGCTGATAAGAGCATGAATTATAAGACGAAAGTTCATGTTGTGTGAATGAACTCCTTAGCATGACCACTGAACCCCCGGCGGTGTACCATCTGGATGACTTGCCATATATATAATGTATCCAGGTATTTTAAAGCTGTTACCGTGGACCAGGTGGGTCTCACAAATTAATGCAACATCAACAACGTTTCGATTAAGAAACATTTCGATCTCTCCTTTTTTGTGTGTGATCCCATTTGCATCTCACAGCAGTATTATAAGTGAGTGCTGATGACTAAATTTATATTTCCTGACATCTGTGGAAGAAGACAATCAATAACTTTGGTAAGTAGAGATATCAGTGGATTAATTAAAGATTTAAATTCAATTAAAAATGCCGGTAACATTTCTGAGATATTATTGTTGTTATTATCAATAGTATTACTACTATTATTATTATTATTTTTGTTATTATTGCTATTATTTATATCTTGTGCAACATTATGAGAATTTATTTTACAGGGCTGGAATTTAACTTTGCTTGCATAGGTATGATTCGTGTTGTTTAGAAGTAAAGAATTTTCTCTATCTGATTGTAGTAGAGTGTAGCTAAATTGTTATGAATGATATTTTTGATGAGTTTTATTATAGAATTGCACTTGTTGCTGGTAAACTGGACATCCTCTGTAACTTGCCGGGTGATCACCTTCACATAGGACATATTTGGGATTATCTTTCGGATTTTTTAAACACTGATTTGTTTCATGCTTCCCTGCGCATTTAACACAACGATTAGGTAAGTTACAATAGTTGGTGGTATGTCGCAACAGTTGACAGCGCTTGCATTGCCTTAAATCAGAATCTTTCCTCGACTCTTCAAAGACTACCACAATATTAAGTAGCCTGTTCAATTCAAAAATGGCTTCATTTTTGTAGGAAAATTTCAAGTCGATAAAAAACATAGGAAGAGGTTGTTTGGTTTTGCTTTGTATGATATTGACTACTCTTACTACTTCAAAGACGCTCTCTTGTATAGCACTTTTTATATCATTAGTATCTGTTGTCCAATGCAAGTTTTTCAAGACAACTCTGAAGGGTTTATCTTCTGTTAGCGAATATGTGTAGAAGAAACAATTATTATTTCGTAGTGACTTAATGATGGTTCGATAGCTGTTTGCATTTGTTGGGTTGATAGTGACACCTGACAACGCCGATTTTAGAGTGAAGTCGACACCTGTTATGCTTAGCAGAAAGTTTCTAAATATAGTCAAATTTGGAACATTTTTTACCATGATCGGTGGAGGTTTGATATCACGTTTGTTTCGTTTAATAAGATTTATATCTGAGTTGTTGTTTTCTTTATCTGTTTTTCTTTGGGAATTATCAATGTCTATCTGCATACTACCTTCGTTTGTATTATTGTCATTTCTATCATTGTTGTTACTGTTATCATCGTCAACGGCAAGAAACTGAAAAATATTTCGTCTAGCGATTATGGTCGGCGGTGTATCCGAGGAACTGCTTGACGTATTTCTGCGGTCGTCTTCTTTTAGTAGGGCCGATATCCCATTGTTGTTTATTTCTGCTTACAATTAGATGAATCGGATTAACCGCTGTTGATTTAGATGTGGAAGATTTGGATGAGTTAATCAGTTGATTATTAGAATTCATTTTGGAATTGGTACTGTCGCCGGTAGCAGTATATATCTATATATATATATAACTCGGCCATTTTGGCCTCGCAAGGTGTTGTGCCCCTTGATCCCCCTTGCTTATATTTCTGTCTCTTTCTCTTCTATACTTTGTATAAAATGATCAAAATTTATAACGTAATTCTAAATCAGTCCATATGAATATAATAACATAATCACAAAAATCCTATAAAATATAACAAACGTTACATAAAATTGGGACATATTTTTGGGACATTTTTCGTTACATAAAATTGAGACATTTTTCGTTACGTAAAGTTGGGACATTTTTTCTAATGGGGGGTAGCCTAAGAATTTCGTTGTAATTAATAGAGGGTAATTATAATTAAAGTTCAAGTTTCAAAATGCTATAAAAAAAGAACCACTGATCAGAATGACGTCAAATTTGAACGCAATATTATTAAAGAAGAGGGAAGGCGGACTGCATAAGAAAAAAATAGTTCTATTTATTTATTTTTTTGGCCCGGCATCTAATTTCAGCAGCAGATTGCGCTACCAGTACCGCTCATTCTGCAAAGGTCACTGTGTGATGCGGGTTTACGGCATCATTTATCATGGGGCCATATTTTATCGAGGCGACGGGTGCTTTCGGTCCAGTTACCTGTACCGTCACTGGTAAACGCTATGAGTTTTATGCAAAATGGCGCTCCTCTGCACATTGCAAATCCAGTGAAGCAGCTGCTGAAACGGAATTTCGGAAATGCTAGAATTATCATCCGTCATTTCCCTATAACCTGGCCGTCCCAATCACCTGATCTTAATCCATGGGGCTATCTGAAACATGTGTTCAGTGCTCTGATTGCAAACTTAGCTGAACTAAAACCACGTATTGCACAACACATTCTGAACGTGACCTCGAAGACACTTCGATCAGCTGTTGAACATGCTGTTTCTCGATTTCAACTAGTTGCAGAAAACGGTGGACAGCATATTGAACATGTTTTGCGCCAGTCTCACGAAACTTAAATACCGATTTGATTAATTCTTTTTATGCAGTTTTTGGTCTCAGAACAATTAAAAACGATTTTTCTCATGAGATGTGATATGACATTAGCTGTTGTTTTACAATTCATTTGTCATTTATAGTCGAACCCTTTTAAATTATGATGCTTACGGCGCAATCTGTTGCTAAAATTAGATGCCGGGCCAAAAAAAAAAAAAAAAATTGTTTTTTCCATCCGCTTTAATAATAATATTCCGTTCGAATTTAACGTCATTCCGATCAATGGATCTCTTTTTTTTGCGTTTTGAAACTTGACCATTAATTATAATCACCCCGTACGTGTGTATGTGTTTTAAGAAAATTATCAGTAAATGTCATACGAAATATTAAAAAAAAGTATAATAAATTTTACACTTCTCGTTGCATACAATATCAAATTTTAAATAACAAAGTTTATGACAAATACTACGGTAAGTGTACTAACTTTAACTTTTGTTCCTCGAGATACCACATCTGATACATTATTTACTCGGCCTTTAGACTTTAACTGCGATATGTGAACTAACCCTTCTATGCGCTTACTTAAACCTTCCAACTGAACGAAACATCCAAAACTGACAATATTTGCAACTTTTCCGTCGTATATATGTCCCAATTCTGGAAATTCCGGTTTTGTCTTCGGTATACGTTTCCTAAAGTAAAAAAATTTATATAAAAATATAGTACCACCGGCAAGTAAAATCAAAAACGGATAAAAACTAAGTAACCAAACGACATTTTAAAATACATTTCGATTAACAGTAATTAAATATATACATACATCCATACATACAGATATTCCTATATGCATATATATATATAAAGTTTTATTAATGTTATTAATCAACCAGTTAACAAAAATGGTAGCATTAAACAGCTGCATCAGTCGGAATAATAAATACACACAATAGAATACCGAAATTAATTTTGTATAATTTCGAACGTGGTGTCCTTTTATGCTTAAAGAAATGGGTAAATTAAAAAAATATACGTATATATTTTCCGTTATCAAAATAATTTGAACTTAGGCGTCAGTTCATCGTAAATACAATATTGAATAAAATTTTACCTAGACTGCCAATAAAGTCATTCATTTTTTATATAATGTTTCGTACAAAACTCGATTTTTATAATGATATTAAATATTTGTTAATACCACTTTTTAATATGCTTAACAAAGGAGAATTTTTTTAGGCATTTTTTTATTAGCTAAAATTATTTTGTAGTAAATTGTGCACTTTTGTTTAACACACGCTGAAATGCGTTGGTTTACAAAAATGTTTCTTTCTTTTTTTTTTAACTTAAAGGACTTTTAAACTCTTTTGCCGCAAAGAAATTTACGTTGTTTAGAACTATTAAATTTATTCGCTATACTTTTAACAGTTTCGAAATGTTTTCTGCAAAATAAAATCACTTCCAACGTTAGCTCTGCAAGTGGAAGCAATGTCAACAGTTTATCCACGCACATCCGTATACCATTAGAAGATGTATTTTTTCGGCTCGAACAACTTATTGAAATTTGCAAAAGTACATCGAATTCCTTTAACCAAACGGCAAATGCAACGTATGTAAACATGTATACACTGATAATAACCCGAAATAGGCAAATTATTAAAAATTACCAAAATATTCAATGATATATAATCCAATCTAGTTATAACAGTTCCGGCTTTAATCATAAACTTTGAAGTTAAAAACTAATTTATTTCGTTATAACATGCAAGCGTTGTATAAAGAAAAACTTACTCTTCTCTTTTTTCATGATAACGACTATCGCGACTGTCATTTCTTGTTCGACTTTTGTAACTGTCGTTTCCTTTTCGATTATCGTAACTGCCATCTCGTTGTCGACTATCACGACTGCCATTTTGCTTTTGCTTATCACGACTGCTATTTCGCTTGCGACTATCACGACTGTTATTTCGTTTTCGATTATCACGACTATCACTTCGTTTTCGATTAACACGACTATCACTTTGCTTTCGATTATCGCGACTGTCACTTCGTTTTCGATTATCACGGCTACCACTTCGTTTTCGATCAACGCGACTATCACTTCGTTTTCGATCATCGCGACTGCGATTTCGTTTTCGACTATCCCGACTGCGATTTCGTTTTCCACTATCGCGACTATCACTTCGTTTTCGATCATCGCGACTGCGATTTCGTTTTCGACTATCCCGACTGCGATTTCGTTTTCGACTATCTCGACTGCGATTTCGTTTTCGACTATCGCGACTGCGATTTCGTTTTCGACTATGACTGCGAGTTCGTTCTCTGCTTCTACTTCGATTGCTCCGATTTCTACTGCTTCTGGTTGTGCTGTTATATTTATCTTTTTCATTTTCTTCCCTATTCCTGTCATATCGAACAAATTGTAGCTGTTAGTGTCGGCAAACAAGGTAATTAATAAAAATTACAATTATTAAAGATCGTCCTTAGTAATTATTTATGTAGTGAAATCTGGAATGATCCGTCTGTAAAATATTGCACGCGTGTGATTTATTTATTTTACCGTTTGCCGTTTTTCAGAAATTATTAAATTAGAATACAACATACTGGACACGATGATGCAGAGGAAACACTGACTGAGTTCAAATAATTAAATTTTTTAGAGGGGAAAAATGTAGGCTTTTAAACGTTATTGAAATGATAAAATTCTTACAAGAGAATAGCTAAAAAAGAATATTCTTCAAACACTTTTCGGGCTCTTCGTTAGTTCCGTTTGGAATTTTAACAGCGTCACACGTTTCAATGAAAATACGCAATTTCCAATTTAAAGAAGCAAATACAAAACTATTACTTGTTTTCCTCCAGTATTTTGGAAAATAAAACTCAATAAACAAGAAATTTGATTTATTTAAAAACTTAATTATTATATTAAATTTAGAATTCTGACGCATACAGAAGAATACATTCATGACGAATAATTTTTCATTTTATAATATAAAATATAAAACAAAAAAAGGTCTTTTAAGCGTTAAATATCCAGTAAGTCGTGTCTTTAGTTGTTAGTACACACATTAAACTACATGACGCAGTAATTATGTAAAATCATAATACACTTTAATTTAGGCTTTCTTTGTCTAAAATAATAAGAAGGTTTAGGATTTTCCATGTTTTCTTTATAAGATGGTGATAATAAGGAAGTTCGAGATCAACGATTTCCACCAGCTTGACGTTTAAGTCTGTGAAAATATATTTCGATTTTTTGAACATTTTCAAATTTCTTTCTCGGCCAAATATTCCTATATTTTGTTATTTATTTATTTATATAGTTTTTATGTCTAAAAACATACGTACTAATGTTATAAATGACTTTTTCAGGTTATCTCGAAGATTTTACTCTATTTTCATATGTATAATTTTACCATTTGTATTTCCAATAAAATGAACGCCTGTCTCATTCAAAGCAGAAATTTAAACGAATGTATTAAAGACAAAGAAAAATTGAACAAGAAAAATAAATAATAGAAATAAAAGATGAAATGAAAAAATTTAATAGCGTAGCAACCAGAATATGAAACGTGGTTCTTTAGCTCATAACGCTAACATCATTAGTTCCCAAACTGCAAACAGTTTAAAAACATACGCATTAATCTAATATTGAAACAAAAAGGAAACGTAAGATTTTAAAAGTTAAAGCACTTGTATTTCGTTTTAAACTTAATGAAATATTTACAGAAACTTTTATAATGTTACAACAAGCGTTTGAAGGAAATCGTATGAGTAAAACGAAGTGTTACAAATAGTTCAATTGTTTTAAAGAAAGCAGAGAACACTAATTAACGAAGACTTCAGACTGGACGTCCTACACCGATAAAAAATAGTACAAGTGATATAATAAACATTAGTATATAGGATTATATCGGAAAATTCTAAAACGGAAAAACTTAAGGTGCACCGTATTATCGAAAAATTTATGTTCCTTTTGCCAATTGACGATCTGTAAATGCCCATGAAATTGTTTTGAAAAACATCGGAATAAGAGAGCAGACCCGCATTTATAGCTAGGATGTCAAAACTAATTTGTAGTTCCCGTAATAAATCTGGAAAATGCCGTTCCAAAACACTTACATTAGATTAGTGAAATCATAAAGGTGATCGGCTTTCTTTTCGCTTTTTTTTTTGATAAGAAAGGCCTAGTTCCTTATGAAAATTCAATTCATACGGTCAGATTCCACATAATTAGATATTCGAAACTAGCCCGTTTTACATTTAACTATTTTAATATATAAAATTTCCCATGATTTGTGTTCCGTTTTAATTTAATAATCAGATTACACGCAAGATGAATAGAAAATACCATTGTATTAAATTCTATGAAGTTTTAGATCATTGAGGAATACTGTGCAGAAACCAAACAGTGAAAAAACTGGAGTTAAACGTCGTACCATGATAACGCAACAGCTTACTGATTTTACTTCTTACTAGTAATTTCATCCGTCAAAACATGCGATAACCATTTTCCTCTCATACAGACGTAGTTCCAAAACAGACTTTTTTGTTTTTCGAATAAAAGTTAAACTTGGACGGATGAGGAATTCTAGTCCCTTCAAAATCCTTTTATAAAGGCGGAAAACATTTTTTTTTTTAAATCATCTTTTACTAATACCGATATATCGATAATATTCGCAATCCCCGAGCATGACCATAGGCGATCAACGGTTT
Organism: Icerya purchasi; assembly: GCA_039619475.1. Classification (NCBI taxonomy): domain Eukaryota; kingdom Metazoa; phylum Arthropoda; class Insecta; order Hemiptera; family Monophlebidae; genus Icerya; species Icerya purchasi. The sequence continues at coordinate 418,814,354 of CM077116.1, forward strand.
AAAATGCTTATTTTGAAAAGAAAATAAATAAAATCTTAATTCTGTTTTCAGTCTTTATGCTTTTAATCGAAGGAGACGATTATAATAAAAAATCATCTACGTACAGGATTATAACGATCGTTTATTTTATGGAGTGTTACGAGCGTACTGAGGAGATATACTAAAACATTTATTGATACATATAGAATAACAGCATCCACATATAGATGGCAAAAAAGCAAAAGGATTATGAGTAAATATAATTCATTCAATAATACGAAGCAACAGCATTTAGTAAATGCCGAAAAAGAACACTGCATCGATGCACAGAACTATCAACTGTGGCACTGAGAAATATATTTTAACCAATTATATATTAAAAATAATGAAAAAATGCTTAATTTAGTAGACGGTTTTAGAGCCTAAGAACACTTTCAGACAACACCATGAATTCCGCGATCCTGAAATATATCGGTGATCTTTATAAATCTTTTTAAAATTTTTCAATTACGTTTCAGAAAAAATTATAAATTATTTATACGTCCAGAAACAGGTATGAAAAAACTTACGTATATCTAACGCAATAAACAAGTTCTAGACTAATACATTCAAAATGAAATTTTATCAATTTAACAGCGAACAATAATAACTAAAATTCAGAAACGCATCAAGAAAAAGATTCATTTGCATCATAAAAGAAGAATTATGGAAACTCAAAGAACTACTTAAATTTCTTTTATTCGATGAAGAGGACGAATAAATAATAAGGTAATAACCGGCATAGTAGAAAAGTATGTCAACAAAGAGTGTACAGAAATCGTAGAACACAGCATCTAACTTATGACTCAGGTCATTCGATAACATACATGTAAATAAGTATTTCTTAACGTATTTTTCGCGCTGATTTCAAAAATGGTATTAAAAATTTTTATCATTTTTTAGTTGTCGGCAAAAGAAAATTTCTTATATAGATACCATACTCGTATACCTGTGTACATTTTTTCTATAGTTGGTCACACCTATCATCTAGCTATTGACCGTCGGCACACTGGACTTTAAACAAAATAAAGCAAAGCAATTTAAAGCATTTGCGTAATGCTTTTAAAATGGAATATGTGCACACTAAAAAAGCAAGAAACTACATGTATACGCAATACATGTAATTTCTAGTCAGCTGTCCTGTAAAGAAAACGTTGACAAAAACAAATTTTCCACCCGCCGACACACACACACACTCTCACCGTTCATTTAGCAAAAAAATTTGAGCCGACATGTTGTCTTGTCAGAAAGCTAATTAAAGCTGTTTAAAGCATCAGCGTGTGCATATCATTTAAAATACATGGCAAAACACAAAACAGCCAAGATTTTTCGCTATAAATTGCTTTGCTTTGTTTTGCTTAAAGACCAGTGAGTTGACAGTCAATGTTTCATCGATAACGTGCTCTACAACATTTGTTAATATCCGTTCAGTTGTTATGTGCATTAGGGTAGTGCGTTTTAAAGTTTTAGTGTGTTCTTTTGTTCTACTTCTTTGTGTTAAAGATGGATAAATCTCGCCGTTCTTGTTTAAATTCACCCAACAAAGAATCCTCAAAAATATTAAGTACAAGGAGCATAAAGGACCATTGTGCGGAGATTTAAAAGTAATAGGTTTAATACTAGGGTTACAAGGAGGATTCACAAAATTCTGCTGTCTTCTTTGTTAGTGGGATAGCGGGGCTACATCACAGCATTATAGTACAAAATCTTGGCAACAAAGAAACCAGTTTATTCCTGGAACAAGCAATATAAAATGTACTCCACTAGTTTACCCTCAAAACGTTTTTTACCACTCCTACATTTAAAGCTCGGTCTTATAAACAATGTTGTTAAAGCGATGGACAGAAAAGGGGAAGGATTTAAATATTTAAGGAATTTCTTCCCTAACGTTAGTGATGCGAAGCTGAAAGAATGAATTTTTATCGGACCTCAGATAAGAAAACTGATGAAGGACGTAAATTTAGAAGCTTTCGCTGAACTTTTAGCGTGGAAATCATTTGTGTCTGTGCTAAACTGATTCCTGTGTTAACACAAGGAAGACAACTACAAGGACTTGGTGGAAGATCTGTTACATAATTACAAGACCCTAGGTTGCAGAATGTCACTCAAAATTCACTTCCTGCATTCCCACCTGGACTTTTTTTCCTCAGAATTTGGGGTATGTGAGCGATGAACGGGGGGAACGAACAGTTCCACCAAGATATCCATATCATGGAAGAACGTTACCAGGGTAGGTGGGATCTTTCTATAATGGACGATTACTGTCGGTTTTTGCAGCAAAAAGACACTACACCTCATAAAAGAAAGGAGTAGATAAATAAGTATGTAAGCAGCATTTTTTTTAATTTTGCGAGTGGATCTTGGTATACATTTAATTATTATTTTTGCTAATGTTATAAGTAATCTCTATTTTTTCACTCGCAAATCCAGTAACTTGGAATGTTAAGGATCTACTATAAGTGAAATATTCGATTAGTAGTTATATTTCATAATTTGGCAGGCGCTTTTCTTCCTATTGTAATTATTGAAACCGTCTAATTCCTGTTATAAACGTTCAGAAAACATTGTTCATATTTCAACGAACTTCTGCATTCTAAAGATAACAGTATAAATTAATAAGCACTAATTCAGAGACAATTTATTATGCGCGTAACAATTAGTAATTGTTTAAAATTCATTTGGTAGCGCAGCAGCCTAGTGGTTAAAGCACTTGGCTACCGAACCAGAGATATCATAAGCTTTCGCGAGTTGTCTCATTCCAGATCCAAATCGCTGTCCCAGTAGTATATACCTAATCTGAAATTGAAAGAAATATTAAACTTAAAAGAATAGTCAGACCCATATGGACTGCCCTGTTCTCCATTCAAGATTAAACGTATAGACATCAATAATATTAAAAAACTTTCTCTTACTCCAACCCTTTCCTTAAATAATTCCTTTTTTTTCATTTTCCAGCACAGCCTCTTTCCTCGGAATAATTTTTGATAATAAGCTATCCTGGTATTTTAACCATATTTCTGTTAAACATAAACATAGCAAATATATCATTTTTTTGAAGTACCTTTTTTGTAGAAGTCATAACTCTTCTCTTTCCCCTTCCATATACATTCTTTATGATTTTGATCCTATTTTGTTTGAATGCGCGCTCTTCTCTGATGAACAATCGTCCTTCTACTCTTTTCTATTAAAACTCGGTATTCCTACTCCCCTTTTATCGGTGCTTTTTAATTGTTTTTATGTTTAATCTTTTAACGCAATGCCTAACATTTTTTCTTTCAATGTTTCTTTGGTATACAAACTTTTTCACAGTCGCATTCTATATTTTAACTTATCTAGCTTAACCTTGTTGGTTAGATAGTGATATTTCGTTCGAGAAAAACTTATTTGTACGTTGAAAATATCGGAAATTATCATTAATGCTATAGTACAAGGCCGAATAAAAAAAAAAAAACTATTATTAAAAGAAACAGGAAAAAAAAAGTTTTCCATTTTCCTGCATTATTTATACTTCAGTTATATAAAAAAAATTCTAAATTACGGAGGTGGTTTTTATTATGCAGATCCTTTTATTAAATATTTTTAAACAGGACGTTATAGAAAGAGTCGGTAAAACATTAAGAGCGACAATTCTAATAATAATTGCAACAGTACTGATTTTATTTCACAAATAATATTACAATGTATAATTACGTACTTGGTTTTTGACGGTGCTAGAGATTCTAGAAAATTCAACGTATCGCCAATATCATCAAAATTTTCTTTCTTTTTACTATCGTTTCTAATGGTATTATTTCTGTTACTGTCTTGATTATCATCGATGCTACTTAAACTACTAGTATTACTGCTATCACTACTAAGAGAATGCGCTCTTTTTCTATCATTAGGTATAGCTAATCCGGGAAATAAAATACTCAATTGCTCCTTATGATCTGATTCTTGGCTTTTTTCGATTTCTTCTGGTTCATCTTTTTTCGATTTCATATGTTGAATAATGCGCAATAAGTTGGCCACAAAAGAATCCTACGAAATACGCAAATATACAAAGTCGTTAAAACAGGAAAAATTAAAAATACAATTAATAATTTATTTCGTAATCTGTAAATTTGTTTTTTTTTTTAATTTATTCATTAAACATATATGTACATAACACTATTCAACTCATTATCAAGTTCTATGGGAAACTTTAGTTGTATAACTAATCGATATCACACAAAAACTGAAACTGAAGTACCATTTTACCGAAACTACATTTAAATCTGAATATACCGTTTTCTGCTTTACAAAAAAAGGAAAAATCCTCAATTAGACATTGTATTCATAATTAATTTTAGCAAAAACTTATACAATATTTATTCGAATTAATTTCACTATAACACTTAATGCACAACTATGTATATTTTTCAAAAAGCATATTCGTACTAATGCAACTAATAGTCCAGTTTATTTTGTATCCCCCCATTTCTCTTTTTATTTCAATCATCCCATCACTTCCATCAATCCCATTTAGAATGTGCCTAAGTTGTTTTAAATTATAAATTATCTAAACTATTCGTCTAAAACTTACCTATAATTATAATAAGAAATCGTTAGATTTTTAACACATGCACGTATCGAATAAAAAATAAAACTTACCGGAAATTCCGCTCCATTTTCCAAAAGAGCACTTTTAAAGCTTTGAAATGTTTTATGGATCTCAGCAAGATGGATTATGAACTCCGCTAAAAAGAACACAAAAGTTTCAATTTTATCATTTCTTAAAAATTATTCCGACGTTGACGATAATTTTACCAGAGCGTTCTAAATTTCAATCATTACTGTTAAATCTAAAATCCTTGCATTCTTCAACAAATTAACAGTTAATACTAAAAAGAACAATTTTATAACCTTTTTTTTTTTTCCATTTATAACTAAAACGAATTATTAATTATGAAATACGATTAGACTTTAATAGTGAATATAAAATATTTACATACCAACATCCTTATCGTTTAAATTAACATTATTTTGTAGTTCGGTGCATACTCTGGAAACTAAAGACAAATGTTCTAATTTTTCTATTTCATTCATTGTAAAAATCAAAATAGAAAATCTTTAACGAACATTATTTATAATTGGGACAATTTTCTTTATTGAATTTGTAGATCGAGACGTCAGGCTTTACTTAAATTTTCAGTAAACCCGGAATTATTTTTTTTTCACAATAGCCACTTGGAATTAACTTTTAGAGCTTTTGCATAAATATATACTATCTAAAATTGTCATTCCAATTAGTTTGATTAATTTTTCGAAACGTACAATAAATAAAGTTATATTAGCGAATTAAAGTACGTAAATTTATTAACCGGCATTAGAAAGATTACTAATAATTAATTTATAAATTAGTTTCCGAATAAAAATAAACGGTAAAATACAACATTAAATTTCATTATTTAATTGAAAAACGTCATAAAATGAATAAAGTTGAAGGATGATGACGATAACAGAAAATTTTCACATAAAAATTGCTAATTTTTAAATTAAAATGCGAATGTTGAGCACAATTTGAATGTTCTAAGAAAAAATTTGGCAAAACTTAAATTATTAGCGCGGTACTATAAATAAAATTATTTTTAATTCACTATTAATATATAGTGAGGTGTATCATTTAAATTTTGTGAAGGAGCAAAATATTTCTCCAGAAAATAGTTCCATTCCGTTTTCGAAAAATTTGTTTGTGATTTAAATATATTCTGATTTTTCCGGTGCAGTTGTTTGTTTTGATGTGTTTTAAAATATAATAATAAGGTAAGTTGCCTAAATGTTAATAGTGTTAAACACTTGAACGGGTTCGTATAAAATTAATCCTATTAATTATCTGTAGAATAAAAACAGCGTTAATATATTTTTAAGATGATTGGAACTGTATGAAAACGAAATGATTATGGAATATTTTTTGATTAAATTTCAGTAATGGTTTATTGTAAAATAAACTTGATACAGGCAGCGTTAATTATTAAAACGTTATTTTAAAGTGAATAAAGATTTTGAAAAACTGCTTATAAAGCAACAGGGTAAAACAAACAATTGCGATGTAATACTATTTTAGTGTATTTTAATTTTCAGTAATTTAAGTTCATTCGCATATTTTTGTTACGTATAATTTCCGGAAATAAGCTATGAAATTAAAATTTATATGTTCTTGTAACTTTCAGTATAGTAAAAATTAACTCCGAAATGAAAACCTACATTTCTAATTTTTTTTTTGTTATATCGATAGGTTGAACTAAACAACGACAACATTGTACGTAGTAATATGAACTAAACTGGAGGGACTCATCTAACACTTTAGTAATGTTATTGCAGATTAAGTGAATAAGTGCGTTCAAATAAATTTCATTTATATTTAGTGATAAGAATTTATACCATATAGTTCGGATTTAATAATCAGTTTATGAGCTTAAAAACTAACACGACATGGTTAAAATGCAACGGGTTTACAGCACGTTTCAGTAAATTTACCATTTTATTATTTAATAAAATTTTTATGTTTACATTAAATAATTTTTTTTTTCCCCGGTTAAACATTAAAAAAATTATTACCAGCAGAAAGTGAATTATTTAAAAATCAATAATCTTTGTGTTTATTTTCAATCTATAACGTCGTTAATAGTTTTAAGAAATCGCAGCAAATCTAATTACTTCGAAGTAGATTGACGTGTTTAAATTGTTTCATTAAATATAAACAAAAATAATTTAAAAAATTATTATTAATATCGTAAACTTTTGGGTATGCTTTACGTAATTTTAATAATTTTGTATTAGCGATTTTAACAGTATGTGTAAAAATTTCGGAACTTGGACGCGTAATAATTTTACGGGGAAAAATTATCTGTGTAAACTAAACATCATTATGTATACACCGAGAGGTAGGAAACAAAAACGAATTAAAAAATTAAACGATAATTATAATATTCTGGAAATATGTTAATTCTTCTTCTTGTTGGATGAATTAGTAACCGAGTAAATCGATGTAAATTCTTACCTTCAGCCATGAATCATAATTTTGGCGAATTTAATAAAATTACTTACTCAACTAATGCTTTTATGCGTCAACTATTTGCTGTCCATACATGTCCGATTATTATTTGCTGTAATAATTTGCAATTTGTAATATAAAATGTGATATAAAAATTCGTACTGTTGTTGTTAAAATAAATGAAATTTATAACAAACTAAAATTCTTAAATAAAAAAAAAAAAAAAAAGGAGAGGAGTTCAGGCAAGAGCTCGTCTTTAACTTAATAAGTTAACAATTAACTTATTAAGCTAAAAATAGGTTTTGTCTGAAAGCGTTATTTTTTTTTTTCTGTAATTTAAAATAATTTTGGCCTATTGTAAGCTTCTTAATAATATTAAATTCACATTCCTTACACATAAAACCTTATTTCGAATAACTGTATGATACGTACTTTGCAATTTTTAAAAAGATGCGCGCTGATTAATGCGTAGCTAGAACAAAATTCGGGTGCACCGTTACGCGTTATAATTTATTAGGAAATTACTCATTCCTATGAAATACACATTCTTTAGTTATGATGATGAAAAGCCATTTAGTAATTCTGGAAGTAACCAGAAATGATTAGAACATTTTCATTAGGACTGCGGAGACTTACATATAAATCAAACTCTTTTCGTAGCAAAATCGGAAATTTTTGAATCAAATAAGATTTTTACGTCTGTAAAAAAGGGCATCCTATCGCGAGTTAAGCAAATTTTTATAAATTTCTATCGATAATTATTTCTCGTCACTTTGTCGGTGTGTTAGTTTAACATTGTCATTCGATACCGTCCGAATCGGTGCAGTTACCGTAGTGTGTGTGTGTGGGTGTATGAAAATCAGCTGCAGTCGGCTAGAAAGCCCTGCTTTTTCCCATAGAAACACGTATTTTAGTTTTAATAGTGTTAAATGATATCAAGGTTTATCATTGCATAAGATTAGATATGACTGCATAAACTTAGCACGTTATTGAATACGTATTTTTTAAATGCTGCACCATATTGGTAATAATTTTTTTTGGCTAAATAAATTATCAGCAGCACCATTGCGTTCTACACAGACGACATTTGGCAATAACATTAACGAAATATTAATTCTAAATGTTTAACGGCAGCTAATTTAGGTAAATCGGAAATTTTTTGTACGACTGCGTTATTCTAATTAACATAAGCGCGGTCGATGTTTTCAGATCAGTCATTTGATTCGGAACTAACAGATTTACCTGTTGCTGCCTTTATCGCTTGGATCTTCGACATTTAATCGTTACCAATGCGGCATCATGGCGCCGACACTAATTTAATCCGAAACAGCAACGACGAACCCTGGATGAATCAGTTACTAGAGTCGCTAGAAAGAACCAATAACTTACTGTCCGGTTTCCGGCACGTACCTGCTGCACTAATGAATCCTAGCAATGGAGATGCGCGAAATAACGAAGATATGAATTTTAATACGAGCCAGAAAGACTATCGCATTAAAGACGTGTGGGCGCATAATTTATGGGTGGAATTGAAGACGATACGTGCGCTAGTTGGTAAGTACAATTACATCGCTATGGATACCGAATTCCCGGGAGTGGTAGCGAAACCGATCGGTACGTTTCAAAGTAATACGGACTACATGTATAACCTGCTAAAGTGTAACGTAGATCTGTTACGCATTATTCAGTTAGGTTTAACATTATTCGATAGCAAGGGGAACTTACCGGACGGTCCGTACACCACGTGGCAGTTTAATTTTAAATTTAACTTGTCCGAAGACATGTACGCGCAGGATAGCATAGAACTGCTGACGAATTCGCGAATTCAGTTTAAAAAGCACGAGGAAGAAGGTATAGATCCGAACGAATTCGCCGGATTGCTGATTCCGTCCGGTCTGGTACTAAGTGATCGCGTCAAATGGATTACCTTTCACAGCAATTTCGACTTCGGCTATTTAATCAAAATGCTTACAAACCTGCCGCTGCCGGCGGAAGAGAGTGAATTTTTCGAATTTTTCCACCTGTACTTTCCGAAAGTGTACGACGTTAAATACCTGATGAAAAGCTGCAAGAATTTGAAAGGTGGTTTACAAGAGCTGGCCGATCAATTGGAATTAACGAGAATCGGCCCGCAACACCAAGCCGGCAGCGATTCCTTACTGACTGGAATGGCGTTTTTTAAAATCAGAGATTTATATTTTGAGGGCATTATCGATGATTCGAAATATTGCGGCCATCTGTACGGTCTCGGAGTAACTACTAACGGCACCGGAAATAGCCGTTACGGGGAAAACGCGGACATGTCTGCCACCTAATATATTCACGTACCCTGTTTTCTATCGAATTTTGTCAACTAAATTAATCGTTTTCTTTTTTCCCGAAAATTATCCATTTTATACGATTCTCCTCCTCCCTTTTTCTCATTGTATATTTCTTATTATATTTTATTATTGTTAATTTTTTAATTGATTTACTACCTTTTTTTAATACAAAGAAAAGAAAAAAACATTTTGCCGTTTAACAAAAGTAATAATTTCCAATGTGTTGTTTTTATGAGTTTAATCTATCAACAAGTAGTTGCTATAGAGAAATTTTAAGCCAAACTATTTCATTCTTTGTCGCCCATTCATTCATTATTAACCGTTTTTACGTTACAATAAATATATACGCTTATCGTAAATAAAACAATTATTTTCCATATCGGCTTAAATTTTTTTTCTAGTTTCAACGCGAATTTATTGTATTAACTTTAAATTCCGATTAAAAATTCTCGCGTTTAAATATTCTTTAATATAACGTGATTTCTGTATTAGTTCTCCAAGTTTGTAATTTTGCGTTTATATACTGTGAATAGTAAGAGACGAAAATGTAGAGGACGATTACAAAATTACCGGAATTAATTCAAAATAAAATTTAAATTCCAAACCACTATACTATGTATATTAAACATACAAAGTGATCGTGTATTCGAGCGAAAACCTTTACGCGGCTAATCTCTTCCGTTCAGCTGTCGCCGCATAGATTTTCTAAACCCTTTGTTAAAAGTTGCGATCGTACGAGTACTTGTAGCTGGTCACGTGACTGCAGCCAATAAGAATCATTGTAGCTAAATAGTTGTTTAATCAATTTTTACTCAGTCTAATCGTTTGGATTTAACATCGCTCGTAATCTTTTATAAATTGTACTAGTAGCTCGAGCGAATCTGTGTAATAATCGTTTTTTTCAACTTCGATCTCATTAATTTATTTTAATCCCGACTGTAAGAAATAATTTGTTTTGTCTTAATTCTGTGTAATTTTTCATCGAGTTTCCGGAAGGCAACGAGTTTATAAATCTGAATTTTGTGGTACGAGTATTAGAATGGCTTCATTATCGGTATCGTAAACATCGACGTATCGAAAACTGTGTAAGCACCTTTTATATTACGACGGCTGTCCAGTAAGTAACGAAATTAATGCTACTACGGGAATTAAAAGTGCGCAAATAGGTAACACTGAATATGTACGTGTAGCCTGATCCCTCTTCAATCTTCAGTATGAATTTCACGCGGTTCCGATGGGTCTAGGATTTGTAGTGTTTTTTTGGGTTTTTTTTCGGTAAAGTGTGCTACGAATTCAGCTTCAATGGAAATCAACATCGATCAACGGTATACAATTAAATTTTGTGTTCGTTTGAAAAAATCGGCTACTGAATATCGTATTCATTGCTACGAGAGGCTTATGGAGATTTGTGTGCATCACGTGCTACATGTTTTCGGCGGCGTGCCACATTTTCAAGCAACAAGGAGAGTGCGGACAACAAAGCGCGAGGAGGGAAACCAAGCACAGCAGTTACAGAGGTTGTGGTGAACATGGCCAGCGTTTTGATAAGAAAAACTCGTCGAATGACTGTTGGACAGATAGGAGAGATGTTACAAATCAATAAATGCAATGCTCACGCTATTTTAAGCGAGCATCTTCATGTGAAACAAGTTTCTTGCCGTTGTTTTCGGCGCTTTCTCACAGTAGCCCAAATGGAGTATCAGGTTATCGCGTACGAAGATCTACCGCAGCCTTATTAAAATACTGGAACGGATTTTTTGAACGATATAATCACAGTTGACGAATCTTGAATGCACCACTATGACTCAGAAATGAAATTCATCCAAAAGCGAAATCTGAGCGCAGCGCAGTTTTTCACCGCGAAACGTTCATCTGCGAACATCCAGTACCACTTCACGCCACTGTAACAGCACCCTCCTACGTAAAAGTTCTCAAAACAATGCTCTGACTTTGAAAAGGAGCGTGTGGATGTAGATTCGGAATAATTTTTTTACGATTTATAGCGTTAGTCTCACTACTTACTGGACAGCTCTTGTATTTTGATAACCGTTACAACAGAAAATCTTGTATAACTGGATTATTCATCGATCCAGAGGTAGAGCACTACGTTATAGAAAGAAGAAAATAAGTTTTACATTTTCCAATTTATAGATACGCATATGGTGTGCAATTGTCAAGAAATAGTACAATTTTTAATTCTTAATACTCTTTTAAATTTAAAATATAAATGTTTGAATCCATTTTCCGTATATTCTTTATTAAAAACACATTAATTTTATTTTATTATTGCCACGATTATGGAGTATGTAACTCCGAAACATGTTGGGTTTTATATTTTCTAAATAATAATAATTTTCTGTAATACGTGCTTCTACGTGTTTTTCCTAATACTTATTTTTTAATCAAGATGTTCTAGCCAGCTTGTATGTGTGTCATTCGCGTTGATTAATTTTCTTTTGAGGTCGACTCCTAATGGTTACACATTAATTCCTTGTTGATGCATCTCGATTCGATGCTTTTCCGATAACAAGTTGTTTTACTTTTTTTTCATATGTCCTGTAACACAAAGGCACTGTTAAACGTTCTTTTATGACTTTTTACTTGAACTAGTTTCCATTTTGTAACACACAAATTTATCCAGAAATGTTCAATAAAACAGCTCAGTTTCATCAATAGTAAAAATGCCTTATTTTTCAATCGTCCGTTCATTTAACGTTGGAGTGTTGTAGAGGCCGATTTTCTGCCAATTGCTTTAGACGTGATTTTATACCGTGCCCGAAAAAAATCTAGCTGATTATTGAAGGAGTACAATAAAACTGTGCCAACTGACAATCTGACTATAAAAACCCGGCTACGTGACTTGTGTTGTTATAGGAAGAGAAGAAAACAAGGCCCGAATAACTTTGAAGTTTTTACTGTTCGTATATATAGAAGCGCGTTAATGTAAATGTAGTAGTTATTTTGTTGTAATAAAGAACGTGGTCCGGACAGTTTTCCGGAAAAAATATGCGACGAAATTCTTTGTAAAATCGGTAAAAGCGCCAGCGAGTTTGGCGCTACCGAAAGAGACTTATGGTGAAGATCATCACATGCGCGTATTTTATTTACTGTATAAGAGAGAGCGGTTAAAGATGGCCGGCACATGCCGGAAGACCTGTTACAAATTCGCAAAAGGTCATCAAAATTAATGAAATTGTGCGCACAAACTTCATCGTACGAGCATCCGGATGATTGCAGAGATGGTTAACGTTGATAGAATTCGTTCAGAAAATTTTACACGACCATTTAACACTAACCAAAGCTGATCCATAAGGAAAGGTCCTGAAGGGCTAAACGAAGACTCCAAAATAAAGGAATGGATAACTACGTATATGCAAGAGACATTGATTTTTTTCAGTGTGACATTGAAACCAAGCATTAATCCTTACATTGGAAAATGCTAGCGTCTCCGAGAAAAACTCAAATATCGAATTCAAAATTCAAAGCATTGCTCATCGTTTTCTTCAATAGTAACGGAGTTGTGATTGTGAAATGAGTTCCAGAAGGGGACAAATCGTTTATCAACGATATTGTTTAACAATGCTGGCAACCTTGAAGGAACGTGTTCGTGAAAAAATGACCGTCTTAATAGCGCAACAAGTTATGGATCTCATAGATCTCGCGTCCACACTTAACGCTTTATCGATGAAAGAATTTTTAGCTAAAAATGGGATTTCGGTACTTGTTCGTGCGGATTTTTTTCTTTTTCCGACGGTGAAATCGGTATTCCGTTTTAGATCGATGGGTGTGGGGGGGGCGAACAAACAAAAAACGACACAGCTATTATAAGGGATTTTAAAAGAAGAATTACAGCACTGTTTCAAACGGTGGAAAAAGCGCATGGTTCAGTATGCAGAACGGGAAAGTGTATTTGTATAATAACGCTTGCAATAAAACACTTTTTTTTTTTTTTTTTTTACTCAGACTCCCTAAAAATTATATCCATTATCGAGAAGTTTATTCTTTTACTAAAGATAAAATTTATGTCAAGTTCATTTAAGAAGTCACAATCCGCTATTATCTAGATTGTTTTTGTAGCGACTTTAAAAATATGTGTTAAAAGAATTTCCGTTAAAATAAGTTTCGTCTTACAAGTACGATAAAGAAAAGTTACAGATTAAATATTACACTATATTCGATAAAAATCATAGTACGTCCCAGCAGAGTGATACGTAGCATTAATATTATTTCTAATTAATATTTTTTGCGTGTTTTCGTTTATATATTTATTAAATGTCTTTAACGGTCGGCTATTCAAGAAAGATAGGTGTACGGATTAACAAAATTATACATTTTAAAAAATCATAAAACCTTAATATTAGTATTATTAAATCTAAACCAATAATTTTAAAAAATAAATAAAAAAAGGTTTTAATTAATTTTTCTTCATAACCATTATTACATTGCACTTCAAATTAGTCTAAGCCTTCGATTCAAATTAATATTTTGCTTTACTGTTTTAAATTATTATTAGAAAAGATCTCTCTGAAATTTATTAAGATATTAAATTAAAATAATAAAATAAAAATGGAAGTTTATTCAAACAAATTTTCTTACATACTAAATAATTATAGTTATTGTTAACTTTCATACGAAATCCCATGCTTGATTAAACTTGTTATATATGTACATGTGTGTGTGTATGTTTCAGGAGAAATAAGTAATATTTATGAATTGAATCCTATGGTTAGAATAAAAAAGAAAATAAAAGCAGTTACAAGCATGTTTACGGAAAATTCTACATCGAATGCTTGTTAAAGTACACAGTGCGTCCCATAAGTTTTGAAACTGCGGTTACAGAGTGCACAAAAAGAAATTAAAAAAACTTTTTCATTCGAAATAATCACCATTACATTTTATGAACTTATTGGCACGTTTCTCCAGCCTCCTCTTGTACGAACTAGTTCCCAAAATTTCATGAAGATGGCGCAAGTAGTATTGATTTTAAAAAGGTCATCTGAAAACTTACGGCACGCACTGTATAGTGCTTAAAGAGCAAAATGAAGTTGTACTAAAATTAATAAAACAAAAATTTTAGATGAAATTTAATAGTATTTTTTAGGTTTTTTGATTTGAAAAATGAAAAGAAAAACGCACCTCCGAAATTATAATGTTAATACTCCGAAGAAAATGTTAATTTCGCTTCAGCTCTACTTAGGATGGAATAAAAGTTTTAAAATGATTTTAGTAACTTTCTAATTTTTAAAAAATGTGCTAAAATTAAATTTTTCATACTTTCGTATGTGAATGCAATTTTCTGCTTTATCCGTTTTTTAAGATGAAAACAATAAAAAGTATTATTTCCAGATTTAATTATTGAATATTTCAAAATTTTTCTAAAAAACATTACCGCTATAGAATTCTGTGGACGTTTTTTTGCCTTTTATCTTTAAAATAAAATGTATAAAATGCTATCAAATTTTTATCTAAAATTTATATACTACGGGCTTCATTAAAACTTTATTTTATTGTTTGAGTCAAAACTAATACAAATTCCATTTTTTATACATTTATATTAAATTTTTTTCTCCTATTTTTAGTTATTTAATTAAATCCCGAAATATCATTTATCGCTCCTGCACCACCACCACCACCACCACCACCGAGGAAAGGTGAACATTTTTTTTTGTCTGGTCGAAGTAGACAATTTAATATTCTGTACTTTGAAATTTGCAGTTGCACCAAAAAAATTTTTCTTTTTTTTTTTTTGATAAATATATTTATTAAAATATATAAATTACAAATAACTGTTTTACAAGTCAACGCATAATTTTATAATCGGGTTTAATAAAATGGCCAAATACATAACGAATGGATAATCACTATTATTTTTATAAATAGTTATATATTCATTTGCTGCAATTTAAAATTTGAGAATATAGAACTAGTAATATAGACTTACATTAATCAAAAAAATGCATTTTGATTTTCATAATTTTTCACCAATGTCGTAAATATATCTGCCGATATTTCACGCAGACTATTATATTATTGTAAATCATTACCCCGCGTGTTAAATTATTTTTTTATATTTTTCGTTATATGTATATTTTCCGAAAAGGTTAGACTCATCTTTGGTTTATTTTAAATTTTTCCGATTCTTTTTACTGTTATTAAAGTAAAAGAACCTGTTATTTTCGAATCTGCATTTTAAAAACTTATACATGCTATTCTAATTCAGCAGCTGTAAAGAAAAAAACAGAAAAGAAGTTGAGAATATGAAATTCTACAATGAGCAGAAGAGAAGAAGCGCAAACTTCTCAAAATAATTCATCTATTCATTTTTTATAAAATTTTTGCTTTTCATTTGATTTCTTTACCTGTTTTCAAAATTGTAAATTAACTTTTTTCTAGTACTTTTTTTGTTATTCTTTTGCCCGATATTTTTCATTTTATATTAAGATAGATCTTTGAGGGACACCTCAAAAATAATTTTTCCTGCACTGTCAATTCAAACAAAAATAAACGGGATACAATGAAATGTGACGGAGAAATTTCTGGCCGCACCGTAAAAATTCTAACCGGTTGCATGAACAGAATAAAAAGGACGTGTGAAAACAGCAGTCAACAAAACACATTTCCGAAGTTCTATAATACCGACTATGCTTAAATTTATACGGTGAATACGTTGAAAAATGAAAAAACTTAAAAATAATTTTAATTTTATTACAGTGTTATTTTTATTTTCAAATGACAGTGGAAAAAAAAATACTCCTGTGATTTAACAAAAATTTTTCTTTTTTTGAAGTTATTCGCATTCGCATTAGACAGTGTTATAAAAATACATTTTTGCTAATCTTCCCTGCTTCTTTAGCGACGTAAAGGGGGGTGATTATAACATGTACGAAAGGAAAGAATTATTTTACAAGATATTGTAAAAGCAATGTTAATTAAATATACAGACGTAAAGAATGAAAAAGGAAGAGCGCAAGATTAAAAATTCTAAGAACAATATTTGATATAGGATAGACATATGAAAAGAAAAAAATGAATGAATGCACGAAAATGGTAAAAAGAAATTTATTACCAAAAGAGCTTATTATTTTTAAGGACAATACCTGTGGTGCTGGTAATAGTAATAAATAAAATATTTTCAAATTTCTTAGTTAAAAACAGGAAATGTAAAAATAAAAATTAGATCGTTCGATAAAATTTTACTTATTAAAAATATGTACAACATAAATAAAACAAAGCAAAAAACTCTAAAGATAAAAAATAATACGATATTGCAAAAAAAGTTTTATATATTGATAGGTGAGTGGTTGTAAAGTATTTTTTAAAAATATCGGTAACAATAGTAACAATTTTTTTTTTTTAAATTATACATAAAGTATGATTATTATTTATTAAAAAGGTAACTAAAAATAATTAAAGTAATAGTTACGCAAAAATATTTAATCGGAAACTGTTTACTCCGAAATATTTCAACGGCAATAAAAAATTGCGTTAATTTTTCAGCTGCACTTAAAGACAGTTAAATTGTACAACCTTTGTAATTCCAGTTATAAAATGAAATAAGTGAAGTTTTAACTATAATTAACTCGAGTTAAAAAAATGTTTAATTAAAATTAAACCATTAAAAATATATACTCGTATTTACATTATTTCAATAAATCGCGCGTAATTTAATCTAGGTATATTTAATAACAAAATGCTAACAAATAACGCAAAAGGATATTTACGCAATAAATACGTATCACGTGTTAATACTTCGTTTAAACTCTTAATTGTTCAAATTACATGTAATAAAATGACTAGCGATTTGATTTGCCGCATCGTCTCTCTTCTAAATATCACGAATCTGAAAAAGGTAAAAAAATATATATTCTCACCGAAGAAATATACGCGAACAACGTGATAGCAATTTCTGCAGGACTTAGTATTCGACTTCCGATAAATGGTTTTTCCCTTTTTTTCTTGCTGATATTGCAGCTGATTTTTTCCTCTGGAAAATAAACTGTTAATGGACCGTGCAAAGTGCTACGAAGAACCTAACCACTGTCAAGTTGATTTTATTTGGTTGGTAGGAGTGGGAATGACTGTTTGGCCCTTGAAACTGCCACAATAATAACAACGGATAATTGGTTCGCTGCACATCGTGTATTGGTGTACGATGAGTCCATTTGAAAAGGTAAGTCTGTCTCCGAGGCTCAACATCTTTTCTACGTGCACTTCATTAAAAAACGTGGAACTTTATCGGCTGTATTAAGAACTTCAGTGAGTACGTAATTTTCGTAAAACATGTATAGTTGCGAAAGAGAAGCCACCGAGAAATAAAAAAGTGCTAAAAATCCAAAAAAAAAAAAAAAAAACATTTTATGAGTACAACAGGCTTTTTGAACTACGAATAAACAAAAATGGAAAGAATGTTGTAAAAGAATTTATACTTTCATCCGTACAAAAATTGCGGCTGTCCAAGAACTGTAAAAAAAAAAATAAATAAATAAATAAAAGCCCGTATGAACATTTTGTCACGGAAGGGTTAAAAAATTCTAACAATCGTAACGAGTGATGAGGTTAATTTCCATGTATACAGTGGTATGATGAACAAACAAAACTATCTCCACTGAACATTGGATAATTTCCAACGTATTCATAAATGGGGTTATTTTATAGTGATCAATCAGATTTCATTCCTTTAAAAAATGCTTGCGACCGAGATTTCTGCTCGCTATATCGAAATGATCCAACACTTTTTTGAGGTTACAACTATGCAGATTATTAGTAAACTACGACAAGATAGAACATACTTAACAGTGCGCATAATTTTATATAAATACAAAATGGTCTTGTGCATAATGATATACAAATACAAGCTGTACGAGCTGTGTTCAAATAAGAAAAGATTAATATTATTGTCATAGACCATCTGGAACGAAATAAAATAAATTCGCTACGAATGAACTGATTGAAATGACAGAATAGAATGTCTTCTTTTTTATGCTTATTTCTTTAAAATGTATTATAATAGGTTGTTTTGATATCAAATAATGTCGTATAAAGATATTAACGAATATCTATTTTCATGTCAATCAGAGAGACGAGAGCAGATTTAAATGAACAGGAAGAGATTTGTATTTTAAGTTCTTTATAGAATTTCATTAATCGTTTTGTTACCTCCTTTTTTCCAAAATTACAAACATGATACTGATTATTGGTGGTTTATCAGTAAGGTTTATTACGACATATTGAACATTTAGATCACATACAACTCACGCATCAGAATATTCAGCAAAAGGAAAGTAAGTTTGTTTAAGTTGTTATTCTCTTTTTTTTTTTTTAATTTATTAAATTTTATATTGCCTTTATTCCCGTATGTTCTTCAGTAATAATACCAGATTTTTAAATTAATTGCTTTTTATACATTTATATTTTTCTTCTACTTTCACAGCTATTTCAATTCGTCTAGTTTATTATACCAAGTTTTTTCTTCTTTGGAACAGTTGTTATTCGGTTTTTGGTCATTTTTAGAAAATGAAAAAGAAAAAAATAGGAAATGATTCGATTACAAAAAAAAATAAAAGTTTCAAATAAATCACTAATAATTGCATATATCAAAAATTTTCAAATGATAATAAAAAAAAATATAGAAACGAAAACTTACAAAACATTAAATTAAGAACTACGAGGCCAAGCTGAAAATGATTATACGTACGGCAACTTCCATACAGAACAAAAATAATACACGAGTCGTAAATTCAACGAAGCGAAGATCAACACAAACCGTTAAAATATCAATAAATGATCGATAAATGATCATTATAATTACAGTGCAGGTAACTTTTTGGCTCGCTAAACAACACGCAACTAAATGAAACTTCACCTTTGGAAGGCGCATTTACTTATTTCGGGATTAAACGAAATTTTCATATATTCGCTTTCATGTTGATTGAGGAAAATAAATCCCATTGTTTATATTCAGAATTATATGCATGTTGAAGGTTAGTAAAAATTTTAGACAACTGAAAGAAAAAAAAGATTTCTTTTACGCAATTAGTTTTATATTAGAATTTCTAAAATTACCGTAACAATACTGAATAAGAAACTTACTTGTTTATAATTCATAAAATAATAGTTTACTCTCTAAAAAGGTTCAAGGACTTTAAATTGGCATTTCAAAATTAACATCCAATTTCGCCGAACGGGCCAAACCAATTATATTAGATAATTTTACTACCAAACGTGCTGCTTCATCTAAATTATCGACTGGTAATATTTTCATTGCGGTGGAAGCAATCAGAACTTTTGCTTCATCGACGTTCGTGCCCTGTATCCCGTAAAAGTTTAAAAAAAACAACAAACAATTCCATATACTTTATTTAAACAAACAATGAAATTTGAAAATTCTCAGTTTGATCAACGTAAAAGGAAAAAAATTTAGGGTCAGAACATGAAAAGTTGAAAAAAATTTGCTTCAAAATACTTTTTTAGAACTCTATAGAATGTGCCAATTGCGGCAGTACTAAAATGAAGTGAAAGAAACTTTTTAAATTAACAACAAAACAAAACGTATTATTAAATTTTATTCTCATATCCTGTAAATAGAATGTTTTAAATTTCCGAAAAAAAATTCGAAATTATAAAGCGCCGTTGTTTCTGCTGTTATACATATAACAAATAAAGATTCATTTACAGACGTTTCTGCCATCAATTTTATTTAAAACGAAAAGTTTACATTAAAAAAAAAAAAAAAAATGACAATATAAACATAGAAAGAATAAACTAAAATTAATAGTTCAGGAACAAGATGCGAGGATTATGAAATTAAGGGTAACAATCCTGATTTTGTATAATGCTACATCAAGTAACCTTTAAATAAAATTTATAGCTGAAAATGTCGGCAAATAAATATTTGTTACATGTTTAATAGCGGAAACGTTTGAATAAACTTTATAAACAAAAATTTACTTACCGGCACTTTACAACGGTGTTTATTTAAAAAATTGCTCGATATAAAATTACCCAAAATAGAAATTGTTGCGATATTATTTATACAACCAACAGTAAACTAATGGAAGACACGCATTTTTTCTTTGCAATCAGTTAACCTTGACGTCGATTGAAAATGTAATATTTTATATTTTATATTATAACAAAGAAATGAAATTAACTATTAATGAAATACTGTAATAAATTAAGAATTCTTTCGTTAAACGTTTACGATTAGTTAAATAAAAATAACCAACACGCTATTATTTACTTCGATTGCAATTACGTAACATGCCCTAAATGGACGTACAACACTTTTGATCAACACTTAGAACTGTAATAATCATAATTTATTAGTTTTCCTATAATGTTTCCTACTCTTATATGTTCAACATTTATCTAGTTACACCAGCTGGTATAAACCTTCCCTTCAAACTAAGCTGGAACAATTAATTACGCGCATGAATCGTCGTTTAAAAAAGAAGGCTTTGGAACAAGAGACATACTTTACTACTACTGATTCTAACGAAAGTTAGATTAATTTTTTTTCATTAAAAAATTGATAAACCATTACTCTATACGTCTGTTACAAACCATCTCTGTTAGTGTTGTATGTCCGCTTAAGCACTGTCGATACTAGTTTTGGAACATGTTATGTATCTTTAATTATTAAAAAGCTCTGTTATGTAAAATACAGACACATTTTTAATTTTGTTAGTTTTAATTATAAGGCGATTGCATAAGCAAAAATACTTCTTTCGTGTGATTAATCTGCGGACCAAACGAATACTGGAACACTTTTCAAAGGGAAATTAATTCCGCAGAAACGGTACGGTACTGAAAAATGTTCCGAATTACACCGCTCAGTATAACCTTATAACGGTTATTAGATTTTACGAACGAGCACTGTCTATAAGAAATTGATTTTATTTTTACTTTAGCAATAAAAAAATTAAGTGTTAGTAAATGTAAACGCTCAATCAATTTCTTCATCTCAAAATATTTTCACAAGCAGAGAAATTGCAAAGAAATTTTTTTTACATAAATTTGCATGTATTCTATTATTCTAATTTTTTTTAATATTTATGTTTATTTAATTACATCACAAAATAAATATAGCTACACAAAAAAATGTAAAATTAGTGTATACACGCGCGCACATACACACACACACACATATTATAGTATATATATATATATATATATATATATATCACACGCTCATAAAACATCCTTACAATAAAGAAGATGAAAAATGAAATTAAAAAAAAAAACGACGAATGGGAAATTATTTTCCATTGCAACTGGAACTGAATAAATTACTTTTATTTTATGCTAGAATGCAGACCTAAATTTTACTATTATCGAATTCTTTAGAAATATTTAGAGATTATTGTTTTCTTTTTATTATCAAAACAACTAAAGAGAATTAAAAAGTTCATATGAAGTTAAACATGTTAGAAAAAAAAGCGATTTTCACAGACATTTTTTTTTTGTTTACCACCTACCCTGAAAAAAAAAACTATAAATGGTTTCATACAACTTATAGTCATTTAATATATTCCTAAAGGAATACTAGAATTAAAATATTTTCAAATATGTGTACGTGCATCTAACTACGGCCCACTTTGTCAGTATGGAGTTAAGCCCAGTACGGTATACTAGATAAAATTTCTGATCGATTGAGACATCACGGGGCCTTCTAAGTACAAAACTCACCGGGATATTTGCGTTTGAAATTAAAATTTGAAAAAAAAATACTTTCGAGAAAAACGGGTTTAAAGTTTTGCATAGCAACCAGGCGACAGGCGAGACGCATTCAGGTTTTTGGCCATAGAACACGAACGCGAGGTCGGCTCACACCGGTTTTCGGCATTAGAAAGAGCCGTCTTCACTCCACCAGAAACGCTAAAAATTCCAAAATCAAAATTTCTAACCTAACATCTAAAAAATCGCTGTATATCCGTAAATAATTTCGACAAAGTCGGACCTAGTTAGATGCACATACACATATATTGTTTTTAATTTATATAAGGGCCGTTTGGAAGCAGTCATCTACATTTTTACGCATTGATGACTGCTTCTCGAACAGACCTATAATATGATTTTATGTCCATCGATGTACTATTTTTTGTTAATGAATTACAGAACAATAAAGGATTAAAATTAGACACAAATAAAAAACTAACCTGTAATCTACATACTATAGGAACCTTCAAATTAAGCTCTTTAGCAGCAGCTATAATACCTTCGGCAATTACATCACATCGCATAATTCCTCCGAAAATATTAACTAATATAGCACACACCTACACATAAATTAAAAAATATCACATATACTGGAATTAGCTAAATACAACCAAAAAGCATAAATGTTATAAAATCACTATTTTTCTGGTTATAAACCACAAAAGATATATCTGTATCTTTCACAAACTGAAAAATTTAAAAATAAACAACAAAGTAAATTAAACTGTTCACCTAACGTTAAGTGTTTTTCTTTAATTTTCTTTTTTCTTACATAACCATTCCACTCTTGTTCACTTTTTTCATTTATTTTTACTTTTTTTGCACATTTAATCACGTTGAATTTAGAAACATTATGTACGATTAAAATTTCCGCGTTAAAATCCATCGTAACTTTTAACATTTTTATTACATGTTGTATATAATTTTTTTAATGATACCCTAGGATCAGAAGTAATGATTTTAAAAGCTTCTTTGACTTGTTGTGCTGTAGCTCCTCCACCAACATCTAAGAAATTGGCCGGTTCTCCGCCATGTAATTTAATAATATCCATTGTTGCCATGGCAAGACCTGCTCCGTTTACCAAGCAACCAATATCACCTGTAAGTTTTTACGGGAGTTTATAGTAATTTTGTAATTTTTTTTGCGAGGATATAAATATTTTTTAAATTCCAGTATTTCTTAAATAAGTTTATATTTGAAATTAGTTCGTTTTTTACAAAGTATTACAAATAATTTTTACAAATTTTTTTATTTTTATCTCTAGAAATTAAATATGAAAAAAAATATATATATATACATCGCACTAACACAATTCCGTTATAATGACAGCATAAAAAAAAAAAAAAAAGTCAGTAACGATTTACGCAGAAAATTGCACTTATTCGAAATCATGTAAATAAATTGTGCCAAACTATTAAATATAGTCCGTCTTATTGGTATGAGTTAAAATTTACCCTACCTAAATGTGTTGCCTGCTGTAAAAAAGGATTATTGAGATATTGATAAAAATAGCCTCTTAAAAAAAAATAAAACAAAAAAAAAGTTACCTAAACCAGTCACATTATCAGTAGGTTTTTAATTGTAGCGAGTTACTTTAATATTCAAACAGTAAAAATAAATAAAATTTTTTAAATAAGGGAACGAAAGTCTGAATCACGAAAAATTTGTACGAAATAATTGAAAATGTTAAACCGATGTACTCTTAACCTGTGCAGAAAAAAACAAGGATAACCACAAGTGTCTTCTAATGCGTAATGAAATTCAAAGATGTGCCAAAAGAAATGTATTATTTATTTAAAAATACCTACCTAGTAACCAGAGTTTAAAATTATTAAAACACATAATTCACGAAGAAAACGGCAAAACTGCTTGAACATCGAAGAAATACTGAGCAATATCATGAGAAAACTAAAACACAAAAATTCTATAATGAAGATTTAGATATGGTTGCTTTCTTGAAGGGAAAAAGGTTCATTGGATTTATTTAAAATGCCGAAAGAAATGTTCATAACTAAGGCAATAACACAGTATTTATAACTCCATATGGAATTCAGGGGTCCAATCAAATTTATTATTTATTTACTTTCACACAGTACTCGACCACTAAGATATAGTTGAAACTACTAGAATTACCCGTGAATTAGTATTTAAGATATATATATACAGGGTGATTATAATTAAAGTTCAAGTTTCAAAACGCTATAATAAAAGAACCACTGATCAGAATGACGTCAAATTTGAACGGAATATTATTGAAGAAGCAGGAAGTAGGATAGCATAAGAGAAAAAAAATAGTTACAGTTTTTTTTTTTTAACCCGGCAACTAATTTAAGCAACAGATTGCACTACCAGTACCGCTTCATTCTGCAAAGGCTACTGTGCAGTGCGGGTTTACAGAGTCATTTATCATGGGGCCACATTTTATCGAGGAGACGGGTGCTTTCGGTCCAGTTACCTGTACCGTCACTGATAAGCGCTATGAGTGTATTTTGCGCAACCACGTCATTCCAGCTCTTCAACATCGTGGGTGTGTGGATGGGATCATTTTTATGTAAGATGACGCTTCTTCGCACATTGCACATCTAATGAAGCAGCTGCTGAAACGGCATTTCGGAAATGCTAGAATTATCAGCCGTCATTTCCTGATCTTAATCCGTGTGGCTTCTGGCTGTGGGGCTATCTGAAACATGTGTTCAGTGCTCTGATCGCAAACTTAGCTGAACTGAAGCCACATATTGCGCAACACATTCTGAATGCAACCCTGGAGACACTTCGATCAGCTGTGGAACATGCTGTTTCTCGATTTCAACTAGTTGCAGAAAACGGTGGACAGCATATTGAACATGTTTTACGCCAGTCTCGCGAAGTTTAAAACCCGATTTGATTGATGCTTTTTATGCAGTTTTTGGTCTCAGAACAATTAAAAACGATTTTTCTCATGAGATGTGATATGACATTAGCCGTTGTTTTACAATTCATTTGTCATTTATAGTCGAAACCTTTTAAATTATGATGCTTACGGCGCAATCTGTTGCTAAAATTAGATACCGGGCCAAAAAAAAAAAAAAAAAATTTGTTTATTCCATCCGCTTTAATAATAATATTCCGTTCAAATTTAACGTCATTCTGATCAGTGGATCTTTTTTTATAGTGTTTTGAAACTTGAACTTTAATTATAATCACCCTGTATGTATACGTTAGATTCCTAGCATTCGCAGGTTCTAAGTTTGCGAAGAAAAAAATAATGGCCGGTTTGAATATTTGTGAAGTGTTAAATTTCAAACTTTTATATATACATATATATATATATATGCTTCGTGCAGTAAAATCTTTATAGATTTTTTTTTTTTTTTTATATTGCAACAAAAAAAATAGCGCTATATTTATTTAAAATTCTCAATTTACGTTCTATAAATACGCTAATAAAATATGTAATCGGCGTCTTAACTCTTCTGTAACAAAGGGATAAAAGAATAAGTATTGTTTTTCAAACAATGAATATGATAATTTTAATTTTTATGCATAATTTAGTCAACTTGTCATTGGTATAAACAAACGCAGTGCAATTTAAAATTCTCTTCTTTTTTTGTAAAATCTAACTTACAGTTCTTATAAATCGATTAAAAAGGAAATTATTTTTTCGTCCTCTTGCTCCTTATTCTTATATGATCTATTGAAAAATAGATTTGAAATTCACAAATTTGACTTATGCGAAGAAATTTGGGAATTTATCCCTCACGAATGTTTAAGATTTACGATACGAGATGTGACAATTAATTATCCGAAATTATTTTATTGGCACTGCAAAAACATCTTTACCAGTTTAAACGAGTTTGTTCCCTTCAAAATAGTTCCCCGTGGATTGAATGCACTTCTCCATTTCATGTTTCCACTGTTCATAGCATACCGCAAAATTCCTCCTGAATCGCCTTCAGGACCGCGGTCGAATTCTTCTTAATCTCCTTTACTCCGTGAAATCGATGTCCTTTTAGCTCACTCTTGATATGAGGAAATAAAAAAAAAGTCGCACGAAGTCAGATTAGGCAAACCGGTGCATTGTCTTGATGAAGAATCCAGGACTGATTTCACCACAGATGGGACCGAAAACGCCATATGTATTCCCGCAACCGATGGAGGATGTCGCAGTACCTTTAGGCATTCATAATGGTCCTCTGCGGCAGATATTCCTTAACGAATAATGCTCTTACTGTCAAAAAAAAGGACGAGCATCGTGTTCATTTGTGACTTCGACATCCTCGCTTTCTTCGGTATTGGTTCACCCATGCCGACCCATTGCATGCTTTGACGTTTGCTTTCGGGATCATATTCGAAAATCCATAATTCGTCGCACGTGATGACGCGATCCAAAATATCCTACTTGATTTCCTCCAACCACTAGCTGCAAACATCAACACGACGTTGTTTCTGCGCCTCAGACAAATTTCTCGTCCAATTTCCATAGCGCTATATTGTGAGTAATGATCATGCGAACTGTCTCGCGATTGATATTCAGGCTATCCCCGATAACTCTAATCGAAAGTCGGCGATCAGACTCGAGCATATAACGCACACGTTCGACGACCTTAGGGGGCGTTTGAGTCTCAATGTGCCGGCCGCATCCTACGTCGTCGATCACGTCTTCTCAACCATCTTTGAAACGCTTTACTCACTCGTAAACGGCTGATTTGGACATTGTTGAGTCGCCATACACCTTCGTTAACGATTCCAACACACGTTTACCGTTGTTTCTTTGTTTAACCAGGAATTTGATGATCGTTCTCTGTTCCTTCACTAGCTTGTGAGACATTTTTCGACCGATAACATTCAACATACATACATTAAATAAAACCTTCTTATTCGATAAGAAGAGAACCGATCGAGACGAAACTGTTATCACTAACTCGCGAACGTTCATACTATCGAATGCCGATTCGTGTAATAATCAGTGTTGCCACATAAAAAAGAAAAAAATCAATTCTGGATAATTAATTATCCACACTTTATATATATATATATAAAGGTTGTCTCATAAAGACAAAGATCAACGCTAGCGTCGCGCCGTCGCGCACCGCATCGACTTGGCGAATATATTGGAATCTGGATTAATCTTTTGGCTACAAAATGAGACCAATTTTAAATCTGTAACTTAAAAATTGTACAAGTTATGGGCATTTTACGCGACCTACTTTGCTCTAACCCTACAGGTATTTGAATGCAAGCGCGTGAATTTTTTTGACATTTTTTTTTTTTTTTATATAGAGAATTTAATTGGTTACAAAATGGGCGGCTTGGTGAAGTCTATAGGTCGAAAATTAAATGCGTTACGACGATTTTACTAAGGTGAAATGAAGATAAAAATTTGATTTTTTACACCTTTTATTTCAAGAAGTACAAAATCACACAATCGCTATTACCATCGCGTAAACCTAAACCACGTTTCAAATAACGTCCTTCGTTCTTAATACATCGGCGCATTCGATCCTGCCACTTCACAGTTATCGTTTTTCTGAATCCTTCTTCGGGCGTTGCTCTAAGGACGCGGCCTACAGCGTTTTTAACTTCGGTGGTTGTCTTGAATGTTTTACGGCGCAGCTGTTTTTTTTAAATAAGGGAATAACCAAAAATCACAAGGTGCGCGTCCGGGCTATAAAGAGGGTGCGGTAAAATTGTAATGTCTTTTGGAGCACAATAATCCGTGGTAAACGACGACGTGTGCGGACGGGCATTATCTTGATGCAAAACCCACGAATTCTTGATCTCAGGCCGCTTAGGCGTTATGTGTTGCCGCAATTGTTCAAAGACTCCGCAGTAATATTCGCTGTTGATGGTGGTTTTAGCAGGAACAAAATACTGGTAGATCATCCCGCGACAGTCGAAAAAGACAATAACCATAACTTTCCCCGCTGAGTGGGTCTGACGAACCTTCTGCCTTCGCAGAGTGCCTGGAATTGTCCACGTAGCGTTCTCAGCTTTCAAAAGTGGATCGAAATAATGCACCCAGCTTTCGTCACACGTAATGACTCTTTCGAAAAATGTTGCACCACCGTTGATCAATCGAAGCTACTGTGTACAAATGGATACACGCGTTGGATATTGCTCGCGAGTCAATAAATGCGGCACCCATGATGAGCTCACGCTGCGCAAACCGAGTTGCTGAGTTAAGATGCGATACAGAATACACCGCGAGAGGTTCACAAGTTTTTCAAGACGTCGAAAGGATAAATGTCTATATTCGCGAATAATTACGGATATTGTGTTAATATTTATCTCGGTGACAGCTGAAGGTGGACAGCCAGTAGCCTTTATGACTTCAGGCGATTCTCAGCCCTCGAGGAAATGCTTATGCCACCTCAAAATTGTACTCCGGCTTAAAAAATCATTTTTAAACCCTTCCGTAAGTTCTCGGAGAGTTTCCATGCCGGACAAACCACGCCGAACACAATACTTAATCGCGTAACGCTGCTCCGTTTCAACACTCGCGTTACTCATATTCACACGCGTAAAAAACCTATAGGGTTAGCGTGTACACGTCTTCTTTAAACTCACACTGCGCGACGACTACTGAACAGATTCCGTTACTTCTTGCTGCTATGGTGACAGAAATGAATGCTCTACACAATGGCATAGTTGCCAAGTCGATTCGATGGGCGACGGCGCGAAGCCAGCGTTGGTCTCTGTCATTATAAGACAACCTTTGTATATATATATATATTATCAGATGCTACAAGAATTGCCTAAAATAATAGAGTTCATATTTATAATTTTCGATAAGAGCACAATATAGATCACATTAAAATCGTGGAATATGAAAAATATATAATTTATTCCACATTATTGGTTAGAACTGGAAGCACAAAACACGAAATAAAAATGCCAAGAAATACAAAAAAATAAAGGCAATTGATTAGTAAACCGATATTTACTTCGCCAAGTTCAATCGTTGCAAACAGAAGCAATCGCGAAGTGAAATAAAATAAAGCGTTCAAATAACAACAAACGCAGTAGTCTGTTTAAGAAGGATACGAAACATTGTTCGCAGTCGAATGGTAAAAATACGATTAGTAAAAAAGTTCTAGTATATGTGCTTTCGTATTTCTGTATGACACTGTAACATAATTTGCACATAAAATGGAGAAAGATAAAAAAAGACAACATATTTTAGCTAGGCAATTGTCAATATCGCTACAGGCAATTTACACAAAAAACATATTAAAGGAGGTCGAAAAGGCAAAACTATTTTTGAAACCCGTTTAGAAAGATCTCGCACAGCTTCAGATATACAAGCAGATCGAGAAATAAGGAGAGGATTCAAGGAGGACGAGCAGAAGAAATCATGATCGCATCGTTTCAATTTGGTGAACTCAGACTAGACGCAAAGCCATTAGCCGAACTTGCAATAAGTGCGTGTAAAAAATTCAAAACCAAACATCACAATATTATTATTTAAGTAACAAATGTTACAGCTCTCAGCCACGGCACCCTCCGCATAGAGTAAATATTTACCATCTAAAGCGATATAGTTTAATGAATGTTTGGCTGCATCGACTTCCTTTTCATCTATTTGTGTCGGATCGATTAAATCAAATAACTGCTTCTGTCTGAATTCGGCGTTATCGTCAAATCTCATTTTAGCATCCAAACAGTAAACTGAAAACGAAATAAAAATTTATAATAATAAAAAATGCGTGTAAAGATCTGCACAACAAGAATACATTGTTATGATCAACAGCCATTTTGGGACTATACGAAACTTCTCTTATTATTAAAAATAATCACCGCACGTAATTATATCAAAACATTCTAGCTAAGGGTGAAAATTAGTCCCCCCTTCACCAAAAAAATAAGGCGATATAAATATATAAGAAAAAAAACTCTGCCCTTTTGCACCTCGCAATAGGGCAAATTCTCTTGAGTCCCAACCTTTTTTATTCTAAAATTCTTCTAGAAAAATAGTTTTAAATTGACTACGTTATTTTTACCTGTCTTTTATTAAAAAATCTTAGCAACTGTACAACAGCGTTCAACTTTTGTTATTCTATAAACATTGTGACGGACATTGTAGTAGGACATTTTTTGTAGTGTACCCCAGCCTAAGAATGACATAGTCATTAAGATTATGCGTGCAGGTGGTATTAAATGACTGTTCCAAATAGATACATAACGTTATGGAACTTGAAATAACTTACAGTTCCCCGATGAATCTTCCGCATATGGATTTACTTCAATTAATAATGCATCTTTTTCCAAAAATAAATTGTATAATTTCAAAAGCATATCACACGCTTGTTCCACTTTGTCAGTCAAACCAACCGCTTTAACCACCTTAATCGCTTGTTCTTTTGATAAACCTAAATTATTACACAAGCAATTCAGTTTAAATCAAAATTAAAATTATTACAATCTATTTTCTTTAGTAGTATGAAATTATTGTAACATTAAAAACATAGAAACAGAAAATTTAATTATTCGTAAAAATACATTTAAATACCAACGTGTTTCGGAATCACACACTCCATAATTATAGGGACTCCGACATATGTCAAAAAATCATGTTTAAATTATTCGTTGCAACAACGAAGGAGACAATATTTAAATATATTTTAAAACATTTTCCTTTAGGCTCGATTAATTTCTGTTATTTATTGATACATATTAAAATGAAATTATTACGAAAATAATTCGGTTGTTAAATAGAAAATGAAATAAAAATTAGTCTACACAGAATCAAAGTAATAAAAAATAAAAAAACCATATACTAAATAAAGCTCAAATCCTGCAAAACTATACATACTTATTTCTATAGAATTTAAATTAATATCGGGTCTTTTAGTTAAATAGAATTACGCAATGTGTTATAACTTCCCAGTTGGAATAATTTTAGTAAATATAAATCAACTTATTCCACCCTCAACGTTCACTGACTTGTTCCAAACAAAATTCAAAATATTTCCCAACTCCTGTCTATTTTTCTTGATGAATGTATTTCCTTATACTGACTGGTTGCAGAATTTAGGCTGCTTTTTAAAGATTGAAAAAGCAACAATCAAAAGGCTGTAATAATGTGTACTGTATATGATGAAAGATTCATGAACACAATTTTGTTCTTCTCGGCAAATTCTAGCATTTCCGCGCAACACTAGTATGTGTTGTGTGACCATCAATAATTTACAGTATAATTTTCCATTGGTTAAAAGAATACTTCAGCCAAAAAAAATAAATAAATATTAATTACAACGTAATTCTTAGGCTACCCCCCCCCCATTCGAAAAAATGTCCCAATTTTATGTAACGCTAAATGTCCCAATTTTATGTAACGTTTGTTATATTTTGTAGGATTTTTGTTATTGTTATTTAAAAAATGTCACAATTTTATGTAATGAAATATGTAACGAAAAATGTCTTAATTTTATATAACGGAAGTTAAATGTTAGAATAGGATTTTTGTGGTTATGTTATTTTTGTGTGTGTTGATGCCAGTAAGAATTATGTTGTAAATTTTGATCATTTTATACAAAGTATAGAAGAGAAAGAGACAGGAATGAAAGCAGGAGGGGTCAAGGGGTACAGCCCCTTGCGAGGCCAAAGTGGCTGAGTTTATATATATATTTCCGAGTTTACATATGCGGAAATTTTTAGTATAATAATTTCACTTCCAGGACTAAGCATGCCATCAAAGTATGCGGCTCTCTATATAATGGTCCATCTAGTCTGTTTATTAACCAAAAACGAACTCTATTAATCGAAGATTATTTAACCTCCATTTTAAGTTAACAAAAATGTGTATTTTACGCTTAAATGTTAGAGGTATTGCAAAGCATTCCAAAAGGAAATACAGTAAAAAACTGTTCAATTTCTACGATCAGTTGACCCATAAAAACGAAAAATGTAGTTTAACTTTCTAAGTAAATTGAAAACATAAATAGAAACAATAACTGCGCCGATTATCTTCTATTCAATCTACTATGATGACTAGGTTAGCATATCCACTTTTAGAACCTGAAATAATGAACTGGTTCGTCTCACCTGGTGGTCCATATTTTGGACGTTCTAGTAGACTTTTGGTATCTCGGCTAATCGCAAAAATTTATCGGTATTTGTGATCGTGAATTCTCTTTACTTCATTCGAATTTTAAACACTATAATAGGAACCACAATCTACTCCACATAAAGCTATAGTCAATCTAATAATGCTTTTCATCTTGAAGAAACCAGAATACAACCGTTTGAATTTTGTTTCAGTCGTACAACGAGATCAAACTGTACAGTTTACGCAAGTGTCATGAAACAGAGTATTGCAGATAAAAAATATATTTTACCTACAAAACTAAAATAATCTCTCGTCTACCCAACCTGTAGGACAATAGATAAACGTGCATTATTAGAACTAGTTTCTTCAATTTTTGCGTCGAAGTTTATAAACATGTATTACCAACAAAATTGGACAAGCAGGAGACACTTATAAGGCACTCAGTAGTCGAAATTCAACTACCATCTAAATATACGTGAAGCAACTCCGTCGCATACGTATAGCTAAAGCATTTTATTTTCAACAAATAAGTGAAGTACGATATATTTATTACACAACAGCAATACAATTTTTATTAGGTACATTTAAATCCTCAATCTGTAGGCAATGTATAATAAAAAGTAATTTCATCATAATTAATTTTAATCTTATTAATAAAACGTTAGTTTGCATTTATATTTTTATTATTGTAATTATTTTATTTAGACTTTTACGTTTAATTCATATTTACTATGGTAATCATGTTAGCAAATATTTTATCCAGTTTTTTACATTTTTATTTTATCGAGTGTATTTTATCATTTTATCTTTGAAGCAATAGCGTGTGAACACTGTGTCACATGATATACGGCAGCTGTTGGTATACGTTATGTCGATAAAGCCGATTTTACCTGAGAAAATATATATACGTATACATTTTAAACATGAATTCGCCTCTTTCTCTTGTATTTAGGAAGAGAATAGAAAAAAGAACGCGGGCGCTATAGGTATTTAACCGAAATGCTTAACGTATTTATATATAGATATGCTTACTGTATTAAGTGCAATATAGATTTCTTTCAGATTCAGGTTATACATTTTGCGTTCATTTTTACTAATATTTCTTTGTTTTCATTTCTAGTTTAAGTTTTTTTTTTTCAGATTCTAACAATACAAACTGAATTTCTAATTATTAATATATTTTTCTTCTTTCTTTGCTAGCTGAAGATAGGGCATTCCAAAAACGTTTCTAAAATATTTATTTAACTTCGATTTAAATGTTCTTTTTTTTTGCTTGCAGTTCTAATTATTTTTATGGGACGAATTATATTCAGAGAAAATAATTTAAATATTTTTATTAATTAAAATTAAAGCGCATTAGATAACTGATTTAGAACTATTTTAGCTGTTGACAGTTAAACTTAGAAATAACTAAAAACAACCATGAAGTACAAAAAAGGCGGTGGTCAAAAAAATAATAATATAAAAAATTACACAAACGATCCATCAATAATAAATAAAATGATGTAAATAAACACATTTTTAGTCGCGAACAAAAATATATTACACGTATTTATACGTTTAATATCAGTTAGCAATTTTCGAAATAATAAAATTAAGAAAACAGCAAACGAAAAAAATAATTTATCCGTCTCTACTTACACACATGCGGCATATTTATTCAATACGTTACAAGCATGACTTCATTAATCAAATATTGCTCGCGTTACGTTCCATTCTTGAAATTTTATGATCATTCATACTCTAAACACTAATCTAATAATTAACGTAAAAAATAATACTAAAACGAAATAATTTTTATTTTATCGTTATGAGTGAAAATTTAAATTTTCATACACCAAAAATACACGAAGGAACCGCGAGAGCCTTCAATTTATGAGTTTCAGAAATCACCTTATGGTCAGTAAGAAAAAAGATACATCATATTATTATTTGATTAGAAATCCAGGAGAGATAAAGGAATCTAATAAAAGAATTACCGATAGTGATGAGGAGGAAAGAATATACAAGCCGTTATAAGGGGTAGGAAGAACCGAGCTAGAAATTGGTAATAAAAGAAAAAACGTATTCAATTTGTACAGGATGAAAGAGGTAACGCATAAAATAACAGCCGGCTCAGCTGGGAAAGTGGAACAAAAGGGAGGAAGCCTGAAAAATATAGAAAGGTAAATAACACACATACATTCATCATTTCTAGAGCCATCAATAGAAATTAAATAATAGGAAGGGAATGAATAGTCTATCGTATGATATAACTCGTTTCGGAGAACGTTATGTCGGAAAAACTTTCGTGATTACGCAAAAGGGGAAAAAAATTATAGAAAGGTAAAAGTCAGTAAAATCGTAGGAAAAGTAAGAAATATTATTATATGAAAAATATGAACGAAAAATTAGGAAAGTAAAGCAGTCACATAGGCTAAAATAAAAATGTCGTGAGGAACAAAGCGCCAATGATCCTTAATGGAAAAAAAAAAATGCAGAAAATGGACGGCAAGATACAGGAAAAAACGCTTGATTAGAAAACGCGGTATGATCTGTGGATATAGAGAAGATGAACACTAACTTCGGATAAAACAACGGGAATAGAGCAAGATTTCAGATTCCCAATGCGAAGTAGAGAACAACGATTTTGAATTCGAGTTTGGAAAGAGGCAACTTAGAATAATTAAAAGAAGTGAAGGAACAGTGGTTAAGTTTAGATCAGATAATAGATTTATAGAGCATTGAAAAAATAGAAGCACCACCCCCCTTTTGGAAGGGTAAAAGAACTTTTAAAAGGTTAAGATGTTTTACGAAAGAATTGCAAAGATAATGTGGAGCGAAGAACGATTATGTGAGAAAAAACGATTCAAAAACATTTCAAGGAAGAAAGAGTGAAGCGGTTGTTTAAAAGAAAATTATTAAAACTAGAAAGGGAATTATTTAACTCATGGGTGGTTGTGGCGAGATTATTTGAAGCAGAATATATAGGATATCGTTTGCAAAAAGCAGAGATGTGGATGAAATGTGGAGCTTAAAAATCAAAAACCTTATGTTTGATTAGTAAAATAGGAATACCCATTTTTTTACTTAAGTAAAGTAAGTAGGGCGTCGGGGATTGTGAATTAAGATTCACAATGTACTAAGTTCAACGGCACTAATAAGAATGGGGGGGGGCAGTTCTTTTCTACTTGAGATTCGCCTTTACTTTCCTAGATTTCTCTGGTACCCAATTATTTCAGGTTGAGTAAACCTGGGAGCGACTTGAATCGGGAACGAGACAAGTCTCGAACCCGTGACCTCTAATTGGGTAGTCAAGCACTTTAACCACTATGGTACTCGCGGTATGGCCATTTTTTTCATGTAACATGTCGCTTTTAAACTATAACATATTAAATTAATATTTTGTTCAAAGTCTGGACCATTCTCATTCAGAAATACTAACGTGGAACATGCATTACACTCGAATAAACGAATAAAATATTTTCGTTAAAACCGTTGATGCAGACGTTAGCTTGACTTTTAATGGAATTTTACTCTATCAATTTTCCTCATAATCTTATACAAAAAGACAGTTATAATGATTCACAAACTTCCCAAAACTTTCAAAGCTTAATCTGACGAAATATAAAAATTCAGTTGTAAAACGGATGATAGTTCCATTTCGATTGCCCTAAGTTTATAGTGTTTTCAGTGTGGAACACTATTATGATATTATTGTTGACACCTTTTTCAAAGCTTCCCGTATATATTTTAATCCTTTTAAAACCGTTAACCGACACTCGCTGGCAACGAGCTGCAAAAAAGAAGGCGGAAGTAGCGTTTTGAATCAACATTAGACGATTTCCAACGTTTTGTAAATTAATGTTCGCTTTCATCTTTATAAAATAAATTCAAAAAAGTTTTATTATTTTGATAAGCGACAAACTTTTCGTTTTCGTTTGGATTTTTTTAAAAATACGAATGCATTTTTGCTCTAAACTGCCACTTAGCTATCTGATGCGTTATGTTGTTTCATACCACCAGTACAAATATCAAGCCTTTTCCCTTCCCATTAGTGTTGCGCAAGATCAATACTTTCATATATTGAAGACAATACAAAGTATTGATCGATTGACTTTTTTATCATACTTAATATGTAAATATTTTTCTTTTGTTTCTTGCATTCCTAACTTGTTTATAAATGGTTGATATATTATCCATTTTAACTTAAAATTACATCATAAAAATTATTGAGACAAATGACCTCCTATAAAGTAAAAAACGAAGCACAAAAGTTGTCTTAGGCTAAATACACTATGCGATGACAAAGAACGCTGCCCGAATAGAACTAAAATAAGTGTAACATTGATGAAAGAAATTAATATACACAATTACACTAAATAAGAAAACAGAGTGCTTACAAATGAATGATAAATATAATTTATTCCAGAAATAGATAAAGATAATAAAAATATTTGAAATGTTTTTATCAGTTGTTAAACGCCAGAGTCAGTCACGAATTGTTAGTTTTAGCGCATGCAGCTATGTAAAGTCAAGACTCAAGGGTGAGCATGGCGACGACGAGAGAAACAAAGTTAGCCAACAAAACGCGATAAAACCGATTGCACTGAACTAACGAAGACAATATTTTTTTTTCTACCCAACTGTTGCCATAGTAATGCATATTTTAAATGTCGCACGCTAGCTACATGATTTTCAACGTCAGCAACAATGATCAACATTTTTCAGATCAATATAAACTAATACTTTCGACACATCACTACCTCACACGCTATCTTGCGCAAGATTTCTTAAGTTAGTTTCTTTTTTTCACTAGTAATTGTAATAAAAAGTTCAATATACCGAATGCACCTTCATTTAAGAAACATCGTTCAAAGTAGTTTCTTATTGTTGCTTCGCTGGAATAATGATTTCAAAGCAGTATTAATTAGTGCCGTGCAGAATATATTTATTTATAAAGTGAAAAATAAAAAATAATGCCGTTTTCAAGTTGAAACAACGAAAAAAAAAAAAAAACATGAGCTCGCCAACAATCTCGGAAAATGTTTAATCAATCAAAATATGCACTAAAGAAACTATTACAAATAAATAAATGAAAATAATGGCAAACACACCAATCACACATATGGATAACATTATCTAAAACTAGTCGAAGATTTGTTTCTCCAGAACAAAATATGATAAATAATTTTAAATATTACAAGGTAAGCGAAGAAAAAACTTGGTGTAAATGAATATGTACGTCACGGGAAAAAAGAAGAAAAAGTATTTCGATAAGAGCGATCTGTATTTTATTTCACTATCGTGTTTTATACGCGCGTATAACTGATTTAGTACGACTGGAAGATCCGACATTAAAGTGTTCAAACGGTTCAGAAAATACTAAACTGCTCCAGAACGCTTACATATCGCAACAGTGAACAGTACTAAACAATTCACCGCTTCGGACCAATTTTGAACAAAATAAAGAGCACTATCACTGTCACATCTGCTCATTAGCTGGAGCAATGACGGAAGAGCAGTTCTGCGATTTTTATACTGTCACTAGTTCAATAAAGAAATTAAATTATTGTATCATTTCATTTTTTAACGCTTTTAACTTTTTCATGTAGAATTTTATATCTAAACTAATCACACTTAATTTATTCTGTTAATATCATCAGTACACCATGTCATAATTCTTGTGTCTACATTGATTTACGATCGGTAGCTAAATCAATTAACAAGTTACAAGGTTAGAATATTTCGGAATAAACCTTTAATTAAACCGTATTTAGTTGTAAGCAAATTTTTCTGACAAAATTCTGCTATTTTTTGTTTAAATTTTTAACACAATTAACGGATTAAACAACTACCACACTCACACGCAGCACTCTTAGTGTTATTATTTAAAAGACGAAAAGTACATTATAACTAATAGCAGTTTTTTTTTAAATAACTAATAATAACAAGCGAGTTCGGTTAAATGTAGAGAAAATTAAATAATTTTAAAAAGCACTAATCAGACTACTCATTAATAGTCTTTTAATGAAATTTACATAGTTGATTTATAATTATCTTTTCATAAATAAATCTATTAATGATTCTTGAAGTGAGTTTTGTAATAATTTTTGTAAATGTTTATCCTGAAATTACTGTAAAAAAATTATCAATAAGTTTAGAATAATTTGAGAAATACAAAGGTAACTCTATTACACGGTACTTTTAACCAAATATCACAAATAAATTAAATTTCACGCTCTTCAAATAATCGTAACTGAAATATCAATTTTTCAGACAACTTTTACAAGGCAAAATTTCATAATTATCCGTTTATATAAACACACATAGGAAAATTAACAATACCCATTAATGTAACATCTGTGAACTACTGACTTCATTATAAGAATTATTAGATATACTTTTTAAATTATTTATAATTTTAAAATAAAAAAGTTTGGGCTTAGTGAGCATTAATTCAAGTGTAAAATAAACCGATATGTCGTTTTTTTTTAATAAACAAGTCCCCAGTCAAACATGTTTCATGCGTTCAAGGTCATTGCGTATGCAAAGTTAAAGGTAGCCATAATATTTATATTCACATAATACTAAATTCAAAACAAAGAAATCTGATTTTAAGTTTATCACGTCTGCTATTTTTCACTTAGCATTCTACTCCTATGAAGTCATTTTTCGCGCATTTTCGAACTTTGCTCCAACTTCGAAAGTTTCGTTAAGGAAGTGAAATACAGTTTCGTTCCCAACAAATAACGGCCTTTCCAACGATATATATATATATCACATGCCCGGAAAAGTAAATATTTTTTTTTTCAAAAATTTCGAGCTTTCGGCTCTTTAAAGGACTAAATATAAAGTTGTAAACTTGCCTATAGTTTTGCTATAAAGCGGTTCTTTATGCATATGCCTGAGAAACGTTTTGGTTTCCTCAACTTTTTTATTCAGACTATTGGGGTTACGTGAACATACTTTTTTTTTGCTGTTTTTGGCCCAAAGAAGGGGGGTCTAAATAATTTTTAACTGTAATTTCTTGATTTTATGAAAGAGTTTCTACGTTTTATGTTGTAATTTAAATTTCACTATTAAATGGTTATCTCTAGTGATGAGTTATGAATTTTTTATGGATGATTTTTGAGGTCGTTTTAAATTCCATATTATATGTTCTTGACGGTTTTTTTTGTTTTTTTTTAGCGCTTGGGGTAATCGGCTAGCTTAAAGTTATAGACTGTCACAAGAGAATTTTAATTGTAATTTATGATCCAATTTGGAGTTTATAAGTCAAACCGTTCACGAACTTTGCATAATTTAATTGAACATTTTTGTCATTTCTGAACCATCCTATTACGATTCTGTACATTAGATGTGTACGGAATCCTAAAAATGAATGTGACTTCACGAGTATAGCGTATAATACATATAATTAACTTTCAAATATTTTCTAAATTAAGGAGAGTATCGCCATATCATTACTTTATTATATTTTGAAAATTCATTAATAAAATTATGAATAAAAAATTTCTAACACGGCAAAAAAATTATATTTTAAATATACCATCAAACGCAACTGTATTACCGCAGTGAATTTATTAGTTAAAGTAAAAAATATACTATACAAAAAGCTTTAATGGATTTTTAAAATTAAAATTTTATTGAATTTTTAATAAAATTAAACATTTACTTAGCAATGCAATCTGTTGTACATTCGCCAACATATAGGCTATTTCAAGTTTTCATATTAATAATAGACTATGATTAACAATTCGTTTGTTTCTAGTTCAACCCGTATGCTAATTTAAATAATTTAATTTAAAGTTCTTTGTAATTTTAAATTACTTGCAAAGTTAAAATTTTATAGTGAAAGGTTTTGATTAGATATTTTTTGTTTTTAGTGAGTTTGATATAAAACAATTTAACATTATTTTATGGGAAAAAATTCACTAAAATGTGATGTAACCAAAAATCTCTTGCTTTAAAATCTTAGCTTAGCCGTACTTGAAAAAATTAAAATTAAATCGTTTTAATTAATATATCAACTAAACTAGAAACGAATACATCGATATGAACGAAATCGCTCCCTATGAATTGTTAAGAACGTCTTACCAATACCATTATATTTCATATATTAAATTTCTAAATAAAGTAAGTACTTTCATATTTTCCAAAATTACTAAAAATAATAAAACAAAAACAATACAAAAATAATATTTACCTAGATGTATATACACAATATGATCGGATATATCGGCCCTGTTTTTTATAGACACGATTTATTAAAGAACGCAAAAAAAATCGCAAAAATGAAGAAATTACCTTATTCGGGTCAATACGTATAAACGTAAAAAAAGAAATACTTTAAGTAATAACAGCATTTAGAGCTTTTAAGATCCCAGTTTGTTATTTACAAGGAACGGCAGAGAAATTGAACCTATTTTGAAACGAAACAGCAAGCGAACAAATAATGCAAGATTTTTTTTTTTCACGAAATGAAAGAAGGAATATATTTTTTAGCATATATTTAATATTTTGACGGTTTTTTTGCTTAAAAATTACATCACTTAAATGAAAAACTTTAATTTTCAATACAATTATAAAGACGTGTTTCGAAATTTTCGTATATTTTGTTAACATACTGCTATAGTTTGCGAATGACATCTAATTTTTGATTTTACACAACCCCATAAGAAATAATCGCAAACGGACAGATCCGGTGAGCGTAACGGCCACGTAATTTCCGAGTAGCGTGAAATCATGCGGTGGCCAAACATCCGCCTTAATAAAAACACGGTCTCGTTCGCAGTATGGTGGTAGACGGCTCTATCCTGTTGAAATTAGGTTTTAGAATATTTCCTCTACTTACCATACTGTGAACGAGACGATGTTGAGAAACTAAAATCAGGAATTAAAAGGCATTCGCAAGCTATACCAGTGAGTATGTGAACAAACGTATATAAAAATTTGGAAACACATCTTCATAATTGTATCGAAAATTGAGATTTTCAATTAAGTGATGTAATTTTTAAAGCAAGAAAACTGTCAAAATATTAAAAATATACTAAAAAACATTCCTTCTTTCTTTTGTAAAAAAAAAAAAAATCCTAGCATTATTTGTTCGCTTGCGTTCCGTTTCAAAATAGGTTCGGTTTCTCTGTCGCACCCTCTATGTTCATACGATACAGCACTGTATTCCACAAAAAGATTCAAAACGACGTAAAAAAATACAATTTTTTCTTTCTCTTCTGAATTAATGTTAAAATTAAAAAAGTCAAAAATGCAAAAAAATTTTATTTTATAAATTCAAATTCTGACAATTAATCAATATTTTTTCTCATCTATATGTAATGATTATACGGCAATGAATAAATTATTATTTTTAAGTATTAAATTGAATTTATAAAATTTAAATCACGACAGTTTCAATTTAAATTACTGTGGTATTCGTTAAAATTAAAGTAGATTTATTAAAGTATAACTACGTAAATAAATCGTTGGCTATTTTTAAACCCTCTTTAAAAGGATAAAATATTTTGCATCAATTTTGGTCACGTATCTCGGACTAAATAAAACAATTTTATATGTCCGCTGGAAAATTACATATACATTAGTATAAAAAGTTTTTGTAATAAAAAAGTTCACGGTATTTATGTTCGTACATTTCGTTAACATCTGATCAACCAGATTTTTTTCTAGATTCAAATAAAAATATTCAACAGTATTTAACCTTCTTTTATGATTTACTAGTCTCGCATAATATAATGGATTTTATTACAAATATTCCTAAATTCAACTTTTTAATTTTTAACAACTATTACAGCCTATAAACTCTTGAACTAGAAAACGGATACCCTTAATATCCATTAAAAAATTGTGCTTATTTTAAAATTTACTATGAAGTACTTTTGTGTTACGTGAACAAAAACATGCCAGATAAAGAAATAAAACAAGGAACCTAGAACACAGATTAACAAAGAAATTATTGTGGTTGAATAAAAAGTATAAAGGTGGTACTAGATAATGACTGTTACGTGGAATTTAAATATTTCCACACATAGGCGTCATAGC
The DNA here is from genome assembly GCA_039619475.1 of Icerya purchasi. Classification (NCBI taxonomy): domain Eukaryota; kingdom Metazoa; phylum Arthropoda; class Insecta; order Hemiptera; family Monophlebidae; genus Icerya; species Icerya purchasi. The sequence continues at coordinate 418,856,491 of CM077116.1, forward strand.
ATGACGGTAATGACTATTTAAACTTTTAATACAGACACACGCGTACGTATGAGACATACATACATACATACATACATATATATATATATATATGATAGATGTATGTATGTAAATAATAACAATAATAACAATATAATACAAATTATTTTACCTGTAGTTATATCAATAGGTTCGTATAATATCGCTTGAGGGTTATCAGCAGCAACCTCTTCAATATTCACTCCGCCTTGCGAAGAAGCGATAACCACTGGTCCCTATATGTGTTAATAACAATGAACAAATGTGATTAATCGAACATAATTTAAAGACACATAAACATTTTTATTAATTTATTAATGAATGAAATAACACATACCGAACACACCACTATATAAAAATTTGACCAAGAAAATCATCCACTCAGATACGTACACAGAATCAATCGAATGCAAATGATAAGTGGGACAGGGGGTTGTATTTATAGAATACAGTAATAAAATTATAAAAATATACTAGTATAAAAATTATATTAATGTCTATAATTAAATATATTTTATCCTGAATTTATTAATGAAATATTAAAAATAATATTGTTACAATTCTAAACGTCATTAACATTTTTAAGAATCGTAGTGGGAAAATCTAACTCCAAAAACCCTTCCTTAAATATGGCACTGAGGTCATCAAATAATTAATAAGCTTGAAAGGATCATTGTGATTCAATGCTAATACAGGATACAAAAAAAAATGAAAAAAAATGTCTCCAAGAGCTTCTACTGATAAAAGGTTGTTTTAAATGCAAGTGTGACAACTTCAGAGATTAGTATTGTACGAAATGATAATGCAATGTAGCAAAATTGAATTTAAACCTCTCAAAAACTTTAAAAATATACATATTCTGGTACAGTGCAAGAATACAAATGAAGTAGAAGAGAAACTATCTTTTTATAAGAGGACGATGTATAAAACAAGCGGGAGGATCTCTTTTTATAAGTACGAAGTAACAATTCGCAACAAGTTGTTATTTAACCTTTCACAGTTTAGTTTGTTTAAAAATGTTCTATTTGAAGGGCCTACTGGCATTTCCTATTAGATTCATTTATTACCCACAGTTGAGTTACAAACAAAAATAATTATTATGGTGTACAAAAGCTATTCTTTGAAATTTCTCGTATTATTTACATTTAATACAAGAAAAATATATTTTTCTTAAAATGTAATGTATGAAATCCAAAATATATAAAACGAAATTCGTTCTATATACACAAATAGATCATATATATATATATGTATATACACTTATATATATGTATACCGTTGTAGAAAATTTACATTTTATTAGCCAGAAAATGTTCGTATATAATAAAGATTAAGAATTCACCTGTAATTTCGAATGCAATTTATCAACTTTTAATGAATGTTATCAATCAATTGAAGGTGTGGTTACTGAAAACGCGTTCGTTAATGATAACTCATTATCAAATTTTACAAAATTTAAAAAATGTGAACATAAGCTAAAGACTGATAAAATAAATTATTCTTAAATTTTAAGTATTCATTTTAATTCGCGAATAAACTGCAATTAAAACAAGTACTTTGAAGCGATTATAAATTACACGCAAGAAATATAAAAAAAGGTAAATTTTGAAAACAATGATCTGATCAGTTCTCAAATGTTATTACTTTTTTCTGATTTAGATAATTTCAATATATAACACTTTAAAAAAAAAATAAAGGAAGACTATATTTCTATTTTACCACGCGCACAGACATATATATTTCACCAATTATTTTGTAGTTAATTTCCCCGTGTTAAATATCTTGCTATAGAAATTATTATTAACTTAACACTAAAAGTGTAACGTGAGGAATAAAATAAACTTAACTTGAGTAAATACATTTACGGAATGCTTACCTTAAAATGGGTTACTATATGCTTCAGTCATAAAGTATAAGAAAGAAAGAAAAGTAAAGGGTACAGACTTCTGATATGTGAGCCTATTGAAGGGCTTTAGAAGACAAATGTACGGATAAATTAAAAATTAAAAAAGAGATTAAAAGACATCTGGCATCAGAAGTGATAAAAAATTAAACAAAGTGAATAGAGCTAAACTGCATACATATGAAAAAATGTAAAAAAACATACGTTAAATTTTATTTAGTATGGCTATTCAATATATAGTCGTCATTCATTTATATAATAAATATAACGCCAAAACATTTCAATGAACTTTAATTCATTGTATTTTGTAATGAATATGTCTTACGACTAAGGGTCATTCCACAAAATACATTCATTACGAAAAAAGCCAAACGTCACACAAAAATGCGTATATTACGCAAATGTTACTCTGATAACGTTACTGAGTTCATATTTTACTAAGAAATTTTATATAAATGTTTACATTTATATTTATATTTACCACAGTAAACAAAATAGTTCACACTTTACAGACCCGCCGATTGTTTTTTTTTTTTTTTTTCTATAATCTTTCCCTCGTTTATTGTTTTATCATTAATTTGGAGATTTGATAAAAAAAAAATTATACATGTCATCCATGTCTCAAGGAGCCAAAAAAATTATTTTCATTATTCTTTAATACTAATGCGATCATGAACATAAAGTAAAACGATATAGAAAATTACCTCGGGTAAGAATTATAAAAATATACAAATTTAAACTGTTTCACAAATTAAAGAATTGTAGGAACATTCTTGCGATACTTACGAATTTATTGATTTCCTAAAATAATTTTTAAATTTTAAAAATTTCTATTCTGTTAAGTTTTAAAAATTTGTAAAATATAAACTAGGTGCTCTGGACGTCCCCAAGAGAAACCCTCTGAATACCCGGATGCTAGCATACATATATACATATATATTTTTTTACGCCACGACTTTGTTAAACTTTTAATAAAATTTACTCAATATTTATTGGAATTAATATTAAATTAATATACATACGGAAAATTGACGTTCCATCATTATCGCGAAATAGTACTCCTTCCGAGGAAATTTTCTAGCAGCTACCATAACACTGTTACATATTCTACCTTTTTCACCAGTTTGTTTTGTTATTAAGTAATCGCCAATCATTTGTGCAGCAATTGTTTCTGCTTCTTCTGGACTAGAATACGTCGTACATATTTAAAAGTGAAAAGAATTTTAATGATAACGACAAAATAATAAAGGAAACATGCGCAAAATCGTTAGATAAATTTATACTTATAATTACCTAAACACCATTCTAACGCCTCCTTTTAGGCCACCCTTAAAATGACCTTTTCCTCTTCCACCGGCTAGTACTTGAGCTTTTAAAACTATATCTTTAACACCTAGTTTACGTGCGATTTCAGCTGCTTCTGTTTTCGATTTTGCAACATCAAACTCTGGTACCGAAATTCCAGCATTTTTCAGAAGCGTGTAACTCATATGTTCGTGAATATTTAAATTACGTTTTTGATTGTAATTTAAAAATGATGGTGCGGCCGCAACAAAAAGCTGAAAAATAATTACAAGATTCAGTACATAATTTAAACTTCGAAGCTCACGTAAAATATTTATAATAAAGTTATTGATTTACATAGTTCTGAATTTTCAAATTATAAGCTGATTAAATGTATATAAAATATTTTTCAACCAGTTGTTTTAAAAACATATAAACAAATAAATCAACTCTTCATATTCAGTTACACTACAATAATTTTTTTTCATTATCAGATATTTTTACCAACTTTTTTGATGAATCTCTATTTTCACTTCGAGAAGAAAAAAATCGACTAAATAGATAAAGGTGAATATGTAAAAATGCAGACATTTAAAATACTATCAGTAGAACCCAAGTGAAAAATTTACATTTTTAATTAATTAAAAATAAAACAATTTACTCACTTTGACCGGATTTTTCTTACTCAAAATTTCATTAATAAATGTACAACTTTTTAAAACTAACATTTTTTTTATAATACTTTATTTTTTCAAATGTTATTTAAATTAAAACATTCAATAACAACACTAGCCCATACAAGGTAAACAACTTTAGCTTTATCTTAAAAATAAAAGGACAAAGTTCTGCTCCTCAAGAGCCAAATTAAACGTTATTTAATATCACTCGTTAATCAGTGTAGCCCAAATTATGAATTAACACCTTTATTTTTCCTTCACGCCACATCACTGTTTAATTAAACAAGTAAAGTATAGTGAAAATTTATTATTATTCCGATAAAATATTAGTCAACAACAATATAACAGAATATTAGAATTTCATTTTTTTGGAAACATCAGTGTTTGTTTATTATTTAAAAATAATGAAAATTTTACAGATCTATCTTTATCAGTTTTTACAAAAGTTTTTAAAAATAAAGTTTGATCTAACATAATTACAGAGAATAGGTATTTTTAAATTTAATTTTGTTTCGATATTCGTACTTAAATTTTTATAAATAATTCAAAGTCATCTTCGACCGGAGTACGTTGAAATTCACTAGCCGCCTTTTATATCTTATTAATAACAGAATGTTAAACATAATCTGATAAGAGTTAAAGAGTTGTCTTCAAAAAGTTCGTATTGCGGAGTAAATTTTAATTTAAATCGAATCAAATAATTAGCAAAAGATTGATTTACAGTAAGAATTTCAAAACGAAATCTCCTAGATATGGATGGTACAAATTGATAGGAATTTCATCCCTTGCTGCTACCTGTCTATTATAGCTACGTCGTTATCTAATTCTTGACGATATTTTTTTAACGATGCATCTTATACTCATCCTTTTGGATTTTAAAGATTTTTTAGCACAGTGCAATCAGCATTATGGATGAAATCATCCGTATTGCATCAAATGATATATAGTTTTATATGCCGCATAAGATAATGAAGCGTTAAAAGTTTTCAAGCTTATCAACCTGATTTTTATTTATCCTAGAATATATCGGAAATCCAAACTTCAAGGCTTGCCGTACTGCTCCAATACAGATGATTTTATGTGCTCGAAACAGAAGGCCCCGAATATTGAATCCAAGAGTTAATAAACACAAAAATAATTTTCGGCATTTAAGTATTGTTCATTTAATGTATTCTTTATAATCAAAGATGAGTTTGTAGCCTTTAATTTCTTCAGTTACTTTGCAAACATTAATATTCTTCAGTTCATAAGCTACCTTTTTTTTAAATTTATTTTATATCGAAAATTATTGCAAACATTGATCTTATTGATTTTAACAGAGATTATTTTATGTTGAGCTAACAGATTATATATTGATTCTAACAAGGTAGTAATATTAAGTTGGAAGAACAAAAAATTTTTAGATGATAGCGTTTACCATCTACACTTAATGACGAAAGTAACAGGTGAAAATAATATACTGGTATACAGTGTCGGCTTTAGGGCCTCGGCGTCCCGGCACCAAGTAAAAAAAATGTGATTTTCTCAAAAGAACTTTACTCCAAAATGCAACTAATATCACAAGACTTCACTAGCTCAAATAGAAAGGGGGGGGGGGGGGGGGAGAAACATTTTTTAAAATTATTTTTATAAGTTTACAGTAATAATTGAAGGATTGATGATCTTTCAATATTAGATTGTCTTCCTTACCTGGTCTTCAAAAACTTCTTGTCCGTGCCTTCGATTTTCTTCTTCGCCTTTTTAACTCCTTTTTATCGTCTGGTTTATTTCCTCCGTATTGGAAAAAGTTTATTGTTGTTCTTATCCCCAAAAACTTTTCGTCCGGTATCGTTGGCTCCATGCATAAGGAAACTTTTCGAAAGTGTTCTGAACAGACGACTTTCATGGTGGTTAGAAAACAATAACGTAATTTCTGATAACATGTTTAGTTTTTGTTCGGGGGCTGGTTCTTCTGATTTGATTAGTGTTTTTGTTTCGTACATACAAAAAAATTACATGATAGCGACATTTATTAATGTAAATAATGCTTTCAACAACGTACATCTTCCTTTACTCTATGAAAAAATGCTATTGATTAATATACCTAAATCGCTCTATTTTTCTTTCTGTTCCTTTTTTTTATTTTTTATTTTTTATGGGTACGCCAACGAAGAGCAACATCCCAATCAGCCAAGGAATCTAAGTAATAGTTCAAAAGGAGAATAACATATTAGATTTCAATCTGGTGCGAGATTGAATGAATGAAAGAAGCTAGAATAGGAACAACTGACAAGGAAGGAAATGAGAGAACATAAGAATCATTGTATGGAGTAGGAAGACGAAGATCCAAAAGCCGAGATTCCTATTTTGGTAAAAGAAAGGTCTTCTGGGGTTTTCCACAGGGATTTTGCCCTCATATATATATGCGTCTTCGCGAAATATTTCAACCGCTGATAATAGATTAAACAATTCCTTGACCATACTAGAAAATTCTCTCTTTTCCATCCACCTTTCTATTTCACCATCTAAATCACGCCGCATGGTTTTTTCTGATCGCCCTTACAACTATTCCGCAATCAGTATATCGGCACAAAATTCTTATCCTCTAGTTAATAGCTTCTGTTATTTAGGAATTATTTTTAATCTTGTGAAAGACTAAATCTACTCAAAACTCTCTCGCCAACCAACTGGGGTGGTGATGCGGTTACGCTTATTATGCTTTAGAAAGCAATCATAAGATCTAAACTTGATTACTGCGCTTTCCTATATGGAAGTACTGCGCAATTTCGACTCATCAGACTGGACCGTTGTGATGGATTCGGCTGCCATGACTTTCGATATTTCTCACGCTGCACCGAATTAAAAAATGATAATGATTACTTTTCTCCAAATTCTAAATTCCATATTTCTCCGCGTTTTGACAGTTTCTCAGGCCTATCTGCTCCGATTTCTATTTCTCCGGTTTCTTCGGGCGGTGTGCAAACTGAGCATTCTCCGACCATAATGCTAGATCGACAAATTTTGTGGGAAATGCCAATGTACACGGTGCCAATTTGGCAATCCGTGCATATGTGTGTGTTAATTATATGAGGGTGGTTTGTCCGATGTTTGTCCGGTCTGGCGTTGTGTGCGTTGGAGATGCGAGTCGAGCTACGTCGAGGCGTGAGAAGTTTTTTTAAGAACCCGAAAAAACCGACGCAGGGTACCCGCCGTTCCACCTATTTTGAAATGTTCTAGAAAAATCGGTGGCGTGTTGAATTTTTTATATACATACTTTCATTATTAGGCAAAATGGCCGTTTTACGTTTAATCGTCATCGAATTCACTGTGTGAATTCGGCTGATCAGTCTTCGCTTCCTTGTGGTCGCGGTTAGATCTCAACTGCTTTGTGCCGGGAGGCAAAACTTTTTTCTGTTTATTCACTACTATACGCCGTTTTAGGCAAAATTTTACCGTGTTTTAATATTCATTTTCATTTTTGCGATCGGTTTTTTTTTTGTTTCTTTATTTTTTATATAAAATATCATTGCATTTGAGCAACTTCCTATTGCGAATAAACCGTTTTTCACGATTAGAGTATCTTTTTTTTGTTTCGTTATTTGGACACGTTTTCGTGATATCTCCACCGCGGAAATCTTTCCATTTCATTGCCCTTAACAAGGCCTAAAAGTTCTGGTCGATTAAGCTACCGGTAGCGATACGCTGTAACGTATCGCTGGCGCCCGATAAATACTTTATAAAATAAATTCCAAAAATATTACTTTTTTTATTTGATTTTTTTTGACATTTTTTTTTACATTTTTTTATCGCGGGAACCTGGTCAGTTACACTGTATACAGAACTGTTGCATAAGACTTTGTCTTGGGACACTGGAATCCAGTCTTATCGCTATGATCTAAGCTGAGTTTAATGTTCCACTCCTATCAGTCCGTAGGTCATATTTTGGATATTGATTTATAATAAAACGCCTGTCTATACAGACTTCCAAACTCATATCTTCCCCGTACTGTCTTCCATTTTTTGATCCTATAATTCTTCGTATTCAATCTATAGTTTCTAATCTAACTTCACATACACTCTGTCAAATAGATTTCTTAGTTGGAATTGAGGGAAATGAAATAATAAATTCTAAATGGCAATTTATTAATTTCTGGCGTAAATGTGATAAATACGTTGCGTTCCGTTATTTCTCATTTTACGTTACTGAAATCATTAAAGCTCCATGACATGATATAAACAAACAAGTCACACTCCTAGCCTAATTACTGTGCTCATTGCAGAGAGTTAAAAAAAAAAGGTAGCGTTTTGTATTACTTTTTACAGAGAAATAAAATATCTTGCAACGGAATTTTTAATATTTGCTAACGGGAATGTTATTCACACCCAAATTAGAAATCCTTATGCAACTACAGTAATGCGGGGGTGCGATACAATTGATGTAAACGGATCCGGTACTAATGGATATAATCAGAAAACGAAAAACAAATTTTTTTGCACATTTTATGAGAAGACCAACATTTCACCTTCTCTAAACAATAATGATAAACGCGGTAAAATGAAAAAGGGGGCGAAGAAGAAGGATTTTTTGACTCCAAAATATTAAGACATGAACTGGAGTTACAAAAGCAGGAGAATTATTGCAGGTCGCAAAAAGTCGAGACAAATTTCGTCAAATGGTGGAGTCGATGAAAAGTTTGTTAAGCTACATTCAAATCGGGTTGCATGAAGAAGAAGACGGAATGTATCTTTCCTTATACTGTCATCGTAAACAAATCGTTTTCTCTTATATTCGGGACCAGGATATTTCATTTTTCGATTTTTAATGCCTTCGAAAAGTTTTCATTGTTCCCCTATTCTTGCTATCACTGGCGCATATATTACATGTTCGGTCTATAATATTTAAAGTAGTCTCCGGATAACCAGAGCTACTCTTCTTTCGTAAACTGCACTCATGGTCCACGTTTGTTTTTTGCCGCCCGTCCATTACTCGCGTATTATCCGTTCGTATTCGTGGTTTAATGTGTGTTTGGTATTTTCGCAACGTTTCTTTATGTTCTCATAAAATATTCAAAAGAGAAAAAAAAAGCGAATCGCATAATTTAATTTCTGAGGGCGGCATGATCTTATGAGTCGAGCAACTGCTCGGTGTGCCGGGTACTTACAATTAAATAACATGGCGCGTGATTCGGTTAGGCAATGGCGTTTCGTATAATGGTCCGTCCGAATGCTGCTGCAGTTAACGGAAAAGTGTAAACAAAAACGATAGTGCGCGCTAGATTAATGCCTCGATAGCTGACGAGCCCAAAAATAAATAAATAAATAAGTAAAAACAAAGATAAAATTCGTTTGTTGCGATAATTATTGTTTTCGAAAAAAAATAAAAAAACTTTTTAAAAATAGCCATTTATTTATGCACTAAGAAGTACAAAATAACTTTAATAATGTGCGACTACCAGATACGTATCTTAAAATTAAAATCGGAAACAACAAAATATTCTGAGAAATAAAAGCGCGGGCCGCAGATTAATAATTAAATATTGGTGAAAAATCGTTTCCAAAATTCCCCCCATTTTGACGCCCTGAGGGTCTAATTTTGAAGTTGGAAACCCGGATGTTGCATATTATTGTATTGTCATCTATAACAAGTATTTCTGCAAAAGGACACTTTTTTAATTCATCGGGAAGTAGGTGAAAAATCGTTCGCAAGATTCCCCGCAAACAGACAGACAGGCTGACAAAGCGAGTTAAATAAAAGGCTATAAAAGATGTAGGAGAACAATGTAGACGAATGATTGTTCAGCGAGTACTGTGCAAAACGGTCTGCACTTCTCTTAAACACGGTACGCCCTAAATTGGGAAAAAGAAAAGAAAATAATAAACGACCCAGTACCGCGAGAACTATAAGAAAAGTGAAACATTCACACGACTCTGCAATCAGGTCAAGAAAGAAATTTGAGGAGCACAAAAAGATTGTTTCAACAATGAGACATTTATAACAACTGAACGGTCTTTGATCTGAAAAATTAACGACCGGCCGGAAATCGAAAGATCGATTGCGAACATACAATAAGTGCATCAACCATTTTTTTATGTTGTTCGTGTTTTTCATCCGCCCGTCCGTTACTCGCATATTATCTGTGTGTATTCGTTTTTAAAGTGTGTTCGGTATTTTCGCAACTTTCAGTAATATTGCATGAATATATTCATATTTGTGCGATGAATTACAATTTTATATTTCGGTTGTAAAAATATTGCGATTTATTATTTATCTTAGCGAGAAAAAAAATTAAAAATGTTGTAAAAAAGCTATATATAAAAAGACGCCTATCACATCGAGTGCTAAATGCCCGTTGCATTTCAGACCTAAAGTAACAGTGGAACGTATAAGCGAATATAGAAAACAACAAAGTATTGTTTTAGGTTTATCCGTAAAAACTCAAAAAACTATCTTATAAAGCTTCAAGAAAAAAAATCGTACAGCCCGTTCTATAATAGCCAGAGAGTTAATTTTTTTTTAATCAAACGTATTTTCTTCGTGAGATCATAAGAAAAATTATAAAACTCTCAAAATTTTAAAATTAAATGGCCCAAATTTTAAAAAATGTAAAAATTGATTTAAAAAAAAAATGTCTAAAAAATTCTACAGCCAGTTCTGTACGAATTATGGTATTAATTTAATTTTTAACCGGCTCATTAAGGCCTCTAGAATACGGGGAAAATATAAAATTCGAAAAATTTTGATATTTAGAGACCGAAATTTGAAAAAATACACCCATAAAGTGGATAGACTGGAAATTTAAAAAACGTCCACAGCTCTTTCCATGGTAGCTAGAAGGTCGCTCTTTTTTTTAAATGACGTATTTCCATCACTAGAATATAGAAAAAATACGAGACCCCCAAAGTTTTAAAATTAAAGGGCCTAAATTTCGAAAAATAATTTAAGCATACAAATTCTGAAATATTTAGAGTGATGGTCAATAGTGACTTAATATATTTTTGCTTAGATACTGATAAAAAAAAGAACAAATTTCATCATTGCAATTAAAAAAATAAATATTGCTAATATCTTACTTTAAAAAGAATTAAATTTATTATAACATAATTGCTCTTGCAGCGGTTTCAGGTTTTCAGATATTTTAATTTAAATTACACTTTTTTGACTGATGTGTTCGTGTACTTCTTTTTTTTTTAAATAAATATATGTGAACGCTGCAGCTGTTATGAAAATTTACTAAGTGAAATAATTTGAAGTCCGAAGGAACGGGCCGCGAAACGCAAGTGAGAATAAAGGAAAACTAAACAATTTCACTTAGGATAGAATGAAATTAGATTTTGTAACGAAATAATACAAAATTGTATTTGTATTTTATCATAACAAGTTTCCTTGAATTTCCTTTCTTCTGAGATCGCAGAGTTTTATCAACAATAAACATTACATCATTAACTGAGCGATATCTCCATTATTTTTGTGCTTTCACATCATCTCTAACTAAGGATGATCAGTTTATCATATTTAATTTAGAATTGTAGCGTACCACCACAATTAACAAAAAAAAAAAACAAAAAAATTACTATAATAAAATAAACTTTAATAACAAACAATATAGACCAATAAATTAGATAAATACCTATTTAGAAACGTTTTCGGGCATAACCCATCATCAGCTAACACTAACTTAAAGGAAACTTAAAACATACTGAAGTGAATATAGGGAATACATTTCTTGTGGATGTTACAGTTTAAATCTTTGTTTGTACGATGCTGCTAAATCATCAATTGGATCTGTCACTTTAGTTGGAATTTTGGGACGATTTTACATGCTTTTTAGTGCATCAGTAAAATGGTGGAAAATTTTAAAAGAACATGTAAAAATATTTACTATAAAAGAAGAAAATACAGCACGATGGGAGACTGAAATTAAATGTGTAAAAGCAGTGCCGGATTAAGCAAGCGTGGGGCCCGTAGAAAATTCTATCGAGAGGCCCTTGATCTACTGAGCTCTTAAACATTAAGTGGTAAAACAATAATTCAATGCTCAATACGTTTATTTGCCATCTATAGGTTACGAATTATCTTAGTGTTTAATGGTAAAGTAGATTACAATAGGCCCTGTTGGCCTTTGACAAGTACAAAAAGCCAGAGTTGAGATTACCCCGGCAATTTAGAATAATTTTGATAAGAAACTGACGATTAATAACGACGGACTTTTATTTTTTTTAAACTTTTACAAAGTAACTTTTCTAGATTTAATGTAGGCCAATTTCGAAAAAATACTATTCGTATCAATTTCTCTGAGCAAATCATATTCTATATTCATCAAAGAGAGATAATTTAGACGTTCTTGACTCATAGTGTTCCACCTTAATTCATTTGTCATACGCTTCAATGTTGAAAGTCATCGTGAGAGACAAATAAATCCGCAAAGACATTTCTAAATTGGGCAAACATGATTCTAACGAATTTTTCATTAGCAATTTATAATATTGAATTTGCGGAGCTTCGTTTTTTGAACTGTCAGTCGCACTAGCAACATCCGTTTTCATGACAGCCTGTCAGATCTTTGGCTTTTACTTCAATATCTGAAAATGTAGATCGTATTGTTTGGACATATCCATATAATGATTCATAAAGGGCGTACCCTACTAGGATACCATTCCACGTAATTGCCATTATTCCCGTTTTCAATTTATTCATTTTTGAAACTAGTCCGTAAGCTTGATTACGACGCCTTTTGATCTATATTATTGCAAATATCATCCAATACTTGCTTGATAGTGATAAAATCACATAAAAGTGCCTTCGTAGCATCACTTCTGGCGGACCACTTAATATCCGACAACCTTTTCAAAATTGGAATTTTCGAAGTAAAATTTTCTCAAGAAAACCCCAACGATGTGTAGAAGCAGAAAAAAAATTATAAAGATTTTCAATAAAATCGAAAAAAAATTAATGTTTCTGTACAGTCTGCAGCGCACTTAGCAACTAAATTTAACGAATGTGCAAGACAGGGAATGTTCTGCATACTTATTTATTCCTTTAATTCGTGCTTACAGGCCGATGTATTTTCCACTCATGTTGCCGACATTACCGTAGCTTCGTACACGACAATCTTTGATATCAATGTTATTCTTATTTAAGAAATCTAGCAAACTATGGGAAAATTGTTCAGCAGTATGGCTTTCCATGTCTAAGAACCTAACAAATCTCTCAACTGGCCCAGATGGTAGAACATAGCGCACTATCAAAGTCAGTTGGTCTACATGCGATATATTTGGAATAGAATATAATGACACTAAATAGTACCTGGATCTCTTAATTTCGCAAATAATTTGATCCAGCATGCTTGATGTAATCAATTTTATAAATTCCTCGCATGTTGTTTTAGATAAATATGATGTGTGTCCTTTTCCTTTGTGGACATAAGTTTGAATATGTTGGGCCATAAAAACGTCAAATTCGAAAATTAATTCCAATAAGCCGAAGTAATTCCCATTATGTGTTGAACCAATAATTTCATCACTACCCCGAAACGTAAAACCTTGTTCTGCTAAAAACTTTATTACTGCAATAATTCGTTTTAAAAGCATCCGCCAATAATTTTTCTCAGCCTAAATTTGGCTCACAAGTTGAGAATCGACACACGCATTCTTGTTTTTGCAAATTAACAGCGAAGTTATAGCTTTTCTATGCGAAGTGCTTTCTTCGTGCCTTTTTAACAAATTGTTCGCAGTCTTCCAGTCATCGAACCCATCTTTCGTAAACCGTGCTGACTGTTTTCTATCTGAATCTATAACTTTGCAAACAAAACAGAAAAGTCGCCCTTTTAGTTTCCGAATAGCACAGCCAATTTCTGAGGTGAGTTTTATTAGTAGGTTTATGTTTATAAGTGAAAAATTACTTTTGACAGAATCGTGGACTAATCTCTTTTTCTCATGCCGATTTAGCGTCCTTGTCGGAGAATGCGACGTTTGCACGCTACCTGAGGAAACCTGAGAAATTGAAATGATTTGCCTGGGAAATTGTCAAAAAACGTAGACTGGAATTTATCATAATTATTATCATTATTTTCTAACTCAGACATCGTGATCATATATCGTCATGATGACCGAATCTGTCTCAATATTCAGCTAGTTTTAATACCAAAATAGAACGTGTCCTGTGAGAGCTCTTTCCGAAAAAAAAAAACATTTATTCCAGTTAAAAACATATTTAGCTTATTTTAATACCATGATGGAACATGTCACAATCTTTTCTAAAAGTTCGAACCGAGCACACCGCAAATTATCTGTGAACGAAATTGTTAACGATCTTACTATGTCAGGATTACGAAATGGTTATGAGAAATTTAATTACGGGAAATCTCTCATTACTTTTATAACTTACATAGACTTATTACTAGAAAAAAAATTTTTGGTATATGATTGCTAAATTATAATAAAAATAATGTGAACTGTAAGTCTTACAAAGAAGTAGAGAATGTCAACATTTTGAATTGAGCTATTTCAATTCTACTACGCATCTACACTGACTGTTGAGTAAGAGTGCTCGCATACATCACACTTTTTGTAGAGCTAATTATCAGGCCGATTAAAATTCTGTACATTTATACGAGCGACTTTTTGTAGAACTTGTGCGTTTACCTTATGAAATTATGACGTGTTTTATTTTTGCCAACGAAATAATCGGTTACCGATTGTCTGCAATGGATTGTCTTAGTTGGAAAAGGTGTAACGTTTCACGTTTTAGTGACATCAAGTAAATTTAATATACCAAGACTTAATAAGTTTCACTCAAAAAATTCGGAGGCGGGTCTGGACACGCGGGGCCCGTAGCAATTGCTACTTTTGCTACGTGGTTAATCCGGCACTGTGTAAAAGCTATTCGTTATCAAGTTGGTTTTACACACGACGCATTCATCACTCTAACGGAGCAAGAAAAATCGAATGATCCTCAAATGACACATGAAGCTTTTTGCTTAGCAGAGCAACTACAAGATTTTATTTTTTTTAGTCTCTTTAGTTGTGTGCAGGGGCATTTTAAACATTTATAAATTGGGGGAGGGGGGATACTGAAAATGCCGACTCATGTAGTGAAGTTTGTAAAGTTTAAAAATTATTTTTTTTATATTGTATATGAAGAAAGAATGGCTGCTGTACATAGACAAACTGTACAGAGATGCAAACAGGGATAACCGAATGAAAAATTTTAAACTGAATTGACAAGCGCAAGAGACAACGTCAGACATCTCGAAGGAAGAACTAGAATATGTCATCAGGAACGCCAAAACACGAAAGGCAACCGGAACAGATGGAATCCCTGTAGAGTTAATAAAGCATGCATTCAAAAAGAGCAAAGAAAAATTGCTGAGGTCAATAAACGAAATATACAGAACCGGACACTTTCCAGAGGATTTCAAGATCTTTACATTTGTGGCTATACCTAAAAAAAGGAATCCACGAAAATGCTCCGAATATCGCACGATTGCATTAATGAGTTATACATTAAAACTGTTATTAAAGATAATAAATAGAAGAATCGAAACAAAAATTGACAGCCAACTAAGTGAAAAGCAATTTGGCTTTGTCGTTCGGAAAGGGGCACGAGACGCAATAGCTCTATATAAAATACTAATACAGAGAGCGTTGGCAGTAAACAGAAGCATAGATTACGAGAAGGCTTTTGACCATGTAGAGCATGCCAAAATTTTGCAAATCCAGAGAAGATATAGAATTGATACCAAGGTTATTCAGCTAATACACAAAGTATACATGCAGCAAAATGCGAATATTATTGTCAATGGTCACCCGACAGAAAGAATGTGCAAAATCAAAAAAGGCGTGAGGTAGGGCTGTCCATAATCTCCAAAACTGCTCAACGCATATGTCGAAGAAATAACAAAAAACAAACTTTTTCAAAACAACGGATTCAGAATAAATGGTGAAAAAATTAACGACATGTGCTATGCAGATAATTGTGTGCTTATTGCAGGAACTCCAAAGCAGTTACAGATAATGATAAGCAGATTGAATAATGAAGGGAAAAAATACGGGATGAAGATAAATTTAAACAAAACTAAAGTAATGGAGATCAGCAGGACAAAAAATATACGACTGCATATCGAGGTGGATGGAGTTCGGATAAAACAAGTAGCAAAATATAAATATCTAGGAGTAGTTATATCTGAAGATAGCAAAAATGATGTGGAAATAAGAACGAAATTGGGTATGGCTAGAATGGCATTTAACAAAAAATTCAACACCGTTGCTCATTTCCATTTTTATATTATCAGAATAAAATACTATATTCAGAAATATGCATTATATTTGAACGTACATTTTTTCTACATGGACCGACCCTAAAAAAATTTGTATACATAATAAAAATTAATTAGGAAGCAATTTTGATTTATCTTTTTTATTCTTCGTAGTTTTAACTTTGACTATTTCATGAATGTCTTTTCTACTAAATCTTTTGAAGAAAAAAGTAACATTAATGAATCTAAACGGTCACCACTTATGGTTGCACGCAAATGATTAAAAATTAATTTCGACACATCAAATGATCGCTTACAAGACACTGACGATAAAAGAGATGTTAAAATAAGATGAACAACTTTTAATGCAGAAGACAATACATTTCGTAATTTAAATGCAATTTTTGAAGTGCCCGCAAAACTTGTACATTCCTCGCGTGCATCTAGAGCATCTGCAGATCAGTATGTAAACATTCTACTTCTTCCTTAAAAATTTCAGGATATAAATCCATTATATTTTTTACTAATTCGAGTGAAGAATTATTTTTATTAATTTGAATTGTAAATATTTTTTGGAAAGATTCAAAAATTGAAAGAAATTTGACTAAGTCCTGTTGAATACATGATGTGAAACATCAAAAACAGCTTTGAATTCTTTTCTATAAACCGTCATAAAATCGACATCAGATGTAGTTTCTGAAGTTTCATCATATTTTTTGGCGTATGACGACTCTGTGATGTTTTAAAACATCAATTTCGGGATTAATTTTAATATTTT
The DNA here is from genome assembly GCA_039619475.1 of Icerya purchasi. NCBI lineage: Eukaryota > Metazoa > Arthropoda > Insecta > Hemiptera > Monophlebidae > Icerya > Icerya purchasi. Next base: position 418,873,384 of record CM077116.1, read on the forward strand.
TTGCAAATTGAACTGAAGAATTGATTAATGCATTAATTTCTTCTTCACTATTCAGTTCTCGAAATACTTTCACTGTGCTTCGAATTATATGCATAGCGTCGATAATATCGAGTTCGTCTCTTTCCAACGATTCCATTAAATTTTTAATTTTAAACAAAATATTTTTAGTGAAAAATAATGAACAAATAAAATCAAAGTCTAAAATTTTTTAAAACAAACCATAAGTATAAGCACGTGTCTTACTGTCAAAATCAAATCAGAGGTATTATTCTCCATTTGCTTTCTAAAGCGATACAAACAGCTTTAACTGCTTCAGCTCTAGCGGTTCATCGTGTTTGAGACAAATTTTTTAATTGTAGTGAATTTTCAATAGTTTTCGATTGATCATTCAATGTTAGAAAACATTTAGTACTGCTGAAAAACAAAGTATATAATGTTTTTAATGTATCGAAAATCTCTAATCAAACTACTTGCATTGCATTTCGTCTGCACAAGTATATTAATTCAATGGGCTTGACATGGAACATAAGGGATTTTCTTACCACATTTTTCAGATAATTTTTTTTGTATATCATTATATTCCCCGGACATATTTCTTGCAAAATCGTAACATTGGAAAACAATTTTTTCAGTTAAAAATCTTAGAGAATTAAGTGATAACAATTTTTTTCAGCTAGTGACTCTCCAGTTTTTTTTGTTAGCACAACATCCATCTTTAAAAGTCGTTCAACTGGCATAGCGCCATCATTTGTATTAACAACACATCGAATGTTAAGAGCGAAACAGTCTTGATGTGACAAATTTAGTATTACGCTCAGAAGCTGAGTATGGCGCTATAAAGAAGAAGATCAGCCATGATAGAATATATAACGGTTTCATTAATTTCTACTGAAATAATCTCCCTTATTTTACATCCTAATAAATCGATTAGTTCATTTCGTATAGTGTTACTAAAGTATGTTATGCGATGAGATCTTTTATTAACTTCATCTTTCCACTTCTTCATGATTGGACAATGTCGGGATAATAGATTTCCAAAATTTCCATTGTTATTTTCTACTGAATTTTCACGGTCACGAAATGCTAAGCCTTGTTTTCCAGGTGTTTTTGTGATATCGACTAAAATTTTTAAAATTTTCATATGGTATTGTTTTTTTTTTTGTTCTTCTGTAATCTTATTTTCCTTTAGTGATTTATCAAGGAAAACATCAACGTGAGTTCTTTCACTGACGAGCAAAGGCGCACTCAGGATTTTTTTTTGGTCGGGGCTAGAATTTAGAAGATGAGTTAGGGGGTGGTGGTAACTCGGTACCTCGACTAAGTACCTATCTATTTCCGTGGTTTGTATATTAAAATAAAAAAAATAAAAAAATAAATACAAAATTAACGAATATTATTTTTAAAAAAATTACAAAACTGACGAATTTTATTTAAAAAAAAAAAATAATAATAATTGAAACGTAACATTATGTTTGTAATAAGCACAAATTAGATAACTATACGAATTTTATTTTTGAAAAATTAGCTAAAAGTGTATGACATTATACTTGTAATATAAGTAAAAAGTAAATAAATATGTTTAAAAAAAAAAAAATTAATTAAAACAAAAAATTAAGATTTCAAAGATTTTTTTGGGGGAGCAATGGCCCCGTGGCACCCCCCTTGAGTGCGCCAATGCTGACGAGGTAACACAAATCACTCATAGCTGCTCAATGAGATTATGAAATAAAGCGTGAAACCAATTTTCCTTGCCTATTGGTACGACAACTTTTCATTTTATGCCACTGTCGTACTCTTACAGATACCCATTCTGAATTACATTTAGGTCTTCTGATTCCTTTTGGAAACATGCTGCAAGCAAAACAAAAAACTGCGTCTTTATAGAGACTGTATTCTAACAGGGGGAATTCAGTATACCACGCCGAATTAAACCGACGTTGTTTTTTGGTTGGTATGTCTTTATAGATAGGAAAAATATCAAGTTTTGGTTGAAATGGCCCTAAAGCATTAATATAAAGTCGTTCATTATTTGTTTCTATTTTTTTTCGTTATCCCAAATCTTGTTCTATTGAATTTTTGAGTCTTAGACTTAACTCATACGAATCACTTTTTGACCACAGCAGAACCGCAAAATAGTGGTCGGTCGTGGATAATACTATTTTAACATAGAAATGATGAGAAAAAACGCAATATTACTCAGACGGACAACTTTCTGTCGTCAGCTTTAACGGCAGCCGCAACCTTGTGGCCCTTCAAAAGACCAGAAAATTGTGGTTCAAAAGTGGTCGGTTCCGACCACAGTATAACCGCAGCATAGCCACAAAATTGTGGCCGAAAAGTGGTCCGTGTGAGTTAAATCTTACATGTAAATTGATATTGTAATTTGTACATTTTTGTTCTTTTTTGGCATATTCTAATAACATACCACTTTCTTTATGAATTGTTGTTAAACAATCAATCATTTCAATAATAAACAATTTTAGATTTGGTGTAACATCCAATTTTAGTTGTTTAAAATTTCATTAGCTTTTTCATAATCTGTCATAAATTCAGTAACTCACCAGCAAGATTAATTCAAAAACCCTGTTCTTCAGTTTCATTCGTTGTTGAAGTTGATGGTAATGTTCATGGAAGTGTTGATAATGGTAGTGGTTCTTGATTTATTGGTAACTGTTGAGTTAGAATAGAATGATGGGATGAAACTGAATGTACAGCTGAATGCCTAGTGAATGGTAAATTACCTGTGGATGTTTCATCAGCTACTTCCATGCAAGACAACGGTTCGTTATGAAAAGATGACGCTGAAGAGGAAAGTGAGGATAAAACAACAAATTTTTATTCACCAATATTGCAGTATTGCCGACGAACTAAATCAACTAAAATTTCTCAAAATTTTCGGCTTAAATAAACCAAAATTCACTTCCATTTTAAACTGCTAATTCATAATTTAATTTTTATTACGCACCAATATTACGAAAAATATTTTCACTTTTGGTATCATATACGACCGGCAAACTTATTTTGCCGACTTCGAATTAGAATTATCCAAAAATGCCAACAGAAATTTTTTTGGGGGGTTTCGGAAGAGTGGGGGGTAATACCCCACTCACTTCGTGTTTGACACGCCCCTGGTTGTATGGCACGAGGCTTTATTTAAGATTAATATTGTAAGTAAATCTATGAAAAGTAAAAAATTAGATGTTACTGAGTGCAACAAGTTACTCAAAAAATGTGAAGGACTCTTTAATTAAATATAGAGAAAGTGGATTAACAGGAGCAATTATGGACGCCAAAAAACGGTTCGCATGCCGATACGGTCAACGGACTCATCCATGATCATACGTTTATAGGTTTCTGTTCGGGTGATTCGAGTTGTTGTACCCGTATCACTTTATTTTTCGCTCGACCTAGTGTTTTGTTGTTCTAATGCCGTAGGGTGTATGTGTGTGGAGTGTGTCGTGTGTATGCGCATTTAGAAGGCGGAGTTTGGTTCAGGGCTTTGTTGCTCGACAACGGATGGTCCGAATCCGTCGATTTTTTTTACATCTAAGTTCTCGTCACGTTCTGGATGGAAATGGTGGTGGGGTAGTGAAATAGATTCGGTACTTATAGCGCAATATTTTGACGATGTTCGAGTTAGAAAATATTCTTCGGTGCTTCATTAATTCACTATCTCTCGGATATCGTTCTAAATCGTGTCGATACATCATCTTGTCAAGGATGTTTACTCGGCCAAAACCAAAAATCTTCGTGCATAATCGTACGGAGAATTATATTTGGATAACGGCGACATTAGTGTCTGAGTGGTAGTGGTCGAAAACTAAGACAGTTACATGTGCCTGCGGCGAAGAATTCAAGTAAAATATTTATCCTAAAAAGTAATTTCATTTTTTATATTTCAAACTCCACAAATGTTTTAATTTAAAAAAATATATTTAATTATTTAACTTTAATTTTGAAAATTTTTCTTAAAACTGGATGATTCATAATTTTTTTAAATACTCGCACAACAATGTTTTCATGCAACGACTATCCTCAAGAAGTAAAATTTATTTATTATTTATAATTTATTTTGTATACTTCAGTAATAAGTAAGATTAATATTGTTAATTAATTCTTTAACAAATAATTTTAAAAATTAAAATCCGACACAACAAATTGCTACTTTTTCATATACCTGGCATAAAAGTCAGTCTAAATTTGTTTAAAAAAATTAATCTTACATATTAAAAATATTACTGAAAATAAATAAAAATAACATGCCTGATACGGATGTTTAATTTTTATTGTTTGTAAAACCGTTTAAATTTTAAAAAGAAAAATATATCAAAAAATTACTTAAAATTGGTAATAATATGCATCCCAAATTTATTAGAGAATGTGGAACAAAAACACGCTAACCGACAATAGAACTGCTATAGTCATTAGCTAAAAAAAAAAAAAACACTAAATTTTTAAAACATTCAATGCAGTGTAAGGTTAGAAATTATTTCGTGATTCTTTTTTTTCCTTCTTTTAATGTGCCTTTACTGCGACAACGGCCAGAGGCACGGCGAAATAAAAGGATTTGACGCCTCAAAAGAATTTGATATAATTAACGGTGTGTACGTCGTCATCCAGAATGTTGTCTAAGGCGGTCGGTAGATTGAATCAGGCAATGGACCAGAATGTGCCTAGATAGTGGAACAGAGCAAGAAGTGCACAGTGTGGGAGGTTTTTTTTTAGAAGATATGCGTGAGTTAAGCTAGTACATGCCCTATTCGTAATCTACATAAAATCATTTCTTCCTTACGGTTAGGGCGGAGTGCAATAGTGCAAACTTTTTCGAAGAGTTTGATAGCTCTTAATTTATTTGCTGACGGGCTCCAAATATCAGACTACTTCTGCGGCTCGGAAATCAGCGCTAAAGATAGGTGAATTCAGTGTTAAAAGAAGAAAGGTCGCTTCTTTTGCAATTCGGTCAGCGGTTTCAATTCCGGCAATGATCCGTAGTTTATGAAGAACTTATGTACTATTGTAAAATATTTTTAAATTTGGTCCTTTTTAATATATACCATCGATGACTGGTAATAAATATAAATATTTATTACTTACTGTAAAAAAATAGACTGGTTATTAAGAAAAAAAGTCGTTTACTGAAAAAATTAAGGCAAGTTGTAATGGAAGAATGCAGCTTTTTGTCACTATTTAAATTAAAATACATTAATAAAACGTTTAATTTTTCGCTTCAAATGATTTTCTCTTATCGAAAATATCTTTTGGCTACTTTTACTTTTTTTCCCAGTTATAGGACAAAATTTCAGGCTTATTCCCGGTTCGATGGCTACCTCCTGTAGCGTTTTCCTATTACAAAAATTATAATACAAACTGCTACATAAACAGTAAATTTTATTTCATTTAGTGACTTAGTCAATTGATATTTATTTTTCTATATTATAGGTGAATTATCCTGCGGGGGTTTAAACGGTCTCTATAATAGTCTGAGGGATTGCGTTATATATATATATATATATACACATACGTATACACTCACACACACACTAGAGGTGCCGCCGCTCGGGTCTCTAACCTCAACATATTTATTATTATTATAATTTTTATAAATATTTAATCGATCAGTTCGCTTTTCGCATCACTTAAACATAACCACAAATCTTGTCATAATACGAGGGGGTCCCAGAAGTACCTGGCCTGACCTAGAAATGGTGGTAGTTGTTTGAAAAATATTACTGTGTTAGAAGGTACACAATTAATAAAGCATATGTTTCAACTTTGAAGACGCTACGTTGTTTAGTATTTGTTTGGCAGCCGTCAGTAGTGAACGTTATCAATGAATTTGTAAAAATGGAAAAAATCGATTACCGTTATGTGTTATACAACAGTTTTATTTGAAAGGTCTCGCCCAGCCAATATAAACGCCGAACTAGATTCTACTCTGGGAGAGTCTGCTCCTTCGTTTGCAACAGTAAAATATTGGGTAGCAGAGTTTAAACAAGGCCGTACGAGCTGCCAAGATGAGCATCGCAGCGGTCGACCAAATTAGGTGACCACGCCAGAAATGGTGAAGAAAATCCACAAAGTGGTATTGGATGATCGTCGACTGAAAGTGCGCGAGCTAACCGACATGGTAAACATTTCAAAAAGTGCGGTACATCGCATATTGTTTGAAAATTTGAATATGAAAAAGCTGTGTGCAAGATGGGTGCCGCGTTTGCTCACACTCGAGCAAAAATAGCGTCGTGAAGATGTTTCAATTGAGCGTTTAGCGATATTTCACAGCAATAAAGCAGACTTTTTGCGTCGTTTCATAACCATGGATGAAACATGGGTCCATCACTTCACACCTGAGTAAAAAGAACAGTTAAAACAACGGACTAAAAGGGAATAATAGGCTCCAAAGAAGACGAAGACCGTTCCATCTGCAGGTAAGGTCATAGCGTCGGTTTTTTGGGATGCGCGTGGGGTAATTTTCATTGATTATCTTGAAACAGGAAAAACTATCAAGGGCGAGTATTATGCGAACTTACTGCAACGTTTGAGTGATGAAATCAAGAAAAAACGGCCGCATTTGGCTAAAAAGAAAGTGTTGTTTCATCATGACAATGCACCAGCTCACAGATCCGTTATTGCAACGGCCAAAATTTATAAGTTAAAATTTCAGTTGCTTCTTCAAGCACCCTATTCGCTAGATTTAGACCCTCGGATTATTTCCTTTTTCCAAACTTGAAAAAATGGCTCGGTGGTCAAAAATCTTCCAATAATGAAGAAGTGAAATTGGCAGTTAATGGCTATTTTAAGGAACTCGACGGTTCTTATTATAAACAGGGTATCGAACTTATTGAACATCGCTGGAAAAAATGTTGTTTAGAGCTGAAAGGAGATTATGTTAAAAAATAAAGATATTTTTTCCAAAATGTTTGTGTTTTCTTTGTTAAGCCAGGTACTTTTGGGACCACTCTCGTAGAATCCCTTCTAACCAGCCAGTAATTAATTCCCAAAATAATATTATTACGGAACTATCTAGTTCACGCGTGACAAACCAATAGTGATGATGATGATGATAATAAAACCAAAATTGAAGTTTTCAATAAGAACACGAAACTATTAAAACACTATTTAATATTAAAACTCCGTTACGTATTGTTGTTACGATGATAATAGTTGCGTTGTCTGCGTTCGTTGACTGTTCATACCGCGGTTGTTGAGAAACGGAAAAGTGGTATTGCGAAAAACTATTCTATTTGTGTGTGTTAGAAGATACATTAAAAAAAAAAAAAAACAAAAAAACAATTGCGCTGAAGACCAGACATGTTGGTTGACAGTAACAATGGTAACAGAACAGTCATGAGCAAAGCTATTCTTCTGTCAGTTTTCGTACAAAAATAATGCGGAAATCTCCATAGATGATTCAGAGATATTGACTTGATGATATCTTAAGCGTTGGACCTATGCAGAAGCTACATTAACTATCTTTATATGTCAGTTCTGGCTATATGTGCAAATACATTTACATATAAAACTTGATTAGCTTCTTAGATTTATTCACTTTTAACCCGATACTTACAACTTCAATTTTTACACATATCGCATAATATTTAAATACAAGAAGAATGTGATCGCTGTGAAAAGGTTTCGATGAATATGAGGTTGGGTGTTGTACGACTAGGTGTCCAATTTACGGTTACATTTTTTGATCGGAAGAAAGGGATCTATAGAATTTCTTAAGCATTCGAGGCGTTCACTTAATTATTTAGCTTAAACATATCTTTAAGATTTTTTTGTCATATTTTTCAAGCTTCTTCTTAAATGCTACTGCCTTCCGCACAATCAACGACCGTTACATTTAAATATTATTTATTTGAGATTTTGTTTTCTTTAATAAAATTATGTAGACATTTTAGTATACGTAATCAAACTTTAATTATTATCGCGGCTTCTCTAATTACGCGATTATTACACATTTGATTTTCGTAATGAAGCGCGAATTCTATATGTTTTGCTTATGATGCAACTTCAATGATAATCGTAGTTAAAATCAAAAATCCGAAATAACAATTACTTTATTTTTATAAATAAGAGCAGTTTTAAAATTTATTAATTAAAAAAATTAGAGACACTCATGTTTAATTCGTTTTATTTGTTATTAGTTAAATTAATGTGTTTTCTAAACAAACACAGAACCACGTTGAACAATTATACTCGATGTTCTAGAAAAGATTACTACTTTTCGTTACCAGAAATAAGTTTTAAATAATGAATCATGTAATTGTAAACAGCTTTTTACATTCTGGATTCGACTCCGTAATTAAAGAGTGGCCTGTAATTTATACATGTATAAGTAAAGCAAAGCGAGTAGTTCCTTGGATGGTTGATAAGGCGCCAGCGATTGTAGAATTAAGCTTTTCAAAATGTACCAGAAATTTTAAGAGAATACTAGATCAGTTCTTTTCTAGCTGAGATTCGCCTCTACTTTCCGAAATTTCTTTAATGCCCAATTCAACTTCAGGCTGAGTAAACCTGAGTTTAGTAGATTATTACTATTAATTTTTTCTTTGATTTTGTTGTAATATTTCAAACCTGAAGAAACACAGAAAAGTACAATACATTGTTACCAAAAATTTTACTTTAATCGTGATTAAATTATGTCGAAAAACTCGACTGTAACGAATGAAGTCGTCTGTTTCACGATACCACGTTGAATTTTCACGAATTAACCTCTAATTTTATAGCAGCATATTTACAGTGATTGAAATTCTAAGTATACCAGGAAAAAGGGATTTATAAAAAAAAATTCTGCTTTAAATGATTTAATTTCACTACCATCAGTTTTTTAATATTAATCTAATCTCTTAATAATTCATTAGTTATTATTCAGCAACAATTGGTATTCCACAAAAGTATTATCCATACATATATATCGTACATTAATCATACATTCCTATTACATACACATATACAATTGTAAACAAAAATTATTTAAAACCGGTATGGAAAGAAATATAATATGAATTTATCAGTATAAGTTTCTTAGCAAAATTGTAAAAAAAAAATAATTTCAATTCAAAATAATAACGAAATTGATTGATGGTTAATGCACAGGAGACCGAATTTAATGATGCACGAAAGTGACGGATTGTCCATAGCTCGGTATTTATATATAAAAATTTAATTTGTATCAACTTTTGTTCATTTCATAATATTATTTGTGGAACGCTCTTTGTAATAATTGCGTGTAAAAACATTAAAACCGAATTAAGTATTTTAATAAATAAATAGATGAGTCAAAGTATAAGATAATTTTTATAAATACTTATATTTAACTACATGAAACTTTTGTAAGCCTATGAACATTTGATTCTGAAATCAACACAATCATAGATCTAAAAGAAAAAAGAAGAAAAAACAATTAAAATAATCAAAATAATAACAATTATATGAGAAACATACTTTAGTTTTTTATATATATATTTTTTTTTATTATATATTTTCCGAATTCCGCGATTTTTGAAAAAAACATAAAGATAAAATTAGATATAATGTTCGATTGCAATAAAAAAAAATGCACAAATCAGCCTTTATATTATGCGAAATTTATATAAAAAAATCGGCTAATTTTCAACTATTTCGTTGGTTTCTTTTGCAAGAATATTTTAAATTGCATTACTTTTTCCCATATATCATTTTAACCGAGTTTTTGAAAAAAGAAGAAAAAGAAGAACACCTTTTTGATTGAAATTAAAAAATTCTGCAGAATTCTTAATTACTGGATATATTTTCTAACAAAAATTGGCAAAAAATTCTAAGTTCTTTTAACACACCTTTTCAATAAATTTTTCATAAATTTGCTAGAGTAACATCTAACCGCAGTTAAAATCAGTACTTTATTATTTAGATTAACTGACTTTAATTTGTAACTAATTCACTATTAGTTTACGTAATACGAATTTTAAGCAATTAAAGCAAAATAAAATGTCTTCATATTAATGACTATGCAATTCATACACTGGGGGTAACATGAACATTACGAACTTGTGTAACAGGACTAACCTAAAATTTTATAGACATATAAAAAAAGGAAATAATTTTTTTTGCCAGACTAGGTTTTACCTAGATTATTGAAGAACATGTATGTTATTAAGCATATGATTTTATAAAAGTATTAAATGAAAATCCAAACGGTTTGTTACTAGGCTGGGAAAAAAAAAAATGAAAATTACAAACAAAACTGAAGTGACAGCAGCGTTGTGGTTAGGTTTCAATATTTTTAAAGAATGTACACTGCATTAATGTGGAGAATGAAGAAATGAAAATATAAAACTGAAAAACGCCTAAAGAATTCTGAATTTATCGAGACAGGCAGTTATATTAATTTAATATTGAATCGTTTATTATAAATAATGAAAAATTTAATTATTAACTCCACTCACTTTAATTTACTTCAAGTGTGAACTTATCCAGCATTTTTTTCTGTTTCATACTGTGGTCAAGTGAACTTTCCGAAAAGATAGAAAAACACGGTAAAAATATGATTATTAATAAATTAATTTATTGTTATTTGATTTAATATCACTTTGCTTGTAGGTGTAAAATAATAAAAAACAGTAAAAAGTAAATTTTGAACAATTTACATATATATATCTTTATATACATAAAAATCCTGTGTCACAACGATTTGTCCGCAATAAACTCCGAAACTACTCAACCGATCTTAATGAAATTTTGAACACTGCGTGTGATTTGGTCCAACTTAAAAGATAGGATAGTTTTTATCTCCATTAATGACCTCAATATTTTTTTATTGCAAATTAAATTTTTTTATAGGATAAAGGGTTGTAATTAGTTATAAGTTCCACAAGTGTCTAACAGATGGCGGTGTAAGTTAGTTTACCGAGACAACATTTTAACATCTTTTGTTATCTAGGTTGGGTAAGCATCTAATATATGGCGCCGTGTTTCGATTTCAAACGTTTCTTTGATGCAACAATTTATTTTACGCTATATGTGTTTTCCAAATTTACATACGACATAACCGTGCTCTTTGGATTTTTCGTGTATTATTATTTTTATAGATATATAAAAATTAATGTTTGTTTGTTCTGTATGCATTTCTGAACCGCTGGACGGATTGCGTTAAAATTTTTAAGGTGTATTCGTGATGTCCCAGCGAATGTTTTAAGGTATAGTGAGTTTTCTACCACTTCTTCTTCACGAAATATGATGTTTTAAGTAATTGACATGCAACCAAGGAGTACAAAAATGTATACGAGACGAATAAAAAAAAATATTTTTTATAAAATTTAAAATAAAATAACTACTATGGTAAATATAAATTAAACGTAAAAATGTTTCAATAAAATAATTAGCATGGTAAATAATAAGCTTTGATAACATTTTATTAATTATATACCGCGTTCCAATTTTTTTTTTTTAAATTTCAAAGTACAGACTTAAATGGGTATTAATACCCGGGCAAAGCTGTGAGTAACAGGAAACAAAAGACTGGAAATCGTTTGAATACACACCGCTCCAGTCTGTTCATCTGAAGCAGACGAGCAACCAGAAGTAAGAATAGAAACCAACATGTTTCCCAAAGAGTGAAAGAATCTTTACATAAATATAATTTCAGATAAATCAAAATTTTTTTTCTGAACTTCCGAGTACAGATTTAAAACACGGGCGAAGCTGTGGGTAACCGCTAGTATATATATATATATATATATATATATATATATATATATATATATATTAATTACAACATAATTCTTAGGCCAACCCCCATTACAAAAAGTGTCTCAATTTTATGTTACGAAAAAATGTCCCAATTTAATGTAACGAAAGTTAAATGTTAAATGAAAACGCCATGCACCCATCAGATTTTGTAATAAAAAAATTTATCATGCCGGTACAATGACGTTGTAAATTTTGACCATTTTACCCAAAGTATAGAAGAGAAAGGGAAAATGTAAGGAAGAGGGGTTAAGGGGCAGAGACCCTTGTGAAGCCAAAATGGCCGAGTTTATATATATATATATATATATATATATATATATGTATTAATGAATTATTCTTATGTCGAGGGTAACACGAAAAACGTGTTATAAAATACATAACTTTTTTCTGTTCTATTTTGAAACTAATTGTTACGCAAACTGTAAATTCATTTTTCTTTCTTTCTTCTTTTTTTTTTTTTTTAAAGAATGACGTAGTCATTTGAAATTTACTTTTACGTAATTATTACAGAAGAACTATTATCTGGACTTTAGGAGGTGTCCTCACGGTGAGGTTGAAAAAATTTAGTTTTCTGTATATATTCCACACGTTATCAAGTTATGCCTATTTCGATCCACTGCTGCATGTGGACATTGGACATTCCCGGGTGAGATAAGTTGGACAATTAGCCGTGCTGGCTGGGCAAATTGCAGATGTATTTTACACCTGCCCGAAAATTATATATCTATCTATCTATCTATATATATATGTTGGTGTGTGGGGGGGGGGCGAATAATTAATATATTTTAAAATTTCATAATGGGGTGCTTGCAAAATTCTAGTCATATTTTAGAATTTCTGCAAAACAGACAAATAAAAAGCACTGATCTAAGACATCAATATTATAGTCAAAACGTGAATATTATTCTTAAATAGATTTTTAATTTCATAACATGCGTATTTAATCAAGAGTAAAATTATTATTAAACCATGATTTACTAATTATGTTACTCAAATGGGGAAAAACATTTTTTTTTTATATATGTAATTATAAATATACATTTTAAGGGGTTATATACAGTTGTTGCGGGCGAAATTACTTATTTTCTCAATTTTTTTTCTACAGCATAATAAATACTTATTTAAAAACTGTTAACAACATCGATTAGTACATGTTTTGAGGTACTTGTTCAATTTTTTTTATAGAAAGAAATTTAAAAATAGCGGAACTACAGCTGTATTCCAGGAGCGCCTTTTTTTGGCCATCACTTGCGGTGGACATGATAACTCGAGAACGGTTCCTCTGAAATTCGAATTTCAAAATTTTTTTATTAGTATATTGTATTGTCTAATAGATAAACGAAGAATTTGACAAAATTTCAATTTAAAAAAAATGGTGAAGGTTTTAACGAAAAGTTCATTTTTTCAAGGTGTTAAATTTTTGTTTGTTCATTCTAAAAAAATTAAAAATCCTTCGGTTAGAGATTAGCTATTATTATTATAAATAAGTGGTATAAATTTGGTATTGATCGGATTGATAGTTTTTTAGTAACCGTGTCCACCGCAAAGGTAGTTCCAAAAAAACATGATTCTCAGATAATCGCGTTTGAAGTTTTTCATATAAATGCTGAACATACATTGTTGCAAATAATTGCTACTTTAAAACCAAACCTACGTGTATCAATTGGCGCAGATTTCATATCACCATCACACTCTTTACACTAACTGCGAAATTATCGTAAAAACCGAAATGAAATTTAAAATGCGATACTCGACAAAATTATCTACTGGCACAGTGACCTCACGGCCAACTTTTATTTTTTTTCGAGACGCACTAAAACTACTTGGTCGGCCTCTGCGGTTTTCGGGTTGAAATGTTGTTTTCTTCATTTTGGTCTGTCTTTGCGAAATCCTGTAGATGCTCTTCTTTCAGGCGTTGTTTTGTTACGCGAATCGGACATATTTATAATTCAAAAAAATTTGGCGTTTCTACGAGTGAATTTAAAGAAACTGTCGCTTTGATGTTACACGTTACAACTGCTAGAAGTATATTCGATGTTGAATAATCCAGTCTAAACATAACGGTTCCAGAGTTTCAAGGTCATAAATTTCAAAGGATACAAAAAAGAGCGGCCGCTGTCGACGTACCGTTTATATTTTATTATACCGAGTCATGGCAGCATCATTCAGTGCAGCTAGGTGCGCTATAAATAGCTGTAACTTCGGATCTAATGCTCCGATCATTATAAAATTGGGTGATAATATTCTTAAGATATCGAACTTAAAGAATACGCAATAAAAATGAAAATCGATTTTCCCGATCATCACAACTGTATATAACCCCTTAAGTTGTGTACTGAATTGTGAATGGTTGATTACCTAAATGCGTAATTGAGCATCATTGCTTGAAAATATTACGACGCTACGAAATATATAATTTCCACATCCACATATTTCACTGATCTAATAAATGATCTTTAGTTATCTTGAGCTCTAGAGAAGTACACGTAAATTTTTTATTAATAATATAATTGTAAAAATATGTATTTCTAACGGTCACTTCAAAAATTTAATTTCCGGAGCAACATTTTTAGAATAAGGATACAAAATAACAAAAATTATTTTAAAGTGTTATTTTATCGTTAAAATGAAATAAAAATCATCATAAATACTTTGTTTTACATTGTCTCTTAAAATTTCTAAAAAATTATTGCCGTTCTGAAAAAAATTGATGTGGTTAAACAAACGCAATTTTCATTTTTTAGTAATTATTTATTTTCGTATAAGAAAGATGAGATTACAAAAATTGTTTCTTATTTATATTCCTGTATTGTTAAGAAGTTTAAATTTTATAACACGCCTTTCTGTGATGAAATTCAGAATCATACTGAAACAACGAATCGAAAATTTTGTTCAAAACGACAAAAATTATTTATTCAACTGTGAGAGAAATTGAAATGAATGAAGAAATAATTCGTGACTTCAACAGTAAAATTGAAGAGAATTTTGTTGCATTTTTTTCTTTTACTGTCGCGTACGGCCAACAGTTTTTATTTGCGATCGATAATATTAGAAAATATTCGAGTATTTCAAACGGTATATTTATCATATAAACAAAAATTAACATACAAAAAGTAAACCGAATTGAAACACATCGGCTACTTATGCACAATATCAATAACAAATATAACACACACAGTATTCAAACAACACTGATTACTTCTTTATATATGAAATTTGGGAGTAGACTAAAGAAATATAAAAATTTTTTAATCGCATTATTAGAGCAGTCCACATAATTGCCGGTAACCTTATTGTACTCACGTAAAAATTCAAGGCAGTTTAATAAGTAGAAATGATATGATTTTCGTTCACAAATTGTAATTTATCTAAAAAATAATTAACATTTTTTTTTATACGTGTATACATAAATAGAGATATTTATAAAAAAATGTTTACGATTAAACATAGAATTTTTATCACTTACTGTAGCAACCAGGTTCTACTTCTACACCCTGAATAAATGTTTTTCTCAATAACTGTTCCACTTCATTAGCAGCTTTAACAAGCTAAAACCATTAATATAAAATCAAATAATTAAAAAGTAGAGGTAAGTTTAAATATATTTTTTCTCAATTTATAGATTTCTAAATTTTCAAATCCGAATTATACCTGTTTTATTTTATCTGGATCATTTTCCTGCAGGTTTTCTTTGAATTTATTATTAATATCTTGTCTCACAACTAATAAAAAATACGTAAATTCAAAAAAATATATATCAATAAAACATTTATATTTAGTGCAAAGTTACTGTAACATTTTCTTGCACATCTATATTTGTTTTATACTTTATAAAGATATATACTTGCTTAATTTTTAGTGGACATTTTTTTAATATGTATATATATATATATAGAACATCAAATAATTTTTAATTAAAATATATTCATTATGTAAAAAAGCATAATTAGAGAAAAATAGCACAAAGTAGACACCGTTAGCATTTTCCTGTTCAAAATAAAATGACGTGACGAAACTGTTATATAGTATTTCCCAAAACTTCAATAGGTAAGTCTGCACTACAATAGTAACATGACTAAAAAATACTTTAATTTCTTAAATTATTACATAAAAAATTGGCACAAAATTTGTTTATTTTTTGCTCAAATTCAAGTTATTCGTAGATATTAAAAATACAAGTTTTAAAGTTTTTATTTCATTCTTAGTTCAATATTTTGGTTTTATTGTCCGAGTTCTCACTTGCATTCTCTTTGTATTTTTTAGTTTCATGAAAATTGATTCAAAATTACTTATTTGTTTAATTTTGGATTATTTTTAAACATAGTATTGTTTAATTAGTGGATGTAAACGTTTAATAAACTGTCTGTGTTTTTGTAAAAGTGTTTTTTTTATTGTCTTTAGTTTATGCCAAGTTGTACATATAGAAAGGTGGTTTCCATCGCGTGAAAAACTCGTTTTCGGTGTGACGTTAATGCTAAACCTAAAGCGCATGGCGAATAACACTGCTAAATTTGGTACGTGTTTCCACAACTTCTATTATTCATATTAATAGTAGTATTAGTATTGTTATTTTTTATTATTTAAGTAAATTGTATCATAATATATATATATATTATTTTTCATGTTTATTATAAGAACTATGGCTACCCTTTTAATTTAATTGATTGAAAAAAGCAACGAACAATTTTGATCAATGTTTAAAAAATAAAATACATACTAAATAAGCATTTACTACCTACCTGAAATTTTTCATTTTTCTGTTTTGATAAATATTTCATACCATACTTTTCAGCTAATTTTAGTAAGTGATTTTATTGATATTGCTATTGCGTTTTAAAAAATCTGGGGACAACGTTTATTCATACATCTCGTCGTTAGTTGGGCGACGATAAATGCGGAAGGGAGTAATACAGGCAACAACACTCACGATACCAACCATTAAATTATCGAATAAATAAATAAACAATGATGTGAATGAAATATATACACTGTTATATTTAAAAAATTAACTTCATAATACGGTCCGAATTCAACTGTCCTTTTGCCCAGTTGTATTGCGATTGCTCGGATTGTTGTGTTCCGGCGTACCATTGGAACTGGCATCGTTTAATACTTGCAGACGTGACTGGGGTGTGCAAAGGTGCACATTTCAAGTCTTGCCGACGATGAAAAGACGGCGACGGAGGCAGACCTGGTTAGCTAGAAGCCTTTAGTTGATTTTTTTGCACGCAAGGTGGCGCGTGACTTTGGTTGTTTGTCAGCATAGTGGTACTGGCCTGTTTCATCATAAGTTTTGTCCAATATATTATATTTTGTCCCTCTCATGCCAAGCCATAACCAGATTTAAGTGGTATATTTGAAAATCGAAAAAAAATTGATAAAATCGAACCGGTTATTAATAAGTTCTATAAATTCACCAGTTTTTTTCAGTTTTAATTTGATAATTTCCAGGTTTATATATATTTTTTAATGCAACTGCTGTGATATGCGAAAATAGTTCAGTTGCAAGTCTTACATTCTATCTTTGCACATTTTGACAATTTATGTGGTCATTTATTTTGTAACAAATATTCTTATAATAACCTTGAGTTGACGCTATATATTTATGTACAGGTTTTACTTCGTAATCTATTTTTTTAACATTTATCAGATTCTTTTGTTTCCAGTTGTGTCTTCTTAAGATTTTGTTATCGTACATTGTTGATAAAAAATTGTATTACATTCAGCGTCAGTGAACATATATTTATTTTACCATCGTGTTAAACTTTCATGAAGAATAATCGCATTACTGATTGCCATACGCGAACGACTTTATTGCACATATATGGAACATAAGAATCTGTCTAATTGTATTTTAAACAACGAAGTTTCGGTTACTATGTGTGAAGATTGCTTGAAAAGTATTAGTCTCAAATTATCAGAATTGTTTTTAACCACACCCTTTTTTTTTTTTTTTTTTTTTTATAAATTACAACTGGCCAGGCCATCCAGCAATTGGACTGTAACACGAAAATAACTTGTTAGAGGTTAGCATCTAGCGATGGACCCCACTGAAATTTTAGTAACATAAAACTAGGCCAGATCAAACGGTCGAATATGTAAGACACATAAATTAAAATTCAAAATTAGTTCATCAGGTTTACTTTAAATATGTTAAATATTTAGGTTTATATCTTGAGAGACTAACTTTGCCTTTCCGTATTCGGGAATTAATTGATAAGATGATTAAAATACACTTTTCATTAAAGGTAAAAGCAATTATTCACCATGAGGAAAGAAAACTACTCACGCTAGGTTTGCTTTATAAATCAATTATTAGATCTAGGTTGAATTGATTTGAATTTCTACCGGCTAAATTAAATACTCACCTACCCTCCTTTAGAAATGTAATTACCGAATTATGCCATTAATTCGTACTTCGCAAATTGTAATGGAATCCCTTTATTCCAACCAACTACTGATTATTACTGCACCGTTTCATAACATTTAAAAGGTAAAATTTAAAAGAAACGTTTGGAGATTAAAGATTCGTCGATTTTTCATAATGACAACGCGCGACTGTATTCCACTTGCGTTACCTAAAAATTTCTTATCGAGTGAAACATTTCGATCGTACTTCATCCACCACATAGCTCAGATATCGTTTTTTATGATTTCTGACTGTTCCCTTTGTTGAAAACTCATCTTTGCTGAACTTAGTTCGGTATAAATGTGGTCAATTTTCAAGTATCTCTCCCTGGACAAGTTAGTTAAAATCTAAAACTAAACCATGAGAAAAATATGTAGCAAATAATGTCTGGTACTTTAAAAAAAAGGTAACATGTCATTCAGGTTTTATTGACTCACAGAAAGTTCGTAGGATCAACTCAAACTACCTTTAAGGATTTTAAAATAATTCGCGTGTACCTAGACTTAATTTTTTGATATGTTGTTCAAAATGAAGTTTAATTCCTGTTCTTAGAATGCGTGACTGTCGCACAGTCGCAACAGTATCAGTAATTTTTGCCAACCTATGTGTATAAATGTATAATAAAAAAATTAAACCATTTTTTTTCATTAAAAAAACTTTTTGGCCACAAAATGACATTTTTTAAAACTACACGCATAGTACACAATGTGACGATATGAATAAAGCACAGTAAAGCTCTAGTTTACTGTGTACTTCAAGGAACCACCTAAATTATGGTGATATAACCAAAATTGTGCTAAACTTAATTAAAATTAAAATCGAAATATGATTAAAATATTTTCGGCTTCCATTAGATTTGGCAATTCTAATTTACGTCTCTTTTTGCTTGGAAGTTTATTATATTAAAATAAAGAATTTAATTATAAATGTATTTTAGCAAGTGCAGAAACGATTTGTACTAATTTGGTTGGTCTGATTACATTTAATACAAATTGATAAATCATTGTTTTTTAAATTATAAAATGTTAAACACGTGTATATTCACATTCAACATTGACTAAAGCAACTTTTTAGCTCACTTTTTTTTTTTTGATTAATTTAAGATTAATATATTTTATTTCCATACACTTGCACCATCGCCTATTTTAGTAATCAATAGCATCTTTTAAACAATACTGAGGTTGGTTAAAAAAAAAAAAAAATGAAACTACCTGAGTATAAAATGTTACACACAAGTTTGACAATACATACGTTCTAGCATTTTTGTGTCTTCATTAAATACATCTTTTCTAGCTTTGTGGAGTGCTCTAAACGCTTTCAAAACCTAAAATATTTACTTCATTATACAAGGTCTACTTCAACTTTAATGAAATAATAAAAATGTTAATATTATGTTATTCGTATACTTTTTTACTATATTGCATATATAATGAAAACATCTTACTTCGAACTTCAGATGATTGTTCATTACAGAAAAAAAAAAACATCAAACAACCGCTTCCTAATGATAAGAACAGGAATATGGATATTTTTTAATGTATGCAATCTTATCGATATATCCAATAATACGAATATGCGACTAGATCAAGATATATGATCTATTATTAGGTAAAGTCGCCAAAAAAATATATTTTAAAATTATAATTGAACATGTAAACTTATAAAAATTTAATTTTAAAGTAAAACCCCAATTTTTACACTACCATTAAGGCCCAGTCGGAAAAAAATGCCATTTTAACTTTAATGTTCCGATTAATTTAACGGTATAAAGACAGATTATTAGAATCTTTAATATTAATTAATAATTCTTTCTGAATTATTAAAAAATAATTTATCGATGGTTTTCGTTTGTATGCAATTTTATACACAAATTTGAAATATTATACTATAATATTAATTTTTTAATTTTGCCACACTGT
This sequence comes from Icerya purchasi, assembly GCA_039619475.1. Classification (NCBI taxonomy): domain Eukaryota; kingdom Metazoa; phylum Arthropoda; class Insecta; order Hemiptera; family Monophlebidae; genus Icerya; species Icerya purchasi. The sequence goes on from CM077116.1 coordinate 418,893,442, forward strand.
AAAGATTTGTTTTGTTTTTAAGCTACAATACCATAGTGTTATTAATGGCGTGTGTAAATTATTAATTAGTTGTACTAAGTTGAGGATTTTTTGAAATAGAATATAACACTGTGAAAATAATATCGTATAATTAATTTATATTAATATATCATCGTGATTGGGTGAAGGAATAATTCATTACGAATCTTATAAAGTAAGTTTTATTATATTTGAATATGTGTAAATAAACGTTAAAATCGATACAATTACTGATTACATTAGCGAATTATTTTAATTTAATATTGTTTATTCAAAAGCGAAATGTTTTTTAAACTGTTCTTTTTTTCTTGTTTATTTTTATTACGTATAGCGAGAATAATTTATTGGGTTATACATAATTGATCTTTATCGAAAGCGCCCTATCGTTTGACGAATTTTTTGTATATTTTTCTCCGCAGGATTATTGGGGAGATTTTCTTTGTACTAAACAGAGTAACTTTTATTTGTTTATTCGAAAAATTTTTGATCGAAGTATTATAAAAGAAAATGTTTACAAGGAGAAAACCATTGAAACGTTTAAACAATTCTGCGATTTATGCTAGACGAGGTATGAGTCGTGTATGTTAACCGATTCGAAATTTACGATTTAACATTGAAGCAGTGCTGATAACGTTTTTTTTACAAATTACTATCTTTTTGTTTCTTTTTCATTTAACAATCAATCATATTGTCTACATTTGGTGTAGTTACAGTTCGTTTTGTATCATATGCTTTTTTATTAACACTTGTAATTACCGAATCTTAACAAGTCATCGGTGTTATTTAAATTATTTTTTAATAATCCGTGCATGTTTTCTTTTTCATTTCGACGCTTAAATATCTAACTCGGTGTGCGATATAAGTAAACGTTTTTTTTTTTTATTTATTTATTTTTTTCATTGCTTTAACAACGTATCTACTCGGTGATTCATGATAAATTAAGGATTATTCTCACATAAAGTGTTAGTAATTCGTATACTCGTAAGTCTGTATTATACATTTTTAAATGAAATAAACTTCGAAGCTTTTCGCAAACTTTTAGAAATAATACACAAGTTTAATAAAATTTAGATCTGTGAAAATTGCTTTTTCGATATACAAAGCATGTTTGTTCGAAAGCTAAATTATTTATAATAAATGTAGATAAATAGGTTTTAATTTTAATTGTGATTTTGTAGTCTAAATATTCAGCTTTATTTAAGTAGATTTGTTTTGAAGAAGTATAAACTGATTTTAATTGTAACTGTCTGCGTTGATTGGTCATTCTGATAAAAAATAAAATAGAGGTTTAAAATACATATTTATTAATTTATAATATTAGAAAATACCTTTAACGTAATTTGTTTAGAGTTACCAGCTAATCAGAATAAAAGCGAGAGATCGTAATGAAACAGTGAAATGTAATAAACGATTTTATATTTTATTTATCTGTGTTATGTAGAATCTTTCAGAACTCTTGATTTTTTGTTTATTTTTTTTTATTTTGTGTAAATACTTAAAATATTTTTTTGACGAAGTTTAAATGTCGTTAAATTTTGTTATTCTAAATATAATGAAGCAACGTGAACTGTTGTGAGTTGAATTCTTTCCCATTATCTTTATAAGTTACATGGAAAACAGTTCGAAATTCCGAAAGTTTAGAAAGGATGTAGCAATTTCCGTAACATTAATTACACTTTCCATTTCTGTATGTTGCTACGTGTAATTTTTTGTTAATCGTTAATTGATGTATTAATTCGTTACAGGTTTAAAAATGGTTATTGCAATGACGGAACAAAGTACTGATAAGAATGGGGATATTTCGAAGGATTTTTTATCTACTGGGCGGACGGGACGTAGAAATGCAATAGCTGATGTTTTAAGTGAAAACAAATGCGTTACATTTTCAGATTTACCGTACAAACTAGAGAGAATGACTACGAATGGTAATTTTTATTTTATCTAAACATAATCGCATTTAATTGAATATTTGTTAGATAAATGAACTGATAAAAAACAGTACAGTGGTTTGAAGTGTAAATATTTTAAGTAATGATTTTGATTCTCCTTTTGTCCATATTTTATTGAAATGAAAATTCGGAACAGCGTACTATTTTTAAGAGCTGGGGTACATGTTATATTTTGACTCGAGTTATTTGCGATCTATGGAAAATGACTTGCTGTTTTGTTTAATGACAATTCCTTTCAAGGCCATGTCCGCGGCGGTGGGGGGGGGCTGAACCTCTCCTATGAGAACTGAAATATTTATTATAAGTACACAAGAAAAAATATGCTCCATATTTTTAGGTACTTCATTAATATTTTATGTAAAATTTTTTATTACGAGTATAATCATTAACATATGTAACTTTTATAGCCTTTTTTTTAACTCGGTTTGTCATTCTGTCCGTCTGGGGGGAATTTTGCGAACGATTTTTATCCTACTTTCCGATGAATTAAAAAAGTGTCCTTTTGCAGAAATGCTTGTTATAGATGGCAATACAATATTATGTGCAATGTCTGGGTTTCCAGCTTTATAATCAGATCCTCGGGGCTTCAAGAGTTCGAACTTTTGAAAAAAAAATATTTGTTTTTTTCTGGGCATATGATATACTGTCGGAAAGAGCGCTACTTGTCAGGAGCAAACTCGTATTTCATTTTCTTAACGAAACATTCGAAGTTGACTAAAAGTTTGAGTGGCTCAGCTTATAGCTAAAAATTTTGAATAAGGTTGAAAAAATGCGCATCTTTGTGTATTTCTTTACATTGGAACATTCGGGGTTTCAACTTTAAAATCGGACCCTTGGGGCACCAAAAGCTCGAAAGTTTCAGAAAATTATATTTTTTTTCAGTCATGTGATTAATTAATGGTAAGATCGCTATTTGTCAAACATTGTGTTTCTTCATGTGTTGAGGATTCCGTATGTATTATATGAAAAATAAAAGACAATATAATTGAAAGAATGCGATCCATTATTTCATAATAAAATGTAACACAAAATTTCTGTAAATTTGAATAAAATAAAGCAAAATAAAATATAATTCTAAATTTATTGTTTTTTATTGAAATACATAGTAAAAAGTCCAGACGGAAAAAAAAATAGCCTTTTATTTATGCACTATAAAGTATAAAATAACTTTATTAGTGTGCGACTACCGGGTACGTATCTGAAACTACAAAATATTTCAAAAAATAAAAGCGGGGGCCGCAGATTAATAATTAAATATTAATATTATAATACATCCTAAGCCAAAACTATAATCACTATTTAATGTTGTTCCATTGTTGTGCATCACAATACCACACACACCGAATATTTTTGTAACTGCGGCTCCCGTTTTTATTTTTCAGAATATTTTGTGGTTTCAGATTTTATTAATGTTAAGATGCGTATCTGGTAGTCGCACACTAATAAATTTATTTTGTACTTCCTTTTAGTGCATAAATAAAAGGCTATTTTTTAAAATTTTAATTTTTTTTTTTTATTATTAATGTTCATATACGGCGCAATTCATTTATGTAAATTATTAATACATAAATCAAAATGATGGAAATTATTAATAGTATGAATATTAGTGAAAAATGTATTGTTATTTATAAAATAAATATGTGAAGAAAATTTTCACCCCCTCCCCTTCAAATTTCTGGGCTCGAGTCTGATTCCTTTGTATCTATTTGCGGCATCTTAATTTTATGCGACTGCACTATTGGCAGCAGATATCTATATATCTGAAAAAATTAAATTTACTTACGTTATAAGTTAATAGTACGAGCTTTTACAGATGGTAAACTAAATCCTTCGCTAGGTCCTGCAGTTTTTTTTTTTTATCAAATTTCTAATAGTGTTTAATAGTTTCATCTGCCGAAATTGTGAAAATATTTCTACGCCGAATATATTGTTATTATTATGTGAAAATTTTTATAATATACTATTTAGACATAGCTGTATTTTCTAACTATTTAACAGTGGTACCTCTCACTTATAATTAAATCTAACTTATTAGTTTAATGTAATTAAAATTTATTTTGTTAATTATATAATTGGCTGCGTCATTATTTAAAAAAGAAGAAATTAGTGTTTGTATAGTAATTTATATTTGAACTTTTATAACCAAAAATATTACATAATTTTTCAGCAAAATGTCACCGATTTTCTTTTAATCTCCAGCTTAAAAATGGCATAGTCATTAATATATTTGCATCTGTATTTATCATCATAGCAGTGATATTTAATAAATTTTTTGAAGAATAGATGGTCAAAGTAGTCGCTTTAAAATTTATTTAAACAATTTTAATTTTTTCATTTTACTAATGCTTTTTTGCTGTAATGACATGTGAAAAAAACTTTAAACTTTATCAGAAAAATATATTAAAATTATTTATATAATTATCTACGTGTTTCGGGAGCACAGTCCTATAAGCATTATATATTAGTGGGTAATATATATATATATATATAACAGAAATTGATAGCGGGTTCGTAAACGATAAAAATCTTACAGAAGGAAAAAAGTCAATCTAAATCATGACTAAGGTTCCGATTCATGAATCAGTTGATTTGCTAATGACTAATCATGGACAACGCGTATTTGATGCTTATAGCAGTCAGTCGCTGCAGGTTACCAAAATATATTTTCAAACACGAGCTTTTAAGGGTTTATGGATACAAACGCAAGTAGGTATTGGTGGATTCTGTAGCGCGAGCTTGCGATGTCTGAAATTTTTTAACAACCAGCTGCCGTTAATATTACTGTTGTGTACCGTAGTTCAACGTAATTTAAATGCATACATTAAAAGCAATAAGAATTGCGATTTTTTTTATAAGCTGTAAGATAAGGCATGAAGCACAAATGAACAGTTTAGCCATTTATATAATAGTTTCAGAAAGCTAAAGACGGAGCGAAAGAAATATAGTTCCGAACACAATCAAGTGTTGATGTAACCAATATAAATTGATATTTTTTTTTTTTAGGCGTTTGATGATTTTATATTTACTTTTTCTACTTGTGTTTGAACAAAGCACAGTAAGATAAATACATTAAACAGGATCAGGGATATATTCATTTAAAAAATTAGAAAGCTATTTTCTTATCCTGTTTGGGTATTTTTTTAGATGTTCCAGATAATTGCGATGCTATACAAGCTGCATCGAATTCAAAACAAATAAATTCTTGCGGCAATATAAACACGACAACCGCCAGTAGTTTAGTTACGTCGACGGCTACTACAATTTAAATGACATTTTAATTACTTTAGCGTAATGTGTACTTCAGGTAATCCTAAAATTTATATTAAATTAAAATTCATTGTACGTTTTAATAATTATATGATTATTTTTTAAAAGTGATTTTTACTGATTTGAATTCACAGTTGTTTTTTGTTTTTTTCCTTCTTCATAAAATTGTGCCATGAAACTTTAAAAAAAAAAAAAAAAACAAAAAACAAAAAAACGATGAAGTTTTATTTAAGATAGCTGTTATAAAATAAATAGAACTTGTACTTTTTTCGTATTTAATAAAAATAATATATATATATATATATATATATATATATATATTTGTATTTTGTATACGTGTATTTATAATTAAACTTATTACAATGTTCCTTTATTCCAAATTGTGTACAATGTATTCCTACTAAAGGTTGTAATTAGTATATAATATATGTATAGTGTATTCTCATTTATGTGTTTAAGTTTAATTTGTATTTGCAGTTTATTGAATTGTTTGCATTTTTTTATAACCAGTAATAATACGTGAATAAAGTTTTTCATTATTGTTATTAATTTAGAGTTACTTAATTTTTATATTTTACAGATGTGCACGCGCGGGCGTGTGTGAGTGTGTGTGTGTGCGAATACAATTTAATAACTAGTTTAAAAGTAGATTTAAAAAAAATTATATTCATTTTTGATCTCTAACTTGTTTTTCGTTTTAATAAAGCAGTTAAAATATTAATATATTACGCAAATATTGAAGGTGTTTTATCTTTAATATGTATATTAAGTATATTTGATTTGATTAAAATAATTCCTCGGTGCTTTTTTTTTTTTGTAATGTAATAGAATTTAGTTATTAGTTTTTTATGTGTATATTTATGTTATTTGTTTTTGAAAATTAAACTGTGCAGTTACATTAGTTTATCTTTTATTTTATGTATTCTTTTAAAATTTTGCTTCGGAATAGTGTATAAAAATAAAGGAGAGAACAAATTAGGTAAAGGGAAAAAGAATAAGAGAGAAACCTAAAATAAGAAATTTGTAAATTAAGCGGTTAGTACTCCAACTCTAATATGCATCCGCTGTGAATTAATAATGCGGTAAAGAAATTAATTCTTGTCTTTTACTGAAATGAGACAATTTTTGTTTGACTGAAATTCTAAAGATTTCCAATAACAACATCAAATGAAATTCTGACTATCTTAACTGTGTGTTACTTTATTAATTTAAAAGGCTTTTATGATGAAATAATCTGTTGGTTTAGAGAAAAACAATTTGTGATAATTTTAGCTGCATAGAATTATCGTGGTTACATTGTTTAAGGTTGGGAATTTTAGAAAATGTGAGAAATTTTTGTTTTCATGATTCGTTTGAGGATTAAAATTTAAATTAACTTCTAAAGATTTACACATAATTTCCTTCCGTTAAGTTATCTTGCAGTGGAACGCGTATGTTTCTTTGCGAAAAATAATCAGTTTCATTATTTTATGAAATAACATTGTCGTTAAATTTTTAAATGATGGAAAATTGTTAAACTTAATTAAATTTAAATCCTGTCTATGTAGTACTTTTATTTTTTATTTTTTTTTTTTACATTTGTTTTTACAATATATATATATATATATCTTTATATATATATAATTCTTCTGTGCGTGTGTATGTGACTGAACTAAACAGCTGGACCGATTTTGATGAAATTTTTTGTGTGTGTTTAAGGGAATGGTTTAGATTCAAAATTCGGTCCACTACAAAATGTTTTTACGGATTTATGAAGATTAGTTTTTTTTTGCTGTTTTTGGTCCAAAAGGAGGGTTTAAATAATGTTTTATCTGTATTTTTTGAATTTCCATAAAGAGCTCCTGTATTTTGTTTTATATTTTGAATTTCGCTTTTCAAGGGTTATCGGGTGATGAGTTATGAATTTTTAAGGGTGATTTTTGAGGTCGTTCTGAATTCCATATCTATATGTATAAAACAAAGTCGGATTAGTTACACCACTTATAACTCAAGGATGGTTGGACCGATTTTTATAATCTTTGATTTGTTGAATTTGTCACCGCTCCGAATAGCAGAGTACGAAGTAAAAAAAATATTTATGAAGAAAATTCATTTTTTTTTTTTTTACTGCTTTTAGTCCAAAAGGGGAGTTTAAATAATTTTTTAACCGTAATTTTAGAATTTACATAAAGGGCTCCTGTGTTTTGTTTTATATTTTGAATTTCGTTTTTAAAGAGTTATCTGGTGACGAATTACGATTTTTTTAAGGGTATTTTTGAGGTCGTTCTAAATTCCATATTATATTCTCTAGACGGTTTTTTGCCGCCCAAGGTAATCGCTCAGTTTAAAGTTGTAAATTATCATAGATAGAAGTTTAATTGTAATTTATGATCCAATTGCGATAAGTTAAACCGTTTCTGAACTATTGTAGAAATAAATATTTTTGTTGTTTCTGAACTATCTTATTGGAATTCCGTATTTTATAGTGTGTACGGAATCTTAAAAATCGGTATAAATTTACTTTAAGAAATTAGAGATCATTAGAAACACGTTTTTTCGTGTATAGCCCATCATCAGCTAAATGCATAGAGTACACACTTTATTAAAAAGTATATAAATTGAGTGTGTGCTCTATGTTGTTTGCTGATGATATAGCTCGAAAAAAAAAGTTTCCAAAGTAATTTACTTTAAATTTTTAATATAAATTTATACTGATTTTTGTTATTAAGGTGAATAATGCCTTGCTGCGACGTGAATTACATTCATTTCAATGTAATTAAAATATTTGTCTTTTTGGTTTTTGCACATTTATTGAACTTAATTCATTTTGAGTATTAATTTTTTCTTAATAAAAAACTAAATTTAATTCAGCTAATGAGTTAACATAAAATTTATTGTTTCTGCGGCGGTACGAAGTTCGCCGGTTCAGCTGGTATATATATATATATGTATATTACTTACAACGTAATTCTTAGGCTACCCCCCATTAGTAAAAATCTCATTTTTATGTAACGAAAGTTAAATGTTAGGATAGGATTTTTGTGTTGATGCCAGTAAGAATTACATTGTAAATTTTGATCATTTTATACAAAGTATAGAAGAGAACGAGATAGAAATAAAAGCAAGAGGGGTCAAGGGACACAGCCCTTTGCGAGGCCAAAATGGCCGAGCTTATATATGTATATATATATATATATATATATGTGTGTGTGTGTGTATATATATATATGTATAACTCGGCCTTTGATGACTTGCAAGAAGCTCTGCCCCATAAATCTGCCTGTTGACACCCCCGGAATCCCAGCTCTATCACTTCTACACTTCCTATAGAACGAGGAAAGTTGACAACGTTATTCTTTTCAACTGCGGGACAAAAAAAATAAATTTTTATTCGGTATCACATTTTGTGACAGAAAAAGTAGTAGGGGTCGGGCTAAGAATGACGTCATTAATGTATATACATACATACATGTATACACTATTAATTCGCGTTTTTCATTTTCGGTACTCTTTGATTCATTTTTATTGTTATATTTTATTTTATGTTTTGTTTTTCGATTTCCTTTTTTAGTTAAAATTAGAAAGGTTCGATTTTTGGGTTTTTCGTATACTTGGTATTTCGATATTAGGAATCCGTGACCAGAAAAGTCCGCTCTGTTTCAGAATAATTAGATTCTTATAAAGTCTGGGGTCCCTCGGATTTAGCACCTCTTTTTTGACATTGGAGGAATAGTATTTGGTAACTAAAGACTTTGAAGGATCATAAGCAGCTTCTTTAGAAACAATTTACTTTTTTCCAACAGTATAAGTCTATTCTCAGTTTTTAATCCGTCTTTGTCTTTCGAGTAAGTCGCGCTCTGATTGATTATCTTAGAGCCGATTTTCTTTGGATTGCAGTTCTCGTCGAAAGGGGGGAGGGGTTTTCTGCATAGCTAATCCGTTATATACTGTGATATACTCGTGTTTTCTTGGGTGCCTGCATTTTTGGCAGCATGTTATAGATCGAATAACGTCAAATTTATTATATTTTCATTCAGATTGCGAAGCCCGATATGCCTCACATTAATTCCCTGACGTTGTCTTTAGCTGGGTACTTTTTTCCTCGGTACTGATTCGAGAAATCTCGCTTGGGCTGTTTTTCTGATGCGCCATTCAGTTTCTTTTAGAGTCGCTTTAAAACTTAGTAACTGACGAGTTTCCTCTTGCTGGGTTTACCTGTGTGTAATTAATGCGATTGAGAAAAGGTGTTGAAGTGGACTATGAATCGTGGCTTGAGTCTAAACTTGGGCGAATCTTATTTTTATTTATATAAGAATAAATTAAATTTTTCGATTATAAAATTCAGAACAAAAATTTGGCAGAATATATTTAACATAAATAGGTATAACCAAGGTAAGATAGGCAATGAAAAAAAAAACAAAAAAAAAAAACGATCTCTGAAAAAAGTAAATAAAGTATAAAAATAATTTTCGTTGTACTGGTTTTAGAGATTATAGTTGCAAAAACGTAAATAATGCAATGCAATTACAATTTTAGTATAAATAGTTAGAAGAATCTGCAAGTTTTTAGGGTTTTCCGAGGAAGGTATGCAGAATATCATCTTCATTTGCTGTTCTAAAGTAATTATTAATTAATAGCGTTTTTGGTTGTTACAAAGAAAATTAAAAAGAGGTGTTTTTTTTGAATGACATTTTAGAGTCTGGGTAAACTTCTAAAATGCACCTATAATTAACACGGAATTTACATGAAAATATCTTATCAGTCTTCAATTTTTGCTATGTATTGTTTATTTTCTATGAGTAACACAGAAAATAACATTTGATATCTCGGGAAATATAAATTTTGTAATTATAATTAAATTCTCCTACAACTATTTTCTTCATAGTTCACTGACGCGTCATTAATTGTAAGTGGATCACGTTTATAGATAATAACTATGCGTAAATTTTTCAAATTATGCGTAAGCGATTTTGGAGTGCTGCAGTATTTTGAATGATATTTTATTAAAAGTTTTCTCTCGGAATCGAATGATTATTACTTGCTGACGATTTTTAATATTCTTAATCGTATGTGTACCGAAAGAAACAAAAAAAAAACTTTTAATCGAAGTAACATAATAATTGTGTTTTTATAGCCTTTTATTTAACTAGGTTTGTCCTTCTGTCTGTCTGGAGGGAATCTTGCGAACAATTTTTCATCTACTTTCCGATGAACTAAAAAATTGTTCTTTTGCAGAAATGGTTGTTATAGATGACAATACAATATTATGCAACATCTGGGTTTTCAGCTTTAAAATTAGATCCTCGGGGCTCTAAAAGCTCGAAATTTTGGGAAAAAATATTTAATTTTCCGAGCATATGATGTACTGTTGGAAAGAGCGCTATTTGTCGGGAGCAAACTCGTATTTCATTTTCTTAACTAAACATTGGAAGTTTACCAAAAGTTTAAAAAAGCATAAACAGTGACGTGTAGCCCCCCCCCCGCTTGTGGTTCAGCTTTATAACTAAAAATTTTGAAAACGGTTAAAAAAATGCGCATCCTTATGTATTTTTTTACTTTGGAATATTTGGGTGTCCAACTTTAAAATCGGACCCTTGGGGCGCCTAAAGCTCGAAAGATCCAAAAAAAAAAATTTTTTTTCGGTCATGTGATATATTAATGGAACGATCGCTATTAGTTAAACATTGTGTTTTATGTACTGATAATTCCGTATGTATTGTATGAAAAACAAAAGACAATATAACTGAAAGAATGCGATCCATTATTTAATAATAAAATGTAACACGAATTTATGTAAATGTCCTATAATCAAGATATTGAATAAAATAAAGCAGAATAAAATACAATTCTAAATTTATTGTTTTTTATTAAAATACATAGTAGTAAGTTCAGATTAAAAAATAGAAAATAAAAACAATTTTTTAAAAATAGCCTTTTATTTATGCATTATAAAGTACAAAATAACTTTATTAGTGTGCGACTACCAGATACGCATCTTAACATTAAAATCTGAAACCACAAAATATTCTGAAAAATAAAAGCGGGAGCCGCAGTTACAAAAACATTAAATAGTGATTATAGTTTTGGCTTAGGATGTATTATAATATTAATATTTAATTATTAATCTGCGGCCCCCGCTTTTATTTTTCGAAATATTTTGTAGTTTCAGATTTAAATTTCAGATGCGTACCTGGTAGTCGCACACTAATAAAGTTATTTTGTACTTTATAGTGCATAAATAAAAGGCTATTTTTAAAAAGTTGTTTTTATTTTTTTTATTCCTATGATTTTACTATGTTAATTAACTATTCAATGGTGAAAGTTTTTTTATAATCATATTGAAAATTTTATGAAACGCTTATGACTTGGAGTATGTAGAATCCGAAAACCGCTTTTTAAGCAAAATGCGAATATACGTATGTATTTATAGATAGAATTTGTGACACGTTGCGTTCGAATAAAAGGTGCTGTTTACTTCTGGTGTATAAAATCGAGATCGTTAGGGGTTAATGAGAACATTTTTTTTATGAAAAAATCTAATTTAGTTATTTCGTAAATACCGATCATGATAGGAAATTAATTGTGATATGATGAGGTGCGTTTCGACATAGAGTATACATTATACAGTTGTAACAAAAAAATGAAACGACATATTTTTGTTTAAAAAAAGAAAAGAATTATAGGTTTTGCGTGTCGGTGCAGCTGTATAATACGTGTATATTAACGGGGCAAACAGAATTTTGTGACAAAAATGTACACGGGGTATTTTGTACCCATCTGTAAGTATTAATAGGGTTATGAGATTATCATATGAGAAAAGAAACTTAATTATAAAAGCCCCCCCCCCCCCAAAAAAAATGGTGATGAATATATTATTAATAGGTAACTTTATTTTACGCAACAAATCAGTTCATTAGTTTTTATTGCGGGAACTACTGCACTGATCTTAATGACCTAAAAACATTAATTTAAAGGAGAAATCCCTGGACTGAAATTATTCAGTCAAGATTCAAAAAATGTTAAAAATTACACCGAAATTTCTTGTTTTAGGATTCGGTACACATGTGTAATGTACGGAGTCCTAAAAAGATGGTTCAGAAACAACAAAAATGTCAAATAAAAATCAATAACTCACAAACGATTTCACTTATAAACTCAAAAATTGAATCGTAAATTACAATTAAAATCCCCTTTCAGGTAGTCTGTAACTTCAAGCTAACCGATTACCCTGGGCGGCCAAAAACCAAAAAAAATCGTCAAGAATATATAATATGGATTGCCAGATAACCCTTAAAAGTTAAATTCATCATATAAAACAAAACGCAGAAGCTCTCTCATAAAATCAAAAAATTACGGTTAAATTTCCCACCTCCGTCTTTTGGGCCAAAAATGGCAAACAAAAGAAGTTCACGTAAGTAATTGCCCGAATATAAAAGTTGGGGAAACTAAAATGAATCTCAAACATATGCATAAAGGACCGCTTTATAGGAAAAATATAACCGACTTACAACTTTATATTTAGGCCCTCAGGGCATCGTAAGTTCGAAAGTTTTGAAAAAAATATTTTATTTTTCGGACACATGATATATCGTTAAGAAGATCGCTATTTGTCGGGAACGTAACCGTATTTTATTTCCTTAACGAAATTTTCGAAGTTGACGAAAAGTTCGAAAAAACACGAAAAATGACGTATTGCCCTTTTTGTGCCGCGAAAAATAAGATTTCTTTGTTTTGAATTTTATATTACGTAAATGTAAATTATAAGTATCTTTAACTTAACATATTGTTTTTTTTTTTTTTTGTTATTTTGTACATCATTTTTTAACGTTTTCGTTACTTTTCTGGAAAAATATTCTTCACAGCATTTTCTTTTTTTCATTTAATTATTTTCATATAAATTGTTCAAATCCAGCTGAAAAATAAAAATACAGGAAAAGATACAGCCCTCCGCGTACGATGTTAGAAATTTCCTGAGTGTAAATCAGCAGTAACTTAATCAGTCGGTTTACTTAAAATTAACCGAATGTAAAGTGAAGTGTAGAAAAAGGCGCGTCCAGTTTATTTAACATTTTTTGGATCTTGACTAACTTTATTATTATTTCATAAGTGAGAGTAATTATGTTGCTCTTTTAGTTGTGAAATGATTAAGATTTGTCTAGTAGTTTTTGAGATTCGTGTTAATCACTCACTGAAAATATCTTTGTCTACGCCAATTAGTTTCTTTCCCTATATGAGCTGGTTCAGTAGCTCTATTAATACTTACACTTCGAAACAAAATACCCTGTGTGACTGGCACATTTTGACTCGTTTATACTAACGAGCAACGTTTTGGAGTACAGCTTCCATTGCTGTGAGTGGACGGGGGGGGGGGGGGGGGGGGGGAATACATTTAAGTTACCATCAGCGTTAGTTAATCTCAATGATTATTTATGTATAAAAAAAGAAATTGGGTTTTAAGTTTTTTATAAATTGTAAGAGTATTAAAAATTGAAGAATTTATGTCAGTATATATATTGTGAATAATTTGGAATACCTCTTACTTCGATATTTGAAAACTGTAATATAATATAAATAAATAACAACAGTTTAGAATATATATTTAAATAAATATGTTTATATATATATATATATATATATATATATATATAAATAATATAAATGTATATACACCTATTCATGTATGAGATGTATATAAGTAGTTTAATGAAGAAATGCGTAGTATAAAATTAAAACATAAATGCTTGAATGCGTATTATACTATTATATAGTAATAATTAAAAATTAACTAAAATTAAAACGGAATAATTGGTACGTTCCAAAATTTCTCTGTACTTACACACACACACACAACCATATTTATATTGTCATATTAATTTAAAAAAGAGAAGAAACAATAAAAACTATTACAATATTAAAAAGCGTAATTACATATAGATAGATATAACAATTATTATTATATGAGGTAACAAGTTTACAATCCGGTATAACATAAGCGAATAAATTATAGAGTAGCTTTTGAATGAACTTTTGACTAGAATGTCCTACTCAAAGAGAACTACTAAACTAAAAGATGATATAACAATTCAAAAGCTAAAAGATATGTATAATTTACATTTAATGACGAAAGTGTACATAGTATATAATTAGATATATGTTTAAATATCTCAGAATGGTAAGAAGCAGTTATAAAGGGGAGACAAGATGGCAGTGTTAAAGTGTTTTGTTACAGATTATTTATATTAGTTGCTTACAGTTTTACCTACGCAAAAATAACAATACTTTGAAGCGACTTTATTGTCATAAAAAGTTAACCGTCGAGATTTTTTTTTTCTCATAATTTTAATTTTTTGTCAGCTTAATATTTCAGATTTTGTTAATTTCAAACGCAATATATGTTGTAAGGGAAATTTAAATGTTTACGTAATATAATATTGCATTTAAAATGGATATGTGATTTGTACTTTTTGAAAATTGACATAGTTAAATTTAACACTAATGAGGAATAATGTGGTAGAGTTTTATTCGGTAAAATATAGATTTCGTTAAAATAATCGGAAGAAAATTTCTAAGTATGATGTTTATCTTTCAAGTCAGACCAAAATTAAGAACGATCGATTTTCGGCGACTCAACAGAAATTTAATTGTTGCCAAAAACAGGCTTTGTATTTGTTTAAATTTGTAATTATTATTATTTTATTTGTTTATAGTTTTTATTTTACTTTGACAGGCATCAGTGCTCTGTTGTAAAGCAAAGATTTTCGAAAATTCCGAAAAGTACGCAAAACTTTATTGAAGTTAAAATAAATTTATCATCGAAGCTTTTTTGATCGTTCGAAGAAATTGAAAATTCATTTTTATTTCTGTTCAACGGTTCATTTTTCGAATGGTTTAACTAGTGGATTTTTGTAAACTATGCTCGAAGTGGAATTTTGAAAAAGTTCGTAATTTTCCTGCCTCACACATCTTTCTTTCTTTAAGTAACCATTCCAGACTTTGGTTCGACATTTACCCTTCTTTCTTTTCTAACCGTTTCTCCTATTACCTCCTTCTACAGCTCATTTCCAATTATCAGCCTTGGTTGCCCAAGTCTTTTCCTCTTCTTGTCATTCTGCTTTTGTTTCCTTAATTAAGACTTAATCATTCTCTTCCCTCCTTTTCTGGTTTTTAATTTTCTCTTTCATCTTCTCCCTCCTTACTGCACTCTCAACTCTTGGCGTTGGACCTTCCTGTTCTTTCCAATGCTTCCTTTATTTTTCCTTCCTAACTCCAGCTGTTACTTTCTTGCTACTTTTCTTTGTGGCTAATCGTATAACGTTTTAATCTTTTAGGTAGTTGTTTTTTTCTGTTGAGTTAAAGCTGCTAACATGCTCCCCCCCCCCCAAATACAGGCGAAAATATAAAAGACGATACGTATATTTTTTGACAAATAAAGCTAGAATTTAAATAATTAAAAATGAAATTTAATTTGGAAAAACAAAATATTGAAAGGTTTAAAACTTTCGCAGTGAGATTAACCATGATGTAAACAATTTACGGACATCTGCGTTTAGAAAAAACGCAGTTGTCCGTAAATTATTTACATCAAAATATTGAAAGATTAAAGTCCTTACTGAATGGTTTAGTACAGCTCATTTTAGTATTAGTTCATGAGTAATATTTATATAACAATGCCGAATTCGTATGTTTTCTTTTCTACCACTGACTGAAGCGGAAAATGTGAAATGAGAGCGAAAGAATATTGGACGAGGAGAATGTGTCAAATTTCTAAAGATATAAAATTTTAAGAAGGTATTATTTACATTTGTTTTTGCATTGAAGAAATTGAATAAGTTTTTTAAATCATTTATGTAATAGTAATTAAGTGAGCAATAAAAAGCGGAAATTTCAAAAATTCAGTTGCTACTGTGATTTTGGAGTGCTAAGAAAAAAGATAAGAATTATTTGGAATTACAGAATTTGAAAAACAATTTATTTGTTGCATTCGTTCTCTCATACAGTAGGAATTACAGTGCGAGAAAAATTATTTATAGAATATTTTAAAATGTATAGTTAAGAGAAAGGAGGTAGAGGTTTTTTTTTGTTTGGTTATTTTTAGAAAATTCGATTGGTTTTTCGCAATAAATTTATCGTATATTTTTTCAAAACATCATTTAAATAATGTTATTTAAGAATGAGGAGTAAATAAAGAACAAAAATTTTGCACTTGTCGTTTTTGTTTATCGACCATTAGTAGAAATCGTTGGTTATATTAACTAACATATACGTTACGTGTGAAGCGGCTTTTTCCATTGGGCGTGTTCGATGAATTTGGGACAATAAAATATTATAACATTTATAAGCAGCTATGTACCAAAATAATTCAAATCATATACCATTTTTATAGTTACAGCGTTTCTATTGTATCCGTTATAAATGATCTGTTATGTTTTTGTTTTTTTTTTTTAAAAAAAAAGCTACGCAGTCTGACTGATTTTATTTCAGTTTGAGGAAATAATTCAGCCATGTTAATTGAAGAAGTGAATATATCATAGACGGTAGAGAAAAAGTGCAGAAAACGGTGGAAGCGTAACGAAACATCAATAATCATTTGCGGCTTAACAATGAAGTTATGCAGCTCAATGGCCGAAATTCGTCGTTGCACGATTTAATTTTATAAGTTAATAAAAAAATGAAAAAAATTTTTAGGCGCATAGCACTTTTTTAAAATTCAAACGATAATGAACTTGGTATAAAAATTAGTGGCGTGCTTAATAATATATCAGTATCTTGTAACTATCAGCGTGAATGAAAAGGCTCAAAAACAAATTTTTAAAATTCAGTATTATATCCGAAGCGAGCGGTAATAAAAAAATCAAACTTGCGATTACAAATTACTTTGAATTTTGCCTCTAAATTTGAAGATATTGTTATTTACTAAATATTTGAAACGGTAGAGTGATTTAATATTCTAAATATTTTCGTAATTTTTTTACGTATGAATAATTCTATTGTTACGTTACATCCGTTAAGTATTTGTTGTCCAACGCTTTTGCTACAGGGTTTAGTTTAGATGTTACAAAAGAAGAAGAAAAAAAAAAAAGACTATCCAGTTCCTAAGAAAGTTATACAAAGTTTCAAGGACTGATTCGAAATAATTTAAAGAGTTATTTGAACGGGTTTAAAATATACTTATGTACATATAGTATCGTAGCCTAGCTAGACGTTTCTTTCGAAGGGTTTTCGGCATTCTAATAAAAATAATTTTCATTGCAGTTGGTTTTAAAATAGATTCCGTTATCGACCTCGCTAATAGATTCATTTTATTCTTTAGTTTAATCGATTATTGTTACGAAGTAATTAAGCGACAATTGTTGTTAACAAAAACTGCAATTAAAGACGAGACTGCTTACGCTCAGCACATTTTTTAAATTCGGGGACAGCAACATGATGGCTACGTAACTGATATATCATACGGGGGGGTCAGCTTTTTTTCTAAATTACTCTGATTTATTATTAGCTTATGCATCAATTTATATTACATGCATACGAATAGAATTATCAAATTTCGATATTACATTCTGAATAAATATTATATTTATAAAAGGGCGTCGCCAGCCGATGAGCCGGGGGGGGGGGGGGGGGGGGGATGATAGAAAGAGGATATGAGTTATAGGAAAAATAAAACTTATAACTTATAAAGACTTAATATTTTATTAAACAAGAATAAAATTTTAATTAAAACATAATTTTCGTGGGTTTCTGGCAAATTGTCCATGATTACGCGCCTATGAATACTCATCATGGCCAGTTGATTAAAAAGTTTCAAAGGTCCGGGGGGGGGGGGGGGCAGCTGCGCCCTGCCCCCCGCTGGCGGAGCCCATGTATTTATAGTATTCAATCGTTAATTAATGAATACAGTGAGAACTGTACCACGTTATAAACGGTCTTTTTATGTTAGGATGTTAAAATAGGACGAGTTAAATTTTTAGTTTTTTTTATCGGTTAGTTTTTTTCATTATTATTTTTTATTTTCCAATTGCCCGTATAAAAAATTTACTACATTAAATCAATTTCCACGTCATGTGTTCTTTTTTTTAAAATTACCATAACTGCTCGTTAAAGATGCATATTACTCAATGTACTCTGGTGTAAAAGCATTCTCCCAAATTAAAATTAAGCTCTATTGAAAATTCATCATGAATATTATGTACGCACACGCATATCCGTCTTACTTCGTTATCGAAATTAGACTGCTTTAAATAGTTAAATATATCTACCGTGTATTATATATTTTCACTAACAGAAAATCAGAGGTAATCGATGAAATTACTATTAAATTCTGACAATAAAAAAAATGCCGAACACAGAAAAATCATATTTAAATTATGCATAATTCACGTTTGCGTCGAATGTGGATATAAATAATTGATATCTGCATGCTTATTCGGAGTATGCCATTGAATAAAAATCTTATTTGTTTTTATTTCATTAAAATTAACCATTTTTTAAAACAAAGTTTGTTCGATTTTTTTTTTTTTTTCTTAAAAACGTATGAAATTATGGTCAAAATGTATTTTTACGAAAGAGCTCCGCAAGAAGCATGTTGCACCTGTAGCCTGCGAAAGTGTGAGTGCCAGGCTCGTAGCCAGAATTCATATTCGGGAGTGGTCTAGTCCAGTGGGTGGTATATCCTTCAGATAATTTTCCAACGATAAAAAAAAAGTTTAAAAAGACGGTATCTCTACCAAAATATTACCATCGGTTTTATTGTAACATAATCCAACAATTTACTATTCAAATGAATAACTTAAGGATTTTTGTATGCTCTACAGCGATGCAGAGCTCTTTTTAATCGCAGTATTTTTTAGTATTAATGTAAATTAAGTTTTCTGAAAAGCAATTGTAAAAGATAAATATTGAGAGCTACGATATCGAGCTATTAATTGAATATCTCCTAAATTCTGAAGAGCAGGCAAAAATTAGTTAATATACGCACTTTTATAATAATACATTGGTATAACTCCGTATAAATTTAAAATTTACGTTAATAATTGTTTCCGTTGTCTTTTTGAACTTTCGCGGGTGCCCTGTGAGAATATCGCGTATCTCGACGGATTCGCAGGCTCCAAATTAAGAACCGTTGCAGAGTGTCTACTCCATTCGTTTGTTTTTATAAAAACCAAAAAAAAAAAAACACAAATAAATCACGTGTGTTCTATTTTTATACAAAAAAAAAAAAAGTAATACACAAGAATGCATCTTCAAATTTCTTATAACATTTTGTTGTTAATTCTGTAAAATATAAATTTGTTCTTATTTATTCTGTAAAATACTTCGCGGGGAAAAAAGTTTTGAAGGATTTTTGAATCGCCACATTTCTCCGTTGGCTGCGGACCCGGTCAGTGTGATTCTCGGTTATAAAGCATCTCGCAGCATATTAAGAACTATGAGAATCACAATAACCACTTTTTTATCGGAAATTGAGAATTCAGTAGAAATACAAGAATAAGAAACTAAGTCTAACGGGTAAACACACGAATTTTAACGTTCTTTTCACGTATGGAGAAATTAGGAATGGAAAAAAAATGTATATATGTATATATGTATATATATATATATATATATATATATATATATATATAGATTAAAAAGTTATATATAGCGGTAGAATTTTTTTTCTTTTTTTTATTTTTTTTTGAAAAAGAATACAATTAAAATGTATCGCGCGCGATTTACAGATGTACACTGTTTACCTTTTTAATGGTACAATGAAAATAAAAAGAAACTAAATTACAATTCGATTTAACTGAATTGGCAGCCGGATGATGCTTGTTTTAAACCATCATAACGAACACAACGGTTGATACAGTAACCAATAAATTGCTGACAGCTGTTAGACGGTGTAATGCGTTCGCACTGGAGCATTCAGTTTCTATTTTGAAAAAGTATTCGAATAAATCTCTTTATTAAACGGTACACGGGTGCATAACGACGGTATATTTAAAAAAATTACATTTCGCTAAATGAGTGCAGAGTAAACGGAAAATCAATTTGATTGTGCTTTTAGATTACACTTTAAAAAATACGTCAGCGCACAATTGTAGAATACTATACGCTTATTGGCGGATATTTTCCTCTTGTATTTCTTTTTTTACTCGCCATTAAATTTGGCGCGCTTTACGCCTAATGAGAAGAATGTCGCGTTGTTACACGCGTCCATTTGTACAACGATATCCTAAGTCGATTTGAAGTTTATGTAAATATCGTAATGTTGATCGAACACGTTGCTATTTAACTACAATTTTATTTTTAACCGGCGACATTTTTCGTTGTCAACGTTTGTTCGCCGATGTTCGTTCATTTTCAAATGTGTAAAAATAATAAAAAACGTGAACATGTTTATGTTGTGCGGTAAAAGAGACCTCCCCGTTTGATGCTTGTACAGTAATCCCCGTACTTTTTATTTACGAACTTTTAATTCATCCTTTCCTCAGAAAAACTTCCATCGTATTTTTATTTTCGCATTCACCACCAGTCCCTCGTGAAGAGAGACCGCGTAGCTCTACCCTAAACTAAAATCCGCGTTGATTTTTGATGGGGCTCGATTGTCTCTGTTCTAAACAGTTTAGAATTTTAGATAATTGTAATTTGTTTTATATATGAAACTACAGAATAAAACGAGACCTATCTAATAGAATCGTTTTCAACTGTTTTACATTAAAATTCACTAATGAAAAGACCTAATGAAAACCTGTTTTGCTTTTAACTTGGCCGTACTTGGCGAATAATCTTAGATTGTTCTAATTAAAATTATAAAATAAAAAGATCTAACTAAAAACCTAATGTTTTTCGAAATTCTAACTTCGTTGTACTTGTAAATAATTAAAAAAATTGTTCTAATTAAAATTATACAATATTACAAGTAGCTGTACTAACTGCATGGTCAACCACTCAATACAGTTTGCTACTTGACCATGCCGCACTGGCCGCTTCAATTCGGGAAAAAGCTTGTGTGCTAATCATTTACCTACGGTGCTTTTTATTGTCACTTGGTGCCGCTGACTGATCGCAATCGTGCCCTGTTCCTCATACAGGATAATATGTAAAGATTAATTTTATAGGGTGGCCACCCAGCCGGGAATAAGATGGGCATTTTACAAATCGGAAAAAAAACCATCAGGATTTCGTTGTAAAACCGGGGGGAAAAAAAGTAAAAATAGCCAAAAACGGTATTTTTAATAAGAAAAAACCATTTGAAACGTTAAAAAGTGAATGTATTACTGTACTTTACTTGATAATAAATTACGAAATGTAAAATATACCGATGCGACGGTCAAATATTGTTAGTACTAACAAAAAAATTCCATTCTTCTTTTTGTACAATTCTAGTAATCAAGAAATTGGAAGGATTTCGAATCGCAGCAAAACCGGGAGGATTTGGACCAGGAATATTGGGAATAAACCGGAATTTAAAAATTATATTTGAGTGGCCACCGTGTTTTAAGAAAAACTAGGAGGGGGCTTTGCCGTCTGCTCGCTTCGCTTATCAATCCGCAATGGGGCTCCTCTCCTTGCACACTTTGATTATAGCCCCTGGCTTTTTAACTGTTAAACTGTCAAAATATTTAAAATTTTTATACTCCCGTAGTTACAAAAGAGTACTGTTTTAAATTATAATTTACGATAAAAATATGCAGATGTCAGTTGACTCGGCTAAGAGGCACGACGAAACGAATGGGGATTTTCAAGTACTATTCGAGTGTTCTTAATTTTCAGTTATTTCTGACTGTTGTTTGATTAATACTGAAATAATTTTAAAATTTCTAACTAAAGCGTAGAAAATAAAAAAGAAAGAAAGCATTAAATATAATCGACTTTAAACTTTTCTTATTAACAGGGGAAAGGGGGGACATGCACGGTTTTTAAATTTTTGTTTTTAACGTGAGAAATGATCTATTTAATTTATAAAATATTTTAAAATTAACAACATTCTATTTACAATACAATTTTTGGATTAAGTAAAACGTGTGCGAATTTAACACGTTGATATCACACCATTTTTGTTTTGAAAAAATTGTTTCTTTTCAATTCCATAAGGCGCACATAGAGCAATTATATGTTTTACTCCAGATAAGTTCGAATAAATGTCGATTTACCTTTTTAAATAAACTTATTAGTCTTGCATAGAACTTCGTAAATGTCCATTCGTACGAATTATAATACTAATTTTTTGATAATGTGTACACCTATTTTTGTCGTAAATTATATTTCTAAACGACTTCATGAATCCTACCTGTTCTTCTGTACGAGGAAAGAATTTTATCGTGGTTCATTGCACATCACGAAAAATAATACGTAGATTTTAAGCATTTTTTTTCTTCTTTTTTTTTTGTTTTTGGTCTGATGGCCAGCAGGGTAATGTTCTAATCAGATTTTGAATGCATGGAAAGAAAAAAAATACTTCCTTTTCTTGTTAAACTATTTCACGCGCTACTTATAATATTAAATGGTAAATATAAAAGAGGAAAATTCATCCTACAATATGACGGCGCAACCACAGAGCAGTTAATGCTCGATGAAATTTGACAACAACAAAAAGAAAAAAGAAATTAAAATTAGCATAAGTATCACCATCCTGCAATATGGCCGCAACTGCAAAGTGCCCCCCGCCCTGCTCAATGAAACTGATAATCAAAAATATATTTTTTTTTATTTTTTCGAATAAGTCTCATCCAGCAACCTTACCATAACTGCATGGTAGTGCTCACAGTGCCAAGCCTATTTATTATAATGAACCCGATAGTTTCAATGGGACACGAACACGCAGTTTTTTCGATTTTGATACTATCTTTAATTAATTGTTTGACTGATTTATTTCACAGATGTCTGTTTCGAATAGCTTCTAAAATTTAAAAATTCCGCCAATATCATTCGGAGAAATTACATTAAAATTATAAAAATTTCGCCAATACCATTCGGAGAAATTACATTAAAATTATAAAAATTGACGAAAAATAAAAATTCTGTTTGCGGTGTAAAATTTATTGTAATGCTAGCATACACCGAGTTTTTCCACGATATGTCATTCAATTAAAGTGCAGCAGAATTAAGCAGATGTAATTTTAACCAAATTTTGTACCATATCAGGCTCTAATAACAAAATATACTAAATAGCACCACCACAGATTATAAATTAATTTTTACTGGAACTTGTTTAACTTATAAAGTAAGTCCCACACCCTTGACAGAGCGTGTCAGGGATTGTGAAGTTGAGGTTCACAATGTACTAAGCCCAGCGACACTATTGAGAATATGGGGGGGGGGGGGGGCAGTTCCTTTCTCTCAGCCACCTTTACTTTCCCAGATTTCTCTGGTACCCAGTTATTTCAGGCTGGGTAAACTTGAGAGCGACTTGGATCCGGGACGAAACAAGTCTCGAACTCGTGGTCTCTGATTTGGTAGCCAAGCACCTTAACCACTAGGCTATCACGCTATGTGTTTATAGTATTCTATAAAAGAACAAAAAAAAAAAAAAAACGGGGCGTCCCATCATAAGTTACAGTAACGTAGATAGTCAATGGAGTTACTAGCACTTATTAGGCATCTCTGTTACACATAGGCTGTTAATTTTCAAATAAATTTTTATAT
Organism: Icerya purchasi; assembly: GCA_039619475.1. Taxonomy (NCBI): domain Eukaryota; kingdom Metazoa; phylum Arthropoda; class Insecta; order Hemiptera; family Monophlebidae; genus Icerya; species Icerya purchasi. The sequence goes on from CM077116.1 coordinate 418,917,282, forward strand.
AAAACGAAGATATGTATGTTACAACTTTGATCTTTTTTTTCCCCAGAGGAGGGCAAATTTTAAATATAAATCCTATGCCGTACGATACAGATAACTGTAACTCTTCTCGTGAGACCGTTTCGATGGACATTGAAAAAACTAAAGATATCTCTATGAACAGTATGTATTCATTAACATCGTCGCTCAGCAGTACTCTGAATTACAAATTTTTTGATCATGTTGTACATTTCTTTTATCGCTGGCAACACCTGGGGGGGGGGGGGGTAAATTGCTAAAATGAGGTCGTGTGATGAACCGCGATTCTAGTGTAGGAGTTGTGGTTGTAAATTGGCGCAGAGTGATCACTAATGGCGTCCATGAAATAAAACAGCGTATTACTTGTTTCAGAGCTCGTTCGTTTCGCATTAAATTTATGTTTTTCAAATGTTAAGTTTTTTTACAAGTAATTTTTTTTTTCAAGTCGTTTTTAACAATTCTGGAGCCCGATCTTAAAATTAAGATCGTAGAATAACGATCCCAAAAAGGTAAATCGTATCAATTGGCGGCCCTGGAGGGGAAGAAAAGTGATATCGTTGTTTAATGCGCACGTTCTCGCATTATTGATGTTTATCATTTGTTTATTTTTTATTTAATTCTTTTCGCTATTTTCGTGGTTAATACAATTATTTTTCAAAATTGTTGTCGCGTAAAAGTAGGCTGTCTGTCAGTAACACGGACGGGGATTTAAGACCTTCTTTTATGTTTAAAGAGATCGAATCTATATGAGAGGTTGTCGAGGCCGAAGATAATGCCGTAGATCAGGCGTATCATGGGTATACGGGGAACCGTGCAGAACAGCGAAAAGTCAATTGATTAAAGTGATAAAGGAGATGGGTGCAAGAGATACGAAATGATGTCGAGATGAATTAAAAAGGATAATGAAATTTTAAAAACTGATAATTAAACTCTTCAAAATAAATTAGATGGTGATGATAAAACCCTACACACCTATAAACTGGACAATATTGATAATGGTAATGAAAAAGTTAAGTAAAAATATCGATGAAAATAATAAAGGATAAAAAAAAAAAAGAAATTAGATGGTACAGATGAAAGGTTAGAAATAGAAAAATTTGTAATATGTAATTCGAAATTCTAAAGCCGGAAATAGAAAAAAATATAAAAAGAACCACTGAAGAGAAATTGATACTAAGATGGGCATATTAAATAGAAATAGCGGTGTAAGTCAACCGCCGAAAGAGATATGAAAAACTAAAACGGAAACATTCGAGACTAAGACGATGTATTAAAACGGGAAACAAAAAACATCGCTGAGAAAATTCCGAAAATAACCGAAATAAATACGATAAACAAAGATGTCATAGACCAGAAATGAAGTGGCGTAGGAGATAGTGTTGTTGATTAAAATTCAATCGCTTAATGACAAAACTACGTATTTTTAGTGCTTGCACCGAAAATTACACGAGTACATTGGAAAACACGAGTTTAAGAAAAAGAAGAAGAGAAAAAATGGGAATAAGGACAGTGACATCGAAATAATGATGAGAAGAAGAAGAAGAATAATGCAGGGCATCGAACTAAAATAAATGGAAGTTTATTTTCGGAAGGATGGACTGTGTGCTAACGGGAGAAATTCGATAAGATCCGTCGGATGGTCGGACATTGAAATTTCGATTTTGGACGCTTTATCTGATTCGATATTAGTTTATTTCTTTTTTAGATATATCATGTATTGAAAAGGTGCTTTCGTTGTAAGACGCTGCGGTCTTTAAGTGATAATAAAATATTAGGGGTGCGAAAGGTTGTAGATTTGCAATCGGCATAAAATAATTCGGTTAAAAAAATCATCCAGATCATTTAAACGGTAAAATACTTTAACAGGTAATAATATAAATAAAACTTAAGCTGATAACTTTTCAAGACATTTTTGGCCAGGTTTTCGCTCAAGTGATCATGAAATTGAATTAGTACTCGTCGTTAATATCAGCGTCGCGATACATATGTACATTTTCCACGTCAATAGCTACTTCCTTAAACATTTTACCATCACATCGAACTTTGGATAATGCAGCCGAGAAAAGAAAACTTTTTTGTTCTTGTGGAATTAATTCAACAACATTTTCGTTTTATTATATATAAATTGTTTTGGCCGTTTTTTACTTTTTTATAAGAGCTACATATATTTGTGAGTGGCAAGTAAACGAATCGATTGCCTTGATTGTTCCAGCTTTTCCTCCGAGAAATATCTTATTCAGTTTCCTGCTAATCAAATTTTTTGTTCTCGCTCGTAGCATTTCTTTCTTGTCGTTGGTCACCATCTATTGACGAAGTATAGTGTCCATTATAATTTGTACGGTTCTCATTGTCACCGCTGTATGTTTGCTGCTGATGCTGGAGCCACTGCGTTTTGTTTTCGAGGTATACATATTTCACGGCTCTGCTTAATTGCAGGGTGGTCATGTTGTAATCGAGCATCTAATTCTTTAGTCATAGAGCTGGGATGGCGCGAACTCTGCTTGATTGTGGTTGTGGCCATGTTGTTTCGGCAACATTGGATGTACTTATCACCGTTTAACATATAGAGGTTACGGATGACCGCTGAGGCAATATAGGCGCTACTTAGTGTGTAAATATAGTAACGTAATTATTACTCGATGAAATCATTTTGGTAAACGTACGATTAAACAGATTGTTCCGGAGATAATCCTCTGGCAGGGTATTGCAGGCAGCATGTTCTAAGTTTTCTTTCTCTAAATTGTTTTTTTTCTCACGATGTATGTTTGAACAATATAAAAAACAAAAAAAGAAGAAGAAAAAAAAGGAAAAAATCGTTTTTATCATCTAGTGTATTAGCCAGATGTATTTACATTTCTTTCCTATCAGAATACTATTTTGTTGCCAGTCCATTCGTGGGTCATGCCGTTAAGAGGTGTTTATGTTTTCCGGATACACGTTGGTGCACTGTATCATTTAAAGTTATAAGTTTTTTGTTTCTTCCAGTGGAAAATAATTTCATATTATTAAGCGAAAATTTCCGATTTTTAGCACTTACGGATTTGAGTTAAAAACACGGTCAGTAAAACAAAATTCGACTCCAGTTTATAGGGCCGGATAAAAGTCGAACCGTCGCTTTAAAATGAAGGAGTCGACTCTGAATTAAAAAAAAAAAATCAGTGGTGGCTCGGATGTTGAAAGAATCAACTTATTCTTTGTCAGGAGATAATAGATCTTTTATTGCCGTGTGCAAACAAAACGGTCAGTGTTTCAACCGACGTTGTTTGTTTTTTTTTGTCGTTTAACCGTCTGGTGTGCTATTGTTTTAAAGCAGTTATTTTTTATTTCCTTACCTCTTACTCTCATCCGTAAAAGTCCTATTTTAGGTTGTATAATATTGTGCTAAATTTGTTCCATAGCGAAAATATCGTGTTTTTTTCTGGGGGTATTTGTCGGTTCTTTGTTTATGTGTGGGCGCTGTTTGTACGCAATATGTTTTTCACTGGAAGAAAACGAAAACAAACGTGCTGGGTAAAACGTTTGTGTTAGTAGCGGCAAGAAGTTTAAATACGATTTTCAGCTACATTAGAGTCACTTCTAAGAATATATATGTATATTTGTAACGAAATGGTCGGGATCGAAGTTGGTCATTCTTCTTTTTCGGCTTTGGTTAGAGCTAAAGTATTCGTTCTACATATAATTTTGTATAATTAATTAAATATTAACTATTTTAATTGTATTCATTGTGTGTTTCTAGGGATGTTAATGACGGTGGTTTCCTATTGCCTTCCGCCATGATTTTCAGTTAGGGTTTATTCCCTTAGCCGAAAGGACTCGGTTTTAAGGCGCCGGGTACTCGCCTGTTCGCTCTAGATTGATCTGTCTCAATCCGACTGGGGCGGCACCTTGTCACGAGCGAGCTGCTGATAGTCTGCTGTTTTTAATGCAGTAAAGGGCTTAACGGTGTTAATTAGAAGGAACACCTTCGGCAAGTGAACCCTCTTCCGTTTTCCTATCAGCTACGTGTTTTGTGAGTTCTGCTTTAGCTTTTCTAATCCACGCTAAGCCCGTGAAATAGAAAATTACTACCACCCTGCACGACGTGAACGTACAGAACTCACGCGGTTGTTGCTTTGTTTCTTCGTCGGTGAGACTAGTACCATATGACGGTCGAGTGACTACTTACTAGAGAAGTTGACTCTAGTTACAACAACCTGTGCCCCGCCGACAACGACTGGATGGAAAGCTGGAAGAAACACAATATGGATTTGTTTCCAGAAAATAAACTAGAGATGTGAGCTCTCCTTAAATTAATAGTACAAAGAGCAATAAATCGTAACCGAGATGTAATAGCGTGCTTTGTGGATTACGAAAAAGCGTTCGACAAACCATAATAAACTCATAAGTATATTGCAGAAACACGAGATAGATAATAACGATTTACAAGTCATCAAGAATCTATACTGGGATCAATCAGCAAGGATGAAATTGAACCGCGGGTATTCGGATACGAAATGCAAGATTGAAAGAGGCGTCAGACAGGGATGTCCTTTATCGCCAAGGTTGTTCAATATTTATTCGGAAGAAATTATGAGGGAAGAAAAGTTGGAAAACACTGGATTCACAATCAACGGAAAAACTATTAATAATATTAGCTATGCAGATGATAGGGTGCTCATTGCCGGGTCAGTTGGTCAATTGCAAATTAATAAAGCTGGAATTAAGTATGGCATGATGATAAACGCCGAAAAAACAAAGGTGATGAGATTTTCCAAAAATGGAAGAAAATAAGCAAAAATTTAAATGATACAGTGCTGAAACAAGTAGAAGAATTCCGATACCTAGGTGCTCTATTCACTTCAGATGGCCGAGATAAAAAAGAAATTAGAGCAAGAATAGGAATGGCCGAACAAGCATTTAATAATTTGCAAGCGCTGTTGAGAGACCGGAAGCTTGGAATGCAATTGAAACTAAGGATCAACAACTGCCACGTGATGTCAGTGCTAAAATACGGAGTAGAAACTTGTGTACGATGGTTGCGGAATGCAGGAAAAAAGCTAAATGCATTCGGTATGTGGACGTTACGAAGAATGATGAGAATACCATGATGGACGGCCAAGGTGAAAAATAATGAAGTTTTGAGCAGGTGGCAACTGACAGAATACGATGTAGTAAAAGACGTAATCCAGAGGAAAAGGAAATACGTCGCGCATAAGATCCGAGAGGGAGGAATTACAGCGATGCAAGGGAAAATCTAAAACAACAAGAGGAAGGAGACGAATCGAAATGGTAGAAATTGACGGGGAAAAATGCAGCGAACTAATTCAGGTGGCAAGAAACCGTGAAATATAGAAATGGTGTGAGCAATCCCCAGATTGCGGCTGCTACTTGATGATGATGATGATTTTAATTGTGAAAATTAAATTCCAGGTTTTTCTCTAATATGTTACGTCACGGTCGCAACGGCAGATTTGTAGAATTTTTAAGTAAAATTAACAACAAAAGTATTTCAGTATGCTACTAAAATAACAGTTAGTTTTTTCAGAACGCTTTAAAAAATTTCGATATCGTTAAGAAGTATTTTTTGCAATGCATAATTCTCTACACTTTTTAACTGATAATTTATAAACGCAATCATTTGTAACTGTTAAATATTCGTCTGTCAATGATAAGAAAACGAGCAACTTCGATCCTGATCGTTTGGTAAATTGCAACGGTAACAGGAAATTAAACATTGACTCGATTTTAGGGTCGGACAGAGTTGACGTAGAGCTGCCATCTACTACAAATTAGAGTCGGTCCACCTTTATTTATCATCTAATGAACATTTAGATACAAACTTTCTCGCGGACATCATCACAGCGGTCAGGTACAAATCAGTCATAGCTTTTTCATTGAATAGTTACATCTTAAAAGATCCTCTCGAAATAAATTAATAATTAGTAAATTTTTCCGTAAACGTTTGCAATATCTACTACGCACTTTTACGAGTTACAATTTACTGGCCAGCTAATAGCGATGAATAGTTCTAGAATACTTGTCTGAGCACCCATATCGCACAGCCGAGATTAGTAATGTAACTTTTCAGCTGCAATACTGAATACGTAATCTATTTTACTCTCTGTCTCTTCATAACAAACAGATGTGTTTGATTACGTGTGTACCAGATCAGCTAACGAGTATCAGATTATAATTAGACAAAAACGTTATTCTTTATAGATTTCTCTATAAAATTAGTTCGCTATTCATTTTTGAACTTTTACTAACTATTCTACACACTTTTATTTTCTACATTTCTAACATATTGACTAGTTACAGATCTTTCAATTTTCTTTTTTTTCTTTTCATTTATTCGTTCTTTATTTGATGGTATTCTCATTACAATACTATAGCGAATTTATAATGTTGTTTATTCTTTTTACTACTACATTAACTATCCAGCCAGGTCCTCGGTTTATGCAAGAGCCAAGGCACAATACCAACAAAACCAGTTTACTATGTACATATCGGATTCATATGGAATGAATGCGATCTCTGGGATTTCGTAGCGAAACTGAGGAATGAATTTAACCATATCACCAGCTGGACATCAAATATTTCGAGTAGATTGATTCTCACGCAACAGAGCTGCAGTCAGATTAGCTACCGTGGATTCTTGTACCTCGTGGGCGGCGGATTTATTATGGCGTGAGGAGGTATTCCTTTTGAACTTTCGGACAGAACAACTTTCTCTAAAAAAAAAAAACAACTTATAAGCAGTAGAGACGTATTTAAGTATTTTCATCAAATATGATATAAGCTGAAATCAGTTTTGGGCAATTATTGTTAAAAGAAAGTATTCATCAATTTAATGTAATTAAAATTTTCTAAGACACAGGGGAAAATTAAGAGGAAACTGTTGTGTATACGAATTATTTAAATAATATACTTAGATATAAAATTTCTATTAATTTTTTTTTCTCCGTTTCTTTAACGAAAAATTTATATAATAATACTTAATTTTGAAATAATAATAATAATAATGATGGTATTTACCTCGTGCAATTAATCTGAGAAATAGGAAAACTATTAAACAGTAATAATTTAATAATTAAGTTTGAAATTAGCTTCTAAGGAGAATATCTCTCTAAAAGTGCTTCTTTAGAAATGATAAATTTCCCGGTTAAAATATTTGCTCTACCCTATCAGAGAACTACAACTAGCGAAAAACCGTACCGATTTCCATGGAAGCCGGAAGTTACTGATTAAAATTTTGGATAGAAAAGAACAGCTTAATTATATGACACTACAAATTTACTCGTACATGAAATGAAGACACGTAAAAGACCGAACTATTTACCTGGAAGTCCTCAAATAGCCGTTCAGACTGCAATGGATAATAATCAATTATAGTGCTGTGAAATATCTTGGACTTAACTCTTAGATGGAAGATTAGTAATAACCACGTTAATTTTACGACAAGCTCATTGTTGTTTATGTAAATTATTTCTCCTACGTTTAGACAAAGCTTAATTTCGAAAAGCGAAAAGAGTATACACAGTTTATAGCTTACCCCAGTTATGCTTTAAGCTTGATCCACGTGAACCAGTTTTATGATAAATAAACTTTAAATTGTATATAATAAATGTCTACGAAATCCTAACATTCTGTATTATACCAAAATCTCCGACATGAGGGCACATTAATACATGTTTAAAGGGTGAATACAGGGGCTTTCAAATATTTTTTCGGGGTACTTAAAAATTGAAACAGATAAACACGATGGATTTTTAACGAAAAATGAAAGAGATGGTTTAAATACAATTTTCCAGCCGCATAACGGCAAAACTTAATCAATCAGTACAAATGTTAAAAATTCAAGTGATTAAAAAAAAAAAAAAAGAAATGTAACGAGGAAGTTATCTCTACTAATGAACCGATAATGCGTTAAAATTAATCGAAGTTGCCAACTTTTGGAAGAGAACATGTAGCAGTAATGCACACGCTATTGACCAGCCATTGGTTTTTGCTTCATAATTAATCAAGAACAATCCATCCTCACTGTTGACTGATATCAAAAATTTCACGGAAAACAATAAAGTGCTATTCAGAAGAAAACGCAAAAATGGTGATGAAGATTTTTCTCTTTAGCTTAATACAGAAAACATTTCCCTTTGTTCCTCGATTTGACAGGAATTTTGGAACGGTATACAGGAGAGCGTAATAGAATATTTAAAGGAAAGTCCTTAAAACGTGGAGGAATTTTTAACAGCCAAAAATCTAGCGTTTAAAAAGGCGAAATATTTCATTTCAATATTAAAACGAAGCGTGCCGCATTTTTTATTTAACATTTTAATTAAATACAATGTTTCTTTCAAAATATTAAATTGAACCGGCTAACCTGCCTCACCTAAATGTCACTAGTTTGAAAATTCATGAATTTTCTTATTTTCTGAAATTTTTTCTAGCAGCTGGAATTAGAAAACCGACTGGATAGTAAAAAAATTATCTCCGAAACATTTGCGAATTGTGTAAATTTTTTCATTTGCGAAGTTCGAAAAATAAAAAATGAGCATTATGCGCATATACATATATACCATCTGCATTCAGTATTGCATTAGCTCGAGTAAAATATATTTACTATAATTCTGCTTACGTATCATTCAGTATAATACATAAATCGAAACCGTTTAAAAAAGAATTGTTCTTTGCTGTTATACATATACAACGGTCAACAAAATATAGATATAAAAATCTAAAGCATTAATGTTCATCTTTTAGCTTACACGGTATAACGGGGAGTGTAGAACAGTCATTGCTGTGCCACCTGGTCATGATATTGACACCTTTAGATGTAAACCCTAAAATCGTCTTAGATCAACAGTGACCTACAAATTAGAGTATTTACTGAAATATCTTTTTAGACATAATTGAAAGTGGTATTAACTTGAATATAAAATTAAAGAGCACGAGCGATATTGACACAGCGGTAAAAAAAAATTCTTTGATCTCGTGAAATATGCGTGTAATAATTCTAGCAATCAAGTGTCAAAGAAATCTCATCAAAATATTTATATAGCCATAGAAATAAAAAAAAGTTAATGAAGAAAACTAGATCAGCCAGAAAGAAATGGCAGCATAGTCGTCACTCATCCTTAAAAACGGATTCAAAGACTTACAAAACAAACTAAAGAATAATATAAATGAGCTACAAAAGTAAAATTTTCCATCATCATAAACAAACTATTAATGATGGCAGAAAACTTGTGTGTGGACTTCAGCTAAAAAAATTGCTGGGTCAATCAGAAGAACCGAAAAATGTCAGAGATTAAATAATATTTGACTTAAAGCGGACAAAGAAAAGACGAATGCCTATGCGGACGGTCTTCAAGCCGCATCCATTTTGCTCCAAGAGGGATTCTCGAATGTTTCTATAGCACACCGTTACATAAAACTCCTAGCTTCGATAAAATTACTGGAGAAATAATCTCGCATCTACCCCGTAAAGAGCGGCTATTCTTCTTTGTTATATCTTCAATGTAATTTTAAGGATGTGATACTTTCCAGCAATGTGGAAAAGCCGCTTATAATTATGGTTCATGAAACAAAGAAACCGCAGACATACAGCTAATACACAACGTATATATGCAGCAAAATGCGAATATTATTGTCAATGGTCACTCAACAGAAAGAATGTACAAAATCAAAAAAGGCGTGAGGCAAAGGGCTACCCGCTATCTCCAAGCCTGTTTAAGGTGTATGCTGAAGAACTAACAAAAATAAAATTCTTTCAAAACATATGATTCAGAGTAAATGGTGAAAAAATTAACAGCACACGCTATGCAGATGAATGAAAGATTAGGAATCAAAGTGAAAGAAAGGTATCTAATTAATGTGAGTATCGCATATGATTCAGTTCTCTTCTCAGATTCAATGGAGGATTTGCAGGAATTGGTAAGATTAGTAAACGAAGCTGGATCAAGATATGGGCTTAATATTACTATAAAGAAAACTAAACTGTTAGTGATCAGTAAGAAGGCTACAAAGGATACACACAGTACTCCAAGATCAATGGAAAAAAAAATCGAAATAACGCGGGAATACAAATATTTAGGATGCTACATAACTGTATCTCTTGACGCCGAAATAGAAATTAAGAGAGAAAAATTGGACATGCTAAGACTACTTTCTTGAAAATGAAAAATTTATTTGCAAACCGCTCGCTAAATTTAAAAGCACGTCAGAGGATAATAACATGTTGCACCTGTAGTATTCTATTATATGGAATGGAGGCAGCAACAATGACAGTAAAGACGTTAAAAACACTGAAAAATGTGGCTGCATAGAAGATCTCTGAAAATTCCTTGGACACAGAAGATGACCAACAAAAAAGTATTGGAACCGGCAGATGTTAAAAGATACTTGAAGCAGACAATCAAGAAAAGGAAAATCAAATATTTCGGACATTTAATCAGTGGTTAAAGATACGAACCAATTAAGCTGATAATTGAAGGGAAAATTGATGGACGCCGCGGAAGGGGAAGAAGGAGAACTTTCTGGCTGAAGAATGTGCGGCAATGGACAAGACTAAACGCTATTGGTGACCTTATGCGAGCAGCGGAGGAGCGAAAAATTTAATGAAAAACTTAAAGTAGTGTTAGTCTAGCGCCAGTAGGATCGTTAACGCGCAGAAATGCGTATGACAATCGAAGAAGAAGAAGATGCAGATAATGATAAATACACTGAATAATAAAGGCAAAAAATACGGAATGAAGAATAACGTAAACAAAACTACAGTAATGGAGATCAGCAGAATAAAAAATATACCACTGCGTATCGAAGTGGATGGAATACAGATAGAACAAGTATCAAAATATAAATATCTTAGAGTCCTTAGATCTGAAGATGGCAAAAATGATGTGGAAATAAGAACGAGATTGGGTATGGCTAGAATGGCATTTAAAAATTTGGAGAAAATTCCAAAAGACCGGAATATGAAAATGGAATTGCGCCTGAATATTCTGAAATGTTACGTTTGATCTGTAGCAAGATATATCATGGAAACGTGGACAATGACAGCTTATACGAAAAGGGGAATTAATGATTCTGAAATGTGGATATGCAGAAGAATGAACAGGATAAGTCGGACAGAGAAGATTAGAAACGAGCAGGTATTAAGGAGAATGGGACTGAAGAATTGTATTTTACTACTAATGACTAAATTAAATCGTACGGGAGATGCTTACTAATAATAATAATAATAATAATAATTCAGAAGCACATTCTAACAGGTCGACAATACCATAAGGATCATTATTGTATTCTATTTATATCGCGGACATGCAAATTTCTAATCTAACTTTACAAGCTACAACCGCTGACGACACTGTGGTACTCGCGTCTAATAATGCCAACGCTGCTATTCAAAATCGCTTAATTGGACTAGTGAAATGGGCATGTCTTTGACGCAACCAAATGTCGACACATTTTATTCACAAACAAACAAGTAAAGTGTACTAGTATCTGACATTTGATAACGTACAAGTAGCACAAGTAGACTTTGTGCGTTATTTTGAAATGCATGTGGATAAGCGTTTAACGTGGCGTGGCCATGATATGGATTGGAGCTATGAGGAACTACGTGTCGATAGTAACTTTCTCAAAATGCAGCAGCAGCACTCCTGGATTCTATGCAAAATAGTATCAGCGTCACGTGAAAGAGGCTTTGCCAAGCAGTACGAGAGGTTTTTTGAGAAACTTCCGCTTAGTTCCAATCCACTTATATTCAGAATGTTCACTGTTGATTTTCCTGACAAATTTGGAGGGTGACTGAAAAGAAACAAGTGGTGTCATGACGCACTTTCGATTAACTAATAGTTTGCATTATTCTCAGTGATATTACGAGTAACCGTGTGTATTGGAAAGAAAAATAAATAAATCACTCTCTTCTTAAAGACCGAATCTGACATTTCGTTTGCTAGATTAGTATTCCCTTTTATATTTTCTTTTCTTACCAACTCCATCGTCCCCACTCACCTTCATCCTAACTTCTCTTATGATTTACATTATTTTGGCAGATTGCTGTCGGTATTATGAAGAAAAAAAATCTGTAAACGCAGTTTAATAAAATCGAACTGTACCAATACAGCCGTTATGACATGATCTGACCGTATTTTATAATTAAATTTCAATTCTTCTAACGAGATAAATGTAGTTATTTAACAACTCATTTTCATTTTCATTTTGTACCAGAAAAACATCAAATAATAATAATAATAATAATAATAATAATAATAATAATAATAATAATAATAACAATAACAATAATATGGTAAAAAACTGTTACTAGAGCCATTATAACTAATGTAAAATATCAGTAGGTTACAACTTTTCATTCGACATTCATTGTTTCTTTGTAACACTTACATTAAGGACGTTTAGTATATTTCTTTTTTTACAACAACGTGAATGAGCAAGGATTAGCAACTACTTTGAAGATTAGTTTGATGCTTTTGGCTATTTAAAAGCAGTTTCTTAAATACGAGATATCGAAATATTCTGCAGACCGTTTTTGACAGTGGAATTTGAAATATGTAAATTAAAGTGCAGTCCGAAAACTGCGGTAAAACTTCGGATGAATGTCGAGCAACATAAGTACTTTCAGACATTTCGGTATTATCAATTCCTCTGTTATAGTGAGTATTGCATCTGTAGAAAGACGTCTCTGAACTTTAAAAGCATTAAAAATCACCTGTTTATTGGAAATTGAATAGGAGAAGATAGATTATTTATAGGATTCGCTTTCATTGTAATAAACTTAAATACAGCGATGGATGATTTGGCCGGGAGCAAAGGAGAATTAGATTTTCAAGTATAATATTTCAGACATTTAAAATTAAAAAAGATTGTATCGTTACTTTTTAATAATTGCGGTATATATTCTTTCCAAAAAACGCAAGGTCTTATCCTAGGTCCTCTACCAGTGGATGTTGAATTTGCTTCTAGTTCTAAGTACTCTTTGCCGAACGATGTATATGGCGGCCAGTACGACATCATCCACGAACCGTCCTCTAGCTGACTCGGATTTCTGTATAGTTTCGAACAAATAAGAAAATAAGCAAAACATTACTATTATTATTTAATTTCTTTTCGATTAGTCTTGTTAGTTCTATAAGTATAAATTTAACCGATGAATCGCTTTTTATTTCCTTTTTTATTACCTATTCGGACAGGTTTTTTGCCAGCTGTCCATTAATTTCGTTCGATCATTCATTTGTGAAATTAACTTCGATGTGATACAAGGAGTTATTATAGAAATGAAACAAAATCAAACGATATAATATAAATTTGGTTTTATCTCTTGAATTTAAAAACCAAGTAATTTCCTACATTGACTTTTAAAGAATCGTTGCGTCGAACAATACATTTTGTATTTATACGTATTCGATTTTCAAACGTGCAATTAAATTTTTTGAATAATTTTTGTTTAACAATCTAATTTTGGTATGTGGTGAAAGGTATTTTTGAAAATTAGTTTTATTTTAATCTGCCGTAAAAAACTCTTCTTCGGGAAACAGCAAGCATTTACAGTGTTTCTCACCTTCGGTTTCGTTATTCACAAAATGTTGTCTAGAAATTGAAGTTGTCTTTTCATCTTTCAGTATCGCTAATTAAATTCAACCTATCGATTAAAGTGTGCTATTTAAAAATTACCATGCGCCAGTTACTTAAGTCGTTGAGAACAAAAGAGTATTAACGTTAATGGATTTCTGAAAAAATGAAAACATTTCAAATGCAATGGTTTAAGCAAGAGGAGGGTCAGAACCTTCTGGTGATCAGTTAAATTATTATTATTTATTTATTTTTTCTTCGATGGGTTCATCAACAAGGGCATTAGTCAAAGAAATGGTAAGCAAGAAAAAATAATATTATATCCTTAAACGTTAAGGATAGAGGATAAAAATAATTCGCGGGTAGGTGTGATAGAAATAGAAGTAAATGAGAGAATATAAGAAGCACCGACAAGAAAAGTAGAGATAGCAAGTTTTAGTAGAGAGGAGTAAAAGGCCGAACATTTAAATAAAACATAATATTAGGACCACAAACAAAGTATGTAGAAGAGTGTAAAACGACAGAATGGAGTAGATGTGGACAAAAATCGAGAAAACGATGCAGGAATGAGACTTTGATTAAAATTACGGCAACAAATAGATGATATTGTGGAACGTCTAAAAGAGGGGAAGTTTCTAGAAAACCGTAAGTGTGGAGGAAGAGATGGTTGATTAGAGATGAGAAAAAATAGGAATTAAACCATAGTCTGGATGAGTAGCTGTAGAAAAAAGAGCAATATTATCGGCTGAAAATGGGTCCAAAAATCTGCCACTGCAAACGGAAGAGCGGGCTAATAAGTCTACTAGCCCATTGCCCTTAATGCTTCAATGATCAGGAATTCACAAGAAACCGATCTTGGGTTGAGTAAAGAAGGAAAAGGTAATCGGTAAGAGGAAGAGGAGATATGATAGCTTGCAAAACACTTTTAGAATTCATGAATATGACCACTTTATGGAAATCTAGTGATGGGGAAACGTAGAGAGAACAGCGCGTCGAATAGCAATAGATTCTCAATAATAAGAAAAAGCAGAACCAACTCACTGATAGTGATGCACGTAGAGAAGAGCGAACTAAAAGCATTGAAAAATTCAATTCTGGCGCCATGTTGAGGAACAGATTTAGAACAGGACGGCAAAGAAAGACGTTTAATAGGACAAAAGTGATTGGAAAAACTGATAAAAAAGTAAGGAAGCTTATCATGACTATAAATATATGGTAAAAATTGAAGGAGACAAACAGAATAAGAGATAAAATTGGAATTCTATTATTTATGAATGATAGAGGAGTAAGAAGAAACAAGTGAAGAAGATAAATAGACTGGCGCTTAAAGCAGTAACTAAAGTAAAGTCTATGTATAAAGAGTGGAGAAGTATGAAATTCAGTGAGGATAGCCGGAACCGGGGTAGATCTCATTGGTTAAATTAGTAAACTAATATTTAATATTTCGAAATTTTCCTCCTGAGAGAAACAAAATGCTGTAAAGTTCAGTAGCTAAATTTCATCAGCTTGTGCTATTTATTGGTTTATTTTGGGGTAGTAAGGATAAAAAATGAAAAAAGGAGTATCTTGGAGCAGTTCTGGATTATATGAAAATTCAAAATTTTTATCTTAAGATTTTTTGAGGGAGAAGTAAGTTGCTTCGTGGTGGCACATAGCTGTGGATAGCTGACGTTGCTGCACGGGGGTAGGCAGAAATTGCATATGGATATCACACGACTAGAAAATCCTGATATTAAGACAGATATCGCTAACGCTTGAAGAGGCGTCGATATTGTTATCATCTGAGCTAGGATTGAGACGTGCACAAGTGTTGCCACACCCCCTCAAGCTCGCTTACTTAAAGTGTAGTACCTCTGGAAGGTGATGTAGTTGGGGAAAGTAGGATCCGGGGAGATGAGAGATGAGTTTCTTGTAAATAGATGACCGCAGGGTTGTAGGTTGCGATAAGATGTTCTAGTTCCGTTTTATTGTTTTAGAGACCTCTGCAGTTCACTAGAGTATGGTGTACTTACTTCGCATTCCTGAAGACGTCATTTGAACTCTTACAACTTAGTGAACGTGCCTTGTATGGGGTTTGCTGAAACTCCAATTAGTTGGTCTGGGAACTGAGGTCATCGTCTGTTGTGTTCTCCGATTCAGAGGGTACAGGTTTCATATGATAACATGTGCAATAATCCGTCTGTGTCCTGTGTGAATTTCTGAGCATACTTAAGATAGCTGGATGACGTATTGATACGCTCCGTGAACTTTTGGAAGTGAAAGGTTCCTGGTTTTCTTGGAAAAGATGCTCTGCTCCTGCTAAGATTTCCTCAATATCTGTCCTCTTTTTTTGCGCCGTTGGTCCTTCAGATGTTTCTGTCTGCGCATTAGAGGGTAGGTGTTGAATTGGTACTTTTGCGTTGGATGTGTCTGTAGTCTGTTCTGGGTGCTGCTCAGGTATGTAATTTTTATTATCCAGAATGATCCGTTTTGGAATAGAATGTGTAGGAAATGTAGGATCTTCTGCTCCTGCATGACATTCAGGAGTTTTGGGATGCGGCCGTTTGAAAACCGGGTTTTTTCTCTCGCTGTCTTCCAGTTGGAGGTTGGTTTGGTTCACTGAAGTAGTGATTTGGTGATCCGGCCGCTTGCCCGGTGTTTGGTGAGGACTAATCGCGCTTATCTGGCTTGTTATGGGGTTACTTGTTTGCTGTTTTGGAGTATTGTAGGGAGAGGGATTCCCTTTTTGGGTTTCTCGATGGAAACTATTTTTGGAAGAATCGATAGTCGTCTCCGGAAAGGGGTTTTCTGTTTGTACTCCACTAGAGGGTTATGTGTCCTTATTGCATATAGGACACATATGGTTTTCCAAGAGGGCGAAAATTCGGTGATCTCTATCGTTATAGCTTATAAAGAAGGACTCTGGTATGTTTGTACAGCTAGTGGTGTTCGATATGAAGTTGACATCGCCAGCTTAGGACGTGACCAAATTCGGCATTCATGGGATTTACCGGAGGGATGCTGTCTGTGACAGGGGTTTTGTTGCAAGGTTACTGCTAAGGTGTTGCAAGCGTTTGCCATTCGGAATAGTGGGAGATACATTTGATAAAACCAACTTATTTGTTCGGTTCCGTAATCTGCGCGCGGCAACTGGTTGTCCTCTGAGATAAATCGTCCTCCTTTGCTAAACAGTAAATTAGTTACTTCTATCGAACTTAAGAACATCATTACTCTGTCTTGGCTGATTCTTGATCCGGCTAAAATGTTTGATGCGCTTCCTATTCGCTCTTTCAACACTACTAAGTACTCTCTTATGGTGTATAGAGCGATGCATGGGAATATAATTCCCTGCTCGTCCGTTATCAGTTGAATATTCGTTATTGGAACTATTCTTTTAGCAGCGGAAGAGGGTGCTTTGTTTGTCGATTTTAACATTTCAGAGAAGTGTGATAAGAGCGGCGCTGTTTTGCCGGGCTAAGAAATATCACGCGATACGCCAGGTAGCGTCGGGAATTGGTGATTACCAATTGTCGGTGTTACGCTTTCGGAAAGATCGAGAGATAACGGGCTATTCGTTTTATTATCAGTAGTAGATGCAGCTTTACATGAATTCGCGGTTGGCTGCGGGAATGTGTTAGTGATGTCGGTCGGTTGTGCGTGTTGAGTTAAATTAACAACATTCCGTCTTACCCGTGTTACTGCTGTTAACGATGTTACGGGTAGTTTATGTTACGCTGGTCGCACTTTCGGAGCGTCATAGCAGTGGTGATGGTGAAGGGCTAGTCGCGTTGAAACTGTGCGCTGGGATGCCTTGCCCGTGTGATTGAGAGGGGTTCTTAGTCGCTGACATAAATCGGCAAAAGAACGAGAATTACAATAATATACACAATAAATTATTTAAACGTGATAGACACAGAATAAACAACTTCACTATGATAACGTTTGGTTTCCAAATCTGAAAATAACATTCCAACCTTATGGAAAGAAACGATTGTTATTCCGATCTTAAAACAGAATAAGGATCCTTTACTACCAAGTAGCTGCCATCCTATCTCACTGTTGAGTACATTATGTAAAATACTTGATAAAATGGTTAACAGACGTCTTCTCTCCTTTTGTGAATCCCTTATAAAAAAAACTACAGGCATGTGGCAGGCAGAATGATAAGATTTATTCAAAACTACTTATCAGACCGAACTATACGAGTCAGAATGGATTCGAAAGTCTCTGATGCTGTAAGCATCGAGAATGGCATACATCAAGGCTCTGCGCTTAGCATAACCTTGTTTATAATGTATATCAATGATATTATTGATTGCGTTCAGCCATCGGTAACGGCCAGGGAGTTTATTGAAGACCTATCCACGTATATCTTACTCAATCCTTCAAGACCGAAGTCAATGGTCTAAAATTTTTCTCTCCAAAGACAGTGTGGGCCGATTTAAATAGGGGACGATCTGTGGCCAATGGAATTCCTTTCCAAAAAGTCAACTCCATTATTCCGAACCGCCTCTTAACCAGGTTCCTAGGCCTGGAGTTTGATAGCAGATTAACTTGACGCCTACACATTGATAAACTAAAATTTGAATGTATAAAGTCACTGTTAATAATCCGATACCTCTCCAATCCTCAACTCAATATTCACCCCAAATTACTCTCCAATGTTTACAAATTCTTGATCATAAGTAAAATAAATTATGGGTACCAGGTGTACCTCTCAGCTTCTCTAAGTAACCTGAAAAATAACCTGAAAAAACTGGATGCCATCCACCACTCTGGCTTATGAATTATCTCGGGAGTCCATCATACAACACCATGTAGGAGTATCTGTGCACTGACGGGAACTCCTTCATTGAAATCCTATTGATCCCTGCATACCCTATGGTGCAATATCCCATTCCTAAAGCTGCCTTATACCCATCCCGAAACCCACTTACTCTCACCAAGCTACTCCCAAATGTCAATGTCGATGAATCCACAGAATGCCGGACAGCAGCCACCACAGTTCGTTATATTTGCGGCAACTCGAGCCTGTAGAAGTTAACTTATCGGTTTTTCAAAAGTATAAGTACAACGGCATGTCGAAGCAACTTACTCAAGACGCATGTGAAACAATAAGACAGTACCGCAACGCCATCCACTGTTATATAGACGGAGCAAAAACCACTACCCGTCAAAGGGGTGTCACAAACCGCTTTCGCCTTCGAAGTGAAGGAAGCACTGACAACCATTCGTCTGAGCGAATACTGCTCAATTTTAGATGCCGAATTATACGCGATACGCTTTTGACGAGAAGAAGAGGAGTTTTTCTTTGGTATGGGTATAACGATAAAGGCATTCCAAGAAGGAGGAGTGGAACAAGAAAGAAGAAAAGAATTATATATACTAAGAAGAGTCTCAAGAGATTGAATAGAGAGGTTTTTTATAATGAGAAAAGATATACCATCAATACCAGGGGAGGATTTGGAGGGGGACTTACTTAAAGAAGCACGAAGTTCATTAAGACTAAAGCTAGAAGATAAAAAGTGAGAAGTAGAATTAATAGAAGGAGAAGGAGAATGAAGCTCTTCGAGGCAGGGGACATAGGAAGGAGTTACATAGTCCATGAATGAAATGAGGCTATCTTTCGGGATATTAAGATAAGAAGGTCGTTCCGATAAAGGAGTTCTAAACGCTTTAGCCATTTTCCAGACATGAGTCATTGGAGTAGAGCGGGAGAAAGAAGAACAGAACTTTATCCAAGCGGCTCTTTTTGAGCGTTCAAGAACGAACCTAGCCTTAGCATTAGCTTTTTTATGTGCAAGGAAGTTGGGAAAAGAAGGACAGGAGCGAAAAGATCTAAAAGTGGAAGTACAGAGATCGAACGCAGACTTGCAATCATTATTCCAGCACAGGGATGAAGCATATATAGATCTATTTTTTAATGAAGAATGGTACGGAGGAGCAGATAAAGAAAGAGCAAAGGAAATAGATTGAGTGAATGACTGATATTGGGATATAGGATTCCTGTTAACATTGATAAAAGGAAGAAATGAATCGACAATACGGCGAAACATCGATCAATCGGTTTTAGGAAGGTACCATTGAGGAGATGAAGTAGTTCAGGCTGCACAGGAGGAGAAAAGTTGTTAAGGGATATGATAATGGGAACATGGTCGCTTCCAAACGTGCCATTTAAGGTTTTCCACGAACAGTTAAAACCGAGGTTAGGAGATGTAAAGGTTAAGTCAATTGAACTAAACGTAGTTGGATTCCTATAGAAGGTAGGAGAATTATCATTCAGCAAAAAAAGATTATTACGGAGAAAAATGTCTTCAAGAATAACACCGTTACTATTACAATTGGAGCAACCCAAAAAAGGAGAACGAGCGTTCCAGTCTCCTCCTATAATAAAAGGGGAAGGAAGCGAATCAAAAAAAACAGAAAAAGGAAAGTTCCGAAGATCAAAATTAGGAGGAATGTAGACAGAGATAAAGTTACGAGGACAAGCAGAGTTGTTAGGGATGGAAATATGAACTAAATTAGGAAGTAGGGAGGAGGATGAACTGAATAAGCGAATATTGTGAGAATAGAAAAGCATGTCACTTCTAATCAAAAAGCAGCTCCTCCATAGCCGTCATTTCGACAGAAATTATAAGAGTGATTAACTTATGTTTTTTTTTTTTTTTTGGTTCTTTCCTCTTTTGCAGATGGAATTATCCGTCTTAATATTTACTAGTCGTTCAGTGCACTTCGTTTGTTGTGTTACATGTTTTTTTTTTTTTTTTTAAATTTCCCGAAAGTAGAAGTTATTGTGATCTTGCAAAAAATTTAAATTAGAAATTTTGCGATACAATTTCGGTTGCAGGGAATTCAAAAAACACACATTATAAACAAGTGCCGATCAAACGTTTTCTTCTAATAGAACTCCAATTTTATCTTCCTTACACCTCTGTTCGTCTCCTTCAATTTTCACCGCTTATTTTTCTGGTTTTCCCAGTTTCCCCCATCGTATTAAATGTCTTTTTCTACATTATCCGTGCTCCAGCATATCGTTGGAATTAAATTTTCCAATACTCTTTTCAGTTGGGCGGTGGTGTTTGGTTCAGATAGAATATCCTGCTGCCGCGCATTGGTACTGCTAAAAATTTCACTTGCACCGGGTTAACGTCCATAGTTGACAGGATCAGGAAAAAAAAGAAGTAGAAAAAAAACCTCTTTTTTCACTATTTACTTAATTTTCTTCAATTGATCACTTTAAAGAGACGGAGTCGTTTCTTTTGCCCTACACTGAATTAGCCGGGTCCCTTTAAACTTCCCTCCTTCCGGTCAATTTCCTATACGCAATCTACTGCTACCTTACGCGATGTTCTCCTTGTTTCCTCATTTTTTGTTATCCGCAAAATTCCCTCATGGTGTCTCAAATTTTACAAGCGTGTTTTGATAGCTATCTCAAGTTTACTTCGTTCTTCCTTTCCCGACTACTACATAATTATTTTTTCACACATCGTTTCCTCTTTCACTCGCGATCGTCTGTGGATTCCTGTCCATTTAGACACTGAGCTTAATACCCGTTCCCCCATTTATGGTGACATATTTTTAAGCGGCTCACGCAGTATTATTTTTTCCCCCTTAAATGACTTATTCCAGATTTTTATCTTCCAATTCCGGCTGTACTTTGCTCCCCATCCGTGGTTTTTCGGAAACTTCCCCTCGCCAAGACGTTTCACAACCTCGACTATTTGTTGCCTTCGATTTAATCATAGTCTCTTTCCCGCATTACTGTCTGATTTTTTTTTACCTGCATCTATTCAGTTCTCTTCAACCGACTTTCCGATTCATTTTCTTTTTGTAGTGCCGCTTATGTTATATTTGAATGTATATATTAAAACGGAATCTTTCAATCAGACGCCCGCTTTTTGTTTCTTTCAAGCATATTACACCTTTTTTAATATAAATAAATAAATAAATACGTCGAAGATCATACTATACTCACTTCGGGCACGAGTGTCTTTCGCAAAAAGATACGATTAATTCAAATGACCAGATCGCGATAAAACGAAAAGTAATAAAAATAATAAAAAACATTCGATACAAAATGCTAACCAAAATTTTATAAAAGAACAATTGTTCTTTTTGTTTTATTTTTTTTTTTGTGCCCTTATTCTTATGATAAATAATTTTAATTTTTTTCTCGTTTGTTTAAACTAATAATTTGCTTGTATAGCCGACACGGTCTCTTATTTGTAGGTGTTTTTTTTTGTAATTTTCTTAATAAACAATTTCCCGCTTTAAAATTTAAACTTGGTTAACAGATGTAACCATTTAAATTGATTAATCGGCTAAAATAGGCTTCTTTCTCGCTCATAAGAAGGTCATCGTGAAACGAGTAGAAGAACCCACATATCGGAAGACACCGTCATCGTAATTATGAGTCGTTAAGTGCTTCTAATTTTCATTATCACCACGCAATGCGAGTGTTATATCCTATTAACTATTTCTTTTTTCATATTTCCTATCGAATGGTTATAGTTCTTCCGAATACACTTTCATTTTGATAGTTTTACCGATATTCCTGTGATAAAATTAAAAATAGTTCGAAGAAGAAACCGGTTCCAATATTCTTCACGATGTTATCGTTGATCCCGATGTTTTTACAGCGCGATTTTTCAAAAAGTGGAAAAAAAGGTTTTCCTAGTAATCTGAAAGTTGTTTTTCACTTTTCACGTAGTCAAAACGTTTCGAGAAGGAATAAAAAAGAAAGATAACAATAAACATTCGAGCTTATAAAATAATTACTAATATGTGTACCGAAACGAGTCTTACCGCATAACTAAATTAATAAAAATAATTACGATATGAAATGCTATGTTTAACTTAGTACGAAAAAAGGAAAACAAAAACCTACTACTTAAGGAAAGGACTCAGGGGCTACTGCCACATTGCGTAGAGATATTAGTAAAGTGATTTATGAAGCAAAATAAAATAAAACGAAAACTAAATAAAACTAGCACTTATACACAATTCGTAATAGTATGTTTAAGTCTTTACTTATACTATAGTATAGATAGCGCGTAGTCGCCTGGAATCACCAATACAGCTGATTAATACATTCTCACGCACTACACATAATTTAGCACAGAACTTAGTTGTTGCATTTAAAAACCCTGATTTGCGGTAACTCTAAAATGTCACTGATACTCTTGTGTATATCTATATTTGCCCCAAGAATGCGTCTTAGGCATCGGTTTTGGGTGTAGTTTGTTATAATGCACCGTACTAACAGAAGACCATATCGGGCAAGAGCGTGTGATAATAGGCCTTATAAGTGTGGTTTGTAGATGAGCAGTTTTGTTATTTGCGCTTAAACACGATTTCCGATTGAGTGAGGGATATACTAGCGAGATAGGTTTATTTGTTTTAACCGAGATGTAATGTTTACTGGAAGTAAGTTTGTTGTCTGATATTAAAGCGAGATATTTGATACGACTAGACCACTAGACTAGGCAATGTCAGTTCCAGAAATGATTGGTTTTCTCGAAAATTCAAGGACACTATGTAAATAGATAGCTTAAAAAAAAAAAAAAAAATCGGAATTGCGAAATGCGTTAAGAAAATTTAAAATTTACGACATCAAAACAGAATTATTTAGAGCGACCGTGTGGATTTTATAATGAAAAAATAACGGCGCAATTATTGCTCGCGCGTTACTAGGTGGCCGTAGTTCGGGAAAAGAGTTTTAAGATATTAGCCTTGAATAAAGAGCCGCTCTTATGAGAAGGGAAATGGCTCGGGTAGCTCTAATTCGGACTGTAGACGCTGCCCCGGGGGCCGCTGAGATCAGTTGCCGGGTTTTTATGACGGAAATAAAAATTCCCCTTAACGATAGAGCGCATCCACTTTCTTCAATTTTTCTTATTTCCGATGACGTCAACACAACAAAGCACTAGTAGAGACGCCATATTATAGAGCTTTTCGATCTCTCCTTACACGGGGCGGCATTTCTGTCCTCTTGTCCCGAGATGCAGTGCAGGAGAATACCGTTTGTAGATATCATCAGTCGCCTATAAAATTCGGTAATGAAAATGATCATAAAGTTTATATGGCACTGGAACACCATCTCGAATAACAGCTTACACCCCGCTCCTCTGACGTTTCCTCCCATCTTAACGTTAATTCGAATTTTATAATTAATTTCTTTTTTTTTTTTTTCTCGACCATCTTTTCGATAAAACTACATAAGGACGGACGCACTAAGTAGTCGGTGTTTTTCCGATTTTAATCGAATGTGTCGGCACTTGCCTTTCAATTGTACTCAGTTCACTAAAAAAATTTTCGAAAACACGTCCGTCTCCTTTTCTGTTGTACCGTTACGTATAAAAACCGCGTAACGTTAGTGCGACTGATCACTATAGTTTATCAGTGACGTTCGTTCGAAATCGGTTAATAACCTCAGCTGATGAGCGTCAATTTCTGCGGGCTGCGTCTCTTTTCCCTGGAATACGTCCAATTCTCCCCGGAATGTAATTTTCACAGTTCGCTAAGAATTAAAACTGTTTTTAATTTAATGAAGTGTTAACAAGTCTTCGTTATAAGGAAAAGATACAAGTATATATACACATGCTATTTCTTTAACAGTAAGAAGAGAAATGACAATCCCCATTCCTTACAATAACGACGAAGCCGTAAAAGTAAGTTTCAAATAAGATTAGTTAGACACGCATTTAAAGAAGAACAAAAAAAAAGGCAAAAAACGAAGCTAATATATGTACGTAGCATGTATTATTTTTATAATTTAGACCTCCGCCGTGAGGCAATAAGAAACGGAAGAATCAGGTGCTAAATAGGCCGAAAAAAGTAGAATGAAGAAACTACCATTGACGAAAAGGGAAGTGATAAGAAGTAATAAGAGGCGCATTATTGACTAGGAAAAACTCGAGAGATGATAAATTAGAGAATATTCAGTCGAAAGGAACGGATATTCAAAAAAGATAAGGTTAGAACCGCAGCAGATAGCTTTGCAATTAGGATGAAAAGTTTTCAAAGTGAGTTGGAAAAATGAAAAGAAAACGCGAGGAAGGTAGCTGAATTGAAGCGTAAATGAATAACAGAGACAATAACAGACCGCCAGATTAATGGGAAATCATAAAACCACAAGTGAGCATTCGGTTGAACAGAAATGCAGAACTTTGTCGTCGGTAATTTAGGTACCGACCAGAAACTGGTATGGAATTGTTTTGCAAACGGGGAAGAAACAGGTTAGAAGCAAGAATTTTAGTGAATTAGAGGCGAGAAGGTGCACAACAAAGAGTCAGCCATTTCATTGCGCTGAACGCACGTAGCTAGGGCCTAGAACAAGTGGATACGGATGGCATGTAGAGTGATGAAGGGCGGAAGGGGCGACGTTGTAAGAGCTGGCGCGAAAATGGAAGGAAACAGCTTCAGGCTCATTTCCAATTTGAGTCTGACTAATTTAATCAGAAAAATGACATTTAAACGTGTAGATTTACGCGAATTTCAACTAAACTAGTCGGGCAACACCGGTTGAATTTATCCGTGATGGACTTCTAACGTGTTGAAGTTTTCATTAGTCGAAACGAATTCGATATCAATATAGAATTGAATGAATTTCAGAGATCTGAAATAATTTATAACCTTTTCAGAAATATAACAACTGAGAAATTCAAAAATATCACCGTCATGTTTCGGGATTCCAGTTTCATATTCATGGCATGATCACGAAACGTGTCGGTGATTTAGTGGTATGGATGCTCGACAGGAGAACTGCAAGAGACTGCAACATGCAATCCTACAATAGCTGAGATTATCACCGAACTCTAAATGGAGAAAACGTATAGAAGAAGAAGAAGAAGAAGCTGATAGTCACGATTATAAATTTCCGATCATATTTTTTTCGTCCTGTTTCTTTTCTTCCGTCTTCCACTTGAAATTGGCGCCGGCCTGTTCGTAAACTACAAAAATAAATGAAATTATGCTTTTCGAGGTTAGCCCATCAGCTGTTAGAATTACACACGACAAAAGCATCGTTCGTTACTGCGGGGTATTTTTACCGGGGATAGGTATGCCATTTTAATTCACTACACGTGTAATTATATTATAAAAATTTACGGTTTTATCAAAAAATGGATGGTAGATTTCACTATTATTTTTCAGTTTATAAACGTTTTTGAGTGTTAGGTACAAAGTTGGAAATATTCATTTTGTTGTTTATGTGGAAAGGTCCGCTACTCCCTTCTAGTTCTCAAGATATTGTCCTCTTAAGTGTAGTAGCATTCTTTTTCTACTTCACTTTTTTTTCTTTTTTTTTCTGTCATTTTTAGTAGGTTCAAAAACAAAACGTTTTTTTAAATATCCATTTTGCGATAATATTTTTCCATTTCCAGCTCCGGCGTGTGTGTGCGGGCTTCTTAGGGGTAAAAGTAAGTTAAATAAAGTGCATTTTTTTATGCTTTCAGTAATGTGGCAACCGGTTAAAAATTCCACGAATTAAAGGATCAAGACGGTAATTCTCGACTGACAGGAGACCCCGCGCGTAACCGTTAAAATACGTTTTACAATTGCACGCTGTCTTATCGCAGAATGAAATAATTACGATCGCGTGCGTTCAGGAATTTAGGGTACGGTTGTTGCGTGCAAAGTTTAACGGTGATCGCGTGATCATCTGTGGCTTCGACGTCGGTTACATCTTCGAAATTACCTGAAAAATTTCATCTTCACCCACTCCTTCGGCCGCAAGGCATGCTGACATTAAAAGGCCGTAATAATAAATTGTTCTTCCTTGTAACGACAGTACATTTAAAAACAACGAAATACGCGTTAATTTTCTCTCGCACTTCGCACGTTATTCGGTTTGTTTAGATATCGTCAACACCGCTATCTTCTCGGGAGCATTATACTAGAAACGCAACGCGACAATTATTTCTGCTACTTTGTAAT
The DNA here is from genome assembly GCA_039619475.1 of Icerya purchasi. Lineage (NCBI taxonomy): Eukaryota > Metazoa > Arthropoda > Insecta > Hemiptera > Monophlebidae > Icerya > Icerya purchasi. The sequence goes on from CM077116.1 coordinate 418,943,781, forward strand.
CCGAAATTCACCTTTTAGCTTTATCTGTTAGAGCTGGTGTTGCGTAGATCGAACATTTTTCGAAAATCACTGTTGCGTTTTGTGAACTTCAGCCGTGGATGCTTAGCTTTGTTTTACTTCTTCGACTGCATTTTAGTAGCTATTTCGATTCTATCGCTTCGTTGTCCGTATGAATGCAAAATTGGCCAAATATAGAAATTCAGTATGCTACCATTATCAGTTTTCTTCTGGTAAGACTCTCACTACTTTTCCATTTTTCTTGAAACGATTTCTTCAGTTCCATGCGTGTGATCGATAGAATTCGACCAAATATGCGGCTTTAGCCACTTTTGGTCAACTGATTGTGAGTTAAATCTCGCTGCCGCACATTCTTCCAAAAATTTTACTCTCGCTGGAGGTGACAAAAAAATAAAAAAAAAAATAGAAACAAAAAAACCTCTACTCTATAAAAAGCTGGTACTGGCTCAAGAGTACCGCTCAAACGTAATATTTGCGTCAGTGATGCGCTCGTAAATTGCACTATGCGGGGTTTCAAATTCGTTATTTTTATTCGAATTTACACTTGTATAAACTGAAGTTGATAAAAATTAAGTATTTAAATTTTGTTAAAGTAGCAATATACATTTAATGTGGTAGCAGTTAAAATTAATTTCCTATTTTAAGGACAGATATGTTAATTAGCCGCTTAACAAATAATTATCGAATTTAAAACTAAATGCCGAGTACAAAAAAAAATACACGTTAAAACGACCTAATATCAAATATTAGCTGTAGCATCCATTCCACTAACATCATACACACAGCATAAGCGGGTACCTTGGTGGTGCCCAGAGATTAGCGCAGCCATTTCTGAGAGAAAAAGAGCTCTCCGTAAGTACAAGACCACCAAATTACTCAGTGATCTAGTGGAATTCAAATAGCGCAGGGCCATAGCGAGGTTACTTATCCGGACAAAGAAACGCCAGTCTTGGATATATTTTGTCTCTTCTATTACGAAAGATGCACCCAGCACCATTATGTGGAAAAGAATCAAATCTCTCAATGGAGCCTCGAATCATTCTTTGACTCCTGCGTTACTCATGAATGGCTCGCTGCTTAAAGAAGAGTCTGACGTTGCGAGAATCTTTGCGCTCCATTTTAAGAATTCCTCGTCGTCCTCCTTATATGATCCTTCCTTTGCAGCCATAAAATTAACCGTGGAACAACAAACAATATCTTTTAATTCCGACGAAAATGATCCTTTAAATCTTCCTTTTACAATCCACGAGTTAAATTATCAACTAAACTGCAACATAAGGAATAGTGCACCTGGAGTGGATTCTATACATTCCTTTATGCTCAAACATCTTCCTACATCTGCTAGATTATTCCTGCTCGGCATCTACAACCAAATTTGGTCTTCTGGTTTTATCCCACAATCCTTAAAAACAACTCTCCTTATTCCGATTGTCAAGTCGAACAAAGACCCCTTCCTTCCGCAAAGCTATAGACCCATCTCGCTGATCTCAGTCCTTTCTAAGGTAATGGAGAAAATGGTGAACCGACGCCTCTATTTCTATCTTGAATCCAAGAAAATCCTTTCTCCAATCCAAGCAGGCGGCCGAAAATATAAATCTGCACTCGTTCGTCTTCTTAGCCTACAAAGGCAAATCCTAACAGCCCACAGTAGATCACAGCATCTCTACTCAGTCTTTTTTGACATAGAGAAAGCTTACGACCGCATATGGCGATATGGAGTGCTTAAAAAGCTGAAGAACGCCGGAATTAGCGGTAATATGGGCAATTTTATCCAGAGCTTCCTCACTGATAGAACTATTCAAGTAAGAATAGGCTCTTCAGTATCTTCATCCTTCACGACTGAAAATGGAATTCCACAGGGTTCGCCTTTAAGCGTAACCTTGTTTATCCTTTATATAAACGATATAGCAGAGTGCATAAGGCCGCCGGTAACAGCCCGTTTGTTCATTGATGACCTTAACATATCTCTTCCTTCAAACTTCCCCGCTAATGCGATGTCTATCCTACAGTCAACGATCAATAGATTACAAAACTGGGCGGAAAAGAATGGCTTGGATTTCTCATCCTCAAAAACTGCAGGTGTCGAATTCCTAAAGAAGCGTCGTCCTATTTCCAATCCTGATATCATCCTCTACCTAAAACATGTACCTATCCCATTCCTTCCTTCCATAAAGTTTCTGGGTCTAACGTTCGATGAGAGATTATCGTGGGCTCCACACATGTCTATCCTTAAGCGTAGTTGCATGAAATCCTTGTCCATCTTGAAATGTTTATCCAATCACAAGTACAATATAGATCCAAAATTTGCTGTTATCAGTATACAAAGCCCTTATCCTGAGTAAACTGTCATACGGTTGTCAGGTGTATTCTTCGGCTAATAAAACTCTTCTAAAATCTATCGATCCTATCCATAATACTTCTTTACATATCATACTTGGGGCGCACCAAACTTCTCCTTCGTTGGGCGTTTGTGCTTTGGTGGGCCTTCCTCCGTTATCTATTATTCGCGATTATCTCACCTTTCGAGATTCTTTTCGTTATTCCTTACCAGATCATTTTTCCACCAGTAACTTCCAAATCCCATTCCCATCCTTTCCTGGCGATCCATTGGTCAAGGCTTTAACTTTTCTTTCTAAGGTAGGCATAAATTGGAGCGATCACCATGTTAATCCGACCGCTTTAGCGCCCTGGATTCATGTCTCAACATCTATGAACATATCTTTAGCAGATCCCTTAGGAGCATCTAACCTTTCTATACCCATGGCTCAAGTAGTATCAAATAAACTCGCCTCCTTCCCTAACTACATTCACATGTACACAGACGCAGCTAAAGCGAGTCCTACTAATTCTCCTTCACCAACCGCATGCGCTTATGAAATTGGAGGTGTAATGTACACCGAGCGCCTAAACGACTACTGCTCTACTTTAGAGGCAGAAATGTTTGGGATCCTTCTTTGCCTTGAGACATATTCTTCCAACCCAGCGTCTCAAAATGCCCTTCTGATTACAGACTTACTTCAATCTATAAAAGCCATCCAGAGTCCAGACAGTTGCAACTCTCTAATAATTAAAATAAAAAACCTCCTATTCCAACTTTCACGATCTGAGGTATATGTCACATTCTTATGGGTCCCTGGTCATGTTGGGGTTCCCGGCAATGAGCGGGTTGACTTGGCTGCTAAGGCAACTCTATCTAGCCCGATGCCGTTTAACGCCTTACTGCCTCGTTTTGGCGCATCAGTCTTTCTGATGCACTTTGCTGAGGAGTGGAGCAAACTATGGTCAGAACAAACAATCTGGCTCAGATCCATAAAGTCGGACAACGACCCATGGTGGCCGCCGTTCCCCATCACACGGAGGGATTTCTCGATCCTATCGAGACTGCGTCTGGGGCACACTGCACTATCACATAATCACGTCTTTGAAGGAGCTCCCCCTCCGGTCACTTGCTCTCTGTGCGGGTTCATGGCCTCACCAACTGTAGAGCATCTGCTGAAATGGTGCCGGCATACTTCCCGTACTTCTAGTCAAACCTCACCCCACCGTCTGTTGTCGAACTACCCGGATTGTGTTCGGGCAGTGTTGAATTTTGCAGCATCGAACAGACTGCACCGCCTTCTGTAATTTCAAGTGAGTCTAGGTGCTGTAATAGCCCAGGTAGTTTTTTTTTTTTTTTAACCCCCCTTTGGGCATATCAACAAAGGATCTTCGCCCAGAAACGAAAGGAAGGAGAAGGATCAGTTAAATGTAGATTCGGTCAGCTATTGATAAGATAAAGGAACTGAGGATAGGAACAACTGAGATCGACGGAAACGATAAGATATACGAGGCACAATAAGGAGTAGGGAGTTTGAGTGACAGCAGATTGGAATACAAAGAGGTACGTTCGTTCACGAGGGATGGACATTCAAAGAGGATATGGTCAGGATCACAGACGGCTACGTCGTCAGGATGAAGAGGGCAATAAGGGGAAAGAGCGAGATGAAAACGAAAGCGTGAGGAAGGAAGAAGAGTATGATTCAGACGTAAACGGATAATAGGAACAATAACGGAGCGGTGAAGCGAAGGAAAATCGTAAAACCAAGGCCGCGTGGGAAGATTAGGTTGGATGGAAAAATAAAAGGAAGAATGATTAGAAAAGGAGGAAACGTAAAAATCTGACCAAAATCTAACATGAAACTTTTTGCACAATGGGAGTAAATTCGAAACGGGAATTTTAGAGAAAAAAAAGCGGGAGGATACAGCAATCTGAGCCAAAGAATCAGCCATTTCGTTACCCTCTATCCCCATATGACTGGGGACCCAGAGCATTTCAATGCGGATAGCGTGAAGTGAGAAGAGAGTGTGAATGAGAGAGCGAATACGGAGGATGAAAAGGTCAGAGGAGTGAGAGGGGAAATGAGAGGAAATAGCTTTAAGAGCACACATGGAGTCGGAGATAATTAAAAATTTAGAAAAAGAACGATGTGAGGAAATATGGATTATGGCACGTAAAATGGCCGTTAACTCGGCCGTAAAGATAGTACAAAAGGAAGGGAGACGAAAAGATTCAGAGAAATTAATGCTCGGAATGATGAAAGAAGCTCCAACTCCATTAGGCCCCTTCGAACCATCCGTAAAAATAGCAATATGGGAAGGAAAACGGGATTCGATATAACTATGGAATTCCTGTATAACTGTTGGATAGGAAAGGGATTTGGAGGAAAAAGCAAAGTAGAATACATTGGGAGGATTGGAGAGATCTGCAAAATTGAAAGAAAAGTAAGGGAGATCGTTATAAGAAATTGTGCAGGATAAAAAGGAATTTAGCCGCAAAGCAATGTGGGCTAGAATAGGAATTTTCTTGGGAGTAAAACGCCAGTTTTGCAGAATAGAAAGATATGAAGGAATAAGTTTGGAGGATGATAACGGTAGGCGTTTACACAAGAAACGATAACCTAAATAGGATCTGCGAATGAAAAGGGGAGGCGAGTTAGACTCAGCGAGAACTGCTGGTACTCGAGAAGATCTAAGAACACCAAGGCAAAGACGAATACAAGAATTTTGAATTATATCCAGCTTGGAAAGAAGTGATTTTGAGGCAGAGCCATAGATAAAGGAACAGTAGTCGAATTTGGAACGGATAATCGAATTGTACAAGGAAATAAGGAGAACGGGATCGCCTCCCCATTTTGTTCGAGAAAGAGCTTTCAGTAAGTTTAGTCTTTTAAGGGCAGAAGAGGAAAGGAAATTAATATGTTCATAAAAGGAGAGACGACTATTGAGAAATACACCGAGATAGCAGAAGCATTCCCTACGAGGGATAAGATTGGAGTTTAAGGATACAGAGACTAAAGCGGGATTAAAAGGACGAAGAGAAAAGACAATACAAGAGGATTTTAAAGGGGAAATAGAAAGGTTCAAAGAGGAAAGAGATTGTTCCAAAGTAGCTAGAGACGAATTAACACTTTCGTTAACATCTACGATATCACGGGATGAGGAAAAGAGAAGAATGTCATCGGCAAAAAATAAGGAAGAGGAGTTCATAGAAAGAGAAGCAACAGAAATAGTATAAATATTAAAAAGAGTAGGACTAAGGCAGGATCCTTGTGGAAGACCACGTGAAACAACTCTTGTAACCTCGAACGAAGAAGAAGACAGGAGAATAGTACGATTTAACATCAAGTTAACAATGAGGGAACAAAAATGCGTCGGGATGTTAATTGCTATCATTCTATCTCGAAGAGTAGGGAGATGGACATTATCAAAAGCACTGGAAACATCGATAAAAGTAGCTTGTTTATCGATGAAAGATTTATAGATATAGGAAACAAACAGACTGACGCAGTCAGCAGGACCTAAGCCTGGACGGAAACCAAACATATTAGAAGGAAAAACATTATTGTGTTCGAGCCACCAGACCAGGCGCTTGTTAAGCATGCCCTCAAACAGTTTTCTGAGACACGATGCTAGGGAGATCGGACGAAGAGAGGAGTTTTTCTTAGGGATAGGAATGATAATAAAGGTGTTCCAGTCAGGAGGTGTGACTCCTCTGGACAAAAAGGAGTTGAATATACAAAGAAGGGTTCGGAGAGCAAGATCGGATAACTTTTTTAGGACAAAGAAGGGAATACCATCACGACCTGGAGTGGGGCTGGAAGATTTTTTGAGAATGGATTTTAATTCATTAATATTAAACGCGGAGGAAAGAGAATGAGAATTAGGGTTTTCCATAACAGGAAACGGGCAGGATTCATCAACGTTAGGAACATAAGCAGGAGCAACAGCATCAAGAAAAGAAGACAAACTGTCGGAGGAAATAGTATGGATAGAAGGACGTTCAGAAGAAGGGAATTTGAAAGCTCTGGCCATTTTCCAGATATGCTTGAGAGGAGTAGTTCTCGAAAAAGATGAACAGAAATTTTTCCAAGAGGATTTCTTAGACGATTTTAGAATAAACCTAGCCCTTGCATTGGCCCTTTTGTGGGCAAGAAAGTTTTCGCGTGTAGGATTTGATCGGAAAATTCTAAATGTAGCGCGACTATGATCGAAAGCGGCATTGCATTCTTCGTTCCACCAGAGGGACGATGCTGATCCACGATGGCCTGACGATGACGGTTTACGGGAAGGAGAAGACAGCGATAGAGCATTTGTAATCGAATTTAGGAATAGATGGTAATGGAGTACAGGATCAGAGCCATCTAGAAGTTTAGGAAGCATAGAATCAACTAAGGAGTGGAACAGAGCCCAATTAGTTTTCGATAGGTTCCATCGAAGGTAATTGAGAGGTTTAAAGCAAGGAGAAGAAGGAGGACTCTGGGGAGTAATTAGAATAGGAATATGATCACTAGGAGCCCATGAGAGTTGACCAATTGTAATCAAAACCAATAGAAGGAGATGAGAAAGTTAAATCGAGAGTACTATAACTAGATGCGCTCTTGTAATAGGTAGGAGAGAGATCATTAAGAAGGACTAAATCATTAGAAAGAACAAGATTTTCAAGAGCAGTACCGTTGTTGTTATGGTTTGAGCAGCCCCATGAGGGCGACCGAGCATTCCAGTCACCCCCAATGATGAACGGATGCGGGATAGACCTGAGGAAAGAAACGAGAGGGAAGTGACGAAGGTCGCAACTAGGGGGAACATAAATAGAAATAATATTAAGCGGACGAGCTGCATTGGAAGGAATGGAAATGTGTACAATATTAGGCTGATTAGGACTAGAAGGGGAATTAAAGGAAACATCATGAGATTTAAATAGAATGCCGTTTCTAATAAGAATAGCAGATCCACCATAACCATCGTCACGATCGCATCTGATTATCTTATACCCACGAAAATTAATATTCATATCCGACCGTAGCCACGTTTCCGAAATGAGAGCAACGTTAATACTATGAATGTCTAACAGACCCTCTAATGCATTTTTGTTGGCTCTAAGGCTGCGACAGTTCCACTGTAAAATATTAAAAGTACCCGGCAGAGTAAATTATAAAAGGAAAAGACTTGAGTAGGGAAAGGAAAAAGAAATAAAAAAAAAACAAAAAGATAGAGGGGGAGGAAAAGGAAGAGAGGCGAAGAGAGTGCCAGAAGAAAAACAGCAAGGTAGAGTAGAAAAAAAAAAATAATTACAATATAAGAAAGAAAGACAGAAGGAAAGAAACTTTAATGGGTGGAGGAAAATTGGGGCTAGCAAGATGAGAGGAAAGTTAATAAGAAAAGGGAAGGAACAAATAAAAACAATTAAACAAAAATAGACTGTTGATGAAAAAAGGACGGCGATGGATGCTAGACTGGAATAAATAAAAGAGAAAATGAAAAGTAAGGAACAGGATTTTAGAGGCAACGGACAAAATGATTCGGAGCCCATTGCAGCTAAGTTGCATAACAGAGCGAAATTCGTAGTCGCTATGATTCTCGATAATTGTCTCAACTTTTCGAGAATATAATGTAAATTACAATAGCGTAAAACAGTGTCAAAGTGCTGCGGTCTCAAAAATATTAAGACAAGAGTACAATGCAGAACGACACAAATAAAACCAATATATCTGAGCCCGGCAGTGATTTTAGTCACAGCAGCGTCAGTACATTGAAATGTGAAAAAATAAATTACTACATGTCTGCCTCTGGGCATTACACCCAAGTATCTTAAAATCCGGCAAAAGACAAGAGTACAATGCATCATGATACGAATAAAACCAATATATCTGAGCCCGGCAGTGATTTTAGTCACAGCAGCGTCAGTACATTGAAATGTGAAAAAAGCAACTGCTGCTTGTCCGCCTCTGGGCAATACATTCAGGAGTCTTAAAATCTGGAAAAGGAGGAAATTAATATGAAAGGAAATATTGATAGTAATAATAATAGTGATCTTAAAAAGAGAATAGGGAGAAAACAGAAAATGGAAAGAAATAAAGACAGAAAAAGCAGAGAAAAAACGAAATGGGAAAGAAAAGGCTAGCCCCGGTTGCATTCACTTTCACTTTATAACAAAAGTGAGAAAGACTAATTAAGGTGAATGTAGTTAGATAAAAAGAGAGGTAGGGAGTCAACAAGGGAAGGAGAAGAATCAATGTTATTGGACGCAAGAAGATCTAAAATCGCTTCAGCTATAAAATTTGCTGTAGGAAGAACAGTAGATGAAGGAACTTTGGAAGTAGAAGCGGAACTAGAACTGGAAGCGTCATGAACTAAGGAATTACTATTAATGGAGGTGGAATTACTAGTAGAAGAAGAACTATTAAAAGCCCAACCATTAGAGGGCGACGGAAGGCGGTTAGAAGGAAGGGCAGGAAACTGTGGGGAAGGTTTAGTATAAGATTTAAAATTAGGACGTTTATGAAAAGTTTGGGATTTGGGCCGCGGAATAGATTTAGGAACTGTATGAGAGGACTTAGAAGATACATTAGGACAGGAAGCAGGCAACGAAGCACGGTCGGCATATGAGAAAGCCTGGGAAACTAAATTACTATTTTTAAAATTAGAAGCCTCATGGAAAGAGATGTTTTCGAATGCCATAATGCGCTTAATTTCCTTTTGTTTCACCCATTCGGGGCACGTACGATTATAAGCACAATGAGAGCCTTTACAATTCCGGCAAAGAGGGGGCTCTTGAAGATTACTGCAGTCTGATAAAGGATGTTTGGAGGCACAGTGAGGGCATATATTCGAAGAGCTACGACAGTGTTTGGAAATATGCCCAAAAAGGAAACATTTCGAACACTGTGTAGGTAGTCGTACGCTAGGCGAAACAGGAAAACGGAATCTGTAAATGGAAACAAAATCTGGAAGAACGGATTTGTGGAATTTAATTTCTACGGATCTAGTCGGAATTTTAGTACCCTCGGAGGAACGATAGATACGACGAATGGACGCTATGGGAATAGACGATTCAATCCCTTCCGTAATATCGTCTTCAGAAAACGAAGGATGAACCCCTGAAATAATTCCCATTCTGAATAAGGCGCTATTGAGAATGTAAGCTTTAATATTTTTACTGAGAAAGAAGTCAGAATTAGATAAAAAGGAATTTGCAGTGGAAGCAGAAGGGAAGTTGACTGAAATGCGGTCCTTTCCTTGAGGAGAAACACTAAGAAATGACGAAGAAACAGAATTTAATAATCTTGCAAGAGCCAAAGGGTGATTATTGCCTATGTTCTTATCGTCATCTAAATTTTCGACAAAAACAATGAAAGGTCCCGGATGATCATTTACGAAACAAGTATTGGAAACGGCGGTAATGCAACTATTATTACTAGCACTATTATTATTATTATTATTATTATCATCACTATTGTTAATGTTACTATTATTGTTGTTGTTGTCGTTATTGTTGCTATTAATGTTATTACTATTATTATTAATAATGTTGTTAGTAGATGAATTATTTGAATTGATCTTAGTGTTATTATTAACAATGTTGTGGCTGAGATGATCGACAACATGGGAAACAGGGGATGTACTAGGTTCAGCCTCAGAGAGTTTAATCTCTTTCGGTAGAACAGAGGAAATGGGCGAAAGAGGATCAACAGATTTACGTTTTGAATTACTGTCCACGTCCATATTAATAGACAAATTGGTCGGCGGTTTAATAGCTTTAGCAGGACTTGGGGAGGAGGCCGCAGAGCGGCCCCCCTTGGCTGCGCTCATCTAACCAACTAAAAAGTAAATAAATAAAAATTAGAAACAAAAATGACGAAAAATTAAATCGTCAAGAAGACGAAGACGAAATAAATGAAATAAAAACAACGCTACAAGTTAACTTAAATTAGCGAAGCGACAAAGTTAATTTACAGCACAGATAAGAGAAATACACTAGAATAGTTAAATCGGAACAATCTCACCGGTTTTATCAGCTACGATGATATCGAACAATGCCGAAGAAATCGAAGACGACGTTACCGGAGAACAATTGATATCTAATAAACAATGCGAATGAACAACCGCTTATCACATGCACACCACTCTAGCCCAGGTAGTTACACACGGCGCCTAGATTTATATTTGTAAATTTAGTATTATAAAAAAAAAAAAAAAAAAAAATATTAGCGATTTCGGCTTCGGCCGAAATCTTATCCTCGCTCGGATCCTAGCGATTGGTTTTTTTTCGGTTTCTCTTATTATTACAGTTCATTTATGAAAGTTGTTCTTGATAAAATGTATCCGTTATCTAAGCTTTGGTAGTTTGCGGTGGATCGTGACGGTCTTTTTTTGTTAATAAAATATTACAAACACGTGAAAAAAAAATTCCAACAAACAAATGTGTACCGTCTATAGTATTTATAGGTTTATCATATTTTGTTATTTGATGAAAGCGTGCCAGTTTGATTTTCATAAGTGAAATTTATTAATTTTGCTCCCATTTTTCTTGTGCTGTCATCATAAGGTGAATATTGTACGATTGAAGCGGAGAGAACGCGTTTCACAGATTTCCAAAATTGGACACCGCTGTCCAGTTACCGATATTTTGGCACCGTGACATCGATTTGCCACTAATTACTCCCCCTTCTATTTCTCCTTCCAATATCAAACGTTGTAATGAATATTTTCCTCTGCTTAGAATGTGTCCAAGATAATTAAAAAAATTAGCTCCCTCTCAACACTAGCTATTTCGAGAACCGTTGAATTTCTCAGCTTCTATACTCATGATACCTTCTGCATTCTACGTATGGTCCACATTTCAAATGCCCCTAAGGTTTTTTTTTTTAGAGACATTTCAAATATGGACCATACGTAGAATGCTGATGGTATCACGGTTGCAGAAGCTGAGAAATTCAAAGGTTCTCGACATGGCTGGTGTAGAGGGAGACAACTACGTAGTCATTACAAAATTTCGAGAAATCCCGGTAAAACTTGCCATTTTAATAATAACAATTTTGTGCACATTCATATATGAGGGAATTTTTGTTTTTCACCTGTCGCTGTAAAACAATTTAAATGTAAATTAAGTGTAGATTTTTAAATTTTAGAAGCTACGTTCGAAATGGAACAAATAACAAACTTAAACAAGAAATAATACAGACAACGGATTTATAAATCATACAATGACGAGGAAAAGAAAACGACACAAAAAAATTACCGGATCGCGATCATCAAAAATTATCAGATGTAGGTAATGGATAGATTACACATAAACAAAAATGGTAATGAGGTAAAACAATTGATTAAGCAGTATGTTTCGAAGTAACGATTTACGTCTGTTCGAACGTGAATAATAAATAAATTGCAAAAATAGGAAAAGTCAATATCTCAGAATGATAATAAAGTTGATATTCTTAATAAAAATATAGCAAACTCTGAAACTAATAATAAATAAATGATTAAATTTGTTTGTATATTGTTACTAATTATATTACCTCTATACTTGGAAAATCCACAAATGATATTAGTGGTAGGATTGACGCACACGCGAGTGTATAAGTGACGGTGGAAATAATGATGGTTAAAAGAAAAAAAGTATAATTTACGTAGTCGGCTGAAACGAGCAAGTTAGATTTTAGTCGAGTTTCTCTGATGACGGACCGTGTAACCGTGTTCGAAACGTTAAATAGGCGTGTATTAATGTTTTTTTTTGTTTTTTTTTGGGCTCGTGTATTAATGTTGACGTGGTGTCTACCGAAAATTGTGATTTCGATGTTAATATGAATTACGAAAAATCTTTACCTGTTGTCTTAGTAATGATAGTTCAGCAAGATTTAGTAGATTATTAATATATTTCATAATAGTCTCGAAAGCTATTTTGTGTTTAAGCGTAATAATGCGTTTCAACCATTGATGACTTATTTATGTAAACCGCAGCATTGTAACGTATTACGGTATACGACATGTTTGACTAATGCAAATTTCATTAAAAGATGAACAAGTCATTTTTATATATGTATATATGTATGTATGGCAGGCTTTACATACGAGTAAATATTACTGTTACGAATTTGTTGGTATTTTTATTAAATTTATACGTAATATGCTATTAGTTCTATAAGAGATGTCACGGTTATTATTAAAATTAATAAATTTGTAAGAAAATAATAGTATTTTATACAAAGTTTGCTATGTATGAAATAACTTGTTCACCTAGTAACAGAATTGTTGTCAAACACATCGCACTTACACATTACATTACAATGCCTGCGATGGAACTTATCTTTTTGTATATAAACCATCAGAGGCTGAACATATATTATTATGTTAAAACGTAAAATAACTTTCAAAAAGTATAAAGATATCATTAATAATAGTATTACTTAAAATTATAATATTTTTACATATCGTATTGTATCATTTTTAATTATTTATTTATTATCAGTTTCAATGTTCGCTTTATAATTTCAAGTACCGGTTACGATTATCGATTTTGTCATCATTTTTAGGTATCGACTTTTCCTATTTTTCTTCATTATTTACGTTTGAATTCCCATTGTATACCACAAATACACATAGTTCGTTACTAATGTTGATTAATTCCTTTTGTTGCTTTGTTAACATATATGTTTCTTTAAAGAATATTTTATCATCCTGTTTGTTAGTAACTATAGTATAAAAAATAAATGCTAAAATAACAAACTAATACGTAAGTAACAAAATTAATATAAGAATATCAAACTTGTTATCTTAGGAACGTTTTCGGGCATAACCCATCTTCAGCTAAAATAATCGAACTAAATAAAAATATACTATATATGTTTCTGTTTTAATATTTCAACATATATAGAAATAGGCGATTTATAAACAACTTTAAGTTTAGCGTCGTTCTTGGGTCTCTGTCTGAAATTTTACCGCCATATTGTTTCATATTTAAAATTACATGTCCTCATCCGATTTTCTCCTTTACCTGGAATATCTTTTACACGCTTCTCTCTATTGTTTCATCTGAAACTAGCTAGCTTGTCTACGAAAGTAGATTACTCGCTATTTTAAACACTTTTTACATGCAATTCAATGTTCGTTCCCTGAAAAAGGGGGTTGGTTAGTTTTCGTAAACATTCTTCCAGTAAAATCAGAATACTGTGTGCACGATGTTGAACATGTGCGCAAACTTTCAAATTGATCGCTGCAAATTATTGCCATTTTGCGTAATTTATTTAATAATTAATAATTAATTTCTACATTTTTCTTTTTCAAAAACGGTCGCTTGTTGCGCTTTTATTTCGTAAAAGTATGCTTTTCATTTCATTTATAATAAACGACTGGAAATTAAAAATTTAAATTTTTTCTCATCTTACGCGATCATTTAAGAGCATTCTAAAAGTTACAAATCCGGAACTAACCGTTTTTTGCGATTAAACAATTCTCGTTTGGGGGGATAAAATTAATAGTTGAACATATTACAAGGTCTGAGAATTAAGTAATGAGACCGAGTCTATAAAAACCGTATATTTAAAAATTATTCAACAACAACAAGATCGCTTTCAAAGTAGTTTCCTTGGGCACCAACACAGCGATTACAGCGATTTTTCAATGAATTGTAGCAGTTCTGGAACGCTTCAAGTGGAATGTCCGATAGTACCCTCATCACGATCTCTTAGATGTCCTTAACGTTTTTAAAATGTGTTCGTTTTACCACTTGTTTGGCCTTGGGAAGTAGAAAGAAGTCACATGGTGACCGATCAGGTGAATAGGGGCAACACTGCAACCCCTTTAGAGGTGAAAAAACGCAGTAATACGCTGTGGCAAGGCGCATTGCTATAATGAAGAATCCACAATGCTGCGATGTCTAGACGCACTTTGTTGACCCATTTTCAAAGTTTTTCTAGTACATCACAGTAGTAGACCAGATTAACAGTCTGTCCAGCTGAAATGAACACCTTATGGAGACCACCCCGCGGCTGTCGAAGAAGCAGATGAGTATGGTTTTCACTACTTTTGACTTGCTCATGCGAGCTTTTTTCAGTCTTTTAACGGCCGCAGACAGCAATTGTGTTGGCTTTGGCGCTTCGTTTCGCGGCCATACTAAAAAGAAAACAGCTTTTGTCACGCGTAATAACGCGGTCGAGCAGAGTAGGATCTTGTTTTTTACCTGTTCCGAACAATGTTGCGCGTTTGACATTCGATGGTGTTTTTGCACCTCAAAAAGTTTTTTCGCGGTACCATCTTTGTGCGCAGCTTTTTCATTGCAAAATCATGGCCTAAAATCTGTGCAACGGTTTCGTGGTTGATGTTTAGTTCGTCAGCTAACATTCGAACCGTTAAACGATGACCTTGATGGATTAGGGTGCGCATTCGCGTCAGTCCGCACTTTCACCGGTCTCCCACTCCTCCACGCTCTCATGGCCGTCTTTAATTCTTTATGCCGACGACGAAACACTTGCGCACGATTCATGCAGTCACTATCATACACTTTTAGCAGTTTACCGTAAGTTTCGGTCGCTGAATCGCCTAGTTTAACACGAAATTTAATCGTGACGACACGTTGCTCGAAATTTCGCTTCTGCATTTTCGATGACAAGCACCACTAGTACGCTTGTATAAAACACGACACAGCTAAAGAACTAATGATCATTGATTGCGGAGCGATGCCGGACTGTCGTGTAAAAATTTCAAGATCGTAGTAGCGACTATTCTTTCTGGTATTCTCACTCTATGATTAGTCAAGATTTTCGAAAAATCAAATTTTAATACGGATATGCACGTTTGTGCTGGGTATCATTCCGAAATTCATGTCATTATTTTTTGTTAAAAATTTTCTCGTTACCTTGAAGTGGTAAGTAACGTCACTTACTGTTGTGGCGTGATTAGGAAATTATACCGAAAAAAAAGAAAGTAAATAAATAAATACGAGTTTCTAGCGTTTGTGGATCGTCAGATAATGTCTAATGAATCAAAAAAAAACAAAACATTAATCGATGTATTTTTATTTTACATTAGAGTTAAATATAAAATAATAAATAAGTAATAGTTTAAATTTTGGCGGGCTTAGCTTCTTTTGGCGGACGTTCCGGTTCGTCGTCAAGAGCCTTCTACGAGTTCGTCGGTTCGATAGCGGCCAAAAAAATTTTCAGTAAACGTGAGAATTCACTGTTCCGAATTTTAAATCCGTTCGAATCGAATCGCCGAAACACCATGAACGTATTTTGCTACAAGTCCCGAGAACTTTTTGTGATGCTTAATTGGACCGAGTTAAACATTAACCGTGAACATCATTGTATTCGGCGGTGTTTCGGATTTTTAAACTGAATAAAGCTAGTCTATTACCGGAGTCGTTAATCTTGACCGTTAATGTTAATTTGTCGTAAAGTGCATAGATGGGTTTCCCGTGGATTTCTCTAAGGACGAATTTTCGTTGGAGGCTAATAATTTCATGTTGTCGAACCTTTTGATCATCGCGTTCAAGAGCTTGCTTGGCTCATGACATAACGCAATAATCGGTTAGATTGCCTTTTTGTGAAACAGCATTAGCAAGCTCAAGTGTGGAAGGCGGTAGGACCTGATGAGGTGCCAATAGAGATATTAAAAATGTTGGGTCCTATGGAAATCAAGAAAGTTACTGGCTTTTTCAATGTAATCTATAAAAATGGGAAAATACCGGAAGATTGGCTAGAATCAAGGTTCGTTACCATACCGAAAACAACAAATGCATATAGATGTGATGAATATAGATTAATCAGTCTAATGAGCCACGTTCTAAAAATATTTCTGCGTGTAATTCATCGACGCATAATTAAAATATGCGAAGAAAACATGAAATGGAACCAGTTCGGTTTGCGTTATTTTGTATGAAAACACTAATCCAAAGACAACTGGAGTTCGGAAAATCAGTATACATTTGTCTTATAGACTATTACAAAGCTTTCGACAAAATACGGCACACGGAATTAATAAAAACATTAAAAGATATAGGTATTTGCCAGTCGGATATTAAGATTATACAAACGCTGTATGAAAAACAACATGCAAGAATATTAATAGATGAGCAATTAACAGATCAAATACCAATAAAACGAGGGGTTAGGCAAGGATGCGTATTGTCGCCGGTACTATTCAATCTGTATTCTGAGGCAATTTTTGCTCGAGCTTTAGACGAACGTAGTGAAGGGATAAAAATTGTAAGCGAAAGAATTTCAGTGATTCGCTTTGCTGACGATACTGCACTACTGGCGGAAAATGTAACAGACCTACAAAGTCTACTAGACATAGTTGCAGTAGAAAGCAAGAAGAAAGGAGTCAGTATAAATACTAAAAAAACAAAATTCATGGTAGTTACAAGACAGCCTAATCTAAATGAAAAATTATTTTTGGATAGCGAAGAAATTGAACGAACGGAAAAATATAAATATTTAGGTAGCTGGATAACATAAAGTAATGATTCTGATATGGAAATACGTACTCGTATAGAGATGGCCAGAAACACATTTTTGAAATTAAAAAACACCCTTTGCGATAGGAAATTAAGCCTAAGGATCAAGAAGAAGATATTGCAATGTTACGTGTGGTCAGTGCTACTGTATGGAAGCGAGACATGGACCATAAAGGAAAATATGAGGAAGCGTATATCATCATTCGAAATGTGGTGCTACAGAAGAATGTGGAAAATAGCGTGGACAAAAAAGTTAAAAAATGAGAAAGTACTGGAACTAATGGGAACTGACCGAATATTAATGACAATAGTAAAAAGAAGGAAGATAAAATTTTTTGGACACTTCGTGAGAGGTGAAAAATACAAATTACTACAGACAATAATAATGGGTATGATAGAAGGAAGAAGAAAGACCGCTTGGATAGATAATATTAAAAAAATGGACCGGAATTAAGAAAACAGAAGATCTAGTCAGAATAGCAAAAGATTGTAATCAATTTCAGCAGATAATCCAATCCATACATGATGATTAAGCAATACCGGAATCGGGTGGCACGAGAAGAAGAAGAAGATTTACCTCTTGCACTTTTTTTTTTTTTTTTTTTTTCTTGTTTGGGTTTTTCCCTGGGCTTGTCAGCAACGGACGATTACCCATCAACATGTGTACATAGCAGCAATTAGGAATAACAAGGAATGGAATCTGACAAAGAATGCTCTACCAAAGATGGAGAAACAATAACAATCAACGTCGAAAAATGCCAAACGTATGTATCCTGAAAAGAAAAGAAATGACGAAGGTAAGAGCAAAACGAGTTAGCTGTCCCATACCATGGCCACATCTGCAATTACAGAGCCCACAGTACAAACGGACAAAGGAATCTGGCTATAAATAATTAAGGAAGAAGAAACACGGGATGTTTAAAAAACAGTTAGATCCATCAATCACGAAACCTATGTAGAACACAGCGCTTAGCGTCCGTAAACAATTATCCGAAAGTTCAATGACTTTCTCCATCACTATAAACCAAAGTTTATAGTTTTTAATTATGAAACATTAATCATATTTATGGCGACGACTGCGGAAACAGCGCCTAACGTTCTGTTAAAAGGAAATGAGCAGAATTTTCACCGAACACTATGGCCACACTGCAACAGCAGCGCCCGCAGTGCCGTCTGACAAGGAGTTCCCCTATCTACCGTTAGGGCCGCAAATGCGACAGCGAGCCCGCAAAATTAACTGCGAGCTGTGCCTGTTTGTGACTGTAACTGCAACATCAGTGCGTGTTCTTCGTTTAGAGAGGAGTTCGTTGGAAATCACTGGACACGATAAGTTAGGAATGCCAAAATGGGAAATACTGAAGGGATTAGATATTAATATAATGTAGTACAGAGGATAGGAATTTTGCTACAATTGGTATGATCAACGTTGACTGTAATGAGAGAATAAAGGACACACAATATGGAGTTGGAAC
Source organism: Icerya purchasi (assembly GCA_039619475.1). NCBI lineage: Eukaryota > Metazoa > Arthropoda > Insecta > Hemiptera > Monophlebidae > Icerya > Icerya purchasi. The sequence goes on from CM077116.1 coordinate 418,962,042, forward strand.
ATCATGTGAGAGAAGCTCCGCGTATAGAGCTGCCCTTTCCGATGATAAAGAGGAGCATTCAAAGAATACATGATCAGAGTCACATACGACTGTGTTATCGATACACAGCGGACAAATAGGAGAGGACACTATGGAGAAACGATATAATGAAGCAGGAAGTCGACTGTGACCAGATCGAAGACGACAGATAGCAGATATGATGAGTCGGGGAAGGTGCGGAAAATGTAGATACCATGGTTGAGTAGGTGGATTAGGGTGAATGGAAAAATATTGTGAATTAGGACTGGAGAACGATGATTTATAAAAAGATTTCCAATTAGCCTTTTGGATACTTTTTGCTATATTTAATAATTCATGAGAAGGAATCCGTCCGACTGGCCGCCCAGAAGAAATAGCCGAACGAGCAAGATAATCCGCCTTTTCGTTGCCCGCAACTCCGGCATGACCAGGAATCCAAAGAAAGTCGATGGTTAATGAGTGCAATCTGCAAAGGCTGAAAATCAGTGATCGGATGCGCAGAATAATAGGATCAGAGTAGGAAGGAACATATGGAGAGGATATACACTGAAGGGCGCTTTTGCAATCAGAAATTAGGAGGAACATTTTACATTGAGGAAAAGATGGAATGAGCTCAATGGCACGTAGTAATGCCAATGTCTCCGCATAATAAATTGAACAAAATGAAGGAATTTTGAACAGGCTGGAATGGTTAAGAGCAGGAATGTAGATAGATGCACCCACTCCGTGTGCCATTTTGGACCCATCCGTAAAAATTAGGGTATGGTTAGCAAAGAATGATGAAACTGCCTGGTTAAATTCATAAACTGTTGCATGAGCAGGGAGATATTTTACATAAGAAGGCAAAGAAAAAAGATTAGGAGAAGGAATAGCATTTAATATCTCAAACTGGAAAAATGGAAGTTTATCGAAAGTTAGGATGAAGGGCGAAAACTTAATAAGACGCGAGGCAATGTGGCAGAGAATGGGAACCTTATTAGAGGAAAAACGCCAATCTTGCAAGAGAGAAGAATATGCAGGGACAAGATTGTTTGGGTAAATATGTAGACGTTTAATAAGGAACCGATACGCGAGATAGGATCTACGAATGGATAAAGGAGCCGCATTAGCCTCTGCTAAAATCGCAGGAATAGGCGTGGATTTTAAGACTCCTAGACATAAGCGCAGGGCTGCATTCTGAACTAAATCTAATTTAGCTAGGGGAGAACGAGCAGCAGTACCATACAGAAAACAACAGAAATCAAGTTTGGATCGAACAATGGATTTGTAGAGCATAAGAAGTATCATAGGATCACCTCCCCAATGGGAAGAAGATAAAGACTTTAAGATATTCAAACGTTCTGGAGTAGACGAATGGAGGTAATTAATATGCTCAGTAAAGGATAAACGACTGTTCAGAAAGATTCCTAAGTAGCGGAAGGAGGAAACAACAGGTATAGGTGTATTGTCGATATTTATGTTGATTGACTCAGGATTATAGGAACGAAATGTGAAAACAATGCATGAAGATTTTGGAGGAGAGATATATAGATGGATTTGAGAAAGAGAACTCTGCAGAATGTACAAGGATTCTTGCATGTTATTGCAAGCATTTAGAATGCTAGGAGCAGTTGAAAAAAGTAGAATGTCATCTGCAAAAAATAAGGAAGTAGAAGGTAGATTAAGAGAAGCGACACCAAGAGAATAAATATTGAAGAGCGTAGGACTAAGACAGGAACCTTGCGGGAGGCCTCGAAAAACCTTTCGTGACTCTGAAAAAGAAGGAAATATTAGAGTAACAGTTCTACTTAGGAAAAGACTCATGATTAAGGATGTGAAGTGAGAAGGTAAATTAATAGATAACATTCTGCTCTTAAGAGTTGGAAGGTGGACGCGGTCAAAGGCACTATAAATATCAACAAAGGTAGCTAGGGTATAATTTTTTTGGATAAACGATTTATAGATGTGGGACAAGAAGAAAGAAACACAATTAGTAGGACCTCGACCAGAACGAAAACCATACATGTTGTTAGGCAAGACATCATTGTTTTCCAGCCACCAAATCAGCCGCCGGTTCAACATGGATTCGAAAAGTTTCCACTTATCGAGCGCCGATTGTCGAAGTATGTACGTTCTCGTAACTAACTGTATCTTGCGCTGTTTTAGAAGTAAACTGGGTTTTTCAACAACTCCTAAATTTGAAAAGGAATTTGTAAAATTTATTACCGATAAAAATTAAATCGAAACTGAGGAACGAGCTGACAAATTCGAACAAATACGACCTTTGCTTTAAACCCCCCATGTAAAAAATGTCGCTTAATTTTGAATATTCGCGCGCGTATTTAAAATTAAATTTGTATCAACTTCACAAAAAAAAAACGGTTATCATTAACGTACAAACTAAATGACTTTATCCACGATTTTGATTTTTTTGTTGGTGTTTTTGAGTTAGCCGTGGAAAACAGCAGGCCTGATCCTCTTGTACTCGTCATAGCCGTGCCACCGATTAAACTGATTTTTGTATCCGAAACAGGCTACGAAGAAACGTGAATGTTATTCGTAATTTCGTACCCGGCGCGCTTGGTTTCACAATATAGACTTTCCCTCGAGTAACGAATCAAAATGTTCCGCTGCAGTCCGTAACATTTCTTTATGATCTTCCGCGGCTAACTAAGTAGTTACGAGTTCATCAAATAGGGTCCCCGGTATTGTTTTTCCTTTTGCAATTCCTAACTCACCGTATTCTTTTCCTTCGGAATTTGTTGAATGAATATGTCTTATTCATTTCGGAAAACAACGATTCTACTTTTATGATTCAGTGCAATCACGGTGCAGATGTTTACATTGTACGAGCGTAACGAATAGGCATATTTCTAGGTTTGGTCACGGTTCTCGGTCGCGGCACATCTTCGCGCTCCTTCAGATTTAACAAGTTCAGTCAAGCATGAGGTTTCATGCGCTGAGGATTCCGTATGAAAGTTAACAATAACTATAATTATTTAGTATGTAAGAAAATTTGTTTGAATAAATTTCTATTTTTATTTTACTATTTTAATTTAATATCTTAATAAATTTCAAAGATCTTTTCTAATAATAATTTAAAACAGTAAAGCAAAATACTAATTTGAATCGAAGACTTAGATTAATTTGAAGTGCAATGTAACGGTTATGAAGAAAAATTAATTAAATCCTTTTTTTATTTATTTTTTTAAATTATTGGTTTAGATTTAATAATACTAATATTAAGGTTTTATGATTTTTTAAAATGTGTAATTTTGTTAATTCCTACACCTATCTTTCTTGAATAGCCGACCGTCAAAGATATTTAATAAATATATAAACGAAAACACGCAAAAAATATTAATTAGAAATAATATTGATGCTACGTATCACTCTGCTGCGGCTGCTAGAATGTTGGTGTTCCCTGCTGGCAGGTTGGTGTACGTTGGTGATTGCATCCTGGATTCTCGGCGAATGGGAGGGAGAGACACGGTAATCGAAATTATAGTTTACGAATTTTGTAAATGTCACTAATTGGAAAACCGAATTTCGAGGCAATTTGGTTACTTTGTTATTAAACTTTTTTCGGTTGCAAGACGAACTGGTTACTTTACCAAAAAAGGTCGATATAGTTCCGCGATGTGAAAAAGACTGTCGTTCTACTGTGATGATTTTTTAACAATTCGGTATTTTCTTTCGACTCTCTCCGTATGTTAGACCATTATTAAATATTTTTTTTTTTATTTATTTACTAGCATAGGTCGTTAAATTGTTTAACAAATCGAAATACTATTCGCATCTGTTTTTCATCAGGCGGACGTACCACCTAAACAATGATGCGGTGAGTCCGTTCCTTTCATTACAGTTCATAACAACACTAACACACCTCGTAATGAAAATAACCAAACCAAAACCTGCGATCCTGTTTCGTTTCTTATCCCTCGTACTAACACTACTAACGAAAATTATAACAATCCGAACCAAATTCTAAAAACCGCTGCAATCTCGTATTCCGATAAAGCCAAAAGAAAAATAACACCGATTAACAAACCTGTTTATTTCGTGCATTCAAAAAACCCACTTAAAACAAAACCAACATTTAAAACTAAAAAACTATAAAGTTCTCGAATCAAATCCGGTGCTTGCTAGTTGTGCGCGTGGTGGAATAATATTATCCGTTCGTGCGGATATTAACTTTCAACAGATAATGTTACCATCCGACATTCAACCAGTAACAGTCTAAATTCGTAAGCCAGTTGCACGGGAGTCTCTAAACATAATTCCGAACCGTATTTAGAAACTTTTAAAGTTGCCAAAAACTTCAAACAGTTCCTCCCCTCTAGCGCCGCGAGTATTACAGCTAAAAATTTTGAACAAGGTTAAACATATGCGCTTCGACATATATTTCTCAAGTTTGGAACATCAAGGTTTGAAAGTTTCGTTAAGGAAATAACTTATGGTTTCGTTCTCGACAAATAACGATCTTTCCATCGATTATGACCGGAAAAAAAATATTATTTTTGAAACTTTCGAGCTTTCGGCGCTTTAGGTACTGAATTTTAAGATGGAAACCTAGATGTTCCAAAGTAAATAAATAAACAGGGACGCACATTTTTTTAACCTTGTTCAAAATCTTGAACCAATACATAAATTACAAGCGGGGCTACACGTCATTTTTCAGAATTTTATGAACTTTTAGTAAATTTCAAACAGTTTTGTTAAGAAAACGAAATACGGGTCCATTCCCAAAAAATAGCGCTCTTTCCAATAACAATACACTTGAAAAAATTTTTTTTTTACAAAATTTCGAGCTTTCAGAGCCCCAAGTCACTAATTTTAAAATTGGAAACTTAGATGTTCCAAACCAGAGAAATATACATGGATGCCCATATTTACTACTTTCCTCAAAATTTTTAGCTATAATACTCGCGTCACAAATCAATTCTCTCGATTTTTTGAACTTTTCAGCAAACTTTGAAAGTTCAATCAAGAAAATGAAATACGGTTTCTTTCCCGACAGATAGCGATCCTTCAAACGGTATATAACATGCGTCAGAAAAATAAAAAATTTTCTTCAAAATTTCGAACTTTCGGCGCCTTAAGGGTCCAATTTTAAAACTGAAAATCCAAATGATATAAACTCGAGAAATATAAGAGGATCAGCACGTTTTTAGCCGCGTTCAAAATTTTCAGCTGTAATAATCGTGGAGCTAGTGGAGAGACACATAATTATTTTTTTTTTTTGAACTTTTCAGAACTTTGAAAATTTGTTTAAAAAAATGAAATACGGTTTCGTTCCCGACGAATAGCGATATTTCTAATGATATATCACAAACCTAAACAAAAAAAATTTTTTTTTCAAAATTTTGAATTTTCGGTGCCCCACAGGTCTCAGTCTAAAGTTGGGGTCCGATTGTCTTAAATCAGCGAAATATACGTAGAGTCGCGTGTTTTCTACCATGTTTTAAATTTTTAGCTATAATACTCGCGTCGCAAGAAGGGGGCCGCTAATTGGAGCTGACGCTTTTTTGAACTTTATCGCAACTTTGAACGTTTGGTTAAGAAAATGAAATTCGGTTTCGTTCCCGACTACTAGAGATCTTTCTAATGATATATCACAAGCCCAAGAAAAAAAATATTTTTTTCCAAAATCTCGAGCTTTCGGTGCCCCGAGGGTCCAATTTTAAAGCTGGAAACTCCGATGTTCCAAACTAGAGAAATATACGTGGAAGCGCATATTTTTAACCGTGTTCAAAATTTTTATCGGTAATATTCGCGGCGCTAGGGGGGGGGACACGTCATTTTTCGCGCTTTTTTGAACTTTACGGCAACATTGAATTTTTTGGTAAAGAAAATGATATAAGGTTTTGTTCCTGATAAATAGCGATCTTTCAAACGATATATTACATTACCGGGAAAAAAAATATTTTTTTACAAAATTTTGAGCTTTCGAAGCCCCGGAGTTTTATTTTTAAAGCTCGAGACCCGGACGCACCAAATTACAGAAATATACGTGGAAGTACATATTTTTAACCATGTTTTAAATTTTTAGCTATAATACTCGCAGCGCTAGGGGACGCGCAATTTTTTGAGCTTTTTTGAGCTTTATCGCAACTTTGAACGTTTGGTTAAGAAAATGAAATTCGGTTTCGTTCCCGACTACTAGAGATCTTTCTAATGATATATCACAAGCCCAAGAAAAAAAATATTTTTTTCCAAAATCTCGAGCTTTCGGTGCCCCGAGGGTCCAATTTTAAAGCTGGAAACTCCGATGTTCCAAACTAGAGAAATATACGTGGAAGCGCATATTTTTAACCGTGTTCAAAATTTTTATCGGTAATATCCGCGGCGCTAGGGGGGGGGGACACGTCATTTTTCGCGCTTTTTTGAACTTTACGGCAACTTTGAAAGTTTCGTTAAGGAAATGAAATTCGGTTTCGTTCCCGACAAATAGCGATCTTTCCATCGATATATCGCATGCCTATAAAAAAAAATATTTTTTTACAAACTTTTGAGCTTTTGTCGCCCCGAGGGTCCAGTTTTAAAGTTGGAAATCCGGATGTTCCAAACTAGAGAAATATACGGGTATGTGCGTATTTTTAGCCCCATTCAAAATTTTTAACTACAATACTCGCGGCGCTAAGGGGGGGGACACGTCATTTTTTGCTGTTTTATGAACTTTTGGGCAACTTTACATAACTTTTGTAACGTAATTTTTTGATTTTATGAAAGTACTCCTGCATTGTAGTTTATATTTTGAATTTCAGCGTTATAAGTTTATCTAGTGACGAGTTATGATTTTTTAAGTGATTTTTGAGGTCGTTTTATGTACCATATTATATATTCTTGACGGTTTTTTGGGTTTTTTGCCGCCCAGGTTAATCGGTCAACTTCAAGTTATAGATCGTTTTAAAGATAATTTTAATTGTAATTTATGTTCCAAATTTGAAGTTTATAAGTCAAGCCGTTCGTGAATTATTGATTTTTATTTGATATTTTTGTCATTTGTGTACCATCTTATAAGGATTCCGTACATTATATGTATACGGAATCCTAAAAATCGGAGAGACATCGCTTAACGCATATACACTTTGCATGTTAACTATCGCCGCGCAGTGCGAAAAAAGGAGAAAAAAAAAGTATCAAATATATTTCGTAAAATATTGACGTAGTAATAATTCTTTCTAATAAAGAGGGCACACGAATAAAGAAATCGTAACATTTATGGCAAGCACAGCCATGTGTGCTGGAAATAATTTATATTTTTTCACTGTCGGAGAAGGTGCTTAACGAGAGATAAATATTAGCCGAGTCTCGTGAAATATTTCATACGCTAATATTATATACCCCTTTATATACAAATTCACCAACACGAGTGCACATACTTGCTCCGGGAACATAAATTATGCGTCTAAATTGCATTCATGTGTGCGTGTGTGTGTGTGCGCACGCGCGCTAACGAAAGGGATTATTTTTGGTAGCGACAGGTGATGCGATTTATGGGTCGCCCCGTAGTGCGCGGTAACGTGTAACAACGCTACAACGTTTCTCTACGGTGTCGTTTTTAGCGGTTTCGGTTGCGTCGGTTAACGAAAATGATTAACTGTTCTAATTCTGCAGAAGCGTTCCCGGTAAAGCGTAACGGGCATGTCGCTGCTGCCCAAATCGAACTACGTACAAGTGGATACGAATATAATCGTCGACGTCACCGGTTACACCGATCAAATCACAACGCCTAGCCGTTACATCTTAAATCAGAACATAACACGCAGAAAACTTCGACCAGCTGTCTATAATATTCGCCGGAAAACGATTTTGTCTCCGAATCCTCCCTATTCCCGAATTGATTGTTTTCTCTTTTCCGCGCTGTCTCTTAATTTTCTTACCTGACATTGATTATAACCAGTTTTCTTTCTTCCAAATATTAGTTTATCTCCCGCATTAAGTAAATCGATCTTTTACTTTACCGGAATTTTCTTAGTTCTATTCGATCGCACACTTTTAAAGCATGTAAATAAATTAACGCCGTGCATTATAATTCTTTAACTCCCTTCATGCATAATATTAACGAGTTCTTGTTAGATTCCTAGTGCCGCCCGATTTATTGTATCTGTCTCTTCTCCGTACCATCATCGGTTTTCTGATTCTACTATTTTTCTCACTCGATTCATAGTGTTTCTAATGCTTCCTCTGTATACCCAGCCATGTTTGAATTGAGGGACGTGAAAAAATCGATCATCTAGCTTGCTTAGCGGCATCGAACGGCGAATCCGTTAATTTGTAATTTTCTTTAAAAAAAAAAAAAAACAAAAAAACTACAGATAAAATTTCGATCTAACAACACTATATTTCTTCATTTACCGATGTGTGTTTTGTTTTTTTTTTGGGCTTGTCATCAGAGATCTCTTTACCTGGAAACAATTACAAAAGGACGGAGACAATTATATATTTATACGATATCAAACATTTTTAGTAGAAAGAAATAAATAGTGGCAATAACGTGCGGAGAAGGAAAAGGCAGGATATAAGAGGCGCAATACAGAGCAGGAAGACCGAGTCGCAGCAAACTGAAGTACAAAGTAGAACACTCAACAGAAAAAAATGGGCACTTAATTAACGCATGATATCAGCATCGGAAACACGCTCTTCGTTTGAGTGAAGAGGACAGTACGGAGAAGTAACCAACGAAAAACGAAAACGGGGGGAAAAGAATGGCTTAAGAACGCAGACGAATAACGGAGACCGACGAAGTGAAGGAAACAACGAAAACCATAGATTGGCAGGAAGACTAGATTGAATAGATAAAAAAAAAACAATTGTTAGAAAAAGAGGAAGTGAATATATCCCATACCCTTTACACAGCGAAAAGAGATTAGACGATGCAATTTTTCTTACGAAAAGAAGTAGAAAGAGGCAGCAATCGGAGCCAATGAGTTCGCCGCTTCATTACACAAGATGCCCGAATGGCTAGGAACCCACAGTAAATATCAATATAAATGGAATGGAGTGAAGAAAGAATGTGGATAAGTGAGCGTATACGGAGGATAATAAAATCGCAGGAACGATCAGGTAAGAGAGAAAAAATGGACTGCAGGGCGATCACGGAGTCAGCTATAATCAAAAGGAGATTGGAGAAAAGGAAAATAATGGAACGTTGTAGAACTGAAAGGAGGCAGACGAAAAGATTCAGGAAAGTTAAAATCCGGAAGGATAAATGAGGTACCGACATACCGATATGTACTTTAACATTCGGCCTTTTTCTTGCCTATGCAGTTATATTTTCTTCGCCCCTACTCCATTCGTATCATGCTTGTTTATCTCGCACTTGAAATTTAAACTATCGCAACAACACCATCGGTTTGTTGTAGGTATTACCTCACTGGAGGAGACGCGAAATAAATAAAAAAATACCATATTAAAAAAAAATCGAAAAAATACATATTCCCCTCTGCCTACTACTACGCGTGTTTTTTTTTTATATATTATCCTCTTCTTGTTAACATTTTTTTTCTCATTTATAAGTTAATTCCTATTTTTTGTTTGGCTCTTCTACTTTGACTGCCACTATTTTTTATGCTTTTGAAAGTTCCCAATTAACATGTGGAATGTTTTACTTTAATGCACTTTTTCATTTTTCGAGAGTCGGGCCAAAAAAAGAAAACATGCTTGATGCAGCCTTCGTACTGTTTCGCTTATTCTTCAGTTTCTAGCGAATGACATCTTTCACGGTGGGTATTTCAAGAACTTACAAAGTGGAATTGAGAATTTTTAAAAAACGAATTTTTAATCATCGCTGGTCACTACACTGTCCGAGAAAAGTAAACTCTCACCGACTCGATGAAGCAAGACTCAGCTTTAATCGCGACTAAGTAAATTCTTAGGGAGACTGGTCGCTAACGTAGTTTAGATATCAATCAGCATTATTTGGTGGAATCGTTTTATATCGGAAGAGTGGTGTGCGCATATTACTTTACTTTCAGTTCCTTGCTGCAATATGTATTTTATTTAAAAATCGGTAGTCGAGAATGCGACAAAATCGAAACGTTTCGCTTTTTCTTTTTCCATCCATTATAGAGGTACACGTATAATATAAACAAAAACTTCAGAATAATAAACGCATTTGGTTCTGTACGAAAGTGAAATAGATCATTTTTAATTACTTCAAATCACGGATGATGAAAATTCCCTTTAGCTTGTAATTTATTTATTCAGCGGATTAGCAACGTCGTGTTTTCCACATTCACGAACGGAAAGGTATATTCACGACTAAACATTAGTGAGAAATGTAAAATTCTGGATTTACGCACACGTTTGATTCAATAAAATCTAGGTATATTGTAGTTCTAAAAGCCATATAATTAATATACGGAACGAATTGAATATAAAGTATAGGAATATGTTATAGCTCACAAGAAAAAAATCAGAACTATCGCCGAAGAATATAATCAAATTCTAAACCCTATATGGGCGTACGGAAGTACACTGTGGGGCTGTGATGTAACATAGCGAGATAATACAGCGTTTCCAAAGTAAAGCACTAAGAACAATTGCAAACGCTCCATGGTATATAAACAATCTTACACTGCACACGAATTTGGCAGTTAAACCTGTCAAAGAACAAATACCAGAAATAGCTCGGGAATAAGGCGTTAAACTAGATCATCGCAAAAATATTTTAGCCATTGGTTTACTAGATAATTCGGCAGAAATTAGACGACTAAAACGAACAAAGCCGACAGATTTATTATAAATAAACAGTAATAATTAAAAAGTATTAAAATACAAATATCGGAAATCCTTGTCGCTGGATAAGGAGCTCTACAAATCAGTTATATTGTGGTCAAAAAAATTTCTAAATAGCCCAGAGCTAGTTGCAAAATTTCTAGAAAAAAAAAACAACAAAAAACAAAGATATGTAGTTCGATGATTTTTAAGTAATTATTTTAAAAAATTTTTAAATCAAATTCTATTATTTTCCAAACAATGCGATATGGGCAGTGAAATCGTTTTCTAAAGCATATCGTCATTTTTATTTTGTTGTTTTTTGATCATGTTTCCGAGGTGAGAATAGTCGGATGTGTACGTCGCAGATAGTTGGAATTCTAAAGTGACTGTTAATACATACATCTATTTAAGGAATTGTAGTATAACTTTGTGAAAAAAATGAAAAGGTGTGGAGCATAATTTATAGTACTGCGAGTCATTTCGCTGTAGTTTCTTAGTATGGTGATTATTGAAGAAACTTTTCAAATGATAGGAAAAAGATGAGCCTGAGGAACCTTCGGAAAAATGAATTTAATGTCAAATAACGTTGGATTGTGATTCGGATATTGAAAGATGTTTAAAATTCCAACAAGCGCACAATGTCCAGCGGTGAAACCTTAGAATGATTTAACGAATGCATCAAAAATCTCGTACTTTTCGAAATAGCGGGGTCGGTGTTTTTATTCAAATATGATTATTAATGATTTCAAAAAAAAAAGGCAGGTTACACGTTCCTTGTGCATGTCTTTATTTATTTATTTATGTATTTATTATTAATTTTTAAACATTTGTTCGCGCATATACAAATCTCTTATCTTTAACTGATTATTTTATGTCACCGTTATGGATATATTAACCGAAACTATTCGTCATATTTATAAAAATTATTAACTGCGTTTCGTGTAGTTTGACATTTTATTAAATAAATAATATTAAAGTTTAGTGTAATTCGTTTTAAATATGGAACAGCAAATTTTATCGGTATTGTTTATTAATGGAAACGCGCATTGGAAAAAAGATCAATAATTGTGTGTTAACGTAGCCAAACGAAAATTAGCTAACAAAATTTTGACAAAAACACGCTTTTTTTTTTTTTAAATCGACATTTTTTCGCTATTGAAATATTACGAACTTTCAAAATTCTAAAATTAAAGCGCCAATGGACATCAACGACTTAAAACATTATCAACGTTAGTCATGTAGATTCGATTAAAGGTATGGTGGAAAAAAAGTATGCAATCTGCAGTATGCAGACGACACAGTCCTAATGACATCCTCATACAAGGAAATAAATGAACTGTTGGAAAGAGTGAAAAAAGTAAGCGCGGGAAGTGGTCTCTCCGTGAACAGACAGAAAAGTCAAATCCTAATTGTGGATAGAAGTAATGAACTACCGCTACTAAACACGTCAAAGACACACTGCGGGATCGAAGTGAAAGATCAGCTGATTTATTTAGGCGCACTCTTATCGAACACGGAAGGCTGTAACGTGGAAATTAGGAGTAGATTAGCAAGAGTTCGGAAAGCAATGGTGCGCCCAATGCGTATATGGAAAGAGAGGCGCATCTCCAAGTTGACTAAGAAGAGGATAGTCAAAGCGCTGGTGTTCCCTATTACCACTTATGCGTGCGAAACATGGACAATAAACCTGGAAGCCAAAACTAAAATACAAAATTTTGAGATGTTTTGCTGGCGTCGCATGCTAAAGATTCCATGGAAGGAAATGCGCACAAGAAAGACTGTTACCAACAATCCATCGCCGCATTTTACAATTCTTCGGACATGTCATGCGCCGCGGACCAGAGTCACTCGAAAAAATTATTATGCAGGGGAAGGTCCCCCACGGTAGGAGAGGCCGTGGCCGACCTCCAAATAGATATATAGATCAAATGCCGGAAATGACAGGAAAAAGGCTGGAAGAATGTTTGCGAGCAACGGCAGACCGCGACAAATGGCATGATTGCATTTGGTCAATGTAACATGGATGATTCACGACGCTCGGAATCGAGCAGCACGACGGAAGAGAAAGAAAAATATTCCCACAGCGCTATTTATTAGCTCATCACTGACGAAAATATTACATCTCAATACTCCTGAGCTAATATGGATGACGGCAAATGGAAGCGACCATATTTGCTTGGTCTATCCGTATTTTATCGCTCAAAAATATTTACACTGAAAATTGTGAAATAAAATTGATTTTTGAAAAAAAAAAAATGTCGACTTTAAAAAATTTTTATTTTGAAAATTAAAAAAAAACGCGCCAAAAGGTAAAAAGTAATTATTGGTTAAAAGGCAGTTCGGAATAATGTACTTGAAGAGGAAATTATGATCATTCTTAAAAACATTAACATTTATTAGCTTAAAAACATTAACATTTATTATTAGAGTCACATCAAATTTAAACTGTAACAATTAAAAACCCAATAATAAATTTTAAAATATTTGTCTGATATTTTCAACATCTGGGGGACTTACAGAAAACGAAAATTATTTCGTTATGCTCATTTAATACGGCTTTTTTAACTGCTGCAATTTGAATTTTGTGCCCACTTTAATATACATATTAATGTTACTAAAGTCATAATACCTCTTTCAGGTATTCTATCTTTTTATCGAGTAATTATTTTTATACGTTTTAGTGCACTTTTTTCTTATTTTTAAAATTAAAAGAAACACTTTTTCAATATCCTTTTGTCCTTTTTTAAAAACTAATTTCAACTAGTGTTTTTATAGATCAATTAAACAGAAAACTCTTTTTCTTCATTTTTTTCGACGTCTCAGTCCTTATCCCGGAATAATAAGATGAAATTCTGTATTCCCTCGGGCCAATGTAAGAGGTCACTCTGTATTTATATTTAAGTGAAAAGAAAGAAAAAGCAGCAAACGCGAAGAAAAACTCACGTTGATTGGGTGATCGCAGGAAAAGGTAATAAATCATCGGTTTGGCGGGTTCCGAGTTTTAAGAAAGTTTTATCGTAATCGTATTATTATCGCTGCTGTATCGCCTGTGTCGTATTGCGCATAAGTGTTCACTTTCCCCTGAGAAATCTGCGGAAATACCGTTGGTTCTCTCCGTGTGGATTCGAAAAATTGCATTTTTGTTTTATGCGATATTTGCGGTTTATGAAGGGTTCGACGTTTTTGAAATAATATATCCTTAAAAGATGAGAAACGAACTTTGTTTTTTACTTTACCTTTACTTTTTTTCATTTAAACAAAAGTTAAACTTTCCCCTATATTTTTCTCCAGCTTTCTTTTCCGTCTCGGAAAAGATCGATTCGAACCTGAGCGCTTTATTCAATTTTCCATCCCGATTTTATCCGTCGTTTTGCTAATGTGACTTCAAATGCAGGGGTCATGTCGTTGTCGGACTTTATTATTTCCTTTAACCCACTAAGAGTGACTTTAAAACATTTCCCTCATTATTTGTTGAACTCTTACCGATATTCAAATCAATTCTTTCTGTTCTGTTTCTTAGGATTTTTTATGTTTCCTTACGATTCCTTATAGTTCTTTACGATTTCTTATGGGTCCTTGAGTGTCTCCCTTTTAGAGGATCTTAAGCAACTGCGGGACACAGGTCGTTGTAACTAGAGTTACATTCTTTGGTAAACTGGTCCCATCGACGGAAAAACGAAACAACGACTACGTGAATTTTGTACCTCCACGTCGTGCAGAGTGGTAATTTTCTATTTCGACCGGCTTAGCGATGATTCTTCTTCTTCTTTTGCCTGCGTTACACCATTGATTCGATGTAGGCCTCCCTTAATTTACTCCATCGATACCTATCTTGCACTTCACGAAGCCATTGTTTCCCTGCTGTTGCTACAATATCATCCGTCCACCTTCTGAGTAGTCTTCCCTGTGCGCGTTTTCCCGTATACGGTCTCCATAGAAATGCTAAATTGGAACTCACAACATACTGCTGATAGGAAAACGGATGGAGGTTCACTTGCCGGAAGTGTTCACCCAACAAATACCGTTAAGCATTTTACTACATTTATAACAGCAGCCTATCAGCAACTCGCTCATAACACATGCACCCCAGTCCAATTGATGAATATAAATCTAGAATGAACAGACGAGTCTCCAGCGCCTTATAATTGGATCTTTCGGCTAGGGGAGTAAACCCCAACAGAAAATGCGACAGAAGGCAACGGGAAATCGGCGTTGTATCTTTCCAGACATAAACACATGATAATGAATGATCAAGAAAATATGATGCCATGCGACCCGGCTAGCAACCGGCGTCTTGATTACCGAGATCAAGATATGAAATATGCGACCGGCCGAAAAATAAGAAGATCCAATGATATTTCACATTAAAAAATGAAAATTTCCAATAGACCAAAATGAATTGCAACATGAAATGTGATAAGCTTATTTCAGACCGAAAAATTCGGTAATGTTAACAAAGAGATGAAAAAAATGTGAATTGATATATTAGGCTTATGTAGAGTTAGATGGACAGGTGCTGGATCTCTCAAAACGGATGGAGGTAGCATATATTACTTGGGAGGTTTAAAAAAATAAAGTAGGGTGTCGAGAATTGTGAAGTTAACATTCACAATGTACTATCCGACTTTCCGTAAACGTATTGATGCTTTTGAGTTTTATCTCTATAGACGTATTTTAAAGATCCCAAATTATTATCTCGCTATATAATTCAGCAGTATTAGGGCAGTTCCTTGTAGTCAATTTTCATTTTCAAAAATCTCCCATTGCAGCACCCATCTCGTTTAGAATCAATCATAATGTTTTCCGTGTAACTTTCCGAAATGATTTACAACAGACTGCAGAGACGATCGGAACTGCTCCTCCTCGCATACTCTCGTACAGGTTAGCTTCGTTTATTTGGAAATTTTACTCGTTAGCAGTTCGCGACCGTTCAGTGTTCCTAGGATAAATCTGTTCGTGCATCGCATGAAGGTGTTCGATAATTTTTTCATTTTTTGTTGTTTTACCTTTCTTGAAAACGAAAAGTGATGCGTAGCCGCGAAACTGGTTGTTATTATAGAGTATCCCTTTTAGAAAAAGATGAGTTGTGCCGTGTTATTGGTATTTTATAATTTCATAATGTTCGTTTTGTTTAGTTGATTTTAAAACAAAAAAAAAAAAAAAGTGCGGATATAAATATGAAACATATTTTGCGTTAGAAAAAAAGTATCATTGGGCGTAGAGAGTTAGGCAGTTGCAATGATTTCATAAGTATGTGAAACTAAAAAGAAATATAGTAAAGATCCAGGTGTATAAATTTTCTCAATAATTTCGATTGTACAAGTGAATAAATTTGTCGGCAGAGTATAAAGATGGGTCACTCCAAAAAAATAGGGACAGGCTCAGTATTTTCTTCATAGGAGGAGCAATCAAAAAGTCATTGCTACGTCTCTGTAACTCCGCTTCTAATAGACATAGAAAAACGCGCGACGAGTTATTTTATTCGGAAAGGTTATACGAGTTTATAGTATACTAACTTTCATTGCGTTCGCTTCATAGTTTTCGAGTTTTTTTTTTATTTTACAAATATAAATCTAGGCGCCGTGTATACCATTACGACGCCTAAACTCAATAGAAGTTACAGAAGGCAGTGCAGTTTGTTGGATGATGCAAAATTCCTCATTGACCGAACACAGTCCGGATGGTTCGACAACGGGCGGTGGGATGAGGTATAGCTAGAAGTACGGGAAGTATGCCGGCACTATTTCAGCAGATGTTCTACAATTGACAACGCCATGAACCCGCAAAGAAGACAGGAAGACGGAGGAGAAGCTCCTTCAAAGAAGTAGCTATGTGACAGTGCAGTGTGCCCCAGGCGCAGTCTTGAGAGAATCGAGAAATCGCTACGTGAGATGAAGAATGGTGGCTACCATGGATGGTGTTCGACTTTATGGACCTGAGCCAGATCGTTTGTTCTAACCATAGTTTGTTCCACTCTTTAGATAAGTGCATTAGAAAGACTGATGTTCCCAACTGTGGCAGTACAGCGTTGAACGGCATCGGGCTAGATAGAGTTGCCTTAGCATCCAAGTCAACCCGCTCATTGCCAGGAACCCATAAGAATGTGACATATATATCGGATAGCGAAAGTTCGAATAGCAGGTTTTTTATTTTAGTTAGTAGAGAGTTGCAACTGTTTGTGCTCTGGATGGCTTTGAACGATTAAAGCGAGTCTGTAATAAGAAGGGCATTTTGATACGTTGGATTGGAAGAGTATCCAAACATTTCTGCCTCTAAAACAGAACAGTAGTCGTTTAGGCGCTCGGTGTACATTACGCCTCCAATTTCATAATCGCGTGTAGTTGATGAAGAAGAATTAATGGGACTCGCTTTAGCTGCGACTGTATACATGCGTATGTGGTCAAGGAAGGGGACGAGTTTATTTAATACTATTTGAGACATGCATATGGAACGTTCTGAAAAGGTTAAGTTTATAGATGTTGGGGCATGATTCCAGAGCACTGTAGCGGTCGCATTAACATGATGGTCGCCCCAATTTATGCCTACTTTAGAGAGGAAAATTAAAGCCTTGACCAATGGATCGCCAGGAAAGGATGGGAATCGGATTTGGGAATTGCTGGTGGAAAATTGGTATGGTAAGGAACAACGAAAGGAATCTCGAAAGGTGAGATAATCACGAATAATAGATAAAGGAAGAAGGTCCGCCAAAGCACAAACGCCCAACGAAGGAGAAGTTTGGTGCGCCCCAAGTATGATAGGTAAAGAAGTATTATGGATTGGATGGATAGATTTTAGAAGTGTTTTATAAGCAGAGGAATACGCCTGGCAACCGTATTACAGTTTATTTAGGATAAGGTCTTTAGTGATAACGGACGTTTCGGATCTATATTGTACTTGTGGTTGGATAAACATTTTAAGATGGACAAGGATTTCCTCTTAAGGATAGATATGTGTGGAGTCCACGATAATCTCTAGTAGTTATTGAGTTAAAATTTGTTAAAATGAAATTGCCATTCCGGTTCCTTTAAAATACAAAAATTACCCCAAGCATTTTTTAATGTATTGTTACAGGTGACGAAACATGGATACACTATGTTATTCCGTAAATCGAACTCACTAAGAAGGTCTGGAGGCGAAAGGAAGAACCGGCGCCGAATAAATGCCGAATGGCGAGAAGTCTGCTCACAAACTGATCGTGACCGTCTTCTGGGACTTTGCTGGCATGCTTCTCATTGATTTCATGGACCGAAGGAGCACCATAACCTCGGAACGATATTGTGACACACTGGATAAGCTCTGGAAGACCATAAAGAATAAACGGCCGGGACGTTTGACCAAAAGACCGATCTTGTTGCATCATAACGCCCGATCACATTGCTCTCGCGTAACCCTTTCACATTTGGAAAAATTTAAATGGCAAATTATTCAACACCCACCGTATTCTCCAGACTTGGGGCATCGTCCGGTTTTCATCTTTTTCCGCGGTTGAAGGGATTTTTAGGATCGCAAAGTGCGACAGCGACGACGGGTTAAAGGAAGCGGTAACCAATTGGTTCGGAAATTTGGACGGCGCGTACTATTACACGGAAATAGAAAAACTTGTAGCACGATATGATAAATGTTTAAATTGTATTTGGTTTTCCTTTCATTTTCGTAACTCAACATGGGACGGAGTTACAAAGGCGTGGCAATGACTTTTTGATCGCCCCGCCCGGTTATAAGTAAAGAATAAAAATAAAAAGAAAAATATAAAGAAAAGAAAACATATCGCGACCAGCTACTGTATCAAAGGAGGAATTGCGTGTAAAAAAGAAATAGATAAGTAAAAATAATATTATCCGAGTAATACGAATATCAGAGAGCTTATTTACCCGGTCTTTGCGAAGTTGGTCCAGTATTTCATTACTTTCCGACTTAATTCTTTCTCCTGCTGAGTGTAGCCCTTTTCAGGATTCAACGGTTCCCCGAAAACGAAGTTAATCTCGTCCGCGTGCAGTACTCCGCTCCAAGACGGCCAAGGACTTTTAGTCGACCTGTGCGTAAAGAAATACATGAAAACGACGTTACCGGCTTCGGCGTACGCTTGTGCGAATTCGTTTACGTTGCAAGTGATCTGGTAGTCGCCGACGATTTTGTCCAGAGCGTCCCGATTTTTAACCGCATCGTCCGGATTCATCCAGTCCGTATATTCGAAAGTGATCGCTTGACGAGCGATACTGTTCATGTTCGGATTCAGCTGGTTAACCGCCAGCAGAAAGTCCGGGCGGGTTATTCGGATGTCCTCTGCGATTTTAAACATGTCGGTCAAGAAGTACAAAATAAAATAAAAGCCTTCCTCTTTATTGCTGCCCATTAGTATGCTGACGTTTTTGAAATTTTTTTTTTGCACGCTTTCGTGCGGATTTTCCACAAGAAACTCCCCGTCGACGACCGGAACGAACGGGAACTCGAAGACACCTTGCGACTCCCACTCGTTGAGCACTAGACTGGTCAGGTTGCTTACCTGTTGTAGGCACTTCACCGCTTCCAGTTTCTGGTACGATTCGTGCGGGCAATCGAACATCTTCGCTAATCGCAAACCGCGTCGGATTCCCTCTTCCGTCGTGATTAAGGCCCACGGAGCGGTGGCGGATCCGGACTGCATAATAGCGCGATGGAAGTACGGACGGCTTAACGGCGACAGTAGATGCATAGAAACGGATACCGCGCCGGCCGACTCCCCGAATATGGTGATGTTGTCTTTACTTCCGCCGAACGCCTCGATATTTTCGTGCACCCATTTCATCGCCTGCAGCTGATCGAACAGTCCGACGTTGCCGGGCGCTTCTGGGATTCCCAGGTAAAGGAAACCTAACGAAGTTACACGATACTGCATCGAAATGACTATTACTTTATCTTCGGATGCGAGTATTTTGTGGTCGTATACGTCTAACGTGGACGTGCCGGAGTAGAAGCCGCCTCCGTATATCCAGATCATAACGGCCATCTTGTTCGCCGGCCGCGGGTGCGGAGCGACTATGTTCAAGTACAGACAGTCTTCGGACAATGGAAAGTTCGGGTTCCACATGGTCGCTCCGGGGAAATCTCCGAAAAACGTATCGATCGTCTGATAGCAATTATTCGGCAGTTTAGTGGCGTTGTAAACGAAGTTCGGGTTGTCCGTGTCCCATCTGTTCGCGGGAAGCGGTCGACGGAATCTTAAATCGCCTACAACATAAATAATAATGTTGCTTTCACGGTTGTGTACATACGAAACATGAAGTACTCATTAGAATTCTGATGAAACTGAAAAACAAAGAAAAGGACAACGTATCGCGTGAACTTGGAAGTGATATTCAAATAATTAGTATACATAGTTTAACTTATTTTATTACGTTATCGCATATCGTTATAATAAAATATATTACTTCTGTTATAAACACGGAAGCGCAGATTCGCTCGTAGAATGTGGAAAAAAAACGAGTTAGAAATAGGCCTGTCGATGTCGAAGGATAGTCAAATGAATATCGAAGGAATTATCAGAAGACAAATATCAAAAGAAGTATTTAGAAAGAAGAGGGTGAAGAAGAGGAATCTATTGTGAAGCTGAACGATAAAGGTGATATAAAACTTATTGTTAAATGTTGAAGTGAAAAGAGTGAAGAAATTATAGAGCTTTGAAATACGGGGACGATATGGAGGGAAGTGATGAAAAACAGAACCGATGGAAACGGTTAATGAAAGCTCGGAAAGGAGCGTGAACGGGGAAGATTGATAGTAGCGGAAGAAAAATACTCGAATATGAGCGTAGGACGAATGCGCCGAAAGGGAGAGGAAGAAGATGGAAATCGTAGATGAGATTTAGAATAGAAAGCGTAACAGAGTTAGGAATGAGACACAGCGGGATACTTTTGCTTTCGGCCGAAGGAATAACTCTAAACGACGTTAAATAATAAATGTAAATTATGTCGAGAGAGAAACTTTTCGAACTGTGCGATTTTAGTTGTCCGGTTGGCGTGTAACACGTTTCAGAGATCAACAGCGTTTGTTCGCACGACTGAATTAATTTCGATAACTAATAATTTCTCGAAAATAAAAATAAACATACTGAAAAACAAAGGTATAATTTCGATAAATATCTACGTGAAATTGTTCATTTAAATACATTTATCGCTGTCGACTTAATTACGAGATTTATCTAGCATTTATCATTTAGTTGTGTTGGGAACGGGGGAAAAACGAATGGTCGAATTAAAAATATTCTCTTAATAAGTACCTATCGGTTTTTGCGCGAACGGTATACCATACCACGCATCGACCAGTTTCCCGGTAGCCGCTGTCAGTCTTAGACCGCGAATTTTGCCATTTTTCGTTTGCACAATCAAACTGGGATCATCAGACACGTCCGGTTCATCGTTCATTTCATCTGCACTGCCGTGTTGGTCGAGTTTATCAATTTCGTCTAGACTGAAAAATCCGAAACGTTTTTTACATTTATCTAAAAATCTGTAAAACATATTGATTATATAGGCTTGTAGTATAATTTGCAACAATAACAATTCATTCGGCGTTCTTAATGAACGTTATTTTTGCAATACAACCGGATGCCGACTTACGTAAGCCCGGCGCGCGCAAGTTTGCTTTAAAATATTTCTCAGAAGCTATCTTCTCCCTGCCCTTACACTTTTCGCTAGCTATTTAATTCGTTTTTTTTTTTTTTTTTTTCATTCGATATTTAAAATAATTCGCAAGACAACCCGTTCTCATCTATGCACGAAACCGCCGCGTATTTTTTTAAAAGATATAAATTTTAATATACCGTTTTATTTTTAAATACGGCCGCTAAATTTATCACCGCGTCGACCTTATTACCTTTTGTTTTAATTTACCATATTTATGGAACATAATAGTTAACACTGAATCCGCGGACAGTGCTGCCAAGTCTGGCCAATAATAAATCGCATTAACCAAATAACTGAACTAAATTTAGGGGCAACGTTGCAATTCGAAAATTACATCAAGAGCGTATGTTTCCCACGAACTAAGGGTGTTCGGGCAAAATTATTTTTTTCTACGGCATACCCATTTTTGCCAGTAACACGTTATTCGGGGAGCGGATATTTTGTAGCGGTAATTTTTGGCATAAAATTTTTATGGAGCCGAGAGAATTTTGTCTCGCTTAGAAAAACGGTAAATTCTGAAAATCATTCACGGCCTACGACTCGCTGTTTTGTTTATGTTGACATTTATTTCAGCCCGTCTATTAAAAGGATACATTAACTCAGCGCAGGTGACAATTTCAATATTTTTCCACTAGAAGAATGTGTAATCAATTACGCTACATGCTGACTACCTGTTTCGTTAATATGGCAATGAATGCGGAAAGGGCGGATTCGGTCAATCACACCGCAAAGAAAGAATGAGGTGGGTAGGCTGTTAATGTAACAACGATTCTTATACATCTAGTGATTTTCTCTTTCTTTTTTTTTATATATACCTTCTCGTTAATTGCTTTTAAATAAAGAATAATGATAAAGAGTGCTTTAACCGATGATGATTTCTAATGCGACCGGGAATGAGTTATTATTTTAATTTCCTCTCTTACTACATCAAACCAATACCTTTTTTTTTATATACCTATATGTGTGTGTGTATGTGTGTGTGTGTGTGTATGTATATTAATACGAACGAGGCATTGCTCCTATTTATTTATTCGTAAGATAGCTAGTCGTGTTCCGACGGAAGTTTTTATTTCTGTCGGTTATTCCGTTAATTTAACGAGTGGCTGAAATTATTCTTTTAGATGCGTTTAATGAGACTTGCATTTCCATCGGCGGCTCCGATGTTCGAAAGAGAATTATCTACCCGCTGACTGATGATTACAGATAGATGAGGGTATAATAAGTAGCGCAGCGTTAATTGTTCAAGGTTAATTAATTGCCGTTGATGGCTGCAAGCGTTGTTGTTTACTGCTGCTGGTCATACATATAGTGGTCGTTTCTTAATATTTCGTCGGGCGAAGAGTAACGGTCGTTGTTCGAATTAAACGTGTATAATTTGCCGTAAAGTTGCAAAACCTAGTCTGTAGTTAGAAGAAGAAAAAAAACTAAAAAAAAACTGTTCGTTTCCGTTTTTTTTTGTGATAAAATTATCTGTCGATACAAATCGCAAATCATTTAATGTCCTGCATATATGCTAGTCAGTGCGAATAACTTTCGTTTGCAGCCATTCCATAGACACGAATATTGTTTAAAGTTTTAAAGATTATTACGCTTAATTAAATGTCGTATTGAAAACACTCTTCGTTTGAGGTAAAAGTTTTCAGAAGTTGCTCGCTATTTTTGTGAATAAAAATGGAAATAAAAAGAAAATATTGTATCGCTCGAACTCAACTTCAGTATTGAGATAAAACGTCCTAGGTTAAACTTGTTACAATTGGCATACATTTTAGAGACCAGAATTGCGAATCGTCACAATATATATATATATATGTATATACTCGGCCCTTCGTGCCTCGCAAGGGGTTCCGCCCCTTAATCCCACGCCACCTAGGAACACCTCCGGATCTCCAGTTCTATCACTTCCATATTTCGTATAGAATGAGGAAAATTGACGCCATTCTTGCCAACTGCGCGACAAAAAAAATAAATTATTCGTTTTTTTTTTTTTTTTTATTTTTAAATAAGGAAGTTGTGGGTCTCACAAGGCAATTTTGCCCGTTTCGTGAGTTCCCGTCACCCTCATTATCGTTTATTTGACATAAATTTAAAATTTACTAATAACATTTCAATACATCTAAAATAATATTTCTTATCACTATAGTAATTTAATTAATTTAGTACAGTAACTTCTTATGACTACACACTTAGCACCTATACATCACCAACCAGTCACACTTAGAATAATCATTCCCACTAATGTAAAAGAAAGAAGATCTTTTCCGCTACATTATTGAAAATCATCTACATGCACCTGTGTTGTAGTTCCTGTGCTGAGCAAAGAGAAATTTAGGAACCTAATTTACGAAATAAAGAAGTCACCGACATGGTAGTACAAATAGAAGAATCCTCGAACGTTTCTTAATCTGCACACCAATCTATCAGCCATTTTTTTTACGTCTTCCTTCCACACACCTAATCTTTTCTCCTTTAATATATTACTTGAAATTTCCCGTAGTAATTTAATTAGTACTGTCTGCTGTGTATTAACAATCCTTAAATTGGTCCCCCTTGGTTGAATAAAGTATTTTGTATTTCGATCTCTCGTAACTCTAATTTTAGGTCTTGGTGGTATTCTGATATTATTGGTTTTGAGCTCCAATAATCTATAATAATAATAATATATTTTTGGCGACATCACATTGTTTACCTTCCACCATGATGATTACTATGCCCCCATGAGGAAGCAGTAATTTTAAACATCTTTTCTGCAATTTCGCTATCTTGTTAAGTTGTGATTTCTTCGCTTCTCCCCATATTTGAATATCATATAATATCCTAGACATTATCATTGCGTTAAAAAAAATTTTTAGTGTTTCATATGGAAGTACTTGTTTCATCTTATATAATGCTGGAATGGTCTGTCTGATTTTTACACTTAGATTTTGTATATGTTTTTTCCAATTCATATTGCTATTTATAAAAACCCCTAAATATTTAAAAAATAAATGTACAAATACTTAGTTTTATTATATATGGTAAGCCCAGAAAATCATGAAATATGTTTTTTTGTCACGCCCCTCCTGTCTGCAGCGCGCTTGAACCGATTTGGTTAGGTGGAGCTGACTCTCAGTTTCATAGCTCACCATAGTTCAGTCTGTTCCGAGTATCGGTGAATTAGTGCACCTCTGTTTGGAGACCTTGTCACGACGCACACAACATTAGGCGATCAAGTTTTGCACAAAGCTCGATAAAAAAGCTGCCGAAATTTGCACAATTCTGAAGCAAGTCTACGGGTAGTCTGCTACGAATTATGTGCAAGTTATGATGTGGGTGAAAAAGTTTAAGGACGGCCAGGAAAGGGTGGACGATAACCTTCGCTGTGGAAGACCAACAACAAGTAGAAACGAAAAAAATGTGAACCGTGTTCGTGAATTGTTGAATTCTGATCGCCGAATAAGTGTTCGGCTGTTAGCTGACACTCTGAACATTCCAAAAAGTTCTGTGTTTAGCATTGTTACGGAAGACTTACCCATCCGGAAGGTGTACACCACAAGCTGTCCTAAAACTTCAGACGGACGAACACAAAGAGCTAATCAAGTGTTGATCGCGAATGAACCGAAGAAACGCACGGAAATTGAACCGGATTATTTGGACAACGTTATTACCGGTGACGAAACGTGGACGTTCCAGTACGACCCGGAAACGAAGCGCCAGAGTTCCACGAATCAGCCATGTGCGTTGTGACAAGGTCTTCTCAAACAGAGCTGCACTAATTCACCGATGCTGACGCTACCGATTCTCGGAACAGAATGAAATGCGGTGCGCTGTGAAGCTGAGAGTCAGCTCCACCTAACCAAACTAGTTCTAGCGCGCTGTTGGCAAGAGAGACGCTATAGAAAAACATGTTTTATGACTTTCTGGACACACCATGTATGTATAGTATATTATATTTTGGGACAGAAAAAATAATGGGAGTAGAGATAAAAATGACGTAATTTATATATACACACATATATACATACATACACACACACATATAGGTATATTAATGGCTATGCCATTTTTACGCCAGGGGTCATCAGGAAAAGTGTCCTGTCACGAAATTTGTCCCACGAAAGTTGTCCCATATATAATGCGATATTAGCGCTTCTAAATCCCCTAGTGGTGAAAATTGGAACTGAAAGACTTTTTTCGGTCGAACGGCGTAGCCAATGAAAAAGTTTACTCTTCCATAAGAATTGTAGAAGAACTAGACCTAGGGGTGAAGGGGGCTTGCCCCATTCCGAGGTCCGAAGGGACTAGTTTATATATGTATGTATGTAACAGTCGTATTGCTCGAATTCGAGCGTCGTGACTACCTATTCGTACATTCTAGTTGTACAGAATAGGCAGCGCTCATAGCAATTGTTATATGCAACGCAGGTGTACACATGCAAGAAGATTACATTCGGAACTGATAGTAGCCGCTTGTTATCGCGCCACTAGTGCAGTCCCGTTTGTGTCTGCTGTGTACTGACCTAGCGCGCATATGATGTTGAACGTGGTGGTTTGCCATTGCCTGCCACGTGATTACCGATTATTTATTTAATTCTTGTAATAAGTTTGTCGTCGCTCGGGATCGAACCCGTGACCGCCATATCGGAAGTCAAGCGCTCTAGCAACTAGGCTATCGCGACGACTATGTATATATAACTCGGCCATTTTTCCCTCGCAAGGGGCTGTGCCCCTTGACCACTCTTGCATACATTTTTGTCTCTTTCTCTTCTATAGTTTGTATAAAATGATCAAAATTTACAACTTAATTCTTTTACACGTTTGCCCCCCCTTTTTTTTTCATGTTTTTTTGATAATTACTCAGTTTATATTCACCAATTTTCATCGGGGTTCACATGGTCTGAGTGGTACACTTTCTAACAGACAAATAATCAGTAAAATCGGTCCATATAAATATAAATGTGCGAACAAACGTGAAAAAAAAACAAAACAGGAAAATGTGTAACCTCCTTCTTTTTGGAAGTCGGAAATTGAAAGCATTGTAAGTCAACCGTCTCTGTTACACTAATAAAATATAATAAAAAAAGAAAATTATCCAAAAGGACCTCCTTTTTTCACATTTTTTGACGAATACTCAATTTATGTTCATCGATTTTTATAATTGCTTACATGGTACCTAAGTTGAATGGTACTCTTTTTAGTGGACAAAGAATCAGTAAAATCGGTCTATATAAATATGAGTTATGCGCGAACAC
Organism: Icerya purchasi; assembly: GCA_039619475.1. Lineage (NCBI taxonomy): Eukaryota > Metazoa > Arthropoda > Insecta > Hemiptera > Monophlebidae > Icerya > Icerya purchasi. Next base: position 418,988,653 of record CM077116.1, read on the forward strand.
ACACAAAAAAAAAAAAACATACGCGACGAACGTATAACCTTTTTTTTTTTTTTTTTGTTTGTAGAAATAGGTAAAAGTTAAAATATTAGAAACGTTACATTAGATCGGGACATTTTTTGGGACATTTCTTCGTTACATAAAATTCGGACATTTTTTCTAATGGGAGCCGGTCTAAGAATTACGTTATAATTAATATACACATGGATTCATATCGTTTCGCCTCCGTATATGAATGGGACTACCGTGTCTCCACTGGAAATAGTTGTCGTAATGTAATATTTTCATGATATATGAAGATACCTAAAGTTGGGTAATTCGGACACCTTGAGAGGGATAAAGATGTTTAACATTTTTCAGATACACCATTTTTGCATGTGAACACCATCGCTTTGGCTCCCTATATTATTGGGTGATTTCGCCTCCACTTCTGATACATGATACACCTTCAGCTATGTTGCCACGTCTGATAAAGTTATCATCAGTTTAGCTGAAGTGTACGTATCTTCAGTGAGATGAATTCATATTACAGTGACAATGTAGTACTAAATGTAATTGACCGCATAGGAATTTTCTAATCTTAATAATTCTGTTTATTTTATCAGTTATGGGATCAAGTTTAATGATTATGTTTGCTTGACACTTTTCACTTTGGAAGAAGTAATATTAATTTTAATTGAATATTTTGGATAGATGGTGTGGCGGATAGATCATGCCCATGAACCTTTACCATCGCTGTAATAATAAGAGTAAACAGCATTGTTTAGTTGTATGTTTATATCAATCTAATAATGGCCAAATGGTATCTTGCCAGGCAAAAAAAAAAAAAAGAAAATTAATAATTATTAAATCACCATTATTATCTCGACTCTCTCGTTGCTCAGTATGAGTGCTGCCTTTTCATTTATGCTTATGACGATTATGCGAGATGAAACCAATACGATTTCTGCTGCTGAACCGCAATGCTGGAATACAAACCGGTGTCCCTGATCATATGCCGCAACTGAATCTAAATTTGATGGTCTTCTTTTCTCATTCTTAGTTTTACGTGACTGAACTATTAGCTTATTTAGCACATTTTTCACAGTTGACTTCCAGTCCTTTCTATTTAAAGCGTTTTTCTCCCAGTCCACTTGCTTTGGGTTTACTGCTGTGTTTTTCATATCGGCTGCAATAACGTCTTTATACCGCAATTTGGGTTTTCCAACGCGACTTCTTCCCGTATACAATACGCCGTTTTTGGTATACGCTCGCCGTCCATTCGAACGGCCTGACCTGCCCATTCCGAGCGTTTTGCAGTCAGAATTTGATTAATAGATTTCATGCCTAACATGATTAATACTCTTTCGATTGGTACACGATCTGTCCATTTAATCCCGAGTATTTTTCTTATCAGCTTTTGATGAAATGTCTCCAGTTTTCTTAGTTGTTTTTGCATAATATATGTTGCTTTAAAATTAATATTTCTTCTCGTTTAAAGTTCCTTTAACTTTTTTGAACTTATTAAAAAAAGATTTTTTTCTAGCCTATTTACTTTGAAAATCACTTGATCAGTAATTTTTAAATTTAATAGTAATCTTAAAATTTTCATTGTTTTATTTAATATATTAAATAGGCCCGAATTTATTCTACTTTGTTTATTTACTTTTCTATTTTTTTTCTTCCAGATGGGAATGTTAATCATTTTTTAAATTTCACAATTAAGCTACCATTTCCTTAAATTATTTGATTTATGGATAGTGAGGAAAAACCATTCGCTTGCTTAATAATAAGAGTTGGTGGTCTCAGTGGATAGTAGTTAGACCCCCTTTTCCGCGTGATATTTTTTTAATGAAAAAATTTAAGACATTAGAATGATAAATACAGTTTTTTTATTAAATAATGTTAGTTTTGTATGAAATTGAAAAAAAAATAACTTTTTAATTTATGGTTCAGATTTTACAAAATAGTAGGCAATAGATTGAAATTTGCTTTAGATTTTAATTTGTATTTACAAAAAAAAAAAAAACAACCAAAAAAGACATTATGGAGAACCGCTAATTCAAAAAAAAATTTACACAACAAGCAGCTAAGAAATGATTTTTTGTTTGATAGTTTTAATATATATTTCATTTTAAAAATACTACGCGCCTTTCTTTTACTGTACATTTTATTTACACTTTTAGTAACCATTTGTCTATGGTTGCGCCTTTAAGTCCCGACTCTCTAAATTAGATGTAATCCAAAATTCTTGCCTTCGTCTATGACTGAGTGCTCTTAAATCCTCTCCAGTTCCAGCAGTCCTTGCCGAATCGAATATACCTCTCCGTTCTAAACGCATATCTTATTTGGGCTATCGTTTTCTTGCCAAGCATCTTCCACTCACGTCTTTTACTTTTATCCATTCCTATCTTTTCATTTCTAGGAACTGGCGTTTCGCACCTAAGAAAACCCCTATTTTATTTCTCATCTCTCTTCGGCTTGTTCGTTTCGTCCTTTCATAATGTTTTTTGTCAATCTTCCTTATTTATCTTTTAATTTCGCCGAACTCTGTCGCCCTCTAAATATTATTTTTACTATACCTACACTCTCCAAATTTATTCCGCAAGGCTTAATTAATCAGGAATTCCACAGTACTATCAATTCTCAATTTCCTTCGCATGCAATCGTATTTATAGATGGGTTGAAAAGGCCGGGTGGTGTCGGTGCCTCTTTTATCCTCCCAGATTTTGGCTTTCCAGAATCTTTTCTTCTGTCTCCTTTCTGTTCTACATTCATAAACGTATTAATGACTACTATCTGTGTTTCATTATTTTCATTTCCTCCAATCACCTTTCTCCTAAATTTTTGATTATATCTGACTTCATAACCGCCCTTTAATTCATTCTCCCCTACCTGATCATTCCTGCAATTTTATCATACTCCGCATACCCTTATACACGTTCTTTCTTCACTCCATTCCATTTATACTGATATTTACTGCGGGTTCCTAGCCATTCGGGCATCTTGGGCAATGAAGTGATGAACTCATTGGCTCCGGTTGCTGCCTCTTTCCACTTCTTTTTTTTTAAGAAAAATCCTATCACCCAATCTCTTTCCGCCGTGTAAAGCTTTTCATTTCAGATTATAGTATCGGACATATACGCTTTCTTTTTTTCTAACAATTGTTGTTTTTTTTTTAATCTGTTCAACCTAGTCTTCCTGCCAGTCCGTGGTCTCTTTGTTTTCTTCACTTCGTCGCTTTGTTCTTGTCTCCGTTATTCGTTTGCGTTCTTAAGCCATTCTTTATTATCTTCCCCCCGTTTTCATTTTTCGTTAGTTGCCTCTCCAAGCTTTGTGTTAAGCTTTCCTTTGCTTTATAGTGATAGAGAAAGTAATTGAACTTTCGGATAATTGTTTACGGACGCTAAGCGCTATGTTTTATTTAACTGCGGTGCTTGGTGGCTCTAACTGCTTTTTAAACATCCCGTGTTTCTTCTTCCGTAATTATTTCTAGCCAAATTCCTTTGTCCGTTTGTACTGTGGGCTCTGTAATTGCAGATGTGGCCATGGTACGGGACAGTTAACTCCTTTTGCTCTTACTTTCGGCAATGTCATTCCTTTTCTTTTCAGGATGCATACGTTTGGCATTTTTCGACGTTGATTGTTATTGTTTCTCCATACTTGGTATAGCATTCTTTGTCAGATTCCATTTCTTGTTACTCCTAATTGCTGCTATGTACACGTGTTGCTGGATAATCGTCCGTTGCTGACAAGCCCAGGGAAAAACCCAAACAAAAAAAAAAAAAAAAAAAAAAAAAAGCTTTCAATCACAACCAGCATTATTCGGAAATTCATCGTTACTGCTTTCGATCGTCGAACAAGTTTAGAACGCAGTAAAATCATACTGTTCAGCTAAGCGAGTAAATTACGATAAAAAAAATCCTTAAAAAGCAAGGAAATATTAAAGCAGGATTTACTGTTTTTCTAAATGCAAGATGAATAGGAAAATATTAACGGCTCCCAGCCTTTGTGTGACATCCGTATTCGAAATGGTCAAAATGGATGTAAAAACACGTAGAACTAGAATGATAAAGCGGTATACCAAAAAAAAAAAAAACGAATAAATAAGGAAAATAGATGCGAAATATAATCAGTCAGTAAAATTTAAAAAACTGTAAATCGGATATTGGTGTCTCGGGTTTGAGTAAAACTAGACGGACAAGCCGATGGCTAGTGTGATTTTTTTTTTAATAATATTTCTAAAAACACGAAGTTAAATTAAAACATTAAAAAATATCCCGCCACCTGTTTCGGAGAATAACGCTCCATATTCATGGGAACTTGGAAATCATGAGAAAAGCGAGGGGGAAGATCCGGAAGATCCATAGCAATAAACACTAAAGCATTTTCACGCATGCATTAATAATTAAAACAATCATCAAAAAGTTGAAGAATTTAGAAGCTTTATAAAAAAAAGTAAAACGCGAGATGTAATAGGCAAAGGTGTGGCTGATATCAGTGGAAGTTTTGCAATCGGCTGAAACGAAGCAAAGAGCGGTAAGAATATCACAGAATTCGTCAAAATTATATAGCTTAATAATGATATCCCAATATTTCATTTAAAAACTGCGAAGGAAGACCGAACACTCGAGTAAGTGCAAATGGAAGTTTTACAAATGAAAAACCGATTACACTGCAAATAATAACAAATGCAGGAATTCAATGAAAAACTGCCGTACGCAGTTCGTCAGCAGATTGTATCACAATATACCGCAACAGTTAAATATTCAGGTGAAGAAAAAATAAACAGGAAAGTTTCGTGAAAAAATTCAACTTCAACATCTTGCAAGAAGAACATCGTACAAACGAAACAAGCGATAATTCTCAAAATTGACAGATGCATTGTGTTTGTGCGTGTCTATTTCATCAGTTACATTGACACAATTGGTTCGTGTAAAGAGGTTAACATATAAAGTAATAATAAAGTTTGCGATGAAAGTACAGAATAAGAGAGAAAAGAGAAATAAATTCTGAATAAATGATAAATTTAGTTCGAAATAGGAAATCTATAAAAGATAAATAAAGTGAAGAACAGAAAAGAATACGTGAAGAAGTAATAACGTAATGTGCTATGTGTAAAGAATGATTAGCTTAACTTTTTTTCTTTTATTTTTTGAAAAATGTAGAGAAATGGACTACTTTTAGGGAAATGAGTTTTTATAGGTAAAATAAATGAAGAAAAAAATTAAAACGAAAATGCCGGTTATAAATGTAAGCAGGGGAAGTGCTGTAATATCGAGGAGATAGCAAGAATGACTAGAATGAGTAGGAAAGTGTTATAATAACAACGAACGTATAATGAAGTTTGTATCGAAGGAGGGCAAACACGTCAGAAATCGAACACCGAGGACCACGCGAAGCAATCAGCAGAACTAAAAGTAACAAAGTTGTAAGAATAGGATACCTGTAGACGTATACATTTTACGAATGAGAATATTAAAAAACGCCTACTAAACGATACAATCGGCTTTCTTTCTTTGTTTTTTTTTTCTCGCATCGCTCAATGCCAAGCGTTATGACTCCCTACTTGTACATTCTAACTGTACGTAGGTCGTTCATGGCAATTGTTATATAAATGAGCGTATAGGATCACACTTGGAACTGATTTTAACCGTTTATCAACACGCTACAAATGCAACCTCAAGTGTGTTTTCCTGTATACTAACCAGCGCCCATATGATGGTATACATGTGGTGGTTTGCTATTGCCTTCCATATAATTCTATCAGTGATGGCAATTTAACCGAAAGGCTTTTAATAAATTTTACTCAGACTAATAGTGAAGGAAACAAACACGCAAAAGATTAAACAAATTATTGAACACCGTGATTATTAAGGCGTATGCTGTCAGTAGTAATTTGATAATAGTTGCATGATTGAAGAAAACAACAAAAACAAAATTCAACAAAAAATTATATACAATTCGAACGATAGTTCATATTGAGTTTAACAGACAACGAAAATCTTTATTGGAACTTTTCTACAACTGCTTCTAATGTGTGGCGCATTATCAAAACTGTTGCGAACATTTCATGTGTTACATTTTGCGTAAATTTAAAAGAAATGAATAAAATAAATAAACTCATCTGACTCGCCGAAATACATATTTCTTAGGAAAAAAAAAAAAGAAATTGCTATTTTAAAGGATATTCCTCTCTGATCTCTCGGAATGTCCTTATTATATCAAATTTGCAAAGTGTCCTATCTCGTCTCCTCTTCCTTGCCGCTCTACTGATTACTTCATAAGCGTTTCCTTCGTCATTGTAACCAAATTGATTTTTTAAAGATTCCTGGACACTCATGACCGAAGACAATTTAGCAGATGGGCCAGCTCGTTTAGCTTCTGCTGTCGGGAGATTTCTTAGCGATTTCTTAGCGATTTCAAATCGAACAATATCTTATTTTACTCTGCAACTGCTTATTGTAAATTATTGAGTAACTTTTATTCCTTTTCATTCTCAAGCCCTGACACCTACCTATTCAACCGAATCTTTATTCTCATTTTCTTTGTTTAAAGTATTTACCTCTTTCCATAATTTGACGTCTACGCTTTGCGTACAGTTTTTGCTTTCCTCATCGTTAGTTTCCTCCTTGTATCTTTTCCATTTTGTCCTCTTCACCATTTTACTTCTTGTTCTCTGGATTATATGGCGATCGTATCTTTTTTGAATGCTCTTCCATCGCTGCTGAACGGTCCGCTTTCTATCAGTCAGACTTTCACTAATTGTAACCCTTAAGTTCCCCTTTTTTCCTTTTCTTTCCGTTATACTGGCTCTCGTATACTTTCCGTTCGTTCTAATTATGTTTTCCTTTTTTCCCTCAGTTCTTGGCCCGATATGTCCATGTCGATGATCCAAAAAAAGGGAAATAAAAAGAAAGGTGATGTCTATCCGGAAGGGACGAAGTTCTTAAGTTTCTTTCGCGTTTTCTTTTGACTTCGCGAAGTTAAAGAAGGGAAAAAAATTAAAAGAATAAAATTTTACTAACAGAAAACATCAAATTTTTACTTACGTGCTTGATGTTAGAAGCGGAGAATAAGACCATCGACGTGGATATTTACAATAATGCTTCTCCAGCTAATACCATACAACTATTTTCTAATAATTTCGAGGGACAAATTGTGGTTTTAGTAGAGAATTTGGGGAATAAAACACATCTTCATCTGATGTCTTTAGCTAAAATGTTTTATCGGAAAGTTAGCGGTTTATCCATTATTACTTATTCAAGAAAGAACTTGGACTTATCTTTTCCTTAACTCTTGCAGCTAATCAGTTCCTGCTTTCCGAAAACGTCTCTGAGAAACTTAAAATACGAGCATTTATCCCGCAATCTTTATTATTCCGATTCGACATAGTTCACGATATTCCTACTGACTTGTTCATCGATGAACTTTTCTTAAACCGCTCTTCTGAAGTGTCAATTTTGAATATCCGAAAGTTGCAGAAACGAACTTCTGAAATTTCTTTTGTGCTGATTCCTGTTATCGAAATTAAATTTTCAGGCTTGACTCTTCCATCTTTTGTTAATTTTTACGATGCCTACCGCGTCGAGGTGTTGAGCCGGTTATTCGCAGACCTAAACTTTGTCGGAACTGTCTCCGATTCGGCTATTATAGTTCTTCGTCACGAAGTAAATGTTCCTTTTGTTCCGGTAGTCATTCTTCTACTGAATGTACGGTCATTCAACAAAATAATCCATCTAATTTTCATTGCGTTCATTGCGGCAAAAATCATTCTGCCCTTGACCCTTCCTGTCCGGTATTTAAGGAGCAACTTAAAATACATTAGATCATGAATCTTCGAAATGTTTCGTACTTTGAGACTAAGAATATCGGTCAAGAAAGACTGGTCTCCCGGCTTTTACCTTTGCCGATATTTCTAACCGAAACAATTTTCCCGCCTTACGGGACTTTTCTAATACCACAAAAAAAGTAGATATGCTACCCTGCGCATAGGGGACTCCGTAAACGCCAGGAGACTGGAGTGTGGTGTCCCACAGGGTTCTGTTCTGGACCCACACCCTGGAATATACTATATTCCCATGTACATCATACGATGGATGAGTTCAGCTCATTAATTAATCTTCATTATGAACTAATACCTTATGCCGAAGACCTGTGTATTTAATTTCCTGTTTTTAAGCATTATGATTTGAAAATTATTAAGGTTGTTTTCAACTACCTAGAAAACGTCATTAATGATCTTGGTCTCTATTTTTCTGTTCCCAAATGTCAATTTATTGAGTTTGGCGAACATGGAATAGTAGATAAGATTAAAAGGCTTGCTCTCATATCTAATGAATCGATTTCCCATACAAAACAATTGAAATACTTAGGTATCTTAACTGATGACAAACTTACATTTATTCCCTATGTTAAATATATACAGAAAAAATGTGTTGATATTTATTATAAACTCAAAAAGCTTCAATCGAATATTTATGGTCTGAAGTATAGGGAGAGAGTCATCCTATATAGAGGTCTCCTGGAGCCTCTGTATAGATATGGCTTGAGAATTTATGTTAATAAGAGATCGATCGCTGATGTTAACAAACATCAGCGTAAATTTCTACTTAATATTGCCTCCTTATATAGAACATGTACCACTTCGGCTGCCAATGTAATTTCTAATATCTTACCATTCGACCTTTCTATCATTGGCAGTTCTATAATATGTGAATATAGACTCCGAAGAGATGTCTCTAAATGATTAAACATTAAATTTTTATCAATTGATTTCAGTAGTCTAGGATTACATCCTAGCTTAAAAATTTTCAAAAGTTTCATACATTAATCTCTGCTTTCAGCTTGGAAAGTCAGATGGGACACTGCCCTGATTGGTAGGAAAACGTATTTGTTCTTTCCACTGATTAGTGAACGGTTTAAATTAATGAAGTTAAATATCATTTTTTACAATTCACAGGTGCTCTCTGGCCACGGAAAATTTGGATCGTATTTATCTAGGTTCCAACTTGCCGAGGGGGCAGAGTGTTCCCTGTGTAATACAGGTGAAGCCGATGACATTGATCATCCCATGTTTCATTGCCCTGCCTTCATAAATTTACGTTTGAAATATGATGTAAAACCCAATCAGTCTCTTATTAGCACTAAAGGTAATTCACATACAATTTTGCTGTGTATGGAGTCTGCTATGATCAGGAAGTTCCTTAAAATTTTCACTCCATTCACTCTGAATTCAAACGTAAATCCTAATCAAAGAGTGTGTTCGTTGCCTCCAATGTACTTCCTGGTTAGATTAGATTATCGGCAGGCTGTATATGATTGTATATACATATATTTAGATATAGAAGTATACGTACTTATTTATATCTATGTTAACTATACTTCCGTTAATTTTTTTCCTTCTTCTTTTAAAGTATCATTGAATTGTTCTTTGTTTTGTATATATATACTTGGCATACTCGCTATTAAATACACACTTGGTGACTAAGAGGACTATGCTTTTCTTCTTCTCTTTCACCCCCTTAACTTAAGTATACCTGGCAAAAAAATATTCTAGTACCTTGCCCCCTTTATATACATTATAATATAAAATATACTTACCTCATCCACTTGTTGGAATTGGGGAGAATTAAAAAAAAAAAAAAAATACCACAAAGAGGAAACAACATAATTATTCTAGTAGTTCCTTCTCTTCATATATTCGACTAAGATAAAGTAAGTCTCACATCCTTGGCAGGGCGTTAGAGATTTTGAAGTTAAGGTTCACAATGTACAAAGCCCAACGGCAATAATGAGAGTAGGGGGCCAGTTCCTTTCTTTTGGCCGCCTTTAATTTTCCAGATTTCTCTGGTACTCAATTATTTCAGGTTGGGTAAACTTGAGAGTGGTTCGTATCTGGAACGAGACAAGTCTCGAACCCATGTCCTCTGATTTAGTAGCCAAACGCCTTAACCACTAGGCTACCGTACTACCGTATATTAGATTACTTTTCCAAAAATATCATTCCCAACCGAAATCACTAAATCCTTTTAATAAATATTTTTCCAATTTAACCATTAATGCCGGATGTAAAGGTCTCCGGTCAATAATTTCTCCCTATTCAAAAAGTTCAACTGAAATTTCTTCTTCCCTCTAAACCAATGAATATTGACATGTCTCCGACCGCCAATAACTCTGTTTCTGCTGACCCCATATCTCTTCCTTCCGAAAATGATTTAATTTCTTTCTTATTATTTATTCTCAGTAAGTTCAGTATCCCTAATATGGATAATAAGACATCAGCTTTATGTCAAGTTTTGCAGTTTTAGAGATTTTGTTAGTCAACATTTTCTCTCATTTCGTTTTTATTTCTCCTTATATTAACATATATGTATTTTCTCTCCTTCACCTCAGCATCCTTTTTCTGCTTATATGTTTTGAATTCTTTCCGCTCTCAATATTTCTGTTCGCTTTTTTCAACGCTTTTCCCTGGCTTTGGTTTTTTTATATAAGAATTCTTAAAGCTACTTATTAGAATTATCTTCGCATCACTATCAACAAAATTTATTTCGTCAGTACCCAGAGTGTTGATTCTACAAGGATTTTTACTTTCTCTCAGCACTTTCTCTTCGTGTTGTTTGCCTCCTTTAATTAGGTTGGTTGATTTATCTGAGCGGTGGGCGCTTCTATTTCACAATTCTCTGTCAATTGTATATTTCCTTCTTTCCTTAATCTTCGCGTGGTTTGAATTCAAGTTGGTCTGTGCGGATGTCTGCATCATCAGATTCCTTATTTTTACTCTCAGCATTTGGACTTTCCATTATTTTCCCATTATCCTGCTGGCTCACGTTTACCTTCTTTTATTCATTCTCTATTTTTTATATTTCTCGCTTTTTCCTTTATCATGTCTTGTCAACTTAGAATATTACAGTGAAACTGCAGTAGCCTTAGAGCAAATAGAAATTTTCTTGAGAACTTGCTGGATTAACATAATATAAGTATTGCGCTGCTCTCAGAAACTTGGCTAAAAGATTCCTCTGACATTAATATTCGTGGTTTTCCTTTAATTATCTCTAACCACAGTGACGGATACGGCGGTTCAGCTATTTTAATCAGAAATGATATCCATTTTCTAGCTCACGATATTTATCCTTTAACAACTGCTCAAATTCTTTTAATCTCATCTCGGCTTACATTCCTCTTAATTTTGATCTATGTACCTTCCCTCCTAATTAATTTATTAATTTTCTTTCCTTCAGTTTTTTTATAGGCGGCGATTGGAATGCACACTCACCTACTTGGGGCTGTAGTGGATACAACAGTAATGGTTTCGCACTTGAAAATTTTATCTTACAAAATTACTTTATCTTCCTTAATGATGGTTCGCCTACTTGCGTTAAAAGTCCTTTGTCCTTCAGTTCTATAAACCTATCATTCACTTTTCCTAATCTTAGTCTCAAATGTTCACGGTCAACTTTAAAAGGTACCTTTGGGGGTGATCATATTCCTATCATCATCTCTTTAAACGAATTCCCTTCTTATGCTCTTTTTAGGCCTCTTCACTCTCCCAAATGGATCATCTTTAAAGTAGACTTTACCATCTTCCGCTCTCTCGCCGATTCTTCACTCTCTTCAATTCCTTTTAATTTAAACTCATCTTCTCAATATGACTTCTTTGTTGAATCAATCTACTCTGCCTTAACTTATTCTTCTCCTCCTATCCGACTAACTCCCAACAAAAAAAAAAAGAACGTTCTCCTCATTGTGGTAGAATGAGGACTGTAAAGTGGCTTTTAATTTAAGTTTATCTACTTATAGAACTTTTCGCACCTGTCCCTCTCTTTCCAACTTTTTGGCTCATAAGAATGCCAATGCTAAAGCCAAATTTGTTTTCAAAACAGCTAAGAAAAATTCATGGAAACCCTTCTGCTCTTCTTTTTCTCGATTCACTCCTGTTTCTTATGTACAGAAAATGGCTAAGGCCTTTAAATCCTTTCTTTCTCAACGTCCTTTCAATCGTAATTTTTCTCCTGAAAAACTAGAACGGTTTATTGATTCTATAGCTTCTAGTTATGTTCCTAGCTTCCAGAAATCCTGCCTTTTCCCGTCTACTCTTAATTCGCCATATTTTCTAACCTCTCCTTTTACTCTGTCAGAACTTCGTTCATCTTTAAGCAATTCATCTAACTTCTTTCCGGGCATAGATGGCATTACTTTTTCTGTTCTTAAAAATCTCTCGAATTTTTCCCTCCAGATACTTTTAAATATTTTTAACTCATTTCTTTGTTCCGGTTTCTTCCCGGAACACCTTTCTTACTGTTTCTATTCCAAAACCTTTTTCTTCTTCCTTTCGTCCTATTTTTCTTGCTTCGTGTGTGAGAAAACTTTTTGAAAGATTAATTAATAGACGTCTCGTTTGGTGGCTCGAGCACACATATTTGTTACCTAAAAATATGTTTGGTTTTCGAACTGGACGCGTGGTCCACCAGATTGTATCAGCGAGTTTCTGTCGGACGTTTATGTCATTTATTAATAAAAAAAATCCTAATTTCTGCTTTCGTTGACATATCAGTTACCTTCGATAACGTTCACCTCCCCACACGCTTTGGCATAATGGTTTCATTTAACATTTCTGCCCAATTTGCTTCTCTTCTTATCACTTTCTTTCAATGCACGACTGTAATTCTTTCCTTTTCTCTCGATTCTTTCACCAGGTTAATTTTTCGAGGTTTATCTCGAGGTTCCTGTCTTATTCGCACGCTCTTTAATATTTATTTTATCAAACTCACTTTTATGCCTTTTAACTCTAATTCGCTTTTCGTTACTAACAATGTGCTCATCTACTACTCCGATCGCAATGTCTCTTTAGTTAACTCCCGTCTTCAAAGTTCTTTAATGCTATTAGAAAATGCTCTGACTAATATTCATATCTTTATCTCTCCCTCTAAATCTTTTGATCCTTCTTTGATTAGTCTTATCTTAAATGGCGGTCCAATTCCACTTTGTAAACTCTTTCCGCTGTTTAGGAATCTTTCTTGACAGTGGTCGTTTTTCCTTCCACGATCACATTAATCATCTGCATTTATTCTCTCTTAAAAAACTCAATCTGTTACATGCTTTTTCTCATAGTATTTGGGGAGGCGATCTCTGTATTCTACATCCTTTTTCCGCTCTTGCCTGGGCTTCTCTTGCTTTGTTTATGGTAACTCTTCCAGGTCACTTCTTTCCAAATTAGATCGTATTCAAAATACCTGTCTTCGTCTTTGCTTTGGTACCTTGAGATCAACCCCACTGGCAGCTATCTTTGCTGAATCCCATATTTTTTCTCTCTCTATTCGTAGATCTTACTTGGAAAATCGCTTCTTGATTAAGCGTCTGCCTGTTTATCTTTCTTCACTTGTTTCTTCTTACTCTTCTATCCTTCACAAATGGCGATTTGCCTCCAATAAAACTCCAATTTTATCCCTTATTTCTGTTCGTCTTCTTTAATTTTCGCTATTTATTTATAGCCATGTAGAACTTCCTTATTTCTCTTTCAGCTTTTTCAGTTTCCTGCATTCTATTAAATGTCTTTCTTTACCGTCCTGTTCTAAATTCGTCCCTCAACATGCCACCAGAATTGAATTTTCCAAATGCTTTAGGTTCTCTTTTTCTTATACACATCACTATCTATACTGGCGGTTCCAAAAGGCCAAGTGGAGTTGGTTCTGATTTTTTTTATGTCCTTCCTTTAATTACTCTGAATCTTTTAAACATTTTTCCTTTTGCTCAATTTTCTATACCGAATCTATTGTTATTCTACTTGCTGTCCTCTTTGTTTCCTCATCATTAGTTTTCCATGAAGTGCTCATAATCTCTGATTCTAAAAGTGTTCTGCAAACTATCACATTTGCTCTTCTTGCTCCTCTTCCGATTATGTAATACTTCCCATACGTTCCCTCATTCACGATCTTTTTCTTCACTTTTTTTTTTGTGTTGCTGGTCATTTGGGCATTGAGGATAATGAGGTGGTGGATTCTTTAGCCCGTTCTTACATTTCCAGTGGCAGATTTTTAGGAACCTTTTCTGCTCATAATATTGTTGTTCTTTCCTCAGCCGCTCATTTTAAACTGTGACTCAACTTTTATTCTTCTTCATTTTCTAATCTTGCCTCCTTTTATTTCACTATTCAGACATCTCTTCCTTCTCGCCCACAGTTCCTTGACTTCATTTCTCTTAAACGCTCTATAATCTGCTATTTATCGCCTTCGCTTTAACCACAGTCTCCTTCCCCCAATATTTTTACGGTTTTCATCTACTTCTACTCCACTTTGTCCTTTTCATTCCCCTTCTAATTACTTTCTTTGTGATCTTGATACCATGATTTGTCTGGGTGTGCGGTCTTCTCTGCTGAACAATCGTTTTTCTACTCTTTTCTACAAAAACTTGGTATTCCTGCTCTATATAGCGCTTCTTATATTCTCTCATTTCCTTCTGCTTCTGTTATTCCTGCCCTTGAATTATTTTTATCCTCTATCTTCAAACTGGACTTCTCAGGACTCCTGTCTTAGTCCTACATTGTTTAATATTTACTCTTTTGATATCGCCTCTCTTCCTATTCCTTCCTTTTCACCCCTCTTCGCTAACGGCATTATGGTGTAGTCAACCCGTGACGATCTGTCCGCTGCTAGCGATGAGTTGAATAATTCGCTGTCTATCCTTTATAGTTCCTTTTCTCATCTTCACCTCTCTCTTTCTCTTACCAAGTCGTCTTATATCAGTTTTTCTCTCCGCCCATTTAACCGTGTTCAAACTCGCATCAGTGTATCTGGCATTCCTATTCCCAATGTCAATTCCATATGTTATCTTGGCCAGTTTTTGAATAGCTGCCTCACATTCCTGAAGGACATTCGTTTTCGCTATAATTCCTCCCTTAAAAGACTTAATCTCTTCAAATCTCTTTAAAGAGACGATCCGTTAATTCTTCTAATTCTTTTTTTTTTTTTTTTTAATGGGTTCGTCAACATGGACATTGGCCCAAAGCTATCGAGTGTACCGCTCTTTTTAATGAACGCTCCGTTTTTACGGCCAGCTCTTTCTATTGGGTCTCCCTACTCCCTATGTAGCTTTCTTTATCCTCTCCTTTCCTTCATCTTTTGTGATGCCCGCACTGCTGTCTTTTGTTGCGTCCATTTCTGATCGCCTAGATATTTAGTTTTATAGCTTAGTTTTTCATGTTGTTGAGGGAATGCCGCTAGCGCGCCCACAGAAAAATGAAAAAAAAAAAGAAGATAATTTGTCGACGATCGTTTAGCTTTATTAACCGACTTCAAAAAAGGAGGAGGTATTCAATTCGACTGTATTTTTTTTTTTTTTTTTTTTTTTATGTGTGTTACCACAGAACTTTCTTCTAGATGAACCGATTTTGATGATTCTTCTTTTATTTGAAAGGTGGCGTTTGTCATGTGGTCCCATTTAAATTTGATCAAGGTCCGACCGATAGTTTTTGAGTTATCCTTAATAATGCGGGAGATTGAAGCTTTTTGGATGCTTTTCATTCACGATTTTTTTCACCGTCGGATTAGATTTTTGACTTAAAATACTATAAATTTGCCAAATTACCATGGAAATGTAGCTTTTGGTGTTTTTACCGTGGAAATAAATGTTTTAATTTAATTGAATAAAAATGCACTAAAAAGTAAAAAATAAAATGCTTTTTTACAAAAAATAAATACCGACTTCAAGGTTTATTATAAAAATTTAAAAATGCACTAAAAAGTAAAAAATAATTACTCCCGATAAAATATATATATCAGAGTGATATAACTTAAGGTGATATCGTAATTCTTATAAAACATTAACTTTTTGGAGTTGGAATTAAATTCATGTTAGGAACAATTGAATCAACATTTAATGCAGTTTTTAATTATTCTTTTAATATGAATTTGATGCCAACTCCAAAAAATTAATGTTGTATAAGAATTACGATATCACCTTAAGTTATATCACTCTGATATATATATTTTATCGGGAGTAATTATTTTTTACTTTTTAGTGCATTTTTAAATTTTTATAATAAACCTTGAAGTCGGTATTTATTTTTTGTAAAAAAGCATTTTATTTTTTACTTTTTAGTGCATTTTTATTCAATTAAATTAAAACATTTATTTCCACGGTAAAAACACCAAAAGCTACATTTCCATGGTAATTTGGCAAATTTATAGTATTTTAAGTCAAAAATCTAATCCGACGGTGAAAAAAATCGTGAATGAAAAGCATCCAAAAAGCTTCAATCTCCCGCATTATTAAGGATAACTCAAAAACTATCGGTCGGACCTTGATCAAATTTAAATGGGACCACATGACAAACGCCACCTTTCAAATAAAAGAAGAATCATCAAAATCGGTTCATCTAGAAGAAAGTTCTGTGGTAACACACATAAAAAAAAAAAAAAAAAAAAAAAAAAAAAAAAAAAATACAGTCGAATTGAATACCTCCTCCTTTTTTGAAGTCGGTTAATAAAGCTAAACGATCGTCGACAAATTATCTTCTTTTTTTTTTTCATTTTTGAAAGAAGCCGGTTATTTTTATTTTTTCTCCTTCCCCCACTTACTAATTTGTATACCTACATCTTAGCTGTACAACGTGTATATGTATAACGTACACACCCATATATTCTTTTTAACGGTCGCATATAATGCTCTTTTTTTTTTTACCTAGCACTAGTCGCTGCAACCTACGATAAGGAACTACGTTCCAAAAAAAAAAAAAAAAAAAAAAAAAAGCGAGACGATGATTAATTAAAAAATCTACTTGTAACAAATCTAGTGATCACTTCTAACGGTATTACATTCTTTCGTCTACTTTATCGTTAATCTTTTATATATTGTTATTTTTTATTAATAATATCCCATGCACGCAGTTTTTTTTTTGGGCGCATCAACACAGGATATTTACCCAACGCAAAGAACTAGCAGAATGATGAAACGTAATAAGTGGCAGTTTATATCAGGAAGCGATTGGAGATAGAGGAAATGAAGGTAGTTAATACGCGAACGACAGAAGGAGATGGTAGAGCAAGAATGTAGCGGCCACATTAAGTAGTCGGGAGGGCAAGGATAAGCAAATTAAAACAAAGGACTGCACGTTCCGAGGAAATACAAAAGAATTCAAGGTCAAATTTAAGGTAAGGGAATGAAAAGAAAACGAAGGAGACTGAACAATATCAAAACGAAAGAAAAAGGCAAGAAGCAGACTATGATTAAAGCAAAGACGAACTATGGAAGAAATAACAGAACGGTTGATCCAGGAAAAATTATTAAACTAGGCAGAAGGGGGTGGAGAAGGTTGTAGAGCAAGATAAAAGGAGTTAGGGTTGAAGAAAAGAAACGGATAGAGATCAGTCCAAAAGTCATGATGAAAACGATAAGAAAGAGGGTAAAGCCTTTGGGAGGGGAATCTGCCTATGAAACGACCACTTACAGCAGCTAAACATGCCAAAGAGTCGGCAAGATCGTTACCAGCGATGTCGCAGTGTCCCGGAATCCAAAGCAGGTCAATTAGGATAGAACGGAATGCTAATAAATTATAAATTAAGGAACGAATATAAGGAATAATATCATCCGACGAAGGTTTGGGGAAGGGCGACGAGATGGCCAATAAAACGCTTTTCGAGTCAGAGCATAGGAGTTTCGATAAATTGGATGTTGAGGATATAAAAAGGATCGCATGTAATATAAATGGATTTGGCTAAAAAAATAGAAGAAAAGGAATGAAGTTTAAAGGACCCAGAATAGGTGAAATGAGGAAGAATAAAAGCGGCTCCGACATCTAAAGCAAATTTTGAGCCGTCCGTTAAAATCATGTTATGAGCTGGAAAAAGTGAGGATAAAGTTTGGTTAAATTCGTAATGTATTACAGGAAGTGGAAGAAATGTAACATTAGAAGGGAGAGCGAATAGCTTAGGAAAATACGACAGTTCTGAGAAGTTGTAAGTTTGTTATAGGAAAGGATGAATTGAGAAAATAAGACAAGTTGAGAATCAATGCGAGAAAGAATTGGAATTTTTTGAGGAGACAGATGCCAATTGTCCAGAATATATTGATAAGAATTTTTGAATTTAGAATGGAATATATGAAGACGTTTATCATAAATCTTTCACCAAGATGAAGTCTTTTACTAAATAAAGGAAAGAAGCCAGTTTGCAAGATTGTATGAAGCTCGGTGATATGATAAAAGAAAAAATTAAACGTGATCTTTGGTAACACGAAACGAAATAATTTCGCTTTAACGGACAATTACTTAAAGTCATAAATTAATCATATACTACGAACCTGATGTGCTCTTGGCGGGATATTTCCTCAGCCGAGTGCAACATTTTTCTGTTGAATTCTTTCCCAGTATTATAAACATCTTCACTGTCTGCGTTTGACGAATCTGTGTGAGTCAACTGATCGTCGTGGGATGAAAATCCCTTTGTTAGTGCTACATAAAAAGCCAGATAATAGGTAACCGTATGTACTATTAGTCGATCTGCAGCCATGTTCATCCTTCACGAACCTATCAAAAACGTGTTTATAAAGTAATTACAACAATTTTAATTCTTATTTTAATTTTACGCCTCGTTTAATTAAATTTCAAAACTTCATCTGGCCTAGAATAGAATATCGCAAAAAATAAGAAGATACGATTGCAAAAAATAATTCATTAGCGGACATTGTAATATTTCATTAGTTTATGCTAATCTCTAGGAAAAGAACAGTGAAACAATTAGATGTTAAATGAAAAGTGGTTTTAAGAAACAGCCTGCCAAGGATATCCAGAGGGTATTAATTTGTCGATTTCGACGGGTAAATTAAATATGATTTGTCGTACCACCAAAATGAAATCACAGTTTTGTTATGCAACCTTACAATATCTTCGGTTTCGTTGTGTTTGCATCATTGGTAGCGCTGCACATCATTCAGAAAAAGACTTCTTCATTAGGAGACGCGGTGAAGCTTTTTACCACATTCTTTACTATTCTTATTCTTCAATGAATAATGACGGAATTCCTTTATGTAAATTTCATCGCCGACATTTTCTTTTTAATAATGTAGAATGTTCACTGTACTATTCACTCTTTAACCGCCATTTGCCATTTCTGCTTATTTTCAATTCGAAAAACCATTAGAAATGTCTTATTGCCATTGACACGTTTTTATTCTTTGGTATACCCTCTTTCCCGGTTTTTTTTTCTTTTTTTTTTTCGTGTTTATAATTATTCATATTTATTTATTAATCAAATTTTTACAATTATTTTTTGATCAGCACGCCTTGTCATTATTTTTCGCTTTTTTAGTGTATAATAATTATAAGTTCCATTTTCTAGTCTGGGTTAATCCGGAATATTTTCGAAATATTTTCAGACCATTTTCTTGTCTGCGTTAATCCGGAATATTTTCGAATTATTTTCAGACCATATGATTCTTGTTTGCTATTTGTGATGAGTAAAGGCGCTGGTCGAGTTCAACAAAAAAGAAAACAACACCCAATTCATTGTCTTTTACGTTTCACCAAGACTGCTGAAAATATTTATTCGTTTGTCTTTTCTTATTATTTTGTTTTTCTATTGAAGTTCTCTTGGAGCGTATTTTGTATTATCGAGTACAAGTAATTATATTGCTCTATCTAGGATGCGGTATTGTTCTTGCTATAAAATTTTAAAACTGTCTTTCATTTTTCTTAATTTTTATTCCAGTTTGTTCTATTCGGACCCAGTGCGCGATATCTAACACCGCCGTACCATCACTAAGCCTTGTACGTACATTATTATTATTTGTTATAATCGGTAGGTGTTCGAGCTGAATGTGATATTATTTAAAACTCTATAACCGAAGCGATATCTGCCGATACTAAAGTTAGATCTAATATACATGTAGGATATTCTATATTGGTGAAATATAATTGTTTACTATTTATAAATTACTTCAAATAATTTTCTGCTGTATTATTACGAGGGTGGTTCAAATATAAACCGGAATTTTTAAATAAACGCGCGAAAAATTTATTGTGGCAAAAGTGGTTGCACTGGCAGTTAGACCGGTTTGTTATGTAGAGCAATTAGAACCGCGTAAGCTCACTTTTTAGTGTAGTTAGAGCCATGAGTGAAAAAGAAGTACCAGTGTCTGTTGCGCAACGCATCATTATTCGTTTTTTAGTCAAAGACGACGTAAAATCCGTGGAAATTTACCGAAAATTACGCGAACAGTTCGGCGATGAGTGTCTCTCCAAAACTCAAGTGTACGAGTGGTGTTCCGCGTTTCGAAAAGGACGTGAAGTGGTGTCAAACATAGCACATGCGCGGCGCCCAAAAACCAGCATTACAGATGAACACGTCAAAGCCATCGAACAACTCATTTTGGCTGACCGACGCGTCCGTGTACGCGATATGACCGACGAATTGGGCATCAGCATAGGTAGTAGTATTGAGACAATAATTCATGATCGGCTAGGTTATCGCAAAATTGCAGCCAGATGGGTGCCAAGACTTCTGAATTTTGAACAGAAATTCACTCGTTGGGAAGTTTGTACGCGTCTCCTGCAGCGGTATGAAGAGGAAGGAGAGAATTTATTGCGGCGAATATTCACCACGGACGAAATTTGGGTACACTACTATACGCCGGAGAGTAAACGCTCGTCTATGGAGTGGCGGAAGAAAAAAGAGGGAGCGCCAGTCAAAGCGAAGGTTACACAGTCAGCTGGGAAGGTGTTGTGTACCGTGGTGTTTTGGGACATGAAGGAAGTGATCGCAGCCGATTTCCTAACTGAACAACGTACTGTGACGGCGCAGTATTACAGTAACCTCCTAAAAAACACAGTCAAACCGGCCTATCGAACAAAAAGGCGCGAAATTCCGATCCGTAGTGCGATACTGCTTCAAGACAACGCCAGGCCACATACCGCTCGGCTCACGATGGAGACATTGGCCGAAATGGGCTGGGAAACACTTGAACATCCTCCTTACAGTCCAGATTTGTCGCCTTGCGATTATTATTTGTTTGGCCCGTTGAAAGAAGCACTGGAATCGTTCGCGCGCAAATGGATGTGACAAGCCGCGAGATTTTTACGAAAAAGGAATAAAAAAATTGCCGGAGAGGTGGAAAAAGTGCGTAGCGTGCGAGGGAGGTTATCTCGAAAAATTGTAAAAAATATGAGCACTGTAAATATAAAATAAAAATTTTTATGACGAAATTCCGGTTTATATTTGAACCACGCTCGTATTACGCAACCTATGACGGATGTACATATTGCGTTAAAATCTCTCATAATTAAAACATCTTTTTTTAACATCTGAAGTTATGTTTCCCTGGTGTGAAATAATTAATTTAAGTCCTGGAAGACAATTTGTTAACAATAGATGTATCTGAAATTGTTTAAACCTACGGCTTACTTTTATATACTGTATTTCATTATTGAATTAGAGTGTTACTACGCAGTCACCGTTATATTTAATGGAGAAGTATATCAATAAACCTATCCTGTTCTACTACCCAATTCTCCATCGAAATGAATTATATTATAAGACTGTACTTTAAAGTTTTGAATCTTTTGCAGTAGTCAGCTTTTCTTGACTCGATTATCATACACCTCTACAGTTTCATTCCATTATATTTAAATTCTGGTCCATGTGTTCTAAATATTAAAATGAAGTTTTATTTTTATATTTTATAAATTTGATATATATCTTATTTATTGATATATGTGCAGAAATTGAATGTTTAGTTGGCTACCTTTTTTGTTTTACTTTTATTCCTAATTCTATGATTATGATTATTATTATTGCTGTTATTGGTTTGAACTCTTTTTTATTTTTATTATTAATGTTATATGTTCTTTCACGAAATTAGTGTCTTCTTTAGTATTAACATTGTTGATTTTTAGTATTATATTAATATTAGTTCATTTTCTTTGTACTTTTGGGAGCATTAGATGAAGTAGGTAGGCTAGATGACAGCACATTTGCTCCTGCTATAACATTCTTTGCAATTGCTCGGGCTTGTGTAGGTCGATTAGCACGGTTCATCGTATTTCGATCGAGAAGGATTATTGAATTTTGGTAGTACATTATACCTACACTGTTTATCACTTGCATACTTATGGGAGGAAATCCCTCTTTATCAAGTAAAAATCTGCAGTACTCCAGGAATTGAAAAAGGCTTTTGCTATACGCTACGACTGTCCGTATCCTTAATCTAACCCTTGTAGCATACAATAATCTATTAATTCTTGGTACTTTTTCTATTACTTTTGCACAAGACAAATTCCTGTACGCTGTAACTTTTTTTTGATATCGGTTTGTAGTTGTCGTTCTCAACGCTAATAATATGTGGATGAGTGAGCATCGCCACAATTTATACAAAGTTTTGTTTCATTACACTTGTCTATTGCGTGTGCTCAAAAGGAACAACGCAGATATTCGTTTACTGTTGATTTACAGGAGTTAACACTGTGACCAAATCTCAAGCATTTAAAGCACTGTCTGACTGGACGTGTGGCTCACACTGAAATCTGATTTTATTTATAAAAATGTATTTCGATATCTTCTGCTCAATGAAGAAAATCTGCACTTAGTTCGTGCATACGACACATTTCCTTTGTTAATCATTTTTTTGTGTAATCTTAAAATTTTTTGTGTTTCGAATATGTCGGAATCTATATTCCTAAACATTTCTTTGTTTAAAAGAACATAAGTACATCATATTTATATCTTTATCCAATAATCTACTACCTGTTATGAATTTGTTTACCATTCATTTATTAGTGCAGATTATGGTGATCGTATTTCCGCCCGTTTTTTTATCAATTCTATTTCAGTTATATAGTTACCTTTTTTTTTTTTTTAAATTTTCCACCGTTAGCGGTGTTAAATACCCGTTTATATACATTGAAGTTACTAGAACTTTAGAATAATCATAATCGTCACAGCCACCATGGAGTAATTTATCGTTGTCATAATTGCTGATTTTATTACTATTAATATTATCATTTTTATTATTATTATCATAATTATATCATTATAGTAATCGTTAGCATTATTATCGTTATAATGTTTACTATTTTCCTGCATTTATTAATATTATTCACGATTATTTCTATTTAGGTTGATTAGTGTCCTTATCAACTATGATATATTAGTTTTTTTCGTTATTATTTTATTATTAGCCGTATCATACAGATATAGTCGGATATTTTAAATTAAGAGATTGAAAAAAAAAAAAATAAAAAATAAAAAAAAAGAAAAAAAAAAAAAAAATTAAGAGATTGCATATTCAATTTTTATTCCGCCATTAGCGCGATGATGAGGGTGGATATATGGAAATATTCATATATAAGTTGAAACGTCTTATCTAATTCATGTGTTAATGTGTAATTGTGATTGTGTTTATACACTACAGGAGTCTGCAAGAAGACGGTCGGAACACAAATTAAACGGCGCGCTGCATAAACGAACCTTATTATTGAAAATTATGGTTATTAATACATCACACGCGTATACATACAAACTATCTGCTATCTGTGCATTTGTAATCTTTTTGAGTATATTTTCTTTGATCGTTGTTATCATCTTTTAATTTGCCCCCTTTAGAATTCCGCCAATCTCATACTAATTATTTTTACATGAACTCTAGCTATTTATCAACCCGCTTCCTTGGGCTTGAAATGTAAATGATAATTGTTATTTTTTTGCTTTTAAATAAAAGTTGTTTTTAAACAAAATATTAACACTTGTTAACAACGGAGTTTTTTCTCAAAAATTTTTATTTGTTTTATTTATTGCGTTTTCATTGTTACATTCAATGTTCTATTTTATTTTTATCTAGTTTCCCATTAAGTTCATTGGTATATGGCTTAAATCTTTTCCAGTTTTTACGAACATATTTTATAATACTTATTCGTTTTTCTACTTCTAATAATTCATTATCATATAGTAAATAAGATAGTGGCGAAAGCAAACATGCACCCTGCCCATCTATGTGCTTTATATAAGGAAGAACTATTGCATCATTAATTAATTACAGTGAAAAGTGTATATATATATATATATATATTTCCAGCAAAAAAATAATTCAAAATAAACAAACAATTTTCTGCGTATAGGGCACTGCCTCCACACACACATAGCCACCTGTTTCAAAAACTACCGCAACCGACATGTGAAATTTGTGGAGTGCCGGTTACGGTGGAACATCTCCTCACCGTGTGCCGCAAATTTCGGCAAAAGAGAGCTGCCTGCTTCAAGGAGGATACTGGTCTGGCCGAAATTCTGGCGGACAATGAAAAGGCCTGCGGAAACATTTTCAAATTTTTAAAGCTTATCCGACTTTTTCCCTTTATATAGTTTTATTATTCAGCAGCGTTTAGCTCCTTTCTTTCCTTTCCTCTCCTTTCCTTTCTTTTTCTTTCCTTTCTTTTCCTTTCTTTTTTCTTTTCTCTTTTCTCTTTTCTCTGTTTTCTTTCTATTGTTTTTTTGATTTCCTTTTTTGTTCTTTTCATTTATTAATCTATACTTATAAGATGTAACTTCTCGTTTTTGTTCTTTTCATTTATTAATCTATACTTATAAGATGTAACTTCTCGTTTTTGTTCTTTTCATTTGTTAATCTATACTTATAAGATGTAACTTCTCGACGTCGCAAACGGCCTTAGCTGCCGAGCGACTTTAAATAAATGAAGTATATGTATCTTCAAATGTGAAAATTAAAGTAAATAAAAATCATTAATTGAACAGTTATATAAATATAGCACATAAATTTATTAATTAATACATTCAAATTGAGCATAAATTATTACCTGAATCACTGCAAATAAAATATTTCGAATGACTTAAAAACAAAAAAAGGGAAAAATCGGAACTATTGCCTTTGCCAGTAATTAGACGACAGCAGTGGCAGAAATAAATAAATAAAAAATACAGAGGATATTGTAAAAAAATTTCAATAAACCCGGAAATGAATGTAAAACAATTTTACATGGCCAAGCATTTTTCAAAATTTACCGAAAACAAAATAATTTTCAACTAAGCGATATGAAACAAATGTGTGTAGCAGCTGAATAACTTTGAACACGAATACGAAAAAGTATAGAAGAAGAATGAAAATGTTTTTTTACAGAAAATAAATACCGACTTCAAGGTTTATTATGACAATTTTAAAATGCACTAAAAAGTAAAAAATAATTATTCCCGATAAAAAATATATATCAGAGTGCTATAACTTAAGATGATATTATCGTTATTCTTATGCAACATTAATACTTATTAGAGTCGACATCCAATTCATGTTACAATACCTAGGAACAATTTAATGAACATTTAATGCAGTTTTTAATTATTATTTTAATATGTAATATGAATCCTACTATAATAAGTATTAATGCTGTATAAGAATTACGACATTACCACTTCAGTTATTTCACTCTGATATATATTTTTTATCGGGAGTAATTATTTTTTACTTTTTAGTGCATTTTTAAATTGTCATAATAAACCTTGAAGTCAGTATTTATTTTTTGTAAAAAAACATTTTATTTTACAATTTTTTGCGTTATGCTTGAATTTTTTTCTTGTTAAAAATCAATTTTTTTTCACATTATTCTCCATACTTTATACTTTTAAAAAATCGATTTCTTTATTTCGAACTGATTTCCACATTAAAAACATCAAAAGCTATATTTCCGTGGTAATTTGGCAAATTTATAGTATTTTAAGTGAATATTAAAAGCATCCAAAAAGCTTCAATCTCCCGCATCATTAAGGATAACTCAAAAACTACCGGTCATATCTTAATCAAATTTAAATGGGACCACCACCTTTTAAATAAAAGAAGAATCATCGAAATCGGTTCACCTAAAAGAAAGTTCTGAGGTAACACACGTAAAAAAAAAAAAAAAAAAAATTATAGTCAAATTGAATTTTTTTTTCTTTTCATTTAAACGATTACGATACCGATATGGCGTACAGAGTCGTAATGTACGCTGCGAAAAAAATAGCTGATATTAGGTGCCTTTCTTAATTACAGTCACAATGGTCGATTCGAAAAATGTCATCGTAGTTTTCAAATTAACCATCGCACCGCGATACCTAACTTCCATTAATTTTTTACATTTCGTTAACTGCCTTCCCTGAAAAAATATCAAATTTAGAACGAATATCGTTGAAACAGTTACACCGAAAAGGCGTAAACTTCCATAACACTGGGGATAGAGCTTGACTGAAAAATTAATTGATATTTAAATTTTTCAAAAACTAACCTTTCTTTTACATTAGCAAAAAACATGTGCGTTTGTGTTCTGCCATATGTTTCTGACTGCTGTAATAATGTCATTTTTAAACAAACTTCTATAATCTACAAAGTCGTCATCAGTATTATTAAACTGGACAAAAGGTTCGTTAATCAGAGAGTTTTTTTTTTTTTCCATTTTGCACAACTTAAAAGAGCCTGAACTCAGAGGGCTGACTCGAATAAGAATAATATTGTTCAGTCTCCCTTGTGTCAAATTTGACCTGTGATGTAAATCACCTTCTATTCGAATGCTCTTCGATCTCTTCGGAACGCGCAGTCCTTTATTCTAATTTGCTTGGCCTCGGTCTCCCGACTCCTTACTGTGCCTACTACATTCTTGTTCTTTCTTCTTCTTCTGCTGTTCCTGTATTGACTACCTTCATTACCTCTGTTTCTAATCGCTTCCTGAAATTCCCACGTTTCATCATTCTTTTAGTCCTTTGTGTTTTGGATAAATATCCTGTGTTGACGCGCCCAGGGAAAAGAAAAAAAAAAAAGAATAAATTTGTATGGTAAAAACCAGGGTGATTACCGCAGCTGCTGCTCCTGATACCGTTCTATTTGATGAACCTACACTGAAAAATATCTTTCTCTGTTTACTTATAACAGGTATATTGAATCACCGGTTCATTTAATTTTAGTTTGTACTTGTCTCATAACTAATACATTAATTGCACAATACCTTTATGTGGAATGACTCTTTCTTTAAATTCAAAACACTACCGACATTTTCGATCGTAATTTTCAGAGCGCATAATATATTTTATTAATTTTGTCATTTAAATATTTAACACGACGACTGAATTTCGGTTTATTGTGTAGAATTTTATTCCTAGGGGTATTTAAAAAACTTTAACCAGGTATCGTCGTTTTAAATCGATTTAAGTTTTTTCTTAATATTTGAACATGGATTATTTGTTACTATCATCGTGGCTGATTCATCTAAAGCAAACTCAAGGCCTTAGTCGGAAAATACTTTACTTAATTTCTGACAAATTGTTTTAATATTTTTGATTTTAACCGGGTTATTAAGGTAGCTCTCTACACACACAGATCACCTGCGAAACTAATAAATTCAGCCCCCAATTTTACACTTAATACAGAAATTTGTCTTAGTTTTGTGAACGCAGGAATAACGTACATTCCGCAGAGTAGGCCCCAAGACCTAACTTATTGTATTCCACAGCTGATTGTTTGCATTGAGAAATTATCCATTTTGATTTTATCCCTCCTATCTGAGTGGTAATTGATAATTGTATTTAAAATCGTTCTATATTGTTTAAGAATTCCGATAATCCCATAGTGCCTACGATTATCAAAAGAGTACCCTTGATTCGAAGGCGATAATAACGTTAATTATCAATATACCCGTATAAGCATCTGATTGGAGCTGTTTTATTGTTTAATTTTTTTTATTTACAGCCAGTACGGAATTGTTAATAATTTTTAACATTAGCGTCAGCTTTTAATTTTTTTATATCGATCAAGCAGTGCTCTATACATTTATCTACGCTGCCAGTTGAGATTTTGTATTGTTTAATTTTTAAAAGTCGCAAACTGAAATTTACTGAATTTCCCCAAAAATAACTTTATATAATTTGTCCTGAGCTTTAGAGTTTTCAGAAAATTTTTTCCATTTATTAAGTTCGGTTGACTCAATTAATTTTTAATAATTTTCATTCGGCCCTTTTAAAATAATTTTACAGATTTAGTAGATGCGTGCTTTTATTTTATTTTCTTCCTATTTACTTATGGTCTTTTTAAGTTTTTCTAAATTTAGCATTCCACCAATCATTATATTTGTTCTCACCCCCCTATTTGACCATTCCAGTCGCCGATAATTATATTAGGTTATTCGTATTTTATTTTAATTGAATTTAGATTGGTTCTTAAATTTTCGTAAAACTTTCCTATTTCCAGTTCCTTTGTAGTAGGAGCATGAACAGTTAGCTAGAACGTGGTTAGAATTTTATTGATTTTTATTCTTCAGACTATCGTTAATTTCTCGTATATTTTTACTATATTATTTATATATTCGTTTTTAATAAGTAAACCGATTCCTTTTTATCCTGAATTGTTTACTGACATTGTAAAACAGATTTCTTTTTTGAGTGCGTATCATCTTTTAAAGTATTCTTACTTTGGATAACCCCAAAATGATTTCGGAAGTGCTTAATTCAGTCGGGATTTTCGACAGTGATCTTAAAATAGCTGTATGAATTTTACGTTTTATTTTATTTTGAACTTTTTCCCGTATTATTTGTTTGATTTAAGTTACGATTAATTGAACTATTACTAAATTTTTTAAATAACGGGAGTGTTAAAGGAAGTAGTGTATACTCGCTGCAGCTTACCGGCGTTTCGGGGGGGGGGGGGAATCCGCCATTAAATATGAGAATATTCTAAATAAAGGTTTACTGGTTTGTTATTTTATGATGGATAATCATTAATTTGTAATTTATTTCATTCGTACGCTTCATATGCATATCACCATATACACTCGTAGTTGTTAAGTTCGCTTTGGAGAATTTTTTTTAAAATACTTCTTTATACTATTGGTACATAAAAAAAAAAAAAACAAAAACAAAAAACAACAAAAAACCCAGTACGATCGTCATGAATCAGACAGCTGCGATCGTGTTCGCTCTCAAATGAAATTAAATCGCGCATCATTCCAGTGCTTAGAAGTTTATTAATATTTTTGTTACTATATTGTTACTAGAAGATTTTTTGATTTAGGGGTTATTCTATAGTTAATGGAAAAAAAAAAAAAAAATGCATTAATTTATTTCAGTTCGAAAGTTCTGTGCGTGCAAATATTTCCCGTCTTACAATTTAACGAAGAGGGAGGCTTTAATTAAATTATATTCTTCAACTACTAAAAGTTTTCTCGCCTATGTTTGTAAATTAGTTCAGTAATATTGACATTTTGTAAATAAAATTAATCTTTTAGTTTTCAACTTTCGTCATATTTGATTGATTAAAAAACAATACTATTCCGCAATAACGCTCCCTCTATCGGTTCTATCGGTCTTTGAGATTTTTTTCTACCGACAATATCATGCACGATTAATCCGGAAGAAAATGTTTTTACATGATTATTGTTGATCCATTCTGTCTCACATCTCTCGAGGAATTGTAAATCTCATGTGTAAACGCGAAATCGGTTGTTGCTTAGTATTCCGGGGGGACCTATATTGAGACCTTCCGCATCAGTCGACGCACTGCAAACTATGAAAAGAAATACGCTCATGTTAGCAAGCGTACAATTGTGGTAGCCGGGAAAATTCGTTCACGACTTATGACAAAAAAATCAAATTTATTTTTTATTTTATTTTGTTCCTGTCATGAAAAATACCCAATTACCACCACACTTGCAAATTATATGGTCAAAGTAGGTAGTCTAGAACAAGTGAAAAATGTAGCAACAACACGACGTTGTCAGAGGTAAACAGAGTTAACATTTTACGAAATAAAAACTATCAAAAACAGAGGGTAATAATTTACGGTACACAGGTAACCCGGCATTGAAGAACGCAACAATTTTTTCAGCGCTACCTTGAAATGGGGGCAAGATTACAAATGTTTTCCTTAAATATTTACAAAAATGTTATCGCGAATAACGCACGTCTCATGAAAAACGTTAATATTACAAAAAAAAAAAAAAAAAACAACAAAAAACAAACCAACCAGAGGTTAGCTGATTTAAAAGAAAAATTGAAAAAAGAGAGAAAAAAAGTTAATCGCAAAAAATGAAATTTAAAATCCGGAATTTAGATACTGCTTGCGAAATTTTTTTGCGTTTTTTAAATTTCCTTTTTCCTTTTTCGGACTTACCGCGAAAGGCGTTTCACTCTAATGAGTTATTTTGTTCCGAGGGAAAAAGCATTCTCAGTTGCGCCGATCAGGTAAAATTCTACGCCGGCTTAAAGGTACCGAATTCGGTCGTATTATGAAATGGAAAAGGCAATAAAGTACTTTCGCCGTGCGTTTATACGTTTACTTTCGGGCGTAAATTTTTATTAAATTTTTGCAATAATCTGCAAACTCGTGTTCGGCTGCTAACGTCCACGTATTAGTTCGTGTTGGACAGTAATATTATATATATATATATATAACTTTATTAAAGAAACTAAAATAAAAATTTCTAAAAACAAAAGTAAGACCACATTTACAGCGGAGGTATAAACTTTTAAAACTGGCTAAATTGATAAACTCGGGAGCTAAAAAATGGAAAAAATATCAATTTGTGTTGTTTTTTTCTGTTTTTAAACGAGTTCGTCTACAAGCACATTAACACGAGAACAGGCGGAAAGGGGGAAAGAGAACTTAGATTTTTACACGATCAGAGAGATAGCTGACAAAAAAACTTGGATAACATATGGTGAAGGACGGGGAAAGGACTGCATCGGGAATAGCGTTTGTTAAAAGAGAGGAGTAAAAAGAAGCTTGTTCAGTTAAAAGTGACGAACAATCGAACATTATGCGATCGACAAATAATAAAGTGGTTGTTGGAGGGCTATAGTGGACAGTAAGGAGACGGTTCGAGAGAAAAACGGAATAGCGAAGAAGGGGGAAACTCAAAACGCAGCCGGCAAATCGTAGAGGGATTAAAGATAGAAGGAAAGTCAAGAAACCAGGGGAAGCAAGGAGGGAAAAGTCAAATAAACAAAAAAAAAAAAAAAAAGTAACCCGGTTTAGAAAATAATGAAGCGTAAGAGTTAAACGAAAGTATACGGACAGCTGTAGACGGAAAGATAGATAATATTGGAGGATGAAAAAAGCAGGAAGAGACTTACCGGAAGAGGAAGATATCGAACGAGTCAGCTAACTCATTTCCGCCGATTGCAGCATGACCAGAAATCCAAAAGAGATCATTTTGGACTGAGCAAAAAAAAAAAAGAAAGTAGATCATGAATCAATGAACGAATAAGAGGGATGATAATGTAGTCGGTTATGTGAGAAGGAACTTCGAGAATTCATAAGGATGTTGCAAAAAATTTTCACCCGTAATTCAATTCTGGTCCTTATTTGTTCGTCGTCCTTATTCTATTTTTATCGATTTCTAAAGGTTGAAATAATATGTGTTGAGCGTATCTTTCTTTTTTTACGTTTGTTTACCCGTTTGTCCGATTTTAATGATTCTTTGTTTACTCGAAAGTGTACCTCCGTCAGTGAGGGTACCGCCGTATTAAATTTTTATCGAGTCTCCGTTCGAAGCGCTGTTTAATACAAATGTTGCTGGGTCTCCTTGATTATTTCTCCGGAGGAAATTTAATACGAAAGTTCATAAACTGCCCCCGGGCGCCGGAACTATAAGATGGCTCAGTATTTCTCTGCGAGTCATTTGAAGAAAAAAGTACGATTTATCTGTCGATGGTTTTTAAAAAATAACTATTTATCCAGAAAGATTTATTAAGTCCAACTAGTGATGCAAATGAAAAAGTATACGCGTACACATATTAGAGTTCGTATTTTTCACATATAAACAATTAACGTTACTCTTCTCGTAAGATGGGGAACCAGTCACTAAAGTAGTGTACCGACTAATGCATTACGCCATATATACATATATATATGTATATATCTTTTTAAAATTGCTAGCCAGAAAAATTCAAATTTTAATACAAAACGAGAGCCGACGTATATTTTTCACAAACCCTCGTTCGCTGGCTATTCTTCACCAACGTTGTTCGAAAATCGCGAATATCTTCTCGCAACCACACGACACTCACACACGAGCGCACTAACTTTCGGGCAAAGTTTTGTGAGCGAAAATATATTTTTATTACTAAAAACAGCACAGCATATTTATTTTCGTCGCTTATTTAATAAAAGATAGCGCCACAAACGTTGATTCGTATCAATATTTAAAAAAAAAAAGAAAACGATTTTTAAAATTCCGTACAGATCTAGTATATATGTTAATTACGGTCGAATTTCAACCACTGGGCGACCGTTATTTCCTTCTAGCGTTTATTTGTATAATTTTTCGTATTTTAATCGGTTGTAAATACGAATAATTTCCTTAATAACGAAAACCAAAAGGAAGTATATAAATTTACTGTAGTAAATTAAAGTAAATATGTGTAGCTCAGTTTAAAAAAAACATTTTCGGACGCAGTCCATCATCAGCTAATATGGCAAAGTCGCCGCTCAAATAAAACTGAAAATTTTAATCGAGTTTACTCGCGTCGTTAGCCAATGATGAACTCTGTAAGCTGAGGTATTTAAATGTATTAAACTGTAAATTAATTTATACTTATATTTGTTTATTATCAAGAGGAATTTGTTTATTACACTTATACATTTTAAAAAACGGTAAATTTTTAAAGCGTTCACAGTAATCATGAATAAATTACGGGCACAACTATGTTAGAAAGAAATTATATTTGCTGTTCCCTTCTGCCGATGGTCAGTGTAATTTGTCTCCGAAGAAACGTTAGGCAAATATAATTTCTTCCTGACACAACTCGTAATTTACTTACGATGAGTTTTAACAAGCGGCTTATTTATTTACATTTATTCGGTCATGTTGAACTTTCTATTACTGGAAATTGTTATATATGCGAATTATTGTTACCTTTTTCCCTTTAGCCGGAATTAAAAAGTTGCCAATTTAACAAATCATTTTACATTTGTCCGTAATGACGAGTTTATTCGAAATGTCTGTATCCGTTATTTTTTCGTGATCTCGGCGGTAGAACGATCGAACCGTAATTTTTTTCGAAAGATGGGGGGGTGGGAGGAGAAAAGAAAAATAATCGGCAAATCGACGCTATTTAAATCGCGGTTTTCACGTCGAAGCGTACATTAAGGAATCAAAAATGCTTTCGCAGCGTTTACACCACGCAAAGTTGCGGAGACTCAACAGCCGGATAAATTGAGTGCGCGTGTGTACAGCGGTTCCAAAATGAAGGTGTAATTGTGAAAAATTTTGTACAGTCAACTGACAGAAAAGTTTCATTCCTCGGCATACCGGAGCGATGAGACGCTCCGGAGCTGCAATACTCCGGTCGCCGTTCGCTTCCGCTTGCTCGGGGGAGGGGAGCCTTATCCGGACGGGACGAAGTTATTTTTCAGTCGTTTCTGCTGCTGTTGTTCCGAATTTGACGTAAAGCTCTTTTCATTCGCATCCGCTGTCGGAACGCGATCTGCGGCGAGATTAGAACGTACAAGAAGTTTTCAGTCGTCGCAGAAGGAGCGAGTTTAGGAGCGAAACTATTACGTAAAGCCGAACACGAGTACGCGTTATTTTCCATTATCACGTAAAATAATTTCAGTCGTCATAGTTCCCGGCGCGCCCGGTGCCACTCTTCCTAATAGGATAATTCGCCATTCAAACTATGACGTCATTCGTCCCTTTTTCCGCGTTATTCTATTAATATCCTTCGCGCGGCTCGCGAAATAAAAGATCGCGCCTCATCATCCGAGGCCGAACCTGCTTCGGTCCTCCTGTCCGCCTTAATTCGACTTGTCACTGTACCCTTGTTCATTTCTTCGTTCGGTACGGCTTCCTTCCGTGCCCCGTTTTAAAGACTACCTCTTTTCATCACTGCGGCCTGTGCTGTTTCGCGCGTCTGCACCCGTTCGCCTTACCTACATAAAGCAGTTTCGGCAAGTTTACGTAACGTTTGACCCCTCGCACCGACGTCGATACCGTTTTCCAGCTTTTCCTATTAGAATACGTACATTTCGCGCTGTCTGTGCATGGTCCATCGACGACGACGACGACGATTTCTCGGGTCTCACGAAATTAGACTCGGTCAAACAATCGCCGCAGACGTCATTAGCTGACCTAATTCGTTCCGATTGAAATGCCACCTCGCTGCTATTAGTCCCGATGCGCTCGTTATATACGAAACAGGACGGTATTTCTCGATACGCCGGCCGTTCTATATGTGTAGAGTAACTTTTACCGATGAAATAAATTCAGCCGAAAAAAGGAAAGAAAAGAAAAATTGAATTTCTCTTCATCGCGAGAAAACGTACGCGCATCTCAAAATTTATCGAAAATTGTTGCGTCGATTGCGGAAAAAGGAAGTAGTGGGTCAGAAACGACTTATAATTTCGATATCGCACGCCGTTTCATATGGCTTGTCCTTTTCTTCCCATAATATACATTAACTCACTGCGAGTAAAAAAATAAATAAATAAAAATAAAATAAAAATAAAATAAAAATAAAATAAAAATAAAATAAAAATAAAATAAAAATAAAATAAAAATAAAATAAAAATAAAATAAAAATAAAATAAAAATAAAATAAAAATAAAATAAAAATTATATAAAAAAAGCCGTGCAAATCTGAGGCGATTTAAACATTTGATTTTCAAACGCGCTCTGTTATCTCAAACTGCAGATTTGGAATTCATGATGGGAATTTTCATTATTGGAAGATGTAGAAAAATTACATTCTATTTTGCGGAATAAAATGCGTGAAAAATGCCAGTTTATCACGCGTTCGTTAATACACACACACACACATATATATATTTTTAATCAACCGGCATTGATGAGTATTCATAGGCGCATAATCATAGACAATTTGGATAATTTATGTTTTTATTAAGATTTTATTCCTGTTTAATAAAATATTAAGCCTTTACAACTTATAAATTTTATTTTTCCTATAACTCATATCCTCTTTCTATCATTTTACTCCCCCTGTGGGGCTGGCAACTCTTCTTGCCCCTCTCTGGCTAATCGGCTGGCGACGCCCTTGATATATATATATGTATATATGTATATCACGAAATGATATAAATTCATTTATTTCGCCCTGTGATAAATCCTTTGCACTGTATCGTAAAATATACATAACAGTTATAAATACGATTATGCTTTGGTGTGACTCTCTATGGTTTATTTAGGCTCTTCTCGCTGCAGATGCCAATAATAAATTACTGTTGATATCTTTTAACAGTGCCCGGTTAATAAGTATAGAAATTATACGCGCGATGGAATAAAAACGTAATATCGCGATACACGTAAACTCGATGATAATTATATATTCGCATTTTCCGCACTACGATGAAGTACAAAACTTAGGCACGGCAAACTTAATTTTGACGTCTTATTGAGCTGATGTTTATTTTTCTCGAGAGCGGCGTCTGTTTATCTTTCCGGATTCATTTTACGGTGCTCAATTCGATTGAGGGCATGACCTCCACCGGTGCGGTAGCTGAGTACTTTTACTACGATACATACTTCTTCCACTGTTATACGAGCACCTTCTCCAGTTCCGAACATTTCAGCTTCCTTCAATTACTACGCCCTAAACTTTGCAACTGCATTTTCGCAGCGTTTTTTCGATCAGAGCTCACTTTCAGCTTTTCACGATACTAATAAACTTAATCATTCTTACTTCTAGCCACACGACCCTGTCTGCCTGCTTATTCTTTCTCGAATGATAGTTGTTATCACGTCTGTTGATGTGTCCTTCAAGTTACAGACGTTGATCGTGTTTATTTTCGGTTCTAGTGTTTTTTCGTCAATGCAGGCGAAAATTGAGACAACGTATCGAACATTCTTCGGATTTTCTCTTAGTTTAGGTGCCGTACAGAGTAAAAGCGAAGCAAGTTGGCAGCTTGTCGGTGATTAGAAGGTTTTATACTGCAACCCGATTGGTAGGCATGTTGCTCTTCTTACCGACCGTCTCCGGTTTTCTCCAAAATGTCATCGGTATCCGGTAATTTCAGGCCGGATAAAACTGCGACAAAGACTAGGCCCTAGACGAGCCTCGAACATGACTATGGCGGAAATAATTTTAGCGAATAATTCTATTCGGCGAAAATAAATCGAAAACTTCGTACCAATTTATGGAATAAAAAAATTGTGTCATTTAATGTTATTATCAATAAATTAGAATTATTATGTTTATCGACTTTTTACTTATAAGTTGATATCATCGTCCGACTCGTAATATTATTAAGTCGGTTAGCAGAAATTTCGCGCCTAGAAGAACGCTTGGTAAACATTTAATTCGGCACTTTTCTTAACCATATTCGACGAATGACGTAATTCGTTTTCCGGTCTTTTCCGTGCATCCGCATTTTTTCAAATAGAGCCGAGGATGGGACAAGAAAACCGATTCGATTACATTTGCTCTTTAGTATACGCGTTATTTGTTCGTAATAGACAGACGACAAAGCGAAACACCTATATAGATGTACATATATAATGTGTGATGTAACGAAGTTGTATACAGAAAAGTGATCGGAAAAATGCAATTTAAAAAAGCAAATCGAAAAATATGCTACGAAAATTTTCCTCCCGTTTCTCGGCGTAATCGAATTTTCCTAATTTTCCGCCATTATTTTCGCTCCCGGTTCGAATATACACTTGTAGCGTTCTTTTTCATGGTCTATTCGAGTACTAATTTTTTATGCATACTCTCGCTGATTCCAATTCAATACCGTCTCAATTTAATAAACGCGAAAGTTATTTCCGACTATTCACCATTCGCGGGCTCTACGTTTCAAAAATAGTAGCGCTATTACTATCATTCACGGTCTGCTACGCTGAGGTTTTCATCAGTTTTTTATCGAACATGTGCCACGCTGGAAAAATATGTACTAAAATTCTGCGACATTAATAAATATGTCCGGTTTGGTTTTCTTGTTTTTTTTTTTTGTTTTTTTTTTAAATCTTTTTGTACTCATTGCATATTTCGATCTCAAAATTTATATTACGAGAATAACTTCCCTCTTCCGCATACAAATACATTCACATGCATTCATACCTTAATCAAGAAGAGATGAACCCAGTGTAAGCCAACTTAGTATGCAATCTACAAAAAAAAAAAAGCTGTAAAGACGCTGTGTCGCGTAATATTGAAGTACTAGTCTCGAAATTCGTTTTATAATACGTTTAATAGAAGTTTGTACAGTTCCTGTTCGCATGAATTTTATTAATATTTTCCGTCACACACATCGGATTGTTTTCGGACGGAACAACTTTCTAGGAGTAATTTTTTTTTAAATTCTACCATACAGAGTCATATACGCTCATGTGAATTTCGCGCGTTAAAATTTTTAACGTATTTAATTACTTTGACATCTGTGTACTTATTAGCGTGTAATTATCTACATTTACAGTTGACTCGCGACTATACGAATTAATTGGGCGACCAGCCGGTCCGGATAGCGAAAAATCCGGATACGCCGGAGTTCACGGGGCGACCTTCTACAATGTTTGAAGCTGCAGTATTTATATTAAACGACAATACACTATTGTACTTGTCTATGTACATTAATGAGAATACGGATGATACTGTACGGCTGTTTTATTAATTTTACAGCTGTATTAAAATATCGTTACCACAAAGCAAACGGTATAATAATTATAATTAACAACAAATTCTTAACACACGTACACTACAATCCTTAAAGACTATAAATTATATGAAAAAATGAAAATTATATGAACTGCATATAGCTGTGGATTTTATAAAAGCGCTTTGGCTATTCTTCTTTATTTATTTATTATTTATTTACTTATTTTTTTATTTTTTTTTTTTTTTGAAAAGTCGATCCGGATAATACGGAGTCCGGATAGTCGCGAGTCGACTGTATTTATTTATTTATCTATATATTAAATCACCGACGGTAATAACATTAATTTATGGTTCACTATCGTTGAATGAGTACTGCAATGTGCGACTTAAAATAGGAGGTAAAAATAATAAATGTCCCTATAGAAGCTTGTCTTTTTTGAAAAGAAATTGTAGGGCTTTTCGATCAAATACATCTATAACGTCCTTTAGAAATTTTCTATCTATTCTTTGTCATTCTGATTAAATCGTGACCGTACGATCGATCTTCAATTATGAGTCACGTTTTTATCCTTCGCATGGACGTTCAATGTTGTAACAAGAAACATTTTTGCCCGCCATATTTTATTCGAAGCGTAAAATAGCATATACTTCAGAGCAAATAAGTTAATGTGAATTCTTCAACGTTTCCAGCTGCAGTCCGGAGAAGTAATCGTCCAAAAATCATATCACTTTCCCGTTTTGTAAAGGAAATTTTCAATCTACTACTTTCGTACCTGCTACAATTTCAATTCCTTTGATGTCAAATTTATTAGCTGGATTTTATTCGTAAGTAGTTGTCGCGTTATTTAGTGAATATTAACGAGAATTCCAATATGAAGTGAAAACGTTACCGTCAAAAAGGAGTTCTTACTCTGTTAAGGTTGAGGTCAATTAATGCGATTTCTCACAACAATAAGTGGATAGCGAGTTACACATTTTCGCTATTTGTTATAAAGAAAATTCAAATTGCACGTTTTCACAATAAAATTTAAACATCGCTATTGCATTAATGATCAAATAGATTTTAGATAATTATCATAGCCGATAAATATTTGATCTTTTCAATTAATTCACAAAAAAAAAAAAAAAAAAAATGTGTTCTTTAAGCAAACGAATGCTTTTTACTTTTCGCTCTACCTTGTTTCACATAGTAGGGGAATATTTGCTACCGAACTATTTCTTACTAGATTTCCCTAAAGTATCTTATAACTGATTTAATTTTTCCCACAGAAGTTTGAACTTAACTAATTTATTGGAATCATTAATGCCAAAATTTAATTTATTAAGGAGTCATGTTGATATATGCCTCAGCAGGTAGATATATTCTTAACAATCTTTTAAACCCCTCTTTCTTTGCTAGCCATAATTGAGTATCTATCTTACAAGAAGAGGTCACGATCTGCGGGTCACCGATTTTAATGAAACTTTGCACATCGATAGAAGACCATGAGTATATAAACTGTGTCAAATACTATTAGAGTGCAACGTTTTGATTTATGCGAGAAATTAAAATTTTTGAAAGCCAAATTTAACGGATGATATACATAGCCGTTTAGACAAAAATATGCAATAAATTCCAGATTATGTTTATATTTATTTTATGCAAATGGTTCTTGTGGTGTAGTGGTGAAAGTGACATCTATTTGTACATACTTGGAAATAAGGTATATCCGAGTTCGAATCGCCGCGCGGCGGTGTCCCGTAAAATTTTTGATTCTTATATTTTAAATTACTAATTTTTAACTAATTATTTCAATTCTTTATACACAACTACATAAATATAATAAAGCGTAAGATAAATACGTTTTATACACAACGAATTCATTTTATACATATGTATATAAATATAAATAAACAATAATATTCATCTGCATGTAAAATAAGAGAGTTGATGAAAATGCTACAAACTTAATTTTTATTTACAATAATTTGGGGTGACATAGATCATAAAAACAAATAAAACAGCAATTCCTGCGACATTTGCTGCAACATATAAATGAATTATTACCGCAAGTGCAAAGTTCTTTTAATTTTTCATTTGAAAAACAAATTTCATTTACATTTAAAAATATTTCACGTTTATCTGAATGTTTAGAAGGAAGCCATGCACAAAAACAATCGTTAAATAATTTAAATGTTTAAAAATTGTTATTATATTTATATGTAGTTATGTATAAAGAATTGAAATAATTAGTTAAAAATTAGTAATTTAAAATATAAGAATCAAAAATTTTACGGGACACCGCCGCGCGGCGATTCGAACTCGGATATACCTTATTTCCAAGTAATTGCAGATAAATTCAGTAAAGAATTCAAAAATGGTATAAAAAAACTAGAACACAAATGTAATAAAGTGCTATTAGGAAAAAGAGAAGAAGATGAAGTAAAAGTAAACATGTACTTACCTAAAGCAAACGTAGAACAGGTGGGGAAAATAATCGATGGATTAAAGGAAACAAAGGCCACCGGAATCGATGGAATAAGAATAAAAGATATAAAAACAGTAAAAATATATATAGTGAAGGAAATTACTAAGCTAATTAATCAGACGTTAAAAGGAGGGAAAATACCAAATGGATTAAAAATATCGAAAACGAGACCAATATATCAAAAAGCGAAACACAGTGAATATGAAAACTATAGGCCAATTGCTGTAAGCAATGTAATTGCAACAATATTAGAAAAGTACGTAGCAAATAATCTAACGAAGTACCTACAAGAAAATAGGATAATGGACAAAACACAATACGGATTTCAAAAAGGAAAATCTACATCGAAAGCAATCGGCGAGCTTACTGAAAAAATAAGAGATAGCTTTGAAGAGGGAAAGAAGGTGCTGATAACGTTCATAGATCTTAGTAGAGCATTTGAAACGGTTGATCATAAAATAATCATAAACACATTAGAGGAGATAGGAATAACGAATAATTTGAAAAAATGGTTTCAAAGTTATTTAACACAAAGGAAAACATGCGTAAATACCTCAAATGTGCAAAGTGAAAAAGAGGAGATGGATGTAGGAGTTCCGCAGGGTAGCAACCTAGCGCTAATACTGTTTATTATATATACAAATGGTCTCTGTATAAGGGGAATTAAGTTACAGTGAGGTAGTCGCGTACGCGGATGATATAGCAATAGTTACGTCACATAAAGATATGAAAGAGGCAGAAATAAGGATGCAAAAAGATCTAATAACAATAAGTAAATGGGCACACGATAAAAGTCTAAGAATAAATGTAAAAAAGACTAATGGTACTGCGGAAAAAAAGAGAAAGCTTTGATTTGTATTGTCCAAATATAATAATGCACTCAAACGAATGTGTACACTCAATGGGGGAAAGACGCGAATGCGAAATGAAAAACTGTCAAAAGTTAGACATAGTAACGCAGTATAAACATTTTTGGGGAGTAATGATGGATCAACACTTAAGATGGGACATACATATGGAATACATTGCAAAGAAAATAAGAGCAGTTTTACCAGCTTTATATACATTAAAGAAATATGCAACAAATGAAACATTAAAAGTAGTTTATTATGCGCTAGTAGAGTCGAGGATAAGATATGGAATTCAGGCGTGGGGAATGGCGAGAAAAGCATACTTGGGGAAAATAAATAAACTGCAAATTAAATGCTTGAAATTGATAGAAAATCCTTAAGAGGAGAAACTGATAGTGAAATAATAAAAAAAGAAAACGTAATGAGCAAGAGAGAAATGTACTTATTACTGAAGACATGGGAGTACATATCAGCAGAAAAGAAAATTGAATTGGAGGAAAGAATAAACGCAGAATACGAGTTGAGGGAAAAACTTTCGTACCAATTGCCGTTAGCAAGAACAAAGATGGGGGAGCAAACGGATAAATATATTATAACTCAGATGTTGAATAAAATACCCAAAGAAATAATAGAGAAGGAAAAAATAGGGGAAAGAAAAAGGAAAATAAAGGAATGGCTTCA
The DNA here is from genome assembly GCA_039619475.1 of Icerya purchasi. Lineage (NCBI taxonomy): Eukaryota > Metazoa > Arthropoda > Insecta > Hemiptera > Monophlebidae > Icerya > Icerya purchasi. Next base: position 419,030,188 of record CM077116.1, read on the forward strand.
GGAAGAAGAAAATATAAAAAAAATAATAAACATAAAATAAGAAAACAAAGCGCAACAAAAAAGCTAGGAAAAAAGAAACAAAAAAAAAAAAACTGAATATAGAAAATAGAAATAGATTAGCAATTATTGATAAGTAAAATAGATAGATTAAGTAAATATTACACGATCATGTATATGTATAAGTTAATTTAAGATGGTAAAATGTCAAATAGGATAATTCGTCGACAAGCGTTTTAGCTGGACGAAAATTTTTGTGTGTAAAAAATTATAAATACATATTTTTCAAAAAAAAAAAAAAAAAAAATGTACAAATAGATGTCACTTTTACCACTACACCACAAAACATATACGTTGTAATTTGTGTTTTTATAGTATATAAATGTAATAAATGACATGTTTAAATTTTTATTAAATTAAAAATTGAATTTTTTTAATTATTTTATTGTTTTTTAATAATTTTTTTGTTTAATATACCTCATTTTGGAATAATCAGTCTTCCGAACCATCTGCATAAAATAAATATAAACATAATTTGGAATTTATTGCATATTTTTGTCTAAACGGCTATGTATATCGTCCGTTAAATTCGGCTTTTAAAAATTTTAATTTCTCGCATAAATCAAAACGTTGCACTCTAATAGTATTTGACACAGTTTATATACTCATGGTCTTCTATCGATGTGCAAAGTTTCATCAAAATCGGTGACCCGCAGATCGCGACCTCTCCTTGTTAGTCTTGCCCAACGAGTAAATTCATATCCAAACCGATTTTTTTACGGTTTTACAATTGAATGGGTAATTTTTTCTGCATTCATTTAATTGAACAAAGTCTAACCCTTTTTTAATGTTTTCGGTTTGCAGAAAAAAAATCGAGCTACTAGATAAAGTTATATGAACCTAAGGTACTGGCGTTTCATCAGCTAAGATCGACTAATACATTCATTCACTTTGACCATTATATATATATATATATATATATATATATATATATATATATATACACCTATATAATATATATACACTTAATTAATGAGGAAGGGCGATGAAGACATTAGTCTAACAACTAGGAAAGGGGAGAAAAACAAAATTAGATCTCTACGCGCCCAGAATTAGCAGACAGACAAGATTCAAAGGCCGTTATGATAGAGAAGGAAAAGAGAGGATGAAAAATGCGCTATAGGAAGTAGGTCCATTAAAAAAATGAGGATTGAAAAAAGGAACGTTCAGCAGGATTGGAAGAAATTCGAATAATATGTAACCAGCGTCATATACAAAGTCACGAAAGGGAGAATACAGAGTGGAGAAGTTATAAATGATAAGTAGAAACGCGTTGAAGCAAACCGCATTCAAGACACGTAAACGACAGATAGCAGAAATAGTTAAACGCGCTGCGAAGGCGAGAGTTGAAAACCAAATATGAGCGTATTCAGTCGAATGGATGGATAGGAATTGCCGTTTAAAAATAAAAATAATTAAAAATCGTGTTATAATTTAGAGCGGCTGCGGAAAAAAATATGACGTTGTGGGACTCGTAAACTATAATAAATCTGAAGATAAACAGGCTAGCAGATGTTCTAAGTCCTTGCCTTCGATTCCAGAATGTCAAAATATCCATACGAAGTCAGTATGAATAGAGTAATAAACAAAAAGGTTAAGAATCAGAGAACGTACGGAAAGGATTATATATAGTCGGTAGAGTTGGAGAATGAAGTGGAAATAAGATAGTTTATAGGACATTTTGCGAATCTGATATAATAAGGGCATCCTGAGGGATCAAAAAAGAGAAGATAAAGAAAATGGCACGTAAAATATACTTGACGTAGAAAATTGAGGAGAAGGAAGGTAATTTAAAGGATTTAGAATAAATGTTTAAAGCACTCACAGTGATCATTACTCATCATAAATACATTACAGACATAACTGCGTTAGAAAGATAATTATATTTGCTTAACGTTTCGGACAGCTTACGCTGACCATCATCTTCTAAATGATTTCGTTCGGAATTGTACCGAAAAAAAAAAAAAAAAATTGGACAATACGAGTTTTTGCACTGAGACTGGGTACATTATTTTCCCTTAATGCTTAAGGATAGGTGCCGATTGTTCGGTATATTTTTTAGAACAATTATTCTGTGCGGGTTATTCGAGAGGCAGTTAAGATATTAAGAGCACCGTCTTCGCTTGATCTTTTAATGCTGCAAAATGAATAGCGACTATACGGGAATATTATTTCACGCTCATTTATTGGTTGTTCGTGTTTGTCCAGGAGAATTGCTCTGTCTGTACCTTTTTTATCTTTCGCGGGAATGTGTACCTTTTTTTTTACAAAATTTCGAGTTGCTATCAATTAGGTAAGGTAAGTTTCTGTAATGTGCAGGTGTTTTATTCGGCGAAGTAAATTTGCTTAATGTTGTTATTAATCTAAGGAATAAGCATTTTACCAAAAACATAATATATTCAATCGAAAAAGCAAACATAAAAAAAATGTAAAACACCGACTAGTTTCGAACGGATTAAGGATTAATCTTGAATGAAGGGCCTCCCCTTCGAAGAAAAAGTGGTGAAAAAATTCATTATCATATACATATGTACAAACAAACAAGCAAAAAAAAAAACACTGCATACATATGAATGACTAATAAAATTAAAATTATACTCTCTTTAAAAATTCTTACCCTAACAAATTAAATACTACATAAATTGAACGCCAAATAAGGAATTTTACATATACACACATATACATATATATATATATATATATATATATATATGGGTGTGTGTTAATGTTTGTAAATTTTCATTAATAATTTTGTTTTTTTTTCCTAAAAAAAAATATCAACATACATAAATTAAATATTGTAGGTAGAAAAAAAATAATAGTTTTTTTAATAAAAACGAAAATTTTATTTATAATGCATTATCTACGGCGGCGGCAGAAAAAAGTGAATGAAACGTAGTATGATTTATTCAATTTTTTTGAAATACAAATAAAATTATAAAATCAACAATCGATTAAAACTCGCTTTTATTTTAAATAATTTTTATACAGTTCGAAACAAAACGTATTAACTTGCAATAAAAATAAAAAATAAAATATCGTTAAAATTAAGAATATTTCAAACCGTATGACATTTTTGCATAGAAAAATTTACAACAATTGCATGGGTATCAATATTTGAATAGAGTATTATTAATAATCGATTTGTCGAATGTTTATTTATTATTATTCATTTTTTTTTTTAACAGAATAAATTAGACTTATCGTAGAAAGTTTCTATAAATATTAATTTTTAGTTTATTGGGAAAAAAAGAGAAAGTTTTATAGAGAAAAAGTATATAATTTTATTAATGAACTGATATTAGTTTTTTCTATATATATAAAAATTAATTGAATTATTTTTAAGATACAAAACACAAAATTAAGATCTTGCATTTTTGAAATATTGACTATTTCGTGAAAATAAACCTAAGTTTTGCACGTAGAAAATTAAATTTCTTTTTTGTTCGAGAGCGCGGGGCCCTCTGGAGGCTGGGGCTCGGGGTTATAGCCCCCTAGCCTTCTCTTAAATTTAGTCCTGACTGTATCCTTTAGGATCATAGTGCGTAATGTGTAAAAATTAATAAAGATTAATGTTACAATATGGACCTTAATTCATTTATCGACTTTTATCAATATAACATTAATCTTTATTTTTACTCTTTACGCACTTTGATCATGAACGGCGGAGTTCAAAATTAGTCAATGTTTTATATTTTTTATATTTGTTTTTCGATTATAATAATATATTGTATGTATTTATATCTATGTTAATAATTGAAGAAATGTTGCCATATATCTATGTTTCGGTCTGTGTCTGTGTGTTTGGGCGTTTAAAGATTTTATGTTGAATAAACGGGAACAGTGTCAACTGTTAATTGTTGCAACTGATTTGAATCGTTTGCTAGTTATTGAACTAGTTTCCTGGTCGGCAGCGAGTGTGACTTCATTTCAGTACAATGAAGGAATGTACCAATAGCGAATAATCATCGAACGTATCCGAAAAGATCGAAGATTGCGGTGTTACCTTTTCGTACTATTATATCTGTCAACGATAGTGATCTGATAATATTTTCGAATTATCTAATAATTATTAGTGAACTTTATTCCTCTATAAATTTAACGTAATTTTATTATTTTCTTTAAAATTTGTAATCGCAAATATTCGCTACAAGAAGAACTGTTGCGTTTATAAGTTTCCAATAAACTTTAAAATTTCTGTAATATTTTCAATTTATTTAATAAGAATTTATACTTTTTTCTTCGTTAAATTCAGGTACTTTTATTACTTTTTAACAATGTGATATTTTTACGCACTTTATTATTATTATTTTTCCCATGCTGACGAGTAATATATAAAATTGGCATAATGACCAATAACGGAAATACCGATTACGACGGAAGGAAAAGAAAAGTAATTTAATTTATGTACGAAAAAATAAGTATATATACAGTAGACTCCCGATTATCCGACTCCGAATTATGCGACTTTCGGGTTATCCGACTCTAAAAGCGATGAAAAAAAAACCAAAAAACAATACAGTAGACTCCCAATTATCTGAATTTTTCGGTATTCGACCAACCTTCAGCCCCAATTAGGTCGAAATATGTGTATATATATATATGTGTATATGTATATATATATATATATGTATATATATATATATATATATATATATATATGCATATATGTATATATATATATATGCATATATATGTATATGTATATATATATATCATCATCATCATCATCATCTAGCATACTCGTGGCTGAGTTTAGCTGACGTCTCTATTTGTGTTTATGTCTAGTCCTATTTTGTGGGATGTCGTAAAGCTGCATAAAGAACAACTAAGAATTGTTTGTTGTGTAGCATCGTTATCCGCTGTTTTCTGCTGTATCCTTCTTTTTCTTTTGGTATATTTACGTCCTTCCTTTATTTTTTGGACCATCCGAATCCATTCCTTACGATCTAAGGCCAAGTTTTCCCAACTGCAATTTGTTGGTGTAGTTCCGGCTTTTTTTAAATCTTCAGAAACAACGTCTTTGTAACGCAATCGAGGGCGACCTAGAGGGCTCTTTCCGTTTTTTAGTACGCCATACATTATCCTTTTTGGCATGCGCTCCTCATTTATACGGATTACGTGTCCTATCCATTTAATTCGTTTTTCAGCTAAAAGTTGCCCTATTGATGCAGATGATGCCGCATTTAGTATGTATTCGTTTGAAAGTCCATCCTTCCAAGAAACTCGTAAAATTTTCCTAAGGAATTTTAAGTGCAGCGTTTCCAATCGTTTTTCTTGTTTTCTGCATATTGGCCATGTCTCGCTTCCATATAGCATTATTGGAATCAGCATTGCTTTGTATGTGGCCATCTTGGTTGATATCGACAGGTCGCTATTGTTAAAAACTTTTCGCGATAACCTGTTGTATGCGGCATTAGTATTCATGATTCGCGCCGAAATTTCATGTTCAAGAGTGATATCTTTACTGACAACACTTCCGAGGTATTTGAATGTATCAGCTACTCGCAGGTTTTTACCGTTCAGTTTGAGGTCGACCTCTTCAGTATTAACTTGGATGACTTCTGTCTTTTTTTCGTTTATTACAAGTCCGAAGTCCGCGTACGTTTCTGCCAGTTTTACTAACATGTCTTGTAGTTCTTCCGCTCTGTCACTTGCAATTACACAATCATCAGCGTATTAGAGACATCCCAGCTTAAACGTCTTGACCGCGCGTTTTGCTTTATATTTCGCAAGGTTGTACAGACCACCGTCGAGTCGAAACACTATTTCTACACCGGATTCCGCAAGTTTCCGCTTAAATTCACTATGTATTACGCTCATGTAAAAATTAAAGAGCGTTGGTGCGAGAACGCAGCCCTGCTTTACTCCCGTATTTATTTCGAATTTCCCTGAACGTTCGGAGTCACATAACACGATTCTTGATGCCTTCTCATGCAGTAATTGTACCTGCCGTAACAGCGTTGGTGGACAGCCAGCAGCTGCTAAGCACTCCCATAAAGCTTCCCTGTTAACGGAATCAAATGCTTTTTTGACATCGATAAAAGCGAGGTATAAAGTAGACGTCTGTTCTCTGCTTTTCTCCATCAGTTGTCTCAGGGAGAAGATCATATCTATAACACTTCGATTTTCACGAAAGCCGCATTGTTCTTCAGGTAGGTACGGGTGCAGCAGTGTTTTTAGCCTTTCCTGCAGTATTTTACCGAATATCTTACTTGCGCTACATAGTAGCGCTATACCTCGATAGTTAGCGCAATCAGCTCTATCTCCTTTATTTTTGTATATGGATACTATAGCGGCTTCTTTGAAATCATCAGGCACAGTTTTCTCCTTCCACATACTGTGAAACAATGTATGCAGGCATCCACCCATATCTTCGCCCATTTTGTAAACATCGGATGGTATGCCATCCAGGCCCGGTGACTTGTTATTTTTTAAACTCATTATCGCTTTACGAACTTCTTCTTTCGTCGGCGGTTCATCTAGGCTTGTGTCAGATTTTGTTTTTGTTATGGTATTTAGTACGCTTTCATTGATTTTTGAATCACTATTGAGCAGGTTCCTATAGTAATCTTCCCATCTGCGTTTTACTTCCTGTCTGTCACGTAGGAGTTTGCCTGATTGATCCTTGATGGCGGTTTTTTGCTGATACTTTGGGCCATAAATTGCTCTTATTGCGCTATAAAAGCCTCTTGAATCATTTGAATCCGCCAGTTTTTGCATTTCACATGATTTATTCTTCCACCATTCATTTTTTAATTTTCTTGTTTCTCTCTGGGCTTCTACTTTAGCAATCTTATACGCGGCCAAGTTTTCCTTATCTGTTTTGTTAGCTAGCCGGTTTATGAGCTTCTGCTTTTTAGCTTCCAGCAGTTTTCTAATTTCTACAGCCTTATCCGAAAACCAATCTGGTTGCTTTGTATTTTTAAGACCCAGAACTTCGTTACAAGTATCGTGTATTTTCTGCTTTAGTGTGCACCAGTATTTTTGTGCCGGCATGTCTTCTTTTTGCCCAATTTCGCCTAAGGAAGCAGTTATTTCTGTTTTAAAACTATCTGCGATTTCCTTGTTCTTTAATCTGTGGATATTATATCTGCAGTGCTGTCTTCCGTTTGTTTTCTTAGAGAGGCGGCACCAAATTTTCCTAAAGCGAAAGCGTGAACGGACGAGTATGTGGTCTTTGTCTCCATCAGCTTCTCTCATAGCGCGTGTTATCAGGCATTCGGCTTTGTTTTCCTGCCTCGTAATTACGTAGTCGATCATATGAGGGGTGTTGGATCATGGGTGGACCCAGGTACCTTTGTATAAATTCCTAAGCTGAAAGTTTGTGTTAGTAATGAAAAGACCATTTTTCGCGTAGAACTGCAGTAGTCGGTCTCCATTTTCATTCATGTTACCAATACCATGTTTGCCGATTATGCCGCCCCATATTTCAGAGCTCCGGCCAACTCTAGCGTTAAAATCGCCTAAGATGATGATGTTTTCTTTTGGGCGAGCAGCGACCAGTGATTTTTGCAGGTCTTCATAGAAATTTTCTTTTACGTCTTCTGCACTGTCTGAAGTAGGAGCATATACACTATATACACGCATTTCTTGGGTATAAGGTAACCGTATTTTCATGTACATAATACGCTCATTTAAAGCTACTGGCTCTTCCGTTATGTAGGAGGTCAGCTTAGTATCCACTGCAAGTCCGACTCCGTGCAATCGCTTTTTACCCTTCGGCAAACCTTTCCAATACAACGTATATCCCGCGGTATTTTCTATGATCGCTCCTTCATCTGCTAATCTAGTCTCACTTAATGCTGCGATGTTAATATTATATTTTCTTAGTTCCTGCAGCACAACCGCCGTTCTCCTGACTGGAGCGTTTTTATTGTCTATTAACGTTCGTACGTTCCAAATTCCAAAGTTACATGTTTTTTCTCTTGAGTGCTTGTTTTTGTCTTTGTTGGCTGTACGCAAACGCGTCCCCCCCTGGAGAGTTCCGTACCTAGCAGGCACGTGGGGACTCGAATCAGACTGTGTTACCACAGGTGATCGTCCACTGCCTTGCGAGCTTGTTACGGCTCGCCCCGTGGATCCAGCAGTTAACTTCATTTGCGTGTCTTTCATATATGCAACTTGTGTGTGACAGAAGGAAAGGATAGAGTTAGAACAATAGGAAAAGGATAACAGGAAAAGATAGATTTAAAACAGAGTTAGACAAAAAGATAGAGACGACCTAGCGACGCTAAAGGGAACATAGAAGCTGTAGCGCTTCAATCTCTTATGCTGCCCGTTCAGTCCAAGTAGGTACTCCAGTGGCAAGGCAAGCCGAGACGTCTGGCCTAACCTGGACTGGCACGATGACTCGTGGGCTGGGAAAAGTAGAGTAGGAACATGATATAAGATATGAAGGAGAAGGATAGGATAATAGCGGAGAGGGAAGAGACTGCCACTATTTCGGGGTGACACCCTAGCCTTTGGATAAAAATCCTGACCACAAGGCAGCGGGTTGCTACTGAGGAGGTAGCGATATAGGGCTTTGACAGCGACCCAAACTTGCTGAGGGTGAGACAGTCGTAGGACTTTTGCAGACTTTTAGTAGACAGCTCCGCAAAGTGTACATTTGCATCTTCTTGCCACATTGCCCTGTCACCACTGGAATCGCCTGCCAGAGGCTTTCCACCAGTAGCCGCTCTTGGTTTGCGACTGCTTATTTAATATTCGCAGCTAACCGGTATATCTACTGGCCACTCCACTATCCACCACCTGTGGACGCACCCGATTCCGGTTAGAGCTCCGGATCCCAGAGAGGTACAGAAGTGCCCCCTAGGGGGATATATATATATATATATATACATATATATGTATGTGTGTGTATATATATACATACTTAAAAAATTAAAAGTAACCGCTTTAGATCAATTTATTTAAAGTTTTAATATGGATCAGTTTTATTAACGTATAAAAGTTACCGCAAATCGAAGCAAAATGATGAAAAAACGATTTGAAAGGTGAAATAAAATCTTTGCGAAGAGAAAAAGTCCACTAAAAGGAAGCTTGTGAAGCTGCTTGACACTAAACTACGTTCGTTTTTGTGAATATATTTTCGGTTCAAGTGAATTCATCGCCGGTTGAATTTCAAACAGAATACGGCCAAGAGTGATAATCGACTAGAAGGGAAAATTTTATTATGCGTTACTATCGAAATTATAAAGTCAAAGAGAAAATACCCATAAAAAAGAAAGAAATAATCTCTCTGTTGACGAACACTTGTTATTTACGACGTAGCAGTTTACGAGCCCATCCGAATATACGTAAATTTATTCCTAAAAACTGAATATGCTAAAAGAAAACTTCGAATACAGATTTCCGACAAACAGTTAGTGAATTCCCTCCGAATCGCTCGACAACTTTAACCGAACACCACATCTAGTTCTGATCTAATTAAACTGTTTTTTCGATGATGATACAATTAACGGTTTTATTCATACAAACTGATATCGCATCAGTCATCCAAGAGAATATAAAAATTTCATTCTAAACTACACACTTCACCGCGAGCTAAAAGTTAGCTGTGCCTTCGACCACATTAAAACAATTATATAATATTTTTAATTTAAACACCCGCCGGCTTCGTACTTGTTCGCCCAAGTCCGAATCTTCAATATTGTTGCTCTTTGTAGCACCGAAAATTATCTAAAAATTGAAAATCGGTTATAGCGATGTATTATAGAGACGAATATTGCTGGAACCAGCAGAATTCCATAAGACTATATATTAATCTCTATCGGTTTTATAATGGCAATAGCTGTAACGACAAATCGGTTATTGCGGCCAGAATAGTAAATAATTATCGCTTATGACGACATCAAATTTAAAAGATTCTGCAAATGAAGTTGACAGAAAGGGGTCCCCTGATCTTTTTTTACGAAAAAATAAAGTTTCTATAAATGAAATGGTATATGGTTAAATCCTCGTTTTGCTTATATTGTTAGTGAGATACATTAAATGCTCTATAAATCCCACGGTATTGGTGGAAACCTGTGATGCACGGAATTACAAAAAATATTGGAAAAACACTCTACTTTTTATCTCATTGCAATGAAATACCACTAACATTTTCTTTAGTAATTAATACTTTTTATTCTTGGTTTATATTGATTTAAATTTTATTTTTTTATCGTAGTACGTTCGTATATAAAAAGAAATTTGAACTTAGCGTTTGGAATTACGAAAAAAGTATGCTTAGCTATAATTTAAATGGTGATTGCCAACTACAACCGCAGGTACGAGTGCGAAACTAATACATCCGACAAGTAAACAGCCAACAACTACGACAAAGATACAACCCTCTTCCCAGCGCGGTTCGCCTACAGAAGCTGCCGGTAAGATCGTTTCAAGTAATAACCAAAATACCAACACAACAACACACTCACTCGCAGAAGATAACAAACAATTAACATCGCCTGATAATAAAAATATAACGAATAATATCAATGAAACAAGTCCGTTTAATATTGAACAAAATCTAAACTCTAATCAACTTCCGTACGAACACAACTCTCATTTAAACGAATCGAATATAAAAACGTCTTTTGCGGAGAAAGCAAAATCTACCGCTAAAAATAAAATATCTCCGTTAAACGATCTGACAAACTACCCAAGCGACCAGCAAGGGCTTATGTTCCCCTATATCTCACCCCTGACGATCTATGATTATTTAGAGTCTTTAAAAAATCAAGTTGAAGGGGCCCTCAATATCACTGCAGCAGGACGAATTTCCCAAAACAGATTAATAATATTCTTAAAAACACAGAGCATTACGGATAATTTTTTCGCTAATGGCGGAGAAATAAACGTAGGCTCGCAAGTAATTCAAGCGAAGAGATTGCGTAATCCATCCAACAAATTAATTTTGTCGAATGTGTCCGCAACCATCCCTAATAATGTAATAATTTCGTACTTAAACACAATACTACAATTGAAACTGCTCTCACCGATCTCAATACTCCGGTTAAACCCATCCAATGCCGAATTTGGACATATAATTAGTTTCCGACGTCAAGTCTACATAGAGCAAGTAAACTGTGAAATTATTCCTGAATACGTGGACATGAGACATGGTGATCGAGAACACCGTTTATACTTACAACTGGAGAACCATATATGTAAAAATTGCAATGGAAAATCGAAGAAGTCAAAACAAGTAACTATCGAAAATCGACCGACCGATCTCACAAATGAACAGACTGCTAAACAAAAAGAAACTACAATAAAGATTCCCGCTCCTACTCTCTTAACGTGTGCATCGAATGATGAAATAGAGACTGAACAGCCATCGCGTACCATAAAACGCCCCCACCCGACTACACCTGACGAACTGGAAAATAATTACGATCACCCGTTAAGCATAAAACCTGCGACGAAGAAAATAAATCTGATCTCCCTTAGCCAAGAAGCCGAACAGTTATCAAATGACATTAAAGAAGAAAACAATCATATTAAAAAAGATGAAGACCAAAGTCTAAGTACAGACCAACCAGAACAGGCATCCCAACCTAAGACAAAACATATGGAAAAACTTCAGACGAGTAGTAAGCCTAAGTGTAATGTGAGTAAGACAGACCAAGTCGACACGGAGCATAATACCCGAACTAAAGTGAATCAAAAAAAGCAATTACATAATGACCTTGAAAGCATATTAGAACGTGCAAAACCATTCATTACAGAAAATCAACCATCATTAACCATGGGATATGAGGAGTTTAAGAACTTTATCAATAATATCATCAATAATACTGATTACATTAACTTTGCATCTGATTACACAGAGGATAAAGAGGGGCTGATACATACAATTATGACAATAAAGCCATATCTAAATGGGAAAAGCATAAAAAATAGGTGCACGCGTATTATTAATAGGCTGTCGACTTCCCTAGAAGACTATTCAACCGACGAACAGAGTGAACCAAACTCAGTCTAAAAGTCCATGTTACCACCCAGATAAAAAATTTATACGACTAAGCTATAACAATGGCAAGCAAAAGAGCTATCATGCAGTGGAACTGCAGAGGTTATTACAACCAACTTGCTGAATTGCGACAGCTAATTTCGTACCACCTTCCATTAGTGATGTGTCTACAAGAGACCCACTTAAAACAGTCAAACAACCCCTCAATGAAAGACTATGTTATTTTCCGTCACGATAGCGAAGGAGGTCGTAGAGCAAGTGGAGGCGTAGCAACCCTTATTCATACGACAGTCCCAGTAAACCGCATCAACGTTAACACATCACTACAGTCGGTAGCAGTGTCCGTTCACCTGCAACACATTTCCTCTTCCCCTATAACAATATGTAACTGCTACCTTCCCCCAAATGTCCCTATTGACCTAAAGGAACTACAGAATCTCTTAGTCCAGTTTCCGGCTCCAGTAATTCTACTTGGAGACTTCAACGCTCACTCCCCACTGTGGGGTGCACCATCAACAAACAGCCATGGCTCCATAATCAATAAACTGATATTATACAATGACCTAGTAATCCTTCCACCACCAGACTACACTTACCTCAGCGCTTCATACAATACATTTTCAACCATAGATCTAGCAATTGTTTCTCCATCCATTTTCCCAAAACTATGTTCCTCTGTGCTCCAAGACACTTGTTCAAGTGACCACTTCCCAATCATTATCCAGTCCATTTCTTCCCCGCCTATGCAATACTCTCCTCAAAAGATTCGTTATAAATTCCACAAAGCGGACTGGAAGTCTTATACTGAAAAAATTATTATTTCAAGTCAACCCTCATCAAACATAACAGCTAATATAACCACACTTACTAATGCTATATTTATGGCGGCTGACGCTTCAATTCCTAAATCTTTATCTCGCTGCCGTCCCCGAAGGGTCCCATGGTGGTGCAATGAAATAGCAGTCGCTATCCGCCAACGTAAAAGAGCATTAAGAAAATACAAATCAACAAAATCTTTGCCAGATCTCATCACATTCAAAAAATTTCGAGCTTCTGCTCGTATATTGATACGTAAAAAGAAGCAAGAATCCTGGTGTACCTTTATAACATCCATTTCCGAATCCTCTTCTAACCACAATGTATGGGCAAAAATAAAAAGTATAAACGGTGTTAATTCTAATCCCATCCCTGCATCACTCATCAGCAACGGCACAGTAATATCCAACCCGCAAGATATTGCTAACTCTTTTGCTCAGCATTACTATACAGAGTTCTCTTCCTGTTCCTATTCCTCCGCCTTTTTAAGTAAAAAATCCATACAAGAACGGACACCAATAAATTTTAATTCAATTTCTGTAAATCCATATAATTGCAACTTTACAATGTCAGAACTTAACTTCCAATTAAAATACCACTGTCCCAATAGTGCACCCGGACCCGATTCTATACATCCATTTATGCTAAAGTATCTTCCGATAAGTGCAAAAACCTTTTTACTCCACATTTATAATCAAATATGGACAACAGATAGTATCCCAGACTGTTGGAAGTTAGCCACAATAATTCCTATCCTAAAACCAAATAAAAGTCCCACACTTCCAGCGAATTATAGACCTATATCCCTCTTAAGTGTAATTTCCAAAGTGCTAGAAAAAATGGTAAACAGACGCCTTCTCTTTATCCTAGAGAAAAATAATATCCTTTCCTCGGTCCAAGCCGGAGGGCGTACAGCAAGGTCTGCAGTCGATCATTTACTAAGCCTCCAAAGGCAAATATTAACAAGCTTCCAAAATCAACAACACTTATATGCCATTTTTTTCGATCTTGAAAAAGCTTTCGATCGAGTATGGCGACATGGATTATTAAAGAAGCTAATGTCTGTCGGTATAACCGGTAATATAGGAAATTACATACAAAGTTTTTTGTATAACCGGACATTTAATGTGAGAATCGGTTCGTCGATATCACAAATCTTTCCATCAGAGAATGGAATCCCACAAAGCTCTGCCTTAAGCGCAACCTTGTTCATATTCTACATAAATGATATAACAGACTGCATTAAACCGCCCGTTTCAGCCCGGCTGTTCATCGACGACCTAAACATATCCTTATCGTCTAATCTTCCACTTAACGCCCAAAACATACTCCAACAAACGATCCTTAAAATACAGTCCTGGTCCGATGACAATGGCATGACCTTCTCCTCCTCCAAAACTGTGTGCCTAGATTTCTTTAGAGGGCGTCAAATTACCCCAGGCATATCCTTAAATCTTTATAACTCACCAATTCCTTTTAAACCAAATGTCAAATTCCTTGCTCTTCTATTTGACCCAAAATTATCATGGCGTTCCCATGTGGCTAACTTGAGAACAGGATGTTTGAAGTCCATGGCTATTTTAAAGTACTTATCCAATAAAAAATACAATATCCCTCCGAAATTACTTCTTAGTATGTACAAAGCATTAATCTTATCCCGAATCAACTATGGGTGCCAGGTGTACTCATCTGCCAAACAAACCGTCCTAAATTCCTTAGATCCTATCCATCATACTGCCCTCAGAACAATTTTTGGTGTCCACAGGACTTCTCCTTCTCTTAGCATATGTGCCTTGTCTGGTGTCCCACCTCTTTTCTTCTACAGGAGTTACTATTCACAACTTGATGCCCTTACTCATCATATACGCAACCAGTTTCACTCTCCTTCCAACCATCCTCCTCCCTTGTGTTTCCCAAATGATCCATTACCAGGAGTCCTCGCATTCTTACGCCAAAGTAATATAAAATTTCCTATAATGCACCCAACTAATCTTATAGCACCATGGGACCACCTAGAAGTAGACATAAATATATCCCTACTTACCTATGCTCAAACAAACAGCTTACAAGATACACTCGAAAAAACAACGCAAACTATCGATAGGTATATCGACTATATACCAGCGTATACTGATGGTGCAAAGGCGGATACAGCATCACTCCAGGCGGCAGCAGCGTGTTCTTTTGAAGCGTTTGGCTCGGTCCAATCATTTCGACTAGGTGATTGGTGCACAATACTCGACGCTGAGTTATACGGTATCTTGTATTGCCTACAGCATATCTACCTAGCTAACTCCCGCCCACAGAAAGTCCTCATAATTACAGATTCATTAGCATCTCTCTATTCTATACCCAACTCGCAACCAAAAGACCCACTGGTTTGTCAAATCCAACAGATCATGGTTGATCTCACGAAAGAAAATTGCAAGGTGTCATACTTATGGGTTCCTGGTCATACTGGGGTGCCTGGCAATGAAAGGGTGGACGTGGCTGCACGGGCAGCAACTTACTGTCCGGTGAGCCCAGATGCCGCCCAACCAGCATCGATAAAATGACTACTCCAACATAAGTCTAAGCAGGAATGGAGGTCACACTGGGCCTCCCAAAACACCTTTTTAAGCACAATAAAAACATCAACGGAGCCTTGGTGGCCACCGGAGAATATGTCCCGGCGCGACTTTATAATAATTAATCGCTTAAGAATTGGGCACATATCCTTATCTCACGACTACGTGTTTCACAGGACTTCGCCTCCCAGAACCTGCCCTTTCTGCTCTCAACCGTGTTATCCCTCAGTTCAGCATATCCTTTCCGCGTGTACTAAATTTACAACATCCCGTTCATCATACAACCTTAATTTTTCTCTACAAAAGATCCTCGCCAATACTCCTGCAATGATCGTCCAAACCTTGGCATACATTAGAACAAACCAAATCGCTCCAGTTATTTAAACTTTGGTAATTACCGTATGCCGTAATGACCTATGCAGTTATACACGGCTCATGGTAAGGGAAAAAAAAAAAAAAAAAAAAAAAAATGGTGATTTATTTAATCGATGAAAAGGTATTTCACAAAATATTTCTTGGAAGTTTTATAACGGAGTAACCAGTACAATCAATTTTGGGCAGATATAAGGACGAACCGATTATAACGAACAGATTATTCACCTCCCTTAATATGGTTATAACCGATTTTCCTGAATATTTGGCACCATTTTTTTTTTAATCATCCTTGCTCGTTTCACTCTCCAATTCCTAGGGAGATCCTCAACCTGTTCACTTCGATAGCATTGGCGCGTTTAACTATCAAAAATACTAATCGAATGTTATGATTTTAATCATTTCCGACTATTGAAATATTTTACATTTCTATTACATTTCTATATCAGGGGGGAAAAAATACTATTTGCCAAAAAATAATTCATAATAGAAAAATACAACTTTAAACCAAATCTATTCCGGATAACCTATGAAAGTGTGATCTCATTCGATAATTCATTATTCGTAATTATTGTCGAATGAAAGATAGTTTAAAATTTTTTTTTGTGCTGAAAAACTGCCCCATTTTTTAACTGATACGCGATTAGAAATTTGGGGTTGGAACCACTCTACATTAAAACTGTAATGAACATGTTAGCACAGTTTATCGTGAGGAAATTGATCATCTGTTGTTTAATTGTGAGGCGCTAGCTGAAGACAGAGTCTTCCTTTTGGAGGATTTAAAGGCCTGCAGTTTGTTTCCTCCTTACTGTATTTTTCCCTTATAATAATATTTACATTTATTAGAAAGAATGGGATCATTATTCAAAGTTCATGGATAGAACCGGTGCAGTTAGATGTAATAGTGCAAAGGAATTTTGGATTGTAAAATAAATATAATTTATAGTAATAATAATAATAATAATAATAATAATAATAATAATAATAATAATATACATTTAATTAAAGAACAATTATTTTAATCAGAAAAGCGGGGAATTTTAGAAAATTTATAAAGTTATTCACTCTCGAAACATTTTTTAAATTTCCCGAAGCAAGTGGATTGTCCATCTAAGAGATTGTGCCAGTGATTTTAAGGTAGAAATATTTAAAATGTGAACGTCAGATAATTTAGCGTAATGTGTGCAGACTCTAAATCATAAATGTTTTGAAAAATAAGAAGCGTTTTTGTTAAATGCAAAAACCAAACTGTACACGCTTCTATCTAGTTCGTTATTTTTCTATTTCTTTTTATTGTTATTTGTTATATCAAGCGTGGTAGTATTTAGTCGAATTTGTGCGAATTAATTTCTGTTATAATGTAAAGGTGACTTTAATGAGTGCAATATTGGAGGCCTACTTTTGAAAATGAACGAAGAAATTGAGAAAAAAGTACAATAATTATTTTCTTCTTTATGAAATTTCGTTCTGGCTCCACCTAAATTTACCAAATAATGTATTTAACAATGTTTAATATTAACGTATAGTGGCGTAAAACTACAGAACGCGATAATTTCGAATTAGTTTAATAAATGAAAGCTGATTAAATTTAGTTTTTGCTTTTATTTTTAAGAAGGCGTCTGATCGGCTGCTGTACAATTTCATTGATTTTTTATTATATATAGGAGTATATTTTTTTTAATTGGTCGTCAAAGGTTTCTACGCGTTGTGTTTAACTGTTTCTTCTTCTTCTTATCGTATAATCGCCGGTTATATAAGAAATGTGGTAAGTAATAATACGTAATTCTTATTATAATTATAATTTCAATTTTGTTAAGTAGGGCTTCGTCTCTTAGATCATTAATATCCCCTGACGTTAAATGTGAGGGTGCAAATTCATTACAGTCATCCAGTATATGTTGCATTGTCTGTTTAGAATTTCCGCATACCCCGTTTCTGCATTAAATAACCGTATCTTCCCTGTCCGGTTCTAATTCTGTTAAGGCTCTTCCACTCTATCCTAGGTAAGTCCATTCCCGGAACTTCTTTCCTTGGGTCGACTACTAAATAACAATTTTTTTTATATTCTAGGTTCTTTTCCCATGTTCCATTTACTAAAATCTTTCAAGTCTTCTGATAATAATTTGTCTGATGTCCAGGGTTATAAGTCTTGATAGCGGTACGGACCTTATCTCTTTAGAGTAGGCAGTTCAGGGTAAATCTTAAATTTATTTTTATCCCCAAGTAAAGTCACCTCACGTCTAATTGGAGTTGTTAGCTAATACTGGTAGCCACATAAGTGGCGTAGACTTGAGCGTTCCTGATATGATGCGGAAGACTTCATTTAACATTACATCTACTTTTTTAACGTGATAGCTATTACAGCATATAGAGCCTATTTAATAAGGTCGTGCCGCTGTCTCGCATGAAAGCCAATTCAGCTGCAACTGAGGAAGAGTCCCACTTAAGAGTTAAATATAGGCTGGTTGATGCGCTCGGTTGGCTGCAAAAGCGACAGGTGTTTGTAAAGTTTCAGGTTGTGTAGACGTAACTATATGAGAATGCTGTGTGACTTATTCAGAGACGATTCAAGACAGAAAAATCTTTGTGAGAAATTCCTTTTGCAGGCTGCTAGGGCTCGGTAGTTAGTTTTATACTTCGGAAAAATGTATTTGTATATCTCTATTTCTCTTCTCATTCTGCTCTGAACTGAAACATGTGCAAGTGGGCTAGTGTAAGGGAAAGTGGGAAGTTATATGTTATTGCGGAGAAAATTATAGACTGAGTTGCTCTGTTAACTCGTTCGTTACTTGGAGCCTCGACGTGGCCGAGATTTATAGAAATGAACCTTCAGAATTTACATTTGAGGGCTTGTATAATAATAAATAGCGGAACTTCCTCATCGCAGAATTGTCGGAATTATTTTCTAAGATTAGTTGGTTGGAAAAGGAAGGTTCATAATTCTTTAAAGTTGTAATATTTTCTATGACAGGATAATAGAAGGCAACCGGTCAATGCAAACAAGTTTGTAACAGAAAGGGAGGAGTGAGCAAACAGGATAGAACGAAGGGCGACTTAATAGGTAGGATTTAGGGAACTTAACTGGATTTCGGCGATTGAGAAATACAACAGGCTTCTGCAATTGATTCATAAGGGGATAATTGATTTATAAATAGTTAGAAGTAATTTTCTGAATATATACTGTATTCGGGACTTGACAGGTATTTCAGAACAGACATGGATTTTAGGCATTTGATTTTGAGTTCGACTGCGGAAATGCGCCAGGAAAGCTTTTTATCAAATATAAGACTTAGGAACTTGACTTATGAATGGGTTGAAATACGAGAGCCTTTTAGGCTGATGAATATATTTTAGTGCCCGCTATCGGAATCAACGTATGTCGTTTTTGTTAAGGAAAAAGTCAGAATAGTTAGAGAGCAAGAAAATATTTAGGTTGTCGACGTAGAGCAGGGACGTAAGGGGGGGATCACAACTCGGTTTTATCATCGATTTAGAATACGAGTAAGGTTGCACTTAATGCAGAGCTTTGTAGTACACTATATTCTATCAGCATCGGTTTAGACATTGACGAACCAGTCGTAACTTTGCATCGTTCTGTTGTCTAAAACCTTGCATAAATATTTACCCGCTCTTCCAGCAATTGCTGCCGGTCGCAGTTTTAATAATAAGCTATGCCGCCGCAACCGGTCAAATGCTTTCTTTAAATCCAAAACTGCAACGTAGAGATATTTCTGATAATGGAACGCCAATAAGATCTGCCTTTGTAAACTAAGTAGATGATGGCTGACTATCGATCTTTAGTTATGGCTTGATTAGGAAACGGGAGTTTTTTTTTTTTTCTGGAGAAAACAGGAAGCTGCTATTAACAATCTTCATCCGAGTTTCGGAAATAACACTTTACAGTGAAATAGGACGGCAGCTTTCAGGAAGAGTAGGATCTTTGTTCTATTTTGGTATTAAGATATCAAAAAATTTGATTGACCGCATGCAGGAGAAATTGTTTAGCAGGTGGTTTTAACATGTACAAATGAATAGAGTCGGAGTCAAATGCACTGTTGAATATGTGATAGTTAAATTATTGGAAATTTAGCTCTGAGCTGGTAAAGCCACTGTTATATGCTCCGTTAAAGTCGGACGGGAAGAGTACTGACTGTTGTTCTATATGTTATTTTTTGCTGAGAAAGACAGGAAGTCGAACATCAATGTTTCGGCAAAGTGGTTTGCGAACGTCTTGACGATGCCGGGTTCGTTGGTTATAGGATTACCATTTATCTCAAGAACAGTCATGCAGCACAGTTAATTCCATTAAGGGATTTAATTTTAGTCCACTGTTTCGGCTAGACATTAAAGGGGAAATGTATGAGATTAACTGTTACAGACACTGATGTTTTTTTACTTTGAATGAGAGAACGAGCAACAGTATAGGACTTCTTAAAGATTATTAGGTCAGATAATAGATCAATTTGTTTTTTTTTTTTTTAAATCGTGTTCTTTAAGCACGGTTTGATATTAAATGAATCATGCGAGAAATTATGCGTATACGTTATGTAATTAGACTTATCGGCTGTACTTCACATGAGGTTTTTGAACCCCTCAAAGTCAGTGTTAAAGCCAGATTGATCGCTATCGAATATCAGATTGATTTTCCCGACTATCTCATTGATATTTGTATTATTTTTTGTTTTGATTTCTGCTTGATGGATGCGACCATGTGTGATAAGTGTGATGAGGGTTTGAAATCAGCCGTTGCAACTGACATTGTTTTTTTCTGAGTCTAGAATCCACGTGATTATAATACTGATTTTTTTTTGTGGTAAATTGGACGTAGTCGGTAGTGAGGAATAATCGTTTAGTCCACTTCTACAACGCTGCAGGGGTCTGAAGACTGGAGTGGAAAGATTGATAACGTAATTGAATAACACTGGGTTTTTCCGTTTTGCGTAACTGTGGCGCGATTGATCATCCAAGTGGAGGAATATGCGTTGAGGACCTGCTCGATGCAAACTTGTTTGCGCCAATTGAAAATATGTCCGAATTCGGCGTCGTTTGAGTTTATTCAGAATATTGGGATGATTTGTTTTAATGAGATTGCTGCCGCGAGGTGAGAGAGTATGAAGCGGCTGGGATGGTGGACGATACATCGGACATTATCAGTTTATTGGATGGTGTTTTTTTTTTTTGGTCAATAGAGCCGCGATTACTCGCTTGCCTATTTTGATTTTTCCGCCATTTTTGACATTACTTTTTGACTCTGTGCTTATTTGCGAGCCGGCTAGAGATCTTTTAGAGCCAAAAATGCTGCTTTTCGGAACGTCAGGAAATATTATACTTCGCTCTTCCATAATTGAAATCAGTTAGCGATGATATTTTCGTTTTTTATTTTTCAAAAAAAGAAATTCGGCCTGGATATTATTCCGAATTGCATTGCTTAGCGCGTTTGCTATGGGCACCGGCGGCAATAGTAGCGCTAGACGAATGATTGGCTGCATTTTTTACACGAGATAAATCGGCTAAACGGTGGTCCGTCTTTGCTTGTGTCGGCATCTAATTTCATCGGCGTTATCGATGGGTCTGCCGTCGTGTGTGTTGATGCAGTTTGCGTGTGTGTAACTTACCTGTTGTGTTCTGACAGCTTACTACCTGCTGCGCTATTGTTCCCGTCTAGTTTAGGTAACGTTCTAGTTTTACCGCCCAACTTTCCCGTTGGCGTCGGAGAGTAGTTATGATAACGCTCTTATCACTTAACTTAGTAGTATTCGTAGTAGTATTATTGATAAGAGAAAAATTATACCAGTATTAAATTACGAAATAAACGGCGCAGATCAAAATTTTACAGCAATTCTACATTTCTTCATGCTTTCACATATAAAATTTCTACTGTTTATTCGGAACTCTTACACAAGAGTGCGACGCTGAGTTCTAAAATCTTTCCGTTGGCTACTGTTGTAGTGAACTTTAAAATTATGTTTTAATTTTAATATTATTTATTTGTTATTGTTCGCGAAAGCTTCCATTTCTTCAGTCTCAAAAATATTATACGGTACTAGCGTTATTAATCGTGCGTTCAATTCGAAATGTGATCACCTCCATTCGAACGTTCTTGTTATATCAGTACGGTAATACTCGTATTTTGCATACGAAATTCTACACCGGTGAAATGATGGCAAATGTTTGAATTTTAATTGTTGCATTGCGACAAACGTAGTCAAAGTGAGAATGTGTGTCCAAATATCGGTACAGTTGTGCACATGACGGTGCCATGCGTGGCGATTTACCATCGCGTTTGACGCAAATATTAACGAATATTTACTTTAAATAATTTTTCTCTTCGTAGCTGTTAATGAATTTAGGGATATTTTATTTTCGTTCTTTCCTTTCTTAATTTATTCGTTTCGGTAATACTAAATGTATGGACATATTCCGTTTCCCAACATTTCTTTCTCAAAACTATCCCGTTAACTGGGTAATAATTTTTAATCCGGTCTTTGGTTTTTAACGAAAAAACCATATAAAAGCGTTGTTAATATTTTCATATTTTGACAGTTACTTCCAAAATTCGCCGAACAGTCAGGTTGAAGAACAATCGTTCATTCTTTCTTTCTTGGTAAGCGAAATCGTAATGCAAGTCAAATTCCGAATTTTTGACACATTCATAATCAGACTCATATCGTTTTTTGTTTTGTTTTTTTTTAAATAATTTAATAGAATATACAAAAAAAACATTATTGATAGTCAACTTTTTTTTGTTCAAGTGGTGTATAACTGTAACTAATTTCTTAGACTTAGAGCCTCAATAAGGAAGTGAAAAGTAGCCTACAAAGTTGCACAGTCGAATAAATATAATGCGACCTAGAAAAAGAATAACACTGGTAAAGTGAAGAGCACGAGTGCAACTGTTTTGTTTTTAATTTGTATTTTTACGGTTATACTTGAGAGAGATTATACTGCATTTGTGGGACTACACTTGTAGATAAACACAACTTTCGACTGCTTTAATTAAAGTTTTCCCCTAAAAATCGATTCTTTGAATAATAACCAGTCTGTTAATAATGTTCCAGTCACGTTGTTCAGAGACGCTGATATGACGAAGTTTGCGAATAACATGGTCATCTCTCGGAACTGATCTGATATTGTTAATATTCTTTGCTGTTAAATGTTTCAATGGTTCCCGATCGCGGCTGACACAACCATTAAATTATTCATTTGCAATTTCATTCCGTTGTATTTTTTATTTTTTTATATTTCGTTAATGTCTGTAATCGTTTCCCTACAACGGAAGACCTACTTGATTCGGAAATTGATATTCGAAAGGAAGTAGTGTACTTTCGGTTAAATTAACAGCAAACTTTTCATTTTCCGTGGAAATTTCCTGTAATGTATGTGGCCCTTATTTTTCAAATTCCGAATGTTTTTATACATGTTTTACTTTTTCTTATATTGTATCTCTTAGTTTTAGATGATTGGGAGTGTAGTTGTATAAAGAAAACATGATTGCATTTAAATTAAAACGGTGAAAAACCATTGTTCAGTTTGATATAAAGAACTTTTATAATAATTTCGAAACAACTGGGTCGACCGAGAGATTATATCTGGATATGATGCGACCAAGTCAATCTTTGGTACAGAATTAGTTCAAGATATTTTTAACTACAGTTGAAATTACCATTTTGGAAGATCTTAAAAGAAAATGATAACAGAGACATAGTAGTAGAGATTTCGAAATCAAGGTTCGTTGCAGCTCTTATAAAAGAATGACACTACACGTTTTATTTTATTTATTTATTTAATAGTAAAGTGTCAACTGCTTTAGCGGACCGTGCGCGTCGGTGTCTGAAAGGGATGCTAAATTAAATGTAGGTGAATACATCCTGTTTGTTAAAACTGTATAATAAAACAAACTTTAATAACAAACAATATAGGACAATAAAAGATAAATACCTATTTAGAAACGTTTTCGGGCACATAACTTATGCCCGAAAACGTTTCTAAATAGGTATTTATCTTTCATTGTTCTATATTGTTTGTTATTAAAGTTTGTTTTATTATATGATGCTAAATTAAATTAAGGAGACGAAGCGAATGAAAAAATTAGAAAATATTCTATATGTGACGGGACGAATCGGATAAGAGGTGTGGTAAGAACGGAGGAAGGCTGTGCTGGACTCAAAGTTGGATAAGGTACGTTGCTGTAAGATTTTGCTTGTTCTAGTTCGTCAAGAAGATTCGAATGTAATCGAATCATTCGTGAAAAGTCTTAAGTGTATAAGAGATTGAACGGTTGCTGTTGGGATAACTAGGAGGGGAAATTGATACGCTAAGGGCATGCCGCTGTAGTACACACACTATTGTCCATATGGAGTAGCCGTGAAAAAATGTTATAGTGTGTCTGTTAAAAAATTTTAGATATCAGACCGGTCATGTGGCCAAGGATTCCTGCTTTATGTAAACTAGTAAGTATATGATATCTGCTTGCAGCATCATTGGCTTTTTGCAAGTGGACAAGATAGCATATAAGTGGGCGCAGATAAAAAATGTCTTTTAAGCATTATTAGAGACTTAGAACAGACTTTATTGCGAAATGTGAAGATATTGACAGCGGGGTAAATATGCTGGTCATTTAAAGGGTCTAGACTTTTCTGAAAAAGGTTTTTTGCTGATAGTTTAATAAGAATGCTTGTTAGAGCGATTGGACGATAATTAGTTGCATCGATTTTTTTCCCCTTTTTCTTTAGCATTGGAATTATCGTGGCATTTTGTAGAACATATTCCCTTATTTTACAATCTATTCATAATATTTGGTAAATATATTTCGGCTGATGGAGGAAGATGCTTTAACATGACAGTAGGAACGCTATCCAGTTCCGGTAAAGAATCGCAGATGTAACATTGAACGCATTGTCCTCTAGCGATATGGGACAATTGTAATTTCCCTCATTACAAAAATTGAAAGCAATTGGAGTGGCTTCTGTCATTTGTTTAAAATGGGTAAATTCATCCCGGTAGTTGGAATTCTGGGACATCACAAAAAAAAAAAAAAAAAAAATGGGAAGCCAACAAATCGGTCATCTCGTTGATATTAGTAATGAGGAGATCATCTCTTAAATTTCTGCAAATTATAGTGAATTGCTTTTGTGCACCATACTTAAGTAAAGTAAAGTAAATCCCATACTTTTGACAGGGCGTGTAGGGGATTGTGAAGTTAAGGTTCACAGCGTACTAAGCCTAATTAATCTAAGGAGAATACTGGGGCCAGTTCCTTTCTCTCGGCCGTCTTTACTTTCCATCAGATAATTCTGTGGTACCCAATTATTTCAGACTGGGTAAACCTGGGAGCGATTTAGATCCGGGACGGGACGAACCCGTGTTCTCTGATTTAGTACGCAAGCACCTTAACCACTAGGCTACCGCGCAACCACACCATACTTAAAGTTTATTTTAATTATTACATCAGGTAAAAAAAAAAAAAAAAAAAAAGGGAAACTAAGTAGAAGAAATAAATCTTTAGTGGAAGTATGTAAAAGGAGTAAAAATAATTGAATATTTGAAGCTGCGGGCAACAATACACATGTGCCCTCCCCTATATACAATATATGCGTGTGTGTAAATAAAAATGTATATGGGAATTATTTAATATTTTTACTTTATATTAGATTTAAAGACTATAAATTAAAAGCACGTGATTAGTGTAACCGATAAAAAAATAAAGTGATATATGAATACAGAGCACAAAGTGTACTAATTCTTTGAGTTGTAATGTAATACAAGTATAAAAGGAGGAATGTAGTATTAACGAAAAAAAAAAAAAATAAGGAAGGAATAGAAGAAAATTTCTGCGCGGAAAAAATTTCAGTTCGATTTTTTTTTTCTCAGGTTGTCAAGGATGATGCAAAAGCATGGAACGAACGAAAAGGAGAAAAATTAGATTTTGATAAGAGCGGTAATAGGGAAAAAATAAAGAAGGTTCGTTTGCGTTTCCAGTAACTCGACGGTAAGAAGCAGGCAACGCCTCGACGATACGGAAGGCAGCGTATTTGCCGAGGAGAATTAGGATATGTCACATGTCACCGAAACACGACTAAAATTAAGTTAGAATTCACGTTTACGGAAGGGCCGGCCTAAGCTCTGCTTTCGGTACTTTATTCTCTTTTTTGCGGTTTCAACTTTTTTTTCAATCTTCTTTCAGACTTCTGGGGAGCATTCTTTATAATTCATGAAGCCAAGCATGGCGCTTACTTCGTCTTTGCGATGTGATATTTGTTCTTTTCGCGCTTATACAACTAAACTGAGGTTGAAGCTTGCGCCAACAATCTCTTTTCCGCAAAATAAAATTAATTTTCCTTCCATTCTGTTATTTACTTTGTGTTTCTTTTAAAGTAAAATTATTTATTTAAAGTGGAAATTAAGTTGTTTTTTTTTTTTTTGATTAAACGCACATTTAGCGAATAATAATTTCGTAATGAGATGGTTTTTTTTTCTTTTTTTTCCCCGTTATATGTCATTAGTTTGTTTGTTGTATTTAATTTCGTAGCGTTTTAAAAACTTTTTAATTTCCATCCTATTTACTTATTTATCTGTTGTTTTTCCTTTATTAGTCTAGTTCTTCAGTTCAGTTATTCACTCTGCACGTCGGATATTAACCGTTATACTACACTTTTACCTGATTTTTAATAACGCTATGTTTTTACAATAAACTTAGGGTGAAAAAAATACGGCCATATTTAACTCGCAGGTTCAAAGCTTTTTAAAAATTCATATATGTGTATTGCAATGCACCATTTGAAAAAAAAAAAAAAAAAAAAAAAATGGGGAACTGCCCAACTTACAGAAACTTTGCTAAAATAACTTCAAATTTGTTTCCACTTCTTTTTGTTCCTCGTAAGTAGACTAAGCGTGTATCTGTGTCTTCAAGGTTTGTTCGAGATCATTCGCAGCCCCGTCAATTAAGACTTTTCATTTTCATTTCAAGTAATTTTTAATTTTCGCATGATGTTTCGAAGGGTTTTAGTTAAACATTGTTTACGGATGCGCTAAAATATTATATGGAGATCATTTTACCGTAGAATCTTAAATACATTAATTGACATGTATTTGAAATAGTTAAGCGATGGAATTCTGGAATCTGCAGATGATTTCAATTAGTTCGATAAATGAAAAAAAATAAAACAGATTATCAGCCAGTTAGAAACATATTAAAAATTGGGAAAATGTTAAGTAAAACCGCATTTAAATCAATCACCTAGACCGATAGACGGATGTAGCTCTAATAATAGACGCGTTAAACACCCGGCGCTTCCGACAGTGCCGCGTTTTCGTTGTTAAAATCCGTTCAATCTGTCCGGATGTGTAAATGAAACAGATTAACCGGGCCGCTAGGAAAATATATCGGATTCGCTAGATGCGTCGAAACGGAGATTAAAATAAATCGAACTAGGGCGGCGGTTGGCGGAAAAATAGCGAATAAACGACCGAACGCGCTTTCTAGTGATGTGGCAAATTTAGGAAACTAGAAGTTTTCAACGTCGCTAGTTGAGAGGCAGTAGAGTTTTCATTAATTACCATCAAGACGATTAAGCGCGCTATTAATTATCGGTCAGTGCGGAGAATGGTGCGTCAATTTTAAAACGAACGAAAACCATATGATGTCCTCAACGATGATACAAAAAAGTTTCGCTATTTGTGGCGAAACGGAATTTTTTAAAAATAATCGCATTAAAAATAACGATTAAAAAACAACTTGATTCATCAATAAATTCTCAAACGAAGAAAAATCAATATACGAAATCCATAGCCGAATTTGTATTAACGGTTCTTCGGATGACATTGCTCTATTTTCATACTTAATATAGAGATATGCGTCATACATATGAAAATAACTCCAGTCAGAGATGAGTTGAATTTTTTCTTCAGCTACTTTTTTATCTGACCAGCCGTAGGTTTCATTTGTTTATTTATTTACTTTTTTTTTGATTTTGGGTAGTCCGCAATTTTTTGTTTTTTCTACTCGTATTGACTCCCTAATTAATTAACCTCATATCTATATTCGATCAATCACTTCAGCTTCATTATAATAACGTGGTCGGTTTGTAATAAACCGTGAAATTTTAACATGTGATTTTTCGTTATCCGCGCGTGAATTTGTTAAATTTATAGAGCTCGAGCGAATCGAATTCTATACACCCCTCCCCCGGCTGTGTGCAAATGCGGTAAATATTTCTTAAGCAATTTTTAATTTTTATGACTGCCGTGATTTTTAAGATATATAGATATGTATTAACGTGTATAGCTTCAGCGTAGCGAAAAGAAGCAAGCAAAAATGGAATTAATGTAGGCGCGAT
This sequence comes from Icerya purchasi, assembly GCA_039619475.1. Classification (NCBI taxonomy): domain Eukaryota; kingdom Metazoa; phylum Arthropoda; class Insecta; order Hemiptera; family Monophlebidae; genus Icerya; species Icerya purchasi. The sequence continues at coordinate 419,058,297 of CM077116.1, forward strand.
GAAAACAAAATCATTCAGATTTTCAGAAGTGGTAGCGATTTATTGGCGGTAAATGAAATCTTGACCGAGATGAAAATAGAAAATAGTGAAACATAACGAGGCAATAAATCTAGATGACAAAGTGCTACGCCAAGTAAAGTAAAATATTCAGGTTCGATCAGATGACGAAAGAAACGAGACAGAGAAATAAAATAAGTCGCATTCGGTAAAAAGAAATTAACGCCAACATCTAAAAATATAAACGTATAAAGAGCATTAATAAAATTGTATACGTCTGTAGTACGCTTCTCCACGGATTGAAAATGTAGACCATGAAAAAGCAAAAAATAAAAAAAAAAAATGGAAATTTTCATAATTTGATGCCGAAGAAAACTGTAAAAAATATATTTGCGTGGACTGATAAGATTAGAAATACTTTTTTTTTTTTTTTTTGGGCCTGTTAATCGGGGACCTTTACCCAGAAACAATTAGAATAGGAAAAAATCAATCATACCTTCATACGATATCAAATGTTGTTAGGAAAAAGGAACAAATAATAGGAACAATCTATGGAGAAGGAAAATATAGGACATAAGAGGATGAAGTAGGAAGACCGAGTATCAATAAAATGGAATAGAAAGCGAGAAAGATATAAACACTTAATAAATACATGATCAGCGTCACAAACATGTTCATCGTTTGAGAGGACAATATGGAGAGGAAACCAACGAAAAACAAAAACGAAAGAAAGATAATAAAGCATGGCTTAAGAGCGCAGACGAATAACGGAGACAAGAACAGAGTGACGAAGTGAAGGAAACAAAGAGACCACGGATTAGCAGGAAGACTAGGTTGAACAGATAAAAAAAACAACAACAATTGTTAGAAAAAAAAGAAAGCGTATATGTCCGATACTATAATCTGAGATGAAAATCTTTACATAGCGGAAATAGATTGGACGATAGGATTTTTCTTAAAAAAAGGAGTGGAAAGAAGCAGCAAGTCGCCATTCTAGCCTAATTACTGTACTCATTGCAGAGGGTTAAAAAAAAAAAAAGGTAGCGTTTTCTATTCGTTTTTTTACAGAGAAATGAGAAATCCTGCAACGGAATTTTTAATATTTAAGACTACCGGGGGAATATTATTTATATTCAAATTTGAAATCCTTAAGCGACTGCTGCAGTTTGCTGTTGTGGTAGTAATTTTAATAAAATGCTTGAGCCGGATAGGTTGAATGGTGTGAGTGAAGATATTCTCTTAAATTCTTTAATTATGGGAGATCACCGCGTGAATAAATCGTCCCCTTCGAAATGATGGCTGTGTGTGCTGTTTAGTTGAGGAAAGCTTTTTTGTTAGATCACGACGGACAGGTTACAGAAAGACCAATAATCTTCAGCTAAACGTGAAAAGTGAAAATCACTTTTTGTTGGACGATGATTATCATGTTTTCTAAAGAAAGAAAGATTTCAATGCTTCCTTTATCCTTTCCTTCCCATCTCCAGCCGTTATTCCCCTCCTTCTTTCCTTTATACTTTCTATCTCCGATCGCCTCAGAATCTGAGTAGGTGATCTAAGTCCATGTAGTTGGGTCAGTGTTAACACCGAGCCCATTAAAAAAAAAAAGAATCTTTACATAAGTATAATAACAGATAAAGCAAAAAATTGTTTATTAATTTCGAAATACAGATTTAGATCGGTGTATTAATACGCAAACGAAGCCGTAGGCATCAACTAGTATCAAATTATTTCTGTCAATATAAGTTTTCTCGGTAGATTTCATTTTTAGCTGATGGTGGGCTAGACCCGAAAACGTTTTTAAACCCTACACTATTGTAATCAGTTTTTGTCCCCTCGTTATTTTCGTAAATATATTTTAATATGCCGCTGTAATTCTAGTAAACACAGCAATCGAGTTCTCTTTAATTAATATTAAAATAATTAAAATTGTAATCTAATTTATTCGTTCACGAGATGTTGAACATACTTGGTTAACAAGTTTTATATTATAGTTTAGTATTATTACGTAACAACTTTAATATATACAATAATTTATTAATACTACGTTCGTAGAAGAATAAAATTCCTTATACACCACCAGGCTTTCTGCTTCGAACGTATAGTATTAATAAATGATGGCATATATTAAAATGCATACACTAGCTTAAGGTTATATTATTAATTTTCTTTCTTATCTTAGTAATGCTTTGGCCAAAGACCACCTTGAAAAATTCTTCGCCCACCGTGCTTATAAAAAAAAAAAAAAAAATCACGTTACGCAATATTAATAATACGCAAACTGGTAGACGGTGGGAAATAAAAAAAACAAAAAAAACGGAAGATTTATTTTACCAGCGCGATAGGTTTATCTCGTGGCCGCTGTAGCTTTATTCAATATGCTACCTTGATCGAAAAGTTTCAGGAATTTGTTCAGAAAATTAAAAATACAAGTTCATTTAGCAAAATTGTTCTTGTCCCTTTTAAAGAGTACTGTCCATTGACTGCAACGCACCTATGGCAGCGGTTGATCCAATTCTCAAAACATTTAATATACTCGATTTTCTTCATCAGGGTCGTCTTCGATTTTTTTGTTATCTCCTGACGGTGGCTGAAATGCATTCCCCGGGAGCGATTTCTTGAGTCGAACGAACCAGGGAGTCAAATCAGGCAAATTTGGTGGCTGTTAAATGGTATTTGTTTTGTTCTAAGTCGAAATATCACTTAAAATTATGTCCCTTTTTTGCATGAGATTCAGGTCTTTCGGCACCAGCTTTGTAGGGACACGTCTCGAGCCCAAATCATTAACCGAAATGTCTTGCACGAATCCTTTAACGATGTTTAAGTCTTCTGCCAACGTTTCTGTGATTTTTGGCGGTTTTCCCACGGTTTTCGATGTCGGTGGCCGGCCACTGTGTTCATCATCCGTGACGGACTCCCGTCACTTCTGAAGCGTTCGTATCAAACATAAAAGTTTGTTTCCGATAGAGTTTATTTGTAAAACCACTTCCCAAGGGCTCCGTTGAATCTGTTTTGGACTCGTTGATGCAAAGTTAATTTTACTTTTAAAATCCTAAAAAATCGAAAACAGCCACAAGGTTAGATGTACTCAACATGGCATAACTTTTGAAAATGTCAAGCTATGACACTGAAATTAGGCGGAAATATCAACGACAAATGTGGCCACCTAACGAAAAAAAAAAAAAAAAAGCTTTTTTGATCGAGGTACTATACCAAACAAACCCGCAAAATATATTATTAAGATTTTTGCGATGTTTGACTTTGAAAACATTTTCACGTGCGAAATCTGCAAGTTTATTGTGGCAAACAACCGGACAGATTTATTCGAAGACTAATACCCCAGCGGACATCGTACGTAGGTTGTTCGAACCGGTTAAAGGGAAAAATCGCAAAGTGACATGCGATAATTGATTGGTATAATACCAGCGTACCATTTTCTGAGGCTCTTTTTAAGGACGAAACAATATTATTAGGAACTTTGAAGGAAAATAAAAAGGAAATTTCTTCACTGCATAAAAACAGGACCGTCAAAAGCTCTATATTTGGATTTAAAAAAATATTACAATGGTATCTTACGTTTGGAAAAAAAATAATGCGGTTATTTTGGTATCCGCAATATATAGAGCGATTCTTCAATAGACCGAGAAATAAATAAGCCGAAAATAATCACATAATGTTATTCAATAAAAGGAAGAATCGATACGGTAGATCAGTTGTGCAACTCATATTCCGTTTCACGAAAAACTAGAAGATATTTTTTCACTGCCGAATATAGCGAAAATTAATTTCTAAATAATTTACAATGCGTCTCGTCCTGAGCCAGCGCAAGTAAAGAGAATCTTTTTAAACAATTTTTCTTTGGAGTTGATGAATACACCCTATCAATAAGAATCAAATGTATTTTATCGAATTATACAAATCAAAGAAGACCAAGAGGTTACGGAAATCGTCGTAGAAGAAAAAAGCAGGGGTCGATGTTGTTTTTGTCCAAAAGCAAAAGGAATAACACTACAATAACATGCGATAATAATTGCAGGAAATTTACTTGTAAAACACATATTACTTGTCAAAATTATTTATAGAGTTTTAGTTCTTATAACACATTTACTTTTTTTTAAAATATTTTTTGTGTTTCACCGTTTTGTTTTACTTTATACAACATTACAATACCCACAATTTTGTCATACAAGCAACTCATATATGTGTATTTTATTGTATTCACCACTACAATAAATAAACAAAAATATAAACCATTATTACTTTTATGTTTTGAATGATTGCACACAGTTAAATGCCAGGTGCACAAAATGCTCTTCGCGACTACTTACGTAAAAAAAGTTGGCGCGCGTACTTTAGGGTTAAGCGAACTTAACTCTTTGTCCGAAAGAACACTATCGATTTTTTTTTTTTTTTTTTTTTTTTTTTTTTGTGGAGACAGATATATTTTTTATTAGTGCTATAGATGCACCGATAACGCCGAGGATTGAATGCGAGGTGTTTCATAGGTGGGTGTTCTCGGTTGGTTTCGAAAACATTTTCCAATTAAATCGTCATTATAGCCAAGTTCACGTTTATTGCTGCATTATGCTAGCGTGTAATTTGGTCACGAAGCAGCTGACACGGAATTGCGAAAGTTCTTTTTGGAATGCGGTAAGCGCAGGGAAAAAAACAATTTCCACGAACGATGTCGCAGTAATCTATTTTTTCAGCTGCATTTCCCGTCCTCTTTAGCTAGTTTTAGCGACGGCACGTCGCGACGCCGCCGGCAAATCTAGACAATTGAAAGAAAACATCCGGATAAATAGACGACTCGGTGCGAGGACCCCCCCCCCCGACGTAGTAGTGAGATGAGATATTTAAAATAATTTGCGCGGTAAATAACGCTAACGGAAAATAGTATTAATAAAACGAGCGATTTTTTTGTTTACGCGGGAAAAGATGCGACTTTGCTTGGGTGCATTGCTATAGCGTACCAACGGAATTTTTAATATTATTGGAGCAGAAAAAAAAAAGCAAAAAAAAAAGCCAAAAAAAGGTGGCCTAAAAGCATATCGACATTTTAAAGCTCTTAGCGACTGAATTCATCGACAAGGGGAGAAAAGATTCAAATGTTATTCGTTTGTTTCTGAAATTTGACGAAGGTTACACGTAGCTGTCAATTTGAAATGCCCCGGGGAATTGCGTTCGAATCCCACCGTCACACGATGAAAATAAAAAGAATAAAAAAAAAAAAAAAAAATCATCTGCGCGTTGGGTTAATGTCCAAAGTTGATCACAGCCGGTGAAAAAAAAAAATTTGAAACAGCTACGTTTTTCTCGTTCTATGACATGCGTCTAAATAGGCGGCCGAAATGATTCGAGCCTGTTATTTTTCGCCATTCCAGATGCTAAAATTGACAAAACTGAACTTATTAAAAACAAGGAAGACTACGAATACAAATGATGGAAATATTCGATTGCAATGTAATTACAATTCAGCGACACACTTATATAAATTCGTCCGTAGCGTGCTATGATGGCATAAATTAAATCACATAATGTTAACGATACGAGTAATAAAATAAAACTATGGAAATATACATATCATAATGGCATTTTGAAGAGGGTTGTTGTTGTTATACCCCTCGTTAAAAATAAGGCATTTAATTTTTATCTTTCTAATTCGAAAATTTATACACCAATAACAGTTACTGAAGCGTGTGTGAAATAATAATTTTTCACCATTTAAACTAATCATCCAGCTAATTTTTTTTTTATCTTTTTCTAAGATTTTGAATTATTGGTATATTATATTTTAAGACAACTCGAGGTTAACGCTAACCGGTTCGATTCAAAAGTAAACGAAATAGCAATATATATGATAATATATTTGCGCTGATAGGGGGGGGGGGCACACATGGAGAAATTTTTGCGTAAAATTATTTTGCTTAAACGAGAGGGAACTATTCAGAATAGCCTAGAACGTACTAAAAGAAAGACGGAAAACATCTGAAATTATTCGGTTTCGCCGTTCAAAAAATATTATGTAAAAATTATGTCACCCGGCGAAAAATTCTGTTTTTTTTTGTTTTTTTTATTGGGTTCGTTAACCGCCAGAAACAATTAGAAATGGAAATGAATCAGTTATATTTTGATGCGGTCAGACATTGCTAGTAGGAAGGAACAAACAATGGGGGAACGATGCATGGAGTAGGATAAAACAGGATATAGGAAGTACAATATGGAGTAGGAATAAAAATTCGCTGCAAATTGGAATAGAAAGCAGAACGCTTAATAGAAAGAGATGAACACTTAATAAAAAAACGATCAGCATCGAAAATATGCTCTTCGTTTGGGCGGAGAGGACAATATGAAGAAGAAACCAACGAAAAACGAAAACGAGAGGAAGATAATAAAGCATGGCTTAAGAAGGCAGACGAATAATGGAGACAACGACAGAATGACGAAGTAAAAGAAACAATGAGAACCACATTAAGTTATTACGAATCCTGGATGACAGTAAATTGCAACAACAGCTAATTAGCCTACATTGACATTAATATTAGCTGAAATTATCTGAAAAGCGTTTGTACCGTATGCCAGATGTTCATGATAAGAATTTTTTATCATAATCATTGCGACCCCATGAGCAGTTCCATTTGGATGTCGAGAAGTTAAACAGCAATTGGGAATTATTCAATATTGTATCCTTCCTCTTTTTTCTACAAAAAAGAAATTTTAATCATTTTCACGCGCCTTCATCGAATGACAAAAGAGCTCCGTGTGATCAGTAACTAATTCGGATACTGTACTAGTTTTCTGGAAATTAGATAAAAACGGTCGAAAATAATGTGCGACTTTATGTTGATTTCATTAGCGGAGCTGGAGAAGACATAAATGATTTTGAAATGCTAACTAGGGTAATCACGTGTTTTCATTAATCCAATTGAAGAATCAACTCGACTAAAACCTGTCTATTTTTTTGCATCTTGTCCTCTTATCGTGTAATGGTATAAGGAGAGAGCGCTGTAAGTAATTAAGATGCCGGAGGAAATATGCTAGAACTGAAATTGCTCAAAGAGTAATATTCACCGCTACCTGCTCCGATAGCAAAATGGTGTGCTTCTTTTCTTTTTTTTTTTTTTTGAGTATTTCACATTGTCGTCGTCGGTCGCTTGCGTGACATCTTGACAAAGGCGCCTTTGAAATTTTGTTCTCAAGTTCTACTTGGCCGGATCAAAAAAAAACGAAAACAAAAAAACAAAAAGGAGAATGAACGCGTTGTAATTTATTCACCTTCTTAAGCACTGTACAAAAAATTATACTGGAAAGTGGTTTTTCTTCGAGTTTGTATCCAGTGCGTAAAACAGGGAGGCCGGCATAAAATTCCTCCAGCTTAAATTCAGTTAATCTCAGGTCGAGCTACTTTACGGCAGCAATTTGAAGAGTTCCACTGCCGCTCCCTTACACGTATAAACTTTCAAGGTTAATGAAAAGGTCTCCTTTAATGCCTTTCGGCGAAAAAAAAGAAATGCTTCCTTCTCTAGAAGAGACTGTTCGTTATTGGTGATCTCTGTTCGTTTGTCAAGTTAAATAATTAAAGCAGTGTCATCGTAGCCGGAGAAAACGCGTTTGACAGTAATTTAAATTTTTTTCTGTACGTTTGAATATCGATTAAATAGTAGAAATTAAACAGGAATGAATTACGTATTGAATCAAATTCGACCAATGTAATCTGTTTGCATCCTGCTTAACCATTATTTTTTTGGCCGCATTAAGTCAGATGATTTAATAACTAGTCGAAGTAGTTGCGGGGTTACATTACATCGGTACTTCGGTATCTAAAACACTTAGTTACATTTCGGATCGGCTTCTAAAATGGAAAGGCAAAAAGTATAATTTTCGAGAATTAACTCTCGGAAATTACTTTTACCTGTAGCATCGAGGCGCCGGATATCATTTAAATATTAAACAAAAACCCTCTGTAAGATTTCAAAGTCTCGACTTAATTACAAAGCTTCGAAAAATAAAAAAGAAAACGAAAACTGAATCGCAACGTGCAGTTCCGTGTTAAATACACCCTTTTTTCGACTGCGATATTTCTAGATTGATCTTAAAAAAGGTGTTCTAAATATATCATCAGCCTTTTGGTGTTCACTACGACGAGCCGAAATACAAAACAATTTGCTTGCAAAATTTACTCGTACAACTACATGCTACTGAACACGGCCAACTCTGACCAATCAAGATGAAAAGATAGCCCGTTATTATGTTTTTAGCTTCGTATTTATTCCGTAGTATACGCATCCAATAGTAGCCTTATATATCTGCCCCACTACCATAGCCGTAGCCAAAGGTTCGTAGCCGTGGTCCCACCGAAATCTTTGGAAAAATTGTATTTTATTATACGAAGAATCTGATTTGAAATTGTTCATTATGTTTTTTACATTTTTTTTATTTTATCACAATGTATATAATATCGGGCAACATCAGTGTAATTGTAATAAAATAAAAAAAATGTAAAAAACATAATGAACAATTTCAAATCAGATTCTTCGTATAATAAAATACAATTTTTCCAAAGATTTCGGGCCTTCATAATGTCAATTTACACTATTTCTGCGCTATAAGCGACTTCTGCCAACAAAAGGAATAACTAATTTTTTTTTTTACAATTTTCTTTTGAGGAACATTATGTGTTGCCGTACGCAAGCATTTATGCCCCCGATGACGAACACTTTAAAGAAATACAAATAAATAAAACAAAAAACGGATAGGAAGAATTTGCGGAAATTATATAACGTTCGGACAAAGTCACGCAAGAAGAAAACAGTGGTACAAGAAAAATTAGTTTTTCTTCAGTTCCACCGAGCTGCCACGAACCTATTTACTATTTCAATCTTCATTATTTTCAGAATATTCTGCTTTATTGGAGCCCGTAACAAGTGTTTTTCAGTGAGGTTAGATTATTCAGTGTATAAATTATCGCGGTTTTGTTTTTGTTTTTTTTTTTAGATAGACTAAATGTCTACAGAGGAAAACAAAAAAAATTTGATCGAAATCCACTCGATAGTTTTTACGTGCTTCGCGCACGACGGCGACTTAGCCACCACTTTATTTATACATATATATATATATATATATATATATATATATATATATATATATATATATATATATATATATATATATATAAAAATGTAACTTTCATTTTTATACAATTTTTAATTTTATTACTTTTTTTTTTTTTTTTTTTTTTGGGCTCGTCAACCAGGGACCTTACCTAGAAACAATAGGAAGACGAGTTAACTAATTAAAACTTAATTCCATCGGAAATAGCAGAAATAAAGGAACCAATGGCAGGAATAACAGACTGAGACGGAATGGACAGGATGTAGGAAGCACAGTAGGGAGCAGGAAGCCTTGACTTTAAAACGAGTAAATAAAGGGAAGAGCGTTCCCGTAGAAAGAGCAGAACACTCAAAAAAAAATGTGATTAGCATCGCAAACAATTACTTCATTAGGATGTAGAGGACAATAAGGAGAGGAAACCACGGAGGGACGATAACGGGAAGCAGGCAATAGAGCGTGATTGAAGCGTAGGCGAATAATAGGGACACAACAATAAGAGAACGTGGAAAAGAAGGGAATTCTGAGAACCAAAAATTAGTGGTAAGGTTAGGTTGAATTGAGAGGTAGAAGGAACAATCATTGGTAAAAGAAGATGGGTACACATATCCGACCAAAATTTAAAGTGAAATTTCTTATTTAAGGACAATAGATTAGAACTAGGGATCTTTTTAAAGTAAACGCGGGAGCAGGTAGCAACCTAAGCTGAATCATTCACCATTTCGTTACCCCGGATGCCTCTATGATATCAGGAACCCACAGCAGATCAACGCGGATAGAGTGATGAAAGGAAAGATTGAATATGAGAGATCGTATACGAAAAATGATGATGTCTGATGAGGGAGAAGGAAGAGGTAAACTGATAGCCTGGATGGAACTTATGGAGTGAGATATTATCAGACAGTAGAAAAAGTTACGATTGTAGGAGATATATATAACTACACGTAGGATAGCCATTAATTCCTTTGTGAAAACAGGACAGAAAACCGGAAGACGAAAGGATTCGGAAAAATGTTTAAATCGGGGAGAATAAAGGAAGCCCCGACACTACCAGGCTCTCTAGAGTCGTCAGTGAAGATGAGTACATGAGCAGGAAAGAGGGAACTGATAGTGCTGCGAAAGTCCTGTTTAGTAACCACCTGGAGCATAGACTTGGAGGAATCAGAAAGAAAATATACTTTGGGAGGGTGTGTGAGATCAAAATAATTAAAGGAAAAGTAAGGGAAATTATTACTGGAAACTATATGGGACGAAAAATAACTGAGATATAAGGGCTAAGATGGGAATTTTATTAAGAACAAAGTGCCAGTTTCTGACAATGGAAATGTAGGAAGGAATAAGTTGAGAGGAAATACAAGGTACACGTTTAGAAAGAAAGCGATAGCCTAAATAAGATCTTCGAATTGAAAGAGGAGATGTATTAGATTCAGCAAGCATTGCTGAAATAGGAGAAGATTTAAGAGTACCGAGACGTAGACGGAGACAGGAATTCTGTATTCTATCCAATTTGGAAAGAAGGGATTTGGAGGCACAGCCATAGATAAATGATCAGTAATCAAACTTGGAGCAAATAATGGACTTATACAAAGAAATGAGTACAAGAGGATCACCACCCCATTTGGTCGGTGATAAGCATTTCAATAAATTCAGTCTTTGAATGGCAAAACGAGAAAGATAACTGATATGCTCGGAAAAGGTTAGTCGACTATTTAGGTAAACTCCCAAGGTAACAGAAGCAACTAACGCGAGGAAGTGACATCCGATTCACGGAAATATTGATAGAGGCGGGATTGTACGGACGCAGAGTGAAAACCACGCAAGAAGATTTGGAAGGAAAAATAGAAAGATGAACAGACGACAGAGGATGTGGTAGCGCAGCCAGAGAAGAATTAAGCGTCTCGTTGGCAGCTGAGGTGTCGCAAGAAGAGGAAAAAAGAACAATATCATCGGCAAAGAATAAGGAAAGGGAGTTTAAACAAGCAACAGTGTAAATATTAAAAATAGTAGGACTGGGAGGGGAAAACCTTGAGAAAGACCACGGAATACACTTCTTGGAGCTAGAGGCTCTAGAGAGGAAAAGTGGAGAGTGCGACTCATCATAAGATTAATTGTTAAGGAGGTGAATTTGACTGGAAGATTAATTGCTGCCTTTGCATTTCTCAGGGTTGGCAAATTAACCTTGTCGAAGGCTGAAGAGACATCAATAAAAGAAGCACCGGTATACTGTTTGTGAATGAAAGATTTATAAATATGGGAAATAAAAGAGCTAATGCAATCGGCATGGCCAATGCCTGGCCGAAAACCAAAACATATTATAAGGAAGTAAATTATTATGTTCCAGGCACCAAACAAGATGCTGGTTCAGCAAACCTTCAAAAATTTTCCTAAAACACGATGCCAAGGAGATAGGAAGTGAAATTTTTCTTAGAAATAGGAATGATGATAAAAGAGTTCCAGGAAAAGGTAGTGATACCTCTGGACAAGAAGGAATTAAAGAGTTCAAGGAGGAATACAAGGGACTACTCAGGCAGATTTTTAAGGACAATATATGGAATACCGTCTAGACCCGGTGTAGGACTACTAGAGTTTAGAAGAACAGACGTTAATTCATTGATACTGAAAGTGGATGTAAGAAGGTGAGGGGAAGAATTTTGCGTAGAAGGGAAATAATAAAGTTCGTCAAATTTAGGGACGAAATCAAGGGCGATTGATTCGGCAAAGGATAAAGGGAAAGGTTAAGGTTAAAAGGGCATTTAGAGAACGGGGATTTGAAGGCTTTAGCCAATTTCCAAATATGGGGAAGAGGAGTTGTTCTGGAGAAGGAAGAACAAACATTTTTCCAAGAGTACCTCTTCGTGGCCTTCAGTATGTACTTGGCTCTTGCATTAGCTCGTTTATGAGCAAGGAAATTCTCGATAGTAGAACTGGAGTGGAAATTTCTAAAAGAGGCTCGGCTCAGACTAAAAGCTCCAGAGTGAAGATGCCACAGCACCACGCTTGGAGGGTAGGGAAGAACGAGAAGGAGAGAGGACAAAGAAAGAGCCAACGTAATAGAGTGAAGAAAAGAATTGTAGGATGATATGGGGTCGAAGGAAAGATGATAATCAGGAAGCAAAGAATCCGCAATAGAACGGAAAAGAGTCCAGTTTGTTTTAGAAAGATTCCATCTGGGGCCTGTAAGAAGTAGGAGAAGAAAAATTAGGAGTAATTAATAAAATAGGAACATGATCACTTTACAAAAATATGGTGCTATTTTAATTATTTTTCACCCTTTTACAATTTGTAGATACTATTGAAAATAAACGGATAAAATTATCCATACCCGTGGTCTCGGTCTCGTCCACCGATAAAGAATAACATAAGCACTTCAACTTTTCATGGAATATGCCGTGTGCCTTAGGGTTAACCAGAAATTGTCAAGTGTCCAGCGATTCTGCTAGGAGCGATCATTTCCCCCTTGAGTAATCTTAGTTGCGTAGTAAAGAGAATTTGTCTTAATTAGATATCGCAGTTATGACGCATTTAAAAAATGAATAAGTTAAATAAGGATTTCTGATACTATTTCGATTTCTTACAGTTCAGTTTTTTCGAATAAGCGATTTGTAAAGTTGGTTTAAAAATATAAAAACTAAGCTGATCTCGTATCGGTTCGAGAAATATACGTTAGTGAGACGCGGGCAAGTAAATCTTCAAACAGTGAAAAAAGTCGATTAATTCAGAATGCTGCTCTGGCGACGGATGTCTCGAATCATTTCCGTGTGGTTCTAAAAAATTCTATCCGATGAAGTAAAGCCATACAGAGGCACTTCTGAAACTTACAATTAGTTGAAAGCGCATATTTAAAAACGTTTTTTAGCCGTATTATTAACTGAGGTCGGTTCTTTTAGAAAACCATTTACGCGGAGGAAATAATTGGTTGCAGGGAACATTGAAGACCTTCGGTACGGTAGAAGGATGTAGTAAGGGGTAAATTAAAACTAAATGTAAATGCAACAGAGACAGCAGCGGGTAGAAGTTGTTGGAACCGGATGGTGATGACAGCTCCAATCAAGGGTCCATTAGGTCTCATACAACGTTAAGACAAGGATGAACAAAAAGAAGGAGACCTTAAAAAAACGTAAACCGCTGCGTTCGGCAGAAGCTACCTGTTGCTTTGCGAAAATGAAAAGAGCGAATTGAAACAAAATGTCTGACACACATTCTCCCGCTCGACCTGTGTACCTGTATGTGTATCTGTCTGTTGTAGCTGAAAGTTTCGTATTTTCTTCTAAAACAGTTCCTAATTATAGACTCAAAAAGTTTATGTTAGATGACATATAGTGTTCCTGACGTGAAGTTGAAAGAAACATTGCTGAAATCTGCGCCAACGTTATAACATTATTGAAAAGAAAGAAAAAAAGACATAAAAGTAGTAATTAAAAAGCGCGTCTGTTGATGTACAAAGTCGCCGTAATAGATTAAATTAACTAATTATAAGTTAACTTTAAAAAAATTCCTTTGAAAAGTTTTTCATGATTTTTTTTTTTTTCTTTTTTAAATATATCTAGCATACCATTTAAAGTGCTGTTTTTAGCTGCCAAAACTGTTACAGCACACAGATGTACGACCATTATTTAAAGGTAATTAATTAACTAGAGCCTTTGCTCAAGATATGGGCTTTTAATTTTATTTTTTATTTTTAATGTATCAATATAAATGTTTATAAGTACTAAACGCCTCGTTTATAGTATTATAGCGGTTAATAAATAAATAAATTAACTTGGTTGCCTTAATAAACTGAAGGACAGATGCCTTTACCTCGATGATAACTAAGGTTCTAATCCTTTCCTTATATTATGTACAATTCTTTGCGTTGGGTAAGTTCCACTGTTGACGTGTCCAAAAAAAAAAAAAAAAGTTGACTATGTAAGGACGCCAAGTCAGTTTGCTATCGAACAGTAGGCCAAGGAACTTAGCAGTAGGCTGGAAGAAGATTGGAGGGTTTTCGAGTTTTAAAGAAAAGCTCCGAGTGGTCTGACAACTTCTATGGAACTCAACACAAAAACAGTTTTGGATTGAAAAAAGGCAAGACCGTTATCGGTACACCAGGGTTGCAGTTTATTGACACGTTTTTGTAGGATCTTTTAAGCATTAGCTGGAGGAAGGGAGAAGGACAAGGAAATGTTCATCAATATAAAGCCGGGCAATCATAGGCTACGCGATATATTCAGCTATTCCGTTAATATAGAAAATAAACAGATTGCACTCAGGGCAGAACTTTATGGTACACCATTCTCAGTTTGAATAATTACCGACGTTGCCGAACCAATTTTAACATGGAATGTTCTATTTGTTAGTAAATTGCGTAAATAATTGGACATATTAAAAATGATTTTATATTTTCGTGGTTATTATTGTTAACCATTATTCTACTTTTTTCGGGAACAACCACGTCACAATTTTTTCTGTTAACGTTTCGAATAGCAGTGCTCTGTTCATCGTCAGAACCATAAACACAATAAAACAACCAAGGGAAACCCAGCCTTTATATAGATAAGCCAAAAAGTCACATCTGACCTTCTGATTGGCCGATATCGTTTCCGCTTTTTATCTGCTTCCAATTGGGATCAATTTTTACACCATCATCTCTATTGAATTTTTTGTACTTTTCGATTTCGATAGCTTCTCTAATTAAACGTTTACTCGCGTTTTCGACTTTGGCTAGTATTTTCACGTTTTGAAACTTAATCTCGTGTTTTGTTCGTTCCATATGTTCGGCTAACGCGGATTTTTCAAATCGTTTGTATCGACAATCTGCCTCATGTTCTTTGATTCGTACATGTATTGCTCTGCCAGTTTGCCCCACGTAACTTAGACCAAATGAACACGGAACTCTGTATACACCTGTTGCATGTAACGGAGGTGGGTTGTCCTTATTATTTCTTAAAAAAAATTTTATTTTCTTGTTTACTCCAAATAGTGGGCGAATTTTATTTTTCCTTAAAATATGACCGATTCTGTCTGTAACGTTTCTAATATACGGCACGGTGACACTCGTAATAAACTCATCCTTTTCTTTGCCTACTTCTTCGTTTTTTATCTTTCCTTTCCGAAACTTATTTATTAATTTTACCGCTTCAAAATCCTTATATCCATTTTTTACCATCACATTTCTTATAATTCTTATTTCTTTCTCAATATTTTCCTGTTCGCAAACTTTTTCTGCCCTTCTTATCAAAGTTCCAAGAACCCCGTACTTTCAACTCCAACAATGGTGCGATTTCTTGTGCAAATATTTATCAGTACGGATCGGTTTACGGAACACGGAGGTTTTTACACCACCTGTTGAATTTCTTTCAAACAAAACATCTAGAAATGATAGCGCACCCTCTTTTTCCTCTTCTACAGTAAATGTAATATTCTGATGAAAGTTGTTCAAATCAGCTAGGAGTTCCGATATTCTATCTTTCCCATACTGTCACACCACAAACGTGTCATCTACATATCTCAACCACAGATTAGGGGGGACCATTTTTCCACGATTTTCTTTTCTAAATCCTCCATAAAAATATTTGCGAAAATCGGTGCTCTAACTATTAATTTACTCGAAAATGTAGTACATACGAATGTGTTTTTTTTCAATAGGAAAATTTACAAACAAAATGAGGGTATGACAATGGGCTCACGCCTAGCACCGAGTGTATGCTGTTAATATTTGACTTTGTAGGCTTAATAAGTGGTTAGCTGTAGTATGCGTTTTAAGAGATTATTATGCTCAAGGAAGAAAAGGGGGCGTCGGTTAACCATTTTCTCTGGAATTTGGGAAAAACCACTTAAAAGGGATATGGTTCTATAATTCTGTAAATACAACGAGCTTTTGTTTTGTTTCAGAACGTGAATCACGGCTGCTAATTTCTATGGCTCTATGATGGAACCGAAAGATCAAATTTGATTATAAATATGTAGGAGAAATATTTTAGCAGAAGAAGGCAAGTATTTCAGCATAAAGAGATGAATGGAGTCAAGTGCGCATGCCCGAGCTGAATTGTGATATTTGAGTTGGTACTCCAATTCTGTGATGGTGAAGCGGCAGTTGTAGAGGAAAGAAGAGTCATGAGTGGCGGGTATTAGGCATTGCTCTAACGCATTTTTCTTTAAAGAGAAATCATGGACTGATAAGGATGACATAGTGGAGGAATAATTCGCAAAGATATTTGTCACTTCCACAGGGTCTCAAATAATAATAATAATAATAATAAGTAAATAAATAAATATATTTCCAAAAAAA
This sequence comes from Icerya purchasi, assembly GCA_039619475.1. NCBI lineage: Eukaryota > Metazoa > Arthropoda > Insecta > Hemiptera > Monophlebidae > Icerya > Icerya purchasi. The sequence continues at coordinate 419,074,666 of CM077116.1, forward strand.
TGTACAAAAGAAGATAATCTTAAAATTAACTATAAAAATCGTTTATGTGCTGGTGTAACGCGAGCAGCGAATATGTAAACTAATATATGAACATGAGTCACAGCATATTTTTTTTTTTTTTTTGTATAGCAAATAAATAGAAAATTAAATAAAACCCTATTTTAAAAAACAATACCTTAGTTCATGTTTATAATCACAATTGTGTTCACACATTATATTAGACGCACAGAATATATACTCTTAACGGTTACATTTTTTTTTTTTTTTGGTTCGTCATAAAGACATTGGCCCAAGAAGAAGGGGAAGAATAAGAAGCGGAATCAGATGTTTATGCGATCAGATATGGAAGATAGGAAAGACTCAAGTGCTGGAATGACCTAGGGTGATGGCAAGAAGAGGACAAAAGATGCATAATACGGAGTTGGAAGACCAACTGACAAAAGAGAAGAGTACAAGGAAGAACGTTCGGAAGCGATATAAGTGCACTTAAACAAAATGTGATTAGCGTCACCTATAAAGTTGTGAGAGGAAGGGTGTAGGGGACAGTGAGGAGAGGGGACTAGAGAAAAGCGAAATAGGAAAGCAGGAAACAAACTGTGCCTAAAACGTTGGCGACAGATTGCAGAGAGAGTTGAACGCCGCATGGAGGGAAAATTGAAAAAGCATGCATAAGGCGGTAGATTAGGCTGGATAAAAAGATAAAAGGAATCCGGATTTGAAAATGAGGAGGAATACGAATTTAACCATAGTTTGGAATGAGCTGAAGTGGAGAGGAGATTAATATTATGAGATGAAAAGACGCTGAGGAATTCACCGGTAGAAGAGGATGAACGAGCTAGTGAATCGGCCGACTCGTTACCCTCGATTCCAGAGTAGCCAGGAATCCACAGTAGGTCAATTTGGATAGAGTGAGAAAGGAAAATGTTGTGAATGAGAGAGCGTGTGAGAAGGATTATTTAATCAACAGAGGAAGAAGGAAAAGAAGAGGAGATGGCTTGAAGGAAACTGTGGGAATCCGATATAATAAGGACTTCATGCGAAACTAGGGAAGAAGCAATAAAAAGGACGGCACGCAGAATGTCAGTAGACTCGGCATAGAACACTGAACAAAAGGAAGGAAGTTTGAAGGTTTCGAAATAATTTGAGGAAGGAAAAAAGAAGGCCGAGCCAACTCCATTGGGTCCTTTGGAACCGTCAGTAAAGATCGCATGTAGACTTTTAAATTAATTATATAATAGTAAATAACATTAATTATAGATGTAACTATAAACACACATATTTCCCGATCCTATATCGCTGGTGTGCGAACTTCAATAATAAATGTACGAAGAATAAATTATATAACAATAATAATAGTAAAATTACATAAAAAATAGAACTAGAGTGATTTAAAATTAGTCGAAAATAATTGTAAAACATGATAGAAATATGAATTATATATATATATATATATATTTTTAGATAAGTATCAACATAGTATTGGTACTTAGTAAAATGAATTAATAAACAAAATAATTATATAAAAATATTAAGAGTTAAATAAAATTTTAAAATTATAAGACTTATTTGCTACTTGTAAAAATAACAATAAAATTAAGTAAAATAACAATTAAGATAATAATAAAAAGTAAAAATATAGGTTGAATCAAATTGCATTTGAATTAAAATGTGTAAAGTATGTAACAGTATTAAGTGATATGTTATTGATCAACTCGATATTATTACATCATTGTGAAAAACAAATTTAGTCACATGCAAACCGGTATTAAAGCAAGTTGGCTATTAAATTCTGATATGAAAATATGAGGAAGAATTGTTAAAGGCCATTATTTGGACATACGTTTAATTGAATGTATTTTTCATCACAAAGGAACAAAGTTCTTTGTCAACCAATTCTGAGAATTCTTGGGTTGATAACGTTAATCTAGCAAATAATTACATACGATGTTATTATATATGAATGAAAATTACATGGCTGAAGGAGGTAGTGTAAGTATTATAAAGGCATTTACAGCCACTAGCTTTGACATTTATTCGAATTTGATTTATAAGAAAACACTACTACACATTAGTACATCAGCTGAACAGTTGTAAGAAGATGAAGCGGTACCGAGTAAATATTGATAAAATGTGATGTATCTACGAATTTGAATGAGCGTGTTAGAGACGTAACGATTGTGTAAAGATACAGACCAGTTATGTAAGATTATCGGATAAACGCCTAGACGATATCAACAATCTTGACTTCAGGGATACTGTTACAAAGCTGTGATTACACAGTTCGGTAGATGATGTAAAAAAAGAGCTAGATTCACACTTCAAAGTAATGGAGGATAAAATACGGAAACAGATAGATTTGTGATATCTGGTTTATAACACTTGGTGACCGTTTCTGTTAAAGAATTGAACCAGTAGGTTTTCTTTATGGTTACCATTGGAGAAGGAATTCGATTGGTGTGTTAAGTTTGCAGCGTATAAATCGTCGACCGCGTAATTATCATACATGTTGGTCATAGAAAGGAGATAAGAACTAATACCGATAAGCAGAATCAGCAGAAGCAGCAAGTGTGTTTAGATAGTTAAAAAGCACCGATTCTTCCATAAGAATTATAGAAGATTATCATTTAAAGGTTTGTCTGTGGGTGAGGTCCGAAGGATTGAATTTATATACACGAATATATTTATATAAAATATATAATAACTTGGTCCCTCGGAATTTTCCAAAGGGAATCTTGGGCCCCAAATGTTAGTTCTTTATAATACTTATAAGATAGCCGATTTTGAATTGTTATTCTTTTTTTTTTTTTTTTTTTTTATTATTATTTTTATACTGGGTGTTTTTAATTGCTATGATTATTACACCCAGTGTCAGGTAGGTATTTTAAATGCTGGTTGTTAAGTTTAGTTTTCTAATCAGGGTAAGAATTTTTTGAATTTCGTCTTGGTTGTCAGGGATGGTTGTATTATTTAAAGGGATTTTTAGTTCTAGACGCATTTGATTAATGTTAGGGCATTCGTAAAGAAGGTGTTTGACTGTGATGGGGGTGGAGTTGCAGAACTGACAAGGGGGTTTATCGACTTTTTGGAAGAGGTAATTATGGGTGAGTTTCGTATGTCCAATTCTAAGCCTGGTGATTATTAATTCTTCTTGACGATTTAGTTGGGAGAGGTTTTTCCAAGGATGTACGGTTTTTTTGTGTTGAAATAATTTGTTATGGGATTTTGTGTTCCATGATGTTTGCCAATTTGATATTTCGGTTTGATTTAGTAAATGTTTGATGTCCATGGCTGTGGTGGAGGTTACAGGAGAGAGTGTAGAGGCGGTTTTGGCCAGGTTATCTGCTATTTCGTTTCCCTGGATTCCGATATGACTGGGTATATACATTAATTTGACATTAATATTTCGAGATTTTAGCTTGTTTAGTTGTTGGTGAATATCTTGGACAAATTTGTCTGTTGAAAAAATGTTCATTACTGAGTCGCTTTGGATTAGATAATTTTTGCTTTTTCCTTTCGTTTTTATGCTTTTCAAACAGTGAAAAATTGCTATTAATTCAGCTGTATAGTTGGAAGAGCATTTATGAAGTTTGAAGTTTTTAACCTCTCCATTGATAGAAAAAGCATATCCAGTATATTGATTTCCGATTTTTGACCCATCTGTAAAACATGGCACATAATTTGGAAAATTAGTAACTTTTTCGTGATAACGATTTTTAATTATATAGTGTGGGACTTCGGATTTACTGTAGTTTATTAAAGAAAAATCTATGTCTGGTGTTTGTAATAACCAGAATGGAAATTTTGGATATTCTTGGTTCAGGTTTGAAAATTGTTATTCTTGATAATAAAAATACTTCACTATTTTTGAAAGACATCTTTTTGGTTTTCTAGGAGATTGCTTTCTGACACAGAAATCTAACTTGTTGATTATTTGGAGCAAAAACATCGCTCGATGCAGCCTTATAAACGCCAAAGATTTTATAATAGAACTTATAAATAACTCAAAAATGCAACTAAATTTTCTTATTACTTCAGTATAGGAATAGCACATCGATGAGGAGGGGGTGTACGTAAAGAATCGTGTAATATTTTTGTACCGATTACGTGTAACAGAAGTTTTTTGTGAAAGGTATTAATAAAATTCGCGATTTCTGGCACAAAGCACTGTTAACAACGCCAGTTAGAAATTGACGCGCAAATCGAAATTAAAAAACAACATACTCAATTAAAACTTAGTTTTTTGTACAAAAACTACCCCCTGAGGGTTTAAAAAATAAACATAATTACCATAATTAACGTATTCTTTTAAATACCAACTGTTCTTTGCAGTTTACTACTTTTTTCATCGTTACCCTCTATCGTTTCATCTGTGGCCTAATTTGTATTGCTCCCCAATTAATGTTCTGTTCATTTTATCGATTTAATCAGTTTTTATGGTGTTATCTGTTTTCTTTTATTCTCCTTGACACTTCATAGTTCGGACCTTACCCATCCACTCAATCCTCAGTATGTTTCACAAGAAATATACTCAAAAGATCTTATTTTTTTTCACAACGAAAGCTGCGGGCGGGGTTTTTTCCCCCCCAATAGGTTTGCCAACGAGGACATTAACCCTAGAAATGGGAAGAAGGAGAATATAAGGTTATATTCTTAAACGTTTGAGGATAGAGGATAACAATAACTCAAGGGCAGGAATAACAAAAGCAAAAAGAAATGAGAGAATCTAAAAAGCGCTGTAAAAAGTAAGAATACCAGGTTTTAATGGAAAAGAGGAGAGGGACGATTGTTCAGTAGAGAATATCGCAAGTCTTACTTATGATTCATTTCAAAATCCATTTTCCCCGTGATTTCCAATTTGCTTACATATCTATCAAGATTGTATTATCAGTACGACTCATTGAGTATACCAAATTGCTTTTTCCGATAAAAAATATAAATGTAGTGATTTTGATATTTTTCTTTACAAACCATTTTCCCATCGTTCTCATACCGTATCTTTTGTTTCTCTACTTCTCATGAAACTATTTTGTTTCTTGTTTCTTTCCAATATTTTCTAATCAAATCTAATAATATCTTAATTTTTTCCATTCTCATTTTTGTACTTTAATCTAGTAAAATTATTACCAACAAAAACAGAAAAATATAAAGTATTTCGTTTGAAAAGCTTTTTTAATTTGAAAATTTTAAAAAATACTAGCGTTAATAGTGGAAAAAATTTACCAGTTCTTATATCGACGTCTGTTCAAACAGCAGACTATGTGGTGATGATATCAAATAAACGCTTTTGCTCCGTTATGTCCACATTCCTGTCATAATTTTTCTTTTTCTTTTCTGAAATACTAATATTACCTGCAAAATATATGAAAGAGTAAATAAGATAGTTTCATTGAAAAGAACTGCATAAGATTAAATTTGTGGAATAAATTCTCCGATTGGAAACGGGTTTTTCATCAGTTAAAAGAGCAAATGAATTTCTTTCAGCTTTGAAAAAAAAAACAATCTTTTACATTTCAACGTGTATAGAAACGATATTATACACACACCCACACCCACACTCCCACACAAACTCACACACACACACACACACATACATACATATATATATATATATGATATAAAAATCGATTCTTCAACCTTCGCTATGGGAACACTGCCTAACCTCCAGATAATAATCTTCCACAATTCTTACAGGAGAGTCATTTTTAATTTACTGTCATTTCTTAATTTACGGTTGGGGTAGCAATTTCTGATTCGGATTTAATCGATAGCTTTTACAAAATAACACTTTTCGTTACAACTTCTGTTAAATACTACAGGATTTTTTACACTACCCTTTGAACAAAAAATTACATCGTTGCTAATATGAAAAATCATGATAAAGATGTATTTTGTAAAACCTATCAATAAAATTTTTATTAGAAATTTCTACGCGAATAGTAAATTATAACACGATGTATTCCTATATCCTGTCCTTTCCTTTTCGGTCTGTTGTTCCTGCCATTAGTTCCTTTATTCCAGGTTTTAATTCATCAACTCTTATTCCTATTGTTTCTGGGTGAGGTCCCTGGTTGACGAGACCAAAAAAAAAAAATAAAAAAAACGATGTAGTGAAACCCCTCTTTTGTAAGAAATGTAGAAAAATCTTATCTAAAAGCCCAGACGAGTGCTCCCGCGGCAAGGTTGAAAAATTAAATTTTTATATATACCATATACGAAAGAAATAAAGATTTTTTGTGTTTAAAAAACTACTTTACCAGTCGCACCCAAATTTTAACGTTTCTTGAAATAAGCACCAGTGCACTATTATAAAAAAAGTTTTACATAAAAACAACTACCAAACGACAATTTAATGTTTCGCTGCGTTGTTCATCTTCCTATTGAATAAATTTGAAAAAGCTACTCCGTTATAATCTCGTTGGCATAAGAACATAGAACAGTGCTTTAGGAAGACAACTGCGCAATAAGGTAAATAAAATAAAGTATTATTAGATCCTAGCTACGAAATAACACTGTGCTGATACATTTTTCCTTGCTTATTTCCTAATGTTTTGCTGTTCAGTTCTCTAGTAAGTAGTCACTCGACTGTTATAATGTGCTAGCCCACAGGCAGTGAAACGAAACAATAACTATGTGAGCTCTATACGTCCATGTCGTGTAGGGTGGTAATTTCCTGTTTGGGGGGTTCAGCTCTGATCAGGAAAGCTAAATTGGAACACACCAAATCGCTGACAGTAAAACGGAGGTGTTGCATATGCCAAATGTATGCTTTCCAATAAATACCGTTAATCATTTTATCACATTTACAACAGTGAACTGTCAGCAACTCATCTGTGACCATATACCCTGGTTTGACTGGTGAATACCAATCCAAGATGAACGGGTGAGTTTCCGGTGCCCTAAAACTGAAATCCCTCGGCTGAGAGAGCACACTTCAACAGAAAAGCCTGCAAAAGAGAATTGGGGACCCACTACAATAATCTGTTTCATGTTATTATTTTTTATTGCTTCTCTTAATTATTTGTAGAATTATTATTTTCCCAGGAAAATAATGCCCCAATCATTATTATTTGTTCCCCTAATTTAGAACCATCATCCCTCAATTTATTTTATAATTCCGTAGAGTATTTTATTCCTTTATTTATAAAGGGGTGCCCGCATCCCATTTTTCTTTTAAATTATTTTCTTACAATCAATTTATATTTTTTAATTTTTTCCCCTTAATTTGTTTTCTGATGGAAGCAATAAATGTATTTTTCACATGAATTATTTATTAGTCCTATAAGGTAAAATAAATTTGCTTAGAATTTATTATCAGTCGCACATAAGTTCTCCCATATCTTTTTCTATATTATATGTTCATCTATAATTTGACGCTTGACCGTTATCAATTAGTTCTTCCTTCAATTAATTCTAATACGATGTAATCATGCTTTGCCTGTGCACACATCTGTAAATGCAACCATCTGCGATATTCATTTATATCCCCTTTTTCTTTTTAAATACTAAAAACGTTATGTAAGTGGCACACACATCCGGCTGTATTGTATGCATCAGATTCACTTTATATTTGTTTGTTAGCGGTCAGTAATTTTTACAACTAAAAAACTGTAAGTTTTTTTTGTAAAATTTCATTATTTTCGTCTATTTTTCTAGTGCTCAAATAAGCATAATTTTTTTACCTGAATTATAGTGCTCACAATCCACACTCCCTCCTCTCTTTTTTTAATTACAATTTTTTATTAGAACACTACATATAATTTTCTTTAATTAATTTTCACAGATGGGTCCTAATATTATTTACAAATAAATAAATTTTTTTCCGATTTAACAAAGTACCATCCACCTTATTAAGACAAAAATTTCTTTCTCTTTGTATAACAAAAAAAAAAAAATTTATATATAAAATTATTGTGTACGTCCCCTGGTATAATAGCTATAGCACTCACCACCAACTTTGCATCACCCTTTAGGTTACATAAACCACTGGACCTGTAGAGGGGTATGCCAAAACTTTTACCAATTGTTACATTTAAGTTATACATAAAAAATTCAATTTCTTCTAAAGAGAACTATTTTTTTTAATAGATAAATTTTTCCTTTTTAGCATTAGAGATTGAAAACCTTATACTTATAAATTCTATATGAACAGGACGGAAATAATGATACTAATTTCACAAACATTCTGTATATTATATATTCTTATCATAAAAATGTACAACTTATAATTATAAACAGTTACAATAATTTCACAAAAACAAATATTTAGAAAAAATTATAAAAAATTAAATGAAAAAATTATACTACAAATATGTGAAAATTAATTAAACAATACAACTTTGGAATATTTACATTATTATAATCTATACATATTTTCAAAGCTTGCTGCTTCGCATCTTAATGAATTGTTATGCTCATTCTCGGCTTTCATAGGCTCTCCACAGGTCCAGCAGGCAAATTTCGCTCTCTCGGAAACTGGAGCCATATTAATAGTGTAAAATTGTTTATCCAGGTAAACTGGAAATTACCTTTCGCTCCCCAATGCAAAATATTGGTATGGTTACAATAGCTGTTAATGTACGGCTTTTTTTCTAAAAGCGAATACAACTTTTATTTTGTATTTACCACCATTGTTTTCAGTTTCGTCCGTTTCAATTAATTTATACAGGTTGATGGTTAGGCCGTTGACTTTTCCAAAAACATCAATATATGCCATTGACCAGATCAGAAATTCTATGTAAGAAAAATCGTCAACTTTCTGCAGATTTCCACATGCTAAATGGGTTGTTGGCAAACTTGGCCAAAACTGCAAACATGAAGCTATTTTTATTTTCCAATATTTTACATCGATAACGGCACATTGGTTAATAATTTCTCTGGAAAGTTCCACCCGTGTAAGACTTTTATCCTGCGATGGTGATGGTGGGGGTGGTATTGGTGATATAGGTTTTGGAATGGAAAACGTTATAGCATCCGTTAGTGAATCTTTGCCAACTTGTTAAATAAACTCTGAGGCATTAACTGCTTCATTATTATTTTTTTTCTTTACTTTAATAATACTGAACAATAGCTAATACCACTTTAAACTTGACACTACTTTGCTTCAGCACAGACTAATGCTTCTGACATGTTAGAATGCCCTTTTATATATGTCAATAGGACAACTATGTGAAAACTTTGGAGAATACTGGTTCCTGATTGGTTGATTGAGCATAGAAAGAAGTTAGGTGACCACAGAGCATCTGGCAGGGACAGGTGGTAAATGAGTCATTGCATAATAAAACATATGTATCTTGCTGCTGACAAGGGTTTCGAAGTCGTCCGTTCCCTGAACAGTATGGTTGGACTGTTTAGAGGTGCGGGGGGTGGATGGGGGTAGCTGGGATACATCTGAGCGGTAGGGCAGTTAAAGAATAATAACATTGCCCGCCTAAAGGCATGGTCATGGGTGACGCCATACTATGATTTGATTGCATGGTGCTTGTTATCGCTTACCCCCCCCCTCCCATAGATATTTCCCCGTCCTCTGTGTCGGCACTATCTGTTTTATCCTATTGTTGTATAGCTCTCATAATTACTTGTCTAGTGAACGTATAAATCTTAAAATTGCAAGCAATCTGGCAATCGATAAGAGTGTTGGATATTAAATATTTAGGTATAAAATTTGACAATAAGTCAAATTGGTTTTTGTACCTGTCATTTATTGCTAGTAAAATAAAGAAGTTAAATTTTTTATTCTATTATTTATTGTAATATTTTCTGCCCTGTCATTTACAAAGAATTTACATTGCGTTATATCAACCGGTCATTTTATACGGTATCATTCGTGGAGGGGGCAGCTAAATGTCATTTAAAATCCTTAAAAATTCTACAGGAGACAGTTCTTAAAATTATAAATCGTGGTATGAAAAATACTTCACTTATTCTGTTATTGAAGTTAAGTGATATATATAAATTACAATTACTTATTTAAATGATTGAAAATAGGAGCAAATTTAAGATTGCTTTTAAACCTGGCTCTACTAGGTCTGCTAAAGATTATTATGCCCAGATTTCCAGATATTATAAATTTCATACAAGAATTTGAATACAGTATGCTGGAGCTGTTATGTATAACTCTTTACTAGTAGATGTAAAAACTTTACTAAATAATCCCTAACACGGGTGTAGATTATTGGCCTTATACTTATACTTTGTAAATAAATAAATAAATTGAAATAAAAATAAATGGATTTATAAATAAATAAAAAAAATAGTATTAATAATAAAAATGGAAAAAATTAGCTGTTCCAATACTTACTTTACTTGTTGCAGTATGTGTGGATGTGTGTGTGTGTGTGTGTGTGTGTGTGCTTAAAATACTTCCGTGACTTTTGGTTTGAATATACATATGATGGGATATTATTGTGGCTGAATGTATGTATGAAATGTAAAATGTGAGGATTCAACGAATGTGTGCTATATTATTTACAGTTATTTTTAAAGTTATATTCATTTGTTTACATGCAATTTATTGTTTCTTTTTATTTGATGGGTTAAGTACTTGATTTAAATGTACCGAAGAATATTATAATTTTTAGTTTAATAGTTTATGTAAAACTTTTATATAATATTCTCTTCTCTTGTGCATCTATTGTACACCATTGCTCGCGCTATTTCGCGCACGTGCGGAATTTTATAATGAAAATAATGATTTGATTTGATTTGATTTGAAATAGCTGTGCCGTGGGACCTTTCGGACTAGGTACGAAAAATGAACAAGACGCAAAATTCGTAGAATTCGCTGAGAAAAACGGCTTGGCCGTGTGTAATACTTGGTTCTAACATCATGTAAGGAAACTTTACACATGGCGAAGCCGGGCAGATCGAGTACGAAACCAAATAGATTATATCATGGTGAATTCAAAATACAAAAAACGTGATCTTGAATTGTCGTACGCTAATGTCAGCAGATTGAAACATGGACCATCAGTTACTGGCAACGAAATGACGTCTTCATCTTAAAATATGCGTACATGCCAGGAAAACGGAAAACAGGAAGCTAAACATAAGTCCTTTGAATTATAAAACAATTTCCGGTAATTTTGTGAAAAAACTGGAAGAAAAAAACAATGAGATAAATGAACAGGCGGGTGTTGAAGATATATAGAACGAGATAAAAAGCGTGATGATAACCACAGCGGAAGAAACACTCAGTAAATATAAAGGAACCACTGTAATAAGGAAGAAAAACAAGAGCTGGATAACAAATGAAACACTGTTATTGATCGATAAAAGAAGGAAAAACAAAAAAAAATATAGTAACGAATAAAAAAAGATGAATAAAGAAATCATGAAAAAGTGTCGAGAAGATAAGAATAGATAGTTTGAACAAAAATGTAACCATATACAGAAACTAGAAGAAGAAGGTAGGATGCATGAAATGCATAAAGAAGTCAAATGGCTCATGAAAGCATCGAAAAAAAAAGACCTAGAAAAATGATGCTTGAAAATGATGCAAGCGAGATGTGTACAAAAACAGAAGAAATGGAGAAAGAATGGCTGCTGTATATAGACAAACTGTACGGAGATGCAAAAACAGGGATAGCCGAATGAAAAATTTTAAACTGAATTGGCAAGAGCAAAAGACGGCGCCAGACATCTCAAAGGAAGAGGAAATCGAAAACACGAAAGGCAACCGGAACGGATGGAATCCCTGTAGAGTTAATAAAACACGCATTCAAAAAAAAACAAAGAAAGATTGCTGAGGTTAATAAACAAAATATACAGAACTGGATACTTTCCAGAGGATTTCAAGATCTCTACATTTGTGGCCATACCTAAAATAAGGAATCCACGAAAATGCTTCGAATACTGTGCATGATTGCATTAATGAGTCATACGTTAAAACTGCTATTAAAAATAATAAATAGAAGAATCGAAACAAAAATTGATAGCCAACCAAGTGAAAAACAATTTGGTTTTATCCTTCGGAAAGAGACAAGCATGCCAAAATTTTACAAATCTTGAGAAGATATAGAATTGACACCGAGGACATACAGGTAATACACAACGTATATATGCAGCAAAATGCGAATATTATTACCAATGGTTACCTAACAGAAAGAACGTGTAAAATCAAAGAAAGGCGTGAAGCAGGGTTGCTCACTATCTTCAAGACTGTTCAATGCATATGTTGAAGAAATAACAAAAACCAAACACTTTCAAAACAACGAATTCAGAGTAAATGGTGAAAAAATTAACAGCATATGCTATGCAGATGATTGCGTGCTTATTGGAAGAAACTCCAAAGCAGTTACAGATAATGATAAACAGATTGAATAATGAAGGGAAAAAATAGGGGATGAAGATCAATGTAAACAAAACTAAAGAAATGAAGATCAGCTCGACAAAAAATAGACTAACGCGTATCGAGGTGGTGGAGTACGGATAGAGCAAGTAGCAAAATATAAATATCTTGGAGTATAGTTATATCTGAAGACAGTAGGGATGATGCATGCTGAAATAAGAGCAAGATTGGGTATGGCCAGAATTTTAGAAAGAATTCTAAAAGACCGGAAAGTGAAAATAGAATTGCGCCTGAAAATTCTGAAATGCTACGTCTGGTCTGTAGCAAGATATGCTACAGAAACGTGGATAATAACAGCGGATGCGGAAAGGAGAGTTAATGCTTTTGAAATGTGGACATGTGAAAGAATAAACAGGATAAGTTGGACAAAGATCAGGAACGAGGAGGTATTAAAGAGGATGGGACTGAACAATTGCATTTTGCTACCAATGTTTAAAGGAAGTAAACGGCGCTTCCTCCAAAATGAAATGTCTAAAGACAGGATGTTTTCGCTGGTGGCGAACGGGAAGATTTTAGGCAAGGCACTGAGAGGCAGAAGAAGAATTACAATGGTGGATAGACTGGATAAGATGGTTTAATCGGATGTCGATTGCAACCTGCCGCATGGAAGATGCTTATTACTACTACTACTACCAATAATAATATTCTCTATTACGTTATAGGGCGATTTAAATGTTGCGAGTGTTTAATGGAAAGTTCTAAATTAATGTTATACTTTAAATATAAATAAAAAATGTTGTTTATTTGCGAATTGTGAATTTAGTTCAGGCAGCAAATTACAAACGTTGTGTAACCACAAAATACGCATTACTTGTTTATTCATCAAAAACCAAAATCGAAGAGGTAACTTTTTTTCCTCTTTTTTTCACCAGCAAGGAGCATCGGCCCAACGACTAAAGTCAAAAAGGTACACAATATGGAGCATTAAAAATTACCTGGCACGCTGAGTGAACATGTCCGAGTCCGTCTAGGCTGAGGATGCGGAACATCCCGTTTTTTTTTTTAGAAATTAAGGTAAATAGGTTTCATCCAATAAATTCATTCCGGAATTAATGGCAATGATGCAGCCGATTCTTTGGCTCGTTCTGCTGGTCGCCTTAATTCATTCCTCAACTATTTCCCTTTTTCACTTATTTTCTAATCGTCATTCGCATTACCGTTTTATTCAGCCAATTCCTCGTTCCCTGTCTTGGTTCCATTCTATTCCTTTCGGTCGTCGCTGTTCTATTGTCTGCCCCTAATTCGTTTCCGGATCAAGAATTCTCTCCTTCACTCCTCTCGCTTTCTATTTACTCTGTCGCCATCTCCTTATTGTTCTCTTCAGGATTGTGATCATCCTAGTATATGGGATGCTGATAACATTTTCTTCGAATGTCCTGCTCTTCATAATGGACGCTTCCTTTTATACGGTCAGCTCTTGTCATTAGGTCTCCCTACTCCCTCTAACTCTTCCTTTGTTTTCTCATTTCCTTCATCTTTTGTGGTGCCTGTACTGCTGTCCTTTGTTGCGTCCATTTCGGACCGCCTAGCTATTTAGTTCTTTAGCTTAGTTTTTCCTGTTATTGGGTCAATGTCGCTGACGCGTCCACAGATTAAAAAAATAAAAGTAAAAAATAAATTCGTTACTATTTAATCAATACATTATTAACGGCGGATAATGGATAAACAAGAAATGCCGGGTATTTAGTCATATCGATGAAACTTTCGTATTACAGAACTTCGCATAGCTACATTATTAATGAAACGCACACGGATTTTTTTTCAGCTTCTTTTTGTAAGTATAATTTAAATCATGTGGAATGTATGTTAACGATTGCTTCGATTGATATAATTAAACAAAATTATACAGCAGTTTTTCAGTAAAAGTCATAAAATCAAGAAAACATTTAATATATTGGCTTTAAAACCTCAATAGTTGAAAAGTAAAACAAAAAATAAAAAACAAAGTGTATTTTGTCAGACTTTTTTACGAAAAATCGTACAATTTTTGTAATCAAAAATTTTTACGCAAGTGAAAATGGGAATTTTTTTTGTGTTTTTCGACATGGACATTAACCCAAGAAGTGGGAAAGGAAAGGAAAATGTAAATAAAGATCTTTACGCGATTACAGATTGCAGGCAGAAAGGATACAAGAACCGGTATAATAGAAGAAGAAGAAAAGGAGAGAGTAGGAAGATAGGGTGACGAAGGAGAAGATTATGAAGTGGCGAGCGTACGAGAAAAATTATATAGTCAGTAGAATAGGAGAGAAAAAAAACCAGATGGCCCGTACGACACTTTAGGAATTTTATAGAATAACGAGAGACATTTTGAGAGATCGGAGATGTAGAAATATAAAGAGGATGACCCTTAAAATAGCAGTAGACTTGGCATATAAAACTGAACAGAAGGAATGGAAAAAACTCAGAAAATAACTTGGTGAAGAGCAAAAAAAAAAAACAACATACTACTGTATAATGTCCGAGTCGAAAAATAAGGTGTCCGTCGATTAAACTAAATGAAATTGGATGAAGTGTGGACGAATTCGATTTAGGAATCGGGATAATTACGATGACGGTATTCTAAAAAAAAAGGAATAGAACCGGAACGAAGAAACGTGTTGAACAAGTTTTTTAAAGAAGGAATCGAAGAGAAAAGTCGGACAGATTTCTGAAAATGTGAAAGGGAATTTTATCTATTTCAGCAACAGAATTAGAAAAAAGTTACGTAAGAATGTTTTTATTTCTATTAAGGTAAAGACTAAAAGAGTAAGAAGATGGAAGAAGACTGAATACGACATGATTTATTAAGGCTAGGGAACTCTATGGAAACGATGAAAGATATGAATTTATCGATAGGAGGGCTATGGTTAAAACGATACTGGAATAGAGAGTTTACGAATTTGAAAAATAAGAGTAGAGCGTGAAAAAACAAGTGAGACCAAGATTAGAAGTGGAAAGAGAAGATCAACAGAACTGAGAGAGGAGTGACTTCTGATGATGTAGGAGAATAATCATTGAGAAGGAATAGGTTCATTCTGAAAGATAAAATTCTCTATTGCGACAACTCCAAAGGGAAGAGTGGGCGTTCAACAGCCGTTCTAAGCGGTTATTGATCTTGATGCTACAACAGTTCCCTGCAGTTGTAGAATTCTGACGTAAGAGGAAAAAAAAATTCTAAAATAGTAGGTCCGTCTCCTCTTTGCAGTGGTAGATGATTTAGTAGGAAAATTAGTAAGGTTTGAAATATCATCAAAGGTAAAGGCAGATGATCATGCCCTCGCTGATATTTCTGGCCTCCAAGTAAGAAACGTTTTAAAGACTCATGATTTTGTGAATCTTGACTTAATAGTTAAACTTTTTTTGACAAAAAGGGTCTAATGCGAAATCGCTTGCGCACAAAGGCAGTTTGTTGAGAAATCGAACATTTTGTATAAGAGCGTGACTACCAACGCAAAGGAAACAAGCATTTTTACTGAAACGGTTGTAACGAAGTTTCAGATTAACCTTATAACTCGGTGGGAATCATTAAAAAGCAATAAAGGGCGGAAGAACAGAACTCAAATTTGATTTCATCAACGGGATAGAAATGTAAGAAATATCAATTGTACGCTTGGGTAGTCAACGAATAATGGAAATCAGAATATCGGATCAACCGAGTTTTACTTAACAGTAAGATTGACCGAAACATCATCACGGACTACAGCAAATCGGAATAAGAGAGATTAAGGTATAAATGATTGTACATTAAGTTCTTTACGGATATCGTCGAAGAGTAAAAATAAAATTTAATTTTTTTTTTTTTTATCCGGAGAAAAAAGAAATTTCTGCGTTTTTTAGAACTTAGATGCTTGTCTTGCGCGCCTAATTAGGTTGAATTTCGTGTTGTAGCAATTAAGGCTCGCCCCTTCATCAAACCGTCACAAAACCTGCTACTCGGTACGGTGGTGAGAAGTAACATTCGGAAAAAATTGCGCAGACTGCAATTGTACTCTAGTAAATTCCAAGCTAATGTTATGTAGCGGTTCGCGTCGCTCGATTAAGCTATTTTTTCGGATTTATCACGTGATAAAATCAGTTTTCGTCCCACTGCACGCAATCAAACGCCTTTTATCGGGCAAAATTTGAAAGGGTACAAATGATAAAGCTTCAGACGGGAAAACGAAATAAAACCATTTATTTCGGATTCCATTTGGAAGCGCTAAAATAGTAATTCTATTCGGGGCCGCGTTTCGATATTTTAAACGCGCGTGCACAATAGGACACTAATTGCAAAATATGTGTTACCTAGAAATTAAGGTAAATTGCGACTCTGCATCGGGACTGCAGTCAACAAACAATAAGGATATGACCGGCGTTGTAATTAATGGGACAATTGTTCGACGAAATGGCTGTTCTGTTCGACGTTAGCCTCCTCGGATATACGGAAATTGCAAATCAGTCGCCGTCGGGAGGCAAACTGTCAACTAAGCTGCTGCGAATTCCGAAACTCTTAGTAATGGAATGTAAAATTGAACTTTTGAACGTCAGTCGAACCGAAGTTTTGCATCGTGTATCATCAAGCACGCCGTGTTACACGTAACGGGTACTGCAGCGGAGTAACTGTGTTCGTTTTTTGGTATAGCTTTGACGTGGAGCCATAACGTTCGTTATGGAGATGCGAAATTGCGGCGGCTGCATGCGCGAATCAGACCAGTTCAAAATGGTGTCCGTTACACCGAATGCCTAATTGAATTTGGAAATTTTAGCAATGACATTTATGCGCAAACGACGTTATTATGGATGCGTCAATCAACCGCACGACCGCTGCGACGACGCCTGCTAACCGGTGACATCATTTCAAATTGTCATTAACCGATACGGAATTGTTAAATGCATTCAGTTTCGCCGAAAATCGTTCTAACGTCAGAGTCCACTTAATGGTTCGGATAATTTATTATTGCCAAATAAACGAAAAAAGGAAAAGCGCGTCGGTTTAACTGGGGAAAAGCGCTTTTGCAACGGTTGCAAGGTGTATTTCTAGAAATGTCGGGAAAAAGTATTTAAGGGATAAAAAGTGAGCGCGAATAGTTAGTAGTTCTCGACAAAGACCGGTGTTTTACGAAGTATTGTAAAATAAAGCATATTTACCAATACGGAGAAATGATCATAATGTCAAAGTTGGAAAAACCAAAAAAAAAAAAAAAAAAAAATAATAATAATAAAATATGGGCATAGAAATCTAAAGAATATTGAAAAATATGACACCCTCTATATGCAGGCATTATTGCCTATTATTTACGTTGGTATTTAAAAATGTTTTTTTGGTAAACTAATAAATCATAGAAAACAGATATACATAAAATCACATTAAACCAATACGTTTAACAAACAACTCGGCAACTCGCTTTAGTTCGTTGCAGCGAAAAATGCCGATTTAATGCGATTTTAGTGTGTATATTTCTGCATCGCGTGTTCACATTTATTGTTCACTACCGTCGACTTTTCTCCATTCCTAAAAGTCACAAATAAAATCAAGGAAATCTAATAACGATTTTAGTTCATTCACTTTTTAACGGTTTCCTAATGTTAAAAATACAGTATACATTTCCGTAAAATTTTCATTAATTTTTACTGAAAATAATTATTTAAAAAAAAAACGAATTTTTCGGTTCTTGAATTATGGCTACGAAAATGTCAATCAGAGACAACTCGCTAACACGTGTTTGCCAGAATTATAAAATATTAAAACACATAATTACAAAAATAGTAAATGTACCCCGCTTCTGTTTGGTCGCTATTTTGGTAATTACACTTAATACTTTACAATTCTAGCAAACAGGTTAATTGATTCTGTACATAGATATTTCCAATTTAGTGCAAAATTATAATGGACATAGACAAGTGAAAAACAAATGTATTGAAAACAATTATAATACACCGACATATTCCAAAGATTATTTCTCCACAATGGCAGTGAATATATATTAAAGTTAAAATGTAAATAAACAATGAATATTTAGTCAAGGATATCGAAATAATTAATTTAAAATTACTGTAGTATGTATTGATAAGAAGAAGAGAAGTCAAAAAAGAAAAGAATATCTATGTTCTTGGTTGATATGAAGGAAATATTATATATATATATATATATATTTTTTTTTTTTTTTTTTTTTTTTGTGGCCCCAACTTTCGCTATTTTGGCCATTGTACTATTTAATCGTTCGATATATCTCTACTTTACATTAAGATATTAGTGTTTTTAATAAATCTAAATAAGTCTTCTGCCAATTTTCCTTCCGGTTCCTGAATGATCTGTTGTATTGATATTGGTAGTGTCCCATAGATCGGTAGAATCGCCTGTATTAAGTCTTTCCGCTCCTGATTGTATAGTTTGCATTGCCAAACCAGATGTTCCAGAGATCCAATACATCCGCATTCACATAAGTTATTTGATATTATTTTTTTCCTGAATAACTTTTCCGGCGTTCTTACGTGGTCTGTTCTGATTCTAATTATAGCTTGTATAAATTCCTTATTCATTTTTTCAGTGAACCAGTACTTGTTGTTGATTGTTTTTTGTATCTGATTGTATTTTTTTCCACAGGTTTCACTTTTTTCTTCATAATCTTTCTGCCATGATTTTTTTATGTTTTCATTTATTAAAGTAATGTCATCTATCCAATTTAATTTAATTTTTTTTTCTTCTTTTCGGTTCAGGTCCACACTTTTGCATAGTTTGTCTACTATATTATTTCCTTCAATTCCCCTGTGACCCGGTATCCACTTAAACCCCATATGTTGCTATTATTATGTTTCAGTTTGTTCATATCTGGTTAATGTATTTAAATATAGTATATTGTTTGTAGCATCGTCCTTGTTATATATTTTAAGTATTACTTCTAGGGAGTCTGTTAGTATTAAGATATTTTTATCTTTTAGATTTTTTATCATCTTTATAGCTTTATTTATAGCAATTAGTTCTGCTGTGCTGGTTGAATAGATTTTTGGTAGTTTAAAAGATCTTTTTAGATTTTTATTTTCATAATATACTGCTGCTGAAAATGTATTTTTTATATTGTTGATTGCACCGTCGGTGTATATTAGCTCGAATCCTTTATATTTGGTCGGTATTATTTCTTTTAATATTTTCTCATTATTATTACTACTTATCTTGGAGAACTTTTCTGTTTCAATGTCGATATTTACCGGTGTTGTTAAGCACGAGTATGCTACACTGAATCTTGGGATTTTAGTAGTTTGTGCTATGCTGCATGTGTTTATATTCTGATAACTGTTAATAATCGCAGGTAAGTTTTTATTTTTCCAATATGTATTATTACAGATTAACGATGCCAATATTATTAATTTTTTGTTTACCGGATGTGTTTTTTGGGAAACACACTTGATATAATATTTATCAGATAATTTTTGTATGAGCATCTTAATAGGTAGTTCTATACTTTCAGCTTGTACAACATGATTTGGGGTTGATTTCATTGTCCCTAAAGATAGTTTTAGTGCTTTGTTTTGAATAGTTTGTATCTGTTTTTTGTATTGCTTGTTCATTGTAGAGCATATTATACCAGAATATTCTATATGAGTTCTTATTAGTGCTCTATATATGGCTAAGTTTGTTATTTGATGGCTACCCCATTTATATCCCTTAATTGCTCTTAATATATTCATTCCTTTATGGCATCTTTTTATTATTTTTTCTTTTTCGTATCTCCATGTTAGTCTATTATCAAAATATACTCCAAGATATTTATACTGTTCTGTAAATTCTATTGTCTTCTGTTTTATTTTAATATATGGGCTGCTATCTATTTTTTTCCTTGTGAATATCATTCCTTTTGTTTTTTCTATTGAGATTGTTAATTGGAGTTTATCCATAATTTGTATAACTTTGTTTAATGCGTTTTGTGTACGTTTAGTTGCTGTTTGGAGTGTTAAAGCATTTGTGTATATAACGATGTCATCAGCAAATTGTAATAATTTAGTAGCTTTATGGAATTTTATTTTGTCTATTTCCTCTGTGTATATTGTATATAGAATTGGGCTCAATACTGATCCCTGCGGTATTCCTTTACTGCAATTTACTGATTCATATGATATCCCTTTATATTTTACATTTATTTTCCTATCGTTGAAATAGTTGTATATCCAATTATTGATGTTACTGGTGATGCCGAATTCTTTCATATTTTCGTAAAGTATTTTAAGAATAATGTTATCATAAGCTCCTTTAATGTCTATAAAGATTGCTATTGTATAATGATTTCTTGTAAAATTTGTCTGTAGATCTATTGTAAATATATTTAAATTATCTTTTGTAGATGATCCTTTTCTGAAACCAAATTGTGTTTTTGGAAATTTGTTTTTATTATGGATCCACCATTCTAATCTATTTTTTATTAATATTTCCATTGTTTTTCCAGCACAGGATAATAGCGTTATAGGTCTGTATGAAGAGTGTTTGTTTTTATCCTTATTTGGTTTTAGAATTGGGCATATTATATGGTTTTTCCAAATCTCTGGTATATTATTTGTTCTTATCGAGTTATTGTAGATTTCTAAAAGCATCTTTAATCCTTCTTCTGGTAAATTCTTTATTGCTATACATGAGATTTTGTCCGTACCCACAGCAGTGTTTTTCTTATGGTGAATAGCTATTTTTAGCTCTTCAAGTGTGAACGATTTATTTAGTAAACTGTCATTTTCATCCGTGTTTTCTGTATTTGGATGTTGTGTATTTTCGTTAGTTGTATATTGATTAATGAATTCCTTTATCCAGCTAAGATTTGTCGATGTATTATGTATATTACTATTTTTTGATTCCATGCTTCTTATTTTTTGCCAGATACTTTTGGTACTTTCTCTTGGGTTTAATTTTGAGCAGAATTTTTGCCAATTTTGTTTTTTTTGTTGTTTTAGGAATTTTTTGCATTTTGCCTCTTCCTTTCTATAATTAATATAGTTGTACATTGTTGGGTTTTTGTTGAATATATTTAGCGCAAGTCTTCTTTTAGCTATCATTCTATTGCAGTCGGAATTCCACCAACTGTTATATCTAGTTTGTTTAGTGCTTGTCTTTTGTGTTGTGTTTATATTGCTTTCCTTGAGTTCTTTAATTATATTATTTTGGAAGGTCGCGTATTCGTAGTTTAACGTTTCCTTTAGAAATATCTGCTGTTCAATTGAGTTGATTGTTTCTTCGAGTCTTGTTCGATATTTGGTCCAATTTATTGTGCTTGTATTCAAATGTTTTTTATTGTTTATATAGTTCTTATTCTTATTTTCTTTTTTCATTATATTTTTACCAAATGTAATTATTATTGGATAGTGATCACTACCCATCGTGTCCGTTATTTTTTCCCACTTTGTTTCTAATGTTAAATCAGGGGTTATTAATGATAGGTCTATATTGCTGCTTCGTTTTTTATGGGATCCTAAATATGTTGTTTCTTTTGTGTTCATTATAAATAAGTTGTTGTTGTCTATAAATTCATAAAGTTCTTTTCCTTCCTTGTTTGTAGTATAGCTTCCCCAAGCTTTATGGTGACAATTTATGTCCCCTAATATTGCATAGGACTGACAATTTATCGTTGTATTTTTAATAGTTTCCCATTCTTCTGTCGATATATTATGGCCTGGAGCAGCGTATACTGATACTATATTAATATATTTATTTAATACATTAATTTTGATTGATGCTACGTTAACTTTATTGTTAAATTCTAGTATAGCTGTTGAGTCGTATTTTACGGATTTATGTATTAGGACGGCGGTTCCACCACCTCTTCCTTTTTGCCTATCTGCTCTCATGATGTCATAATCTTTAATTCTAATAGTATTCTTTTGAGTTAACCATGTCTCAGATAATATTGCTATGTCTATTTCGTTTTTAATTAATGCGTGTTTAAGTTCCTCTATATTTGAAATTAAGTTTCGGCAATTCCATTGCAAGATTTTGATTCCTTTCCTTGTTTTATCCATTTGATGTTGATGATCGTATTTTTAATTTATTTACTTTGAGTTTGGTTTTAATATCTTAGGAGGAGGTCTCCCATTTACATTATAATTTATTTTGTCATTTTTGTTTATTTCCTTCTTATTATTTATACTTTTATTTGCCCGTATACCGCTTTCGTCCTTATTAGATTCCAATGATTGCTTTAGTTTTCCTCTTTTTAATCTATTGATAATTACTTGTGTGGGATATTTTTCATTCCCGTTTCTCAATTGGTTTAAATCTATTACTCCTTTTGTTTTAGTTTTATTTTTTAGCGTCATTGGCGGAGGTTTATATTTAGGTATCTCCGGTATTTCTTCTGTTTTTGTTCCTAATACTTCTGGGTATTCGATTTCGTAATTGTCCAATATATTATATCTATTGTATGTTCTGTTAGAATACAAATCCTCTTTTTGGTAGTATTTTGGGGTTTGTATATTGGCCTCTTGATAACTTAAATTGTGTGTACTCATAATAGAGTTTATTGTTACCTGTCTATTTCTTTCTGGGCATTCTGTAGATGTAGCTAGATGAGCTCCCTGACAGTTTGCGCATTTTATTCTTATTGAGTTGCATTCTTTGCTATCATGCTCTTCTGCACAATTTGTACATCTTTTCTTATTGCTCTTACATTGGCTTGCTATATGCCCATACCGTAAGCATTGAAAACATTGTTTAATTTTCCTAATAAACGGTTGGCATTCGAATCTAACATTGTATACGTATATATATTCCGGTAGATCCTGACCTTCAAATGTAACTTTGACTGTTCTGGTTGGAATATATTTTATTTCTTTTTCGTTGGAAATTTCTCTCCTTGTTAATCTACTCATCGATGTAATAGTATAATTTGCACTATACGCTACTTTTTTAAGTTCCTCTATGTCATATTCTAAATCTACGTTCCTAATTATAGCTGTTCTGGTGGTTAGAAAGTATGGTATATATGCTGTCATTTGCTTAGACGCGAATGTTTGGTCTTGTATTAATTTATTGGCAGTATTTGCATTTGAGCATTCAATTATCACTCTGTTTCGTGCTACTTTTTTAATTTCTTTAATGTACTTGCTGTCAAAATGATGATATATTATTTTTCCGATTTGCAACGCATTTATATTATTTTCATTTGATTCATAGTCTCCGTTTTTTTGTACGAATACTTTAAAGCTATTTCCGGTATAATTTTCTTTGTATAGATTAATCTTTTTTTGTTTCTGTATTTGTTATGTGTGCATTTTCATTTATATTATTTTCTATATTTTTTTCCGTATCCGATGTTTTATCGGGAGGTGGATCTACATCCACCTCCATTTTTCTATTTCGTTAGCCAAAAGGATTAAATATTATTAATCTCAGTTTTAGTTTGTATTTTGTTCTATAACGTAATGAAATAAATAAAAACGATCTCACCGATTGTTCTGATAATGTTATCTAGGTAGGTAATCGAGCTAAAATGTTGATAAGTCAACAGCGATGAGCGAACAAACGCGATAGCACAACTGTTTCACAACTGATAACGAACTCTCCATATATATATATATATATATATATATATATATATATATATATATGTATGTATGTATATCGTTGAATACACATAATTAAATATAAATGTAACTGGTTGTAATTGTATTCGTGATTTCGTAAATCTACAAGTACGAAATGTGGGATCAACCGTAACCATCGAGAAATGATAACGAAAACTTAGAACATTACGTTAAACGCTTCAGGTCAATTGGCACAGTGAATAACACTAATGATAAAAAGAAGATTAATGTTTTCATTGATAGTTATTCTTCGTATATTGCTGATAAAAGCGTGCCGGTTTAAAAAATGTAAAAAAAATTCACGACATTTTACATTGCTATTTTGTCATCGAACCTCTGAAAATCGTTGAAAATTGACGACACGAAAAAATTTATATCGACGATGCATATTACCTTTCTTAAAACATGTTTGCGCTATAGGTATAATCAGTAGAAATGATGTTTTTAATTTTTTTTCATCAAATAAAATTTGAGCACAATACAATTTATATAACTGTAATGCGTCAGTGTTTCTATAATTCTATACACACGTTGCATAAATAATACATAATCATCTTCTAACCTCTTCCTCCTTGCCAGTACCCATCCACTCAATCCTCAGTATATACATATGTAAAGAGTCACTAAATCATAAAAAAATCTCAATAAACGTACGAAAAGCATTTGACAATTATGATAATCTAATTCGTTTAATGACAAATTTGTGTCGAAAAATTAAATCTTTTGAAGTGTACTAAAAAGTGAAAAATGAAAAAAAAAAAAAATGGAGAGGAACATCATTTTTATTTCATTTTCCTATTAAATTGCACCAAAAAATAAGAATATAAAGTATTTGAATTTTCATTTAACTTTTAAAAAATTGAAATTGATCGTGCGAAAAAATTAGAACAATTTAACGCATAAAAATTATATTTTTCTGTAAAATTGAGCAGTGCTGCTTGGATTATTTCGTCACAATGTCAATGTCATAATATAATGTAAAATAAAATGATAATAAATTAATTATAACATAGAAATTTGAAGATTTACTGTATCTTTTTTCGTACAATGCGTTTCGCGAGGCGTGTCATACGTCTTTTGCAAGTGCGAACGTAAAAACAAATTCAAGAGATTATTGTAATTTTATTATTCTCCGTATACGAGCACTTATCCACGTTCTTTTTTTCCTCTATTCCATTCAAATTGGTTTTCTGTGGATTCCCAGCCATTCGGGTACTTTTGGTAATGAAGCGGCAGACTCTTTGGCTCCAATTGCTGCTTCTTCCCACCTCTTTTCTTAACAAAAATCCCATCCTCTAAGCTCCTTCGCCATGTAAAAGTTTTTAACTCAGATTACGGTATCCGATATATTTACGTTTCCTCTATTTCTAATAAATAGTTTTTTCTATGTGTCTTTCAACCTAGTCTTCCTGCCAATCCGTGGTTCTCTTTATTTCCTTTACTTTGTCGTTCTGTCGTTGTCTCCATTATTCGTCTGTGTTCTTAAGCCATGCTCTATCATCTTCTTCTCGTTTTCGTTTTTCGTTGGTTTCTTCTTCATATTGTTCTCTCCACCCAAACGAAGAGCATATTTTCGATGCTGATCGTTTGTTTTTTGAGTGCTCATCTCTTTCAGTCGGGCGTTCTGCTTTCTATTCCAGTTTACTGCGAATTTTTATTCCTACTCCGTGTATTGTGCCTCCTATATTCTGTCTATTCCTTCTCCGTGTACTGTTCCCATTGTTTGCTCCTTTGTATTAGCAATGTCTGACCGCATCAAAATATAACTGATTTATTATTTCCCTTTCTAATTGTTTCCAGTTGAAGGTCCCTAGTTGTCGAGCCCAATAAAAAATAAAAAATAAATAAAATAATGTTATATAACGCAAAAGAAGACCTTTTTTTTATACACTACGATTGGTGTCGTCTTATTTGCAATGAGTCATTAAATACCTATATGTTGACTTTCGAAATGCGATCTTAATAAATTCACAGTTGTCAGTATAAATGTATGTACAGTAGAATCCGCTTAATGTGAAGCCGGATATTGTTATCAATCGGTTAATGTTATCAAAATGCTTCGGTCCCGATTTCTTGTCCTTTTTACACACAAATTTCCCCCTTTTATGTGATCAAGACGTCGTTTATTGTTATCGCAATCAGAGCACGTAATGTAGTAGGTTTTTCAATAAATCTCGTTTCTTATCTTCTTTCATTGAATGTGTACCTACAATTATGCATATAACGAAGTTGATAACAAATCGTCTTCGTATACAGTTGTTTCATCGCTTTCCTTATGATAATGTCGTCGAAACCAAAACGTCGCGATTGCAGTGTTTCGGAAAAAGTAAACATTTTACGAAAGTATGACGCGCTTGTACCCATATCCCAACGTGAAGCAGCATCAAAATTAGGAATTTCGCAACCGCTATTATGTAAAATTTTGAAGTCGAGAGAAGAATTGGAAACTGCGACGATATGCAACGGGAACACTTCGCGTAAAAGAAAACGATTCGGTAAAGATGAACAAGTTGAAACAGCTTTGGTTGGATGGTTCGATCAGGTACGTGACAAGAACGCGTCAGTTAACGGTCCGATTTTACGTGCAAAAGCGGAAAGTTTAGCGAAACAGTTAGGCAAAGAAGATTTCGTTGCTACAGAAGGCTGGTTTCGTAGATTTACGAATCGGCACAACTTAGTTTATAGAAAGCCGTGCGGCGAACAAGCTGACGCTGATGTTTCTGCGGCTGAGTCGTGGATCAAAGATGTTTGGCCTACCTTAATTGATCAGTATTCTCCTGATGACATATTTAACGCTGATGAAACCGGGATTTACTACCGAGCACTGCCTGAAACCACGTACGTGTTCAAAAGTGAAGCGTTGAAGGGGTTTAAAGTAGCCAAAGATAGAATTACGGTGCTATGCTGCTGCAGTATGTCCGGTGAAAAAGAAGAACTGCTGGTTATCGGTAAGAGTAAAAATCCAAGATGCTTCAAGAACGTAAAAAACCTACCAGTTTCATATTCGGCTAATAAGAATGCCTGGATGACGTTGGAAATTTTTAAAGAATGGTTGGTGCAATGGGACCGACGCTTAAATCGAAACATTCTTTTGCTGGTGGACAACTGTACAGCTCATAATGTCGACCTAACTTTCCGCCACATTATAATTGTTTTTATGCCGCCGAATACCACCTCATTAATTCAACCGTTAGATCAAGGCGTAATTAGGACCCTAAAGGCGTACTATCGCAACGAAATGAGACAACGAGTTTTGGAACAGATCGAAGGCAACATGCAAGGCTTATCGGCGGCCGAATTAAGTACGAAAACTGATCTTCTATCAGCTCTCCATCTCTTGAAGCATGGCTGGGATTCAGTTACTAAATTAACAATTTCTAACTGCTTCAAAAAAGGAGGATTCTTTCCAAAATCAGAACTGGTCGAAGTGCTTTGTGAACTCCCTTGTCCCGATGACTTGTTACAAGTCGAATTTGAAGAATGGCTCGATATTGATTCCAATTTGACTACTGCTGCTCCTGTGACTGAAAAAGATGTATGCGACAACATTTTAAATCACGACGACGAAGAGCTTTCATCATCAGAGGAGGAAATGGAATATGAAAATAGTGTACCCTCTCACAAAGAAGTTATAGATGCCCTCGCAACCATTCGACGATTTGTGCAGTGCAGAGGCACTGTTGATAATTTCAATGATACTTATGCGTCAGAAAAACTTGTTAAAAATTTACTCGTTCAGAATTTGAAACAAAGTTCTTTGACACGTTACCTTCCGAAGGGTAAGTAATGCCTAATGATATTAACCGACGTATCTATTTTATCAAACGCACTTTGTGGTATGTACTTCAAAGCTAGAATCAAGTATGTGATATACATATGTACGTGCAATAAAAAAAAATTTTTCAACTCGATTTTTTTTCGCTTAATGTTATCAGCCGCTTAATGTTATCGATATTCCCTCGGACATTTGCGATCACATTAAGCGGATTTTACTGTATATGATATTAATTATAATCTATTTAATCATTTCTTTCAGTACTATTATATAAAATTTGACGTTAATGTTTCTCGCCTTTTTTAAAATTTATCTTTGATTTTCAGCATTTAGTCAATTTGCAGAGGTCTAATTATTTATAAATGTAATATTTTTTTAGTTAATGTCCACGATATTTTTTCAAGTAAGCACATTTTTTAAATTAT
The DNA here is from genome assembly GCA_039619475.1 of Icerya purchasi. Taxonomy (NCBI): domain Eukaryota; kingdom Metazoa; phylum Arthropoda; class Insecta; order Hemiptera; family Monophlebidae; genus Icerya; species Icerya purchasi. Next base: position 419,102,732 of record CM077116.1, read on the forward strand.
TATATTGGGGTAACATTCCCAAAAGAAAGGAAAATCGAATAACAGAAATAAATCTTTAGTAGAAATACAAAGTTCATCATATAAAAAAAGGGAAAAAATAAAAGTTTTGAAAAAGCTATTAATGCGCAAGAGAAGTCGCAAGTGACAGCTAGCGAGTGAGTAAATGGGATATTTATAAAATAAGTAAATGATATGATGTAATCGGTGAATAAGGAATAAAAACAAATGAATGCAATTATGGAAGCTATGGGATCTCTAGAAATGGAAGACAGTTGGTTCTAATGAATGTCTTGGCAAAGGATAATCTGAAAAAGCGGGATAAAACAAAATAAAGATTTTTTTTTGTTTTAAATTTATATGGTCCATGTGCTGCGTGTAATTTCCAAGATTATTACAGCACATAGATCAGTGCAAGATCAGAAGTGTTTCAAGTGGGATTTCCAAATTATCGCTGCGATGTAGGTTAGCTTGATACCAGTGAAATAGATCTCTGAATTCATAGGTGTTTCAGATAACCGTTAAGGGTGGGATACCAGCTAGTGAACAGATTTCCAACGATGGCGACGTTCTATGCGGTCCCAAGATAGTACGTATGGCAGTGTGATGGTTGTGTCAAGCGATTTAAGGAGTGCTTTGTTTGATGAGGAATAAACTTGACACCCATAGGAGGATCTATGTTGTATTTCGGATTTGACAGACATTTTAGTATATTCAAGGATTTCATGCACTTATTCTTAAGATGGCGAATGTGATGTAACCAGGATAGTTTTTCATTAAACAAAAGTCCCAAGAATTTAATTGTGTGGAGAAACGAGAATGGCGAATTGCTTAGGAAAAGAGTTATGTCGGAATCGGGATGACACATGCGTCTTTTGTGATTGCTATCAGCCGATATTTCCAAGTTGTTGATTGAAGGATTGATCTTGCATTGGGCGGAAGGTTAGAAGGAAGTGATATATTAAGATCATCAAAGCAGGTTGTAACGATATTATGGTTTTATCTCGATAAGTGCTCCAGTCCGCCTTCTGGAACGCGAATCGTGTCTGAACATGGGTAGGGCGTCGCATGGATGACAAAGTAGGGCAATAAATAAAAATTGACTAATATGGTCACTGGAGCATAAATCGTGGTGCACCATGATGTTTATGTGAGGGATCAGCACCGTTAAAATGAAAGCAAGGTCCGTTGTTGAAAACGTGTTGTGAGTTGCATTGAAGTGTGTGTGGGAGGGAAGGTTCAGCAATATTAAATAGCTGCCTAGTACACAGTCAGAAATCACTTTTTCCCGCGCATTCGTATAGGCGGCACCCCATTGAGGAAAATGGGCATTAAAATTACCTATCCAAGCCACCGGAGTGGGTAACTGACGAAGCAAACTCTCAATCTGAGCTTCAGAAACACCTACTGAAGGAGGGAAATAACAGTTACATATTGTTATAGAAGGGAAAGAAAGGAATGGCAGCTTTACTGTAACTATTACTGCTTGTAGCTCTGTGGTAATACTAAGGAGTTGGGATGGGAAAGACTTATGCACTAGTGTGGCGACACCTCCACACGCTGATATTCCTTGAGAGTAGTCTGATCGGTAGATTAAAAAATTTTTAAGCGAGAAAGACTGGGTTGGTTTCAAATGCGTTTCTTGGAGACAGATTATGCCCGGCGCCCACTCACTAATTAGTAATTTGAGTTCTTCTATATGCTTGAAAAGACCTCTGCAGTTCCATTGCATGATACTGTCTCTAGCAGCCATTATTAATTAATTAATTTATTTATTTTAAAGGCGAGTCTTAGGTCAGTCTGAGAGGTTCGCACTCTGTGAATCAGTATTTTCCTCTACTGCTTTGCTTTATTTCTTTATGATTCGAGTGCATCTGTATTTCGCGTTTTTTTCTCTCAGATACGGTTTTACTGTAGATAATAAGTATAACAGACTATCCGTATCCCCTCGGTATAGTATATTGCAAAAAAGAAGTAGTCAGGGACTGAAATAACACTTAAGATGAATTTTTTTAGTCCTTCGAAGTCCATTATAAAGGTTGTTTGATCATCCTTAAATAATGGTTTTGCTTTCACCGATATTTCGTCTATATTTTTTCGAGCCAGTTCCCTAGGTTTGGATGGTGTTTTAAAATGAAAAGGTTCAACGGTGGCTTGGCGATGAATCATTGAATCTTGTGGATTGATAGATTCCGTGCCTACTTCCGACGACGCTAGGTTGATTTTTTTGCTCGCAGGTTGCGGAGTGAAATTTAATTCAATCTTCTCTGATGTACCCTTTGTCGTTACCGGATGGGGTCGTTTGGTCACTGAATGTTCAGATTCCATTACTTCCCCTCCGTTATTTGCCTCATTAGTTGGTACAAAAACTTCTATTGCTTGTCCGGTTTCCGCTTGATGTACTATTTTGCAATTGTTACAGGTATGGTTTTCAAGACTCAAAAAGATTCGGTGGTCTCTGTCATTACAGTTGAACAGAAATGAGTTAGCGTATGTTCAACTGCCATCTCCAACTTACAATGTGGCCAAATTCGTCATTGCCCGGATTCACTCTGAGTGTGGCGATCGATGATAACGGCTTTAATTTAAGTATTGTTACTATATGCTGGTACAATTTGTCGTTTGGTATCGTTGGTGATACGTTCGATAGAATTATTTTGCTAACGGGATGGCTAATTCTTCACGCTCTGACTGCAGTCTTAAGTTTTTCGTGCCTCCATTAGCAAAGAAGTTTCTGTTATCTGCACCGTTTTTTAGAAAAATGGCTACTCTGTCATTACTGATTCTTGATCCTACATTTATATTTGTTGGACCAGCAACTTGATCTTTAAATGCGGCAAAGTAATCCCTTACAGTATGTGGCGCGCTATATAATGCAGTAGTATACCCTGCTTATCTTTGGGATGATTAAAGTTCGGTAACGGAGATATTTTCTTGACTTCGTTGCTGCTATTATCGCTGACCGATTTAAGCGTGTTGGAATAAGATGTTCTCGAAATTAAAGTAGCCTCAGCAGGCTTGACAGTAAGGTTTATTAGTCGGTAAAAAAGGATATTCTATATTATTGACGACGGGATTTATTTCGAGCGATTCGTGCTTGGCTGATTGTTTCTGTGTTTGAATAAGCGATTGGTTTTTGTCTGTACCTCCTGAATTAGATGGATGGGGTAGTGAAATGCTGTGAAAATCAGTGTGCGATATTGGTAATGCGAGATGTGTCCGAGCTGGCGTAATAGGCTGGCTAGTGACGGCTAATTGGGCATTGAAGCGTGCGAGTAACGGGAAGTTATGCGCATGTATATTATCAAGATCAGATTTTAAAAATATTTACGTTCTGCAAGCGATACGCTAGTATTTATGTTTTATTTATCAAATGTGTACATAGGTAATAAATAAAACTCGTTTAATATCACTATTAGCAGCCAAAGTAAAACATAACAATCGTTTCAACGTAATTCACGTTTTTTTGGACATCAGTTTATATTTATTAACAGTTATTAATATTTTTTACTTTACTCAATATTCATTAAGTCGGCGCCATATTAACACAACCCATAAATACTTTTGGTTCCCTTTTTTTTTTTTTTTTTTTTGCTATCTGTCGAGGATTGGTTATTAGAATCGATTTCAACATAGCTTACTTTAATTTGTTCAGTTTCTGAGTTGGTACCATTGTTTGATGGGTCCTGTTCATTTTCAGAAATTTCTTCTTCTGCCGAATCTTGTCGCGATCCGTCAAACCACTTCGAATCAGAGTGATTGCGCATTTCTTTTAATGAACCAGCTATTTTTTAAATAAAAACGACACTAACGGCTAAAATAGCATTAAAATTGAATAAAAGTCTACACTAAAATAAAAAATAGAAAAAAATTAAAAAATTAAATTTATGGTGACATCGAGGACTTTACATGTTCCAACACAAACTTCTGGGGAAGTAAATAAAGAAAATGAATTTGCTTGATTTCCACCTTAGAGCAGTTCACAGACAGCTGACTAAAGAAAGGCATACCTAGCCTCTCAGAATACAAATTGTACTGTACACCAAATAGTCAACGAGATAAATTTGAGTAGAATTTAACTCCACGTTCACGTCACTGTTAGAAGATTAACTTTTGTTGTAACTATCAATAAGTCGGAAGTACAGGGTTTTTTGGCTGTGTTGTAATATACGACCTTGATAATCCTTTGTCTAGTTGCAGGCAACTACTGTATGCTGTATTGTGAAGATATATCTAAAGTTCTGGAAACGTAAAAAATACATGCACTGTTGCAAGTAAAAATGTAATCTTTTCTTTAATCAACCGTAACAGAATTCCTTTTTATAATGTTCTTCCTCAGCTTGCAGAGAAGTGTATTCGTTGCATATATTACTTAAGATAACCTAATCTGTACATTTTTAAAAATGTTCAGATCTTTTATGCCATAAATGTTTAAATTTATAAGTAACTTTTTTAATAACTTTATTTTGTATGATCAAATTTTTTATTTATCTTTATTTTATTGTTACTTTTTTTTTATATATATTTTCTTTTTCATGCAAAGAATCGCTCATTTTCCTATTTTGCTCTCTCTTCGTTTTTGCTTTTTTTTCTGTAACTTTTTAATAGTTATTTTCTATCACTTGGGTTCTACGATCAGTTGTCAGTTTACTCCCTTTTCTATTTTCCAGCAAATTAATAACTTATGCATCAGCACTTTCAAATCTTCTGGGTTAAGGTCCTTGGCTGACGAGCCCAATTTCTATTTTCTCTTTTAATTTTATAGACTTTTCCACGGTATTTTCATCGTAATTAAATTATTTTTATATGTAGCAATCTTCTATTTTTTTCACTTTCTATCTTTTACTGATGATTCGTAATATTCCTTGTAAATGATTCATCTGTAATTCCTTTATTTTGTTAAGAAATTCTTTCCGCGTGTTTATCAATATAACAAGAAAAATACACCGGTTTTTGGGCTATACTAATTTTTATAGCCTTTTATTATTTAACTCGGTTTGTTCTTCTGTCTGACTGTCATTCTACTCTGTCTGTCACTCTGTCTGTCTGGGAGGAATCTTGCGAACGATTTTTATATAATATTTAATTATTAATCTGCAGCCCCGCTTTTATTTTTCAGAATATTTTGCAGTTTCAGATTTTAATGTTAAGATGCGTATCTGGTAGTTGCACACTAATAAAGTTATTTTGTACTTCCTTTTAGTGCATAAATAAAAGGCTACCTTTAAAAAGTTCTTTTTATTTTTTTTTTATTCTTGTATTCTGTTCGATTTCAATTATTATAATATTATTTCAAAATATTCATTAGTACGCTATTTGAATTGAAAATTTATTAATTATGCGTAAATCCATTTTTAATGGTGTATTTTTTTAAGGTTGTTAGGAAGATAAAGAGATACTACGCTAGGCGGGATATTAACCTCTGCTTCACTGGCTACGAATATATAGCACATCTTAATTTGCTAAGTTTATGCGTATAATTTCGTTACATTGTAACGCCTAATCGAAATAGAACGAAAAACGTCGAGATTTATTCGCGGTAAAATGTTTAGCACTGACATATTCTTACATAATTATGCTGTGTACTTTTTAGTACGATTTAAGCACTTATTCTAAATGTATCAGTGTTTCATGATGAAATTATTTTGAAAAAATTAATCCTATGATTTACTACGGTTACACATTTTAACAAATTTTTACGAATCACTTCCGTTTATTTGTATGTACCCGTATTTACGAGTACTTTTTATTTCACGCATTTAAGAAAAGCATCGTGAAAAGTGAAAATATTGCATGATGTTTTATTATTAAATATTTATTTTTAATATGAATTACTTCGGTTTATTCGGCACTACTAAGTGACTTCTTAATATTTCACTCGCTCTAATTAGACTCTATCGTCCTTATTATTACTAATTTGCCATCTCGTTTCATAACTAATTTTTTCGTGATAAATAAATTTTTGTATCTTTTTTGAGCAATGTTTTTATTCATTTTCCGAGCTTTAGCCGTCTTCTTAATACGTTACTTTGCATGTAATAGTTTAGATAAGAATCAAATTGATTTTACGCCCGTTGTTTATTGAATGCTATAAAAGTAGCTTATATACAATAGGAAAACACCTGCAGCTGCTCATACTCTATGCATAAATAGGCGTGATTTAAGTAAAATCATTACCTAAAACTGTACTATTTTTTTATTTATTTATTATTATTATTTTTTTTTTAATAAGATGGAGTTTTAGTCGGCATCAACAGTGATGATAGTGATTTACCAGTCATGATATTCTTCATACTGGCAGAAGTGCGATTTTTAAACATGCGAGCGCCTTCATTAAATTGTTTCCACCATCAGATGCATTCAATAATAATACTGTTTGTTAGAGTTTATCACCTATATACACACATTGTTGGACTCTATACAAACTACATATCATCCGTCGTAATAACATGAAGCTAGGTCCACACGTATCTGTTTTCGGCCCTATAACACATAAATGATGCTGAATAAGTTACTCAAGCATTAAGTGCTGTCTAAAGACTTGATATTTTAATTTCCAATGCCCGCTGCATCTTTTCCTCATAGATGCTGTTATTGTGATTAGTTTAATATTTTATGTTGCTGCGTGCCTCTGGAAGAAGCGGTACTCGCTATGTAGCACTTTTGCGCAGCCCAAATGGATAGTTCTGAAAAGAGTTGTTGATCTGCAGCGCCCAGGTGGAGTGGTAACTGGACAAACTCTATTGGAACTGGAACGTTGGATAACAACTAATTGTTTTATGCATGCAAAATTCAAAACGTGACTGACTTAATGAATGAAATCCGGCTGCATGAAATTCAGCCGGTTCAGAGTGATTGGTTGTGGTTGTGTCAGAGCAACCGGTAGTTTAATTTTTTGCGATTTGCGTCGCATTCGAAGTAAAAATAAATTTACTTCTACAAAAAATCGAAATATTTGATTTCTATATGGTTTTTTTTTCAACTGAACTGAAATGTTAGAAAACAAAATGTGTGATCAAGCGATCGTATTGGTGTCGCGTTTGGGGAAAGCAAATATAAATGAAAAGATAAATATTTATTTGTGTAACAAAATTATGCAATAAATTAATTATACTTCTGTGTTTGCGTGTTATTAACATTTTTACAAAGAATATATATGGAAATGGGAAAAAGGTTAATAAACGAATCTGGACGAAGGAAAAAAATGTATCATTGTTTCTCCGTATTGCCAAAGAAATACAATCCTTATTATAACGAAGCACTAAATACTCGCTGAAATCGCAAGCGTCGTCCCAATTGTGTTTTCCCTTCCTAAATATAATACGATTCAGAGAAGAAGTTAATTATGACGACCTACTGCTTACAAAAATATTTCACTTCCTGCATCGCTTAAATGAATAAGCTCTGTGCTGTACACACTAAATACGTCAGAAAAAAGCTTAAATATTTTCGACGGGGAACGATCTACTTCTTACGTTTCAAATGCATTGACGGAATTCTGTAAATTATTTCAAAGTGTTGTAAAATTCTCGCTTTTTAACGAAGAAAAAAAAAATCATCGCAAAATTTTATGTTCAAATTGTAGCCAGGTGAATACACGTTTAATTTTATTCAAACGGAAAAATACGACGTTAATAATTGCACGATATCTAGTTTTATCTGTGGCGTCTCTTATTTGTGTGATACCTATACATTTCCATTACTTTATTAGATTTTATAATTTTATTGAAATTTATTAGAATTTAAAAGTGGCTTGCGCATTTTAAAAAAAAACATAAAATCATTATTCGTTTCACAATATATGAGAACAAATGCTAGTTCAAAATTGAAATAGAGCTTATATTATCATTAAATAACTCAATGTTTTTGTTACTTTAACATATTAGAAATAAATAAAACTAATGTGAAACCATTTATATTTACATAACCCAACTCGTTTTGAAGTCTTCGTGATCACTAGATGTTATATTTTCGATGCATAAATGAAATTCGCTTTTAGGACAGTCGGCGGCCTACCGTTATGTTTTTATTTTTAACCATAAGACGGTTCTTCTAAACATTGTAAGACTTTAGCCGTATGCTCTGGATAAAATGATTTGTTTTTTTCTTTCTGTTTAATATAGCTCATGGTAAGGACGGCTACTTTATTTCTACAACCTTAGATATAATCTAAATAAGCAGCGCTCATAATTAATAGTCCAACGGCTAAGCTTTGTTAACTATATTATTGGGTAGCAAGCAAAGTACGAGTGGTTTGAAGTGTTTAAGTCTTCTTAAGTGAAAGATCTGTAGACAATAGTGCCGAGGCTCCGGATTCGGATGATAATGAAGCCGTTTCTGATGTTTGTTGAGCCTAATCATGTATTACTTCGTTGACCCATTTGATCTGCAAATTCGCATAGAAAGTGCATAATTTCGTTGAAACCAATGAGTAATTAGCCGAAGAAACTTATTCTGAGCCGTTCGGAGTAATTTTCGATTTGACGCTTTAGCACGTGTCCATATTTGCATTCCGTAAGTGTATCCATATTGAACGTATAACAGTTTTATATATCAGAAGTTTGTTCTCCAGCTTCCGTTTAGAGTGAGGCCCAATGATACATTTGACATGTTTTTTCTCGTATTTGAGTAATTTTGATAAGAAGTCTCCGTGTTCATTTTTTAAATCCACATGTACACCCCTAAGTACTTTAGGGAATTTGCAACTGGAACTCGCTGATTATTCATATAAACTACATAACGCGGGACCCGATTACGTAAAACAAAAGTTACATGTACAGATTTCTGTTCATTTAACTGAATTTTCCAATCCCCCTCGTTCTGTTATACGATTCAGAGCATGTTGCAGATTGTTATTCATTTTAGCCTGGGAATGACTTGCTGATAATACTGCTGTATCGTCAGCAAATACTGCAGCTGCCGTATCCTGTGGCGATTATGGTTGTCCGCTGTATATACAATAAGTACAGGATAAGTTGTAAGACACTAACTTGCGGAACACCTGCTTGTATATCGGATATTCTCAATGCTGGTGTAGCCTCTTCGTGTGATAGGACAAAATCAACGATCAGATAAATACGATTGTAAAATACGACACAAGTTAATCGGTTATTTACGATTTACCGAAATCAGTTCGACGGTAAGTCCTTGGTGCCATTCGCGATCAAATGCCGGTGAAGTGTCGACAAAAACACAGTTAAACAGTATTTCTTTTCTTCAAACACTTTTTTTTTTTTTTTTCCGTTAATGATGTTACGCGATGTATTTGATCAATTGTCGAATGTTTCCCCGCGAAAGCTAAACTGATTATTATTTCGATTCAGCGGAGTTTTACACAATAGAAATTTTGGGCAAATTTGTGTAGTGTCTGCATTCAGTCACAGCCAACAATTTTACACAGCTGCGACAATATTTCATTTTAATTTCAAGACGAGGCTTTTAATTCGAAGAAATGTGGCAGTGCTCGCATAGATCGTGACTCTGTTTTATTTTTTCTCTTCTTTAAAATGTTATTCGTGTTCGTTAGAATATAAAAATTATTCAAAATAATTTAATGATTGTAAAACAGGAAAGGTTTCGCGATTGCGGTTAAATTAATTACGAACAAAGTTAAATTTTCGTCAAAGAAGAATCACCATCGTCAACTAGTTCACAGCAAAAAAAAAATTCTTTGTTTTCCTTGTTTTGGTTTTTTCCTAGGCTTGTCAGCAACGAACGATTTCCCATCAACACGCGTAAATAGTAGCAATTAAGAGTCGCAACGAATGGAATCTGACTAAGCGCTCTATACCAAGGATAGAGAAACAATGACAATCAACGTCGATAAATGCAAATGCATCCTAAAAAGAGAAGAAATGGCATTGTCGAAAGTAAAAGCAAAAGGAGTCAGTTGTCCAATACCATGGCCACATCTGCAATTACAGTACCGACATCTGATTAACTTGCAAAAAAAGGGAGAACGAAACGTGAAAAAGGTTGTTTGTTCCCCACGCTCGATCATTTTTAAAATGAATTCTAAAGTTTTGAAATTTATTTTTGATCACTTTTAAGAAGGAAAAAAAAAAAGCAATAATAAAGTTTTAAAAAAATGAGAAAAGCGGTTGCGCGTTATTTTCACCGAGAATAGAAAACAAAAAAAAAAAAAAAACAGAAACCCGATCGCATAAACGAGCCAGGCCAAATATACGAGGAAGCGCTACTACACAATGTTTCATAATATTACAGACGAGTACAAAAAGAAGAAAAAAGTAATATAAAAAGGAGGAGGCATGGAAGAGTTTGCCGGATGCATTGGTATGCGTTCGTGATCTCGGTGTTATTAAATTTAGCGCAGTACACTCTATATAGCTGTGTATATAAGCGGAATGCGAAGAAAGGAATATGCTAATAAAAAAAATAAAAAAATAGAACGATACAAACGAAAATTGCAGAGGTACGACATAGAATAAACGTTAAAACTAATATAAGCTTTGTTAGCAGCGGAGGTCAACGGTTGTTGCGAGCTCCGGGTTTATTTTGACGAAGAAGCTGCTTCCGGCAAAATAGAACACTGACGAAAGAAAAATAGAAAAGATGTCAGATCAGGTTAAAGCGGAATGGCGAATTTGGATAAAGAAAAAAAATTAACGTTGGGAAGTTGTTTTTCATCGCTTTCAGCTCCATGTTCGATCAAGAGAATGAAGGAGAGAGGAAAGAATTAGTGAAATGCTGGAAAAGGGCACGGAGAACCTTTCAACACTACTGCTGGCCGTAAGAGAGGAGAGGAATTAGCAAAACGCCGAAGAGAAGGACACGAGGAAGCTTTTCAACGCTTTAGGCAATATTTCTGAAAGCGTTCTCCGGCTTCCATATCGCCCTTTCATCTTGTGTGCAACATTCGTTCTGATTATATTTTAACCGCGTCTCGCCTATTAGTTTGCCCGACTGCCGACCGCCCAACTTAATCCCCGCTCCATCATTACTGGCTGAACGTCAACATTTTTCATCTCGAAGAATTAGTTACGCTTCAAGTAATGCGCTTAAGCTTCGCAGATAAAAATTCCACCAGTCGCTGCTGGCCGTTCTCGTTTTTAGGTATTATTTAAATTTTTCAAGAGCGCAACTTTTCACTCGAAGTCTTTTCCTTCCTGCTACTCCTTCTTTTTCACCTTTTCTCCTCCTGTAATTTTTTCGTAAAATTCGGAATAAAACTACGGAATATTTCGTTCAACCCTTGTTTCGTGCGCAATCTTTTCTTACCATCTTAATTAACTGCCCCCCCCCCCCCGTATTAATAAACAATTAGCGCCGAATCGCTGCAAATACATCTACCCGCATTCGACAAATCCCCCCTTCGAAGCCACCTTATAAAAAAGTAGTTTTCCAATTTTCGTTGCGATCGGATACGAATTAATCTATGCCAAAGATAACTGAATAAGACAAAACCGAAGTAGCCGTATTAAAATTGGAGAAGGAATTTTTGATTAAGGTACCTTTCATCTTAACTATAATTAGCGAAAAAGCAGTCCTAGTTGAAGTTGTAGCGCTATCATCGTTCGGTTCGAAGAGACTGACGGCTATAAAGTAATGCACGTACTAGCATCTTGCATGTTTGTGATGGATTCGTTTCTTTCTGTAGATTAGTTTGATTTTTTACGAAAACTCATTATTGAAGGATAAATTTCAGTTGACTAGGTCGTTCTCAAGGGGAAAGGAATTCATTCACAATTTTAGCAACTTTTATTACACAACGTAACAAAGACACTTTTACTTATTTCGTAACGGTTTTTTTTTTTTGTTTGTTTTATGTTTTTTTAAATTACAATTTATTTCAGTACATATAAAAAAAATTGATAATTATTAAGTTTTGGATTCCTCCACTTCACATTTTACAATCTTTAATCTTTATCTTAATATATTTTAATTTTGATATAAGTTAATATCCAGTCTTCGTATATTCCAATTTCATTTTTGGCCAATTCATTAGACATTTTCATTTTTTCCTGCACCAATTTTTCACAGTCTTCCGCTATCTCTGTATTTAAAATATTGCATCCATTCCGGATATGCTGTACACTGCCCTACTCGTTACATCTAATATATATGAGGTAGATTTTAAAATTTCCATGTGTCCTAATATGAATTGAAGTTTGGAGTATAGTAGGTGTTATTAAATCTCTCTTTAATTGTTGGAAAAAAAGCTGTTCGTTATTCCGTCATGACTTATCCATACCCCGTCAAACTTCCCCATATATTGTTGGCTGATAAATTTTTTGAATTGTCAAACTGTTAAAATTCCGTTCTCTATTTATTTGTATATATATGATATTTTCTCGAAAGTTTGTTTTACCTTTAATTCATTTTTGATTGCAAATACTGTGATATGCTTTTCTATTTCCGAGTATAAATATTCCAGCTGTAACTAATGCATTTGTATAATTTATTGTTTTGTAAGCTTAACTAGACTGCCTACTCTCATTAGTGTACACTGTGGTGAACCTTAACTTCGCAATCCCCGACGCCTTGCTAAGGGTACGGGACCCACTTTACTTTTTCTACGTATACTCGCTAAAAATGGTAGTTATTAGGTTTGAATTCATCAAGTAAAATCCGAAAATCAAACGTAAATCTTGCTCTTTATAATAGTTGTATTAAAATAAACACTGATATCCCTAAAAATAACTATTTCAACTTAATTACTGAATATATTAATCGCAATTATAGAAAAATAAAAACTTTTTCAGATTAACGAAAATAAGAAACTATTATAATGCGCTCATATATATATATATATCACGCTATAACTGTAATCTAATAAAGTAAGTAAAACAAGTCCCATACCCTCCGCAGGGGTCGAGGATTGTGAAGTTATGGTTTGATTAAGCCCAATGGTACTAATGCGAGATGGGGATAACGCCGTAACGTATAGAATAATCGCCGCTCAGAAAAGCTGACACTTTTACTGTGTAGCTAAGAATTATTTGTTTTTATCGTTAAAAGTCGTAACACAGTTAATAATAGTATACAATAAATTCCCTATTTGTGATCATCTTTTGATCTTTTCTAACGGATTGACAGATCAAAGGGTTCTCACGGTGTTGACGTCATATTCTTGTGCCCTCAGTTCAGCCATTCTCAGTTCCGTAAGGTGTCTTTGTTTTCTTCTATTTTTATTGTTTATTCTATAGCCATCCTATAAATCATTGCTTATATTTACTCCTCTTTGATGGTTGGGGGGTCCTTCCAAATTCCTTATTGTTTCGAATTTTGTCTAAGCTTTCTTCTTCCCCGTTATCTTCACTTTATTTTTCTCCCTCCGGTGATGCCATCATCCTTTACATTCGTTCCTTTCTCCGTTATCTATCCTCGGTTGACATTCTTTCGATTTCCGGTCATTAAGGCATCGACGGTAACGTAATGGTCGATCTCCCTGCTCCACATCTGCAGTTTCTAATAGACGTCTAATTAGCCGGATTCCGTCACACAATATTCTTATTCTATTTAAATCCCGTTAAGCTACGGCACTCCGTTTATATTTCGCTTTTCGCTGGTCTCAATTCCGTGTCTATCTGTTACTTACCTCTGTTCCTCCTTCTTGTCTTGGTTCCTATTACTTTCCTAGTTACGAAACTATCTCGCCTTCCTTTTCTCGCACAGCCTCTTCCCTTCTTCCCTAAATCGTTTTTCCTCGGCTACATCTCCCTTTCGTCCGTTGTATCTTGAAGGTTCCTATCATGTTTGTGACGTTGACCAGGTGTTTTTAGAGTGTTCCTGTTTATCACGTGAGCGCGATTTACTTTATTCTTAAATTTTAAAACACTAGGTCTTCCTGCTCCTTACATTCTTTCGGTTGTTACCGTTTTGGAAAGTGTTCCTTGATTCCGTATTCGATAAAATAAAAATATATCTCAAATTCTGCTTCATACGTCTTTTCCACTTTGCTGAGCCACTGTTAACAAACCCAAGAGACAAAAAAGAGAATATGAGCTCGTATGAATTGTATAAAGTGCGCAATATTAACAACGGGTCTTTCTTTGCTTTTAACCGTCTCACCGTTATAACTATCTGCAGGAGCTAAAGACGTTGATCCTGATGAGCTTTCCGATAAAGTTCTTCAATGACAGGGAATACTTTTGAAATGACCGAGATATCAGGTTTAGAAGTTATCAATGATGAAGTTGTGTTCAACCAGCATTGTTGTAACGAAAGAAAAAGTATTTATATATAGTATGTCAGTATTAATGTGCGGCTACAGACGTGTATAACGTGCTAAAATGATGATGGACAGGGTTGCTTAGCAGCAATGATGGGTTGAATATCTGGCTCTGTCTGCTGGACATAAGAGGAATCGAGGTTCATTCGTGGTTGTGCGGTGGAAGTGCTAGTACAAATGCGTGGAATTAGTGAAAGCAGCAAGTGTTTAGATTAGCAGAAAATATGAATTCCAAAGCAACATATCAGATGAGAATAAAGATGATGACGAACCCATTATTAGCTTTAATAACGCTACTATTAATAATCAGACTGTACCCAAAGTGGTATAAAATGCAGGAGCAGGGACAGGGAGCTAGGGTTAATTTTTGGAACTAGTGTAGTACATTTAGGTTTATTTAGAAATTTTGTCAGATAACTGTACATGTAGTGCGGATAGGGAAGAGAGGCGTGGCTGACAAATTTGCCGTTAATTTGATGCCTTGGTACTGGAAATGAGAGGATTTCTGTGTTCTGCGCGTGTTTTTAGGTTGCCCCCTGCACCCCTCCCAGATTACTCATCCAACTGCATTAGAAAGTACATTATCCTCCTACAATTACACGTTGTACTGACAAAATTCTATGTTTTGTTTGTCAGATGTTTTTCAGCTTCTGTAGAACTACACGATTTCTTGATAATTCTTATAAAATTGATTGTGTCAAAATTTTCAAAGCCCCCCCCCCTCCCTATCTGTAGACAGTTGTCAGTCTCTATTGTTTAATTTTTCAATGCCAGTTTATTGACATATTCAGCTTGCTTAATGAATCTTTCAATATTTATACGGTACCGTCATAATATGTGAATATTAATAAGTGGGTGTTTTATAACTTTTCATAATATTTTAAATAAATTCCCGTACATATCACTGTTTCTATTCCGTTTTCATAAGTTGGATTTTCTTACGTTTATAGCCACAATTTGCCATTGTTTTTCTTTTCAGTTTCAACCGATACAAAATTTTCATTCTATCGATTATTCTGTTGGAAGTTGAAAAACTAGCATTACAAACAAACGCTGCTACCATTTTAGGATTTTAAACGAATAAAAAAAACAGAAAGGAAGCGTATAAAAAAAAAATAAATATATTTCTCTAGTGTGGGTGGAAATGGTCGGGGAAAGCAAAATAAATGCCCTGTCCGATTGTTTGCTGTGATAGTAAAATTCTCATCCCATTTTTAGTGTGCAGCAGCCTTAAGTCCGCAGCCTGTTCTCTGTTTTCCACTTACTTCAGAGCGGACGCGTCCAATTGTATACCTGCCTCAAATTTTGACAAGTATCTACATAATCTTCCGGTCTTTCAGTTCTAGTTATGCGTTTTTTCTCTTGATTATTTTTATTTCAGTTTGTCACATCTGATTTTTCGATTTTTTCAATTTCTTGAAATCAAATGACGCAGCCGTATTAGGAAACATAGAGAAGTGCTTCTTGTCATAAATGACAATTTTGAGAAAGGAACTGTGTTCCAAAGCACGTTAATATCAAAAACAGATGTCACCCATTTCAGTATTTGGAAAAATTTTAACTCGGGAACAGGATATCGCTAGACAAAAATAAATAAAAAAAATAAAAAAATGGAGAAAAAAGGACATTTTGATTCTACTGGCGAACACTCTTACGAATGATAAATATTTACAGAATTTTAATATTATCGCCAAAGAGGTCGATCGTAGGCAACCGTGTCAATAACTAGATTACACGTCAGCGAATAATTATCATACATTCTACGATCATAAAATACGTTTCTGCGAAATCATTGTACCTATCGCTAAACTGACCGGGAAAAATATAAAAATGAATCATTAAATCTCCTTATGAATTATGTATTTAAAGTTTAATAATATCGAGTGTTTCGATTTTGAATAAGAATGGTGTTTTAGTGGATATAAAAAAAATTTCAAACATATATATATGTATATATATATAATAATGTTTACTTTAATTTTATTGAAAAAAACGCCTTTAAAAGTACCGCAGAAAATTTACTTTATTAAAAAGCATTAAACATCCGAAAATAGTAACTTATTCAAAAAATAAATCTGAACAGTTGGCGTTAATTATTGAAGTTTCTAGTTGTAATTTTCAGTAATATTTTGTCCGTCATTGGTTCCAGTTTATAAATACACAGGTTTGTAAGTGTTAACTTTACGATTTCAATCGCTGTTTTTATATTATGCAGTAAACATTAAGACACAGACCTTAACATATTCATTCATAAGGAAACGGTAATATTACATCTCAAACCGGATTCTTCGCAATATTTCTGATTTTTTTTTTTTAACGTTTTTATTTTCTAAGCATTCACGTTTTCTTGCTAGTCTAAACAACGCACCTCGAACATAGCACATGGACTATTTGCATACATCATTCGTAAATGTTACCTTAACCGAACTAAAACATTTCCTCTAAAATAATCTTTTATTAATTAATCACAGACGAACAAAAAAGAGTTTTTTATTTTAAAAACGAAGATAAAGGCCTCATGAAACCAAACAAGATAAAGAGCTTCCCTTCTATTCTTTGCCTTAATCCGTACATTGGTGGGTAACGCGATTTTTTTCTGGGTGAGGTCCTTGGTTGACAAGCCCCCCACTCTCCAAAAAAAACGATATTTACTATTTTTAAAATTTTTGTTTGGCACTTTTTTTTTTTTTTTGATCTGTATAATCATTTAGGCCACTATTTAAAGTTCTGAGATTCATTTTTAAACATATTATCTACCGTAAATCGTTTTTCCTAATTATATTTATTTTTTTTTTTTCCTACCCTGGGCGCGCCAGCGGCCTTGACCCAACAACATGAAAAATTAACAGTTATAACTAAATAACCAGGCGGTCAGAAATGGAGAGGACAAAGGACAGTAGCAATGGGATAACTGAAGGCAATGGGAAGGAAAGAATATAGGTAATTATATCCACCATGTAAGTTTTAAATGTTTAATAATATTGTAAACTTTAAAAACACGCAAAGAGTTTTCGTGGTTCATATTAACATCGCGATCACAATTTTTGGTAGACACTAAGTCAACATTAACACAACTGTCTAATGTTTCGAACACGTTTACACGGTCCACCATCAGAAACTAAACTAAAATCCAACTCGCACGTTTCAGCCGACTACGACTTCGTAAATTATACATTTTTTTTTCCCTTTTTAAAAGGGTCCCTACCATTATTATTTCCATCATCACTTATACTTGTGTGTGCGTCAATCCTATCACTAATATCATTTGTGGGTTTTCCATTATCGGCGTGTCATTAGCAGTTATTGAATTAGGACATTTCCCAGCGGTTTCCGACATAACGGTACTTTTTAGAGAATTTTTCTTGTCTTTCCTATCGATTATGCTTTTTTCCAACAAACTAACACCCGGTCTCCATGCCAAACTAAGGTCTCATCACTGCTCTCTATTAACCGTTTCATTAATTTCGATTTCAATGACTTCTCTAACAACCAGTCTGTTTTTAAACTTATCCACTTTCGCCAGAATTTCCATTTCGTCAAATTTCAATATGTCACTAGGGCGTGTTTCATATTCAACCAACGCTAATTTTTTCTCCGCGCTTATGCGTACAATCTGCTTGGTGTTCTTCTATACGTGCACTAATCGTTCTACCCATTTTACCCACATAACAGCTACCACATTCACACGAAATCCTATTCACACACCCGCTAAATGATGCGGGGGAGGGGGCGAGCAGATCATCTTTAACGCTGTTCAACCAATTATTAATTTTCACGCATGTCTTGAACACAGGTCTAATATTATTTTTCCTGAGGACTCTGCCAATCCTATCTGTCACTCCTTAAATGTAGAATAAACAAACTGAACCATCAATTATTTGTTCCGTCTTAGCGCGTGGAAAAATCAGCGTTGGCCGAACATGAAACAGTCCCTAGTCACATATTGAAATTTGACGAAACGGAAATTTTGGCGAATGTGGATTAGTTTAAAAACAGACTGGTTATTAGAGAAGTCATTGAAATCGAAATTAATGAAACCTTTAATAGAGAGCAGTGATGAGATCTTGTTCGGCATGGAGACCGGCTATTAGTTTATTGGAAAAAAGCATAATTGATAGGTAAGAAAAGGAAAATTCTCTAAAAAGTACTGTTATGTCGGAAACTGCTGGGGAATGTCCCACCGGTAATGGAAAACCCACAAATGACGTTAGATAAGTGAAGATGGGAATATTGGTAGCGACCCTTTTAAAAATGAAAAAAAAATATATAATTTACGAAGTCGTAGTCGGCTGAAACGTGCGAGTTAGATTTTAGTTTAGTTTCTGATGGTGGACCGTGTAAACGTGTTCGATACGTTAAATAGGTGTGCTAATGTTGATGTGGTGTTTACCTAAAATTGTGATTTCAAAGTGATATTTTTACAAATTTAAGGTTAAATATATTTCAAAATAATTATTAGTGCGTAGCAACTATAATTAAAAAGAAACATCTGAAGTTATTTTTTTAAAACTGTATTTGAAGAAATACATCACATAATTAAAATGTTTTATTAATATTTAATACGGATACTTACAATACTGCTGTCTGATCACATCAAATAAAAACCCTACAAATTTAATGATACTTTTCAAATCAAACGGCAGCACCTTATCGGATACATTTTAGATGCTGCTTGAGTAACACTGACTAGTCGTTTACCCTCAACAAGATTACGACTACTTGTACGTTGGCGCTATTGCTAAGAGCGTCTTTAACGTGATCCTTCAATTTAACTGGGAGCAACGCCTCTTATAAAATGTTTACTCGTTACTTCTTCGTTATTTTGCAATAATTTTGTCGACGTGCTATTGTAATCAATTCCCTCCGAAATGGTCATTACTGTTTGAATCAATATTAAGTATAGTGGCAGTTGGTAGGTTAACAGTACCATCGCTACCGTCTGCTAACATGTATTTTCTGCATGTAACTGAATGTTGCTATAAATAGTTGCGAGATTAACGTTATCGATCCAAGAGTTCTCTGAACTGGTAAATCCAAATTACTTGGCTAAGAACTTTGATCGGTTACGTCGAGCAATACGCCCCACTAGATACACGTCCAGGAACGCAGCCTTTTACAATTCTTCTTCATGAAACATACTGAACAGTGGTTTACCACCCTGATCTTTTAACCTGCATATGCCATCAGGAAAATGGAATGTACGCTATTTATAGTAAATAGTTCTCAACTGCTTCAATTACATATAACGCATATATTCTTCGACGCATAAGCTCGGCCGAGGATTTGGGATATAACAGGTAATATGCAATTTTCCTAATAAAACATCGCTTTATGCATTTTATACTTAACGCGCTGTATATTTTTTTTTTCTCAATATACTCTTCCTTCAGCGACTCTATATCCTTGACCTTTATTCCTTTAGAACTATCTTCAAAAAATGGCTTAATCTCTTTACAATACGATACGTACCGCCTTCTTTTTAAACTGTTCTTAGAACGTAAGTGAGCATTTGCATATGTTTCGACAACTAAACCTCTCCAATCATCTAGTGCGTGTACTTTTTACCGTCAACGTTCGGTTGAGTGAATAAATTCTATAGCCTCTATGTAAATGGAAACGTTCCTTTGCTTCTACCTCGTCCGAGATAAATTGTATCCTTTTTCAGGCTAAACGACATGAGAAAGTCGCAAAGGTTGGCATTATAGTTCTCTTTGTTGATTTGTAATCTGCAAATAGAATTGAACAATGAGAAACTTTTTTCAAAAGTTGCTGCCATCCGCTAAATTTTCTTGTATACATAGCCGATGGAGTACCAGCTAAGGGGTGGAAGTCAAAGATCGAGTACCATTACAGCTCCCAAAATACGTACGTGATGTAGCATTCAAAGTCGCAAGGCTATAACGCATATCCAGTGTAAATACTATTACTCATCAACGTTACCGTGAAGTGGTAGCGAAACACACATCTAATATTGCACAATAAATTAAGTGCTCGTCATACGTGTTTCGTAACTCAAGGTGAGTGGCTAAAATGGATGTGCTTATTGTAGTGGAAAATATCAAGATAAGACTGAATTACTTAAAAATATTGTTACCAAATAGCAGTATCAATGCGAGTACTACCTCCGATGAAATTGTGCAGTAAAATTTGTCGTAGTGTGTTTTGCTGATAAGCAGCGAGTGACGTTATGTATTCAAAGTTCACAATCAGTAGTTCTACCGAAAAAATGAAATGCCCACTAAACAGGCTTAAATGATATAAACCATTTTTTATAAACTATGCACGCGCTATGACATTAGAGTGTTCTATCAACGTTAGTACGCTCTTATTTGTAAAAAGGATTAACATAACTAACAAAAGGTGTCCGAAAATATATCTATAAAACCACCGAGTCTCCTAGGAAAAATTTTGGGTAAAAATAAACCGTTGCTACCTGTGTCGATGTGTCATGGTTCTCCTGGTTTGAAAGAATTGTATACCAATCTTTGTTTACTTTTTATTTTTAGAACTGTTAAATTTTCGTTATTCGCTGATTTGGCAGTACATACACTCTGATCCAGTTAATTTGTCGCGCAAACGTATTTATTCCATTTCATAATAACATTGTATGGCGACAAATTAATTTACGTCATGTTTTTTTATATTCAAAACTGGATATGACGCTCCATTTTTTAGAATAAAGAGGGTATGTAAAGCAGAGCTATCCGATAAATATATCGGATATTCGGATTACCTATTAACGGCTGACGTCCTAATCTTAATGCCGTGCATATTTTTATCAATCTCTGTTCGTATCGCGCTCAGAATTAATGTTTATTTATTGTCGGAGCATTCTTCAACAGTAACAAGAATAGAACAGAAACTTTAGACGTAGCCGGTAGGATGCTAAGCAGCGACATTATAATTGATTTTTTGAGATCCATTTCTTAACTCCCAAGAACTAGTAAATTTCGCCTTTCCCTTGCCTCCTCTCCATATTGTCCTCTCCACCCAAATGAAACGGCGATTTAACGTGAAAATTACTTAATACTATATGTAGCTATTGTTCTTTTCCTACTTGTATGTGACTTGGTCTTACGATATAATATATATATGTATATATATATATATATATATATATATATATATATATATATATATCACTATATCCATTCTCTTCGTACTTAAAAAATGTACATACCAAACACAAAATCGTGTTCTTAACAGTTTGACTAGTTTTTAGTATTTTTGCGTAACTAGCGTGTAAAAAATGAAAATGATAATAAACAATGCCCTAGCTATGCAAAAGTGGAATTACAAATAATTATGAAATTTTAAGCTCCTATCCATTTACGTGTAAAAAATAAAAAACGAAAATAGCACGACTCTACCCGTACCTTTAAATACATTAAACATAAACAGTGTCCTATTTATCAGTAAATAAATAATACTCGAGTTTTCCCCTGAACTAGTCTGTGAAGAAATTGTTTATGCTGTTGCGATTAGACTTTTTGTTCTTAATATTTTTTGATTTCGTAAATGTTGATTGTCCGTTTTATTTTGAACGCTCTTTGCCTGCTAGCAGGCGGCTAACAATACACGTTTATCAACTCGGAACTTTTTTTCACGTGAGTATCATCGAAATAAATTGCACAATATATATTTTTAATGCATTTATTTCGTTTTTTATAATATGCTGTATACATCGAGTACACGGAACATTTTAAATTTTACGATTACATGTAGTTGGCTGTATAAATGTACGAATCTGCGCACCTCTTACTGCATCACAGCTAGTCATTTTCAGCAGAGCAAAAATATTCGTGAGGATTTCTGTAGCGCATTAGGCTAAAAAAAGTTGCGTATACTGAAAAACAGTACTTTGTTGTCGACTCTTTGTCAGCATAGCATATCGGTGTGTCGTTTACAGTTTATGGCATTGGCATTCCTTTTGACGTTCGCTTTGATAAACTCGAAGCTGTAATCATGCGTGGTAATGTAATTTAGTTTCGCTAGTCTGTTCAAGTTCACGGTTAGGCCGTTATCGATTTCGAACCGCATTATATTGTCAATTGTTATGCTTGGCCTTTCTCCACTCTGAAAGTTGCAAACCTAAACGGGATGAAAAAATTTGGCTAGGACTGCGTTTTTAAAATTTTGGTCTTTTAGATAATTTCCCGGACGTACGTCACGGTGTTCCGCACTTGCATCACCATCAGAATAATTTCGATTGGTCCACTAGGAACAGGCTTTGCTGAAGTTTGAGATGATGGAAAGCGGTTATCCATATAGCAATTAGCGGTTTTTTTTTTCTCCGCTGTTGTCGCTACCACTTCCTTTTCCACATGTGATAGCTGATACCTTCGTTTTCATATTTCTGCATAATCTAATGGAGTTCGCGTTAATGATTCCGACTCCGATGTTGGCGTTCGCATGGATGCGCATCTGCCCTTGATGTAGAAATGTCGTGCTAACAGCTCATTTTTTAACTCGTACATCTATGAACTTGACTGTACTAAACAATTACGCTGACTGTCCAGTAGGGAGCTTTTCAAGGGTTTTCCAAAACCCTTTGATTTAAGAGTTTCCTTTCTTCTTATACTCCTACGATCGGTACGGTTTTTTTGGGGGGATTTTTCTAAATATATAGCATTATTCGCGGACAAAATATTAGTACCCGTGCCAGTCTACTAATATTGCTACTCTTGCCAATAGGGATAGTTACAAACTCCGCAGGCCATTTGTACTATATACTATGCTCTTATTAATAATGGATTATTTCCTGCTTTTTGTATTTTTTCTGAGTAAAGGGATGGTACAGTATATAGCGGTCATGTCCTTTCATTTTACTGCTGGATGGGAGGGAAGATTTGCAGAATAACGTTGTTAATGTTGATGTCATCTGTAAATGTGATGACCTGCCTGTAGCATACACGCGCGCTCATACGCACACACTTTTCCAGATATTCTTCGACTCAAGAAATCAACAATATTGAAAAAGTAAACACATTTAGTATAAACAACTTTCATAGCTCTCTGCTAGGGAACTTCCTGAAACATCGAAATATCGATAATTTAATTTTTTTAAATTATCTTAACAGAGACAACGCTGACAGAAAATCATGACGGAAAACAACGGGAAACCACCGCCATTATTCTCCTGTAGAATTACATTCATGAATAACAAAAATATAACGGCCTTAAGTCTCCGTAAAGCTGGCTCTCATTCGCCAAAATAGCCGGATAGAGTGCGCTAAGAATGCGCAGAGGTAAAACCAAGCAGAATTCAATTAATATCGCTACATGGAACGTTAGATTTTTATACCAGATTAGAAAAGTAACATCGGAAGCCAGGAGATTAAATATAGACATTTTAAGGATTAGTGAAACGAGATGGACTGAAAGCGGAAGGATAAGTACGGATAAGAATTACGAAGTGATATGTATATGCTGGGAAAGCACGAACATTGGTGTGACAGTCATAGCAAGCACAAAAATCAGGAATAAAATTAGCATAGTAATTCCGAAGTCGGAGAAAACAATTTTCATCAGATTCGAAGGCAGGCCTAAGCCATTTGTAATAATTCAAGTGTATGCACCAATGACGGAAAGCGAACTAGCAGAAATACAGAAAGTTTATGCTGGTTTGGAAGAGGTCACGATATATGTATGTGAAAAACAGCGATATGGCATTTGTAATAGGGGATTTCAATGCGAAAGTTGAAGCGAATCACGGGAATCAAGTTGCACTCGCTAAACAAAATGAAAGACGGAAAATGTTGGTCGTATTTGCCGAAAAACACGATTTAAAGATATGTAACACGTACTTTAAACAGCGCGAAAGAAGACTATACACGTAGACCAGCTCGGGAGGCAGAACTAGAAACCAAAAATTGTCACACAAAGCTGAGAATTGGTAATAATTTTTAAAATTTCCCCGCCCTTCGTGTTATTTCGATTGCAGCCCCATAGGGAGTTTAACGCATTGAAATTACCGGTATGTTGCCTAGACTTTTTAATTCATTGAGAATAAATGTCGAATCAATATCATGCCCCGGAAGAGAATAATATGAGATAAAAATCCCTTTGAACTGTTTATAATTAACGTAAACACAAATGACGTTTGATCTTGTATTATTATTACACTCCCTTAAGTCCATGGAAAGTAATTTATGGTTAATACGATTTTTAATTAGTAATGCTACTCCGTCGTATCTATCCTCCCTGTCATTCCAATAGCAGTTATAGTTATTGATGTTAAAGGTTTTTACTGGCGATCACCAAGTCTCCCTGCTAAAAGCACAATATCTATATCATGTGTTGCCAGAAATATTTCTAAATCACCTTTATTCGAGAGAACACTTCTCGAATTCCACTGTAGTAATGTCAGCATATTTGCAAGTAGATAAAGAAATCATAAAGCATAATAATAATTTATGTATACAAAAGAAAACGGCATATATAATACTAAGTAAATATAGTATAATAATAATCGGAAAAAGCGAAATTGAATATTACTTTTTATTTATATTTTGTCGTCGCGATAGCCTAGTTGCTAGAGCACTTGACTTCCCTTACGGAGGTTACGGGCTCGATCTCGGGCGACGACAGAACTTTATTACGAAAAATTAACAATTAAAATATTCGCTAGTAATTACGTGGAAGACAATGGCGAACCACCGCGTACAACATCATATGAGCGCTAGGTCAGTACACAGCAGACACACACGGGACTGCACTTGCATATCGATAAATCAAACGATTACTAATCAATTCCGAATGTAGTCTTGCATATGTGTACTCCTGCGTTGCATATAATAATAGCTAAAAGTGTACAAATAGGTTGCGCCAACGCGTTATGTAGCGTACGCACCTAAAGAAGACTTATATTAGTTTTATTATCTTTAGTGTTTTTCTTTTTTGTGATTGAGATCTACGCTTTTTTTAGTAATATTAATTAAATTATTTTTAGTAGACGATTGCTTTGATTTTTAGGCTTGATCATTAATTTCTGGATTAGCGGAATTCAACGATTGATTCGTGAACGTCATATTGTGCGATCGATTGTTTACGTAAGGTAACTTTACATTTGGGTTTTCGAAGGTTGTTCTCTTAGAAATATGTTTCTGTTCTAGACACTTCTTTTTTCTTCATCTGATGAAAGAAAGGATTTCGATCTCTTTAGGTTTTGATCCCTCTTAAAAACCAATAAATTTTTATCAAAGAAGCCTGTTTTCTTTGATATAGGAGGCGGTTTGTATGCTGGAATATTGTGTACATCATTATCGCTTTCTTTGCACGAAATCTCCGGATATTCGTTGTAACCTGTCAGAAGACTGAATCTGTTACTAACTCTGTTCGAAAATAACTGGCTCTGTCTATAAGTTTTGGGTATTCCTCTTAGAAGCTCAGATTACGTGAAATCATTAGTTCATTAATGTTTATTTGACGTTTCTTCTCCGGACAAACTGGATGATCGGTAGATTTGTAAAGATCGCCGGAAAATAAACACGCTGTTGTCTGGCTGTTACACTGTTTCTCGGTGTGATTTTTACCTCCACATCTAGCACATCTTGGATTACTTTTGCAATGAGCTGATTCATGTCCGTACCTCAAACAGCAGAAGCACTGCTTCGTTCTCCTGACGAATAGTATGAATCGCACATTCCACATAAAAACGTACGATGGCAGACTCTGCCCCTCGAACGATATCAGGACTGAAGCACTAGGAACATACTTGACTTCTTTGTCCACGATTATTCGTCTGTTTAATCTCTTGATGTAATTTGTTACATACGGGTTACAGTCAACATCAGTTGTTCCTTCGTGTAATCCGTATCCACTCCTTCTATAACGGCACATCTGGATACTAAGTAAGAAGGAATATACATATGCGTTATAACCACGCGATGGGAAAACCGGACTATCAATTAAATTATTAGCAGCGGAAGGAGAGGAAAAGTGAATAATCACGCGATTTCGCCTGACTTTTTTGATTTCGATGATGTCCTTACAGAGATTAGCAACTCTTAAAATTTCGGCGACTTTAAGTGCGCTTAGGGATAAACGCTAATGGCTTAACTTAAGTTATTATTATAGGTACGTTTTTTCAACAAACACTTTAAAGTTCTTAATATTATCAGTATTATTAATAAAAGTGCTATACCTGTTTTTACAAATTCTATTATTATTATTCTCGCTATAGTTTCTGTAACTAAAATTAGTATTTATCTCGTTATTTTTTTTGAGTGCCGGGTACAACTGCCGGGGCTATTACGACACTATGGCAATCGGAGAGTTAAATGGTTGGAAATAGGTTGGTTGTATAAAGAAACCGAATAGTGTCTGCAATGTTCAAAGGCGAGTTCGCCAAAACGACTGCAAAGACGCTATCCGGTGCTTGGCGCGCTGGAGCGCGAAGGAGGGGCACTCCAGGAGCAGGTGTTTTACTGTAGGAGAGGGGGGGGGGGAGCAAAAGGGGCATTCGAAAGGGGGCTCGCAATTAATAAGAGATGATCATGAGTCAGCGAAATATGTCCAATGCGGAGTCTTGCCATAGCCACAAAGTGGGTTCTGGGGAAGTCAGAAGGAGGGAACCAAGGGTCAATTCCGTATTTTATCTCTCTTAGAAAGCAAGATTGTCTAGTGAGCCAATCTTGCTTCCATTGGGATTGCACAAGAATTTTTATAGATTTTACTATGTCGGCGGGAAGAGGAGGGGAACAGGGCATGGGGCACGACAGTGTTGACTTAGCAGCGATGTCAGCTAAGTAATTACCCCTAAGTCCGGTGTGGCTTAGCACCCGTAAGAAAGTAATTTGGTGGGAGGATGATCTTAATTTTAGGATTAGGGATTGTATAGAGTTGGTTATGTAATTCGATGGGGATTGTTGGGGAAGGGACTCCAAAGCTGCTAGTGAATCAGATACAATCAAAATGCGGCTGTTGGGTGGAGAGGATTTAATTGTGGATTCGAGGGCTAGGAAAATGGCATAAAGTTCGGCATCGAGAACGGAACAGTGGTCATGGAGGCGGGCGGACGACGAAACTAGGTTAGAGTGAAAGGAACAAGCAGTAGGAGACGATTCGGAAACAGGGCATGATTTCGCGCCGTCAGTGAAGTAGGCTTAGTGATTTGAATATTTGTTAAGGGTTGCGAAGATTCTGGTGCAGAGAAGGGAGGGTGAGATTTTTCCCCTGGAGAAATGTACAAGGGAATAATCGATTTCAGCTGGTAGGGTAGCCCAGGGTGGAAGAGGAGGTGGTGTATTGAGGTTTTTGAAATGTTGGAGGTCGATGTTGGAGTCTAATAGGATTTTTGTTAGACGAGGGAGCGCGCCATTAGGAGGTGTGGGGTAAGGATCACAGTCCAAGAAGGAAGACTCTTAAAGAATCGCGGAAGGAGTGTAAGGATCTTTGAAAGTGTAAGGGTGGAGAACCCAATAAGGATTGGAGGCTGTGCGTGGGGGACGTATGGTGCGCACCTAGTATTAATCGAAGAGAAGAATTTTGTAGTGGGTTCAACATTTTGAGAAGGGATGGGGAGGCGGTAGAATACAATGAGCATCCGTAGGAGAGACGGCTGAGGATAAGGGATTGGAAAAGTGTTAGCAGAAGCTTGGGGGGAGAGTTATGGTTTTTGTGGGATAGATATTTTAATGTAGTGATATATTTGCTGCACTTCTTTTTAAGAGATTGCAGGTGAGGCCGCCAGGATAATTTGCTATCGAAAATGATCCCGAGGAAAGTTGCTGTACTGGAGTATGTGAGAAGAGAATTATCTAAAAAAAGAGTTGGAGGAGAAGTAATTTTATTTTTTCTATTAAAGTCAATACATTTAGTTTTAGATGGAGAGAAGGAGAGCCCATTCAGGCTAGACCATTCTTCTAAGTTTTTTAACACTTTTTGCAAGGTGTGTTGGGCATAGGAAGGATTCGGTGTTTGTTAGGGAAATGTTCAAGTCATCAACAAAAAGGCGGGCAATTACTGGAGGGGGGATGTGATCCATGATGTCGTTGATATATAAGTTAAAAAGGGTCACGCTTAGGGCCGAGCTCTGAGGGAGTCCGTTTTCTGGGAATTGCGGACATGAAAGGGAATTAATTATTCTTACCCGGATAGATCTGTCATGGAGAAAATCTTTTAAGTACGCAAACATGTTCCCTGTTACATTGTTCTTAATAATCTTCTGGAGTAATCCCAGGCGCCAGACCCGATCATACGCCTTCTCTATGTCAAAGAAAATTGAGTAGGTGTGCTCTCTGTTAACGAAAGCTGCTTTGACTTCGTTGTGCAAACTGGATAAATGCTCTAGCGTCGATCTTTTTTTCCGTCCGCCAGACTGGCACGAGGAGAGGAGTCCACGGGTTTCTAAGACCCACGACAGTCTTCTGTTGATCACTTTTTCCAAAGTTTTAGCCAGTACCGAAATCAAAGAAATTGGCCTGTAGCTTGAGAGGAGGGTGGGATCTTTGCCGCGTTTGAGGATAGGGACTATGATAGCTTCTTTCCAGGATAGCGGTATGGAGCCTTGCGCCCAGATTTGGTTATAGATTGCTAGAAGATATGAAAGGGCAGGTGGTGGTAAGTGCTTTAACATCAATGAATGAATTCCGTCGGCACCGGGGGCTGAGTTTTTAGAGTGGAATTTTATCTGATAATTAAGCTCGCTTAATGTAGTAGGGCTGCTGTATCCATCCGTGTTATTAATATTAAAAGTTATCGCAGTTTTTTCTTCGTTAGATTTGTGCGTCAGAAAATTTTGTGAGTAAACCGAGAACGACGATTCGTGACTGAAGTGTGTGGCAAACACATTTGCCACCTCAGAAGGTTCAATTATTGGATTATTGTTAATTATGATAGGGGGAATTGGTGGGATGGTAGGGATGCCGTTTATTAATTTAATTATTTGTTATTGAACACGCTATTATTCTTATTATTTTTGCTATTTTCGTTATTAGTACTATTATTTGTGATTCTATTATTAGACGTGTACGAATTGCTTATTTATCAACCGAAACTAAATGGACGAACTATTAGATGAGATAACACTGACTTGCTCCGATAAACACACCCAAAGCACGACCGAATTATTTTACGAACTTTTAACTATCCTTTTTATCCTTATTGCACATCCTTTTTATTTCCCTGTTTATATCTTTTATTCTTTCACTGTTTGCTGTCAACTTCATTTTTGTTTTTAAGATTCTTCTTTCTTCTATTAATTGTATCGTTTGAGAAATCATCCAGTGCTTTTTCTTCTCTATTATTACATTCTTGTTTGTTCTATCTATTGCATTCCCAATCCATTACTTTATTTTATTCCAAGTTTGTTCTAGATTTCCTGTGGGTTGTGTGGGATTCTATCTTTTGTTAACTGTATACGGAAGTTTTCAGCATTATCTGTTATTCTTTTAACTGATTTTGTTATTATTCGATGTGTTTTAAGTTTTAGTTTGAAAATTGCTTTTAGCATTTGGTGATCGGAACCGCATTCTACTGGTTTCAAAACATTCCTTTTTTTATATTACAAATATAATTTAATCACCATATTACTGAACCACAATATAATTCAGAATATGTATAAGAAAGCAAATATCTTATTGAAATATATTTTAAGTGTTTATGGCGTCGTCTATAATTTATTAGTAGGTATTTCATTTCAAATGAGTGGGCATTAAATATAATAGTACCAGTATACTTTCCTTGGCTTCTTGTATGGTATTTAAAATACTTTGGGATTGTGGCGAAGTTAGTATTTTTACATCTCTTGTACAAATATTTTAAATGCATGTTTGTTATTAACTACAAAATTTAGAAAACTAGCTTTATATAAGTCATCTAGGATTAATATATTGCAGTTAGATTCAACTCTTTCAAAAGGCAGTATTCCGCTAAACAACGCATTTTGTAATGTCTTCATAAGTTTTTACGGCATGAAAATAAACGTCAAGAAAAATAAAGTAATGAAATTCTCAAGAAACGGTAACAAACAAATTACTATAAAAATTGGCGACCAAGAAATAGAAAATGTAGATCGATTTAGGTACTTAAGAGTGATGATAAATACAGACGGAAGACACCGTAAGGAAATAAGAACGCCGATTGGAATGGTAAAAACAGAATTTAATAACATGCACGAGGTGCTCACAAACCAAAGCATGAGCCTAAATTTACAAAAAAAAAAAAAAAAAAAAAAGGTACTTAATAAAATGTTATGTCGAGATTATATTAAAATATGCCTGCGAAGGACAATGGAAGCAGACTGCGAAAAAAAATAGCCGCTTTTGAAATGTGGAGTTCACAGAAGGCTAATGAAGATATCGTAAACTAAACACGTAACAAATACCGCTGTACTGACAAAAGTAGGAGAAAAAAAGAAAACACTGCTGGAGAATATCAAAAATAGAAAACTGAAATACCTAGCTCATAAAATTCGAGAAAATGGAATTTTCATGTTGGTGATGCAAGGGAAAGTTCCTGGAAAATCAATAAGAGGAAGGAGACGGTTGGAACTAATGACAACGAACATACCATTAAATCCGCCGTGCAAGAACCTACAGGAGATAACTCTCTCTAGAGAACGAATAGCATGGATGTATTCGATCTCCTGACTCAGGAGAAGCAACTATGATGATGATGAATGCTTTTTAAATATTCATAATTCAAACTTAACTAGACCAAGATGATTCTCGTTGGGTTCTTGTGGGTATGAGATGTGGCGGGGGCCCAGAATAAGTGGCAACGCATAGAAGTTTTTGTAACATTTCACGTTCGTATAGTTTACTAAAACTACTTAGGACTATCTTATAGTTTATTTCGCTTCGTTTATAGTTCGTTTTGTGAAAATCAGCTAGACCGAAATAAGTTGTAGTATAAGCCCCTTACTTTCTTATAAATGATTAGTTTATTTACCTCGTTTATGCGTCGCTATTTTATGTAACTAATGCGTGCCTCTCAACCATCTTACAAAACCCGTATTGCTATTAATTACTCAGATATTTAAGATAAATTGAAGCTCACGATTTGACTTGGCTAGTTTTTACCAGCAAACCAAATTTTTAGAACAGTAAGATATGTTGACCTTGCAATATAAAAACAACTTCAACAGTTTCCCCTTCCCTATGATTTTATGCAGACATTCGTAGACTATGCTGAAGCATTTTTGGCCGTGATTGTTTGTTACAATTATTTTATATGATGACTGTGATTCCTGTTCCATTAATTTTCTGATCAGTCTAGTACAGGTACTCTATGTATCTTGGGCTCAGTTCGGCCAATTTCTCTTTCCTAAAGATTTTATTCAGCCATCCGTGGGTAATGTTGAACATTTACAGCCATGGTTGTCTGTAACTTTTTTTCTAATTAATTATTAGGTATTTTTCATTAGTTGGAATTATTCCTATATCAACTGGTAAGTAAAAAAATGGCTTGATAGTTAACTGCAGCCGGGCCAAAACAAATTGTGTATAACATAAAGAAGATAAGTTGATTAGCCAAACATAAGATAACTTGTATGTGAAAACTAGCCAAGTCGAATAGGTACCTTTAATTTATCCTAAATTATCTGCTTTGTGCAAATAATTCGACTGTTCAAATTTAAGATATTATATATCTTTAAATAGCAAACACTGTTGTAGCAGAAAAAAATAAGAAATGTTGTTTTAAATTTATTTTAGAATGTCGTATGTTCTTATAAATGAATTTCAGGATTATCTACAGAAGTTGGCACCGATTTAGATCTCAATTCTTTTGTCGCTAAAGTCGATAACCACGCATATTCTTAATATTGAACTTGGCTCCCATTTTTACATTTATGTTTTTGATAAGATGTCTTCTTACTGGAACAGAATAATTTCAACATCTTCTTCCAGCTCCTCGCATTTTTTGTTTACTCATTTTACCTTCATGGAACTGGAAACATCGTTACGTAGCTTTTCTAATCGCGTTACTGGAATAGATCGAATTCCCTTTCCCTTTCTTGAAAATTTGTTTGACTTTTTCCCTTCGATTCCTCTTAAACTTGTTTAACTTCTTTCTTCACTCTACTTCTTTATCTTGAAATACATTCAACGTTATTCCGATCGCTAAGCCTAATTATCCACGCTTCGTCCAATTTTGCTTGATTTCTGTAAGAAGCTTTTCGAAAGTTTAATTTACAGGTTGCCTGTTTGGTGGCATAATAATACGTTACCTAATAGTATGTTTTTAGGTTCCGCACTGCACACGGTTCTCCCGATTGTATTGGTGTATCTTTTTGGCAGACGTTTACACGACATTTATCGACAAGCTTCCTTTCGTGATATCTCGGCAGTCTTTAATAATGTCTATCTTCTCACTCGCTTCGATATGATACTTTCTTTTAACATTCTCGTTCGCTTTTCTTCTTTCATAAATACTCCAGTTAAGAATCGTCATTCTTTCCTCTACCCTTTATACTACCACTAGACTAATTGTTCGTGGACTATCGCAGGATTCCTGCCTCAACTGCTCAACATCTACTTTGCCAAGATTGCTTCTTTCCCTCTAAATTCGTGCATTCCCCCTTTTTTTTCTCTCTTTGACGACGACATCTTCATTTATTTCTCTCATCGCAATATCTCACACGATAACTCTCAGCTTTAAATCTCCTTGCTTGACTATTAAACCGGAGAAACTATAGATTTTCGGGAATTATCTCGTTCCAGATGCAAGTCGCTCCCGGGTATATACCGGAAATATTAAATACTGGTTATAGAAGAGACGTCTGGGAAAGAAAACGCAGCCGACAGGACGGAACCGGCTCCACCCAACTCACGAGTCGCACTTCTTATTTCTTCCTTTCCGTTACGATGAGCTACTATCTATCCTTAATAAATCAACTCACTACCAGGTTTAGATGGTATATCGTTCCATATACTTAAAAATCTCTCCACGTTTTCATTGCTTTCTCTTCTGAATATTTTTAACTCCCTCTTATTCTCCGGATCCACATCTAAATCCTGGAATGACTTTATTATCATCCCTATACCTAAATAAAATCAATCCACATTCCGTCCTAAATCCTTTGGCTTCCTATCGTCGTAAACTGTTCGAAGGTATGGTGAACAATCGGCTCGTTTGGTGGCTGGAATACAATGATCATTTGGTTTTCGCCCGGGGTTGGGTCTGGTCTTCACTGTTGCTACGTTTGTTGATGTCTCCTCTGGGTTTGATAATGTCCACCTTCCTACTCTATGCGCCAAGCTTCTTGGGCTTAATATTCCATCTACTTTCATCTTTCTTATTCTAAACCTGTTCTAGAATAGATCCCTCTTCCTCTCTACTCCCTCCCGTGTCATTTCCAGATGCATCTACCGGGGATTTCCTGAGGGATCTTGTCTTAGCCCCACACTTTTCAGTATTTATCTTCTTAATATTGCTTCTCTCCCTATGATTTCCTCCTCTCTCCTTTTCGCAGATAATATCCTTATCTACTCCAGTTGTAATGATGTGTCCACCGCCAATGAAGAGATCAATAACTTTTTATCTATCCTTAAGATCTCCCTCTCTTCAATTCACCTCATTCACTCTCCTTCACAGTCTTCCTCTATGGTGTTTTCCCTCCACCCCTGCAATCAAGCATTTCATTTAACATTCCGTTTCCGCTCGTTAGCTCCTTCTGCTACCTTGGTGTTATTCTCAACAGCCGACTCACATTCCATAAACACATTAACTATCTCTACAATTCCTTTTTTTTTTTTTTTTTATTTATATTACAATCTTAAGAAAATAAGGATCTTAAATAAGTAATAATTATAGAGACATTATTTAAATACGAAAAGAAACATAATAATGTAGAAGCATAGCCCAGTGGTATGCCCTACTAGTACATGATATATATAGTTTACAAATGCAGTAGATCATGCGGTTTAAGCCGCTGCAGCCTACGAGTTCTCGTAATCAGCAATTTTTGTGCTTCTATATTTACATGAGCTACTAGACGCTGTTGATGCCGAAATGCAGAATCGCGAATTCCTCCCTCAAAAGACTCAATCTCCTGAAAGCCCTATCTTCATCAAAATGAGGTGGGACCCTTCTATTCTCCTAATCATTTATAAAGCTATAATTCGTTCCAGGATTGATTACTGCTCCTTCATCTATGGAAATTCCTCCAAATCTCTCCTCGCCAAACTGGACAAAGTTCATAACTGCTGTCTTCGCTTGTGCATTGGAGCGCTAAAATATTTTTCTATTCCTGCTATCCTCTCTGAGTTTGCGATACAACCATTTTTTATCCGCAGATCGCAGCTTGGTTATAATTTTCTAATTAAACGTCTTTCTGTGTCCTCATCTAATCTTATCTCGTCCTATCTCGGTATTAAAAACCAATAGCGTTTTGTTCCTCATAAAACCCGGATCCTTTCTCTTGTAGTAGCTCGACTCTCCAATTTTTCGACTTATGTATTTTTTTTATCCCAAGCTTCCTTACTTTTCCCACGACTTCACCAGCATTTGGTAGACTATTAATCTCTTCTCTCTCCCTCTCCAGACTAGCTCCATCGCACATTCTACAATCCAAGCCAAATTCCTCCACTTGCTTAATACATCCTTTCCTTCTCATCTAACATTCTTCACTGACGGTTCTAAAAATGAAAACGGGGTGGGCGGCGCGTTTACCTCTCTCTCACTGCATTACTCTAAATCCTTCAAGCTCCCTTCCTTCTTTTCTATTTTCACAGCGGAGTCTATCTCTATTTTAAGCGCAGTCTCGTTCATTCCATCCGTAGGAGGGATCAGTAAATGTCCCATTGTCTCCGATTCCAAAAGTGTTCTTCAAACTATTTCTTCTCCTCCTTCTCAAGCCTCCAATTCTATTACTCTCTTAATTCGTTTTCTCATATCCAATCTACTCTCATCCCGCTTCATTACTATTGACCTTTTGTGGGTGCCTAGCCATTCTGGCATCGAGGACAACGAGTTAGCGGATTTTTTAGCCCGTTCGGCCGTCCGCGATGGTTCTTTTGCTCTGTAATTTTCCTACCTCGGACATCCTCCTTCTTTCCTCAGCTAATCATTCCCGATTATGGTCGCACATTTATCCTTCTTTATTTTCTAATCCCGCCTCTCATTATCTTCAAATTCAGCCGGTTCCCTGTCTCAGCCGTGGTTTCATTCCTCTTCTTATCAACGTTCCACGATCGTTTCCTTAATCAAACTGCCTTTTAAGCTCTCCCTTCCGCCCTCTACATGTTTTCGTTTTTCTCTGTCCTCCTCTCCTGATTGTCCCCTTCATAGTTCCATCTCTCCTTCCATATGTGATGCAAACCACATTTTCTTTGAATGCCTTGACCTTGATTCTGAGCGCTCTGTTTTATACTCCAAATTCTTAACACTGGGTCTTCCTGCCTTTCCTTTCCATCTCCAAATATAATCCCAGTACTTCAATCTTTCCTAAGCTCTATTTTTCTAATCGTTTCTCTATTTAACCCTTTCCATGATTTCTGTAGTTGCTGGGTCAAAGCCGCTGGCACGCTCAAAAGATAATATATAAAATAATATTGTTATTTTATATTTAAAAAAAAAAAAAAAAAAAAATCTCTTCAGATTCATTTGGCTTAGAGTACATTGTTAACCTTAACAATCCCCAATGGAAATGGAACTGACTTTACTTTAAATTTACTATATCTGATGGATTCTTCAGATCATTTATTAACAATTCTAACCTTAAACACATGGAAGATGTCGTTTGTAGTCAACATCATCATCATATAATCGACGACCTTACGCAAAATAAAGTCGAGCTGGAATGACTGTATTTTTTCCGTTTTCTGTTCTTTTTAACGCGTAGGTCGTGTAAGATATTAGTTAAATACGAGCTAAGACGACCAAACACATTGGGGACCAAGTTTTGATAAATTTAGAAATATGAAAGACACTCTTATTGTTTATTGCCCAGTAGAAAAATTTTAATTAGCGGGAGATGTAATTGAATTTGAATAAAAGTAATTGTAAAACTGTGAAGCTGTCGCAACTATAGTAACAAGGATTTTAAAGTCGCCAATACATGTATATAGAGAGTTGCCGTAACATCTTTATCTTTATTATTATCGCTTTTTTTAACCTAATTTCATTTCCAGATGTTTCCAAAAAGCCTAGTTGTTTGTAAAAATATTTCAATTTATTTGAGAAAATATTTACCGCGCTAAAAATTTTGGTCGAACTACAAGCTACAAATAAAAAGGCGTACAATCGTTTGCTTTTTTTTAAACCACGTTAAATACAGTTCTGAAATAGTTAAATGTAGGAAACTTTCTGCGAACTTTTTACAGAAACTTGATTAGATAAGCGGGTCGTATTTATAATTTTAGTACTTACGCCTGGCTACTAATGTTTCTGAAGAAGTTTTCTTCTTCTTCTTCTTCTTCTTTGATTAACGTGCCATGTACTGCCGCCTAGGCCATAGGCACTGATAAGTCAGAAGTTAGATGGTATGGAATAAGTTAGTAATTTTGAGGAAAAGGAGGAGATGTTCCACTTTGTCGTGATGATCAGACAAGATTTTGGAAAGGTTAGACGACCGGAGAGTTTGTGTTCGGCATGTATTGTAAGTAGGACAGTTGATGAGTAAGTGTTGGACTGTGATGGGAGAATTGCAATTGGAACATAGTGGGATGGGTTAATTTTCTGTATTTATAACAAAATGTTGTTAAAATCAGCTTTCTGAACTGTTTGCGATGTTTATTAAATTAATTTTGTTTCATTACGCCGCACACTCCATGTATAACATTGGAAGATAGCCATTGTTTTTCTCCTATTTTTCTTCATATAGATAGTTTTTAAATAATTAGTGACTTCAAATTTCAAAAGACTTGGTCATCAATTAGCGCGTAATATGCGACTGAAATTGATATAAATTATTAAAGCTAGCCGAAGTCGCGCAGAACTGTTAGAAGCGAATGCAGCAAGTTGCAACTTTAAATTTTTATCGAATTGAAATAATTTGAAAACATACCGTTTTGATGGCGTGCTGCACTTGTAATGTAAGTGCGACGCTTTTGTATTCGTATATTGAAAAATATTAATTGCATAAATTTAATTGCAATCTAAATCACCTTCTGCAACAAATAAAACCGATCACTTTAAAAATATAATGCGGATTTGTCAAATAAAAATCTTCATCAGATCTGCGCAATAACATTTTCCTTGACATACACGCTCTTTTCTATTTTTATTTATTTATTTATTGTTCGTCAATATGAAGCTTGAATTGTGCTCAATAATAAAATTTTATCAAGAGACTGTCGAAGCTTGTTGTTAGAGTTTAAATGCTGTAATGCGCGCTTAAATTTAGAACCCTATTTTTACTTTAAATCAAAAACTTTATATAAAAAAGATCACTCAAAAAGCTAATCGCACTATATAGCAGTTGAATTAGGCTGTAAAACAATTGATAATGAATCCCTCCGCGCTAAGGCTGGTTAAGAAATGGAATTTGACCAGGCAAAAGTTAATATTAAAGACAGTACACATACGCTACTAATGGCACGTGTGAATTAGTTCATTTTATTACTACTTCCGGTGTGAGAAGGTTAAAAATCAGCCAAATCGTAACATGTGTAAAACGAAACGGAAAGAAGATATTACATTATTGTAAATTGATTCGAAATAAAAATTTTAATTTAATAAGTAACAGCGAAATAACATAAATGGGGTGGGGGATTCATTCGCTAATAACCAGCCTCGATTCTTCAGATTATTCATTTCTATGCTTCACATTTCGAAAACTGTACAATTCATTATAATCTTCCGCTAGGGATATTGTATATATATCATTTTTCTACACCGATATTTATATACACCAAAAATTTTAATGAAGAGAGCGTAAAAAAACGTAATAGCAATTTCCGGATTTAAAAAAATAAAAAGCGGTCGATCAACTTTATGTATAGATATATACATATCGACTCTGAATTGATTGATGGAAACTTCAACAAGGAGCATTCCTTCGGTACGACTAACGCTACTGATTCCATGTGAAACAAAATTTTTATAAACACACGTGATATTAAATTTAAATCGACTTAATCGAATAAATCTGACTTGGCCGTAAACAGGCCCTAATTCAAAATAAATTACTCCGGCTACATGAGAAAAGCAAAAAGAAATGTTCATTTCTTTATTTTTCAGTATTTTAAATAATAACTTAGAATCGCTATGAAAATGATTCCAACGCGGTATAAAGAAAATAATAGATATAAATAATAATGGTAATGCGAAGATAAGTACAAAAAAAAATAATAGTAACGTCAATAATCCTCGAAGATATATTTTGTAATCATTTTTTACATTTATTATATATCGTGAATAATGAAATACGTCAACTTCGGGGGGGAACAATAAGCGATAAAAAAGTTGAACAATTTCATGGCGGACCTTAAAACTTTTGCATTAGTTTTATTTTGGTGGTTTAAATAAAAAAGTTTCTTGTGTCAAAAATTATTTTTCTGAAAACTAAGAAATTAACTTCAGCTAACACAAATCAGGCTATCTAATTAGATCATTGCGTAAATCAAAAAGGAATTACAACTTACGTGCTGTCCTTCTTTCGGCTAGTGTTGTGAAATTAAATCTTATTGATAATTCCTCGTAGCTTTCGGTAAAATATCTTCCCTATTTCTCACTCGATCACGAGTACGAGATTATCTTTTAATTTCAAAGGAAATTAGAGGACAAATTAGTAGCCCAATTGAGGAACATGTAAACTGGAGCGTAACCTAGCTTCCGTGCTGCCGACTAATGTGAGGAAAGGTATCAATGACAAGGGGCGAACCAAGGCGAGATCGGCATTGCTTGCCGGCTAAATGTTCAAAAAGGCGAGTGCACACGCAAGACTACATTTTGAACTGATTGCAAATGTTTTTGATTTATCGATATATAAATGCACTTCCCTACCAGTGTGTCTGCTGCTGTATTCGAACTAGCGCGCATAGTTTCTTGTCGCCTGGGATCGAACTCAAGGCTAAGCTCTAGCAACTAGGTCATTGCATTGCAAAATATGCATCTTAGAAATCTAAACATTTTCTGTCAATTTGATTGATTTTAACGTGTACAGATCTCGTGCAATTGAACAGTGCTCCAAATATGGAAGAAGAACCAAAGTGAAGCGTAATATTTTTAAAGTTGCTACGTTTCTAAATCATTTAGTATTCCTAGTAAAAAAAAAAAAAAAAATTTTCAGCTCTGAAAACTATATTGTACACATATTTAACATGATAACTAAACGGAAGTTTATTGGAATAGTACATTTCTAGATTTTTTATAATTGCGACCCGTTGTATTAATTTGTCATAGATAATATAATTTCATAAGTTAACCTATTATTAGTAATTCTCACGGTGAATTCATTCGTTCGTATAGTATCCAGGTTAAATATCATACTTTTACATAGCCTGACATGTTAACTTATAATTAAGTACTTTCGTAAAGTACCTTCTTGCTAAATAACATTACCGAAAGTAATCTCTTTTGAGTAAACCATCTGGACAATTGGTTTACCTCATCTCCTGAAAAAATTTTTTGATCATGGGTACTACTTATTTCGCGATAAATTTTTAAATCGTCGGCAAAAAGAATACCACTACTACGTATCCAGGAAGCTATATCATTAATGAATAATCACAATAATAGAGGATCCAGAACCTTATGGTACACCACAGAGAAGATAGTGAATAGATATGACTCGTAACCATTATGCGGTATATATGGAAATTCTGATTTAATAAGTTAAATAAAAAACTCGGTTTATTATAAAAATTATAGCATTTTAGTTTTTTTGGAAATAAAATATGATTCACGAAGGCGTCATTAGAGAAATACCGCCGTATATTTTAAAGGTCACTTAACCTTCTCTGTCAACTATTGTAGCCCCAGATATTCTGAATACATCACTAAATTGGTTGTGGCCGAGACTTATTCCTTTTTAAAACCATACTAATGTTCAGTTTTTATGGCTGGTATATTTGAAATAACTATTGGTCTGTAATTCTACAGCAAATTTTTATCCCCCGATTTAAATGTCGCTATGATTTTACTTGTCTTACAGTTCATCAGGTCAAATAGAAATCCGTAATATTATATTAAGTAGTTGTTTCAGCGGTTATGTTAACATGTCTGAATAATATTTAAATACTAGCTTAAGATCACGGTCAGGCCCTGAACTCCAATTAAGTTTTAGCGTTTTAAAATTATTTGTAATTTCATCCGTTTTAAATGAATTTAACGTTAAAAAACCACCATTACTCGAATAATAATATTGGTTACGGGTAAGTAAGTCGTTAAATTGTGAATACGCGCCCGATAATTACAAATTCTTCTAAAATGATCTGTAAATAAAACTAGTACATTTCCAGCCGATTTTTTAATTGGGGATCGTTTTTTCCGGAATAATTATCTAAGTTCCCATGAAGCTTTTCTGTACCGAGTTTAAAAGTTAATGGAATTGTCAACTATTTCACCGTCGACTTCAGTAATGCCTGTTCCCCGGATTTAATAAGTAATTTAATCTCATTTTGTAAATGGAGCATTTGTATTTACGAAGTTTTTCATTTCAAAATGTGTACACAGGCATGTCAAAAACTATACCGACTCTGTTCATTTCGATATAATAGATTTATATTTACTTATTAGGAAGTAATGGAGGTTCCTGTATCCCGAACAGGACTCTGAGGATTGCGAAGTTAAGTACACAATTTACTGAGCCGAATGGGACACTAATCACTCTTTTCGATCGCTTGTATTTTTCTAACAGACTAGTCTGATAAACCGGTATTTAATTTTACACTAGAGAATAACATAATAATGAATGTTTACATGAACGATACGGGAGTATAATTACTCACCCATGTTCATGTCCACCTCTAGTGAATGTAACAGATTTTAAATACCTAGGAATATACATATATCGATAAATCATTGAACTGGAAAAAGCAGATACAAACTTAAATTCAAAAATAAGACAGTCAATTTCAGCGTTATATAAACTGAAGGTCGTCGCGATAGCCTAGTTGCTAGAGCGCTTGACTTCCGATATGGCGGTCACGGGTTCGATCCCGATCGACGATGAACTTATTACAAGAATTAAATAAATAAATAATCGCTAATAGTCACGTGGAAGGTAATGGCAAACCACCACGTACAACATCATATGCGCGCTAGGTCAGCACAGCAGACCCACACCGGACTGCACTTGTAGCGCGATAACAAACGGCTACAATCAGTTCCGAATGTAGTCTTGCGTGTGTACACCTGCGTTGCATATTACAATTGCCTGGTACACAACCTATATCTGTACAAGCTAAATGTACGAATAGGTTGCGCCAACGCGCTATGTAGCGTACGGCACCTGAGATTGAGAGATAAACTGAAGACAGTTCTTTCATATAGGACATTACGGATATACTTTAATGCATTAATAATGTCTAGAATATTATATGGGATCCAAATATAGGGTGGGGCTAAAAAAACAGAAATCAATGAAATAGGTAAAATTCAGAAAAGGTGTTTGAAACTTATTCTACCCAATTGGAAGCGGAGTGATCCTACATCAACCGGGTGGAAGGAAAATAATGAAATGTCTTCCAAAATGCATTATTATTATTACAGACTACTTGAATTTAAATGCAATAACGTAAAGTTATCTTCCAGACGAAGAACTCGATTAACAAGGAATCAAAGTAATACCTATTCATCCTAGCGGGGTAAATCTACGAATCGACAATACAGATGATTCGGTTCTAATTAAATTAATGAGTACCATAGTCACATAATAAACGAAAAAACAATTGGTTTTTTGAAGAAGGAAGTGAGGAAGTGGTTGAAAGAATGGTGCAAAGATTAAGGAATTTTGCTGCATCCTCTTTCCCCTTTATTATTATTGCTGCATTTTTTAGGGCTCTTTTAGACCATCTATTTACCAGTTTCCTTTTCTTTTTTCTTTCCTGTACATTAATGTATGCAACGTCCAATATGGAATCGGCTCCTGTGTATGGGTGTATTATTGTGTATTTCATATATATATATATATATATATATATATATATATATATTTGCGTCGATTGATATATTTTATTTTTATTTTTTTGTTTTAATGCGTTAGGTAGTAAGAATGATTAACTGTAATTTTGTTATAATAGGAGTGTTGGACACTCATGCAACGGGCATACTTGCCCAGTGAGACCCACAACTTATTTATTTAAAAAATAAAAAAATAAAAAAAATGTACCATTAGGACAGTGACTCAAATCGAGGACGAGAAAAGTTTCAAACCTACGACACCTTCAGTTTGATATCCAAAGTACCTTGACCACTAGGCCATCAAGCGTGTATTATAGTTGCTTTTGAATTATGGCCGCTGTGTGTCAGCTAATTACGGCCAATTCATAACCTTTACCTACACAGAATTAGTTCTCAACATCTGTTGTTCCGGTGAAATAGTTTGTTAGAAACCGAAATTTTTAACCATAATCGCTACTATTCTTCGCGCGCTAAAGACTTAATATATGTAGAAGTAAATGTTGTATTACAAAGATAATTTTTCTGTTTCTATTTTGATGCTGGGTCAACTATTTCGGTGCCTGCAATGCCC
The DNA here is from genome assembly GCA_039619475.1 of Icerya purchasi. NCBI lineage: Eukaryota > Metazoa > Arthropoda > Insecta > Hemiptera > Monophlebidae > Icerya > Icerya purchasi. The sequence continues at coordinate 419,145,502 of CM077116.1, forward strand.
AAAAGACTCCGTAACGACCATCTTCTTCTCCGTTAGACCAGTGTTTTTTATAATTCATTCAGCGATCGATAATGCCGTGTACGAAGTCTGAAAAAATGACTGCTTCGGAAAACTATTCCTTGACCATCATATGAATTGGACCGGTAATTGCAAAGCGAACAGTTTGGCTTGTGTACATAAGTTAATTGTGTGCTGCTACGAATTGAAGGTGTCTGTGTAAAAATTGAACGTAGTTTGAGCACTGTTAAGTAATTAAATTTCCCCCTTTAATATAACAATTAGAAGAATTGTTTAATCGTCTGTGGAAAAAGAACAAAAAAAACATAAAGAAAAAGCTACTGTGCATAAAGGCGGTGTTCTTTTTTAATATTTTTACACAGACCCTCCCTAACAGGATCATGACTCCCAGATCATCGGTGTTTGAAAAAAATACCGATGATTCGTCGCTACATGGAAAAACATTACATATCTTTCAGCGTTGGTAACGCAAAGTGGTCCCCAAAAAATTGTTTAGAATGAGTCCCAACTTTAAAACATTTTCACGTTAGAGCACTATGGACTGCCTATCGGATTAACGTCTGAAACCTTCAAAAGATATTTTACATCTGTCGTTATATTTTTAAGAGAGCGAAAACAAATAATGATGTCGAAAAAATTATTTCAAAGGTGAAAATATGATGTCGTCTCCTAGAAGATGCCTATTGAGGTTGATCGATCAGATAGTAAACTTTATCGGTGTTCGGCCGACGCGCTAGAGACATATTTAAATGGATGATGAATATCTCTCCAGGAATTTTCGACTCTTTGGCATCGAGAGACACAAACGACTACGAAGAAATAGTACGGCATAAATTACTCTGCTACGCCTACTTATATTTCGGAAAACCTAAACTACGCTAATGCCACGCTTCCTACCATAGAGTTGTCATATTTACATTAATTTACCTTTATCCCAGTGCTTCTTTTTCAACGCATTTCTTCGTTTTACCTATAAGCGACGTTGTCAGTCTGGTACATACACATTTAACGTATCACATATTTATATAACTTCAACAAAGAACAATTCTACTTTCATTTCCTTAAACGATATAATTTCAATCACAGCAAAATTTATTATAGTTTGATATTACGGTCTAAAGCTTGCCAGTTAGTGTACGTGTTTTTATATACCACTGAGAGACAACCGGAAAATATCGATACATTTTTTTTTTCAACGATGTAATCTACAATTCTGTCTTACAATCAAACGTAGCCGACTAAAAAGACTGGTACAGCCACGAGCGTAATGCATAACATTACCGTCTCTTTTCTCGCTTTGAATCCCTCGATATCTACTCTGATATTTTCATTATAATTTTAAATTTATTGAAATACACGGAAGCCGAGTAGAAATCTCCCGTTTTGATTATAACTCTGATTTTTCTTGCATATTATTGAAAAAACTTTAGAATAATCGATAAATATATATATATATATATATATATATATATATATATATCCTTGTTTGAACATCGAAGAAATAATAATAATAATAGTAGTAGTAGTAATGCTGGTAATGAAGTTTCTTGTCAAACTGTTTCCTTAGATAATCGTTTAAAAATCCTCCTAGAGATGATTATTCTAAATTCTAAACATTATTTTAATCACGTACGAGCGAAACACGTATGCAGTGGCTGGCGACAATATAACGATCCGGATGCTAGTCTTACCCGTTCGCATACTAATGATATATGAGATTGGATAATTTCCTTGTCAATAATACAACAAAAAATCTTAGTAGAAAGGCAAACGGATGTGATGACATTTGCAATAAAATTTTCGAGATTATACAAAAAAATAATCCGGGATTACTTTCACGTGTATTTTTGAAAAATGCACCTTAATTTTAACATTTTTCATTCAATCTGGACGACAGGTAGAGTAAACCCGAGGAAAATCCATCGGCAATCAATATGTATCAACGTTTGGTGACTCTACTCTACACGACCGGGTTAAGATTGTGAAAACATCATTACGCACTATTTAAAATTAGAAATAGAAGAAACTTCGGTATTAAATGAAAATCAATTTGATCACAGGAAAAGGTAAATCTACTGAAACATTGTATATAATTTTAGAACTTACTGTAAAATACGTGAAAATATTATCGTAACTAGTTTTGACATGGTTGAAAACTTTGATAAAATAAAGTGTTCCAGCTTGCTGGAAATTTTCGAAAGTAATTAAATAAACATTGCACTATTGAAGGTAATTAAAACTTTCCTCGAAAACACGAGTCTTCTCGACTAGTAATAAACTTGTCGAATACATCTTAACGTCTGGTGCGTCCCAAGGTATCTCTGTTTAATATCGCAATGCCTCCTATATGTAAAATTATTCAATCAAATAATTCTTTCCCTACAAGTTATGCTGAAAATTTATTACTTACAACCGGCATTAACGAAAGCAAACAATTATTATTTATATAAATATTAAGGTAGACAGTTTAAATATAATATTAAGTGAATCTAGTTTCAACTTGAACGCAAATGAAACACAAATCTTATTCATACCAATGAGAAACATACATAGCAGGAATTTAAATAGGAAATTAGAAACGCTACAGAAATCTGGGAAAGTAGGACCGAAAGAAAGGAACTATCCCCCCCCCCCCTACATCCGTCAGTGCCGTTGAACTTAGTACCATTATGGAAAGCTTAACTTCACAATCCATGATACCTTATCAAGGGTATGGGATTTGGTTTACTTTACTTTATAAAACATAGACACTATTAATTTTAAAAAAGAAATGTTAAGTATGATAAAAGAGAAAAATTTTTAATTTATCAAACGTATTGAATTTGTAATGAAATCAAACAATACCATTGTAAAACTTTATAACTCTATAAACTCCGAAGTGATTGGAGTGATGGTCAACAATGACTTAATATATTATTGTTTAAATTCTAATAAAAAAAAAAAAAAAAATTTCATCATTGTATTTGAAAAAATAAATATTTTAATATCTTACTTTAAAAAGAATTAAATTTAACTTATTCCTCTCGCACATATTACCCTGCTAGTGGTTTCAATTTTTTAGATGTTTTAATCTAAATTTCACTTTTTTCATTGACGTATTCGTGTACTTCTTTTTTTTTTTTTAGAAAAAAATAAAACAAGTATATGCGAATGCTGCAGTCTTTATGAAAATTTACAAAGTAAAATAATTTAAAATCCGAAGAAACGGGCCGGGAAGCAGCCAGCGAGATCAATCCCCTAGTATACACATGTATATACATATATATATGTATGTGTGTGTATATTTTGAATTTCTTAAATTTCGATTATATTTAACGCAAAATGATTACGTTTATTTATTTACTAACACGTACTGTATACATTTGAAAAAAATTGGTTTCTGTTTATACATAAGAAGGAAATTGTACAAATTAATTATAAAAAAACGAAATTGTTCAAAAATTTTTCATTTTTCATTTAAATTTCAAGGATTATCAGTAAACAGTGAAATTGTAATAATATAGTTACTTCATCGGAGAAGTTAGTTTAATTTTTTTTTATTATTTGTGGTTTTTTTTTTTCATTTTCATAAATATTTATTAAGGAAATGAAAACATTTGGAATAAAAATGTTCAGATTATTCGAGATTATAGCGCTGCTAAAGACGAAAAATAACAAACGAAGAAAAAGCTAAATATTTCCGGTTATTAAGCAGAGAGTTTAATGTTATTCACGGGAAAAAGGGGGAACTAAAATATTATTTACGCAGGAACTTGAAATATTTTATAAGAGTTGGAAGATCGATTTTAGTAGGAAATTTTCCTCATTCGATTCCAAACAGTCTAGCAGAAAAATTCGATATAACTAATGCAAAATCTGAGTACGTATTAAAATTCTTTGCCGCGGTAAAAGTTTTCTACGTCGTTTTTCGGTAACTATTGATTTTTATTATTGTGGGATTGAACCGCCCTTCTCTGTGTGTTTGAGTTTGCGATTCTACAATATTATATCTACATGTATATAAAAGTGATCAAAACCCGGATTAAAAGTCTAAAGCAAACAAAAACAAGGGCGTAGCGTCAATGGAAGCGATGGAGGTACCGCTTTCCGTAACGAATGAGTACGAAATTGTTTTTCAGTATCTGCAAAAAGAATATTATTAGCCACTGGGAGAAAATTAAGCAACTTGTTGAATTTAAAGAACAGAATTAAAAATTACTAGAACAAAAACAAGCGCCGGCGAAAGAGCATCTCCCGGAGTAAATGATGAAAATAGCTACAATTTTACCAATTCACATTACAGATGCCTAGAGTTGTCTCTCTTTGAATAATGATCTACGTATCGATGACAAAAAAAAGGGTTGCATATTCAGTTTGGAAGCGCCAGCTGTGCCGTTTTCAAGATCGCAACATTTGCACGAATTTTTATCCATACGATTCGCGAGTGGTGTCTATCGAGAAGTTTAATCTGGAAGCGATAGGTCAAATCAGTCACATATCGGATCATACAGCGTAACTTTTACGCATGTCATTCACGTCAGTGTCTGTGTCATTCGATAGATAGTGTGGTAATTGTGATACATTTTCATTCGACCGTTTTTTTAGATTATGCCATTTACCAACAGGGGAATCGAATGTAACGGATCGGTCGCGCTTCTCAGTCCTTAATGATAGTATAGTAGGAACTATACCGGGTAATTTATCTCCATTGTCGACAACTACTAATGCGGCACAGTCTGTTCAAATGAAAAAAAAACACTTCTAAAATTGAGGCTATGTGAAGTTGCGTTATTGAAAAATTTCTACTGGTTAATTTTATCGAGTTTTCAAGAAAAAATTAATATTACTCAAAGTGATAGGCCAACACGTCTAGTTTAGAAAATTTAATTACAAAATCAAAAGGACGCAGAATATTTAACCACCATTTTCAAACAAATTTATACGCAACAATCCCATCGTTATGCGGTTGTGAGAAGGCGAAAAAATTGTTCCGTTGGGTTTGCCTTTTATTTAACCAAGAAGAAAATGTAAGGAATGCAAATGGCTTTGATGATTTAAATAATCTGCATGAAGCGCGCAGAAACGTCATACTGACTATATTATTTCTTTAAAACAACTGAAAAGGTTTGGAAGAACTCGTATTGAAAATTGTTTAAGCGAACAGTTAGTTGTTCCATTTATCAGTGCAGACGTATAATGTAAATGTAAAAAAAAAAAAAAAAATATTAGTCGTACGATAAAAGTTGCGTGTTTTTTTGGGAAAACAAGAACTTGATTTTAAAGGACATTATGGAATATGAAAATTCAACAAAAAGGGGAAGTTATATCGAATTATTAAAAGAATTGTGTGAATTTGACGGTGACTTAGAAAATCACTCGACTAATTCAAATGTTTTTTGTTTTTTTTCTGGATTATCACCTGATATTCAAAATTACATCGTTATATCCATTTCCGAAATTATGATACATGAAATAAAGATTAAATTTATTGAACAATTTTAACCTGAATAATTAAAAAGATTAAATTATCTAATCCATTTTTTGTATCAGTTATAATGGATGAAACAACAGATGTTGCTGCAAAATTTCAATAGTCAACGCCGTACAACAGACTGGTAACGTCGAAGCAAGATTTTTACATTTTCAGAATGTAAGTAATGATCGAAGGGTTCTCCCGGTAGCTAGCGGAAAAACTTCCTGAAACTTTAGAAGGTAAATGTGAGGAAAATGAATTACTCAGACATGTGACGGCGCATTAATGATGAGCGGTTGAACTTAGTGATTTTTAATGACGAATTAAAAATAAACAGCCTCCAGCTATTTCTGTGCACTATTATGCTCATTAATTCATTTAGTTCTTTCTCAGTCTGTTAGTTACGTAAAAAAGGAATCCGGTTTTTGTTTCTCTTTCGAGTTTTGATACTTTTCTTTCAAAATCAACAAAGAAAACTGAAACGTTAGGCATGAATTAAAAAAAAAAAAAAAAAAACAATTTCTCACTTTATTGTCAACGCGCTGAAATTACAACACCAGATTAATGGAAACAATAAATGAATATGAAAAAGAATTAAAGGATATATTTATACAATTTATTTGCAAATGCGGATATGTGTGATTCTTTGTACAGCCCGCGGTTAGTCTCATATTTGGAAGACTTTGATTTTAATTTTTTTTTTTTTTTAATCGATATTTTCTTCTGCATTTCCGCAATCCAATTTACCCGTTTCAAGTGCTCGAAAAAGAAAAAAAAATAATAATAATTTGACATTAGTTTTTGTCTCAAAAAAAAAAAAAAATCGAATGATTTCGTGATTATCTTTTGGAATTCCGCGAAATCCTTTTGTCGCATTAGAAATCAGTTTATCAACATTTTTTTTTTTTTTTTTAATGAAGAGAAGAGCATATTATTACCAGAGACTTCGCAAAATAGGGTGAAACTTAAGTCATTTTCTGGAGAAAATAGAAAGCATCGTATAAAAGGATATTTTTAGAAATTATCAATGTCCCGTAAACAATATGCAATATTAGGAAACAGTCATCTTTTTATGATGATGTAATAGACATTTTCGCAAAGAAGAACTGGGGAACTGAATTAATTTACAAAAAATTGGGTACTTCGTTCATTTTGAATATATATATATATATATGGCATTTCATAATTTTGATTTCTGCTATGTGTTTAACCGAATTTTTTTATATTTGTTATTTTTATATGGGAACAAAGTATTTAATTGCGGCGCGTGCTCTATTTCGAAATTCATACTACGCCACTGAACAAAGAACAACTACATATTTAAAAAGAATATCATAAATTATTAGTTTACTTGTAGCGAAAATTGTTTGTTGACATTTGTATATATTGATGTAGTTTTTTCTATGCTTACTTTGAATAGAAAAAGACGACGTTAAACGGTACGTACAGAAACACAATTAGGCATGATATAATTTTAAAAAGACTCTCTTTTTCACCTATGTTAAGAACACAAAATTCACACTCGATATCTGTTAAACAATTTTCAAACCATCGAGCTCTTTAAATTTGGTTGCACTACCCTATTCGTAGATACCCGGTGTTTTGTTTTCTTCTGGTACTAAAGCTGCCGATATCGTAAAAATCAAATACCTATTTAACCGTAATGTTCGCTCGGATAAATACATTCACGAGAAAATCCAGGTGCAATAGTTGCCAAAGGTCTAATCGCGATAACTTGAAACTACACTACGATGCGTTTCGTATAGCTAGTGCAAAAATTTAAACGCCTTTAATTGTGTTAATTATGAAAAAGTTTACGCAACTCATTTCAATGATTGTATATTAGATAAACATATGATTGTATATTAGATAGACATATGATTTACCTAAGATCCAACAACCGATCAAATTTTAAACAATCCTAAACATCTTCCACTCTCAGTACGATATGGCTCTACCATTAAACAACTTTAAATACTCAACGCCAACTTCATGTTATATATATATATATACACAAAGAATTAACCGCTAGCAATCAAAAAAGTGTTCTCCAGATTTATAAATGGTAGTATTGAAAATTCTTCACTCTCATACTATTTCATTCGTAAAAGAATTTAATTTTTTTTTGTAAATATCGCATGTAATATAAATATAAAACTAATAATGAGTTGGTAATCGGTTTTGATCGTTAACTTGAACATGTTTTACGATAGTGTATATGTAACTTGAAACTGTAGTTCGATTATATTGATGAATGTAATTAAATAAATTTTAGAATTTTTGAAGTGCCAATAAAGTACACATATCTGCCTTACCAGAGACCAGATTGAATCTTACATTTTTGCTATTAGCATGTTTGCAGAAAGGATCTTTTTGCCTAAAAGTGGAGAAGTAGCGCGATATCAATTGGTAGACTGATTAAACATGATCCCAATCCCACACTCTTATTAAGTTGAAAAAAAAAAAGACTAACACACTATAACAGTATAATATTCACATATGACGTTCGTAAGCCACCGAGATTAATGTGTAAATTTTTCTTAATTGTATTCTCCACATTTAACAAAATCAAATAATTGTACAATTTTAACAGAAGACCTTAAAGGTCGGATTTTTTCCATCTGTCGTGTGGAATTGCCCCAAAACTATTAGATCCAGTAGAAGTTACAGTAGGGGATTTAATCTACCGGTATATTGTAAAATTGAAGACAGTCGAATCATTTGACAACAATTAGTGGAACGAGGCAGAGTAGGCAGAGCTGGTAAGGCATTGGCACCATTTTAGGAAATGTCCTACAGCCGGTGAGAGCGCGTACAAAACAAAGTGAGCAAAAAAATAGGAGAAGAACTATCGAGAGCGGGTGATCGTGGCTTTACTGCAACCTTGATGGCATTGTAAATTCTCCACGTAACATTATTAGAAGTGGTGCCGGCCTGTTTGATGCGACCATAATTTATGTCAACTTTCAGTAAAACGCATACAGAACAGATACATTGAAGCGTTTTGCAGGCACTGAATTCGATCTTAGCAGCACCGATTCGTCACCGTCTGGGATTGTAACACGGCGTAGAAATGTCGCATGTAAATGGGTTAGAAAGAGCCGGATAAATATTACACGTTTTATTTCGGCCGATGAAGAGTGGCTAGTGTGTGAGGCCTGATTAGATTCATGTAATATAATGCAACTGGTAACATGTCTAATCTGTCTGCAGAAGAAGAAACATACAAATTCCAGCTTCGAATGGTCCAAATTGGATATTGCGGTGGAAACCTGAGTTTAGATATTATTTGTACATATGAAAAACTAAAATATATCACTCTCCCGTCATCTGTTTCTATGTTGGCACCTTGATCCGATTCGAATTGTTACTGCTGTTAATCAACTGTATATTTTAGACACGCCTTTGCAACGACTGCAGTAAAACGTAACTCTGAAACTACGTTAGACTATTCATTTTAAATAACATTAAATTCGATGATCGCACGACAGACTTTTCTAATATAGCTAATAAAACTTTCTGCGCCTATTAAAGCCTTAATTTTCGAAAACACATGTTTCCTTTCCTTCATTCAAACATTAGAATTAACACGGAAAATAAGCCACTTGAAAATGCCAATTACCTTAAGATGACTAAATTAGCACATCAAGTGTTCCAATAAGTATAAAAATTATAATCTTAAGTTGAACGTATATTAATCAATGTATTTTCCGGTACTATGCATATATTAAATAACGGTGGAATAACAGTAAAAGGAATAGTGGACAATTACATTCGAAACACAACAGGCCTATCAACACCACAGCTGGTGGAAGCAGCTCGAAATCGGCAGAAATGGAAAAAAAGTTGTTGAAATATGTTCATGATTGGTCACGACGTCTCACAGAAGAATAAGAAGAAGAATAAACATAAAAAGAAATTACACTTTAATATTTATAAAAATAAATCTGACATGTTCGACTTATACATGCTTTGTTTGTTTACTTTTAAATTGTTCACGTTACACCGTGATGATGTGGTTAGTATGTTGAAACACGTCGATGTTATTTTATTTTTAAAAATATTCTAATTCACGTTGTGTTTATTACCGTTATTTAATGTATCTGAAAAAAATGATCGTGTCAACCAATTTCTTTCCACTCTTAATGTGGATTTATGCAAACTAAACTTCGACGAGTGTTTATAATTTTACTTTAGTAAATAACAAAAATCAATATAAAATCGATTAAAACGTAAGCAGTACTTCTTACACGTAGAGAAGCCTTCACAATTTTGGGGCTCAGCATTTTTTCATCGAATTATATCAAATATCCAGGCTTAATATTAGACAATAAACTTACTTCTAATAAGCACACTGATTTTATTAAATCAATCTTTGCATTAATACGCATTAGTTTAAAAATCACTCATACATTGTCCAATTTGGTCTTCAATTAGTGTCATTTATTATAACCGCTACTAAGCGGAAAATTTATTATACGGCATCTATTCTCAACAAGGTAGCGCGGTAGCCTAGCGGTTAAGATGCTTGGCTACCAAATCAGTGGTATCATGGATTTTCGGTAGTTGTCCCGTTCCGGATCAAAGTCGCTCTCAAGTTTACACCTAATCTGAAATATAATTAGGTACCAGAGAATTATCTGGGGGAAAGTAAAGGCGGATAATCGAAAAGTAAAAAGGAACTGGCCCCAGTATTCTCATCAGATCCCCATTAGGCTTAGTTCATTATGAACCTTAATTTCACAATCCATGATAATCAAGGATATATGGGGGACTTACTTTACTTTACTTACTTATTCTCAACACGAATAGAGATGCGCATGAGTATTAATTACGCACGAAATATCGAATTAACCTAAAAAAAAAAAAAACCCACTAGAAATTACACTCAATATATGTGTGTGTGTGTGTGTGTGTGTGTATATATATGCTCGTACGGACGTTTAATTAATTCGACACCGATGTTTTCAGGCGAATAATATACGCTAAATATAAACCGCGGAAAGTTAACACCTGTATAAGCTGTCAAACGTTATCTCATAATTCTTTTTTTCTCCTTCTCGTTTTGGCCAACTATCGACTACGTAATTTCAGTTGTCGTTCTTTCTTTTGGCCTTTATTTGCGCCCAATTTTATTCGTTCACCACTATGGTTTTTCTTTCTTTCCAGCGTCCATGATGTACCTTTTCGTATTTTCGGTTTTTTTTCTTAAGTCGCTTTCCGCCTATTAAATCTCTCAGATCAACCCGGTTATGAATATCTTTAATTGTGATTTTTGCATTATATCCTGCTCTGTTTCTTTGAACCAATTCCATTTTGTTTTGTTTTTTTTTTTGGTTTTGTACGTAAGAAAATATTCCGTTACTTAGTCTTGTGCTGTTCATTCTCATGATATGTTCATAAAAACCAATTCTCCTTTAATTTAGTAAACACCTTTCCTCTAGTTAGCGCTTTAGGCGGAATGCAATAGTATCTTCTTTTCGTCTCATCAGTGTAGGCTTTTATTTCTTTCTCCTGCTAGACATGTAAGTTTTTAGCCATACCCGAGTTAATATTCGTCATGTGGTAGAACAATTACGAATTTGGTAAAAAAAATTTCATGGCATTACTTATTTTTGGACAAACATCTTGCTTCTTCTTCCTTTCTTTATTCATAATTTATATCTGATTAAGCTATCACAGGTGATGGTAATTATGTTGTGTGAATTCCAACGCGAACCGAGACTAACACCACTGCCTAACGAAATAGCTGGTTCGCTGTTTACATTATTTACTGCGATGATATTTTAAATAAAATATTTTTTCTGTAAATTTCACATTCTGTTGGATGATTAACGTGATTTCGCGTGGCCACCAGTAATATCGCTTTCTATATGTTAATTTGTTTAAAAGCTTAGTTTTGAGTTTTATCAACGTAGAAGGAAAGTATCAACGTAAGTGGTCTTCAAAGCGAGACTTGTTCGAAATAGTAAATAATAATTGCGTTTTATTAGCTACTTTTGTTAAACAAATGATAACATAGCAATTTCAAATCGCTAAAAAATATCGAGACCGACACTAAATTGCGCTTTTTAATAATTCGAATTTTAACCGCACTTTCTGGTGTTCCATGACTGCTACGGCGTCCCACACACACACATATATATATATATATATATATATATATATATATATATTTACGGGTAAAAAAATTCCTTATTTCAAATAAACAGGGGGTAGTGAACAAATTTGTAAGCAAAATTGCAAAAAGAAAAAAAAAAACAAAAAAATTAGATAAGGAACTTTGAACGGGGAATATAGGATAGAAAAAAAAAAAAAAAAAAAAAAAGGAATTGAAAAGGATCGAATGTAATGAAAATAAGTTCATTTTGCTAATTTTTATTTTTGTTATTTTTTTCCCGGAAACAAATCTTCAGGGCCTCGAGAGATTATATAATACGAATTTTCGTGTCTTTTATATTAAAACACTTATTTTTAACAGTCCGATATTCTATGCCCTGGAGAACTGAAATAGTTATTATAAATACACAAAAATCTGAAAAAAATCTGAAAAAAATCAAAAATATAAAATAAATCCCGATGATTTTTTAGAGGGTGTTCTTAAAAAAGAAAAAAGAAAAAATATGCTTCATATTTCAAGGTATACTTCATTAATATATCTTAAGGAAAATTTTTTTATTGCGAGTATAATCAATAACACATATGTAATTTTTATTAATATGTTCATATACGGTAGGTAATTCATTTATGTAAATCATTAATATATAAATCCAAAAATGATGGAAATTATTAATAGTATGGGGATATTAATGAAAAATGAATTGTTATTTATAAAATAAATATGCGAAGAAAATTTTCAAAACCCCCCTCTTTCCGAAATTCTTGACACGGGCCTGATTCTATAAGACACATGCGTATGTAAGTAAATTTATAAAACTCACAGCATCATCTGAAATAAGTTCAATTTTTCGGAAAATTTCATCAGCTATTGTAATTTTGTAGATCTTTTAAAACTATACCGGTAAGCATATTCGATTCAGAATCGTACAATATGAGATGAAATAACTTTAAGTTATATAATTCACTCTTATTCAATATATTCGTTTCAATCCATCGGACTTTTACTTTCGCATAATTCCGCGACATCCAATATTAGTCGCATAATAGCGATGCAACAATTTCGGTTTTTATTTTTGAAATAATGCTTAATAAAATTATCAGCGACGATGATAAATATGTGAACTCGATAAAAACGCGTAATTTAAAAGACTAAAAATAAGTCATACAGCGTATCTTTGCGTGAAATTTAGGGCCCAGCAAAAGGGGACGCAGTAAAATAAATGCAAATTAAAAGTACAAGTAATAACGGTAATGATATCGTAATAACAGGTTTTAAATATGACGAAATGATAAATTCGGTTTTATCGCTAATTCTTGTATTTCTAACGTGTGTTTACTTTACTGCTTCCATTATGGCTGGCCCTGCACTTTTTAGGGAAAAAAAGGACGGAAAAAAAAAAGAACTCTCTTTACATCGACAGAGTCGAATCGTACCCTGATAACACTTAACACTACCGGTGGATAACGGGGTAAGTATAACGGTAACTGTTTAACGAATAGCACCGAAAGCATCGGGTCGAGCCTGAACCGGTCTAATTCGGCTATGCAGAAACCCTTTACTGTTGACTTTACAGGACTCATCTGTGATATCGCGGTGTAATCAGAACATGAGCAGTAGTCTTCCGAGCTTAGACAGAGAAGCCGGTGATAAAAGCATTTTCAAACAGAGAGTCAAATTATTTAAGTCAAGTATTTAAAGAAATCTCTCCAAAAATGACATCTACAAATTCATATTGAAGTTGAAAAATCGGTTTTCGCCGAAAATGTTAAATTCCGCAAACGACGGCAAATTTAACTGCACGCTGTTAACCTCCTAGGGTAGTCCCATTATCTTTTTCTGCCTTTGATTTTTGTAAACTTTGTTTCTTCTTTTTGTTTTTGTTTTTGTTTTGTTAAAAAAACTTGCTCCCTTAAAGTCCATTTAGTTCGACCATAATTCGTTCATTTTTAATGCGATGCAATTCCACTTCGTTTTCTTCAAATATTTTCCCTGAAAGTCGGTAGTTTCGTCCACATTTAAAATTATTCGGGATACTCTCCTATTTTTCGCTTCTACGCGTTTCTTTCCTTCGACTTTAGCGCTATTTTTGTTTTAGACATGGTTGAGTTTTCGGCGATTGTTCCAAAAATCGCAATCTATTCGTTATTAGAACCTTACGAATTAGGCCTCCGTAACTGGCCTGGAATTCTCGGAAAAATATGCGGGGTATAATACTCTTTTCGAATACATATCCTGGATAGACGAAAGTGAACACCTCGTGTCGAAAGTCCGCTTTAGAATTATTTTGGTAATTGAAGATGACTTATATATCAGCTGTTACTCTGCATTTTAAACAGAACAGAGTTTTTAATCTCCTTGTCGCAACAGAAAAAACACATTTTTATTATACGAGTAACGCAGGGCTTTCAAAAAGAAAAAAAAAATCATCCGAATACATTGTCTGTTTTCATTATTAAGCCTTCTGAATCACTACTGATGACTGAACTTCAATTATTCATTTCTAGTAGAGGGTCCACCTGGTTTGAAATTAACTAAGGGTAGATGACCGCACAGAAAAAAAAAAAAAACTTACACCTCGATAAAAAGAAAATTCTAAAATTAAAAATATCCTCTTTTTTTAGAAACGATTTTATTTGTTTAATTTCAACTCTTTCCCCGCATACGCGGACTCTATTCAGAATGAAGCTTTAAACATTTTGGCAAACCTTAGAGATCTTACTTCAGTTTAATAGTATTAACCTTTTCCTCCTCCCGGAAAAAAAAAAAAAAAAAAAAAAAAAAGTTCCTACGTGGCATCGAGTTTTGCGTTATTTACCTCTGTCGACATCGATTTTATTTATATTACTAGATTTCCGTTACAAAAATCTTGAGTTAGACCCGGCAACGAAACAAATTACAAAAAAGCAAATAAATTAACCGCTAATAGTAATCAGGTAGAAGGCAATGGCAAACATATGCGCGCTAATTGATGTGTAGACATACGCTGCACTACATTTGTATCACGATAAATCAGTCACAATATCATCAGTTCCAAGTGTAGTCTTGCATGTATAGTCTTGCGTCTACATTCGCAGCGCATAATTAGCCATGAACGTTACCTGTATATTGTCAAAGATATCGGACTTACTTTACTTTATTTTACTACCTGTGTACAGCTAGAATGTACGAATAGGAATAATCGCCGACGTTCAGAAACTGAGCACGACACTACGATGATATTTATATCTGATACCTTAGTCTGAAAACTAACAATTACGACTTCCGTACTAGTTCATCTCGTAGAACTACTCTGTCTTTTCGGAGTTATATTTTTAATTTCTTCGTTTTCTTAAATTTAAATTAGGCGCGGATATTTCGAATTTTTACTACACAGTTTTCAGGTCGGTACATTGATTTTCCGTTCTAATCCAACACTGCTGGAAAAATGTGTGGCACAATTTCAATTACAATTATTAATTACAATTATCAATTACAATTATCAATTATCGCGAACAAAACTTGTCGGATGAAGTTTAGTTATGTTGAAAGGTGAAAATAAAATGTCAGCTTCGTCAAACACTTTTCCTGCAAGGATTAAATATGATTAGAACGAAGAACTAACGTTGAGAATGCCATCGAATCAACAGCGGAACTAACTGAATGTACACGGGCACTATTCGCAGAAAATGCTCTAAATTATTTCTGAAAATCGCAAGTCTGGAGAAAAATTGCAACTTTAAAAAGGATCAATGCATTTTATTTGTTATTTATTTTTTTCTTACTAAAAAATAATTTACACAAGCCCATACCTTTTTATCTGCCGAGTAAGCACAGTGAACGAGAACAAAAACCCGTCCTGAACTGGTATATTGTAAAACTGTTGAAATGGAATTTCGTTTTCCGTTTTAATCGATTCGAAGAACAACTCGGTCAATTCGCGTCGTCCGCTCGTAGGCGACTTAAAGCATATATATATATATATATCGATATATTATATATCGATATCGATAAGAACAATACAGACTAAAAAATCACTTTTCGGTCGAAAAATTTCAGGAAAAAAAGAAATTCCTTAAAATCAACGTGTTTACCAACAACGCGAGAGTTGAATTACAAATAACGGGCGTCCGGCGGGCAGAAAGGTTCCGTAAAAATACCAGCCACGAAAGGCATTGTAGAACTAACAACTTTGGACAGCTACGAACTGTTGTGCGCCAACCAGAGACGCAGTAGTAACACGGCAAAGCCTTCCCCCGGCCCGACCGCCAACCTACACATCTTTTTATCATCAGCGCCGATTCGGGGATAGAGGGGAGGCAGAAAATTGTGTATAATACACGGCCCATGTATCGCGTGTGTATGTATTATTAGGGAAAAAATAGAACGGATAACGGGATGCGAGTAGCGCGTGCGAGAGGACTAGGACAGAGAATGGTCTATCGTCTTCGGAGACCAATTTCCTGTAATTTATATTAATGAATTGTGTAACCAGAGCCGCCTTGATTTTAATCGGTCTTCTAGCTGCCGGCAAGTGTGAACAACGGCATGGACGCAACTGGGCAACTGTATTATCGACAGGGTCGCAGGTACGCGAACTGAGCAAATAAATATCGCGAGGTTCCGGAGCTTCGCTGCTGATGGATTAAATATATTATTAGCTGTTTCCGCCGGAGAAGAGTGAAGAAGTGTGCACACAGGTAACAATGAAGGAGGTGCGCGGCGAATTTTCATTCTTTCACCGGGTGAAATATATCCGACTATTTATAAAATTCTTAGGCTGGCGCGGCGCCGTTCGATTCTTTTAGGGTTTTTCAGTGAAGATTTTTGTCTCTTCATCTCTCTCTCTCTCTCTCTCTCTATCTCTCTCGCTATTTCTCTTACTCTCTCTCTCTCTCCATATAGCATTAAAAAAAGGGGTTAGTTAGGAGTGTGAAAATGCATTTTCATCATTTAACAACAGCTGAAAAGCGTCCGACGTCTTTAGCGCGCGGTCCTCATTGAGGACGCAAATCCGCGCGATAGTTATAATTTTTTCCATTATTTTAATCGTTTCCGATTGTACTTTTTTTCTGACCGTTAAGAAAGCCAGCTTATTAATGTTTAAATCGAGCTCTGCCTGAAGCTTGGGTCTGATGTGTTGCCGGCAGTTCAACATCAAGTAAGTAACGCATTACACTTTAATGGAGAGCTCGGGCTGCCGGTGTGCAATTAAATTTCGGTAATTTAATATCGAGAAAAAAAAAATGTCTGAGAAATTTTTGAAAAATAAAAAGTGTTACGTTTTTCGTTATAAACAGCGTCTTACGGTATTGCGACGTTACGCAAAAAAACTCGGCGATTAGTTTTCACCGTACCGACTTAAGAACCGGCATACTTGCTATTCCGTTTTGTTTTTTTTTTTTTTTTTTTTTACTTTCGATAAAATAAGTTTTATCATTCGCTGCACAAGACACACAAGGTCCGTACGTAGGTGTAGCAGACTTTCCTGATGTATTTGTATTCGTAAATATCGTACGATTTAACGGTTAATAAAAAAATAGAACCGTGAAGGAAATTCGTACGTTTTAAATAAAAAAATTTGTATAAGTCGATAGGCGGAATATTAAAAATTAGGGAACAACAGCGATAGATAATAGATTTTTAAGAGAGAAAACGATAGGCGATTTTAAATGTCTGTAAAGTCGCGAATGAGAGACATTTTCAAGAAGTACGAAGAGTACGGCAAATTGTATAAACGGGTTCGTGTGTGTGAATGCGCGAGAACATGGTGGATAGGTGTGCGGTCTACGAAACTAATAACGCGACCTCTTTCTTCTACCTGCGACCAACAGATGTGGTCCATGATGGAAAATTGAATCTTGTCGACAGCAGATGGTCAATTACATTGCCAACGCCAAAATTTCGAATGGATGGTAACTCTAATATAATGTATAGCGTTTTAATTCCTTAAATTACGCAAAAATCAAAAATTACCGCTTCGTATATTTAGAACACTATCGTTATTAAAAACATCTTCATTTGTTCGTAAGTCGGCAGATGCGGCAGTAAACGGAAGTCTTCTTTAGTGTTTGAATTATCCGTTAACGTGCGAAATGAGACCGAGCACACAAAGTTGCGCCGATGTAGTATTTAAACTGTTTCTTCGAAGAACGGATTTTTAAAATGGCTATTTTTTGTTAATTTTCTGTACTCTTTTTCATTAAATACCGAAATTTTCTCATCGAATACAAGAACTGTACGGAATTATCGAAAAAGATGTAGAATTAAAAGGTTCATTAGGGGGCGGAAACATTTCACTTATTGAAATTTACTGGTAGTAAGCACCGAAATAAAATTTAACTGTTTAATCGATTCGATTTTTAATGTGCTATCGACGGTAGCCTAGTGGTTAAAGCGCTTGGCTACCAAACCGGAGGTGTTGTAAGTTATCGAAATTTGTCTCGTTCCGGGTCGAAGTCGCTCGCAGGTTTGCCCAGCCTGAAATAATTGGGTACCAGAGAAATCTGGAAAGGTAAAGGCGGATCCCAAGTAGAAAGGAACTGGCCCCAGTATTCTGATCCATTAGGCTCAGTATCATTATGGAAAACTTAACTTCACAATCCGTGATACTACATCAAGGGTATGGGACTTAACTTTTATCGGCTAGCCGTTCAAATTCACCGGTTTGATATTTCGTTGTCTTTCTTCTAGCGTTTTACTTATTTCCTTATTTTTCGTCTTTTCCACAATTGATTTTCTCTGAAATATTTAAGCTACAATCTCAAATATTTTTTTTTTTTTTTCATGCGCGTCTTCGTTTCATTTTATTTGTACATTGCGCGCCATTACGATTATACGCGAAAATGAAATTTATTACACCGAGAGGCAGAGCAGGTTTTCTGTTTTATTTCATTAAACCGTTTTCGTTTTTTTTTTTTTTTTTTTGACTTTCTTTTTTAATATTGAATTGAATTAAGTCTCCTGTTCAAAAATAACTGGGCGAGGTGCTGGACTACCAAAACAAAGATGTTTTGTGTTTTGACTCCGACTCGATTCACTTCCAAATGTAGCCAGCGTAAAATAATTAAGCACCGGAAAAACTTAAAAAAGTAAAGGTCATCGAGGGATACTTTAGGGGCTTAGTACGAACCTTGCCTTCACAATCTCCCACGCCCTGCCAGGGTATGCGGAATCTATTTATTTTTACTTGAAAGCAAAATTTAGAGTTCGTGAGAATATGGAACTAATATAGTTTTAATTATATGTAAATTTACAATTGCCAGAACCTATGAGGATATCGGCCGCATCACCCCCCGTTGTGTATGCTTTTTTGGAGGTCGTTGTATACGAAAGGAGCCTTTGGGAAAGTCTCTATTCCGATCGTATTTAATTAGCCAGTAGAAACCGGCGTTCCCACACGAAAAGTTACTTACGTAAGCTAAATCATTAAAATCTTTACTTTGCAAATTCGGTCGGCAAACTGATACACGAATCGCTTATAAGAACCTTACACAAGGATCACACTTTTACGTTTCGTAAAAATAATTAAGATCTTTTTACACTTTTCCTTATCTTTTCCCCTCGATTCTCTATCATTAACCGAACGTAGTAAAAATTCCTCTAAATCTATTAGCAATAATCAGATTTTCGTTGACGCATGTACAAATTGTTTTCGGAATATCGTAGTATTTAGTGCTTGTTGAATTACCTATTACGGTCTAATGACTCCGTGCAAACCTCCAAACATATTTTATTAAGTAAAAATACACATACATAAACATATATAGAATTTATTAAAATTAAAATTAAATTGCCGACTAGTTTCGGATAGCTCGGCCCATAATCATGGCGATTCAAACGTATGTTCAGAATCACGAGCTACCAATTTCATTAAGCGTGTTAAATTCCGCATTTTGATTCTGAACTCCCTCGGTCTTTAGATTACCATCCAAGCAGCTAACCATAAAGTGCGCGTTTCACGTACAAGTGACTCATTTTTCAGATTTAGGTTGGCTTCACAAGTTTATGGTATGATTTAATATTTGGATAGATTTTTATGATTCAGCTTCTACTATGCGCTTGAAGAAATTGGCTTCATTACAAAATATTGCATAACAGGCACCGTTATATCATGCTCCACTGCTACTCTCCAAATTGAAATTAATTTTGATCTCGATTCCTTTTATTTTTACTTTTAAACCCGGCTTATTTTCTATATTATATTTTTATATTTCCTAGTTTGTTTGCTTTATTCAATTCATTTATGGCGGTAAAAAATGAACGGCTAATGGTAATCTTCTTCTTTAACCAACTTCGTATAAACTCAGCATAATCGATATTTTAATTGATATTTTAATTTCACTTAATCAGCCTGGATGCATGAAAAATTTGAAGAATTGAAGAAACTGTAGTGAACATTCGTATGAAAATAAAATAAATATCGGGAATATACAGGAGAAAAATAACTGCCAAACTGATAGCAGACAATGGGAAATTAGTGTTGACGCTGGATTAAAAATTTAAATGCTGGAGAGATTATGTGGGAAGATTATACGCTGAACCATGAGAAGATCAATATTATTAAGACCCCGTCACTCGGAGCCGGCCACCATATTCCCTAATGGGAGTTTTGGGAACGATCCAGTGCCTGAACTTTTTTCAGTTATGGGTCATTTCCAAATCCCCTCAATCCCAAGAGCTTTACCAGATTTCGCAATAACTGTACCTCCCTGGAGTCAGCCGATCACAAATATAAACATATCTCTCACAAAATTCAATAAAGCACAATATCCCCCAAACGTAGTACAAATAGTAAAAAACACCATAGCGAGCTACACCGATCATGTATGCCTCTACACAGATGGAGCGAAGGCAAACGGTTATCAGTCACCGGCGGCATGCTCCTTCGAAGTATCATAAACAGCAGAGTCAGTCAGACTGCATGATTGCTGCACAGCACTGGACGCTGAAATATATGCGATTGTTTTCTGCATTCAACACTATACTGATACTAACCCCCAGTCCCAAAAGGCCCTACTTATAACTGACTCCTTAAATTCCCTTCAACTTATTTCAGAAATAAATGCCAAAAAACCCCCTGATAAGAAAAGTCCACTACCTACTATACAGACTATCCCACCTAAACTCTGAAATATCCTTCCTATGGGTGCCGGCCCATGTAGGAGTCCCAGGTAATGAGCGCGTCAATCGAGCAGCTCAGGCAACACTATTCTCTCCTATGCCATGTAATCCTCCTCTTCCCCCCACAATGGCCCATTTATTTATGCACCAAACTGGAGAAGAATGGCAGCAGGAATGGAAATCCACAAGTACATTCCTCCAAAGTATAAAATCAACCACAGAACCCTGGTGGCCCATAGACGAAATTTATCGCAGAGATTTTTCTGTCTTGAATCGCCTCCGAACAGGTCACACAACCCTTTCGCACGGGTATATCTTCACGGGACAAGCACCCCCAAATGTCTGCTTCTTCTGTGGTCAACCAAGCGCCCCGTCTACATCTCACCTCCTTCTCGAATGTTTCTCTTTTGTGGCACCAAGATCCACCTATTTCACTACCACCTCTATCTCTAAGATCTTATCGAACGTTCCGTCTGCGGTCGCAGCTATGTTGGCTTTCGTGCGTAGCAGCGGCCTATACCATAGAGTTTAACCTTCCTAAGTAGGCTCCATGTGCTGTAATAGCCTCAGTAGTTAAACACAGCGCATGGAAATCCTCACTATTATTTTTATTTAAAAAAAAAAAAAAAAAATCAATACTATAACTGACGAGAATGAGAAGCTACCTATTTTGATGTCGGAGGTGGAATATGCTATGAAAAAAATGAAACGTGGAATTTCTAATGGGCCTGATGGTATGCCAGGCGAAATAATCAAAATGATCAATGACGAAAACATCAAGAGTCTTCTCGATATATTTAAATTAAGTTTTCGCCCTTCATCTTATCTTTCGATAAACTTCCATTTTTCCATTTTGAGTTTTTAAATGTTATTCCTTCTCCTAACATTTTTTCCTTGCCTTCCTATGTAAAATATCTCCCTGCCGATGCAACAATTTATGAATTTAACCAGGCAGTATCATCATTTTTTGCTAACCATACCCTGATTTTTACGGATGGGTCCAAAATGGCACACGGAGTGGGTGCATCTATCTACATTCCTGCTCTTAATCATTCCAGCTTATTCAAAATTCCTTCATTTTGTTCCATTTATTATGCGCAGACATTGGAATTACTACGTGCCATCGAGCTTATTCCATCTGTTCCTCAATGTAAAATTTTTCTCCTAATTTCTGACTGCAAAAGCGCCCTTCAGTGTATCTCTTCTCCATATGTTCCCTCCTCTTCTGTTCTTATTATTCTGCGCATCCGATCTCTAATCTCCGGCCTTTGAAGATTGCACTCATTAACTATCGACTTTCTTTGGATTCCTGGTCATGCCGGAATTGCGGGCAACGAAAAAGCGGATTATCTTGCTCGTTTGGCTATTTCTTCTGGGCAGCCAGTCGGACGGGTTCCTTCTCACGAATTACTAAGTATTGCAAAAAGTATCCAAAAGGCCAATTGGAAATCCTTTTATAGATCATCCTTCTCCAATCCTAATTCACAATATTTTTCCATTCACCCCAATCACCTGCTCAACCATGGTACTTACATTTTCCACATCTTCCCCGTTTCATCATGTCTGCTATTTGTCGTCTTCGATCTGGTCACGACTGACTTCCGGCTTCATTATATTGTTTCCCCATAGTGTCATCTCCTATTTGTCCGCTGTGTATTGATAACATAGTCATATGTGACGCTGTTCATGTTTTCTTTGAGTGCTCCTCTTTATCATCTGAAAGGGCAGTTCTGTGCGAAGAGTTGTTCTCACATAATGTTCCAATTCCATATTGTGTGTCCTTTATTCTCTCTCTACAGTCAACGTTGATCATCCCAATTGTAGCAAAATTCCTATCTTCTATACTTCATCATGTTAAAATCTAATTCCTTCAGTAGTTCTCTTTCACTTCGACATTCCTCTCTTATCGTGTCCAGTTACTTCTAATGAACTCCTCTCTAAACGAATATCATGCACCGATGTTGCAGTTACCGTTAGAAACATGCACAGGGCCTGCTGTCACATTTATGGCCCTAACGTTAGATAGCGAACTCCTTGTCAACCGGTACCGCGGGCGCTGCTGTTGCTATGTGGCCATAGTGTTAGGTGTAAATTCCATTCATTTCCTTTTGACAGAATGGTAGGCGTTGTCTTTGCAGTCATCGCCATAATTATTATTCAATTTTCATAATTAAGAATTACAAACTTTATTTTATAGCAATGGAGAAAGCCATTGAACTTCCGGATAACTTTTCACGGCCGGTTAAGCGCTGTTGTCTATATAGCTTTGGTGCTTGGTGGCTTTAACTGTTTTTTAAACATCCCGTGTTTCTTCTTCCTTAATTATTTGTAGTCTGATTCCTTTGTCCATTGGTACTGTGGGCTCTGTAATTTCAGATGTGGCCGTGGTATGAGACAGCTAACTCCTTTTGCTCTTACCTTCGGCAATGTCATTCCTTTTCTTTTCAGAATACATATGTTTGACATTTTTCGACGTTGATTGTCATTGTTTCTCCGTCCTTGGTATATAGCGTTCTTTGTCAGATCCCATTCCTTGTAATTCCTAATTGCTTCTATTTATACGCGTTGATGGATAATCGCCCGTTGCTGACAAGCCAGGAAAAAACCCAAACAAGAAAGAAAAAAAAAATTTAATGAAATATATGAAAATGGCCGTATACCCAAGGAGTTTATATATTCTACTTTTGTAATCATACCTAAGAAAAAGTCGGCGAGTAAGTGTCATGAGTATCGTGCGATACGTTTAATGAATCATTTCTTAAAAGTTTTTCTGAAAATCATTCGTGGACGTATTAGAGGAAAATTCGAAAAAGAACTAAGCGAATTTCAGTTTAGCTTCAGACCAGGGTGCGGGACTCGAGAAGCACTGACAGCAGTGAACGTACTACTACAAAAATGTAGAGATCAGCAAAAAGATGTCTTCCTCTGCTTTCTGGACTATGAAAAGGCCTTCGACAGAGTGCAACATACAAAACTCTTAGAAATTTTCAAAATGAAAAAGGTTAACGAATATGACCGCAGAATAAATTGGGAACAGAAGGTAAGAATATTAGTGGATGGATAGCAAACAGAAAGTATTGAAATTCAGAGAGAGAGATCAGACAAGGATGCATCCTATCACCGTTACTGTTCAACATATATGCGGACGAAATATTCGGTGCAGCTTTAGAAAATGCAAAATTAGGAATCAAAGTGAACGGAAGGTATCTAAATAATGTGAGGTACGCTTATGATTCAATTCTCTTCTTAGATTCAATGGAGGATCTGCAGGAATTAGTAAGATTATACTTGACGCAGAAAATCAAGAAAAGGAAAAACGAATATTTCGGTTATATAATCAGAGGTCAAAGATACGAACCAATTAAGCTGATAATTGAAGGGAAAATTGATGGACGCCGCGAAAGGCTGTTGGTGACCTCGTGCGAGCAGCGGAGGGGCGAAAAATTTAACGATAAATTTAAAGTAGTGTTAGTCTAGCCCCAGTAGGATCGTCAACGCGCAGATACGCGTATGGCCATCGAAGAAGAAGAATCGATATGTAAATTAGTCACCCAGATGACACCAGTCGATGGAATATCAGTAAAATTACTATTATATTTAACGACTCTCCTTTGTTCTCCTTTACGATCGTGCTAGCCGACATAATGACTACAATATGAACCAGGAATATTTCTGAACCTACATATATGGTGGATAGAAAATAAGGAAATGCCTCCAAAAGCGATGTATTGTTATCACAAGCTGCTAAAAGATAAGTTGCAGTACGTGTAACTGGCATTAATAGATAAATTGTCCTTTCAATTCCGGCGGGGGGTAAATAATAAAATAGATAATGTCGAAGAAAATGCAGTAATGAATTTATTGTTAAGAGCACCCAAGGAAATCTGGACAGAACAGCATTTAGCAGTTTGGAAGGAAAAAATAAAAATTTGGTTAATTGCATGGTTGCAGGGATAGGAGTAATAATTTGCAGGTTTCTTCGTCACCCTCCAAATACAATATAGAAGGGTATTCGGGCTTGCGTGCATTGTGGAATAATAGAACATAATTACCTATTTGATATTCGTATGTATAATAATATTAATAGCTTAGTTTATAGTTGGGCGTTGATATTAGATTATACGTTATATTAATACAATAAACGATAATAAGTGTTTGGGCACCTACAGTATAGGCATTGGCCTTGTGGGATCCTTTACAGTTATTTCTCAAAAAAGAATTTGAATAGCATGATTTACTAAACTACTATCTCCTTGGTCTCATCGTTGTTTTCCAGCGCATCAATAGCAGTCTGACTGATTAATTTTGTTCCATTTGCCTGTTTGTTTTTTTAAATAAGAATTTGAATTGTAACTGATACTACTATATTTGTAACAGTTAATCATAGAATGCTCATAAACAGGAAATAGAAATAACGAACAGTTTAAACAAATGGTTCAAAGTTACTTAATTAAATGTGCAAAGTGAGAAAGAAAAAATGAACGTAGGAGCACCGCAGGGTATGAATTTGGCACCAATACTGTTTATTATATATACAAATGGTCTATATAAGGAATTAAGTCACAATGAGGTAGTCTCGTTCGCAGATGATATAACAATAGTTACGTCACATAAAGATGTTAAGAAGCATAAATAAGGATGCAAAAAGATCTAATAACAATAAGTAAATGGAAACACGATAAAAGTCTAAGAATTAATGTAAAAAAGACTAATGGTACTGCGGAAAAAAAGAGAAAGCTTTGATTTGTATTGTCCAAATATAATAATGCACTCAAACGAATGTGTACACTCAATGGGGGAAAGACACGAATGTGAAATGAAAAACTATCAGAAGTCAGACATGGTAACTCAGTATAAACATTTTTGGGCAGTAATGATGGACCAACACTTTAGATCTGACGTACATATGGAATACATTGCAAAGAAAATAAAATCAGTTTTACCAGCTTTATATACATTAAAGAAATATGCAACAAATGAAACATTAAAAGTAGTTTATTATGTGCTAGTAGATTCGAGGATCAGATATGGAATTCAGGTATGGGGAATGGCGAGAAAAGCATACGCAGGGAAAATAAATAAACTGCAAATTAAATGCTTGAAATTAATAGCAAATCTTTAAGAGTGAAACTGAAAGTGAAATAATTAAAAAAGAAGACATAATGAGCATAAGAGGAGTGTATACTTATTAGCAAAGATATGGGAATACATATCAACAGAAAAGAAAATCGAATTGGAAGAAAAAATAAAAACCGAATACAAGTTGAGGAAAAAACTTATGTACCAACTGCCATTAGCAAGAACAAAGAAGAGGGAGTAAACGGACAAATATATTGTAACTCGGATATTGAATAAAACACCCAAGGAAATAATAGATAAGAAAAAAATAAGGGAAAGGAAAAGGATAATTTTTTCTACCAAATTTTGTTAACACTTCTATCATTGATATTTTAGGGATGAAGATTAAAAATGTTTAAAAAAAAGTATCGAGTTCAAAATTTACTTTAAAAATTTAATAAAAACAAACTAAAAGGTAAAAAATAATATATTTCAGAGTGATCTTGAGGTGATATTGTGATAATTCGTATTCACCATTAACTTTTCGCTGCCGGCACCAAATTAAATTACAATGACTAGAAACAGTTTTAACATAATTATAACATATCTTCTGGTAATTCTTTAAATAATATGTTAAAAATAATGAAACACTAAATACGGAAGTCTTTATTAAAAAATTAAAAATTCAAAGAATTCAAAAAATATCCCGACATGTTTCGGAGAATCCGAAACATGTCGGGGTAATTTTTAAATTTTTAATAAAAACTTCCGTATTTAGTGTTCCATAATTTTTAAAATATTATTTACAGAAACAATTTAATAAGTATCATAACGCAGTCCCTTATTTTCTATAATATTGGTATCGGAAATATAATAAATATTTAATGCGGTTTTTAATTGTCATTGCAATGTGAATTTGCTACCAACTCCAAAAAGTTAATGTATAACAATTTTCACAATACCACGTTAACGTACATCACTCTGAAATATATTATTTTTATTTGAATAATTAGTTTTAATTTTAGTGCATTTTTCTAAAATTTTTATAATAAACTTTGACGTCAGTATTTTTTCTTCATAAACTATTTTATTTTACAATTTATGGTATAATATCTAAATTTTTTCTAATGCTAAAAATCAACTTCTTTAAAAGCTGGTAAGTTTGCAAATGGCGGTTTCAAATTCGTTTTCTTTATTCGAATATCTAAATTTATCCGTGGTAATTAACAATGATGATACTACAATTTTTTTAAATTACGCTTCCATGCTTAATATTGATAATATTTTAAGTCAATCGTGTCTGTTACGTTCATAAAAAAAATGATCTAAAAGGACCACATTTTTTCACTTTTTTGATACTACTCAGTTTGTGTCCACAGTTTTCATTAGTATTCTCACATGGTACCACCGATGACTAGTACACTTTCGAGTGAATATGAGTGCATGCTATGCATGAACAAATATGAAAAAAAACATACATAACGAAGTATAATTTGTACAGTAATTAATTCTAAATTGGTGTTTAAAATTAATTACTGCGCTACATAAAAGAAACAATGAGTGAAATAAACAGATATAGTGAAGTATAACTGTTTTTTCTTCCATAAAGTTAGTAAAAAACAAAAAAATAAACTTCACTTCCCTAGTCCGGCACCCTGAACGTTGATTACCAATACTCACCACTTCTCGTTGAAATAGTACTTCCATAGAATTTTTAAAACATTTTTCTCCGCGGTAATAACTCGTTTAACCGCTAAAAGAAAATAAATATTAAAATAAGTAAGAATTTCCTAAGAAACCAATTAATTCAAATACAAATTTACTTTTTGTCCATGGAACTAATAAACACGCAACAATAGTAATTATAACTGGTAATTATAATTAATTAAATCGTAAATTAAGTTAATTTCTGTTGCGTTCAGTTGTCTACAGTAGTGAGATTTTATTCGTGTTTAGAGGCATTATTTCGTGACAATGCCCCCCCCCCCTCATCACAGCAATGGCAGAGTAATTTGCCATCAAAGCCGACTGGAGTGCACACACAGATCGTCTCAACCGCGCTTCCTCTTAACCGCGAGCACTCCGCATCTAATTTTGTAGTGTCAACGCCGCAAAGTAAGTATAGCAATAAATCGCAAGTTACAGGTAAGCCATGCGCAAACAAAAACACAACTACACACCGTTCTAACACATGATAAAAAACCTACTCTTCATCTACGATCTTGCATACTTTTCACATACAACTCAATGGTATTGCCGCTGTTGATGGTGACGCGATAAATTTCTCTTTAATCACCGCTTCTTCGAATAAATCCAGTTATAATTATCAGTTCCCGGATCTTTTAAATAAAGATATCAGAAGTAATTCTAATCAGTAGAAAAGAAACAAGCAGACCTTTGTCAGCAAAATTAAATCGAATAAAAAATTGTGTCATTAATTAATTTCAATTACTCTTCCCGAGAATATGGAGTTATATTTGATTATATAGCATCGCGTGTCATACGTGATGATTTTGTAGCTTTAAAAACCCGTGTCGGAAGTGCTTTTAACAATATAGTCGGTTCTCGTATTTGACAGAATTTCAATATTTTCATGAACGGCAAATATTACAAGCACGTTCTTAGGACCAGATTTCTTTATATAATAAAACGATTACTGCTCGTCGACTCTAACAGCCAATTAATAAGTTCAATTTCTTTGACGTTTCTTAAACGATCTTCAATTAAATATTAGTGCGTCATTTACAGATAGCTTTGCCGATAAAAATGCTCTCGCAAATATCCATCATAGCAATAAATCCGGCGGACGATGAATTCCGGCATATTTTCAGTTTCAAGCGACAACTCTATGTAGAACAGTTTAATTGCAACAACATCCTTGATTCGTTTACAATAGTATACAACAGACATGAATTCAGGATCTATAAACAACTCAGTGACCATGTCTGTGAAAACTTTACCCAGAAAAAAAGAATGGGACCTAAAAAGAGATTTCCATACCTCTAACTTTATCAAGAACATCCAACAAAAACAAAAAAACAACAAATCCGGCACTAGACGATGTAGTACTAATCGAACTCATTACACAGTACGATCTTCTTTAAATCACAGTGTTTTTTCTTCTTCTATGGATAATTTCGTCGAAATGGATGTCAACCAGAATGACCCGCTTTGAAAACAACTACATTTTATTTCTCCTGATGCAATTTCCAATTTTGTTTAAGCCCTATTTCAAGAAGAAACAGTTATTAAACATATAAATCTTAGAAGACAAGATCTCACCACACAAAACTCTGAGATTAATCTTACAGTGAATCTCCACAAAATAGAAATAGAAATAGAAATAACTTTATTAATGCATATATAAAATGAAAACAAATAGGTATAAATAAATCGCGTACCGCTGAGAGTTCACCGCAACGAAAAGATTTACAATAGTACAATACAGAAAAGTTCAAAAAATTAATGTTAACAAAGGTGCATTATGTAGGGAAAAATAAAAAAAAAACCCTGCTAACAAGACAAAAGCCAAAGTGCGTAAACGAGAATAACACTATGTTACCATGTAAGTACTTAATCTATAAATTATAATAAATTGTGCTTTAATCGCCTGTGTTTATATTTACTATACATAAACTTAAGTTGCTTGGAATCGTAATTTCCGATACTTGAAATGAATGGGTTGTCGTGCAGCAGACATTGGTTACAGAACTTCCGTGTACAATTAAAAACATAGTTTTTAATGAGTTCTATGTTTAATGCACTATGCATGTCGCTTATCCTAGTATACCTTGGAACATTCAATATACACCTTAGACATCTATTTTGTACTAGTTGCAATTTATTAAAACTTGCATTTGAAACGCAACTCCAGACAGGGCAAGAGTATGTCATCACTGGCCGGATGAATGCTTTATAGATTATTAGCTTATTGTTCACATTGAGGAAAGATTTGCGATTTAATAGCGGATATATTGAGCAAATAGCTTTGTTTGCTTTCACACTGGCGAAATTTATATGCTTTGTGAAGCTCAGTCGATTGTCAAGCGTGACACCTAAGTAGCGTACATCTTTTGTCCATTTGATTAGAGCCCCGTTTATTTCAAGTTCTTTAGGTAATGCTGGTCGCCTGCGGGTGAATAAGATGGCCTCTGTTTTCGTTTCGTTCAATGTAATCTGCCATTTATGATAATAGCGCAGTACTCGTGTTAATCCTGACTGAAGTCTATTACGAATTGCGCTAGGCTTATATGAATTACAAAACAATGCAACGTCTTCTGCATAAAGTGCGACTTGTGTATTCGGCAATTTAGGGAAATCATGAAGATAAAAATTAAACAGAAATGGGCCTAACACGCTACCCTGAGGAACCCCGGCTATCATTGTTTTCTTAGACGAATTTGAGTCACCGATAGTCACATAAAAAGATCGATTATTTTGGTAGTTGTTGACCAAATGAATTAAATATGAAGGGAACTGACGCTGAATCATTTTAAAAATAATACCTTTATGCCAAGTTGTATCAAACGCCTTAGCTACATCAAGTAGAACCATACCAGTGTGTTTGTTAAGATTAAAATTGTGGGTGACAAATTCTGTGATTCGTGCGATCTGCTGCGTAGTGGAGTATCCGGGTCGGAATCCAAATTGGGTCTTAGGTATAAGCATGTAAAGATCGGAATGACATTTTAATTTTTGTAATATAGCCTTTTCGGCAACCTTGCTTAGGTTACTGAGTAAGCTAATAGGACGAATATTGGCAATTTGCGACGAGTCTTTACCCGCCTTAGGAAGGGCGATAATTTTTGCAGTTTTCCAACTCTGAGGAAAGTAACCAAATTTAAACATTGCATTAATTATCCTAGTAAGTTCAACTATTGCTTTCACTGGAAGATATTTCATCAGGATCGTAGGGATGTTATCATGACCTACTGATGCTTTGGCTTTCAATGCTTTAATTATTAAAATTACTTCTTTAGGAGTAGTATATACAGAAGAATGAAACGCTTGCGTAGTACTTAAAAAGTTTTTAACAATAGTTCGGACTTTATTTACTTGATAGTTTGAAGCCAGATTTAAATTTTTGCAATGCACTTTGAAGTATTCACAAGCAAGGAGTTCAGCTTTCTCTACATTACCGTACACATAAGTTTTTAAATCAGAGTCGTAAAGTGGTGGGATGGTAGCGTATTGTTTAGTATGGTGTCTACAGATTTTCCACGAGCTGCCATCTTTAGTAGTAATTTTAGAGAGGAGAAGATTAAAATGATGATTTTTATTCATACATAGTAGATAACGCACTAATTTAGTTAAAAAAGTAAGGACAAACTTAATATGTGGTGACGTGCTATTATAGCGATACTTGACATAAATTCTTCTAATGTAATTTTTAAATTTAATTACGGTAACTGTTACTGGTGGGATATTACGACAGGATGTGCTAGGTGTATGTCTAGGTACAGCCCGCTCAGCAGACTCAATAATTAAATCTGTAAGATCTTTAAGATGATTTTCTAAATCAATTATACTGCTAATAGGGGTAGTTAAGTTAACATTATCGAAAATAAACTTTTTGAATTTCCACCAGTTAGCATGATTACAATTAAATTGCAGCTTATTCTCATTAACTTGTTTATTGGCCTCAATAACAGTATATATTGGGTTGTGATTGGAAGAAAGGCAGTGGATTGATATCGGTTGTGTTATACATAAATTTTTTGTAATTGCCAAGTCTAAAATACTGTTTCTGAGTCCGTAAGCACAGGGGAAGAAAGTTGGTTCTTTAGGAGCAGCGATGCAAAAATTGTTACGCGTGGCTATATCATATAGAATTTTGCCAGCAGTATTATTATAAAAGCAATTCCATAGTTTATTTTTTGAGTTGAAATCCCCGATTAAGATAACTCTATTATTAGTCCGCATAAGGGACTGGATATCTTGAGCAAAGTTTAAGTTACAATTGGGTGGTTTATATATAGCATAGATACTGATAGTATTAGTTTTACACTTATTTTGAGAGCTAACACCGTTAAAATTAGTAGATGCATAGATATTAATACCGATTGCCTGAGTGGAACATAAATTAACAATGGGTAGTAATTCATGTCTCAGATGCTTTTTAACGAGTAGTGCAACCCCGCCACATCTACGATTAACGTCTTTTCTGTAAATAAAATACCCCGGGAATTTTAGCCGAAATGTTGCTACTTAATTTGGTTTCTGATAGAGCAATTACGTCCGTGTTGTTAACAAACACAAACTGATACAGTTCGTCACATTTTCCAATTATTGAGTTACAATTCCAAGCAACCAGTTTAATGCCCGAAGTATCGTAGTAACACTAGATTAATTCTGCAAAAGTTTCGAGAACTACTTGCAGTTTAGCGAACATATCCTTACTTTTCACCGCCTTAAGCCTATTTACAACGGTATGTATAATATTAAAAATACGACTTAGATTAACTTCCCGCAGTAACCTTATGAGTTCACTTACTGAAAAGTCACTGCTAGTTTCAATATTTTCCGAACCATTGCCTACATGACCAGTAACCGCATTAGAATATGATTTTTGCCGAACGTCAGTTGTTCTACTACCAGCGCGAGAATTAATGGTAAATGATGCTGACATACCAGTAGGAGGTTTGGCAGTGCTTGCAGAATTATTAAGAATCTTTTGGCCGACGGGACAATTTTCAGAATTAGCAGGGTGATCACCCCCGCAATTTGCACATTTAAACACTTGTGTGTTTTCACAAGATGCACTAGCATGAGATTCCCCACACCTTAAGCACCGTTCGGGTAATGAACAGTTATGAGATACATGATTATATCTTTGACAGCAAAAACACTGCAGTAAAACACTTTTCCTAACATATTTTTCCCAAGTAATCACACAAGAGAAAGGGGTTCTAATGGCGAAAATTTTTTGCATCGGTGTTTCAGGGGGGAATGTGATAAGATATACTGGGAAAGGCACGGAATCGACATTGCCAGAATTTTTTACAAATTGGGTGACTGAAATGACATTAACAGCGGGTTTTAGTTCCTGTTCTACATCAGAACTGGTAAAGGAAGGGGGTAAGCCTTTCAGAACCATTTTGATGGGCTTACACTCACGCGGCAAATGGGTAAAAAAGGGAGAGTTGTTCACTTTTAAATACGCAATTATAGCATCAAAATCGCTTTTCGAGGAAGCAAATACGGATGTTTTTAGTTTATTATAATTTCTAATCTTAATTTCCGAATGAACTGTTCTTTTGATATTAAAAATTAAATTTTTTAGATCAAGCTTACCATCGGTATTTATTATCATAATCGGTGGGTATTTCGATGTAGTTGTGGAATCGTTTCGCGACACATGCCGAACGAAGTTGTCGTCTTGAGATGATAGCGATCTAAATCGATTTTCATTATTAATGATAACGGGTTGTTCCTTCTTTTTCCTCTTTGTTTTACTATTACCGTTGTGTGCGGACGCCGAATGCCAGTCTATTTCGTCAGCGTCATCGGAGGAGTCGGACACAGGGGAAGTGCCAAATAGACTTTTTCTCACTGTTGATTTGACAGCTTTAGGTATCTGACCGGAGGAGGAGGGCAAACAGTTGTCGATCTGCATTACATTATCGCTGTTGTCACGTGTAGCATTGAAACCAGCATTACAAGCAGCAGAAGCAACATCAACTTTGATATCGGCGGCCGCTTGATTACGCTTCGGCGGCGTTTGAAACATATTTAGTTCAGGAAGAAGACCACGTGCGCTTCTACGGAAGAGCACGGGCGGCAGTGGTTAACTACCACCGCGTGAAATTAATCAAACGAACTGAAGAGATAACAGAGCGCAATGAAACACGACAATACGACTTCAATATTTTTAATATCTAAAGAATCAAATCAAACAATTGATATCAACATGTTATTTACTGGCAGTCAAACTTTATTCTTTTTAAATTACCACGAATTTTAAGAATTCATAAAATATATTTTAGTAAACCAGGATATTGCGAACTATGCGCTGACAACTATAGATGATAAGGATAGATGCCTTCCCAGGTTAAACCATATTTAGATAACTTGGTCTAAAAATATAGATGAACCTGTATAATTAATAAAATACAATCTGTAGCCAGTAAAGATAACCAACCCGACGACGACATTAATATGTAATATTAGTCAGTTGAAATATTTTTAGTTCAGTGTTAAGTAATTAATCTCATGGCTAATGATAATTTTCTACAATGGAATTTTAAAAATATTTATGAGCATATAAATGAACAAAAATTATTTATTAATAATTACAAACTGCAAGAAACCCACTTAAAAACCTCTCAATCACTATTCATTAAAAGCTACAAAATCTGCCAGACTTCACACAGGGACTAGTGGCATGTGGCGAAATTTCTATATTAGTGCACGAGGCGATTATGCCACCGGTATTAATTATAAATAATTAATTTCAAGTTGCAGCTGTCACTGCTTAAATACTATCCATTCCATTCTGCTTCCTTACAGTTTGCAATTGAAACTTCCTACTGTAACAGATATTACCATAGCTCAATTTGAATTATTATTATTCAAACTAAAGTCTGCAGTTTTATTCCTGGGAGACTTCAATGCCCACTCGTCATAGTAGTGTTCAACATAGTCAATCAGGTAAAAAAACATGATGCCAAATTACATAATTTATAATAACCTAATACTTCTCTCTCTTCCAACTCATTCACACTTTAATATAACATTTCCACAGTCGACTTAGCATTCGTATCTGCTTCGCTTTTCCCTGTTTAAGTAGTTCTATACATCAGGACTTACGAACGACCACTTCCCTTCTTGCTACAGTAATAACCTCGCGTATGTTCTGTGGGAAAAAAATTGTATCTCATAAAGCATACAGCAAAAATGACTGTATCAAACCTGATTATTCTTATCAACGCAATGAATGAGGCTACCGTAATAACTACACTGAAAGCAGTGATAATTTCTAAGAGAAAACAGTCCTATGATGGTGCGCTTAGAAATCGACAATTATTTTTTAACGGTAAAGAGGACTTAGAAAGTATATAAATTAACTAGAATGTTTTCTGATTTAACTGAATTTAAAAAAGCACATAACTAAAGTCAGACTAATAATCTGAACGAGGGAACAATTAATCATTTTTTAATTCTTCTATTTCTGAAGATATACCCCTTAGCGCTATGTGGAAGACGATTACGTCGCTAAATGGTAACCCTCGTCCTACCACCACTCCTCCTGTACTTATTAACGGTCGTTACATACGGCCGATGCCTTTTGCAAATGTTTCTTCTTCGTCATCTTATACACTATCTTTTTTCAAACACAAAATACGGGCAAAACAGCATGTTACATTATTTTCATCAATTCAAAAAAAACGTACGATGTTCCTTTTTCGATGTCCAAATTGAATTTCCAAATCAATAATAAATTAAAAACAGTACATCTGGGGCTGACTCCATTCATCTTTTTGTGCTCAAGCACTTATCTGATTCTGTTAAACAATCACTCCTCAATACAAATAACAAAATTTAGTCAACATCCTTCATCCCAGTTTCTTGGAAATTAGCTCTAATTATTCCAACACTTAAATCTAACGAAAATCCGTTTACTCTTCAAGATTACAGACCAATTTCTTAATTTTCTTTACTCTCAAAAGTCACGGAGAAAGTGTTAAGTAGACGAGTTTCTTTTCTACTAGAATCAGCAAATATCCTCTCTTTTTCTTCTTTTTCTCATGTCGTTCGATTCGGGTATTGCTTAATCACTCTGTATGGCTTGGAATATCTGCTTAAATAACTCCCAGTCTCGTGCTATTCTGAATAAATCCTCTGCGCTCTTAATTTCGGTCCAATTTTTGATATTATCCAGCCAAGAATTCTTCCTTTTTCGTGGATTTATTCTTCCTTCTATCATACCCATTATTATTGTTTTTAATCATTTGTATTCTTCATTTCCCACGAAGAGTCTGAAAAAGTTTGTCTTTCGTATTATTGCCATTAATATCCGGTTAGTTTCCATTAGTTCTGGCCCTTTTTCACAATTTTTCATCTTCTTCGTTCATGACATTTTCAACGCACTTTGGTAACACCACATTTCAAACGGTGAGATACTCTTCTTCATATTTTCCATTAGTATCCATGTCTCGCACCCACATAGAAGCAATGACCATACTTTAACATTGCAACGCCTTCCTTTTAATTTACAGACTTAACTTCGGATCACGAAGGATGCTTTTAAATTTTACAAACATACATATATCAGGATCATTATTTTTTTGTTATTCAGCTGCTTAGACATTTATATTTTGCTACCCTTTCTATTTCTCCGTCATATAGAAATAGTTTTTCAGTCGTATTAGATTGTCTTGAAGCTACCATGAATTTTGATTTTTTCAGGAAAAACCTCAATACAAAACGGTAGTCGAAATTCAATATCCCCTATTATTCATATCCTGAACTACAGAGAGAACTCTTTGAAGCCCGGGATAGGCTCTTTGACATAGATAGAGCCTTCGACCGTATATAACGATATAAAGTGCTTATAAAGATGAAGAACACCGGTGTAGCAGGTAACATGGGCACCTACATAACGAAATATGTCAAACTGATCGGTTCTATTAAAAATTAGCTAATCCCTACCTTCTTCTTTTTTTATAAAAAATGGTATTCATCGAGGTTTTCCATAAGTGTAACACCATATTTTATCCATATAAATAATATTTCAAAATTGTAATATTAACGATTTTAATATATCTCTTTCATTGACCTTTCCATACAACTCTTTAAAACCATTCTCCAAACCATAGTCAATTGGCACTGAAAATAAAGGCCTTTCTTCCCTTCCATCGTGTGAAATTACATAAAGGTAGTCTACTGAAACCATACTTTAACTTTTTCCTTTTCCTAAATGATTTTCCCCTTCTTCCATATATATATTCAGCTAAATATCTAAGTTTGAATTTTACCTTAGGACTTACGTGAGCTCTTCACATTTCTAATCTTAAGCATAAATTCTATAAATCTTTTTCTAATTTAAAATTGTTATCCGATTACAAATATAATATTAACCGTAAACCATCTTTATCTTAAGCCGGTTAACTTCCGCTACCAAGTACATTCTTCGGCTAATAAAAATCTCGTAAAATCCTTAGAACCTACCCACAACGCTGGTTTAAAAATTATCCTTGGTGCACATTAAACAATTATTCTCATGTATTCAGTCATGTCTTCCCGATTCTCCCGCAAAGTCCCATTACCCAATATTCTTTATTCTCTCGAAGAATGTTAAGTACAGCCTATGCGGCTGCATGTTTACTAACCAGTGCTAGAAGCTGGATTATATGAAATTCATGGTTTGGAAAGATGTTTGTTGCGTGAATGCGGTAATAAAAATTATTTAATTATTAAAGATTCTCTGGATTCTCTACTCTATCTAATAGTTTACAGTAACAAGTCCGTTAGTACGGAAAATAAGAACAACGGTATAACGATTATACCAAGCTGAAACGCAAATAAGGTTTCTTTGGGTCCAGGCACATGAAAAACGAATATATGGACTTGGCTAACAAGGCAGCATTATGTTACTCTGTGCTGTCTGAAGCCCCATCTCCAGAAATAGTATATTTTTCGTATAAGATCATAAAGGAAAGCTGGTTGGTTGTGACAAGAAAACTTTTTACGATCCATCAGAGCTTTGGTGACCACCGTTTGACTTGACAAGAAAAGAATTCTCTGTCCATAATAGATTGCATTTAGGGTAGAAGTATATGTCGTATGATCACATTTTTGAGGGAGCTTCTCCTCATTTCACGCATATTTTATAATGCAGCAATTTTCCCTACTGTGGAATACACTATTAAGTATTGCAACAAATTTAGGACAACAAAAAATGAATCCCTCAATATATTCCCGTCCAATCATTCAGATCAGTTGAAGCCATCCTGAGCAGGTCTGTGCCCAGAATTTTGAGGGGGAGGTGAAAATTTTCTGCGCATATTTTATAAATAACAATACATTTTTCACTAATATTCATACTATTAATAATTTCCATAATTTTGATGTATATATTAATTTACATAAATGAATTACCGTATAAACATTAATAAAAATTACATGGGTTATTGATTATACTTGTAATAAAAAATTTTGCATAAAATATTAATGAAGTACCTAAAAATATGGAGCATAATTGTTTTTCTTTTCTTTTAAAGGTAAGAAGACCCTAAAAAATCATCAATATTTATTTTTAATTTTTAATTTTTTTCAGATTTTTGTGTATTTATAATAATTATTTTAGTTCTCATGGGGGGTTTAACCCCCAAAACCCACCCCGTGGACACGGCCTTGGTCCTGAGTGCTAACTATCTAATAAACAGGTTATAATATTTCATTTGCTCAGTGTAACGTTTCGTAATTATAAACGGTACAATGAAAGAAAAAAAACAAACATTTTTAACAATGCTCTTAGTTCCCAAAGACAACCCTTCCATAAGAATTCTCAATTAATAAGGCCATCACATTCAATAATAACTGCACCCTGCTGATATTCTCTTTTCCGTGAAAAGTAATTTGCTTTACAATAGCATGAAGAAAAACGTCAATTTGAGGAAAAAGGCTGCAATTATTCCATAAACTTATATGCTGTAGCATTTTTTTAACCTAGTAATACCCGAGTCCCTTTTCATGTGCACTTTTTGAACAACTCCACCAAACCGCGTTTGTATCTTAGATAAACCGGGAGAAAAAAGAAATGCACTCTTAACAGTTTTATTCACAATTCTAAGGCAGAAAACATAATTAATACGAGATTTTTTTTAACCTGGTTTTCTCACTTGGTTAGTTTATTCTCATTTGGCAAATTAAAAGTGAATTATTGTTCGAAATTCAGCTAATTGCCACAAGAACTCACCTAAAGCTACTCAATCTCAAACATAAATGTGTCTCATACAAAATTCCACAAAGCACAATACCCTCCAAGTATAGCACAAATTGCAGAAAATATCATAGCAAGCTACACAGATCATGTACACCTTTACACAGATGGAGCGAAGGCAAGGGGTTACCAGTCACCAGTGGCATGCTCCTTTGAAGTCGCAGGTGTAGCGTCATTTAGGCTGCACGATTCCTGTACAGCATTGGACGCTGAAATATACGCGATAGTTTTTTGTATTCAACACTAAAACGACAGCAACCCCCAGTCTCAAAAAACCTTACTCATAACCGTTTCCCTAAACTCCCTCAAACTCATCTCAAAGATTAATTTCAACGATCCCGCAATAAATAAGGTCTACTACCTATTACACAAGCTATCGAATTTAAACTCCGAAGGATCTTTCCTATGGGTGCTGGCACACGTTGCGGTTTCAGGTAAGAGCGCGTCAATCGACTCTCCCTAATGCCATATAACTCCCCGCTATCCACTACATTAGTCCACTTTTTTCACGTACCGAGCCGGAGAGGAATGGAAGCAGGAATAGAGATCCACAAATATGTTCCTGCGAAGCATAAAATCAACCACCGAGCATTGATGGCTCACAGACGAGGTTTCCCGCAAAGATTTTAACCGCTTCAGAGCGATCCCTTTTCTGTCTGGATTGTTCTGACTCCATTTATTTCTTCATTCCTGAATCCCATTAAGTTTTGCTGTAGTTTTATGTACAGGCTTTCTGTATTTTAAGCGATCCTTTGCATCCGTGTCCTAACGTATTAGCAGGTCTATATTTTTCTTATATTTTACCCATTCTTTAACCGCTGCTTCTTTTCGCCGTAATTCTAAAGGCATGATGTTGCTCAGTATTGATAACCATGCTACTGGATTGGATCTCAAGGTGTCTGTTATTATTCTCATGACTAAATTTAGTTCAACGTCAATTTTGTGGACGCAAGCACTATTCAACCACACTGAGCTGCATATTTAGCTGCTGAGAAAATGAAAGCCAGAGCAGAAGCTCGTAATGATGTTACGGGTGCTCCCCAAGTTGTTCCTGCTATTTTATGGATTATGTTTACTCTTGTGCGTACTTTGGCAGTTGTATTTTTAATGTGTTTTCGATATGTTAATTGCCGATCCAAAGTGACGCCCAAGTATTTCGGGTTGTCCTCATGATTTAATTTATGTTTATCGATTTTTACGTTAATTTTGTTTTTCGTCATTCGGTTGTTTAAGTGAAAGTACGATACCACAGTTTTCTCTTTATTTAGTTACAATCGCCATTGTTTAAAATACTCGAATAATGTCTGTAGGTCTTCCGTAAGTGTAGCTTCTGTGATCTTTATTTTGTTGTTCTGTGTAGTTAATGCCAAATCGTCCGCATGTATGAATTTGTGAGACGCAGTTGTTGGTAAATCTGATATATATAAATTAAAAAATAATGGGGATAACACTGGCCCCTGCGGAATACCGTTATTTAGTATTCTCTGATTGCTTTCTTTCCCTGCTACAATGTCACTAAATCTTCGATTGTTTAGCATTTTTTTAATTAGTCTATAGATGCTTTTGCACGGAATTATTTCAAGCAACTTTGTCAGTAATCCAGTTCGCCATACTGTGTCGTCGTCGGCCGAGAGGTCTACGAATGCTACCGATGTTTTCTAATTGTGTTGAAAGCCGTGTTCTATATGCGTCGTCAACGAATGTATCTGATCCACGCAGTTTCTGGCCTTCCTAAGTCCTGCTTGTTTTATCGGTATGTTATCATCTATAATGAATTTTATACGATTATAGATTATTCTTTCAAAGGTCTTACATATAACACTTAACAATGATATTGGGCGATATTTTTCCGCCATAGAGAGATCTTTTCCTGCTTTCGGGATAGCAATTATTTTAAATGTCTTAAAAAGTGGTAGGAGTTTCACAGTTTCAAGGATGTTGTTAAAAAGTTTGAGAATCCATCTTATAGTATTTTTGCCGAAGTGTTTCACAAATTATGGGTATATTTCATCTTTACCGGCTGCTTTCCCCATTATCAGGCTTCCGATGGCTGTATTTATTTCTTGTTCATTTATGGGTGCAGCATGTAATGATCTTTCTACTGCCTTCCTTTTGAGTGCATTCTTTCTTTCTCTTACTTTTCTGCTGAAATTTTTGTCTATACTAGTAGGGTTTGATATTTTTATAATACGACTAGCAATTTTGTACGGGCTTATTTCAGCTTTTTGTTTCGCTGCTACTTCTTCTCCATTTAATTTTCGTAGGAGATTCCATGCTTTTCGGCTTGTTTTCCTAAAGTCAAGTTTTTCTATCAGTTGTATCCCCTGCTCCGTCTGCTGTCATCTAAGACCTTTATGAATTTATTTGCCGATTCAATGTCTCCTGTCTCTTCGTATTTTTTATAAAGATTATTGCAGGTTTCATTCCAACCCGGAGCATATGTTTCCCGGTAACCTCTAGGTATGCACTCTTTTGCTGCGCTCATAACAAGCTTTTGGAAGCGTCCATAGTTATTTATTTTTGGCGGTATCCATCTAGCGCTATCTTCTAAAATACTAGTGAAGTTGTCTCAATCCGCTTTCGTAAAATTCCAACGAGGTTTCGGTGTTGATTCCACCTGCGGTAGTTTAAAACCGGTTTCGATTAAAGCTGGTCTGTGTTGGGTTTTTGGGAAGTTTGTTAGAACCCTGCGGGAGATTTGGATCACTGGCCTTCATTCCTGGTTAGTGGTGATAGAACATAGATCTGGGTTAGTGTCCCGCTTCCATCTTGCTGAGTAAAATGTTCCTCGTAGTTTCGAATCAAAAACCAAGTATACACTTTCTGTTTCCATTCTCTCAGCCAGATCGTCGCCACCTTTGTTTATTTCCGTGTAGCCCCACAATGTGTGACGGCCATTGAAATCCCCAATAATGA
The DNA here is from genome assembly GCA_039619475.1 of Icerya purchasi. Classification (NCBI taxonomy): domain Eukaryota; kingdom Metazoa; phylum Arthropoda; class Insecta; order Hemiptera; family Monophlebidae; genus Icerya; species Icerya purchasi. The sequence continues at coordinate 419,187,109 of CM077116.1, forward strand.
TAGTCTTATCATTTGTGATTTGAAATACCGGCTTAAGCTAGTTCGTACTCGGGGGTTTGTAAACGTTTACTATTGATATGTCTGCTATTTTTATTTCAATCGCGGCTATCCCTCCGGTGTCTTCCGTTGCATTAATAAGTTCCCATTTAAGGTATTTTTTTTACAAAGGTGGCTATACCGTATATTCTACTGCAGACTGCTGCTGCCATCTAAAAGCCACATATTTTGGGCAGCTGTTTCACGTCAACTATATGAGTTTCCTGTAGTGTCAACACATTTATATTTTCCTCTTAAGCCATTCTTTCTAATATCTCCGTTTTGGCCTTTATTATTCCTTCTACGTTTAACTGTATTATCCGAATAATTATATTCTTTGTCCGAGAGCCCTGATAAAGGCTGTTTCGATCTGACTTCCAAGTTCGCTGTTCTTCTATTAACGTCTTCATCCTTGTTGACACCCTATATAGCGAAAGGTACGTTGACAAGTTCGCTGACTGTTTCCCATATTCTTGGCTACTATAAAGTGTTACCAGGCCCACGACGAGGACGCGATACGGGGCGCGCCCACTACAAGTAATTATTAAAATGTTTAAAACGTCGAAATGTTTTTTAAAAAGTAATATATCAAGTTCGTTTACCGATCGAATAAAGGAAAAATTCAATAAATCAAATGCAGTTTAACAAAATTTATAAAAAGTTAAAAAGTAATTTTAACTCTTACACTCAATATAAATATATAGGTTACTAACTGTGCATTAGTAAATTGAAAATAAAAAAAAGTATTGAATACTATTTTTAGTAACACACACACATACTCGCTGTACATGCCAGTGGCGGTCGAGCGACCTTCTCTCGAACTTATTAAAGAGTAACGAAGCACTCCGTCTTTAGCTTGATACGTGATACTTGAAAGTAAAATCTTAATTCAATGAAAACAATTTTCTTTCGATTCTATTTTATCTGTTAAGATATGTGCCAGTTTATTAATAAATATTCGTTAAAATTTTCAATTGTAGGGTTTGTGGCGCTACCTGTTATCAACCTGTTCAACTAACATTACAGCGCAAGTGTTATCTATCAACTAAATAATATAGTAAATAAATAAATATATAAATTAAATCAACTTTTATTCGTAAATCAGTGCAAATGAATTAAATCAGGTAATTACTCTAATTTTTAATATCCTTGATTTGCATCGCCCGTAAATGTTAAATAGGCATTAATTTCTATCTTCTGTATTTCAGATCATTATTATAAATTCTTATTATAAACTCACATATAATGCCGAAGGACACAACCGGTAGACCAAGAGGAGGACCTCGAACCAGATTGTGTACCACACCATTAGAACCTATCAAAGATCTCAGAAGGAGAAATTCCAGAAGTGATGAACAAAGACAACTTCAACTTTAGAAAAAAAGAGAAGATCAGCGCAATCGCAGGCAAGACAGATTCAGGCAACAGTTGGTGCAAGATAACAACTTTCTGTCATCCTCTTATCTACTTAACCTCCATCAATATATTAGTGCAAATAGACAATTGTTCCAAAAACATTGTTCTGCACGTCTTTTTCCTAAAGATAATAATGAAGTGCAAACACATAATGTTGCTGATATGGACAAAAAATGCGCACAATGCGCTGCAAAATTATTCGCAGAGGAGTTTATTAACAATTTATCGAACATATGTTTCCACAAAGGAAAGATTGAGTTAGAGCCCATTAAAGTTTGTGAAGAGCTTCAAAACCTTATAAAGCAAAATGATGTCTCTACCTAGAAAATATTAGAAAATTTAACAATGCTCTGGCATTTGCTTCAGTTCAAGTAAACACGGTTAACATTCCTGGCAGAGGTCCATATTGTTTTAAATTACGTGGGAAGGTCTGTCAAATTTTATCTCAGTTCTGATTCTGCTCAACCCGATGAAACTGACAACATTCAATTATACCCTATGGAATTTTTGAATTCTCTAAATCCGTCCGGCTTACCGCCTCATAAATTGATTTTAAAGAAAATGCTATTATTATGTTAATTAGAAATCTTAACGCTAATCAAGGATTAATTAATGGTACAAGATTAGTGGTGACTGACCTAAGCGACTATGTGATCACTTCTAAATTGATTCATTCCAATAAAACTGTGCTTATACCCCGTATTAACCTCACGTCTTCGGATTCTACCGTGCCTTTCCAGATGATGAGAAAACAATTCCCAATAAAAGTAGCTTTCGCTATGACTACTAATAAATCCAAGCTCAGACGCTTCAAAGGGCAGGATTGTATTTACCGGTGTCGTGTTCAGAGCGACCGTGTTCACAGCACCCACCAATAATGGTGTTCAGAGCGACCTTCCGATTCTTTTTATTATTATTATTATTATATTCAACTTGGACGACCGTGTCCAGACATTTTTAGTACTATTATTATCGTTATTATCGTTATTATCAAGTTATTTTGTTAAAACTGCTAGAAATGATAATACATGACTAGAACCGTACTCATGTTTAATCATTGATATTTTATTTTTAACTAAAATTATATCGAACATTTAGACAACGGTGCGTTTTATTAAAAAAATTAAACCGGATGTGAGTACGCCTTCATTCATCTATTATCATTTTACATTAACAAAAATTATATTGCATTAAATTACGTTTTTATAATATTGTATACTTTAATGTTAATGTTAATATAGAAATATCAAGTTTAATGTAAATAATAACGAATTTAGAAATTACATAATTTATAAGAGAACCGTAACAGAATATGATCGTGGTACATTGTTATTCCTTGCTTCACTTTTGCACTCGCAAATACATTCTCCTTCACCTTCCACATAAACTCTGTTTTATCTTAATACTCTTTTTACTTATTCTCCTTTTTCTTTTATGTTTCTTTCCCTCTTTTTCATTTTTCAATATGTCCTTCAAATTTAACATTCTCCAGTGGAATTGTCGCAGCCTTAAAACTAATAGACTTGCCTTGGAGAGTTTACTTGATATACATCAAATTCACATTGCGTTAATTTCCGAATCATGGCTCAAACAATCTGAAACGTTTCACCTTAAAGATTTCTTCGTGGTTCGTTCTGATAGAATAGACGGCTGCGGTAGTGCTGCCATCCTTATTAGAAATAACATACATTTCCAATCTCAAAATGTACACTTCTCTTCGGCGTCATCTTCTCATAATCCGATTTCTATTCCTTCCATTCTTCCCTGACTTTCCTCCTAATTTTAATCTCAATAATTTTCCCTTTCCCTCCTTTCTTAATAGTATTCCTCCCTCCTTCATTATTGGAGGTGATTGGAACGCTCATTCTTCTCTTTGGAGTTGTTCTAGTCGAAACAGTAATGGAGTGGTTCTTGAAAACATTATCCTCGGACATAATCTTATCCTCCTTAATGATCAATCTCCTACTTTGTACAAAAGTCCTTCCATTTTTAGCTCAGTCGATCTCTCCTTTTCTTCTCCTGATCTTGCTCTTAACTGTTCCTGGAAAACTCTTGATAGTACTTTTGCAAGTGACCATGTCCTTGTTATTGCATCGTTCAAAAGTCTTCCTCCACCATCCATTTACTTCAAGCCCCTCTATGCCTCCAAATGGTGTATCCCTAAAACTAATTGGGAACAATTTAGTCATTCTGTTGACTCTTCTCTTTCCCTTTTGCATCATAACTTAGATCCTATTTCAAAGTACAAATACTTTACTTATTCCATCTTACTCGCCCTTTCTTCCCCATCACCTCCAGTGCCTTCTAAACCTCGCCGTCATACAGCTTCATCCTTATGATGGAACAATAACTGCAAGGTGGCTTTTGATACCAGCGTCGCTACTTTTAGGACCTTCCGTCACTGTTCCTCCTTTTCAAATTTTATTGACCATAGAAAAGTTAACGCTAGAGCCAGATACATCCTAAAACAAACCAAGAAGGAATCTTGGAAAAAATTTTGCTCTTCCTTTTCCCGGACCACGTCTATTTCCCAAATTAGGATAATGGCCAAAGCCTTCAAAACTCCCAAATTCGAACACCCTTCTTATCTTAACATCTCTTCTGACATACTTGAATCCTTTATTGACAATCTAGCTCCCAGTTATGTTCCTCCTTCTCCTTCTCTCGCACGTTCATCTCACTTCCTCACTTCTAATTTCCATTTTAGCGAACTTCTGTTTTCATTGAAAAAATCCTCCAATTCGACTCCAGGCATCGACAAAATTTCCTTCCTTTTTCTTAAAAATCTCTCTAATTTCTCACTCAAAATTCTCCTCGAAATTTTCAATTCTTTTCTTCTCTCAGGACTTACACCTCCTACTACTACTTGATTATTATGGAATGGCTAAATAAGGAAATCGAAGTAGAAAAAAGAAATCCACCAACCTACAATATTAGGAACCTACACCTTTATAAAACCCGTAAAATCAGCAACTTAAACAAGCACGAGGATAATATTAAAAAAAATATTCTATGCAAACTACTAAACTCACTACCAGAAGACATTAAACAATTACAGCCACATATAAAGTCAAACAAAGCAGAAATAAAAAAATGGGTTGGGAATAAAAATATTAAAAAATAAAAAAAAAAAAAAAAAAAGAGCTCTTAATATCGAGTATATATTAAGTATTAATAATAATCTATATGTAAGAGCATGCGAAGATATGTGAATGTGTGGGATTATAAAATAATATAAGAGGATTAATTATACTTCTTTATTTTAATTTATATTACTCTTGTAAAAGAAAATTTAACAGTACTGATAACCATAAATATGTCTCCGGAATCGTTAAGTATAAGAAACATTGTATTATATTAACAAATAAAGAAGGGAGGCATGTGTTATTTTTTTAGGACCACGCCGACAAGCTTAAAAGCTTGGCAGGGTCCACAAACGTAACGCAATTGCAACCAAAAAAAAAAAAAAAATTTATAATTATTCCTATTCCTAAGAAAATTCCAAATTCTTTTCGACCTATTTCTTTGGCTCCTTATTTAAGAAAACTATTCGAGAGTATGCTAAACCGGCGCCTTGTTTGGTGGCTGGAACATAATAATCTCGTTTCCTACAATATGTTCGGTTTTCGTCCTGGTCTGGGTCCTTCTGACTGCATCAGCTTTTTTTCTTTCTAGCATATATAGAGCTCTTCTCGAAATAAAATACACGATCGCTGCCTTTGTTGATGTAGTTTCTGCTTTCGATAAGGTTCATCTTCCATCCCTTAAAAATAAGATGATTTCTATTGGCATTCCTGTTCAACTTTTCTCCCTGATAATTCAGCTCTTTCAAAGCAGAACCATTCATCTTTCTGCTCCTTACTTCTCTGGCTCTAGATGTGTATTCCGTGGTCTTCCTCAAGGGTCATGTTTGAGTCCTAGTCCTTTTAATATCTATTCGCTTGAAATAGCTTCTCTACCCGTCTCAGCCTCTACACTCCTTTTCACGGACAATATTCTTATTTATTACTCCTCAACTTCCATCCTCTCTGCTAAAGATGAACTCAATAATTCGTTGAACATGCTTGAATCCGCTCTATCCAACATCCATCTAACCATTTCGTCCTATAAATCTGTCTGTATGGTTTTTTCCTTTCGTCCCTATAATACTTCCTTAATTAATGTCTCTTTGAACAACTTACCTATTCCATTAGTTAGGTCCGTCTGCTATCTTGGCTTTTTTTTAGACAGTCGTTTATCCTTTCGCGAACATATTTCCTACCTATATACTTCCTGTCTTAAGAGAACTAATTTATTAAAGGCTCTTTCTCCACACAAATGGGGTGGCGACTCCAGTGTTCTTCTTATTCTATATAAATCTACTATTCGTTCTAAACTTGATTACTGTTCCTTCATTTATGGTAGTGCTCCTAAACATCTTCTTTTCGAACTCGATAAAGTCGAGAATTCATGTCTTCGTTTTTGCCTCGGTGTTCTAAAATCCTCTCCCACTCCTGCAGTACTTTCAGAAGCCAACATTCATCTTTTACACATTTTCAGATCCTTCCTCGGGGGTCGCTTCCTCATAAGACGTCTTTCTATTAAGTCTTCTAAATTAGTTTCTGCTTATTCCTACATCCTGGCCAATTGGCGGTTTTCTCCCCTGAAGATTCCTATTCTTTCTCGTGTCTCTCGACGCCTTGCTTCTTATTCGTCATTTATCTACACATATCATAAATTCCCGTTCTTTACATTCAACTTTATAGATTTTTTATATCCTCCTAATTTGTTTTTCCCTCCTTCTCATACTAAATATTCACCTTCTATCGCTTTAAGCGAGTACAATGGAGCTTTGAGGTCTCTATTTCCTTCTTCGTCTGTCCTCTTTACGGATGGTTCCAAAAGCGATGAGGGGGTCGGAGCTTCCTTTCTTATTTCTTCCCTTCCACACTACGAACTTTATAAACTTCCTTCCTTCTGTTCCATTTTCACTGCAGAATCGTATGCAATACTCCGTGCAGTTCTCTTCATTGCACTTTCCTCCTATAATAATAAATACCTTATATGTTCTGACTTCACGAGAGTCTTGCAGGCTATATCCTCTCCTGTTCCATCCTCTTCATGCGACTACATTATCCTTTCCATTCGTTCCTTAATTGCAAATCTGTTCTTAGTTCGTTCCATTCAAATCGATCTTCTTTGGATTCCCGGTCATAGCGCCATCGCAGGCAACAACCTAGTTGACTCGTTTGCTCGCTCTGCTTCCTATAACAGCAAATTTGTCAATAAATTTCCTGCCAATAATATCCTCTTTCCATCCAAACCAGCACACCTCAAATCATGGTCGGATACCTACATTACCTCCGTTTCCAATTCTCATTCCTTTTACAAACTCTTGCAACCTCTTCCTTCATCACGTTCCTGGTTTGATGATTTCCCTGGTTTCAGTCGTTCCGTTATTTCCTCCATAACACGTCTTTGTCTCAACCATAATTGTCTTCCTTCGTCTCTCTTTCGTTTTTCTATTGTTTCTTCCCCATGCTATAATTTTCATCCCTCGGATCGTGACTGTGTTTGTGATGCATATCATATCCTTTTTGAATGCTCTCTTCTTGTACAGGAGCGTTCTCTCCTCTACACTAAGCTTCTCCACCTAAAACTACCTACTCCTTTTTGTGCTTCCTACATACTTTCCTTTCCTTCACCAGATGTTGTTCCAATCTTAGCGGAGTTCATTTCCTCTACTTATTTATATATCAAAATTTAATCCTGTTTTCGTAATTGTTTGATGATGGGTCATTGCCCTTGATTGGCGTTCCCAAAAAAAAAAAAAAAGTTCATTGTAGTGGTATATCAGAGATTTCCAGGAAATGACCTTCGCTGTCTCTTTTGGTCGCTCTGAACCCGGTCGCTCCCAACACGTAACCGTATTTACCAAAACCAGTTTTTTCGCAATAAATGAAAAAGAGCAATCTGCCAATAGCCGCCACCGAAAATAAACTTGTTGCCGATAATGAATTATTACGGAGCACAATAATTTAGATCAATGTCTGGTGCAACTAATTTATTAAATTTATTGCTAACAAATAAACTCGAAAAAACATTTAGTGAATGTACAACTTTACGCTTAAATTTAGTTGACGCAATTTCGTTAACGTTGGAGAAACGCGAGCTATGTTCCGCGGTGTTTCTAGATGTCACGCAGGCATTCGATAAGGTCTGGCATCCAGGATTGCTGTATAAATTGCGGCAAATTCTTAATGAGGATATTTATCTATTACTCAAATCGTACTTGTCCGAACGCTCGTTTGTGGTTAAAATAAAGGATTCACTCTCGGAAATACATTCAATCAGATCGTCAGTACCTCAAGGCAGTTTGCTAGGGCCTTTATTGTATTCCATCTATACCGCGAACGTACCAATTTCTAATCTAACGTTACTAGCTACATTCGCTGATGACATTGCGATACTCGCATCTAATACGAATGTTACGTATGCAAACGCTGCTGTTCAAAATCATCTGAATAGGCTAGAGAAATGGACATGCCTCTGGCGCATATCGTTCAACCCAACTAAATGTCGTCACATTTTATTCACAAACAGACGAGTAAGATGTTCACACTTGAAATTTGAGAACTCGCAAATTCCAAAAGTAGACTCCGTGCGCTATCTTGGAATGCATATGGATAGACGATTAACGTGGCGTGATCACGTGGAAAATACAAGAAAATCTATAATAATTAGGGCTAGGTTGCTATGACCGCTGCTAGGACGAAAATCAGTTCTAAACCTGGCCGTAAAGCGGAATGTATATTTATCGGTTATCGCTCCAATATGGAAATATGGATTAGAGCTATATGGAACAACATGTCGAAGCAACCTCCTTAGGATACAGCAACAGCAGTCCAAGATTCTCCGTACAATGGTATCTGCGCCTTATTTCGTATCCAACGACACACTGCATGCGGACTTGAATGTTCCATACGTGAAGGATATTTATGCGGAACAGTACAAAAAGTTCTTTGAGAAACTTCAGTTTAGCTCGAATCCACTTATATACCGAATGTTCACTATTGATCTTCCAGCCAGATCCAGCCGGCGACTGAAAAGGAAAAAGTGGTGCCGGGATGCACTTCCGATAACTTAAGCGCTATTATATTGCTCTCGGAGACACTACGCATAATCGTTATGTAGTGTGAAAATAAATTAATTAATAAAATAAAAAAATAAAAATAAATAAATAAAAAAAAGTATAAATAAACCATTTTCTTCTTAAGACCTGAATCGGGCATTTCGTTGGAACTGTCAGGTTAATATTCGTTTCCTTTTCCTTTTCTATTCATTCCATTTTTCCCCAATTTTTCCCCCCTTTCCTTATATTCTTATATCACCATTGTTTATGGCAGACTGCTCTCGGTACAATGAAAAAAAAAAAAAAAAATTACTTTGCACAATTCCGATGACAACAGTTGAAGCTGAAAGATGTTTTTCAACTCTTCTTAAGAAATTCTATGTCCCAAGAAAGATTAACAGCACCACACTGGCAACGTTATCGATAGAAAAACACCTGATTATGGACATTCTTGATTTTAATGGAAGAATAACAGAAAAATAAAAAAAATAAAATAAAAATTTGCTACAAGAAAAGAACGGAGGACGGATTTCTTTTCCAATAAGGTAAACTCTATTTTACTTTATAATTCATTTCGCACGTTTTACGTTCAATTTATAAAAAATGTTCATGTGTAGGTGCAGCATCCAACTTTCATAACCAGCGGCCGCTACTGGTATAGATGGTAACGAGATAGTGAATAGAGTCGTGAAATCAGCGATTGATCGTATTTTTGCGCTTATTCCAAAATTTTCTAGCAGAGATCTTTTATATTTCAGAAAGTTCTTTTTTTTTTTACTCACAAAGAATATTGGAATTTTTTTCGGTATAATCCCTGCATAAATTAAAACTATTTAAATCTGTACAACTGAATATTCCCAGATTATAATGGTATGTTTCGATCTCAAATAAGGAGATGAATATCATTGGCGTAACTAGAGGAGGAGCCAGATGGGCCATGCCCACCCCAAAATTTATTATTAATAAAAATTGTAAAAAAAACCAAACAAAAAATTGAGCGCATTTGAATTTTGGCTCATTCTTCGAAGCAATATACACCTATATGCTCATTTTCTCAAAGACATTCAATGAGACGCATAAAAGCCGCAGCAGCAGCGGCGTCGACAGCGAATGCTGCATGGTGGAAGATTTGAGAAAAAGGAAGAAGAGGAAAAAGAAAGATACAAAAAATTTGGTTGCCCCAAGTTTTTAATGATTTGTTTCCTATTTTTTGTTTTTGTTTTATTTTCATAGCAACGCAAAAGCAATTTGCTGAATTTGCATTCAAAAACAACAAAAATTTTAGGTTCAATTACCGGCAACCGGACAGAGAGAGAAAAGAGCATAAAAAGTTTTGCATGCTTTTCGCTTCAGCCTCATTTTGGTTATATATTTTATTTTTCACAGTCAACTTTTGTGCGTTATTCGAGTTGGTTCGATTTTGGTTTCTGATTTTGGTCTGCTTCTTTGTTCGATATTTTCAAATTTTTGTGAAATCTGAAAAAAAGAAGCGAAACATAAAAACAAGAAGAAAACGACGACGAAGTACGTTGCAGGTATGTTTTTTAACTTATTTTCTTCTTGTACGTGTCGGTAGGTTTGTGCATTTCCTGTTCCTCTGCAGGCTTAGAAGTTGGCTTAAAAATTAAAATTTCGACTATTACAATTAAATATTAAAGTAACTATCCTTTTATCCCGTAACGTCCAATGTGCAATATAATGCACATCAACTTTGAAGTCATTTTTAGATACTTCCGTGTTAAATTGATACGAAAAAATTGTAGTAGTATATAATATTATATTTTGTTTTAAATATATCCAAATTTGGAATTTCTGTGCAAACTCAAAAGCTTTCTATATAATGATAAATACTCGACATTTTCATTTTCAATTTAGTAAAATGATAAAATTTTTCCGCTGTAAAATATGCCTTGAAAGAATGTTACTCCGGTAACTTTTTTTGTTAGTATATAAAATAAAGTGTAAAAATTAAAAAGATATTATTATTTAAAATAATAAGTGTATTTTTTTCGCTATGTAATGTTTCTTATAGTGCACACCGAGCGTGATATAGAAACTTAGAGTTATTTAAAGAAAGTGTACAGTTCGGATGTCAACCATGGACTGACTAAAATCATCACTTTTGTCCTATTTGGTGACGTTTGTAGTAAATATACGCGCATTTACATCTACAAAGAAATTTATTTTCCAAGCATTTTTATTTATTTACGGATAGGACTGCTATTGGCAGAAAATGAACATTGCCGGATATATATGTATATATATATATATATGGGCATATATAAATACACACACACACACACATTTGTAAATAATGAAAATGTTAACCAATACGAAAATGATCGGTACTTCAAAATAAAACCTATTTTCACGATGTTCTGGGCATAAAATCCCTTTGTGAAATAAGGAGCCTGAGCATACAAGATGAAGTTGTCGATATGAAAACTGTAAATCAGCTATAACTAACTACGGTGTACTTGAAACAGTTTTAGAGCATGGAATCAACAAAAACCGGGACAAACGTGCAATTGATCTGGTGACTTGTATTACGAAACCAGAATTTGTAATCTGTTTATATGTGTTTCATCCAGTACTTTCAGTGGTCAATGTACTGAGCAAATATTTCCAAAACAAAATTGCAACGCTTGGCCAAGCAAGCGATGTGATTGAGGGCATCATTAAGAGTTTTGAAGAGACCCGAAATCAATTTGACACAATATGGAAACAGATTGAAGAATTTGCTAAAAGTCATGAAATATCTTTAAAACCCGCGCGAGTAAGCAAAAGAAAACGCTCCCAGCAGAATGAGAGAAATAAGGACTTTTTAACTGAGTCTACACTTGGAAAAGGAAGTTGGAATGATCTATTATCTAACACAAGCTGCAGTGACTATTAGAAGATTAATATTCATTTGCAAATAATGGATAATGTAGTAATGAATAAGAAAGACAGGTTTGTTAATCTGCCTATGGCGCAATCAGCTGATGTATTTACAAAATTAGATCTCGAAAATGGCTATTCTTTTATTGAAAATTACGAAGATGTCCTCGGCATTGATCTTACTTTCTTACGTGCTAGCAAATGATAATACGAAATATGATGGTAACCAAAGGGGTTGACATCACATTAGAGACCGTTGTAAAAGAGGTTAAGAAAGACCTTTGTCCTCATCTTTACAGATTGTTACAAGTTGCAATCATGCCCCCCCCCCAGAAAATACACCTAGTTACGCTAATGATGAATATTCGTAAATTTATAATTGCAATATGTCGGTTACGATTTAAAGTTAACAGATTACCGGACGTTCCGGTTATGAACACGGTTTTAGTCAATCTCCCTTTTTTTTTTTTTTTTTGCACCCTGATGACAGAATTAAGTTGCCGGATGCTGCTCATATTTTTTCCAAATGTAGCCAACATAAAAATATGCAACTGGCATTATATAATTCACTGGTTTCCCACGCATTTCTCTTTTGGCTATAAATAACATCATCGTATGTTGGTTACTATATACATTTACAGTATTATCAAAGAATGATATTTAATTTTACTCCAATATAATGGACTATAGGTTGTCTTATATGTATATATAACCCTTCTCAAAAAAAAAATAATAGTTGAAGCCTCAGCTGTAAAAATCATGAAGATGAAATCCTAGCAGCACTAAATTCGGTCTCCTCCGTAATAAGACAAAAAAAAACGATTGAAACTTATTTGGAACTTGCAGCGCTATCTTTCGACAAGGTTCGAGTTGAAAAGTATTCTCCAGTGTTTCATTATTTCGGGATCTAATTTGCATCACTCCACATCGTCTTGTCAAGGATGCTTACTGAGCCAAAATCAAAAAGACCAATGCACGATCGTAAGAATGGTCGCATCGAGTAGAGACTGCTTTGGTGTCCGAATGGTAGTGGTCGAAAGCTCAGACGGTGACATGTGCCTGCGATGAAAGTGCATCCTTGCAGAGTGTCGAGCAACATCAAATCGAGAAAAGATTGAAGAAATCCCGCTAAAATCAGACAAGGCAGCTAATGTGGTGATCCACACAGAAGTGATGTTCTGGAAACTTCTGGGTAGCCTTTGTACTTTGTCTCGTGTGGTACACGTTTAGTTGTACGAAAACCGTCATCATATTAATTTATTCCGGTCGCCGTATCGCCGATTTTGTATGTAGGCATTTCTAACGCCGTGCCGTTTCGAGACGTTGGTAGCGTTCTTTATCAAATTTTAAATTTAATTTTACTCTAGTTATAATGGTTTCGAAAAATGCATGCCTATATAAATTGTCTTTGTTTTCCATCTGATTTTCATTCGAAGAAATACACGCACTGATAAAAATATGTTAATTTTTTCTATGCGATCGAACGCTTGATCTGTGCTCACAGTGCCGGTTCTCGTTCGGGCAGAAGTGCTTCGCGGTACAAAAGCAATTCGCAATTGTTTTTTTTTTTTTATTTCGATTGTTCTATTCATCGTGTGTTTTTCCTTTTTGCCTTTATTTCGATCCATGAGAAGAAGCAAATTAATTTTAAAAAGATGAAAGAAAAACCCCGTGTTCCGTCGCGGAGAGTTATCCAAGACGTGGTATTATGAATGTCACTGGCGTCCGTTTTTTGTGAAAAATGAAAACAAAGAAAAGAATCGAATTCATCGCAGGTAGCAGCTGCGAGAGAGAGAGAGAGAAATCTTCGACATTCTTTAAATTCGTATCAAGAACCAACATTCGTATCAGATCTCGAAATTTATTACACTATGCGGGAGAAAATCATCACTGCTTGATGGATCGGAATAAGCGTCACAACCATTACATCTGTGACTGATTATTGCATAGTAACATTGGAATTAGCGGTGAAATCCGTTGAAAATGTATTCTTTCGTCATCCGAACAGTTCTAATCGATAAATTTCTAACACTGCATACCTTCTTTTCCCTAAAAGTGGTTATCAATAAAGTTACTTCTTTTTAGTAATTATGCTCGCTTTTGTTTAATTCGACCTCTTAATTGATATCATTTATTTTCGAAGGTATCGGGGACGATGAAGTTACAAACTAACGCGACACCTACAATCAAATCGTATCATTTTCTTACTTACGAATTTCGATGTTTAAACCATTTTAGGACATTTGTCATTACAATAATTCTAGAAAAAAGTCTCCCATTGAATATTTAAATCAAAGGAGGAAAAAGTAAAATAAATTTTTCGACGTATTTGAAAAAAAAAAGAAAATACTATAAACATGACCCGCCATTGTACATAATTCGATTTATAAGTTTTTCATCACTAACTTACATAACGCATTGTTTGCCACTCGAGGAATATCACTAAGCAAATTTATCTTATCAATTAAATGTTTCTTATATCATCTACTGTTTGTTAAAGTTGATAATCCGCTTATCACTTACTAACGGTTAAAAGGAAACGTTAATTGTTTGAATACTTTTTTGTTAGATCGTTTCCTATTGTACGTCAAATTATAAAAAAAAAAGAAAAACTTGATTTCGCGTCCATAAATAAATTTAATCACTTAAAATAAACGGATTTCTATAATTCGAATTCGAATCATCCAGTTATACATAGGTGCGCGCGAAAAAATGTTACTTTCTAGAAATTGAGACGGCTTATTTCACGGATAGTATACGACAGAGCGGTTAGAATTCTTTCCCACATCAGGTAAAGTAAATTCAGGTAAATTGTAATATACGATCAATTAGAATATCCTGCGTACATGTTATTTTATTGCATGTTAATATCATCTCTTATCTATCTTTACTCTTTTGGAATTTAACCAGCTCATCTAATGTATTATTACGCATTTGTTTGTTTTGTTTTTTTTTAACATCACAGAAACGCCAAAAATATAATTTTTAATTAGGTTAACTTTGTTTTTTTAACCGACTTCAAATTGAACAAAAACTCAACAATATTACAAATAGATTAATTTTTATTTATTTTTTTACTTCTTGAAATTGAAAATGTCTGGGTAATTAACAGTACCCACTCGCTTCAATGTGCAGTAAACGTGAATGGTTACATAAGTATTTATATTTTATTTGACTTTTGCTAATTATTATTTTTATTTATTAATTATTTAAACGGAACATGCTCTGTAATCCTTCCTTTCATATACGTATTTTCATTACAGTGATGCAATGTGGCTTTATAAGGCCCCTTATTCACTCACCCTCACGTAACAAAAATACAATAACATCTGATCCAGCTTTTTTTACCTGACCAAATTATTTATAGAAAAGGATCTATTTAAAATTTATTAACGCGTAGTATCCTTCCAGACCACTTACAATTTAAGTGTGGAATCTGCGGTAGCATTGACCTACACCGCTAAGCCAACTACCGCGACATAGTTGGTCGGGCAGTGGGGTTTCTTCCGCATAGGATCTGGTTCGAATCCCGCTATTGCACATCGAAATTATCGAAAATTACCCTTATGTCGCGGGTTAATGTCCTTAGTTGACGACCTCCTTTACAAAGAAAAAAAACTACACCACTACTTTCCTTTATGTATAAGAAATAAAGTCGTCTCGTGTCGCATCAATGTGCTTGAAACCGCTTCATCGATTTTGACGCGGTTTTCTAAACTAGTGAGGTCTTTTCTGGCCAAGTCTGTGTACGTTAATTAATTATGGTAGTGTATATTCAAAGATCGGCGATTGGTAACGGTTTTAGCATTCATTGTACGTGATGATATTTATAGTTTTAGTTTAACTGACATTTGAAAAAAAAAAGAAAAGAAAAAAGAGTCTATTTCATAATGAACTGAAACCGGCAGGTGATAAAATCTAACAATCAACATTTAGAACATCGGAATTTCATGGACGAGAATTCGAACAGTAGTAAATGATTTCATCGCTTAGTTGTTCCGAAAGAAGGATTAATTTTAGCACGAGAAATGAAGAACAGTTCGGAACTAAAGAACATTAGGTTGAAAATAAATATGACCGACAAAAGTTAGAAAGAATTAAGGTAGTAATCCGAATACGGGAAATCATTAGTGAACTTTTATGTTATTGTCAGCAGATGTCGCATTTACAATTTTTCATTAAAAGTATATATTTTGGCAACATCCGTGTATAACTATTTTTTCTATCATCAGCAACGTATATATTATTTTTAAACGTTATATATAATTGTTACAAAAACGTTATATGATTTTTCACATTATTGTTGGCATAAAAACCATATATATACATATATATATATATATGTTATAGTCATTAATATATACATACATACTATACGGATCTGAATACGATTTTTATAAAAAAATCTGTAGTGTATGAATCACTGATGTAACTTTAAACGAAACATTAATGACAACAGCTTTTTGATAAAAAGTTGTATTACATTAATTATAATGAATTCATTAATGTGAAAATAATCAATTTTCTAATAAAATACTTTTATTGATGATTTCGTCCGTATATTAATACTCATATAAGTCTGTATACAGAAATTAATTCAATTTTTTTTTTTTTCGTTTTATATAGAAATTGTATGTATTACAGTAAACATTTTTTTAAATTTTCATTTTATTTTATTTTACTTTTTTAAATTTTTATGACCCTTTCCGGAATACTTCTTAGAGTCAACTAAGTGCATTTTTAAAGATTCTACAGCTTTCATAATTGTAATCATTTTTTTTATTTTTTATTCCTTATTTACCACTTACATCGTCGTATCATTCACTCG
This sequence comes from Icerya purchasi, assembly GCA_039619475.1. Taxonomy (NCBI): domain Eukaryota; kingdom Metazoa; phylum Arthropoda; class Insecta; order Hemiptera; family Monophlebidae; genus Icerya; species Icerya purchasi. Next base: position 419,203,380 of record CM077116.1, read on the forward strand.
TTCTATAAACACCCTATTTACTTGCCGCTGCCTATTGCCCACGGTTTTACCCACGCATTAATACCTGTTTTTAAATCTTTCATTTTTTCTTTTTTTTTATAAGGTAAACTCTGTTATTAAAAGATTTATTTTCTCCATTTGGTTTTCCTTTATTTTGCAGATATTATCAAAATAATAATGAAAACAAACATCAAGTACATTGTACAACAGTAAACTAATAATAGCAGGATAAGGATTTAAGATTCGAATGTAAATAATATTTCCGGTAATAGCTATTAAAATTCCTGTTGTAGAATTCTTTATTAATTTCTTTTTAATTTTTAAAATATTTTAATAAAATATATTTCACTATTGAATATTACTGAACACCGTATAGTTACCACATAGCATATAAAAATATTTAAAAAATATTAAAAGGGATTATTACAAAGCATTACTTGTAGTGCAACGTTTTTAAATAATTAATACTTGAGATTATGTAGCATGATTTAATACTATGTTTGCATTTTAAAGCAGCTTCCTACGACTTTACCTTCTTTGCTGAAATATTTATTAGAGTCAACCAAATAACATTTTTGAAAATCACATTTCTTTCATCACTGCATTCGTTTGGTTATATTCCTTCTTTTTTTTTTTTTTTTTTTTTCATTGAAGGAGGGATACACACTGCATGTAACTACCTAGGTTATCGCAGTGAGTGGACTCACGTTTTAAATCAGACTCCTCAGCTCGTTAGACTGAACAAAAGTCATGAGATTGTTCAAAGCGTTAGGGGTATTCGAGAGAATATCTGCAAGTGTCATGATCTGGCTATGCCGCAACCCATTAAGACGTGTGCATTTCAGCAAGATGTGCAAAACTGATGGGTACTCATCGATAGAACAAAGTGGGCAGGTATTTGGCTTTGAAGCTTGCTTGAGGATGTAGTCGTGGGAAAAAGACAAATGTCCCGTTTTCAGACGATTGACTGCCGAGAACACTGTGCGTTCTGTTTCGACTGGAGGCCACCGTCGCTCCGTCGTAGGTTTCAATTCTCTGAGAAAGGTGGATTGAGATATCCAGTCGTAATTACACTACAGGAAACTTCTTAAGGATAATGGACCATGAGCAAACAGCGGCATTGGACACATCATGGATGATCGAGCGACCAGGCCCACCCGCTCATTCCCTGGAATTCCGGCATGACTAGGGACCCATAAAAAAACAACTCTGCATCTTATTCAATTCAGCTCGTATAAAATAGACAGAACTTCTAGGACTATTGAGGATTCAGGGTGATCCGACTGCAAAGTACGTATGGACTGCAAGGAATCAGTCACCAGCATAAATCCGTAGCGGTTGGGGCCTCAGTTCTAAATATGCCTGAAGACAAAACAACACAGCATACATCTCAGCTTCCGCAATCGATACAACGTTGTTCAACCATATACCCCCATGTGATTCCGTCTATTTCGAAAGTGCATGCAGCTGGGGCAACCTTGGACGGCTTTGGATTCATCAGTGTATATTAATAATGCCTAGTAGCGCCCTGTGCCCTCGCAGTGCTGGTGGGTGATTGTTTTGTTGTTTTTTTTGGGCTCGTCAACCGGGGACCTTTACGCAGAAACAATTAGAATAAGAAGGAGTCAATTATATCTTGATACGGTCAGATATTTTTAGAAGAAAGGAACAAATAATAGGAACAATTGTTATCGGTGAGAGTTGTAATAGCTTCTAACTGAAAAAAGTCCATTCTGGATGTGAAGTTAGGCTTTATGTTATTTTGCAATAAAATTGCATTGACTTCGGGTAGATTACCTTTGGGAAATTCGGGCTTTATAATTACATCACTGTGATTCTCCGCAGCCCATGAAAGCATATCGCGATAAGTGAAGAAATTTCTGCTATAAGATAAAATTGGGACACCAGCTAACGAAGCTCTTTGCTGGTGATGTACGATGGCCGCCAAGGATCATGCAAATAGCCGCGTTACGGATTGGATCAAACTCTTGACTATTCCATTTTCGTCGTATTATTCACTTTTTTTCTTCTTTTTTTTTGGCCCGGTTTTATTCAATAAACTGTCCATCTACTTACCCGCTTGCTTCCTTGAGTTTTTTTCTTTGGTTTTTAATTAATATATTTATGTAAAGATTCTTTCTCTCTTTGAGAAACCTGTTTATAACCGTTCAACAAATAGTGGTCTTTGTGTTCAGCTGAAAATTTTCGGTCTTTCTATTATCTGTGCCTGAAGTAACCCAACAAAAAGTTTGGCTCAACTAAAGGGCATAGCCATCACTTTAAAATTATATAAATTCAACAAGTTACCGTCTTTTTATCTTACGCGCATTGAATACTCTTTTGTAAATCAGTTACAAGTTGGTCACGTAGTAATCATTTATAATTATATATAAAGAGAACATTTTCTGCATTCGCATGCCCGTTTTGTTCCTCACCTTCTTCCGACTTCTCTGTCGAGCATTTTACAAGTGTAAAAATTAGTTTATTGCCGCAGCAGCAAACCGCAACTAGAAAACTGAAAGTAAATGTTGATAACTATAAAAATTTTGTTTGCAAAATTCTTTATTTCTTTGTAAAATCTAATAAGGAACACTCCTTTTTTTTTAAATTTCTGCGCTGCGTATAGCAGCTGGGCGAGAAGCGCGCCTTGCATGCTTAGATCCTTTATAAAGATTTAATCATTTGAGTAACGTAAAAAGGGAAAAGACAGAACGCGGTTCTTACTTGCGCCAAAAATTAATAAAACATTATCTAGAGCTTATATTTATATTTGCAGTAATGACTACATTTAAACTCTTACTTTTAACTTACATTTATTATATTTAAACTATTTACCGTAATAAACATTTTATTATTTTTATTTTATCGAGTGTATTTAACCTTTCCATTTTCTTCACTTCATTGTAAAAACTCCCCCATAGGTTGGGTTCTTTATTTGCCCGGTTTTACCCATTTGGCTATTTATTCACCGTTAGGAAATCCAAAGTTGTTTTATTTTAATCTTAGCGTACTTCGTATAGTGATATAATGTTTGAGCCAATAAGTATAAACGATTTGTCACCATTTCATCAATGGGTACTGGTAACGTCTTACATATTTTTATACACTTTTTAATCGGTGTTGCTCTCTGTACATTATATTTCTTGCATTTCCACACAAGGCTAGCTGACGAACCCTGCTTCGTACCATTTTTATACTGGTTACTATCGACTAAAGCTAAATGTTTTAAATAAATCGGATACCTAATCTCATTCTGTACACTGTAACAATGTAGTCCCCATTTGCATTTAGCTTGGTAAGCCATGACTTTTTATACTTATGCAAATATTCATCTTGTACCATGTTATGCCCGTTTTTATACTTTTCGCTTTATGGAAGCTTTTTCATTTTCCAACCATCTCCTCTTTAATTTTACAAAGATAATCTATAACTAATTCCGTCCATTCTCGATTTTTCACATAATTTAGGGTAATATTTTTTGCCAGTTTAATCGCTATTTCATTTCTGGTTAATCCCGTATGACCAGGTATCGACCTAAAAACCACCGTACTTCCGATTTTACTCATTTTACGTACTAACTGTTTTATTTCGATTTTCCATTTGCAGTATTATTACTACCTTGCAATTTCTACCACGCCGTAATGCAGCCTGATTAAATAATATACTTGATGCCGCGTTTCTTTTAGCGCTTTATAAATAGCGTGCATTTCAATGTTGTGAATCTGACCTTCTCTTGTCATACGGTAAGTTCGATGGACATTTCGCTGCACACAATAGAATGTGGAACCATAAGCTCCATATATACTTTCGGGCATCAACATAGATTTCTTCAAAATCTGCAAGCTTAATCGTACCAGGAACTTATAAATTATGCACTAAAATCTTACACAAGAATCGGATCGGTGATAAACGGAATAAATTTGATTCGGTAGTTTATGAAATTAGCGCGTACAGACAGATAGAAGCAGACCAGACCCGCTTTTCAGCTTATAATATATATCGATTATTTCGACGATTAAATTTCGTTAAAAGATAGCAGTTCTTCGTAAATAGAAGGAGATTATAAAACCTGTGATAATGAATGTTTCAGCATTCAAAAATGCCGAATTTCCGTACAAGAAAACCAAACGGCAGTGCAGTTAGCAACGAATATAAAAAGCAACTAAGAAGGCAATGTGATGGGAATAAAAATAACAAAACTGGATCAAGTGAGGTTTTTAAATTTGCTTTGAGGTTTCAGCAACGAAGGCAACTTAAGCAAAATCGAAATCAGTAAACGAGAAATGTGAAGAAGGGCATAAAGCTAACTGTAAAAAACGAAGCTGTTCATAATTTGTAATATCTGACTGGATTTTAGTGTATGAATCAATATACCATGTTAAAAATTGTCATGAAATAACGATAATTTTCACCGTACAAGTTAACAAAAAGCCAGCTTATAGCATTCGAAAAATCAAAATTATTATTACGTACCCCATTTATACTGTCGCTCCTTCCAGTTGTAAATGGAAGAAAAAAGCAAAATAAGTTTTATTACGGAAGGAAATTATGACTCTACTATGGAACAATTTGGCATTCGACATGTTTAAATTAAACTATAGAATTTTACAATGAACTTTTATGACGCTTGAAAGTATGGCGGAGAATTAACAGACGTTTACAACATTTCCCTAGCAGAAATGTTAGAATGTCCGATGTTCACTCGAGACCGTACATGTATATTTTCTAAGACGCTTGCATAACTAATGTTTGCATCTTTCATCTGTGTGGCCGCGCATTGGTAGAAGATATCTATCCGATGCGAATTTTCAATATTTAATATAATGAAGAAACGATGTGGAAACCGGTACTGCTAAAAACAAAAAGAGTGAGAAAAGGAAACGAACTAGACATTATGACAAGCAAAAAAGTCCAATTTAAAACACCTAGGAGACTTCGTGATTAGTAGTTTATATAAAAAGTAATTTTCATGCAGAAAGACAAGAGATAGAAGGTAAGAAACATTAGCGCTAGGCGGATCATATTACGGAGCTTCATAGGAGATGTGTGAAGTCCTTGAATGTACTAAAGGTTCTAAACGGAAAAAAGAGCAGACCGCACACGAACACGCTCCTGGTGATTTACCGCGTAATTATCCGATCAAAGATGGACTATGGATGCGCATACTGTATCGTACGGCGTGGAAATCATTACTTCGGAAGCTAGATACAATACACCATACTGCAACACGACGAGCGTTAGGTGCTTATGTCATTAGCCTCACACCCAGCATATTAGCGCTGGCAGGTGAACCACCGCTACAAATCCGAAGGCAGATGCTGACGGTAAACTATGGAGCAACAATGCTGACGAGGATAAATCATCCCAACCTAGCGTTAATGGACCTCTCAGGTACGAGCTCTATGGCAGCCGGGGTTCGAGCAGATTTAGCAGACCTGAACCTTGGAGTGGCCGAATTACTGTACCTACCACGGGAAAAGATTCGCCCCATCACTATGGACTGTGCACTACGGACATGGAATGAAAGATGGATTAGCACTGATACAGCAAATAAATTGCGCATGGTTAAAAGCACCATTTATCCTCTAAGGACGACGGCACAGGAAAGTCGCATGTATGAAAAAGTACTTGCCCGGCTTAGAATCGGCCATACCCCGCTAACGCATGTGTATATCTTAGAAGATGGTGAACCTCCAATTTGCGAACTCTCTGAGGAAACTAGGACGGTTCATTACCTATTACTAAAATGTAAGAAATATGAAAATTGTAGAGTGCAGAGCGATATCCCTGCTGATGATTTGAAGGATGTTCTCCGAGATGATATACCTACAACTCGTAAACTACGCTTGTACCTTATTTATACGGATTTAATGCGTTATCTTTAGTTAAGTTAAATTAAGTGGTCATAGCCGAAAGGCAATAAGTACCGCTGTTAAATAAAAATAAAAAAAAACATTAATTTTTATAGTTTTTTGATACTAAGTTACTTTTTCTTTTCGATTCGTTTCACTAAAACTACCGACGATTTCTTTCCCTTCATGTAGCGTAACACTAGAACCTTACTAAATTATGTACCTCTAATTTTGAAAAAACACGTAAATCGAATTATCCCTTAGATTAAAAAAGCTGAATATGATTGTGACATAGATGACAGGGAATTATAACAGATCTATATAAATAAAAATAACAAATCAATCAGAAGTGGTAAAGTTTTTTTTTTTTTTTTTTTTTTTGTTTTATTTTACCACACCAGTCGAAGATGACTACTACTGCTGACACTATACTAAAAAGAAAAACATAAATTTAAGAATATTATCTCTTCTCCCGGTGGATCAGAGACAACAGCGAAACATACAATAACTACAGCGAGACTTCCAATAACTGTTAACCAATGCTATCTTATATAATTAAACGCATAAGAAAAATTTATAAAGAACGGCAGAGTACAGAAATCAGAAATAAAAGAGAAGGTTAATATACAGCCCCCCCTTCTGATACATAATAGCAGACTTAAACAATAACTATTAATAAATGATATCTTAGATTAATACGTAACATTAAACGATTATGATGCTACATGACGGCATATATGCTGTTGTAAACGTTCCATAGTCATCCGTTTGCCAAAACGTCTCTACACCATGTCCTTCTCAGTCTCCAGTGTGTGTGCAACCTGAAAGGCTCATCCGCCTCATGCTGGCTATATTCGGGTTATCGTTAACTGCCAACTTATTATAGAACTTGATATATAGTTCTTTATGCACATCTTTGACGTACGGAACGTTTAGATCCTCATGGAGGGTTTTATTTGACACACGTAATCGGAGCGTTAGGTAAAGTTAAATGCAAAACTCTTTTATAATTTAAAAGAGGATAATTCAGTTTACACGTGGCTTTTTATATTATACGTATATTTTTAGTGAAGATTTTATACACGAATTAATATAATACTGTAAATTTGAAATTCGTAAGTGATCAAACTATCAATAGGTGAGTCTAGGAAAAAACGAAAAAAATTTCATTTGCTGAGTTCCTTTTTTGATACCACATTATGGAAACAAACGAAATAACATTAAGTATAACATTAAATAATTTTGAAAAATTTACAGAAAATTACTTTAAAAGAGAAGAGTCTCAGTTTTAGTCAGATGCTGGTCTCTTGAACTTCTTTTTTTTTTTTGGTTCTTAACACGAATATGTTTACGAGCTGTAAGTCATTCTAAATTTTACATAGCTATTTTCGCGATACTTTATTTGCGACTTACGCAGTAATCAATAATTATTTTGTTGACAATTAATGTTACATTATCTACGATGTTCATTAAACAACGGATAGGTATCATGAACATGAACTATAACTCGGTTTTTTCGTGTAAAAAAATATATATATACATATTTTTTAAGTGCTTCCTTAGCCTCCTAGAGAAAAACCTATGAAAAATTAATTTAATAAAAGTTCATTAGATTTTTCGATAGCATTAGGGTTGTTCATATCGAGTTATGATATAGAATTAAATTTGAATTATAATTATTTACATCGATCAATCGGTGTTTCAGTCGTTTGACTGGTTCGCCTCTACCGTCCAAGTCCACCACCTATTTCTATCCGCTGTTCGCCTTTTCAGTTCCGCGTATGTCTTGATGTTTGCTTCCTTCTTGATTGTATCCACCAGCGTCTGCTTTGGTCTTCCTCTCGGTCTGTGCGTAGCTATTTTTCCTTCTATGATATCTTTCAATAGGCTGCTATGTCTTAACACATGCCCTATCCATTTCAGCTTTGTTTTCTTGATCGTGTTCAGGAGTGATCTTTCTTCTTGTGCTCAATTAAAAACTTCTTCATTCAATATTTTATCGACCCACGAGATTTTCAAATATATAAACAAATAAATAAATATATATATATATATGTATATATATTTATACTCGCAATTATTAAATAATGATAACAAACTTTAACTATAAATTTACCAGTAAAACGTTAACGGAATTCTGAATGATAACTGAAACTGAAAAAAATGTGTACTTCGTGGAATATTTCAATTGGCTAATTGTGCGGTATTACAAATAAAATGATTTAGTGTACGGTGGCTTGTGTAAATTGTTCGTTCCTGTTAAACGTGCACGTAGAAAAACAAACGCACGGTTGATTTTCAACGGGAAATTGTTATTTATTATCGCTTTTCCCGATTTATTTATTTCAAAAATAATCTTCAACATCGTGTTATTGCCGAAATTAACCGAGGAAATATTTTAAAAGTTAGAAAAAAAGAAAACGTGTGGGAGGAATTTTTCTGATTTACTGTTAGACGGTAATTTTTTTTTTTTTTTAAATTTTAAAATAAGTTTTTGGGTCTCACTGGGCAAGTATGCCCGTTATGTGAGTGCCCGACTCTCTTATTATCGTTTATTTAAGTTGTACACGTTACAAATTTATACATACTTATTATACACATCGAAATTATATAAACCTTAATTAATATTAGTCCTAGTAAATATATATAACTCATATATAGACATAAAGAATAAAGAAAAAACCATACACATACATCCATTCACTCAAAATAGTCATATATACATATATATATATATAATGATAGCGTTCGCAAACAATATCGTCTTTATGAATTCCAAAACAGTAAGTTAAACGAAAAAAGAATGACACAATAACAATACAGAATACGTATGTAATCAGTAGCTGCATGATTGAACTATCTAGGTGAGAGGAATTCGGACGCAGTTTGTTTTTTATTCTTTGCACCACTCCTTCAGCCATTTCACTACTTCCTTTTTCCATACACCAATACTGTTTTCGTTTAAAATGTGATTGGGAATAATTCTCATTAATCTTAGTTAAAACCGAATATCACCTGTGTTATCAATTCGTAGATTTTCCCCTCTAGGGTATATGTAATATATGTATTATTTTGATTTCTTGTTATTCGAGTAGTTTTTGGCCTAGTTGGTATCATTATGTTATTGATATTATATTCTTCGAGTAACCTATAGTAGTAAGTAGTACATTTTTGGCGACATTTCATCATTTTCCTTCTATACATAATTGATCTCGAGTCACTCCGTTTCCAATGTGGTAGTATAAGTTTAAGACACCTTTTCTGAATTTTTACCGATTTTGTTGATTTCCGTTTTCTTAGCCTCCCGCCATATTTGCATTCCATATAGAATTCTACCCATAATTATTGCATTGTAGTATATAGGTAGTGTTTTATATGAAAGTACACCTGCTTTAGTTTGTATAAAGCTGGAATTGTCTGTCTTATTTTCGAATTTAAGACTTGAACGTGCTTTTTCCAGCTCAAGGATCTATCGATATATATATATTCACCTAGATATTTAAAATCTTTTACGTTTTCAAGATGTGGACATAAACAGGAAAGTGAGTTATTCGTTTCATGAAGTTTGTGTAAGCATTCGTTATTATGAAGGATGATTATCGCGACTCTTATGTTTAGTACTGTTTCGGATATGTAACAATTTAGATTTATTTATATTTATACATAACCTCCTATCACGTGAACCAGTTGTCGATTTTTTTCGGTAACAACCACGTCCATGTTTTTTTCTTTCGGTTGACGTTTCGAATATGTGCCCATTTACTAAAATTATCTATATCCTGTTGCAGTAATTTTTCCGCCACTTCTATCTTTTTATTTTCAATTAACAGCGCAATGTCATCAGCAAAAACATATACCTTCGCATTTTTAATGTGCCTGTATAATGAGTTAGTGTATATTAGAAATAGGATAGGAGCAAGTATAGTTCCTTGACCTACGCCAAGCTCTTCAACCGAACGTATGAAGTACTCACTAAATTGTTCGGTTACTATTGTAGTGTTTCCAAATTTTTTTCATGACAAAGTCATCAATTGATATTTTGTTTTTTTTTTTATTCACAATATTGTTGATTATGCACCGTGTTTTTTTGCTATCATTGTTAGCTAACACTATTTGATTTTGATAATATTTCTGTTTAGCGTTCCTTATTTCTGTTTTTACTATATTTCGATATTTCCTGTATAAGTTTTTACATATATCGCATACTAGTTCTGTTTTCTTTACTGAGCTTAAAGTACTGATCCCTAATTTTCATAAAATTTATGATTTTTTGACTCATCCATTCGTTTTTGGGATCATATTTGGTTACCTTTTTACCCTCGTTTATTTCCAATTTACATTCTTTATATATATTTTTAAAAACTATATACGAATGTGATCGTACATGTCTCCTACTGTTGTGATGTTACTCTTCTCGCTCCATTTGTATTCAATAATCTTTTTGTGAAGAATTTTTTCATCAAAATAATATTTCCGTGAATTTTTTAAACGCCGAATTTTCTTATTCGAGATAACAAGCGCACAATAAATCATGTAATGGTCAGATATTTTCGTATTAATTATTCCCGAAGTAATTTCATTTGTTTTGTACGTCATAAATACATTGTCAAATTATGATCTTTTGTAGGTATTCGGAAGAAAAATTATGGATCAATGGCGGGGAAAGATTGCCGTGGTAACAGGTGCCAGTCAAGGACTTGGTTTGGTTATAGCCACGGAGCTGATCAAGCACGATGTAACGGTAATAGGATTTGGGCGTAACGAGCAAAAACTAAATGTAGAGTTTGTTGTCTCATTTTTAATTACGCTAATACTTGACTCGAGATAAGCCGGAAAATTTATCGCATTCTTGGACAAGTCGAAATTTTATTATCAATACGATTACTCAGGTAGTTTCCAGGCAAATAAACGAATCATACCCGAAAAAGTTTTATGGAAGAACGTGCGATATACGAAGTGAACCGAGTATTACCGAATCATTCGATTGGATTTACCAGAATTTTGGTCCCGCATCTATACTTGTTAACAACGCCGGCGTCTACGAAGAAGGAACATTATTGGGTAAAAAATAAACGAATCACTCTCTTTTTCTTGCTCATAAAGGCTTAGATTTTTTCTAATTAAATACAATTCTAATTATGCGCACACAGTAAATGCAACTACGACGACTGTAGAACATTTAATGAGATTATTCCAATAAATATCGAAGTTAATTAGTGCTGGATAACTCCTTTCATCGACGGCAATATTCCCTGTCATTTCCTTTATTTGCTCGATTGGAAATCACTATCCGGTTTAATTTCATCAAGTGCAGTAATGGATGACAGCGATCTTTTATGCACTCAGTGGAGACGGAAGTGTGATGGTAGTGTACTTACGAGTATAGAGATGACTTTAGAAGCGTGTGTTCTAACATTTTATTCCGCGCCAGGAGCTGCACGAGTCGTATTACATGGTGTAGATCTGATGGAAGTTCATTGCACGGACAATATAGAATTGTACCGATCTGCTCGAAAAGTTTTACCTACTAGGCGTAAAGTAGTACGATGAGTAGCGTTGAGTTCTGAATGTGTAGCTCTTAACGCCAATGAATAAGTAGATTCGCTGTAATCTCACTTAAACGAAAGCTCTATCTTCCTTCTTTCTGTACTATCTTTACCGTTAAACTAATGGCCATCTTACGTTCTATAATTTACAGCTCTTCCCATCGATCTTCTTCCAAATATTCGATTATCTCTGAATTCGTGTGTTCTCTTAAAGCTATTTCCTCGCATTTACCCTCTCGTTCGTCCGATTTTTTCATCCTTCGTATTCGCTATTTCATTCAAACTTTTCTCTCGCTTCATTCTATCCACATCTATTTTCTCTAGGACTCCAGCCATATAGCAATAGGAGGTAATGAAATTGCACGTTCCTTGACTTAGATTGCTCCGTTTCACCGTTTTTATTTCACTAAAATTCTTGCTTCTAATTAGTATCCACTATGTAAAAAGTTTCATACTAGATTCCGGTAAGATATTTATGCCTTTTGCATTTCCAACTTTCTTTCTACCTGTCCGTTCAATCTAATCTTCCCACCGGGCCTTTATTTTACGATTTTTCTTCGCTTTACCGATCCGCCGCCGGTCTCTATTAATCGTTTGTGTCTTAATCATACTCTCCTTCCTTCCTTACGTTTTCGTTTCTTTTCGTATTTTTCCCTAACTGCTCTCTTCATCCTAACGACGAAGCCGTCTGCGATTCTGACCGTATTTTCTTCGAATATCTGTCGCTCTTGAATAAACGTGCTGCTGTATATTCTGATCTATTGTAAGCTCCTTAATCACTATTATGTCTCTTACATCTTACAATTACACCGTCGATTTCCATTGTTCCGATCCTTAGTTCTTTTATTTTATCTATATCCGACCGAGTCTATATCTAATTGACTCTTCTCTCTTATATCGTTTCCGGGTTTAGGATCCACTGTAAATGTGTCCAACAAAAAAGAAAAAAAAAAAAAAGAAAAAATGGAATGGCAGCAGCGAACTAAAATCGTTTCATCCCTCGTCTTCATTAAATTCATAAAACGTATTTCACGGCAAAAAAAAAAAATAGACTTATTAATAGTTTTTCAATCGAATAGCGCAGCTAGTTAATAACAGAGAACACATTTTCACATTACTTTATTCTTTATTCGCAGATTACGTTTATTATTATATTCGTCTTTTGGATAAATTTTCGTGAATTGTGAAGTAGATTGGATACATTCTTTTGGATATTTGAAAACTATCTCAAAAAATAGTTCTGACATACAACGAAATATTTGTAAATATACTAAAATATATTTCCTACCTTTATTTTATTTTAATTTGTTTCTCGGATTCACTTTTTGTATTAAAATAAACTAAAAAGTAATAATCGTTTTTAATTTCTTAAATTTTAAATTTAAAAAAATACTTAAAATATTAACTAATAACATCCGGGGAAACTTACGAAATATTGACGACAATACTTAGTGAAATTATTAAACTTTCTTGGATCATGATGATGATAATGCAGGTAGATTAATAGAGAGCTACTTAATAATATTCATACGACCAGCCGAAGCGATAGTTTTGTTGTCTCTCTACACTTGTTGCATTGTCTTACATTAGTTTCAGGAAAATGAAACGTTTATACTGTTGCGGAACTAATAAATTTTTGTACAAATAATAAATTAACTACATCGTAATAAGCAGCTGAAATTGTTAATAAAACTTTTCAAAAAGCTAACGTCAGCTGAACGATATTTCAGCTGATGACGGCAATCCTTGCTGTTAAGAATAGAACCAGCAAGTTGCCATCCGTCACTGAACTCACGATCTACCTATTAATAACTCTTTCATGTATCCTATTAATTCTGTCGAATAAACGTTTCCATTTTCTTTCGTATAATTTTATTTTTATGATTATTATTAGTAGTAGTACGAGTGGTAATGAAACATACCGGGAACCAAGAAAAAATAAAAATTAGATTTGTTTCCAGCAAATTATTTTCAACTTTCTGACAAAGTGCGAAAAATGTGCATTCATGATTTTCTATGTTATAAATACATATATATATATATATATATATATATATATATATATATATATATATCATATTTCTCTGTATTTCCATATTTCTAGTTTCTTATTCAAAGGCATTTAAAAAGTATTTTGTTCGATACCGCTGGGAAAACAAAAATTTGAAATGATATTCCATTGAAATTTCATTTCGCAAGAAATCTTAAATTATAATAATTAACAATTAAATTTAAAGTTCTACCAATAATAATAGTGAAGACAATTGTTTTTTTTTGTTTTTTTTAAATATTAACACAATTAGTAGTGATGTAGAACCATTCTGTTTGTAACATAAAGGACTCGTAACTGATGACAAGTTAGTCCTGTGAATTTCTAAAGTTCCAAGTATTGATTATATGTTTTAATTAGGTTGTAATATTTGTTGATATTTCAAGGGATTTTGTGTAATATAATATAAAAGAAGTGCGAAAAAACAACCCTGCAGTAGTTTTTTAAACACGCAACTACGACCAAAGTAAGGGAAATCGAGGAATAAAATCTTTTTACATTTTTTCAGTTACCAAAAAAAAAAAAAAAAACCTTCAACACAATAAACATAGTTCATCTTTTAAATTAGACAGGGTCTATATATTTATATATATCTATGTATATTTATGTATACTTTTTTTTTTTTTTTTTTGGGGGGGGCGCGCCAGCGGCATTGACCCAACAACAAGAAAACTAAGCTAATAAATTAAATAACTAAGCGGTCCGAAATGGACGCAACAAAGGACAAAAGTGCGGACATTAAATATATTTATATATATATTTAACTCGGCCATTTTGGCCTCTGAGCCCCTTGACCCCTTTTGCTTGCATTTCTGTCTCTTTCTTTTCTATACTTTGTATAAAATGATCAAAATTTACAACGTAATTCTTACTGGCATCAACACAAAAAAAAATCGCATAATCACCAAAATCCTATCCTAACATTTTTAACTTTCATTATATAAAATTAAGCATTTTTTCGTTACATTTTTTGCTACATACTTCATTACATAAAATGGTGACATTTTTTAAATAACAATTACAAAAATCCTATAAAATATAACAAACGTTACATAAAATTGGGACATTATTTATATATATATTTATATATATCTATATATATTTATACATATCTATATATATATATATATATATATATATATATCTATACAAGGACGTCGCTAGCCGATGAGCCAGGCAGGGGCAAGATAAGTTGCCAGCCGCCATCCTCCAGGGGGGGAAAAGATGATAGAAAAAGGATACGAGTTATAGGAAAAATAAAATTTATAAGTTGTAAAGGCTTATGATTTTATTAAACAAGAATAAAATCTGAATTAAAAAATAAGTTTTCCAAATTGTCCATGATTCTATGAATACTCATCAATACCAGTTGATTAAAATGTTTCAAGGCTCCAGGGGGGCAGCTGCCCCTCCCTGCCCCCTACTGGCGACGCCCATGTATCCATATACATATATATATATATATATGTATATATATTTATCTACAGATATATCTATTATATAAAGTTGCAAGAAAAAAAAACATCATACAGACCATTCTATAGTAACTAGAGAGTTAATTTTTTTTCAATCGATGTATTTTCTTCGTCAGATAATAATAAAATTATGAGATCTTCAAAATTTTAAAATTAAAGGCCCCAAACTTCAAAAAATGTAAAAATCAAGTTCTAAGAAAAAATGTTTAAAAAATTCCACGGATGGTTCTACGTGAGTTATGATATTGATTTTCGTTTTAACTTGAATACTGAGGTCTCCCGAATGCAGGAAAAATAACAAACTCAAAAAATTTTGATATTTAGGGACCAAAATTTGGAAAAATACTCCCTTAAAGCAGAAATATTGCAAACTAAAAAAAGGTCCACAACCTTTTCAATGGTAACTAGAGGGAAATACTTTTTTTAAAATGATGTGTTTCAATCGCTAGAATATAGGAAAAATACGAAACCTTAAAAATTTTTAAATTAAAGAGCCAAAATTTTAAAAAATGTGTAAATCAAGATTTAAAAATTTCTTTTTTTCTAAATTCCACAGCCGGTTCTATATAAGTTACGGTATTGATTTTCCTTTTAACCTGCACACTACAGTCTTCAGAATAGAGGGAAAATATAAAATTTGAAAGATTTTGATATAAAGGAACCAAAATTTTTTTGAAAATACACGCTTAAAGCGGTACTATGGTATCTTGAGGGTCACTTTTCTTTTTTAAATGATGTATTTCAATCGCTAAAATATAGGAAAAGTACGAGACCCCAAAAATTTCAAAATTAAAGTGTCCAAATTTTGAAAAATGTGCGCAAATCAAGTTTTAAGAAAAATATTTTAATTCATTAAATTGTTCCTAGATATTGTAATATGAATTTGATGCTAACTCTAATTAAGGTATGAATGTTGTATAAGAATTACGATAATATCACTCGTAAGTTATATTACTCTGAAATATATTTTCTAATCGGGAGTAATTCTTTTTTACTTTTTAGTACATTTTTATTAAATTTTTATAATAAATCTCGAAGTCGGTACCTCTTTAAAAAAAAAAAAAAAAAAAACATTTTTGAAAATCGATCCTTTATCGAACTTTTACTCTCGTAAATTGGTCCTAGAAAAAATTCTACTCCGTAGGCTAGTTGAAGGAACAAATAAATACTTATTGGCTACTATTGTTTAAAACACATCTAGAAAATCCTGATAGTTAAAAATAACCGTACTTCAGGGAAGTAACGTGTTTTTTTTAAAATATAACTTCAAATATTCTTCAAATTTTGGAATCGAACAATCTCGTTTTTCCGAATACACTAAAACTTTGTCTTTGATTTAATTTTAGCTGAAACCGAATGTTTAGTCCGACTCTAATAACTGTAATGCAGTCTGCATTTTCAGAGCGAATTAAGGTCACCCATATTCCTTTTACCGAATACGATTTCAGGCGTAATTTATGTATACCTTTTCTCATAAATTCATTTCGCCGAGTGATCTTCGATAAAAATTAATTGCGATAACTTTTCTATTTTCACCTATTAGCTGCAAGATGTGCATTTCTTCTAAAGTGTGTCATATCATTTTAAAACAGATTCGTCAGAAACAACTCGGTTTTTCATTCTATCGATTCATCTTGAAGTTATCTCGATTTGCCTATAATTCCCAAGTAAACTTTTTAATTCCGTTGAAAATTTATACAATTTTTTCGCAGTATCAAAGTGTACTCGTGAGAAGAAATCAAATTCAGACCAGTAAACGGGGAAAAAATACGGGCATTCTCTAATTCTGAAAGTTTGAAATGGAAAAAAAAAACGCTCGAAGTCGGCTTTACATGGAAATGAATAGTGGACCAAAGGGCATCAGAGCATTAGGTTGCTGTAGAAAATCGCGTGATAAACGAATGAAGTAATAAACTTTGGCCGGAAAAGGTACTGCGTGCAATGACGGAGCAGAATTATCAATAAAATCTAGATGCAGGTATGAGTTGAAAATGAAAAGAAAAAGTTACCATTGAAGAAAGGACAGAGGAAAATGTGTGATAATATTCTTTCGAGATAAAAAATAGATATTACGAAGAGTTTTCGAAAAGACTGCGGTAGACGAAGTCTGCGAACGAAGCAATTTATTCGGAAACTACTTAATACACTTTCCGAGTGAAAAACTAATAAAACAAGTAAAGCCGTCAATCGATCTTGAAAGTTGTGCTCAAAACCGGATTTTTCGAGATCGGATAACTTTTTCCTCAGTTTTGAATAAACGAAATGAATGGCGCAATTCATAGGCCCCGCAACCGTGAAAAGTTCTCGTATTTTCAAACTTCACTAAATTCAGTTTGCCGCGAGAGTTGAACAGAAAGTTTTTTCGCGAGTGCTAGTTTATAGAATATCTTGTCATCCTAATATGTCGGATCTGTGACAAGCGAGCGCCTGTAAGTTCTAATTTTTTCTTTTTTTTTATTACAACGTTGTTTAAAATAATAATCAGTATTACATACTATAAATTATTGCTATGATCATAGATAATGACGTCGGGGCATTTAATGAGTTCGATTTACACTTCTAATATCCCGATTTAAATTACTTTTTTAAAAACTAGCGTTAAATTTGCACGTTTTTTTTTTCTTTTTTTTTAGCATTATTCGCGATCTTATAGTACAGTTTTCGAGAACTATTCAAATCATTCGCCTGCCTCAACGCGGACAAGGTGTGATCTTTTAAAGGCCATAACTCGATCGTTTTTTAAATTCACGCTAGTATTTCGCTGTATAGGCTTCCGTTCAGACCAAAGCGTCTTAATACTTCTTCAGTACCGCTGGTGAAATTATTTGGTTCCATTTTTTCATTTTCTTTGCCCAATTGATTATCAGAAATATTTAAGAAATTGTCTCTAAAGGTGACGCTTGTAATTTTTGAACTTGAGCCTTATCGTGTGATAATTTTAACTAACAGTGTGAAAACGAATTGCTATTAAAAATTCTTATTTCAGAATCCAAAAACGAGATTTAGTCTAACAATGACGTAGAATATGAATGGCCTTTCTCTTGTGTAGCTAATGAGAAACAACCACTTTCCTGTATCCGTCTAAGATATGCTCTCTTTCCACTTTTCACAAGAACCTTCCGGCTCATGTAGTCCGACAGAAATATAACCGTGTCATGCAATCCTTATTTCCTTTCCACACTGTTATCTTTACTGATGGCTCCAGAACCACGGGCGGTACGGAAGCTGCCTTTTTGGTTCCATCACTCAACTATTTTGAAAGATGGAATTTCCTTCCGCATTCCCAAAAACCTCTCTGAGTACTCTCTTCGGTTCATTTTGAACTTATTTAACTCCTTTCTTCGTTCCTGCTCCACTCCTTCCTCTTGGAATACCTTTATCATCTTCCCGATCCCAAAGCTTATGTTTAGACGTTATTCACGCGCAAATTGATTTAAACAAAATATAAACGAATTCGAAATATATTAATTACTTACGTGCGTACGGTATACCATCGGGTAGCCCTGAAAAGGGCTATTTCAAATTGCTAACAACGAGAATAAGATAAGGGGAATCGCGAAGACGAATGATAACGAGGATAAAAACAACTAAAACGGGATTTTTGTCAAAAAACGACTTTTTCAACCAAAACACACTAAATATCGGGTGAGCGAGAACAACAACAATACATCTCAAACTAAAACTAACACTATTTACAAATCGAGATTGTGCATCGAGGAACGAAAAATGATTAAAGTATTAAATTCCTCGACTGCACTTTTACTAATAATAAAATAAAATAAATATTAAAAATATTTGGTGTATGTACACCAAACAGCTTAATTCTTCAGCTCTTCGTCCAATTTCTCTTGCTTCTTGCGTTAGAAAGCTTTTCGAAAGCTTAATTAACAGACGTCTTGTCTGGTGGCTTGAACGTAACGATTTACTGTCTAACAACATGTATGGTTTTCGCCCTGGTCGCGGCCCCCCGGATTGTATCAGTTTGTTCTTGGTAGACGTCTACTCGGCATTCATCCGTAAAGAATTTCTTCTTGCTTCTCTTTTGTTGACATCACTGCGTCCTTCGACAATGTTCACTTCCCTACTTTGTTTGATATAATGCTTTCCTTTAATATACCCGCTCACTTCTCTTCCCTCAATAATAATCTCTTTAAATGGAGAACTGTTATTCTTTCTACTCCTTCTAAAACCTACATTAGGTCAGTATTCGGTGGATTGCCGCAAGGCTCCTGTCTTAGTCCAACTCTGTTCAACATCTATTTTATCAATATTGCTTCTATTTCTCTGAGTTCACCTTCTCTTTTTTAGGCCGATGATATCCTCATCTACTCCTCTCATCGTAATATTTCGGTCGCTAGCTCCCAGCTCCAAAATTCTTTAACATCATTAGAAAATTCTCTATCAAATATACATCTTTCAATTTCATCTGTTAAATCAATAACGTTGCGATCCCTCTTTCTTCCTCTTTCCGATATTTAGGCATTTTTCTAGACAGTCGCCTTTCGTTCCATAATCACATCAACCATCTCTACCTGTCTTCCCTCAAAAGGCTCAACCTGATAAAGTCTCTTTCCCATACTAATTGGGGGGTGGAAATCCATGCATTCTACTATTGTTCTACAAATCCTTTATTCGTTCTATCCTTGATTATCGTTGTTTTATATATGGAAATTCCTCCAGATCCTTGCTCTCTAAACTCGACCTTGTTCAAAATGTTTGTCTTCGTCTCTGTCTGGGAGCTAGGAAGTCTACTCCTATCCCCGCTTTACATGCCGAATCACTCATCCCTCCTCTTTTCGTTCGAAGTTCCTATCTGGGTTACCGCTTTTTAATCAAATGTCTTCCTATTTCTTATTCTTTCCTTGTTAATATTCCTATTCTTATATCCACCGCAGCTGGCGATTTGCTATCAACAAAACGCCAATCCTATCTCTCATTTCCACCCGACTCTCTAAGTTTTCTCCTTATATTTATTCATACGACAAGTTGCCATACTTTCCTTCCAATTTTTCCACACACCTACATCCTATTAATTGTTTATTTTTAACTTGCCTTACCAAACCTCTTCTTCATCATGTTGTCCAATCAGAATTCTTAAATACCGTTGGCTCTCTTTTCCCTGATCATTTTGCGATCTTTACTGACGGTTCCAAAGGACCCAATGGAGTTGGCTCGACCTTCTTTTGTCCTTCCTCAAATTATTTCGAAACCTTCAAACTTCCTTCCTTTTATTCAGTGTTCTATGCCGAGTCTACTGCCATCCTGCGTGCCGTCCTTTTTGTTGCTTCTTCCCTAGTTTCGCATGAAGCCCTTATTATATCGGATTCCCAACAGTGTCCTTCAAGCCATCTCCTCTTTTTTTCCTTCTTCCTCTGTTGATTAAATAATCCTTCTCATACGCTCTCTCATTCACAACATTTTCCTTTCTCACTCTATCCAAATTGACCTACTGTGAATTCCTGGCCACTCTGGAATCGGGGGTAACGAGTCGGCCGATACACTAGCTCGTTCATCCTCTTCTACCGGTGAATTCCTCAGCGTCTTTTCATCTCATAATATTAATCTCCTCTCCACTTCAGCTCATTCCAAACTATGGTTAAATTCGTATTCTCATTCTCAAATCCGGATTCCTTCTATCTCTTTATTCAGCCTAATCTACCGTCTTATCCATGGTTTTTCAATTTTCCCTCCATGCATCGTTCAACTCTGTCTGCAATCTGTCGCCTACGCTTTGGGCACAATTTGTTTCCTGCTTCCCTATTTCGCTTTTCTCTAGTCCCCTCTCCTCACTGTCCCCTACACCTTTCTTCTCACAACTTTATAGGTGACTCTAATCACATTTTGTTTGAGTGCACCTATATCGCTTCCGAACGTTCTTCCTTTTACTCTTCTCTTTTGTCAATTGGTCTTCCAACTCCGTATTGTGCATCTTTTATCCTCTCCTTGCCATCACCCTCGGTCATTCCAGCACTTGAGTCTTTCCTATCTTCCATATCTGATCGCATAAACATCTGATTCCGCTTCTCATTCTTCCCCCTCTTCTTGGGCCAATGTCTTTATGACGAACCCAAAAAAAAAAAAAAAAAAAAAAAACTTGAGACATCATGTCAACCGTGTTGAAAAAAGTAGCTTCGAGAAAAACACGTTTCAAGTTTTGAAAGGATTTTATTTGGAAGTGATTTAAGTGATGTATTCATGTGTTTTTGGTGTATGTCGTGAAACCGTATATCGTAAACGTGATATAAAAAGAATAAAACTCGACTCTTAATTTTCGGTTCTGTTTATATTCTTGAATGAATGTGTGTGCTATTTTATAATTAGCATCGCCGTGTATAAATAATCGAACGGCTGACGGCCGTTTGGTTAGCACAGGATGGATTTGTTCACTCGCCGATTACCTCTTCCTCCCCCAACAACTGTAACAACCACTGCAGCAAACAACATAACTAAGCAACCATTCGTAAATCCGTTATCAGCTACGATGGCAATACCAGTAAATAAAGGTAACAATCAACAAACAGCAGATAATGCTTTTATCTCTTATTCTAATCGACCGATTTCAGAGCAAAACCAGCACTGTAATACTTCAACAAATACGATTAATTATGCTAAAGCTGTTGCTCAAATAAATTTTTCTTCAAAAGAACAAGCTATGTTTTCAATATACTCAAAGCCGAAAGCCAAAAAGATTTTATCATGAAAATAGGAGAAATTGTTCAACCAGTAAATTTAAAATATGTATCGCGTATGTCTCGTGATAGATTTGCAATATTTTTGTCGAACAAAAAATTAGTTGACTATATAATTGAAAATCACAGCACTATCAAAATTAATAATAACGTCACACAAATAAGAAGATTAATTAATCCAAAAAAACGTATAATTATATCAAATATATGCCCTTTTATACCTCATTCAATAGTTGAACAAACCCTAAAAATGAACTATAATATAAATATTGACTCACAGATTTCCTTTATAAGATATGGTATGGGTGAAACAAAAGGATACGAGCATTTACTAAATGCAAAACGCCAATTTTTCATTAACCCGGAAGAAGCAAACAAAATCCCAGAAACTCTTCTCCTACGTTACCAAGATGTGACATATCGAATATTTTTGTCCCCAGATACAGTTACATGCTTTCTGTGTGGTGAAAAAGGGCACACTAGTAGGAGCTGTACAAACGTTACTGAGGAAGAAGAAGAAACAAACGAACAACAACCGACTAGAGACACTGACAAACTTTCTAATGCGATCATATCGGATGGGAAAGTGTTCACAGATAACTCCGATATACTACAATCAAGTACAAATCCTAACAACCTTCTCAAGAGGCCTTTGTCAACAAGTACAACTCACGCCTCTGAGCAACCAATTGCAAACGAGCAACCTAAAAATAAAACAAATACAAAAAAAGCAAAAAAAACAAGTCATCATCTGACAAAAAACACGAACAAAACCCAAACCAAATAAATACAGATCAAGATACAGATTTCTCAGATAACGACCAACCTACAAAAATGGATATAACTGAAAGCGAACTAAAACAAATGCTCAAACATCTTGAAGAGAACATTCAGAAAAGTGAAAACAAATATCCCCTTTCTTTATCTAATTTAACAATATTTGCCGGCATGTGCAAAGGCAAAAAGGATATCATTTACATAGCAAAAAATTTTACACATGATATACACACATTACGGTAATATGCTCTTAAAAAATTAACCTCTTCGGAGGGATAGAGCAGCAAAAATTCAGTTTACAAAAATAATAAAAAAATTAATCAACTCCCCACTACTGAATAAGCTAAATCAGGAAAGCAAAAACTAAAAATAACTAAAAATTTTCGAAAATTCAATTAAAATTACTATGAATATACGTATATTTTAAACTGGAACTGTAACGAATACTACCAACACTATGAAGATTTTAAAATACTACTATACGAACATAATCCTACAATAATCTGCGTACAAGAAACAAACCCAAAACAAACACAAACAGTAAAATTAAAATCACACTTAATTCACTTCAAGGAAACTCAAATTATCAATTCAGAACACACGGCGGCGGTATGCTCACAGCTATAAAGGATGGAATATACTACTCTAAAATAAATACTGTTAGCACAATTCCAACTATAACGGTCTCTATTGAAACAGAAAAACAAAAATTCACTATATGTAACATATATATATACCACCTTCGCAGCAAATAAACCAGGATGAAATAAACATCCTAGTCAATCAACTCCCAAAACCATTCATAATTTGTGGGGACACAAATGCACACAGCCCTAATTGGAACTGCAAAAAATGGAATAAAAAAGGAAGGATAATTCAAAACACAGTTGACAACTACTTAACAAATTTTGTGGTTGTGCTGTAGTTTCAGAGGGAGATCTCCTGCGTTACAGCTTACCACCACAATATTCGGTATTTTCTGCTGAACTGTACGCAATATACCTCGCTATATCCGCTGCTATCATTGAAAACTACAAAGATCTACTAATATGTTCGATTCTCTCTCTTCCATTATGTGCTTCAACCGTAACTCTACCAAATTACATCCTATTGTTATAGAAATCTTAAATCTCTTATACCATAACCCTACTCTTAATATAATTTTATTATGGATTCCAAGTCACACAGGTTTTTCTTCAATTTGAACTGGCAGACAAAACAGCTAAAGAGGCAGCCATTATCCAACCCTATCCTTTGATCCCTATATCTCAATCCAATGCAATCACTTTCGTCAAATACAGAACAAATGAATTCTTTTGCGACCTGTGGAATGCAATCCCCACGACTAATCACCTTAGAGCTATCCGCTCTTATCCCATTCCTTGGAGATCTTTTACGCACAGTAGAAAAGAACAGGTAGTTCTGTCTCGTCTCCGTATTAGTCATACTGCCCTGACTCATAGTTATATTATAAATAAAACAGATCCACCATTGTGTTCTCGCTGCGTCCAGACACTCTTAACACTCCGACACCTACTCTTTGAATGCCCACAATACTCCATATATCGACCTCAAAAATTTAGTTGCAATTCATTGAAACAAGTTTTATCCAATGATCCAATTGCAGTGGAAGCAGTCCTTCATTTTCTCCGAAATATAAATATGATCAACTCCATATAACATCAAATAACTACTTTCGGGTGCTTCTGGCCATAGCAGCAGTACATGGTAAAAAAAAAAAAAAAAAAAAAAGTTTTGAAAGTTTCAAGTAAAGTTTCAGGCAGCCTAATTTATAGAACGGTGCGTTATACCTACATTTTCTTAATTTGTGATTCCTGCTTCATACAATGGACCTTCTGCTACTTCAAATTGTACATTTTCTGAAGTTCTAAAACTAAATTTCACTATTGTATCGACAACCTTTTTTGCTGTATTTATCTACAAGCGTAGTAACTCCAAAAAGTGAATTGAATGCTTTTATTTTTCAAGAACCATCTCCAGAAACTGTCAAATATGTTGGATTAGCATCGAGATCGGAGGCTGATAATTCTTTTTCTTCTTCTACAGCTTTAGAAATAATTTGATAAACTGATGATGCGGTCAAATATAAATTTTTAAGACAATTTTAGTATGCGTTGATTGTCAAGCCATGACAAATATCCATCATACTGCAAAAAAAAAATTAATACCTTCTCTTCCGACTCCTGAAAGTCTCATAGCTGTTACAAGTCCGCGATTTACTGAATGGACATGACTGAATATACTGTACATCTTCACAATCGCATTGCACTGCAATTTTGAACCCTAATCCACGAATAACAGTCTGAGAAAATTTAATTTTTAGTTGCATGTAGCACATAAAAGTAACAAAGAAAGTGATGTAAAAACAGAGAAAAACTCTAAAATACAATAGCCGTAATTATTTTCAATAATAACCTCTTCGTCTCCCGATTTTTTTTAATTTTACTGCTGATGCGCTGGTAAAATTTGTCTTTTCTTCAACATTATGCTGATTTGCTCTAAATGTTCTTTTTTTTTTTTCTTTTTTGTCTATTTGGACACACAGTACTTCCTTTGTTACTTTTTTTATCCATTTTACGCGTAATAAATAAAATATTCATTCAAAATTTTATATTTTTGAACTGTACACGGAGTACGCATATCTACGTTGCTTGAAGATTGAAACGAAACTGACCTAAACTGAACACTAAACAAGAAAATATTTCAACAAAGTACGTCACAATAACCTTCAATTGATCGAATTTTAAATATATATTTATATAATGTATAAAAAAGTTTGAATTATCCTCAGGTAATCGAAGAATGTCTACTGTTTATTATTTGATCCGCTCCGACTAAGACGATTTAGTTGCCGCGTCACGAAAATAGCTATAACTCCGTAAATAATTTTAATTTTGAAAAATCCTTTTAGGGACATATTATTAAATATCTAAACTTTCAGAATATGTAAAAAAAAATCGATTTTTTCATATTTCTAGACTAGAATACCCCCTTAATGGTAATCTTAGATGGAATTTATTACAAGTAATAGTGAAAATTTTAGATGGAGTGTCAGGTGAAACTGAAATCTCTTACACCCCATCTGAAGTAGTGACTGCATTTAAATATTTACCAGTTATCTCTTGCGATACAGAGAAGTCGTTTTCTGCACTGAAAGCTGAGTTAACACAGACACAAAACATAATTTTTGTGTTGAAAATTTAGAAAAAATTCTTATTTCTAAATGTAATAATTTTTAAATTTTGATTTATAATTTAATGTTTTCTCAGTATAAATTATTTTAATAGTTAATAAAAATTCGAAGCGAAAACCAAGATTTTATTTTATTTTTTTAATATACATAATCTACATGAGTAATCATATTTGTACGTATTTAGATTATCCGGGTGACGTTTTTTTTAAACGAAGAAGTCTATTTCCTCTACCAGTACTAAAAATAGTTTAAGCGATTTATTCGATTACTTATTTTTGTTCCCGTTTGTAACTACAAATAAATCTATTTACACCTTATTTTTTTCTTCTTCATCATTGTATGTTTTTAAAGATACCAACTACGAAACATTAAGAAGAGTGCTCGAAACGAATTTTATGGGTGGAATATTATGTACAAAAATAGCTGCTCGGTTAATAATGGATCATTCGATAAACGGTCACATTATAAATATTTGCAGGTAAACGCGAATTACGTATTTGTATTAGCACAATTACTTTTCATTTATATCGGATAAATTTTTGGTTGGTTTCACAAAAAAAAACTAAAAGACTATCTTTCTCAATAATCCAATGCTCTTTTTAATATGCGAAAATCCAAATTGTGGTGAGGCTGGTACTCTTGACTTGCAACGTTAAAAATCGGATTTCATTACTTCACTTAACTATAATCATAGTGGTATAGAAACATATGTTTTGAGAGAGTAGCCAATCAGAAGAAAGTATTTAGTCTGTTGACGTCCCCCTTGATGTTTGTCATATAACAACTAAAACCACAATGCTGACGCTATATTACCAACATTATCACTTACTTGATGTACACATATACATGTTTCTTCAAGACAACCAACGATTTATTTTTTGGATGCTTGCTTTCTTTGCAAGCAGCGTTCGTACATTAAAATGTTTAATGTTCGTGTTTATCGACTACTTATTTTTACGGTTAAAAGTAATGCACGAGCCGCAACAGTCGGTTTCTTTAATTATCCTTTCTGTCGCCGGCAGCTGTTACATATAAAATCAGCGGTCACGCTAAATATTATTTTAAACAATGAAAAATACTTGGTCGTTTGTAGATAGTTTTGTTTATGGAGTCGTTTATAGTCTACACCACGGCAAAAACCATTCTTAGATCCACCAATTCAGTTTTACCTGTTTTCCTTTGTCATCTGGCAGAGGTGGAGTGCAGTTTTTCTTATTTGTCTTTCTGTTCACCCTTGCTTACATTACGAGCCGAAATTATGTTAACTTTTACACAAAGTACACGCCTGATTATAATTTATGCGATCTTGTTCGGTTTTCTTGATTATATCGCAGAAATTAATGATTAATACAAAAATACGTTTTCAAGATGCCGTAATTAATGTTTTCGGTTTCAAAAAAATAACTGATGCAGTTAAAAGGCACCCCTTTCAATGCTTCCTTTATCCTTTCCTTCCCATCTCCAGCCGTTATTCCCCTCCTTCTTTCCTTTATACTTTCTATCTCCGATCGCCTCAGAATCTGAGTAGGTGATCTAGGTCCATGTAGTTGGGTCAGTGTTAACACCGAGCCCATTTAAAAAAAAAAAAAAAAGACGATCGTTTTTTTAGTGTTATCTATTTTGATTGATCTAAATCTTGAGTCGACCGCTACATATCTTTTTTTTTGGAAGGGAGAGGGGGCGCCAACCAAGGACAATGAAAGCCATCATCCAAGAATTAGGAAGAACAAAAGGATTAGATTTTAATATATAGCAGAAATGGAAGAAATAAACTCTGCTAAGGCTGGAACAACATCTGATGAAAGAACGGAAAGTATGTAGAAAACACAAAAAAGAGTAGGTAGCTTCAAGAACTTAGTACAGAAAATAGAGCGCTCCTGTACAAGAAGAGAACATTCAAAGAGAATATGATCTGTATCACAAACGCAGTCGTGATCTGAGGGATGAAGAATGCAATGTGAAGGAGAAACAATAGCGAAAAAGGATTGAAACAAAGACGTGTTACGAAGAAAATAATGTGGCGATTGAGACCAGGAAAATCAGCAAACCAAGACCGTAATGAGGAAAGAGGCTGTGTTCCTTTGTAAAAGGAATGCGAATTAGAAAAGGAGGTAATGTAAATATTAGATCATGATTTGAAGTGTGCTTGTTTAGATAAAAAAAAAAAAAAAAAAAAAGAATATTATTAGCAGGAAATTTACTGATCAATTTTCCGTTAGAGGAAGTAGAGCGAGCAAACGATTTAACTAGACTGTTGCCAGCAATGCCGCTATGATTAGGAATCCGAAGAAGATTGATTTAAATGAAACGAACTGGGAAAATATTGGCAATTAAGGAACGAATAGAAAATGTAGTGGTATGAAGGGGATGAAAAAGTGAAGAATATGGCCTGCAAGGCATTCATAGAGTCGGGGAACAGATAGGATACCTATTATTATTGTAATGAAAAAAGAACAGCATGGAGTATTGCATACGATTTTGCAGTAAAAATGGAACAGAAGGAAGGATCATTTTATATGGAAGGGAAGAAAAATGGAAAGAGACTCCTCGCTTCCATCACCCCTGAAATTATCCGTAAAAAGAATAGGAGTGAAAGGAAATAAAGAACTCAAAGCCTCGTTGAATTCGCTGCAGGCGATTAGAAGTGAGAATTTAGCGTGAGAAAGAAGAACAAATAAATTAGGAGGTAGTAAAAAGTCTGAAAAGCTGAATGCAAAGAACGGGAGTTTATGATATGTGTATAGTTGAATGGCGAATAAGGAGAAAGACGCCGAGAAACGTGAGAAAGAATAGGAATCTTCAGGAAGGAAAAACGTCAATTAGCTAAAATCTAGTAATACGCAGAAATTAATTTAGAGCACGTGATAGGATTTTTCAATGATAGGCTCCAGATCGCAATTTAATTATACCGCGGTAATACGAGGTTTCCTAGCAATTTTGTAATATGTAAAATACATCGCATTCGATTAAAGTGGTAAAATTTAAAAATATCATTTGAATCAATACGCGTGTACATCTGATAGTAGTAAAATGTACTATAACCACTAGAAACTGCACATTTGTTTGCTAAAACTTATTTATCCTATGTATTTGTATAATATAGAAAAACCTAGAAACAGAAGAACGAAAAAGTTGTATCTCCGCTGATATAACGTTTTCCTTTTAGAACCGGTATGCGTCAAAAATAAAAATTTACTACATCTATCAGATTGCACGTTTAATATTGCCAAAAAAAGTTTTGACTGCGACACAGTATGCTTATCGGAAATTCTCGTTCCGAGCAAAGTTTGTTAAGAGATAATACCGTCGAATTAACGTATACCGCTCCATAAATGAAGTAGTTAGCGTTGACTCCAAAATTATTATTGTAGCACTAACACTTTTAATGGTAAGAATTTTACAATTGTTTTTTTTTCCTTTTTTGTCTTCTAATCATTGACGTTATTATCGTGCAATTTTTTGTTTTCATTTGAAAATATCGTTCTATAAACGGTGAACTTCGATGCACAATCCTACATATTCAAATGAACGTACATTCTAAAATACGTTGACAATAGAAATGTTTTAATTAATTTTTAGCATTGCAGGGGAAGCGCTATTTAAACCGTGGCATGATATGTTTCCGATACATGTTGTTTCTAAACACGGAGTGAAAATTGCGACGGATGCTTTGAACCGTGAATTAAGAAAAAAAAATGGCAAAATTAAAACAACCGTAAGTTGAATAATAAAACGGTATTTAAGAGAAATTTGTAATTTTCCAATCATTTTCGGCATATCATCACGAAAGTATTAAACGCAAAAAAGCAAAAAAAAAAAAAAAAAATGATAATAATTACAGCATTGGTCAATTGTTTAACATTTGTTTGCGAAAATTAGTCGCATCTATAATGAAGTAAACGTTTCTTTTTTATTACTGACGATACCGCTAATGGTAAAGTACCTTCAATTTTGCCTATATCCAACTTCGGACACCTCTTCTCTCTTCTACTCATTTTTCCATTGTCAACTTCTCCTTTAAGTTGGAAGATCGTCTATAAGCGATCTCCTCTTATTTACTCTTCCTATTACCCTTGCCTTCCTTTCTTTTACTTCAATTTCAGCTCTGTCTTCTCCCGCTGCTTTTTCTCATCTTTTAGTTCCTCTCTTTCTTCCTTTAATTAAAATGTCGCGATCTTGCGCCTTAAATATACTTCAATGGAATTGCCGCAGCTTACGAGCTA
The DNA here is from genome assembly GCA_039619475.1 of Icerya purchasi. Classification (NCBI taxonomy): domain Eukaryota; kingdom Metazoa; phylum Arthropoda; class Insecta; order Hemiptera; family Monophlebidae; genus Icerya; species Icerya purchasi. Next base: position 419,233,206 of record CM077116.1, read on the forward strand.
ATAAACTAAGTGTAGAATGTCTATTAGACTTCTATGTTACAATATCCACGTAGCGCTGTTATCTGAAACTTGGCTTAAATCTTCCTCGTCTCTTGATTTCAAAGGTTATTCTCTAGTTCGATCTGATCGTATGGATGGATATGGTGGTGTTGCGATTTCAATTAGACACGATCTATCCTATCTCACCCACAATATCCTATTTCTTCCTCCGCCCCTTCCTAATCTCCCTAACATGATTTATATTTCACTTGAAAATCTTCACCCGAATCCTATACATATTGCTTGCGTGTACATCCCTCCCAACTCCAGCCTCTCTAGTCTTCCTTTGCCTTCATTCCTTTCATCCCTATCTGATCCATTTATTATTGGTGGAGACTTGAATGCGCACTCCCCTATGTGGGGCTGCGCAGGGCGCAATCCTAACGGTGTGATTCTGGAAAATCTCATCCTAAACCATAATCTTTTTCTCGACGATGATCGTTCTCCTACTTTCTTCAAACATCCATCTTCTTCTAGTGCAATCAACCTCTCGTGTTCATCTCCGAATCTTGGTCTTGTAAGCTCCTGGAGAACTCTCGACGGCACTTTTGGTAGTGATCATGTGCCCATTCTCCTAACTCTCAACAACGCTCTTCCTTCTATACCTTTCAGGCCCTTGCACGCTCCTCACTGGCTTCTCTCCAAAACAGATTGGACTAAATTCCGATCTTTGGTGGATTCCTCACTCCCCCTTATTCTGAATTTTCCCGATCCGTCATCGCAGTACAACTTTCTCACTCAATCTCTATATTCTGCTCTTTCCGCTTCCTCCCCTCCTTCTTCCTTTTCGCTCGGTCGTTCTTCTTCTTATGCCTCCTCTCTTTGGTGGAATGAGGAGTGTAAAGTTGCCTTCCGAAGAAGCACTGCTACCTTTAAAGCCTTTCGCTCTTCTTCGTCAATATCCAACTTTTTAGCTCACAAAGAAGCCAACGCGAAAGCTCGGTACATTTTAAAATCTGCCAAGAGGAACTCTTGAAAATCATTTTGTTCCTCTTTCTCTAGAGATACATCTCTCCCTAAGATATGGAAAATGGCCAAGGCGTTCAGATCTACTCTTTCTGAGCGTCCCCACTTCTCCCATCTGTCTTTACCTAAACTTCACTCTTTTCCTCCGTATGTCCCCACTTTCGAGGAATCGAACATTCCTTCACTCCCAAATTCCTCAGAACCTCATTTCCTATCGTCTCCTTTCCGCTATGAGGAACTCTTGTCCGTCCTTAACAAAACTTCTCCTTCTGCTCCTGACTTGGACGGTCTTTCTTTCCCTATTCTTCCTCCGCCACCAACGAGTTAAATCATTCATTGTCCCATCTTAGCAATGCTCTATCTACTCTCCACCTCTCTCTTAACCCCTTCCAAGTCTGCCTGTATAATATTTGCTCTCCGCCCCTTTAATCGTGCTTTTATAAACATCAGCGCATCTGGTACACCTATTCCCACTGTTAATTCCGTATGTTACCTAGGTATTTTCTTAAATAGTCGCCTTACATTTCATGAACATATTAATTATATCTATGTATAATTCCTCGATCAAAAGACTTAATCTCCTTAAATCTTTATCTCCGCTCAGATGGGGTGGAGACCCGCGCATTCTATTAATTCTATATAACTCAATTATTCGGTCCAAACTCAACTATTGTTCTTTCATTTATGGAAATGCCTCCAAGTCTCTCCTTTCGAAACTTGACGCAATTCAGAATTCCTGCCTTCGCCTACGCATTGGCGCTTTAAGATCTTCTCCTATTCCTGCGATTCTATCCGAATCTTCCACTCAACCCGTTCACTCCTTGGTTATCGATTTTTAATAAAACGCCTCCCCATTTTGTCATCCAATATTATTCCTTCCTATCTTCATATCAAAAATCACTGGCGCTTGGCGCCTCATAGAATTCCGATTTTATCGCATATAGCTGCTCGTGTTTCCAATTTTTCTCCCTACGTTTCCTCTTATAACAGTCTTCCTTACTTTTCTTTCGATTTTAATAGCGTATGGCACCCCATCAATTTCTCCTCCCTTCCAGTCCGAGCTAATTCTTCCGCTCACAATGTAGTCAACTTCGAATTCCTTCAGCTGCTGAACTCTTCTTTTCCTTCCCATGCCTTAATCCTTCTTGGATGACTCCAAGAGTGATGGGGGCGTGGGTAGTGCGTATACGTTTCCTACGTTCCTGCACTCTGAGTCTTTCAAACTTCCTTCTTTCTGCTCTATCTTCTCGGCCGAGTCGATCTCAATTCTTCGTTCAATTCATTTAACATCCTGTACAAGTGGGGTTCACAAATTCCTGATTGTTTCTGATTCCAAAGGCATTCTCCAAACCATCTCCTCTCCTCCTTCTCATACTTCTGATGGTATCATCCTCTCTGTTCGATCTCTTGTCTTCTCTTTGTTCTCGTCCCGCTCCATTCTCATAGACTTTCTATGGGTCCCTAGTCATTCCAATATTGAAGGCAATGACTCAGCTGACACTTTAGCTCGCTCAGCCGCCCGCATTGGTCCTTTCCTCGACGCTTTCCCTTCCTCAGACATTCTTTCCCTATCACGCTCTAATCATTCCAGACTTTGGTCTGACATGTATCCATCTTTATTCTCAAATCGCTTTTCACAGTACCGTCTTATTCAACCGGTTCCTAGTTTCCTGCCTTGGTTTCGATCTATTCCTATCTGTCGTCGTTCCTCTGTTGTTTCCTTAATTAGGCTTAGAATCAATCATTCTCTACTCCCCTCTTCTCGCTTTCGTTTTTCTTTAGCTCTTTCTCCTTTCTGCTCTCTTCACGCTTCTGAGCCTTCTTGTATTTGTGATTCAAATCATATCCTATTCGAATGTTCTGCCCCCTCTAACGAACGCTCCTTTCTTTACGCCCAACTTTTAGTTTTGGGTCTTCCTACTCCCTTTAACGCTACCTATATTCTTTCTTTCCCATTGCCTTCAGTTATTCCGTTAGTCTTTTCCATTTCTGACCGCCTGGCTATTTAGTTATATCTCTTAATTTTTCATATTGTTGGGTTAAGGCCGCTGGCGCGCCCAGGGTAGGAGAGAGAAAAAAAAACGTAAAAATTTAACTTTTATTTAAATACAGTAGAGTCTCGCTAATCCTGAAGGAATCGAAAAAAATAAAAAATCAAAAAAAAAATCTCAAGCGTCTGGGACGCATGGCAGATGTAAATTACATACATGTATGTAGAATACATAAAACAATCATATTGTTTTATATGTAAATAATTTTCTTAAGTACATAGGTATACTTTAAAATGAAGAAACGTTGATTTTTAATCATTAAGATTTCTTCTTTTACCTATAAAACTTGTTTCTGACACATTTTAAAGTTGATTCCGTTTAATCCGGATTTTCGGTGATCCGGACAGGCCCCGGTCCCGACAAATCCGGATTAGCGAGACTCTACTGTACTAATTGATGGGCGCAATGCAGTTTACGTGACGTTTATTTACGGTAAATTATTTTTTTATTTTATGCGTATAAACAATGAAAAGGTTTTAGGCGATATTCATTAAAAACGACCACTGCCGCTTTCTTCTTAACATTTCAGTGGAATGTTGCAGGTATAAAAATCACAGTTTGTATTTGTAGCGATAACGGTGGTTATTTCGTTGAAGTCATTGACGTGGCAAAAATTAATTCTGCCCCTCCCCTCTTCGCCGTTCTTCAGATAGTGGTAAAAATATAAAAACTCGCGAGGAATTATAGTAAATGTGCTTCCTAGGTGTATCTGTAACTGTTTACTTGTTTCGGTGTTTTTCGATTAATTTTTATGTTTGCTGTTTCTTGCATTTCATCACTAATGTTTTTTCTTCGTTTATTATATTCCACTTTTTTTTACTGAATTCACCATATATTGCACCAATTCCTCTAAAATTCTTTTTCACTATTCCCCACTATTGTAACGGATTCGCAAAGTGGAACATCATCATTCTTAATCCTCCCACTTCAATTTCTCAATTCCTTTTCTCTTTAACATCTTGTATAATTTTCTCCGTGTACATGTTAAAAAGCCCTGGGGTGACATACCTTGTCTTATTCCTTTTCCTATTATGATTTCCATTTCGTTCTCCCTGATTTTTATTACCGCTTATTATTTTTTCTATTATTCGTCTATTTTCTTAGTAGTCAACTGATATGTCTTCCAGAATGTCGAACAGAAGATCTCATTTGAAAAAGCCTTCTCCATTTTGATAAATTCCACGTATGTTTGCTCGTTGTTTTCTCGTCTCTTTTCCCTATTTGTCGAATTCTTATAATCGCCTTTTTCGTTGTTCCTCGATTTTTTTGAAATCCATATTGATCATCTGCTAAATTTTCTTCTATTTTCTTATTAATTCTGTTTAATATTAAAAATATCTTCGCTAGTATTTTCGATGCCTCACGAATAGACTGAGCGTTTTATGTTCTCTGCATTTAATCGTTCCGTTTTTTTTCGACATCATAATCGTAATGTTTTTCCTGAAATCATTTGGGATTCGTCCCTTTTCATAAATTTCCATTACTAATTCGAATAAATGGTGTTTTATGTCTCCATTTAGATTTATTAATAACTCGCTTGGGATATTGTCATATCCTGGCGCTATTTTACTTTTTAATTACTCAAGGGCATGCTCAATTTCTCCTGTTGTTATAGGTGAACCGGAATTATCACTTGTTGACGTTTCCTTTCCTTTTTTCGACTACTATTTCAGTACATCTTTTTCAATGTAATATTATTTCTCTCTATAGTATGTGATAAGAGAAATCAAATTAAATATCAAATAATTTATTACTATTATTATTGCTATAAGCTCCACCTATGCGCACAAATTGCGCGAGCGATGGATTAATTCAATATAAAAAACTGGGATACAATAATGAGGAAGAAAAGGTTTCTTAAAAATAACGGAGTAAAACATCGGTACTGCTGAAATGTATATAAAAAGAAAGGAAAAGTGTGAAGCGGTTCAAATTTTATAAATATAACATATTTTTAACGATTCTAATCATATTCGCCATAGACAAAAATTAATAATTTAAAAATTAAGAAAAGAAATATAAGCGTCGAGACAGCATCCAGCAATGTTAAATTTAAGAGGGAAATGTTAGGATGACTGGAAAAGCTGATCGAGAATAAGTGAAAAAGTGATATTGCAGAATGTAAGTGGATAAAGGATAGTGGTGAGTGGGTCGTTACACATTATGCGCTGGAATTTCTTTCAAAATAATATAATAAATATTTGCGTCGTTTTTTGTAATTTAGGAGATTTTTCATATTGTGCGATAAAGAATTTGGTAAGTTATTGTAAAGTAACGGAGCCATATAGCATGCCTGTATACGAGAATGGTATTTAGTATAGTTTGGCACAATTGCAAATTCTTTACCTCAACTCCTCGTTTTGTTCGTATTAATGTGGAAACCAAATTCGTTTCTGTACTCAAACAGGAAAAGTAATAACTGAGTTTTATATAATGTGGTTAGGTAACGGGAAATTTCACGTGGATTGGTAGTTATGTTCTGGTTAATAAGTTTAAAGTCTTTCCTATCTTCCATATCTGATCGCGTAAACATCTGATTCCGCTTCTTATTCTTCCCCCTCTTCTTGGGCCAATGTCTTTATGACGAACCCAAAAAAAAAAAAAAAAAGAAAAAAAAAAAGTTTAAATATTCTCTTGACTAAAGTAAGTTGTATTAAACTGTACCTTGACAGATAAAAGGAGCGACAATTAGAAAAGGAGGAAGGGTACATATTCGACCAAAATCTGAGATGAAAATGTTTACACAAAGGCAAGCCTAATCTTCCTTCAAATCCTTGGTTCCTTCTGTTTCCTTCACTTCCTCGCTCTGTTGTTGTCTCCATTGTGCGTTTGCGCTTAAACCATTCCTTGCTACCTTCCTCACGCTTTCGCCTCTCGTTGACCTCTTCCCCATGTTGTCCTCTCCATTCAAACGATGCGGTTGTTTGTGACACCGATCACGTGTTCTTTGAGTGCTCTGCTCTTTCGGTGGAGCGCTCGGCTCTATATTCCCACTTGCTTGGGCTGAGGCTTCCTGCTCCTTTTTGTGCTCGTTATATCCTGTCTTTTCCTTCTACACTTATTATCCCCTCCATTGTTTCCTTCTTATTAGCGATAGCTGATCGCCTCACTGTATAACTTTCGTTTTCCCTTAATTGTTTCTGGGTGAAGGTCCTCGGCTGACGAGCCCAATTAAGAAAAAAAAAACAAAAAAACAAACTGTACCTTGCTGCATTTCCCCAGTGCATTAAACCGTATGTAAGAACAGGCATGTAAAGCGCTGAATATATTCGGAATAACCCGCTGAAAAACTATAAGTAATAGAAGACGTAATTTAATTTTCTTAATTTCCGTTTTAAATAATGTAAATGTTTATTCCATGTTAGCCTACAAGTCAGGTTTAAACCCAAGTACTCAAATGTCGTATACTACTCTGTCTATGGATATATTTTTGCATAAATTTAATTCTACGTTACAACATTTATTTTGTTGTAAGTGGCTGTATACCATGAATTTGGTTTTCTTAAAATTTACTATTCGTTTATTACTGCTGAACCAATTTAATAAGACATTAACATCATTTTGAGCAAGGTTATGTTAGAGTTGGGCGTAACGAGAGCTAATAACTATGACCGCATCATCGGCGTAAGTAAAGATTTGTCCCGTTATTTTTATATTACAGAGATCGTTGATATAAATTAGAAATAATAACGGACCTTAGGATACTACCTTGAGGAACTCCACACTCTTGGGTAACGTAATCGCTCAACACCTTATTTATTTTTGTTTTACATTTTTTTAGACATAAGATTTAAGCCAATGGAGCATGTTTCCCCGAAAACCTGATGCGTTTAATTTAGCCAAAAGAATATTGTGATCAATTAAATCGAAGGCTTTTCGAAGGTCAAAGTAAACGGCTAAACAGGATTTTCCACGTTCGAGATTGTTGGTTATGTGGGATATATGTTTGAATAAGGCTAAATCTGTACCCTTTCCCTCAAGAAATCTGAATTGATTGATACTGAAAGAGTTTTTCTTATTTAAATAATTAAGCATTCTAATTTTAATGCACTTTTCAAAAATTTTGGAAATAGTCGGTAGAATACAAATAGGCCTGTAGTTTGCTAGTCACTTTTATTTCCACTTTTATAAACGGGAGTGATTATTTAACAGAGTCGTTAATAAAAAATGTAAGGTTTTCTTTTTTTTTTTTTTTTTTTTTCTTTTTTATTGGGTTTGTCAGCTGCTGACGATTACCCATCAAGAAGGAAGAACGTAGGACAAAAGGAAACTGAGGACACTAAGAAAGTTATTCGGGGAAGGTGAAGACGGCCAAAACTACTATGGAGAGACAGCAAGGAAGTCAAAAAAGATCGGTACTAGAACTCGTGCAATTAGCAGTCCGAAGGAAAGTAAATTTTTAGACGAAAAAATATACAGGATACCTTAAAGGAAAGGAAAGCTCTTATGTCTTGTTAGCCGTTATACCTGATTATAATATATTATATATATTTAAACTAAATGCGCGGTTGACCAGCATAAAAAGGAAAGTATTTTTATCCATGTCTGCGATTGTAAGGCAGCGCCCACAGTGCCCGATGAGGCAAGAGACAAGGCATCGCTACTAACGGTATGGACAATTTTTCTTTTTTTGTATTTTTTCGTTCAGCATGTGACTTGCGCTTTTTCTGTAGGTACTTTAACTTAAATACTTTTTTCAGATACAACAGATCTTATAAACCAAATTTGATTTAGGTCAGTTTGAGGGGAACAAAAAATTTTTAAAAATACCTATTTTAGATACGTAGAAATATGTGTATACAAAAAAAAAAAAAAAAGTACTATCTTTGCTTAAAATCTTAAAATAACCGGCAGATGCTACAATTTTATTTATATGTATACACTTTTACGTAAAATTACTTGTAAAACGTCACCCTAAACCAGTGTTAGAAAACGTTACATAGTTTACTGAGACAGACCTTCATAGAGTAATAAAAACATAATTCCGTGATGATAATTAAAGATTAATTTAATTTATTGATTTCTAGAAACGTTAGTCAACCCATGTCCAAAATTAAAACGTAAACTACGAAATATTTATACTTCTTCTACTAATGTTATATGGCTAGCGACCAGCAATAACCTCCATTTATGTTCAATAAAACCTATAACTTTATGATTCCGCGGATGTGCGAATTCCACAATATATCAGAGAATTTTATCCAGGCTGCATGTAAGGCAATAAGGCGGTACTGTAATGTTATTCACTATTATACTTGCACGGCGAAAACAGTCCCCTTTAATGGCTCATCACCTACTGCCTACATAAGTGGACAGACGAATATCCACCGTCTATTTTAGCGACCTCTTTTCCAGCTTAGATCCTGATTTGTATGCGGGGTAGTCTTTAGCCCGGAAAATATTTCGTCTTCAACAGTACCGGTTCGAAATATACTTATGATAATAGCAGCCAAACTGTTGGTAAGTAGGTAAACGAAATTTTAATGTTCACGTATAATTTAATTACGCTGTGAATCTACATCAGAGAACGTCCAAAAACGAAAAAGTTGACAGAGTAAACTCACGAAGCTAATATAGTTCTCAGACTCCAGACTCCTTCATCTCCAAATATCAGATATATTATACATCTTTCAAACACTAGCGGAGCTAAGTATTCATGTTTTTTTTTTTAACCATCGAGAAGTTTTTGGGGACTCCTCGATACGACCCCATGAGCAGACTGTTGTGAGCTTTACTGTCTCGCAATTGTTCCACAATTACCTGTTGGAAGATGGTAATGTCCCAGCGGTTTATCCGTTTTGTTGTGCAACGATTCCGCTTCTTGTAGTCAACTAAGAATCTTTCCAAAGAAACAGAGACATTTTTAATAGCGATAAAGTAAATTAATATCAGCGGTTCCATTAGCAAATAAGAATAAACAAAATAAGAAAAAATTAATAACGGTTTAAGCACTCCATTGCTTCTTGATTTTCTAATTTCCCACATCTGCTTTGTTCTATTTTCTCCGTAGTATATCGCCTATTACAGTTTATTTTCAACTTCACTTTTTTGTTTCTCTATTGTACTTTCTCCACTTTGTACTCTGTGTTCCCCGACGTTTTCTGAGTGCAATCATATTTTCTTCGGATGTTCTTTCCTTTCTTTTCAACGCAATAAGTTTCATTCAGAAATATTGTTTCTTGGTCTCCTCCTCCCTATAGCGCTTCCTTTATTCTCTCAATACCGTCCCTTTTAATTATCAATGTTATTTCTAATTCTCCGTCATCTCAGATCTCACATTAAGATATGAACTTCTCATATTCGACAGCAATGCAACCAATGATTAAGAATTCTAATTCGCCTCGAATAATATTTTCTGCTCTGTGTTGCGCTTTATTACTTTTTAATTCTTCGGTTCAAATATACTAGCGGTCTATTTAGCGGGCTGCATGACCTTTACTCCTCAGCATGTGGTTCAAATATTTTTTATTTCTTACTCCTTACGTTTCATATTTCCTTATTTTTAATAACATTTGCCCGTAACATTTTGTCTTAGAAATACACATAGCTCATTGCTTAATCCCAGGTAGAGTCTGGAGTAGCATAGGCCAAACTTGACTGTATCGATAGCCATATTATTTTAATGTAATTTATTAACTAGTTTGTTGTTAGGACTAGTGATATTCTGTGGAAGTGTGAGTTTTACTTAGTTGTCGATGTGGCAATATTGCTTCATAATAATTATTTTGAATATATAATTACTGCGTATCGTCGATCAGAAAAAAGTTTCTTATTGTAATCATAAAGAAACCTATGCTTCCTTTGTGCCTTTGTACAGTAAAAAAAAAAAAATGTTTCTGAAAACTAGGTATCAAACAACACGGAGGAAGATAATATATCCCTGACCGCCAAGTTCACATATTCGTTTCTGGCTATTACAGCATACACCGCGAGACCAAAGAAACCTTACCTACGTTTAAGCTTGGTTCCGTCCTTGTACTGTTGTTCTTATTTTCCATGCTAAAAAACCTAGCACCCGACATAGGGGATGTTTAACGCGTCTCAAATATAATTCTTAAAGCAGAATTATGGATTAGTTATAAGAATTTTATAAGATATTTACTGGCCGAAAAATACACCCCTTGCAGCCGTAAGTTTGATGTTTAGAACAAATGATCTATATATAGTTAAATGTAGTTTAGGGTTAAAATTACATCTGTAATTGGAGAAATATTTTAAAATAGGAAAAGATTTATGTCATTTGTGTTTGAGGTCAGAAATGTAGAGTCAACGTGAGGCGTGAATAGAAATTTAGCTGAGTATATGAATGGCATGGGAAAATCATTTAGGAAAAACGAAAAGTTAGGAAACTAATTCAGTGGGTGACTTTTATAGAATTTCACACGGTGAATTTTACTTGGAAAGAAAGAAAGGCTTTATTTTCAGACCATGAACTCAGTCTATTTATGGTGGATTGGAGAAAAAGGAACATCGTACGTATTTTTTGAATTGATGAAAAGAATGTAACATGCTGTTTTTCTCTTATTTTGTGCTTGAAAAAAGGATGGTGTATAAGATGACGAAGAAGAAACATTTGCAAAAGCGACCGTTAATAAGTACAGGAGGAGTAGTAGTAGGACGAAGGTTACCATTTAGCGATGTAATCGTCTTCCACATAGCGCTAAGGGGTATATCTTCAGAAATAGAAGAATTAAAAAATGATTAATTGTTCCCTCGTTCAGATTATTAGTCTGACTTTAGTTATGTGCTTTTTTAAATTCAGTTAAATCAGAAAACATTCTAGTTAATTTATATACTTTCTAAGTCCTCTTTACCGTTAAAAAATAATTGTCGATTTCTAAGCGCACCATCATAGGACTGTTTTCTCTTAGAAATTATCACTGCTTCCAGTGTAGTTATTACGGTAGCCTCATTCATTGCGTTGATAAGAATAATCAGGTTTGATACAGTAATTTTTGCTGTATGCTTTATGAGATACAATTTTTTTTCCACAGAACATATGCGAGGTTATTACTGTAGCAGGAAGGGAAGTGGTCGTTCGTAAGTCCTGATGTATAGAACTACTTAAACAGGGAAAAGCGAAGCAGATACGAATGCTAAGTCGACTGTGGAAATGTTATACTGAAGTGTGAATGAGTTGGAGGAGAGAGAAGTATTAGGTTATTATGAAGTATGTAATTTGTCATCATGTTTTTTTTACCTGATTTACTATGTTAAACACTACTATGACGAGTGGGCATTGAAGTCTCCCAGGAATACAACTGCAGACTTTAGTTGGAATAATAATAATTCAAATTGAGCTATGGTAACATCTGTTACAGTAGGAAGTTTCAATTGCAAACTGTAAGGAAGCAGAATGGAATGGATAGTATTTAAGCAGTGACAGCTGCAACTTAAAATGAATTATTTATAATTAATACCGGTGGCATAATCGCCTCATGCACTAATATATCAATTTCGCCACATGTCACTAGTCCCTGTTTGAAGTCTGGCAAATTCTGTAGCTTTTAATGAATAGTGATTGAGAGGTCTTTAAGTGGGTTTCTTGCAGTTTGTAATTATTAATAAATAATTTGACTTCATCTGTATGCTTATAAAAACCTCTGCAATTGCACTGTAGAATATTATTATGAGTCATAATTTTAATTACCCGAAGCCGAGGTACGAATATTGCAATTGATTTTTGTACTTAGTTTGCTTAATTCTAAGATAATATTTTTTTCCGTTTTCTTATTCATTATTTATAGCATGCTTATAATAAAATTAGTATGATGAAAAATAGAGTTCCAAAAAATAACGAGTGCCAATTCACAAGCGAAAAATAGTAGCGCACAAGAGAACTGATGAAATTTACTTGATATTTTTGAAGTTATCGTATTTCTCCAGTGAACACGCTATCCAAGGTGCTGCTGCTGTGTTTGGGCTGCTGTTGCTGTCTCTATTTCTTAAAGACCGCCGCCAAGACAGCGAGCGAAACCGTGTTAAGGTCGATTCACACACATTCGTGACGTGACAGTGACGTGTCCGTAACGAGATTGTCGCCGGCGGAAAACTACATTTCTCGTTGCAAAGTTAGATAGCGCTATTCACACACGTTCGGTGCGAGACCGGGACGGCGCCGACAAGTACTCTCGTCGTGAAACGTGACGTGATCTCACAGTGATTCGCGACGATATTTTTACGTTTTCACGACGTGATGACGACGGCATTTCTTGTGTTTTCTATTGCGGAACGAGTTGGTTCGTAATGATGAATGACGAACAATTTATCGTAATTATACACTGTGCTTTATGATCAATCTGATGGACGGTATATGGACACAGAGTATAAAAATTTGTTCGGCGTCAAGGTGGCGATCGGGTTCGTAGTGTGTTGAATGATGGGGTGAAAATATGCCGATTTGGTGTTGTGTGCGCGGGTGGTGCAGGCAAGCTATGTCGAGGCGTGAGAAATTGTAAAAAAAACGGAAAAATGGTATAACGTTATCAGTTCGCGGAGAGAGAGTCGGTTGTGTTATAAAATAATTTACTTTTTTTTTTTTTATTTCTATTCTTGTCGAGAATCCCTCGGTCTTCCGGAAATTATTTTTACTCACTCACAAAAAAATTGAACAAAACTTTCTTATATATCTATATCTCTGAATTATACACGACAACGATTAAAAATGAAGCAGCTGCATAAAAAAACGTACACTGATTAACAAAACATGATTATACATACACATCTAAATTCGGTTTTTTTTTTTTTTTTTTTTTTTTTTTTTTTATTGGCCTGAACAAATACAGTTCATTTGGCCAGTTTCAGTTTTTTCAATCATTTACACTACTATACTCACAAATTATTACAAAAAAACAAATATAAATTTATATATATTTTCAACATAATTCTCTCGCCTGTATTTTAAACTATTTCATCATTTATTATTTACAATAAATTTTATTTTCTCGTCGACCCTATCGTGGCTGGAACGCCATAACGGATAGGCAGGACAAACACCGCCCTAAATAGTTTAGAATTGTGAGAATGTATGAGAAGATTGTTCAAATGATATGTTATGAAATTAATTTTCATATTTTTTTTTTTTCGGTTTAAACTCCTTGCGTGAATTTTCTTATATATATTTTTTTTTAATTCTAAAAAGCCTAATTGCTCTGCACGGTAGAGTTATTCCGGTCGATGTGCCATTGGCGCCCGTTATATTGAATAAAAATTTTCGGTAAATACAATATTCAACGGAAAAGCAGCGGAATAATTGTGTCTCTTACATTATCAGCAGATTTTTAAAAAAAATATAGAATTATAAAATCTAGTAAAAATAGGTTCAAAACTTGAGGGGATCTAATTAACTTATGATGAGTATCTACATCATAATTATTGCGAACTCTTACCGCAAGAAGTCTTTCTCTAGGAGGGATAGCTCTTCTCCAGTGTGTTGTATCTTCTTTTTTAAAGTAATCTTGCTAATTTACTCAACAATAAATTGAATGAATTTTCCGTCATTCGAAAGTATTCCTGAAATTTTGATCCATCTTCTGCCCCAACTCTTTATACAGAGTTACGAATTCCCCTTCAACTCCCCTCTTTTTCCATACTTCATGAACCCCCATTTTCTTCTTTTACGTTTAACTTGCTCTTCTTCGTCTTCATCCAAAATTAAAGCAATCATAATAAGTTCGTCATCTGAAAAATTTGCCATTCTATGTAACACGATCACTGCACGAATAGAACACGTTCCGGTGTGAATTCAAATCACTTGTGGTTCACGTTGGCCGACGTACGTCCCCCCGGTCACGTCCCGTGTACGTTACTGATACGTCACGAATGTGTGTGTAGTGTTCGTCGGGGAAGGTGGTGTTCTTTTCGATCGTCAAAAATTTAATCAAAACACAGTGTTAAATTACATCAAATTTAGACGCTTAATGCGCGTTTTGTAGCTGAGGTAAGCCGGTTCCGAAATTAGTTTTTCGTTTTAATGTTACAATTGACTAGCTTATACTGGGTACAGATTTTATTTCAATAATTATACAGGTTCACCTATATTCTTTAGACCAAGTTATCCAAGTGTGGTTTAACCTGGGAAGGCGTGTATATTAGAATATTTTTATCGTCTGTAGTTGTCAGCGCATAGTTCACAATATCCCGATTTGCTGAGATATATTTTATGAATTCTTAACATTCGTGGTAATTTAAAAAGAATAAAGCTTGACTGCCGGTAAATAATTATTTTGTTCCTTCAGTTAATATGTTAATATCGATTGTTTTATTTGATTCTTTAGATGTTTTCTTGTGGAGCGTCACTATAAGATTTATCTCGCGATTTTGTGAGGTAAGATCTCTTGTCTTCTAAGATTTATATGTTCAACAACTGTTTCTTCTTGAAATAGGGCTTAAACAAAATTGGAAACTGCATCAGAAGAAATAAAATGTAGTTGTTTTTAAAGCGGGTCTTTCTGGTTGACATCCATTTCGACGAAATTATCCATAGAAGAAGAAAAAACTCTGTGATTTAAAGAAGATCGTACTGTGTAATGAGCTCGATTAGTACTACATCGTCTAGTGCCGGATTTGTTGTTTTTTTGTTTTTGTTGGATGTTCTTGATAAAGTTAGAGGTATGGAAACCTCTTTTTAGGTCCCATTCTTTTTTTCTGGGTAAAGTTTTCACAGACATGGTCACTGAGTTGTTTATAGATCCTGAATTCATGTCCGTTTTATACTATTGTAAACGAATCAAGGATGTTGTTGCAATTTAACTGTTCTACATAGAGTTGTCGCTTGAAACTGAAAATATGCCGGAATTCATCGTCCGCCGGATTTATTGCTATGATGGATATTTGCGAGAGCATTTTTATCGGCAAAGCTATCTGTAAATGACGCACTAATATTTAATTGAAGATCGTTTAGGAAACGTCAAAGAAATTGAACTTATTAATTGGCTGTTAGAGTCGACGAGCAGTAATCGTTTTATTATATAAAGAAATCTGGTCCTAAGAACGTGCTTGTAATATTTGCCGTTCATGAAAATATTGAAATTCTGTCAAATACGAGAACCGACTATATTGTTAAAAGCACTTCCGACACGGGTTTATAACGCTACAAAATCATCACGTATGACACGCGGTGCTATATAATCAAATATAACTTCATATTCTCGGGAAGAGTAATTGAAATTAATTAGTGACACAATTTTTTATTCGATTTAATTTTGTTGACAAAGGTCTGCTTGTTTCTTTTCTACTGATTAGAATTTTTTCTAATATCTTTATTTAAAAGATCCGGAAACTGATAATTATAACTGGATTTATTGTAAGAAGCGGTGATTAAAGGGAAATTTATCGCGTCGTTATCAACAACGGAAATATTATTGGGTTGTATGTGAAAAGTGTGCAAGATCGTGGATGAAGAGTAGATTTTTTATCATATGTTAGAACAGTGTATAGTTGTGTTTTTTTTTTTTGTGCATGGCTTATCCATAACTTTCGATTTACTACCATACTTACCTTCCAGCGTTACACTGCAGATTGGTCTGATAGAAAATTAATTTGCCTCTGCCGTGGAGAAGAAGGAAGGGACATTATCACGAGATAATAGCTAAATACAAATAAGATATCACTACTGTAAAGAATTGTATACAGCAGATATCAACATCACTTGATGGAAGCTGTTTTAATTTCGTTATTACTAGGAAACCGTGTTGATTCATAAATCATTGTACAGCTCGTGTTATCTTTTTTTAATAAATAAAAAACTAATGAAAAAAAGCTATTAATCAATATTCACTAATTTAGGAAATTTGAAAGTTCATGTTGTTTAAAAAATAATTATAATTAAGAAGACCGTGTCGCACAAAAACAAAAAAATGATACTTCTTCAATTTCAATTATACTTCTCGAAATTAATGATAATATTATTTTGTGTAAACCCTAGAATATTAGCCCTGGAGTAACAAGAACGGAGGCACTTCATGATATTGAACTAACAAAATTTGGAGAAAATATGATACCTATAAAGCCTACGGATATAGCAGAAGCCTGTATAAATGTTTTGAGTTGCCCACCAAATGTTCAGGTACTGGTATTTGTAATTTGATATTTTTTTTTTAATTTTTTGAACTTTTTTAATCACTTCAGTGAATGTACAATTTGAGTAATGTTCTAGATATCCGAATTAATTGTAATGCCAATTGGTGAAACATATTAAAGAACAGTGTAAAACGTATATCGTAGTAAATTGAAGGAACCAGACGATATATATATATATATGTACGTATATACATATTACGTTTATGTAATTTCTGTAGAATCATTACAAATATATGGCGTACCCAATTTTTTTTAATAAGTTATTTTTCTTTATATTAACATTTACTCTTTATTATCTCCACGATTAAACCTGATGTACAAATTATATTATGTACTCGTATATATTGTTATTCATCTAATGACAACAAATAAGACTATAAGAGGGATTTAAAAAGAAAATGAGTATTATATGATACACCTTTACATTTCTCAAGTCGGTATTTTTTGGAAATTTCAGAGTACATAATAAAATATAGTTTTAGGACAGTAGTTCTAATTTTCACCACCAAAGGAAGTAGAAGCGCTAGTGCTGCACTTAAAAAATGGCGGCAAAGAACACAAACTAATCTCATTTTCATTGCCGGGGTTCAAAAACTCCTGTTGGCTAATATTTCGGAAATTTTTATTCCACTTGATAAATAATTTTTAGTTAACCGTAGATTACTAAACTATCCTGCTGGTGACGTCGATACTAAACATTTGTAAAAAATACAACATGCAAATAAAACGGGAATAAATGAGATAATCAGAAAATATTATTATTTTAAAAGTAACATTTACATTCATTAGGTTTAAGAAATAACATAATAATGAAAATAGCATCTATTTTTTTATTCTACACAGTTCGAACATATGTTCATGTTATGCGCCCTACATATGGTTTTTTTTTGCATTTCACGCAATAGTCTGTTGTAATTTCTCTTGACTTAGGTGGACACAAGGCACATATTTTTCTTGTATTTGGTTCTTAGATAGTTGTCGCTTCAGCAGCAGATTCATTAAGTAAGATTCTTTTTATGAGCTCTTTTATACTTAACCGCAGAGTTGGAATATTTATTCTCTCTTTCAGGTGAGACTTCATAAGAGCATTAGCCATTTACAAAACAAAGTCGTACCTGGATTTGATTTTTTTATTATTTCTGCAGTTATTGCTAATATAAATGACGTACGAGTTTATAATTACACTATTAATCAAGTTATAAAACAAACATAATGACCATATACGTGTCTTTCTGTTGCAGCATATAACACAACACACCTCACTGTATTGACAGCTTCTTTTGTTGAGTTATAAAATTCAATTATTTGTGGTATACCACTCGTAGCACTTATCGCAATATCATCTTGCGTTGTTGACAATAGATAAACCATTTTATTTTTCTTCGGTTTATAAGAAACTAAAGTCTTCTGTTCGTCAAAGCAAAAAAGTCGACGTCCTAATTCAACGAATGGTAAAGTTCTTTATTTCATTTGGGATCTCTGGTTTATTACTACTCTTCTTCTTCTTCATTTACGTGCCATGAACTGCAACAAAGGCCAGAGGCACGGAAAATTAGGATTCTATAGTTGTGATAGAAGGTTAGTGGAGTTGAGATAAGCGAATAATTTTTTTATATTTATTTCATTGTTACTCTTAGGGAGTTCTTTCAAGGTAGACGAAAGGAAAAACGTGGTGCGAGTGTGATTATATTTGTTGCAGTCTAATAGAATATGTTGGACGGAGAGAACTGGGGAACAGGTTTCACATAGAGGTGGCAAGGATTTGTTCAAGAGGAATTGGTGAGTAATCCGTGTATGGCCAATGCGCAGTCGACACAGTGCTACTTCCTCCTTTCTGCTTGGCCGGAACGACGATTGCCACAAGTTAGTGTCCTCTTTGATGGAACGAAGCTTATTCGACGTTGGGGTCTTGAGCCACAAGTCGAACCATTCCTTTGATAAGCTGCTAATTATTTCCTGAACAGCGTCGTTGGCAGGTATTCGGTTGTTTGCTACAGGAAAGCATGACGTTGCTTCTTTCGCGGCGCGGTCTGCTGATTCGTTCTGTGGAATACCTTTATGTCCTGGTATCCAAGCAAATATGATCTTGATGTCCACATTAGCTATCGTAGATAGTATTTCTTTAGCTATCGGGTGCTGCGACTTATCGTGGGACTTTAGCAGACATGTTAAAGAATTTAAAGAGTCAGTGCAGACGAGGCAGTTTTGTTTGGACTGTACGCAGATTTCAACTGCCAGTTTAATTGCGAATAATTCGGCAGAGAGCACGGAGTAAAGATGTGGAAGAACGTAACGGATAGTACCTACCTGTTCAGATATTACGGTACATCGTACGAGAGAGTTGGATTTGGCACCGTCGGTAAACAGAATTAGCGAGGACGGGTATTTCAGGAGAAGTCCATGGAAAGCGCTCAGAATAGTATTAGTAGGGGAATGTTTGTTCAGCTCTAAGAGTGAGAGGTCTATATTCAAAGCTGTGATTTTCCAATGGGGGGGGGGGGAGTATGGCGAGGGTTGACTCATAGATTTTTGGTAAATTCGTGATATCTGACATTAGTGACTTCGTCGCATAGGATAGGAAATGATATGTTTTAGGATTTTTATTGGAAAGCAAAAGAAAAGCTAGAGTATTTGGAGAGGATAAAATACGTATTAATAGTCTTGCGCTAAGGTATCGTCTTCTGACATCTAGAGGCCACTCTGGACATTCGTATAATATGCTAATTATTGGAGAAGTTCTGAAAGCTCCTAGCGCCAATCTTATTGCAGTGTGGTGTATGACGTTCAGTTTGTTCAAGATGGCGGGCTTCGCTGATCCGTAAATTGCTGCGCCGTAATCACACTTTGTTCGAATTAAACTTCTGTAGATGTGTACTAAGGATCTACGATCTGCTCAATATAAAGTGTGTGACAGTTTCCGCAGAACATTTAATTTGTTTAGGCATGACCTTTTGAGCCCGTTTATGTGAGCTTTCCATGTAAGATTTTGGTCATATGTAAGGCCCAAGTATTTTACTTCTTCGCTTGATCGAATCGGAATGTTGTTTAAAAGGAGTTGAACATAGTGATTACAGTTTCTAATTCTACAAAATTCAACAGCGGTGGTTTTGCTGATAGAGAACGAGACTCCATTTGAAACGGACCATCTGAATAATGCGTTGATAGTTTTTTGTAAGATTTGTTGGCTCATAATGATATCTGAACAGGATGGACTGATAATTAACGTGAAGAAAACGAAGGTAATGGTCATCTCAAACGACCCACACCCTATCGACATAGTGATAAACAATGGCATACCAGAACACGTCGATAAATACAAATACCTCGGTGCCTGGATTAATAAATATGGTGACCCAGATGGAGAAATTAGATGTCGTATTGAGCAAGCGCGTTCTGCCTTTATGAAAATGAAGAAGACACTCACAGCTCATAACTTTTACCTTGATTTAAGATTCAGAACTCTGAAATGCTATGTCTGGTTGGTATTACTATATGGTGTTGAAACGTGGACATTGACGTCCAGAACGCTCCACAGATTAGAAGCCCTCGAGTTTTGCTGTTATTGACGCTTACTCAGGATCCCGTGGACCAAAAAGAAAACAAACGCTGAGGTACTACAGACGATCAGAAAAGAAAAGGAGCTGATCGATACTGTCAAAAGAAGAAAAATAGAATACTTCGGTCATGTGATGCGTGGGCCGAAGTACACATTACTGCAGAATATATTGATGGGAAAGATGGAAGGAAAAAGAAGAGTTGGACGAACAAGATTATTTTGGTTCAAGAACTTACAAACATTGACAGGTTGCAGTGTTGAATAACTGTTGCACACAGCAAAGGATAAAGGATAGGGGTGCCTACAAATAATTGATCAAGCTTGCCATCAGATGAGCTTAAGATCGAGAACGGTCATGGCAACGAAAGAAGAAGACTTAACCATGTGTACTGAACATCTTAAAAAATTATATAATGAAACAAAAATCCAATTTTTCGATATTTTGGAAATGAATGTTCCAGACTGAGTAATAGATCCACCCGCAGTT
The DNA here is from genome assembly GCA_039619475.1 of Icerya purchasi. Lineage (NCBI taxonomy): Eukaryota > Metazoa > Arthropoda > Insecta > Hemiptera > Monophlebidae > Icerya > Icerya purchasi. The sequence goes on from CM077116.1 coordinate 419,253,385, forward strand.
GACGCATCCGATGTTAATGTAACACATCAATAAGAAATTATTGGGTGATAAATCAGCTCAAATTATACTTAAAAATAACGAGGATAATTTTTAGGTTAATTCTAAACCTGTAACCCGATTTGAAAAAATTTATGAACAGGCTCAGGTATTTATTACATCACTTCCAACGTCATATCTAACTGAATGTGGTTTTGGTAAAGTTCCTTTACTTTTAACCAAACAAAGAATTCGCTTAGATATTGTTAAGAAAGAAGATCTGAGATTAATGCTGACTTCATTTGAGCTTAATATTGGATAATGATGGCCAAAATAATCGGTATTTCCCGATTATGACCGACATTACCCAATTACCTAATTTTTTATTTTAATTATTTTTTCAGACAATTTTTAACATTTATTCCATAAAAATTTCATACAACAATTTTATATGATACTGCAAATTATTAAAATAATTTAGTACAATGAATTTGTATGAGCTCTGTTGGAATCTATCTAATTTTTCTCAGTTATTAAGATAAAGCGAATGTAATAGATGCCTAGAAATTATAAAAGGATAACAGAACGAGCTCAGTGGACTGTAGATGATTTAACAGCTGCTATTAGCGATATAAAAAATGTGATATCTATAAGAAAAGCTGCCAAGAATCGCAATTTACCTTTCAACAGATCGCAGGAGAGGCTGGAAAATGTGAAAACGAGTGCGCTTCGTCTAGAAAGAAAATCTGTTTTCACCAAAGAACAAGAATCTGACATGGCTGAGCATTTAATGCAATTGACAAAAATATTTTGTGGTGTAACCCCACTGCAATTAAGAAAACATGTTTTCGAGTTTCAGATATTTTAAAAATTACACGTAGATTTGATAAAACTAAGCAATTAGCTGGTGAGAAGGTTTTTTGAAACGAAACACCAATATTTTAGTTTGAAAGCCAGAATCAACGAATTTAAACAGATTAAGAGGATTTAATAAGGATGAGGTTAAACGATTGTTTAATAACCTTCAACAAGTTATGGATAAATTTAAATTTAGTCGAAACAAAATATATAATATAGGCGAAACTGGTATAAGCACAATTCATGAAACGAACAAAATTTTAGCCTCCAAAGGACAAAAAAAGGTTAGCGCTGTGTCCTCAGGAGAAAGGGGATAAACAACTACAATTATTTGTGCATTTAATGCATCTGGTGGACATATTCGTTCTGCATTTATTTATGCAAGACAGTGGATGACCCAATCTTCGGAAATAATAGACTGTGTAATATATTGTACCTTGGTTTGAAAAATGGTTGGACCAATGAAACTTTATTTATTCAATGGCTTCATCATTTTAAAAAATATTCTTCTCCTAGTGTAGCAGAGCAAGTTTTGCTTATTATTGATAACCACGGAAGCCACATAACCAAGGAAGCATATGAATTTTGTAAAACGAACTTTATAAAATTTTTTTGGTCGTTGCCACATCATTTATCGTATCGTTTACAGTCTCTAGATGTAGTTTTTTATGAACCATTAAAAGAGCTTACAACAAAGAATGTGATCTGTATATGAAGTTGCATGCAAATGAAAGTACAAGATGGCTGAATTGTTTAATAAAGCATATATTCAAGTTGCGACAATTACTAGAAGCCTAAGTGGATTTTCTTCTCTACAGGGATATATCCAATGAATCCAAATATTTTTTCAGATGAAGATTTTTCACTGGAAAGAGAATTATCGTCTGCAAATATACAATCATCAGAAATAAATGAAATTTCATCAAATGCGACTCTAACAAAATCAGAATTTAAAAGAACGCATTCAGAAGTTTGGACAGCAACATCAAAGAAAGCTGAGTTGGATGAGAGTAGAAGAAAACAAGAAGACCGTTTACAGAAGACAATGAAGACAAAAAAAAAACAACAAAGAGCGCAAAGATCAGAATATTTGAATCATGTGATTCAGAGATAGATTTTCCTGATGATGATAAATTGTGTCAAGAATCTGGGAAAAGCGAATTAATGGAAACAGATGACAGTGAAACAAATTATGTTAACATTACGTCAAAAAAAAAAATCGTTCGAATTAAGACCAGAAGTGTAGGTGATTATATTTTAGTGAAAGTTTCGAATAAAAAAATAAATAAGGATTATCCTTGTCTAATGCTTCTGGTGCATGAAAGTGCAACTACTGTTTGGTTTATGCGACAATACAGGGGTCAGTGGAATGTTTATGTATTACCTCCAATTGAAGATAAGGGTACATTATGTCAAAAGACGTTGTAGAAAAAATTATTAAATTTCAAAAACTAAGATATGGTAGAATTAAGTTCGATTAACATTTTTAATATATACTCAATTTATTTGTGTTGTTTTACATACGTGTTTGCATCTATATTTCATTTAATCATACCACTTTGTATATCTACAGTTATAAGAGCGATTATTTTCTGTGAAATATCCATACGTAAATTTTGTTGTGGTGATGTTGTGGACATTTCATGTAATATGTATGTGTATTAAAAATTGATTGAAAATAAGTTTTTACTTCGTTCACAAATTTATTTTAGATTTTCTGATACTTCAAAAAAAGTGACTGGTATTACCATTTGCATTTATTTTCTAAGTATTCTAGGATAGTAATTTACACTGAGGGAGCGTTGATATCCTCAAGTAACCTAAATGAATACTGTTAAGAACTCGCTTCTTTCGTTGTCCCTTTCGGGGACTCCTTTGATAAGAACTCGCGTTTTTCCGACAAAATAATAATGAAAAAAAAAAAACAAAAAAAAAAAAACGGGTGCCAGCAACACTCACCTGGTTGCAATCGAATGTGCCTCTCTCAGAGCATTAGCCTTTTTTTTTTTTTTTTAACTTATCGAAAATAATTTAAAAATAAAATAGAAGTAAAATCACAAAAAGAACGAATTCGACCACGACCCCGCCCCGGAACGGCGGTGATCTCTCCACGCCGGAGATATCATGAAGCCGACACCACGTGTTCAATAACGAAATTTCAGTTTAAAAAAACGTATATTTTCAGAAAACTACACAAAAACGGGAAAAAATCATAAGATTCGATCGGCGGAACGGCCGCGTAAATTTGGCGGTGACTAGAAAAACACTCAAACGGTGAACTTTTAACAAAATTTTAAAAAAAACTTGTCATTCGTACAACGGTAACACGGACTAGACAAAATCGTTAACGTTAACGACGATTGCCGTGCGACAACGACTAGAAGCGAAAATTAACAAGTGACCGATCGAACAATGTGTTCGGTGCCACAGTAACAAAGGCTACGCAGAAGCTTTTAGAACAGCACTTCTGCGTAGATCACCGCACTAACTGCCCTGCCTGACTTTTAGCTAGCGAAATATATACAAAATCTTCGCTCAGCTCAATGTCATTCGACAAACAGCACGGATGCGCGCTTTCGCCGCAAATACATGTCAGTATTTTAACCCTGGACCATTGTCATACAGACACTAGTGCAGTCTTAGCCTGGTACATCTGTTACAATGAACAGGCACGGGATTTTTGGTTTTGGTCGAGTAAGCGTCTTTGACTAGGTAAAGCAACGGCTAAAAAGAACGATGACCGAGAAATCGTGAATTAATGATACTCCGGAGAATATTTTCTACCTCAGACATCGTCAAAAGATACCGAATCCGTATCAATACATAATTAGAACAATATCAGGAAGATACGTTGACTCTAAAAATATTTATGACACTTCTGGCTTAGCTGACCGCCATTCCCCTATCCACCCCTACTGGTTTTACTTGTGTAGTATTGTGTATGATTGTATCGGGGACGAATTGAAAGAGACATTTTGGAGAGGGAAATTAAATAATTATGTAATATCTTATACGGTAGTCAGCAGATTTGAAAAATACCTCGTGTTTCATACAGAAAATCAAATGACAACCTCTTTAGATTTACAAATGTTTTTAAAATACATGATTATTGCAATTTAATTTAAATTTAGTTTTATTAATCTAATGCTGTGCATATTCACTTCTGCAGAATATTTTAAAGGTATCTAAATGAACAAAATATATGCCGTAGAAAGCTTAAAACAGGTGTATGCAAAAATTAAAAATTGTTAGTCAACACTTTTTATTAACTATTTATAATTACACATTTGTACATTGATGTTAATGTATTGAATTCAAGAAAGTATTCATTTTTTATATCATTGGACACAAGCACACAAGTTTGTGTAGTTCAGGTTGAGTATAAAATTGAATTAGTTTCGTTTAAATATTGTTTCCTAACAAAACTGCCCACTATTTAAATCAAAAACAGTTATCTTTCCATAAGTTTATATATTTTTGCAACGTAAATTTTGTCGTATTAAAAAAAAGTTGAAAATCGACTTTTTTATAATATGTATTTAAGTCGCATATCGATTAATTTTCATATTTAGGAGAATTGAGAAACTTCAGGCTAGACTAGAAAGAGCAGAAATTCACGAGCATTTGCGATATGTTTTAAGTTATTTTAAAAAAGTAGGCGTTTGAAGCAGGGCTTGAAAGCCAGCCGAAAGCCAAAAGCTAAAAGCTGAAAGCTAATCATTTTTAGATGTCATAAGCTTAATCCAAAAGCCATATTTAAATTTCCATAAGCTAAAAGCATAAAGCTTAAACTATATAAATGTAAACAGCCGAAAGATGAAAGCTTAAGTTGTATTTCTAAAAAAGTTAAATTAAGCTTTATATTTGGCTTAAGCTTTTTTTTTTAAATTTCCTGATTTTTCATTTTTGACATAATTATTCGCGTAAGAAATTTTTTTTAGAAACTTTTATTTTTGTGCGTAAAGGAAAAATTTGAAGTTTCAATAGTAATACTAAATAGTTTGATGCATAGTAATTAGTAAATGATTTTAATTAACTTCTTTTGAAATTCATTTTGTAAGCCGAAAGCTGAAAGCTTAAGCCGTATTTTAAATTTAAACAGCCAAAAGCCGAAAGCATAAGCCCTATTTCAAATTCAAACAGCCAAAAGCCGAAAGCTTAAGCTTTATTTTTCAAGGACATAAGCCGTATTAAGTTTAAGCCATATTATTATTCAGCTTTCAAGCCCTGGTTTGAAGCAATAAAGTCATTAAATAAACGTACAGCGTTGTCAAATATATAAGAAATATTTTAATATATATATGTATATACCCACATATGTACCCAAACGCACATATACAGTACACACATATGCATATGTAGCGTATTAAAATTCGTTTAACGTAATAGTTTTGTTTCGTTCCATAATTTTTCTGAAAGAACAAAACTATTAATCGTCATCATACATTTAAAACAGTTTACTAATTAAACAATAAAAATACCTTACAAATAAAAGTGTGTTATATACATTTTTTTTTTATTACGGCAGAGAACTAAAAAAAAATCTTATTACTCAAGAATGGACTATAGAATACTTCTCAAAAATAATTTCTATAATGTAAACATAACTAATTTTTATAAAAAGTACTTAATGGCTCGTAATCGTTTTCCATGAAACAATTTTCATCCATTAGACAACGCTGTATGCTTATTTTTTTTATTCATTGGTTCAAACGCCTGCCTTTTCTAGTCTAACTAACTCGAGCCAAAAACGCCGGTGTCTGTACTCTGTACATAGTTATCTCTAGTTGTATCAGGAGTTTTGTAGTTTTGTTAGCAAAAACTTATGATTTGTTTATCATTTTGATGTATTATGTTGTAAGTCGCGATCCTATTTTACTACATTGAACGCGAAAGGTTCTTATCAATATTTTGGGTTGAGTTTATCGGGTAATTAAAATTTAATTTATATTTAAAATTCTCGTCATGAATCGATTAAAATATTATTACTTTTTATATAAAATCATTTTTTGTTAGAATGTCAAAATCGCGAGATTCATCACCATCCAGTGAGGGTGGTTTCGTTTTCGAGACGACAGAATTTGATGTTCATATGGTAGATGATAGTAACACAGATGATAGGTTAGAAAATAATACAAAATTAGAAGAAAAACTGGATGAAAATGAAACATCCGGTGGAGATCTTAAAACTGACAATAGTTTCAGTGAACTTGAAAAAGATGAAATTGTAATTGATAGTTTATTAAGAAACGTTTCGAATAATGATAATGATTCAGAAATTTTACCGTTTAATTCAATAGAAGATTCACAAAATGATGCAGCCCAAACTATTCTTGAAAATAGTATTGATGATATTGTTGAAGAAAAATTAAATGCTAATTCCAATGAAAATAATACAGATGGAATAACTAAATTACCTATACAACGAATAAAAACAATAATGAAATGCGATCCAGAAGTACATGCAATAAGTGCGCGTGGTGTACGAGTGATGTCTCGGGCTACAGTATGTATCAATATTTTTCATTAAATGATATTTACATTTTTATAATTTTTATTTGATTTTGTAGTTGAATTAATTATTTTGCGTAAAAACATTTTACAGGAATTATTTTTGCAGTATTTCACGAAAGAATTATATAAAACTACATCTAAACAAAAAAAACATTCGGTTGATAAACCAGATATCGAATCGACAGTTAACGGTAATCCACTTTTTGAATTTTTGGATGGATCTATAGATTGGAAAATCTCGGAATAATAACACGGTTTTATTTATGCTATTTTTTATTTTACTTTTATATATATATGTATATTAGTTATTTATTAAGAAGTTATTCGTATAATATCTGCGTTGTGATGAATAATTGATTGAAATAAAAAAGATAATCATGTATGTAATATACATATATATATATATACATATAATATTAAAATTTTACGTTTATATCACTTCTAGAACTGATGTGCTTAGGTAGGTTCTCATATAGACGAAGTTGTTTTAAAATTGTATAATTTAATAAAACGGTACATTTATAGTATTTAAAGTTTTCTCGTTAATATTAACAACCATATTTCCCCCAGAAAGAATTCATTATGAGAAGTTAAAATTCTAATATCGCAAATTAAATTTTAAACTAGTTTTTATTTAGTACAAAAAAGGTATTCATTAAATGGAGATAAATTTTTACTTTTAAATTAATTTTAGCACGTAGGCAATATATTTAACTAAGGTTATTGGAAATCGTAATTTTTCTTCTTAGTTTAAAGAATAAAATAAAACACAATTAAGTAGATTAGATTTTAACCAATTCAGATTTTGTGGGGGAAACTTAAAGACAAAAATGTGAAAATTAAAAGTATGTGAAAGTGATTGGTGAATTTATTAGTTTCTGTCCTTTTAATTTTTTTTTTTTTTTTTTTGAAAAATATGTATTTATTATTTTTTACATACAGAACTTTCGTCAAGCTAAAACGCTTGTCAACGAATTATCCTACTGAACACTTTACCATCTTAAATTAACTTATACATATACATAATAGTGTAATATTTACTAATCTTAATCTATCTTTTTACTTATCAATACTTAATAATCTATTTCTATCTTTTATATTCAATGGTTTTTTTTGTTGTTTTTTTTCGGTTTTTTTTGTTGCGCCTTGTCATTTTATTTTATATTTTTTTTTTTTATATTTCCTCCTTCCTGAAGCCATTCCTTTATTTTCCTCTTTCTTTCCCCTATTTTTTCCTTCTCTATTATTTCTTTGGATATTTTATTCAACATCTGAATTATAATATATCTATCCGTTTGCACCCCCACCTTTGTTCTTGCTAATGGCAATTGGTACGAAAGTTTTTCCCTAAACTCGTATTCTGTGCTTATTCTTTCCTCCAATTCAATTTTCTTTTCTGCTGATATGTACGTTTATATCTTCAGTAATAAGTACATTCCTCTTATGCTCATTACGTTTTCTTTTTTAATTATTTCACTATTGGTTTCTCCTTTATAATTTCCTATTAATTTCAAGCATTTAATTTGCAGTTTATTTATTTTCCCCGCGTATGCTTTTCTCGCCATTCCCCATACCTGAATTCCATATCTGATCCTCGAATCTACTAGCGCATAATAAACTACTTTTAATGTTTCATTTGTTGCATATTTCTTTAATGTATATATAAAGCTGGTAAAACTGCTCTTATTTTCTTTGCAATGTATTCCATATGTACGTCAGATCTAAAGTGTTGGTCCATCATTACTGCCCAAAAATGTTTATACTGAGTTACCATGTTTGACTTCTGACAGTTTTTCATTTCGCATTCGCATCTTTCTCCCATCGAGTGACACATTCGTTTGAGTGCATTATTATATTTGGACAATGCAAATCGGAGCTGTCTTTTTTTTCCGCAGTACCATTGCTTTAGTCTTTTTTACATTTATTCTTAGACTTTTATCGTGTGCCCATTTACTTATTGTTATTAGATCTTTTTGCATCCTTATTTCTGCCTCTTTAATATCTTCATGTGACGTAACTATTGCTATATCATCCGCGTACGAGACTACCTCACTGCAACTTAATTCCTTATATAGACCATTTGTATATACATTAAACAGTATTGGCGCTAAGTTGCTACCCTGCGGTACTCGTATATTCATCTCCTCTTTTTCTCTTTGCACATTTAAGATATTTACGCATGTTTTCCTCTGTGTTAAGTAACTTTTAAACCATTTTTTCAAACTGTGGAAGTCAATTAAAATAAGATAAATATTTGAAGTAATTTTTAATTACTTTTTTCTACTTAATTAAATATATTTTTCAACACGCTATAATAAAAAATAATTTACTTTTGCTATTATTACTTTCTCTGTTCTTAAACAAGAGCTGTTTAGTTAAAACAATCTGACCTTAACAAACATAACCGTATTTAATTTAAATTGATGAAAGTTTGCTAAAATAAAAAATAAGATCCTTGTAACTATCTCAGACGCAAACTATACTACATGTATATAATACGGGTTTAATATAAAAATAATGGACTGTAAACGATTTAACAGAGAAATAATTGTTAGTAGAACCAAAATAATGAAATTTAACTTAATAGTTATTGACTGTAAGTTAGGTAGTTAATTGTTTTTGATTATTTTTAATTAGACATTAATTTATTCGGTTCTAAAGGTATATATATGCTAGAATGATAATTTTTTTGTGTATGCAATTTTTTTATCTTTCTGTCATTGTTTATTTTGTTCATCTGTCGCGGGTTCTTTTTAGGTTATTTAAAAAAGCCCGTCAAACTTGTCAAAGAATCGTAATTACCAGGAAAATATTAGAGAATTCTGTCAGAAGACAAAATTTGTTAGAAATTTATGGTTACAAATTGGTGGAATTCAAATTTAAAAAAAATGTAGTTGTATATTACAAGAATTAAGCGTGTTTACAAAAAGTTATAACCGTGTTCAATTTCCGTATTTTCAGGCTTCCAGTTAAGGATGGAGTACAGATAAATTTAGTGCACTATAATTTTGGATTAAAAAAATAGAAAATAATTAAACATTGTTAAACACAAGGTTAAGAAGTTAAATAAGCAAATGAAAAAATTGAGTTTTTTACAGTTTCAAGCTTTTTAAAATAAACCGGAGTTTTTTTATATTTTTCTTTCTTAATAGATGAAGAAAGATTTTTTGTTTATTTGGAAATTATGTACAGTTTTATTTGTATTCCAATTTTCGCTATAAATAATCTAGGAAGTAGAAAAAAGTTGAAAAAATTACTTTGAAAACAGAATAACTGCCCTGAATGAATTGCACACAAAGCGTAGCTTAAATGTGCAGAATTTTTTATAAAAATTTAATATATGATTTTAAAAGAAGGAGAAGACCCATTGCAAATTTTTTTCTCGTAATAAAAGTATATTAAAACATCGTTAAAAGAGGAACTAAGTAACGAATTTAAATGTAATTTTTATCAGTTAACGATTGGAACAGAAAATCTTTAAGCGACTTGTAGTTTTAGAACATAATAATAATTTTGAAATTAAATTTTCGCGACATATAGTTACACACGCTAATTGGAGGTCACTTCCGTCTCCCCAGATAGTGTCTATCAAAAACTAAAGAAAATGTGAAGAAAATTGTATGACAAACAGTTATTTATGTGCAATAGAAATTTCTCAGAAAGTGTTACGGAAGAAAATTAGATTTTCACGTCAAATGTATTATACACGTTGTAGTAGATTCGTTACGTTCTTTGAAGAACGTTACGATACTATTTTTTTCGTTTTGATCTTAAAATTACCCGAAAAAGTTTTAATGTATATTTTATGAGTATACGAATTCGAGATTAAACTTAATCCTTTAAACAATTATTTGTGTTGCTTTATAAAAACATCATTAATAAAATATTTAAATCATTATGTAGGTTCCGATTCAGATCTAATTTTTGGATTAATGACTAAATAGTTAAAACAGAGTTGTATAATAGAGTATGGGTGGTATTTTATTCGAACATCTGTTTTCCCTCGGGTAGACCAAAAAATGAAAAAAAGGATACAAATTAGTTAACGATTTTTTTTTTAATATACGCATAAATTAAATAATTTTCACGTAAAATTAACGTTAACGATGGTACAGGCAGCCAAGTTAGAAAAAAAAATGGCCTGCGCTGTTGTATAAATATATCGATTCTATCGAAGTACCTAAAGATGAACCTTTTAAGACATCGTAACTTCTGCTCTAATTTAGGTAAAAACATAATTTTCGGAAATTTTCGTTGGATTTATAATTCCTACAAATTATAAAAATTTCAGTTTTCTACCAAGATAAAGCAATGAAAAATTATGAACCCAAAAAAAAAGTAATCACAAAGTTCTATGAGCTCGAAATCACAAATTTTTAAATATTGCAAAAATTAAAATACGTAGCATTATCTCGAAGCGTATATTTTCTTTTTTAATATATAATAAAAAAAATTATAATCTAAATTTTTTAAGTATGACTTTAAAACAACGTAATTTTTAGAAATGTTGAAAACAAATTTAATGTAGCGCTGCAAAAGAATTCATGTTTTTTTAAATCAAGAAAAGTTCCTGATAAAATAATCTTTGCACGGTTTGTGAGTGTTAGTTTTAGAGAGATTATAAAGAGAAAATGAAAGTGTTTTATTAGTTTTATGGAAGTTCGAAAGTTGGTATTGAGCAAATAGCAATAATAAAATAATTATGCAAAATCTTCCACCACCCACACATGCATAAAATTTTTTAGGAAAAAGATAATTATATTAATTTAAGCAAAATAAACTAAAAAATTAAAATTCAGTACACATACATCAGCATCTTTTTGAAATAAAAAATTAGAAATATTAATTAAAATTGCAAGATTTTTAACAGTTTTTAAAATAAAATTAAATTTTACTATAATATTAATTCAATTTATTATGAACTGACTTAAACTGTTAAAAGTACAAAGGGGTTTTAATAGGGAGATGAACAATATATATATTTGTTGCGATGTATAAAATTTGTTAATTACTGAAAACTTACGTTTATAAAAATCTTGAACTGCATTGAAAAAAAAAGGGGAGAAACGTAAACATTTTTAAATACAAATCAAAAATTTTTTCAAATTGGTAATGTACATGAATTTTTATTAATTAAAAATGGTACTAAAAACGGAATTTTAGGTAATACTATTTTGTTAATTTTGAAATATAAAATCCACGGTAAGATTTTTTTGAGATTATTAAAAAAAATTAGTGTGTGTGTATATACCCCCTCCCCCAATATATATATATATATATATATATATATTACTACGTAACTGGTTAAATGAATAACGAGTTATGTAATTAATACTATTCTAAATAAATAAATCCCTATTGACGTTCTGTTTTAGCCAACTATTTCGCTTTTACGTTTCAGATAATGCTTCTTGTTCATTTCGAACTTTCTTGTTTTCTTTTCATTGATCGTCTTCTTCTAATGGAGAAAACGCTTCATGCTTTTGATCATTATCGATGGTTGATGGAGACGAAAAGTTCATCAGAAAAATTTCAAAATCTTTCTATTCCTGATTAAAACGTTTGCTTTCCCTGTCTAGTTTTTGACCAATTGATTTTATATCGAGAACATTATTTTATTCATAATATTTCATTTGGTTGGAGCGAAATAAATGAGAAATTTTCAGACTGAAGTCTGTGAAATAATTTGTAATTAGATAAATCGATTTTTATATTAAAAAACGATTATTATAGAAATATTAAAATTTAATTTTCCGTGAAATAGTTCATAATGGTTTGTAAATTATTCAAATTTGTAACGCTTTTTTGCTTTTAAAAAATTTATAGTAAAACATGTTAATGCTAAACATAGTACCGTTGTTTTTGCTACTGCTTTCGAAGATTTTCAAGGTAATCATAAAGTAGAAAATTATAAAAAATAATGAATTTCTTATATGTTGCAAGAATATAAATATAACGTATACGTTTGTGATTTTCTTCCACTTAAACCCGGGAGCAACTATTTTATTCCCGGAAAAACTACCAAAGCAAATATATTGCAAGTATATTAGCTAGAACTATACTGTATAGTTTTATAAAAACGTTTCTAAGACAAAGTTCAGAAGAAAACTAGTTATGCCTTTTAAGTAAATTATAGCATTACGAAGGAAGAGAGGTTTAAAATACCTAATTCAGAAACGTATTTATAAAATTAAATTAATTTATTTTAAAAATATATGTGAGCTGGGTAAATTTTATAAGCACATTTTAATTAAGAAAAAGAAATACATGAAAGTTCATCGATTTTTTTTTTTTCTTGGAATAATAATCTTTATAGATTTTTCCCGTTAACCAGAATAATTATTAAATTTTAAGTATAACACACTAATCCACAAGAAACGATACACTTAATTTTCGATAGAAATAAAGGTTAACTTTATCGATTTCAATTTATTTAATGTTAATTTTTCGATTTACTAATAAAATTGACCGTTTATGTAATATCAGGAAAACAATAACCAAAACAGCAAAAGTAACAAAATGCGTTTCGTAAAAATCCATAGACCGTCGGAGGTTCTTGAGGTATTTCAATAGTAATATTTTCATCAGAAAAATGCACTCGCTTATTTTTTCTCTTTTGCAAACTTTTTTGAATTGAATATGCTCTATCGCAGTTAATTGGTCTTCTAAAAAATGATGATTTTTTATCCGTCATTGTGCATTTATCGGAGCTTGAGGTCTCATTTTTATTACAATCTGAGCAACTTTCATTACAGATAATGCCTTGTTCAGACAAATTTAGCATTACATTATTGTTCTTGCTGCCGACTGCTGCAGATGTTTCCAATGACATTACCAGCTACGAAATAACACATATTTATAATAAGCATACGTCTTATACAAATAAATATAAAATTCTTATTTCTAATGGATAAATTGTACTGGTATTTTTCGCACTCGTTTAGAGATTAAACGATATCAGGTAAGTATTAAAATCAAATAATATTTCATTGATGGTTAAAAAAAGTTACATTTATTAATTAAATGAAAATATACAGTAAATATTTACCGATAAGCTAGACGTTAAGGTTAAATTAACAGTTTTTTTTCCCCCAAATTTTTTAAATTGTATTTTAAAAAATTAAAGCGTCCAATGAACAACCGGAAAATAAATTAACACACTGCATGCCGGCATTTGATGTTGATATATTAAAAAAAAAAATGGATAAATTTTCGAAATAAACAATTGTTATTTTCATGTAAAATAATAAAAATCAAGTTGAATTTTTAGATTAAATATTTAATTATATTTTTAATACATATATGTATATATATATATATATATATATATATATATATATGTATGTATGTATGTATATATAAACGAGGTAGCCCGGTAATGTAGTACTTAAGGTGTACAGCAGCAAAACTGAAGGTATCACAGGTTCCATACTTAGCTCAAGTCACTCCCAAGTATACCTAATCTAAAATTGAATATTAATTATACTAAACAAATCTAGAAAAGTAAGGACGAATCCTGTGAGAAAGTAACTACCCGAGTATTCTCTTCAGATCTATTAGAATCTTAGTATATGAAAAGCTTAATTCCACAATCCATGATACCTTATTAAGTATATATTGGTCTCACTTTACTTGTTTTATGTATGTATAGGGAAACGCTATAACATACAAGTTCATATGCGTGTATAGTAACCCAAATAACTATGCTTCTCGCATCTTGCAGATGGTCCATAAAAGCACGCATCACTATATGATCGGCGCTTTGTGTGTACAGTTTTGAAAAAAAAAAAGCATTGTTTCAATAACAAAGCATTAATATGTAGCATTTAAGCAAACAGTAATCAATCTCAAATTTAACTTATAAAATTAAATGATTTAATTTTAATTTTTGGGTTTATTTTTCACTTTAACACTGTGTGTGTCACGCTTAATACTCAATAAAAAAAGTCATGAAGTATAACAACGCAGCTAAAATAAACCGTGAGAAGCCCACAAATGGCACTTCCTACCTACATCTTCCAAATTAACTATTGGCTGGGAAACACAAAATTCTCCGTGTGGTACCAATAAAATTAAACTTCCAATGTAGATGTAATCTCTTCCTCAAGATAGGATAGACAGAGAAAGATAAGTTCCATTTCGAATCATTTAAAACCAATTAATAAAAAGTCTGAAGGAGGGAAAATAGTTAAGTCCTTAGTCGCCGGCATTTACTCCCGCACATATTCCAGCGTCAAGAAAAAACAAATCAGCGTTACGTACATTTTCACGGTCATGCTTCCGGGTACTATTAAATATTTTTATAAGAGTAAATTACGTTGAATATTCGAAAATTCTAACTAATAGCAAAGTGCGTTGTTAGCATAAGGGACCTACTACCTAAATGAATAAAACAAACGCCGAAAAAAAAAAAAAAAAAAAAAAATGGCATCTTGTAAAATATGAATAACAAATGGCCGGTGAAACAATAAGTAGAATATATGAAATACGCAACGACGGTACTGAATAATGTAGAACAATAAATCCCGCAATTACTTTACTGATACTGCCGTTCTAACTACACGAAAATTTATTTCATTTGACGGTTCATAGCGACGATAAAAGATAAATTAATTATAGCATATATACATAGATCAATTCGAAAAATTAGACTTAGTAATGATAATAATACGCGCTTTACTCCACTGTTATCACGACGAAAAATCTGGGTGTTACAATTGGGACGCAGAAGGTCTCAAAAGATGACACAAATAACTGCGGACTCTTAAGTAAACTCTGCAGTAAAATAAAAACAGCTAGCCCTTTTTCAGAGAAAAACGGAACAATGAAAATGATATAACAGCAGTTTTTCAAAATAAATAAAGATTCCATTATTATTATTAAATATATAATATATATATATATATATATATATATATATATTATTTTTTTTCGAAATATGTTCGTCACAAAAAAATAGCGGTCAAACTTCTTTATAATTTCATGACCCCCCCCCTCCCGCCAAAAAAGGATTCTTACCCCAAAATTCCAAAACAACGAATAGAAATAAAATCACGTAATATTTGTTCTTTTTGCCTCATTCCACAAAACGTGATTTTTAAATAACTTTAATAATTATTTCGCATAATCTTTGTCGCAAATATAAAACACCTAAACAAATAAATCTCAGTGACAAAGCCGAAGAACCCACAGAATTTAAACATCCAAGAAGGCACTGGTTATCTTAAAAATATAACAAATGAATGTGAAGCAAACCGCATACCGGATCATTTCACAATTCCAGTTTCTACACACGCTTGCTCTAGTTTTATGTATAATAACAAATAACAACGGGGGGCTATATACTGAGTACGTTATATGTTCAAGAAAAATGCAAATCGAGAGAAATGGTATACCCGCGAAATTTACCATTGTCCGACGGGTTTGCAAGTTTTTTCGAGAAAATACAATACCTCAAACACCAGCCAAGGGAACAAGCAAAGTTTAGGTCCGAGTACAATACGAATGACCATCTATTGAAGAACGGTAATTCAAAAATGTGAAGAGTACATCGTAAAACTGTATATGGTCTTTGCAGATTAGGAAAAGGTATTTGATTCAGTCGAAATATTGACGATTGGAGACTTCAACAGCAGCTATCGCTAGTACATGTTTGAGTATTTTTTGCGCGCACGAAATCACGGCTTTTGACAGAATGTGTTTCATGTCGCGCTCGAAGTAAGGAAGATCGTGGACGGCGCATGATATTCCAAATCAATTCTGTTTGAATCGGTGATCAGAATAGTTTTCGGCCATTACCGTTTCGTCAATGAGTATTTTTCCCTGCGGTTCGAAATCGGATCGAATAGAATTTCTGCAACAGGTACTTTACATTTCCGCTCCTCCACTTCAATTTTCGTTTTGCGGAATTCGCGCTTTCCTTCTGTTGCAGATTTCAGAGTGATAATTAATAAAAGGTTAGAGTTTCGGTCAAAACGTGACATGCGCAAATTTTTTAAATGATTCCTTGCCATATAAACGTATCCATATCAAAACTTTTCAAATAAAAGTTGCCGCGTAATCGTTTAATTATTATTTTTAAACGGGCGTCGATGGTGGAATCGGACTAGTCGTAAATTAAATTTTTAAACGTTTTTTAAGTGTCGGTCATAGTGTCAGTAAAATTGTGACATCTTATATGTCGGCTAAAACGTGACGCACAATTTTTTTGGAATGACCCTCGGCCATAAGACGTATCCATGTCAAAATTAAATAAAATGGATGGATGCGAAGCCTGATAAATTCAATAAACTTATAGGTCTGTGCAGTTGCCCTTGTTAATTATAGTCATTATAAAAATAAAAAAAAAAAAAGTCCTCTTGAATATATCTGAAACAATAATCACATTTTCTAACAATTAACAGCAATCCTTTTTCACTAGTTTGAATATTTGTTTTTTTTTTTTTTTTTATTTAACGGAAACGTACAATCTGTGGATGTGTTATCTAAACTCGAAGAAATAATAAATATACCTTTACATTTAAATCGTGACCACTGCTTAACGCTCCTAACCAGATATACACAGGCGTTGTCCAAATATTCTTGACGAAGAATCCGAAAAATTGCTTATAAAAAAATATAAAAAAAGAGCAATAATGTGGAGCTGATGTTTGGTAGAAATATATTTCAAATTAATAAATTAAACGAAACAAAAAAAAAAAAGGAAAAAAGGGTGTTCGCTTTTGACCCCGCTACGTAGAATGAAACAAGTCACCTAAATTCGATTCAAATATATCGAGCCTTCTACTTCGATCTCTACCTGAAATAGAACTTCGATATTACTTTTCTTGAATTCTGTCTGAATCTATGAAAGCAATGCAGAAAACCATCAATCTTGAATGAGCTGTTACTGAAAAGAGCTTGACATCGCCGTTTGGTGAAACCGAACTTAAATATCACTATCGAATTACCGTAGAGTTAATCTTTTACAGCGGTAAAATTGCATTTCTAAATAGCCTAAAAAACAAAAAATTATCATAATCTGGAATAATCTGAGAATGCGGGAGCTTGAAGTTCTGGCGCTAGAGCAATCAGTATAACAGTAAGCAGACTAACCACCGTAACAGCGAACAAAACTAATCAAAATTTTTCTGCCTGCGGATCAAAACCAACCAAATTTTTCTGTTTTTTTACTTTTTATTTTATTTTTTCGTCCAGACACCTCGAGCCTTTTCTCTTAATCCCCCCATTTAGTTCATTTTTCGTAGTTCGCATTCATGCGCGAAATCGTTATTTATAAATAGTATTACATTTAGTCCATCTCAGTTTAGTTCATCTCGATTATTTACTGTTTTTAAAATATTTCAAATTTACTCTTTTTGTTTTAAGTTTGGTTTGGTGGCTTGGTAATTTTCTTTTTAGTTATATTTTGATTTACAGGTTTGGTGGCTTGTTTATTTTCTTTTTAATTTATTTTTATTTACTTTTATTTGCTGGTTGCAACTTTCTACTGCTCTCGTCTGGCTGTTAGTTTGGTGACTTGTTTATTTTCTTTTTAATTATATTTCTGTTTACTGGCTGTCACTTTCTACGACTTTCGTCTGATTGCTTTTATATTCTCTCATTTGAATTTACGTTCCAGTACCAGCGGATTCACCATATTAAGGTATGTAATTTTTCATATTAAATATCTCATCTTTACGTTACTTCATTTTATTAAAATATTCTCTTTCCGGTATTACTGTTTTCATATTCTCTCATTTGAATTTCCGTCCGTTCTAGCTGCCACTTTGCACTTGGTTTGGGTCATGGAAATTAAATTGTGCGACACGGCTTGTAAGCCAAAGAAGATGCCATCAAATTTTACATCAAACATCGGGTTCTTCCGTTTTTAAGGTTTTTACACTTTATTTTATTTTTTTTATTCCTTTACAAAGTATCATTTCCCGTGTAGGGTTTTTGCTCAGCATGTCATAGGCTACCCACGGTTAATTGTAATAATTTGGAGTAGGTTCGTTATTTTTAAAATATTCTCTTTTCAGTATTTCACTTTTCGCTCTATTTCTCGTATGATCGTTGCATTACTTCGCTTCTTTTCACGTCATATTTGTTGTTTCAGTTCGCTCATTTTCGTTGTTATTCACATTGGGTGAACTAACACGTGTTAGTTCCCCCCCTCCCCGCGAATTACAACGAAAATGAACGAACTGAAATTGACAAAAATGAACTAAATGAACGAACTAAAATTATGACCAAAAATGATCTGGTGCCATATATCTGGGCGCTTACACCTAAAATTCGTCTTAGTTCATAGCCTATAGTGGTGTACTTAACCGGTAATCTGAATGCCCGCCTTGTAGAAAAGCTCCAACTCTTGTCCCTTATGCTATACTACCATTTTAGAAAGTAACTTTTTGGATCATTACCTGTAAGGACATAATGCAGGAGTGTTTGTTGTAATAGTCATTGTCGATCATACAAGGTATGTGATGAGTGGCGCTACAAAGGAATGTAAGATTAACTGTCTATGTTGAGACATGATTACCGTTTTAAAAAGTAACCTTTTAGATCATTGTAATGTAAGTAGCTATTGTGTATGTATCGTTATAATAGGAGTAGGTTGTAAATAATGGTGAAATCAATCTTTAAAGGAATATTTGCTAAAAAAGCCTGTTTCCATCAATCCATCTGAAAATTCGAGATAAGTTAGCTGGAGAAATCTGATCTGCATAATCCTTTGAAATTGCGATTTTGTACATGTAAAATAAATTCGGAAATAAGATTATTTTTCAAGATGCATATGTTTTAAAAACTCAAAATTTTTCAATCTATATTATATCAGGCTATGTTGTCCATTTTTAATCAACAATCGTGTACATTTAATTTGGTAAGTAATATCGTGACATATATATATACATATATATATATATCAGTAGCGAATCCTGTTTTTCTTTGGTACTTCTCTAAACCAGAAAAATGTTGGAATGTCATTAACGACATACAAACCAGTCCAACGTTTTTCTTTCCTTTCTGCTCCTTACCCAAATTACTTCAACATGGTGCCATTTCTCTTTCTAATCTCCGACTTAATCTGATTAATATCGCCTGTGTGTGCAATCCCCCCAATTCCAGGTTCTTTAATCTTCCTCTTCACTCATTCCTTTCTTCTCTATCAGGCCCGTTCATCATTGAGGGTAATTAGAACGCTCATTCACTTTTTCTGGCTTGCGCAGAATACAATACGAATGGCTCGATCCTAGAAGGATTCACCAAAATCAAAATCTCTTTCTTAACGATCATTCTACTACCTTTTTCAAAAACCTCTTTTCGTCTATCTCTGTGTCGATTTCTCCTTCACTTCTCCTAACGTTGGACTTGAAAATGTTCCTAGAGAACCCTAGACGGCACTTCTGGCAGTGATTATACACCCATTCTATTGACACTCAATAACCTCTCTCCTCCAGCCCCATTTAAGCCGCTTTATTTACCCCGTTGACTTCCTTCCAAAACCGACTGAGTTACATTTCGTTCTCTGGTAGATTCATCTCTTACTTTTATCCGGGCTGATCTTAATCTTATCTTGATGTAGTATTTTCATTCAGTCTTTCTTCCCGTCTTCTTCTCCTACCCCAGCTACCCTGCGTTACAAGGCTCCTTCTGACTCTTCGTTTCGATGGAACGAGAAGTGCAAATTAGCTTTCAAAAAAAGTACCACCTCGTTTCAAATTTTTGACGTGAAAACATTTTGTACGGCGTTTTTCGCTTGAGAAGTGAACATCTTCGAGCGTTTAGAAACATAATAAATGTGACTTAAAATATAATTAATTTACTATGGAAACATAATTTAAAAAAAAACTAATTTTTTATAAAACATTAAAATATCAATTTTAATTACCATGAAAATGTAAATTCGAATATTGATATCGCAATAGTACCATTTACAAGCTCATTACTGATGGAAATAGTACGTATCTTAACGTTACTTATTTCGCTTGGGGAATGAAAATTTTCGAGCGTTACCGTTACCTTTTGTAAACGGCACTTAAAGTTTGTTTTAATTATTATATTAGCAATATTCATTAAAAAAAGCGAAAAAATACAGGAAATAAAGCTTTAGGGAAAATACAGAAATCACCTGTATGAAAAAAGAGAACAAATAAAAGATTTAAACATATACACGGGTAAAGCTAGCAGGTAGGTAAATGGACCATTTATAGGACAAATGAATGATATAATAAAAGTGGTAAATAAGGAATAGGAAACAAATATTTACAACGATAAAGCTTTGGGACCTCCAGAAATAGCATTCGATTGACGTGACTGGAAATCATATTATTAATATTTACTACCGGAAATGTTATTTATACTCAAATTTGAAATCCTTACTCAACTACTGTAGTTTACTGTACGTGAAACGTGAAGACCATTTTTTTTTTTTTTTTGGACGGTGATAAACATGTTTCTCAAAGAGAGAAAGAATTTTTATATAAATATAATTCTAGATAAAACAAATTTTATTTTTATTAATTTCAAAGTACAGATTTAAACGGGCATTTACACGAGTAAAGCCATGAGTAACAGACAATATTATTATAAAACAGAAATATTTTAAATTTAACAATAATATTGAATAATAAATGGTTCGTGTTTATCGCTCCCTTCATTTTAAAATTTTAAGTGTTCATATTTTCCCCCTATATTCTAATGAAAATTTTTCGGCAAATTTTTATCTGGCAGTATTAAGTAAATAAAGTATATCTCTAAGGAGGTTCCATTTTCCAACGTTTACTTTAATGAACGTTGAGCATCGGCACTAAATATAATTTTTAGAAAATTTTGAAAAACCCGATCCTAAAAATAGTATGAAAGCATGTGTTTCTTACGTTAAGAATATTTGTTAAAAATTCTGCATAATAAATCTGTGTTGCTAGGCTCATATGTGTATGTTTTCATATCTTACAAAACATTTTTTTTTTTCAATCCCGTTCCTCAGTGTCCAACTTCCTAGTCCATAGAAAACCAATACTAAAGCCCAGTTTATTCTAAGAACTGCAAAGAAGAACCTTTGGGAACTATCCTCTTCCTCTTTCTCTAAAGATACACTCTTTTCTCAAATTTGGAAATTGATTAGTGCCTAAATATCCTCTTTCTGAATGTCCTCTACATTCCAACCCTTCTCTGTTCCAACTGCTTTCTTCCTGGGTTCTTCTGCTTTCGCCTATGTTCCCTTTTCCAAAAAAATTTCTCTTTCCTCTCTCCCTTCAAACGGCGAACCTCACGTCTTATCTTCACCTTTTCTCTATGACTAACTTTTATCTACATTTAATAAATCTGTTTACACTTCTCCAAAATTGGACTTCTCATTCTTAATTTTCAAAAATCTCTTTCCATACTCGTTACATGTACTTTAATTATTTTTAACTCCTTCCTTCACTTTCGGTATACTCCCCAAACCTCGAATGGTATAATTATCCACATTTCTAAAAAATAAAAATTTTCTTCTTTTCATCTTTTCTCCCTAGCTTCCTAACTTTGGATAGCAATCGCCTCGTCTAATGGTTAGAGAATTATATGTTCGGCTTCCGCTCGGGTTGGGCCCGGTTGATTACATAATATTTTTCCTCTCAGATATTTACAAATTCTTCCTAGAAAAGAAATTTAATATTACTATTCTTATTGATGTCTGCCGCATTTGATGATGTAGACCTCCCGACTCTTTGCACCAAGCTTCTTTTCCTTATCATTTCTTCTTCCTTTTTCACACTTCTTCTCAATTTCTTCCGAAGTAGATCTTTGTTCCTCTCCACTTCCTCCCTGCGTCTGTCGCTGACTCTCGCTGAGATCACGTCTCAGCTTTAGTCTATTTAATATTTACTTTCTTGACATCGCTTCCCTACCTATAAAATCCTCCTCTCTACTATATACAGATGACACCCTTATTTACTCTTTCTCAACTGATCTGGTTACGGCTAATAAAAAGATAAATAATTCCTTATCTGTTCTTAGAATACCCACACTCCAAATTGTATTGTATCGTTTTCTCCCTCCGCCCTTATAATAGTTCTCAAGTAGACATTAATTCAGCCATAAATTCCATCTGCTACCTTGATTTGTATCTGAACGGCTGTCTTTCTTTTCGTGAGCAAATCAGCTATCTCTAAAATTTCACCCTCAATAGATTTAACCTTCTGAAAGCTTTATCTCCCCGAAAATAGGGAGGTGATCCTTCGATTCTCCGAATCCATAATTTGTGCTAAACTCGATTATTGGTTTTTCATTTACAGTGGTTTCAGCAAAACACTTCTATCCAAACTTGGAAAAATCCACTACACCTGCCTTCTCCTTTACACTGGTACGTTAAAATCTTCTCCGATTTTCGTAGTTCTATACGAAACAGATGTGCATCCTTTTTATATTTGCCAATCTTTGCTTGGGTATGGTTTCCTAATTAAACATCGTCCTATCTTCTCTTTCAATTTCATCTCTTCTTATCTTCATATTAAAAACCGTTGGCGTTTAGTTCACGATGGAATTCCGATCCTCTCTCGTATAGCTGCACAGATCTCTGAATTTTCTTCATTTGTTTGTTTTTATGACATGCGTCTCTATTTCTTCCACGATTCCATCAGCATATGGCGGTCAATCAATTTCTCTTTTCTTCTTCTTTTTGCTAACTGCACCTTTCACGAGGTAACTAAATCTGAATTTCTCCATACGCTAGAAGTCTCATTCCTTTTTTATGGACAGTTATAAAAAAATTATTCAGCTGCTGCGATCAAAAAATTTTTACTTTTACACTCATCAACTGTCGGAAGATAAATCATTCAGGGTTGTACTATGAAATTTACATCCGTCCGCAAACTTGAACGAAGTAAAAACAGAAATTGAAAAGAAAGGTTTTAGTGTTAAAATGTAACGAAACGTAATTCATCCGAAAACCAAACAAAGCTTACCAATACATTACGTAGACCTAAGCCAGTCTCCGCGCAATAACGATATTTTCACATTAAAAGGTTTGCTGTACACCCAAATAGTAGTGCAAGAACTCAGATCAAATAAACAACTTATTCAATACAAAAAATGCCAATTATATGGACATTCTCAGAATTATTATAACCTTCCTTTCAGATGTGTTAAATGTGGAAATAAGCACG
Organism: Icerya purchasi; assembly: GCA_039619475.1. Lineage (NCBI taxonomy): Eukaryota > Metazoa > Arthropoda > Insecta > Hemiptera > Monophlebidae > Icerya > Icerya purchasi. Next base: position 419,276,865 of record CM077116.1, read on the forward strand.
AAACTAAAAATTGTACCAAAGAAGTCGACACTAAACCCCGTTGCGCCCTCTGCGAAGGAAACCATCTAGCGAACTATAGTGGCTGTTCAGAATACAAGCGCATATTACTAGATCGACAACAACAAATAAACAAACAACCTCAAAATTATTTCGAGATGCAGAATGAATATTTCCCTTCCCTTAACAAAACAACTCTATTCATGAACTCTGTCTAAAACAGACGAAACCGGTCGGACTATTTTATATATTTTGTGAATTTAATTTTATTGTATTTTATAAATAACGTCATGTATTTTATGTAATTGTGAATACTTAATTTGTTCGTGTAGTAAAATACATAACAGTGTAACTTTATTTTAAAATTATTTAAATTTTAAAAATTTTACATACAGTCTTCAAGTCTTAAGTTCCAACGAACCAATCTACTGGCCAACACACGCAAATAGATCACCGAGTAGACTTGATTTTTTCATCGCTAGAAATCTACATCATGTATATAACACTTGTAAAACAGTACAGGAGCTAAGCTCAGATCACACTGTTCCTCACAGTACAACCAATAATAAATGAAAAAACTAAACCATTATCAAACAAATATACAGATTGGATGAAATTAAAAAAACACAGGGATCTGATTATGGACTTAAATATTAGGCTAAAAACGAAAGAGGATCTTGATGGAGCGGTTTCTACGTTAACTAAGAACATCCATAATGATTGGGAATACATAATAGATTCTGTCATTTCCGTTTTCAATGGCTTTAACGCATAAGTTTGTTTTATATGCACAATCATTTGATACTTTACTTTCAAAAAGTATACTTTCCTATCGATTACTTCTTCTAAAAAGATTTTTTAAATCTACCATTTATGATACTAATTTAAAAAGGAATATTTGTTGAATTTTCAGGTTCCTTATGCAATTGTAGAGAAATTATTTTAAAAAAGTTTTTGAAAAAAAAAAAAAGAATATTGCAAATTTCATCAATGTTTCAGATTTAAGTACAATTATACGCGTGGCTACCACTAATGCGTTCATATGTGTGTAGTAGGGAGAAAAAATATATTTCTACATCGTGCATTTTTAGAAGTATGTATGTATATTTATTTTTAGAATTAATTATTGCAAATTCAAACATTTTTTAAATTAAAATTTGAAGAGGGGATGTGCATAATAATTAAAATTAAGAAAAAATGATCCGGGTTATTTTTCTATTCAGGGGACACCGTTTTTTAACATAATGGATGGGTTTTTGTTGAAATTATGCGACAATGTAAAAGCAAATAAGATGCGATTTATATAATAGATGAAAAAAATTAATAATAGGTTGTTCAATGAATAGAAATTATATTATCATACATTTCAGTGCCCGATATTTAAATGTTGTATAGAAAACATGTGCTTATATGTATGAATAAATATAATACGCCCATGGTAGCGTGCATATATTGTTACCTTTTTCTGAAATGTATTAACATGCAGCGACTGAGCAGCGAGTGCATGATGGTGTGTATAATTTAAATGGTATTCGTGACGAAGGCATATCAATTGTGTACGAACGAGAGGGAAAGATGTTTGTGTATTATATACAAGCTTGGTAATGTATTAAATATAGGAAATAATATTTTACTTTATTTTGGTTGCGTAAAAATCTTCGCTATTTCATGTTTTTTGGAAAAATGGTGTGGTTGATCAATATTATAGCATGGAACCATATTGCTTTGGTGAAAGTTGACACAGTCTCTGTATCTGAAATGATTCGTAGCGTTCATTAAAGGTATGATCCTACGAAGCTATACAGTAGAACAGAAAGTGTACAATCTTTGCGTGGAAGAACTGTTAGTACTCATTTGTAGAGTCTTGCAATAGTACCGATTTGGAAAATTATGAAATGTGATGAGGGTCGGAGTTAATTTTTGGTATTGATACTGCAGTTCATCTTGAAAAATATACTACAGGATATTTTCGGAAACATACAATGGTATAGAAAAAGAGATTGATATATTAATTTGGCTAGCGTAATAGTATACTTAGACTAATTTTGAATTATAGCGTTAGAATTTTGGAGATATACGGTGAAGACCAAAGGGGTATGTCACAATAGTGATGATATAGAAAAAATTATGTAGGAATGATAACAATAGTATGATGGATGAATTAATTTTTGATATCAAGATGGTACACTTAGGATAATTTAAAACATGCTGTAGGATTTTTTCAGAAACGTATAATGAAAAGAAAAAAACAAAAGGATGTATTGATTCTTGGTAGTGAAATAGTATATTGAGATTAATTTTTAAAATTAATAACTTATTACCTAACATGTATGACTTTCTGCATAAACAGGGAGTATACGTTTACATGATTCTATGGGACTAATAGAGTTGAGAAGATGTTACGTACAATAGGTAAAAAGGGGGAAAGAAAAATTAAATTAATTTTTTGGTACCGAAATATTATACTTGTATTAATTTCGAATATTTATTGTTGGAATTTCGGAGATATTCGGCGTGAGAAGTAAAGGACGTGTAATACTAATTTTGGGAGCTGAGTGATATGTTTAGACTAATTTTGAAAATTCATGATAGGTTACTCCTGACGAACAGACGGTGCGATTTTGTGGGTTCAGAGTTCTAATGACTTTGAAATGCACGGAAAGTGAAAAAAAAAAACAATAAATAAAAATTAAAACAATAATGTATTGCATGATGATAACAAATAATTAAATATAAAATTTATTTCATAATGCAATCACAAGAATTGGAATCGTTATGCATATAGACAATGATATGTTTTTCACAGTTTAGGATACTTAGCGAACTGTGAAAAAAAAAAATGAAAATAAAAAAATTCTTATTTTAAATAGGGGAAAGAGAAGATGAGGGATAGGGACGAGTTAGTTTTCGGTACTGTGAAAGTATACTTGAATTTATTTTTAAATTATAAACAAATGATTAGGTACGCACAATGTTAGAGGTAAGGGTGGATAAGATTAGTATCAGGGTTCTGTGCAGAAAAATAAAAAAAAATAAATTTAAAAAAATTATCTGCGATCAAAATAGTGAATGTACACGGTAAGTGAGGATTAATTTAGAAAATGGTAAAATATATTTGGGTTAATCTTATAATACTTTGTCCCGTTTTAGTGGATAAATGCTGGGCAAAGAGAAATTCTCTGTAATTCTCAAAAAGGAAACACGGTTGTGATAAGAATGGGGTTGTATAGATATATGCGTGGTAACGAGGCGATAAATGGCTGCATTGTACATTTGAGTGCAAGGTGTGCTCTTACAAAAAATATAGATTGCAATAGAAGGTATATGAATAGTAAAATCTGGTTTCTTTGCATGCGTGAGAACAGATAGTGCGCTTTTCCAATGACTGCAGCGTATTCGGAAATAACAAGAAATCGGGAAAACTTTTAGTGGCGGAAAAATAATAATATAATGGGTTTAAATTTGAAAATTTATAATAGGATAATGTATAATGTAGAACGCACGTGAGAATGGACAGTGTGTTTTTGTGGCGATGGATGTGTGTGCATCGGAACGGGCAGTACGTTTTTTCGACGGACGGGACTTCGGCGCATTCATTTTTAGAAACAGGGAAATGAAGAAAAAAAATTACGAAAGATCGAGAAAAATTTTCGGAGTTAGAAAAAAAAAACTATGCTTAGGCTAATTCTATAATACTTAAGCTAGGATAAAAGTATTATGTGCGGTTGGAAAAAGTGGCGGAAGGGTAGAGGAGATTAAGGTTAGTTTTGGTCTTTGGATATAAATTTTCGGTTAATTTTAAAATACATTGGATTGCGGAAGGGACGAGCCTAAGGAGCAAGGGTGGGACCTCCTTCTCGCAGATAAGCATTTCGGTTACCAGGCTATAAAAATCTTCTAAGGCGCATCAGACTTGGGTGAATTTTGAATTACAGGAAAAAATTTTGTGTCAGATTTTTAAAATGGTTCAGATTACCAGATGGGTTCAGTCTAAGTGACAGGGGCTGGGACTTCTTTCTTACAGAACATGTTTTTGTATTATTGGTCTAGATCAACCTAGGGGACAGGAGTTGGACTTCCCATTTTTGTAAGACACGTTCGGATTATCGAAAGCGCGGAGTAGATGAAAGGAGGAATTGGGAGAAATTTGTGTTAGTTTCTTATCTCCGTCACATGAAATGGGTTTAGTTTTTGCCTCCCGGATAAAATACTTAGGTTAGTTTCTGCACTCTGCATTTACTTTTAGATTCCCACCTCGAAACTGTCACTTCAGTTTGGCGTAATGCGATTATAATTATTACAATCGGACACAGTACACCCAGGCATTTTCGAAATTAGCAGGAATTTAAAATTTTTCTTAAAAATAAGAAAGTATACTTTATATTTGATCTGTTTGAGCGTAAAATACTACTCTGATACAATAATACTATTAGAGTAGCTTCATGAATAACGCTATGCATAGTAACATACGAATTATGTACCAGTTAATGTCATTTGATATTTAGTGTATCCTAGTTCCATCTGTTTTTCTGTACGAAGAAGAAATCCAATACAGAGGAAGAGGTCTTTGCTTTTCTAATTAATAATGAAAAGGAAATTTCTGTCTTTTATCTGTGCCTTAGTATCTACCATTTTAATTATACGAGGGTAGGCTGAAAAGTAACGCACACATGTTTGTAGAACGCGAACGAAATGAGCTACAGAAGCGCGCCTGATGGCATTCGTAAGCGACACTCCTCCTTTACACGTATGCGCAGTTTGAAATCCTTGCGTCGATCCAGTGTGTTGTGAGCAGCGTAAATATGGAGACATGTTTTAATGTTATGTCAACGAAAGTTAAACAGCATGCCGTTATAACAGCTGAAAAAGTGACTCATACTGAAATTCATCGTCGTTTAAAGGATGTTTATGGTGACGATGCTGTTGATAGGTTTACTGTCAATCGGTGGGTAATAAAATTTCGTGATTGTGAGCCTGTAAAAGCCATAATTGTTGATGAAACGCGCAGCAGACGTCCCGTCATTGCCACAGACGATAAGCATCGCAAACTTGATGACGATTTGATTCAAAATGAACGGCGAATCACTCAACAGCGTATCGAAAATCATGTTGGAATATACAAGGAACGTGTCGGCTTCATTATTGAACAATTGTGATACCGTAAAATCTGTGCATAATAGGTACCACGCCGTTTAACGGACGAGAACAAACAGCGTCGAATGGAATGCTGCCAGCAACTTTTGCAGCGCTACTGTGTGACGAAGAGACGACTTTCTTTTGAATATCGTGACGGGGGACGAGTGATGGGTGCATCATTCTGACCCGGAAGAGAAAAGACAAAGCGCTGAATATCGACATTTGTCTTCTTCTTAGATGAAAAAATTCAAAACACAACCATCCGCAAAACAAATTCTTTTGACCGTGTTTTGGGATGCTCATCGAGTTTATGTGACCGATTATCTGGAATGAGGAGCAACAGTAAATTCTTCTCAGTACATAGAGACTCTAAAACACCTACGACGTCGGGCTTGTCGTGTTAGAGGCAGCCTGCAGTCAATAATCTTGCAACATGACAACGCTCGTTTACATACCTCGCGCACAACTGAAGAGGCAATGGGAAAGCCGAAGTTTGAACCAATTCCACACCCTCTTTATTCTCTCGATCTTGCCCCTTACGATTTTTATCTTTTTCTTCTACTGAAGAGAGACCTCAAGGGTAACCATTACACCTCGAATGATGAAGTGAAAGCAGCTATCAAGTTCTAGGTTCGAGAAAAGTTGGAAGAATTTTTCAGTGACGGAATGAAAAAACTTGTTACACGTTACGGTTGAAAAATAAATAAATGATTTTGAAGCTTAAGAATTGTATTTTATTTTTTGCCCGATCTTGCTACTTCTTTTAGTTTGCGCTCTACAAGCACGTGTGCATTACTTTTCAGCCTACCCGCGTATATTTATGATTTACCAAACGATCTGGCGTTTGTCTGTAATTTTAGTTAGTGAGTATGGTAAGATAAAAAACATCTCTTTTAGTACTAAAATATTCATATTAACAGTTTTTGCACAGCAGATTACAATCGTTATAGTGATAAATATTTTATGATAACTCGTATCAACAGTTTTAATTTTTCATTTTGAAACAATATGCGATATTCTGAGTTTTCTAACGATTTGCTTTTCCCTATAACAAGCTCCCCTATTTCTCCCACGACTTTATCAGCATATGGCGGTCAATCAATTTCTTTCTTCTTTCCCTTCGTACTAGCTCTACTTGTTGAGAGGTAATTAAATCTGAATTTCTCCATACATCACAATCCTCATTTCCTTCCCATGTATTATTTTTTACTGACGGTTCTAAAATGAAAGGAGTGTAGGCGGTGTGTTTACCTGCTCCTCTCTTCATCAGTCTGAATCCTTCAGGTTCCTTTCCTTCTGCTTTATCTTCACAGTTGAGCTAGTTTCCAATTTTCGTGCAATATCACTCATTTCTACAACTAGCGGAATCCTCAAATTCCTCATTGTTTCCGATTCGAAAAGGGTCCTTCAAGCAATTTCTTCTCCTGCTATTCATTCCTCTAGTAGTATTATTCCATCAATTTGTTCTTGTATCTCCAACTTACTGTCATCTCCCTATATTCTTATAGATTTTCTAAGGATTCCCATTTGCTCTGACATTGAGGGCAATGGCACGGTAGATTTTTTAGTTCAGTCGGCCGTCCTTAATGGTTCTTTCTCTAGCCACTTTCCAACTTCCGACTTAATCCTCCTTTTGCTCAATCAATCATTCTAGGCTTTCGTTGGATAGACACCCTTTCTTATTCTCTAATCCCACTTTGCACTATCTTCTCATACAGTGAACACCAGTCCTCAGCCTTGGTTTCTTTCCGTTGCGTTCAGTCGTCGTTCTTCTATTGTCTCCTTAATCAGATTAAGAATTAATCATTCTCTTTTCCCTGCTTTTTACGCTTTCGTTTTTCTCTATCGCCTCCTCCTTTCTGCCCCCTCCACAACTCTGATTCTCCTTTTGAATGCGACGCAAACCATGTTTTCTTCGAAGGTTCAGCTCTTATTAGCCAACGTTCTCTTCGTATTCGGAAATCTTGATTCTTGCCCTTCCGGCTCCTCGCTGTGCTTCCTTTATCCGTTCCTTCACATCTCCATCAATAATATCCTTACTTCAATCCTTTGCTCTTTCCATCTCCTATTACCTCAAAATCTAATTTTTTAACATAATTTCAAGTGATGAGATCAAGGCCAAGAGTGAGCCTCCTGAAGAAAAAAAAATCTTCAAAATATAAGTGAAAAGGTGGAGTTGCAGTAAAAGGAAAAACACTTCTATTTATTATCAAAGAATTTAAGTACTAGGGGGTCATGATCGTGGCCTAATAACTTTTATGCCTGCTGCCCGTTCTGCCAGTTTTAGTCGGCGTCTATATTTCGAAGTAAAAAATGGCGATCTGACAATTTCACAGTTACTACCGTTTTACTCGTATACAGGAACGTAGTTTTATTAATGGGTTATTCTAAGTTAAGATGAGTTCTACACTTTTTTCATCTTCTTCGACCATTACTACTACTTGAACGACTTCAGATAAAGTATTAATAATAACCGTAAAACTAATTTGTCATTCTTCGTTCTCTCTTCGTTCTAAGTTCTTTGACTTTACCGTTATTTAATGTAAGTTATACATAGAGCTAGGATTTCCAATGATACTGCACGTTTTCTTGCTTTATTTCTAAGTAAATCTGATTCAGCATCTTTATGCACTGTGCCATCTGGATAGAAAAAAAAAACTGGTTTTATATTGCATGTTTTCGCACGGTTTACCATTATTGCACGATATTGCACGTTTAAAGAAAACTGATCTATTTAATAATTAAACATCTTAGTCGACTTTTACATGCGGCCACTTTAAGTGAAATAAAACACTAGCCTAAACAGGGTTTCTCATTTATGTTTAACCTGCAATTAGTTTGTACTGTTTTAGTTGTTGCTCATTGTTGATTACCAGAATTTACGTCCGAGAGAATTTTTCCTTTTTATTTTATTTATACATTTCCGTATTTCAAACTACCAAAAATGGCATGAAATTTGTGCTTTAAAATTTGTTTGTAGATTGCGACGTATGATAAAGAATTCAAAGTTTTTACAACTGACGAAAAAGTGATTTATTGTAATGTTTTGCTGTAAAAGCATCGGTTGTGCTAGAAAATTACAATTGGATGCACACGGTTATTACATGTGCAAGTTTTAATACTTTTTTAAAACAAGACTAACTTAAAGTGAGTAATGAGCATAAGAAGAATGTACTTATCCGTAAAGACGTAGGAATATGTAACAACAGGAAAGAAAAATGAATTGAAGGAAAAAATAAAAACAGAACACGAGCTGAGGAAAAAATTTACGTACCAACCGCCGTTAGCAAAGATGGGGGAGCAAACGAACAAATACGTCATAACTCAAATGTTAAATAAAATACCTAAGGAAATAATAAAGAAGGAACAAATAGGAAAAAGGAAAAGAAAAATAAAGGAATGTCTTCAGAAAGAAGGAAATATTAAAAAAATAAACACAAAATAAGAGAATATGCAACAATAAGTAAAGAAATATATAGATTACCAAACAAAATAGATTTTAAGTATCGATAAGTACAAAAATAGATTAAGATACAGATAGTAGATATTACACAGAGATATCTTTATATGAATAAGTTAAGTTATAATGCTTAAATATAAGATAATTCGCCGACAAGTGTTTTAGCATGAAGAAAGAAACCATTGCAATTAAAAATAAGTACATGCGACCCGGTCCATTAACGTCTGAAAAATCGATTTTCACCTTTTTTGGCAATTCTTATAGAAAAACGTATGTTATTTCCAATGAAACAACCCCTAGGTTTCTAATTTAATATTTACTTTTCAAATTAATTTTAAAAAAGAACATGAAAACTTAAAAAAAAAACCAACAAAACAATGAAAGAGTATAAAATGTTATTTTTATACAATAAAAATCCCTCTTCATACGGCGATTTTTATTCGGATTGTAACTCTAGATCTGTTCTACTATTCTAACATTTTTTTTATTTCTTTTGTTACTAACTTTTCCTTAGCTAACGTAGTCTCCGTTGTGGTCTTTCTTGAGCGTGATTTAACGGTTTTTTTTTTCATAAACATCTACCGAAATATTGTTGGTCCACTTTTTCAAACTTTTCTTCTAAACACATTTTTCAATTAAGAACCACTATTACTAATAGTAATAGAATTAAAGCAATTGCATCACGATACTTATAATTAATATTTACGATGTAAAACCGGTTAACAGAAATTCAAAACTTGGCCAATGCAAAATGAATAGAGAACGAAGTAAAAACGATGGCGTTTTAACACGGATTAAAAAATTAGCTATTCAGAGGAATTCGTTCGTTTAAACTACAATAATATTCTTTGTAAAACAAACTTGCATACTGAAGATGATTGATAGGAAAGGCGAATAATACGATTAATTAGATACTTTATTATTCGCGTTCGTTTTAAAATAATCCTCGGATTAATACTCGGACTAAACCTCACATCGCATTCAATGTACTGGCTTCTAGGAAGAAATAGCGTTTTAAGTATTGATAATAAACGTTTGATATACACAAGTATCTTGAAGCCTATTTGGACCTACGGAGTACAGCTTTGGGGTTGGGCTAAACCTACAAATCTGAAGATAATACAGACCGCGCAGAATAAAATCCTTAGGCTCGTAACCAAGGCGCCATGGTATGTATCAAATCAAACTTTGCATCAAGATTTAGGGATAGAGTATGCGGCAGATGTTATTAAAACTCATGCTCGAAGACACGCAGAAAGACACTTGGAAAGTCATCCGAATAAACTTGCTGCTGGACTGCTACATACTGCTAATGATAGGAGGCGGCTGAAGCGTAAGAAACCTCATGACCTTGTTTAAGGTAAAGTTTATCGGGTAGGTACTATTGGGTACTTCTCCCTTCATGCTAAATATTTCCCTGTTAAGAATATTGCTAAATGGCCTAGATGGCCAGTTTGTAATACAATAACAATTTAAAAAAAAAAAAAAAAAATTCCTGTTACCGATTCAGTAGAGAATAATATGAATCGAAATAAGTGAAATAATTGCATTAATGCATAGGTATTCGAATGTAACTTTAAAAATCGATCAGTTCTTTTTAATTTGGTAAAGCGGTTTATTAACTATTCATTAAATTATTCTTTAAACTTTAAAGATGTACAACGCTGTAAACAGTTTTATCCTGTAGATGTTTGATTTTATGATTTCAAAATAACTCGTAAATTAATACAATTTAAAATTTTAATTATTAAACAATATTTATAATACAAAAATTACAATTTTTCATCTAGTATTTAATATTTCGTTAAGATTTTAAAAATTCTTCTAATGATGGCTAGTATTTAAAATATTGAAATAAAGATTTATTAAAAATATTGTGTGCGGAAAATTTTATTTCTGACACAAACGGGCGTGTGACAGGGATGTCCGTTAGTACCTGGGCTGTTCAACCTCTATTCTGAGGAGATGATAAAACATCGCACCTTTACAAACACAGGTTACAAAGTGAGTGGTATGAAAACTGGCAGTATCAATTATGCAGATGACAAGATACGAATTGCTAAAACGCCACAACAGCTACAAAGAATGGTATACCGGCTAGCGACAGAAAGCGCGAAATACGAGATGAAGATAAACTCGGCTAAAACAAAAATTATGCAAATAGCAGCAAGGGTTCAAATCAAACAGCGCGTTGCGTATTTCTGTGGATGGAGTACAGTTCGAGGGTGAATACAAATATCTAAGATGGTGCTTATTACAAACGACAGTAAAGACGACGAAGAAATAAGATCACGGATAGGAATAGCCAGACCTGTTTTTAATCATCTCGAACGTAAACTTAGAGATAGAAGGATGAACATAAATCTACGGTTGAAAGTATTAAAATGTCATGTATGGTCCATAGTACGTTATGCTTCGGAGACATGGATAATGAATAAATCTGTAAAAAATAAAATACACGCTTTCGAAATGTGGTGTTATCGTCGTATACATCGTATCAAACGCGTAGACAAGATTACCAAAGAACGAAGTGTTCCGACAGACCGGACTCCTAGAAAAGATTCTGCTGCCAATAATATTGGAGGGAAAAAGGATTTTCTTGGAGGGTATAAGATGAAACACGACTAACTGTTTCAAACTGTTGTACACCGGAAAATAGCTGGCAAGGCTCCAAGAGGACGGCGCAGATTGACGATGATGGACACTTAACTATTTAATTATTTAATAATATAGATGTCAACCTGTAATGTACACAGAAGCCAACAGTATAATCATAAATTTAATTATTATTGAAGTTATACAATTTAAGTTTTACGAATCACAATTTATCAGCAAATGTGCACGATTATATGTTACAACTATTTTAAAATAAATGAAGCTTCGGTGTTAATCAGATATAAAATTACATATTAGTAAATAACGTTTTAAGAGTTTAAAAATATTGATTGCTATATGTAAATATTCTCCTTTCCTTAACATTCCCTTGACTTTATTATTTTCCGTATACGTCTTCTCATCTATAGTCTTTCCATTTCCACTGACCTTCTTCGAGTTCCAAATCATGCGGGTATTGATGGTAATGTGAGACGGTGCATTCCTTAGTACGCTTAGCGTTACACTTCCAACTTTTTGATAAAAAGATTCCTGGACACAACATACTTCCCCTCTCCAAAAGAATGCATGTCACAATTTGGCCGGATGTATATCTTTACTCCTTTCGGAATCCCAACTCATTTTACCATTCTATTCAGCCTAGACCCCCTTCCTGTTCTTGGTTCCATTATTTTCCTACTACCCTTAAACGTTTTTTTCATTATTGCTATCTGCCGTCTGTGGTTCAATCGTACTTTGCTCCCCTCTTTCCCCGTCACCCTTTTGTCCTTTGCAATCTAGCGACTCTGTACTTTCGTTTGTGATCCTGACCACGTGCTGTTTGAATGTTCCAATCTTCCCTTCGAACGTAATATCCTATACGCTCAGTTATTAAAGTTGAATTTTCGCAACTCCCTATAATGTTTCCTATATCTTAACTTTGCCGTCTTCAAAGGTGGTTCCTATTTTTGCCTTTTTTTTTCCATCGATCTCTGACCGGATTAAAATTTAATCTCTAATATAGTCCGGTTGTCCTGGGTAGCTGTCCTCGGTTGGCCGAGACCAAAGAGGAAAAAAAAAACCTCTCTGAAAGCACGTTTAGTTACACTACTGATCATTTGAAACCAAAAAATGACAACATATTTGTTGTTGCATGTTTCTCTTGTACAGCGAACTATTTTATTTTGTCAAGAGTTATCAGCAACAACCACGTGTTCTCTTATTTTTTAACGTGCTTTTAAAAATACAATTGTAGGCAATCATAAATAGCAAATTTGCTAATGTATAGTGTTTTTTGGGGGGTGTTTGTATCAACAAATTTACCCTTTTGTCGTTGAAAAAAATCGTTTGTTTTAACATTTTTTAAATGCATCTTTACATATTCAGACAATGGTTTAATTGACGCTAAATTTGTTTTTTTTTTTTTTTTTTTCAATTTGAGATTAATTTGTACGAATTTATAGAAGTTGTATATGTATAAGGATTATTTTGTATGTTTATGATGATTGAGATAAAGTAAGTTAAATGAATGCATAAAGTTGACCAAGACAAAAAAAAAAAATGAATGTGATAGTTTCATAACTTGCCTTTGCAAAATCATCATCCGGATTTGTTGCCGACTTTAAAGTAATAAAATTATGAAGAGATGTTTTTCTTTTTTAATGCAGATTCAATATTCAGATTTAATCGTTTGAAATTTTTGGAATAATCATAATTTCGATGGCAATGGAACAGTCTCAGAGTTCAATTTTATTATTCACAAAGTATTCCGAAATAACACTGAGGCGCAGCAGAAGATTGAAAATTTATGCAAATGTCAAAAATCGTTTAAGTACATTATCAGATAAGTAGAATCTACTAATTACTATATTTCAGAAATCGGGTATGAAGTCTATAATCAGGGAATCTTTTTATACTCTTTATAGTTTATTATATTTTTTACTTCAGTGAATTTTAATGTTTTTTCCGTTTTTTTTTTGAAACGATAAAGAAAAATGAGATTTCTGTTTATTATACGGAGCCTAAAACAGAACTCACTTTTAATTCACTAGTCTAGTTATAGTGATCGTCTGTTGCAGCGATAAAAATTCTGTTTTGTAAACATTGCAATAATTTTGATAGAACTTTATAAGTTACGAAAATATCAGACGGGATGAAACGTTGAGAATGGAAAAATAAATAACAACTGACCGGTTTTATGTGTGTTTTTAAGTAATGCGTCGGGTGATTTAGATTTTACTTCTGAAATTGTAGAGAAATCACGGACGTTGAAGAATAGGTTATGGATGTAGATTACAAAATTTTAAATACCTGAGATTAAATTAAAATTTATCATCAAATTTTAAAGCTGAAGTATGAAAAACACGTAGTAAAACAAATTCTAGATTAACGTAATAAATAATAACAACGAAATGAATATGTAGAGATTGGCGCGAATGATCGAAAACAAAATTAGAATTTTAATTATCGCGTGGACAGAGAAGATAGAAAATTTGAAGGAATATAGATAAATACATTTCCCGAACTGGAATGCTGCTATGCAATGAATTTAATCAGAAGTGCTTAGGAAGGTTAACAAATACACCAGCGACAACCCGAGAATGACAATAAAGGCTGATTTGGGAAATTATATTGGAAACTACTGGAAATAGTAATGATGCGTGAAGTTAAAATGGAACAAATGATTTCGGACTGTCACCTATTCTTACGGATAGCTGGATTAATGAAAAACATTTCGCACTAGTAAGAAAGAATGAAATGCATAAAAAATTAAATGAAGTGAAGAAATATCAGTTTTTATTATACTCGCTATTTACTTTAAAATTTAATATAAAAAAATGAACATGCTAGCTAATATAGACTTGTTTTTATATTTGTTATACCATAATGTTTTACATTTTATCATAAAACGCTTTTCTTGTTATTTATAGCTTAATCCAAGAATCATTTATACGACCAGCATGCAGCACGCATCTGTCAAAGGATTATTCGATAAAAGATAATAAAAAGTTGAAAAAGAAACCAGATAAATATCTGCATTATTTAAAAATCTCTATTTTATCAAAGATAGGGACTCGGAAATTCTATCGACAGCTTCGCTCGTAAGTATATATGTTATTCAAATAATAATTTTAATTTCGCAAATAAAAGCATTTATAGATTGACGCGGGAGATTACTAAAGTGTTGCACTGAGCCTTTGATATTTTTTATATTCCCGTAAAATATATATATATATATATATATATATAAGTATATATATAAGTATAAAGTTTCTATAATTAGTTTTAAAAAACAACATTTACTTACTTGTAGTGCAGTTTAAAAAATATATCACAAAATTCTGCTTTATTCTTTTCATGATTATTGCATCGCACAAAATTTTACTTTTTATGCATGCTCGTGTGTTAACTAATACTATCGTTGGTATGTAATAAAGCGTACAAACGTATTTTCTGTCGGAAATTACCTTGACGCGTGGTACTTTGTAAGGATTCGGCTTGTTTTAATTAGTATCGTAATCTACTTTCTATGTACTAGTGTATGTTTGTTGCATCAAAAATTTATCGAAATATACCTCTGCAACTAGTGGTATTTGATGATGAAGTTAGTTTTACGGATTTTCTTTTTTATCTTTTTCTCTTCCTTTCTGTAACCGACAACGTTCACTATTGATTTAATCGCTTGTTACTATTTTTTCCCCTTCTTTTGATTCCGCTTTTGGACTAGTAAAATAATTTGAATTTATATGGTTATTAAAAATACGAAATTATATTCTTCAAATTATTAATTAAATACCGTAGATTAAATTATCGCGATTTTATTGCTCACAATTTCAACAGTAACAAGCGTACGAGAAAGGTATTCAATTTTGTTAGACTGTTTTTAACACAATTCGGTACAAAGGAATTACTTCTAATTGGAATTATGAAAAAGTACTCGAATAACAGAACGTTCTCAAAGCTCGCATTGATTGCTGATACAGTTTATAGTTTGATAAAATTTCGCATTTATTGCGAATAAAAACATGGTAATATTTTTGAACAAAGAAGTTACACTGCATATAAACTGAAATTGTAAAAATAAATTACGGCAGGGATATTCGATTGTGAATTTAAACTTCCCGCGATAAAAAAAAGTAATAAAATTATGAAAAATTATTCGATTTCACATTTTGTGGAAGAAAAATTCTGTGAACATCCGCGTATTTTACATTATTAAAAAATGTAATAATTTAAAAATATAAATCGGAATTAATTTATAATAAAATTATCAATACTAAACACTTATTTTATGTTCGAAGAGCAAACTACCACATCTTATAACCTCACACACACTTTATATTTAACCCCCGTTTTTAGTTTCATTTCTTCTTTATTTTAAAGTTATTAGTTAAGGTGCTTAACTACCAAACCAGAGGTGTCACGGTTCGAGACTTGTCAAATTGTTATCTATTTTTATACATTCCGAATAGAAATGGAATTTAAAACAAAATTAAAATTCATCAAATAGTAACCACGCAATTTGCAAGTCATAAAATTTTCCAATTGTATCATTTGAAACTTTTTATACGATTCGAGGGGGTCCAAATGCGGTTTTTGGTGGAAGAAAATAAAAATGGTTAAAAACAAATAATTTGAAAAGTCATTTGAAAAACAAGCTAAATCACCTCACTTACCATCTATATCCACGCCAACATACACTTAGACTGCAATTATACTACGATAATAACTAACTGAGGTTAATTTGAAGTGTAATCTTCAATACACAACCGCGATGCATATAAATCGCCGTAATAGTCACTTGAAATCGAGCAACGCGACTAATAAATAATAATTATAAAGTTTCATTTATAAAATTGAAATAGTAATTGAATTCGGTTTCTTTATGTTTACATAACGAAATTGGTTCATATTAAGAATCTATTTTCTCTCTTTCTATCTCTTTTGTGATGCATATATATATATATATATGTGTGTGTGCGTGTGTAATTACATTGGTGAAAAGTTTGTACGAAAACAGTGGAATGACGGTCCGAATGGCTGGACAAGGAGATAATATCCTGTCGCCTCAACTCTTCAATATCTACGGTGAGTATATTATGAGGGAAGTTCTGCACAAATGGAACGGCGGCATTTCTATCGGTGGTAGAAAGATCTCCAATTTGAGATACGCTGATGACACTACGCTAATGGCGACATCAGACAAAGAAATGACGAAGCTAATTAAACGCGTCAAAAAAGCCAGCGGAAGACATGACCTATTAGTCAATGTAAATAAAACCAAAATTATGGTGATAGACCGCAAATACGTCCTTAATGACACCAATCTCCTGATAGATTTTGAAAAAGTAGTCTTTTATCTATCTAGGGTCGCTAATTACTGCTGATGGTGGATGTTCAGCAGAAATAAAAAGACAAACTGCATTAGGTAAGGCTGCAATGACACGACTGAAAAGCCTAACCTGTAATAAAAAGCTGTCTGTAAACTTGCGGAAGAAATTAATAAAAACGCTGATTCTGCCGATTTTCTTGTATGCGGCCGAAACATGGACGATCAAAGCAGTGGGGATAAAGGCCGCATTGATGCGTTTGAAATGTGGATTTGGCGACGAATGTTGCATATAGTGTGGACAGAGAGAAGAACAAATCTTTCAATACGGGCGAAAGTGGATGAACCGGAAGAATTACACAGATTATGTGAAAGACGGGTCCATCAATTTTTTGGACATATCGTAAGACGCACAGATGAAAATCTAGAGAAAATATTGCTGCTCGGCAAAGCCCCCGGTACACGATAAAAGGGCAGAGTATCCACAAGTTGGACTGTCGGCTTTCAAAGTCAATTTGGTCAAGTAGAAACAGCGAATAACACAGCTCCAGACCGGAAACAGTGGAGAGAACTTGCAAGTCATAACGGTCAGAACTGACTGGAACCGAATGATATGTATATAAATATATATACCATTGACTACGTCATTCTTGACTGCGGGGTATACTACATTTCTCGTCCCATGATAATGTCTCGTTACTTTACCTAACAGAATGGCATAATCAATTGAAAACGGCTTTTCTTAAAGATTTTTAGAAGAAAAACGATTAGGGATTAAAGGGACTTGCCCCCTTGCCAGTCCCGTTGGGTTGTTTTATATACATATCTATATATATATATATATATATATATATATATATATATACATATAATAAAGCGCCAAAGAAATAAATACACGAAAAATCGGAAAAAAGTCCTGAGACCGTTCTATGGCACTTAGAAAGCTATTTTTTTTTAATCGACAGCTCCAGGTCAGTGGCTTTTAAGAAAATTATAAGATGTCCAAAATTTTCATACCTTGGGGCTCAAAACAAAAAGGGAATAGACCAGCGCTAATTTAATCAAATAATTACTAATCGCATGAAAACGCGGTACTACTGTATTTACCTACACAGTACCGCGCTTCCACCCACCCAACAACCATTACTGGCTTTTCGTTCATCGTGTATTACTTATAGTGGATAAAGACGAAACATCTTTTGTTAACGATTCTTCTTTTGTTTCCTCTATGGTGTATTATTGGTGTATTTTTAAATTTTAAAAACGACGTTGTAATTTTGAAGTTGTGATAGGCACAAACTGAAGAAATGAGCAATCTAATGTATTTGCAATTCTACGAACAGTATCGTGATAGTGGGAAGAGAAATATAGAGACTGGTCGCATTCATTTTATAAAAAGGGTTCGAGGAGTATGTGTTTCTCAAAAGTGGTCCGAGTTACTCAAAATTTTTATTAGAAATTGGTGAAGGAAAAATTCCAGAGACTGTGTATGGCGAAGAAAATGGAATCCTATTAAATTTCCCCGATTTAAAAATGTTTACTTCACTTGATGAAATGATTGATCACATTTATCTCGATGATGTTCTATCAAATTTTTTTTAAATGTCCAAAAGATGTATTTTATCACCAACGAATAAAAACATAAATCAAATAAACAGATTGATAATAGGGAAAAAAATTTCTGGAGATGAAATAAATTTATATAGTGCTGATACAACTCTGATAGATGAAAAAGAAACAAATGGAGATTCCACACATTTATGTACTGAAATTTTAAACAAAATGACAGACCCAGGAGTTCCAGATCACTAAATTACCATAAAAATTGGAGCGACTTGTATCCTCATCAGAAATTTGAATTTCGAAGAAGGTCTGGTGAATGGAAGAAAAGTCGTCATTAAATCTGTTAAAGGTTTCATAATTGAAGTATTTCGTCCGGAAAATGAATGTAAGATGTTTCTAATTCCTAGGATCAGTTTCAAATTTATAGCTGGCGACACTGGCATTTAGATTTTAAGAAGGCAGTTTCCTATCAAGTGCCTATGCCATGACCATTAACAAAGCTCCGGGTGAAACACTGGATTTCGCCGCTGTTGATTTGAAGGATAATGTCTTCACTCATGGGCAATTGTATGTTGCCTTGAGTCGAGTTGAGAACATCGAAAAATATATGCATTTTGAGCCTTGGTCACACGAAACTCTCGGGCGAATCCGGGGGGGGGGCGAAGCGGCCAGGGGGAAAGCCCCCTAGTATTATATAAAGGTGGAAAGAAGAAAAAAAACATACAGACCGTTCTATAGTACCTAGAGAGTAATTTTTTTTTCAATCTACGTATTTTTTTCGTCGGATCATAAGAAAATTATAAAACCCTCAAAATTTTAAAATTAAAGGGCCCAAATATCGAAAAATGTGAAATCAAGTTTTAAGAAATTTAAAAAAAAATTCCGCAGTCTATTCTATATGAGTTACGGTATTCATTTTCTTTTTAACCTGCACATTAAGGTCTCGAGAATACAGGAAAAATATAAATTTCGAATAATTTTCATATACCTAATCAACAAATCCGAGTCACGACCCAAAATTTGTGAAAATACACGCTTAAAGCGGTAAGACTGGAAACATAAAAAAAATCCCCAGCCCTTTTCATGGTACCTGGAAGGTCACTATTTTTTTTAAATGATGCATTTCAATCGATAGAATATAGGAAAAATACGAAACGCCGACAATTTTGAAATTGAAGGCCCCAAATTTCAAAAAATGTAAAAATCAAGTTCTAAGAAAATTTGTTTAAAAAATTCCACAGCTGATTCTATATGAGTTATGGTATTGATTTTCGTTTTAATTTGAATACTGGGGTCTCTAGAATACAGGAAAAATATCAAATTTAAAAAATTTTGATATTCAGGGATCAAAATTTGAAAAAATACACACTTCAAGCGGAAATACAGGAAACTAAAAAAAAGTCCACAGCTCTTCTCATGGTAGCTAGAGGCTCGTTCTTTTTTTAAATGATGTATTTCAATCAGTAGAATATAGGAAAGATACGAAACCCTTAAAATTTTAAAATTATAGGGCTCAAATTTTAAATGTGAAAATCAAGATTTAAGCAAAAAATTTTTGCAAAATTTTACAGTTAGTTCTATATGAGTTACAGCATTGATTTTCTTTTTAACCTACATACTCAGATCTTCAGAATACAGGAAAAATACAAAAATTGAAAAATTTTGATATTTAGGGATTAAAATTTGGAAAAGGACACGCTTAAGACGGAAAGACTGGAAACTAAAAAAAAGTCCACAGTTCTTTCCATGGTAGCTAGAGGGTCACCTTTTTTTAAATAGATGTATTTCAATCACTAGAATATAGGAAAAATACGAGACGCCCAAAATTTTAAAATTAAAGGGCCCAAATTTTGAAAAATAATTTAAGCATACAAATTCTGAAATGATTGGAGTGATGGTCAACAGGAACTTAATATATTATTGTTTAGATTCTAATAATATTAAAAAAAACAAATTTCATCGTTAAATTTAAAAAAATAAATACTGTTAATATCTTACTTTAAAAAGAATTAAATGAAATATATTCCTCTGACATATATTATCTTGTTAGCGGTTTCAGTTGTTCAGATATTTTAATCCAAATTTCACTATTTTGATTGACGTATTCAAAATATATGTGAACGCTGCAATCTTTTTGAAAATTTACCAAGTAAAATAATTTAAAGTCCGAAGGAACGGTCCGCGAAGCGGCCAGCGAGACCAATCCTCTAGTATATATATATATATATATGGTCATATTGTTCTTATGTCTAGAATAGCCTGAAAAACTATTTTGTTACTTTTTGAAATAATTGTATAATAAAAATTAATATAAAATTATTATTTTTTTTTTTGTTAAACCGGAAATAAGAAAGATAGGATGATATAGTTAATTGAAACAATTTTTCTACAAGCAGTACGGAACTAGTATTTGAGCGAGGTTCAATAGTTTACAGTCATACATGTAGTACACACATATATGTAAAGAAAAGGTGGAGTAGATATATACATGCATACATAAAATTAGAACAACACATGTTTACGTAATTAATTCAACCGGTTTTTTCAAGTTATATACACAAGACCTGTCATACTGAAAAAAATATAATTATTTTTCTAAATTTTATTTATCAAGGTTTTTAAAATAAGTCATTACCTGATTGTGATATTACTGTAACTGAACGATTGATGATGAAACGATTATAAAGATCTTCAAGAATGTACATTCATAATCACATTGGATAAAAAAATTTTAAAATATTTTTCAACATATTTAATTTATTTACACTTCCATTAAAAACAGTATTGTTCTCCACATCTTATATTGTTTAGAAATGTTTTTGTCTGTTAATATTTCTTATTTTACAAATTTCCGTGTATATTTAAATCTAAAGAATAGAATAAAATCGTTTAGTAATTTACTGTAACTATTTAATTTTTAAGTTACAACTGAACAAGTAACTTAGTTCCTAGTTATTATCACTTAATATACTTCACTAATTTTGCATTTAATTTTATTATAACGTTTACTACGTTTCGATACATGTACATATCTTGTATTTAATGTAGTAATGATGTATAATCGTTAATCTTATAATGATGGTTTCTTATTTAAAGTGTAAATTATAAAATTATATGGTATTCTACCATTTTGCATACCATTTCGCGTTCATTTAAATTAATATTTCTTTAAGTTCGCTTATACCTTAAATTAAAATCCATGATGTACGTATGTAAATATACAATAAAAAATAATATTCGTTTCATTAATAAATGATATATTTTTATTTTTCCGATAAAAAATAAAAATTATTTCATTAGTCACTCCAGAAATTTTTTAAAAATACGTTTACATTCAGTATAGGATCATTTAATTTTCTTATGTTTAAAACAGTTATTTGAAGAAACAAGAAGTCATTTAAAAAATATATGAATTCCGCTGGTACTATTTTAAAAAAAAACGTTATGGTGAATGAATGACAATATTCACAGCACATATAAATTTATTTACATATGCGCAAAGTATAAATAATAAAATATGTTAAACAAGCAAAATACTTTCTAACAAAATACACAGCTACTTATCAGGAGCGAAGTTATTTTCCGAAATTTCCAGTATAACGGAAAATTTTTCTATTCTTCAATGACAGAAATCTGAATCTTGTCAAGTAAGCTAATAAGGGAATTGCAATTAACATAAACGCATTAAATTTTAACGTATATAATTTACGTTTATCAAAACTAGGTTCTCCGGCCCAAACTAAAAATGTACATACATCCTTAGCTAATTGAGATAATGTAGCTGGAGTTCCATCGGAGTATTCAATTACGCCGTCATATAATGGTGGTGCCATTGCAATGATATTACCCTCGAAGTATAAATTATAGTGCGTATTTTCTTCCATTTTAATACCAGCCGGAGGATCAACATATCCATTCAGTAAAGAAAATACATAATCTGCTTGGTGGTGACGAGCCCATATTATCAATGAAAGATCAGGCGGTGCTTTCCCATTATTGGCATAGGCTGCCGCTTCTCGATTTGGATAAGGATTCGGAAAGTAGTCGCTCAGTTTTCCAGGTCTAATGAAGTATTCACCCATATCATTCGGGCCATCTCTGATCTGCATTTCGGACGCAATTTCTTTCATTTCTTCTTCTGAATATGCAACATCTACTAATCGTCTAAATGGTACGAAATCCATACTATGGCAAGCGGCACAAACATTTCGGTAAACTTCATATCCTCTACGAACACTAGCAGCATCTAAACTGCTAAATGGTCCACTATGATTCCAATGTTGATGTGGAGGCTCAACAGGAAATTCATACGCTGATACAGCTTTATCTAATGTATAAATTAATATGCCTAAACCACCAGTAACGATGCCTAACGCCGAATAAATTTTATTACTAAATGGTTTTCTTACCGAAGAGAAGGAGAAGGAACACGATTGTACAGATATCAATGAATTCTTTTGTAATAATTTCAACTCGTTAATTCGCCTTACAACAGCCATGATTAATTATTATATTTTAATACTATTTTTACGTGTAGATGTTTTAAAATTAAATTTAATGAAACTTAACATTCACATTACTACTTAACTAAATCATATTTAATTTTCGACTAATCTCCTATATCAAGGGTAGGGTTCAGTGTAGTCGAATATTCGATTTCAATTTTCAAACTCTTTGGAAATAATTAGGTCACTATGTTCCTTAATTCCTAATTACGGTTGTTTTTAAAAAAATTATACATAGAATATATCTTCGGAAATTAATTTTAAAGTTATATTATTTATTAAAATACTTATATAAACTTGTTTCGAATTCAGTTGCTCAGTAATAAAATGTTAATTATGTAAATGTTTTAGAATATTTCTATTTATATAAATAAAATTGAGTAATTTTGAACATTAATTTACCAAAGGGTTACATTAATGAATTTTAATTATGCAAGAAAAAAAAATTGTACAGAGCTGCATGTTTTGGGAATTTTGGGAGTTCTAAAAAATTTGATGTTATCAATGCGGCGAAATAGTTTTAGCGGTTTTGTGAGATCGGTTCAATTATTAAAATCAAGTTCTGTAAATTTTCGTTAGATTTAGTTGCAGTTGCGATTTATAAAACGAAAAAGAAGTGTACATAATTACGTTTTTTCTGTGTATAGGTTTTCCGAAATCGTTGGAAAAAACATGTATTTTTTCAATGAACAAAATTAATGGCTTTTAAAAATTTAGCAGTGTATTTCGTGTATAACTGATTGCCTTTTTGTTATAAATCATGAAACTAAAATTAAAGCGTTGCAAAAATTCGTAATTTTAATAATGTCACAGAATTATTAATAAATGTTTATTTGTTTATTGAGTATTTTAATATTCAATACAGAAAATGAGAAGTGATTCGACAAGTTATTCCGATGGACCTAGCAATAAAGACTCCGGAAATACAGTGGTATGTACCGAAACAATAATTTAAATTTTTTTCATAACATTAGATTATAAGATATCGTTTGTAAAATATGTGTTGTTATTTTTAGTGAATTTAAAAGAGTGCAAATTTTAATTTTTTTACATTTAAATACTATTGTCAGCATAAACACGTTATTTTGGGTATTCTAAATTATTTCTTATTCGTAGATATTAAAAACTATTCTTTTCTTGAAGTTTTAGACAATTTAAAAATATTAAAGTATTAACTATTGCAGAAAAAATTAGATTGAAAAAGTGTAAACGGATCAAAAAAAAAAAAAAAATGAGGTATCCGAATTAAACTGGCTTATTGGTAGAAATTTTACTTTTGATAATTACCGTAAATGATTTGTTTACTAGCAGATAAGCCTGTTTAGCCCGAAGAATAGCATTACGGCAGTGTACTAAAAAATACAAGTTTAACAAAGTATTATATTTCGAGCTATCGTTAATGTGTACTGCTATTTATGACGCCATTCATCGAGACTGTAGTGAAATCGGTTAACGAATTAAAGAATTTGCGATTATCCATGAAGAGCGACTTTGATAGCACAACAGGCCTAACGTTGTCGATTTTTCATTGCCAACGAATGTGTTGGTCGTCTGAAGCATCTTAAGCCGCGGCACTTTGTTTCTTTATTGTTAATGTTATATTCATTATATAAGTATTATAAAAATGTTTTGATCTTTGTTCACAGGATTAAATGACTTATGTTTATTTCCTATTTCACGTACACGTATCGTTTAATATTTGGCAATAATAATAGTTGCGATTATGCTATTTAAAAGAAAAAAAATAAATCAATACTAGTTCTATCATCATTTTTTATTTGTTTAGCTGGATAAGTGGAAATTGGTTCCGGAATATTTAAAAATTGGTGGATTAGCAAAACAGCATATTGAATCGTTTAATTATTTCGTCGATATTGACATAAAACATATAGTAAAACATAACTCAATGGTTTTAAGTTCAGTGGATCAGTCGTTTTATTTGAAGTACGTTTTTTATATAGAAATTAATAGTAACATTTAAATATGTTCATTAGTCTTGATGTTAAATTGCTATATTATTCGATTGTTGTATTTTTATTTTTCCAGTTCAAGTTTTATATAAGCAAATCTGTTAGTTGAATAGAAAGTCGTGTATTTTGCCACTTCTAAAGACTGTTTATGAAAATAACTAGAACCTCATATATGGTATATTTTAATCGGGTGACAATTTTTATTAGTAATTGCAGTTTTCGATTAATATAAGGAAAGAAAACAACATAAATCAGATTATAATTAATGTTAGGTAAAAAAGGAGAACTGCTACATTATAAATATCGAGCGTTACGAACCGTTCATAATGGTTATTTACAAATTGTTATTGTATCAAAGAACTGGAAATTCAAAAAATTAAAAATTTGCACAGGATTTTATATATGTTTTTAAATTGTAAACGATATGGCAATTGTCATAAATTGTTTTTAATCCTGTACTCCCACGTAAAAAAAAACAAAAATGAAGTATATAAATGAATGAACGAATGTACCGCGCTTTAAGCTGTCAAAGTTGATTTTAATAACGGTCGAAACCGGGCGGTCAAGATCTAATTCGTTAAATGATGATTTTTTTTTTATTTTTAAATATTTTATTCCTATTTTAGTATTTTGGTTTCTCCCTGTGTCATACTGCTCGATGCCAAACGTCGTGACTACCTATTTGTACGTTCTAGTTATATAAATGTAATGTTTACGACTACTGTTATATACAACGAGAGTGTACACGCAAAACCACATTTGGAACTGATAGTAAATGTTTGATTTATCGATATGTAAATGCAGCCCGAAGTATGTTTGTCTATATACTAACTGACGCGCGCATGATGGGTACGCGAGTGGTGTTTCGCCTGATACCCTCTACGTGATTATTAGCGATTATTTATTATTATTCGTAATAATATCTTGTCGTCCCCTAGGATTTAACTTAGGATCTCCATAAAGGAAATCAGGCATTCTAGTAACTTGGCTATCGCGATAACTTAGTATTTTGTTTATATGTTGCTTAGATGCCAGTTTCTTAATAATATTAAATTTTCAATATATTTATGCTACTTTAGTATTGATAAGCAGCATTAATACGTATTGATTTTGATAAAGATACTTTTAAAAAAGCAATGTCGATTTTGATTAAAATTTGTTTTTTAATATTTTTTGCAGACTGAAATACGTTCATAGTAATAAATTAAAATATTTGACATTTTTAAGTATATTTCAATACAGTTTGTAAATAAATTAATGGTATATTTTACATTTGATCTTTTAAAAAAATTGGGTGATAATAAAATCCATAGCTAGTATCTAAGCGAGAGAGAGAGTGAACGCAATTGTACGAACCTGTTTATATAGCTTTTATCAATTTAACCGAAGCATTTGACTCAGTGAACCGAACAGTGCTCTTTTAAATATTTATGAAACTATGCTGTCGAGAACAACTCATGAACATCTTATCCGCCCTTCATAAAAATAACGAAACCTAAATTCTGATTTACGAAAACCTACCAGGTGAAAACAAGGATGTGGTAGCATCGATTTATTTTTAGCGTCTTCATGACAACCTTGCTCACCATTTTCGGTAAAACAATCACAGTTGGAAGAAATTTGTATAAATCTCAAAACGGATGGCAAATTACTTAACATTTATCTCGACTCTAAGCAAACACGAAAACACCGATGTACGTAATAACTGCAATATGTAGGTGACTGCGAAATCTTAGCATACTCTAAAGGCGACCTACAGACTATATTAAACGTTTTTGAGGAAAGGTATAAAGTTTGCAGCTTAAGTATTAACAAAATGTCGAGAGCAACATAAAAATCCATGACGATACGCTAGAAAATGTCAATGGTTTTTAGTATCTCGAGTGTTATCTAACTGAGAGTAAAAGCTAAATTACGAAATGCGCTATCGAATGGAAAGCGCTGCATCAGCTTTGATGGTCGCATCATACAAATATAATATTGGAAAACTTGAACATTTCCGGTAGCATTTAATCTCGTATATATCTTAAAAATCAAGCGGACAGACTTCGTTTCCAACGAAAAAGTTCTCAGACGCTCTGGTATAGAACGAATAGAGACTCGTAATAATGTCCCAATTAAGATGGATGTGTTATAAGAATGAAAATTTACCGCTTGTCTAAGCGAGTATACTATGGTGAAATGGCAAAAGAGCACGGTATCTGCGGAAGAAAACAAAGAAAAAAATGAAATTTAATGTTTATGAGTGAATATGTCGCCCCAGAAAGGTGATAACATTTTTATAAGATGAAAAAGGCGGTTAATTTGTTTCAGGAAAACAAATCGCTACAAATTATACTAATTTTAAGGCCTTTTAATTACATTTATGTTTGTACATATATTAATTGTAATTAAATTGTTTTGCGAAATTCCTTTGTAGTTTACCTGTGCTGAACAATATTTTGAGTTTCTGTATAAATATATTTTTCACTCGCAATATTTTCATCGCATTTGATTTCCGTATTTTATCTTGCGCATTTTTATAACTATCTGACAATTATTGAATCGTTATTTCACCTAGTTAACGAAGTATATTAAGTTCTCATTCATCTATATTAGTAATAATTATATATAACGTAAACAAACAGCCGCTATCTTCAGCAACAAAAAGAGAAACATGCAGCTGTTTTCCATTATCGTCACATTTGTTGCTTATCAGTTGCTTGCTGGTTAAACGTATAATAATACAGTTTAATTTCTAAATTATTTTTATCGCTATCATATCAGAATCGTACTGTATTTAAAAAGATTAATTAAAGTTATAAGTAAAACTAAAAGTAAATAATGGAATTTTATTTAAGTCAGCGTTTGTTTGCTTGTTTAGCTTAACATTATCGTGACGAAATATTTATAAATTTCATTACATCATTTTTTGTATATCTTGATAAAATTGAAACGTATTATTTTCGGTAGATATGAAGATATACATGTCGGTATGCCTGAAATAGAAGAAACTATTGGTGTAACTGTGAAATGTAATCCTCACATGTGTCGAATAAGTGATCAAACTTATTCAGCACCAATTTATGTTAATATAGAATATATACGAAGTGAACAACGTGTTCGACGTAACAATGTTATAATTGGAAGGTAAAGACTTTTTTTATTTATCTTATTAGTTAATTTGCATTATTTTAATTAAAGAATACTTAAAAATAAATACGTTGTTATATAGAAAATCATCCGAAAAGCGACTTTAGTTAAATAAAAAGTTAACACATTCCGGTTAATAGATAAATTCTTCGAAATTTCGTATTTAAATGATAATCTCTAAATGGAATTGTGATAAAATAATAATTGAAAAAAACAAATTAAATATATAAGAATCGAATAGTTTACATTGATGGAGCGCTACAGTTAGATTTTAATATTGTTATATTTGAGGCAGTGTTGTTCTACAAATAGCTTATAATTCAATACTGTAAACTTTCTTGGAATCTTGATTCATAAGTAAAATAAAAAACATCGCGCGTAATGTTTTTAAGTTCAATTTTAATAAGGGAATATTTTCCACTCATCTAACTAATGTGTCTTTAAATGTAGTAGTATTTGTAAATTTAATTTTCTAAGTGAAATAGGTTTTTTAATATAAAAAACAAAAGGAAAAATATATTATTTTTTGTAATATTATAACGTTGAACATAAGATTAACAGTAGCAATATTTTAATTAACCAGCTTTATTTGGGTGACTTGAATAATTGCCACGCTCGCAGTAAGTTAAAAGTTAATTTAGAAAATATTCATTCTACGTTTTCACAAAAATAAAATAAAGTTGAAATTAATAAACGTTTTTATATTTTTTTCACGTTTAAAATATTTGTGTATAAAATGAACATTCTTAATTTTTAATAAAACTATGTAACTGAACTAAACAAATATTTGTTAAATGTATTCAACAGTAAAAAAAAAAAATTTTCGCGGACGATGGTTTAAAAAAGTTGTTAAATTATAATACAGAAGTGTGGTACCTTTTACTTCTATTCTCATGTTTAACGTTCCACCATTCTATATTTTAACAACTTTTTTAACATATCCAAGCAAAATTTCGGGTTTTTAACTTTTTAGTGCATTTAAAAGATACGTTTCTTTAAAAATGTTTAGTTTAGTTATTATTGAAAACTATGATTTTTTTATTTTTCTTTTTGATAAGGAAACGAAAACCGCAAATGTTAAACGAATCTTTTTTTGTGATTCCATAGCCACTTTTACTGAGCGCTATTTATCAGTGTAAACTGTTATCGTGAAGTACAAAGTCAATATCATAAAAAATAAAAATATATTAATTAAAAATTGAAAAATAAATTTCACAATTTTGTAATGTAAATAAAAATCGATATAAAAAAAGTTTTTTATCTTATTGTAAAGTGGTTCAAGTTCCAACAACAAAATTTGATTAATTTAAACAGAAAAAAATTTATTAAACATTAAAAAAACTAATTGTATAATCTTGACTGTCACGGTAGATGATCGATAAAAAAAAATAATAAAAACATTTAAATTGCTAGATTTGATTAATTTAAACAAACATACATGGTAGAGTTAAATAAAAGTATTTGGGTAAATGGAAAAGAAAAATTTAGTTTATAAGCAAAAGTTGCCAATGAAGATGAAGAATTTTGAACTGATAACGAACATATAGAATAAAATTAGTAATCAAAAAGAATTCCTGAAGAAAAGAAATAAATAAAAAAATCAACATCTGATCACAGTTGTAATTTTTTATTCTTTAAATTCTATTGATTTTGTCATATTTTTGAGTTTTGAACCCAATATGACAAAATATTATTATTTTTTTTTTTATTCTTTAATAGCTAAATTGCACTTAGCCGATGATAGCTATTTAGTAATTATTTTGAATATCTCGTGTACATAGCTCGAATTGTAGCCTACCGAGCGATAGGTACTAAAAAATAAATTTTATTAGAACTTTTATCTTAGACCAAATCCATTTTTTTAATTCTATCAAGCCGCCGAACTTCTAGTGAATTGTCTAGAAATGCAATTGCCATGTTGTTCGGGTGCGTTTCTAATCAGTAGGCATACTTCTTTGCGTCGTCGAATATTACTTCTTGAACAAACTTTATTCCGAGGTCTTTGTGAAACATTAAATTGGTAATGTATCACGGGGTGTTTACAATCATCCGGAGGATTTTGTTCTGGATCCGTTGTATGATGGCTATGTTACTCTTTTTAGTACAGCCCCAAAGCGGGCAGCTGTAACGCCAAACTGGCTTTAAAATCTGATTATAAAATATAGGTTCCTCGTTGCCTTTCACAGCGAGTAGCCATGCTGTGCCACCTTTCTTTTAATGATTTATTTTTTATATTTTGCAGTAACTTTTTTAAAATCTTTGTTTACTTGTATAATGCTGTCTTACGAGTGGGATTTCTTGATATTGTTTTCGTAAGCAATAAAATTGCGTATACCTGTTTGTTTGGACGCGTCGGTATATGTATATATATATATGCATGCGCACACGCGCGCGAAATAAATAAAATAAACATTTATAATTCAACATTTAGCAACTTTGATAAGAAACAACCTATTGCAATTGTTCAGAACAATGTTATATAAAGTGTTACTTTTTTACATTTTTGAATGTAGATGTGATTTGTTTAAAATAATTATTAAATACGGATTAAAAGGAAGTGGTAATTTTTTAAAAATCAAATTGTTAAAAATCAAAAAAATGAAATAATAAGTTTGTTGTTTAAAAAAAAAAAAATCGATAAGCGAAGTAATAAAGGGCCTAGCCGGGTAAGATAGGCGAATCGGCCCCCGAAGCATATCGAAAAAGTGATGGTGCCATCATTTTGTATATGAAAAAGTATACCTCTGTGCAAATTTTCAGCCCCCTAAACCTAAACCTACCCTAAAAAAAAAATGTTTTCCATTTTGGGGGTTTTTACGTCTAGCTTCGTCAATTTTTGACCTAGAACACTCTTTTTTTTTTTTTTGTAATGTAGGTTTTTTTAAACCCTACAAAGTGGTCAAGGCCGATTTTTTTTTGCGCGAAATTCAAATTTTTAGGCGCGTTCGAAAATTTCATTTTAAAATATTTTTAAAACAAAGATAGACGACACTCCGGAAAAAATATATGTTGTGTAAATTAGCGCCAAAAATATGTATGATTTTTTTCAGATTTTTAAAAGTGGTGGAACAAGGTTAAAAAAAATAAAAACCGTTTTTTTTTCGAATTTTCGCTCTCCCTCGCATCCAACACTTTCGTATGCAATAATTTTAGGCAGAAAATTAACTTTGGAAGCATTATGGATTGTACCATATCGAAAATAAGTCAGAAGTTTCCAATTTTTACTCTCAAGTGCCAGAGACCTTAAAAAGCCCATTATACTGATGACAATCACGCATATACGCATATATTCTTCTACAGTATGTGTAAATATGCACATTATATACTTTTTGAAAAGGAAGATACAGATGTACTGAATGCATTGTTTTGGGTTGTCTGTTAAACGCCACCTAGCGGGAGCAATTATCCCGATTCTTCACAACACGCCCGAACTCGCGTGTACTGTATTTCTTTATACAGTAACATGTAACAGACATATTTACAGAATTTTAGGAACTATATATTATATGAAATAATGCCTAGAAAGTGGGTACGATATTTTTGATTATTGAAAGAGCTACAACAAGGTAAGTTAAACAATAACTGTTTTTCTCGCACTTTAGCATTTGCCTGCTCATATATTTTAAAATATCATTTTGACTTAATGTTGACAGTGATAGCCAATGATATTTGTAATATTTACTTCAAATTATATTTTAATTTCCAATAAATTTTCAACAGTTTCATTTACTCCGTATCAGACACTTGTACATTTATTTATAAGTTACGGAAAGGTTTAGTCAGTTTCATATGACTTATTTTCTCTCTCTTGCAATCTGCAAATATAGGTAACAGAATGTATATGTATGATATGACATTCTAAGGTAAATTAAAAAGTAAGCATGAACATTTCCCTTGACTACGCCCTCTATACAAGTCGTATAAAATAAGATTTAATTCTACATTTAATATAAATTATTTG
Organism: Icerya purchasi; assembly: GCA_039619475.1. Lineage (NCBI taxonomy): Eukaryota > Metazoa > Arthropoda > Insecta > Hemiptera > Monophlebidae > Icerya > Icerya purchasi. The sequence goes on from CM077116.1 coordinate 419,308,510, forward strand.
GCGGCTACGTACGTTTTAATTGTTGATCTGGGGTTTGTAAAAGTTTTTCGCTATGTTTGAATTTTGTTTTTTTAATTTACTAAATATTATTTTATATTACGACGATAATCTCTGGACTGTATTCTGAATGTTACATTCTTCAGAAATCAGATTTGCAATTTTTTGTATTATTTTTGTTTCGAAGGATTATGGGCGTTTTATGTAATTTTTTTTTCACGAAGCTCTAAAGTTCATTACTATATACAGCTACTTTGGGTTTAATTATGAATCTGTATATAAGTATTTTGCTTTCTGGTGCCAATTTTAAACGTTTATTAATGAATCTGGATAGAATGCTGTACCGTTGACAAAATTTTTTGATTTTGATAGAGATGTGCTTATGATAATCATTTTTCCAAATTAACTTGAGTATTAATGTTTCTATTTAAATAATAAATATATTTGCGGCGTTTCATTTTTTTTATTTTTTGTTGAACGAAGTTTCTTTTTTTAGATATACACAATATGTCTGAAAAGTTCCCGAACTAATTTTCCATACTGGATACAAGTAGCGCTTTCTCTCGTTCAACCAAGGAGGTATGTAGTACGAAGTCTAAAGAGTGTGTATACAAAAACCCAGCGCTGGCGGTCTTAGTTTCGGAGTAGTACGCGATTAAGTATTGTTTGTTCATAACCCCTTGTGCAATCTTGTTGAATCGCAGAAATATCGTCGTGAAAGTTGCCCTTCATCCTCATTTTGAGTTTTGGGAACAGAAAATAGTCTGCCGGACCCAAATCGGGTGAATAGGACGGGTGCGACAAGGCAGTGATCTGATTTGCGGCGTAGTAACGCGTCAAAAGTGTTACCGTATGCGACAGTGCATCGTCGTTCAACAGAGTCCAACTGCCCGAATCGTGATACTCGGGCCGGATTCGACGAATTTGATATACCCAAACGCTTCTTTACCTCCAGATAGAATTCTGCATTACTGGAACGAATTCACGATGAATGAGAGGCCCTTCGAGCCGAAAAATGCGAGGAGCATAGTTTTCACTTTGGATTTTTGTTGCCAAACTTTCGTGGATCTTTGAGCTCTTAGGCTTAACCACGTCGAAGATTGTCGCTTGATGCGTTTATTGTAGGTGATAGAGCTTCATTACTGAATGCTTTTTGAATCATCGAAAAAGTTTCTACGAAATATTTACCAATAACTTAATCTCACTTCGTTATTCTATATCAGGAGCTTGCACAAGAGGTTGTGAACACACAATACTTAATCGCGTACTACTGGAGAACTAAAAGACTGGCAACGCTGGACGTTTGTATACACATTCTTTAGACTTCGTACTACACACTTCCTTGGTTGAACGAGTGAAAGCGCTACTTGTATCGAGTGTAGAAAATTAGTTCGTGTACTTTTCAGACATACTGTGTATTATACGGCTGCTGTTTTTTGCTGCTTTTTTTTATTTTTAACCACAATTAAAATGAGTAAGACATTTCTGCGGTTTATTAGATGCATCTTAGAGATCTGAATCTGCAGACGTTACGTAGGTATTACCGGCAAATGAATATAATGTTGAGTTGAGGTTAATTAGAATCCCCAACGTAAAAGCGGTATAAAGACGCGACTCTAAAATGTTACCTCGTGGAACTCTTGCTGATTGTTCTTTTTAACTATAATTGATATCTCTGCATGTTTCAGTTATGTTCGCATATGTGTTTATGAGCCATTTATTTTTTCTTATTTTCGTTTCTATTTTCGATTGTATAATTTTTCGTATGCTTTTCCTAAATTAAATAATAAAGTTATGAATTTGGATGCTATGGATTTCTTCCAGATTTATTTACTAATTTAATTATTTTTTATTTTACAAAAGGAATATTCATTCTAAATTGTTGATACGTCAGAATAGTTTTTATTTATAATTTTGATAATTTATTTGGATAGTTCGTTATAACTATTACCTTTTTTGTTATTTAATTTTTTAAATTATGAGTTGAAATTTATAAGTTTCAATTACAATTTCCTTTTTATTGTATTGCCTATGTTTTTTCAGTAGTTTATTACATACTGGTTTATATATATATTTTTTTTTGTTTTTTGTTTTTCTTCCTTGATTAATGTGCCGTGTACTGCCACCTAGACCAGAAGCGCAGATAAGGTAGGAGTTAGATGGATTTCTATTACTTATCCAATTTTTTTCATTCATTAAAGGAGCAAAATTTAATTTTTTTCTTATTTTCCGTGATTATTTTGCACGGTTTATTCCAAGTAATGAGGTTTTATACTAGTCTTCCGAATTTGATTTCTGTTTGTTGCTATTTCTTTCATGTAATTTTTACTTAATTTGGTTTTTGTTTCTGCTACTATTATTACTTTGACCTTTTTTTCAATCAATTTTTCTGTTTAGTTAATTTCTTGATAGTTTTCTTATGGCTTTCTAGTGTTGTATTCTAGCAAGTATTTTTTATATTAAGTTTTTAAATTCTCGTGCTTGCATTTTTTTTGTGTTATTGATTCTACGAAATAAATGTTTAACATTGATATTATTTGTTTCGTTTAGATCTGATGCTTCTTTTATTAACTGTTTGTCATTTGTAAATCTCGTTTCTTTTTTTTTATTGTCTTTTCAGACGTTTGGTAATCTATTATTTTAATTTTTTGTATAATATTCATTATTTGAGCAGTTGTGAACATTTTTAATTTACTTTGCGTCGTAGGAATGCACTTTCATTTACTTTTAAAAGTTTATTATCTTTCTATTCTTAATGATGAAATAGCTGACACTTCTGTTTTTTTTTTCGAATTATTTATAATAGTTAAGCCATCAATAATTATAATTTTTTAAAATTTCCAATTCTTTTTTTAAATTTTTGTATTCAGTTTTTCATACAGTGTAGATCTTGTATTAAAATTATCTATAAATACTATTTTTTCTTTATCATTGTTTCCTGTCGGATATTCCTGTATCGTGTTTATTTTTGGCATCTATTTTTCCACGAAATCGTTTTTATTAAAGTTCGGTTCAGTCATATCTATAAAATTATATTTACTTTTACTTAGAATTTCAATTTATTGCGCCTTATTTCTACCGACATTGAGTAATAGATATTTTAATGTGGATATTTTGTGTTTCATTTCCAGTTTATTTTTATAAGCCATATTTATTTTTTCAAAGAGTTTATTAGTTTGGCGTAGATTTCTCACTATTTACGAAAATTTATGTTGTTTAATACTGTTTGTTTTGCTTCTTCCTTATATATTCCATTATTTATATTCTTGTTATTCTTTATTATGACATGTAGCGCATTTTTTTAAACGTTTACATTGTGTTCTGGACATTCTCTGTTTTTCTTTAAATTTACGGTGGTCTTCTGTGCGATCTATATTATTACATAATTTACATACTCTAACTTATATGTTTTTCATAATATGAATATTTGTCTAAAAGTTTGTTTAAAAATTCTTTAATGAAATTATAATAATCTAATTTTTTAGTCTAATAAATGCTTTTCTTAATCTAAGTATAAGGAGCGCTAGCTTTTTATTTTTATTTTTTTGTTGGTTTTATTTTAAAAATGTTTTGATTTATGATTTAGCGTATGTCGATCCTCTGCTACACGTCGGACTCGTCGAGGGTTTTCACTCGTTCCGATTAAATGGCCATCTATTCTAGTAAAGTACTGGGATCAGTGGCTTTTCTATCTTACCAGCCACCACTGTAGCACGTATTGTTAAACAACCAAATTAAATGAAGCTGCAGAATAAATGGCATAACGTTTGAATATTACTCTTGAATCTGTACCCAGTTTTGTAGAGTGCAGAAGTTGGAAGCAATTTATGGTTCGCCTATCTATATTTACACTAAGGATTGTGAAATAAAATCGTTTTTTAAAAAAAGATACAGACTTCAAAATTTGTTCAAAAAATTAAAAATAAAATGCACTAAATCTAAAAAAAAATAATTATTTGATGAAAAATAATATATTTCAGAGTAATACATATTATGATTATTTTTAAATAGTAATAATTTTTTTGAATTAGCACCAAATCCATATTGCAACAATAATTAGAAATCATTTAACTTTATATTTTTAATATTTTCAATACTTGGCATATAAAAAACGAGTGATTGTGTATTGTGCTCACTAAATTGTTTCTAATTATTGTTGAAATTTGAATTTTGTGTCGACTCCAAGAAGCTAATATTGTCTAAAAATAATCATAATATTCTTGAGTATATTACTTTAAATATTATTTTTTACCTAATAATTTTTTTTTTTTTTAACTTTTTAGTGCAACTTTTTAAAAAAATTTAAAGTGAATTTTGAAGTCGGGTTTTTTTAAAAGGTGATTTTACATGCCCGTTAATAACTGACAATGTAGACAGAAACTTCGGTGGTACCAATGATTCTTTAAAGACTAAATAAAACAAAAATAACATTTTATATTTATAAATTTTACGACAAAAAATCGAAAATAATTAAAATTTAAAATTGACGTTTAAAAATTTGTTTAAAAATATGTCAAAAATTAATTTATATTTTTATAGTTGACTTTTGCAACTTCTCAGAAAACTTTAAACCAAAAGCTACTGTTTACAAAATTATATTGTAATTAATGTTTCGAAGTTTTTCTTTCTGTCGCTTAAACATATAGATAGGTCTTAATTCAACGATGATTGAAATAGCTCCGGTGGTTCTTGAATTGGCGGCAACTGATGAATCTTTTCCGATGCACAACATATCTCTTTTAGTTCCCTTTTCTATTTTCAGGCGTTCAATATGGATATTTTCCTGTCACGGTCCCAGTATGATCGGTGTATTTAATCTGTACGTTACAGCTAAAGCCGTTGATATAATGTATCTTTATAATGTTGTCACAGTGATCTAGTGAGGAATCTATGCAATATTCGTGCTGCAAGTTTATGACAGTTCATGACATCGTTGCGCTCTCGTTCAGTAGGTAACTGGTAATTAAGCGAATCAGTTGTTCCACAAAACCTAGATTCTTTCATTTTTCTAATTAGATCTGAAGTAACAATTGGGATTCGGATTAACGCGCCTTAAAAAATCCTAAAATATGCGCTAATAATTTCATAACAGGTAGTGTAAAAGATAAAATAAAATTTTGCGTTTTCTATCTCAAATTTATATTAAAAATACATTAAATTATAAATCTAAATTTAAAAATTATTACATTTAACTGTAATAGGCCTTTTTCTAAATTTTCAAAATCGAAAGTATATTATCTCGTGTCTAATGAAGTAGCTAGGCACTTTATTTTCATTTGATTATGGTGAAATCTTGCACAAAATGTAAAACATGGAATTGACGTGTTACACGTGATTGAAGTAAAACTTATTACGCATAATGACAGATATTATTAAATTAAAAATAAATAAGACGCATTAGAGTTTGATCGTTAAATATATTGATAATATTTTTATAAACGGAAAAATGTCATACAATATGTGTAATTTGCGTTTAATTATATTATATGTTATATAAATACAATTTAAAAATGAATATAATTTAAGTATTATAGTTTGAATTAAAAAATATAAATTCTGCTTTGCAGTTTTTCTACTAATTTTGTATGAACGAAAGTGTGTTCCAGTGATTCTACCATTTCTTACATAGTAACGACGTGATAAAGTCGTAATGAGAATGGCTAATAATTTGAGATCATATTTCATCATTTCATATAAACCTTCGTGTTTATCTGCTAATCAGTTGTTGTTCCCCTCTTGCCTCAGTGTCGCGAGACGAAGCAGTCGCGCTTACTTAAAAAAGGGACAGCTAGAACTTAATATTAAATTTATAATCTAATTCTTGTATCAATTCAGAATATTTTCATTATATATAAATTTGAGTTTTGTACGAGTGCAATATATATTTTATTACCTTCTAGGTTTTCCTGTATGTTTTTCAGATTTGACTCGAAGTTTTTATATTACATGATCGAAATATTTAAAAATATTTACGATTTAAATGTATCCTTATAGTTAAATGTTTAGGAAACATAATATGCTGAAATAAGAGTATTATTAAATGTTGAATTTCATTTTGTCTTAAAATATTTGTATATATTAGTATGCCGATTATGTTAAGAAGTTCGCATTGTGTTTTGAATAATAAATCGGAGGAGGAATTGATGAAATTGGGAGAATGTCCGTTAGATCCGGGTGGATATTTCCTAATTTTTGGAACTGAAAAGGTACGTGTATATATATATATTTATAAAGTTGATTAAAATTACATACTCGGATATCAAATTCCATGATTTCAAACACATTTTTGTTAATACAGCGGCTACTAATTAATCGATAAAATGTTTACTTGTTCATTGTTTAAGAGGAACCTATTTTTGAATATATTTTTTAATGCAATTAAAACGTGCAATTGAAAGTTTGGAATTTTCATTTAACTAAGTTGCTTTTCAAAATTATTTTTATTATTTTTGAAAAAGTTTATCATAATCAAATATTAGCTAAATCACCAAAACAGCGGATTCTAATACGAGTTGACAACTATCAATACGATAACATACACATATCTAATAAGCAACAGTAAAATCGCTGTCCATAAGTAGTGCATGTCTTATTTTTTGTTACTTCATTCAGCGATTTCATGATTTAATATTGATTGAACAGTAGTTTTATTAAAATGCATATAAGTGAATTTATTATAAATGTGAATGTATCTATATCCTATTTTATGATTTTTCAATGTACTGCATATTTTTTATTCTTTCTATTTAAAAGTATTGTATACCCACCCAATCCGTTCCGGGTTTATTCATATCTACTAAAATTACAAGCGTTTTCTCAGCAGAAAAAAAATAGGTAGGGAGAAAAACTCATGTTGGTTAAGTGATCACGCAGCGAATTAGTTTATTACTGTATATCTTTTGCGCTTCTTTTATCGCACTTTTTAGATGAGCGCTTACCCACAAGTTTAAAAAGTAAAGTAAGTCACATACCCTTGACAGGGCATCGGGGATTGTGAAGTTAAGGTTCACAAGTACTAAGCCCAATGACACTAATGAGAGTAAGGGGGCCAGTTCCTCTCTTTTGGCCGCCTTTATTTTTCCAGATTTCTCTGGTATCTAATTATTTCAGGCTGGGTAAACCAGTTAATGAAGTATTTATTAAAGTTCCTTTTATTTATTATTTTACAATTTGCCAGTGCAACAGCTTACAGCAAATACTGCACAGCACAATATGATAAAAAAGAAAATAAAATAAATCATACGATTAACAATACTTAGCTAAACGTAATATATTTACTCACATGTACGTGCGCTAAAAATTAATATAAAGTAGTAGTTATACGCGCGCATGTGTATATATATATGTGACATGAAAAATGCAAATCAGTACCAAAATATATCCACACACTCTCGCATGCTCACGCACGAACACACACACAAACACAAACAAGTACTCAAATGAAATACAATCATCGACACACATACAGATATTCTCAACGAAAGCAGTTCGGACAATTCAGCCTTACGTTGTCAAACTCTTGACGATTTTTAAAAACTCTCCTGAATGACTATTAAATATGTCTGGTTCATGATGTTCCTTCTCTAGTTTGTTGTATAGTATAAACAAGGAGCGTAGGGGGGAACATGCATACTGCTGAGTCCTTGCAAACTGTACTACCAGTATATGAATTGGCCGGACAGCTGAAATGGGTACTTTAATCAATATTTTCTCTGGGAGATTGGGACAATTTATTTTACCATGCAACAGATTATGTAAAAAGCGAAGTACTGTCTCCTTCCTCCTCCCCTCCAGACTGTTAATGTTTAATTGTTTTCGAAATGCTCACCACTGAATTTACCAAATCTATACAGTGAGTATTTTATAAATTTTATCTGTAATCTTTCTATTCTAGCTACTAAATCAGCAGATGTAGGATTTCAAATCAACGAGCCAAATTCTAAGTGCGAACGAAACCAAAGCAGAGTATAAGAATAAATATGTTTCAATGTATCTGAAATTTACACTTCTCCGTAACATTAAACCAAGTATTTTCCTTGCCTTACCAATTGTGTTCATTACATAAAATTTAAATGTAAATTTTTCATCTAAAAAAACGCCAAAAGAGAGAGAACCTTCTATATGGTATAAGACACAAGTAGGGTGCATATCATGCGAGTAAATGAGATAAATTTACATTTAGACGTATTCACCGGTAAATTATTAGCAACACTCCAGGATACAAAATTATCTGCATCCTTTTGTAATGATATAGTATCTTGAACATTTCTTATTTCTCTAAATAATTTTGCATCATCAGCATGTAACAGAATTTTGGAATACTGCACAACATTCGATAAATCATTGATGTACAATAAAAAGAGGAATGGGCCTAAAGTAGAACCCTGAGGCACTCCGGAGGGGCAGATAAAAGAGCAGGACCTACAGTTACCAAATTGGACATATTGCTCCCGATTCCGCAAATAACTTAACCTGGTAGAGAACCAAAAATTGTTTAATTTACGCAACAGACCTAAATGATCTACCGTATTAAAAGCTTTTTGGAAATCAGTGTATACTACGTCCACCTGTGAGGACGTATCTAGTACCGCAGAAACATAATCCATAAACGTCATTAGGTTAGTTATAACCGATATACCTTCAACAAACCTATGCTGATCGATTGAGGTACAATGTTTTAGAGATGTATATAACCTTTTATAAAGAATAAGTTCAAAAATTTTAGCGGCTTACGAGAGAAGAAATATGGATCTAAAATTTGAAATATCGTTGAAAAGGTTATTTTTCTGAATGGGCGTGATCTTAGACACTTTCCAAACCTGCCGAAAAATACTAGTATTAATTATACAGTTAAAGATATGTGAAAGAAGTTTGGCGAATACATCTCGACAAGCCTTAAAAGTATATGGCGGTACGTAGTCGGGGCTTAAAGTACATTCAGGCTTGAGCTTCCGCAATACCTCACTTACATCTAGTTCTGTAATATTCCTCACAGAAATGTGAATGGTACTAATGGAAGGGTTAGGAAAGTTGAAATTGGACTCCTGTGGAGTAGAATAAATTGATGAAAAGTGAGCAGCAAAAGCAGAAGCCATGTGTTGAGAACTACGTAGAATTTGCCCTTCGTATACAAAAGATTCTCTACAAGTATTCGCGCACTTCCCTGCCCGCTCATTATAATGTAGCCAAAACTGTTTTGGGTCTGCTTGCATTTTGCTTTCTGTAGCACATTCATAATTTACTCTTGCAAATGTTATTTTCGATTTTAGTTCATTACGTAAATTGTTGAAGATAATTTTGAAAGGTTGATGTTTTGTTTTTTTAAACTTTAACCGGTATTTTTATCTCTTTAGTGAACCAACGGGGATATTTACTTATACTTATTTTTATCTATGGTACGGTTTTATTAAAAACAGCCGGAAGTGTCTTATCAAAGTAAGATGATACATCATTGTTGTTAATAGAGTCGTACAACGGTTTACAATCAATTGCTCTTATCATATTATACATCAGTAAGAAGTCCGCTTTCTTGTAATTTCTCACGAATAAATCTTTTAGCTTTACATTCTCACTGGTACCTTTAGATCGCCTTGAAATAACATTTACACGTAAGGGAGGATGGTACCGATCATTTTGTTGAAACAACAACTCTTCCTTCTCAACCTCAATATTTCATTTTGTTCCTATTACTAAATCTAGAGTTCTACCAGAGATATTACAAACGTTATTGTTATCACTTATCAATGTGTTTTCTATCTTTTCAGGTTATTCTGATGCAGGAACAGCTGTCTAATAATAAAATAATGGTCGATTATGACAGCAAAGGAGAGCTATACGCACAAGTAAGAAGTATGTCTCAAGAACAGAAAACGCGTTGTTCCGTAGTGTCAAAGAAGAATAAATATTATATAACCCACAATATTCTTAAAGAAGTTAGTAACTGATTGAAGATTTTTTTTTTGATTCTAATCTTACGGTTGTAAGTGTTTAGATTTATTTCAAGTTGTTTGATTACATTTTACGTTTGTACCTACTCAAACTTTTTTTGTAGCCTACGTTTTTTCAAATATTAACGAGCAAACGTTTGAAATGTGGAATAAAATGTATTGTTTTCACTATCGATCATGTAATGTGTTAAATTTTTTGATATAATTTTTCATAATTTAAAATTATTTCACACAGAAAGTGAATGTGGTAATAATATTCAAAGCAATGGGTATTACGTCTGATAATGCAATAGTAAGCATGATAAGCAATGATAACAAGTTGGTTAATAAATTGGCGCCTACATTTTACGAATGTGATGAGTTTCAGATACATACAAAAGAAGAAGCTTTATTGTAAGTACCACTTTTTACAGTATAATAATAATTGAAAATGCTGCTTTTGCTGAAATATTCTAAAATTGATTTAGTATTTGTCTAACAAGTACATGTTGCAGCTTTGTTCTACAAAGAGATTTTTTTTTAAATGAAATTTGTAAAGCTTTCTTTTTCAGTTTTGTCATTTATAAAATAAAATGACGAATGTGTTCTAAAAAAGTACCCAAAATCGTGTAGAGTGAGGAGAAACTTTTACCGTTCACCGATTAAACAAAAAAAAAAAAAGACGCAGTTACTAAGTATTGTTCTAGTGTTTCGAGAAATTTGATAATTGACTTAGTGACGTTAATGTACAGTGACTCCCTAAAATATCCGTACGAGTAAGAAATTTTGTTTTTTTGCAACTGTAGGGGCAATAAACAACGCAATGAAAAATCAAAAAGGATGTCTATTAATAGTACAACATCATAGCCATACAGATCACATAATAAGCAAAAAAGATTGTGAGGAAAATGCCAAAAAAAAAAAGAGGAATTTATGTAAAAAATAAAAAAAATCATCGCTCAAAAAGATCCGCACTATGATGTTAAATGGGAAAACCCGTACGTTGTAGTGCAATGGGAATGGGGATAACTCGTAGGTGTATCGCAGATAGCTTGTAATGATCAAAATGCGCTACGTCTGGGCAAAAAACATATGTCAGTGCACTTCTGTATGTAAATCGTGTGGTGTTTGCACATTCCATTAATATGCTCTCCGTATGAATGCAAAATGGCCAAATACATGTCTACGGAGAAGATGCAATTAGTAATTTGGAATCATACGAAGGGTAAGTCTGTAGGAGAAATATATACGATCTTAAATATGAAACGTCGAACCGTATACAACATTCAAAAGCGATATAAACACGAAAATAGAATGGACTTAAAACATAGTCCTAGTCGTCCAAAGATTTTAACGCCTGATCTTCCGTAAAATAAAGAAAAATGCCAGATTGAGTGCTTCGAAGATTGCCAGTGAACTGTTTACAGAATGTCAGAAAAGAGTCTGATGTAAAACGGTGCGACGAACTGTAACTGGATACAACGGACATGTTGCACGATGAAAACTTTTTATCAGCGAAGTGAATCGGTGCAAACGTTTACAGTTCGCGAAGGAATGCGTTTCAAAGTCGGGTAAATATTGGGAGGACGTCATTTTCGCCGACGAAAGTAAGTTCAATGTTTTTAGTTCAGATGGGCATTGTATACTCTGGCGTAGACCGAATGAAGAAATTAATTCCTGTAATCTGAAACCTACAATAAAGCATCGTGGTGTCGGAGTGATGGTTTTGGGGGTGTGTATCTGCCCGTGGTTTAGGCGAATTAGTATTTATCGATGGAATTCTAGATTCGCGTCACTATTTGGAGTTTTTGAAAGCCAATTTGCACAACAGTGCCGCGAAAATCGCCATCTTGCACTCATTTAAATATTATGAGGACAATGATCCTAAACGTCGAGCTCGCATTGTGAAAGAATGGCAGCTATACCGGTGCCAAAAGTGGTCCATCCTCCTCCCCAATCACCGGATCTGGTCAAGCAGAGCTGAAAAAAAGACTTAATAAGGAGTGGATAAAACTGGACAAGGAATATTTACGTAAACTTGTAGGTAGTATGCCAAATCGGTTATAATGCGTCTTTGACCAAAAAGGGTACTCAACGAAATACTAGGTTCACTTTTTCACTTAATCTCTAGTACGTTTCGATTTTTTCCTCGCGTTTTCGCGTTTGCGCAGTTCTTTTTGAGCGATGATTTTTTTCATTTTTTTTATATAACTCGTTAAGAGTACGCTTAATGTTAATAAAAATTGTTACGATGATTTAACACGGTACCTGAATAATATAATTTTTCAATTTAGTTATTTAAAATAACTATTGCGAAAAAAAAGAGTTTCTTATGTCTGATCGTTTTTGCGTTTCCTACAAGTAACAGTTTCCATGCAGGTATTTTGATCTGAACTTATTTTCATATAATGTTTATTAAAACTCATTTTTTTATTTAGATATTTAGGTAAACAAATACACAGTAAACAAGTTAGTTTTGGTGCGAAGGCTAAAAGTACGTTAGATGAAGCGAGACATTTTTTAGGGTTATTACTGTTTACTCATATACCGGTATGTTTTATATTCTAGTAACCTTTAAAAATTTATTTATTTTAATAATAATTTTACGAAAGTTCTGAAAACGTTTTAACAGTATTAAAAAATGGTATTATTAAAAAAATCATATTTCAGCTCACTTCATATTATTTCAGTTATTTTTTCCTAGTTAGTAGGTAATTGGTATAATATTTTTTAACATCCTTTTCTAAGTTCATTTATCATTTTTCCTTTTGATTAACGTTAAACAATGTTATAATTTTCTATTTTTTTAATGTATTAATAAATATTTTTTCATTATCTAATGTTTTTCTACAAAACAGACCACAACTTTTTTATTTAACTGGTTCATTGGTATTGTTTGTTCTTTAAAATATATGGCTTATGTAAATAAATTTGAACAGGGATCATTCAACTGCTTTAATATTATTTACTCTCCGAATTGTGAATATATATATATCTATGATTTATTTATTTATTTATTTGTTTATAGCAAAAGAAACCGAATGACTATATTCCTAGAGCTTGGTTTTTGGGTAACATGATAAGGCGATTGTTGCAAACGGAACTTTATCCTGAATTAAAAGATGATCTAGATCACTTAAGTAATAAACGATTACACACGGCCGGAAATCTTTTGTCATTATTATTCGAAGATGCTTTTAAACGGTTTAATCAAGAAGTAATTATTATTAGGATTCTCTTTCTTCTTTTTGGGAAAAAAAAAAGTTAAATTCTATGTATGTTGGTTGATCTTTATTTTCAACGTGCTATTTAAAAACTTATGCAAAATAATACTTTCAATTCCTTGCAAATAGAATTAGAGTTTTTAGTAAAAAGTTGAAATGAAGCAATTAAATTTTTGTATTCAAGTATTAATATTTATTAATATTAGGTGCATTAATTAGATTGGCATCAGTTAACTTGGTTCTATTTTTATAATGTTCTCAAAAATATCGTTGTACAAATTTGTATACTTTTACAATGAATTAATACAATATAACTGAAATGTGTGTTTATGATTACTATTGTTTTATGTACACTTAAAATTACAATAAAATAAATTGTTGCATTATGCTTTAGAAATGAAGTATTAAGGTTTAATAACATCTGAACGGGTTCTATTATTCGCAATAAAAAGGTTAAAAAAGTAAAATTTTTTCTGATAATTTCACGAGAAAATCGAGATATCGTAATGAAGAGTAAACTAAAATAATAGGTCGTCTTAAAATTTGTCTGAGAAAGCCGTGGAACTGGAATTTCTTCAGTAATGAAAAGTATTATTATGGGGCTTTAAGACTTGACTTGAAAATTTCATGAAGAAAGTCGATAATGTAAAATAATTTTTCATTTGGAAATAATAATAATAATTAACAGGAAGATAAAATTGAGCGATGAATTGTACAAATACGCTCTAAAGCCAAAAATATATAAAATAATCGAAAGATAAAATATAAGTCAGTTGGCATACGTAAATAAATACTAAAAATGAGTATTTATTGGCAAGCGCGAAGTAAGATATTTTTGGGAGAAAATATTTTAAAAAAATGCTATTGAATTTTTTTGTTACCGTAACAAATGACAGCGCAAAATAGAATATAAAATAAGAGTATTTTAATAATTGTTAAATAAATAACTTATAGGAGCAGTGAAATATTTCATCAAAATTCCATGAAGGTTCAATTTCAACTAAAGTGTTCTAGTTTTTAATGTCCTTTTATATTTAGTTGATTTTTTAATTTTGTTTAAAATTTCATTATCACTAGTCACAACTGAAGCTGATTCAAATTACAATATTTGCGCTAATTTATTTTCTTCCAACTTGCTTTTTTTGGTGTTCCCTTTGTTTTAATAATACTATACAGTAATTTATATACAGAATTTACTTACGGTACAACTTAATTTATATAAAGTACGGTATTACATGATTTTCCTATAGTATTAGTTCTACAGTTTCATCTCTTGCTTATATAACGGTAGTGATCAGTTGTGTTTATATTGTGTTCAGTTAATAAAAGTTACGTCTATAAACATCGTTGATAAAGTGATAAGGAAACGATAGCGGGTAAGATTACTAAAATTAGTTCTTAACGGACAAATTTCGTAACTTAAATTTTCTAAAATGTTTCAAAAATATGTCAGAAAATTTTATTCACTTAATATGATTATTATTGATCATATAAAAATGTTTTAATTATGGATATCAGTCTAATTTGCAATTATATAATGTATCTGCATATGTCAGCAACGCAAGCTGTGTGGATTACTCTATTCATAAAAAAATTGAATGGTGTTTATTAAATTGTGTTGTTCCTTGTCGTCGTAACTGATCGACTGTAGAAATGTGTTAGGTGAGCGCCGTCTCGTTTTGCTGTAAATTTGAAGTCATTGTGAACACTGTTCGAAACACTAGCATAATACAGAGCCAACATGTGTTATAATACTTTATTTTGTGTATTGCTAATTTTATTGTGAAAAATTCCAATGATTTTCAAAATTATTCCGTACACTACATCCAATTACGTACAAAAAAAATAATTAAACTAGGGTTCGCAGATTTGAAATTAGCTGGCAATGCCTTCAGATCTGATCAAGTAGATATAATAATGGCCGCAGAGTATGTAGAATGCTAGTTGGTATCTGTATCTAAAACTATAGATTAGTTGAATATACGCGTATCGCATTTTGGATGGGCGATTCAAAGGCCTATAAGCCTAAATTCTTTGAATAATATCTAATACTGCAGTCGCTCTAAACAAAATCATTTTCAAATAGATGTACCACCAAGTGTCGTTTGCGAAAGGGATCCAAATTTAGAGCAAATTTTTGCGGAGAGAAACTCCAATTAATCCTATAAAGGAGTATAAGATTATAAGCACTAATGGAATCCGTGGAGCAGCTAGCCGTTCAATAGCAACATCAAGAGGAAGGGGAAAATGCGTCTGGAATAACGGATAATAGAATCCATGTGGTAGAGAGAAGCAATGACTTCTTTTCTCATGTAGCACTTTACAATACGTTCGAAAAACTTTGATATCTTTGACATTCTCTACTAAAATTCATTAGTTTAGAAGGCTTGAGCTTTTGTGTGGTGCTAAACGAATATTTCAGTCGAATTATAGCCAATCGCATAATGTAGAGACAACACAGAATGTATTATTTTTGAATCGTTTTGAGAATTCGATATCAGCTGTAATATGACTCTATACGAATATTGTGCGCTGTGGTTCACCAATTTTCTGTACGCCGCGAACTTTTTTTTTTTTTTTTTGCTATCTGAATATTTTAACGTAATTGATATTGTTTAGCTCGTTCTTTTGTATTCATTTTACCCTTATCATTCTTTTCAGTTCCGGATTTTTTAGGGAGATGATAATATTTAGTTCGTTCTGCGTTCTTTTTACGCGCTGTAGCCTCTTGTTGTTCATGCGATTTTATTTCTTTATGTCTTTTGAAAGGCACGACATTTTTCATCGTCAGTCGTATTAAAAGAGAAATAATGAGTGTTTATGTAGAATTTATTATATCCGTGAAGCTATTCTTCTAGTCGAAGCTTTCGCAAGTATCTCGGACTGTAGATGACATCTAAACTGGCATTGACGAACGCACGATACATTTGCGACACCGAATATGTTAATCAATATTAAATATCGTTAGGTACTAATAGATAGGAATTTTAAAATGCACAATCCACTCTTATATATAACTGCTTTCTTGATTAAGGTATACTTCTTACATGTAGTAAAAATACGGATATTGGTTTCGCTACCACGAGCGTTGTGTAATAAACCGTGACATGACGTTAAAGAATGACTGATAGATTAAGAATATATCCATGTTAGCGTTGCACAATTATCAGGACGTGACGTTGAAAATTAAATTACCCCTAACTCAAAAACATATTCACAATAAAAAGAAGAAAAAAAAATCAAAATTCAGAAAATTTTGAGTTTTGTCTAAACATACACATAGCTTTCAATTTTTTATGTTTCAAATTTTATGATTAATTACTTTTCGTGTTTTTACAGTTAAAATTGCTTGCTGACAGATTAATTCCAAAAATCAGGGCTAAGCCGTTTGATATTGTTAACCATATGCGACCGGATATGATAACAAATGTTCTTATTAATGCGATTCAGACTGTAAGTTGTTTTCGATTGTACTTATGAGAATTTCGAAATTTGAAGGGACATAATTTGGCAACTTAAATTGCACCTTAAATAATTTTATTCGTCAAATTTTACTTTATCTGTATAAATATGTATAGGGTAACTGGACTATTAGAAGGTTTCGAATGCATCGACAAGGTGTTACACAAGTATTATCTCGGCTGTCGTACCTTGCTACGCTGGGAATGATGACAAGAATAAACTCTCAGTTTGAAAGATCACAAAAATTGTCTGGTCCTCGAGCTCTACATTTATCGCAGTGGGGCATGATATGCCCCTGTGATACACCGGAAGGTGAAGTAAGTTCTGTTAATAATATTTTATTTTTGTTATTTTCATAATACGTTTATTCCCTTCAGAATCAGAAGTTTATTTTATTATTAATAATTATAGTTAATAGATAAAATGAAATAGGAATTAGTGGCTTTGAAAATTTCGACGTGCACACGTCATTGAATCGATAGTGAATATTTTTTCGTAAGGCTTTTTTCTTCTTATTTTTATGAAGGATTAAAAATTCTTATTTACTTTGTGCCGATTAGTAAAAGTGCCTCCGGTTACTATATACATATATTTTCAAATTGGTTTTATTTTGTGTATTTCGAATTTTAGAGTAATAGAATTGGCATTGTTTTCTTTGTTTTAGGCTTGCGGTTTAATTAAGAACATGGCATTTACAACACATGTTACTACGAATGTAGATGATGATAAAGTAAACGACTTTATTAATCGTTTGGGCTTGCCAGATTTAAGGATGTCGTCCATTTCTATGAATTTATATGCGGACGGTTGTTATATTGTATTCATTAATGGCAAGTAACTAAAATGTTAATTTCTACTTAAATTTTTCGTTCATGCATTTTTGTTACGTTAAATACAAAAGAAAATAAGCTTGCATTTATATCAATTACCAGAAACATATAAATTGACCTTTCAGGAAATTCTTCTTTCACCTGCATTTTATTTATTTACAGAGTGGTCATATTGAACTGGGAATAAGCTGGAAATTTTGTCGTAAAACCGGAAAAAAATATATATTAGCCAAAAGATTTTTGATTAAAAAAATGTTTAGAGTGAAAAATAAGAACATTTTGTGATATTACGCATTGTTTATACTTTATGAAAGTATTGACATCTAAAAAAAGGTATTTGCTTTTATACGTTTAAGTAATTGGAAATAACTTTTCTAATTGACTTTTTTTTTTTTTTTTTTTGTATCAAATAAAAGCAAAAGACGTTGTAAAATTATACATTACAAACATGGAGGCCGACTTATAAAAAATATTGCGGAATGAGTTGAAAGCCCTTCGAATTATACTTTACATAATTTTAAATTTGAGGTTAAAGCCCCCCCCCCCAAAAAAAATCGTTTTTTACATAAAGCATGATTTTAATAATTGTTTTCTTCCTGTTGATGTTTGTCCTTGCTTCAATTTATCGGGTTTGTTACAATATGAGCTAAGTAGGCTTAGGTAAGCTCTTGTACAATTACACTGACCAAGCAATCGGAAACTTTTGGACCGGTAAAACCGAAATTTAAAAATTATATTTGAGTGGTTACCCTGATTAAGGTACATAATAGTGCTAATCAGCAACCTTGTGACTGAAAGAACGTATATAATTTAAATACGACATTAATTTTTACGTGAAAATAATTTGTAATATATCAAAGGGGAAAATGAAATTAAATTAGAAGATTTAAAATTACGTATTAGCGATCTGAGTATGCATCTGTTGATGTAGAGCGAAGTTTTTCGATGTATAAAAATGTTTTAACAGATAACCGCAACGTTCTATTAAATAATTTAAGGAAAATTATGTTAATTTATTGTGATAAAATGGATTATTAAAAAACGTATTATTCTTCTTTAAAAAAAATTAACAGCTTTTTATTACTTTGAATTTTATGAGCTTTTTTTTGCGTTTTTTTTGGAGTTGTGCTTTTTTATGGCGCTTTTTCTCGATTTCTTTGGGTTACAACTTCCAGGTTTTGTTAATAATTATACTATTCTTATGCTCTCCGAGTAATAAAAAAATCCTGAAACGTTTTTGCGTAAAGAAGTTATAATGGAAGTTGCTACGTAATTAAAAAATTACAGTCGGTTAAAAATAACTTCTATAAGTATTATAAAAGATCATCATTTGGGGTCCATTGATTTATTTCATACCTTTTAAATTTATATTTACTACAATAGTAACCTAAAATATTTTCTGAGCATTCTAAATCTGTCATTCTGTTTCTTAATATGCACCGCAAATTGTATCTAAATACGAACAGGCGATAGTACATTTTTGAATTTGTCACTTTATCTTAGTGCAAATCTATTTTTCTGTTATTTTTACTATTTTTAGAGTGCCGGGTGTATTATTATTATTATTACTTAATAGTTTTTCTGCTGTAGTACTAACTGCTGATATTTTATGGGAATAAATGTGTGAATAGCGTTCCTGAAATGTAGACAAGAATGTATTAAGGTTTTATTTGTCCTTTACATAATTTTCAATGTCCGTAAAAATTATTTAAACAGGCTCGTTCTTAATAAAATCTTACTGATTTCATAAAATCGTGACCATTTCGTTATTTTTTAATCAGGCGAAATCATTGGTTCCACAAGGTACTGGAAATACTTGATAAAATCTGTAAGAACACTTCGTCAGTGTGGATTAATATCGCCGTTAATATCGGTTAGCGCAGATCATAGATTAAGCACGGTTTACATTTGTACGGACGGTGGCCGTTTATGCAGGCAAGTTATTACATCATTTTTAATATATTTTCTCGAAAAATCATTCAGATTTGTGTACATTCATTTTTATTTCGCATTAGCGTCATTGAACGCACATAAAAATATAATATATTCGTTACATTCTGCTTATCTTCGATTATTAAATTATTATAGGAAAATTTGGTTTGTTTAATAGTATTCCCAATCATCGTAAACCTCATTACAAGTTATTTTATTTAGCGGTCTAATATATATATATTTACTGAAAATTTATCAAGTTTCAAATGAGTATGTAAACAGGTAAAAGAGAAATAAAATAATTCACAAAATATGTCATCAGATTAATAAATTAAAAAACTCGACGACTTGTTTTAGAGTCATGTACTTCATAATTGTGGTTATGTTTATATATTCATTTGTAGTTCATATACAGAAGATGAAACATTTTAATATTAATATAAAGTTTCGTTAAAAAATCGTTCCATTTCTCTTTATTTTTCAATAGTTGCTACAATAAAGTCAAATATGCTAGCTACATCGATGCACCTGAAGTAAGGAAATTGTTAGTAACATCGAGCCACTGTTTAACAATTGTTTTCAGTGATAAGATCGATGATCAAACTATTGCTAACAAGTGGCAAACAAAATTTTGTAAATTAGAAATTGTATAGGCGAATATGAAAGACTTCCATTGGCCAGCTAATACTTTTCATTAGTAATGAAAAGCATCAAGAACAAATAGATATAATGATTCAGAATGTTTGTAACGTTTTGTACAATAAAGAATGTGTCTTTAATAAATGTTTAAAGCTTTCATGGTGAATACTCATAATAAATAAGTTGCAGACACAACGTGTTAGAAAGAGTTATATTTGCTTAACGTTTCGGCCAGCTTACACTGACGATTATCAGCTTCGGTGTAGGCTGGCCAAAACGTTAAGCAAATATAATTCTTTCTAAGAGAGTTGGGACCGCAACTTATTTATTAGGAATGCGTCGTGTTCGATGCTCTACTGAACAGACGGCAGTATTCAAAAACAATAATACTAACCATTATACCGAGATCGATAAAATAATTTTACGCAATTAAACTAAAACTTTAAAAAAAAAACGGATTGCGATTTATATATTTTAAAAGATAATAATCAAAATATATTTCTAACGTGTCAGTTTTCGGTATGGAACACATATATATTATGAAAAACGAAGTTTATATTTTAAACATAATAAAAAAAGAAGGAAAAAAAAAGAAACATTTTTATTAAATAGGTTCATTACAATTGTTGGTAACTTATTATTTAGACATTGTGTATCGCCAATAGTCCTCTTACAATCCAATAAAACTATATGTAAATACATACAGAATTAGAATTAGAAAGCTAAGTATTATTCGACTAAGCTAAAGTAAGTCCTATACCCTTGACAGGGCGTCGGGGATTGCGAAGTTAAGGTTCACAATGTACAAAGTCTAACGGCACTGATGAGAGCAAGGGGGTCAGTTCCTTTCTCTTGGCCACTTTTACTTTCCCAAATTTTTCTGGTACCCAATTGATTTTAGACTGGGTAAACCTCAGAGCGACTTCGATCCGGAACGACACAAGTCTCGAACCCGTGACCTCTGGTTTCGTATCCAAGCGCGTTAACCACTAGGCTTCCGTGAACATGCAAGAAGAAATTCAGGAAAAGAACCCGGCGCCTTAAGAATTAACATATACACGGTTGGTGCAAAAAGTTCCCGGACTACCGTTAAAAAAAAGAAAATGAAGAGAGAGGAGATTGAAACGTATTTACTATTCAATGTACAACCCATTACGATCTACACACCGCTTCGCACGTTCATGGTATCGCCTCCACTGCTTCGACGCGTACAACTCGGGCCTAATTCGTCGAATGCGCTTCAAAAGTCGATGGTACTCACGTTTAGTTCATTTGCGCTGAACCGACACGCCGCTTGCTGATTTTCAGCAAGTACAGCTTGCACACGAGCCACGTTTTCGTCGGTAGTCGTCGTGCTCAGTCGTCCATCGCGCGGATCGTCTTCCAACAAGCTCCGTCCACTTTTAAATCAGCGATACCACTCAAAAAACGTTGTACGGCTTACACATTCATCCTTGTATGCTTTTTTCATTGACTCGTACGTTTCTGATGCACAAAAAAAACAAAATTTAATCGCAGCTCTTTGTTCCATTATCGCATACGTGACACAGTATACAATGGTTCACTCACAACTGGTGGTCTCTTGAGTAAACTAATCTAGGTAGCGACCTGAAACTTTTGTCGTTTCTTCTCGCAACATTGAGGTATAAGTACCGTGAATTTCGGATAGATCGCGCAACTAGAACGGATTTTAGAGCGGTAGTCCGGGAACTTTTTGTACCAACCGTGTATTATTATGCACTTATTACTTTAGCTTAATATTAGTTTAAATATATGCTATCTGAACATACATACATGCACGCATTGAGATATACACTCAGACATTCACACTGCATTTGCGACTTACATAATTTTATATTACTTAACTACAATTTTTTTTTTTTAAAATAACGTATATTTATAATTTTAATAATTAAGAAATTTAATTTTGATCTTTACATCACTTATTGAGAATATTACTTTTCTTATTTATATTCTTTGAAGCATATTTACTGGTAATTGCAAATTCGACATTTAAATATTTTCAATAATGTACACAATAATGTTATTGGTAATTATGTTACTAAATTAATTCTGTATAATTTTCGTAATTTTTTTTGAAATTAAAACTGATTTACTAAATCGTGAAAAATAACTCAAAATATTTAATTTTTATAAACACGATTGAATGATGTATTTAGTCATCTTTATATTTCTATGCAGGCCTTTAATTCGAGTTCAAGATGGTAAATCTTTGGTTACTGAGCAAACAATAAATGATTTGGATAATGGGATTATTAATTTTAGCACTTTAGTGAAAAATGGTAATATAATTAAATCATTCTTGCTTTTTATATATATATCATATATATATATTTTTTTTTTAAATTCAACTTTTAATATGTTTAAAATATCGTTTAAAAGTACTAAAAACAACAAAAAACGCATTCCACATCATCACCTTTTAAATTATTAATAGATATTACGCTTACTTCCATTTTTTATCAGTAATGAATTAGTCATGTATAAAGATTTCACTGAAATATTTCATTTTACTGTAAACAGATTGACTATTGAACATAATTCTTTAAGAGGTTTTTTGAGAATCAATTTTTTGCAAATATTTTTAGTTTTCATTTCCGGTTTCATCTGAATAAGAATATCTTTAATAAATTTTATAACGCGCAATAATAATTAAAAAAAAATACCTTTCTTGATATAATGAACTGTTGACAGGTTTCTGTTTGGTGTTATTTAATTTAAGTACTTCTCTTTTTACAATAAATGAAAAATTGGCATATTAAGAACTCGAAAGACTCAGGGTGTGTATTATTTTTCTAAAAATTATAGTGTACATTTGTACAACATACTAAGAAATCTTTTAGGTGGCCACGAAATCAGAAGTAAGCCAGCAGGTCTGTAATGAAATCAGAAAAAAATAAATAAAAACAACTAAAAGGTATTTCGAATAAGAGAAAATAATTGTTTTTTAATGTACTTTACTTAATAATAAATTACGTGATTCTTTACAAACATAGAAAACAGACAACCAGTTTTTTGCAAAAAGCTCGTCGTTTGGAAATAAAATCATATTTTGATACCCTGGCGAAATTTTCGAAATTTGCAAAAAGTTAGTAGAAGCTTGAACATCAATGTGCTCCTTTACAGAACGTATATAATGTTTAAAAAATTTGAAGCACTGTAAATAGGTATACACATTTACGAGAATATTGGGTGAAAAATATAGCCCGTAATGCAATATTTGAAATTCATCGTAAGCACTAACATAGAACTATTTGAAAAGATGTAGAAAAATCTTGTTAAATTTTATTCTTAAATTCAGTGATGATTTCTCTTACCTCTTTAATTATAAAGATTAAAAAAATAGAAATATTTTGTTTATTATTAAAAATAAATTAATTTCAATTTTACTTACTTAAAATTTATTTGTCGGGAAAAGTACTAACGAGAGTATTTATTGTTTAATATGTTTTCGCATTAGTAGATGTCGGTAATTTTATTTACCAATTGCCAGGATTAATCAGTTCGGTAAATCTCTCTTTTAAATAACTGAAAACTGGCACATCATAGTGAAGCTGATGTGTTTCACAATGAGAGTAGAGAATTTAAATATGTAGCGGGAAAACTTTGTTCACTCTTTGAATAATGGAAACATATTGAAATTAGTGTTAGCGTACATTAAATCTGCGACTATTAATGCATCTTTGTATTTCCGTAGATGTCTTTCTTGTAGCATTGTATACATGTTTGCCGAAGTGTGTTACATATTTATGCCTGTTCGTGTGTGAGCGAGTTGAGGTGACAGGATATTTCCTCATTGTACGCCACTCTCCGATTTGAAAGTTGTGAAATCTTTTTGGACGATTCTGTCATTTCGCTGTTTTCACACAAAGCCATCACTAATTTTATTAAGTGTCGAGATATGCCAATTTCTGTCAACGCATTTGATAAAGAACTCCAAAGGGGTCTTGGCGTAATCGATAAAGCATAATAGCGAGGATACTATATTCACGACATTGCTCTATTATCATTTGCATGTTGGGGATTTGTTTTTTTGTTCCGTGGCCGGAAACGAAAGTAGGCTGTTCCATTGGTTTTTGGCAATTGAGTAAAGTTTTCTCCGTTCAAAATCTGCTGCAATACCTTGCTTGAGTGTAAAATTAAAGCTATTGTGCGATAGTTATTGTGTATCTTAATATTACCGTCCTTCTGTATTGGTATCAGTATTGATGTACACCAGTCATTTGGCCATTTTACCTATGAAAACATGTTGGGCATAAAGTAGGAACTGCATTGCCTCATAGGTCTTCGGCATGTCCGCTTCCGTACTGTTTCCGATTGTAGCTTTCTATTCTTCAGAGCCTTAATTACTCCTCTTACTTCTTCAGTTATGTAACTTTCGAAATTATTGTTTCTACGATGCACAGGAATTGGTGTTCCATCTTTCTTTGCAATAGTCTCGCCGGGACTTCAAAACACTTGCTTTTTCCATGCCACCTTACCATTTTCATCGTTGACTTCACATCTTTATGGTTTGAACCTTCTAGAGAGTTTCTTAATCTCAATTTTTTTTACATCGGTATATATTTTAAATAATTGTTACTTGTAGATAAATTTCATTATGTATTAATAAGAAGCGTGAAAAGTTCATAGATATATGATGCACTTGCATTTGTGTATACGTTTTTTTAAATTTCTATAATTCTATAACGTTATCATTTTTTTTTTTAATTCCTACGTGTCCAGTGCAATTAATTAAATTGTGCATTATAAGTGAATAAATAATTACTTAAATTCTATCAAATATTTGTCTTCTACGAACATTTAATTCAGAAAATCTGAGTATTATATACATTATTAATAATTTTCTTGATAATATATTTAAATTTAAATTAAGTACAAGAGTTGTTTAAAATAATACAGTGCAGTCAGGTTTATCATTTTTATTTGATGAATAATTGCACTAAATTATGAAAGAATTTTTAATACAATATATATTGTACTAATTTTTTTAATCATGTGTAAGATAAAAGAAAAATATTTTTTGAAGTATGCTAAATTGTAATATAGTTAAATTATTGGTCAACAAACAAGAAGAATTATGACTTATAACATTTATATTTATTTTTTAAAAAAAAAACAGTTTCAATGGCGGTTTTAAAGAAATAGATCAAAATTAATTATTAACCGTAATTGATAGCCGTTAATCATGGAATTTAGTTATATCGATGTAATTTTACGTTAAAGAAGTTTTCATTGCTATAGTGAAAATGTAAATATTTGTTTTAAAATTTCAGTTTTAATTCTTGTTCATATAAATATATGTATGTATGTATTTATATATGTATATATATGTATGTATATATATGTATGTATGTATGTATATGTATTTATTTATGTATGTATATATATGTATGTATGTATGTATAATACATTTATGAAATTGTTGTATTAGGTTGTATAGAATTTTTAGATGTAAATGAAGAATCAGATAGTTATATTTCGTTGAGGGAATCAGATATTACTAAACAAACTACTCATCTTGAAATAGCCTTATTTAGCACACTGGGTATATGTGCGGGAATAATTCCTTACGCTCATCATAATCAGTCCCCGCGTAATACTTATCAATGTGCTATGGGAAAACAAGCTATGGGTAAATAGAATCTTTGAATTCATGTTTCTTATGTAGCACACTCTACACACACATACACGCATATATATTTAGATACAGATTAATTTGTATTAATATATTATTTAGTATTAGTGTTGTTTAAAGTTTGTGCATTATTTATGTCGTAGGCAAAGCCATATGAGAGATCTATATGTTCACATTTTCTCTTACATTTCTATGAGTCACGTTAAATGTGTTATTTTTTTGTAAATTAATTGTTTAATAGATATTCTGAAAATTTTGTAATCGTTGCTGTCATCTTAAATAAATTTTTAAATGAAATAAATTAAATTTGGTTATAAATGTTCATATTTTACTATTTGCTTTATACGTGAAATCCGGTGTAAAATGTTTAACGCGTGAATAATAATGGGAATAACTTGAACAAAAAATAAGAACGTATTATGTTCAGTAAGTAGCATTTGTATAGAAATGCTTTACGCCTATATAAAGAAGGGGAAATGCTTTGTTATTTAAATTGTTTTATAAAATAAAATCTAGAATTTTCCTGAATACAATCGTTAAAAAAAAGTTAAAAATTTAAAGTGGCCTGATGGCAGTAAAAACGTGAAAAATGACGTCCACGTTAATATTATTTTTTTGGGACGCGTCAACCATGGACACTAATCCAACGCTAGTGAAACTTTTGCATATTTTTAGAGTGCGGCAGTGGGATTCGAATTAGGTCCTAACGTCACACTGCTTAACCAATTACGCCACGATAGCTAGCTGACGTCCACACTAATATTCGGACGTTCCGAGTAGTTATGTTAGCACGTCGCTCTAGGTTTTCCCTGTGCTCGTTATGCGCGCAGCACAAGCCAGTGTATTGCTACTCTTCCCATTAGTTGCGCATAAAAATTACCAGTACTTGTTGAATGATTGCACTTAAAGATAATTTTATGTAATAATGACTCCTCGTAAGTATCGAAAAACTGTCTTTCGATAAACGACAATTAGTAATTGGTAATCACGGGAAACATCTTTCAGAAGATAAAATTGCATCTTTATTCTAATGAGTAGGATTTACTGTGTTATTTGACTTTTGGAAAAATAAGATTAATTTGAATCTATATGACAAAGAGAGCAGCCGGAAAAACTGTAAGTTGAAAACAGATGGTTCATTATGCAAAAGGTTGTGCAAAATTCCAAAGTTAACGCCCCAGCATTAGCTACTGAGATGTATTCAAGGATCACCAAAAAATTTCAGCCAAATTTATTGGAAATGCAGAATATATTTGTCAAATTTGGCAGAAGTAAACCGTGGACTAATTCAACTAATCTAAAAAATAGTTTACAGTTTGATTTAAGGTATATCTTGGAAGACGAGACCTATTGAAATGACTTACATTCGACAATTAGTTAAAATTTAATGTTTTCGGAACGTCGGAAATCAAAAAGTGCTGGGAAAGCCTAATTCTGAATTTAAACATAAAAATCTTAATGTAACTGTAAAATATAGTGGCAAAAATATTACGGTGTGGAATTGTTTTTCGGCGAGGGTAGTAAGTTCACTGGTGTTTACCGAAGAAAAGGTGACAGCAGATATATAAATAAACCTTTTGAAGAAAACATCTTGCTGTGTTTTAAATATTAACAGAATAATGATCCTAATCATAAAGGTTACAAAAGCGCGAATGCCTATATTGTATAACTGCTAACGTTCTAGAAATATTGCTCAGTCACTAAATGTAACCTTATCGAAAATCAGTTGGATTACTTGAATCAAAATATTTATGAAGCCATTTTCAACTGAAATCCTTCAAAAGAGCGCCCACAAAAAAAAATGAGACAAAATTCCAACCTTATAAATTATTTCTTCTATGTCGCAACGTTTAGAAACCATTATTAATACCAAAAGTTTATACACGAAGTATTAAAAAATGATAATTTTGTTTTTTATCTTATCACTGTTTGTTTTTCTTTACGGCCAAGTATTAATGTGGTATCCTAATTTTTGAAATCTTTTTCATATGGAGTATGCGTTATTTTCGATTTTTTATGTTTATATATTTGTTTAATTATATGTTCAGGAAGATCCCATTTTGTTTGTTACAGAAGAATTTAACAAATGAAACTTTTTTTATCTATAATTTTTAAACACGATCCCCGAACATTAATGAAATTTAATATAGCTATGTTTGTGCTTAAAGTTACCAAAGTTAAAGTTCTACTCCTAACAATTGCTCAAACCACTCCTTTAGTCAACTGTTATTGATGCTGTGAAGAAAGAATATTTCTTTTTGGCAGACTGAACGAGTGATGGTCCATTTCGATAAAAAAGTATATTTAAGAATAGTTTTTACTAAAAGAACGTCGAGCAATGCAATTTATTCTCGCGCGCTTGTGTATACGTGTGCCTGTGTAATTGTTTGTAGTTTAACTTCAATTTTCTTTAATTTTTATTTTTATTGTATAAAACAATCGAAACATTGTAACGGAGTGAAATGATATTAAAAGTGAACATTTTTATCTTTTATTCATTCGATAAAAATATAGACATACCACGAATTTTTTTCATTTATTGTATACATTTTACAGGAATTTTTGCCTACAATCAGTTTAAACGCCTTGACACGGTAATGCTTAGCATGGTATATCCTCAAAAACCACTTGCGAAAACAAGACCTTTGGAGTGTATTCATTTTGATCAGTTACCTGGAGGTCAAAATGCCATAGTTGCCGTGATGAGTTATTCAGGCTACGATATAGAAGATGCAATTATTATGAATAAAGCTTCATTAGACAGAGGTACTGTAAATGTGATGTCTGTGAAATAAAATTGTACTTATATTTTTACAATATGCGAGTTCACTTCCGATGTATTTTTATTCTTTGTTCCTTTCGTAGAAGTATAATTCATATCTATTCTCATACATGTCGAGTCGTGAATACACATGATATTAATTACATGTTGTAGAAATTAAACTGTACAGTAATCTATTTGGTGTTAAAATTAGGGCGTGTTATAACTTAGAGGACTTGAAATATAAAAAGCGCTAAAAATTTAAATAGGTGAGGACGCTTATCGGAGGAAATAGATACAAAATTATAAGTCATGAAAAGAATTTTGTGTTAGTGAAAATAATTGTTGAACTTTAAAAGGAGATAAAACAATTAAAACGTGAAAACATAAAAAGGGATATCATAAGAATCGGTGAAACAAAAAGACAAGGAGAATGACTTATAAATTTAAATAGTGGACATCAACTACCCTATTACAGGTTTGAAAGTTCTGAAGAGATTTTCTAATAAACAAAAAAATCAAACTGTATAGAAGAAATAAAGCGTATAAACAAAAAAGTAATATTTCTGCGACTGACGATAAATAAACATATTTTGTAATACAAGTTTATATTCCTCCGTCGGTTTTCGAAAATATGAAATAGAAGTTTTATGAACATAAGATACAGAAAAATGATGTATAACAATCAGAGGGGAGTTTAATGGTGAGGATTGTAAATTTTAAATTGGTGATATCAAGATATTAGGAAAAAATGGATGCAGGATATGACATGAACCGCCGGTGGACCATGAGAAAGAAACAAAATTTGTTGTTTAATTCTACATAATCACCGTAAAGATTCGGACATTTGTCATATCGTTAAACGAATGAAGAACGTGACCACCAGCAATGCGAGATGGGGCTAAACGCTGTTTTAAAACTCTTTATCGGTCTTGAGTTGTGATCTCTTCTTTAAGTTAAGGAGAAGTGAAAATCACTGCGAAGAGCTACTCGAAACAAAAGAAGAAGAATGCTGACTCATAGAGTTCACCTCATTCACAACAATGCTCGCCTTCACAGTAGTATGACATTGTAATAATCCAACAGCTTCTAAATCAGTTTAAACGGAACGTTTTTGATTATACGGCGTATAGCTCCAATTTAGCGTCGAGTGATTTTCATATTTTCTCTAAATTGAAGTACTCTAGTTAGGAGGCTAAAGCTTCCAGACCGATGGGGAACTACAAAACAACGTTCGGATCGCGTTCTACTAGTAGGAAATCGGAAGGCTCGTTCACCGATATAACCAGTGTCTAAATCTTCATAGTAATTATGGAGAAAAGTAGCCACGTTTATACATAATTCTTAGTAATAATTTTGTACCTTACCCTTTTTTCTTTTTTACGATCCATTAGAGATGGAAAAAGAAGCCCTTTTTACACACTTAAAAACGCTGCAGCAAATATAAACACCGATCAATTTTTGGAACCTGCTTCACTAAAAAAATGAAATCAGATAAGGAAGATGTACTTTACTAAGAGTTATTTATTGTTAACTTCTGCAAAAATACTGAGGGACCTAAAATGGCAAGATAGGCGAGTGAAGGTTTTAAACGACTGTCTTATTCATTTGAAATATGCTGACAATGTAGTTCTATTGAAAACAGAAGTACAAGATATGAAAATAATAAAAAATCAACTGTAAATGATAAGTGACATGAATGTTCTAAGAATAAACGAAAAAAAAAAAAATGTTCAACAAATAACAGGAGATAAAATATTCAAAACAACAGAAGTATTTATATGTCTAAGCCACAGTTTAAAATCTACTAAAGATATGGTAAACAAAATAAATAGGCGTTTACAAATGATATGGGTCGCGCTGGTGATAAATTAATCAGAACAGAGAAAAAAAACCTGTAGTCTAAAAAAAAGTTATTTAATAGTGTGATTTACTAAAATGATATAGATGGAATATATCAAAGGGAAATATGGAAAAAATCAATCAAATATAAAAGGACACCAGTAAGAAAATGCCGAAAATAATTTTACAAGATAAAATTGAATTAGAAGAAATAGAGAAAAAAATAAAAGTTGAAGACGTTGTGAAAAAAAATATTAAATCTAAATGAAAACCGATGAACGTATCACCCCATTAAGCAGTGATGGGTCACAGGATTATTAGTATGGCAGTCCAAAAATGAAAGAAAAAGAAGACGATCAAGAACACAATGGCAGGACGATGTAAAGAAAACTACTGATAACTGACAGTTTTGAACAATGGATAAAAAAATATGAAAGATTTATTATTATAAGAAGTAAATTATTGTTTTGTTTTGGTGTAAATATTATTATTATTATTTTTGTCTTTACCGGTTTAAGTACGATAAAAATAAGTCAATAAAATAAACACTAAACGTTTTCAAACGTAAATGGGCACTATAGTTGTATTATTAGTACAGATTTTGTTTCACTAATATTTGAAGTATTTTCATAAATTTAATTTTGCATAATCAACAATTTTAATGTAAATTTTTTTCCCTCTTTAAGGTTTTGGTCGCTGTCAAGTATTCTGTGGTATGAATAGTG
This sequence comes from Icerya purchasi, assembly GCA_039619475.1. Classification (NCBI taxonomy): domain Eukaryota; kingdom Metazoa; phylum Arthropoda; class Insecta; order Hemiptera; family Monophlebidae; genus Icerya; species Icerya purchasi. The sequence continues at coordinate 419,339,507 of CM077116.1, forward strand.
CTATTAAAAAATATCCGAACAGGACTTGTGATCGAATAATGGGTCCAATGATTGATGCGACTGCCAACCAAACGTTATACAGACATAAAGTGTTGGGAAATGATGGATTAGCAAACATTGGAATGCTTGTCAGATCGGGTCAGGTTTGTCAGTTATTTATTGTATGTCATAATTTATTTTAATACAAGTTTTTGATCAGTCTGATTTTTATCAAAGTTTATAAGCATTTTTTGCTTGTAAAATATCGTAATAAGAAATTTCGATTAACTGTCATTTAAAAATGTAAAATTATTGCAACGTATGTTATTTTCCTGCAGTGGTATTTGAAATTAAAACTAATTTTTAGTTATGTATACGTGGCTTTATAATGATATTCAATCTAAGACAAAAAAAAATAATAATAATATTTACACCAAAACAAAACAATAATTTATTTCTTATAATAATAAATCTTTCATATTTTTTTATCCATTGTTCAAAACTGTCAGTTATCAGTAGTTTTCTTTACATCGTCCTGCCATTGTGTTCTTGATCGTCTTCTTTTTCTTTCATTTTTGGACTGCCATACTAATAATCCTGTGACCCATCACTGCTTAATGGGGTGATACGTTCATCGGTTTTCATTTAGATTTAATCTTTTTTTCCACAACGTCTTCAACTTTTATTTTTTTCTCTATTTCTTCTAATTCAATTTTATCTTGTAAAATTATTTTCGGCATTTTCTTACTGGTGTCCTTTTATATTTGGTTGATTTTTTCCATATTTCCCTTCGATATATTCCATGTATATCATTTTAGTAAATCACACTATTAAATAACTTTTTTTTAGACTACAGGTTTTTTTTCTCTGTTCTGATTAATTTATCACCAGCGCGACCCATATCATTTGTAAATGTCTATTTATTTTGTTTACCATATCTTTAGTAGATTTTAAACTGTGGCTTAGACATATAAATACTTCTGTTGTTTTGAATATTTTATATCCTGTTATTTGTTGAACATTTAATCGCCATTAGGCATAATTTTTCAAGGAATTTACTAATTCTAAGTGACTCCAAAAGCTACTTAATGTCTCTTCAAGATCTTTCCTTTAACTTTAAGGCACCCCCGCTTACTCTTAAAATAAGATCATACTTGATTGAATTGGTGGAAAAGGGGGTTAATATAAAACTGGTGTGGATTCCGGCTCATGTGGGTATAGATGATAATGAGATAGTGGATAAATCACAAAATCAGCGGCTGCTAAGGTTGCTTCACTAATTCCAAAATTCCTTAGCAAAAATCTTTTATATTTTATTAAGTTTGCTCACAAAGAATATGGGAATTCCCTTTGGTACAGTCTGTATAAATCAAAATTATATAAATCTATTCAACCGTATATCCCTAGATTATCGTGGTACTTTAACTTTTATACATAATAACTTATTTTTTATGATGATAGTTCACGGAAGTTCTACAAAATAGCAGTGCGTCACCGAGTATTTATTATTTACTTCATTATATTACTTTTCGATTAAAAATTTTCGATTGCAAGTAATATTGACATTAATTATAAATTTTCCCTTTTTTCTGTTTTCGGTGGTACATTCCATATTCATTTGTATAAAAATTGCATTTTACGTAATACCGGTAAAGAGAAAATTAATGTTTTAAAAAAAAAAAAACAATTTATAATGATTTACGAAAGAAGTGTAAAAAAATAATAAACATAAAATAAATGACAAGACGCAACAAAAAAAGAAAAGAAAAGATATATCGATTATAAAAGAATAGGAAATAAATTATTAGTTATCGATTAGTAAAAAGATAAATTAAGATATAGTAGTTAGTAAATATTACACGAAGTTATATACTATATATGTATAAGTTAAGTTAAGATGGTGAAATGTTTAAGTATAAGGTAATTCGTCGACAAGCGTTTTAACTTGACGAAAGAAATTTATGTAATGAAAAACAAATACATATTTCTCAAAAAAAAAAAAAAAAAAAAAAAAAAACGAAATTCGAGCACATATTTTAAAAACATCCATCTTCATAATGCGTCGCTATTTTTAGCCCATATGTAATGTTTTAATATTAAAAAACGCATCAGTAATATTAAGGAACATATGCTGTTGCACTTGTTTAGAATAAATTTGTATACATAATATTACAGTCGAATTATTGTAGTTTAAGTCTGACTTTATGCTACATTATTTGCGCTGTTTGCTTTATTAAAAACGACCAAAGTATCTGCGTGCTTACTGAAAAACGATAATTTAATGAATTAGATGTAAACCGTTCTAGTATAACTATTTTAGGAAACGTTGCTTGTATAGAGATTAGTGAATTCATTTTGAATATCGCTTAACGAATAAGTTATGGTTTGCGGTGGAATTGAATGAATAACATTTTCTAGAAAAGGACAGATTTTATTATATCTGAAATAAGATTTTGAAAGGGTTTCCAATTATATTTAGATAAAAAAAGGAACTTTATATATATTAATCGGTGCTGTTGTATAGTTTTTATTTATTTTAAATTAAAAGTCTAAAACAATTCCTTAAATGCATCCAGTATACATTTCACTTTCTTAAACAAGTTGATTTATCATTTATGCTACCATAATAAATTATTTACACGATATAGCTTATAAATATTAATGTATACTGAAATAAATAATTGTTATTACTTTTTTTTTTTTTGCTCCGCCAGATAACCTCTGGAAGGACAAATTTATTTATTTATTTTTGAATCGTGTATAAAAGTGCAGGGAGTTCCCTGACTTAAAAGTAGTTGTGTAGGAACAAATTTAATCAGTAGTGCGAAATTAGAAAAAAAAAAAAAATATGTAATAAAACATTTTAAGTAAATAATGTGCGTGAAAACTCTCTGCAAAATGTACTAATAACAGGGATAAAAAACATAGGCTCTGATACTGTAAGTAGCTAAGGTAATACATGTGCAATGAGTTGAAATAATTAAGCTGAAGTTTAGAAAATATAAAAAAAAATAGAGAATTATTGCTTCGTGAAAAGAGAAACAAAAAATGAATAAATAAAAATAGGAAAGTATTAATGAAACGTACAGATGCGCATATATACGAAAGTAAACTAATAAATATGACAAATGTCAAAATTAACAATACAAAATAAATTGTGAAAAAGTGTACATTGTTACTCAATGATACTTGTATCCTTATAGTTAATGATAAAGTTGTGGGCGAAGCGCGCAGGCAGCACAGAATTGATTAAGTTTTCCATAATTTGGATTCACGGTTGACTTCAATAATATGCCAAATAAATAATTAATTATAAGCTAATCGAAAATTTCAACTTCACTGCTGCTTCAGAAAATAAAAGAAAGCTCCCAATATTATCAGGTGTTAGTTTAAACTCGAGAGAAGAGGAAATGCGATGCAAATTACGTGAAGTACTGAAAGCCGGACAGTCGTACACAAGTTGCTTAATATCGTCGGGAGTAATATTGAATAAGTCCTTTAAATAATGTGACCCTTTCTCTATATCTTAGATCATTAACGTTTGGCTGAAACCGTTTAAATTTAGCATAGGGTGTATCACACCTCTTGTACAAATAAAGTATATGAGAGAAAAAGGTTAGCCTATCATCTAGATATTTCAAAATTCGTGTGTGTGCAATAGGTTCATTTGATACAAGTTTAAGATTTTTTACAATATCAACAATTTTCCGATTTCCAAACACAACATATTGACATTTGGGAGACGTAAATGTAAGACCTAAAGAAGTTATAGAATTTTCTAGTCGTTTACAAATTAATTCTGTTTGCGAGAAATACTTATTGACGCTGAACTGAATACACAGGTTATCTGCATAAGAAATGATGTTGCATGAATTATTAAATAGCGCACAGAATTCCTCCATATCGTGGTGTATCTTAGAATATAAAATGTTCCAAAGAGGAGGACCCAAGACAGAACCTTGGGGAACGCCACATCTTGGTTGAATATGGTCGGTTACATCATTAATTGATAAGGTGGCCTGTCTATCATTAAAGTAATAATGATTATATTAATATGTATGGGCTAAATTCCCTTTCTCTTAGAATTTGGATGATGGAGGACCAACGGCAGTTATCAAATGCATCTTTGATATCATATGGCGTTACAACCGTCGATGAGCCAGTATGCAATTCCTTTCTGATCTTAGAAACTAATAAGTACGCCGCATTTTCTGCCGACATCTGACGTCTAAAATCGAACTGGCAATCATGAAAAACAAATTTCTCTGTAACTTCTTTTAATATAAATTAATTAATAATTTTTTCATAAAATTTACTAATATATGTCTATAAACAGAAATTTCGGAATTGTCTGTACCAGGTTTTGTAAGAAGTATAATATTTGCAACTTTCCAACAAGTTGGAAAAATTTGAAATTGTAAACATTTATTAAAAACGTTTGTTAACAGCGTTTTAAATAAAAGATTAATCAGTTTGATAATTTTATTAGTAATTTTATCCTCACAGGGAGCTTTCCTATTGTTTAGTTTGCTTAATAATGTTATTAACCAATTTTGTGTCAGCTGATGGAATTTTACATTCAGAATGTAGACAGTCGTAACCGTGACAGCTGAAGTTTGTTGTATGTTTAAGAACTTTATCTGTGATATTTGAAAAGAAGTTAACTATCGAGGAACGCATTGAATTTTTCTCGATTATCTGTTAAAGTTTTATTATCATTAATTTTAATACCGGGAATAGTAGTGTCCCGATTTTTAGACGTCAGAATTTTGTATGGTCTACCCCATGCAGTGCTATTTCGGACTAGTTCTTTCCGTTTATTCAACTTGAACTTAGATGTTAAATTTTTATATTCTTCATTAACAGCCTTGAGTGTATTGTTGGTAAAAAATAAAATATAATTGCTCTTACATTTTTTTTTTTTTTTTTTTTTAACGAATATATTAATTTTGGTTTTTAATAATTGTAAATATTTATTCTACCAATTTTCAGTAATTAACGAACGAAAAATAATTTTGGATATATATGTGTTTAATTGAGTGATAACGCGGTTCAGCTGCGAACCATAAGCACAATGAATAATCCTATCGTCCATTATATTCAGTGAAAACCACGTCACAATTTTTTTCATGTTGACATTTCGAATACATTACAATTACTACATGATAGGGACCTATGCGTGATGTTTTTAATTATAATGGAAATTTGGGAATTGAAATACGAAGTGTAGTTAGAGTTAAGAGAAATAGCACCAGAAGGAGCATGCGGTTTAGCAAGAACTGCAATATCCGTAAACTCGTCATAAATTTCTTTTAACAACAATAATTGACGAGTGTAAGCTTTTTTAACATTAAGGTATGATCAATTACTGACTGTTCTAATTTTGATGTTATTGAGAGCTTTGATGTAAACAGGACAATTCCTGTCACCGTTTTTGTGGTCAATTTCGCCCACAGCTTTATTTACACGTTCAACATTAGTAATATCAGACGAGAAATTCGGTTGTAATTTAAAATGCAAACAGTTGGTGCATGTATCTTATTTGTATTTACTAACAAAGTTGATGTAAGGTTCATCTGAACGGCAAATTTTTTCAGAGTGACTGTACTAGTGACACATATTGCAAAACCTCGCTGAAATGGCATCCACGAAAGCGAGAGACTCACAATTAATTCTAATCCTCCTTTCAGTTGGTAGTTTTTGATAGATCTGAGAAGTAAGTCGTACGTATATTCGACTAGCCCTCTCATTGCTAACTTTGTTAATTGAAATAGGCTTCTTGTCAAATAAATTGAAGTGATTTTTGACGTCTTTTTCCGTGAAGTTATTAGTTCGGAATATTAGAATAGTTGGATTTCTGAGTTTCTTCAAGTGGGTAGTAACATCCTTTATTTTGTCGGTGATTTCTTGCTGCAACTTATTAATATTATCTTTAGATGCCGTAATAATAAGAGCGGTGTTTTTGTTAATTTTTTTATAAAAAGTAACGCGAATATTAGATTTATGTGAACATATTTTTGCTTTTAGATTTTTATCGAAAGAATCGATATTATCTGATTTAATAATAGTTTTGTTTTTCAGGACAGTTTTTTTTGTTATTTACTACGTCGGAAAACGTACGTTTATTGAAAGTGATTGCATTATTGAGGACATCATTAACAATAGTAGTGGTTTCAGTAACTTTTGTGTTAAGTATCTTGGAAAGTTCTTGTAGCACAGCCGAAATTTCTCCGACATCAGTATCGATGGAATTAAGATTTCGTATAGTTTGATTTTTCTGCTCACGTTGAAAGGTTTTCTCGCTTAGTTGTCCTTTCGACTCATTAGTTTTATTATTGATGTCCTTTAAAATTGCTTGGATCTTTTTTAAGAGATCTATTTTGCAGAACCTGTCTGCGCAAAGGTAAAGCCTCTGCGCAGCAAAAACTAAAAAGAAAGAAAACATCCACTAGGAAACAATACGAATGTGAATAAAAATAAAAATGACGGGTAAAATTAGTATTAGAAAATATAAATAAGAACGATCTCACTGTGTACTGAAATGTTGCACGGAGAAAATATTGTAAACATTTTTACACATAAAATTTTTAAACTTTCTTTGTTTTTGTAATATTCTACAAGAAGTTATGTAGTTTATTCAGATATAATTAATATGTAGAAAAATACAGCAAAAGTAATTTTAAAAAACATGAACGTTATAAAATTATGTTATCCGTGGATGGTGTAAAATTTCTTTGTAAACATCCGCGATTTTTTATTAATGTAAAATTTTTTTATACAGGTATTAATAAATAAGTCATCTCCAAAAGTTTCTGCAACGGATGAAGGAAATCAGTTCCCAACCTATAAAGATGTTCCTACTATTTACAAAATGACAGAACCAGCTTACGTTGATAGTGTGATGTTAACATCTGCAAGTGAAAGTTACTTGAAGGTTAAAATATTACTACGTCAAACAAGAACTCCTGAAGTAGGCGATAAATTTAGTAGTCGACACGGTCAAAAAGGAGTTATAGGTAAATTTTTTAATTTTGATTTAGTTAAATCTATGTTGTATTGAAAAATTTAGTAAGTCTTTCAAATTTGATAGTAACGAAAAAAAGTGTAATAAAAGGATGTAAATCTGGTAAATATTTAACTAACAAAAAAGAAGGGAATCTATTGTTAATTTATGAAATTAATACAAAAAAAAGTAAACTGTAAAATAGAATGTAGGAGGTACGGTTTACTAACGTTACTAATTAGCATTTCAGGCGCTTTTTACGATCAAATTTAAAAGTATTCATTTAAATCCTTGGAAATATAAATATACATAATCGTGTACTTGCTATTACCGGTTGTATGAAGCGGTCAGCATCAAATTTACTTCTGTGTATTTATTTATTTTTATTTTTTATTTTTTGGAAGACTAGAAATAAAAGCAGATTTCCGTCTACCGTGTTTGAAGAGGAAAAAATAGATTAAATCGTTTTTCGTGCAGGTCAACATATCCCGAAAAGCTCTTCCTCCGTTACATTCTGACCGACAGTTTGCAAACGCGCCGCGTGTGTTCCATTTGGGTGCCGCCTGAATAAATGTGTTGACATTTGTCGCGGAAGGTTCTAACCGATTGAGAAGGATCTGTACTTTTTGAGTAAGGTACCATATACGACAAGCTTGGGCCCACTGTTTTGACCCAATTCATTAGCCGTAAAATGCGGTTTGGAAGACAACAAACTCAAAGCCATGCTTATGACTTCCTTAGACTGCCGCAGTCTCATTTACCAATATTTTGCGTTAAAAAAAAAAAAAAAAAAAAAAGAGCAAGAGCGAATACATTTGTGTAACGTACTGTGGACTTTACGTGAGCATATCGTTGAAGAATGTGTGCAGATGAAATACGCACGGATATACCAATTTTTGGGAACAGAATAAAGTGCAGTGGTGCCGTACCTAGCATATAGTTTGGACCTTGCGCCTTTGACTGTTGGTAATTTCCGATCTTAAAAAGTACCTGCGCGTTCAAAAGTTTGATTCAAATAGCGAATTTCGCGCTGGTATTCAAACGATTTTCAAAACCATTCCTAAAGACAATTTTAGAAGACCGCACTGAAAAAAATGGAAAAAGAGAATAAATTTGTGTATCAGGAATGAAGGTCGATACCCAACTGACCGAATGTTGTAATAATAGTAAAGTAAGTTTGTAAAACAATATGAAAAATAAATTCTTTAAAATCTAGAAGGTGTTATGTATTACATTTTTTCGAACGGATGTAACTCGGCGCCTATATAATGAAATACCTTCAGAACGCGTTACATAATTGAGTAATAAGATACATTTAACACACTTGTTTTGCTTCAACTCAAATAGCTTTAAAATCGATTTCCAGCGTTAATGATAATAGTTTTAGAACACCCTGTGTATCGTATCTTATTAATGATTATTTTTCTCTATTTCCGAAAATGATTTAATTTAATGTTTCTTAAAATCATACAAATTTTGCATTAAGTCCCTATATTTTTTTTCCGTTTACAATATGTAAATTAAATTTTCTTTTCAGTTCATTTTTTGCTTTATTTTTGTTTTAAAAAAACATTGCTTTTTTTTTTTTTTTTAAATTACGACATTATTTCGAATAGTATTTAAAATCGAATTACTTCCTAATTCTAAGTATTCTAGACCATAGTTCAACAACAGTTCTTGCCTTTTCATTGCCTGTTTTTCTTATCTTTCATTTCAAATGCAACCTTCTTATTCTATCCAGCAGCTCATTTTCCTTATATGTTTTCTGTTATTCTAAATGTTATTAATTGCATGCCATTTAGGTTACATTTTTCTTGCATTCCCTTTTTTCCTCCCACCTTTCAATTATGGGTTTTCTCTAAATATCCACTTATTTCTATGTTATACCTATTGTGTATTGTCATACAAATTATGCGCTAAGGTAAAAATACATATATAATATAGAACTTATGAAAAGGTCATTTAAAACGCGGATAAATGTCTTATTAATATTACTGCATTAATAATGGATTTGTTTTTGTTTTGTTTTTTTTTTGTGTATGTGTATGTGTATGTACACGCGTTTACAAATATAAAAACTGCGAATTCAAAAAAAAAAAAAAGAAAAAAGAATGGAGGTCGAATTCGGGTGACAAAATTGACATTTTTAAAATAAAGATAATTAATACAAAAAGAAAAAAATTGTAATGTTTAAGCTCCATTATTTAAAAACGTTCATCGCGTGTCAAATAGTACATAAATTCTACTCTACTATTCTCACTCGATTACGAAAATGACATTATTTTCTAATTCGCAGGAGAATTAGAGGATAGATAGCAGCGCAATTGATAAGCTCGTAAACCGGAGCGCAACCTAGCTTCCGTGCTGCCGATCAACATGAGAAAGCGTATCAGTGGCGAGGCGAACCAAGACGACTAGTCTAATCATTTTGATGCAATTGTTCGCTGGCTGAATATTTTTATACAACGCTGGCGTACACGCACGAGCACATTTGAGACTGACTATAGTCGCTTGTTATCGCGCTATAAATGCAGCCCAAAGTGTCTATACTGCTATATACTAACCAGCGCGTATATTCTGTCATCACCCGGGAATAAATTAAAACATAACGATAATGCATGCTAAATTTCCCCCCCTAATTTATGTGCAGCCCAGTGGCTAGAGGTGCAGCTTGAAGAGCTTAGCTTATATGTGTTGGTACAAATTTATAGATTTTAGGAACTGAAGGACTCTGCTAGCTTGAGAAGAATTGTTTGCCAAAATTGAAGAAAGTGATATGTCAGAAAAGAGTAATGATCTTCGAGCACTGAATTTGGAACATTCGGTGAATATGTGTTTGATTGTGAGTTGTGTGTCGCAGGAATCACGGACTGGAGATGGACTTTTGTTGAATATAAAACTATGAGTGAGCAAGCAATGACCCGTCTATGCGTATAAGAACAACTTCGTCCTTCCGCGATAAATCTGTAAGAGCCATGTATTATGAATTGGAAGAAGGATATATTTCTTTCAGCTTATTGGTAAAGGGAACATGATGCTAGAATTGTCGGGACTGAATTTGAGGGAAAGAAATTTAGGTGCGCTTTTGGATCTGCAAGAGAAACAGGGATGTTGAGAATAGGAGAAAGATTTAAAGTTGTTCAGCAGATAGGTCGGCTATTTTATTCCGCTACGTTTGTTCTATCATTGAAAAAAATATAATGATTAAAATGTTCTAAAAATGAAAAGGATATTAAGCATGGATAAATGTATCCGTGTTTATAAAAAAGATGTCAATTTCTGCAAGTTGTTAACTAACACACTATACACGTGCCTTGCCAGCACAAACTTTTTTTTCATTTCCGAAGCTGTCATTTTAGTTTTCTTTTAGGAATATTACAATAATTAGTTGTAATAATGGAACAAATCGGTACGGATAATATTCAAATTTTTCCGATAGTTTTTAATTTAAAATGAAACTAACGCCGAACAGAAAAAAAGGTTGCAAAGATAATATTTTCCACTTAATATGATGTAAATCGGTCTCTAATGCAGTAATTAAAATACCAATATCCTTCGGTCTTAGAAAGATATTATAATTTTATTATTGGTATCGATGAAGTTTCATGTTGAAATATCTTATTAATCGGTAAATGACTACATTTGAAACAACTATCGAGTTTTACATACGAACTGAAAAAATTCCACTAAAGTTCAAATGTTGACTTTCGAATGGAGAAATGAAAATGAAAGAATTTGTTATTTTTTCTTATTTCAGAAAAGAAATAAAAATTTATTATATAAAGCGCAGAAAATAAATGCCGTTGAAAAAGCGTTTTATTTAGAACGAAAATTGATTGATTTTTTCCATAATTTTTTGCACACTTTAAATTTTTTCCATAATTTCGACTTAAATCCAAAATTGAACGAAATTTTGAATAAAAAGAAATTTTGAATGAAAAGAAATTTTGAATAAAAATAAATTTTTCGTAAACACAAATGTGTATGTTATTTTCGCCAGTCGTGAATTTTCTATGTATTGCCGTAATTTAATACACGATTTCATGAGCACATTTTGCTTATTTACATAGAAAGTTTCACTTCGTACTCTTAAAAGTGATGGTAAATAATCGAAATATTTTCTCCTCTAAATAAATGATATCATCGATGGTCTTTTACTCTTAATTAAATTGCCGTAATTTCGGAAATGTAATTGGTTACATGTTAAAGTGATTTGCAAAATTGTCGTTCTTGTATTTTAGAAAAATTTAATCAGTCAATTTCGAAGGACACAAACAACCTTACTATAATAAAAAACAACGTTGGTATCGGACTTTTATTGCGTCATTGAAAGTTATTCCGTAATTACTAGGATGAACGAGGTTTTTTGCACTTTTATCTTACCTAAAATTATTTTCGATACTTTCAAATATTAGAAAAAAACATTACGTCGTAAGCTTGGTTTTGAAATTTTCGCAAGCCAATTAGCAGATTTTTGTTCATCACACGCAGAGGATTGAAAAATGGATTATTAAAATTATTTTTGTTTCTGTAGGACTAATTGTTGGGCAGGAAAATATGCCATTCACCGAAGATGGTTTGGTGCCGGATATAATAATGAATCCCCATGGGTTTCCTTCGCGGATGACAGTCGGAAAACTGTTAGAACTGCTTGCTGGAAAATCTAGTACCTTGAAAGGAAAATTTAATGATGCTACAGGTTATTCTTTTATCCTTCTACAAATAAAGCTATTATGTAACTATTTTACAATTTTGAAAAGCAGAATACAGTGGTATATATTAACGATGGCAAAATTAAGTTCTTGCGATAGGTCGGATTTTTTTCTTTAAATTGGTTCGTGCTTCTATTCGGTTCGCAAAATCCAGCTCTTTTAAAATAATTCTGACGTTACAATTGAATGCTAAAACCGCTTATCAATGTAGTTTAAAATCATATGCATACGAATGTTTATGTGTTCTGTTAATTACCCATACAATGCTGCGTATACCCTTTCTCGCTTAATTTTAATTGCTATTGTATTTACATGCTATTTACTTTGAACCAAAAACTAAGAAACTAGTAAAGCAGATTATTTTCAGTTTTTACTTTTTTATTTCTTTCCGTGAGTCTGTCTTTTTTTTTCTCTCTAAATTGTAAGCTGCCAATTTGCGTACTAACACATTCAAGGAAAAAATTATAAAATTCTTTAACAACTTCATACATTATCAGAAATTAAATTAATTTATTCGCTAATAAAATTTTTTGTGTGCTATTAGAAAAGCACGATGTCGTAATTTACACAGTATAGTTTATATTTTATTTTCTTATCGCCTATACTGTAATTTTCAATCTACTTGAAATTGAAAAGTTTCATCTAAACGCTTTTTGTTTCCTAATATTTTGTGTATTCGCTCTTCAGTTGGTCTAAGAAATACAAGAACAGAAAGAACGGAAAATAACCGTGAATTGAATTTTTAAACGAAAAATTGTTTACTTCAATAGTTCTGTTTCAAAATTTGGTCTTGAAAAACTTGAAAAACCCAGTGCACAAAGGACCATTTGTTTTGAATGTGTTTTGCTGAAAATATGAAATTGTACCGACACACGAAATACGAATAATTGAAAATATAAACCTGGTTTAAAGCAAAAACGAAATATTCGTGGTATTGTTTCGATTATACTATTGAATACGGGCATTTTACGTCACTTGTTGAAATTTAACTTCATCTGTTTCAGCTTTTGAGGATTGTAAAGTTCAAGTTATGCACGATGAATTAATGAAATACGGATTTAATTATGCTGGTAAAGACATACTTTATTCCGGAATTACCGGAGAACCATTGACTTCTTATATTTATTTTGGACCGGTAAGAATTTTATTATGCTTTTATCGCAGACTTTTTTCATATACATAATTTTTTCCATAAACAAAAAAAGGAAGGTCTGATAAATGTCTGTAATGTCAAATCAATGATCTAAACACATCGTAAAGCCACTTTTCTTTGCTCCGGCATACTTGGTTTCGTCAAAATTTGTTCATTTTTCCTTTGTTAGTAGTCATTGCAGTGGCTTTAAATGTATTAGGTCGACGCGTTTAATAAACATATGATCTTAGTACCGTTGATCATCGTTTAAAGTCTGCAAAACGGATAAATAGTAAAAATTCTGCGGATCGGAACTCAGGAAAACTATTATCGAAGATAAACCTCTGTTACTGATAAAAATCATCGAAAACGAATAAATGTAATGGTTCTTATTAATATGTACATCTGCTGTGTTTCATTCTATGCTGAAACGATAATTATTCAAAAGTGGCACTTGTTTTGCTACATATTTCTTGTTCTTCGCCGATACTCTTACACGAAACTTAATCTCACACTTCCTATACTCGTCAGATTTCGCATCCTGTAATTTTCATTAATTTCGGCGCAATTTATTTTTTTACGGAAAAATGTAAATAATCATTATTTTTTGTAATCTGTTGAATACGGTACTCCTAAAGGTTTTCAGAAGAGAATAAATAAAATATAAAAGAGAAGTAACTCAACCAAAAACTATAATTTTACTGAAGTAAAATATTTTTTAGCGCGTTTTAAATATTGTATCTAGGAGTAAGTGGAGTTGGTGAAACGTTACTTCCACCATTACCAAAGTAGGGTGTGTACTGAATATTGTATAAGTGAGAATGAATTCGGCAAATAGGAGAGATGAATACACGAACGTTGTTCTGGCTGTTCTTTTTTTTAGCTGAGCACTACAATTTTCTGATGTGCGGAATATTTTAGAAGGTAGTTCTGGTAGTATTTTGCTCTTGATAGACATTTAGATTGATCCGTCTTATTTTCTTGTGAACGAAGAGTAAATCGATGCTATATCACATTTACGCAATAATTTCCTGGAAGGTAAGCTAATCACTTACAATTAGTCAAAAACAAACCGGTAACTTCTTGTTTAATATCATCAATGTTGCGAAATCAAGCCGGCATTGGGATTAAAGACTATAGATATAATGTTAAAGTTCTGATATCCTCCATTTTAAAGTAATGCAATTACTGAAGATATGCGAAACATGAATTATCGTAAGTTTACTGTTGCAAAATTATGTAAAATAATTTCACGTCGGAAGTGATTAAATCTTAAAAATGATGGCTACTAATATCGCTTATATTTGAATTATATGTTGGTAAAACAATAACAGGAACTTTTTATTTCATACTAACCGCGTTAAATGGGGTGATTTTGAATGAAAACATTAGGAAATTTAATTAAATACATTTTTATCATTTTTTCTCGGTTTTAAATAATCTGAATTCTTGAATTAAATTTATACTTTAGATGTGGAACATGTGTAACAATTTGAATTTAACTATTGCTGCGATTAAAATATACTTTAACAATTAAAGTCGTAGTGTTTTTATGTAAAATAAAAGCTCACTATAATTAAACCCGATTATAAAATTTTTAGAATATACAAAACTTATTATTTTTCACATCTACACAAAAGTTTTTTCTCTATAAATATTGCGATTTTGAATTTAATGCAAAATGTATTTAACCGTTATTGTGGCTTACCTCATAACCTCACATATTTGTATTTTTACGTTTACAGATTTATTATCAGAAATTAAAGCATATGGTACAAGATAAAATTCATGCGCGTTCAAGAGGACCACGTGTTGTTCTTACAAGGCAGCCCACGGAAGGACGATCTCGAGACGGTGGTCTGAGAATTGGAGAGATGGAAAGGGATTGTTTAATTTGCTACGGCGCTAGGTAACTTGTACACTTTGTATTGTTTCATTTAATGTTTTATTGGATAAAGGTTGTTAGCTAATTGTTGATTTCGTTTGTTTTTTTTGGTTTTTTTTGACAGTTTTTTGATAAACGAAAGACTGATGTTATCTAGTGATGTCATTAAAGTAGATGTTTGCGGCCAGTGCGGATTATTCGGTTATAACGGCTGGTATGAATACATTACTTTACATATTTACACGTTTTACTCTTAATACCACTTAACAGTTCACGGTTAGAAGCCTATTATTATTATTATTATTATTATTCTAATAAGGCCAAAAGTACAGGAGCGCCAAGAAATAAAAAATAACCAAGATAGTAGTCGAGGGAGAAAAATCATACGAGAAGTTTTAAGGTAATCACGATGCTTAATAATTGATAGAGACTTTGAAGGAGAAGAAAAAAAGTCGTAAATGATTTATGTAACCACTTTAAAATATTGTATAAAAAGTAATTAAAATGCATTGGATTAGTATCCTTAGTTAGTGAGCCCCTAAGAAAAAGAAATACAAAACAATTATTGCGTATAAATAAGAAAAGAATAATTTCTTATACTAGTTTTATAACAAACGTTAATTTTGAAATTTAAAAAAAGAAACGGTTCACTATATCATTGACAATTAAACAAAAAATATTGCTTTTCGGTAATTATATAACAATTTGAAACAACTAATATAAATATTATGTACGGAAAATGCGTGTGAGAGTATAAATAATAATGTGCAAAAAAATTGTTCAAAGCTTGTAGTAGACGCCTATGTAAAACAGTTTAAAGCAATAATAAATGTTCGATATTCAACCGATTAGAATGCTTGTTTTGCTTGGTCAAACAATGACGTTATTAGGATAAATTCGTTATGGTTTAAACTGATTTTTCTTACAAGCGAATAAATGTGCAAAATACGAAAAAGTTCATGACGTCATAAGTTCTGGAATCAATGAGTTACCATCTGGTCTAGCGTAAAATAAGTATACAACACTGCTAGAAATAACATTCCAACTCAGCCGTATTGCTACATTATTAGTTAGTGATTTGTTAATATTTTTTCATCGTTTATGTACAAAACTACTCCGATCAAATATTTCGGGAATGTTATATGTAATTCGCAATATGTATACAGTTTAAAAAAAAAAAAAAAAACGATATTAACTTATAGATATTGTAATCTTACTTCTTTTAAAATTTGATGCGATATATACCGAATTTAAGAATATTTGTTTTTGATTTGAAACCAAAAATATTTTAGGCACAGGAATCGCTTTTCCAGTGTACTTAAAATATAAGAAAAATTGAAACGAAATATGATACGTAAATAATTATTTTATGTTGGAGGCTTTAATTATTTAATAAAAAATGCAAGAAATAAACAGGACCAATATGCAGTACTCTTGAGAAATTTTATTAGGGAATATACTACATTTGGTACGTTAGTTTTTTTTTCTCTTCTGCGTGTCTTAATCGTTCCTTTTTGTTAAGTATAAATTTGTTTTACTGAAGAATGCATAAAAATTTTGATAATGTAAAACTCATTTTTATAATTAGTTCGCGATTGCTTTGAAATGTGTCGGTATATTATTCAATTTCACAGATTACTACTTTTTACATGTTATGTTTTTAAATTTATTATACGAGGACCTTTCAATAAGTAAACAAACAAATCTCTCTGGAGGGGGAACTAAAGGTGGTATCGACATCGACCTCCACAATAGTTCGTTTTGTTAGTTGCAGTGTTGGCTACGCGCTGCGAATGTTGTGTTATCGTTCTGCGTCGTGGTTGTTCGCCAGTGATTCGGCGCCACTACAAGAAAGTACACACTAAGAACAGCACGGTGATATTCGTTTTTTTCATGTCAGAAGGGATTAAACCCAGCGAAATTTATCGGAGAATGAGCGAACAATACGGCAGTTCGTGCATGAATCGCGCACGTTTTTATTCGTGAGTGGATCAGTTCAAAAACGGCTGAAAAAGTACAGCGATAGAACCGCGTAGTGGACGCCCAGTTGAAGTGACATCGCCGATCCTCATAAAAAATATCGGTAAGATGATTTTAGTCGACAGGCGGATTAAATTGAAAAAATATCACTTCAGTACGGTGTGAGTGTGCCGGTACCGTCCACAACATCATTCACAACCATCTCAATTTCCAAAAAACCTACGCGAGATGGGTTTCCAAAATGTTATCCGCGGTGCACAAAGAAAATCAGCTACGAATTTGCAAGGAGCTCAAAAATCGTTTCGATATTGAAGGTGAGGCATTTTTAGAACGTATAATCACCGATGATGAGACATGGGTCCATCATTACGAGCCTAAAACGAAAAAACAAAGCATCCGGAGTCGCCTGCAGCCAAAAAATTCAAGTCGCGACCCTCAGCAAACAAAGTGCTTTTGACCGTGTTTTGGGATATGAAAGGCGCGGTTTCTTATCATTATCTGGAAGGTAGAGGTACTGTCAGCGGAGTCGTATGTAGAAGTGCTTAAAACCCAACTTCGACCGGTGATACGGACGCATCACGAAAGCGGTCATTCTTTAGCAGAACAATGCCACCCCCACAGCGACCTGTTAACGCAAGCTATGTTGGAGGAAATGGGGTGGGAGGTCCTCTCATATTCCCCATGTAGCCCTGACTTAGCCCCGTCAGATTTCCATTAATTTGGGCCTCTCAAAAACTCTTTGCGTGGACACGTTTTTGAAAACAACGAAGAAGTCAAGGAGCATATCCTAAAGTGGTTCCGCACTCGTAATATCTTATTCTTGATCCTTAGGCTTAACTTCCTATCGCAAAGGGTGATTTTTAATTTCATAAATGTATTTCTGACTATCTCTGTACGAGTACGTATTTTCATATCAGAATCATTACTTTGTGTTATCCAGCTACCCAAATATTTATATTTTTCCGTTCGTTCAATTTCTTCGCTGTCCAAAAATAATTTTTCATTTAGATTAGGCTGCCTTGCAACTACCATGAATTTTATTTTTTTGGTATTTTGTACTGACTCCTTTTTTCTCGCTTTCTACTGCAACTATGTCTAGTAGTCTTTGTAGGTCTGTTACATTTTCCGCCAGACTACTATTACGTCACTATAAACATGGATTTCTTCGTGTTCTGTAGGAAATTTATACACCTGTAGTTTTCATTCCTATTTATAATTTTAAAGTTTTTGTCATGTTAAAATTTCTAATATCTCCTCATTTTTATCCTAAGTGTTCTAAAAGCATTGTTTACACTTTGATTTGCAGATATTTTTATTTTATAAATGGGCGATATCGAATTTCATTTTCTTGAAATTTAATGTATACACCAAAAGTACATAAAATTCACTAAAAATGTAAACGTACATAAACGTAAAAATTAGAAGGAAGTACAGGATTATAACAATCATTATTTATACCAAATAACAGATGTCTGATTTTAGTGCAAAAGTTTACAACAATTTTCATTTATAATGTTTGTTATTTGTGTAAAAATTCTTACCAATTTAATGTGCAATAATTTACCATTAGAAATGATTAACTTAATCTATTTTTCTTTACCATGGTTACAAGTGAAATCTATCAGTAATCATATATGACGTCATTATTTGACGGAGTAAAACAAGCGTTCTGGTTATTTAGGGATTCGAATGTTTATTATTGTCTAGAGCAGTGTTTCTCAACCTTTTTTGGTTCGTGCGCACTTTCATATACCACAATTTTCTGCGGCACACCGCACGTTTTAACATCAGCACCTACGTGCATAGTAGTTAAAAGCTGACTTGGCAACACTGGGAGCTGCATTTAGATTAGCACGCTCGCAACTGTTGTCACTGTTCACAATTGTTACTAGACTAGTCAGTCAGCCGCTTGTAAGACAACTTGTTTTTGTTTTTCAAAATTTATAGTGGCGAGTGTGGTGCTTTAATATGTAATTTTTTATTTTTACATATGGATAAGTTTATAGTTAAGAGAAGAAAAGTTGGAGATAAAACAGTGCCCAAGTCGTTAAAGCCTAAAAAAAATGAAGACGACTCTGCTTGTACCAGCGCTACGAATTCGATACAGGAAAATATACAACCTACTCTACCTACTCCTACTAATACAGTTCGTGAGTACCTTGGCAGTTATTTAAACTTTGGATTTACATTCATTGGCCCTAAAAACCGCCTTGTGCCACAGTGTGTCGTATGCGGAGAAAAACTCAGCAACGAGTCCACGGTCCCCAGTAAATCACGTTGTATAAGTCCATTATTCTTTCTAAGTTTGACTATTGTTCTTTTCTTTATGCCAGTGTTCCTGTTTCCCTTCTGGTCAAACTTGATCGCATCCAAAATTCTTGCCTTCCCCTCTGTATTGATGCCCTGAATTCTTCTCCGATTCCAGCTCTTCTGACCGAAACTAGCTTCGTTCCTCTTTGTATCCGAAGATTTCACCTTGGTGAAAGATTCATGATTAGACGTCTGCAGATCTCTCTTTCCAAACTCATGAATTCTTATCAATATATCCGGGTCAACTGGCGTTTTTATCCTCGTAAGATTCCAATTATTTCTCTCATCTCTTCTCGACTCGTTCCACTTTCTCACTTTGTCCTCTCCCAGAACAAATCCCCATACTTTACCTATAAGTTCTCTGAACTGTTTCATCCCCCTAAGCTATTTTCTTTACCTTCTAACATTAAGTTCCTCCCTCGTCCTGCTATTCACGAATAATTTAACCACACTCTTTCCTCACTATTTCCTGCTCACATCACGATTTTTACGGACGGCTCGAAATCGGCTTCCGTTTTCGGCGCCGCTTTTATTCTTCCTGATCTCAACTTTTTTGAGTCACTTCAACTTCTCTCCTTTTCTTCTGTGTTTCTAGCCGAATCCATGCTTATTTTGCATGCGGTCCTTTTTATATCTTCAACTTCCAATTTAGTGGATTTCCTTCTGTGCTCCGACTCGAAAAGCGTTTTAGTAGCTATCGCGGCTCCTTTCCCTGAACCCTCTTCCTGTCCTATTATTCTTTATATTCGTACCTTGATTTTCAATTTATTAACTTCCTGTTCTATCCATATTGACCTGCTTTGGATTCCTGGCCACTGTGTTATAGCTGGTAATGATCTTGCTGACTCGTTAGCATGCTCGGCCGCAGTAAATGGTCGTTTCATACGCAGATTTCCTTCCCAAAGTCTTTACTCTCTATCTTTTCATTCTCACCGTGACTTTTGGACTGATTTCTATCCGTCCTTTTTCTCCAACCCTGACTCCTTTTACCTTACCTTATAGCCTTCTCCATCCGTTTCTCCTTGGTTTAACAATTTTCCCAGTATCAGCTGTTCTGTCACTTCTTCCATAGTTCGCCTATGTTTTAATCATAGTCTGCTCCCGGCTTCTCGTTTCCGCTTTGCTCTTGTTCAGTCTCCTTTGTGTCCCTTTCATCCTCCTACCTTAAATGTCACGTGCGATGCAAATCACGTACTATTCGAATGTTCCTTCATTTCTACAGAACGCACGATCTTTTATTCCAATTTGCTTAGCCTTGGCCTCCCTACTGCTTACAGTGTCCTCTACATTCTCGCTTTTCCATCTCCTCCTGTTGTTCCTTTGTTAGCCGCCTTCATTTCTTCTGCCTCTAATCGTTTCTTGATATAACCCGTCGCTCCATATGTCTTTCTATTCTTCTAATTTTTTGTGTTGGGTAAATGCCCTGGCTGATGTGCCCATAATTTTTAAAAAATAATAAAAAATAAAAATGCACTTAAATACTAAACACAACCATCTTATTTATAATTTGGTGCTTTTTAGATACACACTTTGCGCATATAACGTCTACCTTATTGTCTGCAAAATAAATAAACAAACAAATGAAATATAAGTTGTAACTTGCGACTGTAAATAAGAATTCCGGGACAGTCCCTTATGATTTCTCTTGATCGGCCTTAACTGCCGTTCTGTTCTTTAATTTTTTTTTCCTCATTTTATAGTAATTCGCTAAATAACCAATTATTTTCATTGTTTCAGGTGCGCGTATTGTAAATCAAGTCAAACGGTGCATAAAATAAAAATGCCTTATTCGTGTAAATTATTATTTCAAGAACTAATCGGCATGAATGTTGTACCACGTATTCAGTTAGCAAGTGCTATAGATTGATAAATGATATTTGTTGGTTAGTTAATTGTATTTTTTAGATTGATTATTAATAATTACTTCAATCATTTTTTTAAAATTTTTTATTTTTTTATTGTAACTTGAAAAATATATTTATGACTAGTCTCTTTATCTATGAATCCTTATCTAATTAATATTTTGTTAAATTATAAACAAAAAATGTATCTTCGCGTTATTTAAAAGAAAATACGCTTTACTAATAGATTTTTTATCTGCGTCTTTTAAATCCTGAGAGGTTTTTTTTTTTTTTTCTCTTTCTTTGGACACTACTTATTTAAAAATCATTAAATAAAAGATTAAATAAGATTAATGATTTTTTTAAATTTGTATTATTACGTATATTTATTTTAAAAATTTCCTACATCGTTAACTTCTGATAAGATTGCTTTTCTCTCCTGTTTACTTTTTCTTACTCCTTTTGATTTCTTTTTCTCCCGTTTTCTTTTCTTTTAGGCAAAACAGTATTATGAACATACCTTAATTTAAAAAGAATTAAAAAAAGAAAAACAAAGCGATAGGTAAATAAAAATTTTTACAAAAGAATGTAAATAAATGATGAAAATTACTTACTACCTGAGTTAAATTGATAAACATAATTAAAAATGTTGGAAAAATGGGATAATGAGTATGAGGGGGAAGACCGTATATTAAGTTTTTTTTCAAGCTACACTTTTTTGTGAGTCAGTGACTTGAACTATACTAACAAAGTCTGCTTTTGACTCTGTTATAACCTTGAAAATCTGGAGAAGCATATATAATGTCGATAGTCATTAATATATGTAAGTGTAGAAATTGATTTACGTTTTTGGGCAATTTATGACACATAATGTACTTCTTATTCTATAAACTCATTTAAATGGTAAATATTAATTTTTAATAAATGTTGTTATATAAGGTAAAACGGATCACTGAGCAATTTTTGGTATATAAGAAAGTTTTTGCAGTGGAGGAAACACGAAAAAGAGTATTTTTAAGTCACCCAAATTAGTATGTATTCACTAAGTCATTGCGCAAAATATCTGCAGTGATGATAATGAATTATTTTGTTTTCCTGTGTAATTACAAAAAAGAAACAAATTCTAGCTTCACCCGCACATAATTACTTGTTTGGTGACTTCGACGTAAATTTGTATCTTCTTTGCTGAAATAATTTTTGTAGTCAACACATTTTGCTCTTTTACTGTTCATATTGATATATATATATATATATATATACAGTGTCGTTACTTTATAATTCATCAATAATTATTAACAAATTTATTTTACATTCTGTTGAAAAGTAAATAAAAATATGAGATCACAATTTAAAAATTTAAGTTTGGTTTGTTTTTTTTTTTAGCAAAAATCATATTTAGTAGGTTTGGTTTTTAGTTCATCTTTTCCTCTTCATTTAAAATTACATAATTTTTAAAATTAAATATCTGTATAAATGTTTTAATTTACTAGTCGCTAATGTAATTTAAAAAAAAAAATACTGGTCACCGTTTGTTACTGTTGTGTAACTGTTTTTATATTCCTCTCATTTGCATTTCTTGTTCTTGACCAAAGTTCTGAAACCTTACTTCCAATTATCCGCCATACTATCCGTCCTAGTTCTATTATCCAGTCCAATAAATGGAAGGGGTATACACCCCTTTTAAATGATCCTAATTATGCTCACTGCGCTGTAAATCATTCAGTTGCATATGTTAATTCGGTTAATAGGGTTCGCATCAATAATATTGAACGTTTATGACACGAAGCCCAGAGTAAAATTCTGAAATATGGTACTAAGGAAGATTTCTTCCCCTCAATATCGCGGAATTTTACTTTACACAACGAGTAGCATATCTCCGGCTGATCCATGAATTGTTTAACACCGTCATAAAAATTGATCCAGTTTATTAACGTATGTCAATTTGGTCTATTCAGTAACTCATTTTTTTTTTAAATTACTACATTTCATTTACTATTTTGACCTGGTTTTTAAATTTTTTTCTTTACTTCATTTTTTCCACGCCTTTTTCATTTTTTATCGTAATTTTAGTTTATCCATAGTTTGTGTTAGTTCTCACACTATGACTAACAGGAAAATGAGTGAATTAAAATTGTGACTAATAATGAATATAACGCCAAAAAAAATGAAGTAATGTAAAGAGCTAATTTAAAAAATAACGAATATATGTATATTAGAAATCGTGTGAAGAAGCGAAGTAACGTAAAATGAAAATTTAAAAAGTAACGTCTAAATAGTATACGGAATGTAGTAATTAAAAAAAAGCGAATTATTGAATAGACTAAATTGATGTACCTTAATAAGCTAGATACATTTCTGCGACGATGTTAAAAAATTCATAGATCAGCTGAGGATGTGCACTCGCAGTGTTAAGTAAAATTCCGTGGTATAGTGGGGAAAGAAATCTTTCCTAGTACCATATTTCAGGATTTTGTTTCAGTGGGAGCTCCTAAACTAAAATATTTATACGGTTGTGCAATTTAAATAATTGTGTAACTTCGAATGAAAATAAAAAAAAAAAAAAAAAACAAACCAAAATCTAAATCTATTACATGTGATTTTTACTAGAACTAAAAAAAAAATAAAAATCAAACTTACAATTTTTAAATTTTGATTTCATATTTTTATTTAATTTTCGGTAAGATAAAAAATAAATTTATCGATAATTATTCGTCAATCAAGTAAAGTAGAAACAAAGTATAAAGTAGCAGCGCTATACATGTCAATATGAATTGTAAAAGAGTAGAAGAAACTAGCGTCACTAATGTAAAATATTTACTACAGTTTTTGATTCTTTTTGTTTTTTAAGTGTAATTTTTTTATGTAAACAAAAAAGTAGATCATAATTCACATATGGTTAAGTTTTTTTGTCTTACATATTTTTATTTTTGCAGATTGAACTTTTATGACCATTTATACAATTATGTATGGTACGTAATATTTTGAAATTAAAAGGATGTTTAATGTTGAAAGTAATATAACTATGAATATTTTTAGTGATAGCCAACAATGTTCTAACATAGTTATAATTGTGATATGATTAGTAATAATAATTGATGCTCGATGAAGTATAGTCTACAATAACTCAAGGTGAACACTACGTTTATAATGGAAAAATAATGTAAGCTTTGTTATACTCATACATAGTCTACAACAATAATATAAAAATTTACATTTGCAATAGTGAAGTAATATGGACACTCATGCATTTAAGCAAAGTCTATAATGTGGCAAAATAAATTAATTTATAATACTGGAATAATATGGCTAATACTACCTTAGTGAAACTTGAAAGAGAGTGTTTCTCTTAACGTCTCCATTTCGGAAGTGGTTCCCTAAGTGGAATTTTTAAACATGCCGTTTAATCACCGATACGTATTAGTGCAGGATACTCCGGGTCGTGTTTGGGTAAATAATTTCAATTTGTGTCAGTCATTAAATACCAGACTTGCTGGTTTGAATTTGAGCAGCCATTGAGATGTCATTTTGCGCCAAATATGATATGAAAGAAAACAAACATACGACATCAGTACATGTATTAAATATTTTGTAAAAAATTTTAGTTTTATCAGTTAAAATAATTTATAACTCCGTGTTAATTATAATTTCACTTTATGCAACGGTAATAAAAAGTAAATATATTGAAATTAAAAAGTCCTATATGTATATCTTCTTTGTGTATTATTTAAGAATGTATTTTTGTTAAAATGGAATAATTAAAATAAAAGTGAAATGTTGTTTAACGGGAGTTTAATGCATGATTATGTTGAATGAAATATTAAAGTACTAACAATTGGAATCGAACTGATGAATTCATAGAAATTAATTATGATGTAGGCACTATCGAAATTGCAATATGCGAATAAAAATGTACTAACGATGGATATAATTTTTTGAAGGACACTTTTTTATTAAGTCAAAAGTAACAATAATCAACAGAATTTTCTTATTTTTCTTCATCATTTTAATGAAATGCTTTAATTTATTACAAAGACTAATTTTCTCTTTTATTGCATGATGAATATGTGTCTATGTATCCTGATTATCAATCTGATTTTCTAAAAAATTTAAATGTGATTGAATTCTTGTGCTTTTTGCTTTTTTGTTTTTTTCAAAATTTTCAACGTTGGATACAAAATCGTTAAACGTCTTTTTTTAGAGAACGCCTAATAATCTGTGAAAACATTAAATTTGAGGTTTATATATATCGCCGTTCTAGGGATTTTAGCATTTTAATTTTTTTTTTTTTCGGAATCTTATTTTTTTTATATTTGTTTGCGCATAACTTTTGTCCATGCGGACTGAGTTTAATGATTCTTCGTTCATTCGAAAGGTCGTACCACACAGACTGTAAGCCATTAAATAACGTCAATAAAGAGGTCTTTGCAGAGAAGTTTAATAATTCATAAACATTAACTTTTTGGGGTCGGCACCAAATTCAAATTTCAATAATACATAGTTAAAAACCGTATTAGATATTCCTAATGATTCAAGTACTTGATTTATAAAAAAAGAATGATTGTATTATTATATTCATTTGTTATGGTTTCTAATTATTATTAAAATTTGAATTTTTTGCTGGCTTTAATAAGTATTAATGTTGTTTAAAAATAATTATAATGTCCCTATGTATATTACTATGAAATATATTATTTTTTGAAATTATTTTTAATTTTTTGTACGTTTTTATTAAATTTTTGGAGTAAATCTGAAAATTAAAATATTTTTAAACTGTTTTATTATAAATTATCGTTAAAATGCATATTTTAAATGTTTATTTATTTTTTTAGTGTAATAAATATTCAACATCACACGATCACGATACGATATGCCTTTATCAACCCATTCCTGGATGAAAGCTTTCCCCAACATCTTCTATCCACTTCTGTTTTGTGCATTCCTCATCTAGTTCTTTCCAGCTACCTTTACTACATCATCTTACCAATGCGTCGTTGGTCCTCCTTGGTTTTTTTTTGGCCTATTGGCCATCATTGCAAAACACGCTTCGACCATCTATTATCGCTTCGTTTAGCTATGTGACCAGCCCAAAACTCCATTTCATTCTGGCCATCTGTTCCACTGCGTCGTCTAGCCCTGTTCGCGTATCCATGTATTACGAATACGATCCAACTGCCTTATATTTAGCATTTTCCTTTCATACGCAGTTTGGGTTTTTCTGATCATTCTTCTTGCTGTCATGTTGGGGAAAATAAAAGTCTAAACTCCCGTGCTCGCCAGGCAAATTGGGAGATACATTTTATCCCTACGGCCAGGTTAGTTATTATTTAGCTGTATGTGTTCATCTTTCTTCGATATTATTGTAATTATCTATTTAATTTTTGTTGGTTTATTTATCGCCTTTAAAGCTGTTTCATTTTAATTTATATAAGTAGTATTATTGCAGAAGTAGAGGTGGTAAGCCTGTGTTATTCTGCTTCTGTTTTTCTATCACAGTTTACTCCTTTAACCGAAAGAACCCAGTTTGTAGGCGTCGGATATTCGCCTTGTTCTCTCCAGATTGATATTTACCAATCCGACTGGGACACGTTATAGCGAGAGGAGTGCTGACAGCCTGCTAGTTATAAATACAGTTGTAGCTTAATGGTATTTATGGTAGGAACACCTTCGTCGGGTAAACGTCCCCCGTTTTACTGTCAGCAATGTGTCGTGTGAGTTCTGCTTTAGCCTTTCTCATCAGCGCTAAACCCATCGAAAAGGAAGTTACCACCTCGCACGACGTGGATATACAGAACCCACTTGGATTTTGTATTTTTGAATATGTATTTTAGTTTATGTAATATTCAAAATCGCTATGTACATATCTGTATAATAATAGTGTTTTTTCCGATCAACAATTTTTACTACGTCATTTACGTTGTTTGTTATAGTGATGAAGATTTTTCTTTTTGAAATAAATTATGTATTACTTGTTTGTTGATTTGTGCATTAATTATGTGTTTATTTATTTAGTAAGAAACTTTGTAACCGTAAAACGCAGAAATGTGAAATTCGGTATATAAGTTCTTCACATGTCAAAAATTTGCAAACCTTTTTTTAAAATTCAATTTTATTGCTTTATTAATTTTCAAAATTTGGCTATTCATTTACGTGTCTAAATTATTGACAACAATATTAAAATCGCGAATTTCGATTGTCAGCTTTTTACAGTATTTTTGCGTTTGAAAAATACCAGGATTGAAAACCCAAGCTAATCAAAGGCCTCAGGGGCTGTCCCCCAATTGTAAACAAATTTATTTTATCACAAAATTTCAGTTTTCTATTTAACGTGATAAATAAGCGAATTGTGGTTTATTCACTATTAAACCCGAAATAAAATAATTCAAAATTCACAAGCCAGAAATATTATAACATGACCTCTGTATATTTTTATTAAAGGATTTTATTTAATTTGACCTTTGTGTTTATATTGTTGTGGTCTTCCAAATCTTTGAAAACCTAGGATTTCGAAAACGCCAAGGCCGATTTTTATGAAAATCGGCACTCAGGTAGTTGTGGACTCGTAGAAGTTTTACTTAAAAAATTTTTCACTATGTAACTTGAACATACGTCATTTGAGTGCGTTAGTATTGAAGTGCTAACGCTAATATTTGGTAAACGGCAAGGCTGACTTTATCGGAAATCAGTACCTGGGAAGATCTAGACTTTTAAAAGGTTTGTGGAAAAAAAATTTTAGGAAAAAGTTGCTTCCGATCATTTTGTTGCAGATATATGGGATTTTAGCTTGGAAGAGACTAATAAAAAGGTGTAAATACAAATAAAACTAGTTAGTTTTTTGGCTATTAAGCGAACCACGTTATTTAAATCAAAATTTCATTTTCTTTTGCTTTCTTATTCAGTAGCGTTTTGTAAATAAAGAAAAAAGTTATCCGCAATATATTAAAATTGAAATATTTCGAAGATGAAGAAAACTCTTTTACTTCCCAAATGTAACTAAAAATTGCAAAATAAAATAATGTAAAAAAGTATTTTAAAAGGCTTTTATTTATTAATGCAATAAAAATGAAAAATAATTTTTACAGGTCCATCAAATTGGGACATTTTAAAAGAATGAAATAAAAGTGTTGAATTGAAAAATAACGCTTTGTATGTCGACCAACGTTTTTATCTTATTTTTTAAAATATCCCAATTAGGAGGAAAACTATAAATAAATCCATACTTAAATATTTTTTTTTAAGAATGTTTTGTTAAATTTTATTTTTTTCTGAAAATTTGCAAGAAATGATTTCCTCAGAAATATGGCGATTTATAATAATATTTCTGGTTTATGAATTTTAAGTTTATTTCTATTGTACATTATAAGTAAAAATTGTGTGTGTATGTATGTATATATGTAATTAGGTTCAAAACTGCTCCAACCATTTTGATGAAATTTACAAATTAGTGGTTTTTAGGGTTTAGGAATCGGTTGGTTGAGGTTTTGTCATCGAGAAATGTATACGATACCTGCAGCTGTAAAAGGGACGCCACTATAGTTCGTTTTAATAACAAATAACGAATTTAAAAGTCATAAGCCAGAAATATTGTATTTACCATATTATATAGAAAAATTCATTTTCTCGGTAAAATAAATTTATTTACTATATTTACATAGCGATTTTACACAAACTAAGATACCCATTCAAAATTGAAAACTGGAGTTATGCGATTGTAGCTTTGGTATTTTGTGTGTATAATTGTTTTATTTTTAAATGTTTGTGAAACTCATGAATATACTTTTATTTGCCTGCGTTCAAAATAAATTCAAGCAAGACTCGGTCACCAGGTACTTTATTACTAAAATAAACATCGCTTCTCATTTACAATTTCTCATCCCGTGGAATTTTTTCTACAATAAGACCTCGACCAACAGATTACTGGACCCTAAAAATCCTTAATTCGTGATTTTAACTTAAGTGGTTAGAGCTATTTCTGGAAACCTAATTACATGCGTATATATATTGTATATGTATATATATATATATACAATTTTTTCTCATGTTATAAAATAAGATATAAATTAAATTATAGTGAACATAACTTATTACTAAATTTTCCATTGTAATGATATTTCTTTATATTTAAAATTTCTAAACAGATTTTTTTTTTTTCATTTTAACGTGCCTTTACTGCGACAACAGCCAGAGGCACGACGAAGTAGATGGTTATAAAACCTCGTAAAGTCTGGCGGCCCAAAGAAATCTGATCACCCAGAATGTTGTCCAAGGAGGTCGGTAGATTGAATTTTACGCAAAGATCACGATATCGCGACCAATCGACCAGAATGTGCTTAACAGATAATGGAACAAAGGAAGGAGTGCACAGTAAAGGAGGATTCTTATTTAAAAGATACACTTGAGTTAAGCTGGTATGTTTTATTCACAATCTACATAAAACCATTTCTTCCATATGTTTGGAGCAGAGCGCAGTAGTGTAAACTTTTGCGAAGGTTTTGATAGCTCTTAATTTATTTGCTGGCAGATCGAGATCTCTCCAAATATCAGATCATTTCTTCCGTAAGCAACCATTCACCACGACTTTGAAATCAGCGTTGAAGATAGGTGCATTCGGTGTTGGAAAAAGGAAGGCCGCTTTTTTACAGTTCTGTCAGCGGTTTCATTTCCGGCAATGCCTTTATGATCTAGAATTTATGCCTGTGTTATGTGTCCAGGTAGGAGTGTGGTTAGGTGCGCGACGATTTCATTAGCTAAAGAATGCTGGGAATGGTGATATGAGTTCTGTAGGCATTGGAGGGCGTTTTATGGGTCCGAAGGATCAATAACTTATCCGGCAAATCGGAGTCACAAATAATTCCGCAGATATATTACTTACTTTTTTGATTACTAAACTTACGTTGAATATCCAAGTCTATAAGCATAATAAAGTTCTATGAAAAATTGAAAATATGTAAGCATTAAATAAAAATTCTATGTTTCAGTTTTTCTTTTTTTACCGAGTAAAAATAAAACAATAGACCGTTTATTAATGTATTTTACTTTAAACTAGTAGACCGTTTTTCTTCTGGGTTTATAGATTTCTTCATAATTATATGTATATTTTTTTAGTTTGCCTTCATATAAGATGAATAGTTAATCAAATGATGATAATGACATAAATATATAATTTAAAAATTTGAAGAATATTTTCATAAATCTATATGCAAGGTATAAAAAATGCCAATTTTAGACTGATTTAAAATAAAAAGGCACACTTACATTTTTTTTTTTTTTAACTTCTTTTTTATGAACGTATAAAATAAAAACAACTTTTTCAATATCCATTTCTGAGTAAATAACCAGCGTCTTTCTTCTGCCAATTCAAGAAAAATACAGTGATTGTTGAGCTTTCTTGCTACGTCCCCATGACTACTGTGTCTCGTTTTCAATGGAAATGTATGACTCATTACTGATGTGAATCATACCATTGATTTGAATGTTTCGAAACAGTAATATAATATCAATAAAAGTAATTTGGTAACATTTGAACCATCGAAACAGTAATCCACTATCATGATTGTATGTTAAATTATTTAGTAGTTAGTGCTTTAGATTCAAAAATGACTATGCATTTAGTCATTTTCCCCAACAACTTATCAATGAGTATATTTGTTAATTAAACAAAAAAAATTAAAGTTGTAAAAAACGTATTTATTAAATTTCTCTATGATATAGTTGTCCCCTTTATTTGTACCACTGTCTGTTATATTACACTTGTGATATTTTCATAATATGCAATATGCTTAGTTTTGTGAAAAATAAAATGTTTGCTTTAAAATCATTTAGAAATTTATCTTATTCAATTTTTGTGGTTTTTTAAATTACGTTTGTATTAGTTAAAAGTTATAATAATTGTGTGTAGTTTAAGGAATTTAAAAATAAATATTTTTCCTTGATAAATAATTTAAATTTGAATATTAAATAACATATAAATGCAAGCATATTACTTTTTGTCTTCAATGATGGCTTTATAGAAGATTAATTTATCTACATTTTGATAGTATAAAATAATTAAATTACAAAAAAAATTAATATATAATTACATTTAAAAATGTTTTTAATAATAAAATGATGATCAATCCCTATAATTACTAGAATGTTCTTTGACTATTTTTTCGTTTTTTCATTGGTTTATGAATCAGCTGTTACTATTTGGCTAGTATTGCGTCGTTTAATTTGTGCTAATTGATGTGTTACGTTATAGCATTGTTAAACTTTTGAGTGATTTAATAAATATTGAAATTCTTTTTATATTGAGGTTTATTCGCTTGTGTCGGATTTAATTTTAAACTGAAATTTGCAATTAGAAATAGTAAGTTATTTTTTTATGTTAATTATGTAGCCCGTTTGTTTATAGTGTCTCCAATATTGAACATATTTTTTTACTAGTTTAAAATTTAGACTAAATTAACTAGGCGTACTGCCACTTTTTCCATTTATTTAAAAAAAATTACATTAAAAATTATTGTGACTATTATACATATATGTGGATATCTATATATATACATACAAGAATAACTTCGAATAGCGAAATAAATGGGAATTGCCTCAGAAATATTTTAGAAATTGACGAAATTGAGTTCTTTCTTTTAAAATGTGTTATTTTTCAGAAAGGAATAATGACACTGATATTTTTATCCATTATATTAAAATAGTCGAATATGCTTTTTTGTTCAAATTAAACATATTGGGTATAGTATTAATTTTTCATTATAGATAGGTCGAAAAATAATAGATCCAAATAACAGATATAGTTGTATCGATGTTACTTCTAAAAGAAAAGTTTCGCAATAACTTACTTTTCACCCGCAAGTTTTAAGGGTGTATGTTGTGTAGAAAAAAATTTATTTCAAGCCAAAACCGATAAAATATGCTGTGTTAAAAAGGTAAATAAAGTTTTTAGAATTAATTCAACATAAATAGTGAAAATCACACTTAGGTTGGAGTGGAAGACTTTAGAGCTTTCCTAGTAGCATTTCATAAACTGACTTTTTTATATATATATATATATATAATTTAGGCTAGAACGAATATAAGTGGAGGGATTTATTTTTAGTTTATTAACTGAACCTTGAAAAAAAAAAATACATTGTAACTAGTAAAAGAGTGATGATTTAAATATATTTTACATGGATTAATTTACGTTGTTAGTAATAATAATATTAAACGTTTTTTAGAAATAATGTATTTAATTTAATCACTACTCGTTTCGAATTTTTAACTATGAACTTCAAAATGCGTCAGTGGTATTAAATGCAGTATTTTTAAAAAGCATTTAATACAACAAATAAAACTATTTAGTGAAGTTGGCTCCTATAATTCAAATTAATTTGTACGGCGTTGTAAAACATTTTGAAACTTTTTACAAATACGTTTAAGATAAATTTTAAAGAGAGGTTTAATTTGAAATTACTTGCAGTACGTTAAGTTAAAATTTTGAATCAAACGGTTTTTTGGTAGGTACGTTTTTGGTGAATTTTATGTAAAACAATATAAAATTGTTTAAAATTAATACCGTATACAGTGAACGAACATAAGGTATTAGTAATAACAAACCTGAACAAATTAAAATTACTGACAAAAGTGAACTAAGATCCGTGTACTGTGGGCTTACCGATAAAGTTGATTAAAATTCTATTAATTTTAGTATAATGAATAAAATTTTACATAACCGTCTGTTGGAACACATATTTTAGTATCTTTTTTAATCACTTAGTTTACTGTTGTAGACTATTTGATATAATGTACATATTTTTTGTTTTTATAATTTAATTTGTTTCAAAATGATGCGCTTTTATAACTATTAATTGATATTAAATTTGTTTTATACTTGTATATTTTATATATATGTTTGGTGTAATAAAAACTGTACACATTTATTTAATCGTTTGCAGTATTTATTATTAAAGTTATCAAGAAAGATAAATTTAAATTGATGATAGAAAGTGTTTTTTCAAAATACATTAAAACTAATGAACATTTGAAAAAGTAACTTGTTTTAATATATAGATAGTTCATTTATCTCTTAAGTGATCTTTACATCATGAATATTATTTACGTTTCTCGTAATATTTTCTTATAGATTTATTTTGGGAGTGTAGTTGTATTTGTCAAAAAGCCATGGTGTTGTTCCCTTAGGTGTCTAGTCTTTGCTGACATTAATAAATTAATTACAAATAACAAACTTTAACTAAAATTTAAAAACGGATGCAAAACAATGACGCTAATTTGTCTGTATTTATTTATTTAGTTCAATGTTTATGGTACATATCGTTTTACTGTGTGGAGAGAAGTATATTAATATATAGGTTTATACAACATATAAGAAAAAAACCGGGTCATTCAAAGTTCCTTCAGGAGGAAACTTTTTCATCTCATAGAAATAAAAAAAAAATTGAACACCTTTACCTCAAAGTAGTTATTGATTAAAAAATTTTATGAGGGGCAGGCTAAAATTAAAATTAAACCATTTTTGCTGTGTGTTGAAAAATTATGGACAGATGTGTTTTTTAAATCATAACTATTTACAGAATATAAAATAAATATTTGTTTAAAAATCGAGTTTTTATTTTTTTTGAAATCTTCCAATTTTACCATTAGTATTTTATAATTTACTGCTGTTTATAACTATCGTGAACTTTTACTTTTCGCAGTTATTTAGTTCTTTGATACTTTTTTTCTACAGTGTCAGTATTGTTAGACAATTATTTTGTTTAATGAAGGTTCTGTTATAATGTTTCGTAAGGCCTTGGTTATGGTATAATTATTCGCTTGAATATTTTACAATTGAGCGATAGGAATAATTGGTTATTATGTATAATTTATGGTTTCAAGGTTTACTTTTTATGGTGATTGTCAATTGAATATTATATTTTAGAAATAAGTTAAGAGCTTGTTTTATATTGAAACAAATTGAGTCTTAAAATTATTATTGCTTTCATTCTCAGGTTTTTAATTCTATAATGTTTCTGTTTTTGTGGTTGTGGATCATGGGTACACTATAAATGCTCTTATTGAATATATACCTTCAATTGATACAATGCTACACATAAATGTAAAATAAATGAACTCTTTTATATTGTTACATTTACTTCAAAAAAGAATATAAAAATTAAAAATACTTAATTGAAAAATTGAAAAGAATTATAATACCTAATACTCAAATCATATTTGCCTACTTCGTGTATATTTACGTTCAACATAATGCATATAAATGTATTATAGATTTTGTAAATGTGAACAATCAACTTATCATATTTATTTATATAGGCATAAAAGAGATCAACGAACATTAAACATAAAGAAATTTACTGAATAATAGAAAAATTAAAGTAGATCACAAATTATTTTATAAACCAATAAATATTTCTCTCTTTCTCTTTCTCTCTATATATTTACATATATGTGTATGTGTCGTCGCGTTTGGCCTAGTGGCTAGAGCACTTGACTTCCGATCCGGCGGTCTCGGGTTCGATACCGGGCGACGACAAAAATCATGCGGCGCTAGTTTCGTACACAGCAGTTTAGACACATTTGGTCTGCATCTATAGCGCGATAACAAGCGACTATAGTCAGTTCTGAATGTGGTCGTGCGAGTGCGCTAGCGTCGTATAGAGAAATATTCAGCCGGCGAACAATCGCATCAACGTGAGTAAAGGCCAGTCGTCTTGGTTCGCCTCGCCATTGGTACCTTTCTCACGTTGTCGGCAGCATGGAAACCAGGTTGCGCTCCTGCTTACGTGCTTATCTATTGCGCGGCTATCCTATCCTCTAATTCTCTTCTGAATTTAGGGGATATCTCATACTCGGAATTTTGAGTGAGCTAGATGATGATATGTGTATGTAAGAAAAGTAATGGGAAATATTTTTATTTTGTTTTTTTCCAGAAAAATGCAGATCTTTGTTAAAACATTAACTGGAAAAACCATTACGCTAGAGGTGGAAGCCCAAGATACCATTGAAAACGTAAAAGCTAAAATTCAAGATAAAGAAGGAATTCCACCGGATCAACAGCGTTTAATTTTTGCTGGTAAACAATTAGAAGACGGCCATACCTTGTCCGATTATAATATACAGAAAGAATCAACTCTGCATTTGGTACTCCGTCTCCGTGGTGGTATGCAGATATTCGTAAAAACTTTAACAGGTAAAACCATCACGCTAGAAGTTGAGCCTTCTGATACCATTGAAAATGTGAAAACGAAGATTCAAGATAAGGAAGGAATTCCACCGGATCAACAGCGTTTAATTTTTGCAGGTAAACAATTAGAAGACGGCCGTACCTTGTCCGATTATAATATACAGAAAGAATCAACTCTGCATTTGGTACTCCGTCTCCGTGGTGGTATGCAGATATTCGTAAAAACTTTAACAGGTAAAACCATCACGCTAGAAGTTGAACCCTCTGATACCATTGAAAATGTGAAAACGAAGATTCAAGATAAGGAAGGAATTCCACCGGATCAACAGCGTTTAATTTTTGCTGGTAAACAATTAGAAGACGGCCGTACCTTGTCCGATTATAATATTCAAAAAGAATCAACTCTGCATTTGGTACTCCGTCTCCGTGGTGGTATGCAGATATTCGTAAAAACTTTAACAGGTAAAACCATCACGCTAGAAGTTGAGCCTTCTGATACCATTGAAAATGTGAAAACGAAGATTCAAGATAAGGAAGGAATTCCACCGGATCAACAGCGTTTAATTTTTGCTGGTAAACAATTAGAAGACGGCCGTACCTTGTCCGATTATAATATTCAAAAAGAATCAACTCTGCATTTGGTACTCCGTCTCCGTGGTGGTATGCAGATATTCGTAAAAACTTTAACAGGTAAAACCATCACGCTAGAAGTTGAGCCTTCTGATACCATTGAAAATGTGAAAACGAAGATTCAAGATAAGGAAGGAATTCCACCGGATCAACAGCGTTTAATTTTTGCTGGTAAACAATTAGAAGACGGCCGTACCTTGTCCGATTATAATATACAGAAAGAATCAACTCTGCATTTGGTACTCCGTCTCCGTGGTGGTATGCAGATATTCGTAAAAACTTTAACAGGTAAAACCATCACGCTAGAAGTTGAGCCTTCTGATACCATTGAAAATGTGAAAACGAAGATTCAAGATAAAGAAGGAATTCCACCGGATCAACAGCGTTTAATTTTTGCTGGTAAACAATTAGAAGACGGCCGTACCTTGTCCGATTATAATATTCAAAAAGAATCAACTCTGCATTTGGTACTCCGTCTCCGTGGTGGTATGCAGATATTCGTGAAAACTTTAACAGGTAAAACCATCACGCTAGAAGTTGAACCCTCTGATACCATTGAAAATGTGAAAACGAAGATTCAAGATAAGGAAGGAATTCCACCGGATCAACAGCGTTTAATTTTTGCTGGTAAACAATTAGAAGACGGCCGTACCTTGTCCGATTATAATATTCAAAAAGAATCAACTCTGCATTTGGTACTCCGTCTCCGTGGTGGTATGCAGATATTCGTAAAAACTTTAACAGGTAAAACCATCACGCTAGAAGTTGAGCCTTCTGATACCATTGAAAATGTGAAAACGAAGATTCAAGATAAGGAAGGAATTCCACCGGATCAACAGCGTTTAATTTTTGCTGGTAAACAATTAGAAGACGGCCGTACCTTGTCCGATTATAATATACAGAAAGAATCAACTCTGCATTTGGTACTCCGTCTCCGTGGTGGTATGCAGATATTCGTAAAAACTTTAACAGGTAAAACCATCACGCTAGAAGTTGAGCCTTCTGATACCATTGAAAATGTGAAAACGAAGATTCAAGATAAAGAAGGAATTCCACCGGATCAACAGCGTTTAATTTTTGCTGGTAAACAATTAGAAGACGGCCGTACCTTGTCCGATTATAATATTCAAAAAGAATCAACTCTGCATTTGGTACTCCGTCTCCGTGGTGGTATGCAGATATTCGTAAAAACTTTAACAGGTAAAACCATCACGCTAGAAGTTGAACCCTCTGATACCATTGAAAATGTGAAAACGAAGATTCAAGATAAGGAAGGAATTCCACCGGATCAACAGCGTTTAATTTTTGCTGGTAAACAATTAGAAGACGGCCGTACCTTGTCCGATTATAATATTCAAAAAGAATCAACTCTGCATTTGGTACTCCGTCTCCGTGGTGGTATGCAGATATTCGTAAAAACTTTAACAGGTAAAACCATTACGCTAGAAGTTGAACCCTCTGATACCATTGAAAATGTGAAAACGAAGATTCAAGATAAGGAAGGAATTCCACCGGACCAACAACGTTTAATTTTTGCTGGTAAACAATTAGAAGACGGCCGCACCTTGTCCGATTATAATATTCAAAAAGAATCAACTCTGCATTTGGTACTCCGTCTCCGTGGTGGTATGCAGATATTCGTAAAAACTTTAACAGGTAAAACCATCACGCTAGAAGTTGAGCCTTCTGATACCATTGAAAATGTGAAAACGAAGATTCAAGATAAGGAAGGAATTCCACCGGATCAACAGCGTTTAATTTTTGCTGGTAAACAATTAGAAGACGGCCGTACCTTGTCCGATTATAATATTCAAAAAGAATCAACTCTGCATTTGGTACTCCGTCTCCGTGGTGGTATGCAGATATTCGTAAAAACTTTAACAGGTAAAACCATCACGCTAGAAGTTGAGCCTTCTGATACCATTGAAAATGTGAAAACGAAGATTCAAGATAAGGAAGGAATTCCACCGGATCAACAGCGTTTAATTTTTGCTGGTAAACAATTAGAAGACGGCCGTACCTTGTCCGATTATAATATTCAAAAAGAATCAACTCTGCATTTGGTACTCCGTCTCCGTGGTGGTATGCAGATATTCGTAAAAACTTTAACAGGTAAAACCATCACGCTAGAAGTTGAACCCTCTGATACCATTGAAAATGTGAAAACGAAGATTCAAGATAAGGAAGGAATTCCACCGGATCAACAGCGTTTAATTTTTGCTGGTAAACAATTAGAAGACGGCCGTACCTTGTCCGATTATAATATTCAAAAAGAATCAACTCTGCATTTGGTACTCCGTCTCCGTGGTGGTATGCAGATATTCGTAAAAACTTTAACAGGTAAAACCATCACGCTAGAAGTTGAGCCTTCTGATACCATTGAAAATGTGAAAACGAAGATTCAAGATAAAGAAGGAATTCCACCGGATCAACAGCGTTTAATTTTTGCTGGTAAACAATTAGAAGACGGCCGTACCTTGTCCGATTATAATATTCAAAAAGAATCAACTCTGCATTTGGTACTCCGTCTCCGTGGTGGTATGCAGATATTCGTGAAAACTTTAACAGGTAAAACCATCACGCTAGAAGTTGAACCCTCTGATACCATTGAAAATGTGAAAACGAAGATTCAAGATAAGGAAGGAATTCCACCGGATCAACAGCGTTTAATTTTTGCTGGTAAACAATTAGAAGACGGCCGTACCTTGTCCGATTATAATATTCAAAAAGAATCAACTCTGCATTTGGTACTCCGTCTCCGTGGTGGTATGCAGATATTCGTAAAAACTTTAACAGGTAAAACCATCACGCTAGAAGTTGAGCCTTCTGATACCATTGAAAATGTGAAAACGAAGATTCAAGATAAGGAAGGAATTCCACCGGATCAACAGCGTTTAATTTTTGCTGGTAAACAATTAGAAGACGGCCGTACCTTGTCCGATTATAATATACAGAAAGAATCAACTCTGCATTTGGTACTCCGTCTCCGTGGTGGTATGCAGATATTCGTAAAAACTTTAACAGGTAAAACCATCACGCTAGAAGTTGAGCCTTCTGATACCATTGAAAATGTGAAAACGAAGATTCAAGATAAAGAAGGAATTCCACCGGATCAACAGCGTTTAATTTTTGCTGGTAAACAATTAGAAGACGGCCGTACCTTGTCCGATTATAATATTCAAAAAGAATCAACTCTGCATTTGGTACTCCGTCTCCGTGGTGGTATGCAGATATTCGTAAAAACTTTAACAGGTAAAACCATCACGCTAGAAGTTGAACCCTCTGATACCATTGAAAATGTGAAAACGAAGATTCAAGATAAGGAAGGAATTCCACCGGATCAACAGCGTTTAATTTTTGCTGGTAAACAATTAGAAGACGGCCGTACCTTGTCCGATTATAATATTCAAAAAGAATCAACTCTGCATTTGGTACTCCGTCTCCGTGGTGGTATGCAGATATTCGTAAAAACTTTAACAGGTAAAACCATCACGCTAGAAGTTGAGCCTTCTGATACCATTGAAAATGTGAAAACGAAGATTCAAGATAAGGAAGGAATTCCACCGGATCAACAGCGTTTAATTTTTGCTGGTAAACAATTAGAAGACGGCCGTACCTTGTCCGATTATAATATTCAAAAAGAATCAACTCTGCATTTGGTACTCCGTCTCCGTGGTGGTATGCAGATATTCGTAAAAACTTTAACAGGTAAAACCATCACGCTAGAAGTTGAGCCTTCTGATACCATTGAAAATGTGAAAACGAAGATTCAAGATAAGGAAGGAATTCCACCGGATCAACAGCGTTTAATTTTTGCTGGTAAACAATTAGAAGACGGCCGTACCTTGTCCGATTATAATATACAGAAAGAATCAACTCTGCATTTGGTACTCCGTCTCCGTGGTGGTATGCAGATATTCGTAAAAACTTTAACAGGTAAAACCATCACGCTAGAAGTTGAGCCTTCTGATACCATTGAAAATGTGAAAACGAAGATTCAAGATAAAGAAGGAATTCCACCGGATCAACAGCGTTTAATTTTTGCTGGTAAACAATTAGAAGACGGCCGTACCTTGTCCGATTATAATATTCAAAAAGAATCAACTCTGCATTTGGTACTCCGTCTCCGTGGTGGTATGCAGATATTCGTGAAAACTTTAACAGGTAAAACCATCACGCTAGAAGTTGAACCCTCTGATACCATTGAAAATGTGAAAACGAAGATTCAAGATAAGGAAGGAATTCCACCGGATCAACAGCGTTTAATTTTTGCTGGTAAACAATTAGAAGACGGCC
The DNA here is from genome assembly GCA_039619475.1 of Icerya purchasi. Lineage (NCBI taxonomy): Eukaryota > Metazoa > Arthropoda > Insecta > Hemiptera > Monophlebidae > Icerya > Icerya purchasi. The sequence goes on from CM077116.1 coordinate 419,379,448, forward strand.
GTACCTTGTCCGATTATAATATTCAAAAAGAATCAACTCTGCATTTGGTACTCCGTCTCCGTGGTGGTATGCAGATATTCGTAAAAACTTTAACAGGTAAAACCATCACGCTAGAAGTTGAGCCTTCTGATACCATTAAAAATGTGAAAACGAAGATTCAAGATAAGGAAGGAATTCCACCGGATCAACAGCGTTTAATTTTTGCTGGTAAACAATTAGAAGACGGCCGTACCTTGTCCGATTATAATATACAGAAAGAATCAACTCTGCATTTGGTACTCCGTCTCCGTGGTGGTATGCAGATATTCGTAAAAACTTTAACAGGTAAAACCATCACGCTAGAAGTTGAGCCTTCTGATACCATTGAAAATGTGAAAACGAAGATTCAAGATAAAGAAGGAATTCCACCGGATCAACAGCGTTTAATTTTTGCTGGTAAACAATTAGAAGACGGCCGTACCTTGTCCGATTATAATATTCAAAAAGAATCAACTCTGCATTTGGTACTCCGTCTCCGTGGTGGTATGCAGATATTCGTAAAAACTTTAACAGGTAAAACCATCACGCTAGAAGTTGAACCCTCTGATACCATTGAAAATGTGAAAACGAAGATTCAAGATAAGGAAGGAATTCCACCGGATCAACAGCGTTTAATTTTTGCTGGTAAACAATTAGAAGACGGCCGTACCTTGTCCGATTATAATATTCAAAAAGAATCAACTCTGCATTTGGTACTCCGTCTCCGTGGTGGTATGCAGATATTCGTAAAAACTTTAACAGGTAAAACCATTACGCTAGAAGTTGAACCCTCTGATACCATTGAAAATGTGAAAACGAAGATTCAAGATAAGGAAGGAATTCCACCGGACCAACAACGTTTAATTTTTGCTGGTAAACAATTAGAAGACGGCCGCACCTTGTCCGATTATAATATTCAAAAAGAATCAACTCTGCATTTGGTACTCCGTCTCCGTGGTGGTATGCAGATATTCGTAAAAACTTTAACAGGTAAAACCATCATGCTAGAAGTTGAGCCTTCTGATACCATTGAAAATGTGAAAACGAAGATTCAAGATAAGGAAGGAATTCCACCGGATCAACAGCGTTTAATTTTTGCTGGTAAACAATTAGAAGACGGCCGTACCTTGTCCGATTATAATATTCAAAAAGAATCAACTCTGCATTTGGTACTCCGTCTCCGTGGTGGTATGCAGATATTCGTAAAAACTTTAACAGGTAAAACCATCACGCTAGAAGTTGAGCCTTCTGATACCATTGAAAATGTGAAAACGAAGATTCAAGATAAGGAAGGAATTCCACCGGATCAACAGCGTTTAATTTTTGCTGGTAAACAATTAGAAGACGGCCGTACCTTGTCCGATTATAATATTCAAAAAGAATCAACTCTGCATTTGGTACTCCGTCTCCGTGGTGGTATGCAGATATTCGTAAAAACTTTAACAGGTAAAACCATCACGCTAGAAGTTGAACCCTCTGATACCATTGAAAATGTGAAAACGAAGATTCAAGATAAGGAAGGAATTCCACCGGATCAACAGCGTTTAATTTTTGCTGGTAAACAATTAGAAGACGGCCGTACCTTGTCCGATTATAATATTCAAAAAGAATCAACTCTGCATTTGGTACTCCGTCTCCGTGGTGGTATGCAGATATTCGTAAAAACTTTAACAGGTAAAACCATCACGCTAGAAGTTGAGCCTTCTGATACCATTGAAAATGTGAAAACGAAGATTCAAGATAAAGAAGGAATTCCACCGGATCAACAGCGTTTAATTTTTGCTGGTAAACAATTAGAAGACGGCCGTACCTTGTCCGATTATAATATTCAAAAAGAATCAACTCTGCATTTGGTACTCCGTCTCCGTGGTGGTATGCAGATATTCGTGAAAACTTTAACAGGTAAAACCATCACGCTAGAAGTTGAACCCTCTGATACCATTGAAAATGTGAAAACGAAGATTCAAGATAAGGAAGGAATTCCACCGGATCAACAGCGTTTAATTTTTGCTGGTAAACAATTAGAAGACGGCCGTACCTTGTCCGATTATAATATTCAAAAAGAATCAACTCTGCATTTGGTACTCCGTCTCCGTGGTGGTATGCAGATATTCGTAAAAACTTTAACAGGTAAAACCATCACGCTAGAAGTTGAGCCTTCTGATACCATTGAAAATGTGAAAACGAAGATTCAAGATAAGGAAGGAATTCCACCGGATCAACAGCGTTTAATTTTTGCTGGTAAACAATTAGAAGACGGCCGTACCTTGTCCGATTATAATATACAGAAAGAATCAACTCTGCATTTGGTACTCCGTCTCCGTGGTGGTATGCAGATATTCGTAAAAACTTTAACAGGTAAAACCATCACGCTAGAAGTTGAGCCTTCTGATACCATTGAAAATGTGAAAACGAAGATTCAAGATAAAGAAGGAATTCCACCGGATCAACAGCGTTTAATTTTTGCTGGTAAACAATTAGAAGACGGCCGTACCTTGTCCGATTATAATATTCAAAAAGAATCAACTCTGCATTTGGTACTCCGTCTCCGTGGTGGTATGCAGATATTCGTAAAAACTTTAACAGGTAAAACCATCACGCTAGAAGTTGAACCCTCTGATACCATTGAAAATGTGAAAACGAAGATTCAAGATAAGGAAGGAATTCCACCGGATCAACAGCGTTTAATTTTTGCTGGTAAACAATTAGAAGACGGCCGTACCTTGTCCGATTATAATATTCAAAAAGAATCAACTCTGCATTTGGTACTCCGTCTCCGTGGTGGTATGCAGATATTCGTGAAAACTTTAACAGGTAAAACCATTACGCTAGAAGTTGAACCCTCTGATACCATTGAAAATGTGAAAACGAAGATTCAAGATAAGGAAGGAATTCCACCGGACCAACAACGTTTAATTTTTGCTGGTAAACAATTAGAAGACGGCCGCACCTTGTCCGATTATAATATTCAAAAAGAATCAACTCTGCATTTGGTACTCCGTCTCCGGGGAGGTTATTAGTGGATAGTAAATTGGTTCTTTTCTATCTTTTTTTTAAAAATTACAATGAACCGCGTAAATTAGACGTTAATAAATTGCTTATCTTATTTAATTTTTCTTTTTCCTTTTAGGTATAATACATTACAGAAAGTTAGGTGAAAGATGTTACTAAAATATTAAAGTCATCTATTTTATTAACCAAACTAAATTCAGATTTACATTTTTTTTATAATTTTTTTTTTTATAATTTTTTTTTTATTTTTTTATTTTTTTATTTTTTTATTTTAGTACTTTGCCCATGATTATTTGAAAACCCAAAATTTCTTTTATTTTGTCATATGAGAATACGAGTATTAGAAATGATTTTTTTTTTTTCATACGTATGTTTTATTTGCAAATAATAAAACAAAAGAACAAAATGATAACAAAATATTTTCATTTCGAAGTCTTTTATAAAGTTGTTTATTTTATTTTTGTAATCTTTTTATTTTTGAATGGCGTAAGTAACGAGCTCAAATTTAATGAGGGGTGATTGTTTTCCGGATATGAAATATATGGTACTGATCGAACAAATAAGTGTGTATGCAGGGTGGTGACTCAGCCGGGAGTTTTGTTGTAAAACTTGGGTAAAAAGCAAAAATATCAAAACGATAGTTTTAATAAAACAAAACATTTGAAGCCAAAAATGAATCACTTTTTAATTTACTTTACTCAATAATAAATTACAAAGTTCTTTTTTTTTTTTTTCGTATAAAATATGCTGCAGCAGTCAAACCCTAAAAATTCCATTCTTCTTTTAAGACTTTTTCTATAATAGCAGGTCTATTTTAATGATGAGTAATATTTATATTTATTGGCAGTACATTTTAGTTAAAATTTTAACAAAACAAAATATGCATTTAAGTTTATTAGAAGGATCCCCCCTCCCAGAAACTTTTTCGAACGGCCTAAGCTACGTAAATCCCTCGATTTAGCGTGTATGATTACAAATGTAAATATTAAATATCAAATAAATTTTATAAGTCAAAACTATCTAAAAGGGGAAGAGGTAAATCAAGCTGTTATACATTTTATTATTAACTTTTGTAGCAATAAAGTAAGCGAATATTACTCGAGTTAGTTAGTGGTCATTATAACGGTAAAATAATTAAAATTTGAATAAAACAACTTTAAAAACTATAAAAATTTATAATAAATAAATTGCGGACACAACTATGTTAGAAAGAACTATATTTGCTTAACGTTTCGGCCAGCTTACACTGACCATCATTGTCGTTGGTTCATTTGGATTATTATTAATATTTAATTGAAGTTCGGTTTGAAGAAATTCTATTAAAGGCAACGAATCATTTGATGCCAAATTGCCGTTAAAGTCTCCAGTTAATATCGTTGGAAGTGTATGTAAACTTTCTTTTAATAACCTTGAACCATCGAGAGTAAAAGGGACTATCTTCCATGTATAAATTTAATTATATCATGGACCCTTTAACTTAGAGAAATATAAATGACGATAATAATTATTTCTTTTTTATCTTCCGTCTTACACTGAATAGTACATATATCCCCAATTGTTCAGAAGAACTAGTAGTTGATTGGGTCCTTTTTAAAATAATTTTCGTTTAATTTTTGTTTTTCGTGAAGACTCATCGTGCATTTTTTCGTCACTTGATGACATTTTTAAAACTTGATAAATAAGGCACTGTATTATTATGTAGAGAAGGAGCGGACTGTCCGTTGTCTTTCTTAACTTGATCTGCAGCTTGTAACGAGTAAGAAAGAGAGCACGCTACTGGTATACGTGCAACGGAGAGAGCCGAGCGCGTAAATTTTAATTCAATAGATTATTGGGTACATGTCTATTACGAATTTTTAAATGTATTATGAACTATCAGGTATTCTTAACGCACGCTCACTCGTTTTTCGTGTTAACTCTCCATATATTTTTTTATTTATATATAAGGTGCGCCTAAAAAAGTTTCACTTCAAAAAAAACGACCTCACCGACCGCTGCTAGCATAAATATTTGCAACATAAGACGGTTATAAATTCAGTTAAATAGTTTTATTACACAAACAACTAGACGGGTATGCGATCTGTCTCATCTGCCAATTGTGCAAAAACACGAACGCGATGAAAAGAAACTTGACACAAAAGTTACACATACGAGTAATGTTCTATAAAAAATATACATATATTTCATTAAAATATATTACAGAGAAATTATGGAACGAACCTATAACGGTACTTAGTTTCAATAGCTGCTACTGAAAACATTCATTCGAATCTTTAATTCCTGTTAAAAATATTGTGGTTTACTATCACGGATTTGTTTTAATCATTTAATTTAAGTAAAATTATCTAAAAGAAAGGAAAATTAAAAGAAGAAATAAATCTTAGTAAAAATGTAGACTTCATTCTATGAAAAAGTTAAATCAGTATTAATGTGGGGGCGAAACTGCGGGTAAGGAATACTTTTTTCCCCTTATAGTTCTATTTACCGTGTGTAACTTTTAAGGCTATTACATGAAACAGGGGTTAATTTTAGATGAAAGAGAGGAAATTGATCGTTTTAAGAAAGGATAACAATGCGTTTACGGCGGAGGGCATGTTAGAAAGAATATCTTTAGTACGGCCAGAAGACAATTTTCTCGAACTGTATCGAAGTTGAGGCAGTCCATTAGAAAATAAGAAATGAAAAGGGTGAATGACTGATTGTAAAATGGGAAACTGGTGGAAAGCGGGACGTTCGTAAAGATATAATCGTAGGTGGAAGCGGCATGTTGATTTATGATGTAGTCATTTCTACATGAAATTGCTCTTAAAGGCCACCATGGTTGGTGGTAGAACGGATTTGACATAGAAGGTTGGACTCAGAAGTCTATTTCTGGCTCAGTTCCTGCTCGAAATTAAATAGGAATTAGTGATGTAGAAGGGGGAGGTAGTTGGAATTTCGTGACATTGGGGAATTGACCGCTGAGCGAGTAGCTAGATCGACTCATTCATGTCCCAGAATTCCACAGTATGCCTTGCACTCTATATAAACGACGCCTGGCATTCTGACTGAATCGATTTTGTTTCATTTTTCGTCAATAATTTCTAAGGAAGATTTCAGTGTGTAATTTACATAATTTTTGAGTTAAAAGAATCCAAGCAGATTCTTATCAATGAAGTGGGGAAAAAGTTGGGTAAAATAAAGCAATGATATAAAAAATGTTTACTATAATAATTATAAATTCTAAATAAAACAAAAAAGGTTTTAGTAATTTTTAGATGCATGCAAATTTAAACGAGTTATTAACAAATTCACAAAGCCGTGGGTAACAGCTAGTATACAAATAACGTATATATATTTTTTTTTCTTCTTAAATTATGCTGGTCTAGTTGACCACTTGCCAGATTGTATGCATTACATAAATTTTATGTTAATTACCTGAATACCGTTGTCTCCTTTCCCAAATTTGATTGCCAACCCCATAAACTACTCGTATATATTACTGGACTTTTTGCTTATTTCCACTAATACGATGTCAGCATCATCGGTACTCTCCCCAATCCGTGTACACGAATTAGATCAGGTATGACTTCTTTATAATATGTATTACTACTTATCTGCAGCTAGAAACGAAAAAATCTTCCAGATATTTTTATAAAATTAAGTATAGCTCTAATTTCTGAAGAAAAAAAGAAGGTATTTAATGATGTGAAAATTGTTTAGAAGTCAACCATTTTGTAATTGATATAGAATCAACACTAATATGTTATAATTGATTACGATGAATTTCGATGATATTCGTTTATTTTCCGGATGAGTCAAATGATGTGATTTTTAAAAACTGCAATGCAATTAAATTTCTGACACAAAAGAAAACGTAAACTTTTAAGAAGTTCTAAAAACTTTTTTATTGCCAAAAATAAATGTTCCTGTGGTAACAGATGTGCATCTATAGTATGTGCCAATATTCTTTTCAGTTAAATAGCCTTATTTTCAAGTTCATTTCCACTGTACATTTTTCATCGGAACTATCTTTCTAGTCATTGGAAGTTTTTTGTTCCCTTTTTTTGTATTTTTGCTATATTCTCCCGGTTGTGCCATTTATGACGTTTGCAGCAATTATCTATTGAATGATTTAACCGCAGTTGAGTCAAAATATGCTAACGCTTTTATCGGTTCCTTGATAATAATCTGTCCGCACTTTATCTTTCCCCGTAACGTTCTACCGTTGGATCCTTGTCCCACTCTTGCTTGTTTACGATACCATTTTAATTTCAGTTTAATCTACTCCTGCCTAGTTTCTATCAAAACGACCAATTCAGTAAGGTTTTTGGTTTTCTGTTGTTCCGTTGTTATACTAATACACGATTTTATAGTTTTATATTCTTGCTATATTTACACTCTATTCAGAAGCTACTGGATATGGTTTACTTTTAATATATGTGCGTATACATATTTTTTTAATTATCGTTTTTTTAAGTAAACTACAAACATTTTTGGCTCCTCCGAGCCATGTGAAATCTCAACACCCGGTAAGTGAAATAAATTTTTTACTTTGTTTATTATTTGTTTTTTGTATTTCAATGAACAGCACCGAACCGTTTATAGGACAATAACAATTACAACTAGTTTATTTTACTGTTTAGCTAAATTCAATATTAATTTTATTTCTTTCTCCTTTCCATGTACGCGTAAGAGTTAAAATAAGCAGCACCATGTCCAAAATGTTTTCAGTTAAACTTCAATTTTGGGAATTTTAATCAATACTGGCGATACAATTCTTCATCGAAACTTTAATTTTCTCATTTGCAGTTTTGTTACATTTATTTACGAATTAAAAAAGAAATTAAAAGTAAAGGAGTATATTAAAAAAAAGTATTAAATGAATCTAGTGGAACCAGGGTCGTATCTAGACCAAAATTTCGGGAGGGGTTATGAAAATATTTTTATAAATAAATATATATATATATGTGTGTGTGTGTGTGGATGTGTGCATTATCATGAAATACATTTATTTATAAATAGTAACTAAAGCCTTGTAATCAATTATTGTATATGCCATATTTGAACACTACAATAAAAATAAAAAATAAACGGTTCCATAAAATTCATAAAAATTTCAATTCCTTTTTCTTTTGTCAAAAATTGAAAAAAAATAAATTTATCCTGAATTTCGATCCATTTAATTCAAACAGTTATTATTTTGCAGACTACCACAGCCCGTGTAGAATTAATTGAACCTGCCACCGAGCATTGTAGAGTAATAATAAAAAAAAAAGATATATGATAGACGTTGTAGGGAAGCATAAAGTGTTATCCTATTCGCAAAATCGTGTGCGCAGTTTGAGGAGGAATAACCGAAAGAATAGGGATACTGGATGAGATATGTATGAATTTATTGAAAAAGATGGAGTTGTTTATAAGACTTAGAACTTGTCTCTGATCACATATAATGAATTGTCTTTTAGCTGATGATGGGTTATGCGCAAAAACGTTACTAAGTACGAAATTTATTTTGTTCTTATATTATTTGTTATAATTGTTATATCAGTTATTATTAACTTTTTATATTTCTATATTTCACAAATAGAATGGAAAATGATTCTTTATTAGTTTACAACTCGATTAATATCACTTTGTCATCGACTGAGAAAGATTACCACAGCCTTAAAGCAGTGTAGCTTAAATATCAAATATGTCTGTAACACAGTTCGATAGAAATTCTAGGAATTTTCTTAGACGTTTCAAAACCATCGGATTTAGAGCACTGATTCTCCTTCCCGCGAGCCTCATCCAGTAACTCAATCTATCCCATGCTGACACTAAAATATGTTTCTTTCGCAATCGTCAGGAAGAGTTCCAAGATTTTTATTCCAATGAAAATAATTTAGTGTACTGTAACAATATTTGTGCTGTTATGAATGTTTTTAATCATGAACATAACCCTACTGAGTGGAGACTGTTCATTGATTTGTCAAAAACTAGCTTAAAGTCTGTTCTGTTGCATAATGGTAACAAATTTCCTTCTGTACTATTGGATATGCAGCAGATGTGAAAGATATGACAATATGAAAATATTGTTAGAAAAAGTTCAGTATAACCGGTACCGTTGGAAAATATGTTGCTATTTAAAAGTTGTCGCGTTATTAACATGTTTACAACTAGGCTACAAAAAATTTTGTGTTTTTTTATGCAAGTGGGACAGCAGGAACAAGGCAAATTATTACTTAAAGAAGGAATGGGCTAAGCGCGATTCACTTTTGTCTGGACAGAAAAGTTCATATAATGTTCCACTAGTTAACAAGGAAAATATTCTTTTGCTTCTACTTTATATCAAATTAGGGCTATTTAAAAACGTTGTTAAGACGATAAATAAGAATAGTGTTGACTTCCGTTATTTAAAATACAAATTCCCTCGTATTAGCGACGCTAAAATCAAGGAAGAAATTTTTGTGGGACCCCAAATAAAAACTTTGATTAAAGATGAATAGTTCCGTAAAGTATTGCTCCAAGTAGAAAAGTCAGCGTGGGACAAAATGTTGTAGAAAACTTCTTAGGAAATAATGAATCCCCGAATTACCCCCACATTGTAAGTGAATTATTACAATCGTACAAACAAATGGGGAGTAATATGTTTTTGAAATTTTACTTTTTGGATTCATATTTGGGTTTTTTTCTGGACAATATCGGCGCTGTCAGTGATAAGCATGCGGAACGTTTCTATCAGCAAATAGCAGTAATTGAAAATAGGTACCAGTGACAGTGGAGTGTAAGTACGCTTCCAGATTACTGTTGAACGCTGAAAAAGGGATGTTCCAGGTGTAAAATACAGAAGAGAATCATTAACTTCCACATTTTAGGTAAGCTTAAATGCCAATCATTCATTTAAAGGGTAATATCACCTTGTAACTTTTTTTTTACATTTTTTTTTTATTGGCTTAAACACTCCCTTAAGTATTCCAGCGTGATGTAAAAAGTTGATTATGAGAGGGGAGAACTTGTAAATGGGTTGAAAAGTTGTTTTTCCGAACGTAGTCGTGAAGCAAAATTAGCGGTTTTTCGACTGTGCGGAGAAGCATGCGTTTGAGATTTTTACTCTTTTTTATATGAATTATACCGGCACTTCTTAACTTCCAGCTTTCAATTATGTCTTTTCTACCCCAATTTTGAAGCTGAGAAATCAGCTGTTTGTAGAAAATCCGTTAGAACGTACAACAGTAGTTAGTATTTGGCTTCTCCACGTGTATATCAGTGTTCCGGGAAAAATTGTTAGTGTTGAGACGGTATCAAAAGTAAATTCTGCAAGGCATGCTCATTTTGAAAATCAAATCAAGACACTGCTGAATTCGAAACTTGGAAAGAAACGCACGAGGAACAGTGCGAAGCCAACCATGAAGGCTCGGCAGGAAAAATGGAAGTATTTGCCGCGACCGACATGTTTGGTCGAGCACAAGACATCAATGGCGTTAAGTACATCTACCATGCGGGAGATGGGGACAGAAAAACATTTAAATCTATAGCAGAAAATAATCCGGACATACAAAAGAAAGAATGCGTAGATCACATCCAAATTAGATTGAGCACTCATTTGAGGAATTTGGTAAAGAAAACAAAAGGACTGAGCGGCAAAGGCAAATTGGCAGGTAAATTAGTTGATCAGTTGTCGATTTATTATGGCCTCGCCATTAGACGTCACAGTAACTATCAAAGATATGAAAAAAGGTAATTTGGAAACTTTGTACTACAAAATATCGACCGACAAGAAGCCACATCACTTGTGCCCGAAAGGACCGACGTGGTCGTGCTCTTAGCAAGCCGAAAAGAAACTGTTGGAGACATGGCTAATTTTAAGCATAATCCCGCCATGACAATGATAGTATTCGAAACCATGAAACCAATTTACAAAGAGTTAAACAGCGACAGTTTCCTCACTCGTTGTTTAGGCCGATTCACTCAGAACTCCAATGAAAGCTTGAATTCGCTTGTGTGGCCTATGGCGCCAAAAAACACCTCCAGTGGCAAATCTGTTCTCGATACAGCTGTTTATATTGTTTTTTTATACTTCAATGATGGTTACAACGGATTAATGCAAGTTATGGATCTATTGGATTTAACAATCGGATTTAATTGTTACAATTTCTCTACGGAAGCTGATGCGACGCGCATTTCCCTTTCCGAGCGATTGTTCACTGAAGGGGCTAAAACAACTGCCCGCAGGGACGTAATTTTGACAAGGAAGGATGAGGAGGAGGAAAACCTCAAATTAGAAGGCCAATCATATAGAGCAAGTATAGATTAGAGGTAAAACGAAAATTTTAACAAAATTCCACTACCATAAATTTTAAACGGCAATATCTAGAAACTGTTTTTCAAACTAAGCGTACCAGTAGCTCCCTCAATTTTTATCCAATTGACTTAATATTTTGACTGCAACTTTAAAGTAAGATTTCCTAGTGAACGTCGTAGGATTTTTATGATAAATTGATATTTACAGATATTATAAATGATTTTCGACCGATTTTTTCGAAAAAGAAAAAAAAAATTTCAAATTACTGTCATTTTTTTTTAAATCATTTTTTCGAAAAATTCCTACGATGTTCACTTCATTTTGTGCTATATTTTAAGAAACTTTTTGGTTTTTTGTTCCAGATTAAAAATTGTGACCTGTAGCGGTACGCCCGTATGGACCAACCGATTTTTTTTTTTTCCATTCTGAATTGTATAAATTAGAACAAAACATATTTTTTGTAGTTAAAAACGGCTACCTTCACATGCATAAAACTTCACATCTCTATCTCTTTTCCATCGTTCGTGGTAAGCCTCGGTAAATCACCCGAAATTTTGTGATTCCAAGGTGATATTACCCCTTAAATTTGTAGTTTTTCTTTAAAATTTTACCTGCATGTCACAAAAAAACGGTGTATGACTAATTACATATTTGAATTCCGCGTAAAAAGTTGTTTTAGGATCACATATTTTGTTACATATGTCAAAAAAAAAGTTTGAATATGTTTTTATGTGTAATTAATAAAAATTTTATAATTCAAATATTTAAATTTAATTTTAATAGATAGTTCAGACCCCGCGGGGCACAGGTCGTTGTAACTAGAGTCACCTTTTCTAATAAGTAGTCACTCGACTGCCATATGGTGCTAGTCCCATCGGCTGATAAACGAAACAACGACCAAGTGAGTTCTGTACGTCCACGTCGTGCGGGGTGGTAACTTCCTTTTCGACGGGCTTAGTGCTGATGAGGAAGGCTAAAGCAGAACTCACAGAACACATCGCTGACAGTAAAACGGGGGACGTTCACCTGCCGAAGGTGTTCCTACCATAAATACCGTTAAGCTACAACTAAATTTATAACTAGTAGGCTGCTAGCACCTCTCTCACGACAATGTGTCCCAGTCGGATTGGTGCATATCAATCCAGAGAGAGTAAGGCGTATATCCGGCGCCTTCAAACCGGGTCCCTTCGGCTAAGGGAGTAAACCCTGACAGAAAAACAGAAGTAGAATAACACAGTCTTAGCACCTCTGCTTTTACAATAGTACTACTACTTATATAAATTAAAATGAAATAGCTTAAAGGCGATAAATAAATCAACAAAAATTAAATAGATAATTCAATAATTACAATAATTACAATAATATCGATAAAAGATGAACACATACAGCTAAATAATAACTAACCTGGCAGTAGGGATAAAATGTATCTCCCAATTTGCCTGGTCAGCACGAGAGATTAGGCTGTTATTTCCCCCAACATGACAGCAAGAAGAAGGAAAGGCCGTAACAGTCAAGGCCATAATGGGCAACCAGATAACTGGATGAGGTATGCACAGAACAGAAGTGGATGAAAGATGTTGGGGAAAGCCTTCATCCAGGAGTGGATCGACAAAGGCATATCGTGATCGTGATCGAGATAGTTCAGATGGTAACAACTTATTTCCTGAGTTTATCTTTTCTTTCGAGTGTAGCGTAGAAAGGTTGAGGGGACAAGTGGAGAGTTAGCAGTTGCACATTATTAAAAACACAAGAAATACTAACAAAGGGAGCTAAGGTGCAATGTTTTTGAATGTAAGATATATATATATATATATATATATATATATATATATATATATATATATATTTATTTATTTACTTATTAATAGTGTTTCAAAATAATAGATAAAATTACTGGAAAAATCGCATGTTGATTTTTACATGTTATTTTTTTTAAATGATTGAAAATTGAAAGTATATTATTGGGATCAATGGGAGGTGAAGTTACATTGACCGTAATAAAGGTAGAAGAAAAAGTGGTGGAACAAGCTGGAATTTCAATGTTTTGGAGTTACAGGCGTAGTTGCAGATATCACCCATCATAATTTTAAAAAATCTGTCAAACGGAGAGTAAAAAGGTTATGCAGTGAATCGGGAAATTGCCAGAATTTTTTTAACAGAGACAGTGAAACTGGTAATATTTCTACTTACAGCACCAACATCAAACGTTACTACAGAAACATCATGTCAAGCTCTTCGAAGGATAAAAATTAATTCAAGATCTACAATGCCTGAGTAAAGATTGACTCGTACAGTGTTGCTTCATTGATTTTAGATTTAAATTTAGCTTTAAAGGAATTTGCTTGGAGAAATTCGGAGAGATAAGCCACATTCAGCAAATATATTCCATTTTTTTTTTTTACTATTATGCAGTTAAAATATTAGTACTAAAAGTATTTCAGATAATATAAGAACGTATACTATTGTATACCAAATATTTTGGAAATAAAGTACCACTTGCTTACCGTGTACATGTCTGTATTTTAGATTTCCATATTTAAATGTAACATTATAATAAAAATTAACTAGAAAGTGGAAAGAAGGTAAAATTTATGTTAATTAATAAGAATAAATTCATCTAAAGTAAAATAATCATTATTTTTTCATTTAAAAAATTTCTTTCAATACAAAATTTATAACTTATAGTATTCATTTTTTATTTATATTTAATTATATTTCAAAGTTAATTTCTTTTTAACAGATATCGCTAAATGTATAAACAAAGTTGAAATATTACTCTATTGCTATTCAAATATGTGAATGTATGTTTGATTATGTATATGCTTTTTTGTGTATACTAGATGCGATTTGTGTTTTGCCTCCCTAGTTTGTAAAACGTTGGTATGCCGATAGACTAGGAAAAATTTACTGAGTTACATTTTTATTTTTTATTTCATTTTACGTAAAAACTATCTAATTCAGGGCCGTGCCCAGAATTTTGATAGGAGGGGGGGGGACATTTTCTTTGCATATTATATTTATTTTGTAAATAACAATACATTTTTCACGAATATTCATACTATTAATAATTTCCATTATTTTGATTTATATATTAATAACTAGCTGACCCAGCCACGCGTTGCTGTGGCTTAGTAGTTATAATAGATTAAATTAATTTTTTACTTATTATTTTGATGCAACCAAATTAATTTCGACTAATAAACCTGAAATTATTTAGCCGATTTTGAATCATACGTAGAGAATGAAATTATCTAACTAATATACACTTATTGAATTTACATTTTATTTGTCTAATCTTTAACTTTAATCTGTAATCAATGACTTATTTACACAATATACTAAATAAATTAGTTACATAAAAATTTTGGTTTCGAACTATTAGTTATATTATTTTATAAAATTGAAAATTATCTAAGCACTAATTTGTGCACAATGTTCTTGGTCAACCTGTCTTTTGCTAACACGAATATACTTGATGCTCTGTATTCAGCTACGTGCCGTTATCGCACCGCTCTTGTTCTCGATAAATATTGTCGCAGACGTTCCACACGTTGTTCTCGAGTTTCTTGACTTCGAATTTCTGTTGTTCTGATACGTTGAGTTGCGTTTATTCTTGCAATTTCTTCTTCCGATTCAGTAGTTCTCATAACACGCATACGCCGTGGTGCATTTCTGCTACGCGCATTGTTGAGGTTCGATGGCTTTATCTTATACTGAAATATAAAGCAACTTAGATACCTAACAATGTCAGAGAGTTGCATCGATGAATTAACTTACACTGCCACAATATTGTTGTGGGAATATAAAATCATTTTTTTTTTTTTTAAAGTTTATAATGGAGTGTGAACTTTTATCAAGGCAGGACGTTTATTAAATACACTGAAATATAAATAAATTAAATGCCGCACAATATCGCATAATATATTATTTTTTTTCATGAACAACAACTCCGTAATAACATCGAACTTTTTTGTAAACGGCAGCGAAAAAACGTTTATTTGATCATTCATCGATAATAACGCCATGCGCCAGCGATAAACATGGTTGCATATCGATTAACATCGCACGATACACAAAAGTCGCCACGAAAAGTAATTGGTGCTCAAAAAATAATAAAATTGTCAAATTTGTTTTTTTTTTTAATTGATTGATTAAATTATTTAATATAACAAATATTTATGTAAATAATTAAAACAAAAAGTATTCTATCTGTTAAGAGTTCGACCAAATTGCATATGTACTTTGAAAATTTTATAAAAATCGGTTAAGTAAATTCCGAGTTTATCCTGCACAAACATAAAGACACGGGATTTTTATATATATAGATTTACATAAATGTATTATCGTATAGACATTAATAAAAATTACATATGTTATTGAGTATACTTGTAATAAAAAAGTTTGCATAAAATATTAATGAAGTAGGCTAAAAATACGGAGTGTATTTTTCCTTTTTTTTAAACACCCTAAAAAATCAAAAATATTTATTATAAATTTTTTATTTTTTTCAGATTTTTGTATATTTGTAATAATTATTGCAGTTCTAATGGGGGGGGGATTAACCACCAAAACCCACTCCGTGGACACGGCCTTGATTTAAATACACTAATTTTGCTTATTAAAAATATATATATACTTCCCTGTTCGAAAGCATATTAACTTGTGGATATAATTATGGGGGTAAATTATGAAAAATTAGGAAAATTATGCCTAATTATAATGTTTCAGATATTCTTACAAGTTATTCAAGTATTAAAATTACAGCTGCACCACTAAATTAAAAATTTCCAACTTGTTTTTACTGTTTATTTTTAAAAAATTACATAACAAATAAAATAAATACGTATTTCATTATAATACCGGATCTTAGAAGTTATTTTAAACAATTATTTTCATTTCAAAAATTACATTATAAAATGTGAACTTAAATTCTCAATAGAAATTACAGAGTACTACTCTTTCATTTATTATTGTTTTCATCAATTTTAACTTTTTAATCATTATTCGTTTTATAAATATTCTGATTTGGTTGTAAAATCATCAAACATTATCTTAAATTTGATATAAAAATAGTGGCGAACAACGCCAGTGCAGAATTAATAAAAGGTATAAGTTTCGGTGGCATTTTATTTATTACGCCTCCCATTAAAAGGCATACAGCTAATTTCGCAAAAAATAAACAGTTTCCCAAGATCGACACATCTGTATTTATCCCACGCGCCTCATCCACTTCGTCAATGTCACCAAATACATCCTGAAAGAACTATTAAACAAAGCAACGATGTTACAGATTATTTTACAATTATTAAAATTTACATGTTAAAATAAAATTATGTAAATTTTATTATTATTACTATTATTATTATTATTATTATTATTATTAGGTTCGTTATTATAATGGCGTAGCGTGACTTTTCTTTCGGAGGGAATTTAAATATATCCATAGATATTTTTTTTTAATTAGTTTTAAATAGACTCTACAACTAAGTACATTAATACTTCCGTTTTATGCTTTCGTTTAATAATTTTTATTTCATATTATTCTTTCTTCAAATTATTCAGTTGATGCTTCAACTATTCTCGAAGTTTTAGAAGACATGAATGACTTATCGTTCTATGTACGGATTTTAATGCCTTAAATAAATGTTGGGGATGTAATTGCATTTACAGAAATGGTTGGGCAATGATGGATACTATTTCTAATTTCATTCTCTGCCTTCTTAACAGCGGTTTCGCACCTAGATTAGGAAATCTTCAATTTATTTAACGTTTGCTCCACAAAATTTTGGTTAACCTTAAAATTTTACCTTTATTCACTGAGTAACGATCACTTTTTTCATCGTTATTGATATTAGTATAAAGATTTCTAATTCTAGTAACTCTTACCCTCCTCACTTTGGGAAAATTAGAGATTAGATCAAATTTTAAAATATCGATCGCATATGGATAAATATGACTTGTTGTACAGTGTTATTTTGACAGAAAATTCAGCACCCTAATTAGTTTTATATAGGGAGAAAAAAATTTAAGCTCTGCTGAAATAGGGGGTGTTGTCGGCCGAAATTTTAAAATAACTTATTTGTAATTTACAAAAAATACTAACAAGTCTACTGAATTCCCTCTATTAATTTTATTTAAGAAAAAAAACACGTAACGAATAAAAGTTTGACGGATAATTGTCTTTACAAGTTAGTATTAACGAACATCAAAGCAGATATATAAAAACGATAAGTACGCTTTATATACGTATATTTTATACATCTTCACCCGAGCACGTTTCTCAATCGCAAAAAGAAACACACAATGGCCCACGCCAATCCGACACATGCAACGTTTCTCAACTACCTGATGCTGACCACGATAGCCACGCTATCCTTAAATAAAAACCGACGCTATTCTTACAATATGGCGACGTTTGAAATCTAGACGCTAGCATACAATTAAAATATTTTTTTTTTTTTTTTTTTACATCCCCGCTTTGGGCACGTCAGTTAAGGACCTACACCCAGAAAGAACAAGAAAGAAAAGAGCCGTCAGTTAAATTTTGATTCAATCAGATATGGACAATATAAAGGAATTAACGGATGAAATAATGGATGGCGAGGAGAAGGATAAAATATAAGATGCACAATAAGGAGCAGAGAACTTGAGTTTCAGCAGACAAAAATATAGAATACAACGTTTAACAGAAAGGAATGGACATTCAAAAAAGATGTGATTGGCGTCACAAATCGCCGCTTCATTTGGGTGGGACAATTTGGAAAGAAGACAAGGGGAAGGCGAAAACGAGAGGAAGAAAGAGCAGAATGGCCAAAACGCAAGCGCACCATAAAAATGACAACAGAACGGGGAAGTGAAGGAAAGTCAAAGAACCAGGGATTAGAAGGAAGACTAGGTTGTACAGACAGATAAAAGGATTGATCGTTACGAAAGGAGGAAGGGTAAATATCTGACCAAAGTTTGAGATGAAATTTAGTACATAGGGAATTCAAGTTGAAGGATGGAACTTTTTTAAAGAACGAACGAGAGGAAGCAACTGCTCGAGTCAAAGAATCATTCATTTCATTACCCTTAATGCCCATATGGCTGGGAATCCACAGAAAATCAACACAGATGGAGTAGTGAGAAGAAAGAAGATGAACAAGACAGCGTATGCGAAGAATGATGAACTCGGAGGAGTGATCAGGAAAAGGGGAGCTGATCGCTTGAAGAACACTCATGAAGTCTGAAATAACCAAATAATTAGAAAACCGACGACTGGAAGAAATGAAGATAATGGAGCGTAGGATAGCCATCGACTCGGCTGTAAAGATTGAACAGAAAGAAGGAAGACGAAATGATTCAGAGAAATTGAAATCCGGAAGAATAAAAGAAGTTCCAACGCCATGAAGTCCCCTGGAGCCATCCATGAAGATGGTTACATGCAATGGAAATTGGGAATTGATAATGCTGTGGAATTCCTGTTTAATTATTGCCTGAGGAAGGGATTTGGACAGTGAAGGTACAAAAATAAAATTTGAGAGAATGGCAGAGATCGGCAAAACTAAAAGAAAAAGCAGGAAGATTATTACCTGAGATTGTGTAAGGCTAAAATGAAATTAAGGCGGAAGGGAAATGAAAGCTAAAACAGAGATTTTCCTAAGCGTAAAACGCCAGTTCTTATAAATTGAAAGATAGGAATGAATAAGAGTAGATGACGTGAATGGAAGACGTTTGGTCAGATAAACGATAGCCTAAGTAAGATCTGGTGTGTTAGACTTTGCGAGAATTGCTTGAATTGGAGTAGACTTAAAAGCACCAAGACAAAGCCGAAGACACGAATTTTGGATTATAAAAAAGGCGATTTAGAGGCACAACCATAGATAAAAGAGCAGTAATCAAATTTAGAGCGGACAATGGCTTTATACAAGGCGATTAGAATGTACGGATCACCACACCATTTTGTTGAGTACAGAGCTTTCAACCGGTTTAGTCTTTTGATAGCAGAAGAGGAAAGATAATCAATATGTTTAGAGAATGTCAGCCGACTATTGAGAAAAACTCCAAGATAGCAGAAACAGTTAACGTGAGGAAGAGGTATATTGTTTACAGAGAAATTAAATAAGGCAGGATTGTAAGGGCGAAGTGAAAATACAATAGATGAAGACCTAGAAGGGGAAATAGAAAGATTAATTGAGGATAAGGAGTGATCCAGTGCAGTAAGAGACGATCTAAGAGCTTCATTAGCGGTTACACAATACGGAACGTTGATAATAAATACTTTTACCTACAACATTACAATGTTCACTGTTATTAAATGTTATTAAAGAATGCATCTTTGGGCTTATATTTAAAACATGTTTGAACCCCAGTGTTTTATTTATTTATTGGCTCCTTTTTTTTTTCCAACCGCAGTTTAAAATTTAGTTCAAAGATCGAGTTTTCATCGTATATTATTTGTCTTTGCGAACTTTTCAGTTCCAAAATGTAATTTAGGCTTTTGTTTCCAGATTTAAGGGTTGTTTTAAACATCGTAAATATTTCTATAAAATAAAATTACCTAAACTATTTTCAAAGGTTCAGTTTTTTCAATTAAAATTTAATTTTGATATACTTCATTGACCTACACTTTTTTACTTTAGAACATGTACAAATTGTTAATCGGAAAAAAAAAATGAATAAATTACCATGAAATTTATGTACGCTACGTGAAAACTTACGGATTGGCCTGTCCGATGTTGCTGCATAATTAACATATACGGGATGGTTAACATTGTGCAGTAAAGAACACCGCTGGAAATCGACATTAATACCAAACACAATTTGTTGTTACATAAAAAAATAACAAACTGCGATATGCTGAAGATCAGCACATTCATCAGGTACAATGTTTTTACTCTAGAAATCAGAAACAGAAAAATAACCAAAAAATGTAATCGGATTTTCGAGATTTTATCGATAGCTCTTCGATTTATATATTTTTTCCCTTCTATATTAATCTATTAAGTGGCTAACATGAGAACAACCGAAATTTTTCGTCAACATATTATTTCATGCCTGCAGTTTTCTCTGTCTGGTCTGAAACCGAGTTTTGGACTTTATGTTCACTGAACAAGTCCCAAATGAAATCTTGGGCTTTTCCGTGTATTCGTCAAACTAATATTGCGTTCGAAGTCTTCAATTGGAAATGAAATATTTTCTTCCTCGGTAAAAATGTAGCAACGAAATGAGATTGTAGCGGCATTGGACTGTGAAGAAATATTAACGTGTATTATTAAGATGTATGTTTTATTCGCGTAGATACCGGAAAACGGTAAACGCTGGACAATTCAGCTTCCGTAAAGTTCTATTATGAGCACTCAATCCTGATTGGCTAAGAAATAACGAGATTAGTTCTTTCGCGTTTTTGGAAAGAATTCAGTGGTTGGCCGGTAATTTTCAGATATATAAAATTAATCATTACGATTCCGTATCGTCCGTATTTGAATTAATAAAATGTAATTAAGTGGTTTATTTCTTTTATAGTGTTTTTACATCATATTAATAACAGTGACGTTCCACAACCGTTACAAATGATACCGGAACCCACGATGTTCGAATGAGTGGTATTCGTGTAATGGAACAGCGAACATTTTTTTTCGGATGCTTATCTTTATTCAATCGCCGGATAATTTTCATCGTTTACCTTCAATCACGTATCAGCGCTTAATGAATAACTCAGATAAATTACGCTGTAAATTTTAATAATTTCGTACTCGTTTCACCGTTTTTTGTTAGAATTAAATCAATCTCATCGTTCTTATGCATAATGTCTCCACCACAGATGCCACATATCGTATGACGAAAGAACTAATCTCGTTATTTCTTAGCCAATCGGGATTGAGTGCTCATAATAGAACTTTACGGAAGCTAAATTGTCCAGCGTTTACCGTTTTCCGGTATCTACGCGAATAAAACATACATCTTAATAATACACGTTAATATTTCTTCACAGTCCAATGCCGCTACAATCTCATTTCGTTGCTACATTTTTACCGAGGAAGAAAATATTTCATTTCCAATTGAAGACTTCGAATGCAATATTAGTTTGACGAATACACGGAGAAGCCCAAGATTTCATTTGGGACCTTGTTCAGTGAACATAAAGTCCAAAACTCGGTTTCAGACCAGACAGAGAAAACTGCAGACATGAAATAAAATGTTGACGAAAAATTTCGGCTGTTCTCATGTTAGCCATTTAATAGATTAATATAGAAGGGAAAAAAATATATAAATCTTAAATAAAATTCGTTTTTCATCTTATTCGTCGTATATCGCTATTTCCTGAGATTAAGAATGGACGAAATAATCACATCTACGTTTAATGAAACACCTTCTATATCGCAAACGAAACAACAGAGATGTTGATCCGCGTTTGTAGTGAAAGTTACAGCATTCTGAACTTATGGTTCGCGCGCTTTCAGGCACAATTTAATTCAATTCAGACGAATCTACAAGATTTTACAAGTTTCTCAGTAGAAGAGGATCTCGTTCGCTCCACCTATAGTGTAGTTCAAATTATTTCTGCTACTGAGGAGGAGACAATAAAAAACAGTTTTTTAAACGATTTTTAGGAATCTAATTCAGCCAAGTTGTGGTGCTTGTTGCGGGAAATAACGTCGGCAGATTTGTTGCTATGTTGCGCCCTGGCAGGTAACAAAGATCACGACTCCATTCCATAATTTCTGTAAACAGAGCGGCTGATGCAAAACATATTAAACCACATTGCTGGGTGCTGAACTAGCCCACATAGTGTCCGATCTCCGAATATTAGTCCTAGCAGCCTTGGATCATCGTTGGCGGCCCGATAGGACAAATCTCCTCTGTCCAATAAATTCATCCGCCGAAGCGGAATGTTCGATAATCCTGAAAGCTCATCTTCGGAGGAGAAACTGCATTTGTTTTTCAACTGATAGCAGTAAATGGAACGTATGTTAAGGTCCACGGTTATGAGGAGCTGTATACAAATTATGGGTCTCAGATCAAACCTATACATGGAAGTTTGTGATGGTTCATGCCGACCCCCCCCCCCATCATTAGTGTCTACCTTTTAGTCCATTTTTAATTGCTGGTAGATTTTCAAAATTGTAGATTGGTGCAATCTAAGGAGTAGAGATTGATGGCTGGTGAAATTTGTCTTAGAAGTACTTATAACATCCGTTTCAGTGATGAAATTGCGCACCTACTGAAATAATTTAGGGTAATGACGGAACCAAAGAAGGGAGTAAATGTCAAGTCGGTCGTTCGAAATTATGCAGAGACAATCGCCCCGTCATTATTTGCTGAAGCACGCCGATTGTCATCATAAAATTCATCATTAGCGAAGAAAATGTTTTAACTAATGGGTCGAAGAAGGAATTTGTAAGCTATCGATGTTATCGTGAGCAAGTCCCCTCTGTATGGTTTGAAACTTAATGGAGACTGCGCGAAGATTATAAAACGTACAGTATCATTACAATTCCAGACCGGTGTTCCAAATATTCTCGACCTTGACTTATTATTGTCGAGCATCGCTATTTACTTTAAGATCGATTTATGTCATGTCTACACCATTAGGTACTCGTGTACAAACAAGACTCAGAAAAAACAATAGTCATAACGTCACCTGGCTTGTTCGAATTCTTATGCCTTTTGGTTTTAAAAACGGTTAAAATAATTAAATTGTCTTCTTTACGTGCTCTTTATGTATTTCAAAATAAATTATGCTACTAATTTTTACCACTATACCTGATTGTAGCCGTTTTTACATACTGTAAAATCGTTAGTTCATCGCGCAGTTTTATTAAGTGAAAAATGAAGTGTACATAGTAGAGATGTGCCCGGAAACTAATTTGCCGGAGCAGCTGCGCCCGGTGCAGTTCTTCTAAGTGTACAGTGATTGTTTGCTGCTCCACTGGAGCAGTTGCTCCGAAACAAAATTATTATTTCTTTTTCCTTTGACGCCTGACATGCGAAATGTTTGCTTATTAGATAAGAAAGATTAATATTTTTTTACATGATTATGGAGATTTTCGGGCTATTACCAGTACACAGCTTCGAACCGTGAATTTAACTGCAAAATAATTAAGCGCATTACTACGTTTACGCAACACACACTTCAAATTATCAACCACTTTAATAAAGATTATATTTCCTTTAGTTCATAAAACTTCAAATGAAATATTTTCAACCATATTATTTGCAATATAAATAATTATGGGAAAAAAATTATTCTAATAATAACGTGTTTTTTACAATTTTTCTTAAAATTTTCACCATTAAGGCGAGGGCTTACTTAAGATTCAACTCTTCTGAAGATAAAATTTTTATAAAATTTTTCAGTCCCGTCATATCACGTTTCATTCGTTTTTGTTATTGTGAAAAATGGAGCATCACACTTTAACCCGTTTCCCGAATGGAACTCCTTTATAATTCAAAAAATCTTCGTACATTATTACGTAAAATCAATTTGCTTCGTTCATTATTATTAATTACTTTAAGTGCTTACCTGAATTTTTTCAATAACGAGCCCAAAAATAACGAGTAAATTGCACTCGATATGGAGTATGCAAGTAGTGAGAGACAAGCGAATCTTACACCGTTAAAGTAAGCTTCTTGCAGTTTTTTATTTTTCTGATTCTGAAACATTTGATTAAAAACGTATTAGGCTAGTTTTTGAATGACCAGTTTTTACATCAAAAATTATTCGAAAGCTAGTACGTCGATTTCTTCGATTTATGTTGCAGTTAATTTTTGAAACAATATTTTGATGTAGGATGATCAAGTTGAATTTAGTTGCTGACCAGCGACTGACTGGAAAACTTTTCGTTTGTGGACTTCGACGTTAAACCAACATAAATTATATACATATAGCGAAATACCATTTGAAAATTGTAATTTGTAACAATATTTACCGAGAAACTACTGAGCATCAAAAACTTCAACACCGTGAATTAAAAATTATAAAATTATATCAAGAAAGCGGATAAAAAAAGATTTAATGATGACAAAAATTGGGAACTTTCCGCCCCTCGCTCTATAACGACACTTATATTTCAAACTTGTTAAAACTTTGACGTTGTTGAAACTGCAATTAAATACACAATGCCATACGCGTCAAAAAAAAAAAAAAAAACCAACATGGATTTTACATTTTCTGTTGATGAAACTGTGTGTTATCATCGTGGGGTGGAATGCATCTGTGCCAAGACGTGGAATATATATTGGGAAAATAATGAAGGTACTCATAATATTCTAGTTTTTAAAATCAATACCTCGAAATTGTTGTGAAGAAAAATTACGATATCTCCACGTATCAATTAACAATGATTTACCAAAAAGTGACAAGTTTGACCATTATTTGATAAATTTTTACAATATTCAATATTAGAAAAGGGAAACAGCATTGGCAGAGTCAATAATACCTTGCCATGGTTGACACGGATGTAAATAACATGCTAAACAACATACCCGGAGAAGTCTAATATGATTTAGTTTTAAAGTGTGAGTTCAACAAGAATAGGCCGTTGTCTACAGATTGATCCATTTCAAGAACGATTGAACGAAAGCTTAGGTGAAGATGCCGTTATAAAATTAGTTAAAACAATTAGAAACTATTATGAAAAAACCGAATTGTCAGGATATCACAATAACTTTTTTACTTCATTACCGCTCTTTACGAAAAATCATAATATTTATATTACTGGAGGGGTGAGAAACAATCGGATGGAAATCTGCTTCTTGGCAGAGGTAAATCAGTGTAAAAAAAGAAACCAGAAGCTGCTATGATTTTAGTTTGGATAATGGTGATAAAATCTCGTCGTCCGTTGGCACGAAAACAGTGACCCCTTTATTCATTGAATATGCGTTGTGTCCTTTGAAGAAAGCGAGTAGGTACTCAGCAGCTCAAAAGTCTCGAACTGAAATCAATTATTTAAATGAGATTTTTCAATATAATCGGCTTGCATTATTGCTTGTTACCGAATAGCTATTAGGGAACAAAAAATAGGTTTTTTTGCGGTAAATAATGTAATGTTTTTAGTCAAAATGTATGATATGAAGGTGAACACTCTAGAATTTAGACGGTCCACAGCAAGGTCGCTCTTGCAGAAGTATGGAGTAAATAGAAGAATTGGTGAACATTTTACTCAAGTATCAGCATTGGTCAATCACATTGTTGCTGTAAAGAAACGGTTGCGGGGTGTTTATGCAAAAATAAAACAGTAAATGTGTTCTAAAATTCTATACATATATTAATACCCATATTTTATTAAAAATATGCATATATATATTTTATATTCTCGTGAATTCATGTGATTGTAAGTGCCCAATGGGACGTTTTGTATTCGTTGAAAAAACAACTTTACTGACTAAATAAATACATAAAAAAGGAGGCAATTACTGACGATTACTAACAATGTAACCAAAAATTACAAAAAATCGACAAGAAAACGATTCCTAGGCATGAAATAAATTTACTAAATTAATCTTTGAAAAAAGAAAAGAACAATAATAACAATAAATAAAAAAATAAACCAATTAAATAAGTAAAATATATCATCCTTTCTCTCGATTCAATCCTAGATCCTAGATTCTAGTAATAAGTAAATGGTTAAATCGATATTTTAAAATAGCAGAATGAAACGAATCAGTTCTTAATTTGAAATATCCCGGTGAAAAAAAAATATTATTGGCTAAAGCTGATATTTGCATTTAAAGAAAATTAAATAAAACTATTCAAATATTTTATAATTTACATACAGGATGAAATAGGTATCTGTACGCGCATATGAAGTAAATAAATAAAATTGTTACGTTCGGATTTCCGTAGTATAACGATACTCCTGCATAATGACTTATAAAGTGCGTATAATTGATAAGTGCCATGGAAGTAAGCATATTGCTCAGAACAAGTGTTTTCAGTTGCGGCGGCATTAATAATATCGTCACAATGTACGTTGTTAGTTGTTGAGAAGGTTTAGCCTGAAATTAAGTTAATTTTATTATCGACTATAAGTTTGTTTATAAATATAAAATAAATAAATTCCTAAATAATAAACAAAAATAAATATAAATTTACTTCAATAAATTCAAATAAATACCTCGATTTAAAGAAACGTTTTCAGGCTATATAATCAGAACACTCGATTAAAATGAATGTACTCTGTGCTGTTAGCCGATAACGGGCCATGGTTGAAAACGTTTCTTTAAATTGAGCTATTTATTTTAATTTTATTATATGTCATATATTTTTATTATTACATATTATTATTTTTCCATTAATTACCAAAAATATTATGGTTTGATTTTATCGATATGTATTATCGTTATTATTGTCAAATGCTAAAAAACATTATTAGCCAAAGGCGTCGCTAGCCGTTGAGCCGGGGGGGGGGGGGGGGTAGATGATAGAAAGAGGATATGAGTTATAGGAAAAATAAAATTTATAAGTTGTAAATGTTTAATATGTTATTAAACAAGCATAAAATCTTAATTAAAATAATTTTCGTGAGTTTCTGGCAAATTGTTCATGATTCCGCGCCTATGAATACTCATCACGGCTAGTTGATTAAAAAGTTTGAAGGCTCCAGGTGAGGGGGGCAGCTGCCCTCCGCTGGCAACGCCCATGTTATTAGTTATCGTTAATGTCAATTTCAATTGTTTTAGAAAGTAATATTATATTAATTACGTTATTATCTAATATCTTTAAACGAGCAATTCTTGTATATATATATATATATGTATTTCGCGTATCTCGGAAACGGCTCTAACGATTTAGATGAAATTTTCACAGTAGGGGTATTTTGGGCCAATAAATCGATCTGTCAAGGTCTAATCCATGGCAAAATTCGGTTTCGCGAGTTTTAAATGAATTTTAATGTTTCCAGTATGATACAAATCAGTGTTGGTGGCACGATCTTTCGACGATGATCTAATAGTTTGTTCTGCCTTTAATATTACTTTTTTTGATTTTCGAACGTCGTCGATTACCGCTCTGGTAGTGTCTTGGGCCGGTGGCGTCAATTCCAGTAGGGCAAAGCAATAAAACATATAGTCGGCAAAACAGGCGAGCGGGTAATTACAGATACCTGAAAAGGGCGCGGAACGAATAGGCAAAAAAAACATCGATCTTGGTTCTCAGCCGATAAGCTGGCGGTCACATAATAGCGATTACACGCGCAGTAAAAATATATACATATATATATATATATATATATATATAACAAAAAAAAAAAAAAAGTAAATCAAAATATCGTAATAAACAGTTCATTTTTTATTTCTTTTGTATTAATTTTATATTTAAATAAGAAAAAAAAACTGTTTTTTAAAAGCTACTAAACAAAAAATGAAAAAGAAAATCGGTTAATAAACAAAGAAGGATATACAGATATTAAATGTTTCGCGTATTTATATATTTGTTTGTGAAAGTGAATTACTGAGAATATGTTGGGCATATTTTAAAAATCCCTACCCTTATTACATTTTGTAGTGATTTAACCGGAAATTTTTTCAAATTTGTCGGAAAACACCTAATCACAAGTAAAATTACAAGACACTTTTTATTGGTTTTTACAACGAATAAACCGACAGATAAAGCTGAGGACCCTATATACCTAAAATATAAATGTTCTAATAAAAAAACGTATAGAAATATATTTATAAAAATCAACATGTGCGGTCATTGAAAACATTTTCTAACCATCTGGAAAGCGAATTCGAAGGACCTCTACATTTTTGCTGCGTTCAGTATTGAAAAGCAAAGTTGTATGGAAACAGGCTATACATTCATAAATGTGTTCATAAAAAAGTTTTCAAATATTTTATGTTTTACGAATATGTATGTATAAGATTGAAATAAAGTTAAGAAGTTACAAAAAAAAAAGTACCAAGCAAAGCTCGGCCGCCCCCCAGGTACTGTATTCATTATTTACTTAACTCGGCCATTTTGGCCTCGCAGGGGGCTATGCCCCTTGATCCCTGTTGCATAAATTTCTGTCTTTTTCTCTTCTATACTTTGTATAAAATGATCAAAATGTACAACGTAATTCTAAATCGGTCCGTATGAATATAATAACATAATCACAAAAATCCTATAAAATATAACAAACGTTACATAAAATTGGGACATTTTTTCTAATGGAGGGGAGGGGGTAGCCTAAGAATTACGTTGTAATTAATAAAAAAAAGTGACAAAAGTAAATTTATGCTTATTTTTGTTTGTTATCAAGGGGAATTTATTTTATATTTATAAATTTTGACAAACAGATTATATGGATTAGCTACATAAGTTTGTTTATTAAGGTAATTATGCCATTTTGCAATAGCCATTTTCGCATCATCTATTAGCTTTTCAGTATATCGCCAGGCAAAATAAAAAAAAAAAAAAAAAAAAAAATTATATAATTTAATTATTAAGCGAGATATACAATATTATTTTTCTTTTTCCTGCCTTCTTATACTCTCTCATTTACTTCTGTATCTGTTATTCTTGCCCTCGAATTATCTTTATATTTTCTACCGTTAAACGTTTAAGAATACAATTTTATTTTCTTTTTCTTCCTATTTTTCGGGTTAATGTCCTCATTGATGAACCTACTAAAAAAGAAAAAACGAAATAATATTTTTTTCAAAGATTTGTTAACAATAAAATACAGTGCATATTTAACACATACCGTGCTGGAATTGAGTTCAGTGGGTCTTGACATCTCGCCAAACTCTTCAATATCCTGAAAAAAAAAATCGTTTAAGACAAACTACTCTTGGTACACTTTTATTAAATAAAACCGCAAAATAAAATTATTTTCTATGCTACTAATTATTTATTTGCCGAATAAAGATAATAAAAATCTCGTTAAATAGAATTTAGTATTTGAAAAAAATAATGTGATTTCATACCCGTTTGCTAGAATAATAATCATTTGAAATAATGCATACAGCAAATAGCAGACTAATGAATAGACACGTATATTTACTTTCAGAAAAGGTTTCAGGCAAAGGCCATCTTCAATTAGAAAAACAGAAATTGCAACACAAACATAAAGCGAATAAATGTTGCTGACAAATACTACAAAAATTTGAAACGCGAACAAAGAATCTAAGTTTTCCGCTGGGAAAATTTGAAATAATTTAAAAAAGAGGTTATACATTAGGTTATACTGCTTTTTATGTATCTCAATTGTTACCAGTACCCTTTGGTTTTCCCTCGTTCTTAGCAAACATTATGTGTTATCCCTTTTTCGAATTTTTCAAAAACTTCTTCTGTCACATTTATCATATAGTCGGACTGCTAATTTTCAGTATGATTTTGCTTTTCCTCGGTGAGAATTTTATGTTTGCGTTTTAAACTTTTATAATATTTTCTAGCGACATTTGTTCGCTCTGTGTTTGTGTTTTAATTTCTATTTTTTCAGCTGAAGAGGGGTCAGTCCGAAAACGGTTCTGAAGATAAATATATTTCTGCTTGACCACTTTGTCCGCTATGTAGTATATATATACATTATTTCAAATAAATAGAATTTCATATTGTTTCTGCCAAAAACAGTGTTTGTGAAGATAACGTGCCATCGAATAATTATTAATTTTTTAAACAAAACAATGTATATTGTAAAGGAACTAACGTTTTTGTATTCGATTTCAAACCTTCTCTTATATTTTTACCTAGAACTGTGTTTCATATGAATTATACATATTATTTCACGAAAAACATTTGATATTGAGCACGGAGCACCGTCTTTAATTAAGTATGTTCCGTGACGACTAATGATGGGTCTTATTTTCGCAGCGCGCATTTTTCCGAAATGTGTTACCCACGAACACGTTAGGGAAGCTGATTCCCTTTGATTCCGCAAGACGTTTACTTTTTTTTCTTTTCACCTGACTATCGTGCATTACATATTCCGCTGTTTTAAGTTCTCTTTTGATTTTATTTTCCCAATCGATAGGATCAGAAACAGTCATTTCTCAGACGTCAGACTATTTGATGCAATCTTTGAATATTCGCCGCATAAAATCTTTATACCTGCATAACGGTCTGTCAATCCTTCCTTTTCCGAGCACTAGCTGACTATAGTGTATGCGCTTAGGCAGCCTAGTATCACTCAATCTTATTAAGCGTCCTGACCATCTCGGGAAATTTTTATGAAGCAACATTTGAATTGGCTCACATCTGGCTTGTTATAACATCGTTCTATTGGATACTTCATCTTGCCAATGTAAGCATAATATTCTGCATGGTATGGGTTGGTGGGAACTTCCTAATATATTTACGTGTTTTTTATATTTCAGATTTATAAAGCAGCGTAGTATACAGCCGCTTTATACATGAACAACTTCATTGATGTCGATAAATGTTCATTCTTAAAGACTCTTGAGTTAATAATTGATTAGTTGCTGTCGAAGCTGCTTGCAATTTTTGTTATAGATTTTATCGCCCAAGTTGACTCTGTTATTCAGTATACTTTCGAGATATTTAAATAGACTTAATCGGTTTATTATTTATCTGTATTGTTTGCGTAATTTGTTCGTTTTATTTTTGTTTTATTCTCATTTATTAACAAATCAGATCTTTCGTATACGGTTGTTAATATGTTTCAAGCGTTTCGCGCAATTCTTGTAGGCTGTACGTAACAACCGCACAGTTATCAGCGTATTGGGGATCAACGATTTCTTATGTATTACATTTAGTGTATGCCTTAAATTTCTGTTTGTTGAAAAATCCATCATCATATCGGTTAAGAATTGTTGCTTTTTTAAATTGTAATTGTTTGAGCAAAATCGATTACAGTGAAAACAATAAAGCCCTGCTTAACAATAGTTTTCTTAGTAAAAAAGGCTCTAACTTATAATTGTTATGTATTACAGTGTTTACATTATTTTTGTGTAGGAGCGATATTATCTTTTAAATCTTCTGCATGGATAACCGATTTCATTCTATGCACAATATCGAAGGCTTTTTATTAATATCGATAAATGCAACAAATAAATCAGTATTTTGTTCATGGTATTTTCCCTGGTTTAGTGCAAATATAAAGTCTATCATTCCACAACCAGTACAGAACCCCTCATTTTGAATTTCAGGAAAAACATCCTCAAGGATTGATGTAGTACGGCTAAGTGGCACTCTGGAAAAAATTTTCCAGTGAAGGAAACGATTGAAATTTCCCTGCAATTTTAATAATCACTTCTATCATCTTTTGCGTTTATTATAAATGCTTCCTAAAAATATCTTACGATGGCCCTTCCTCATATTTTATCAAATAAAATTTGTAAAGGGTGTGCATCATATTCTTCCAGTCTACTTTAAGGAAATGTAAAGAGATGTTATTAAGCCTCGCGGACTTTTTACTACTTGTTGGTTTTACTGCATTATTTATTTCCTCTGTAGCTGTATTACTATCGACGGTATCATTTATTCATTTTGTATTTTTTAATACTTGCTACTGATCGTAGTGGTCTGTGATCCATGGAGAATTCAGCGCTCGGTAATGTGCACTCTTTTCTTTGCAGAATGTCTTTCGCGCAATGATTAAGTTTGTCATGTGCCGATGTTCGGGCCTGGAGTGAAAACAGGTTTCTTCATATATAATTTTCAGTTAAAACACAGAGTGTATTAGTTATTGTTAGATCGTGACTTTCGTAGAATAGAAGTAAAAGATCATGCGCCCTTAAATCCGTGCTTGGCAACAACTCTTGGGTACATTTGAGCGTCGTTAGATCTTCGTTCCGGTGTATTGTTTCTAGAGTTTAAGGTTTTAATATTTCACAATTAGTTTTAGGCTGGTCGTTTACTTGTTGTTTATATTGTTTTTAGCGTTTTTAGAGCATTTTTATCGGTAATTACCAATCGCGGCATGTTCATCGGGTTTTAAAAAGGAGCTGATGCCTAACTTTCTCCCAACCACTTCCGCAATTATCGTAGGCAACGGGAATCCTAAGTAGGCTAACCACAAATTCGACTCTGCCCAATTCAGTTGCTCCTCTATACTAGTTGCAGGGATGTAGCCGTTAACTTCCAGCTCACTGAGCCTACTGCTGCCGCTACATAAATATCGCTGCAGAACTTTAATGTAATAAGAAGGACTGTGGAGTAAGGAAAGCATACGGAAGGTCAAACAGAAAAATGGTAGGAGAAACGACACAAAATAACACAAAAAATTAGCAAAGGAGCTGGTGCGGTACAACTCACTATGCCGCATATTCAGTCATCTTGCAGTTAGTGGTAAGAGTGAATCTGGACAACTGGTACACTGTGACTGGTATATACGTATACATATTACCAACTAGGAGAAAGGATGCGATCTAGAAAAATGTCAGAAAAATAGGTAGAAATGAGAAGAATTAGAAACATGGATCATATGTTCGATGAAGGAAAAGTCACATGTTCCGGATGATACTCCAGTCGTCGGATAAAAACTTTGTCCGCACGCAGCGGATTGCTTCTGGTGAGGTAGTTGGACAAGACTTACTACAGCAATCTCAGATGGTCAGGGCAGTTGTAGGATTTCCGTAGAGTTTTATCGAACACTGTTCACTAAGCTGCTACTCTGCTGCCTCTTGCTCATTACTTCTTGTCACTGATGAAATCGGCTGCTCGAGGGTTTCCACCAGTAGCCGTCCTTGGTTCACGACTGCTTATTGTTTGATCACAGCAAACTGATGTACTTATCAAGCATTCCACATTCACCGCTTGTGGACACGCTCCCTGCGTTTTAGTGAGGCGACCTCCGCACCCAGAATATATGCATATATATTAATGATGAAAAGTTATCTTTAAGCCGCTTCATTATCGTTTATTATTTTGTAATTTATATTTTCTACCATTATGAAAATATTATTTTTAGTATTTTTAGCTTAACCTATTTAAACTGATTTTTTTCAAATAAAATTTGTATTTTTAAAATTTTGTAATTACGCAGAATTAATTACTGGTGAATTACTAGAGCTGCCATAAAAAAGCTATCTGTGACGAGTTCCTTCGCAGAATTTTTATTTTTCTCTCCGAACTTTACTAGTTGAATGATGCTAATAAGTGAACGCTAATTTTATTCAAAAAAATGTTTGCTTTCAATCTACACGTCAACTTTATAGGTATGGTGTGCAATTTATTGCGCGTATTTTTCTCTAGTAATCGTTGCCGAGTATATTTTTTATTGCATCGTAAACGGGTTTTCTACGATGCTGTCTAATCATAGGAATGCAAATATATTTTTGTGGAGTTGATAAGCCTTGCGGGCTACAGGTCGTTGTCAGTAGAGCTATCTTCTCTAGTAAGTAATCACTCAATCGTCATATGGTGCTAGCTCTACCTGGTGGAGACACGAAACAACAACCACGTGAGTTCTGTACGTCCACGCCGTGCAGGGCAGTAATTTCCTTTTCAGCGGGCTTGGCATGGATTAGAAAAGTTAAATCGGAACTGACAATACATTGCCGATGGAGAAACGGAGGAGGGTTCACTTGCTGAAGGTTCTCCTTGTAGTAAATACCGTTAAGCTGTTTACTGCGTAAGAACTGCAAACTATCTGAAGCTCACTCGTGACAATGTGCTCCAGTCAGACTGGTGAATACCAGTTCAGAGTGAATAGGGGAGTATCCGGCGCCTTAAAACCGGGTCCTTTTGGCTAAAGGAGTAAACCCTAACAGAAAATCCGGTGGAAGGCAGCGGGAAACCACCACCGTTTTCTTTTTCTTTTTTTAAAAATGAAATGGCGCATAAAGATAATCATATGAATGCTGCATCCATGGGATGTGCTAGAGATAGTACATCAGGCAATGGGCGGTTACCTATAGCAATGTGGAATGACTCGAGTTCCTCCACATCCTCGTTGGTATGGCACTCTGCAGGATGGAACAAGTGAGCGATGGAAGTTAGGGAGAAGAATATTCCGAGAACATTATCCGCAATGGTGAATGGAAGAAATAATTGCAGATCGAAGGTTCTGAAACAGACGTACCGGATGGCAACGTGAAATGTAAGAAGTAGGCTCATAGAAACCTTACTGCGGACGCTATCTAATAGATCAGAAGCCAAGCGGGAAATCACCAACATCTATTGAAGATATGGTACAACAAGAAGAAGAAGGTGTTGATAAATGGTGCACCGAGTTCGGTGTACAGTGTTATCGCAGACGGAGTGTTTACACTGCGTTATCTTATCTCTTATCGGATTAACTTGAAGTACGTTACAGTATAATACGATATATCGACGGTAATAGTTCATTATAAAACATGGATAACAAATTTTTAGAAAAATTTAGTAAATTATGCGACGATGTTTTGAACATTAAGAATGTGTATGCACAGAGACGAATAGGAAAATAGACCGCATAAATGTAGAAATTCGGGAATTAAGAAAAAAAAAAAAAAAGGAAAATGATAGCTTAAAAAATCAGGCAAAAAGCTTATCAAAATGGCAAGAGAAGATGTAATCAGAGATGCATATAATGGAACAATATTCTGGAATAGATAATGTAATCATTAGCGCCGTGTCAATAGGAAAAGAGGAAAGCGTAAGGCTAAAAGTGGAAAGGATAGCGGACAAGTTATTCTGTAAGCGAACAGTGCATA
This sequence comes from Icerya purchasi, assembly GCA_039619475.1. Classification (NCBI taxonomy): domain Eukaryota; kingdom Metazoa; phylum Arthropoda; class Insecta; order Hemiptera; family Monophlebidae; genus Icerya; species Icerya purchasi. The sequence continues at coordinate 419,414,306 of CM077116.1, forward strand.
GTAACATGATGAAGCTGTTTGAATGTCAGTAAATATGTAAATATAAATTTTACTACTTACCAGGCGATTTGTTGTGTCGGAATACAGCGCACCAGTGGATATTTCGCACAATAAAAATATACAGATAGCTACCATGAAAATGGTACTAAACTTGGAATCGTCCGTATTTTCTAAACGTTTTTTCATGAAAAAAAGAAGTTAACGGGAATTACACACCGACTTTTAAAATCTTATCAGCGAGTGTGTACTTCGTTACAGAATGGTTAAATTTAAAAAACTGCCCTTCTTCGTAAATTTAGCAAGTTTTTTTGTATTTTACCTTATTTTCAAAAAATCAAAAACCTACACAAAATATATAGGTAAACAAACAATTTTTGTGCATCAATGATATTTTTTTTTTCTTTTTAATAATTTGGGGGTCCCACAAGGCACCAGCCCGTCTGTTGGGCATGGCCTTGATTTATATATATATATATATATATATATATATATATATAAACTGGGCCATTTTGGCCTCGCAAGGGGCTGTGCCCCTTGAACCCTCTTGTTTTCATTTCTGTCTCTTTCTCTTTCTCTTCTATACTTTGTACAAAATGATCAAAATTTACAACGTAATTCTTACTGGCGTCAATACACACAAAAAATAACATAACCACAAAAACCCTATTCTAACATTAACTTTCATTATATAAAATTAAGACATTTTTTAAATAACAATAACAAAAATCCTATAAAATATAACAAACGTTACATAAAATTGGGACATTTTTTGGGACATTTTGCGTTACATAAAATTGGGACATATTTTTGGGACATTTTTACGAATGGGGGGTAGCCTAAGAATTACGTTGTAATTAATATATACATATATATATATATATATATATATATATATATAAATATATATATAAATATAAATATATATATATATAAATATATATATAAATATAAATATATATATATATATATAAATATATATAAATATACATAGATATATATAAATACAGGGTGGTCCAAAAGTCATTGCACATCACAAAGTTATGGTTGCCATAGTTACGGATATTCTAACACGATTCTGAAGCCAGGTGCTAAAGATGCTCTTACCACACTATTCCACAGTTTACATGCTTTCGTACTGTTACTTATCAGTATAACGCTTATGCGAGGGTGGTTTGAAAAGTTCCGGACCTCTCAATGAAACAAACATATTTTTATGAAAATAGCGCTTTATTTCTCAACATAGTCCCTATTTTGGCTCATACATTTATTCCATCGCTCGGAAAATTTTTTAATACCGACCTTGTAGGTTTCTTAAGGAAGGTCTCGAAAATATTCAACACCGACGATCACCTCACTATCATTTGCAAATCTTTTTCCTCCGAGCCATTTCTTCAAATTGGGGAATAGATGATAGTCGCACAATGCCAAATCTTGCGAATAAGGCGGATGCGGAAGTAATTTAAGTAATTTGAACCTTAATTCGTTGATTTTTGCCATCGCGACCACAAAGGTGTGAGCAGGCGCATTGTCTTGATGGGAAAGGCCTTTCTTCTTTGCCAAATGTGGACATTTTGTTTTTATTTCTTCGCTTAAACGTTGAAGCAGAGCCGCGTGCTCCGTTTATTGTTTTACCTTTTTCAAAATAGTCGATGAAGATTATTCCGCGTGCATCCTAGAAAACCGTCGCCATAACTTTGTTGAAGGGCAAAATCACCTTTGCTTTCTTTTCTCAATCCATTGGTTAGACTCCTTTTTGGACTCTGGAGTATAGTGGTGAACCCAAGTTTCATCAACAGTGATGAATTGACACAAAAGTTCGGCTGTATTGCGATTAAAGTACTGAAGGTTTTGAGCTGAGATGTCTTTTCGACGCTGTTTTTGCTAAGGTGTTAGCAAACGTGGCACTCATCTTTCGCAAGAGCTTGTTCATGTTCAAAACTACGTTTTTTTTTTTTTTTTTTTTTTTTTTACACGTATATTTCAGTACAATCTTATTATAGTAAATAAATTAGCACTACTTTTAAAACAGTGTTACAACTTAATCTAACTAATTTGTAACATGAGCAGAGTAGAAACTATGTACAATTACATAACTCCTAATATACAGATATATACATAATCATACGCGCATATAAATACTCACACGCACGCACACCAAGTATATGCCCATATCCACAAAATACATACATACGAATATATTACAGAATAACTTAGGTGACTAGTTCATAAGGCTTTGTGCGCTTAAGGCGCCTTAAGTCATCATCGGAAAGTAGCAGTTCTAAAGCCTCTAGATTTGGGTGACTGTGAAGTCGGTATTCGTGCGCTTCTGCAATATAACGTATGACTTCATCGATCCATGGAATATTTAAATCGGAATGTATTTCTTCGTTTCGTTGATACCAAAAAGCTCCAGTGATGTTTCGGAGACACTTATTTTGAGCGCGCTGAATAATCAACCGATTGGATGTCTTTGCACAACCCCAGAGTTGAATACCATACATCCATATCGGTCTGATGATTTGACAATAAATCAAACGCTTATTAGACAGATTGAGTTTAGAATAACGCCCAATCAGCCAACAAATCTGTCTTAATTTATGCATGGTTTGTTCCTTTTTCATTTTGACATGCGTCTTCCAATTCAGCCTGGAATCTAAATGCATACCCAGGTATTTAGCAGAGTCCGATCTCGGAATAGGAAGACGATCAAGATATATAGGACAGGTCTTAGATTTACGAAGCGTAAACATAACATGCACTGATTTTTCTTGATTAATCTTGATCTTCCAATCACATGTCCATTTGCTAATTTTTTCTACTGCATGTTGCAAGTTAGTCGTAGCCAATTCTGGGGAATTGCCAACTGACAAGATGGCTGTGTCATCTGCAAAGGTAGCAGTAGTCGTCTTGGCTGTTGTTGGAATGTCAGCTGTATACAATAAATACAGAGAAGGTCCTAAGACACTACCCTGTGGAACACCAGCCTGTATTGGATGAAATTTGGACTTTGCTTCTTCATAAGAAACTCTGAAGGATCTATCAGAGATATATGATTCAAGAAGTTGGCACATATTTTCCGATAGCAGGTTGCTCATTTTATAGATCAGCCCTTCGTGCCAGACTCGATCAAAAGCTTGCGATATGTCTAGAAAACCGCCGGACAGTATTTTTTTTCTTCAAAGGCTGTTTCAATTAGCTTAGTTATACGATGCACTTGGTCAATCGTAGAGTGCTGATTGCGGAAGCCAAACTGATGATCTGGTATCTTTAATAAGGGCTTGAGTCGCTTAAGGAGTAGTTTTTCAAATAATTTTGATATGGAAGGTAACAAAGAGATTGGTCGATACGAAGTTACTACTTCTGTTGGTTTCCCAGGTTTCGGTAACATGATGATTTGAGCGATTTTGAAACATTTTGGTACGTATCTCATTCTGAAACAGGCATTAAAGAGATATGTCAGCATGATAAGTCCTTTACGTGGTAATTCTCTAAGCGCTCCAGGTGAAATTTCATCGATTCCAGGAGCCTTTTTGGGATTCATATTATTATCTAACTCTTGTGCAACTTCAAGAGGAGTTACTGGTTTTATTTGCTGGAAAGGTTGGTAATTTTTCGTTGTATCGATCTGGGAGTTTATATTATGTGTTGTAAAGACTGAAGCTAAATGCGAAGCGAATAGTTCAGCTTTACTGTTGTCGTCGCGAATCCACTGCCCTTGTTCATCCTTGAGAGGAGGAATATGAAGTAGTGGACGTTTGAAGCGTCGCGTTGCACGCCACAATGAATAATTATGTTCAAAACTACGTGTAAAATATGGTACACTCGTTCAGACGATATGCCTACATCTTCAGCTAACTCTTTAATTTTATTGCACCGATCCTTCAGCACCATTCTGTGTATTTTTTCGACGATTTCTGGCGTAGTTGCTTCTATCGGGCGTCCACTGCGTGGTTCATCTTCTGCGCTCGTACGACCTATCTTAAATTCTGCAAACCAGCGTTTATCGGTGCTTTTTGAAGGAGAAGACTCCTTTAAAATCGAGCTCAGATTGTATTTGTGTTGCATTTAAACCTTTTTAAAAAAAGTGATATTTAATCACAGCTCGCATTTCGTTTTTTTCCATTTTGTACGTAACACTTGACTTCTCTACTTGAAACTGTCATAAAACTGGTAATAAGTTTTCAAACAAGCTGAAATTTGTTCAGTGACGCTGTGACGGATGGAACTGAGCAACGCATTTGATGAATTAACCCTAGCAGCGCTGTTTCTCGGCGAGGCCCGGAACTTTTCAAACCAGCCTCATAAACCCGCTAATTTATTACACACTTCTTCGAAAATTATGCAGTGACTTTTGGACCACCCTGTATACGTAAATATATATAAATATATGCGGTGGAAAATAATAGTCGTTGCGTTGCGCGATTTCGTTTACGGTTTCGTTTCACTATTTCGTTTCACGAGCGATTTTCAAGATGTTTCACGTCAAAAAGAAGGAAGAATATAAACGAAAAATGTAACACAAAACCAATAAATGAAATACCAACGGCGGAGTAAGCGACAATTAATGGCTCAATTTCGTTAAACTAATTCCTGGTATCCAAGCTGCAACAATACCAAGACCATATTCTTTATTAAAATTTAGTTATTTTTCAATTTCGATGGCTTCTCTAACACCTCTTCAGTATGATTTACCATAGCCAATGCTTGCTATTTCCAGACACAGTTGTGTAATTCGTTCTAATCTGATTATGTAATTCAACCTACGGGAACAAAACACTCCATAAACACTGGCAGTACGCAGCTCTAACAATCCGTAACACTCTCTTAGTTTTCCTACAAGTGATGAAAACTGGCTTCATATTGTTCTTTTTAAGAACCCTTTCGGTTTATATATATGTATATATACATATCAGTTTCGCTTTTGCTGAATTTTTATCTGCAGTTTATTTCTTATTGATATAATAGTCTTGTTTTTTCCTTTCGTAATTTTTTATCCACTGCAGGGCAAAGTCCTCTTAGCCTGCGTAACTTTTTATTCAGTTTTATCCGTTATTATTCATCATTTTTAAATTACAATTTTAGAGCACTCTTCCATCAGTTATTATTCGTGATTTTTAAATTACCCTTTTAGAGCACTCTTTCTTTTCTCTTCACCGATTCCGAACTAGTGGATATGCAGGTTCATTTATTACTTTTAAATCTTTTCAATACATTTAATTTTTTACCAGAATTTATACAGCTTAGGTACCGCATAAAGTAATGTTATGTGTTCACCTACCTGTTAATGGGTAACTCCAATTTATGTCGACAATGGCATAGGCGACTGCGCTTCCAACACTGCCCATAAACGATGTCAATCCCAAAACTGAAATCTGATTTTCTGATGACCGGGTTATCATTAAAAAGTAAACGAAAATTTTTGTAACTAAAATTTCATACTAACAATATATTACTGTGTATAAAGGCGGATTTTGTGTGCGTGTGTACGCATATTTTTGTTGTTGAGGGATAATAAAATTACATTTATACGCAACTATTTTTTATTATCAATATTAGGAATAAGAATGTCCTGATACAGTCCGTACTTTTTCCAAATGAAGGTCGTTTGAGTTTATCTCCATGCTACGATGATGATAGAAATATTTTAAGTAATAAAATTTTTTCTAACTAGTATCCTAAAGAAAAATAAAATGCTTTTTTACAAAAAATAAATACCGACTTCAAGGTTTATTATAAAAATATAAAAATGCACTAAAAAGTAAAAAATAATTACTCCCGATAAAATATATATATCAGAGTGATATAACTTAAGGTGATATCGTAATTCTTATACAACATTAATTTTTTGGAGTTGGAATTAAATTCATGTTAGGAACAATTTAATCAACATTTAATGCAGTTTTTAATTATTCTTTTAATATGAATTTGATGCCAACTCCAAAAAATTAATGTTGTATAAGAATTACGATATCACCTTAAGTTATATCACTCTGATATATGTATATATTTTATCGGGAGTAATTATTTTTTACTTTTTAGTGCATTTTTAAATTTTTATAATAAACCTTGAAGTCGGTATTTATTTTTTGTAAAAAAGCATTTTATTTTTTACTTTTTAGTGCATTTTTATTCAATTAAATTAAAACATTTATTTCCACGGTAAAAACACCAAAAGCTACATTTCCATGGTAATTTGGCAAATTTATAGTATTTTAAGTCAAAAATCTAATCCGACGGTGAAAACAATCATGAATGAAAAGCATCCAAAAAGCTTCAATCTCCCGCATTATTAAGAATAACTCAAAAACTATCGGTCGGACCTTGATCAAATTTAAATGGGACCACATGACAAACGCCACCTTTCAAATAAAAGAAGAATCATCAAAATCGGTTCATCTAGAAGAAAGTTCTGTGGTAACACACATAAAAAAAAAATAAAAAAAAAAAAAAAAAAAAAAAATACAGTCGAATTGAATACCTCCTCCTTTTTTGAAGTCGGTTAAAAAATAGAATAAAAACGTTTGTCTAGAAATTTTAAAATTTTCTAACGATTTAGATAAAAGTAGGACACTATGGTGCGAATTAATGCTTAAATACAATTAGAGAATAAGTTCGGATCAAGTAGTAACAGCTGCGGTAAATATTATCATAAGATTCAGAATAATGTTGTCAGAAATAGATGGATTACAAATGATAAGACAAAAGACTATATTTGCCCTCTGGTTAGGTTGAAAGCGGGATAACTGTTTGACATCAGAAATGTTAAAAAGATTTAATATGATGGAATCAGATTTATGTATTTGTAAAGAGCGGAGCTCTGTTGAGCACATAATTTGGAATTGCAGATTATATACGATAATAATAGGAGTGTCTATACACAAAGAACTGTGTGTCGAATATACACTATATTATCCGTTAGTATTCCTCAGATAATCTCGTTGATCCAGCAGGCAAAGAAGCTGCTGCTATATATATAAATATATTAAAATGAGCGGCTGAAGACTCTGAAGCGGTAAGTCTGAATTGTATTGATTGGATATAGACACTTATATATTAGAACTAAGATAAGTTAAGCGATAAAATATTTCGAGATAATTAAAGTAAACCGGCTAAATGGTTCAATTCGTGCCAAGAAAAAAACAAAAGTAAACTTTATATTTCATCTATTCTTAGCGTTTTCTTTTTATAGGTACATAATAGAAATGCATAATTTTCCATTCGCTGTTTAGGACATATTAATTGAGTCGATTGTTTAAAGGAAAGAAAAATATTATTGAACAAACCAGGGATGGCTCGTCACTAAGGGTTGATAAGACTGAGCTCCAGCAAAATTTTGAAATATAAAAAATAAAATTTTACGACGTAAATCAAGTATTTAAGGTTAATAGCCGACATACATTTAGAGCAGAAAATTTGGGGGCAACACCAGGGAGTGTGATGCGAACCACAAAGTTCACCAGCGAACTTCACAGCCTCTCCACTCCTACCCCGGCATCTGCCTGCTCGTGGCGCCCCTGCTAAGCCGAGCAACCTGGTGGAAGTTCGTGGTTCCAATCCCAGAAGGAAACCAGGTTGGCGAACAAAATGATGCACGGGGGTTTGAGAAAGGCCATCTTAAACCAGATAGGAACAGGACAGGTTAGTTATCCTACGAATATAATTTGCAAAATATTAACATATTCTTTGTCAGTGGCGGACCTGTGGGAGGGGTTGTTGTAGTTAGAACTTTCTCCGCCATTTCCATTCTTAAAGAATGTTTCCAACATCATTTAAAAAGGTGGTAATGTTATTTTTAATATTTTTAAAATAAAATTCCGGTATAAAATATGATTTATGTAATTATAGACATTAGTATCACATTGGCATGTTTATCAGCTTTACAAAGCTACAAGACAAGAAGTGCGCGATAAAGTCCACGGCCTATTTTGTAGTAGTTAATAAGCCGATTTCTTCTTTTATCGATGTATTTTTGTCATTACAATGTAGAAAAACTACTGAATTATCGAAATTTAAAATTTTACCTTCTGAAAAGAATAAAAACACTCAATAAAGCAATTAAAACGGATGGCCGATTAAATGGTTTGGAAATAATCTGAAATGTGAACAAGTGATGACATAAATTACCGAACGATTTTGATGAATTTTACCAGCAAGCGATAAATCCATTCATAAATAAGAGCGAAAGATGGTTGGAATTCACCGATAATTCTATGTGCGACATTGTTACACTATTCAACTAATCACTCATTTTTTCTTCCAATCACCGATGTAATCGTATTTATAAGTTACTTGTTTCTATGTTACTCATTGCCATACTAGTACGCAGTTGCACATGTTCTTTCCTTTTTTTATTCAGTCCCTTTTTTTTCGATTTTCTTTATACACGTACGGTTGTATTAAGTACTTTTTTTTTTGTATTCCTCCCAAAATAGTATTTACTTCTACGGTTATTTCAAATGGCGTTTTCAGGCGTATATAATTTATTAAATATATTTTACGATTATTTGTGGTGGAGGATTTTTATTATTAATCTAATTTTTTCTCGCAGAGATAGTCCAGAGAAGGGAAGCACGAGACACCAACAGAATTTCTGCTAAATGACATCGAAGCTTCTCCGCGGTGCCCTCTTCACCCAGAGGACTCCTTTTTTCTGTGTGATATCAATCACGTCTTCTTCGAATGTTCCTCACTCTCTTCAGAACGTTCTCTTTCTTATTCTCGGCTTTTGGATCTTCGTCTTCCTACTCCATACAATGACTCTTATGTTCTCTCATTTCCTTCCTTGTCAGTTGTTCCTATTCTAGCTTCTTTCATTCATTCAATCTCGCACCAGATTGAAATCTAATATGTTATTCTCCTTTTGAACTATTACTTAGATTCCTTGGCTGATTGGGCTGTTGCTCTTCGTTGGCGTAGCCATAATACAAAAAAAAAAAAAAAGATTCAGATGTTTAAAGATCTCATGTGTTTTTTGCACGAGAATGCACTCATGTACGTCATGATTAGCTTTTTATAAGATGTTCGAAACGACAGCAAAGTTCAAATAATTTATTACGTTTTCGTGTTCTTACATCATGCTTGTTTTTACTATATATTTATTGGAGAAATCATTCCTATTATTATCTTATTACTTACAGTTTCGCACAAAAACAGACTAATTATATTTTATACTTTATTATTATTTTCGGAAATTTATAACGTAATTTTACTTGTTTTCGTTAATTTATTAATATGATAGCATATAATATTAAGACGCGAAATAATGAGTCCCCGTTTTGGGGCAAAATATTAATCTTACTATGAGCGATGTCTCTAATTTTAAACCGAATTAACCATCTAGACCTTTCATTTGACAAACAAATGATCAGGTAAAGATATTTAAATCGACGGATAACACATCTACTACACAAATAGATGGAAATGATATTATAAGAAATATATTGCGTAATGCAATATTAAATTTTTTAATGAGAAAGCGTTGGAAAAATATAATTCTGTTTCCGAGTGCCTTTGTGAGAACCCTCATTGCGTAGTTAAATTGGTGAAAATTGATGAAAATATTTTAATAATAATAATTCTTTTTAATTTTACGAATAATGAGTTACTTTCAGATGTACATGTCTGTAGTATGAAACTTGTGAATGGAGTTTTCAGCAGATCTGCGCTAACGTCGACCATCGTTAAGCCAGTTACAGTAACACCGATCGCCCATTCTGGGTTAGTTTCGTTCGTAATAAAACCATCAAAGGTGCGATTCTCATTATAGGTATCGAAAATGAAGTCTGCAACTTGCTCTCCGTTGGGTACCAAAGAAAGTCCTAAATGAGTAATGTAAAGGTATCGCACATTATTTTCAAATAAATACGCGCAGTAAGTTATAAATCGCTTAATCTAGATGGAAGAATAATTGAAGAATGTTGTAAATAAGATATGATACCGAACAGAATTTGGAGCTAAATTTATGTTTAAAAAAATGTTTTTTTTTTGTTAACCGAATTTCATTAAATGACTTTAAGCTGTTTAGAACCTAATACTTCGGTACTTTTTTTATTTTATTGCGACCTTTTATAATAAAGTAGATTTTATTATTATTATTGTTTTTCATTTAAAATAAGTTGTGGGTCTTACAGGACAAGTATGCCCGTTGTGTGAGTGCCCGACACTCTTATTAACGTTTATTCCAAATACAAAATTACAACTATTCTTGCTTATCCTATATATTATAATATTAGTCAATTTAGGATTATATAATTTATAACATAGTACACACATACAAATACATACACACACAATAAATACTCATCTGTATACCGAGACATGAGGGCAGCTAAATATCTTCAAATACAAAAAAAAAGGAAGAAAAGAAAGAAAATAGAGAAAAAAAGAAAACAAGGAAGGACGAGAACAAATAAATAAACAGAGAACAATAAAAGAAAATTATAAAATAGGATCATTCGAAACGTATCTTGGGTTTTACTCTTTACACCATTCTTTCAGCCATTTCCCTACTTTCTTTTTCCACACACCAAGTTTTTTTTCATTTAGTACGTGTTGGGGTATTTTACTAATTAGTTTAATTAGAACTAAATCATCAATATTATCAATTCGTACATTTACGTCCCGTATTATGAATTGATTATTTTGTGTGAAATATAAAGAAACATGAAATTTAACTTTGATAAATTGTAATTTATCCTTTTTTTACTTACTCCTGATCTCTTCTGTTAAATTTCTGGCCAAATGGTTTAGATGACGGGCCAAAAAAAAAAAAGTGATCTAATGTTAAAAATAAAGATAAAAAAACGGCAAAAAATTAAAAAAGACACGATTACTGATAGTTAATAGCTCTGGAAAATTAATAATCTGCCTTTGCGGACTAAGCAAGTGATTAAATGTAGCATTTTGCCTCTTTTCGGCTTGAAATGGTGCAAGAATATTATTAGCTCGAAAGAGGAAAAGAGATGTTTGTGATACTATTTTTTTGTATAATTAAAACATTAAAAAAGAATGAAGCGGGATTGAAACATAGAATCTAGGTTTCATTTAAATAACCTTGTGTCGGCTAATGCGCGCCGTTTAACGTAGCAGTTATTACCAATGTTAATTTCAAAAATGTTTTATTTGTTGTTTACAGCGCGCCATTCTAGAACTGTTTCCACAAAATAGTAGTTTATTGTTTTAGGAGTTTGAAAGATTTACGAAATAAATACTTGAATAAATAAATAATTGCCATATTTTTTTCCTCTTATTACTTTCGTAAGTTGTTTTTAACTGGTATGGCTGTTGCGACATACAAGAGTGGTGACTTTGTTTCTGCTTACATATGTAGCGCAAGTGCCTTGACAAAGATTAAAATATTTGCTACAAATTACATTTCATTAGATAATAGTTTTTAAAATTCTCCTTGCAAGTTTTATATGTCTCATTAAATTATTGACGGTTTAAAATTCTAAACAAAAACGACAGTCTGTTAGCGGCGTTAAGCCTTCTAACAGATGATTATGCAAAAGGACGATGTGACCAACTCGCAGTTCGGCTAGGAATTCAGAGTAGTCTACAAGTGGTTCCTTCCGATGATCAGTCAAAGTTTAATCGAGGATTTGCTCTTTCTTAGGAAAATAGAAATTGTGTTTCAATTGCGCAGCGGATTGGCATAAAATGAGGTTCTTGACGCGATGGTGGCCTAACAATCTGAAACACCATCGTCCGTCGAACCGCATAGTCTGCTCATGCATTACCAGAAACACTAGCGTGGTAGTTGGGAGACTATATAATTTCCACTTAAAAATACTTTCCAGTTAAGTGGAATAGTTGGTTCTGTATTTATTTTACTAGTGAATGATTGTTCTAGTGGTTTCAAACCGGTTTCGTGAATTTTGGTCTATGGATAGTTATACTTTTAGAGAAGTCCCTGATTAAGGGTTAACAAATGGTTCAAACCGTACCTGTGCTTCATATAACTCTATATTTAGGGTTGAACATGAGAAAGTTTTTTGAATCTTAAACGAATTACCTATTAGATGAAGACCTTAATTTTTGTCAGCCTTGGTAATTTTACATGTAGTATACAGCACGATTAAAATATTTTTACATGTATTGTAGTAATAACTTAGCAGAGTATTACATTGATGAATAATTTTTTCCAATTGAGAAGTGTCAGTTTTCATTTCATAAATTTTAGCGGGCCACTAATGCGAATTAAAGATTAGCTTAGGTTTGGTATAATAGTAATTTCATGTTTATTAGTATGGTTTATTTAGAAAGATAGGGATAAAAACGATATCACTTAAATGTTCCAGAAAGAGATGATTGGATACGAAAGATTGGTATATGCTTTAGTAAACAGATAATATTTTTTATAGTGTGATAAAGGAGATATTCGATGTCAGAATGCGAATGGTGGTAGATGGTAATGTACATTCATCTAGTGGTTATTTGGAGAGTCATTTTACGGGATTTTATGGTATACCCAATAACCGTAGTTGATCATAGATAGGACGAGCACATATAAGTTAAGGAGAAATTTAGAAGAAATGTTATATTTCAGATTTTACAAACATCTCATTATTGGTATTGCTTTAAAACATTTGATGCGCAATCAGGTTACGCATTGACGCTGATCGATCTTTGAATCGAACGTTAAGGAATTTTACAGTTATTTAAAAAATAAGAGGGAAGTACGCCCTTTCTTTAGGTGCCGTACGCCACATAGCGCGTTGGCGCAACCTATTCGTACACTTTTAACTGTACCGATATAGATTGTGTACCAGGCAATTATTATATGCAACGAAGGTGTATACACGTAAGACTACATTCGGAACTGATCAGTAATCGTTTGATTTATCGATATACGAATGCAGTCCTATTTATGTCTGCCGTGTACTGACCTTGCGCGCATATGATGTTGTACGTGGTGGTTTGCCGTTGCGTTCCAAGTGATTATTAGCGAATATTTTAATTTTAATTCTTTGTAATACAAGTTCTGTCGTCGCCTGAACCCGTGACCTCCGTAACAGAAGTCAAGCGCTCTAACAACTAAGCTATCGCGAAGACCATCATATGTCCAGGAAAAAAAAATTTTTTTTTCCAAAACTTTCAACGTCCCGAAGGCCTAAATATAAAATTATAAGCTTGGCTATAGTTTTCCCATAAAGCGGTCCTTTGTGTGTATGTTGGAGATACGTTTTCCTAACGTTTTTACTCAAGCTATTACTTACATGAACTTTTATTTTTGATATTTTTGGTGCAAACGAAGGTGGGTGGGGCGGGGGGGGGGGGGTAAATAATTTTTGAACCGTAATTTTTTGATTTTATGAAAGGACTTCTATATTTTATTTTATATTTTGAATTTTACTTTTAAATGGTTATCTGGAGTTGAGTGATGAATTTTTAAGTAATTTTTGAAGTTATTTTAAATTCTATATTATATATTCTTAACGGTTTTTTGCCGCCCAGGGTAATCCGTAGACTTTCTTAAAGGGAATTTTAAATGTAATTTATTATCTAATTTTGAAGTTTATAAGTCAAACCGTTCATGTGTTATTGATTTTTATTTGATATTTTTGTTGTTTTTAAATCATTTTATTAAGATTCTGGTACGTTCTATGTATACGGAATTCGAAAAATGTTAAGACCAGCATTGTGTGATTACTTCTGTAGTAGGTTGATGATTTTATAAAGGATAGTTTGAATATTGGAAGCGGTATCCGAGGATAGGAAACAATTTAACCCATATTAACCGAGTTCTAACAAATGACCGGATGCTGTTAATAATATCGTCCACGTAGAACACGAAAAAAACAACGCTATCATTCTCTGTTTAAATGAGTTGAAATTAAACTGATCTTAACGTGAACAGTTTTCTTTTTTAAATAGTTTGAAACTTTTTACTTTTTTTTTTTTTTCAATAGATACGTCAACATGGACATTGTCCGGAGAACTAGGAAAAGGAGAATAAAGAGAATCGAATATTTATACGACTTGAAATACCTAACAAAAACGCATCAAGCGCTTAAATAACAAAAGGAAAAGGAACCGAAAGAATAAATGCAGCGCTGTAGGGAACAGGAACATTGTTTGACAACAGAGAAGAGTACAAAAAAGATCGTTCCAATGAAAGCGAGGAGCATTCGAACATTATGTGATCAAGATTACATACAGAGCGACTGTTGGAAGAATATAGAAGACAATACGGAGATGGCGCCTCGAAATGAAGGTCGGATGAACTCTTTAGCCATGTTTCAGAAAATAAGACAATACTAATATTATGTTGATCTAACAGCCTCTCAAGAGAAGGTTTATTGGCTCTAATGCTTCAGCAGTTCCATTGAAGCCAAAGCATGATGCGGAACCAGGCTAGAAGTTATCGACTTAGGGAATTAAGTAGAAGAATGAGGAGGAGAGAGTAAAAAGGAAGGAAGGAATTTAGAAGGCTGAAATAATAGGAAAGGAAGAAAGAAGCGGAAGGAAATTAGAGTAGAAAAAAGGTTTTCACCACAGAATAACACAATCGAAGAAAGATTTAAAGGAAATGCAGGCATAGGTAAGAAGATCCACCGCTCATGTAAATTACAATGAGACTGGTGTAGAAGGACAAAATAGTAGTAATGCCCGTAGGCATAATACATCAGCAACCATCGCTGAACATTGCGCCTGGGACCTTGTATGCTACCAACCAACTTGGGGGGGGGTAAAGTTAATTTCGGTAAAAAAAGGCTCAATTTCAATAATTTTTTTTATGCTCCAGTGAATGCAAATATATTTTATTAAGTGTAATACAATAAAGTAACATTTGAACAATATTTTCTGAAATTTTAAATAAGAAATATTAAAAAATAAGCCGTTAGCAGAAAATCTTCGAAGAAGCCTCAAAAAAAATTTGTTTTGCGGTGGACACTATATCTCACCACTGGTTATCTGAAATCAAAAAAATCAAAGTGCTACTGCTAGTTAAACATTTTCTTGAGGTAACGCTGGGAGGATTTTTTTTTTTTGATTTTTTAATTTTTGTTAACACTTGGAAGTTAAAAACGCGATTTTCGCCATCAAAATCGACAAATTTTTTATTGTAAAATAAGTAATAATTAAAAAAAAGAATACCCTCCCAGCGTTACCTCGTAATTGATGTGCAGAAACACTGTACAAAATTTCAAAAGAATCGGTGCATTAGTTTTCGAGTTACAGTGTCCACGGACTTTAGAAATGTCAAGTGCGAGAAAAAGGCTTTAAAGTTTTGTGTACAAAAAAATTTGACTTAAACATCGGTACGCGAGTGTTTCTTCTAATATACTTATTCAGAGTCACCCATAAAGCTCATAAAGCTCACAACTTTCAGCTGTAAAATCTAAGGCAGCTTTTTGCTCTTGTCGACGTAGAATTCTGCCTTCTTTACTTTCAAGTGCAGCTTGTTGCTCCACTCTGTTTATGCTCGTTCAATCTACCATGCCTGTCCATTCATGAGAACTTGACCCTGTACTGATGTTTATCTCTTGCATAAATGAGAGCAAAGTAAAACAGCCCTCATTCAACATACATGAAGCTACATGAGCTGTGATTTCAACAACAGTTGGGGTACCACTCAGTGATTTTGGGGTAATTTTCCAAATAAGTTGATTCAAACTCTCACTGTTGTTTTGAGTGAATCCTCCAAGATATCGCTGCAGAAGTGCCCCCTTACTCAAGTCTTCATATATCGGTTTAATTCCTTCAGAAACGTCACTTGGAAGTGCAGTGTAACTGTGTTTGAATTACTTCAGGGCATTTGCAGCTGCAGCTTTCTGCCATTCATACCACGAGTCTTGGCCGCTCGGGCATTTGTCGTGCTGCGGTTTCTCGTCCATCGAACAATAATGGTAGTAAGTAGCCCAAATGGCACAAAAGTATTCAGATTTTTTTTTTTTTTTGGACGATGTATCTTTTGCTTCGGCATCGTCTGTCTTTCGTTTCTGTGGAGGTATTACTTTTTTTGATTGATCTAATCTTGAACTGGTACTCTTGCGATCTTCTCTGCTAATTTTCTTCGGCATTTTACTAATAATAAATACACAATCACAGCGAAACTAGAAAATACGAAGTTCAAAAGAGCACGAAACAGCTTCCAGGTAGCCGCGTTACGTAGCTGCCCAGTAGGTGTTCAAACCCGGAGCGGACCACCGCTCACTCAAAACTCTATAGGTCCGTTAGTTTTGTTGCGATCGATTTCAAATTTTTACACAATAATCTTGAAATGTTGTACATTCATATAAGCAAATAAAAAAAAAATGCAAAAAAAAAGTTTAAAAACTTTGACAGGAAGAGGAGGAAACAGTACAGAAGGTTGAAAGAATAGGAAGTACTTCGCTTTAATACCTAAAATTGTAAAACTTAACATGTAGCTAGTAATTTATCTTCCAAATTGGGAATGTACAGTTTACCAACAGTGAAGCGTAATATGGAAGCTATAGAATTGAAAGGAAGGGGGGAAGTAGAGTCACCGAAGGAAATATTATTAGCGGCTGCAGCCATTACATTGTTGTTGGGAACCGAAGGAGATACTGTGGGAGACAGGGAGGCAGTTGGAGTACTATGACGGGGGGACCGCTCTTTCGGGCGCGAAAAAGCGGGCGCGACTCTATCGGGCGCAGACTCTATCGGACGCAGCCTCTTTCGGGCGCAGGCGAACTCAGACCTTTTACAGACCACCTACGGTGATTTTCAGGTATCATCCGTTAAACATTGTCATCTGTGTTAGTGAGAAACACGAGTTACCAAATACAGCTATCAAAAATTCCGTTCTTCGTTAGCGATTTAGTTTTTCCGCTCGTATAGCATGTTATATATGCATATATAATCACAAAACACATATTTTACATGATTTTATTTGGTTATTCGCTTTTTTAAAATATTTTCAATTTTTTTTTTGAAATTACGACTTCAGCGTGAAATACTCATAAAGAGATTTTCGCGATGTAAATTTAAGAGTTCTGTTAGCAATGGTGACATGAAACGGACGAAAATTATTATTATTAATAATCGGTCAAATGCATTCTCGGTTTTCTTCGTTTTTTGTTTTTTTTTTGCTTATGTATAGTCAACCGTATTTAAAAAATTAAAAACTATCAACTCTACGCCATTTAAAGGGTAACATAACTGGATTGAATTTGATTCTGATACATATTCCTTATATTATCTTTCTTTTTTATTCGTATCTAACAAGTTTATTTGGGGATACGTTTATTGAAGTTTTTTCTGTTATTTACAATTTTAATTATATATTTAATTCCTTGACGAATCAACCCTGGTTTCAAAAATATATCGAAAAAAACAAACAAAGGCGCAAAAATTTTTAAACATAAACACATTTATGTTAATACTGGGCGAGAAATGAATACGATATTTCAAATTAAAAATTAAATATCTTTGTTTTGAATTTAATATTATGTAAATGTAAATTATGGTAATCTTTAAATTAACTCACAGAATGTTTAGTACATGAAACATCCTGCCCGGCTAACTTCTTTTTTTTTTTTTAGTTCGTTTAGAAAAATTTTCAATCTTCAAAACACTGGACTAATATTATTTTCATAAAAATTTTAATAAAGCCAATAAGGAAGAAGCTTTTCTTGTTTTGTTTAATAATGAAGCAAGCGGCTCATAAAAAAAAAATAATAATTAGAAAAATCGACTCGACAATACTTGATGCGTGTTTTGTAGAGAAAAAGAAAAAGTAAAGAAGTAAGTTGAGAAACAGAAGCGATTAATTAATTTTCTACTGTGAAATAGTTTTTAATAAAAAAAGGAAAAGAACCGTCAATGGCTACAATCACTTTGTAATTAACACGTTTGTTAGTTACAAAACGCGTTTTAACCGAATTTTTTTCTCTAGAATTTCGTTTTTTTACTAACTTATCACACTAAATTGCAATAATACTTTCTAAATATTGTCAGTTCAGGTAGGTTGGATTTGAGTAACACAAAGCTTTAAAAGGAATAATTTGCAGGTATTCATTATTCGAATCATCGTTCTATTAATTTACATTAAATATTTATAATAGTAACTTTTTTGATTTCTGTTTCTCATCATATCGGCTTTCTTTACTAAAGGTTCTTTGGTTTTATTTTGAAAAAAAAAAAAAATTCTTTAGTGACAGTAGTGAATAATATGGAAGAAGCTGTATTTAGTTCTCTATATCTGCTTATTGGTAATGACCGCAAAACATAACTGAGAATTACCTTTTTCGACCTCAGTCTTATTTATTTATTTGAGCACATCAATCAAGGTCCTTTACCCGGTTTGCATTTCGATACTTATGATATGTTGTTGCAAATACTAAATTATCCGTACGCTTGCTTGTTTTCTTTTTGTATTTGCTGAACAGAAAAGTCGCGTTGAGGCAAAATGTGATCAAACAATAAATGAGTAATTGTTAAAATGAGCACGATCGCCTATTTGTTTTTATATAGTTATTTCATTAATTTATTCAGAATGATTTGTCAGTTAGCCTTAGTATATTTGCTTTTATTTTTGTTCGAATCCTTTAGGTTGCTTTTTTAGATTTAACCTTATTAGCCTAAAAGTAAAACGCACAAAAAGAAAAAAATGTTTAATATTTATGAAAAAATAAACTTTCTCCTGCGTGTATGTTTTGTAGTAAACGAAAACATAAAATGCCGCATGAAGTAGGCATGGAAGAGAGAAGAGGATAAATTTTGAACATATTTATAAGAAAAATAATATTCTAGTCCGTCGTTTTTTTTTGTTTCTTTTTTTCACATACGGCTTAAACACAACTGTGCCGATATCAAGCTGAGCCTGTTAAATTAGCTTACAGCATACTACACAAATTACAATGTTTGGTCGTTTAGTAATAACTGAAATTTTCAAAAACCACAAAAATTGGAACAATATCCTCATTATTCTTCGATAAGGAATCAATCTTTCTTATATGAAATGGATACAGTTTTATTTAATAAATAGGTATTTTCTGTAACACGCATAAACAATATTTAAGTTACCAACAATTTGAAACCTATAGTATGTATTGCGATAAAACTGTCGCAAAAAAATTATCCCCTCTTTCCACAGGAATGATAATTTCTCAAACCATATATACAAGGTACAACCAGTGTTCATACAGCTGGTTGAATTAGAAATTATGTTTTTCCTCTTTCACGTTTTCCCAACAAAATAAGAGTTTGCAATTATAATATAATAATAATAGCATTAATTACAAATATAGAAATAAACGATTTCGAAATCTTACATATACACCTAAGTAATAATAATAATACCTATAATACATGCAAACACTAAAGTTAACTAATTACATTATGTGCTACACCACGAAGATAATCTTCAAGCTGAAGCTGATTATAATTTGTTGCGACTTTCAACAAACGTTTGTCGCAATCGACATATTTCTTTTTTTACTCGGTTACTTTTATCAATAAGACTATGTTTTCTTCATTTTGTTGATATTATATCACGTTCACAGACGAATGACAAAAACTATTATGTGTCAACATCCCTTGCGGCATTCTTTTTTTTTCGGAACAGAAAAGTAAAAATAACAATAATGGCAAGTTTTACACGCATTCATTGTACATTTTGTTATGTTCTTCTGTTAGGAAAATTAACCATTTTCTTAGAAATTAAAAACCGAATAGCCAATCGTACAGGTTATGAACAATGCAAGTAAATAAATTTCACCCTATTCAGGATTTGGTAAAATAAACAAACTGAAGCACTACACTTATTTACAGAAAACAGTTTCATTCGTTAATTCTCCGTACTACGGTCATTATTAAGAATAGTCTATTCGAAAATTATTCTAGTAATTCTTCTTCCGCCGAAATAATAACAACTGCTTTACAATAAACCTATAGTCGATTCTAAGAAAAATATACGATTTTTTCCATGACGATTTTATCACTTTTTGTTCTTCTTTTAGTCCTACAGATTCGCATATTGTAAAATATTCGAGGTCCTATTCATTACCTCTTTTCAATCACTCGCAGGAAATCCCCCATGGTGAGAACCGAACCGACAAAAAAAAATGGACGCCCGTTTGAGAAACATGAGTAGTTTACAATATATCCATAAAATTATTTTCCGCATATATGTTTTTAGTGCTGTTGTATTTTTTCGGAATACTCACTGCCGATCAATATTTACTTGTTTTCTAAAATAATTACATATAACGGTTATAAAACAAATATATACTGTTAAGAATGTCAAATAGTTGTTTAAAAATCGGAAAATTGTTGTTACTTAATTATGTTAATTTTATTACTAAATGAGCTGCTTTATTGATGTTTTTGCATGGTTTAAAAATGAATTCTGGTTTATGTAGGTCATATTTCACAGTAATAAGAAAAAATGATTCCAAGTAATTAATCCGTGTTACATAACGTGCAGAATTAAATATCTAGCTCTAAAATATTTATTTTGCAGGTAACTGTATTTTAGAAAAAATAAATAAATAAATAAAAAATAAAATAAAATATAATTTTATCGCAAATACAGCAAAGCAGTTGAGCATAATGTGTCAACCGCCAAGGATTTAATATGATAAGTATGAATTATCGTAATTTCAATTTACATAATACTAAATTAAAAACAGGGCCAGTCGGTTTGGCTCAAACGAATGGGTTCCGTTAAAAATAAACATAAAAATAGAAGAAGAATTTCTTAATAGTAATAAACGATTTTTTTTAGTAGTTTTTCATAATCATTAAAGTTAATTTAATTTAATTTTTTTGCGAATGTAAAAATTTATTATAAAGCACATGGATTTCCTTTGAAAGCAGAAAATCTGTCACAGAGGGAAATTATTCCTATGATCTACTAATTCTTTCTGAAATTTTTTATTGAAATTACCCGCTAAACGAATACATAATCAGAACTTCAAGTCTTTATAACCGAAAATAATTCTTTTTGCGATATACGAATGCAAAAGAAGCATTGAAAACAGCTGGTTTATTTTCTAAACAAATTAATTACTAATTTCACGGGTGTTTTTTTGATTCATTACGCCTTAAATATGATAATTATAGAAGAAAAAAAAATTAAAAACTCACTAAGGCTAAACTAGGTCTACTTGGAAAAAAGACGAATTCGAAATGTAACGAGACGAATCGTGTTGCGGCCGAAACGAAATGACTCTCCGGGTAGGTATAAAAAGATTATAAAAAAATGTGATTACTCCTACACCCGGCATAAACATGTAGGTTACTAATTAAGACTTGATAGCTGGAAAATAAAAAAGAAAATCGCGATACTGCATTTTTAATTTTGTGAAAACTATCCGCCAAGGTACGCCAGTTTATTAAGTAATAAATATTCTAAAAACTTTCAATTATTATATGTATAAAAATTTTCACTGACTGCTTTTACTCGGACTTGGGTCGTTAATGTTCACCACACTAAGGTTAATGAATCATTATATAATTACTAAGTCATTAATATTTTTAAGTTAATTCTAAAAACGGGGAATATGTCAATTTATATATTCTTGCTTGTACGCAATTTCAGGTAAATACGAAAAGGTTATAAAAACTGTGATTTTAATTCGTCATTTAATTTGATGAGTCCATGCTATTCAGTAGGAGCGTTATTCTGGGTTGATTAAATCATTTTGCAATGTAGATGTATCTAATATATTTACAGTTTGCCACTTCAGTCACGTGTATATAAATACTAGCGTTCCCCCAATGGTCCAAATTCGACCTTAATTATCATTAAAAATTTTAGAAAAATATATACGAATTTGTATATTTCCAAAATTTTTCTCCCACTCTTATACATTCGTTCATTATATATCTGAGAACATATACTTTTATATGTACTTTCAATACAAAAATTAAATGACACCTTAAGATTTAGTACACTTTAAAAAAGCCAATAATGATGATTATTAAGAAAAATTAAAACATTTCAATAAGAACAGATTTACTGGCTGCAGCAACTTCCTTTTTCAATTTTTGTATTACTTTTTTATTTAAATACGAAATAAAAAGTATAACTGTTTCCAAAATTTTGTGTACTGATAGCTCTAAAGATCATCAATAGTTACTAAATAGAAAAAAAAAGCAAGAAAATCGGTTAATAAATAGTGGAGAAGAAGGTACTGAACTGTTTTGTCTTTGCCTATTTATATACAGAAGAAGATTATCCATTATTTTTAAAATAGAATTTCCCGCAGTGCATTTATCGGGAATATTTAAACAAATTCAAGGTTTGAAAGATTCTTCCTTATTGGCTTTATTAAAATTTTTACGAAAATAATATTAGTTCAGTGTTTTGAAGATTTAAAATTTTTCTAAACGAACTAAAAGAAAAAAAAAAGAGGTTAGCCGGGCAGGATGTTTCATGTACTGAACATTCTGTGAGTTAATTTAAAGATTACCATAATTTACATTTACATAATATTAAATTCAAAACAAAGATATTTAATTTTTAATTTGAAATATCGTATTCATTTCTCGCCCAGTATTAACATAAATGTGTTTATGTTTAAAAATTTTTGCGCCTTTGTTTGTCTTTTTCGATATTTTTTTGAAACCAGGGTTGATTCGTCAAGGAATTAAATATATAATTAAAATCGTAGATAACAAAAAAAACTTCAATAAACGTATCCATACGTTAGCAAAAAAAAAAAAATTAAGAAAACCGACAATTCATTTGACCGATTATTAATATTAATAATTTTCGTCCGTTTCATGTCGCCATTGCTAACAGAACTCTTAAATTTACATCGCGAAAGTCTGTTTATGAGTATTTCACGGTGAAGTCGTAATTTCAAAAAAAAAAAAAAAAAATAGAAAATATTTTTAAAAAGCGAATAACCAAATAAAGTCATGTAAAACACGTGTCTTGTGATTATATATATATATATATATTTATGCATATAAAAACATGCTATACGCGCGGAAAAACTAAATCATTAACGAAGAACGGTATTTTTTGGACGGAATTTCTGATAGCAGTATTTGGTAACTCGTGTTTCTCACTAACACAGATGACAACGTTTAACGGATGATACCTGAAAATCACCGTAGGTGGTCTGTAAAAAGGTCTGAGTTCGCCTGCGCCCGAAAGAGGCTGCGCCCGATAAATCGCGCCCGATCGATCGCGCCCGAAAGAGGGTGACCCCTATGACGGTACCCTTTACTGCCAGCATTGAGCATTAAATTTGAGTAATATTTGTTCGGAGGATTAGGAGACGTAGAGTTGGGAAAGTGTCTTTGCGCAGGAAGCCTGATGTAAGAGGAAGACGAACTGCTGGAGTTTTTCTGCCGTTTCCTCTTTGAAATGGTAAAAGAAGAATTTGGAAAGAATGGGAAAATTGAATGAATTAGAAATATCAGCAAAAATAAAGGTCGGAAATACTAATTTAGCTTGGCAGATATTTTTTGCTTCAGAATAAGAAACATTTTGTAAGTTCGTAATCTTATGAATTTGAACCTGTTCTTTGAATACTCCACAGTTAGAGTCCAAAGCAGAATGATTCTCTCCACAGTGGACGCAAGGATAGGAAGAAGGGCTACTTTGTTGCCTTATGATGCATTATGAAGATTAATGACCACCCGCACATAAGAAACAAATGGTTTGATACGACAAGAGGCACTGAAATACCCAAAACGAAGGCAACTGCGGCATAATTTGGGTCTACGGATCAAAGGTTCAACCTTAACATGATATGAATCGTAGAAACAAATGTAAGGAGAAAGGAGCCTTGAAACTTAACTTCAATGACAGGAATAGGAATAAAAGAATTATCGGAGGACCTTTTCTGCAACCTTCGAATATTAGAGATAGGTACCTGTAATGTACAATTGGACAGGAGTTCGTCAACAGAAAGATCGGACAGAATATCATGGATTATACCAACTCAAAATAACAGAAATTGTGGGATGAAAGATCGGATTTTTAAATCTTTATGTATTTTATGCGAGAGAATAAACTTGTTAGACTCAATTACAGGCGTAAAAATTACTTTTCTTCAATTTTTCCTCGACCTGGAGATAAAGGAGAGGCCATTAACTTTTTTCATAAAACATTCTGGGCACATACATGGGATGGAGTTAGGCAATATTTTTATTTTCCAGGCTCTCAACCAGAACAACGATTTGACCTTCGTAGTTATTCGAGAACACATTAAAGAGAAATTTGACTTCGTTTGCTTTTCTGTGTTAGTTAGATTAGACGGATTGTTATGTGAAGGTGCAGTGGTCCATGTCTATTCGATCAACAATCACAGACACTGTCTGAGAATTATTGTTAGGACAAGCAGCTGGAAGAGATTTAGAAGAGGAGGGGGAAGAATAATTTGCTAATGATTTAGTTTTATTCGGAGATTTTATTACGTCGGATACAGTTCTAGAAGTAGAGCGTGAGTTGTTTGGGGGAGGTCTACCTCCCTCGTCGGACCTGTCCAGTATTTAACTTAACAAAAGAGAAGAGAATTAACGGCCAGAAATATCAACGATGAAGTTAATAATAATAATAATTATAAAACTAAAAACTGATAAGAATAATATGAATACGCGTTATCGGTATAACGAAATAGACGGGAAATATAGACAATAGAGATAAAAGGAACGATCTAACCCACAAAACCAGCAAATACACGAACGCAACACAGATAAACTTTAAACAACGGTAACTTGTACCAGAGTAAGAAGACGATTTTGTGCTAGAAAAAAGAGAAAGCGTCTAATCATTTTTTATATCCTTTTTGATTTAAAAACTTATTAAAACAATAAGACTTCAACTTTAAAGAGAATAAGCATATTTATTATGATTTAGTATACGCATGATTTCGATTAAAGTTGCCTTCATCCGTAGAAATTGAACCAAATGCTCATGAGCAAATGTAAAACTTACGTCCTGAAGTACTGATCAGTTAGAAGCGAGTATTTAATCAAGTACTTACGATCCCTTTTTCAACTGCTGTTGGAGTTTTGGAATCTAGCAGGTGACAACCAAGACACTGATGTAATACCAAATAGTGAAGAGCTCTACATATCATTATGAAAAAGAGTATTAGAAAAAATTAAAACACGGTTTATTGATACATTTTGCTTCGTGGCTTTAAGCCTCGAGAAGCTGGTTACTAATTTGCCTGGTAGTTCGTTTCATCACAAAATCAGTAATATTGCACCGCATGATTTACTTCCCGGTATTTTCCTATATTATAAATTCAGATGACTCATATTAGAATTAGGTATTGAGAGTGTGTCTCATAATGGCCCTATTGGTTATGCACTTAAAGTGGATTTAGAGCATTCTTCAAATCTGCATTTAGCACACACTGATTTGCTTCTATTTCCTCGAAGTTAAAACGTTTAAAGCTGTAATTAATTAGTTAATTCGTTAAAAAATAAATGTATATAAATCTTAAACAATCACTTACATTAGGTCTAAAACTGCAGCAAGTGTATTAAGTTATTTTTTCCAATCAGTCGGGATAGTTGAAGTCATACACTGACTTAAATATTCTGCAACGAAACGAGGCCACTAATAAAAGCCGAGAAGAATTATTGGAAGCTAATGAATTGTGTTTTCGGAAAAATGACGGAAAATATCAGGCATGGGATTAATATATAGCTTGTCAACTATAAAGTAAAGTTTACTAAACTGGTTAGAAAAATTCTAAACAATATTTAGTAAATGGTATTTTTAGCTGCGGTACACTTAAATCTAACGACGATTGAATTTAATAAGGCAATTTATATTGGAACCGCTGTTTTTGATATTTTAGTAAATTGAAAATGTTTGATTTTCATTGCAAAATATTGTTTAAGATATACAAGGACACTAATCTTTTATATTGTGATCCCGGTTCAATTATTTATGAGCTTAAAACTACCGCATTTTATAAAGATATTAAAGATAACATGCAACATTTCGATACAAGTGATTATCCAAGGAGTAGTAAGCCAATTTACATTGAAATGGCTACTTTAGACATAAGAAAACTGAAAATGTTCTTTTTCATTATAATATAATGTTTAAGATGTATAAGGAAATTAATATTTTGTATTGTGATATTGATCCACTTATATATGAGCTCAGAATGGAACTGTAATTTGTGAGTTTGTTGGAAGTAGTGATGAAACTAGTGGTTTAAAAAAGATACCGTGGTGACCGTTAACGAAGGGATTATTATGTAATTATTAACCTTTGAACAAAAGGTGGCTTAAATTTCGACGGAGACTGTAACTGGTACTTGCCATGAACACGATGCAAATTTAACGCTTTTCCAAACTTTTCTGTTGTGTGTTTTGGTTATTTTTAATTATACAGCGATGTCCACTATACCAATTACAACACGTTTTAAAAAAAATAGCGCCTCACTCTTAAGACAACAGATCTTTCTTTAACTTTAGCTCAAGGCATGGGATGTAACTTCAGATGCTGTAGTCATTGGTTTGAAAAGAAATAATTTACTTTGAGTCTAACATATATTGCTCCACGCCGAGTTTAACGTTCAAAAAGAAATGCTCATTAAGTATGAGCAATCTCCTCATGCTACAGTCAACTACAAAGTTTATAGTAGGGACCAAATTTTTTCACAGTAAATATGTAATATTTAAATATTTGTAAAAAATTATATTAAAGCTGTGACTACGCTTAAAATTAACTTAATTAATATTTCAATTAATTCTCGCTCAACTTGGTTATGCACAGGATCTACGTTTGTTCCCCTCAGTTATTTGATCATACTGATTTATGATTATGTTTGTTTAAGCACTATAAATGAGATATGTGAAATTAAAAATATTAATATGATTAACTTTTCTGCTATTATTCTGATTAATGAATGAACATATAAATTTAAATAATATATTTTCAATTTACTTGATTATATATAGAGCAGATCAAAGTTGAGTATCATGTTCTTTCATTTGATTTTTTTTTGCTTCTAGATACGCTGAACAGACGAATATAAAATGTAACGACCGAAAGTCCAGTATAGACTGTTCTTTAAAAGTAATATACTAGTATGTGATTAAATTGTTGACATTTAATATTTTGAAACTAACTATTTTCATTGGCTAATAAATTTAGTTGAATGTGTTTTTTAAAAAGTTTTCGTTCTTATACGAATGTGATTAATACAGAGCTTCGCATCAATATAACCTAAACACGATCTCTTCTTTCCCATAGTACGGAAGAATGAAGTTGCGATACAATAATATGACTACAAAAATTATCAGAGTATAATAAACTTTCGGCAGTTTTATAATTTATTTAGAACTGTTCTATTAATTTTACTTACCTAAAACTGTTGAAATAATCAAAACCGCGGTTACTGATGCAGTCTGACTTTTAGACTGGGTCTGATCACCGTACGCTCCGACTAAAGGCCCCAGCACTTCTCCAAACACAGGCGATGTAGTGAATGCAATGCACAGTGCATTATTAGTTACACCTAGCGCTAACATTATGGGTACCAGCAGTAACGAAGTAATCGTCTGAGCACATGTAATACCGGCCATATAAGAACTAAGTTGGATTTTCTTCATTAGCGGAAGATGTTCATTGTTATCTGAATTTACCGAAAACGCCCTCATTGCTAAAATTTTACATTACACATACAATTTTCGTTAATATTCTGTTTTTTTATATGTGTTTTATTTCTTGTAAAACTGGAACAAGATGGAAGAAGTTAATATGTAAGAAGCCTATTCGTTGCTAACCGCATTTTTATTATCGCTCGCTCGGATTAAAAATTATTTTAATTAATAACTTCGTGTGTACAATGAATAGTAAAAATTGCATCGAATCAATTACATTTTTTTTATTTCTTTAAATAAAATAATCAATATAAATCACATATCGAAAATCTTAAAATTACAAAACAAAATTAAAGAAAAAGTCTTCTGGTTTATTTTTATTTATTTATTTTTATTTTTTATTTTTTACGAGTAATTAATGCCTATGTGGCTATTATTCGATTTAAAATCACTTAAATATTATTAATAATTTTTGTTTTAATTATAAAGTTCACATCGAGAATATCTGTACTTAGTTGATTGTCGCGATGATGGTTATACTTCCGGCAGGTTAAAATAATGTGATGGACCGTTAACGGTACGTGGAAAATGTCACATATGGTCGGTGGCTGGCCATTCAGCAGATATTAATGTGTAATTCGTATATGCCCAAGGTATATTTTGTTAACAGCTGTTTCCAGCTTCGGTGAGCAGACATTACCAATGATTAACGGCCAAACATCCACGTTTTTCTTTGTATTTCCAAGTATACTTGGCCGAGCCTGGAACCACTGATTCCATGAGTGTAGGATTTCCCGATTGTACCGCTGTGCGAAGTCTTCCCCTATCATTGCCGGCAGACAAGTTTGAGTTGGCCTTCTCGCCGCATGATGCACGATATCGTGGCCATCTATCCTTTGATGATTCGGGATCCAAACGAAAGAGATTCTGGTGCTCCGTTTACTTAATTTGATAATGCTAAATAGTATTTAGTCCACCATCGCCACAGTCGAGTCATCGCTTCAATGTACTGCAATGCTAAAACTGAGTCGGTCAAAATTGGATATTGATCCGATAGCATTTCCGATATTTGTAGCAAACATTGAAGTAAGGCTAACATCTCAGCTGTAAGAACTGATAGCATATTCGGCAAACTGAAGGAAAATATACTTTTCCCAATGGAATAGGCACCTCCGACGTGTGATGGTGTTTTGGACGCAGCGGTGGAGCAAGGAATCGAATTAGGCTGCTGGTCCAGAAAGTTCTGAAGCCTTTTGCAGATTTCAATGTTCGGTTTCGTTTTAACGTCGACTGAAAGTAGGTTCCAGCAGATATTCGGGCTAAATTGGCTCCACGGCGATGTCACTGTTGGAATTCTGTTTATGATACCACGTAGCAACCTCAATGGCCTTTGCAGTCCAATTTGTTGCAGCTGTTTTTGCATATGAATGCAATTTGTATGCCGATGATGACCAGCAACCTTCATTGTATACTTAACAGCGAGCATTTTCCGTCGGTAGCAGCGTGGTGGGGTACCACTAAGATACTGAGGGCTAGCCGTCGGTGAGGTTGGAAAAATCATCTTCAATGCAATCCTCAGTCCAGCATTCGATATCGTACCCAGTATATTTAGTAATCGGTTACTGGCTGACGAGTAAATAAACAAATCGTAATCGAGTCTCGGACGGATGAGGGCTTTATATATGCGAGGTAGGCTTGAACTTCTTAGCCCACAGGTCCTGTTACTTATCATTTTCATGATGTTGAGTATTGGCTGGCATATTTGCTTAAGTGCAAAAATATGGTTACGCCAAGTCAATTTTGTGTCGAAATACAATCCAAGAAATTTATATTCCATTGTATGCTGCAAAACCGACTTGTTAATTGTTAGATTTAACGTAACTTGGTTCCGTTTTTTAGTGAACACCATGTACTTGGTTAGAGAACTGTAACTCCATTGTCATGCTCTGCTCCTGTAGATTATCGAGGCACTTCTGCAACAGACTTTGAGCATAAAGGAGGTCTGCTGTCCGGAGAGTAATATTTACATCATCCGCAAACAGTCTGGTTGAAATGGGTGATGGAATATATTCAATAACCGTATTCATTAAAATCAAAAAACAGTACACGCTTAATACGCTGCCTTGTGGTACACCATTTTCCATAATAAAATCTCGTGAAAATTTACTTCCTATTCGGACTTTGATCCTTCAGTTTAAGAGAAAGTTGTTGATAAATTGGACTAGTCGGCCCCTCACTCCCATCTTTATGAGTAATCGGATAATTTTGTATCTCTACGCCGTATCACACGATTTTTGGATATCAAAAAATACTGATACAAGGTATTGGTTTTCTTCGAAAGCGCTTAGTATTTCCTGATTCAGATTGTACAGTTGAGTGAGGGTACTTCCATACTTCTAGAAACCCGTCTGATTTTCAAAGTGCCACAATAATCGACGCGCCACTAGTTTTTCCATTAGCCTCCTGCAGCGCAGGTAAGCGAGATTGGCTTATAAGCCAATGGATCAGTACGTTCTTTATTTGGTTTCAGAATGGGAATAATTACAGTCTTGTTCCACAGCCGGGGGAAACAATTATCCGTCCAGATTTTATTAAAAATATTCAGTAGGTGATTTACCATTTCTGTAAGCAGATTTTTGAGAAACAGGGGCGAAATTCCATCCGGACCCAGCGCAGAGTTTTTAACTAGTTTACTAATCGTGTCATTCAGTTCCTTTTCTGTGAATAGCGTATTGTAATTCTCGTGGTTATCCGACCCAATTAGCAATGGATTCCACTCTTTTTTTATTTTATAAGACAAGAATCACTTGTCATAATTTCCGTTTTACGACACTTCAGCAAAAAATTTTCCGAAGATATTAGCTACCTCTTTCGGCTCTTGAGTGAGCCCTGATGACTCTTTCAATGTTATAGTAGGCGGAAGTCTTTTAGCTCTGTTTAAGATGTTGATTTTTTGCCAGATCTGAGGGATTCTGGAGTTCTCATTAGTTTCGGAAATAAATTCCTCCCAGCTTTTCTTTTTACTTTGTCTAATGATTAGACGCGTTTGTGCGCGCCATTGGCGAAAATTGATTAAATCCGAATTTCGCCCGATGGCTTGAAATGTCTTCAGCGCTCTGTTACGGTTTTTAATAGCTATTTTTATGTTATGACTCCACCGGGGAACACTGCGAATTTTCACTACCGGGGATGATTTCGGAATAGATTTTTCTGTCGCTCCGATTATGTGGTTATTGAAAATTTCAACCGCTCTGTCTACATCATCAAGGTTGGTATTGAAGGGTAGACTGCACAGCTCTTGGTACTTACCCCGGTCTGCTTTTTCCGTTATCCAGCGCTGTGGTTTGTTGGCCACGTCTTTTATATTTTCCCTATGCATTTGAAGGAGAATTAGAAAATGGTCACTGTAGCATAAGTCCGGGTGGGTTAACCACCTAAGTTTCAGAAAGATCTCATTCGATGACAGTGTTAAATCTATGGCTGATAGTGTGCCTTCGAAGGAGTCAAATCTTGTTGGCTGTTTATTATTTAGCGCCGATACGTGTATATTTTCATTTAGCAACTTTTCGAATATTTTCCCTTTCCTATTAGTTTTACAGGATCCCCAGAGCGGGCTGTGTTCATTTATATCACCGACGAAGACAAATGGTTTCGGAAGCTGAAGTAATAGCATGTTTATTTCTTGGTATGACGGTTCCGCGTCCGGGGGCAGATAAATGTTACAAATGGTAAGTTAACGGAAGCGAGTTGCTTTGGCAAACTGAACCAGAACAGTTATATTTTGAATTGTGTTATTTATCCGTCGTTCTTTTACAATTGGTACTGAAATATAACCTTTAACGTGTAAGACAAGTTTGTAAACATAGACTACAAATATATCATGTCCTTCTCTTCATTTCATCTCAGTAAACAGTGATTATTGAATTTCATCGTTCAGGAAATCGGAACATGATATAGCAATAGTCCATGTACGTCTAAACTAAGTAATTAAATTTTTAATACTTCCAATTTCATAATTTAGGTAGAATAAGTATTTATAACTATAATGCTTCCTTACCAGTAAATTTCCTGCTTCCTTGCTAATTTTCGTGTTTCCTTTTAATTTTTTCTTGCTTCATTCCCTACAATTTCTTGGTTTCATTTTAATATTTCCCTGCTTCCTTCCTTTTAAAAGTTTTCCTGTTTCATCTTAATATGTTATTCTATATGATCTAAACGCAATCACTCTAGTATATTACATAAGATTACCGCAACTCGCGCTACCTGAGCGCATTCGCGGGTTAAGAAGGTTATTTTACGTTTATTTTCATTGTAAAATTTAAAAAAATATATTTGATTTGATTTGATTCATGAATGAAAGTTGCCACACCTCCTGAAGCGTGTAACCTTGTAATCTGCTTGTACCGGCATGATTGGTAGTTTTTCAGCAACGGGAACTGCATAGGTCGCAGGTGTGTTTCTTGTAAATAGATTATAGTTGGTTGTTTAAGTACAATTAATTGTTGTAGTTCTGATAAATTATTTTGCAAGCCGTTGATGTTCTATTGAAGAATGAAGTTATCCATCATTGTTATTCTTTATAACTAACCCTTCAGTTATTTTGTTGGTCAATTTAGTAATTCGTATTTTAGCGGAGTGATCATTAATAACGGGATAGACCGACTTTGGATAAATACCGTATCGGCAGAGTTAAGCGGGATGTTCAGTTTATTAAACAATTCTTGAGCAGACGAAAACTTATTGTTGCACTATATTAATGCCACTATTTTGTCCAAAGATATACTCTCTTTAGGAGTTTTTGGTGATTTTCTATACATTGTTTCGCTGGTAGTAGATTGGTTTTTAATTTCTTTAATTTGCCACTTTCTTCTTTCTTCTTTTTTTGCGGTTGGGGGCCTTAGTACTATTCTGACCACCTGAGGTCGAAGTCGAAGAATTATCTGATAGATTACGTTTGAAACCATTGGGATTGGACGGTACTGGATTAGTTTGATTCGGTAGAGTTTCAGAAGAAGCCGAGACTTGAGTTAATTTGGTTAAAATTTGGTCGCCGGATACGCCCTGATCAGTTGGTGTTTGTTCTGAGTCATTAAATACGTTTATATCGGAGTAGGTGACGCCTTCTGTTGTTAAACTACCTTTTCGGGAGCTGGTACTAATATCGGAGCCATTTTCATTAAGCAACAACTCTTCCGTTTCCTCTTCTTCCTTTTCTGGAAAATTATTGTTTGAATAGTCTCTTGTTTTGGAAATACTGCACCACCGATCGTCGGTTGATAGGAAGACCCTAAATACCTCATTCTGATAGTTGATGTATAATGATTCAGGGAGGAGTTACATTTTGCTTTTGATAGGTATTTAAAGACGAAAAGGAAATCGAGGGAATTCACTTTTACTTTGAATATATGGAGTTGCAGAATAATTTGTAATCGAATAATAATCTTAGAAAATTGATAATGTAATGAAAAGGGTGAACGGGTCTACTAAGTGTAAGGAAAATACTAGTTTTAAATATGAAAAGTATTTGGCCATTTTTTTTGACCAGCTTTAAAATTTGCTGATTGATTTTTGAAAATGTTACGTGTGATAGATACCTCGTGATTGTTTTAGACAACTGAATTCATTTAAATGGAGAGAACAATGAGAAGAGGAAATCAACAAAATTATTTACGTATAAAATGCGATAATTAAGTAACTTTGAATTTGCACCCGTTATATATCTCCGATAAACTCAGAAAGTTAAACTTTTTTTTATTACTTATTACAATATTTTCGGCTTCTCCATTTATGTAAAATTTACATAGCTTTATGTCAGCCAGTTATTTAATATGGAATTATGTGGTGGGAAAGAGAGTCTGCTAAATGCCATTTAGAACCTTTAAAAACTCTTAATGCTGGAATACTGAAAATCATAAATCGTGGTATAAAAAATACATTACTTGCCCTGTTAACGGCATGAGTCAAAATGACTCATGGAGTCTATATATTTGTTTATAACTTTTGTTCTACACGGTATGATGAAGTAATTTTCGCTGAATTTTCCTAAAATCAGGTGTTCTGTGAGAACCATTCGTTTATTTGGTGAAAAAATGTGTGGTATGTCAATAACGCGACTATTAAAAATTAACCACCTACAAGGGCGGATACGAGTCAAAATGGCTCATTCGTTTGTTTACTCTCTTATACGCCGTGTACACTTTGTTTATGCGTTATAATGGATAAACTTAGTACCGAGGAGGAAATATTGTGCGAATTTCAAAATTTAATGAAATTAAGTGATCTATAAATCTTTACAATCACGTACATATGTAAACATCTATGGGGGGGAAAGTTGTTGGATCAACAAGATATTCTGCGAATTTTTACCTTGATATTCTATGTATTACAAATTTCATACAAAAATGTAAATGGAGTACTCCGGAGCTGTGTAACTCCCTGCCACTAAGTCTTAAATATGTACTAAATAATTCCAAACAGGAGTTTAAAATATAATATATATATACTTACCGGCTGATTATTGAATATCAAAAATAATCAAATTAACTACTTTTCTCAATCAATCTACATTGCACTTAAAATATATGAAGTTGATTGTGTTTTTGAAATTATTTACACGATTTCTAGTATGCATGTGGGTATGTTTCGTTGGTATTCGATAAACTCATATATATTTAACGGTTCAGTGTGTATATGGATTGTATATGCATCTGTGCGTAAAAGTGATTTATTTTTTCTTCCTAATATGTTAAAACAAATATATTCTACAGTTCTCCTCAAGGTTTGACCTTCCGAATCTGACTTTTACTAATGTCTTATCTCTTCATTCAAACACTACTTTTTTATTTCTTTATTTTTTGCCGATGATATAACGAACTTTTCCTGTTTCTGCGAAACTGTAAAGTAGCTAATGAAACGGATCATTATACTTCTTTTCAGTGCGATTTTCTAGTTATAATGTCTTTTTTGTTACTTTTATCTTTCGTTCTAATAATCTTGGTTTAGTTAATGCCCTTAACCCTTAAATGCTCCCACGTAGAAAAAGCAAAGTGAAAATTATTTTGTATATTTTATTTAGAAAGCTTTTGAGCATGCCCAGAAATCCTAAACTTGAATATAGTTAAAACAAAATATATTATTGTATATTACTATAATTTTTTCCTTATCAATTTAACACGAAGCATTTAAAAATGACTTCAAAGTTGACGTGCATTATAATGCACATGGGACGTGTAAGGGCTAAATTCATTTTCATTTCAGTATTTTTCGTATCTGTACTTTGCTAAACGTCCACTGTTTGTTTCCGCCTTAAATTTCTCAATTTCCACTTCTTCGCTTCCAAAAACGGACTCTTAAATCTTTAAAAAGTAAAAGGTTTTCACCTAATACAGTTTCCTGTAATGATTTTTCATTCATCCTTCATCTTCAACAATTTCTCTTAACTTGAAAATTGTAAAATACAACATGAAAAATGAATTATCGTATTATATAGTATCATTAAAATTAGCTGGCAACTGGAACGATTAATCTTTTAGAATTCAACTTCTTAATGAAAACGAAAAATTCGCCAGAGTTCAACTTAATGAAAATTGCCCTGTTGTTTTTCGATTTAGCAGATAGAATTTGAATTAGTTCGCTAGGATTCCAGCGATCTGCAGGAAACCAACTGACACAGAGAATATATATGCAAAGTTGGAGGACAAGATAAAAAACACAATATTGGTTAGCGGAAGAATAATATTTTAAAAGGTGTGATCAAAACAAAATTAACAGGTGAATAATTGAAAAAAAATTTACTAATAAAAGTAAAAAACATCTCGGAGTTAATTTATTTCACGCCACTGTGAAATTATTTTGATTAGCGATATATAGATTCATATAATTTTCGGCTATACGCCTAACACTAGAATGATCATCGTTTCAAGTAACATTAAAATGTTTACGTTTATTAGATTCTATTTGATTTTAAAAATATTTTTAAGTTAAAATTATATATAAAATGTTACGCATACATAGAAATACACTATATATATATATATTAACAAAGCAAAATTATTAAACCAATATTTGGTTTATTAATTTTACTTTAATAATATATAGTATATTCAGTATATTATGTGTAAAATTTCAATGTATATTAGAAAATATTTTTAGTTTCATTATTCTGTTTTAAAGTTAAATTACTCTTAACAACTGATGTATTATTCAAACTTGTACGTTACTTGAGCAGGTAGTGCATTGAGAAATCCGTATATTCACTAAAACATTTGGCCGCTGGCTATGTTACATACGAATAAAGACGTAAAGATTGTTTTTAAAAGCACGAAAGAATATTTTTTCCAAAATAACTTCATCTTTTAGTTAAAAAGTGGATGGTTTACGTATTGGTTATTTGTAAATATTCATCGCACGAGCAATGTTTAATATTCGACGATATATACGACCTTGCTATTACAAAAGGAAGAAAAGTTGAAACACACTGCAGAAATCTCCTTAGAAATAGTTGTTTTTTTTAAATTTTTTTCGCCAATACTATTTTAAAATTTTCTATTTGCTTTAATTTTGTTTTTCAGAGTAAATTTAAATTATTTTAGTTGCTTGCGTGATCTTTGAATTTCGAAAAAAGTTATAAGATTAAAAACTATCTAAATGTAAAAGAAAATTTAATATTTTCTTGCATTTTTTGAAATATCTTTAAAGTTTTGCGGGAAAATCGTTGACAAAAAGCAGGCTTAAGAATTTTTTTTTTAAATAATTGTAAAATTAACTTATATTTACTTTCATGCTGAAATAGTTTAATATTTCGTTATATAAGTATTAGTTGTAACTAATGAATTACATTTGTCTTAATATATTTTTGTATTTTACCAATTATAGACCTGATAACTTTATTCGAATGATGACATTTGCTTCTGGAAGTGAAAACTAGAAACGGAGATACTTACGTTTCGTGTTTCAGCTCTACAAGTATAATGAAGTATTATCTAGAATTTCCTGGATAACATCAAGCAATGATCTTAACTGAAAAAAAAAAAAAAGTTTCACCCACGAGAAGGAAGACAGCATATTCAGTGTGCAATCCAATGAGCAAGTTTTCCTCTAATTAAAATTACTCGAAAAATTCGATGTTTCCTATTTGTTTATCATTTTTTATAGTTCAAATTTTGTTTACTGCTTTTACATCTATGAATTAGTAAGTAAACAATTACTTCATTACTAGTTTTTCTGCACTGTGTATTAAAATTATTTGAATTAGTACTCTGAGGTTACGTTTATCTGTTTGCTGTTTTCCGCTACGAATCAATAATCAAAAAGTTATCAATAACATAGAATTTAACAATAAAGGGGGAACTCATATTTCGATCGAAATGGTATTTTCTTTCCAATCATTAAACCGCTAAAACTCCCCCACCGTTTTTTGTTAAATCACTGCCATCTGTTACTTTGATGTTTCGACGTTATTTGCTTCGAATTTATAAATTTAATCGTAACAATTAGGATGAAAAAGAAATAATTTGGTTTTCGAATGGGGATGTTTGACAGTATATAGCCGGCAAAATTGAAGCAAAGTTCGAAATTTGATCTACAGCAACCATATTCGGTAAAGTTTAGCGCCTCAAATTACTGCACGATGTAAAAAATTCCATTCCAGACTTTGGTCGGTTATCTACGCTCCATAATTTCCCAGCACTCTCTATTTCTATCTGTCTATTCAACCCAGTATTCCACTCTGATTCTATGACTTTCTGTTGTTCTACCGTTTCGCTGTCACCTCCATTATTCGCTTCCAGTTCAATTGAGCCGATCTGTAAATTTGAAAAACGTGCAGGTTTGTGAAATGTGACTTCGACAATAATAATTGTGCATTTTGCACGGATAAAGAAAGTATCAAGTCTAAAAAAGGGAGCCTACTAGAAGTAAGAAAAAGTAGTAGGCTATTTTCTTTTCTTTATAAAATAGAACTTTTTTGGGCTAATTAATAAATCGGGAAGTCTAAGATGATAGTAGAGAAGGAAGATGGAAGAAGAATATTGAAGCTGTTACGAAATAGATGGGCCGCAAAGATTAATTAAAGCTAGAGCAAACAATAACATCGTATGAGATTAACTTATAAATAACAGCGTTTGTTTCAAACATATCAGATGCGCCGCCTAGAAAAAAAACTTTGGGGGGAGGGGCAAAATAATATATTTTTAGGTTCCATTAATATAATATAACCCATTAATGAAACTGTTTTCTTACATACGAAAATCACATATATATATATATATTTGTTTTTAATACGAATATGTGCGAAAATATGTATATATTTTTATGTTAAAACTAGAATTTTACTCTCCGTGGGGAAGTTTTTAGAAACAGAAGAAGTGCACTATGTATCATCAAATGATCTCACTCACAAGAGGACTCACTTAATTACAAACGATTACGAGCCAAAGCAAAATAGACATTAAAACAAGTGAAAAAAAAAATTGCTGGTCTACCTATGTCTGCACAATATCACCGTTTACACCATCAAGACAAATCTAGAAGAAAGTAAAAGCAATAGAAGGATCGTCAACCTTCTCAACACCGTCGAAACTCATGATAACGAATTCCCTAATAACCGACCCGATCACTATTCTTGCCGAATTCGTCAATTGCTTCGCATTCGCTTCCAGCGACAAAAATCTGCTCCCTCAGGTCGCAAAATATAACCAAGTAGACAAAAAATTCAGCCGAAGGACTTTTCATCAAACAATCAAAAACCATATAACGCAGCACTCTCTATGGCAGAACTAGAAAGAACTGTAAAACAAACAAAATCGTCAGGACCTGGACATGATGATATACACATCTCCATGCTGCAGAATCTGCCGGAACGATTTCAGCACTTAGTGCTCGAAATGCTAAACAAACTGTGGACATCGTCGCAGCTCCCGCTAAAATGGAAGGTAGCAGAAACTATTCCAATTAGGAAACCAAACAAAAATTCGCATCAAGTAGAGAGCTACAAACCGATCTCACTAACATTAGTGCTCGGAAAAGTATTGGAGATAATAGTGAACAACTGGAATTACAAAACTGGCTATCCAGATACCGGTATGGCTTCTGCAAAAGTTAAGCAATAGTAAACCACGTTCTCTATCTACAAGAATCAATACTACAAGCGTTTACTAACAAACATCATCTATTGACTGTCTTTTTTGATTTATTCAAGGTGTTTGACACTACATCAAAACAGAAATACTGATTACCATCTATGGTCGAGGCTTTCGGGGTCGACTATCCCTTTTCATGGTAAATTTCTTGTCGGATCACTTTTTTGAGGTTAACGTGGGTAACAGATTATCAGAAGCAAAAGCCTACAAATTGGAATCCCGCGAGGCTCGCTCCTCAGCCCGACTCTCTTTAATGTAGATATTAATGACATTATCGAAAACATTCAATCTCCGGTAAAAATTGGTCTTTTCACAGATGACTTAGTAGTGTTTTTTTCATGTTCAAATATAGAACAAGGAGAATACATCGTGCAAGAGACGATCAACAAAATCACAAGGAGAACTCAAAACAGGGAAATTTTCTCCGGGAAGAACAAAAGTAGCGCATTTCTGTCGAACAATATCCTGCAACAATAACATACGTATCCTACTAAACACTTCACCCATTCAGTCCTCATCTTGTTTTCGTTATTTAGGTCTTCATTCTGGCAATAAATTAACTTGGAGAAAGTATATAATTCAATAAACTAAATCGTATACAGCAAAACAAAATCCGCTAAAAAACTACCGCACACATCGTTCAGAGCCCACTGTTCTTCATTAATGATGATACACCGCTTGCAGATCCGTTCGAAATGCGACTGTAGAGCCAGCCCCCCTGTATTCTATAACAGCCAAGACAGACCTCTCCAAACTGGATACCACCCATAACGCTTCTCTTCGTTTAATTAAAGGCGCGCTCAGAGCATTCCCAATACTGAGTCTCTATTGTAAAGCCTCGCAGTGATCCCCACCGCTTCAGCGTGATTATCTTACAGTGAACTTACTACTACGTGCAGTTGCAAATGCGAGCCTTCCAGCAGCAAACAACGTTATACGATAAGTTCACGGTCCATCAGAAACCAAGCTCTTAGGATCTCGAGTAAAAAGGATCTTATCTTACGCATCAGAATCTTTTCACACAGATTTATCAATGATTCAAGATTTCCTCAACGTAGACAACAAATCTGCAAAAATCTTTCCACAATGGACAGCGAAACCAGCCTCATTTGACTATTCGCTGCTGTCAAATAAGCACTCTTACTTTTTCATTGTTCATAAACTACTTTCTCTGCAAAGAAATCGATTATATTACTCAGATAGGACAGCAGAATTTGCTGATTGCGCAGTCGTTGTTGGTCAAACGTTATTCTCAGATTTTCGCTTCCGCCGCTGTTCTCCGCTCTGTCCGCAGAATTGTACGGCAGGCTGCTAGCTTTGGAACACACGGTTAAATCAAACCAACATATAATAACAATAGCCGCGGACTCACTGATTGCCGTATGGAACATCCAATAAAAATCAAATCACCCGATAGCTGACTGTGGGTTCTTGGTCACGCAAAGATCCCAGGAAACCTCATGGCCGATCACGCTGCAAAAGAGGCATCCAAAATGCTTCGGGTTCCACGTATTCAGACTCCACCTGATGATATCACAGAAGCTAGTAAAAACCTTTTTTGGAAATTGTGGCAGAAAAAATTGGCGGAGCAACAAAGTCCATCACACCTACATGCAGTCAAACTACCAGTTCGCGAATGGAAATTTCAACCAGAAGGTCGGAAGGATCAGTTGGTGCTGTACCGCCTACGTATTGGCCATTCCATCTTCTCACATGCATATATATTTCAGAATCTTGCTCCACCAATCTGTGACCCACCCTCTAACTGAATGTCTAAATATCCTTAACTTATGCTCTAGCTTCCCTCCGCAATATTTTCCTTTGTCACTCCTATTTCACAATTCTCTATCCATCACATCCCTTCTCGATCTTCTAAAATCAATAAATTTATTTAATAAAATATGATAAACCTGTTGTCCGCGCTACTAGCCTAGCTGCTGTATATAGCGCGGAGAAAAAAAAAGTAACACAAAGAAATAATATTAATATTAATTTATAAAAAGTTGAAAAAAAATATAAAAGTACTTAAAATACATAATATATGGGTGCATATATCAAATATTTTTTTCGATAACGATTACAAAAATATTAAACATTGCTTATATTTACATTACAAAAAAAATTAATGTTCAAAACAAGACATTCTAATATTATTTTTAAGAATAAAATCATTTTTGCTACATAATTTAAATCTATTTCTACTGCGACTGAACTATGAACATTAATTGAAGCCGCATCATTTAAAAGGAATTTGTGACATTGTTGAACATAAGTAGTTTTTTAACCGTCTCGAACTCGAAAATGATATTTCTGTAATGCAAGTATTAGCTGGAACAGTCAGTATTAATTTAACTAGTTTTACCATTTAGGTAGGACCTGAACATAATGTTAACTTTTTTTAAATAAATTAATTACACTTTTTAAATTGTCAACTTCTGTGTACTAGTTTCATCT
The DNA here is from genome assembly GCA_039619475.1 of Icerya purchasi. NCBI lineage: Eukaryota > Metazoa > Arthropoda > Insecta > Hemiptera > Monophlebidae > Icerya > Icerya purchasi. Next base: position 419,455,399 of record CM077116.1, read on the forward strand.
TCAATATTTTCTCTAATATTCTGAAACATTTCTTGTAGTATAAGAAGTTTTTCAAAATTAAAATCATTCTTATACAGTTATCCAAAATTATCTGACATGTTATCTGCTGAACAAATAAATTCTTCAATTTTTTAAACAAAATTTAAAGTTTTACTACACTCATAACAACGTTTTTTTACAGAATTAAGTAATTCGTCAAATGCTTCATTATAAGCTTGACAATATTCAAAGTGTAATATTTCTGTATTGCTGCTGTGGTCTAATTTTTTGGGTACTCTTCGTTTCCATGGCATTATGTGACTTCCAAAATTTAATTTTGTACGATTTTCTTAAACTCTTGTTCTAACTTTAACGAATTAATTTCTCATACATGATAAAATTACGTACATTCTTTCAATTAGTTGCTAAACACGTCTAAAATTTAATGATTCTTTCTGCAATGTAGTATTGACACTGTCTGTTTAAATTTTAGACAATAATGATACAATAAATAAAAATTCAAATGATTGTAAAGCAATGTTAAAATCATGTGTTTTTGCTCCTATCTGTTTGTTTCTGTTTCTGATAATTTATTCATAAATTTCTGAAGAACTAAATACTTATTTAAAACGGAAGAAATCAACTTAAAGTAGACGGGCAAGACAAAATGGTCTTAAATTTTCAGTTTTTTCTTCTTTTATATGCTGAAAAAATGACAAACGTTCGAGCGAATCTTTTACATATATTATTATTTCTCTTAAACAGCTCAAAATATTTCTACACTCTTTACATCATTAACCTTGTCTTGAATAATAAGATTTGGCTTATGTGCCATAAAATACTCGAAATCTGCCCTTGGTTCTAATTCTAAAATTCTAGCTTGAACGCCACTATAAATGCCTGCCATGTTGGCTGTTAAGCACTGACCTCTACATTTTGAAACCGGTATATCAAATCGTACTAGAACATCAACAATTAAGTTGAATGCATTTTTTGATTTTGTCGATTCTATTCTTCACTTGCAATACGCAAGCGTACAATATTTTATTCTTGTTTAGCTATATTATTAGAAGTTTCATCCATTAGTATAGCAAAATAATCTACTTCTTTTATTTTTTCAATTCATTTTCTCCATATAAATTGACTTGTAATAAGTAAAATTTCATTTTGAACTTCATGGCTACATCATTTATATCTGTTTCAGCCACATTTTCAATTCTTCGCAGTCTTCACTTGGGAGTTCAAGTGGAGTTAAGAAATTACTGGAATCATCTTCATGACCCCGAATAGCCAAACTTTGCATAGCTAAGCATCTTAATGTGAAAATATTTTTCAATGGACTAGATCGAGATTTTTTCACTTCTCTCATTTTGGCTAAACAAATTTGACTGCTTATATTGATACGAGAATTCGCAAAGCCTTTCCTCATCAGGGATTCCTTATATGCATGAGACTGTTTTTATGTTTTTTGAATTTTTCAATTGCTTTTCTGTAATTACAGAACCCTATATCAATAAATGTTTCTTCCTTTTTTGTCGCAAAATTTAACTTATTTCTTTCATTTAATTCTTTACAAAATGAGCAAAAAGAAATATCTTTTTCTGTATTGTACAGTAGCCATGGAAATGTATTTTCCCCAGCATGCTTTACAACTGCTGCGTCCAACTTTACTAGTATTTTGTTTAATTATTTCAGTTGTCTTACTTCCACCTGAACTGATGTATGGTTTTAGAGTGCCTATAATATTCAAAATTAAAATTACTTTTGTTGATATTACAGATTTTAGACAACAACTTTTAATATTTAATAACTTGCACTACATTTTTCAGAAATATATGGAGCTCTGATCATAAAAGGAATTAGAATTTTTACATGGAAAATAAAAACGTACAAGTCTATGTGACTTATTATCCAGGAAATTCGGATTTCTGAAGTGTTAGAAATGAATTAATATAGTAACTTTGCCGGATAAAATATATTCAGTTCTTTTCAAACTGCGCTACTTTCGTGGCCTACATTTTTCAAATATACCTAATGGCGAACGGCATGTACTAATAAATTTATTAGACCAACTTCATTTAACTTTGAAATATTTTTATTTCCTAATTATTTAATGTCCAACAATTAATTTTACAAACATTATAAAACAAAATTGAGTAATGACACAAAAATATTAACTTTACGCGTGAATTCAGTAACGTAATTTATGGAAAACTAAATTTTATTTACAATAATTGAAAAAAATAAAGTTAAACAATTTGAAAAATTATCAAGAAAATATAGTGTAATATCAAGTGATGTGGAATGAGTATATAGGTGGTATTTCTTCTTCTTCCATTGCCATACGCATATCTGCGAGTTTATGATCCTACTGGTGCTAGACTAACACTACTTTAAATTTTTCGCCCCTCCGTTGCTCGCACAAAGTCACCAACAGCGCTTAGTCCCGTCCATTGCCGCGCATTCTTCAGCCGGGAAGTTCTCCTCCTTCCCCTTCCACGACATCCATTAATTTTTCCTTCAATTATCAGTTTAATTGGTTCGTCGACCTCTGATTAAATGCTCGAAATATTCGATTTCCCTTTTTTTTGATTGTCTGCACCAATTGGTTATCTTCTGTGTCCAAGGAATTCTCAGCGATCATCTCTATACAGCCACATTTCACACGCTTCCAGTTTTTTTAACGTTGCTGCGCGTTCACTCCGTATAATAGAATACTATAGATGTAAAATGTTTCTCTAGCGTACTTTCAAATTTAGCGAATGGCTTGTAAAGAAATTTTTCATTTTCAAGAAAGCAGTCTTGGCGTATCCAATTCTTCTCTTAACCTCTATTTCGGCGGCGAGAGATTCGGTTATGTAGCATCCTAAATATTTGTATTCTCGCGTTATTTCGATTTTTTGTCCATTGATCCGGTGTACTGTATACTTTGTAACCTTTCTTTTCTTCACATTAATATTAAGCCCATATCTTGATCCAGCTTCATTTACCAATCTTACCAATTCCTGCAGATCCTTCATTGAATCTGAGAAGAGAACTAAATCATCTGCATACTTCACATTATTTAAATTCCATTCCGTTCACTTTGATTCCTAATTTTGCATCTTCCAAAGCCTCGCCAAATATTTCGTCCGCATATATGTTAAACAGTAGCGGTGACAGGATGTATCCTTGCCTGACCCCCCTTGCTGAATTTCAATACTTTCTGGCTGTTTTCCATCTACTAATATTCTTGCGTTCTGTTCTCAATGTAGATTTTTAATGATTCTGCGGTCATATTCGTTAACCTTTTTCGCCTCGAGAATTTCTGGGAGTTTTGTATGTTGCACTCTGTCGAAGGCCTTTTCATAGTCCAGAAAGCAGAGGAAGACATCTTTTTGCTGACCTCTGCATTTTTGTAGTAGTACGTTTACTGCTGTCAGTGCTTCTCGAGTCCTGCACCCTGGTTTGAAGCCAAACTTAAATTAACTTAGATCCTTTCCACATTTTCCTCTAATACGTCCATGGATGATTTTCAAAAAAACTTTTAAGAAATGACTCATTAAACCCCTATCGTGTGGTACTCATGGTACTTACTCGCCAACTTTTTCTTAGGTAAGATTACAAAAGTGGAATATAACCATTCCTTGGGTACACGGGCATTTTCATAGATTTCATTAAATTTATCGGGAAGACAGTGATATTTACTCATAGATTTTTTCCGAAAAATACAATGAAATCAGTTCTAACGACACTGAAGGATGAATAATCTGGCTACTATAACCGGTTTGCCGTTATAGCTGACATCAAATGAAGTACATGCTACAACTTATTTAATGTTCAAGATTTATTGTTGCAGTTACTCCGTTATAAAAATTCCACGAAATATATTTTGCGGAATAACCTTGCACTAATTAAACACGTAATCATTTATTTATGATCACAGCTCTACATATATTTCTTGATAAATTCAAAAGCGCAAACATTGAATTTTTTCTTTATACGTGAAAGTGCGACGATAAAAAAGTAAAACCTAAATCAATGCAAGAGCAAAAAGGGGGAAAAATTAGCAGTTCAATGCTTTCATACTGTTAAGCGCCCCTGTGCCAGTAAATTAATTATGGGAAAAAATTCGGATATGTTTCGATTAAATAATCAGAATTAAATAAAATACGCAGTTAGATTATTGTAATTAAGATGCCTGTGTGAAATTAGTTGTAAAATGAAGTTTAAAATGGAGTCTTGACTCAGCCTATTTAAAAAATAAAAAAAAAGCTTATAGCTGAAATTTAAAAAGTCTTCCTGATGCTTTCACAATTCGCAACGCTGTGTACTGCAGCTTTGTTCTTGGCTAATTTTTCGTTCGCATGGAAAGAACACTGGGCCTCTTGCCAGACGTTTTTAAGATCCATTAAAGCCACAACCGAGCCGTGCTGGCTAGTACAAAATATGTCTCGTGCATAATTTTGCGCTCAGAGTCGGCTGCGAACAGGGCATATAACCCTGTCTCACCACTAAATGTCCCGAAGAGCTCCGCTCGCTACATTCTGTCTATTCTGCCTACAGAGCAGCGCCCCTATCGTATCCCATATACTATGTATGTACTCAGCCTTTTCGGATCACCGAATCTCATGGAACAGCACCGATAATTTCATTAATATCACCTTGCTAACTCATCGACAGCAACGAAATCTGTTCTTCAGTTTATTAAGGCAACCAAATCAATTGATTATCTTTAAATACTGACCGCACATCTGCGTGTTGTAATAGCCTTGGCAGCTAAAAGCAGCACTTTAGATGGTATTCTATAGTAAAAAAAAAAAAAAAAAAGCAAACTAAAATATTGTTCGTTTAATGTTTTTTCAACTTCAGTAGCAAAATGAGAACCAATGTATATTCAAACATGGTAAAATCACTGTTAATTATGAAATTGTGTTTTTCCGTTATAAATTTTTTCTTCAAGTCACATCGTAACAGTAATTTTTTCACAGGTGAAATACCGTCGTGTTTAGCCGAATGTGATTATAAGAAATAAAAAGAAAAAAAAGTACAGAAATTGCATCTGTTTTTTTTTTCTTCTTTTTTGCAATAAGCAGGTTCTTAGAATTTTTCCCAAAAGGAACAAGTTTAAAAAAGATAAATATTTTGGCTACCAAAAACATTTCATTACTACATTACAATGGGCAAATTAGTCTTTTGATTTGAATTTGGAATTCCAAATTCTATAAAAATTTTATGATAAAATTTATAATAAAAATATTACAGATTACATTAATACTATCGTAATTCGCGCGAAAACAGACGCGAATAATTTTATGCTCGCAAGGAAATTTTTTTTATTATATAAAAAATTAAAAGGAGAAGATGAACCTTTTTTTAGATTACGTTTACTTTTTTCGTAGAAAAAAAAAACACTAATGTTTGTCATATTATTTTCGCTCAAAATAAATGACCGTAGAAAATAATAAAGCTTCTTTAAATTTCTGTCCTGTTTAAATTTTTTTTTCCATCATTCAACAAATTTTAATTTCTATAACTTTGTTACTTTGAAAATGCAACTCGAGCTCCGAACTAGTTGCATATTTTAATTTATATAAATTTTATTTAATTTATTAAAGTGTATGTATAATACATTAATTTTTTCAATAGAAAAATAAAAAATGGAATACAAAAATTTTTGGTATTTATAAAGCTTGCAGATTACTTGCTTAAATACGACTTGGGAGCATAAAATTTTTGCGTTTGATTTTGTATAGATATAAACGTGATGGGTCAGCGCAAGAGAGAAAAAAATAATTAAAAAATGATATGGCATTTTATTTAAAAATTTAAAGAATTCTGTCGGAATGAATTTTCACAACATAGATATGTTTTAATCAATAGAACTGATTACAAGAATTGCGAATTATTTATCTGTTTTAACTATAAATTATCCGTAATTTTAAAAAGTTGAACAATGTCGTATTCATACAAAATAGAATAAAATCGATTACTCCTGAACAGAAAAAAAAAAAGATGTTTACACGCTGCACCATTCGCTTTCAACAATTAACAATAAGGTTGATTTAAAAGTGAATGTGGAATCGTGAAGTCATTTTTATGTCCAACTTATGATACCGAAGGGTTATAGCAAAGAAAACGATTTATAATTCCAAATACATAACTTGAGTAGCGACGATGGCTGCGAAAAATCCGAAAAATGACGAGATAGTTAAAATGACACTTCCCGAGCCCACCAAAGATACAGTAGGACCGATCAGGAGCGACAGCAAACACTGCGCTACGCACATGCTCGTTCCAATCACGGAAATGTCGGTTCCTAGTCCACGAATTTGTTTGTGCGGCACTGGATTTCTCTTTTCATCTTCGTCAAACTGAAAACACATTGATCGCACATTACAGATCCTTAAATCCAAAGTTATTTTTATTACACAAACTGTGCAAACCGCATATTCGGACATTTGTAATAGAAATGCAACGAAATTTTAAATTTTACTGCTAAACGAATAATATAAATAACAGAGAAATATACTGACAGACTTTTTAAATAAATTAAAAAGGTTCGCGCTGAATATAAAAGTAATCCGTCAACGTGTTTCTCCAATAATTTTCTATCATGATTGTAATCATTAAAAGTTACGGTGCCTTTGAATTTTTTTCACATTTCTATCGATTTATTATATATATATATATATATATATACTTCTTAACATTTTTTAGATTTGTTGGACATTAATCCGGCGGAACAAGATAATTTGCTATACTTTTCAATGTGCAACAACAGAATTCGAACCAGCAGGTTCTATTCTCAAGAGAAGCACCGCCACCTAATATTTTCCATTTTACAGGTAAGTACTGAAAAAGAGATAGTGTTGCAGCCTAATAATTAAAGTGCTTACCAAACCAGAGCTATTACAGGTTTTCAGAAATTGTGAAGTTGTCTCGTAGGTCAAGTCGACGTTCCCAGCGGTCTGATATTGAAGTAAAGATAACCGACCCAATAAATAAATTTAAAAAAGTATACATATATGTATGCATATAACACCGCCATTTTAGCCTCGCAAGGGGCTGTGCCCCTTGACCCCTTTTGCTTACATTTCTGTCTCTTTCTCTTCTATACTTTGTATAAAATGATCAAAATTTACAACGTAATTCTAAATCAGTCCATATGAATATAAGTTATGCGCGAACAAACGAAAACGGGACGAACGTGTAACCTCCTCATTTTTGGAAGTCGGTAACAAAGCTACATTTCCATGGTAATTTAGCAAATTAATAGCATTTTAAGTCAACCGCTTCTGTCATACTAATAAAAAATAAGAAAAAAAAAAAATTATCCAAAGGGACCACATTTTATCTCGTTTTTTAACGAATACTCAATTTATGTTCACTGATTTTCATAATTACTCACATGGTACCTAAGTTGAATGGTCCTCTTTCTAACAGACAAAGAATCAGTAAAATCGCTCTATATAAATATAAGTTATGTGTAAACAAATATAAAAAAAAAAAAAAAGAACGTATAACCTCCTTCTATTTGGAACTCCGTAAAAATTAAAATATAATAAACGTTACATAAAATTAGGGCATTTTTGGGACATTTTTTTCTAATGAGGCCGGCCCAAGAATTACATTGTATTTAATATATATATATATATATATTAATTAAAGCGTAATTTTTAGGCCGGCCCCTATTAGAAAAAAAGTGCTCCAAAAAATGTCCCAATTTTATGTTACGAATGTTATTTTTTTTTTGTGTCAATACCGGTAAGAATGGCCTTGTATATTTTGATCATTATATACAAAGCATAGAAGAGAAAGAGATAGAAATGTAAGTAAGAAGGATCAAGGAGCTCGAGGGGCAGAGCCCCTTACAAGTCCAAAGTAGCCGAGTTTTTATATAAATTGTAAAATCAAGTAATCGGAACATTTAAAAGTAAGAATGGATCAGACTGCTGTAAATTAAGTAGCAGAAGCGTGTATCTCCAGCTTGGTCGCTGTACCTTTAAAGTGTAATCTATTGGATATCGTTCAGAGTTTTTACTAGTATAAAATCATTATTTAACATTTAAAAGTAGAAGAGATTCTTACGACTTGTTGTAGATAGCACGCTTTTGTTTATGATGAATAATTTTGTAACCCTTCCACTGCATTAGCTCCTGCGTAGTCAGCATAGATTTTTTTTGTTTCGAGCTTTCCATCTGAAAGTTGGTGATTCACTTAATAGTGTTGATGTTCCTTGAAATATCTCCGATTGATGATCATTGAAAATATCTTAAGAAATCATTCAACCATGTGTTCTGGAGTTCTCCACTTCTCTTTCAACAATAGTTCGAAGACTTTATATTTCTCTCCATGTAATATATGTTACACGAGTAGTATGTTCTCAGAGATTAGCCAATCAATAGTGAGTATTTAGTTACGTAACGACACTCCGTTTAACTGAATAAAAAGACAGTATTTCGTCACATGGCCATACTTCTTTTACTCAACTAATTAATAATCAATGTTTAGTCAAATGGCCATGCTCTCATTTTACACCAGACCTTTCAGCAAAACGTCACCACTATACCCTTATGTTCTAAGGTAACCACAACTTATTAAATATACATAAAACACACGTACGTATTACAGAAAATAATAATTGTTATAATAAAAAATATAAAATACAGCCGACATGTTTCGGAGTTACATACCCCTATAGTCATGGCAATAATAAAATAAAGTTCATAGTAAATAAACGATAACATATGTGTCTTCCTTACAATAAATTGATCTGTTCAATATATCCGATACGTTATAATTGACTGTTAATTTTAAACAGCGGGTTTTTACTTATAATTAAATTATTATTAATTAAGTTACCCTTAAATTTATTAATATAATACGTTTCGGCGCTTTCAAGTAAATTATTATTATTAATATATTTTTTGTTATATTACTAAAAACTTCTTTAAAGAAACCCTGTTTTCGTACGTTTTTTGATGTCTGCTCAGTTTGTGTTCTTTCTTTTCTTTTTTTTAAATTCTTTCGGGCTCGGCTAACAAAGAGCAGTGACTCACGTACTTTTTTTTTTTTTTTTTTTTTGAGATAATTTAAATGTTGATACTATATTTGCTATTGAGCAAAGGAAGGATGCGATTATTGAAAAAATGAGAGGGTTTGGGAATGTAAGTATCGATGAAATATTATAAGGTGTAGGAACATTCAGTTGTAGTAAATTAGCATATAGTACAGACTGTTCATTGAATAAAGAGGAGTACTGAAAAACACACGGTTAGCGTCGCACACGTAATTATTCTCCGACGTGTGAAGAGGGCAGAATGAAGATAAAGAAGGAAAGATCCGGTGCCCAGAAGCGAGGAGTAGTGAATGGTCAAATCAAAGACGATATATGGATACAATGGAGTTACATTGAAGAACTTGATAGCCATGGAACCACTGATTAGCAGGAATGGAAAGCTGGATAAAAAACATAAAAGGAGTACGGATTGGAAATACATGTCGGGCCAACATTTCGAGTGTAATTTTTTGGAGAAAGAATGAATATTATTGGCTGGATAAAGGCTAATGTAATTACTATTCGTAGTGGCTAAACACGGCTAGATTGTCGACCGTTTCATTTCCCTCAATTCCAACATGACCTGGTACCCATAAAAAATCTGTTAGACAGAGTCTATGCAAAGTTAGATAAGAAACTATAGATCGAATACGAAGAATTACAGAATCAAAAAATGGAGGACAGTATAGGGAAGATATAGCTGTCAATAAGGAATCGGAAACTATATCCCGAATCGAAGATGAATGGGGATCGTTTTAGAAGAAAATCGCCAATTGTGAAGTATAGAGGTATAGGAATTAATGAGTTTGGAAGGCTGTATTGACAGGCGTTTTATGATAAATCGATATCCAAGATATGATCTACGGACTGAACGGGGTGGGACATTAGACTCAGCGTAGATCGCAGCGATAGGAGTGGATTTCAATGCTCTAAGAGAAAGTCTTAGGCAGCGATGAGTCGAGATTGCGCAGCACTTCTATATAGAAAAGCGTAGTAATCAAGTTTAGTTCTTATGATTGCTTTGTAAAACATAATAAGCGTAACCGGATCACCACCCCGGTTGGTTGGGGAGAGAGCTTTGAGTAGATTTAGTCTTTTACAAGTAGAAGTGTGTAAGTAGCTTATATGTTCTGAAAATTTTAGGCGGTTATTAAGAATAATTTCCAAGTAACAAAAATTATTAACTAGTGGATAAGAATTTTGTGCCGTTATATTGACTGCGGAATAGTTGTAAGGGCGATAGGAAAAAACGATGCGACGTGATTTAGATGGTGAAATAAAAAGATGAATGGAAGAGAGAAAATTTTCCAGTACTGTCAAGGAGTTGTTTAATCTATCATCAGTGATTGAATTATTACGTGAAGAAGCGTATATAAGAATGTCGTTTGCGAAAAAGATAGAAGCACCTATGGATAATGAAGCTGCATCCAGAGTATAAATATTAAACAAAGTGGGACTGACGAGATCTCTGCAGAAGTCCCCGAAAGACCTTTCTTTTACCGAAATAGGAAGGAGCAGAAAGAAGAACAGAGCGATTTAGGAAGAGACGTAAAATTATAGAAACAAAGTGAAAAGGTATATTAATCAATAGAATTTTTTTTATACAGTAAAGGAAGATGTACATTGTGGTAAAATAAATTTAACAATGTGTCTTAATAATAAATACAGTGAAGATGTACATTGTTGAAAGCATTATTTACATCAATAAATGCCGCAATCGTGTAATTTTTTTGTATGATATTCAGCCCCCGAACGAAAGCCAAACATGTGATCAGGAATTATGTTATTGTTTTCTAACCACCATGAAAGTCGTCTGTCCAGAACGCTTTCGAAAAGTTTCCTTATGCATAGAGCCAACGATACCGTACGAAAAGAAGAGGGAGTTTTTTTGAGTTTGTGTTCTCCTCGGTATGCACATGGTATTCTCACTGATTGGTGGTGGTACACTTCCTAATAAACAAGGAATCATCGAAATCGTTCCACATGCGCATACAAGTTATGTGCGAATAAACGGAAAAAAAAAAAAAACAAAAAAAAAAATCTGTGCTTAATACGTAACCTGATCCTTTTTGAATCGGTAAAAAAGGACAAACATGCATAAAGACGGATTAATATTACTAAGTTATTCAGACTTAAGATCTACATATTTTTTCGAAAAATTTAGTTTCTATATTAACTGAATTCGTATTGCATGTTATAAACATTGTTCTAAATACCTGCTTATTGGTTGGTGAAAGAGAAGTAACTTTAACGTTTGATTGCAGTGACCCGATTAAATTAATTTTAAACAAGTTAACAATATATATAAATATATATTCGCAACATTATGAACATTTTAAATATGTACTTACAACATTTTTGGTGTGGTAATAAGCTACCAGCATATACGGTACAGTCACAATAGTGCAGTACATTGCACCACTGATCATGCATAACAGCAAAATCAAAATTTTATTTTTTAACAAAGCCATACAGAATAGCGACGTTGAATCAGCTGCAATGATGACGATATACACATATTGTAATCTGTGTGCAATTAAAAAAAGTAACATCAGCATGCAACAAGTAACAATTTAATCAAGCACGAATAATCATGGTAATGAAGTTTTCAAAATTTCATAAAGAAATTTAGTCCAAATTTTAATGTACTACTATGCTAACCTCTAAGGCGATTATGTACTTTTTCGCATATCATTGGATTAAAATTTAAAATGTGCACCATCAAAAGCTTCTATACAATATATGCCTGCATGCCTATTTCCTTGTATACACCATACGCATATATCTTTAATTACCTTTTTTTTTGATGTTTTCATGAATGCACTTCGATTTTTGTGGAATATTCTGTAATCCCGTTTATTAAAACACACCTTTCCTACTAATTATTATGTTTCTTACATCTCCACTTTTTTCTTATCTTCCAACCATGCTACTAGTTCTTTCATAAATACCTGCCCGAGTGAAAATTTAACTGACTCTCCCCTCTTCCAAAAATAAAACTAAAAAGATAGAAAATCAACCAGTTTAGAACGTACGGAAAACTTTTTTATCGGTAAATTAAAAAATATTAACATTTATACTATTAGCTATTGTAAATACGGTAAACAAATTAGAAAAAATAGTAATGACAATAATAAATTTTGACAACCGCATTTATGAATATACACACGAGCACAGTTACTACTTAGCTAGGACTGTTCTAAAGGTCATAATTCAAGCTCTGTAAATCTCTCTAATTAGTCGGAATTTGGTATTAATCTGCTTTTTCTAACGTCATAAAATTTAGTTCAAAATATATTTAAATTTCAGCTAAATCAATTTTTTTCATATATATATATATTATATGTATTTCCTTTTATGGGTTCATCAACGAGGACATTAGTCCAAGAAATGGAAAGCATGAGAAAATAATGTTGTATTCGTAAACGTTTAAGGATAAAGGATAAAAATAATTTAAGAACAAGAATAACAGGGATGGAAGGAAATGAGGGAATTAAGAAGCATTATAAGAAGTAGGGATACCGAATTTCATCAGAGAAAAGTAGAAGGACGATTTTTCAGCATAAAACATAATCAAAATCGCAAGGAATATTTGTGGAAGGGAGATGAAAAGGACAAAATTGAGTAGAAGTAGATGCAAACTGAGAAACCCATGCAGAAAGGAGACTATGATTAAAGCGAAAGCGACAAATAGCGTAGATTGTGGAGCGCTTCAAAGAGGGAATGTCTAGGAACCATGGACGAGGAGGAAGAGATTTCCGAGTAAGAGGTAAAAGCTCAAAAAATCGTTAAAGTTGCATAAATGCAATTCAAATTGTATTTCAAAAGAAGGTCTTGGATCTTCAATGGGGCGTGGAAATACTGCGTTGTATTGCAAAAAAATCTATGAAAGAAATATAAATAAAAAAAGCAAAGGGAAAAAAGAAAATAAACAAGAAATTTGGAATGTGCCTTTTTCCTTCATTAATTTTTTGAATATTACTCTTTTAATTTCCATCAAACATAAGTCAATTTTTTCCCAAGTGCTCATTTTAAATGTTCATTTAGAACATAAATGTATCTATAACAATGTTGTTGTTGTTTTTTTTTGTAGATGCAACACCCTGTACCGTGTTTAACTGCTGTGGCTATTACAGTAAGAGGATGCGCGGCTTGTACTTACAGATAACCGCCTATTCCACTAATTCTGATAAACTGTGTCACAGATGAGAAATTGCACTGGAGGAATTCTCAAGAATTTTAGTAATTGTTTTGTTACTTATAAAAAGAGACTGATGGAGTGAGAGCGCTGGACAGTCACGCAGTATGTGGAGAGTAAAAGGACAATTCATAGGGGTGAGGCGGGAAATACTTTTGGACGTGAGATTATTGAAAAATGATGTTTGATAGATAAGGTGGAGGAGGCTACTATTAGGCAAGGAGAATTATAATGATGCTCGGGCGGATGTATCGACGCATTCATTTCCAGGAATTCCAGCATGGTTGGAACCCATAGAAAGGAACTGGAGCATTCCCTCTTAACAAGTTCATATAATACCTGCTGAGTTCGAATTGCTAAAGGGTGTTTGGTGAGAGGATTAGAAATTGTCGATAGCGCCGCGGATGAATCAGATACCAATAAGAGGGCTCTCATTGATGTAGGCTCTGCAGAAAGAAAATATTCCGAACAGAAAAATACTCCATATATTTCATCATCCAATACCGAACGATTATCATTCAGTCGAATGTTTCGGATCACATCGCAGGCTTCACAGGAACAGGAAATTAGTGATGTTCAGTATCCTCTGGGGTAGCTTTGGCGGAATCCGTGTAGAAAGGGGGGGGGACTGAAACAGTTATTATAAATACACAAAAATCTGAAAAAAATCAATAATTCAAAATAAATATTGATGATTTTTTAGGGTGTTCTCGCATTAAAAAGAAAAGAAAAATATGCTCCGTATTTTTAGTACTTCATTAATATTTTATATAAAATTTTTTATTCCGAGTATAATCAATAACATATGTAACACTTTTATTAATGTTCATATACGGGCTAATTCATTTATGTAAATTATTAATACATAAATTAAAATGATGGAAATTATTAATGGCATGAATATTGGTAAAAAAAATGTATTTTTATTTATAAAATAAATATGTACCCCCCACCACCATCAAAAAAAAAAAAAAAAATTGTCAGCTTGGATAAGAATCTGTACCGCCATATTCTGTCAAACGCCTTTTCTATATTGAAAAAGACGGAGTATACATGTTGGCGTCTGTAAAGTGCTACTAACATTTTCCTCTGTAGGCTCAGCAAATTATTAGCTTGGTACGTTTTTTACGCCCTCCGGCTTGTGATGTGGATAAAAGATTATTCTGCTCAAGAGAGAAAAAGAGGTGCCGGTTAACCATTTTTTCAAGCGTTTCTACAAGGACACTTATAATTGTGGAAAAAGAGGATCTTTATTTTGCTTCATGATAGGAATAAAAACTGCTAATTTCCATAGCTCTAGGATAGATCCGGAGAACTTATGTAAGAGGAGGTTTTTTTGCTGAAGGAGGTAAGTATCTTAACATAAAAGGATGAATAGAATTGGGCTCAGGTGCGTTGTTTGTAGTATGGTGTTGAAGTTGATAGTTTAATTCAGACATGGTGAAACGGCAATTGTAGGGAAGTGAAGAGTCAGAGATGTTAGTTATTGGCTGTTGTTCCATCGAATACTTTTTTTGAAGAAAAGACAGAGGAATATGATATTTAATAATTCAAATAATCGTAGTTTTATTTACCACTTATTTTTAGTAAGAAATGCTGGTTTCATTTCGTTCCAACACAGTCAGTTTCCTTCTTTTCTTTTTCTTTTTCTGCAATTGTGGAGAATATTAGCCCATCTATAGTTTATAAATATACATATATACACATTCATACACACATGTGTATGTATGTGTGTGTGTGTGTGCACGGGCGTGTGGTATGAAACTATGCTTGCAGAAAATAATTCATATATTCTGTTTTGTAATGTAATTTTGTGAAAATCATATATCACACCTGGGAAAAAATATTTTTTTCGAAAATTTCAAGCTTTCGGCGCTCGGGCCTAAATATAAAGTTGTAAGTTCGGCTATAGTTTTCCAATAAAGCTTTTTTTTTCTTTTTTTTTTCTTTTTTTTAACACCCCCTTTGTGCATGTCAACAAAGGATCTTCGCCCAGAAACGACAGGAGGGAGAAGGATCAGTTAAATGTAGATACGATCAGCTATTGATAAGATAAAAGAACTGAGAATAGGAACAACGGAGATCGACGGAAACGATAAGATATACGAGGCACAATAAGGAGTAGGAAGTTTGAGTGATAACAGATCGGAGTGCAAAGAAGTGCGTTCGTTCACGAGGGATGGACATTCAAAGAAGATATGGTCAGGATCACAGACGGTTTCGTCGTTAGGATGGAGAGGATAATTAAGCGGATAAAGCGAGATGAAAACGATAACGTGAAGAAGGAAGAAGAGTATGATTCAGACGTAAACGGATAATAGGGACAATAACGGAGCGGCGAAGCAAAGGAAAATCGTAAAACTAAGGCCACGTATTAAGAGGTTTTTCATACATATGTTTGAGATACATTTTGATTACCTCGATTTTTTTACTCGGGCTATTACCGACGTGAACATACTTTTTTTTGCTGTTTTTGGCCCAAAGGGAGAGGGGTTTAAATGAATTTTTAATTGTAACTTTTTGATTTTATGAAAGAGCTTCTGCGTTTTTTTTTATATTTTGAATTTCCCTTTTAACGGGTTATCTGAGATGGAGTTACGAATTTTTAAGGGTCATTTTTGGGGTTGTTTTAAATTCCATATTATATATTCTTGACGGTTTTTTCCGGTATTTTACCGCCCAGGGTAATTGATTATTTTGCGATTAAGATTACCTTAAAGAGATTTTTAATTGTAATCCGTGATAAAATTTTGAAATTTATAAATCAAACCGTTCGTGAGTTATTGATTTTTATTTAATACTTTTGTCGTCTCTGAGCCATCTTATTACGTTCGTATGGTAAAAATATATATTTCAATATTTTTCTAGCATTATGGAAAATTATATGTATATATTTGAAACTCAAAATTATAAAAACAAATAATAATGATACCTAAAACTTTAAATTTGATTAAAAAGGACTTTTTAAAAATACAGTATAAATAAAAACTATGACGAAAAAAAAAAATGGGGGATCGATAACCTAAGAATTACGTTGTAGTTAATATATTGCTAAATGAACAACAGGTAGTTTAATCTGAAATTTAAGAATAAGCTACACCGTGAGATATTGGTTGATCTGCTGATAAATAATAATAATAAAATATGTATATATATATATATATATATATATATATATATATACATATATATATATATACATACAGTAAACCCTTAACATTCACGGAAAAAGAGATAATTACCAGTTTTAACATTTGTGAAGTGTACAATTCTGAATATGTGTACATGCTTAGTTCAGTTGAAATTCAGCGCTTTTCAGATTGCAGCCAAAAATAACTAAACAAATGATTATTTAAAATTATCATTTTACATGTTTGCAATAATAAAATATGTGATCGACACACCTTAGGTTTTATGTAATAGTAGCCTAAAAAATAAGATCCAATTGTTTTCCAAGCAATGAATAATTTTTATGAATACTTTTAGCTTTTAATTCACTTGTTCTGCATATTCCAAAAATAATTTACAGGGGATTAATGTTTTTTTTTCTATTTTGAAAATAAATTTTAAGCTTTTTAAATCTGTTTAAAAGGATAAATTAATTTTTTTTCGCCGTGTTGGTTTTTATCTTAATATAATCCATAGAAAAGTAAACTTGACATTATCAAAAAGTTTTTGAGACGTATTCTTCGCGAATGTTAAGGGTTTATTCTGTGTACATATGTAGTTCTTCTTTTTTAAATACTTTTTTCTAGATCAGTACAGAAAATTAAATAGATAGATGAAACTCAGATGTATTACGTTAAACTGCACAAAGTAGAAAGCGGAAAGGTAAAAATGAAAGTGAATAGGGCACAATGTGTTAGGCGAAGCAGTATATTTACAATACAGTATAGTCCCAGATGGAATAATAGAAAAAAATCTAAAGAAGACGAGATAAGAATAGGTAATGCAAAAAGAGTAAATTACTTTAATATGAAAAGGGAAATGTGAAAAAGATGAGTAAGACGGATTAGGATTATATTGTTGATTTTGTAAAATTTTAATCCTTGGAAATACAATATGCACAGTGAAGTAGTGAAGAACTTTTTGGTGCAGTATAACAGATTAAACAGCTTATTTAAGCGGAAATTATAAAAAAACGATTTAACTCCATGAAAACCTATTAACTTGTAATTCGCAACAATTTAAAACTTGTAAGTATCAAACATAAAAATCAACGTTTTATAACTACAAGAACAGTGATTATGAATTTTAGTGTTTTACTTTCAATATTCTTAATCGAGTTTGAAATTCAACGTTTTTTATCAAGATTTAACTTCTACTTCTAATCTTATATCATGTTTATGTGATCGGCCGAGACGATAATTGAGAATATTTAATTTAACATCGTGTATTACTTTCAACGAGTTCCAGGCATCTGGGTGATACAAGAAGCGGAAATGTCAGAATTAAATGATATATATACGCTAAATCATTAACATCATAATCAAATAATTTTTGTTGTAGATACAATTAAGAAGGGAGTAAAATAATAGTAAAACAATATATATATACATATTTATATGTATATATATTTAAATAAGAAAAATGATAAATCGGAATTACTTAAGGATTAACCTCTACTTTATTGCAAACGTTCAGATATTTTAAGGCACAAAGAATATGATGTAACACGAAAGAAAAAAGTAATTTGAGAATAGTTTAATAGAAAATCAAAAATTGTTTTACCCGAATAATTTGATGCATTTTTCTATAATCGCTGAAAAGCACACACAAGACAATGAATACAAACACATTCCAATACAAGCAAACCGTACCCCGGATTCATATAATTGTTGCCCTTCCGATCCCACGTCAGCCTGAAACATACAATTTTAAACAAAACTTCGTATATGCAGGTAGTTGCTTATTTACCAGACTGTTAACTAGATTATATTATAGATGAAGTCTACATTTTAACGAGCAGTTTTCATGTGTACAATTTATACACTCAATCATTCAGACCTGGTAACTTCTTTTAGACTTGCAGACGATAATTCTCTTGTAATACTTGTATAAGTGTAAATTTTAACCGACTATATATCACTTTTAAAAAAAGTACTAATAATAATTATTTTACGATTTGAATAAAAATTTCGATTAAAAACGTTTAATATACAAATTAATGTAGCAAGGAAAATTTATTTCTTGGTACGTCTCTTTTTCATTTTTTTTTAGATTATTACAAATTTTCTTAAAATAATAACCAGTATTAAATACTATAAATTATTGCTATGATCATTGATGGTGACGTAGTGGCTGGGAGCCTAAAGAGTTACATACAATATAGGTATTCAGTACGCAGTAATTCTAAGTGGTTCTCCGAAGTAGGCCGTTGGAGTATAGAGGTGTTTTAGTCGTCGTTGAGTTGTGTTATCGGTCAATTATATACCGAAGGGATTGATGGGTCCCATCAGGCATTCATAATATCGGTTACTATGGAAGTTTATTTCCTCAATCAATGCGGGTATTCGTAGATCTTTTTGTATAATGCTGTCGCGCAAATACTATGGTATATCGCATAGAGTCGAAGAGATTTGTTGTCAAAACCTGAACCTTCTTAATGTTAGAGTTGGCCGTCGTGTCCCATAGCTGGACACTATATCTCCAAGAAGGTTCACGACTTGTTTATAGATTAATAATTTGTTTTCAAGTCGGAGTTAATTTTTTGGACGAAAAATCCAATCAAGTTTCTTCATTTAATAGTGACAATTGGTTAAAGTAATCTTAACGTGATGTTGCCAATTAAATCGCTTGTTTAATTGTATAGCGAGATAACGAACCTGCCCCACTTCAGGGATGGTTGTGCATTTGCGGTTAATATCTATGCACGCTCTCTATTCAAAGTAAGTGATCAGAAAAACGATTTTTTCGGATTTACTGCTATATTCCATCTTTTAGCCTATAGGACAAATCGATTATTGTAGTTTTGTGCCTTTCCTACAGCTTCTGCTGGATAGGTTGAGTTGACAAGGAAGGCTGTATCGTTTTCATATGTTGCGATTGGGTCACTGTAATCAGTTAGTAGTGGTACATCAACGGTGTACAAAACGTAAGGTATTAGGCCAAGCATGCTGCCCTGTGGGGCTCCAGCACCGTTGTCCCAGATAGATGACCGACCATCACGTACTTGCGCGTAAAATGCACAATTGTATAAGTACGATTGGAAAAGACGAGTAAAATCTAATAAGGTAGTCATTTTAAGCTTGTGCAAAAGTTCAACTGTCCATACTCTATCAGATGCCTGTAGGACGTCTAGAAATATAGCTGTATAGTACTGCTTGTTTTCAAAGGTTGTTAAAATACGTTATTCCCGGAAGCCGAATCAGTATTCATCAATCGCTCTCGTTCCTAGAATTTCCATAATCCTGGATAATATTATTCTTTCGAATATTTTGGAGAGGGTGGGAAGTAAGCTTATTGGTCTGAAGGACGTAAGTAGATTAGGAGTCATAACGATTGAAGCACACTTCCGCTGCGATGGGAAGTGAAGGATCTGTAGCATGGCATTGAATATCTTTACAATAAATAACATTCCTTTGAACGGAAGGGCTTTAACTGTTCGTCCATCAATGCCGTCATACCCAGGGGTCTTCTTTAATTTTAATTTGTTGATTTGTTCTATAACTTCAGCAGATGAAACGTGCCTGATGGGAATAGGAGTATGCATCTGAAGAAGTATTTTTATAGCCGATAAAAACTGACTGATTTATTTTTTGTAAGAAAAAACTGCGAACGTTTTAAAGAAAAATTATTTTACGATTTTGTTGTTATCACTTTCTGGTATGTGTCAGATGATCGGCCTAATTTTAGCCGAAACCGTACTATTGATCGCGAAACGACGTGATAAAAATAAGCTAGTAATGCGTTTAAGTTCTAAAAGGAAAAGCAAAAACTAACCTCAGGACTACCCTGAAATATTACTTCTCCAACAAAATCTGTGAAGTATAAACAAAAATTGATGTGAGATATCCAACATAAAAGGTTGGTCAAATAAAGCGTTTTCAGTGAATATGGCATCGTAATTATAGACTTCAAATAATCCGTGAACTGTGGTTTTTCGTTCGTTTTCTGCAATGTATATAAGAGAACGTAATTATTAGCGTGTAATTTATTTAGGTAACTTTTTATCGTTTATGGAAATCATATTAAGACATTTGTTTAATTGATAAAATTGTCACAATATAAAATTAACTATGATCGACAATTAACCTGTTAAAATAAACATGTATGTAAAAAAATTAAAAACGCGCGAACTGGTTTCAAGCTTAATTATTTATGATTATAGTAATACGTTCATGAAAATTTAAATTTGAAACCAGTCACGGTTGCTTAATTTTTTTGAGCGCACTTTTACTTTAATATACCGATTATCAGTTGCCGCTAATTTAATAGTAAACTTGTTTTCGAATTACTTAAAATTACGATTATTATTAGCATTATTATTATTAATATTAGTATTAGTATTAGTATCGGTATTAGCATTAGTATTGTCAGTATTGTTAGTAGATCTTTTTAAATTTGAGAAAAATCTATACGCACAGGTTTATTATCGGTTTTCGTTGCTAAAACCGTCAGCGGTATTTCTTTAAACGAAGTTACAGCTGTTAAAACGCATACCATAAATATGGAAATAGTGAATGTGTACAGAGAACGAACGTGACCTCCCATGAATCTTCCTAGATAAAAATAATACACGCTATTTTATACGATTTTTTTTTTTTAAATACCACGTTTAAATGCAAAAACTATTACGGCTGCGCATGAAAAAATATTTTTATTTAAGCGCGGACTATCGAGAAAGTTTTTCAAAAATATTCATTCAATTACTTGTTTTGTAATCATTTTACCCCGTTCTTTTATGAACTCAGCGTACAAATTTTAAAGTGTACTATGTTGAGCAGCAAGACGGAGTTCCATGGGCTGGAAGTTGTCGTTTTTTGTTTTTTTTTTGCAAAAAACCAAACTAGTGCTAAAACAGAATTTTACGAAGGAGGATAAAATTATCTAAATATTGATATATTATAGTTGATGTGTTATATATATATATATATATATATATATATATATGTACGATACCCCCCAGGGAGTGCTTGCACCCTCTGGATCCGGAGCTGTAACCGGAACGGGGCGTGTCTGCGGGTGGTGGATGGTGGAGAAACCAACAGATATGTTGGCTAGTTGCGAATAAACAATAAGCAGTCGCGAACCAAGAGCGGCTACTGGTGGGAAACCTCAGGTAACTGAGAAAATTCGTTCGGACGGCAATGGCAGCATGGTTGTTGGCTGCGCTCCAACTTCCGTGTCCTTCCTTGCGCTGCTACATCTCCGAAATCCTGTTCTATGTAAATATTCTCTTCTTCGCTCCTCACTGTTTTTCCTTAACCTCTTTATTGCCTCCTGTTCTACCTACTCCTCTTAATAACTATCTTATATTATCTTACTAAATTTCACTTTCATAGCAGCCCATCGAATTGGTCTAATCTCACATCTGAGACATAAACCCGGAAGCTGATTCACGGAGAGCCCATACTCGGTTTCGAGTGGGGGTTGATGATTGATGATGATATATATACGATCATATATTCTGTTAGATGTACACTATGTGACTTACTGTTAAATGAAAATTCTTCCACGTAAATATAAACCATAAAAAAATGTATAAATTCGTTTTGAACAAACATGACCTACTTTATTGAATTATTTTTTTCCCGTTTTCCATAAGAGAAGGATGATTTAACCCGTTTGTTTGCTTAATTGCTAGCTATTTTTATACAAAGTTATAAATGTCAGCGTAATAGAGATTTTCATCAGAAAAATTTGGAGTTTATTAAATTTGCAATCCATTCATTTTCATTACATATTTGTTTGTTTTTTTTTTTCCTCTATAATAGAAATACTTTTCAATGACATCGAATTCCACCTTGAATACCGGAATTTCCGTTAATATTCCATTATTTAATTTTTTTTATGATTTATTAGAAGTTGAATATATAACAAGAGTGAAAGAAAAAAAAAATGTTATAATAAATTACACCAGTGTGTTTCGCAGTTACACTATATTCTCGTGGTAATTTTCTTTTCGGTGTACATAATTCGTATATATTATTTTATTCGTAAGGAAACGTGTCGTTACTATCATTCAATCATTTCTGTTCTTCCCGTTACTGTGTACATAATTTACTAACAGTTCCATACTGTTTGTATATCGTAAATTTCTCGATGCTTCTTACTTAAATTAATATGTCTTTAAACAAATTGTGTTTAAGATTCTTAAAAATAAAGGATTAAAACGAATTTAAAATAATTCAGATATTTACCAACAGCGTTATTATTCCAGTTGATGGCACCGAGAAGGTATCCGAAAAATCCTCCACAACCAGCCAAAATTGCGCAACTACTTAAACCACGGGCATGATCGTCTTCAATGAAAATTTAAACAAATTAGCAGTACGTAGATATTACTGGAAATTTAAAATTTTTCATTTAAGAGAAATTTAAAATGAACGAAACATTATACTACTTCATTTTAAGTAATAGTAAAGTTACAAAAATTGTTTTACACGGTTAAACTGTTCAGACCCCCCCCCCCTCCCGTTTTTTTACGAATTACGCAAAATTTTATTATCCGCTAAATTTATTAAATTTAATACGTTTTCATTTGAATATATTAAAAAGTACCGGAATCGAACAAAATGAAGTGGTTAACTGGTTAACAGAGTTGAAGTATTTCAGTTCGTTAATGGAAAAAATTAAAATAATTACACGTCAACCGATCTGGTATTTAATTTTAGTCCCAGTATTTCACAGTTATTTTAAAAAAGTCCTCAATGCTTTTTCTACTATTTATAATAGCTATGTACGAATATCCACACAAAATTAATCGTCGATTTCGAAAACTCCTCTTTCTGAAAATTCTACGAAAACAAATAAGGTGTTTTGAACAGACCATTTCTCGAGAACACTCATGACTTCAAATACTGCTCTTAATTAGAAATGCAGCGGACTTTAAATCCGCTATGAAGATTTCCGATTGTTTTTAAAAACCTACAATTCGATCCTTTAGCTATAAAAAAACACCATATTACGCATAGAAGTCAATCTAAATACCCACTTACGAGCTCTAGCCATTTTTTACAGCTTTGGCTCTGATCAAAACATTTCCATTTTTTGCTTGTACTTACCACCTAACCTTTCAGTGATAAAGTAAGACATACATACTCTAACAGATCAATTGTCTACACCTTTCATTGTCATAGGGGACCTAAGCACAACCGCAACCTTTCAAACATCAAAGGCAAAATAATCCAGGATATTCTGAATGACAATAACCTTTCTATCTTTAACCCTAAAAAATGTACACACTTCAATCCCTCTCGCAACTCTTGGTTAATTATCGACCTTCTATTCGGATCAACAAGCCCGAACTATCTCATTCATGGATTCCATCACTTCGATATGTCAGGAAGCGACCACGACCCTCAACTAATTAACCTTAATATAAACTCAGCCAACGAGAGTATACTTGACAGATGAAACTTTAAACTCGCCAACTGGGATCTTTCCCAAAATTTTTGCACAGAAATACCCTCAATCTCAATCAAAACATTGACGTCTTCGTCTCAGCATTTGTCAATCACATCTTTCTTTACGACTTTCAGTCTATACCAAAATATAATACTTATGTAAAACAGTTTGGTTTGTTTAATTTCAAAAACATTAATTTGTAGCTTAAGTCCCATGGTTTGACATTTTCAGAGCAAATTGGGGGGGGGAGTTATATAATTACATTATATTTTCTATGGTACACAGTAGATTCGAGAAATACGTTGTTTCATAAAGAAAATCAAATACCGACCTCTTTAGAAATTTAAAAACGTTCTGAAAATACATAATAATTACAGTTTTATTTAAATTTTATTTTATTTTTAGGTAAAAAATAAAAATTTATAAAATTCCAGCTAAAGTGGTAGTTTAGAATTTGAATAGTAAGAAAGATAGTATTTTTATTAGACTTTACTTCCTTTTTATTTTTGTTAGTAATCCGATCCGAATTCTTTGTTCGTGAGCAAGTACAAAAAATATATATATATTTCCCATTGAACTATTTTTAATTGAAATTACAAAATTAAAATTAAAAATAAATAAGAAAGGCAAAAGATCGATTACAGTTGGATTTAAAATAAAATAAAAACGTAACATTAATAGTTTTACTATAGAACGGTATTAAATATTAGTTATAATTAAATCCATAGGTGGTAACATTTATACAAATCTTTTATAGTATAAATTAAGTTTCTCTGCTATAACAAATTATTTCATAGAAGCTTGGGTTCTTTGGGGAAGGAAATGTCCCCCCCCCCCCCCCTCGTGGATCCACCACTGTATAATAGTAAATGAACAAGAGAAATTGCATACTTGGAAAAAATATGTACAAAATCTATTTCACGATGGGAGGGTAGAAACTAGTAATTTTACAAACTATGCTGGGACCTCTTATAATTATGGATGAAATAAATAAGGCAATTAAAGACATGAAGAACAAGAAAGCGACAGGACCAAATCAAATACCAGCAGATATACTTAAGTTGCTTGAAGGAAAAGGCAGATTATCTTTGTGCCGGCTATTTAATAATGTGTATGACACAGGTGAAATACCGACAGATTGGTTGAAATCAACATTTATAATGCTACCTAAAAAAAAGAATGTCCCTAAATGTGAAGACTATAGGACCATCAGTTTAATGAGTCATGTTCTAAAAACCTTTTTAAGAGTAATATATACAAGAATAAGAAAAAAAATTGGATGATCAGTTAGATGATTGCCAATTTGGTTTCCGTAAAAATTTGGGCACGAGAGATGCGCTATTTAGCAAACATAATTTAGTCTAAAGATGCAGATATATCAACAGGACACGGTATATATGTGCTTTGTAGACTTCGAGAAAGTGTTCGACAAAGTAAAACATAACGAGATGATTACACCATGTTACAACGGTCGTCGGGTATAGACAGTTAATCTATACTGGTGTCAGAAAGCGTCCGTCAAAACTGGACAAAATGTGTCTGAAGAAATTACAAAAAGATATGCGACAAGAGTGCATTCTGTCACCGTTATTATTTATTCTATATTCGGAGAACATATTTAAAGAAATACCATCGGCTATATATAAAAAAAAAGGGTATTAAAGTGAATGACCACATAATTAATAACATACGATACGCCGATGATACGGTTTTAATAGCTAATAATATTCAAGAACTACCATAATTTCTTAACATACTAGTTAGTGCGTGTATCAAATATGGTCTGAAGTTGAACATTGCAAAAACAAAATACGTAATTGCGAGTAAAACTTTACTGAAACCGACGAAATCTCTTACAGTTTACCGAAATAAATTAGAAAAAGTTACAGATATTAAATACCTAGGGTTGTAATTTAAATGAAAATTGGGACATAAAAAAGGAAATAAAAATTTGTATTGAGCAAGCGGGAAAAGCATTTTTTAAACGGAAGAATGTAGTATGTAGCGGAAGGATAAATTTAAATCTAAAAATCAAGGTAGTCCGCTGTTATATTTTTTTCAATATTGTTATACGGCATTGAAAGTTGGCCGATAACCGAAGCAACAGAGCAGAAGTTAAATGCCTTCGAAATGTAGCTATACCGCAGGATACTTCACATAAGTTGGATGGAATAGAAGTACACTTAGGCGTATGAGAAAAGATTTAGAAATTATAAGAACAATAAAAACTCGCAAGTTACAATAGTTTGCCCATGTATTACACGTCAGCCAACGCAATACAACTTTCCGCTACTAATGTTGCGAGAAAAAATAAACGGGAAAAGATCAAAAGAAAATCATGGAATTTATTTGACAGATTGGTTCAACATCAATTCCACTGATCTATATCAGAAGGTTACTGACAGACATTTTATTGCCAACATGTTAGCCAACGTTCGGTAACGGACATAGAGCATCGTGATGATGATGATGTGTTCAAAGCGAAAACATATTGGTGTTAAAATAAAAATTTGAATAAATGATTTCATTTTAATAATTTAAATAATTGTTTGTAAATTTGACAGTTAGCATCTACAGAATTACTGTTAAACATTATGGCATACTTAATGTCGCTGCGACTCCATTTTAAATTCTTTATTAACGTAATCAGGGATAGTATATGGAGCAAATCACTGCTAAAAATTCGTTGGTTTTTTTTCGAAATGTTAAAATTTTGCTAATGCAGTAGGCTTCCGCTTAATATTCCGTGTTATTCCTAAATATAGTTGAATCATTAAAACGAAAGGAAGATAAATGAAGTATTTTTTGCTTATCCTTTTTCTTCGGCTATTTTTCACGTCGACGTAAAATGTACAAACGGCCGGAAATAGATGCAGACGTGATTTGAAGAACAGAGATTAAGATGCGCGATTTCGTAAAAACGATGCAAGGTGCGCAGATTGATTTCACGAAAGTATCGAGAACTTGTTTATAGAAATAAATAAAAATAAATAAGAGAATTACATATATACAGGTAATTACCGCTATGGCAAACGTCAATTAGATAGGCTCTACTTGGATTCTGCAGAGCATCCGTGCTGAAGTCGGCTATCACAATTCCAAATATCGTAATACTAACAATCCATATATGAATCTTGTTATTTACATCGACCGAACCGAACGGTTCCAAACTCGTTTTATATTCATCGACAGTTTTATTGCTAGAAAACAACGCTACATCTTCTGGATATAATAAATTTCCGATTAAATTGCCGAGATATTTGCTATTACATATCAGAGCGAGTCCTGTGAATGAAGTTAAGAAACCATTAACAACGATTGCTATGTCTCTAATTTAATAGTACTTTAATTAAAAATTCAATAACTCAACCGAATTTGAATAATTTGGCTATCAAATTTTCTGCATCGGTGAATTGAAAATTTACATTTATTATGATTAAAGCAAGAGTAAATTAAAAGTATTAGGTGTTTTGTGGGCGCGTTTAAAAGTGATATTTCAATAAGAAGAAAATCATAAGTACTGATTACAAACCCAACAAACGCGCGGCCGAAGGATTTATTTTTTTACAGTCTCTTCTTTGCCTTTTCTATCTAGAAAATATTTTTCGAAAACTCTAGAAGTGGAAAATATTTAAATTCGGTATCGCAGGAAGAAACCCGTTTTTTTTTCCTCTCTTTTTTTTGATAAACGGGTTTTCCTGCACTATGTTTAACTATCATCGAGGTTATTACAGCGCGTTTAATATAGAATGCGAACGAGATTGGAGCTTTACAGT
The DNA here is from genome assembly GCA_039619475.1 of Icerya purchasi. Lineage (NCBI taxonomy): Eukaryota > Metazoa > Arthropoda > Insecta > Hemiptera > Monophlebidae > Icerya > Icerya purchasi. Next base: position 419,482,961 of record CM077116.1, read on the forward strand.
TCGTCATTTTTAATTAAAATAAAGGCAGAAATTAACAAACCAATCGTAACTTGGCTCGTTCTATTATCTAGCAAACTGCATACAGGTATTTAGATCTTCTTCCGATTATTCCGGCGAATGACAATTTTAATAGTAAACCAGCCGCCATGAGCGATTAAACGCTCTATTAAAATTAAGACGCGCAGCATAACTACTGTAGGCGGCGATACCATGATAAAATCTACCTTTTTAGACAGAGTATCTGACTGCCCGTTGATTTTACATTTCGTCCGTCTGCTTGATTAGGAGATGGGAGATCACTTTTTGTTCTAGAAAAAATACGAGGTGCCTATTTACCGTCTTTTTCGATATTTTAAAAATGATACTTAGCAATGATATAGGTCTGTAACATTCGAGATGATTCTTATTGTTTTTTTAAATATTGGACTAATAGTAGTCGATTTCTGCTATTTCGGGAAGTTAATTCCAGATTCTATTACATATATATATATATATATATATATATATATATATATATATATATAGTAGTAGTAGTAGGGGAAATGCTTAGCAAGCATCGAAAGATATTTCAGCATACACCAGTGGGTAGAGTCAGGATTGGATTTAGTTGTAGGACGGTTGGGCTGGAAATTTAGTTGTGAGATCGCAAAATCGAAATGTATGACATTTCATTAGCAGCATTTGTGTGTCAGAACGTTTTCTAAAGTTTTATATCACGTTGTATAAATATACCAGATAAGCAACTTCATGTTCTTCTTTTTAACATTATAAGTACCATCCAACTAAATGGCTTTATCAAAACTTAACTAAACTTTAATATACTTCTTTGAATTCTGGTATATTCGCAGCACAAATCTTATACATCTTTTCGTTCTCACTTTTATTAGATTTTCTTCGCCTTCTCTTGTTCGTAATGCTTTATTATTTTTCAACATGTATCATTTGATGTCATACAGAACCCTAGGAAACCCAGGTTACTCAAGATCCGTTACGCTGCTTTCTCTCTTTTTTTATTTAGAGATTTACATAGTAGCGTTCGCTGTCTTGCACGGGAAAAGCAAGTAAGTAAAATATATTTTAATAAAATTGTTCTCTATTGAACTTTTATCGTGCAGTTTTTAACCTTTCGATGACGTAGTTTATCTTCATTTTTCGTTATGGATATCGTAAAGAAGTGTAATATAAAAAAGTACTAGTATGCTGGCAATGAAATTTAGCAGGTGACTTTGATACATTAATATCGCATATTTGAAATGAAGATACATTTTCTCACACGGAAGTAAATACGAAAATACTCAACTACTTCAGCCGTGCAGTTACAGAGATTGAAAGGAAAAATATCTTCACACGTAAGCATCAATACACACGATCGGTTTAATATTATCGTAATCAGGCGGTATCGTTTTTAGTGGAAAATGTTCTAATTTTTTTCATCTGTTTCGTAATTTACGCAGTTGAAGTCTTCGTCGGGTTTCGAATAACAAATAGGCTCTACGAGGTTGGTAAAAATAATTCATGACCGGTAAGATTTAATCTGGAAGGTAAAAGTGAAAATTAAATTTCGGTAGTTCGACAAATAAGTATATACCGTTTTTTTTTGTTTTTTTTTTTTGTTTTTTTTTACGTAAGTATTAATACAGCTCTTGTACCGTCTATAACTGTAAAGCTATCACGCGGCGCATGAACCAAGTGTTCTATACGAACGTGTTTAGTTGTTTAGATAATGCACTTGAGTATTGAAGGTAGTCAAGGTTAATGATCAATACCGATTTAACGGGGTCATTGGATAATGTGAAAATATCAATGCCTTTACGGTTGACCCCCGACGGAACAGCCTGCAAAATTAAGGGGCATGCTGTTGGAAAGACGTTCAAAAACATAATCACGCGACATAGAAGTATGCCAGATTGCCAGTCTATTTAGCATTGAAGATTTCCGGCGAATCATTTCAAGACTCCATATTTGGTTTTAGTACTCTCACAATTGTCTACTGAGATAACTAAAGTTGCTCCCACTTGAAGTAAATCTAAAAAAACTTAGATGCCAGATCAGCTGATACTGTTACTGTCGGGCGCACGATTCGCATAACTCCTATATATTTGAATTTTAATAACATTGTCTGCATAACGGTTAGTAGCAAAATTGGCGGTTAACATCGTAAAAGATCTCGGAAGGTATAAAAAGCACAAATACAGGGCAGTGGAGGGAGACTCACTAAGGCGTAAAGGTCGATGAAGGAAATATCCGTTGTAATCCGAAAATAAAAATGTCACGAAGTAGCATCGGAAAATCGTTTTATCGTTTATTGTTTTGTTTCTTTTTTCTCGTAAAATTTCGATTAAAATGAAAATGTTTTGTCAGTTTCAATTTTAAGATAAAATAAAATCGAGAAAATCAATTTTATTCTTTCTTATGAATTTTTATTTCAATTTTTCAAACTTCGTTAACCTCATTATTAACACGGGAATGAATTTAGGTTGTTTTTTTTTTTGAAAGTTTTAGTTAATTTTGATATTATGTGTACATTGCTGATAGTTTTTGAACTTCGGCAGAGAGCACTGTTACATTATATGGAAGTTACTGCACTCCAATTCAAAGTTCATAGATTGATTCGGCCTCAAAATACAATTAATTCATAAATAAAGATTTTTAAGTTGTTTCCAGAACTACCTTAAAACGATTTCCGTTCAATTAAAACACGGGTAAAATAAGTGTAATAATAATTTCTTTCGCTTGTAATTTTTAAACAATAAAATTGTAATATCCGCACTCACCAATTACTTCTAAGATAGCTAGAATAATAATAAATGGCCTTCTTCTACCGAAGTGTAATCTGCACCTATCACTCACGGAACCGATTAGCGGCGATAACAATAAGCCTAAAACAGGTGATATTGCCCAAATCAAGGATGTCTGCTCATGGCGAATTCCACTCTGAAGCAATATGGGCGATACGAATCCGGTCAACGCTGAGTAAGCAATTTCTATACCCATTACAGTACATGACAAACGTAATAATTCGCACTGTGTTTTCCTTCTGTTATTAAAAGTAAATAAGTAACAATAACGGTAACGATAACAATAATCAAATCACAATTTATTATTATTAATACACATTTTCATCTGCACGCAAATTTGCTTGAGCGATGACGTACTGAAATAGAGTAAATCTAGACCAATCGGAAAGAAAATGAATATATGTAATAAATGTGTGCAGTAGATCGTGCACACCTTAAACAATAAGTAAACATCAAAATAAATACAATTATACTTCTAACATAATTGTTACATGACAAATTCGAGTAGCTTTATGGAAACAATTGTCTAATCTGTAACAATTTATCTCGTATATGTAATATAATTTTGTTTTTTTTTAATAGACCACCCCTTAAGGGAGTGACCTAAGCTATTGAAATCTTAAGATTCTACTTAAATAATCAATACTTATAAAAACTACTAATAAATAACATGTTATGGAACTAGTGCAAAATGACTAGTTCTCACTAATATTTAACAAAAATATTACTATTAATTAGGTGATTTACAAATAATTACATAACTAAATCTAGAGAATATGTGCGCTTGAGACGCCTAATATTATTATCGGTGTTAAGTAGTTGAATAGCCTCTATATTTATGTGACCATGCAGCCGCTTTTCGTGTTGGATGGCAAAGTCATGAATAATATCGTCAACCAGCTTCACATCGAGATCACGATGGATATCTTCGTTACGCCGCAAACTAACAAGCGTTCGTTATTGCACGAAGAGTAATATTTTGTCGACGTTAAATGATAGTTCTGTTCGATCGAGAATTACATCCCCATAACTGGACTCCGTATGTCCAAATTGGACGCAAGATCGCTTGATATAGAAGACGTTTATTACATAGACTAAGTAGTGATTTTCTGCCAATTAGCCAGTACATCTGACTAAGCTAGCGCTTTACTTGTAACTTTTTGTGTTCGATATGTGTCTTCCAAGTGAGTCGAGAATCGAGATTTAATCCAAGATAACTTTGCTGACCTAGACTGTGCCATTTGGATGCAATTAATATTAATCTGATACTGTAAGCCGACTGGGCGAAGTGTATATGTAACGTGGACTGCCTTCTGCTCATAGAGCTTTATCTTCCAATTCTGCATCCACAGCACAACTCGGTCAAGATGATGTTGGAGAACCATTGTCGCTTCGGCTTGTATTTGTCCTGTTTCCATGATGACAGTATCATCAGCGTAGGTGGCTGTAATGATATCGTCTAAGAGTGGAATATCAGAAGTATAGAGATTGTATACAAGACAGGTCTAAGAACACTGCCCTAAGGTACACTAGCTTGTATAGACCGAAATGCAGACTCTGCATCTTCATGCACAACACGGAATGTGCGCTGTTTTAGGTATAACTAAAGAAGTTGGCAAAAGTTCTCAGGTAAAATTGAGCTTAATTCATAAATTAAGTCTTCGTGTCAGACTCGATCAAATGCCTGCGCAACATCTAAAAATTCAGCAACACAGCACAGCTATTTTTCAAGTGCTTGCCTAATGTAGCTTGCTACACGATGTACTTGATCAATCGTTGAATGGTAACTACGGAACCCAAATTGATGATCTAGGAGCTTATCTGATATATACATATATGGTTTAAGTCGCTCTAAGAGCAGCTTTTCATATAATTTGGCCAGAGATGGTAACAGCGAAATTAGTTTGTAAGACGTTACCAATTCTGGTGGCTTGTCTGTTTTTTTCAGCATGACAATCTGTGCCGTTTATAATATGGTAGGAACACGTTGAAGACGCAAGCTACTGTTAAACAAATATGTTATGAACAGTACAGCTTTCCGTAACAACTCTTTAAGTATTGCAGGAGTAATTCCATCAATTCCTGCCGCTTTCTTAGGATTTATGCTTCTATAAATCATTTTAGCAAACCTCTGATAAGTTGTCGTGGTTTTGATGAACTGGAGTTGTGTCTACATACGACTGAATATTATTTGGCTGAAATACTGTTGCCAGGTATTTTGCAAACAAATCTGTTTCTGTTCATTTAAACGCATCCATTTTGCACCTTCATTTTAGAGTGGCGGTATCTGGATCATGTGTCGTTTGAAGCGTCGACTTGTTCGTCACAATGAATAAACTTTATCAGCACTAGGACTCAAGTCCTTCAAGACATCTTCAAACTTTGTCCTATCGGTTACTGCAGTTAACCGGCCCAGCTGGTTGCTGATCCGATTAAACACGTTCTTGTCTTCTGGTCGTCTTGTTCGGAGCCAAATGCGTCGTACTTTTCGTCGTTGCTTAATTAGCAGTCTGACCTGCCATAGGTAACACTTTCCTTGAACTGCTGTGGAATTGAAAACTGGTGTAGCAGTTTTAGCAGGCATCTCCTTTCGCACTCATGAAGCCTCCTTTAATTTCCCTTCCAGTCCTAATTAGTCCAACATGATACACTTTTTCATTCCTCCGAATTCTGCACGTCCTTTTAACATTATTTCTGTCTATGTTTCTCCCAGCTTTGTTCTTTATAATTTCCTCCTCCCTCCATTTCTTGATTCTATCCCTCATCTGTTCATCATTGGTGGTGACTGAAATGCTCGCTCTCCCCTGTAAGGTGTGCTCGAATCATAATACTAACGGCATTGTTCTCGAAAATCTTATCCTCTCTCACAATATAATTTTCCTTAATAATCTCTCTCCTACCTATTACAAAAGCCCGTTTTATTTTAGTTCCCTCGATCTTACATTTTCATCTCCCTCTTCTGGTTTTAGCTATAACTGGTCAACCCTTTAGGGCTTCTTTGACAGTGACCATATTCCTATCTTAGTCTTACTTCTCAGTATTTTCCTCTTTCTGATTTCAAACCTCCCCATTATCCTCGGTGGAATTTATCTGAAACAAATTGGACTCCATTTTGTTGATTCTGCGCTCCCTTTCCCTTCATGTGTTTCTGATCCTATAAATCAATACAAGTTATTACTAAATTCTATTACTAATGCTCTCTCATTTTCCTCTCATCTTTACCATTCTCCTGTCTTTCAATATTCCCGGGAAATTAATTTCTGTCATTATCAATCTCATACAGAACCGATACATCCATTTCTCTTCTTCATTTTTCCATAATTGTCTTTCACGGTCTTCCTCAAGATTCCTGCTTCAGTCCTGCTCTCTTCAATATTTATACCATCTCAGCTGTTTCTCTCTCTCTCTATGAATTTTTGCTCTTTGTTCTTTGCTGATGATATTCTTCTCTTCACTTCCTCTCGTGTTATTCATAAATGAGAAAGTTAATTTGTCTCTATTTATGTTGTAACAATCTCTTTCCTCGTTTTACCTTTCAAATTCTCTTTCAATGTCTTCCTGCATTTATTCTTCTCTTCAGCCTTACAAGCAAGTTTTGTGTACCGGTAAACTCTACATTCATCCCTCTTAAAGATTGCTTCTGCTATTTCGGTGTTTTTCTAAATATTCGTCTATCCTTCTATGAGCGCAGTAACTTTCTTTCCTCCTCTGCTCTCAAGAGACTGAACTTTTTAAAGGCTCGTTACTTCCCTTTGAACCATCCCTTGTACATCCATAATAAAATTTAATTGCTTACATATTACTATTTTTATTAATCAATTTTAAGAAAAGTTCTCGTTTTTGTTGCAAATGAGACGATATGTTCAGTTTTATTCTGCCAATATTTCTAACAAGGGAGAAGTTCATTTCGGGATCAGACTTTGTATAATAATAGTACTCCTTTAGGGTGTTTGCCCTTTAATAATAATAGCGTAGAAAAGCCAGTCAGTTCGCAGAAAAACACCTTTGAAATACTAATAAGTTTATACTCGGGTTCGAATCTCGTGCTCGACTAACTTTTTTTTATTTTAAATTCATTTAACTAATTATATTTACTATTAAATAAATCTGTTATACACAAACATCAATAATTTAAATAAAAATGATTCTATTTTGTTTTAAAAAAAGGCTTATTAAATATTAAATAATATTGTAATTATAGGAACGATTTTCTTTTTTAACACATTTTTATTAACTTGACTTGTATGTAAATGAGTAATATGTACATAAGTGTGTAATGGAATTTTACAAATCAATTTTTACTGACTTCCCGACCTCTGAATAATTTGAAAATTTACATATGTATTCATTTTAGATGACAATTCAATAATTTCATAATTTTGTCCTCATGTCCTGACCAGGATCATCAGAAAAAAAAGAAAAACAATGACCCTTTCTAAAAGTTACAAACATAATCGGTAAATGCAGTGTGTCCTTTGTTTATCAAAAACTTGATATGATTCGAAACTGATTTCATAGATGTCGCTAAGTCATTTTCTTTACGCACTTTTTATTTTATTAAACTTTACCTTAGGTTAAACGTATTACAGTCTAATTCTTCTGTTGTTTTTTTTTTTTACGAACCATGGTAAAGTAATTAAAAGGTTCAATAACAGAACTTTAAGCAACGAAAGAAAATTATTCTTAAATCTTACGTCTAACGAGTCAGAAAATGTAAATAGTAAAGCACGTTCTATCTGTGATAGTACAAGCTAGTATTTTTATGCGTTGTTGACTTCATAGGAGAATTTCCGTGAGAAAGGTCGACATACAGTGTGCAAAATAAATATTCGGACTAGCAAAAACGAAATCAAAAACGCATCGCAAGAGAGGTTAAAAAAGGTTTTTTGAATGTTTTTTTTTTATGGTCACATAAAACATACTGCAATGAACACATTGTGTGAGAAAACAAAAAAAAAAACTTCAAAAACCGAGAAAAACAACAAAAAAATGCATCTGTCAAAGCAAACATAATATTCGGATGCGCAAAATTAATATTCGGACTTTTCAATAATCTGTAGACAACGCGCCCTTGGGGTTTTTCCCGAGCGTATGCAACGCAAGCGAACGTTGTATTACTCATCAGTAAGCACTACTAATCATCACTTGAAGCATTTTGAGCATTATTGATCGACTCATATGCGTAAATCAAGTTTTAATGCGTTACGTGAAAAAATGATGTTGCGAAAAAGTAAAAATACTTCTTGTGAAGTGCGTCAAATGGTGATTTTTAATCGGGTAAAAGGAAAATCGGGTAACGAGATATCGCGGTTATTAAATTTACCTCGAAGCACCGTTTATGACATTGTAAACAGGTTTCAGAGGGAGCATCGAATTGAATCGCATAAGCAAAAGGGTCGACCAGAGAAACTTACGGACGTAGAAAAACGATTTATTCGACGAGAGATTGAAAAAAATCCTAAAATGAGCGCCTCAAAACTTGCGACAGCATTGTTGGAAAGAACTGGTAAGGAAGTTACATCTCAAACGATACGTAATACGTTTAGAAGTATGGGGTATAAGTCACGCACTGCGCGACTGAAACCGCTCCTTAGTACAGTTAACCAACGAAAGCGGTTCAATTTCGCAAGGGAATACCGAATAAAAGATGAGGGGTTTTGGAAAAATGTAATTTTCACCGATGAATCGAAATTTAATGTGTTCAGCAGCGACGGGAAAGTTCGGGTTTGGAGAAAGCCTAACACTGCACTTGAACAAAAAAATATCAAACCGACGGTAAAATATGGAGGCGGTTCAGTTATGGTTTGGGGGTGTTTTTCGGCCAGCGGAGTGGGCAGTTTAGTGTTTATTGATGGGGTCATGAACGCCGATGCGTATATTGAAATTTTGAGAGATCACCTTCATAGCAGTGCAGAAAAATTAGGCATTCGTCAGACCTTCGTTTTTTACCAGGATAATGATCCAAAACATAAAGCATACAAAACGAAGGTCTGGTTGCTATATAATTGCCCAAAGGTTTTGGATACTCCCCCTCAATCTCCGGATTGTAACCCAATTGAAAATTTGTGGGAATACCTCGACTCCAAAGTCCGTCAACACACGATATCGAGCAAGGCAGAGCTTAAAGAAATACTGCAAGAAGAGTGGCACAAGATCCCTGCAACTTATCTTGAAAAACTGGTTTCTTCGGTGCCACGCAGATGGCATGCTGTCTATAAAGCTAAAGGGATGCACACCAAATATTAAACACGAAAATTTCATGTTTTCAGCGCTATAAATACGAAATTTATTTCAAGTCCGAATATTAATTTTGCGAGTTCGAATATTATGTTTTGCTTCGACAGATGCATTTTTTCGTTATTTTTCTCATTTTTATGAATTTTTTTTTTTTTTTCACACAATGTGTTCATTGCAGTATGTTTTATGTTACTATAAAAAAAATTGAAAAAAAAAAATTTTTTTAACCTCTCTTACGATGCGTTTTTATTTTTGTTTTTGCTAGTCCGAATATTTATTTTGCTCACTGTATGTATTGCAGGGTATAAAAGCAAATAGTCGAACCGAGGACGAATTGGAGAAATTACAAGTCGAACAAAGAAAGGCTATTATATATTTGTGCGTTTGCTTAGGAGAGAAGGAAACAGCCGTCAAATAGCCGATTGGTAACAATTAGAGATTTTGCGGCACTTTAGTGAGAATAAATGTTATATAAAATTACAGTTTAAAAAAACTAAAAAACAGGCTTTTATAGTAATGCGAACTGAAAAGCAAAAAAATAATTTTTAAATATAAAGATAATATTCTCAACAGTGATGAAAATCTCCCAACTCAATATGCTTTTTTAAGTTTTTCGAATAAGCTCAAAATGAGAATAAGGTAATTCACAACAAATGTTAACTTTAATGTAAAAGAAAGAGCGGGGTGTTTACTATATTTAATAAAATAACTCGAGTTATAAATAGTTAAAAAATAAAAGAAAAAGTATAAACAATTGATATCAAAAGCACCCCATGCTTTCTTTTACATTAAAGTTAACATTTGTTGTGAATTACTTTATTCTCATTTTGAGCTGATTAGGAAAACTTAAAAAACATATTGACTTGGGAGATTTTCATCACTGTTGAGAATATTATCTTTATATTTAAAAATTATTTTTTACTTTTTAATTCACATTGCTATAAAAGCGTGTTTTTTTTAGTTTTTTTAATCTATAATTTTTTAAAATACAAAATAACTAATAGTTATAATAATAATAATAATACATATAAATAGTAACTACAATTACTTCGATCATATTAAAATCTAGAGAAATTTTCTTGAATGTAAAAGATTTTTGTTTTCTAACTGAACTTCCTGAGGAACATTGTTCTTGCAATAATTCTTCTTTTATTAATTGTGCTAGATGCCAAAAAATTAATTGTTTTAAATGTTTTTATGACAGCTATTATTCAGGTTCTTGTTTTTGTAATCAAAAATATATGTAAAATAAAATTAAATAGCAATACAATTTAAACTTCTTACTTATTATAATAATCATTTATGACTATTATTATCAACTATTATTTGTATTTTAAAAAAGAAAATAGTTACTATAATTAAAATATTTAATATTTAACAAGTCTTTTTTCTAAACAAAATAAAATAATTTCTATTTAAATTATTGACGTTTGTAAATAACAGATTTATTTAATTGTAAAAATAATTAATTAAACGAATTAAAAAAAAAAAAGAAAAAAAAATTAGTCAAGCACGAGATTTGAACCCGAGCATAAATAAACTTATTACTGTTTCAAAGGCTTTTCTCTCCGAATTGACTGGCCATTCGACGTCATTATTATTATTAAAGGGTGTTCACCCCTAAGAGAGTACTATTATTATACAGATTCTTGTTCCGAAATGAACTTTGGAGGTTGTACCCTCCCCTTGTAAGTGAAAAAAAGTGTTCACCCTTTTCCGGTAGAATGCATAAGATTTTTGTTGACTGAACTTTTATTCCGACTATTGTACTAGCAGTATAATGTTACTCCGTCAGGTTAGCGGTAACATTGTTTAACGTAAATGAATAAAAACATTGTTGTGAACAATTTTAGAATATTCAAAAACCGATTTCTCCCCGATCAGTAAAATCGTCGGCACATTTTAATAATATATTAATAACGTCATACCTATAAATGTGATCGTAACCTTCTAGCGCAGTCGAGTTTCCATTTTCAATCTCCTTTTTCGTTTTCGCACCATCCTTCTCTTGGTTCATATTACTATCCATTAAAATTATGACGTTTTTTTCGATCATTTATTAGCAGCCTATTGTTCGGAAAATGTTACTGTTGTCTTTGTTATTCATTTTTTCAGCTGAAAAATAAAATATACTAATTACAACGTTTCGAAATTAAATGTATTGCAGACCCAATTTTTATGCTTTATTTGCATATACAAACAGTTTTCAGAAAACACTTAAAAAATCATTACGAAATTGTTGACATTGTCGTATTTTAAATGTGAAACGTAAATTCTAACCGAGTCAAAACCAAAAAGCACGATCAGTCAAATAAAAAAGAATTTCAATCATACACATGCTGAAGTACAACAACGCCTGTGATAATACAATTGAGCCTTTGTTAGTTTATTTCAGATCTAGAAGAACTGTGAATTTCAACGCGTTTGTAGGATCGGAATCGAAACAATGAGATCCAAATCTTGAATAAAAGAACACCTTGGTTACTTTTTTTTTTTTTAAATTTTGGGCACGTCAGTAAAGAACCTTTACCCAGCAGCAACAAGAAGAGAGAGGGGATCGGTGTTACGATATTTTCGATTAGTTTGTGTTTTTCGAATAGATTTGAGGCATTTTAAAATATCTAGAACCGCAATACTAGTTGTTCGTTGTACCCGTTGAAGGCTACGAGCTTCTAAATATAATTCTGTGGGATTATATTACTTTTTTTCCTCTAATACGAAACACTAACTATGGTTAACTTTGAAGTAAAACTTAGGCACGTTTTGAAGATTTCACCGATGGACTACCTTATGAACTGATGAAACGTTACTTTCATCGTTATCAAAGTGTTATGCACATACATCGAAAGATAATAGCTGAGGCGACTGAATATCCGATATACAGGAATGTATTAAACGAGAGAGATGAATGTACAGACGTTTTAACTGTTTCCTTTTAGATGAGCGCTGTGCGTGCGCGTGAGCGCTTCGACGCATACAGTGCGGCAAAAGAAAAACGAATAACATTCACATACATGCACAATGGTTAACAGATAAACACGTAAGTTTATATGAAATGAAGAAATAAATCATCGGCCTGATTCATAGTGGTACCACGTTGTTGCGATGTAGAAAATGACAGAATCACCGCAGAAACAGTTTACACTTACATCTATATAAAATTATAAATGGAAAATGAATGCATGTGTTTCTCAAAGCTATGCCTCTATCATTTCATACTTTGATTATCCCTTTCGTTCACAATGTTACCAATTGGTAGGTAACACTCATTTTAATTTCATGTATTATGATACTTTTATAATATTGCACATTGTAACATTATGCTACCATTTGGCAACAAGCCACTTTATCGATTATTAACAAAACCAGTGTTGAAAGCCAAAAAAATATATTATTTATTTACAGTTGAAGATATTGATTTTTATCTATATGAGATCGCTGTTTTTTTAGTTTGAGTTTTATATTGTTTGTAGATGTTTATTTATTTTTAAAAGACGAAGCTTATATGATTTTTAATTTAAAAATACATGCAGATTTCTGTTATATATCTATATTTACTTAATTTACTATATGTTGTTAGTATAAATTTTATTAAATTCATTGTTACCAATTGGTAACAGTATGACGGAAAGGAACTTATTCCAGTACAAAATGCATTGAAATGTTTAGTAAATATAACATATAAATGCATTACAATTACATACATTATAATATAACACTAAATGAAAAACAATATAATCTGAATAATCAAATAAAATTTGTATTAAATATCAGATAAATTCATCATTACTATGGTATGGGACTTACTTTATTATAAAAATCACCTTCATTCATATAATTACTGTACAAAATCACTGCATCTATAAAAATCACCTTCATTTATATATTTACTGTACAAGAACATTGCATAAATGTACAATTAAATAAGTGTTCAATTGTAAAAATGTATTTAATGCTACTTTACACATACGCACACACATGTATATACAGGTATATATGTATAACACAAAAGCAATTTCATTATACAAAAATTATTTGAGTCATAGTAGTGATATAATATAATGTATGTAATTGTAACACATTTATATGGTATATTTACTAAACATTTCAATGCATTTTGTACTGGAATAAGTTCCTTTCCGTCATACTGTTACCAATTGGTAACAACCCCTATCTCAAAAACTAAGGGTTGGAGAGGAATAAAATATGCATAAAACATCATTTACATGTCCAGGCATTAAAATTATTTTGAAAAAAATTTTTTTGAAACGAAGGCAAAAATGTGTGAACAAAAGGGTTATAATAATGTTTCATGTTTTTATAATATTTAATATACATATATATACTTGTTTTTTTTAACCATGCCGATCCACTGCTAGATAAAGGCATTCTGGTAAAATAAGTTGTCCAAAACAATCATCCACGCTCACTAGGAAAATTTGGAAGTGCATTTTATACCTACTGTCAGGTTGTTATTATTATTATTATTTTGTAATCATTTCTTGTAATAATTACTTATCGCACCTGGGATTCAACTCAAGATCTCAGTATGACAGAAGTCAAGCGCTCTAGCAACTGGACCATCGTGACGATTTATTAAATATAACTATATATTGGATGACTTTTGCTTACCGTTAAAATATTAAATATATTTAACGATTAAAATTTAACAAGTCTTAATTTTTAGTTTAATTGTAACATCTGCCATAAGAAATTCTACTTAAAACCGTGTGTAAATATATTAATTTCATCTTTTTTTTTTTTTTTTTAAATTTCAAGGCAAAGGCTAGCGCCCTTGCAAAGGATATAGTTAATATAGCGTTGATAATTTAAAAGTTTCTCTTCTGTAGGGAATATTGTATTGCTGCGAATATACCTGTGAGATGAAAAGAAGATGACACAATGAGACTGCATTGTTATAATTTTTTTTTCATCATTATTTACTTTTAATTTTTTTTTTTTTTTATTTTCTTTATTTAAAGACGCTGGACTACACGATCATTCGCATCTTTTTAATATTTGTTGTTCTACATTAGGTTCATTTGCGACTTAATTTGAATCACATTTACATCTTACTTTTACTTTTTATAACTTAAGTAATCAGTGGGGTTCGAATTTATATGCATTAAAAAACTTCAAAATACGCACTAAAAATATGCATGAAAGGTTAAAATGTGCACAAAAATATGCACTAAAAACTTTATAATAGACAGTATATATTAAAAAAATAAAATTACTTTTTTTTGTTTTCTACATCAAATTTTTATTAACATGCTGCATTTTCTTCCATTACATTGATTTACATTTAAAATATATATATATATATATATATATTAAATTATAAATCTAAATTTAAAATTTATTACAATTAACAATAAGAATTTTTTCTATATTTTCAACGCCAAAATTATGTCTGGTCCACTTGTGACGTTGCACACAACATTGTCACAACCATTAAAGCCAAATTTTACTGTTTTTATACTTTCTATACCAACCTATAGTTTTCATAGAAGCCCACTTCATATGCACATATATTCAATACAACAAGCACACCTCTATACAGACATATATATTTAATATATATTTTCAACCTGACGTCTTTTTTCATATTCGTCTATTACCAACTTCCACCAGAGGATTAAAATTTTTCTGGTGAAATATTCCATAAACCATACCCTATTCAAAGGTATATATTGTGGTAAGTCTCTGAACAGAATTATTCAGTCAGTCAGTATAGTTAGTTATTAAACATACACGTTTTGTTAAATCTGTGCTCTTCTCACATTATTAAAAATTTATGGTAACGCTAACAGTTTTAAATTTTTACCCTTTTTTCTTTTCGTAAAAAATTATAAATATTATTTAATCATGAATAATAATATAGATGAAATTATAAATGCATGTGAAAAGTTTTATGGTCCGGATAGGGTAAAGCAAATAGGATCTATTGGTATAGTTCCCCCCTCTGAGCCTATTGATGCGGTCACAGATGTGGATTCAGATTTTTCTGATGATGAAGTTGATGGAGATCCTGTACATTTGCCTGCCAGAATCTTACGTACAGAAGCTGAGGTTGTATTTGACAATGATGACGAAGCAACTGAAGAACAATCATCCACATCCAAAAGAGTTCGCTTAAAAGAAGAACATGATAAAATAAAACCATCACCCTCAATCTGGTCAAAAATGGAAGTAAACTGCTGGTCTTTACCAAAAAAACATCCTTTTTATTTACCATCAATATTAGATTTTTTTAAAAACACATATATGTATGTCTCCATTAGATTATTTCGGAACATTTTTTACAGTTAAGCTCATATATCATATAGTAGAACAATCAAATATTTATGCAGGACAATAACCTGAATGTTACTTACAATGAAATATGTTGTATTATTGGAATAATGCTTTTATCAGGATGAATGTACTGGCAAGGTGAACCTGATTGCTACGTCGATATTGTGGAAAATTCAATGCGTAGACGTAGATTTGAAGACATTTGAATGACAATACTAATATAAATGAGGATAGATTCTATAAAATTAGACCAATGTTTGATATAATCAATAAAACGTTCAAACAAATACCAATGGGAGATACACTTTCAATTGGTGAAGCCATTGTGCCATATTATGGATGTCATAATGCCAAGTAGTTCATGAAAGGCATACCAATACGATTTGGGTTCAAACTCTGGGTAATCGCCTGACCAAGGAACTGGAACCCTACGAGAAAATAGGGTAAGTAAAGTTTTACATTTGACACCTAAAAATTAATTCAAAAAGAATGATAGGAGTTCAATTGATGCAGTAAGCAATGGAAACTTGACGGCGATACGGTAGAATGATAATGCGGTTGTTACAGTTTTATCCAATTGTGATTCTAAAGAGCCAATGAAGAATGTACAAAAATACAGTAGAGCTGAGAAAAAGAAAATTACTGTTCAAATGTCTGACGCAATAACTCAGTATAATTCAAACATGAGTGGTGTGGACCCCTAAACTAAAATCTGGACCTTCCATATCGTTATGATCATCTGCATCCTTAGAAGCAATCAGAAAAGATACAAAGGATCACATTATTGTCAAAGTAGAAAGTAAATATAGGAGATGCAAATTATGTCAAAATTGTACAATATATTTATGCGCCAGATGTAATCTATTTGTTTTCAAACTTTTCATAACTAAATTATAGTTTATATTTAGTATAAAAATTATTTTAAGTTATATCTTTTGTTTTTGTGTGGGATAAATTTGTTTATAAATGAAACCATATTTAATTTTTAAATTTTCATTTTTGTTGCACGCTAGTTTTCAGTGGCAACCTTAGTTGCTATATGATTTAATCCTCAAAATAATATTTATTTATGAAATTTCATTTTTCTTTTATTTTATAGAATAAATAATGAACTTAAAAAAAAAAACAGAAAAATAAAAATTATTAGTTTTGAGCACTAATGGGTTAACGTTTTCCTATGAACAACCTGTTGCATTGCAGGATATATCCGTCTATCTCACACACATACTCTCACTCATTTCATCCTTGATCCATACCTATTACCGCCTTTCCATCGAATTTTCTTATCTCTTGTAAAGATAATAAGTTTTTCTGTCTGTTTTTCTATATTTACAAAAGCGGTTTCATAGATAGAATCACATAAAACGAAAAAATACTTACAAAATAAAATATTAATTAATGTGGGAACTTTTAAAAAGTTTATATTCTACACACTGAGCTATGTGTACTATTTTAGTAATCTCCAGGAAACTTTTTTCCCTCTCACACACTTTTTCGTATCAACCCTAACATTTAATTGTATATTCCTACGAATAGATTTATAATAGTAACAAAAATATGTTAGCAAATATTCAAATAATATAACATGATGATGTTTTCATGAAACGTAATAATTGAAGCAAATCTTTACGTACGCTTTATGCGGGGGAACGTGTGTGCATGGAAACTGATGGTATATTTTCATGGCGACTATTGCGATGACAGATATGAGTGTAGGAACGGACGACGCGATTTCGCGACGGCTGCAGCTGCAGTGTACTTGAAAAAAATAAATAAATAAAAATTATGTAAGATCGGGAAAATTTTTGGGAGTGGAAAATTAATTTTGGAAAATTTATACCTATATGTAATGTGTGTGCGAGAAAGTGTGTGCGCTTTCGCGGCTACTATCACGGAGGCGGACTACGGCTGGGAGGGGTGGGCAGGGTTTGGGTTAGTTTCTGGGCTCAAACAACGTTTGTGTGGTAATAGAAAGACTGCGGAGAAAACAGGTGTATTTCTCACGTTCTGAGACTCTTCTGGAACGATTCTAGATGGACTGAATTAGTGGCGGCATTTGTGCTAGAACGAACCGTAGTGTTCTACTTTAGACAAATACGTTTTTAAAAATAACTTTAACTTTTGCTTAATCCAAGCTAGATCGCTTGCTAACCTCCGCCGACAGTGATCGTTCAACTATATTGTCTTACTGTAGATTACGTCATATGAAATAGAAAGATAACGAAAACAACGAAAAAAAAAAGAATCGCAAATCTTACACAATGTATAAGTACGAGTAAACGTAAATAGATGCGTTTTCGTTCAGTTTTCCAATATTAATCGAATATATCGCGTTGTTTTGGACATATGAAAATTATGAATTTCATAGTTCATTTTCGAATAATTGATTCGACAAAAACAATTTAAATTTTTGATTCTGACCAAAGTATAACAGATAATTTGTAGGAATACAGAGAATTCGTAAAGAGCGTTTTGTGGCGGCTTGCAGAAAATGGTAGAGTTTGTCCTCTTCATCCTTTATTGTACAAATCGTATGGGGTACATCCTTTAAAACTCTTCACATCCAAATACTCTAAATTCATTTTTATGATATTACCTGATAACAATGACGATTGGTCATCTTCTTCCATCGAATTATATAGCGCTGGTTTAAATAGCATGGAGATTTATTCGCGTTGGTGCCATGCACTATTTCTATTGTTTATTTTTACGATAATGTTTTAGAATTTTTTCGTACCCTTTCATAAACATAAGCAAGGTTTATTGTGAGGACCATGAGTTACAAAGAAAGGAAAAAAGAGTATTAAATATAATTCATAAATTATTTCGGTATTAAACGTCATATGTGAATTGTAAATTTTTTTTTTTTCGAAAAAGCAAATAGATTTATTAAAACTAATGCATCCGCATGTTCCGAAGCAACTACGCCACTTTCTATGTGATACAATGTTAGCACATCAAACAGTGGAACAGTAACTGGAAAAGCGTGTATTATTTTTAAAAAATCCCCGTTTTCTCTTAAATAATTCGTAATCTACAAATCCTTCACACCAGTTTGTCTTTAATCACTCTTACAAAAACAAGAATAGTAGGTTTTTTAAATTACCTAGTTTATTAAAAAGTAAAAAATTAGAACAATAATAATAATTTAGCTTAAACACGATGGTGTAAAGTATCTCCTTAATTATGTCATATTTAAGCTGTGGGAGAAGGAATTGCCGAATAATTCACTGTAAGCTATTCTCATTAATGACATAATTTACATAGCAGCGAATTATTAAGTACTTTATTGTCGTATCGTTAGACATTATTAGTTCTTGTAGATCTTCTAATCGGACTGTTGTTTTTAAATTTTTTTATATTACATGTGCAACTCGTTTAAATTTTAGCATCTGCTGACAGCAGTATCCTTGTTTTGTTTTCTCTTCTTCTTTGCAGCGTTCAAAATTGACTTTCAATTTAACTTTTCAGTTGGATTTCCTCGAATGCACACGGATTTCTCTTACTGTTTTCCTTAGAAATATCGTATAATTTTTCTTTTTCCTTATAATCTAATTGTTTTTTATTAAAATTACTTACAAAACTTCCTAGTATTCGCTGAAGTTGCTTATGATTTTTATTTTAGCTAATGTGATCAATTCCGACCATATAAGGATATTATCCATTTTATTAATGTATTGAACATAATATTGGTATTCTCTCTTCATTTGCTATTCAGTCGAGTTAAAAAAATATATATTTTACCTCGGACTCAGTTTGGCCAATTTTCTCCACCTAATTTGTACACAGCATGCCTTGGTAAATGTTGAAACATTTACGACCATGTTCTTCTGATACTTTCATGTTGGAAAAGGAGTTTTATTCGCCGATTTACAATATATAATTAATCCTTCCCCGCGCATCCATTATTTCGAAATAAATAGAATACGAACAAAATTATTAGGCAGTAGTGTAATATATTTATCGTTTAGCCTAAAATAAGAAATGAATAATATCCATCGATAACATTCACTTTAAATTTACGTCTTTCGCTTTCACGCCGCTATGTTTTTCGCCTAAACCTGTCGACATTGTATCGAATTAAAATTTATTACTACCGCTAACGGAAATAATAAATTACCTGTATTCGGCATTGCGTAAGAGCCGGAGCATGTCGTTCAAGCGCTGTATCGCAGGCGCTAAAATACGAATTATAAAAAAAAAAAAAATAAAAAAAAAATAAAAACAAAACGATGCACGGAGAAAATAGTTGAGTCGAACTACACTACACGTGAAAAATAAAAATTCGCGGCCCAGGTTCATCAAAAATCACAATATTTATCAAACTTGTTCCAACAGGTTTTGCCGATAATAGTTTACACTTGATTTAATTAGTCGCCTTTTTTTTTTTTATAAAAAGCCTTTTTTCACTTAAACCACCGACCACGCTCTCTTTAATGTCTGCATTAATATCAAAATTACACGCACGAAATTAATTATGATCGCGTAGCTATTGTTAAGTTCAACAAAAATAATTGTTTTCTTGCACTATATTTGTAAGTTCACCTCGCGAATATTTAAAATTCAGAGGCCAAACGTATCCGTGTAAAATATTTCACAAAACGTTATCAGCAGAAGAAAGCAAAACATTCGGCACAGATTTTCTCCATTTTTGTGAAGCGACGCGTTTGATTGTAAAGTTAGCAGCGGATCTCGGCTGTATATTTGTCGAAAGAGATGCTCTTTTTTCTAAAGATTATTATTTTTATTTACTTATTTTTTATTCGCAGGCTCATGTATATCAGGGACAAAACAATTGACAAAGAGAAATCAAAAGTTAGATCCGAAAGTACTTAGAAGTTAATAAGAAAGAACCAGCGGCCAATGAAAATAATTTAAACGACATTATATTGAGTGGGAAGACATGAAGAACACAAAAGCGCTACAGTAAGAGTCCGAAAGAGATTTTAAGAAGATGCGACAGCTTTGTATGTATGAAAATGGAGCCAAAACGAAACCTTGAACAAGAAGCTAGAAATACGAACATTAAATCTAAGGTGGATTAAGAAAAGAACGGCAGGGAAAATATGAAAGCAGGAGCAGTCGGTACGTTAAATAAATGTTTTTAAAGATAAAATCAATCGCGATTAGTGAACGCGCGAAAATTCAAAAGCAAGGGAGTTACCAAGTGTTATCGTGATTATTAGCAGCAGCAACGTGAGCTAACGAATTACCCAGCAACGGGCATCTAAAACGAATTTACAACAGCAATGGAACAAGATCTAAGAAAAAGCAGATAAGATAACGAACAAGTGCGTAAGAGAAAGCAAAAAGAACATTTTTTTTAATATTTCAGTATCAAAAAAATCTTATAACCATGCAGTGGAAGGAGAGAATCTTTTCCGTATCAATGATGAAAAGAACGGAATAAAGATTTCAAGTTAGCCTAAGCGTAATAAGATAACTTTCGAATTTGTCGAAAGAAGGTGCGAGGAAATAAATTATTGCAAGGAGTTTTTGTTAAAGATGAGTGCAAAAAGAGAAAAAAGTGCCGATGTTTGTGTATGTAAATTCGCTTCGCCTAGAAACATGGCGAAGTATAGCCATTCTCTTTTAATAAATGAATATTTTCTTTTATTTCTTTTTTGATCCAGGGCATGTGTCGGTTTAGTACGGATAAATAAAGTACACTCGAAATATCAGTTTATAATTTATTCATTCTAAAAGTAACGGACGATAATGGGAAAAGTATGGAATATATTGCCGGGTTACTAGAGACTATCGACATGTCGGCTAAACACAGAATTTGTCGTAAAAATGACCGGATCGTTATCAATTTCAAGGTTAAATAATTCCTTCGTGAATTCCGAAAACCCGTTTCCCTCTGATGATTTTAAATCGATATTCAGGTTTTTAAAATACAATCGGAACAATATTTGTATTTATCCAATTATAATCCTCGTTTTCAGCCTCTTGTTGTTTAGACGATATTATTTCTCGACGTCTTTGAAAAGCGCAACATTTTTCATCGTCAGTTATAGTACATGTAAAAAGAGTACTGTTTTCTCGGTCAGTGCTTACACAGGCGGAACCTTGAACGTGTTCTATAGACGACATCTGAATTGGCACTGATCATCGGCACACTTAGGATAAACCGTACGTATATCAATTACCATTGGATATTCCAAGTATTGTGACAGATTGCTGAAACAGGCAACTCTGAACTTCATAATGCACGACACATTCTTACATATAACTATAGGGTGATTTTTTAAGAGTTAAGTTTTTCAGGTTGGCAGCACTGGTTGGTATTGGCGTCATCTGTCAAAGTGAAAAGTTTTCAGTATACTCTGCCATTTCATCATCATGGAAAGACGTACACAAACGAGCAACGACGATTGCAAATTGTTGAAATTTATTATCAAAAACCAGTGCTCTGTGAAAAATGTGCATCATTTGTCTCGACCTGGTGAATCAACAATTCGTGCTGTTATCACCGAATTTGGTGCGAAATTTGGTGATAACAGCACGAATTGTTGATTCACCAGGTAGATTATGACGACCATAATATGATCGTAACAAACGATGCACATTTTTCACAGAGCACTGGTTTTTGATAATAAATTTCAACAATTTGCAATCGTCGTTGCTCGTTTGTGTAAGTCTTTCCATGATGATGAAATGGCAGAGTATACTGAAAACTTTTCACTTTGACAGATGACGTTTGGACGCCAATAATACCAACCAGTGCTGCCAACCTGAAAAGCTTAACTCTTAAAAAATCACCCTATACTTTGCTGATTAAACTTCTTACGCGTAGTAGTAATGTAGACGCTGGTTTCGCTGCCTTGAACGTTGTATAGGTACCGCGACGTGTAGAGAGCGTGGTGTACGCTAAAAATAAAATGATGATCCCCAACTCAAAAACGTACGCATGGTGACAAAACGCGAAGCGCTATAAAACACTAACCGACAGCGTGAAGGATAAATGTGCCTTTTCAGAATTCTTTGAGGAAAACGAGGTGAGGTCTTAAACAGCTAATAACAGTGCACTGGAAGAGGTCATTCCCGCATATATATTTAAATTTCATAAACCCCAACGATATATCGCATGCCTGGAAAGAGAACGATTTTTTTCAAAAATTTCCAGCTTTCGGCGCCCCAAATATCTGAATATAAAGTTGTTGTAAGATTGGCTATATTTTTCCTATAAAACGGTCCTTTATGCATATGTTTGAAATACGTTTTGGTTTCTCTAACGTTTTTATTCGGGATAATACTTACGTGCTGTTTTTGGCCCAAAAAAGGGAGTTGAAATACTTTTTTTTCCGGAATTTTTTTTTTTTTTTTTTCGATTTTATGAAAGGACACCTGCATTTTATTTTATATTTTTAATTTCATCTTTAACGGTTTATCTGGTGATGAGTTATGATTTTTTAAATGATTTTTGAGGTCGTTTCAAATACCATATTATACATATATATTCTTGACGGATTTTTGGGTTTTTTGCCGCCCAGGGTAATAATCGGTCATCCTAAAGTTATAGATCATTTTAAAGAGAATTTTAATTTTAATTTATGTTTAAAATTTGAAGTTTATAAGTCAAACGGTTCGTGAGTTATTGATGTTTATTTGATATTTTTATCGTATCCGAACCATCTTATTAGGATTCCGTACATTACATGTGTACGGGGAATCCTAAAAAAAAAAAATCATTCGACTCTGTTCGTTAAATTAAAAGGAATTATATCACAGTAAAGATGATTTTGAGCTAAAATTTAATTCTCGAGAAAAATTAAACAACGGAATTAAAAATTAAATTTAAAATTTCACTGATAACAGTATTGGTAAATAAGTTTTTAATAATAATATAATTAATACAACGTGTAAAATGTTATTAATAGGTAGAATTATCGAATCTTTGTATCATACGCATATAAGTATATTACCAAAAGGTAATAGGAAGAAATTTGATATTAAAAGTGAATTGTCTTTACTAATTGGTTACACAAATTCGAATTATTTATTACGGAACCCCGGACCAGAATAAAATTGAAGTTAGTAGAAGTGTGATATATTTGATGGGAGTGAAAATTATAAATATTGATATTGAAAACAAGAAAATATAGAATCGGTAAACACCTCTGGAATCATTATGGAAACATATGAAGAAAGTGAGTTAACAAGCATTAAAAAGGAATCAGGAAATTCACCAAATTCTAATTTAGAAGTAAATCATGAACCGAGCCAGAGATCCCGAGAACTACCAAAATATTTAAAGAATTACGATTTATCGGTAATGTTTACCACATTAGAAAACGTGCCAAAAACGTGTAATGATATAAATAGCAGAGATATTTTAACGAAGAGTGTATGTGTAATCATGGGCGCCGCCTTCAGGGAGGTACATCTGCATCTACACTAGAGAGGGTCAAAATAATCGACTACTTTTTTCTTACTTCCGATATCGAAAAATCGGTTGCTATGCACCTATAGAAAATTATCTCCGAATATGAGCTCTTAATATTAATAGGAAGGTCCTCTTCATCAAAGTTTTCCATTTTTACCTAAGTCCCATATGAAAAAACTCATATCTTACCATTAATTAAATGTGCAGCAAATCTCAACATATATTTTTATAGTAAATTGAACGCTCTATAAAAGAAGTCTCTTACACTTTTTCTATTAATCTAACAATTTAAAAGTTGATAAATAATTTTCGGAAACAACTGATGATGGCCAGTGTAAGCTGGTCGAAACGTTAAGCGAATAAATATCTTTTTTTAAAAACACAGTTGTTTCCGAAAATTATTTATCATGAGTAATCACTGTGAAAGCTTTAAATTTTTAATTTAAAAGTTATTGAAGGTCAAAGTATGAAAAACTGAGGAAAATTTTTTTTTTCCTTAATTTTACAACCCGTCAATTAATAAAACTCATAAAATGAGCAATACATATTTTTGTAGATCAGTTAATTTTCTATAAAAATATGTATTGCAATTTCAAATGGTTTTAAATTAGTGGAAAGGTAAATTTTCATTTTTAGATATAGCAGGAGATATACAGAACCTTTATGGAGTTTTTCTACATAAATCTATTGCCGAGACTACCACGTGGTACGAGATATTGAAGATAAATAAAGCAAGTGATGCGGCTTTAAATGAATCCATTGTGGAATACGCAGATTTGATTGCTCGAACCACTACCTTTTACCTAGCGGTATGTGAGGCAATCAAAATTGGTTTAACTATTCCAGCAACAACATGTGGCATTGAACGTACATCTAGCACGTTACGACGCGTCAAAACTTGGAATCGGTCACCGATGGAAGACGCAAGGCTAAGCGGCCTGTGCATGCTCAGTGTTCACAGGAAAAGAGTAGAGGAGGACACTGAATTTATCGACAAGGTGATAAGCAAATATGGACAGCAATCCAGACGCCTCAAGTTTTTATTCAAACAGTAATTTAATAAAAATAAATTCTTAATCTTTTTCTGTGTATTTTTTTTCCCGACAGGGGGTGCAAGTGCACCCCCTTGCACCCTCCTCCCGGCGCTCACGAAAGTAATATTTGAGAAATATTATATATCATTATGTTTATATAATAAAATGTAATGTTTATATATTTTATTATTTGTTTTTTTTGTTTGTTTTTTTTTGTTCCTGGCGTATTATGTATTATTGTTTAATAAAATTGAAGGGGAGTGTTATATATATTTAGCTCTCTCGAACTTGTTTATCATTAATGTCGATATGTATGCGCTGGTCATCAAGTTACGTATATGGATCGTTCTTATGCTATTTAAATAACATACGTTTAGTCCTTTTTGTTATATTAAAAATTATTGCGTTAATTAGAATGTTATAAACTACGTAGATATTCTTGCGAAGACAATACAACAGTAATTTAAAGCAATATTAATGACGTCATCTTAATCAATATTTTTGTCGGAGGAAATTTTTTGTGGAGAAAAATTTTTCGTTAATACATTTTCTTTTTTTTTGTTCTAAGCAAAAATATAATTCTACTACAACAAATGCATTCGTAAACACAATTGAAAAAAATAATTTTTAAATGCCCTATATGAAAACACAGACAAATATGTAGGTACATATATTGTTCAGATAAAAATATATCTCATAAAACACGAATGCTTATTTTTCTTTTATGTTGGAAAATTTAATTTTTTTTTCAAAAAATATAATTTATGATATTCACTTATTTTGCTTTGATATTTTTCTGAACTTTAACTTCATGTTTATGTTGTAATTATTATTATATCGTGAGAAATTCATTCGTTGTAGCACAAAAGAAATAAATATTGTATTTCAATTTTAGTCTATTCATGACAACTAGCAGTTCTTTTGTAACAGTTAGGATTAAGGTATCAGTTCGTTTTACATCTACTTCAGTCATGTGTTAATTTTATACTGTTTGAGTATTGATTTAATGAATTTATTTTAATCATAATTTACTTCCGCTTTCTTTACTTTTTTCTCATTTCCTTCATTTGTGTTTTTCATTTTGATGACTGCAGTTTAATTTTGGGCCTCGACCATGTTCTTTTCTTTATTTCAGTACCTTTTTTATTTATTTCGCTTCTTTTATAACTTGAATCCTCTTACTATGTTGTGCAATTTGAATTCCCTTTCTTCTCTTCCCTTAGCGCCTACGATTCATACCATTTCCTATTTTCTCAGCATGAGATTTAAGTTATTTTTTTTACATTTCTTTATTGTACGTAGAATGCAGCAGGAACAAATTAAAATCGCGTTGTGTGTCAAAAAATTTGACTCGGTTTTTGGTCAGTAAGAAAAGTAGCGTCCATCCGTATATAATGCGGAAGAGATTGGACATCATTTTCTTGGAAGTTATTCACGATGTAATTCCCACTTATTGACCTGTTTACAGCAACAGCAAATATGATAAATCAGTATGCATCCAATCGCCGTAACCTACAAAGCGACGATTCGTTCGTGCGAAATCTGTTTCTACTTGTTGCTCATTAAAAATATAAAAATTAACGCTCCTGAGAATGATGTACACAGCTAAGTCGACTCTCCAACAATACACATATAAATTTTTTTAACATTGATATACTTTCGATTTGTATGACGCCATCAATCTTTTTCTTTGTAGTGCCATACTCAGTTTCTGAGAGCAGAATAATTGTACTGATACAGGTAGTGTTCATGGTAATTGGTATATGCAATGTTAGTGTACATGCAAGGCCATACTTTGATTGTAAATGTTCGATTTATCGATATGAAAATACAGTCCTAAGTGTGTCTGTCTAATAAACATCAACTAGTGCATGTATGATTGTATATGTGGTCGTTTACTGTTCCGTGTGACTGTCAGCAGTTATTTAATTACTATCATCGCCTGGTATCGAACTCAGTACTTCCATGACGGAAGTCGCTATCACGGCGAATGTTTTTTTTAAATTATCCGGAAATTTTACTAAAACTATAAAACTGTTACTTTATTCTGCTTTTTTTTTTTTTTTTTAGATTAACATAGAGCGATAAGTTTTTTCTTCTTTTTCCCCATCTATATATTTTTAAATAATTACAGAAAATACAGTGTAATATTCTAAATACAAAAAAGATTATAATTCTCAAAATCTGTGATTCAATTTTTTTGTGAATAGAGTAGAAAATGTCATTACTTTATTTTTTTAAATACTGGGACGCATCACAGACTTATTCGCTGTAGTTGATGTAAAGGTGAAATGCAATAATGCTAATAGTTAATAATACAACTAGATCCCCCCTTTTTTTTTCAAGAATAATTGTAAGCTTTTTTTTTTATTTTTGTTTCAATAAATATGCAAAAATTTTTTGGTTTATTTTCTATTCCGTTTTGCTAGTTCTGAAAAATAATCAAAACCACTATTATAAAATAACAACTGCCTATGAATATTCAAGCGCTCCTGGAACTCGTCTGTTCAAATCAACTCTGCTAGAGGAGTTGGAAATAATATATGTGTCCTTTCTGACTGCGGATATATATCCGCTTTTCAACTCCAACGCCGGTGGAGTTACGTATCTCATATCTAGTGTATAATCACAATCTTCGCTGCGTATTCAACTCCAACTCCAACTCCGTTTAGTACTGCAAACGCACGAAGCAATAAAACGTCCTTGAACACGATATGCATTCGCTTCATGCAATTCCGATTTACCAGCATTTTTTTTTTTTTGATAAAATAGCCAGTTCGCACCACGTTAAACAACACCTAGCATTAAATTTATATATCGCATTACTCAATCAGATTTGACAATGTTAAATCACACCGTCGCTATTACCGCAATCTATGAACATGACGTAATTCCGAAAACAATAAAAGGCAAATTTTCGACCGTTGCGCGCACAGCTGACGCCTTTCGGAGTGGAGATGTATCAAATCACTCCGCCAGAGGTGAACTCAACTGTGTCCGGAATGACAACATTTATTCGTTGCACGACGTCTTTCAGAGTTGAAATATATTAAATCATGTCGTCGGGGATATATTTGACTGTGTCCAACAGCGGATATATTTTTGAGGATATAACTATGCCCGTAGTTACCCATGCCTAATGTTAAGTCTATTTAAAATTTTTCCAACTACTGCATTCTCATGATGCACAAGGCAATCAAGTCGCTCAACACTGTAAACCGAAAGAAGACTTTCTTTTTTGTATGAACATGATCTACAGTTTGTGGAATTGTTATTTACTGCTTTCTAAGTTTTAGAACATTCAGGATTGTTGTGAAAATCTGAATTCTTAACTTCCTGCGAAATATGAAAATAAAATTAAAAACATCTTTATTATCGCTTACGAATTAATCGTTAAACGCGGTTTAATAATAAGAGACCGGCGATTCTCATAGACTGTCGAACGTGCATCCTATTCATCTTGAAAATATTATTCAATAACAAAAAGCTTGATTACCTCATACTATTACCATCCAGCAACATCTTTTAAAACAAACGTTTTTTTTTCTTTTTATATCCCTTTTGAAGTATGAGCTATTGTCATCGTCACACTTAACAAGTAACTGATGTTCTTAAAAATAAATTCTTTATCAAGAGGATCCCCCAACGATTTTTTCAGCCGGAATTTTTAAAAAAAAATTTTAATTCAATCCAAGCTTTAGATCAGTTCTGGTTTTAGCTCTTTTGACTTCCCAATTGCAGTATTGCCCAAAATATTCACTAGATATAACTGTAAGGTTTTAGGAAGTTTTAATTCGGTTTTTAAACTGCATGTTTTTAATAAGTTATCCAATAAATACTTCCGCTTTTTTAGTTCTGCATTTGTAAAAATTTTATGTAATGTAATTTATGATACTGAATAATAATCGGTAAATGTCTGCATTGATAAACTTTACTTGCCCCCCCCCCGAACATTAAGCTTCTTAGAACAATTATTCTATTTGATAGCAGAATTAAGAAAAGGACAACTGAAAAGTAGTTTAACGAAATAACATTGTTGTTATTATTTTGATATTCGCGTAAAGCAGGCCGAGAGAAAAGTTTCACGTTCAATTTTTAAATTTACTTGAAAAAAAGAAAAAAATACACCGTAAAATTCGGTATTTCATTCATTGCGCTATGGTATTAGGATTATCAGATTCCGTTTACGAAAGAAGTAGGGAAATCAGACGAATGAAGTAACGAAGTAAATTTAAACTGGTAATTCGGTTTATCTATTTCGACGTATTCTATTTCCTACACGATTTCTTATCACTTCTGATTTCTTTTAATTTCGACAAACGTTGTATTTGTAACTTCTTCCTAAACCTTTTTGTTGTTCATTTTGGTTGATTTTTTCTTTGCAAATTTTGGTTTCTTCGACATCTCCTTGTTTTCGATTTTGTTGATCGACTTTTGCTTCTTGATCGTTTTCGTAATCCATAAATGATGGTTCTTAAGCAATTCATTTTTAAATGATTTTAACTACGAATTAATTTAGATTAAAATTTTCTTATCTAAAACATTACAATGTAAACCATTATTTTCTCGCTGGTTCGAATTTTATTTCTGTAATACGTGGAACTTAATTCGGCCAACTGGGTATAAATAAATAAACGAATTGTTTGCTTAATGAGCGCTGAATTAAAAACAATGGCGTAAACAGAGAGTTATGTAACTGTAGAATTAGTATCAAGTTCATGTTAACCTATGTTTTGCAGTGTTGATTTGGAAACATAATTGTATTAGTGAGTTTGATAATGAATTTTATTATTAAATAATTAATTAGTTAATAATATCCGAACATTCATCGCGTTTAAACGTTTAAAAAATAAATAAATAATTAGAAATCTAAAAACTTAAATTAATGAATTTAATTATATAATATTTAATTATTAATCTGCGGCCCCCGCTTTTATTTTTCATAATATTTTGAAGTTTCAGATTTTAATGTTAAGATGCGTATCTGGTAGTCGCACAGTAATAAAGTTATTTTGTACTTCCTTTTAGTGCATAAATAAAAGCCTATTTTTAAAAAGGTTTTTCTATTTTTTAGTCTGAACTTTTTACTATGTATTTCAATAAAAAACAATAAATTTATAATAGTATTTTATTTTGCTTTATTTTATTCAATATCTTGATTATAGGACACTTACAGAAATTTGTGTTACATTTTATTAAATAATGGATCGCATTCTTTCAATTATATTTTTGTTTTTCATGCAATACATACGGAATCATCAGCACATGAAACACAATGATTGACTAATAGCGATCTTTCCATTGGTATATCACATGACCGAAAAAAAAAAAATTTTTTTGAAACTTTCGAGTTTTCGGCGGCCCAAGGGTCCGATTTTAAAGTTAGAAACTAAAATGTTCCAAAGTAAAAAAATACACAAGGATGCGCATTTTTCTAACCTTGTTCAAAATTTTTAGCTATAAAGCTGAGCCACGAGCAGGGGCTACACATCGTTTTTTGTGCTTTTTTAAACTTTTAGTAAACTTCGAATGTTTCGTTAAGAAAATGAAATACGAGTTTGCTTCCGACAAATAGCGCTCTTTCCAATAGTATATCATATGCCCGTACAAAAAAATATTTTTTTCCAAAAGTTCGAGCTTTCGAAGCCCCGAGGGGCTAATTTTAAAGTTGGAAACCTAGATGTTCCAAACCAAAGAAATATACATACACGTGCATATTTTCAACCTTGTTCAAAATTTTTAGCTATAATGCTCGTGCCGCAAAGAGGAAGCTACATATTAGATCTCGCGCTTTTTTGAACTTTTCGTAAACTTCAAAAGTTTCATTAAAGAAATAAAATATGGCTTTGTTCTCGACAATTAGCGATTTTTCCAACGATATATCACATGTCCGAAAAAAAGAAAAAAAATTTCCAAAATTTTGAACTATCGGGATCGCGGGCGTATAATTTTTAAGCTAGAAACCCAGATGTTGCGTAATATTGTATTGTCATCTATAACAAGCAATTCTGCAAAAGAACACTTTTTTAATTCATCGGGAAGTAGGTGAAAAATCGTTCACAAGATTCCCCCCAGACAGACAGAATGGCAAACCGAGATAAATAGAAGCCTATAAAAAATTGATTAACTTTTCTCTTTTAGATTACAAGAAAATGTTTCAATTTACATCTGTGTTGTTCGTATTTCAACGGGAACAGGTGCTTGCCGGAATCACATAAAAACTTTGAAATTAGTTTTATTCGAATTTTATGTTTATTAGTGTTAGTTTGGATGCACCGATATAAATTATAAAGTAAAAGTCACAAAGTAATAAGATTATTTGGCGGTTGGCAACTAGTTCGAGATCAATTCAAAAGTTTACACGAATAGAGCAAAAACTTTTAGTCAACGATTTGAAAATAATTTATCGCGAACATTTTTACTGTATTGCGCATACGTGTAACTATTCCGCGAATAAAACGAATATAAACATTATTCTTCTTTAAGTTTGAAATATGAAAATGTTCGAATCCATTTTCTTTTTTATCACTTTATTAAATATACATAAAACATGTATTATAGAAAATGATAATTGTTATAAAAAATATAAAATACCTCCGATATGTTTCGGAGTTACATACTCCATAATCCAATGGCGTGATTTTTCCATGATTATGGAGTATGTAACTGCGAAACATGTCGGCTGTATTTTATATTTTTTATAACAATTATCATTTTCTGTAATACATGTTTTATGTATATTTAATAAAGTAATATAAAAATGTAACTAAATAGCAAATTATCACATGAACTGATAAAAATATTACCAAGTACTCCGGGAAATAAATTTACCGGAATATGAATTTGTATAAAACTAATGCTTTTAACTCGGGTTAACTTGTACAGAAAAAAAAATGAAATGATAAAGGATTACACAGGCTGCACAAGTGACAATTCTTAATTTCGCCGAATAAATCATAATTGGATACATCGGTAAATCTTTCATAATCGAAATTGAATTAGGTTATAATGAAATATATGAATGAGGTTTTTATCGCTTCACCGCCACAATCTCATACTTTACACTATTACCTGCAACATAGATATCTCTATATAGACTTATTTAAATTTAATTAATTTCGTACTTTTTATGCTGATCTATTTGAATTTGATTACCTAATGCTGTTTTTTCGATTCTGTTTGTAATTTCATGTTCTCTTCCATAAATAGCAATAAAGTCCAGAGAGAGAAAGAGAGATTAAATCGTTGCCGTGGCAACTTTAACCTAATTTATTTTAGGAAAGTGAGATGGCCGGTGTTTATCTTTTTTGATAAAAAAGTGGAGAATGTGGAAATCAGGTCGGAACACTGAGGTGCGTGTGAGCTATGCAGGTTACTGCGGTAATAGCTTCTAGGGCTAGATTGTGATGTAATTGGTGGTTAGAAAGGTACAGAGGGTCATTAGAGATGAGTCTTAGAACTTCGTTCGGTACGACTTGGATGTGACGAAAGTTAACAGTTCCGTAAGACCTTATACGGCTGTACCATAGAGGAGAATTAGTCATAGAAGTACTAGATAGAAAGTTTGTTTAGTGGAAAATGACAGGGCCTTGGATTTCAATGGGGAGTGAAGAGCTTTGGTGGCTCCGTGTCCCTCGTATTTGGTATGTAGACAGCAAGGGAGTCAGGTGAGTATGTGGTCAAAGTAGATTCTAAGATGTATCTGGCGCAGGTAGACTAGGGGACTGGAGAGTTGTTATAGTTTAGGTCTCTGGCAGGGGTGCTTAATCTACAGAAAAATATGGGTTGACTTTTACTCCGGTTCATCTGAATTTTCCAAAGAGGCTGCAGTCTCTTAGGCTTTATAAGGTTGCCTGCAGTCGCTTGGTGGCAACAGATATACTGATTGATGGAGTTAGTATAGCTGTAACGTCTGCAAATTAGAAAAGCTCTACGGGAAAAAAATGGAGGTACAAATACACACACACACACGAATATATATATATATATATATATATATACTATTCTCACTCACCTGCGAGTATGAGGTTATCTTCTAATTCATAGGAGAATTAGAAGACAGATATTAGCGTATTGAGAAGCGTGTAAACTGCAGTGTAATCTAGCTTCAGTGCTGACTAATGTGAGAAAGGGTATAAGTGGAGAGGCAGGTTGACGAGCCAAATTTAAAAAAAAAAACAAGACGACCGGCCTACTCGCGTTAATGCGATGATTAGCCGGCTGGATTCTTTTATGCAACGTTAGCGCATACGCACAATTATTTTGGAACTTACTTTAGTCGCTTAGTGTACAATTAGTAAAAAATTCTCAATTGATTGTAGAATCTCTTGTTAAAATTGAAGAGTTAAATTTATCATCTGAAATACAAGCTGAAGTTTCTGGATTAATTGATTATTTTCAATCGTTTGAATTTGTTTTATTAACTTAAGTTTGGCATAAAATTTTAATAGCAATTGATGATAAAATTATTCAAAGTCTGAAACTTACGTTTCAAGAAGTGACTAAATAAAAGATTTATTTAATGAGATAAAAAATATTCGTGACTCTTAGGATAATACTCTTAATGAAGCAAAATTAAAGGCAATCGACATGAAAATTCCTGTAGAGCTTAAAAAAACATTTAGGGTATGACGACAAAAGAAATTTCACGGTGAGGTATCATCTGATCATTTAAATTTACCTGAGCAGAAATTCAGAGTAGAAATTTTTATGACTACGATTAATAGCCTTTTATCTGATTCGAATAAGTTAGTTAGCAGTATAAATTCTGTGTATGGTCTTTTTATAGCTATTTCAGATTTAGACAATTTTGTGAAATTATCAGAGCAAAATCAATCTGAATCGAGATCGTTATCCTCAAAATATTGATAAAGACAACTTAATGAAAGAATTACAGCTGATGTTTAAAATACAGAATTCATTGTAAGCGAATAGCCCAGGAACAGTTTATTCAGCATTGCAACTGCTTTATCTAATCTACGAAAAAGATCTTGAATTAATTTTTCTCCAAAAATATGTATATGATTAGTTATACCTATCAGTGTCGCTACTGATGAACGAGGTTTTAGTAAATTAAAAATCGTAAAAAAACTTTAAGGTCCTGTATGAGTCAGTCCTGTTTAAATCATTGTTTGATGTTATCAACAGAACGAGAATTAGCAAAAAAAATATAGATTATGATAATGTAATTGACGAATTTGCAGAAATGAAAGTAAGAAAAATAAAATTTTTAATAAACAAAAATATTAATTAAAATTGTTACGTTTATTATTTAAATATGATAAGTAAACAATGTATTTACATTTGGATTTTTGACTAAGAACGTAGGAATAAGAAGATTTTAACTTTTTAGGTTTTTGGGTCCCTTTTTCATCTGGGACCCGGAGCAATTTATCCCAGTTGTCTTTCCTTGTGGTGGGCCGGCTTACATGTATATTATGTATTCTATTATGCGTTTGGTAGGTATGCGTTAGTACAATTTGACACCTATACTTATACATGTTTTTTTCAGTTTTTCTGTTCGGTAGTTTTTGATGTTTAGTTTAATAGAGGTTTGCTTGTTATTATTTGTTTTTAGCTACTTTTTTGATTTGATCTTTTAGTATATGATGTACTAAAAAGGTGTGGCAATAATGATATATGTAAATATAACTACATTTAAAGAGGTGAAGTATTTGTGGCGATTTAAACATTAACGTATTAAAATCGTCACATCTGATTAATAAATACAGAAATGTGTTAGCGGATAAAGGTTTGAAGCATTAACGCATGGGAGTCAATACCCGTCTGTGACATAGGCAAAACGCCCGTGTTACAGACCAGGCACCATATTCAATGTGTTAATTAACGGGATTACAGGAAAGTTATTTACACATTTGATCAAATATAAATGCATCTAAATGAAAAAATGAAAAATGTGGAAACTAAAATTATAAACCATACATAATTAATTTACGTGAAAATAACTGAAACAATCCAACGGTATAAAACATGAAAATAAATTTGTAGAAAATAAATGAAATAACATATTCTAGAGGGGAACATATTGGTAATTTAATTAGTTCCCTAAAAAATGTAATTTCAATGTGGACTATAAGAAACACACAATTCTTTCAAGACAAGTAAAAAACAATATGGAAACAAAGAAGTTTTATATATCTCATGAATGCTCATGATTAACACTTTAAGAGGCGTGGAAATCGAAAGAAAATCGAAATATTTAATATAAAAATTTACGTAATCTGGTAAGTTACATTTTGGGAAGAAACGGATGTTAAAAAAAAACCGGCTAAACAAAATTATTATGGGTACGAACTGAATAGGCACAAAGTAATTTATAACAAATTATAACAGCGGCACATAGAAAATTGCTAATAATTTTGATTATTATTTTGTGGTATTATAGATTAGGTACGAATCGAAACATTAATTAAGAAGTAAGAACATTTCAATTTAAATAGTAACTTTTATTGCCCTAAAATAACAACTGCTCAAATTTTAAATTTAACATACAAACCCGAAAAAAACAAGACAAAAAGCAAAGATCAATGAAATAGAGCTCTCCTGGTACAGCTGAAATGATGAATAATACGCTAAAAGTATGCTAACTAAAGATAACAGGAGAAAAATCCATTAATAAAAAAAAATGGAAATATAACGAACTTTTGAATGATTCACCAATTACTGAACAGTTAATAACAGAAAAAATTCCGTCAATAAAAAAATATATTTACCTTTCCGGAGCACATTAACGAATTTTGATTTATAATCATCGCTTATCTCGAAAGCATTCGATTTTGTTCTGGTCGAAAAGCTGCCAAAAATAAATATGAATATTAAAATATTAAAATATTAAAATAGTCCGATTGAGTTATCTTAAAACGCCCTATTTTTCATAAATTACTGAATACAGAAAATAACATTGCAATTAATCAACTGTCTACAAATAAAATTCTTGCAAATATTTCGGAGGTAAGATAACGCTGGCTAAAGTTAAACCTTTTTCGTATAGAAAGAAAGTCTATTATTTCAACACCATTAGGGAATATTTCTTTCCAACTGTTAACTAATTTAGAACAAAAGAAATTGAACTAAATAGACTCCCAGATGTCATCATATTTTCAAAAGTTTAACACATTGCTGAAAAAAATAATCTGAAATAAAAACGAAAATAATTCTACTTAAGTGCGCAGCCAAATAAAAATTATCCAGGTTGAAGTTGAATTTTTTCAATGTACAAAAATGTATTATACGATAATAGGCAATCTTTTGGCTTCGAACATTTGAATATGTGTAATGACTGTAAATACTTATAACAATTTAAGTAATGTTTCATTTTAGTATAATTGCCCAAGCATTTGACAAAGTATGGTACGAAGGGTTAATCGCAATAATTAGCCAACAGTTGCCAGGTAACTATTGTCGTCTGCTGGAGTCATATCTTTCTGACAGAAAATTCGGAGTAGCATACGAAGGAGCGAAGTCAATAATTCATTCTATACAAGCTAGAGTACCACAAGGTAGCATCCTTCGACCTATCTTGTACCTCTTGTATACGGCTGATATTTCAATAACAGGTGACACCACCACAGCAATGTTTCCTGATGATACTGCAATATTGTCTGTGCGTGATTCACAAGTTGAAGCAAATAGTAACCTGCAAAACGCTTTAGACCGAGTTTCGAGACGGATGAAGAAATGGAAAATAAAACTCAACGAGCATAAATCCATTCACGTTACATATGCTCTAAAAAAAAGTTAATGCTCAATATGCTGTTTATATCAATAATCAGCAGATTCCGCAGAAGAATTCAGCTAAATATCTAGGACTACATCTCGATGCCCATCTAACATGGAAGCATCACGTGAAGCAGAAAGCGGAACAAATCCGACTCAAGTTCGTCAAATGTGGTGGCTGTTAGGGAGAAATTCACAACTGGACCTCTACAGTAAACGACTGCTCTACCAGTCAATTATCAAACCTATCTGGACCTATCTGATCCAACTTTGGAGATGTGCAAAACCTGCTAACCGAATGGTCATTCAGCGTAGTCAGAACAAAGTCACTGGCGCAATTACCGATGCAGAATGGTATCAAAGAAACGAGGACTTGCATGCAGATTTGAATCTGAAGTGGGTAGACGAGGTCATTCGCGACTTTGCCATCAAGCACGAAAAGCGGCGCCATCAACATGTGAATGTTGAAGCGATCCAGCTGCTTGACAAATCATCAGATGTTAGACGTCTTAAGCGATTAACGCCGAACGATTTAGTTATGTAAATAATATTTATGTATATAAATAATAGAAATCAGTTAATAAACTAATATTCTATACATGTTTAAACTGATTAGTCATATATATATTGATTATTTAAACAGTAGTTTAAGATCACAATACACATTTATTATTAAAAAAAAAAAAAAAAAAAATAAAAAATTAGTATACGATACATAAACTGTATGTGATTGTAAAAAGGTTTAATATTTGTAATTTTATATAAATGCGATAAATACAATTTCAAATTTTTTGGCACTTCTGTGAAATGTTTTTAAGTTACGAAAAATTATTGTTATTTTTTGAAATTTCAAGGTTACTTTTCAGCGTTTTTATGGTCATTAATTTTGGAGGCTTGGTAATAATAAAATACCAACATCACCAAGTTATAGTTGCAAGCAACCACGTACGAATTAATTTATCCGTGTTCCTATCGTATCCTTTAACTTTAATCTTATTGTCGAATGAGTATGTAAGGTAATAAAAATGAAAGATACGTTTGAAAAATGAATAAAGAAAATTAGGAATCAATATGAACACACTAAGAATAAGTAATCTGGCATTTGAATTATATATAGAACATTTTTTTAGACTATTAGACTTGGCTCATTATTTTTAATTCTGGAGCATTTTTAGTTATTTTAATATTATAAAATTTCCCGGTTTTTTGTTCGTTGACGTTTTAGTGTTGATAAACACCGTATTTGGGTAATTAATGAAATTACACGTTGGAATCAATAAATTGTAATTTTTTCGATCACCGCTATAGAGAATCCTTTTATACTTTTAAAAACATAACGGCCCTAATGAGAAGTCATGAGGTCGTGCCCCCCTTTTTTTTTTTTTCTTTTTTTTTTTTTTTGAAAAATATGTATTTATAATTTTTTACATACAAAAATTTTCGTCAAGCTAAAACGCTTGTCGACGAATTATCTCCTATTGAACATTTTACCATCTTAAATTAACTTATACATATACATGATCGTGTAATATTTACTTAATCTATCTATTTTACTTATCAATAATTACTAATCTATTTCTATTTTCTATATTCAGTTTTTTTTTGTTTTTTTTTTCCTAGCTTTTTTGTTGCGCTTTGTTTTTTTATTTTATGTTTATTATTTTTTAATTGTTTTTCAATAGCGAGGCTTAATTTATATCGTAAACGACTGCATTTGTACATAAACATTATCTACAGATCTAATAACAACTAATCTACCAATCACATTTTTCAAGTAGAATTCTTCAATCTTTTAATTTTATAAAAGACGACGAACAATCCTTTTTTTTTCCTTTTTATAATAATAACAAAAATAATTGGCGGAAAAAGATTTTTTTCTTCTGCAGTAAAGATTTTAAATAAAATTACATTGCTAATTTTATTTTATAATTTTTTTCTAATTCTTGAAAATGTAATTTTCGCATTTTTTCGATAAATCCCCTACTCCCTTGAAATCATATTGATTCATTTTTGTTTGATTAAGCGCCCAGCCGAATGAAAAAAATAAATTTGGACCGCCAGTGTTTAAAATTTCATTATGATTCGTTATAAACTTCATTAATATTACTCAGATTATTGCGTATGTTTAATCTTAATAGAAAAAATTGAAAATGTAAAAATTTAAGATCATTTGGAGCTTTGGACTTTCCTCTAGAGTTCATAATTTTCCTTTTACATTGCAAATTAATATCAGCTTTTTACGTTTTGTAGTTAATGTTGGATATTTAAATTTACATGGAAATATTCAAAACTTCCGAAATTTGGGCTCTTCATAGTTTCGTGTATAAAATTTTTCAGGTCTCATAATTTCTCTGTTATTGAAAAATCAGAAGTGATACCTAACAAATTTCATCCTTCTACATATTCAAATTGTTCCGATATATTTTAATTTTTATAGAAATACTTAAAAATTCGTGGATTCGTGATCATGTAGAACTTTGTGATCAATATTATTCAGATTTAATAATTTTCCCATTATTTACATACGTTTTAGCTTTTTATTTTCTGTAGTTATTTTACTGCGTATTTTGATTTTAATGAGAATACTAAAAAATTTGGACTTCAAAGCCCCCCCTTCGAGTTTTGTATATAAAATTTTTCTTTTATTTAAAACTGAGGATTGTTGTACCTAATAAATCAAAATTTTTATGTTAAATACACGTTACGGTGTGTATTTTAATCTTCGAGGAGACGTTTTAAAATTTCAAGCTTACTTTTTGTACTTGAATAATTTTTTCGCAAGCAAGGATTTTATACAAATTATGACACTACATATGCTTCGCGGAGATAATTGCCAGTTATGGTAAACGACTATCACAGCACATATGATAGGAAGAAGAAATAAAAAAAAAAAATCCTTATCTTTTAGAAAGACGTAAATTGCTAGTAAAACACACTAGGTGTTCATTGTTTTCAGCGCGATAATGAGTATTGTACAGTCGTCTTGTTTGATTAAAAATGATCGTAGTACGCGAAAAAAAATTGAAAACAAAATTAGACCATCGCTTTATTTTCAACCTTATTCTTTTTTAAAAAATTCGGTCGATGTCCTGCTTAGAAAAGAATATCACGCATATCGTTTTGTAGAGTCTACAACCAAAACGACAAATGATCACGGTATGTGGAGGAAAATCAAATCTATAAATGGAACGCCAAATTTCTCCGAAAATCTAACGATAAATGATAACGGAAAATTAATTACTGATCCACAACAAGTGGCCAACCATTTTGCGATGTACTTCTCCACAGAATCATCAATGTACAAATATATGTGAGAGACAATCTAAAAGTGAATATAGAGCAAAACAAAGTAGAATTTAAAACTGATGATAATGAATCTTTCAACCACCCTTTCATTTACAATGAACTCGAATTCCAACTTAAATTTTATACAGTGCACCTGACATGATTAAATCCACCTCTATATGATCAAACACGCGTCGCAGTATCCGCTAAAGAATTACTATTAGACATATATAATCCAATATGGGATACCGGTCATGTATACCAAAAGACTGGGAGGTTGCTGTGATTGTCCCAATCTTAAAACCTAACAAAAATCCATGTTCACCGCAGAGTTACAGACTAATAATATATCTTTAATGATAACATTATCTAAAATATTATAAAAAAAGGTAAACAGACGCTTCCTAATATTTCCTATATTATTTAGAATCTAATTCTATCCTATCGCCTATGCAAGCTGCAGGATAATCTGGTTCGGTTGTGGGGTAAGTTCATAAAATTAAACATCGGCAATTTAAAGGAGCATGCGGAACGTAGGAGGGATCATGCTTTGAGGGCAGAAAAGAGCAATCATTGGAAAATTACGCGCGTAATCATTGCGCACATTGCCTGCCAGTCGGAAAAGGAAAGAGATCGTTTAAAATGCCTTTTCTTCTTTTGTTCACTAAAGTTTCACTCAGTCTTTTAAACATTTCCAGAAGGTCAATTTATTTTACCCCTCGTCCGTGCAATCGCTTTCACTTTATAACTTCCCCGAACATCTATTTCTTTCTTTTATTCTTTTTAAAAAAGATCCTCATAATTTTATAGGCTTAAAACGAAACTTTTATTATCCGTTTTAATACCGGTGCATCAACACAAAAAATATATACATTAAGTTGTAGTATGGAGTATGAAGATCAGTTCATGACATTGATGTAAAACTTTTATATAGATTTTTTTACTTTTATTGTTAAGAATATTTATCTATTTATCGTTATTATTATTGTTATTGTTATTGAGTTTAAGGTTGTAACGAATTAAACCGGGTGGGAAAAAAAAAACACGTGACAATTCGAAATGTAAGCTAATTAGAATGGTTATCTCATCAATTTAGTTATGAAATATGTAATAAATTTTGTTACGCAGCTAGAAACACATTTTTTTAAATAGAGGATAAAAACCAAGCGACATTAGTTCTCTAAACACATTTAACTGTTGATGACTGTAACAAAAATGATTAGAACTGGTCGAATCGTCGAATCATATGTGACATTTGAGAACGAATTCAGGAGGTCCCGATCGAATTAGACGACGATTAATGATTTAGAGCCGTCAGTTTAAAGTAACAGATGTTTCGGGTTATTGGAAATATATAAGTTTTACCTGAGTGTCAGTACTGTTTATTTACACTATTAGTAAAGCGAGAAAAAGGTCACGTCAAAGTATGAATAAAATTACCGTTATGTTACAGGTTATGATCGATTTTAAACTGTTTCTGTTACCGTTGAGGTAATTGAAAACAATTCTAAGCTAATGCTTTGATTGTTCTTTATTTCTCCTTTCCAAATTAACCGCGTTATTGAAATAACGTTAACTACCGTTGCCAGAAATTTATCATAACATTATAAGATTACCCCATTGTATACATTGATTTCGTGTCGCGCTTATTATTTATTTAAGTACTACAGGAAAATATAAAATTGCTTTACTTACGCCATAGATATTTTTACACTGAAACGAAACTCGTAATGAAAATAGTATAACAATAATGCTAAATTTAGAACAACCTCCGGAACAAATTGGCTTTCGAATGGTTTCCAACAACAGACCATCTTTATGTCATTAATCAGTTAAAAGAGCAATGTGAGGAGTACCGAATAAATTTTAGCTTTTATAGATTATGCTAAAGCTTTTGCCCTCCTATTAGATCATAATTTTACCGAAAAAGTTATAAGAAATCAGAGAATTCCGGAAAACTCTGGGGTACTGATAAAAGATATGAACTTTGAAATTATGGCTGAAATAATTGCAAATAGGAAAAAAAAATGAAAGCGTGGAGACCCATTGTCGCCAATACTATTTATTATAACGTTGGAAGAAATGTTCAAAAAATGAAATTGGGAACATAGAGGGATAAGTATAAATCGGATAATATTTAAATAATTTAAGATTTTCTGATGATGTTATTCTGGTGGCAGGAAATATATAGAAAAACTAAAGGTTGTAATAAATAAGAGTTAGCTAGAGCAGTGGAAGAAGCTGGTTTGATAATAAACATTAATAAAACAAAATCATTGTCGAAATATGGTACGAAGAATACGACAGTAGTAAATGGAAGAAAAATTGAGAAAGTAGAAGAAACGATTTATTCGGGTCAAACAATAACATTATGCAATCGATGCGAAAAGGAAATAAATCGCAAAACAAGATTGGTTTGGCAAATTTTTTTGCCATTGATGTATATTTGTAAAGAGCCCTACAGTAAAAGATTAATAAGTATAACTTTAAATAATAGTGTCCTGTCCACTGGTATGTATGCGTACCAGACTTGGGCATAAGCTTTGATAAATGAAATTAGGATAATGCAGAACAAAATGGAAACATTTATTTTGGATATACGAGTAAAGGTTAAAATTGAGCTCGAAGCAATTAAGAACAAACTCAAATATGAAAAAAAAAAATTTATCTAAGTAATAAAGAGACTAAAGTGGGCGCTGGGCAGGACCCCATCGGTACCCCTGAAAAACGGGCATAGGGCTCCGTCAACCTGCTCCACTCTTTTAAAATGACTATGTCCAAGTATTTATATCGTCCTCCCATCTTATCTTCTGCTTTCCTCTTTCTTTTATTTTTTTAACCTCGACAGTGGGTTACCAGGTAGGAGGCGGAACTCACGGATGGGAGATCTGCGTTGTTGGCTGAGCAGCGCTGTCTAAAGCTTACATCATGTGGATCGCCAATCTTCGTTCGGAGACGACGTGGAATGAAAAAAGAAAGAGAAAGGCCTGTTTAACTCTCTTATTAATTATAAAATAGTCACGATTAATAGCTGTTACCGTGCGTCCTTTTAACCACCTATCTACATATATTTCTTGGATTACCATTATAAAATTTTCTGGAACCCCCTGATTGTATAGTAATGCTTTAAAAATATATCCATGTTTTAAAGAATCAAACGTTTTGTTGTAATCCATCAAAGTTAAACATTTATTTGACGATATCAAACATTTCATTCCGGAACATACTGTAATCAAAATCATTAAGCGGTAAAAATGAATCACGTCAGTTCTACTATTCTCTCGTTTCTTTCCGTTTATAATCCGTTTACTTCACTTTCTTCTAATTGCTTTCTTTTCTTTTCTTCCCGCAATACTCGATTATTTAGGTTCCACTACTTCTCTTTTTCTCATTATGTGGATAACATTTCATCTAAAAACCGTATTGGCACTTTCGCAAAATGTTCCAAATGAATATTATGGTACAAGAGCTAAACGCTTTTTTGGCGCATCACTCTTGAAGAACAAAGAGATAGATTAATTTCAACTAATTTTAATAAAGTAATAACTTTTATAAATAATGTGTATATATACTTATATATATATATATATATATATGTGTGTGTGTGTGTAAATATATATATATATATAATTTAGCACTGACGGATCCTGAGAACTCGTGATTGTATATTCACAA
Organism: Icerya purchasi; assembly: GCA_039619475.1. Classification (NCBI taxonomy): domain Eukaryota; kingdom Metazoa; phylum Arthropoda; class Insecta; order Hemiptera; family Monophlebidae; genus Icerya; species Icerya purchasi. Next base: position 419,526,412 of record CM077116.1, read on the forward strand.
AAACTAAATATACTCACTGTAATACATAGTCCTTGAAACGCGTTGGTGATAAATTTTATATTTTTGATCATTTATAAAAGTTTTTTTTTTTTGTTATAATTAGTAATAAATAGCCATGCACGTGTTAAATAATACGTAATTATTCAACGAATAATCAGCCGAATAAATATTGGCTAATGTTAGGACATTGAGCTTTTAATGAAATTCAACATAATGATGTATATTCGCATATATGGAAACGGTTACGGAATTGTAATAAACAACGCAATAAATTATAAAGTTTTCTAGACTTTAAAAAACAATAATATTATAGCAGGTGTTTCTCAAAACAATCGGACACGAAGCTTTCAAACATTTCCTGATAACACCGCATGTTAAACCAACTTTAATTATTTTCGCTTTTATTGACCGTCACTTTAGCGTGAAACACATGAAAAATAAGTCGACTGCCTCAATTTAAGCTCACTAGAAGTCTCTTCCCTCTTGCAATAGGTGATCATCGCGGTCATCAGTAATTCGTTAGTCGTTGCAAGAATTAAGGCCAATATACCAGCGGTAGGGTGATTCGCGAATCAACATATTTTATACCGCCGAAATTTACAAAAATATACGTGTATACTGTGTAAATCTTTAAAAAGTTTAATATCGTAAATTATTTTTCATTTTGAAACATAATGACCGGTGTACTATTATCGACATTTTAGAAATTACCCCGGTAACTGATAAAATTAATGGTATTAGTCTTCGTACGGTTATTTAAAAAAACAGTTATTGAAATTACCATAATCACACCGTAAGAAAAGGTTGAAGGAAGATCAAATACTATTATTGGAGCGACATTAACAACAACAAATGTTAAAAGAGAAGAAAGACACCGTGTAAAATAGGAAATTTAAAATGCTATATCCAAGAGTTCAAATACCTCAAAAAATGACAAGGATAGGATTAAAAAACATAAAAGAGTATGGTCACAACAACTATTAATACTATCTCTAGAGGATTTAAAATCTATAATGACTAATGATATTAAATATATGTGGATGAGAAAAGGAAGAAGTTATTGAATTAGTACCATGACAGGAAGTCCACATGTACAATTAAGCAGCGCTCACACCGACTCGGATTTTATTAATAAATTGCAAACGATACGAACTAAAGTAACATAGTGTCACGCTGCAATTAGGTAGAGTCCACACTGTCTTAGAACATATTCAGTACTTATGTATACTAAAAATTATACCAAAGCAACATGGTCGCAACCACAACCAAGTGAAGCCCACATTGTTCTAGAATACAACTAGTTATAAAAGACTAGAGATCATTCTAAAGCACCACGGTCACCGAACAGTTAAAAGTATGATGTACACTGCTCTAGAATGTATAATTTTAAAGCAATGTGTGTATTTCGGAATTAAAACAGTTACGCGCACAAGCGCTAGGGAAAATAAGAAGGAAACATGAAAGGTAAGGAGAAAGAAATCGCAGTATCAGCATGGCCCTAAATATTAAGGAGTAAAAAATGACCAATCCAAGATTTATTCTTTAGTCTACGTTTCTAAAAGAAACTGGTCATTCATTTTTTAAATATGCATGGCTTATGTTCGAAACCAGTCGACTAAACGGTCCAACATCATGATAACTGATAAAAATCTATATTTAACAAACAATCCGTAATCTTATATACAACTGACTAATTTTTTTTTTTTAGTCACGTCAGCTATGGACATTGCGTAAATGAAATTTTTGCATGTTTCAATGTGCAGCAGCGGAATATCAGTTCCTGAACGAAGCACTTCGCCAACTACACGATTTTGACATTGTGCAAAAGAATTTAGAAATTAGAAAGCGATAAATAAGTGCCCGGAAGGCGTTACAAGCGTGTGGACTAAAATAAAATATGTCGAAATAATTGATAATTACGAACTGATTTATTATCCACCCTCACTAAAATCGATGTTGATGCCATTTCATTGCAATAGACCCACACAAAACTGCTGCAGTGTCCACGTTGAATACCGCTTCAATGTAAAAAAATTATCTACTTTCATACAGCGTACGGTCAAGGGCGTCGCTAACTAATGAGCCAGGGGGGCACGATGAGTTGCCAGCCGCCAGGGAGGAGGGGCAAGATGATGGAAAGAGGATATGAGTTATAGGAAAAATAAAGTTCATAATTTTTAAAGGCTTAATATTTCATTAAACAAGAATAAAATCAGAAATTAAAACATAATTTTCGTGGGTTTCTGGCAAATTTTTATAATAAAATTATAAGTCTTCCAAATGGTTCATGATTACGCGCCTATGAATACTCATCATGGCCAGTTGATTAAAAAGTTTCGAGGGTCCATGGGGGGCAGATGCCCCCTTGCTCCCCTGGCGACGCCCTTGCATACGGTAATATTATAATGGACGATGATAAGGTTTGTTTTTACTTATTTTTTCGTTAAGCGCTTTTTACAAATTTCTATTTTTCGTGTTTTATTTTAATTTTCAAAAAAAAAATACAATTATCATTCCGGTTGAGAATATAGACGAGTTTAAAAATCATTGATTTTGTTTCGAGAGCTCCATGTTGCGCATACATATAACGAATCCGGTTTTTGATTCCAGCACGTGTAACCTTGAATTTACATACGCTGGAAACTAGAAATTTAATATAAGTAAACAGAAACAGAATTGATTTATTTATTAATTTTTTATTATTATTATTATTATTATTATTATTATTATGTGTCAAAAGCTAAACGGAGAAAACAGTTTATATGGCGATATTGGTGAATTCCAAGAGTCGAGACTCTGTTAGACGCTGCGCTGAGAAAAGGTGGTGTTAAGAAGAGGCACCGTGTAGAGAAGGAAAAGACATTGAACATCGTGACGAAAGGGGTGACTAGAGAGGAAAGGGAAGCTGGAAGACGAGTCTTAAACAGGAGTAAATGGAAAAGAAAGAAAGGATTTATTTATTTGCACAAATAACAAAACATTCGAGCTTATAAAATAATTACTAATGTGTGTACCGACGCGAGTCTTACCACATAACTAAATTAATACATATGAATACGATATGGATATGCGACGTGTTTAACTTAGTAGGAAAAAGATAATAGAAACCTACTACTGCACGGGGAGACTCAGTGTCTAGTGCCGCATTACGCGGAGATATTAGTAAAGTGATTTACGAAGTAAAATAAAATAAAACTAAAAATAAAACTAAAACTAAAACTAGCACTTACATACAATTCCGAATAGTATGCTAAGTTTTCGATGTTTGTACTTGGTATGAATAGCACGTAGTCGCCTGAAATCGTAGTTACCACAATATAGCGGGTTAATACATTCTCGTGCGCTACGCATTTAGCGCAGAGGTTAGTTGTATTTAGAACAAAAAAGAGAGAATCGAATGACAATGCGGCAATAGAAGAAAAAGTAAGTGGTGAAGTGACGACACAGGAATAAATTTCAACCGAAATAAGCCATAAAAAATGATTAATGCCGCGCAGTAAATATTGGGTGGTAGGGGGAATGATAATACGTAAAAAAAGAGGGGAATTTAGGAGTTCATCGGTGTCACGAATCTTCGAATATTGATACGTTTATAGTTTTATTCCGATTAATGTAAACATCGAAGTATTGGCGCCGGAAGGACCAATAAACAGAGATTAATGAAGCCGAGGATATAGCGTGGTTTATAATTTTCAAAACTTTCTCAATTTGCGAAATATCTTGTTCATTGATGCCCATGGATTTTAGTCGAATAGAGGTTCTTTTGCTATATGTTTCCCCTCTACGCGTCGGAAGTATTTATTACATAATTACGGCTATTATTTTTAGTAAATAGTCGGAGATGAAATAGGAAAGATGTTTTCTAAGTCGGGCTCAGCTGGTGCGTACAAAACACTTGTATAAGAGATAAGCAAATATACGGTTGAAAATTATTTTCCGTAACGTTTATCGTCCGAGGAAATGGATAAATTTTTCTGTCATCTTTGGAAAGAGGAAGAAGCGATTATTTAAATGAGTGTCGAGTTTCTTCAGAAATGGTTTCTTCTTTTTCGGCATCGAAATACGAACAATAGCGCGTTTTAAATAAAAAGAAGAACACAAAAAAAACAACAACAACTAAGAATAGCGATTATAATTATTAGACATCCGTTATTTCGGTACTTAAAACTAGATATAACCGGATCATTGTTAAGGCAAGTGAACTAACATACGGTCACCGTGTTTCGGGACCTAATTGTTAAGCTAACGACACTAGTTAAGAAGAAAATAATAAGAAAGGTTGTCGATTTCGATTACGCATTGCGAAGAATCATCGTTTACATGAACTATTTCTTAGAAAGTACGTGTACTTCAACAGGTTGCGCTAACGAACTATTATAATTTATCCCGAAGTTACCACGCGACTCGACCGTAAAGATTACGAATTTTCTCGTCACATTCCAGCTAATACACCTATCTTTCTTTCGAAAATTCTCATTTCCTTCTGTGATTCCAGGGGTTCCTTTCTCTATAATACATAATGAATTTTCTCCCGTGAATACTTCATTCGCTTGATTTTCATTTAGAATATCTCGATCGAAGGATGACTTAATATCAGTTGAAATTATTGACGACAGTTATACGACACTGTAAAAATGAAATTAATCGACTAAATGAAATTCACGGTGAGACAGCAAAAATATCAGGATACTGAGATTTCGTACGTAGTCTTAATTACTCGAATGTTGTTATTCAATTTCATATGCGTGTTTTGTAAAAGAGTTAAAAAGAAACAGGATTTTAAACTATGTTTTTTAACACGTATCTGTGCAAACAGTTATTTTTAAATGATAATTCAAATTTAAATAAAAAACACAAAATGCACCATTTTATTAGCTGTGCAGTATAAATTTGCCGACCGTTTCGATTTAAAAAGAACCCTCTATAATCGCAGCATTCAATTAAATTTTGAATATACTATTTTGAAAATTTAAGTTTAACTGACTAATATGCGTGGTCGACTTTTTACAGAAAATTTGTTCTAGTTGAGAGTAATTTAAAAAATAAAAATTATTATCTCTTTTGCTAAAACGATGTAGCGGAAAGGTAGCGTCACGCTCTAATACCTTGTGCCGAGGAGGCGCGTAACGCTTCATTTCTATCTGTATTTATTTTTTATTTTTTATTTTTTTTGCAGCTATCGCGAAAATTACGTGTTCAGTGTTAAAAAGTTCTGTGTGTCGATGTTGTTTTTTTCCTTGTTTGGGTTTTTCCCCGGGCTTGTCAGAAACGGACGATTATCCATCAACACGTGGAAATAGCAGCAATTAGGAGTCACAAAGAGTAGAATCTAACAAAGAACGCTATACCAAGGATAGAGAAACAGTGACAATCAACGTCGATAAATGCAAATGCATCCTGAAAAGAGAAGGAATGACATTGCCGAAGGTAAGAGCAAAAGAAGTTAGCTGTCCCATACCATGGCAACATATGCAATTACAAAGCCCACAGTACCAACGGACAAAGGAATCAGCCTACAAGTTATTAAGGAAAAAGAAACACTGGATGTTTAAAAAATAGTTAGAGCCATCAAGCACCAAAGCTGTATAAAACATAGAGTTTAGCGTGCCGTAAAGTGTTATCCGAAAAGCATACAAACACAATCGTTAGAGAAGCAGGTAAGATGAGTTCTAGCTTATTCGTTATGGAGTGCAAAATAAATTTTAAAAAAAGACTGAAAAAAAACGTTTTTTTTTCTTTTTTTTCTTTTTTTTTTTTTGATGTACAGAAAAACGTTTAAAGGAAAGAGAAATTTGTGGGAAACTAGAGTTTATACCGGTAGAAACAACAGTAATAACAAGATGATTCGTTGATATAACCGAGTTTTAACTGCTCACACGGACTAATGAGACTCAACGATAGAACAAGGCAATTAACGCGGAAAAGACGCAACATATGTTAGTGAGGCTACCGTAGAGCATAGTTGATTAGCCAATTGTGTCAGACGTGTGCACGACCGTCTCTCTTATATTGAGCATACATACTAAATACCTCTATAGTTCCGCTGTCAAAAAGCGCTTAATTTTCTTAAAGCTTTCTTTTTTGCTAATTAGAGTGGTAAGCCTTGTGTTCATATTCACCTGTGCAACTCGAGTACTGGACAAAAACTGGACTACTGCGTCTTTCTATACGGCAGTACTTCTACAAAATCTTTATCATGATTGGGATTTTGTTTTGACTTTTTATATCCACGATCCTGTCTGAGTCTATTTCCGATTTTTTATTCTTTCGTCCCTCTCATCTAGCCTATCGGTTCCTTACCTCGCGTCTGCCTAGATATTATTTACCTGTACTTTTCTATTTTTCTTAGACGGCTTATCTCTTCTTTAAAAAGTCCTCTTCTCCATTGTATCCCTTCGAATCTCTCTGAACTCTCTCTCTTTTTATTTTCTTTCATAAACATTTTCTTCCTTTCTCCTTTTTCAATTATTTTACCTCCTATATTGCTAACCTTTCCTTCCTATTTAAAGCACTTTCCTTCTAATACTGTCCATCGAGAATTTAATAATTTTATAGTCTTTCTTTTTCCTTAACATTTAATTATAGTTACCGAAAGCTTTAAAGGTAGCGCTGTTAACGATTCTTTTCTCCGACCATTAATCACGTAATATATTATTGCTTAGATTCTAATAAAAGAACAAATTTCATCACTGCATTTAAAAATATAAATACTGTTAATATCTTATTTCAAAAATAATTAAAATTAACATATTCCTCTAATACATATTTACCCTGTTAGCAGTTTCAGTTTTTCAGATATTTTAATCTAAATTTCACTTTTTCAATTGACGTATTCAAAATATATGTGAACGCTGCGATCTTTAAGAAAGTTTCCAAAGTAAAATAATTTAATGTCCGAAGGATTCCCTAGTACATATATATATATATATATATGTATATATTACGCCAGGGGTCATCAGGAAAAGTGTCCTGTTATGAAATTTGTCCCAAAAAAATGTCACAATTTTATGTAACAAAAAAAGGTAACGAAAAAATTTTGTCGAACGGCGTAGCCAATGAAAAAGTTTACTCTTCTATAAGAATTATATAAAAACTAGACCTGGGGGTGAAGGAGGCTTGCCCCCTTCCGAGTACCAAAGGGCCGAGTTATATATATATATATATATATATATATATATATATATATAGGTCACACCCCGCTCTTGAGAGGGACATTCGATTTTTCGAAAATGAAGTAAATTTTTTTCTAGTAACAGCGTGTCTTACTATAGATAAAATAAGGAACTGACAAACAATTTTAGGTAATGATTATTCAGCATATTTTTTTTTTTTTTTGGTCCTCAATTCGGATGTACCGATGGGGCAAATATATTTGCAGAATATTATATACATATACATATTAATACATAGTAATATAATAGTAATGGACTGGAGATCTTGTGCTATTATTAGCTTCTCAATGTTCTCCAGTCGTTACACTTGAAAATAATCTAAATAATAATAATCAATATTTCTGTTTTAATTTATTCCATTCCTCTGGTCTAGACAATTTCTTCCTGTTTCCGTTTAGTGATCATTACAGCATTCTTCATTTCTTCCATTCCACTGAACCAATTTTTGAAATCACTACTGATATTATACTTCTGTCTAATACTATCGAATGTAATACAGTGTAAAAAAGTATGATCTGGGGAATCAATGCTTCCGTTGCAGTGGATGCATGTGTCGTTATTCACAATTTAAAATTTTTTCAAGTATGTTCTGTAGTTTCCGTAGCCAGTTAAAAATTGTGTTAAATAGAAGTTAGGGTTTAGTTCTTTATTTAGAAGTCTATCATTGATGTGGAAAATTAGACTGAATGTTCTTCTTCCCGTTTGCTTGGTACGATGTAGTTCTTGCCATTTGTTGATGTATATTTTTTTAACATTCTTTATTTCGTTAGTTTTTTCAATATTGATATCTACAGGCATAATTCCTGCTATTATGTTGGTTGCTCCGTAGGACACTGTCCTATATGCCGATATGATATATTATTTATTTTACTTTCTATTTCTTTATTTGGTGAGAAATAGACTGCAATTATGATTATTGAATTGAATATTAAAATTATTGTTTGATCTGTGGTGTTAATGATGTCTATTTTATATATTTTTTTGATAAATATTGCTACATCTTTTCTGGCTATTACTTGGTAAGAGTTGTTTGCTGCTGTAAGCATTGATTTGCTGTAGTATGGTTCTGTTATTGTAATTACATCAGGTTTATTGGTACTCAAGGTTTCTGTTTGTTGATGTTTGCTTCTTCCTACATTTAGTAAAGTAAATGTTAAAGTTTTTGTTCCCATGTTGATTAAAGGGGTTTTAAAAGTCGTATCTTCTTTCCATTTTCTTAAATATTTCAAGATTATTTTTGGCATGAGTGATCAAACATTTTATGCTTAGTATTATTTACTGCGGATGTGATAGGTTCTTCTTTACTGTTATGTATGTTTTTTATTATCTCGTAGTTTTCTAATGTACATGACGGGCATTTTTTCTTTTCCTTTGCTCTATTAGTTACTAGTAGTGTTTCTTCGTTAGCTTTACATCTTTCCTCAGAATGCCCATATAATCCACATTTTTTTACAGGTTCTTACTGACATGTGTTTTTCATATCTGAAACTATTATATTCATACATGAGTTTATCTAGAGAAACCGATATTAATTTATAATAATCTTCTTTTTTTAGGCGAATAATGGCAATTCTACTCTTTATATTTAGGGAAACAAACGCAGGGCTACTTCCCGTAATGTTACATATCGCTGTTTCAATGTCTTCCTTATTGACACCTTGTACGTTAAATAGAATTATAGATGGTAATAATTTGTTTGAAATGCTAGTTTTGACTGATTCAATTTTTAACTGATTTAATTCTTTAATCATTGTCTTTGCTTCATTTTTATTATTGACCTTTAAGATGCCGAACTTATTATTTTCTCTCGATTTATGAAATGAAATTACGTTTACTCCTATCTTGGATGGTTTTATTTTTGTTTTAATTGTGTTAATCGCATCATTCACATCGTTATCACTCCTGATAATGATTGTTTCTCCTGTTTCTTTTCGGCTTCTTTGTTTAATTACAAATGCCATAATCTTATTTATGAAATCAAACACAAATATGTTAACATTTTTAATAAACATGCAGAAGTAAATTTTGCTAGCTATCTGGGCATTGTGGTGCTGCTTTGAGACTATGGATGTGGTATATTACCGCGCTTATTCCTTCACCAGATCTCTATCCTATAAGTAATCTGATCCAAGGCAGATATTGCTGCATGGTGCAGTCGGATTTCCCTCTGTCCCTTGGCGTTATTCCATTCCAAAATGTATTTTGGATGTAGCTATTATTTGCTGGTTGCATTGAGTCATTCTCGAATACATTTGCATTTTTTAAACCGAACGAAGTGCAATACAACGATCATTGCATGTTAAACTTCTTAAGAGGCATTAGTCGTTTAATTGCAATAAATACAAACACTACTGAACTGCATTTTTTGAACAATTGATGTCTCCTATCTACTTTTCTCTTTAAATCATTTATAACCCCTTCTGTTCTTGTTACTATGTTTAAAATAATTTATTAAACGACATCAAAGTCTAATTGTATAAATCAATTTTCTTTTAACAATGCACTATCCAAGAAATCTCTTGGTAGATTCATGTGCCCAATTTTTGTTGCTCAGTTGTGTTTGAGCGCCTTATGCACCTCGACACGAGGGAGGGCAAGTTTCTCTTTCTAATGATTCTGTACAGGCACTCATGGGTTGTGTTAAAATATTTTCGGTCATATTTATTTGAATAAGAATCATTAAAATCGGTCTATATGGCCAAAAGTTACACGTAAAATAAAAGAAATTAATAAAAAAAAAAAAAAAACTTGCGGAATATGTAACCTCCTTTTTGAACTCGCTGATAAGAAACAATATTACACTTAACTTTCGTTATAAATGATAAATTAAAATGTATAATTAATAAAACTAATTATATATGTACGTATGTGTATATACGGGACTCCCCGCTCTGGTTTCCAAACTGCGACGTTTACAAACAATAATACTGTAAGAAGTTGACGGTCGAAAACAAGTAATAAAACATTCCATTGTAAATCGTCAGACGATGAAACATTTATCTCGTACAGTTTAAAGTTATTTATTAAATGAATATATAAATTATTAAACCGTTAATTTAATTATTAAAAAAAGAAAAATTTTCTCCATTCTTCTTCACGCGTTTTTTTCTCGCGGTAAATTAAAATTTTTTTCGATTTCTTCATTCTAAATGTATAATAATTCCTTTCTATGGACGTAGAAGGAATAAATATTTTTTTCTGTAACTTGACAGTTCTTTCGCGAAATAAAATGATTTACTCTTAAAAAAGGACTCAGACCATTTTCGCGGTTGTTTTCAAAATCTTTTGAGATATCGGAATAATTGAAATGGTAAATTTTAGGTTGCAATGTGCTTCATAATTTGCGTAAATTTTCTTGAAACGCATTGTTGAAACGAAGATGGTCGTTGTGTTGGTAAAATGTGCCTTGCTGAGTTGCCGATATGAACATTTCACTTTAGTTGTCTTCTAAAAGCGTCATTTTGTCGGCTGTAAAAAATTATTTTTGTCTCTCAAAACCGGACTGCCGACACACACACACACACACACACACACATATATATATATATATATATATATATATATTGTATAAGAAAAAAACGAAATTCCTTTCATTCTAGCTATCGAATAATTGGAATATTTTTGGCTTTCCCCGGCCTAACATAAAGTCATTTACGAGTTACCTGCTTATTAAACTAACCTGAAAATGAACAAATCCGCAAGATAATTTATCTGTTTTTCTTTTTTATTCTTTTTGAAATAACCTACCCAGCATGTTTAAATGTTTAATGTTTTCTTTTCGCCATTTCGTTTCCTTTTGTAAGTGTATAATAGTTTAAATTATTACTATAGCCTTAAGATACACATACACGTATATATATAAATATATATATATATATTGTATATATATATATATTGTATATATATATATATTGTATATAAGTGACCTTCAAAAAGTCAAAATTATGTCATGATATAGTATAGACATTCGCACGTTTCAAATTAACAAAATTAGTTTCTCTCTGATTTAATATAAAAGCAATTTATTAAAATAATACTGGTTTATAGAAAATAAAGACAAGTTCGTTACCTTCCTGTGTGGAATGTGTTAATTTTATTCAGTCGCTTTAAAACTGAGCCCATATAAAATACAATCAGGCTGCCTCTGAATGCAGATGATATTCTTGTATGATTTTTATGGAAAAGTCTTAATGCGCTACATGACTTCTCATATTAGCCTCAGCGTAAAAATAGCACAATCAATAATTTACGATTAATGATCACACTGTTTTCATGTCGGCAGTAATTGGACCATGTGTCTTGTAGCGATTAGATATAAATGTAACACTTTTGTATTGAACATTGTGTGACTTCTAAAAATGCCGTAAAGCCGACTCTTTCATAAAAATTATAAAATGAAACGGATGGAATTTATACATATGTATATCTAACACATCGGCACATAGTTCTACTTTATGACACTGGATAAAACGAATATTAATGTTTCTATCATTATTTCGTCGGAATTTCTGAGGGGAGGAGATTTCAGATGTTGTGTAAGGTAAATGTAAATGGGGAAAATGTCGGTCGGACGATGAAATTTTGCGTAATGAAGATAAGGTTCGTCATACGTAAATGAAGCCGCATCAGCGTAAAGAAATGTAAGTTGAAAGCTAATATTAAGCTTATGGCCAGAATTTCCAAATTACGTGAAAATAGTCGGCAGCAATTCTCTTCACTTTGACATTCTCTTTATAAGATCTTTCGGTTTGTAATTCGATCTGTCCATGGAATTTTTAACGTACGACAATACGTATAAACATTTCAAAGGCCTGATATTTTTCTCCAATACCGTCGTAAGCTTCCAGCTTTCAGATCCGTATAATAATACTACTGTGAATAGATAACATCTAACCAACTTTATCGTGCGTAATAACTGTAAGTTAATATTTTTCCTTCTAAGCAGTTTCTTCGTGGAAATATGGGTTTTTTCAATTCTGGTTCTAATCTCGATATTTTGATCGGTTTCTTTGTACAAGTGCCCAGGTACTGAAATTTCATCACCGTTTCAATTCCTTCCGAACCAATATGTATGTTGCCTACGGATGTGTTTGTATCTCCCTTACATTTGTTCACCGTCATCCATTTCGTTTTGGCAACAGTTATGTTCCGTCCAAAATTTAGGATGAACCCGCGTAAACATTTATTGTAAACCGGAAAGGCTGTCTGACAATCAGTCATCATCAGCGTATCTGACATTAAATATTCTTTTTTCGTCGGACTACAAAATTCCATGCCCCGAAGTGATAGATTGCTTGAAAATTGCCTCTGAATACATGTTATTTTGATTTTTATCTCATCTGTAAAGACATTTTCACAGCATACCATAACCATCTGATTCCAGTAAAAGTTTTTTTGTATTATTTTTATATCTGCTTTATTTAAACCGATATGTTTCCCCGAGTTCGTATTAATATCTCGTAATTAACGCGGTCAAAAGGTTTCCTATAATCTATGAAGTACAGATATAAAGCAGATCTCCATATCTCTGAGCTATAAACATTTGATTTACATGATGGTCCACGTGTTCTAATCCAGTTTTTTTGAATCCCCGCATTGCCACCTTCTAGACTTCTTCTCGCATTATCCAAGATCCTTTGATGAATAATCATCTTAAGAAACATGTTGAAGACACGGGCTAATAAGGATTATTGTGCAATAGTTTTTGCAGTTCGTTGTCTTCGGCTTCTCTTCAGTATAGAGGTATAAACACAAAGACATTAACCAGTATGTTGCTCAGCCGATTTGTACATGTTGTTAAAAAATTTTAGTAGGAATTTCATCATGGATTAACTAGCTGAGCTGAATAATTTTAATATTTTTCGATGGTTGCCATCTGGCCCTACTGCTTTTCCTACTTTTAAATTCCCCCAATTGTTTCAATTATTGATTCCTGTATTTCATTTACGTTCGTTCTATATTCGTGTATTTTTATGATAGTTTGATCAACTCCGGCACACTACAGAATAATTCTCGCGCATAATTTGCCAATTTTTCTCTAATCTATCTTGAAAATTCGTCAATAACGTTCCGTTGTTATCTTTTAACATAGCAAAATTTTTCTTCGTTATGCCGTTGCAGTAAATTCCTTTAGCGATTTTTTGTATGTTGAAGGATTTATGCTTTTTCTGTAATTTTTCGATTTCTTGACATTTTTGTAGCAGCCATAATATTACTTCGCCCATCGAATTTCCTCTCGAATTTAAGCATTTAGTCTTCTATACTCCTCTGTAATACGTTTATCTTTCCTTCTTTGTTCCATTAATTGTAGTGGATGTCTTTAGTCATCCAGGCTTTCACCTATAACATATCTCTCTGACGATGTCAGTTTGAATTTTTGTCTGTTCTGTTTTCCATTTTTCCAAAAGATCAGCTCTTCCATTTCCTATTTCACTTTTCCATCCGTTTCTATTTGCTGTATTTTGCGAATGCCAATATACTGTGTTGGTTTAGGTCTGAATACTTTATGGAATCGAATGTTCACTACCAAGACAACCGGATTACAATCAGATATCAACACCAGGATACATTTAAATTGACCTTAACATCTGTTTTAACTTCTGCAATCGCTTCAGGTTTCCCATCAGTAGCCGCTTTTGGTCTACGACTGCTTATTCAGAGCTAACGAGTACATCTGATGACTATTGCACAATCTGCCACTTGTGGATGGGCCGTGTTCCAGTTACAGCTCCGGTTCTCGGAGGCAAAGTATCCTTGAGGGTCATTGCGCACAACAGTACAATGAAATGTACGAATATAAAATATTTATCCTATGAATAAATTAATAATACCATTACAAAATAACAACAAATAACTATGCCGTATGAAATCTGTAAATGTTTTCCGGATTATCCTTTCATCAGTCAAAGGGCATGTGAACGTGACAGAGATCTAAAACGAAGGAAAGACATTTCCAAAAAACAGCGTTATTTACCTAGAAGTCAACGACGAATAACAGACCAAAAAGTACGAAGTGAACAGGATGTGAAAAAAATTGTATGAATCGAAATTAGTTGATTACTTTTGAAAAAAGTCGGTAAAAACTGGTTACGAATTGAAACGGCGCTAATAGGAAATTTTATTAGAATTTCCGTTTTAACATTTTTTTATTTTTAAATTAGGGGAGATTGATTACTGATGTCAAATATTTGATATTTGCTGAGTTTTTATGTGTTTTTTTTTAATTCGATCATCGTGAATTCTCTCTGCTTGCAATTACTTTTTATTATAGACGGTTTATTGTTTTTGTTTTATTCGATTTTTAAATATTTATTTTCTGATAACGGTTTTCGCGATTTAGTACAATTCTGCAAATGTCAGTATTTATCGAATTATTTTTATTTGCTTTAGATTAATTGGTATTCGTTCAAAATGCTACTCCACAACCTTGTCTCTTGAAAATACAGCATAAAGCGAATATGTAAATTCTGTTTATTAATTTACGGTAGTATCATTAAAAATGTAAACAAACGGATCATTACAACTCTGATTTTATTTTTTGTCATTATAATTCGGCACTAACATGCAAAGACCGGTTGTTGCACATTTATAACAGATTAGCGCACAGGGGAATTCCCCACAGCTGTAAGTTTATGATAAACTAGAGTGAACAGTTACCACCAGCTAAGCCTTCAGGTCGTTACAATATTTGCTAATTACTCGTTTCGTTTTAAGAATGTAATTATTTTCCGTATAATAATAATCTTTACTTCCCGTTACTTCTCTGCGTTTGCTGGTTTTAATCTTTCCATTGTTTTGTTTACAAGTATGTAATCACATCTTTCGCGAGTTATTAACTTAATTTTGGTTTATTAACGCAATCCTTTTCGCTTACCACATAAATACGCACTGGGCGAGGCTGAAAAACGTTTTTCGACACGCGTATAGAATTTATCGTGCTACCACCATCTATTGTTGAAAGAAGAATACTCGACCATTTTATCGCAGCTATTGTTATAAACAAAAATAAAAACATAATCGTGTTTTCTTTTAGAATCCGGTCACCTCAAAATTTTCTTACCGTCTTTCAGATTCTAATTTTAATCTGAAGAAATTCGAAATTTTTGTTCTACCCGCAGCAGTAAATGAATTAACGCCGCGGTCGTCCGAATACTAGTGAAATAACGTAGCTGATAGACGATTTGCGACAGATCTGTACTAAGATTGGAAAATAAAATTTCAGTCTTGTTTATAACACGTTAATTTTTACATAAACTGCTAATAGCGAGTTTTATTTGCCATTTTGCGCAAGTAACCGAAAG
Organism: Icerya purchasi; assembly: GCA_039619475.1. Taxonomy (NCBI): domain Eukaryota; kingdom Metazoa; phylum Arthropoda; class Insecta; order Hemiptera; family Monophlebidae; genus Icerya; species Icerya purchasi. The sequence goes on from CM077116.1 coordinate 419,541,884, forward strand.
AGGACGGCGCGGATTTATCGAGAATGCGAAAGAAAAGAAAGTGTAAAAACGAATAAAATTAAATGTTTTCGGCTCTGCTTTCAAAACCAACGTAATCCAGACTTACCCCCATCACACTACTGATTAAATGTAACCTCTTTAAGTTTTATTTTACTTTTTCCGACTATTCCGCCGGCACGTAATGTTCTGTTAATTCGTCAGTTCCCAATGTTCCCATCGCTCCTTTTAGTTCATCTACATCATCGATATTAAGCAGATGACACTCATTTCGGGTTCACCGCAATAAAATAGATACGGCCAATAAAAGGGATTTTTAAATGCTTAAAGATTACAGGAATGAATATGAACTATAGACATTATGCCCCCCTCCCCCCCAAAAAAATTAAAATGTGTGATAATTAAAAAGTGACATTTAGTTACATAGGAGATTTTTTTTAAAAATGGGTGCAGCTGTGCTGGAGGGCACAGGGCCGTTGATTTAACGTGAAACGCCTATATCGGTTTAAATATTAGCGATTGAATTGAAAGCGAATTTGACTTCGTTCTAAAAATCCTTTAATATAATACAAACACGCATTCAGTACTTTTTATTTCGTAATAATCAACGATGGTTTTATTTAACATTGGCGTCGAAAATAAGTTAAAATAACATTTACACGTGTTTAGAATAGAGGTTATATACAGTTGACCGCACACAATGCTTGCTACTCGAATCTCGATACTCGCACGCACATACACACACACACACACCCCCGTATATAAGAGAAAGAGGAAGAGAGCGAAGGTCGCCTGGAGGACATTTCGTTGCGTGACTTCCGTTGCACGATTTCGTTTCACGAACGATTTTAAAGACGTTTCACATCAAAAAAAAAAAGAAACAATAAACAGTAATAAACTTAATTTTTGATTTTAAAATTAATATCGATGATGTTATTAGATTTGTTCGTGGAAATACCTCCCAGAGCTGTTTCTCGCGAAAAATATTCCGGTGTAAGTACAATAACTAAGTCAAGTATATTCCATACATTGCTAGAACGTCTAAGATTACGAAATTAATGTTAGTCGGATAGAAAAAACAATGAAACAATGGAAACATTCCCTATGGGACGAATACAAAATCGAACTCGAAAAATTCTCTACCGGTTTTTGTGATCAATCGAGAATTGAAATGCGAAAGTGAACACTTAAATATTCGATAAATATTCCTTAACCCAGCGTTGGTAGCATGAAAAAATGCGACACGGTTGGTGTTATGTGAGAATTTATCTCATGTGAGGAGAAATCTCACATGAGGTAAATAATTCTGATAATGCTACCAATGATATTTCGTTTTTTATTAAAACGTTTTTACTAGTTACATTAAGAAAGTTTTGTTTTTTTATTTATTTATTTATTTTACGTGTCATATACAGCAACTTAGGCTAGAGACACGGCAAGGAATTACAAAATTATGAAAGTTGAAAGGAAGGAAAAAAGGAAAATAAAGAGAAATTAACAAGGATTAGCAAAATTATAACAACTTTAACAAATTAGAAGAATTTAGAAACCTGAAATAATTGGTTAAGCGCGGTTTCTTCGTCGCACAGCAAATCCTTTAAATTCGATGGTATTCCATGTTGTTTCCGATAATATTCATAAACTGGACATTTAATCAGTAGGCGGTTAATTAGCAATCACATGTCTGGCACTGGGACGCAGGTTCTTTATTTAAATGAATGTGTAAGGCGAGTGTGCCCAAGTCGTAGTCTGCATAACGTTACCTCCTGTTTCTTACTTTCTCGGCTTGAAGAAAGCCATGGTTTCGTGGACAATTTTATGAAACGTAATTTATTTCCTGTTGGTAACTTTTGCCAATCGCTGTTCCAGATGTTGTTAAAATGGCATTTGAGTTAATGTTTAAAGTCGGTAAACGGTACCGTTACGTTTGGAGTTGACGCACGTTTGTTAATCGTTTTAACGAAGTTTTCCGCATTTTCAAAGCTCTGTATGCCGCACTGAACTCGGTTGCACCATGGCGGTATAGGAGATATCGGGTCCCGGACCAGTACTAGAATTTGGATGTTTAGCTGATGTAGAATGGACATAACGTGATCAATTGTTGCTCCGTTCTGGTTCTCAGTGATATCATGTGGAGAGTTTGGCTCTGTGCTCCTTATGATGCTGAAAACCAGCACGGTTAGATAAGTTCGTCGCAAATCTAATGACCACTCCGCTGAATCACATAGTAGACTCGATATCGGGAAGGTTCGGAAAGCTCCAGTTGCCAACCTCAAAGCGGTATGATGGATAGTATCCAAACATTTTAAGGTCGATATGTTAACGGAAGCATAGGCTGGTGCACCATAATCCATTTTGGACCTTACAAGGATACGATACAGCATTAATAGATTATGTCTGCTTGCGCCGTAGGTTGTATGCGATAGCTTCCGCAGTGGGTTTAGTTTTTTTTCCGCAGCTAGTTTTCAATGCGTTAATGTGTGCTTTCCAAGTGAGTTTATTTTACTTCGTTTGCGGATGCTATACGGTTGTTATTAAAAAAAGTTTTATTTTCTCAACAAACAAAAAATAAAATAAAACGGTTCTAAAAATGAATTTCAAAAAGTTAATACTTTACACTAGAAAAATATTATAATTTATACTTCACTTCGGCGCATCATGAGAGAAACTCTCACCTAACAGAGTTACACGGACGGTAGCATCGTTAGAATTATTCTCATACTATGCTAAAATTGAGTTACACAATTAGTTGCATAGTGGAACAAAATGTCACATTTGCGTTCTGAGCTCAACAAACACGTCTACAACGTCACACGCTGTTCTGTTATTGGAAATGGTTTGACAGCATGTTCCAGAAGGACAAGCAGACAGGTACTGACATTCCTGACCCATACACTCCAGTGATTCCCAATATATGGATATACAAGTGTTTAGTGTGAGACAAAATCTCATGATGCTACCAACGCCGGGTTAAAAATCATCTCGAACTAAAATTTTGTGCTACGTGAGAGAATTCGGTTTAAATTTTAACACGATACGAAATTCGTTAATTGCAGCAATATGTTTATTATATTGGTACATCGAAGCATGGGCGTAGCTAGAGCGGGGTAAGGGTGGACACTGCCCACCCTATAAAACTCCTTACCCCCTCTAGAAGAATCGTCTAAAATTTGAAAAAATGTAAAAGTACAAAGTACTTCGAAATTGATACGGTGATTATCGCAATAATTTCCTATGCGCATGCAGGCCATTTGACGGCGCTTTGTGGCACACTATTCTACTAAAACAGCGGCAGACTAAGTAGACATCCGTATTCGATTATTTAAAAGCTCCTTCGGTGACTACTTTCAGACCGTACTCACTTAACGTCCGAGTAAGTTGCACCGTTTGAACGTAGTCACTAAAAGAAAAAAACTTTTAAATAATTGAAAGCCACTACTGTTAGATATCCTGTGCGACTATGTATATATTAGTATTTGAAAATTAAGTGATCTGTAAATAAAGCCTTTTTTTAAATAAGCTGTCATTTATTTCGTTTATATATTTATTTAAGTTATTAATTTTATATCAACTTTTTAATATAATACGATTATATATGTGTGCACACACACATATATTAATTACAACGTAATTCTTAGGTTATTCCCCTTTAGAAAAAATGTCCCAAAAAATATCCCAATTTTATGTAACGTTTGTTATATTTTATAGGATTTTTGTTATTGTTATTTAAAAAATGTCACCATTTTATGTAACGAAATATATAACGAAAAATGTAACGAAAAAATGTTTTAATTTTATATAATGAAAGTTAAATGTTAGGATAGGATTTTTGTGATTATGTTATTTTTTTTGCGTTGATTCCAGTAAGAATTACGTTGTAAATTTTGATCATTTTATACAAAGTATAGAAGAGAAAGAGACAGAAATGAAAGCAAGAGGGGTCAAGGGGCACAGCCCTTTGCGAGGCCAAAATGGCCGAGTTTATATATATATATATATATATATAAATATTCAGCTGGTCAGCTGCCCCACCCCCCTACGAAAAAATGGCTAGCTACGACCATAGCTATATGCTAAGTTGAAATATAACAAACGAAATTCTAATCATTCGAACAGCAGAACAAATACAGAATTCGAACTGGAATATGTTGGTGGTATCACTGAAAGCTGAAGAAACTGCATGCGAGATTAATTTGGACTTAGACAAATAAAGGAAAATAATTAGGCTTTTAAAGGCTACTGTAACGATTAAAATAGTAAGTAAGAGTTGATAGTCCCATTATTACACCAACACTAGAACATGCTAAGGAGATCGCATAGACGTGTACAGTCACACTTACCCATACACAATTAGTCGTTCCGGAATCTAATGCAGACAAGTATTCAGCAGTGCGGTATACATTGAGATAACGATAAGAAAATTTAGTTACACTATATGAAGTGATTGATGGTAGTAGACAAGTGCAGAAAACTACGAGAAAGCCGAAAGTCGCAAAAGAATCAAACCACGACAGCTTCAGACAGAGACGTGCAAACAAGTCCGTAGACAAACACCCAATCACACTATCATCAACATAACCGCACACATCTCCACACATATAGGCACCTATGTATGCTCACACATTTATATAAAACTTTCGAATGTAACGAGCGTATTCGTAAATTAATGGTTTATGAATAAAATTTGTATGTAATGTAATTTTCAGTGGGCTAGTTAGGTACTGGTTTTGCTCAATGAAACTATCTGCTCAAGGGAAATTAAACGCAGAACCATCGCATTATCCTTCTTACGAGTAAATACATTTCCATCGCGAACCCATACGTATTTTCAGCCTTTGTAGCGGAGAGAGCGAGCTGAACAGTAGAGTGAACTGTGTTATACGGAGACAGATGTTCGGAGGAGTAAAACCGCCGTTGCGACAAGTTCATCGGTTCGCAGAATCCGATATCTTTTAAAGCTAGTTGTTTAGAAGAAGTATTGTTTAAAAATTATTTTTTTGATGCGCACCTGCAGAACTTCACAACGATGATTGGGTAGTTTTGTCTCTGACATTTAGGCAGTCTGTGACAGACACTGACGTCATTTCGAGTTATGTTTGAGCCTGAAGCTGCAGCGATACGCTCGACAACATCATATAAATTCTCTGTCGAGGAAGTCGGGGTATGTTGGATAAAATAATAATGTTTCTAAATGATTGACTGGCCGCAACAGAGTTTCATTCATTCCTCTCAGCTGCTTATTCTCTTGACGTAACTGGTGCAGAATTTGTAGCGTATCGTCATATTTCTCATCAGTAAGTTGTTGCGCTGATATCATTACGGTCATCTGCGATCTTATTGAATATAAGATTAATGATGTAGAAGGGATAAGTGGTTAGAAACAAATAGAGAGTAAGTGTAGTGAAGCCCAAAAAAAAAAAAAAAAATGATCAGTTGGAAAATAGTTTCGATATAGTTTGTGCTATCGGAATACGTAACAGGGGAGAAATTTATTGTAAGCGGCCGTGATTAAATTCAAATATGGGGGGGTGAAAAGAAAATATCAGGTTAGGGTTTGTAATGTAATGTCTGTTTCACCCGAAACACGATTATTCTATAAATTTTCAGAACAACGTGAAGGCTTCCAGTTTAGACTTTGGCATTTACACTTCCCCCTTCCGTTATGGTCATCCCTTTTATTCACATTTTTACAAACTGAATTTTCTTCTAGTTACTACTCTTCAACCATCTTCTTCTCGTTTGTCTTTCTTCAGCCTCACCCCCCGCGCATTTCACTCTCAATACGAATAAAACAGTTACCTGAAACGCTTATCTTGTTCTCTTTGGATATTCTTCTCTTCCGATTGACGGTTTTACGCTTCTATTTATTACACTAAAGCATTATCCTTTTATTGCTGATGGTGCTTCATATATTTCGTTTTTCGCTATTTAGGTTTTTTTTTTTTTTTTTTTTTTCGGCTGTGAGCGCATTTTGCGTTTAAAAAAATGTAAGAACAAATGAGTTAATAATTAATTGGAAAATAACCGCAAAACCAGAAATAGTAGATACAAACGAAAAAGACAGTAAGCAGATTTTGGATGATGTTTAACTTGTAAAGGAGAGATTTACAGGCAAAGCCATAGATAAAGGAGCAACTAAAAATCGAAATAAACGGTTTTATGAGTGACGGTAGTGAACGAGAAATACCCGAAAAAGATAGTAAGAAAATCCAAGTAGATAAGAAATAAGAAGATTCTGGTTCGAACTGAGATTCGTTGCTGGTGGCCTTGCTAGGAATGAAATAGTTCAGGAAAGAAACTGCCGAAATAGAAAGTTCGAAGAATTTTATTGCAAATCAGTACGAGGACTTACAGACAGCAAACTAAACTTCGATTTCGGAAGTTAAGGCATTACGGGAACAAGTTTCAGCGTTAAAAGAGGAAGTAAAAAGAAAAGATATACAAATCGAGAAGAATTAACCTGTACGGTTCACGGATTGGAACAATACGGGCGCGCATCGTGAGGACATTGAGCTACACGGAATAATCGTAGTAGTTAATGAAGACAACCCGAATTTGTCAAGAAGGTAGCAGAACCGATGGGTGTATCGTTAACAATGGAAAATATTATAGCCGCGCACAGCATTCCTACAAGGAATAGTAGTTTTCCTAGACCATTTATCGCAAAAAGTAGGTAGAAGAAATGCGAAGTTAATAACGGAGAATAAAAATAAGTTTACAATACAGGACAAGAACATAAACAGAAACGATAAAAGTAACTTACAAATATATGTCAACGAAAATTTGACTCGGTATTAGAAAAATTTATTTTGGGAAGTGAAACAGAAAGCGACAATTCTAAATTACCGATTTGTATGGGAAGAAACGGTAAAATATTTTCCAAAAAGGGAATGGAAGAAAGTGCGCTTCATATCTGAAATGCCCATGATATAGGAAAATTAATTTAAATTAGATAATATAGGAAGTTTTCATCTATTTTATATTCGCTTGAATTCACACAAAATATGTATGAGAATATGGTGTGATATATGTAAATGTGCCTGTGTGTGTGTATATTATATATGCGTACGGGAAAATGCTTTAATATAGCAGTTCGTTAGTAGTTCTTATATTCAAATGCCCGGTACTATTTTTGTGTGTATGCATGTGCATCGGAATTAACATATATTAGTTAATATTGACAAGAATAACACTGATCGAAAGAGAATTATATTCCGGGATAATTGTAATCTGGTGTGTGCTGTGCTATGGATATGTACGTTTGCGTCATTATACGTTGTCGGCTGGGTAAAAAGGAGGAATATGAGCCGGTGGGGTTGTTTGAAGGGTCGGAAAAAGGTATATTTTTTCGTGATACGAAAGAAGTTGGTGTGGGTGTATATGGTGAGTGGGCACATGTATGCCGAGCGAGTTTCTGTCGATGTCGCTTGTTGTATAGAGATAGGGGTGTTAGTGTGCAGATTTAGATGGCTACTTTTAGTGGTAAATTTGCGATACAGACTATCGGCTTGAGGTACGGTTGTATGAAGCGGTATGCGATCGGTGTGTGAGATAGCTGTTAATGCGAGGCTAAAAAAACGGAAATCAATAAAATAGGAAAAATTCAGAAAAGGTGTTTGAAACTTATACTACCCCATTGGAAGCGGAGTGATACTACATCAACCTGGTGGAAGGAAAATAATGAAATGTCTCCCAAAATGCACTATTATTAATTATACTTGAATTTAAATGCAATAACGTAAAGTTACCTTCCAGACCAAAAACTCGACTAACAAGGAATCAAAGTAATACCTATTCATCTTAGAGGGGTAAATTTACGAATCGACAATACAGATGATTCGGTTTTAATTAAATTAATGAGTACCATAGTCACATAATAAACGAAAAACAAATTGGTGTATGGAAGAGGGAAGTGAGGAAGCGGTTGAAAGAATGGTACAAAAATTAAGGAATTTTGCTGCATCCTCTTTTCCCTTTATTATTATTATTATTATTATTATTATTGCTGCATTTTTTAGAGCTCTTTTAGACCATCTATTTACCAACTTCCTTTCTTTTTCTTTCCTGAACATCCATGTATGTGATGTCTAATATGTAAGCGGCTCTTGTGTATGGGTGTATTATTGTGCTATTCATATATATATATACTTGTGTCCATCGATATATTTTATTTTTATTTTTTGGTTTAATAATTTAGGTAGTAAGAATGATTAACTGTAATTTTGTTTACTAGAATAAACGATAATAAGAACGTTGGGCACTCACGCAACGGGTATACTTGCCCAATGAGACCCACAACTTATTTATTAAATAAAAAAAAAAATTAATTTTGGCGCACGTTTATAAGTTAACAAATGTGAGGGAAAATTAAATAAATTTATACAATATACCGGGGTTCAACAGAAACAGTAACAAAAAAACAGATAAATTTAATGGAGGAGTTGACATATTTGGCAATAATAGTTTTAAATTAAATTTCCATGCTGAATATAATAATAACGCGTTCTTGTACTTAGCTGTTGACATAGTAATAAAGAGTAACCAAACAACACGAATATTTGCATTTTACCGATCACCAAGCAGATGTAAATGAGTTCTTATATCAGCTTCTTCTTTATAGTGCCATACTTAATTCCTGAACGTCGGCGACTACCTATCCGTACATTTCCGCTACACAGATATAGGTAGTGTACTAGGCAATTGTTTATATGTAACGCAGGTGTACACGCGCAAGACTACATTCGGAACTGATCGTAGCCGCTTGTTATCGCGCTACCAGTGCTGCAGTCCCGTGTGGGTCTGCTGTGTACTGACCTAGCGCGCATATGATGTTGAACGTGGCGGTTTTCCATTGCCTTCCACGTGACTATTAGCGATTATTTTATTTATTTATTTAATTCTTGTAATAAGTTCGTCGTCGCTCGGGATCGAATCCGTGACCTCCATAGCGGAAGTCAAGCGCTCTAGCAACTAGGCTATCGCGACGACTTATATGGGCTAGATTTGTTTATTAAGCAGATTGAGAAAAAACAAGAAGTTATTATATGTGAGGACTTTAATATAAATCTATTAAAATCTAATACTAAATCGGAAATTTTTATAAATATTATGACGGAGTATGGGTGTATAAGATTGATTGATGCTGTAACCCGAGAAGAATTTAGGGATGGTAATTTAACTCAATCGTGTATAGGTAATATTTTTATTAGGAGCTTAATAGAAGAAATTTATGCAGGAATTATAAATTCAAAAATATCCGATCATTATATTATTGGTTGCGCATTTCACATTAATAGGTGTTAGATAAATTAGGAACTGGCTGTTGGCGGAAAATTGACCATTCGTATTCGTTAAACATGGAGAATGAAATTGTTATTATTTATTTATTATTTACAAATCGCCAGTACAACAGCCCGAAAGCCAATTACTGTACAGCACAATATATATATATATATATATATATATATATATATTAATTACAACGTAATTCTTAGGCCGACCCCTATTAAAAAAAATGTCCCAATTTTATGTAACAAAAAAAAAAGGACCAAATTTTATGTAACGTTTGCTCATATTTTAATTTTTACTGACTTACAAAAAAAAAGAGGTTATAAATTCGTTACGTGTTTTTTTTTATTTGTTCGCGCATAACTCATATTTATATGGACCGATTTTACTAATTCTTTGTTCATTAGAAAGGGTACCATTCAACTTAGGTACCATGTGACTAATGATGAAAATCGGTGAACATAAACTGAGTATTCGTCAAAAAAATTAAATGGGTGTTAATACATGGGCGAAGCCGAAATATTCGTGAATGTACGTTATAGATAGAATATTTTTAACATAAAAAGATGTATAATTTTTCGTTATCAGATTATGGCCGAGTTACATATATATTGAAACTAATTGAGAAAATTTGTTTTACGCTATACAGTTCATCAAAATAAACCAGAAATTTCTGTGGGAAAATAATTTGGGTGAACAATAAGTTACAATTAATCTATAAATTCATTGTGATAAAAATATGAATATTTTTTTTATGATTTAATATGTTTAGAAATAAAAACAAAATAAATATTGAAAATAAGTAAAATATGTATTAAACGCAATCGTAAGTATATATAGTCAACTAAGTAAAAATTTAACCCAATTCGTCGCATTTTTTCAAATCAGCGGTATACACATTTTATCACAACGTAGCCTCAGTGTTCATTTGCTTTTCTTTGCTGTTTTGTGAACACAAGAAATAAAATACAATCATTTTAATATGTATTTGACTTCTTTCCAATATATTTTCTTTTTATTTTATAAAATGTTGATTTATAAAAGAAATATTTTTTTAATTTAAATTAAATAATTAAATTGATTATAACTGATTAATTGTTCGCCCAAATTATTTTTCCCTCGGGACTTTTTTGTTCATTTTGACAAGCTCTATGGCGTAAAACAAATTTCCTGAATTAGTTTCAGAACACCCAGTATATACATATATACTATATATATATGTATATAAAATGATAAGTAGTTCTTTTTTTCTTTTTATAATTATGAAAACTAATTTTAATGGAATATTATAACATATTTTTTGAATAAACGATGATAGCGTGTTGAGCACCTACAGACCGGCATTTTGTCTTGTGAGACCCACAGCTTAAAAAAAAAATAAGTATATATCAAATTTCGGAGACAAGGATCATGATCGATTATAGCCGTATTAGAACGATCGTTGAATTTGAACAACCACGAACAATCGATTAACTTTGTAGTTTTCTTTAATTGATCAATTTCTGAAAAAAAATGTATTCGCCAAGACGCTAAAATACAGATTCCGTTAGTTGATCTAGTTCGAAATGCTAAGAAGAATACCAAATCAATTATAAAATGATTATCAACATCAATTGAATTAAATCCTGATAAAGGATGTATCGTTAACTCACCCGAACGAACTATACAGAGTAACTTATATTATTTTTCGATGCTTCAGATACTGCGGTCGGTACCTCTTTTCATCAACAAGGGGAAAATGGATCCAAGCTAATATAATTTTTCTTGCTCTTATTCATAATTGATCGTACGGCACTTATGACATTGGTACATTTGCAAGTGTTAAATATTTTAGGGATCTGATTAAACGACAACAAATAACTGTAATCACCGATCGCAAACGGTTGACCCTTATGGTTTATCGGAAACCCGATAGATTCGACAGGCACATCAACTTGAATACATGTTACAGTTCACTAGAAAAATCGAACACACTATCAGATCAGATAGCATAGTACCAAATTTTTTCTTCCGGATCGATTCAGAACAACTGTATCAGCAGCTTCAGAGTTTCAACGCCTGCAAAATGTAGATACGGAAAAGCAGGAAATATTGCCAGCGAAAAAAACGTATTTTAGCCTACACAAATCCGACGACAATAACGCGAAGGTGTATGTAGACATATTGCAGCGACTATTTATCTCTAGTGTGTTATGGAAAACAATTTTCCATTCGTTAAATCCTCCATCCTCACGACAAATGACCACCTTGATACACCTGCAATTTATCGTAGCGTAAAAAGAAATAGAAAATTTGATCGCGTTTTTTAAATTTTTTGCACGATTAATTACGTCTCTTTCAAACCAGCACCTATTTTAAACATAAATTACAATAACGGCAAACAATAATTCACACTAGTAGTTTTTTTATTAATAAAATTAATAATTCATTTTTATAGTAATTCCCAAGTAGAGATTCGATTTACATTAAAGTACTTCTCTGTTTTTGAACGGTCATGAATAAATTAAATGACATATTTCACGATGTTTCAACTGATAAAGGTGTTTCGTTCCAAAAAAAATTAAATTAAAATGAAAACAATTCTACAGCGCGCCTTATTACAAACCGGCTAGTAAGCGTTTATAAGTATCAATAAAACTAACTGATAGAAAAAGAAAAAATAAATAAAATATTTAATAATTGTACATGGATCGCAAAAGAGCCGTTCCTATTTCTTTTTTATTTTTATTTGTTTTTTTTTTTTTTATTTTTACATATAACAAAGAAAATCATTATTCAACAGAAAACCGAATTATTTCAACAGAAAAAAAAAAGATGGGTTCGTGGTCGTGTTGTCTTCCTTTGTACTTTTTTAAAACATTCAACCTATTATTTCTAAAACTAGCAAGTTGGTGATCGTGATCCAAGCGTTTTTTTTTTCGTTTTATGCCGATAAAAAGTAAACAAAAAGCAAAAAACGGAATACCGCTGTTCAAAAATACAATTAAACTCTAACTAAATAAACATCGCAATAAAATAAATATTAACACACTTATTTTCTTAACTTGGCAAAATTTTGATTTAATTTAAAAATTAATGTTCAATTCATTAAATTTGAAGTCTTAAAAATACAATTAAACTCTAGCTAGGCGAATTTCGCAATAAAATAAAGTTACCAATATTATCACATTTATTTTTTTTTACTTCGCGAAAGTTAATAAGCGGATAATTAGATTTTAGTCAAACAGATGTTGGGGATATATGTATACTGTTCAATGTAAGACGGAAGATGGAAAAGAAACAATTATTTATCGCCATTTATATTTCTCCAAATCAAATGGTCCGTGATATGATTAAATTTATACATAGAAGATCACTTTCACTCCCGATGGTTCAAGGTTATTAACAGATAATTTACATACACTTCCACCGATATTAGCTGGAATCTTCAACGTCAATTTCGCATCAGACGATTCTTTCCCCTTAATATAGAATTTCTTCAAACCGAACTTCAATTATTAATAATAATCCAAATGAACCAACAACAAAGTACGGGGAACTACTATTGATGCAGTATTTTCTGGATATATTGATAAAAATACATCAAAAACTGTATTTCAGTTACCATAAGATTATTGTATCTTTTAAAGAATCCAACGATCAATAAAAAAACATTAATAAAACAAATGCATTAATTTTTTACTTGTTTTTGTTTTTCTTTCAGTGAAATTTTATAGATATCTGTTTATAAGAACCATAGATCTTTTGGTTCTTGGTAAATTTGATACTAATACTAAAACTTTAAATAAAAGTTGAAGAAAATGCCTTTGAAGTTTCATTTCTGTCCTGTGACCCGAGACACATTGATTTTTTTTGTTCTGTCATATTTGATTTTTATGTGTATTTTTATTGAATAATTTTCCCAACCGGCTTGTCGGATCGAGCAGTACACACCACAGCGTACATGAATATCAAATAAAAATGGAACAAGTACATACAATTTATAGATCAAGTATTAGTATAGGTAATAATTAAAACTAAATTGTCTGTACACTTACCCACTTAATGATTCAATTATTTTTCTTTAAAGAACGGAAATAAAAAAAAAGAGAATTAAGAATTTTAAGGAAAGTTTTTGTTTAATAGTTCCTACACAACCAAGTAATTTACAATAGTGTTATACCACAAACATGGTTTTAGAAGATAGAAAACCGCGAACGTAACACAGTCGAAAGTAAGGTAATTCATATTTGAACACTGAGCACAAAAGTAACAAATACAGAAAAGAAATGAAGGTAAAATTTTTTAGTGATGGCCAAACTAATTAAAAAAAAAGAAAAAGAAGTATTACAAACAGGCCTATTAATTTAGTGAGAGGCGTAACAATTCCTTTTCAAATTCTAAGATCCGAAACAAATACAGCCGTTAAAATGTGTAGTAATTTTTTAGACAGGCAGACAGAAATTACTATAAACAACGATACAATGAAGTTTAATTTTCAAATCGCTTGCAGTAATACATTTTGTCTTTGTTCAAAATATACACTACATTATCTGTGATGTCAATAAACAACAGACAGACCAAAACACTGAAAACTTCTGTTAAATCACTGAAAAAAAGACAGAAAATGACGGTATCGTTCTTTTTTCTTAATTTTTCAGGATGCAATGTAAACGGTTTGACGGATATATCATTCTCACGTTTTTTATTATAAATTCTGTATTTGAACTATAAAATGTTTTGTCATTTTCGAAATACTTTATGGAACTGGAACGACCTGAACAATATTAATTTTAGACAATATGGATTTCATCAGCATTGCTCCAATAGTTTCCGCATTAAATCAGCATATGTAAATAGATAGACAACAATTTTTAAAAATACTTTTTTGTCCAAGTATGATCAAAAAATAACCCGCTAATTTTTGTTAATCACGTCTTCATTCTGATTTTAATGAGGACTCTATCATCAGAAATGTCTATATTTCTCCGTATATTTAAAAATGAAAAAGAAAATGAGTGAGTTATCGTCGAGCGTTATACGTATCAAATTTCTCTTTCAACTACTTGTAGTTAAAACTGGAAATTTTGGCCCACTTAGAGTTTATCATTAAAAATTTTTCAGGTTCCATAATTTTTCTGTTATTCACAAATTAGAAGTGTGTTACACGTACTAAATTATTCCAGCTTTCTGTCACCCTCAGTTATTGCTACGTATTTTCATAAAAATACTTGACAGTATGAAATTTAGGAAACTTCTCAAGTTTCATATTTTTTCTGCTATTTACAAGTTGGGAGGACTGATCAACAAATTTTGACGTTTTAGGCAAAATAGGTTTTCGTTTGTATTTTAATTTTTTACCGGAAGTGCAAAATCGGAAATTTGGAGCCCATTCTGGGCTTTGTATTTATAATTTTTTCCGTTTGATAATTTTTCTTTTATTCACAAGTTAGAAGTATGGTACCTATCAAATTAAGGGTTTTTACTTGTTGTAGTTTTTGCCAGATATTTTCTTTTTTGTGAAAATACTTAAAAATTTTGGAAGTTTGGGTCCATTTTGGAGTTCGTATGTAGTATTAGGGTTGCGTATCTAATGCCGGTTGCATGAATACACCCCGGATAGACCAAAATTTTGGACACCAGCGGTCTAGTATAAACACAATTTAAAATGGCAGTTTAAAAATCAAGCTTAGATAAAAAATAAAAGAAAAAAAAATAGTCGGTCTTTAACGTAATAAAAAGTTTTCATTATTTAACATTCTTAAAATCACGTTTATTGTTCTTGAATCAAGTTAAAAATATTAGGTTTTCAACAAAGTGTTTTATTAAAATTTTCTTCAACACAAAACAATTATATATCTTGTTATCTTATTATTTTAAATAATTAACTGAATCGTAATTTTTCAGTTACATACAAACCTGGATTTAAGAGGGGTCTAGAGGGGGGCTGCAGCCCCGGGCCCCGCCATTTAAAGGGGTCCCTAAGAGACACCCACTTCCGACATGTAATAAAAAATTAATCGACCATTTGTCATATACATCAACTTTTTTTTAAAAATAAATAAAATTAACTTTACAGGAGCAAGTGCATTTTTTAATGCATTTATTTATCAATAATTTTGTATCCATTTGATTTCCTCCTAGAAGAGGAGAAACTTCGTAATAGTAAAATTTCGAGTTTCGTAAAAACGTGCCGGAAATTTGTTTTAAGGTATAACGAGTCGGAATCTACGTTTTTAGGAAATGTCTGTATCAATGTGTGTGCGTGTGTACACGCGCAACACACGCACTATCCTTTTATGCAAATCTTTGGTTAAAATTTTCTGAAAAATTCATTGTTTAAAATATTATATATATATATATATATATTTATATTTTTTTTTTTTGGCATCGAAAATTCTACCCATTGTCTTTATGATATTTAGTTTTGTTTACATTAATAATTATATGTTAATTCGTGAATTCAAAATAATATAATTAAATTAAATTAAAGAAAATTTAGTTATTCTATAAAACTGATAATTTTGTCACTTCCGAAAAGGGCCCCTATTATTTCCGTAGCCCCGGGCCTATCCTTAATCCGGACCTGGCTACATACATGATAAAATATGGAATATCAAAAAATATATTTATCTTATGTTTAATATTTTAGTGCCCTCTTAAACCAGCGATACATATATGTACATATATATCATATATGGGCAGTGCACTTTAAAATTATCATTTTCAAACATGGGCTCTTTTATTACTTGGCCATGCTAGACTTTAAGGCTGACTATATCTTTAACCTTTTTGTTGAATAAATGTCAGTTTAATAACACAACATCGTACTCCTTTTGTCTTTCACTCAGTCTGCGTTAGTGTTAAACTTGACGTGTGATACCGAAAATTTTAGGTAGTTTTTTTATATTTATTTTTCGTATAATTCTGAAAATGTTAATAACGATATTCCGATTCAGCGTTGAAAATGCACTACTGCAACATGTTCATTACTTACCGGGTTTCCCTTTAATCGGAATGATTAAATTTTACGATCGGCTTTATTCGTGTGCAAATAATTTTCCTCCTGAAAAGCTATACAAGTGCGCACTGGAAAAATGAAAAATCACTAGTCAACAAACACGGCGTGTTGAATAATAATACGGAGGACGGTTGATTGAATATAATCCGTCGACTATAATTGTACGCTGAAAGAGATTGCAGTCGTTGATAAGTCAACTCGGACTTCCTATGTAGTGGTGGGACCTGCTGCTGTTCATCTATTTTGCTACTTGGTCATATTGACGTAGATATACCTTCGAAACTCGCTAGTTCCCGAGATGTTACCAATGTTACTATTACATGCTCTTCCTGGGTAAAAATTAGCTTCACGCGGCATCTTTCATGTATGCGCTAGGATTTTCGTTGTATGCGTGTGTACGTGTAAATCTGAGTAAGAAATTTATTAAAATGATAACAAAGAATAATAAATAAACATACGTTTTATCTGCAGGGACATAGTGCGAGGTTAATACACCGTTAATTATTGTTTTTTTACATTACACATTACTTATCTGTCATCGATACAGAATGACAACGATAATAACTATAATAGAGCCGATAATTAATTAATAGCGTGTAGTAATAACAATAATAATAATAATTATCATTACAATTATAATTATAATGACGGTGATGAATGCATTAGCAACAAACTAACATCCGTCAAACAGAATTAATCCACGCATTTACTTATGTACATATTAGTTTAACGAGCTGTATTACTTTTCAATTATTACTACGCTGCGATTAATCAACATACCAGTAAACAAGCGAAGGAATAGGTGAAATTATTTTTCTGACCAACGGAAGTGCATGATTTGTTTTCGTATACCATCGAATGCTTTAAAATGATAATAGCGCTGTTATCACTACTTTTATTTCGATCTGATTTCGATTACTTCACCCACCACCGGCTACATACTTACGCAATGCGCACGAAAGAAATACTCCATAAAGAATAAATTTGGATTGAAATATTTAAACTAGGTCGCTTACGTGAAAGAGAAAGGCAAGCTAAAAAGACGTACGAAAACAATCAGTTCAATTCAAACAAGACTAAAGAAAAGAAACTACGAATATTTAATGAACTCGTTAAAAATAAAACCAAAATTTAATGTACTTCAAGATGACAAAAAAATGTATTACTTCGAAAGAAATCACTACTACAATAAACCCGTGCAAAAAGTCCGTCTGAAAAACGTTGTAATAACGATTTAAACGTAAGTGACTAACAAAAATCTTGTGGACATACGAATTACCGATATGTGGTCCTTAAAGGTTTTCTAATGCGTCTCGATTCGGAGCTTCCTGATTCAATACATCTGTATCGAACCCGTCTTTAATCCGTATGGTTTTTGTTTTTTAAATTTAAACCTTATTCGGTTTTGTCTCTCAGATCCACTCACTGAGGGCATTAACCAGCGCTACAGCTCAAAGTACAATGAGGAAGAAAATAAACTAGATCTTAATGCGATTACAAATTTATAAAAGGAAGGAGACAATAATAGAAACTATAAAGGGTGAAGGAAGTGTAAGAATAAATGATACGTTATAAGGTGTAGAAAGAGACAAGTCTGGTAAGAACACGAACGTTCAGCGGACAAAACGAAACATTCGAAGAAAATGTGAATGGCGTCGAAAATTAAACTGCCGATGTCATTAGGGTGGGATTAACAAAAAAGAAAGATTGCTAGAGGAAAATGAAAAAGAGGCGAACAGAACAAATTACGAACAAAGCGAACAAAGAAGCGAATTAGCAACGAAGGTAAACGAAGGTAGTGCGGAGAAAGTTTTGGGGGAAAAAACATAGATTTAGGGGATGATGAAAAATGTAGATTTACCAGGAGGACAAATAGGACGTTCGGGTAAGGGTATTATTATTGCGAAGGGAGTAAGGCGAAGAAAAATTATTGTTATTTGCTAGAGAAGCAATAGTCTCCGGTCAGCGTAGCAAAAAGTAGAAGAGAAATACTAGCCTTTTATGATGCGGTTGTCTTGTGAAAAAAGGAACACTCTTATGAGCCGTTATTTTTCAGATTTCTTTTTGACGGATCTATTCAGGTCATTGACGACCAGTAGCGTTATGACTGCCTTCATAGTTACGCAAGTGGGAGGGTTGTTCAGAGATTTACATTCGGAGAATAGATATTGGCCGGAACACAGTGAGAACATCAACGAAATGAACTGCGGCAGAGTTTAGCGATATGTCTGAATAATTCGTATTTGGTAAACTGAAGAGGGAATCTGATGTTTGGTGACACTTGAAAAATAAACTTAAAAGTAGATATTTCAGCCGGGAACGTGCGATTTTCGGAGCAGAATTCTACTAATGTTGTCGAGACTTTTGAATTTTCTTTAGTTTCATAGATTCGTCAAAATTACGATAGAAGAATTAACGTCGTCCGTTGAAACAAAATCCAAACATGTTAGCATGAAAAACGTGATTTTGAAGCTCTGATGTAAAAGGGCAAGAAAATTATGCGTGATAGGAAGCTGCTTCGTTCATCATTTTTTATTCGACGCTCGATTTATATTTTGAGATCCAAATTTAACTGCATGTGTACGATTAATCAAATTCAATACTTCATATTAGCCAACTACCGTGAGACGTTGGTTAGGCAGTGGTGTTTCGTTTGGGTAAAACACGATTCGAACTCCGGTGTCGCGTATTAGATATGTAGAAAAATTTTGTTTGCCCTAGGTTAATGTCCATGGCTGACGAACCAAAAATTAAAACTTTACCGCTGGTGCCACCCTATATTGTGCTCCCTATACCATGTCCTTTCCTTCTCGGTCTGTTATTCCTGCCATTGAAAATAAAGTTTACTTCTTCAATTTTTTATAAAAAACTTACATCAGTCAAATGCTTTTCGTTTGCAGCTAAACACAATCTTAATTTAAATACCAAATTATTGTACACATATTCCAACATCGATTTTGGAATTTGTGACATTTCGGCTCGAATTCGGTCCTTCAATTCGTCCAAATTGCGCGGTTTTGGTAATGTTGACTCTAGACTTTAAATACTCCCATAGCAAGAAGTCAGACACCGTTAGGTCAGGGGAGCGAAGTGGCCATACAAGAGCGGAGCCTTTCGAGATGATACGTGTATCGAATATTCAACGCAACAATTTCATCGTTCGCGTTGCCGTGTGACAAGTACGCTATCCTGCTAGAATCGTGTTGAGCGTAGTTTACGTTTGGTGCGTAGAGAGGGTACCAAGAAGGTTTTTATCATGTTCACATACTGCTCCGTGTTGATGTTACCGTTGAAGAAGAAAGGTCCGACCATCCCCCACGATGCAACACCGGCCTACACTGTCACACGCGGATCGTGCATTGATTTTTCATGAATATTATCACCCGATGGAGCCCGATAACGGCAATTTTGGATATTTATTGCACCTGTTGGATGGAAGTGCGCTTCATCGCTCATTATCAAATTCTTCACAATGAATTCGTCGTTGTTAATTTTATGGAGCATCGACTGCAAACGCGCGTTGCTGCTTTGCCCATTGCGACATGGTTACTGACGCATACTAGGAATAAAATTGACGTTTTCTACCGCACATAGAGCTCGCTGTGGTCGCCCTACCTACTAACCGAATATTTCTATAAATTTTTGAAATCGTCGAAGCTTTTCGGGTGATATTCCTAAAATTTGAAAATATTTTATACAATTCTTCTTTAAAAAAAAAAAAAAAAATGAAAATCACTTAATTTATGGACGGTCGCACCAGGGATCCCCTTTAAGCCTGAACGCGGACATGCAACTTTTACTTGCATCGTAATTTTAACGCAAAGAAAATGTCACGCGATCGCGCCGACCTGCAATTGTACGATTGCTTAAAGACTTTTAATTTACGTCATTTTTCGTTAAACTGACAAAAATTTAACAAATGCGAACTATATTTTGAACCGAACCGAATTAAGATTGTCTGAACTTACTTGTATCCAAAAAAATTGTTTTTCGCCTCGAAAACAGTGCTAGTCGTTTTGATATGTCATCATCGTAAACGAATGGTTGTGTGGTTTATTTTTCGATTTGTTATTGGCTCTGAAGCTTAATATAAAATTTTTTGAAACTACGTATTTTCAATAGTCGTTGGACTTTTATCGAACGTAAAATATTTTTAATCTCTTTTTAAATTTCATTCTTCATATTCCTCATGTTTATTTGCGGTACTGATATGAAGTTCAAGATAAAATGCAGCACTTTCATTACGAATGTTAGTTCACTTTTGAAAAAAACGATGATTTTTTCGAACGAATGTGGACGAAATCCGCATCGAAAAATTGGATATCGGTGTGGTGTCTTGAACGGATGATAATTGGTGGGATATTCAGCACGTTGGCGTTTACAGTGAATGAAGTTCATTAAAAGTATTTTGTCGTGCATTTCAAACAGCACGTTTAATTCAGTTACAGTTACGAATTTAAAAGAAATTTTTGAAGTCTTTGTAACAATTTTTTGACGATATGACATCCCGGGTAACGAGTTGTTGCTACATTCTTTGAATCGTCATTTTAGTCGTGATTTATGATGCACGATTTTAGTTTTACACGTATAATCATTCCAAAGTTATTGAATTATACTTCATCAATTTTTTTTTTTTATTATTTTGCGTGTTTCAGAAAACTTTTATTAATATGTACACGAAATTCATATAAAGAATAACAATTATTCCTTCGTTTTTACATATTTGTTTTAAAAATTTCACTACAGACTTTGATTTAGCGTTTATTGCTTCAATCACTGCTTCCTTTTTATCTCTTTAACCATCCTGTACTTTCTTTTATATTCCGGATTCACGACTTTTCCTATTTGTCGCTCTGTTGTCTGTTACTTGCACTTTAACCCTACTTTTCTCTCTAATTCGTTCTTTGTAATACAATATTGTTCACTTGATCCTAACGACGATGCGATATTATATTCTCTTTGATGTTTTTCTCTTTCTTTGTTGAATCTTCCTTTGCTTTTTTTTTATTGTTCTTTATTATAAAAACTTCTTACGTCTTATCGCGTTTTCTGCATCTCTTCTTTCCTTCTGCGTCCATCACCATTTTCATTCTTATATTCTTCATTTTGTCCATTTATAATCTTATTTTGATGAATGTCTTTTTAGACTCTTTATTTGAGAAATCCAGGTACAAAATTGGCTCGGTAAATTCTGATAATGAAAGCGGATATGGTTAATAAGTTTAGTTCTTACCGATTATATACGAACACAGTGGCTATATCTATTCGTTTATCAATGTGCGTATTATTCTAGTCCCGGGACCGGACGGAATTGCTAATTTTTCTGCTACTTCCACTTTCACGATCTTTTACATTCATTTTCTTGCTTTTCGAGAAACTCGACTTTTTCACCATATACGATTATTGTTAACTCTGCGTTTTTTATTAGTTCATAATGAAGCACGTGTTTATGTAGCCGACTGTCATTTATCCGTCCACGGGAGTCGTTTACCGAAGCTGTCTCAATATCCTTAGCGTTAACTTTTCTAAGGACCTCTGTGTTTTGAACGAAATCGTCCCATTCAATACCTGTATTGGTGTGAAAGGAGCGTTGCTGGAATTTTTCGAGAGAATAGAATCGGCTTTGAAAATAGTCGTTCTAGTGCCTATTAAAAGGCGTTTAATAAACAAAATATTTCGCTTTTTAGACACCTAACAGAAGAGTGAAATGGCGGGGGAGTAGCAATGTCTGCTATGGAATTACACACAATTTGGGATGTGGAAAAACAGTACAACATTATTTTCTGAATATGGGATTACATACGTTTATTAGATTTGACAATAAGTAAACGTTTCAATCATTAACATAGAAGCTATGAACTAGAGGTAATAAACATAAATAACGCATTATGGTACGCATCTATCGACCTTATTCCCGACTTGAATGAATTGGAGATATTACCTAGAAATTTCTGTTTGTTAATAAATTTTTTTATATTAAATACTTAGAGGTAACAATTGATAGTACTGTAAGTTGGAAACATCATATTTTGGAACTAATAAACAAAAATTAGGCAATCTTTACCGGCGATTTATAGACTTAGGCCTTTGTTACCTCCTATAATTTTAAGAAAATACTACAATGCTCTGATATCATCGAAGATATCTTACGCTAGCACAAGCATGGGGAGGAGCTAATAAATCTGAACATCAAAAAATAAACAATATTCATAAAAAAAGTTTAAAACTCATAAAAAAAAGAATTTAAGTCATGAGAGGAGTAATCTTAATTGTTGGAAGGAAATGAAAGAATTACCGGCTAAACTGAGGTGCTATCTATTTATTTTATATGATTATAAGCTGCATCCTACCGACCTTAAGAATAGGAATATAGTGAAGATAACTAGAGCTTTGTCCGAAGCTGCATATATTAAGTCTATGGGTAAAAATAATTTTATTAATAAAACAAAAGGACTCCGTACTGATTGACTTGTTAGGGAAATTCCGATGGATATCATGAACATTAAGAATAAAAAAAATTGGTTGCTAGAAATTAAAAATTGGCTGCTGGGCAAAAGGAGAAGTGGAAGGATTATGTGAGTTTTTTTTTGCATTTTTTCCCTTGTGATTTTTTATATAGATTGCTATTTTTGTTTTTTTTTGCTTTGTATTGTTTATTTTTTGGCTATGCGTTCTTCGGTTATTTTTAGTGGAGAGTTATATTACGATTTTTTTTTTTGTTTTTTTTTGGGTTAAGAATTGTGACACATTTGTTTTTTATAGCGGTTAATTGAATACGGTTGATTGCAGCTTTATTACAAAAAAACGTTATAGCTATGTTGAGAACCAACAGACGAGCGCGGTTGCCTTGTGAGTTCTCCATATTTAAAAAAAAAGAAGACTAGGCGGCGGAACTCAACATAAATTGTTTTTTTTATGGAAAAAGAGGAGGCGTTTGTTCATATACATATATATATATATATATATATATATATATATATATATATATATATATATATATATATTAGGGTGGTCCTTATTTACATGATTTCGGAATTCCTTCTTGCCTGCCCCCTTAAATATCTTCTAAGTATATAACAAAAAATTCCTGTAAAATCTGAGCTCTTAATTTTAATATTAACACGCTCCCCAAGGTCACCTAAGTTTTAAATGGAAAATGCATGCAATTTTTTTCAATAACGCTTATAAAAATTATAACACTGGTAAAAATTGAACAATCAGTTTAAAATTTAGTACAGTTGTAGCTTATTATATTAGGAACAATCCTTAAAAATTGCAAATTCTTAAGTTCATTACTTCCTTACATATCAAATCGATAAGTATTAAAAAAAATGTTCTCACTTAAAATATTTTTCTAATATTACTGGTAATAAGAAATAATTTTTTTTTTCTATTCCAGTTCTCTCAAGAAATGTTTTTTTTTTAGGTAAGATTATAAATAAAATAGTTTAGGCAATTAGGATTACGCAATAATGTCGGATTATTCGATTCTTGTTAAGACGAAACGTGTTTTTTTACATATTTACGATGATTATGCACATTTAATATGTACGAATTGATAAAAGTTAATGTGTCAATAAATTCTGTTTATTTTGTAAAAATATTCCTGTCCAATTTATTGTTCGCATTGGAAAGGTTTAGAGCAAATGAGCTTGCAACAATGTAATTGTTTCGAATCACTCATTATTCTATAAATAAAAAATTCAATAATTTCAGATTTTTAATTAACGTCCTAATTTCATAATATATGTGTTCATTTTACTTATTAATCAATTATAATAACATGCATACGCTCGTATCTCAAAGCGCATGCGCTCTGAACCTAGATTTCTAAAAACAATGCTATGGTATTGAGTTAGATGGCACCAGAGCTTTTTAATTCATCTTCTGCGTAAACATTTCGAAGTTTGTGAGACTTATCAATACAAAAAAATTATTTTACGACAAAAATAAACTTTCTACATGTATTAACATCAATTTAATAAAAATCTGAAAATTATTTTATTTATAATCTTGCCTAAAAAAAAACATTTCTTGAGAGAACCGGAATAGAAAAAAAAAATTATTTCTTATTACGGGTAATATTACAAAAATATTTTAAGTGAGAAAACTTTTTTTCATATTTATCGATTTGATATGTAAAGAAGTAATGAACTTAAGAATTTCCAATTTTTAAGGATTGTTCCTAATATTATAAGCCACAACTGTACTAAATTTCAAACTGATTGTTCTATTTTTACCAGAGTTATAATTTTTATAAGCGTTATTGAAAAAAATTGCATGTATTTTCCATTTAAAACTTAGGTTAATTTTGGGGAAGTGTTAATATTAAAATTATTTACATAGATTTTTTTTGTATACTTAGAAGATATTTTTAGGGGGGGGGGGGCGCAAAAAGAAATTTTGAAATTATGTAAATAAAGACCACCCTAATATATATATATATTGTATATGTATATATATATATATATTTTTCTTTTACCAGAATTTTGTATATCACATTTGGTCTATGGTTTTGTGGATTGAGAAGATAATCAATATGGGAATAATTTTGGCTATTTTCTAGCAGCGCGGAGTGGACCGCGACAACCAAATTTGATTGTACATGTAAGATAATGAGTGGAATTTTACTGACGACGATAAGTAGTATAGTATGAAAAGGTGTATAGTATCGGGAACGGAAACACTATTTGATGTAAGTTTAGAGATAGCGAAGTCGCGATGGCCACTGTGGAGTCTGGAGAAATAAATATTTCAGGTAACTCTCTATGTACTTTTTAAACGCTAAATGTAGTAGAACCTGATACAAGGTTAATGATTCTAAGAAAAAGTGAAGTTCAAATATGTTTACACTTACATAAAACGATTTGTTATGGTGCCAGAAATTGATAACATGAAAGTTAGCCAAATTTCTCGTTTTTTTTTTTTTTCTTTTACGCTAATTAACAATCGAACAACAGCGCAGTTTTTTAAATTCAGTTAGATCAGAGAGTAAATCAATGGATTTGAATTTTCTTTGTGTGAGGGGATTATAAACAGGAAGGAACGTAAGGATTGACGTTTTGGTGGCGATAAAAGTAATTTGAATTAAACAATTTATATTTTTAATTAAGGTGGGAATTATTTTACATATATATATATTTATGTATGAATAATTTCTAAACTGCTTTGTGGTATAGACAACTTAAGATACATGCGACAATTATGAAATGAACGTTTGGTTTTAGGCTAAAGGTGTCCGCAATTCGTCTGAACGTAAAAGGCTGTTAGGCGGTGTAAAATGTTATTAGAAGCCTTTGTGAATTTGTTTGTGTCGGAGTGAATATTTACAGGCTGGTATTTATGTTTCGTTTGTTTATTGAAACAGACAGGGAAGTCTGAAGATGAAACTTTGTTTTGCAATAAACTGTGAGAAATAAATTATCATTGCGCGATATTTTGGTAGAGTATAACTGATTGAAAACGAATAAGTATCAAGCCGGCTGTATCGTTGGCGGCACTATATATCGTACTTAATTTTCTTTTGGCCTCAGTCCAAATCGTTTGCATGGTAAAATGTATAGCGCGTGTTCCTAGAGATCTTTCAACCGTTTTCAAGAATTCTATTATTGAAATTTTCTGTTTTTTTGTTGTTTTTTTTTTTTGTTAGTGACGCCCACAATTTGTAAGTCACAATTTCATCACAATTTCAGAAACTCGAGTAAATTCAAATTTTTCGGGGCTACGTAAGGTGTTCCACCTGATTTATTGTCTATACAATGGCTTTTGAAACACACGTGGAGCTGATGGGATTTGGAGGTACCGGAGCGAGGGATGTAAACGTTAAGTTCCCATAAAACCTAGTTCTTTCTTGTCGGATGTTGAGAGATTCACAGCTAACGCCACTTCTGTTGCAACGAGGTATTCTATTTGCGCATATATTTTGTGTTTACGCCCTCATTTCGGGAAACTAAGAAACATTCGGGTACAGAAAATACTTTAGTATTTTCCGCATAGATTTGTATACTGCAGTTACTAATGCGAATGAATACTTATCCGTTATACTGAAATTGTTGCGACTAATTTTCGGTTTAATACATTTTTAAGATATACCTTTAAAACAATGTTTCAGTGATGCATTAGATCGTAACACTTCTTGTTCCGAATTCTCGATGTTTGATCGGTGATATTCTTCGAAATTGTTTACAAGTATTTTTAATAACGTACAATTTACCAAGTGTTTTTTTATGTTTAAATTACAACTGAATCAGAAAATCGAATTATTAACCGTTTTCAAAAATGTGTTATTTTTTTAAGTTGTTGACAGCGTTATACAACTTTTCGTCGCGAGAAGATTGTCGTCACGAGTAACATTTCTAGCCAGACACAACAAAGAAGATACGGAAAAAAAATGTGCACATTTTTATTGCAAAATTTCTCATAATAACTTATGTGCGTTTTTTAAATTATAAAAAAAGACATCTAGATATGAGCTATTAAGAACAGAAAGAGACGATGCAGAATGCAAAAAAAAAAAAGAAAAATTTCGTGATTTAGTGTAAATGAACGTAATTATTTTTTTTTTTTTGTATGTTTAATAAATCTTTTATTTGTTCACACTAATTCGTATTAAATGGGCAAAGATTTTTATTGTCCTTGTTTAATTTTTCCCTTCTAAATATGCTTAAGAAATGAACAAATGAAACTTTACCTACGTAATTTCTAGATCTATCGCGCATAATGAATTTTATAAAAAAAAAAAAAAAATTAATTTTCCTTTCTTCCGGTAGCCATCATTATGAATGTATCGAATATCGTATAATTTACTTTCATGCAAAACCTCGGTATATGTTTAAAAAAATAGGTGACCCTTTTACAACAGTCTATAGTTAATAAATTGAGTTCAATAATAATCTAAAAAAGGAAAACTCGTGTATTTCTAAAAGTCAGAATTGAATTTTATGGCACAGAATTTCGAAATATTTCTCGACGATGGCTGTTTTCTATTCTTTTAAAATGTTTTCCGGGCTAGCGGTAAGATCTTTATTAATTTCACTTAATAATTGTTGCTGTAACGAAAATTGCTCGCTCGTTAAGTTTAGCGGCGCACCATTAATGAAATAGTTCAATACTCCGCTACTAGATGGCGCGGTCGGGGCACAATAGGCTGATGTCGGACTAGTAAATACTGAATAATGGGTCGCTGCTGGCGGATTATTCAGTGCAGAATTGAAATAAAACGACGAAGAAGCGGCCGCCTGTCGATGGTTGACCATTTTCAGTCTGGAAGCTAACTGTTTTTTCCACTTTGTTCGGCGATTTTGAAACCAGGTTTTAATCTGTACTTCAGTTAAGTTCAAAGCCTTTGACAATTCCATCCGCTTACTTACGCTTAGGTATTTATCCACCTTCAAAACCAAATCACATTTTATCGTTAGCTTAATAGCTATAACAAATATGCGCAGTTATATCGTAGAAATAACTAACCGCTATTATTATACGAATTACTAAGTCGTTAAATTTGAGCACAAGATGCGCTTGCTGTATAAATTACAAAAGACGTCGTTTAATATATATTATTACACGTTTAAATGTTAGTGATCGAGTGTTTAGGCAGAATTTGCTTTTTTATATTACATTTGATACTCAGAAAACACTCGACATGATTAGTGAAAGAACCGGTTTTGGAAAATAGTTTCAATGACTCGACGTTCGGCCGTCATTTACGGACTTATTGAATGCGTATCATCTGCTTATTTTGTAAATTATAGTAAATAATTCGCTAGCATTAATTTTTTTGACTAGAGAATTAATCAGCGAATAAGCAAATGTAACCGTTTGATAATTTAATAGGCGCTACGCAAATAGACGGATGCACCAGTGTGTATCGATTTAAATATACTACTGTCGCTCAGCTGGTTATCATAGTTTAGCTCACACGTTTGAAATAAATAATCAATGAATGATTAAGATTATGACTGAACGATTTTATCCAATAGGCCGTGCTTAAGCAACGATGTGGTAACAACTTTAACTTTTTAATTGTCTCCTTTAGACACCGAGCGTGAAACAAAACAATAAAATATGCTACCCGTTTATTAATCGATATTCTGGAGAACATTTCTCAATTCTCTTTCTCATTAAAAGTTTCCCTAACTATTTATATCATAGAGAACGTTTGGTGTTGGCTGTTAACACGCTATTAAAATTAATTGCGTAACTGGTTCACTTCTCGTGTTCCGCTGATTTACTCCTGTGTGAAATTATGTTCAGTTTACGATATGTTGTTTTTTTTTTATTGTTATTTGGATCAGCATGGTGTAAAATGCGCATTCAATGATAATCAATGATTTTTCCGGGAAGGTGCTTTAAATCGGTTAAATACGAGGGAAATTTTTCCAAAGACATCTGAGTTACTATTGATAGTCGTAAGCTGTTTTATCTCTTAATAAATATTTATTCAAATGTAACAAATTCAAATGATAACACTTAAACATACTGTACAGAGATGCTTCATATTGAAACGATTAACGTTTGTTATTCGTATCCTCAGGGATGCCAACCACGAGATCTCTTCGAACTCGCGGATATTATTTATTTATTTATTTTTTAACTATTATGAATTTGAATCTGCGATTTTAAATTAATTATATTTTATTTTCCAATAACCTACAACGATCTTTCTTTACCGACTGGCCGCTAAAAATACACAATTATTATACACATTCGACGCAAGAACAATGATTATATAACAATTAAATAAATTTATACGTAACACTGTTTGTCGGCGCTGGAACGCCGCGATGACTGATGCCAACAATACGAACGATTGCCCTCTGTGTGCTAGACGATGGAGTGTGAACTAAATTTAATTCGGTGCCGCGTAATTTGGTAATTTAATAATCAATCTAGGCGTAATTTAAATTTCATACAACAATCTTGATGAGCGATCATTTACTATTTCGCGCTGCAGATGGTTTCGTTAATCGAAAAAAAAAAAAAAAAATTCTGCTAACGGAAATTGTTTTCGCGACTCTACAGACGACGAACGGAACTGTCCAAAAAATCTTATAAGAAGGTTCAACTGCATCTGACTGCTACCTGCCGTCCATTTTCTATCCATGCCTCATCATTATTTTACTTGCCCTTTGTTCCAACGCAGGAACCAATAACCGCCATTTCCCTAATTATCGACCTTTCTCCTGTTTGACTGCGTAGTAGTCTTCTTACTCCCGACCGACAAACAGGATCGCACCTACACGCACATTTACTCTTGCGCCATCTTTTCGAAATTTCTTAATTTTATTTCATATTTTTATTTTTTATTTTATTTTTTTATTAAGCCATGCAATGAGCACACTACAATATACAGTTTAAAGGGGGGCATACGTTTAGAAAAAGCGCAATATTCATAAATTTTTTTACAGAAATCCATTTATTTTGTGATTACAAAACTTATAGTGCGTGTTACACATATATTTGGGAATATAAAAAAAAAAAAAAATTATTTTATCTTTTATTTAAAAAATGTATGATAAAGTGTTCAGGACAGGTTTTTCGAGGGAGTTGTAAGTTGTCGTGCAATGTAGCTTGCCGCAGAGTATGATCTGCAAGAAAATTCAAAAATGTTTTTATTCAGCACATGTTTAGCTTCTATGTGAATATAATAAAAAAATAAAAAATGCAAATTTTGAAAAATGGCACGCATTATAAAAAAAAGTTTAATATTTTACCTAATCTTTTTGTAATGTTTTACCGATAACTTTTTTTTTTTTCTCAATTTTGAAAATTAATTTAATTCCAATAGAAAGAAATTATGTTATTAATATTTCTGCAAAGTTTGAACCAAATCGGTTAAACAGTTTTTGAGTTATCTTGTACGACAGTTATGAAAATGTAGTTTAGAGAAAAACGCGTTTGAAGTTATCGCATCACAAAAACTATTCTTCTATTTACTTCAAATCCAGAGTTAATTATTGGAGATAAATTTATAAAACGGCTACCACATTTACACATCAACACAAATTTTGAAACTGAGACTTCGATTTCTAGTCTGTTCGAATTTTATTGTTTTTTTACATTGTCGACAAATTACGAGCTCCGACAACGCTGTAAAAACCCGTGAAAAATTCGATGAAACGGTGTATCCATGTAGTCGATTCTGCGGCGCACCATCACTGCTTGCAGTTGCAATTATTTCACTACTAACACTAATATCCGGCGTAATGTGCACATTATATAACCTCAGGGTAAATTTCAAATAGAAAAAAAAAAGAAGAAATACAAATAAAATAACATAAAAATAAAATAACATAAAAATAAAAAAACATAAAAATAAAATAACATAAAAATAAAAAAACATAAAAATAAAATAACATAAAAATAAAAAAACATACAAATAAAAAATAATTTAGAATAGATGGTGGCACGTGATTGAAATCCCGTTTGTCGGTTAGGGGTAAAAAGATTATCACACGATCAGACTGGAGAAATGGCAGTGATTCGTGTTCCGCTGGAACAAAGGACAAGTAAAATGATGAGGCACAAATAGAAAATGGAAGCCAGGTAGCAGCCAGTCGCAGTTGAACCTTTTTAGTAGATTTTTGAACAGTTTTTGGTTGGTCGTCCGTAAAATGTCACGAAAACGATCCCCGTTAATGGAAAATTCAAGCATTAAATGATCGCTCGTCAGAATCGTTGTATTAAATTTAAAATTACGCGGAGATTAATTATTAAATCATCGAATTAAATTGAGTTCACTCCATCGTCCAGCACGAAGAGAGCAACCGATCGTCATCTTGGAATCCGTCATCGCAGCGTTCTAGCGCCGACAGACAGTGTTACGTACCAATTTATTTATAATTATATAATCACTGTTTTACGCCGTACATGTATTAATTGTATATTTTCAGCGGTCGGTCGGTAAAAAAAGATCTCTTTATAAGTTATTTGAAAATAAAAGGAATAATTAATTTAAAATTTCAGTTTCAAATTCATAAATAATAAATAAATCAAATAAAATCCACGAATCCGAAAAGAACTCGTGGTTGACATTCTTGAGGGCTCAAATTAGCAAACGGTATCATTTCATTGGTGAAGGCTCATTACTCATTAGATTTAGCAACATGAAATTTCCTCTTTCGTGGTCTCCATAGACGATATGTTGATCCGTCGGCAGGACATTGTAAAAATAAATAAAATGATTCACACGACTTGAATTTGCAAATTAAATTGACCACAACCACAGATATTCGAAATTCTAACGTAGATAAACCCAAATAAAGTAATTTGCATGAACTCTCACTGCAGATGTTATTCCTACTTTGTATCATTCTATTACTCATATTAGGTTCAGAACATAATGACCTGTCGAAGAGAGCTACGACAAGAGCTATAAAGCGACGAAATTAAAAGAACAGCTTGTTATGGAAGTGAATATAGCGGCGAGTCAAAGATGATCGCGACAGATCTATCAATAACGAGCAAAGCAGATCATTTAAATTGATTTATTTTAGCCGCTACATTTCACCTCTTTCCGCAGGTATCATAAACAGACTATCAGTTCTAGCATACTGCGACACACTATCGTCTTGGCCGACTGAAAAACAATTCTCATACACCTGATAACGAACTGGGCTCATATTGTTGCAAGAAAGAGCGTGTTTATGTAATTATTTTATAGGAAACCATGAAACATTATAATATCTGCTTACAATCAGTTTTCTTCGCTTTACGACACTATGTGTTGATACTCTCTTATTATGGTGAGACTTTAGCTCATAACTTGTTAAATATTTCGAATTTCTCCTTGAAGTTTTGTGAAAATATTCTACATACCTAACGTTAAAAAAATGAAAAAAACAACAATTTTTTCATCGTTATAAATGTATGTTTCCCCTTAAGAATAATAAAAAATTAAACATAAACAAATTTTAAAAACAATAACCCGAATAATAATTTTAATCCTAATGTGATTAACTCTGTTCAACCTAAAGTCTTATCACTGGTTTTTCAATTGTCTCCCTGCGCGGCGTTCGGTATCTATTGTTTGCGCTTTTTGTCACAGTCAGCTGAATCACTTTTCTGCTTCTCTCTGGTTTCCTAATCTGTTTTTTCCTCCCTTTCTCTCACGACTTTAAATGTGATGCATATCACATTTCATTAGAACGATTTCGCTTCCGAACGTTCTTCTTTCTATTCTTCGTTTTCGAATAATTAGTCTTTCAACTCCTTATTTATTTTCTTTTGGCTCTGTCCTTTTTACATTTTGATTTATTGTAAAAGCACAAAAAAAGTGCATAAAAATGACATTCGGAAAATAAAATATTGAAATAACAAAGACACGACAATATTAAATCAAGGGTAATATCTACACCTACACCAACTGTTATATAAAATTACTTAAATACTTAAAAATCATATTAACATAGCATTTAAAACTAATCACGTATTTAAAAATAAACGTAACTATTAATTACAACAAATTAACAACAGAGCAGAATAGAGAAACGATATAATATGGATAACAATCATAGAAAACGGAAAAAACTGGTGATATAATTTTTGATATTGAGTATTCGATCTGTAAAATAAGTGTGCACAACACTGCTAGAAATATCATTCTAAGCCAAATTAAAGAAATATTAGTAGTCACTTCAATAATGATGCTTTTTTTTTTTTTTTATGAATAAAATAACATTTTGATCAAATATTTCAAAAACGCTTTAATCCGCCATATTTGAAGAAAAATAAAATAATTTTTTTACTTACAGTTGTTTTAATATTGATTTCTTTCAAAATTTGTATTTAAAATCATTCATTTTTGATTTAAAAGTCTAAAATTATTTATTCGCTGGAATCACCTTTGCAACGTTTGATACATAAATACAATTGCAACCATTGTGATCAGGGCCGCATTTGAGCGGGTGGAGGTTCAGGGTTCAAACGCCTCCCGAAATGTCCGCGAAATAATAACTGCTTGAATTAAATGGATCGAAATTCAGAATATACTTCTTTTCAATTTTTGACAAAAGGGGAAAAGAAAATTGAAATTTTTATGAATTCTATGGAAACGACTAGTTTTTATTTGTTTTTATTATAGCTTTCAAATATTGCATATACAATAATTGACTACAAGACATTAGTGTACTATTTATAAATAAATATATTTCATGATAATACACATACACACACATTTATAAAAATATTTTCGTAAACCCTTCTGAAATTTTAGTCTTGGTACGGCCCTGATTGGGATATGTGTAATCATTGCAAGTTGACGTTCGAAGGCTGTAAGTTTATTAAATAAAAAATGGAACTAAGAAACAGGGAGTGAGAAATGTTATTATAAAGTACATATTTTACCATTTGCTGTACGTTTGTTCATCAGAATTTGCTTGTTTTGATGTACGTTCTAGATTTTTGTTTTCTGATGCATGAACATACTTTTTATTAGATACATTTTTTTTTAATGTTGTTGTATTACTTGTAGCGACATCACTAACTTTAAAGCAGCCATTATCAGTCTGCGTCGTGATTGGCTACTTTGGTAGTGTCGATCATGTGATGTATGTATTTTCTCTATTCTTTCTCGTTCAAGTGGTAAAACCAGTGGTCATTCGTGATAATAATTTTTACAGCAATGAATTTTAATCTGTAATTTAAACACCGTGCGTTTTTATTTTAACTATTTTTACATGTAATGACGCGAAAGACGTTACATACTCGAAATAAAATGTTTATTATTATTATTATTATTATTATTATTATTATCGTTACAATTTTAGACTATTATGCGCATAGTTGTGCGAGACGTAGTCACAATTAAAAGTAAAAGTAAAGTAAGCCCCATCATCCTTGATAAGGTATCCTAGATTGTGAAGTTAAGGTTCACAATGACTTAAGCTCAATGGCACTAATGAGAGTAGGGGGGACAGTTCCTTTCTACTTGGGATCCGCCTTTACTTTCCGAGATTTCTCTGGTACCTAATTATATTTCAGATTAGGTGTAAACTTGAGAGCGATTCCGATCTGGAACGAGACAAGAAGTGCCGCGTCCTCTGATTTAGTAGCCAAGCGCCTTAATAGACTACTGCGCTACCTAGTCACAATTACAAAACAATTTTTAATTTTAATACAAGATCCATCTTACATATAAATAAATGCACTTACAAATAACTAAAAGAAAATTAGATCGCCCTCGTAAAGGCTAACGTTAAGTAAATTGACGGGACAAGATAAATAGTCAATATTACAAAACCATTTTTTAAATTTAAAACAGAATCCATTACAACTTAAAGCGCTTAAAATAAATAAAAGGAAAGCAAAAGAAAATAAAGCATGATTGTATGCGGGTTAACTTTAAATAAGTTGACATAACAAAGGTATAAAGGTAGAGATGAACTGAGGCTACCGTATTTATGTAATCGCTGGTGAATATTGCGAAAAAAACATAACAGAGAGAGATATATAATTAAACGCAATAAAGAAACAAACCGGAAAGGTAGGTAATTGTTATAAACTAACTGCATAATAAAAACCAACTTTAATAACAAACAAATACAAGGGTAAAAATAATTTATAACAATAAATTAAATAAATACCTTATTCAGTAACGTTTTCGGATGTAACCCATCATCAGCTAAAACTAACTTAATCAAAACACAAAACACATTGGCTAGTTTTAGCTGTTGATGGGTTATACCCGAAAACATTACTGAATAAGATATTTATTTAATTTGTTGTTTAAATTATTTTTACCCTTATATTTGTTTGCTATTAAAGTTGGTTTTTATTATAAACCGGAAAGGATTAAATTTAACTTATTAACACTTGCATTCTCTTATCCATTTATCACAACATATTTTTATTTATATTACAAATATAATTAATTCACCGTAAGCCTAGTGGTTAAGGCGCTTGGCTACCAAACTGGAGGTGTCATAGGTTATCGAAATTTATCTCGTTCCAGATCGAAGTCGCTCCCAGGTTTACCTAGCCTGAAATAATTAGGTACCATAGAAATCTAAACGCGTTATAGCTGTGTTGAGAACCTACAGACGGGCGGTTGCCTTGTGAGTTCTCCATATGTTATTTAAATTTAAAAAAAAAAAAAAAAAAAAAAAATAGGTGTAACATCATTATCAACTATACTTTCCAAGAGGGACCAAAACAAAGCTGGAACGAATACAATAAACTGAAAATTCCGCTAGACGAGTCTGCAAAAAAAAACAAATCTGGCGTGCCGCCGTGACACGTCTAAAACATACACGCAACATTTTGAATATAAATATTTTCCCTATAACGAACTCGTAAAACGAGAATATTGCAAGATTAATTTAAGCTGCGCCCGCTTTCATTTCCACTGATACGTGTACAGAAGCGGAGATGTCTATATTGAACAAATCTTTCCTAATGTATGGATGTTGTTCGCAAGTTTTAAATTATTTCGGAATTAACGTCAAAATAATTTTAAAATTTTCAAACTAATCGCAG
This sequence comes from Icerya purchasi, assembly GCA_039619475.1. Taxonomy (NCBI): domain Eukaryota; kingdom Metazoa; phylum Arthropoda; class Insecta; order Hemiptera; family Monophlebidae; genus Icerya; species Icerya purchasi. Next base: position 419,577,642 of record CM077116.1, read on the forward strand.
CGCGAATAAAATTAATAAGCTATCGTGGAAATAGCTTATTTCATATACTATCTATATACCGTGTAAGAGTGTGTACAATAATTGACGGACTTTTTGATGTCGCGTATAATTTTCATATTTTCCGAATTGTTTTTACATGTACTTTGCCTACTTCCCGATATTAAACGCGTATTTTAAATTTTATCCGCGAAGATAAATTCGAACTCCAGCTATATCCACCTATTTCTGCATGCAGCGATTATTATTTTTTAGATTTTATTGTACGGTAGGTTCGTTGTTGGCATTTTCACGGTTTCTTTCTTCTGGTCACTGGTGCCTCCTGTATCTTCCCTTATGCGGCCAACAGAAGTATTCCGTCGTTTCCGATCACATATATACCACTCACCTTTTTGTTCTTTTCATCTCTGTAATCAACGTTCTGTTTAAATTTATTCAGACGTTCAGAGCTGCTAATAGAAATTGTTCGGCTTTTTATGCAACGGTCAAAAATGGCACTCGGCTGAATCTACACTTTAAAGATTTTTAATAAACTTCAGCGGCAAGCGCAAGGTAAATAAATCACCAGCGGATTATATCTTTGAGGATGTAACTTTAAACAACACGGTATTCATCTTGTGTGAGTTATTTATCGTTGCCCCCCCCCCTCCCTCTTTCCCCAGCATTCACTTATAGGTGATTTTTCATCGGGTTACAAATTCGATCAGCAATTAGTGATTTCCTCATTTCAGTTCATCTAATGCGAATAACGATAGCACGTGCTGAGCGCATCAATCAATAAATTCATTTCGTATGTGATGAGAAAAATAATGATACGACTTTCCTTATGCCTCTTCTGAATGCTCTTGTAATACACTGCATAGGGTCTATGACCTTGTTAACACTTATACCGGAATCACCTTGAATTCGCAAGAATGAAATGTTAAAATCACAATTGCCATTTTTCCGGCGGTGAATAGAAGAAATAAAAGAAAGCGAATTAAGAAGACAATTTTTAAAACTAGAAATGAAAAAAAATGATGATATAGCTTCCGAGAAATTATAGACTATTCTCTAATTCCTGATTATTTTAAATCGATCAACGGTAAATGCAGAAGACGGCGAAGGAAGTGACGAACAATAAAAGGCAGCGGCACAACCATTCGGAAATATAGACGAATCAGTGTGAATCTTGCTAGTGAAATAGGAAATATTTCTAGGTATTCAAGAATTGGTGATTAAAATCATCTAGCGTAATCCGACAGAAAGAAGCTTCCATTAATCAGATATTTGTACGAAAGACGAAACTTTAATTGGATAATTGTTTACCACAGGTACCTTATTTTTTTACATTTTTTCTCTTTTTTCTTATCTGCGCTGTTTTTTCCAAGTTATTCGGTTTCTTTTTTCTAATCCTCTCTAATCCCTTCCGATTTTGCTTATGATAGCGCATCTAGTTATTTCTTAACAAGTCGGTACAAGCAAAAAAATAAGTACTATCCACTGTGACGGATAAAGTAGGTAAAATCTACTGAAAGAGTCGCGTAGTATTTCTTCAATTACGGAAGCACTATTGCTTATACTATTTCGGTAGTAATATGTTGCTAATTTTATTACGTTATTTAAGTTAGAATTCTAGCGAGCTTTGTTCTCCGAAAGTGGAGATATTTGTCTATGCCATATACCATGCAAGACGAAATCTATTATTCGTTTCTCGCTCATTTTCTACGTTTGTTTTCAGATTAATCGGTTTACTGGTTGTTGATATCAGTTACTTTACGTGTCCGGTTTTTGAGTTTTCCCGTTTTGTTTCTGTAAAATTATTGTTTTTTGAGGGAATTTTTATTATTTTTGTACAATTATTTTTTTTTTTTTTTTGTATTCTATAATACAATTTTACATTTTAAAATTCGCTGAGCTAAGGAGACCGTAGAACGATCAAAAATCTTTCAGCTAATAGCAGATCATTTAGATAACAACGATGACGATGAAAACGATCCTGGCGAAATTTGTTGCTGCGGAAGAAAATATTTCTAAGCGCCGATGCTGAAGTCAAGGTTTTTAGGTAACTAAGCACCAATTGTGGCCCTAGGACCACTCCGTGAGAGGAAAAAAAGAAAAGAAAAACGAAGAAGCGCCGATGCTGAGCAAGAAAAAGTAGAGTGTAACTCTGCAAAAATTTGTACAAAGATTTTATTTACTTAGAATAGGTGACAACTGTAGTGCATAAAAATTGTTAAAAACTAAATTATTTGTTTTTTCAATTACTACGCATGTGTGTTGAACACGTAATTTAAATATTACACAATTTTCGAAATTCACCCTATAGCACAACTATATTTTCATTATTAAAAATGCCGATTACGAGAAATATTCATATTTATACAACTTAGGGTAACTTATCTTTTTGCAAAAATTCTGCTACCGGTTATGAAATTTAATTAAAAATTAAAAAATATTATACACGGTAGAATAGGCATGTTTTTTTTTTGTTTTTTTTTCAAGTGATGTATACGTATATATTATACAGCCACGACTCTTTTTTGTTCAAGTATCAAACGTGACACACGCAGCGTTAATAATGATAAAGTATACGCGCTTACTTTAAATTCGGTTTCTAATCTTTCTAACTGTTTGGCACTGTACGCTTGTCTGGGTTTTCTATCTAAACCCGGTTTTCGACACCTGCGACCGATCGGCTTGGGCACTGGGGAAAAAAAAATCCATATATACAATCTCATTGAAAAAATAATTAAACATAATTAATCGATAATAAGAGCGAAAAAGTATTTTACTTACAATTTTCTAGAATTAATTCTAGAAAGAAAAAAAAAAAAAACACTGCTACATTGTTCATCTGAATCAAGAAAGATTTACGTCATTTAAAGGCTGGCATGTTTCAATGGAAAAGGGAAATATGGTAACCGAGTGATTTTTATTGGAAAATAATTTGATTTCTAAAGCGAAGGTTCTAAATTTTTACTGGAAAAAGAAGAATTTTAACTAGACTGAATAAAATCACCATTTCTGTTTATTGAAATTTCGAAAAATATAGAGTAAAAAAAGTTACTGATTCCGCGATTACAAAGTCAATATCATACACGGTTTCCGAATAATTCTCAAGTATCGTAAGGGATGAAGGATCTCTTTTTCTAGACAATATCCATTTTTAAAACTTATTCAACGGAAGAGGGAGAGCCTATACAGTAAGCCTCGTTCCAACGTAATATAATGAAGTGATTTTCGAAAATTCATCTGTACGGCCCAGCTAGGCCGGAATGTATATTATAGTTTTCCTCGCTGTCGAAATTTCTCGCTTATTTTGCATCTTAATAAACTGATACATTCGTGTCATTGCCTAGTTCAGTTACGTCACGCATCAGGGTCGGATATAATTGGGGGGGGGGGGGCTAAGGGGACTATAGCCCCGGGCCCCAGAAGATTTTATTTTCCACGTGCAAAATTTAACTTTCTTTTTCCAAAATAAGTTAATAGTACTATAAAAATGAAAAATATTAAATCTGCGTTTTTTATCCTAAAAAGAATTCGGTTAATTTTTATACATGTAAAAAATAATATACGAGTTCATTAATAAAATTATATACTTCTTCTCTACAAAACTTTTTCTTTTTCTTCCAATAAACTAAATGCTACATAAAATGAACATTTATAAAAATTTTCTAGGATAAATCCAGTTTATTGCGTTACAAAAAGAAAAAAAAAAACGAATGAGTCTTTTACACATACGTATTTTTAATAATAAATAAACATTTGACAAATTGATTAATAACAATTATCTATTCAAATATTTTGGTGATACCCTTGTGCAATTGTTGTAAATTTTTCTGTGTTAATAAGTTTTTCGATGTAAAATATTCTTAATTTTAACCATAATTTTTTTTTATTTTAATTTTAACGTTTTATTTTTAACTGTATAAAAATTAATTAATATAAAAGCGAGTTTCAATCGATTCCTTAATTTTATAAATATATCTGTATTCCGAAAAATTAAGTAAATCATATTGCGTTTCATTTAAACTTTTTTCTGATTACATAACAATTATGAAATTTTAAACATGCATGTTCAATTTGTATAAAGGAAAGAATATGATCAAACACATCGCACGAGTATATGAAAATCAATTTGAAAACCGCTGTAGCGATAATACCGGCGCCGCCGACATAGATGATGCATTATAAATAAAGTTTTTATTTTCATTAAAAAGACGATTATTTTTTTGCTACTCGCAACATTTAATTTACATATAAATATATATAAATATTTTTCTGTAGAAAATGAAAACATAATGTCATTAATGAAAAATTACAAATATTAACATATACATGTATAATTCCCTATTTAACGTTCGATTTATATAGGTATCTAATTTCTCAGGATAAGAAAGTTAATTTTGTAAAGAGAGCGTAATTTTACTTTTATTAGTAGTCATTCGTACGTACGTAGTTTGCACATATATGATAATGAATTTTTTCGCCATTTTTTCTTCGAAGGGTAGACCCCCTATTCAAAATTAGTCCCAGGCACCGTAAATCCTTAATCCCCCCCCCCTGCACGTAGTAGGTAAACATCTTTTATCGGTTTCATTTGCGTGTGTTTATTTCTGATTCCATAACTAGTGCGAAAAATTTTTTCATTCACTTTCCCAATGTGCCATTTCCTTGAATTATTTTTATTGATCTAATAACCTTCTTATTTTAAAATTATACTCGTCTCGAGATTTAGACATCAGAGGCTGCACGACTTGTTGATAGCAACTACTAAAATGTTTGTTTACTTGAACTCTTTACAATTGACACCCCCACCCCACCCGACTGTATAACATATTTATCCTGCTAGTAGCCGATCTATATATTGTGAAGCGCCTATTTGCTTTCGATTTAATTCCATTAAAATTTAATTATCCTGGATTCACGCGCGTGTAGTATTTACATATTATTATTATTTTAGTGCCAACGAATAGAGAAATATTTTTGACAGTCACAAGTTGACGATAGAGTATGCTCCGAGAGGCAGAGTCTATTCCAAGTATTTGTATAATATCGTCCGTGCTTGTTTTCATTCTATCCTTCTTGACGACCCGTTTTGTAGTTTGCTCTTTCATCAGCAGAATGTTCGACGTGTTATTTAACTTTTATTAACCATTTACCGAGTAGACGCTAGACAACGACCGTTCAGCGTTAAAAAGCGATAATAACAAAAATACACGTGAAATAAAAATACCTTTTTACCCCGAACACACAATGCAGCGTTTGAATAGTGTGCACAAATAATTTATTTAGCGGTCGTATATCGCGTTAGCGCGTGTTTCATGTTTACAGACTGCTTTGGTCAATTATTACACTTAGGGTGCCTTTCCTATAAACGGTTAAATTTTTAAAATGAAACATATCGAAAAAAATGCACACACACATATACATATATATATATGTGTATGTATACATGTGTTACGAACCCGCTGGTTCCGGTTTAACCCTTCGGATTTTTAATTGTTTTAGTTTTTATGAATTTTTTTTAAAATGAAAGGGCGCTGTCCTACCAAAATGCTGTTTATTTCTCTAAAAAAAAAAATTATACAATAGTACATCGATTATACAGTCTCGGAATTAAAATATTTGAAACACCAAAAACAATTCACGGCATAATGCAAGAAAACTAACTGTAACAAAATAAAATATTTAACTATGCTTATTGCTTCAAGTTTACGTTTCAACGGTTAACTAACAGCGATAATAGTTTAAATTCGTAATCTTTCCTAGAATAATAAATTAATTTACCGCGTTCTACATAATAACTTGATAATGTATATAATTTGCAATCTCTCATAATTCTAGTGAAAATTTACAATAAACTAATACGCTACGAACAGACATTAAAGGCGGGTACGGGGGTAACATTTATACGAGTAAGAAGTTGATAAACGTGCAAAAATAGGTAGGGGGGGGGCAGTAGTTTTTACGCGGCTAAGTAATTTACAGTGCCTAATTACAGGGTTTCTGAACGATTAAAAACCGCAAATACAAACAAAACTTATCGACCAGAAAATACTTCACATTTAAACGAAAACGAATGCGTCGTTGTGAACGAATATGCAATCAAAAAATACGGAAGAGAAATGAAAATGAGATTTTTTTGAAAAATGACCTACGAACTAAGGGGGAAACAAAGGTTATAAACAGGATGTCAGAGTTTAGTAAAAGTATCGACTAAAATTACATAATCCCTTTCCCGATTTGGTTCCTTAAATTTGAAACTTTCGGTGATTTCTTGTGTTTTATGATTCTCACGTCGATTGATTAAACAGAAAAAAAGAAAACACCAACACGCCTTGGTCATCACAAAGTTTTTTGTTGTTTCTTCGTAACTATAATAAAAAAAAACAAATAAAATTTTTATTCCAAATAAATAGACATAATTGATAGGGCGAAATTTTTTTTTTTTCATCTCCCCTCTTTGGGCATGCCAGCAACGGTTCTTCGCTCGGAAACGACACGAGGGAAAAGAATCAGTCAGATGTAGAGTCGGTGTCAAATATTGATAAGATAAAAGAACTGAAGATCGTAACAACGGAGATCAACGGAGACGATAAGATGTACCGAGCGCAATAAGGATTATGGAGTTTATAACAGATCGCAGTATAAAGAAGTACGTTCGTTCACGATGGATCGACATTTAAGGAAGATATGGTAAGGATCGCGCTTCGTCGTCGCGATGAAGAAGGCAACTAGGGAATAGTGCGAGATGGCAACGAAAACGTGAGGAAAGAAGAAGAGTACGATTGAGACGTAACCGGATAATAGAGACAATAACGGAGCGGCGAAGCGAAGGAAAATTGTAAAAAACCAAGGCCGGGGGTAGAAAAATTAGGTTAGACGGAAAAATAAAAGAAAGGTTGATTGGAAAAGGATGAAACGTAAAAATCTGACCAAAATCTAACGTGAAATTTTTTACGCAGTGGAAGCAAATTAGAAGCGGGAATTTTAGTGAAATAAAAGCGGGAGGATACAGCAATCTGAGCCAAGGAATCTGCCATTTCATTACCCTTTATATGACTGAGGACCCAGAGCATATCAATGCGGATAGCATGAAGTGAGTAAAGAGAGCGAATACGGATAATGAAAAAAGAATCAAAGGATGGCGAAATTTGATTATGGTTTATCAAAAAGCTCTCTCTACCCCTTGCACGCTTTACTGACCAACCCCCCCTAGCATCGATCGTTTTGTTCACACATCCGCCCTCCCACCCGTTGACTGACTAGTGTTTTTCAGCGAGAAATCGTGAATGGTATTATGATTACGGGAATGTACCTAAATATTAAAAATACAGAATAACAAAAATGTTGTTCCCTTTTCATCTAGTATATGGAAATACATCTCAAATATAGTCGGGGATGAATTAAAATTAAGAATTTAACAGCGTATATCAAAAAAAAAAAAAAAAAAAAAAATGTTAAATAATAAAAATAAAATTAATCACGTTATTTCTGACTAGTAAGTGAAAGTAAAGGTAAGTCCCATACCCTTGATAGGGCGTCGGGATTGCGAAGTCAAGGTTCATAATGTACTAAGCCTAATGGAACTAAAGAGAATATTAGGGACGGTTCCTTTCTCTCGGCCGCCTTTACTTTCCCAGATTTCTCTGGTACCGAATTATTTCAGGCCGGGTAAACTTCTTGGTTCCGGGACGCGGAATAAGTCTCGACCCCGTCGTGACCTCTAATTTGGTAGCCAAGCACCTTAACCAAATTTCACTTTATTAATATACAAATAACGTCTGTGTCGTTCTTCGTTTCTCTCTTTTACGCTCTCAAACATTTTTATCGCAACAATGCGAAATCACAAGATTATTATCTTAAAAACTTTGTTCACGCCAAAATGATCACGTTGGCGGCCTAATCAACAATTATTGTTTAGTGTCATTTAAGTCTCAAACGTCTCCGATATTTCGCGTTCAACTTCGGTTTTCCCCTTTTCTTAATTAACGGAATAAGTAACTTAAGGCTTACACTAAATCTGACTGTATTTCTGCCTTTTAAATTTGTTTATGTGTTTATTTTAAATACTCGTCATTATTGCTTATTTTCCGCGGTTATTATTCATAAAATTACAATTCGATTAAGTAATGTTTTAAACAGAGATGATACGTAAATGTAGGTGAATACAGAGACCTGTTTGTTATAAACTGTATAATAAAATAATCAACTTCAAATCACAAACATAAGGGATATTTTGTTTGTTATTGAAGTTGGTTATTTTATTATAGAGATGATACGGTTTGTACGGAAAAGTTTGTAATTTTTTTATTTGTTCATACTTTTCACTATTTTTATTAATTAATGTATAAACTACATTTAATTGTTAACTTTCTGCACGTCGGAACGATGTTGAGGAATTTAAAAATCCGTATTTTTTTTCACTTAGCTAGTTGTCATTTGTGGACGGATTCCTGATTTACCAAATTATATTATTTTTTCACTTCATTTTAGCAGCATTCCTTAGCTAAAGTAGTGCGATTCAAGTCTAAATGATTGTTAAACTGTGCAGATAGTTCTCATTCAATGCATTGGCTAAAAGAAAATAAATCGATAGAAATATTTTCCCTCGGCGGATTTGCTGTTAAAATTTGCCTCTTCAAATAAACACATTCGCCGGCGGCAGCCTATCTTTTATTTAAGGTAGACTTCTGGAGTAGCACGAGCGGTGGCGCAACGATAGAGACATTTGTCGCCAAACGACAGCGGCAAGTTCAGTGACTCGCACTGTCGCAGCGTACTAGTTAATAAGAAACGGTTTAAAGGTTCTGTTAATTTCGCCATTTATTGAAATTTATAAATCATGTCAGATTTTGAGATTCTTCATTTACGGGAAAGATGATTTTCTCATTTTTATATCATCACCGGGGGAAAAAAAAGGAGAACCCCAATGAAATCTGTATTCAATGACCGATGCAGCGAAGGTTCATAGACAAGTTAACGATAAGAGTAGTAAGGAAAATTGCAAAGGTTATTTCTGATTAAATAAGAAACAATTCGGCTTTCCGTTTAATTCGTGAACAATTGCAATCGATATTCTCGAGAGATAGAAGCAGCGTTGAAGAAAAATCATTTTTATTATTTTCTATTATTTTTTAAATTTCTTATAGATTGAACTTAAATTGATCCGGAATAGATGGATTACATTATAAGGTTCTGAGTCGAGAGTAAAACTATAACTTCAGAAATATTACTTTCTATCGTTGCAACGTCCTAATTACATATAGAAACATAAGAACACAAGTTTTATAAGCTTTAATATTAATTAAATATTTTAAATAAGACTCCATTTTACTTGCAATCGCTTTTCCATTGTGTCGTTAATTTAATCCTTATTTAGTGCAAAATTTAATCTCGTCCATTATGAATACGATCGCAGATAAATAAATAACCGATTCGCGCAAAATATCCTAGCACTGTCCATAGGTGTACCCAAGCCAGTTTTTCGGGGAGGGGGTGGTGATCCATTTAAAAAAAAAAACAAAAAAACACTCGACAGAAAAAAGATTTAGTTAGTAATTATATTTTATTAATAATCTCTCGTACAATAGTTCTAAATGCGTAATGATTAGGATTACTACTGTTCGTTTTCATTTTGAGAATAATTTACACTAATAGATAGTTAGTTGTACTGTCAGAATGTCCCTGGTATATATACCAAGAGACATCTTACGATCGTAAAGTGACAATATACAGCAACGTAAAAATCCATTTCGTTGGGGGGGGGGGCCTAAATCCCCCTTCCCTCGATACGCCTATGGCACTGTTGCCACTAAAACTGCTCTTCGATCTTCGGCATTTAGAATTGCGTAGTAATCAAAATGATCGTAACCGATCTTAGTCATACTACAGTGTTGTTGTTTGTAGCTGTCTCGTCTTCTATTCCCCGGTGAAATCTACACCTTTAGAAGAAACTCACTGAACGATTAACATGCCGCAACCGAAAAATTAATCTCTTTTAATAAGCCGTGTGTGAAGAAAAATCAAATTTTAAGTGTCGTAATCGACAAGTATATAAAATAGGTTTGATTGACATTTTTCATTTGACTTTTTGTTTTTTTGTTTTTTTTTTTTCAATTTCGTACACATACTATAATGTACGGAATTCTAATTAGGTAGTTCAGAAACGACAATGATATCACGGAAAAATCAATAACTCAGCACACGGATTGACTTGTAAACTTTGAAATTGGATTATAAGTTACAATTAAAATTCTCTTTAAAATCATATCCTATAATTTCAAGCTAACCGATTAACCTGGGCGACAAACAACCGTCAAAAATATATAATATGGAATTTAACGTAACCTCGAAAATCAACCTTAAAAAATTCATAACTCATCGTCAGAGGACCCTTTTGAAATTTAAAATATAAAAATTCCGAAATTCTTTCATAAAATCAGAAAATTATGGTTAGAAAATTATTTTAACAAAGTTGAAGAAACCAAAACGTATCTCAAACAGACGCACAAAAGACCGTTCTATAGGAAAACTGCAGCCGAGTTTACAACTTTTTATTTAAGCCCTTGAAGCGCCGAAAGGTCGAAATTTTTAAAAATGATACTTTATTCCCCGGGCATTGATATATCGTCGCAAAAGTCGCTATTTGTTGGAAACGAAATCGTATTTCATTTCCTTAACAAAATTCTCAAAGTGAACGAAAAGCTAAAAAACAAATGCGAAAAATGACGTGTCTCTGCCTTTTTACAGCGCTAAAAATTAGATTTTTTTCTTTTGAATTTAGTGCATTATGTAAATGTAAATTATAGTTATCTTTAAGTTTACATACAGAATCGTCAGCGCATGAAACGTCATGCTTGACACGGAACTTGTTCATTTTTAAACCTCGAAACGTTTCTAACATCAATGGAAATACTAACGTTACATAGCAGCTTTAAAATCAAAACCAAAAGTATAGAGTATCAGAACTGACAGGGTATAAATAATTACGACGTACATCGCGATACAATGTTCTAGACAGATCGTGCCTGACTAACGGTTTGAAAATTCCGCCATATATATATATATATATATATGTCTGGAGGCAACCAATACCAACAAATGAGGAAACACATAAACGATTGCACCCAGTAAGACAACGAAAGGAGCGAAATTTTTGCGATGAGAGATGGTTGTGAGATCGTCACTAATGCGCCCCCAGAGGTTCAAAGAGAGCATATACTAATGAAGTCTATCATCGGTGCATTCCTACCTAGACTCTTTCGAGACTTCGGCGTAAACGTGTTTCTATGTACGTCCGGCGACGTTTCAATCCATGAAAACGGAAACAGTGGTGTTTTTCATTGCACAAGCTGATAATACGCTCCTTTAACGTAAGCGCCGAAATCAAGTATCCATTGAGGTTATATGCCTAGTACGGATGTTATCATTTACGTGCAAAGTTCATTATCCGGGAAGTCATTTTTATATTGAAATATTTTACTCTTTGAAACTAGATTTTTCCTACGTACGCGACGATCAACCACGCAAAAGATCTTTCGGCAACGCTTAAACGGTCCTTAGTTAAATTCATATAAAAGTGCATCGAGTTTTCCCGCGCGCCATTTTGCAACCATAATCCAACTGAAACGTTAAGGTGAAGTCCTTTTCATCGAACAGACTAATGGAAACAAATATATTTTTTAATTTTTTCTTTAACTGCAGTAAACAAACGCCGTTTTTATTTTTATTTCTGTGAGTTTTAGACACGGCGGTCCGCTTAAGAAAAAGCGCTTCCGCATAATAGCCAGTTCGATTCTATTCTCTTAGAATTACTTTGAAATGTTAAATTTCGAGAAGATCGCGACAAAAAACATCGACATGCCGACAAGATGCAATGATGAACATTTTCAAAGAAGAAAAACAACGGTAAAAGTGTTTTCTCTATTTCACACCGCAGTAGTTTGCTAAGCCCATATTTCATATATATATATATATCTGAGAAGGACTGATTATAAATTATTATTGATTAGCATAAAAACAGTCAGCCATTCTTCTGCTGACCTTAAACATTTATTTCGAACTGAATTAATTAGGAAACCCCGTCGCCGACTTATTGAAATTTTGACATTCCATTTGCATATATTATTATACGAAACTTTAAATAATATATGCCGCTAAAAAAAATTGTCGAGCGAATCGGTAACATTCAAATTTTAGTATTTAACATGACTGCGCTAGGTCGGCTTAAACTTTTTCGACGTAAACTAGTTCATTCGGCCGGAAAAGATAGTAAAACTTCGCGACTGTTAAGATAGTTTACAGATTCAGAAATACCCAATGCCGCCTAATACGGTTTTAGGAATTACGCAATAAAATCGAAATGGGATGTCGTTTTCGTGAGAGATGTGTAAAATAGAATAGTGTGAAAAGAAATTTGAAGAAAGGCTTTTATTTATTAACGCGATAAAAATAAAGAAAACAACTTTTTCGGCTTTATATCGAATTGGGGTACACTAAAAGGAAGAAAAAAAAAATCGTAATATTAGTATTACGCGAATTGGTAAGAAAGGATGAAACTTTTAACGATTTTATGTTTAAATAACGTGATTTGCTAAACTAACAGCTAGTTGCATTTTTATTCGAATTTAAAACTCCACACATAACTGCAGCAAAATGACCAAAAGCAACGTCTTCCTGAAATTTTGTTTCCGCATTCCTTTTACAGGTCAAATCCTATCCAGGTACCAAATTTCAGTAAAAAATTAGCTTCGCGCCATTTTCGAGATATTAGCGTTAGCGTTTAAACACTAACGCGATCAAATGACGTAATACACAATTTTTTTTTTTTTTTTTTTTTTCGGTAACCTTTCTGAGAGTCCCCGGACCTACGTAGAATTTTCATAAAAATTTACCTTGCTATTTTCGAGATCCTAATATTCTAAGTTCTACAAGAATGCAAGAATTCAAATAAGAAAGTCAAAAGCCTTTAAAAAATAAACATGTACGAAAGAAGAACTCTTTCCAACCTAAAACGGGATACGTGCAAAAAAAATAGTCTGAAGACACGGCTTCTTAAATTTTTTTTTATAGACTTACAAGTCCGGATCGATCTGGATGGCAATTTTCATAGAAATTTGCTCTGTCGTTTTTTTAGGAAATCAGCATTTCAAGATTTGCTTGAATACAATAAAGAGGGTTAAGTATAAAAATCCTTTAAAAGTGACAAATTAATATGGATTACTTTATTAGTTTACATTTTCACAAACCGAAAATGAGAAAACTCAAATCACGCCAGCGAATACGCATAAACACACTCAAATGTATAATATACGGTCTGTAAATATTCCAAACAACATAGTTACCGATGAACATTTAGCAATTTATCGAAGTTTTCTTATTATTTTATTTTTTTTTAAATAGAAGGTAAGTACGCCCATTGTGTGTAACCCTACACTTTTATTATCGTTTATTGAAATCAATAGAATAACGGCCTACTTTTGATTATTATATAAACCATAATAATAATATAAACCTAAATATATACTTGTCTAAGCAAATGTACATGCGCATGAGTACTTGCACGATAAATACGCTCTACACAACAATACATATAGGTATAGCAGTAAATAGAAAACCCGTCTTCTGGGACACTATTCTTTGTGGGTTGCGTATCTTATTTTTTTGTTTTTTGCAGGGGCAGTTTTTTAAGGAAATATAAATTTAAATAAATAAAGAAAATAATACTAATATGACTATTTTAAATCACATAAACACAGCAGATGCTTGAGACATGGATGGAACTTACATAAAATTATATATATACACGCAAAAACAAGCATTGCTAGCAAAGATTAGACTAATTTCAATTAATCAACACATCAAACCATTTTCATTGGAATATTCGTTGGAACAAACATGAGAGGAACGGTAATATTGCGTTAGCAAGTTATATTAGCATTGGATAATTACAGATATAATAAAGTGTATTCCCAAAGCATGCACACATAAAAAAAACAACCGAAGATTTGGTATGGGTTAGAAAAATTTAATGGTGGGTAGCGAAAAATAAAACATATTCTCAAAGCATACACAGTCATAAATAACTGGTATCGGTTAGCATAAATTATTACACAAGTTAGACAACAGTAAATGCATCATCAGCACACATGCAAACACACAAACAACCAATTTGGTATGGGTTGGAAAAATTTCATGGTGACCAGTCAACAGTAATGCATATTCTCAGAGCATACACAAACATGAAGTACTGGCTAGCAAATTATTATCTTGGTCAAACAATGGTAAACGCGTCATCAACATACATGCAAACACACAAGCACACAAAGCAACTTAGTAGGTGTTAGATAAATTATAAGTGGTTGGTTAAAGCCTTTTCTTTAATCCATGTTTTGGTTAATTCCGGGCAATGGGTATTCCTGTATTGATGTCTGCAGAGAAAGTAGGTGATTGATTTGAGGTGTTGTGAACGTTGAGATATATGGATTTTGGTTTGTAATGGTGAAGATGCAGCGGGCAGACAGAAAGTAAAATATGTTAGCATGATGGTGTAAACTCTTACTCAAGAAGTCACGAGAAAAACGAAGTGTAGCCATATTAATATTATTTTCTTTATTTATTTAAATTTATATTTCCTTAAAAACTGCCCCTGCAAAAAACAAAAAATAAGATGTGCAACCAATAGTCTCCCAGAACTCAGGTTTCCTATCTACTTATAAGATATATTTAGAATCGGATACCCAACCAAATAGGGAGGTGATCCTCTTGTACTCATTTCCTTGTATTGGTCCATTATTCGCTCCAAGTTTGACTAATTTTCATTTATCTATGGCTGTGCCTCCAAATCCCGTCTTTTCAAATTGGATAGAATACAGAATTCCTGTCTTCATCTATATTTCAGTGCTCTTAAATCCTCTCCTATTTCAGAAATTCTTACTGAACCTAATACCTCTCTTCTTTCAATTCAAAGATCTTATTTAGGATACCATTTTCTTTCTAAACGTGTTCCTTGCACTTCCCCTCAACTTATTCCTTCCTACATTTCCGTCGCCAGAAACTCGCGTTTTGTTCCTAATAAAATTCCTATCTTAGCCCTTGTATCTCGTCGTCTTAGTTATTTTTCGTCCCATATAATTTCTAGTAATAATCTCCCCTACTTTTCCTTTAATTATTTTACTCTCTTACGCCCTCCCAAAGTGTATATCTTCTTTCTAATTCCTACAAGTCTATGCCCCAGACGGTTATTAAACAGGAATTGCACGGCTCTATCAGTTTTCTCTTTCCTTCTTATCTACTCATCTTCACTGATGGCTCTAGGGGGCCTAGTGGTGTCGGGGCTTCCTTTATTCTCTCCGATTTTAATTTTTCCGAATTTTTTCGTCTTTCGCCATTCTGTTCTATTTTTCCAGCCGAGTTGATGGTTATCCTATGTGCAATTATTTATATCTCCTCCAATCGTAACTTCTCCCACTATCTGACAATATCTGATTCCATGAGTGTCCTTCAGGCTATCAGTTTACCCCCCCTTCAGACTTCATCATTCTTCATATACGATCTCTCATTCACAATATTTCCTTTCATTGGTCGTCATACAAGCATCGAGGGTAACAAAATGGCGGATTTTTCGACTTAGGTTGCTATCCGTTCCCGCTTTTACTTTAAAAAGATCCCTCTTTTATCAATGGTAGTTCCTTTTACCTTCCAATTCAACCTTACCATCCTACAAATCCTTGGTTCCCAGAATTCCCTTCCCACTTTCTGTTATTGTCTCTATTATTCGTCTACGATTTAATTACACTTTATTTCCCTCTTCCCTTTATCGTCTCTCTTTAGTATCCTCTCCTTATTGTCTTCTACATCCGAACGAAGCAGCTGTCGGTTATGCTAGTCACATTTTCTTTAAGTGTTCTGCTCTTTCTGCTGAGCGTTCTTCTTTTTACTTATTGCTCCCTGAAGTTAAGACTTCTTACTCCCTACGGTGCTTCCTGTCCCCTGTCCTTTCCATCTCGGTCTGTTGTTCCTGCCTTTGGTTCCTTTATTTCTGCCATTTCCGATCAAATTAAGTTTTAAGTAGTTAACTCTTCTTCCTATTGTTTTTGAATGCAGTCCCTGGTTGACGAGCCCCCCCCCCCCCCCCCAAAAAAAATAGAATCGGATACATGATTCTTGAGAGGTAAGAGCAGGATTGTTAACAAAAAAGGGAAAAAATAGGTGAGTGCATAAATAAAAAATATAAAATATAAATATTCGGGACGTAGCATGGTTTTTAACTTTTGCACCTTTCCTATTTCCCTACTTTTTTATCCATGCATCAATTTTTTTTTTCTTCTTTCAACATGTGATTGAAGACTGATCTTATTAATTTAGTTAATACTGAACCATTTGTGTTGTTAATTCCTTTAAGATCCATTGGCGGTATTTCAATGTTCGGTATCGGAAAGAAAACTGAGCCTTCTTTGGCCACGGTATCCGCGAATGAATTTCCCTGAATTGCAACGTGTAATGGGATCCAGCGAACGAGACACGGTGTACTACAAAGATTGCGAAAAATTTCTTTAGTTATTGAATGTTGGCGAGGAGAGCTGTATTTTTGAATAGACGTGGTCGCGTTTAATGAGTCTGTATATATGAGGTGTGGGGAGTGAGGATCGGAAATGATTGTATTTTCTATTGCAAGTTTTATAGCAAATAGTTCCGCCCAAAAGAAAGTAGTGGAAAATATTGTTTTTAACAGATGCTACTCCACAACATATTCATTGAGGTGTTTTGGACCAGTAAGTAAAAACTATTTTGCAGCTGTCATATTCGCTGATCACACATTGATATGCGGAACGTAAAATGCTGGGACAGGTTTCTTTTTTTGAGAATTGCTGGAGTTCAAGATCTATACTGAGATGCAGGTTTCCACACGGAGGTGTTAGTGCTATAGTTAGTTGATATGTCGGCTGTAAAGTGAATTGCATCGAATCTAAGATTTCCGTGACTTGCTTATGAAGAGTGGGCGCACGATGTATCAGGTGATAGTCGAAGCGAGTTTAACGAAGAAAGATTGACCGACAACTTAAGGCAAATCCACCTTTTTTAATCCGGTTTCTGTAAGTATTGAGAGAGGGAACACCATGTTCACAAAAAATGCTAGAAGAAGTAGGAAAAGCACCAATAGCGAGTCTCGCAGCAGTATGATGTATTGTATTGAGTGATTTGATAATATTTTGATTAGCCAAAGAGCTGTGACTTTTACTATGCTTTCCCTGGTTTTCATATTATTTTTAGGTTACTTTAGTTGATTATTTTTCAAGGGCCCAGATTTTCTGAGCCTTTAATCAATAATGATAATAATACTGTTACAAGTAGAAAGTGAACTTGTCCTAAGAGAACTTTTACAGTAGAATTCGATAAACTCTACCTTTGACAAACTGATAAAGGTCAGTGATCTTAAACAGTGAACATTTTGTTTTGTTATTGTTCTCCCTCGCGCGATATTTAGTGTGTTTTTGTTGAAAAAATCGTTTTTTGGTATAAATCCCGGTTTAGTTGTGCATCCCGTTAATTATCCTTATGTTTTTATATTCGTTATCATCTTCTTCGCGATTCGCTTTATCTTATTCTCGTTTTGTTAACAATTTGAAATAGCCCTATTAGTAAGCGCCACGTAGTAAGAAATGTATTTTGAATTTTATTTACCCGCTGTTGAAATCGATCTGCGCAACGTCTAAACATTTTGGATCTCCGGACCGGATATAGAGAAAAAGATCGGGCGCAACTATTTGTTCGGCCGCAGATTGAAATAACAGTTTTATTCATATGTTACAAATCGAATTAGTATTTCAGTCGGTTAATTTAAATTTAAAGTTTATATAATAGTTAATTTCGTGTAATTTAAATGAAGACCGTTAATCATTTCAGAAATTTTAAATGTTAATAGCAAGTCACGAGAAAATATAGTATTTCAGTCGGTTAATTTAAATTTAAAGTATAGTTTGTTTCATGGTAATTTAAATTACCATACTATTACTTATTTCGTAAATTAATAATTTCGTATATTCATCGAGTTTCTTGGGTGTAATAAGTTTCGTGTATTTAACCAATTTCGACGCATTTAATAACTTTTGTGGAAATAAAAAGTTGCGTACATTTTGTCCGGTTTGTGGTAATTTAAAAATTTTTAATTTAGTTCGCGTCAATTAAATTAAAGTTCGGTAGCTTACTCGCATTGACCAATTAGTTTTTTGTTCATTCGTATAGCAGCATTAAGTAAAAATCCGGTCCGCGTTTCCGTGTGCGATATAAATTTGTATTATTAATAATTTGTTCGTTATTGACTTTAACTGATCGTACCGGTACTATCGTTTAAATTTCGTAAAGCCATCTATTAGCAATTGAGGATTATATGATTTTATTTTTTATTTTAATGCAGTATTCCCCTTTGAATTAGCTTTAGCTGAACATTGTTTGCTTGGCTACTGTGTAGGTCTACGCGAGTTTCTAATAGCGTTTGTAAATTAGAAATATGTAACGATTAGAGCATCATAGCAGGAAAGGGTAATTCATTAGACGCACCGAATCGCAAATAGCGCGCAGTATTGCGCCTAATAAATGCAATCAAAAGTGCTGTGGACGCTGCGCTACAGAGCAGCCGGACAGAGTCACAATTTTTTGAAGCAATGATTCACTCTAGTGAAAATCTGAGGCCCATACAAAAAACTGTACTTCCTCAAATAGGCGATAATTGATGCAGCAGAAAATCTATCAAAATTACAAGAGGGTCTTTACGAAGAAGCATAGGCTGCTGTAAAGAACCGGAATTATAACAGGGGGGAAATTATTGAAAGTCATTTTCAAGGTCGATTCCCAAAAATTTTCATGCCAACTTTATGTGAATTATTAGGCAGGTTGAACGCTATAATAAGAGGACTGAAAGTGTGCGATCTCAATAAAGAGGTGATGACGCCTCTTATAGCTTATCTTGTGGCACTGAAGCTTCCCGAGAAGCTACGTGAAGAATGGGAAAACTAAATATCTGATAATTCTACATATTCTTCATTTAATCCACTAATCAAGTTTTGCGCATGAGAGTGTGAACATTCAGCCAGATAGTAAACAACCGTTCAACGAGTTTGAGATATGGGGAGCAAAAGGCAGAAAATTTACAGCGGCAACCATAGATAAGGGACAGCTGAAACCTCCTGCTCCGCATTGCGTTCTCCGTAGCAAAGCATATGGAATTGCCCACAATTCATAGCAAAAACTATAGCCGAGATAATGAAATTTGTAAGGGATAGACCGCTGTATAACAATTGCCTTCGGCAAAATCACTTCGCCCGCGATTGCAAGTCGTCAAGGTGCAGAACATGTGACGACCTACAGCATACAATGTTACATCGAAACGAATTATCAGTGTCAACGGGAGAGTCAATGTATACGAGCGATCACACCGAACCAAGATTTCCCGAAGAAATAATATCATTAGCCTGTGCATCAGGTGCACCCTCCATTGTTATTTTGCTTAGTGTGCTCATTGGTGGAAGGAAAGTGCAGGCCGGTGTCCTTTTAGATGCCTGTTCGCAAGTAAATCTAGTGCCTGAATCATTCCCAAGGAAAAACAAGATAAGAGCCAGGCCAGCTTGGACTGAAATCGCTTGCATTTCGCTGGTGGTTTTGCCAGTGAATGTAGAAGTATCCCCCTGTCCCTTCAATCTAGATTCAACAATTACGAATTGAAAATAGAGGCAGATGTGGTTGGACGGCTTCCGTACGAAGTTTCCCCAGCCGTCATAACACCCAAATTGGCGGAATGTTTGCTGTCTTGTTCAGCAGTTGACATTCTTATTGCTGAACAACACGTCCATAAAATATTGCTTAGCAAGAAGTCCTTTATAGGGAATCTATGCCTTGAGGAAACTCCCTTTAGATGGATGGCGGCTGGTCCATTGGCACCGGAACCGTCAACCGACAAACGATGTTGCAATCTAACAACGCAATTGGAGTGCGTGTTACTTAAGTTATGGCAGGTGGAGGAGATGGCAACTTCAGTAATGCCTCAGAGCGATCACCAACGATGTGAATCACGCATATATGAGAACGTCATAAAAAACTGGGACAGTCGGAAATCCTTAAAATAGATCACCGGGCAGTTGGTCATGCAAAGATCGCTGCACAAGATTAAAGAACAGGAACAGATATTCTCGAAATTGTCGGCCAGTTCGAACGCAGCCATTGAAAAGCACCTAGACCTTGACAAAAAATCGAATATGGTCGTTTCCAGTAGGCCCGCTACTGACGGCACCATTACTATTAGAACAGCTTTCATTGCCGGTGCGTCCATCGCTTCTGCTACTGTTTCTGCTGCTGGTAAAAATGTTTCACTGGTATCATCGGCTAAGGCCACGAATAAGAAATATGCGGCCGGTCAGCGAGTCAAAAAATCGGCCTATGATAAATAGAAACAGTCGGCCAACAAGTTTCAACAAAGTGGTTCTGCCGAGCACGTCAAACCGAATGGCATTAAAGTCAAGTTTACCAAGGAAATGCTTCTGCCTTCACCGTTACAACATAAACGGTTGGCTAAAGCTGCCTCACTGTCATTATCCTGGCCATTTACGTTGGCAAGATCGTTGTCCAAATTATCGTCATCCATATCGTCTTCGTCGCTCAAAGCGTCGTAGTATGTATCACCATCATTTTCGTTGTCCGAATCGTCGTCGTCCGTATCACCTTTGCAAGTCTAATTTGATTAAAAAATCACCTCTTAAGTCGCACACCCACCCGCCGTTCACAACCGCTAATAATGTCACCGTTGATAGTCAGAATTTGAATGTGGCAAATCCGCATAAGTTGACCAGCGCATCGTTGAGGACAAATTATAAACCGGAGGATCCATACGATCCTAGTAAACCGCCGGATAGTTTGCATAAGGCGAATGCAGCAAACAGCTAGCATAAAACGTTGATGGTATTGTCCGAGCAACCATATAAGATGCATCTGGCGGAAAAGCACTTTACCACAAGAGCGGAATAATTCAGCAAGCAGCTGTGTACTGTCTTGGCTCAAAGAGGAGATATAGTTTTACAAGGAGGAATCGGACGTGCTCAAAAGATCCCTGCAGCGAATGGTGGACGTATTTCCAGATTCTCAGCGGAGCGTGCGCATTGTGAAGGTTAGTGCAAAAGGTGCTGCCTTTAGGCGCACTGTTAAGAAGTTTGCCGACGCCACAGGCCGCCAGATCTCCCAAGACCCTTCAGGTTATTTATTTAATTTTTATCGTAGATAAAAGTGCAGTCGAGAAGAAACCTTATTAATTTTTCGTCGTTCGATGCACAATCTCGATTTGTAAACAGTTCAGTTATATAAGCTTAGTACTGTTCAGGTTCTCGATATTTAGTGTGTTTTTGTTGAAAAAGTCGTTTTTTGGTATAAATCCCAATTTTAGTTGTGTATCCCGTTCCTTAGCCCCTTATGTTTTTCTGCTCATTATCATCTTCTTCGCGGTTCCCTTTATCCTATTTTCGTTTTGTTAGCAATTTGAAATAGCCTTTATCTGGGCTACCGAGTATACCGTTTGTAAGCGCGAACGTAACTAACAAATATATTTTGAATTTTGTTTACCCGCAGTTCAAATCAATTTGTGCGTGAATAACGTCTAAAGAATTGTAGTAAATTTTTCTTCTGAACCTAAACTGATTGTTATGTACATATTTCATAAAGCAATTCACACTAATATGCAGAACACGAATAATAAAATGTATTATGAAATTATATGAAAAACAGAAAGCATATTGAAAATATAAAAAAAAAATCGATTAGTTTCGGCGAATTACCATCATTATCAAGTATATGTGAGCATTTTAGCGTCCCATACCGAATCATTAAACACGGCATATAAACGTTTCTAACTAAGAAATAATCTCCATCAAATTGTGTTCTCTTTGATAAGTTAAACTTATTTATAATAATAAAAAGTTGCATAACATAAGTAACACGAATAAAAAAATATCATACATGAAGAAGTAATGAAAAACAACAAATTCGATGACGTAGACGTACTACGAGAATTCGTTTTTTATGCAAATTTATTATGAATAATAATTTTTATTCTTGATATATAACAGCGATTTCCGGCTCGTGTTTTTACTTTTCTAAACCATAATCTGTTAATGTGGCTCATATTAAAAATATATGTACGTTTTTTGACTTGTGGCATTCAAACGTTAATTAAATTGATTTCAACGACAACGTTTAAATTGGAAACTCGGTTTGCTAATATAAAAAATAAACTGACGAGCACTTTGAGCGGTCCCGTTTTAAAAGAAATTTAAATTAGTCGACAAGAAATTAAATTTTGGGTAAGCTTAGTCTCGTCATTATAACTGATTCGTGTTCGCTGACGGTACGATGTTGCGGGTATCGCGTGACCTGACCACTTTTTTCGACGAATCGCCCCAGACCAACACGTTTACTTCGGTACTGCCGTAACTCACCTGTAGAAAGTCCATCTGATAGTATTACGAATACTACCTAACAAATTAAAACGGGATTTCTCTCTCTTTCACGGTCAACGTACGCAATTGTCGTTTCCATTCCTCCGCGGCACAAAGAACACGTTTCTAAAGAAGACTGCTGGTGTAGTTGTCTCAGTTGCGAAGAATAATTGCTTCTAACACCACATTTCCTGGTGCTCTATCTTCTCTAGCCTTACCCGTCGACGAATGTTCCAAATTCAACGCCGGGTGTAACGCAGAAATCGAATGGATTTTTAAACTTTTTGCTCGACTTTGGTTTTTTTTTTTTGTTTTTTTTTTTTTAATGCGCCTTAGCACTTCTTGCAAGTTGAGCTTTGAGGCATCGGATTTCCCTTAAGTATCTTTCTCGGCATTTGTAACCAACCAGTGACCGTTGCGCTCGCACAGATCTGGTACATTACTTTCCGCTCCGTGAACATTCTTTTCAATCTCACTTGTGTTTTTTTATTTCCTTAAAGGCTGCACTCCGTGTCAAAATCTTCAACCGGTGGTGAAGTATATGAACAGAAGTGACCGGTATAATGTCGTCTGCGTATACCGTAAATTTGTAAATTTAACACCAACCGAAACCTACTTCCGTCCTATTATCGTATCGTACCGTTAATTATTAAAGTTTTTTGTGTTGTATTCGATTATAACAATAACTAATCATTTTTCTGCGACCTATTGTTTGCACCGGGATTTTGTTCTGAAGTTTATAAAACGCAGTTATGTTAAATTTGTTTATTTGCAATAATTCGGACATGTTTCGTATTGTTCAAAACACGTCATCCGCAATTTGTTTACGTTAACTAGTAATAAACGTGATATACGAAATTAAAAAGAAATAAAAGTACGATCTGCATAAAAAAAAAAAAGGAAAATAATAACTGTACTATGAACACACACAAAAAAAAAGGAACAAAGAAAGGAAAACAAATATAGTATTACGTTGTACGTTAAAATGTAAGGTACATTGGGGGAACAAATTATTATTAAAACAGTGAAATAACAAACCGCATATTATTTCCTACTGTAATACTCACATACATAAGTGCATAACGGAGTGATATACGTAAATTAAAGTTTAATTAAAGTATGTTAGATATTTTTACTACTTCTCTACATGAATATTTAACTGGGGATAACAACTTAATGTGGAACTGCATAGACTAACAACAGTGGAGGTCAATGGAGCATTAAACCCCCGATTCGTACGTCCTCGTGGCTCATAAAAAAACAGCGTCTACTTCTACATAGTAAACGGTTCACAGCAAATAATCATCATCTATATGCCCAGTACATACATATATCATGCAAAAACTTTAGCTTACATATTTTCTGGAGCGTATATATAGTGGTTTAATCTTGAGGTAACTCTGCACAATGTAAGATAATTTTCATATTTAGGATAATTCTCAGTCAAGCAATACAAGTACCTTAGAAACTTGTTCTGGATTCTCTCGATTATCTTAGTATATTTATGATATTTTGCTTTCTGTTCGTTCTTGGAACAACTATGTCATTTAAACTAATCTGCTTTGCTTGCTCGAAAAGTTTCGAGAATTGACTTTTATTCCGAATGTTTTGTAAAGTCGTTTTTGTAGTTTTTGCATAACTGCAAGTGTTGGTCATATCAATATTAACTTTTTGCATTGCTTTGTTTAGGCTTGTTAGAAAATTTTGTTTCAGTATAACTAATAAAACAACAAACTGGCTATTTTCTATAACGCTTTGCAGTTGATATGCTTGAGTGACGACACCCCTACCAGCAGCTTCTTGCAGTGCGTTAACTGTTGCGCGTATTACGGAAAGCATTTGTGCCGTTCTACAGCGCATGCTTTTCAGTCCACCGCGTCTCGCAAAAAGAAAGATAAGCGTTGAATGAAATGAGTTAATCTGATTAGTAATTTCCTTCAAAAGGCTCTCTGTAAGTGACGATTGCCGAAAAAAGTTTATTACACTTTTTATGGTTCCGACGCAGTTCCGAATCAAAGATACGTCATATGAATGCGTAAGAACTAAGTTGAGAACGTGAGCTACACAGTGCACGAATTGCACTCTAGGTATTTTCCTGCGATTATTATTTTTGCGCCTCGTAATTGACTGCTCAACACTACAGCGTCATCAAGGAGCCTTGGCCAATGAATTTATCCGTGTGCAAGTTATAAGAGATACGTTATAATTTGAGTCGAAACATCTTCTACGTAGATACATTCAACTCTCAGATAACTGATTTCTCAGATGAGCGGTTTATATATCGTAAATATAACGGCAGTTGTGCTCGCCGAGCGATGTCTTGAGTTTCGTCTGCCAATACAGTAAAAAAAACTCGCTTCTTTGATCCATTTAATTACTTGCGGTTGAATACCATTACCCCATAGTTCAATCACTTCATTCCAAATTCCTGATAAAGTTTACGTGTAGCTCTACTGTGCATGTTTTCTGTAAGTAAATGATTTTTAAGTGCTTCATCGCCAGATCGAGCACGAGAAGTACTCGAAAACAGCCGTCATTGTAAGCAGGTTCGTTTACTTCAACTTCATAATCATGGCTTCTTCTTAGGACCATTTCCTACCTTCTACACAGAAGAACTGTTTCTACAATAGCTTTTAATCTTTCACGGTTATCTTCAGCAATTTTACGACCTTCCAGATTTTCGTGCACTCCTCAACGTCAGTAGATTTGCCTTTCGCGAACTTTACAACGTTTGCTGCTTGCTCTAAGGTGAATTTGTGACATTTCGCCATTTGCGCGATGATTGAAGTTTTCTAAAGCGTTTTTCTAGTTAGTAAATGGCTCATTAACAAGGGCTCCGAGGTCCTGATAATCACGTCCGTCTTGCACATTTTTTATAAGTAGAATACAAAAAATACTTCCCGCATGCATGATGCTTGAGTAAATAAGCCATGAGTGATTCGCTGTCCAACGACGTCGAAGAGAAAGATTCCCCTTGCCACTTACCGGAAACTGGAAAGTATCCAGTGGGGTCCAAGGCTATTTCAAAGTTTTCAGCTTTCGCTCGTGATTATTTGGAGGACTAGGGACAATACGATATATACCTTTCGACGACAAATAAGCTTGGACATTCTTTCTTACGCAAGTAACCTAAATAAAGACATAAAAAAGATTGAAATCGTCCGTGTGAAAAATTTTCTGGAGCGCCTCTGAATGGAAATTAAAATTCGTTTAAATCGAATGAATGACGCTTAAAAAAAAAAAAATAACAGGGAAAAAATTGACAATCGTTTAGTATTGGTCGGACCGTGTTTAATTGGCGGTAAAATTTAATTTTCCTGATCCAATAATGTTTACAGTTTCAATTTCAGCAAAGAAAACAAGATAAAATGCTGACCATTTTATTTTTCGATGAAGTTTTTATCACCGTAATTTGTTGTAAAACAAACAAATCGAACTTAATTTAAATGGTCGCGTCAAAAAAACGAGTGTTTAAATAAATCCAAGTACGCCTTTATATTTCATCAGATCTGATTGTGACGGTTGATTGGATTATCTGTTTAAGTCAGCTATATTATGTACGGCCGGAAAAGAAACATGTTCATAAACCGAAGACTAGAACTACAGATAATTGAAAGGGAATACGACTTCTTTCAGACGACGTGATTAGCTTGTTTCGGGATACGGCATCTCTCGCTATCAGTCCGGTCGAATTAAATCTGAAATATGTTCAAGTAGGAAAAAAACTTTTGAACGAGTTCATTTCCGGCTTAAAATTAGGTAACAAATACGTAAATAACAACCATGGAGATTCTACAAATTTCAACCCCTGGAGAACATAGTTTTATATTAAAATAAAAACCGAAACAGTGTTTTTTGTTCTTTTGGGGGGGGGGGGGGGTTCTTAATTATCTTGAAAAATAGGCCTCTAATCGACTTTAAGTATACGTATCGAACTTTTTCTTTATTAAATTGCCTACAGGAATAGCAAGAAATTTCAAAAAAAATTTTAACTATCGCAAAATTAGCCCGGAAGTTTAAAAAAGGAAAAATTTTAAATTTGCAAAAGCATAAAGAATTTTTGTCAAATATCCGCGAAACTATCAGAAAGAATAGTCCTCGAGGTGTTTAAAATGTATACGGAACCCTATTTCCTAGACCGAATATGGCCACCTATTCTGAACCAAAGTTGGAAATTGCACGCGACGACGTTTGAACAGAAGGTAATGAATCAGCATGAAACCAGCCGGGGGAATGGTTTCATGCATCAATATTAAACGATCTACTCAAATTTTTTATATTTTTTTATTGACAAATAAACTTTTTATTTGCAAAAACTAAATAAAATGAAATTTCTAGGGACGGTAACGTTGCGAAGTTTATATTTAGCAATCCGCAACTAAGTGCATTGAAGTGCGCTTAAAAAAACAAAAATTTTGAAAAAAGAAAGTTATTCTAGCTCCATTAGCAGCCTAGGTACGTACTTTTTCATTTTTGCAATAAAACCTATTGTTACTAACATTTTCAATTAAAACTTCCGATGATGCAAGTAGAATGCATCGGCTGTAGTTCTTTCCCCGATTCATTTCGATCCATTGTTCATATTCGTACTTTTTTTTTTTTTTTTTTTTTTAAACCTGGCCTAGTTGTAAATACCATTTGGCCACTAACTATTCATTAAATTAAATCATTCTATTTCTTTTTGGCCGCCGCTGGGAATCGAACTCTTGACCACTATCTCAACGATCAAGAGGTCACGCCACTAGGCTATCGCGTACTTTTTCATAAACTTTGTGATTATTTAAACAAAATCTACAGAATGTTAAAACCGGATTCTATGCATTCGATTTTCCTCTTGACTACGCACTTTTTCCGGTATATTCGTATATTTTCATTGGAATTTCCATAATTTCTTTGATATTTTAGAATAGGACATCGTTATCAATTGATAAATGTAATAAGCCGGTAATGTTAATTTTATAACTAGGAGCGTCAGTGAGAGCCGAGCGCGGTAAAATTGACATGCAGGATGACGTCACTTTCATCTTTTCCCCTCCATTTTTTCTCCGCAGCGCGGCTAGACTCTCGTCTGTGCGCTCATCCATAGACAATTAAACAATGAACAATGGATCAAAATGAATCGGGGAAAGAACTACGATGCATTCTGCTTACGTCACAGTAAGCTTCAGCTTTTTTTCAATATTAGTAACAATAGGTTTTATTGCAAAAATGAAAAAGTACGTACCTAGGCTGCTAATGGAGCTAGAATAACTTTCTTTTTTCAAAATTTTTGTTTTTTTAAGCGCACTTCAATGCACTTAGTTGCGGATTGCTAAATATAAACTTCGCAACGTTACCGTCCCTAGAAATTTCATTTTATTTAGTTTTTGCAAATAAAAAGTTTATTTGTCAATAAAAAAATATAAAAAATTTGAGTAGATCGTTTAATATTGATGCATGAAATCATTCCCCCGGCTGGTTTCATGCCGATTCATTACCTTCTGTTCAAACGTCGTCGCGTGCAATTTCCAACTTTGGTTCAGAATAGGTCGCCGTATTCGGTTTAGGAAATAGGGTTCCGTATACATTTTAAACACCTCGAGGACTATTCTTTCTGAAAGTTTCGCGGATATTTGACAAAAATTCTTTATACTTTTGCAAATTTAAAATTTTTCCTTTTTTAAACTTCCGGGCTAATTTTGCGATAGTTAAAATTTTTTTTGAAATTTCTTGCTATTCCTGTAGGCAATTTAATAAAGAAAAAGTTCGATACGTATACTTCAAGTCGATTAGAGGCCTATTTTTCAAGATAATTAAGAACCCCCCCCCCCCCAAAAAAAAGAACAAAAAACACTGTTTCGGTTTTTATTTTAATATAAAACTATGTTCTCCAGGGGTTGAAATTTGTAGAATCTCCATGGTTGTTATTTACGTATTTGTTACCTAATATTTTAAGCCGGAAATGAACAGGTTCAAGAGTTTTTCATGTTCCGAGTCCAACTCATCCGGACGATGTACTAAGCGCGCGCGAATTAGAACAGAACTTTTGAGAACCATTGTTGTCGTTCATTAAAGAGACAGCTCATTATGCGTGTCACACAGTTCAACTTGTACTGAACTAATTCAGCGATCTACTCCATCTTTCTCTATTCGTATCTAATTTAGCCATACACTGATATACATATACTTGGCTAGTATTTTCGATTGCGCCATCATTGTGACTATTGTTTTTTCTCGTTGATTGACATCTTACGCCAGTCCACACCGTGTGAGCGAGCTCGAGCCAGCAAAATGGATGTTCCACAATGCTTTCAGTTGATCACCGGATCAACTTTCGTCTGCAGCTGGCGATATTTGATCGAAACGTTTAAAAACACGATCTTTCTTTGAACTTCGGACAACTTAGTAATCTTTAGAGAGCGCGGGGAAATGCTCGCTCGTGCTCCTAAGAAAACCGTCTACACCGCGTGATCTTTTATAGCAAAAGTCAAGGTCGCGCGTTCGCTCTTGCTTGTTTAATCAGTGGACATTAAACATTTTTTATGTATGCACGTTGCTAAAATGTAACAAGGCAAAACATTTTAAAAATGTAGCGGAAATTTAAAACATTACTCTCTCCTTTCATTTCTATCGCTTCGTCACCATGATGTAATTACTGTTATCCTTATCTTATTTTAATCCAAATTCGCAACTTTGTAATCTCTTCCCAGAATTGTGTAATTACTGTTTTGCAGCTTTTTTATATTTTTCTTTTATTCTCGGTCTGGCGATAAACCAAATTTGGCTACTGTTTAATGTAGGTACAAACAAAAACAAAGGAATTTTTTTCTTTCCTTCCCTCCTCCTTTTTTTTTTCAATGTAAAATGAAAGGATACGAAGAAATAATAAACAAATAAGGATAGGATCCACTCGCCAGATCATCCATCGAAGCTATTCGAATAAGATTAATATTACCAATTCGAAAATATTAGGCAAACATGGCCGTAAATGTCACGAATGTCTGTGTAGAACAATTAGGAGAAGAAAACTGGCCAGAAGTCCGAGGTAAAATAAATTCTCAAAATTGACCGAGCGGAACAAGTACGGAATTAATATTATGCTCAATACATTAAGGTAGTAAAACATGTATAATATCTTGAGCTTCATGGTCGGAATTGATCACACACTCTAGTTGATCACTGTCAAAGTATATCGGTTTCAATGCATACTCTAGAAAATTGTAATTAATGTTAACAGAGAAATCCACGTGTATTTAAGCATGAAAAAATAAATTTTCGAACTAAATTTTACATATTGCAGAGACGGAGAAAAAAAACAAACCCGAAAATAGAGACAACTGAACGCCCATATTCTGTCAAGACTTATTATAGTGACTGATAATATTCTTCAACCACCACGCTAGAAATATAAACTCTAACATAAAAATTACGAGGAAAAATGGACACATAAAAGAAAGAAAAACAAATAAAATAACTAAAAATCCAGGTACGTGAAATTAAAGAAATTCTCTGCGATTTTGTAAAATAAACTGAAAAATTAAAAATAGAACTTTTTCCTCACAACATAGCCAGTAATACAAGGGATACGGTGGATAAATACAGTTAAATACGGATATCGGTTTATTAAGACCATTTCTATTATCTTCGGGTTTTTACGAATTAAAATGAATTGACGTATGATAACTTCACATTTTCCCTAATTATCTGCATGCGTAAAATGAAGGGATACGCGGTAGTGACCCATACTACATACCGCAGTGATATATTTCAGCCGAAAAGATGCCGAAGAATTGAGATTGACACGCGGAGGTAGCAATGGCTGAATGGTATTAAAGTGCATGTCTTTTTATTTTTTTTCTTTTTTTTTTTTTTTAGATTGCCAGTACTCAGTTCAGGAATGGTTATGTTTAATTTTAGTATTAAGATTCGAGGCTAGAATAACATAAATGGAAAATTCAATACCCACTACGAACGTTTCTCTGGTAGTTGTTCAGCTTCTTCATTAAGTTTTAACCCTACACGACACTTGGAACCCAACAAAATTCTAAACCACCTCTCTGAAAAGTGATCGTCGAAATTCCTTACCGTTCGCACGGTTGGCTGACAGCTGTACTTGAATAGGAAATTTTGTAGGCCCGAAAGAAGGCTCTCGCTGCATATAACACGTTTTCCCATACCATGTAGTACATTAAGGATATATTTGCAAAAACTTTAGTAATCGGAAAAAGTTCCGCTGAAACATTAGATACAATCGGCGGAAGTTTGATCTTCTGTAAGGCCACTCTGTCAGTAACAAAGGTAGCACCCACCGACAAGACCGAAATTTCGATCGGATTTTGAGCCGTCGATAAAAATTTCTAAATAATCAAGAAATCTAGACACGGGGCAGCGTGTCGAGGGAAAAAGGAACTGGCGACGACGCAGCAGCCGTGTGTATATTTACACGAACCATTTAAAGATACTTTTAACCCCTTAATAACTTAATATTTAATTAAAACACGTGAAATTTGGTTTATTTATTAAAACCCCCCTTAGATTAACTAGAACCCAAAATTTCATAAATACAACTCAAACGGTTATTGGATATTAACATCTAAAAATCGGCATTTTTATCACTGATTGACATATAGATCAAAAACCTAACCCACTTCCAGGTGACCTAGAAACATGAAATTTGGTGTCCAGCTGGGTAATTTTGTGTATACTAAGGAAAAAATCAGAAAACAGTGAAATTTTCCTAATTTTTTACGTAATTTTGTTCGTTTATTGCTTAATTTAGTTTATATCACAGGTAGATTTTCTTAGATGTAAAGTTATGAAATTTAAGAAACGCCGGGAATTGACAAGCTTCGCTGCGTTAGAAAAATAACTGGCTCGCTGATCTTTTAACCGTCAACACGTCGTTGTTGTTGTTGTTTAACTTGGTTCGTTTCTTCAGTATGTCGCTTCGAAAAACGCTGTCTTGTGTCTTGTCATTTCGTATCTCTGTCAGTGTCTTTTTTCGCAGTTAATTTTCGATTTGCCCCTTTTAATCGTTTCGGAAATAGTCGACTTTTAAGACTTTTAATCAATATCGATTATTACCTCATATTTCGCTAATAAACAATTTATTAATTGACCCCGATGGTACATTGTGTTAAAAACATCGTTCGAAAACATTTTGGTCCTTCGGAACGTTAAACGAATAGTGATGGTAGTTTTAGAGTTAGGGGACAGACGGGCTCGATTACTTGACTTTCAAAAAGTGCTCACTTTGTAAGCCTATTTTGAAGAATAAACGATTTGAATTTGAATTTGAATTTGAATGAATAATAATAATAATTTCTTTACAAAAATTAATGATATCCCATCAAAAACATAAATGTAAAAATGGGAGCCAAGTTCAATATTAAGAATATTTGTAGTTATCGACTTCGCCGACAAAAGAATTCATATCTAAATGGGTGCCAAGTTCTGTAGATGATCCTGAAATTTATTTATAAGAACATACAACATTTTAAATAAATTTAAAAAAAACGTTTTCTTGCTCTTTTCATGGACAACACAATGTTTGCTATTTAAAAATATACAATATCTTAAATTTGAACGATCGAATTATTTACACAAAGCAGATAATTTAGGATAAATTCTAACGATTTGACTTGGCTAGTTTTTACCAGTAAACCAAATTTTTAGAAGAGTAAGATATGTTGACCTTACAATATAAAAACAACTTCAACAGTTTCCCTTTCACTATGATATTTTATGCAGACATCCGTAGGTAATGTTAAACATTTACGACCATGGTTGTCTGTAACCTTTTTCCTAATTAATTATTATGTATCATTCATTAGTTGGAATTAGTCCTATATCAACTGGTTAGTGGCTAAATGGCTTGACAGTTAACTGAAGCCGGGCAAAAAAAAAAAAAGAAAAGAAAATTGTGTATAACATAAAGAAGTTTAGTTGATTAGCCAAGTATAAGATAACTTGTATATGAAAACTAGCCACGTCAAATCGTTAGAATTTATCCTAAATATCTGGTTTGTGTAAATAATTCGATACTGTTCAAATTTAAGATATTATATTTTTAAATAGCAAACATTGTTGTTCATGAATAGAACAAGAAAACGTTTTTTTAAAATTTATTTTAGAATGTTGTATGTTCTTATAAATAAATTTCAGGATCATCTACAGAACTTGGCACCCATTTAGATCTCAATTCTTTTGTCGGCGAAGTCGATAACTACGAATATTCTTAATATTGAACTTGACTCTCATTTTTACATTTATGTTTTTGATAGGATACTGTCTTTACTGCACTAATGAAATGAGAATCCTGATGACTTTTATTAATGCCTGGTCAATATTTAAGTTTATAAGACTATTGCTGTATGTGAAATGTACGGATGGCAATGTAAGATTAAAACCGGGCAATATTTACAGCATTAGGGCACTCTCCCGCTGATCAGTGTGTTTTAAGTTTCCACTAAGTTAGTTTTAGCTGATGATGGGTTATGCCCGAAAACGTTTCTAATTAAGGTATTTATCTAATTTATTGTTATAAATTATTTACCCTTATTGTTTGTTATTAAAGTTTGTTTTATTATACAGGTTTAACAAACAAGTATGTTTTTAACCTACATTTTTACATCTGTCTGCAAACATGTGCTTTCTTAAATGTTACGGAATAATTTCAATTTCAGCTTGAAAACCAGACATTAGTGCAGATCGAACGTTTCCCGTCATAACTGCCAGGTTATCATACAAATCCTCTACCTTTTAAAACCTTCATAGCTCATTATAGATGTATATATTCTTGCATTATTTGTCAGACTGTATTTTAATTTTTCCGCAATGTAATACCGTTTTTATTTTTGTATTTTTTTATCGAAAATTTCATAGTACTATTCTATGCGACGTATACCTACAAATTTCATAATAACGCTGCGTACAGATTTACGTATGATGAAATCTACCGCATGTCGTTTCCGGCCTTCTCTCTTCCAGTACACGGGATTTTTGAATTTTTTTAAGATCATTTTTTTAAGATCATTTTTTTCTTTCTGACTCGTATGAGTTCGCCGACATTTTATCTTTTTCAATTCGTATTCGAGTATAATCTGTCGGTAAACAGTAGTAACCGATAACGTAGTTTTATTATTATTATTATTTTTATATATATATATATATATATATGTATATTTATTTATTTCTTTTCTGAACAAATAATTGTAACATAGTTGTACATCTTACGTATTTAATATTTTATTATTTTGAATAGAATAGCTAATGTTGTTTATCTTAGGAACGTTGGCACTGCGTTTATCTTTTGTATCCGCGCTTGATAACGATTAAGATTTTATCATACAAATAATGCTTTATGTTTCTATTAAGTGTACTTTATATTTTTCTACAATAAATATAATTGAATTATCGCGATAGTTATTATATTTTTCGAAAATAGAAAAATCGCTGGATTATCCGACTTTAAATTATAAAAGACAAAGTAAGTGCAAATAGAAATAATAAAAATACGAAAACGAAAGAACGCATTTATTTTCTACTCTAGACTATACATTACGAACCGAAAAAGATATCGCGTTATTTATTTTCTTTTTTTTTTTTTGATTTCGAAAATATGCGAAATATTTCGATTTTGTTCTCTTTAAAAGTAAAATTAAGCTCTTCGCTCTGAGCTTGAATAACAATTATTACCGGAGGTAATAATAGTACAAATACAATATTTCGTGAGCGCAAACACCAACGTGTAGATCTTTAAACGGTAGGATACTTGACACTAAATTAAAGTTTACATAAATTATCCTCAGTTGGCGGTGCAATGTATTAACGATGATATGTATTGCAACAGGGAAAAACACGCACTAGTGGTTCAATATTGTGAAGGTAACAGATATCAAAAGAACAGCTAGAACTTCAGACAGCGTGTGTACTATGCAAAATATTCATCATACCGTTTGTTCACGCAATGACAGAATACAAACTGAATGGAGCGCACAGTTTTACCATTCGGTCTATCTTTTTCGATTTTACGGCAAAAAAATTTATATTACTAAAAGCACGATTAGCTATAAAGCACTTCAGAATCGGCCTGTGCCCAATTTTACAAACAAAAGTACTTAATGGAACTTTCCAGATTTCATTAATTCAACGTAACTGTGTGTAATCTTAATCTAACTAAGCACTTTTTAGTGGTCGAAAATGTGTTATGTATGTGCAAATGTGTCCTCTGCAATATGTGTTAATAACGGTGTAACTAAATTGATTTTTATTAATATTTTTTCCACGTTCATTAAGTGCACTAAATCCGACGCGTTTTCTCTCAGCACGCTGAAATTTTTTAAAATCTATACAGCACTCCAACCGTAAATTAATTAATTATTGCCTGGAAAATAATTTTCCGCGCTTTCTTTCTCGTTTTAAAGTTTGAATTAAAAATTTAATTTATTTACTTCTCTCATGCTCATACATTCTATTCTTGCACAATATTTGCTACTGCTGGTACACTTATGAACTTCTTATTTTCGATTGCTCTAAGCGGTTAGCTTTTTTTTTTGATTCATTTACATCCAGTACAGCAGGATGCAGGAACATCAAGTTTATAGCCCACTCACTTGAAATGTTTTTGTTTTATTAAATTCAGGGATGCCACCACACGGTCATGTTAATACCGTGGACGTCGTACTTAATTATTTCAATGTTAATAAACAGAAAATTTTCTTACCTTTTGAAAGTTATATTATTAAAATTCCTACATTGATTCTTCTTTACGCATTGCTTAAGTTATTCTTTTTTTAAGGCGATTAGCACACAGAAACCGTAAAGTAACGACTTCTTCATGAAAAACTTTTCTTCAAAGCAAACCGCTTTACGATCACAGACTAGAAAACGATTGCCCTTCTCGCCATCACTTTATTCCGTGACTCTTAGAATCTTTCCTTTATCTTCTCCACATCCGATCGACATAATTTTTCACTAATGGAGTGAGCATTTCTTCAGTGACCGCGTGACGATGCATTACCCCCTGACCGACAAATAGAATTTCAAGCACGCGTACACTCTTCCTCGGATCACGTTTCCTGAAAATTAATCTTTTATTTTATTTATATTCCGTATAATATAACAACCCCATTGCACATTTTACTAATAGAATCGCACCCGTGGACAAAACCTGCTCCCTGCACAATACTGACTTCTCCAATTGTTTATCATTAGAAAATGACGGAGTCAAGTATAAAACTACTGCCGCAGCTGTATGCAGTTTCTTTGAAGCTGGTTTTTTTTCCGTTGTTTTTTGTCTCTCGGTATATATATATATATATATATATATATATATATATATATGTATATGAAAGTTACATGCCAACCTTTTATTCAAATAATCCTTAAAAGATTCAATTTTTACATGCAGAAAAATCTTCTCTACTGCATCAAGTCCGGTGCACTAATTTTTTAGACAATTATATTAATTGGTCTCACTTTCACCGGCTATTATTTTCTATTGTATTGCAATGTAAACAGACTGTGTGTCGTTTTGTTTCTTTAAATAAATTATTGTGAAGGTCACTCTAATACATCTCGATGCGCGGAATATTTAAGCCGTTTAATTCATTTAGTGATAGTCGGGTTAAATTTAATATCATTTGCTTTATAGACATATTTACACTGGGCACGCAAAAACAAGTTTAGTATATCTTCCGAAATATATTTGTTAAAATAAATTATTGGTGAGAGAATTAGAGATAGTCTTTCATTTTTCAGAAAAGTTAGTTGAATAACATCTTTAAAAGAGATATTTTTCTCCCGTTTAATGTCGTATTTGTCAACTTAATATCTACATATAGAATTATTCCGTATTTATATCGTTAATCGAATTATTGGTTACTTCAACCTCAATTTCTTTTTCATCAGTATTCATCTATATTAAAGTTCACGTGAAATATTTTTTTTTTTATGTGAAAGCAATTTCCAATATATAATTTGTATTTATGTATGGAAAAATAGTAATGTACTGACTTGTATTTATCCTTATAACTATTATAGAAATATATTTCAAACTGCTCATCTCCTTCATTTAAATCTTAAGTATTTCCATTTAAAAAAATCTCCGAAATTTTGTGATCCTTTATTTGGCAAAATAAGACCGCAGTGATCACAATCGGGTACGTATACAACTTTGAAAAAATACCGTTTATTTCTTACATACGTACACATTTTAGTGTAATATGTAAAAAATTACACACCTTATTCATCGTGAAAATAGAACAATGTACTTTCGAATAAAATGAAAAAAACTGTAGACTTTTTTAAAAAAACCAACAAACAATACGATAACAAAAATATTTAATTTTTGGACTTTATGCTATAATTAATGTAATGTTCGATCTTTATAAACGAATTAATAACTATCCTACGCTTAATATATCTGTTTATTTCACTTATTGTTTATGTTTATTGTATAGTAAGTGATTTTTTACACCAATTTAAACAATTATTTAATTTTTATTAAATGATTGTTTAAATTGGTGTAAAAAATTACTTACTATATCCTACGCTCCATTATCTTCATTTCCTCCAGTCGTCTGTTTTCCAATTATTTGGTTATTTCTGATTCTATGAGTGCTCTTCAACCGATCAGCTCCTCTCTTTCTGGTTTTACTCTTCCGATTTCATCATTCTCGGAATACGCTGTCTTATCCATTTTCTTTCTTCTCGCTACTATATCTCCGTGTTGATTTGTTGTGGATTCCTAGCCACATGAGCATTAAAGGTAATGAGATGGCGGATTCCTTGGTTTACGTTGCTGCTTCCTCCCGTTCTTTTTTTTTAAAAATTCCATCCTCTACTCTGAATTCCCTACGTAAGAAGTTTCACCTTAAACTCTTTAGTCAGATATTTACCCTATCTCCTTTCTTAACGATCAATCCTTTTTTCTGTCTGTACAACCTAGTCAACCTTCTAATACCTAGTGTTCTTGGAGTTACTTTAACTTCCCCGTTCTGTTGTCATTTTTATGATTCGCTTGCGTTTTGGCCATTTTGCTCTGTCTTCCTCTCCTTTTCGCTATTCCCTTGTTCTCTTTCCAAATTGTCCTCTTTCCAAATTGTCCTCTTTCCAAATTGTCCTCTCCACCTCAATAAAGCGGTAGTTTGCGATGCCAATCACATATTTTCTGAGTGTCCATTCCTGTCTGTTGAAATATTCTTATCTGCTGAAACTCAAGATCCTTGCTGCTTATTGTGCATTTTATATTTTGTCCTTCCCCTTGCCAACCATTATTTCATCTATTAGTTCCTTTATATTGTCCGTATCTAACCGAATCAAAATTTAACTGACGGATCTCTTTCTTCTTCTTGTTTCTGGCTGCAGGACCTTGGCTGGGGGGGACGTAAGAAATCTCGATTTCGATTAATTGTTAAGGATGTTCTCAACGAGGAACATAAATTCTTAAAGGAACACAAACTTCTTGCTGTTATTTTAAAAGTAATAAGAGGTGTGTTTCCGGAACAATTTAAGCGAAAAGGTTAAAAAACCACTTCTTTTAATAATGACCGTAATTCTCATTCGGATATCGATATATAAATTACTATATTTATTTAGTTGGAAAACGAATTAAACTTTTGCACGAATTTTAAGCTAGACCGGGCTACTACTAACACGGCAGTGTCCGATTCAACGACAGCGAAGTAAAAATTAAATAATCATGTACATGTAACAGCAAGCAGTAGAGAGCTGCATCTCTGTAATCATAGTAGTAAGCGGTTTAATTATAGATGTATCGAGTTCTCCGTACAAAATCATCAACCGTTTGGTTTATCAGTAGAAGACAAGTGTTCAATAGGTGTTCGCGAATCCAATTAACCATAGTAAAAGCTGGCCAGTGCAAGTGCCACTTTCTTTTAACATGCTTGAGATTTGTATTATTCTCTCTCTTTTTCTGAAATTCTCGTATAATTCGATGTACTTCTATTCCAGCTCATTGCAACGTACGGATTCGTTCGGTGGAAATTAACACTAGGTTTTAATTTAGGCGCTGATAATATTTCCGAAAAGATTGTTAACAAAGCTAAATTATAAGGAACGTTAGCGACCGATATCGAAGTCTGGACGCTAATCGGCACTAGTGGAAAACGGTTAGTCAACGGAAATAGTAAATTTTTTGCTTACCTTGAAATCCCAGCAAACTGTTGTTGCCAGAATTGTTTGCTAATGCTGCAGCTGCTTGAGCAGCGAACCAGCCGCCGTAAAGAATCGAAGCTGAATAGGGGAATCCGAGCGAAGAGTACAACGAAATGTTATTCGCGTGGCTCGTCGTTGTTCCAAAATCTTTGATCAGTTCCTCTGAGGGTGATAATTTGTTTCTGCATTCCGGAACTTCTGTTACGGTAAAATAATTAATGCTCACCTGTTTATTAGCTCAACGGACAATTACTTTAATTAATGTTAAAAAAGTGTTCCAAGCAACGTTTCACGTTTCGTTAACGACGATCTCACTGTGTCCCTTAATTACTCAAGTGTACTGCTAGTGAGTTTTAACCACCCGCCCGTTTTCTTTTTGCATTTAATTCATATTTTTCGCGTAATTTTTCACTTCTACATATTATATGGATGCGCAGATGTTTCAATACTTTACAATAGCATTTCTGTAATGAATAATGGTTAATTTCAGATATGGAGAAGAAAGGGGGGGGGGGGGAATTAGAAATAGTTTTGAAAAAATACCGACTTCAAAATGTACCCTTAACATTGAATAAAAAAGGCATTAAAAGAGAAAAAATAATTATACGATAAACGCTAATGTATTTTACATTTAAGGAGATTTTGTGATATAATTCTTAAACAACATTAACTTTTTAAAGTCGGCACCAGAATCAAATTGCAACACTTAAAAAAACCATATTAATCGAGTACAAGAATCGGCCGTTTTCTATAAGCCAAGTGCCGGAAAGATCAGAAATATTTAATACGGTTTCTTAATTGCTGCAGTTTGAATTTAACCACGATTCAAACGTAAGTATTAATGTTGTTAGTCTACGGTATATTATTGTCATTACCTCTTATCGGGTTAATTATTTTTACCTTTTTAGAGCACTTTTAATTTTTCAGAGAAAATCTTAAAGTCGATATATTTTTTTAGCTATTTTTAAATTATTAACTTTTTTCATTTAAATTATGGAGATTTATTATTTATTAATTAACTTTTTCGCTTATTAATTTTTACTAATTTTTAACACGCTTTTATTAGCTTGACCTGTATGTAAATGAATAATATGTACATAAGTGTGTAATGGAATTTTACAAATCAATTTTCACTAACTTCCCGAAGTCTGAATGATTTGAAAATTTACATATGTATTCATTTTGGATGACAATTCAATAATTTCATAATTTTGTCTTAATGTCCTAACCAGGATCATCAGAAGGGAAAAAAAAGAAAAACAATGACCCCTTCTACCGGTTACAAACATGATGGTAAGTGCAGTGTGTCCTTTGTTTATCAAAAACTTGATATGGTTCGAAACTTATTTCATAGATGTCGCTGAGTCATTTTCTTTACGCGCTTTTTATTTTATTAAACTTTTTACCTTAGGTTAAATGTATTACAAATGCTTCTGCTTTTTTTACGAACCACAGTAAATTAATTAAAAGGTTCAATAAACAGAACTTTAAGCAACGAAAGAAAATTATTCTTAAATCTTACGTCTAACGAGTCAGAAAATGTAAATAATGTACGTAAAGCACGAAATATAATTTGAGAAGAGAAATCCCAAGTCCTATCTGAGATAGTACAAGCCAGTATATTTGTATGCGTTGTTGACTTCATGGGAGGATTTCCATGAAAAAGGTTGATATATTGCCAGGGTATAAAAGCAGAAGTCGGACCGAGGACGAATCGCAGAAATTACAAGTCGAACATAGAATTTGGTCAAATAGCCGGTTTTCAAACAATTAGAGATTTTACGGCACTTTAGTAAGAATAAATGTTACATAAAATTGCAGTTTAAAAAAACTAAAAAAATACGCTTGTATAGCAATGTGACCGAAAAAGCAAAAAAATAATTTTTAAATATAAAGATAATATTCTCAACAGTGATGAAAATCTCCAAACTCAATATGCTTTTTTAAGTTTTTCGAATAAGCTCAAAATGAGAATAAGGTAATTCACAACAAATGTTAACTTTAATGTAAAAGAAAGCGCGGGGTGCTTACTATATTTAATGAAATAACTCGAGTTAAAAATAGTTAAAAAATAAAAGAAAAAGTATAAACAATTGATATCAAAAGCACCCCATGCTTTCTTTTACATTAAAGTTAACATTTGTTGTGAATTACTTTATTCTCATTTTGAGCTGATTAGGAAAACTTAAGAAATAC
Source organism: Icerya purchasi (assembly GCA_039619475.1). Taxonomy (NCBI): domain Eukaryota; kingdom Metazoa; phylum Arthropoda; class Insecta; order Hemiptera; family Monophlebidae; genus Icerya; species Icerya purchasi. Next base: position 419,618,459 of record CM077116.1, read on the forward strand.
ATTGACTTGGGAGATTTTCATCACTGTTGAGAATATTATCTTTATATTTAAAACTTCTTTTTTACTTTTTAGTTCATATAAAAGCGTGCTTTTTTTTAGTTTTTTAATATACACATTTTTTTTCTTACTAAACGAATTTACAATCATTTAAAAAAAGCTAAAAGCTACATATCTATATCTTTAACCAAAAGGGGATTAAGATTCGACGTGTCAGTTCGGCTATTTAAAACTCTTTATATTGTCCCAATTATTAGATGTAAATAAAGCTTTTGGTTGTTTTCCTTTTATTCAGGTAGTTTAAGGTACGTGTATACAAACATGATTCGCGGCCTAATATCTGTTGTATCGAATTAAATTAATGCTGCCGAATAAAAAATTACTAATATAAAATTATTTAACGGATTACTATTTGTTAAATTTTAATTTAAGTGATTTGGAACAAAACATGAGTAAAACAAATTTAAAATCTACAAACGATATTATTAGATACCGATCAGAAATCGTTTTATCGAGCGCTTATGATCAGCTAAAAATTAATAATAGGAAGCACAATGTGCGTTATCAGAACGAACTCTAAAAAGTTATTAACCCACACAATTACGCATGAAATTGTTTAGAGTTATATGTATTCGCAGTATTAATACGGATCTGAAAGCTCTTACGACGGTATTGGGGGAGGAAAAATGCAGGCCTTTAAGATGTTTATATATTTAAAATTCCACGGAAAGACCGAAAATTACAAACCGAAAGGTCTTAAATCAAAAATGTCAACAGGAAGAGAATTACTGTAGTTAACTGTAACGTAAGCTGAATTACTCTACCGGAATATTCGTCGTAATAAAAAGTGTATCACGCACTGCCATTGGTAATTATCCGAAAAAATTCTCGGTAAAGGAAGCGTCGTTAAAAGAAAGCCGCCGCGATGGAGCGCAGACCTAGAACGACCTTACTACTGATCGTCAAACTTAGGGTCGGAGACGTCGTAAATATAATAAGAAGAAGAAAAGAAGAACCACCTTTGCGATGACCTGATTTTCCTGTAGGTCGTCCTCGTTTTCTACTATAATTACTATGTTGTTCGCGAAACATGGGTGATGTAAATATTTCTGGCTGTATCCGCGATTTAGTGATTTCGTCGCATATCGCGGTATCTTCTTGTTTCATGCGCCTTTTTTAAATGTTGCAAATGTTGTTTTCAGATTTTCTTTGTCTCCTTTATTCCGTAATTTTGACTGGACACCGCATTTTTTTCATGATTTCGGCATTTATTTTAATTTTGTTTATCTTTCCAGATTGTATCGCAGTACCATCATGTACTGTGGTATAGCTTTAGCTTCTGAAATTTGGCAAAAGCTGATGGAAAATTTATTAAAATGTATTTTAGGCGTTAGCGAAAAATTCCCTATTTCAACGACGAAAGTAACATGTAAAACGCTTATAACGGGTTTCGGATCGTTTTTTCTCAAAATACCATTTAAAAATAAATTCTCAAAAAACGTAAATTATTACAAGATACGATTGAATATTATGCTGTAAGGCTGATAAAAATGGTGTATAAGAAAAATAAAAGAGAAAGTGTAAGTAATTTTAAGGAAATAAAAAGGCCACTTAATGTCACGGAAACCCAGTCGTTTTTAAGACTTACGCGATGTTGTCGAAGATATTTTTTTAAATTTCAGTGATCTTTTAAAATTTTTTTGAATCAACTTCTATTGAGAAAAGTAAAATTTTACTAGAGTATGGATTGTGAAAAATGCATATATATATATATATATATGTATAAACGATTAGACTTCAGGGAGGATGATGTTTTATGCCATTATAATTCAAAATTATCCGTATTATTTGCCGAGTGATTATACTTTCTCATATTTTCCCAGATGAAACTGAACGACTAATACACACAGCTTGCATCATTTACATGCGCCCCAAAAAATATGCTCCGGATCAACAAAGAAACACTCATGCTATTATTTTCAATGTTAAAAAAAAGTTCAGAAATTCTTATTCAGCGGACACTTTAATTACCGACAAGCGAAGGTAACCCGTTGTAACACTGGTTACATTATGAAAAACAATTTTACACGAATTAGCCCGCGTTTTTTGGTTGTCGACAATTAAGAGGGCAGCCACAATAAGCAGTTATAAAAAAAAAAGCTTTAAAATATGCGAATGCATCGAAAAATCTCGTAATAAATCGTACATATTAAAAAAAAATGAATTAAAACTTCGCGTTCCCCACTTCAAATTTATTTTTTAACACACTGAAATGTTTCCTCTTAAATACACAAAATACATTAGATTATGAATCTAAATGTTAAAAAACGCTTAACGATGACTTTTCCGAATTTTCAATACAAAATTGATGTTTCGTGTCTGCGCTACAGTATTCCCAATACAAAAAACAACCTCTACATATCACAGGGCACAACCCTTTAAATATTTCTGTGCGGTAATTTCGAACTATGCATAAGGGATTTCATTTGCATTCGATACTTCGCTTCGAAGTTTTCGCTATTACTTGTAATAAATTGTTACGGAATTTAACTTGGTCATTAAAACCGACTGATTGTGGAGTAATCTGTTAGACATTGAAAAAGCTTGTTCGCCTATATCGTTTAACCGGATAAGTTAGTGAAAAGGTTCCTAAGCCAGCCTTTATACACCTCCTCTTAAGGCATAATGAAAGAAGCCTTTCCACAAAATTTTAGCTCCTTTATTACACATAAGGCTTGCTGTTTTTTTCCCGCTTCTTTTCTTAACAAAAATTCCCATCTTCTAATTTCCTTCGGCAGCGTAAAAGTTTTCATTTCAGATCATCGTATCGGATATGTATGCTTCCACTTTTTCTATCATTTTTTATCTGTTCAATCTGATCCTCTTTCTAATCTGTGGTTCGTTTTGTTATCTTCACTTCGTCGTGTTCTGTTGCTGTCTCCATTATTCATCTGCGTTCTTAAGCCATTCTCTATTATCTTCGTCGTGTTTTCATCTTTCGTTGTTTCCTTTCCATATTGTCCTCTCTACTCAAATGAAGCATTTATTTGCGACGCTGATCATGTGTTTATTAAGAGTTTATCTCTTTCCGTCGAGCGTTCTACTTTTCATTTCATTTTGCTGAGACTATTGCGTCTCTTATAGCCGGTCTTTTCTTTTCGCACACCTACTCGTATTATTACCATTAGTTGTCCCTTCCTACTAACAACATTTCGTATCGTATACGAAGATCTAATTTATTCTTTCCTTTTCTAACTGTTTTCGGGTAAAATTCCTTGGTTGACCACCTTCCTCCAAAAAAGAAAAAAAAAAAAAAAAAAATCTGTCAATGAAGTGCACTAAGTAGCGAACTGATGAAGGGACTATTGCGGTTCTTAATGCGCGAATGCTGACATACAATAAGAAAGAACAAGAAAATACTTACCGTTATTTTCGATTAAATGTTCTTGAGTGCTGATTGCATTATCACCGTTAAATTTTTGACCGATTCCGTTGATGTCCGTAGTGAGGTAATTACCTTTCTTGAATTCGCCTAGAATATTGTCGATGGAAAATTTATGGCAAGGTCGATGCTGTTGCGACTGTTCACTGATGATCTTCTCAATTTTGCTGTCCATTCGAAAGTTCGCCTCTTCGTCGATTTCGGCATTTTCCACGTTGCTGCTATATCGATGCTTCCAATCGTCCGAAAGAAGAAGTCGCGGGTCTCGGACACTTATGCCGTTCGTTGCGGTCAGCAAAGAATTCGGCAGACAGTTTACAGACGGACGATTACATCCTTCATCCGTTCGTCGTCTACTAAACGTTTCGATTATTTTTTCAAATTTGCTCATGCCCGTTCGTTGGCAACTTTTCTGACGCCATTCATTATTATTTTAACTCTAGTACCACGCAGGGGGGCAATATAGGTTTCTGTGCTGCAACATATTCGAATGCGATTGTTACTAATTCAACAGGTACAATTGTAATTGTCGATAATGGAGTTTAATCGCTCTTCGTGAGAAATTGTTTCCCGCGCACGAGCTAATATCGCATTTTCGTTTTTTTTATTCGGAACTCATTTACAATAAATAAATTCCATTTTTTGGAATTTTATTTGCTTTCGGCCGTGCTTATTTCCGTTCCAAATAGAAACCTCACTAAAACTACTGTGTAACCCACCCTTAAATTACACGCTACTTGCTGCAATGGAAATTATAATTAATCGCAGTTGTGCGTAAAACATATAGACGCGATAGTGATTATGGCTATGATAACGATAAGTGATCATACAGATGAATTTTTTATAATAATAAATGCATCCGACGAGCAATTTCAGTGTTTTTTAAGTGCTCTGAATAGCTACTGCTTCATGTAAAAAAGCTAAGACGATACAATCTATTAGTATTTGTTTCACTTATCGCGTTTCCTCAACGTTTTCAGGGAGACTTTTCTGCTTTTATATCACTTTTTTTTTTTTTAATTTCAATTAAATTTTCATTTTAATTTTATTTCAATTTTTTCATTTCATTTATAAATTTCGCATTCGTCCGAATTATTTTACTTTTCTCTTTACACAAGTGCATCTAAAGATTTGCAGTCTCCTTTAGTGTCCACCTCTTCCGCGCCCACTCACAATTTTAAAACTACCAAACCGTATCTAATTTACCGGTGTATAAAGGCAAAGATTTAAATTCGAAACATAAATTTTCGACCCTTTATCAACTATTTCTTTCACTCGACCGGAAAAAGTCAAATTATCTTCGGGTGAACTTATTAATTTCATCCCTTTCTTGATTAATCATTAATAATCCTGCTAGTGCCAATTCTATAAATGCTATCAATAATCCAAATGATAATAATAATAATAATAATAATAATAATAATAATAAACGGTAATAATAGAAGCGACAATAATTACACTGGTAAAAGTAACGCAAACAACGCGATGAAAGAGTTATGATATTAGATAAAGATATACCTCTGAATCTGGTAAATGTTCAAAAAGGAACTCAATTTTTTTTTTTCTTTTTACCTACAATCTGTACATGTGCGCATTGGATAGAATTTATGTAAAACAATAGCACGAAACCAAAATAAAATAGATCGAAAGTCCAACGACTACAATCTATTTGCTGTATATTAAACTGAATAATCAGATCACTTCCAGACTTCTTGCGGCCATAGCCTTAAAAGTTAAAGAGTCAGGTACACTTCGATTTTCAAGGTTAGTGATAAACTATATTTTAGCTGGTCGGAGAATTTTTAATATTTGGGTCGGGCCACTTCAATAGCAAAAAGAATACGGAGATCCCCCCTTATGGATGTACTTGATACTAACCACGACGTACCGACTATTTTACACAAGATTTTTGATATATTTTTGATTTTTCAGCTGGTTCCAAAAGCTTGGCACCGGACGTCCAAATTGGATCTATTAAACTAATGAATATTAACACTTTCTAATGACAACTCTCAGATCGGGTATCTAAAAGCCTAAAAAGTTATCCATATCGCCTTTTGATTCTGCCAGTTTTGACGGTAATGTCACGTATCCACGTAAGCCGTTTAATGCCTAAATACTTTACACTAGTAAAATTTAAATATATATCGGAAAGATGGAAAACAAAGAGTTACTACATGTACATATAAGATGCCCATAAAAGTTACAGCAGTACTATTTAGATTTATAAATAGTTGGTTAATAAAGAACGAATAATTTACTGACAAACAGATATTTCAATAGACACAAAATTGGCCGGTGTCAGAAATTAGGAAAAATATTGTAACGGAAGAGAAAAAGATAACTAAAATAAATGCAGAAGTTGCGGTAGTTAACGTTTCGCAGCAAAAGCAAAACATTCAAAAAAACTGTGATCAACATCAGAGATAACTGCTTTATTAGGATGTAGAGGACAATAAGGAGAGGAAAACAAAGAGCGACGAAATTGGGAAGAATAAAATGCGATTAAAACGTAGGCGAAGAAGGATAGTTGATATGCTCGGAAACGGTTAGTCGACTACTAAGATAAACATCAAGATAGCAGAGGCAATTAACACGAGAAAGAGATATCGGATTTACGGATAAATTAATTAAAGCGAGATTATAAGAGCGACGAATAAAAACCATGCAGGAAGATTTAGAAAGAGAAATAGAAAAATAAACAGAGGGCAGAGAAGCTTCGTTGACAGCTGCAATATCGTAAGAAGAGGAAAAAGGAAGAATATCATCAGCAAAAATAAGGAAAGGGAGTTTAAAGGAAGAGATACCATAGCAATAGTGTAAATGTTAATAAGAGTAGGACTCAGAGGGGAACCTTGGGAATACCACGGAAAACACTTCCTGTAGCTAGAAATAATGGAAAAGGAATGTGAACAGTACGGTTCATCATAAGATTAATTGTTAGGGAGGTGAATTTGATCGGAAGGTTAATTCAGAGTTGGTAAATGGACATTGTCGTAGGCTGAAGAAACATAAATAAAAGAAGCTAGTGTATAATGTTTATAAATGAAAGATTTATAAATATGGGCAGCAAAAATATTAATGCAATCGGCGGGATCAATGCCTGGCTGAAAGCCATATTAAAAGGAAGTAAGTAATTGTGTTCCAGCCATCAAACAAGACGCTTGTTCCGCATACCTCCAAAAAGTTTTTTGAAACATAACGCCAAGGAGATAGGACATAAGGAGAAATTTTTCTTAGAAATAGGAATGATGATAAAAGAATTCCAGCAGAGGGGAGTGATACCCATGGACAAAAAAGAATTAAAGAGGTCAAGGAGGGACACAAGAGACTGCTCAGACAGATTTTTGAGGACAATATACAGAATACCGTCTGGACCCGGTGTAGGACTGATAGAGTTTAGGACAGATTTTAATTTCTAGATATTGAAAGCGGGTGTAAGAAGATGAGGGAAAAAAATCTGTGCGGACAGGAAAGAATCGCAAGTCGACAAAAGATGAAAGTCTATCAAGGGAAAAGTTGAGATTAGATGGACATTCAGAGCATGGGGATTTGAAAACTTTGGCCAATTTTAAAATATGGGGAGGAAGAATGGTTTAGCAGAAGGAAGAACAAAATTTCTCCCAAGAAGACTTCTTCACGGCTTTAAGTATGTATCTAGCTCACTTATAAGCGACGAAATTCTCGATAATAAAACTGGGGCGGAAGTTTCTAAAAGTGGCTTGGCTAACAAGGACAGGTCACGATCTGCGGTTCACTGATTTTGATGAAATTTTGCAGATCAATAAAAAACCATGAGTGTAGAAACTGTGTAAAATATTAGAATTCAACTTTTTGATTTACGCGAGAAATTTAAATTTTTAGCAGCCGCATTTAACGGGTAATATACATATAGCCGTTTAGACAAAAATGTGCAATAAATTCCAGATTATGTTTATTTACCTTGTACAAATGGTTCGGGAGATTGATTATTTCAAAATGAAGTATATTAAACCAAAAAATTATTAAAAAACAATAAAATAATTCTGAAAAAAATCAATTTTTAATTTAATAAAAATTTAAATCCGTTATTTATTACATTTACATAGTACAAAAACACAAGTCATGATGAACTTATTTTGTGGTATGATGGTAAAAGTGACGTCTATTTGTTGAAAATAAAGTTTGGATTTGAATCCCCCCCCCCCCGATGTCACAAAAAAATTTTGATCTCATATTTTCTATTATTAATTTTTATTATCTCATTATTTTAATTCTTTATCCATAACTATATAAATATAACAACAATTTTTAAACATTTCAATTATTTAATGACAGTTTTTTAATTTTTTGATTAATTACGTGTGTAGTATATATACATACACACGCGATAATATAAAAAATGGTTAATAAACATTAAATTCAACTGTGCCTTTAATATAAAAAAATCTTTTTAATTAAGAGACTATAACGCTAAAAGTCGAACTTGGGGATCAAGGATCACAAATAAAGCAGGGCGGATACTAGATAAAACACTGCGTAATAATTCGCTGTCCGTTCTCTCTCCCACGTCCCCCACTTATTGGCCGGAACATGCAAATCGAACACCTGATATCCTAGATTTCTTTATTATACGAGGCCTACAAAGGTATCATAAAAAATGCGAGACAGTAGTCGATCTCTCTTCTGACCATGTTCCGGTTATTTCAATCCTGGATATTAACCCCATAGTCAAGCCCACGCAGCATAAACTGCATAATTACTCGACGGATTGGGAATATTTTGCAACTGCAATGGAAAATGGCACTGACCTGAAGATCAGTTTAAAAACCAAGAACGACATCGAAGCAGCGGTAGATGATATAACGGACTTAATACAGACAACATGTAGAAGTTCTACCACATATAAAACAGTACATAGTAACCAAAATAAATATGTTCCAGCGGAAATCAGGAAGTTAATAAAAGCTACTCGGGCAGCAAGGAGAAGATGGCAACAGAACCGCTATCCGGCATTAAAAGCTACATACAACAATCTCCGTTACAAGCTAAGAGAAGAAATTAAGAGATATAAAGAAAAAACATACAGTAGTTACTTGGAAACTCTAGATACACAGGATGGATCCTTATGGAAGGCAACCAAAAGAATACTGCGGCAATCTTCAGAGACTCACAACATTCGGATGCAAGACGGTAGTTGGGCTAGAACAGATAAACAGAAAGCAGACGCACTCGCTTCGTATTTAGAGGCTACGTTCATGCCTCACGGAAACATTGATTCAGAACATATTAACGTTATACAACGTTATCTAGAGCAACCACTACAGCTTAGCCTTCCCACCAGGCCATTCTCTCCAAATGAGGTATACAAATGTCTCAAAAAAGCTCCTCTAAGGAAATCTCCTGGACTCGATGGAGTAACGGGAGAAATTCTAATTCACCTGCCCAAAAAATCTGCCACTCTTCTCTGTTTTATATTTAATGCCATCCTACGAATAGGTCACTATCCGAAATCATGGAAAAAATCTAAAATAATTATGATACCAAAACCCTTGAAACCGTTGTCTCTCCTATCATTCTATAGACCAATCAGTCTGCTAAATACTCGCTCAAAAGTTTTCGAGAAATTAATCCTACAAAGAATAATTCCAGTAATTGAAAATAAAAAATTGATACCAGTACATCAATTTGGTTTTCGAACCCAGCATTCTACCATACAACAGTGCCATAGACTAGTGGATGCCATATCATCAGTGCTTGAAAAGGGAGAGGTATGCTCTGCGGTCTTTCTGGACGTCGCCCAGGCGTTTGACCGGGTTTGGCATACTGGGCTTTTATATAAACTCAAACAAATACTACCACCGGACTTATATTTATTTTTTCAGTCCTATCTATTAAATAGGTCATTTATAGTAAATGTCAATGGTTCAATGTCTACGGAAGGTATGGTATCGGCCTCTGTTCCGCAGGGTAGCCTCCTTGGCCCGATTCTATACTCTATCTATACTGCTGACCTTCCTGTATCAAATCAGACAATTCTGGCCACATTTGTTGATGATATAGCAATACTGTCCTCAGATACTAATTGTACATATGCGAATAATGCAGTTCAGGACCATTTAAACAGGATAATGATCTGGGCCAAAAAATGGGGAATTAAATTTAGTGAGGAAAAATGTCAGTACATAACCTTCACGAACAGATACGTTACATGCCCTAAATTACAAATAAACAATGTAGAGCTCAAACAGGTAGACACAGTCAAGTATCTAGGCATGTACCTTGACCGTCGCCTTACGTGGCGCTTCCACGTTGCACAAATACGGAGAAAGCTAATCGCACACACTAAAAAGCTATCCTCGCTGATAGGCAATAAATCTAAATTAAGTATAAGGTTAAAAAGATCTATCTACTTGATGATTATAGCTCCGGTGTGGAGGTATGGCCTAGAACTATATGGAAATACAAGTAGAAGCAACCTTGCTCGTATTCAGAGTCAGCAGTCCATTATCCTCCGAGGGATTGCAGCAGCACCAAAATATGTTTCAAACCTAACTCTCCATCGAGATCTGCATGTTCCTTTTGTTAAATCAGTTCATACTCAACAGTACAGCAAATTTTTTGAAAATCTAAATCTACATCCCAATCCTAAAGTTAGTAGCATGTTTATAAATACTCTTCCGGGTAATCCGAGAAGAAGGTTAAAGAGAAGGAAGTGGTGTCGTGACGCTCTTCCCATAACTTAAGTGCATTTAGTTTTAAATACGTTAGCATCAGTTATTATGACTCGAAACTTTTATCAAGTATTTACTTCACCGGACTCTGTTGTCCGACCAAACAGCAACGGTTACTATGGGATCCAGGTCATCTGACCCAAATAAACATGACATGTATGGGTCACTCTTAACTTAGTGATTGCCATGGTGTTCGAGTTTTTATCAGATATCATAAGAAGTAGACTTGCTACGTATGGATAACGTTCTACAATAAACTTGACATGTATGGGTCACTCTTAACATAGTGATTGCCATGGTGTTCGAGTTTTTGTCAGATATCATAAGAAGTAGACTTGCTACGTATGGATAACGTTCCATAAGGCGATTGTTGTGGTGCTCGCACTCTTGCACACTAAATGCGTGCCGAGCTTTTATGAAATACACTAAATAGCACTGTTATCATGACGATTGTGCTCTAAATATTACATTGTACACGCTGCTGTACTAATCTCATGTTGTTTTCTCTTAAAATCCATCCCATTCGCTTTTTATATCCTAAGGGCCATATGGTCAAAATTGTGCTGTACTGCTTATGTCGCTTTTCGTCCTTCTCTAGACTTTGTATCCCTTTTTATAAGTTGTAGTGAACTATTATAAGCCAAACCCCTCACTGGAGGGCTTTGGATTGGTCACATTTCTATCATCATAATACATATATTAAAATTAATATTGGCGCTGTTTGTGGTCCCTCGACTGGTACAGTGGAAAAAAAAAAAAAAAAAAAAATTAATCCGCTCTCTTGGACACCATCAATTATCATAACCTACCCTCTCTGCGATTCTAAACTATGCGTGGCTGTCCCCTAGACCTTTAGATAAACGTGAAATATTTTCAGACGAAACGAAATTTGTTTTTCAAATGAAAAATTAAAAAAACTTTGATCTTGTGGTAATAATTCATTTATATACTGTAGTAAATGTCGTAGGAATTTCTGTTTTATTTGTTTTTATGATTTATATCACCTAAATTATGTAAATAAAGATTAAGTTTGTAGCATTTTAATTATAATTAATATTCATTAACACTCTTATTTTATATGTAGATGAGTATATTTGTTTATATACATATTTTTTTATTTATATTTGAATTCATTGCGTATAAAAAATATTTATCTTATGATTTATTATATTTATGTAGTTATTTACAAAGAATTGAAATAATTAGATAATAAAAATTACTAATTTAAAGATAAGAGATAAAAAATCACATATGACATCGGGAGGATTCGAACCCAAACCTTGTTTTCAACAAAGACATCACTTTTACCACTACACCATAAAATAAATTCATCACAACCTGCGTTTTTATACTACATAAATATAATAAATAACGTATTTAAATTTTTATTAAATTAAAAATTGTTTTTTTTTTAAATTATTTTATCGTTTTTAATAATTTTTTGGTTTTATATACTTCATTTTGGAGTAATCAGTTTCCCGAACCATTTGCACAAGGTAAGTAAGCATAAACTGGAATTTATTGCATATTTTTGTCTAAATGGGTACGTATATTATCCGTTAAATGCGGCTGCTAAAAAATTTAATTTCTCGCGTAAATCAAAAAGTTTCATTCTAATGTTTTATATACAGTTTATATACTCATGGTCTTCTATCGATCTCCAAAATTTCATCAAAATCGGTGAGCCGCAGATCGTGACCTCTCCCTTGTAAGTCTAAAAGCTACACTGCATTTCTCATTTCATGTATTTTAATTTAATTTTTATTTAAATTTTAAATTAATAAAAAAATATTAATTTGATTAAATTCAACGTGTTTTAATAAAATGTGATTGACATATTTTTGAAATTCAACTCAATTAATTTAATTAAGATTGGTTTAAATTAAATTAAAGTTTTTAATAATTTCACATTTATAAACACATTATTTTGATTTAATTTGATTTAATTTAATTTAATAATTCTGATTTAGTCTTAATTTTAATTTGAAAGCCATTGTTTTATGATATTCTGAAAAATTAATATGGTTGTTAAAAATAACTACATATGTCTTCATTGATATGAGGTATGTATTTTACTTTTCTTTTCTTTTACATTTTTGATTATGGAATTTTAATAGTGTTGATTTTTAAATGAATTTTTTGCATATGTGAAAGTCCTTAGTTAACGTTACGTAAAAGAAAAAAAAACAAAATATACGCTGATAACATTCATCATTTATTGGCTTCTGTATATATTACAGGTCGCTGGATTAGCATGTAGGAATTGTTCTGAAGAGGATTTATTGGAGGCAGAAAGTTCATTATTTGATAGACATGATCTTTAATATATTCAAAATTTTTATGGTAAAAATGATTGATCTATAGTTAATTTTTAGGTCTAGTGGAAGGAATCCCGTAAGAGCAACAACAGCGCTGTGAAAAATTGTTTTATGAGCTCTGCAGGTGTTTATTAAGTATTTACGTTGTGTAGAGTAAATTTTTTTGGTTTAGGGTTTTCGTTTTTAGGTGTTGAAAAAACACAGAGCTACAGTAACACATGGTATTCTCAACAAGTGACTTGTGCAGTACAAGTCTGTATCTGTAATCGAAGCTCCATGTATTTCTGCATACTTTCATTAATTGATAGTATTTAGCGTCCAACTTAGATGCGGTGTAGTCTATATGTTGTTAAAAGGAAAGTTTATTGGCTAATATAACTCCTAGGTATTTAAAATATTCGACTACTTTTAGAGTGGTCCCCCTGTGAAATACTTTAACATTTTTCCTTTTTAATTTCAGGGAATTTGTGAAAAGTGGCACAAAGCATTTTTCAACTGGAAGATTAAGTTTTACTTCATTTAGCCAGACTCCGAGTAACTCAAGCGTTTTGTTAGCTACTCTTTTGAGATTGACTTTTGTATCGTCCATTATTATGAATAGTAAGTCATCTGTATATGCGCATGGGTCAACGTTTTTGTCATATGGTAGAGCTTGGTTGAATAATATATTCCAGAAAAGTGGACCTAAAACGCTACCTTTTGGGCAACCTTTATTGGTTTCAGTGTTTGCACTATGATTACCAGGGGCGTAGCGTCAATGGAAGCGATGGAAGCGCCGCTTCCCCTAACAAATTAGTACGAAATTGTTTTTTACTATTTGCGAAAAGAATGCGAACCTCAGAAAAAAGATGAAGTAACTTGTTGAATTTAAGTGCCAGAATTAAAAATTATTAGAAAAAGAGCAGCGCTAAATGAAAGAGCATCTGCAAGAGCGAGCGACAGAAATAACCCTACATGCTTACTATTTCACATTACTACTGCCTAGAGTTGTCTCTGAACGATTTGCTGCTTACCGATGGTAGAAATAGGTTGCGCACCCATATTCAATTTGGAAGCGCCAGGTTGTGTTGCTTCGAGATCACATCATTTGCGTGAATTTTTATCCGTGCGATTTCAGAGTAATGTGTATCGAGAGCGAAGAAAAAATGCGCACGTTATTACAAGAATTAAATAAATAAAATAATCGATAATAATCACGTGGAACGCAATGGCAAACCACCACGTACAACATCATATGCGCACTAGGTCAGTACACAGCAGATCCACACGGGATTGCACTGGTAGCGCGATAACAAGCGGCTACTATCAGTTCCGAATGTGGTCTGGCGTATGTACACCTGCGTTGCATATAATAATTGCCTAGTACACTACCTATATCTGTACAGCTGAGATGTACGAATAGGTTGTCGCCGACGCTCAGAAGCTGAGTATGGCACTATAAAGAAAGATCTTCAGTCTGGAAGCGCTGAGTCAAATTGCTTCACGGTTACGTACATCGATCATAAAGCGCGATTTTTGTGAAGTCAGTGCGTGTGAGCACGAGCATAGGGTAGTGCGGTATTTGCAGTACATTTTCTTTGGATCGTTTTAGATACGCTATCATTTACTAACAGCGGAACTAGAAGCGATAGTCATCAGTCGCGCTTTTCAGTCTGTTTTGATATACTACAGAAGAAGTTACACCGGCTTGTTTATCTTATTTACGCAACTGCAAATGTACCAGTCGGTTAAAATGCAAACACTTTTGAAATTGAGGCTACATGCAATTGTATATGTATTATTGAAAAACTTCCAATGATTAGTTTTAGTTCATTAAGTTTTCAAGAAAAAATGAATAGTATTCCAAATGATAAACCAACGCCTAGTTTAGAAAATTCGATTACAAAATCAAAATCTTCATTAGCTTTTTTTAGTATTGAAAAAGAATTATTATCAAACATTAGAAAATTACCATTTTTCCGTGATGATGTAATTGACACTTTCGCAAACAAGAACCGAAAAATTGAATTAATTTACAAAAAAATGAGACATTTCGATCCTCTTAATTTATTTTTAATTCTGCTCTGTATTTAACCGAATTTTACGCATGCTTATTTTTATGTATAAAAAATATTTGATCGTGGCGCTTCCCCAGTTCTGAAATTCACGCTACGCCACTGATGATTACCTATTTGAAAAGTTACACGTCTGTTTTTAAGGTAGCAATATATTGTACTTGGCAATGGTATATGTCTTTGATTAGAATAGATTTTAAAATGTCAAACAAAGCAGGATGCCAGCAGTTATCAAAGGCTCCTTTGATATCCACTCCTATGACAAGAACGCTCGATTTTTTCTTAAAGCTGCTGCTAATCTTACTGATCGCATAATTCAACAGCATGTTCTGTAAACAGACCTTGTCTGAATCCAAATTGTCTTTTATCTAAAAATGAGTTCAGATGGCAAGTTATCCTATTTTTTAATAGTTTTTCGTAAATTTTGCTTACAGTATTTAAAAACATATTAGGCGATTGAAGCTTTGGAGATTTGCATCTTTGTTTAATTTATGAAGTAGGATTACATTTGCTTTGCGCCAGGTTTTAGAGAAATAGTTTAAAGAAAAGAATCTTTTTGTATAGGAGTGAAAGGAGTTTTGGATAGACCTTTTGGATTAATTTTAGTGTCTTATTTGTAATATTGTCAGGTCCAGCAGTTTTGTTATTTTTTGAATTTTTTATAATGCTATTTTATGCGGAAGTATCAAGAGTAATCCGTTGTGAGTAAGCAATGTTATCCTGCATAGGAAGTTTAAAATGTTCTCTTAGTATTTTCTGTTTTTTGCTGTCTTTTTCAGTGCTGTCTAACGAAAAAGGATACGGAGTAGTTTAGATTCTCTGTCACTTTGGTGATTTTATCGCCGTTATTTTTTGTGAAAAGTGGAATATTGTTTGGCTTGTTTCATTTCAGAAAAGTTAATTTGTAGCTTAAGCCCCATGGTTTGACATTTTCAGAGAAAACTTGGTGGGGGGGGGGGAGTTATATAATTATGTAATTTCTTCTGTGGTAGGCAGTAGATTTGAGAAATACGTTGTTTCACAAAAAAAATCAAATAGCTACCTTTCTAGATTTTTTTTTTTTTTTTTAATGCAATTTTGCAACTAGCTTTGGGCTATCTAGCAATTTTAATAACATAGTAAGGATGATTTGTGGAGCTCCTTATCCAGCGACAAGGATTTACGCTGTCTGTATTTTAATACTTTTTAATTATAATTGTTCATTTATAATAAATCTGTCGAAAAATGTTTTAAAAATACATAATTATTCCAATTTAATTTAAATTTTATTTTATTTTTAGGTAAAAAATAAAAAAAAAATTGAATAGTAAAAAAGATAGTATTAATCCGATCCAATTCTTTCTTTGTGAGCAAGTTCAAAAAATATATATATTTATCTTTGATCGATTTTTATTTACATTACAAAATATAAGTTAAAAAGAAGTAAGAAAAGCAAATTCAACTTAGGGGTACCATGTGAGTAATAATGAAAATCGGTGAACATATCAAAAAACGTGAAAAAAGTGTGGTCCTTTGGATAATTTTTCTTTCTTATTATTTTTTATTAGTATAACAGAGACGGTTGACTTAAAATGTTATCAAACGCTTCAAACTTTTCTACATCTGTAGTTTTCGAACCAAAAGGCGCATCATGTATAAATGTGGCAAATTCTTTGCTATTGCACAGTTCGTCTTCCCGTTTTCGTTTCCGAAATTCTCGTTTGCGTTCAGTGGCGTTTTTCATTTTTGGAAACATAATGAATACACTTTTTATTATTGGGCAGGTTGGTGAATAAGAAGTGCCACCATAGGGAGAAGCATGTAAAGACTATATTGCTAATTTAATAACGAAATGGAAACGCAAAAAAAGTATTATTTGTATGTGTTGCAGTATGTTAAGTTGTTTCGGTAGACTAATAAAATGTATGGTATAAATTATTGGTTGTATTTTTTTTTTATTATATAAAATTGGGGCATTTTTTCGTTATAAAATCTAACGGGAACCGGCCCTAATTACGTTGTAAATTTTGATATACAAAGTATAGAAGAGAAAGAGACAGAAATGTAAGCAAGGAGAGGTCAAAACGGCCAAGTTTTATATATATATATATATATATATATATAAATTCAAGATAAAATTTTTTTTATTAATTTCCAAGTACAGTTTTAAATGGGTGTTGTTAATACACGAGCAAAGCTGAAATATTCTTAAATGAATCGTTATACGAAGAATATTTTTAACATAAATAGATGTATAATTTTTCGTTATCAGATTAAAGAAGGCTTTCTAAAAATATGATACGCGAGAATCTTAAAAGCCGTTGAACATTAAAATGTGAAGTGTAATGAAGCGGCCATCAGATTTTGGAAGATCGAAAAATATTACCGTATGCATAACCTTTTCGTCAATCATCAGTTATTTTATTTATCAAATGTCCATCTATTGTGTTAACTACTTTCTGAAGTTATTATTGCATTTTTTGTCGTAATTTACTGTTTTTACAAGACTTTATTATAAGTGACTGTTTTAACAGTTTCAAATTTAAAACTAATGAAGTTTATATTAAAAATATTTTAAATTAACTGAAAAAAAAAAAAAAGAAAAAACGCGTTTTTGCTTTGTAAGACAAAAACCCTTTGATTATATTATCTTTCCAAAAAAAAAAAAAAAAAATTTATTACGAAAGTTTGAGTGCACATAATTTGAAAGCACTCATATGTATTGTATCGAATTAACGCGAAATTATATAAAGTCTATCGAACTGCTTAGCAAAAATTAAATCAGTACCGGTAATGTGCCATAGTAGAATTGTGCAAATTTAGTCAAATTATTTTCTACCATATTTTAATACCGGGAGCGAAGAGTTACATCATTATTTAACAAAATTCTTTACCGTCATTAAGAGATTAATATTTCTATTTACGTAGATAATGACAGAAATGTCATTTAAATCGTTTATTTATTTTAAAATTTCTGTAATTTTAAGACTGTCTGTCTTTAAAATTATAATTGAAGAGTTGACTCTAATTTATATTAATTATGTCAAATTTGACATTTTATTTAATTGTCTGTCAAAAATTAAATTAATACGTTGTATAGCGTGTTTTTTTTTTGTTTTTTTTTGTTTTTTCGGTTATAAATTTAATTTCAAAACCTTTCGCCAAAACGTTTTTCGAAATTGTGAGACGTTAAAAAAAATTTACAAAATTGCCGGAAAAAAATTAGTTTGCTCCAGAGGAAAGGTAATACAGTTTATAAAATTTATTACACAATTAATAAACTATTATTCTCTAACGGTATGGAAAACCTTTATTTGAAATTTTAAAATAAAATAACTGATATATTCAGCTAGATTCAAGTATTCGCCTGCTTAGCGTCTGCGCACACCTTACTCCTATCTACTAGGATCTGATTTGGAAAGAACTACGAGTATTTAAAACATTCAGTTTTATATGATCCTATAGGAAATCGGCAAGATCGTGTTTCATCGATAACGATTACGGTCTGCTACTTAGCCCGCTAATCGTTTCATTCGGCGTAACGCAAAAAAAAATAGGTTGCTGGTCTCTAAAATAGTTGTCTCAATTCAACAATAAATTAATGTAAGGATAACTAAGTCAGGTTTGTACTGTGTTACTTACTTCTTTGTGTTCTACTATGTATCGCATAATTTTGAATATCTTCTACTGTATTTCGCCAGCCTGAAGTTCTAAGAAGTACTTTAAAAAGTCTACACACTAATTTATCGGTACAAAAATATTATTACAACCGTATAAACACAATTTGCATATAAAATTGCCGTCATCGACGAAAATAGAACAGAAAAGATAAAATGAAAGTTACAAAAAACTAATTTCCATCCGGTTTAGTGAACAG
This sequence comes from Icerya purchasi, assembly GCA_039619475.1. Taxonomy (NCBI): domain Eukaryota; kingdom Metazoa; phylum Arthropoda; class Insecta; order Hemiptera; family Monophlebidae; genus Icerya; species Icerya purchasi. The sequence continues at coordinate 419,636,839 of CM077116.1, forward strand.
ACACGAAAGCATATAGCAACAGAAGAAAAGACCTTACGATAGTTTGGATGTGTTTTGTTGGAAAAGGGGCCGCGCATTAGCCAGCAGTGCGCTATTGAAAAAGTAAGAAGGGGTGTGTAAATAGCGGAAGATTTGGGAGGTGGAGGCTGAAAGTGTCTGAAGAAACTAAAAAGCGCCTATCAGATCATTGCTCGCTTAAGAAGGCCACTTCGCTCTCCGCCAGTCTATTGGTGGAGCGGTGAATTCTCCGGTATCGGCGTCCTTCACTAATGGTCCATTCATGCCATTCGACGGTTTGCCTTAACCATTCGCTAAAAGCCGACCAAAGATATTTTATTACTGTTGGAATTTAGGAGACAGCAGCATTTTGCCAATTTTCGACATTTTTAAAATCATTTTTGATCTTTCTTCGAGGCAAATTTTAGCTCTTCCGTAAAGTCTTTTCGCGGTAATTATTGAAACTGCATCCGGACATGTGCACGAGTAACTTTCATTTTCGATTGTTAGGTACACTACACATAAAGCGAAATGTTTATCTGAAATTAGAAAAAAAAAAAAAAAACTACTAGCGTTGACCGGATTACGAATAATTTCCCGATTAGCAAGTAAAAAAAAAGGCTGGTATTAAAAATAAGATCAAAAAAGATAGATTTGAAGAAAAAAAAATACCGGCATCAAAAGAAACGCACTAAAAAGTAAAAAACAATTACCCGATAAATATACAGTAAAATATGCTGTGTCCTACTGACCTAAGCTTAAAATCACTCCTGATCACTTTCGTCGATTTTCGTACACACTAGACTTTAAGCATATTACCATCAGGAGATTTTAACGCTAAACATCCGTACCAAGGTTTTTCACTGATTACAATAAGCTGTAGAAAATTATTTTTTAAGGTATTTACTTTCAACTTTTTCGTCATTTAATTGTCCCGCAGGTAAGAAAAAAGTCCGGATCTCTGTTGTACTTCTTCTTGGCAAAAGTAATAGAAAACAGTTATATTAACGTCGCGCGAGAGAAATCAATTAACGCGTAAAATATAAACACTCGAACTGCTTCAAAATACTACAAACGAAATCAAATCACGGGACCGCACGTGAAGGCTTCATCTTTTCCGTACCTAAATTTAATCTCATTCAGCATCGAACGTAATTTAAATACTGAAATAGAAAATACAGACAATCTGCGCGCGGATATTAGGACTAATAACACAGTAGACAGGAAATTAAATTGAGAATACACGTATGTTGTATAAAAATAAAAAATTTTACTGAAAATTGAAATACCTTAAAGACGTTAAATCACCCCCCCCCCTTGGAATCTGACAAAAAAACCACTAATTCATTAATATAAGAATCTTTAAATAAGTAGAATAAATCATGCTCGCGTATCATATCAACCCGCGACATTTTAAAGAATTTAAACACTATACAAAAAACAGCCCTAAAGATAGCATTAAAAACATCATTTTTAAGTTCCACTATTGACGTGCCCCACCACCCCAAAAAAAAACCCCAAATAAAAACACTTTACCGCTCAAATATAGAAGACATATCGTACTAAACTACTTTCTACTTCATATCGCATCTAGTTTATCACAATGTAGCAACAAACAAGATTCATCATTTGTCTCAAAATAAACCCAACACAGCTTCCAAACTGTTAACACAGCATATAACGTATACATTTTAACGAAAAATGATTAAAACAAATACCAAAAAATATGGAACTAAGGAAGTGTAAGAAAAATTTTATCTCACTCTATATTTTAAAAGCAAAATATAACGGAATTGTCAACAAGAAATACAGAAATCACATAGACCGATGCTTCTAAATTCGTAAATCAAATTACTTTTACTACCTCTTAAAAGATAAAACTCAAAAATCACCTACCTGCAACAGATATACACAGCCAAACTAACGTGACAATAGATAAAGCTTTAAAATTTACAGAAAATTAATTTCGCCCAAATAAATTAATATGCGTCGACTCATCCGGTGTTCTACAACATATCCAGAATGAAAAATGCGAATTCCGATATAATTAACAGAAAATATATTATCCAAAAAATTACATAAAAAAATTATCAACCAGTGTTCCTTTGGACTCCAGCTCGGTCAGGAATTGGAAGGAATGCTTAACAATAGTGAATGGAGCATTTCAAAAAAATATAAAAACGATTAAATCCATTCGCGTAACTGCGCACAATTATAACATCAGAATAGCGGGATATTCGCTTTACACGTCTTTATCAGATTAAGCTAAAACTGGAACGCTGGATAACAACAATGCAACAAAATAGGCGCCAGGAGGTAGCTATAGACAGATTAGGAGCCCATACTTTTCAACCGATCACAGTTATTAAACGGACACATTCCACCAAGCTGACCTACATGTGATGTTCAAATAACAAAAATCACACACCGCTGTACAGACAAAAAATATTAGAAAAAAAGAGCTGATAATATTTTAAATGTTTCAACCGTTCCGCTACCAGGGACAATTGAAACAGAACTCAAGGACAATTGAAAAACAGTGATGAATAATATGCAACTATTTGAAATATTTATTTCATATATATTATAAACAGTAAAAGTTAACTGACACCTTTTTACATTATTCATGCATACCGACTACTAAAAATAATTACAAAATATTAAATCATTATATCAAAATAAAGAGTTAATATTTATTAATGACAAATAAGAATTGCTTAGATAGTTCGAATTAGTTTATGAATTATTCAGAAAAATAATTATGGCATATGTAGGATAATTCTTGTCGAGTGCATTCCTCGTGGGACCATTTGCGACATTCTATGCATTGGACCCATTTTTCTTTAGGTCAGCTTGAACTATAAGATTCCAAACAAACCAAGCCAAGCAGAAATATTATTTTTCTTCACTATCGGAAAAATCCAGTTTAAACTTTTTGGATACCTTTTTTATTTATATTTTTGTTTCCGTTGTTTTAATGTTAACTTTTTCTTCCTTGAATCATGCTCTTCTTAAAAGGAATTGTTTTCAAGAGTATTTGTGTAGATTGTCGGCTTTCTACGTTTTCTGACAATTTTCTTTCTTTGTGACGCTTTCGGCAGAGGCCTCGCACTTTCTAGTGAAAAATCTATAGTGTCAAAACAATAAAAGTATAATGATACGTTTGTATTTTTATTCAAATGGTGCGCGAGCTGTAGCCAAAAATATGTAAACAAAATTTTTTCTTGAATTCGAACAAAAATAGTATAAATTTTCGAATAATGAATAAAGAGGAGCAAAAAAAGAAACCATATTATATTATATATTATATATTATATTATATATATATATGTATAAGAAAAAAGTAATGTAACATTAGATGTGTACATCGAAATATGTATAAGAAAACACGTGAAAATAATTTTTCCACGAAATGGTAAATACTACGAACTATTTGTATGCTTCTAAGCTATTATATTGACATAGTGCAAAACAAACGTGAAAATGAAATAAGACACTAATTAAACACCGAAGGAAACGCATTTATTGCATGTGCTTAATTACAGAAGAGATATGAAATTAATTTTTTTCGTAATAGGATATAGGAAATGATTTTAAATTAGAAGGCAACGAGTTGAATTTAGTAGAGGCTTGGTAAGTGATTTGCATCCTTGTCCGATATTTATTATAAAGGGGGGATATACACAACTGAAAAAATTAAATATGTAACCGTCGTAATTTTCCGTCGCAAAAAAAAACATCCAAAATTATCCGGCTTATAATAGTAGATTGCTATAATTCGACTGCTTTAATCGTGAATTATAACAAAAAAATGTTTCATAATTATTATTTTACAACGGCTTCGTAGAATTCCAACTGTTCTTCCAGAAATATTCATTCCTGTAATAAAACTGTCAACATTGATAATTGCTTAACATTAATGGTAACACGGAATTAACATTAATAATATACATTTAAGCGAAATATTTTTTTAAAAACAGTATCTTGTAAATAAAGAAAAATTTTAGATGTCGCTGTGTCAAGAGGTAGTATACACGTTTAATCAGAAATGTATAATTCTTTTGAAATTAGAAAGATAAAAGATCACAAATGTAGACAATTAGGAGTATGTTAAATTACTGAAAGTTGAGCTAACTGGCAAATTGCAAAAGCCAGAATGAATTTTTGATGATTAAAAACATAAATGAGAACATAAATATATCAAAGTTATTTATCAAAAGTATTTGTTTTTTAGAATTAAAAATGAAACTGGAAGTTTAAATAATCATACATGTATTTTTTTCAAATTAACCTGGCGTATTCTGAAATATTTTTAATACATAAATAAATGTAGTATTGGTCGTTGGCAGATTAAAAATTCATTTTAAAAATATGATACGTAAAAATTTTGAAAACTATTGTACATTCAAAATGTAGTACAATGAAGCCACTCATCAGTTTTGGAAGCACTGTGTCCAACGAACAGTGATTTTGGTTAAGCGCAGTTTTCGTTCGTTTTTTTTTTTATATTTTATACCTGCAAGCGTTTGGTGTGCAGATTACTGGACCTTTTTTTTGAACCCTCGGCCGAGGTAAACAATGGTGCTCAATTCGAGCGCGGCCTAATTTCTTACAGTTACCGGTATGAGTCATAATATATGTTAAATTTGCAGACCTTGGTAGTCGAGCATCTGTAAGTAAAAAGTGAAAAAAAAAAATCGACTTTTTATGTAAAATTGTCATTGATTTTAAATAGTACGCTTATGTGAACCGTGTTAATTTGTTAAAATTATGTATCTAAAATGGGTTCTATTGAGGAACTAGCATGTTTCTTTTCACCATTTTCAGCGAATATCGGTATCTAGTTGTTTTCAATTTTTTTACTTCGAAGAAGAATCCTGTTGGCTATTTTTTTTTTTTTCGTTGCTAGGAAACATTAGCCCAATTTTCCACAATCCACTGTATACTTAAACATCTCTTGATACGTTTCTGTTATCTGCCTCGCATCTCATAAAAATCTGATTCTCTTTCTCTTCTCAATTCTTGGGGGCCAATGTCCATGTTGGCGAATTTAATTTAAAAAAAAAAAAAATTTACTTTAAAAATAACATATAGCAACAATATTTACGTAAGCCGCGAAACCAAAATGAGAAACAAAAATAAAAAGGAAAAATAAAAAACCTTGTTTGGGAAATCAAAACAAAAACTGAATAAATGCAATGATTTACTTCTGAATAATTTAAATGAAAATGCTCTGTATTTTCAAGGAGATGAATATGGCAACTCACGTTCCCCACAGCATATGTAACCAATGTCATTAGGCGGGAAAATACTTGCAGACATAAATCTATTACGTATTTTCTCTGCGCTTCGTGTTTTTTTACAATTAAATGAAACATAATTAATGTCGTCGCGATAGTTCACAGAAATATACATAAAATAATCGTTGGTTTTGCCGAGAAATAATTTGCACATAAATTTAGCAAGATTTAAAGGTACACCGGCTGTTCTCAATTCCTCCATTGAAGTGGGAATATTTGCATTATGGAAGGCACCTTTTATATCCGGAGAAATTGTATTAAGAATTTATTTTTAACGAATGTGTAATGAATATCATTCACTAGGTGAGCTCTGGTATAGTCCAAATGCTCAAACCTAGTCTGAAACCAAAGATCTACTGCGGGAAGGTTTTGTTAGGTTCAGCTCATCACGTCAGCCTATTTTTAATTACTAACATGCTTGTTTAACGCAAGACGTTTAGAAGCCTATATGATGTTGGATCAAAGGGTAATTTTCGAAGGTTCAGCACCTCGATCTACAACACCTGGAGGCCAGTCAGACTATATTAAACCGAAGGACAATAGTCTGTTAAAGATATTCGTTAATTCGATTTTGGATTTATTTTCTAGATTTGATAGTAGCGAGGAAGTTCATCCAATCCTGGAGACCTATCCCCCTTCTTATATAGTGGAGTAAAAAGTTCTATAACACCAATAGAATTGTCTAACAAATTCGTTTAATTCTTACCAACTGCCGTTTAAAATACTTATTTAATGCGATGTTGGAAGATGTTTTTAGCAATGATTCCAACGCACATATATATAAATTCAATCTCTCAGACCTTACCGTGCGAGCACCCCATGGAACTGCAAATCATAGTTCTTTTATAATGCTTATAGCAGAAAAAATTTCAAATACGACATTCTCACAAAAAAGTTCAATTTAGGATTTACATGGTATTTTATTTTAAAGCATAATAGGAGAATACATCACGTATTTCGTAACGGGATTTTTTATTAAATTTTCATAATCTATTTTCTCTCAACGGCTTCCTCACTAATATACACAGCAGAAAAGAGTGTGTACGTGATGGGTGAAGGGATCGCGACAGGGTTACGCGTAAGCAATTTAATTTTGCATCAAGTAACATACATGAGTATAATTGAGATTAATTGGGCTTGTAGTGTATGCACTATAATAATTTACATTATATTCACATGTATAAAGTCCATTAATGCAGATTCACTAAGAAAATTTTTCTTGTATTTTACATATCTCTTTATATATATATTTCATTTTTGTTTTTATTATGATTATTATTTCTTATTTTGTTATTTTTTCTTTCTTTTCCTTCCGTTGATTTTTGTTATTTCTTTTTATTTATTTATTTTATTTAAATCTAAAGACGAAATAACATAACCGCTTTGTAGGCAGTGACTATGATGATATAAGATGTGTTTTTATCTTAAAATTAAGTCATAAAGCTAATTTCACTCAACTACATAACGTCCGCTGCGTACAATTATAATTTTAATTACATCAACAATTCGCACAGCTCGCGCAACTATACGCATATGTGATGTGATGTAATTTATATTTCTACGTAAATTTTAAATACTTCTTGAAATAAATTGAAATTGAATTGAATTGAAAAAGTTTCAAGCGTGGAATGTTGTTGATTTTTGTTTTTTATTGTTTTTTATTGTTTGTTTTTTATTGTTTTTCATTTTTTATTTTTTGCTTTGTGTAAACTGATTTGTCTGTCACGATATTTTTCGTTTTCTAATGTCAAATTTTAACATAATTTGCCTGCAGATTTTTTATCCATTTTATTGGAAAATCATTGCTTATCTCCACCCCACTTTGACCAGAATTATCCGACAGAATTGTATCACCCTTTTATGTTTTCTATCGTGCAGATACATATTTGCCTTTGAATAAAAACACGCATAATACATAATAGTAATTTGTACGACAATGTTTAATTCAAAATCGGTAAAATGTCATTAGCATAATGAAATACACCGCAACCTCGTTCGATTACTGGTCCTTTAGAACTGGACCAGCCTATTCGGCCGTCGTAAAACTACTTTTGCGTGGCCTATTTAAGAACGAGGTCGAATTTTTAAATAAATCTCTTTGCTACTTGGAATTAATATGAATTTGGATGTTAAATTCTACTTATTGGTTGCCTAAAGAGATTTTTGCGAATAAATTAACACATTAATCGACGTGTATACATCAAAGCGAATGTGAAAGCGCTAATTTACATATCGGCCGTTACTAGTATTTTAAAAGAGTGATAATTATAACCGTAGCAGCTTTAATAATTAATTTAGATAGATGCGCCTTTAATGTAAAGGCTATAATAATTCGACGGTAGGTAAACGCTTCAAGGGCCGCCGCAGAGAGCTATTTAAGTTACTCGAAAAAATTTAATTATTCTATAATACCTTTACAATGTCGATTTATTCAACGCTTTTTCCACTTTTACCGACAGGTGAAACCATTTAAATATTATTTATAGAAATTAATTAAATCAAAACTATAAGAATTACAATTCGGAGACGTCGACATCGTACGAGTTTTTTTTTGTGCTAGATTTCACACGATATTCAACCGAGCATAAAATTAAAATAGGTCTCGAATGAACTACAGTACAATTTGAAAAAGAAGAGATAAAAAAGAAGCTCGATAATTCTAATGCAAAACTATTTTCAGCGATAAACTGCGCACAGACATAATCGAAATTTATCAACTATGTTCTCAAAATACGGCGTTATAATTAGGTTTATTCGAAAAAATTTAAATTGTAAATTTTAATCATATTGATCGTGAACATTCTTTACGTTTTCTACGCCGGCGTATACAAGTTACAAAACAAAAAAACCGTTCCAAAACCAACAACATTTGCAGTGGCCAATAAATTTAGCATCGTATCCTCTATAAAAGCAAGAGATATTCCGAATGGCTACACCATTCTCTATGAAAAATGTCTTTTTTCCGATAATTTTTTACAGCGATTTTTATTAATAATGCGGAACAGAGTTAGTTACAGTGAACGATGATGCAAAGAAGATGTATTGAAAGAAAAGGAAAAGAATTATGCTTAATTGTTTTCGTCATATTGAAGAAGTGTATAAATACAGTAAAAGCTGATACTGATACTTCATTTTAAATTCGGTATTTGCTAATAGCGTGAATGATGAAAGTAATATTATCGTAATAGCATATGCCCTTCGTTCACAATGTCGGCCATTGACAATGTTAAATTTAAAAGCGTCCTATATATGTATATTTTTTTTATAAAATATTTCTTAAAAATCGATAAAATTCATTGTTCATTTTTTATTCAAATCAGCTCTTTACGGACGAAAAGTGTTTCTGTTTTTACTCATTCGCTTTTTTCTTATTTCGGAAAAACATGTAACATTTTACAAATAAGAAATAAATAGTAAACAAAATGGTGTATTTAATCAAATGATACGATCAAACGATATACGTGTAGCATCGCGTAAAGATAAGCCTTGACCGGCCGACTAATAAAATACTTGTATATAAATAATGTATTACACAGGAAAAGTGAATCAAATTATAGGGAAAACTCCGTAAACAAAAAGAAAAAACCAAAAAACCAAAAAAAATCTGCTGATGAAAAAGAATAAAAATGAAAAAAATACATAAGAAAATAAAGAAAAAGACAACATGTGTGACCTTTAGTTTCTTTAGCGAATTTTCCCCTGCGGTCTAAGTGTCTCCTCCGAAGTGGTAACTTTAGCTTCAGAAATAGGAAAAAGTTGGACGAAGCCGCATTAGGCGGGGCTTCATCGATGGATTTCAGCCAAAAACTCTTGCATAACGATGACTTTGTACGATGGTGCATTCACAAGTTTAGCCGTTTTTTGCGGATATTCTCACGCAAAGCCTCAATAGTATTCCATATTTACTGTTTGTTCCTCCGGGAAGGACTTCGAAGTGCTGTACATCGCTGTATTCGAAGAAAACTGTCAGCGTAACCTTGATTTTTAAGCGACCTGGATGCAGTTTTATGGTTTGCGTCTCGTTTTTTTAATGCTCCATTCCGAAGACTGTTAGCTCGTTTACATGTCGTGCTCGTAAAGCCATTTCTCGTCAACAGTTATAATGCGTTTTATGACATTGCTCGGTCCGTAGAAGTTCTAGAAATCATTTCTTCAACGATTTACTTTCGACGCTCTTTTTGAAGAAAACCCAATGTCTCGCGAAAAAAAAAAAAAAAATAAAAAGAAAAAGTGTCGTGCGGCCACGCGTTTTATGCTCAAAGTACCAGTTATAATGTTACGAACGGACTGGAAGGATATGTTTATCTCCTGCATCAACTCTCCAAGACGCATCCGACGATTTCTGAATTCCTTGATTTTGTCGATGTTTTCGTCGAAAGCCTTAATATAGAACAAAGAAATATCGGCTACCACCTTTCCGTCCTTTTTGATATCCTTAATACTACTCGCATGCCTGCTGTTTCTTACCTGTGCACAATTCGCCGCAGGTTTTTTGCAACACATTGAGCAATTCGGCACATGAAATTTCGTTTGAAGTACGAAATTTAAAGAAGAATATCTGTTCAAATAACTTTTTCCGTTGTAACAATCGCATAACACTTAAAAAGGTACGACTGCCAAAAACAACTGTTGTCAACACACTGTGAGCCACAGACGACGCCCAAATTCTACGCGGTATGTATTCCACGAAAAGAGGTAGAGAACAACTAGGAATTATAGGGAAGTATACTCGACCAAAAGAAAGACAACACGCATTAGGCAGTTTTAATTAAATTGCTAGTACGAACTGCAGAAGATTTAACGAGTACAGAGAGAGGACTTTGGAAACTAATAATTAAGCAGTGGCTGGTTGAGAACATAAATGAGGGACAATAAGTTAGTTCTTAATTGTATATATTGGATCAAATGGTGGAGAATCGATCATATGTATATAATTAAGACGGATGCTCGTCAATTGTAATCGTGTGATACGTGTACTGTTGTTAAGTAGGTATTAAGAAGCTTTGTAATTGTATTTATGAATAACCGATAATAGTGTTGGGCACTCACAGACGGTCAATATACCTTACCCGCAACTTATTAAAAAAAAAAACCAACTTACAGGAGAAAAAAAAATGGCGACAGTATTTTTTACGCGCGTCTTTCAAATGATTCACAGAATGTATGTTTCATTCTCCTAGGTTTAAATCTTTTATTTTCAAACGGTAGCTCGCTAACTAAACATTAAGCTAAGAACTCGGTTGAAAGTGTACAATATGCTAAATAAAACGGAGGCTTGTTGCAATTTTACGATATCAAGAATATATTATGTATTATTTCGTAATAACGATTTGCACAATCCGCAAATTTTCGACATTAGATTTAGATGTGTCTATAGACAAGCGTATAAGAAGAAAAAGGAGTCGAATTAAACTCTTGTAGATGATAAGTTTATTCAAAACCGAGACGTCATTATTTCTTTTATTAAAAATAGGATGAAACGGAAAAACACAAAAACCGTGTGATATAATGAATTTGTTTAGCGAAGGTCAAGCAAAATAGCTAAGCATTTAAGATCTATCCTGAAGTTAATTTATTACCAATTCAAAATAGTCGGTTCCTATGTGGCGGTCGTCTTTTAATGAATAGAACGGCATCCACTCTAATTTAATTCATTTGAATTTTCCATTTATTTAAAAAGTGCTCGGTCACCCACAAGGAGAGAGGTCACAATCTGCGGGTCACCGATTTTGATGAAATTTTGCAGATCGATAGAATACCATGAGAGTAGTATATGGACTGTATAAAATATTAGAATGCGCCTTTTTGATTTACGAAAATCTTTAGAAGCCGTATTGTAACGGATAATACACGTAGCCGTTTAGGCAAAAATGTGCAATAAATTTTTAGATTATGTTTATTTACCTTGTGCAGATGGTTTGGAAGACTGATTATTCCAAAATGAAGTATATTAAGCAAAAAAAATTATTAAAAAACAATAAAATAATTCTGAAAAAAATCAATTTTCAATTTAATAAAAATTGAAATACGTCATTTATTACATTTACATAGTATGAAAACACAAATCAAGACAAACTTGTTTCGTGGTGTAGTGGTAAAAATGATGTCCGCGTGTATTGAAAATAAGGTGCGGGTTCAACAACACCAAACAAGTTTGTCTTGATTTGTGTTTTTATACTGTGTAAATGTAGTGAATGGCGTGTTTAAAGTTTTATTAAATTAAAAATTTAATTTTTAAAAATTATTTTATTGTCTTTTTAATATTTTTTTTTTTTGTTTAATATACTACTTCATTTTGGAATAATCGGTCTTCCGAACCATTTGACGAGGTAAATAAATATAATCTGGAATTTATTACACATTTTCGTCTAAACGGCTATATATATGTATATTATCCGTTAAATGCGGCTTCTAAAAATTTACATTTCTCGCGTAAATCAAAAAGGCGCATTCCAATAGTTTACACAGTTCATATACTCTCATGGTCTTCTATCGACCTGCAAAATTTCATCAAAAGCGGCGACCCGTAGGTCGTGGTGACCTCTCCTTGTCAGAGCTGTTTGTCAATTAATTTTTCATAGTATCGACTCTACCTGATGAGCAAGAAGTTACACTGTTATCAACGTACAGAGCTAACATCTTTTTGAAGTGGGAGCGGGAAAGTTATTTAAATGTACATTAAATAGCGATAGATATGTTGCCCTGTGGGCGCTACCTGAGTTTGCCGTTTTTGTCACAGATTTTGCGAAATTTATTGTAATACTGAAAGTTCTTTCATTTAAGCAATCATTTCATTCTATGCGATAATAAGGAAAATTCGAGCGAATTAATTTATAAATTATACGTGAATGCCGCTTGTTGTGGAATGCTTTATCGATGTTGAGAAGTGGTAATCCAGTGTGTCTGTTATTAGTATCTGCAATTTTTTTGCTAATCTGTGGAACTGCAGAGAGCTTATGAACGGAACTAAACTGATAAGGGATGAAAGATTACCGGTACGTGCATAGCTCCGGTTCGGTAGCCGTGTACCTTAACCACTAGGCTACCGCGCACTACCGTTTCTACTATAGCTGCGGTGAAAATAGTTTTACATTTAGATTAGACGAAAAGAAAGTGATCGTTTTACTTTTCTAAAATAATTAAAGCAAAGGTGTTGACATTTGGTGACTGGGTGTTATCTCTGCTTTTTCTTGGTGAGTACAAGCACTATTATTTAAATGAGACAGCGTGTACAGTGGAGTTGTTTAAATACTCTGGTGATTTTCCGAATAGTATGATTTTTATGGCTTAGGCTGCGCAATTTAATGTTCCGCTTTATGTTTAAAAAATAATTTTTAATTTTCATAAGAAAAAGCATCTTCGATAGAAATTGCTCGATGTCTTTGTCCTCTGGTAAAGATTGCATATTGTGATGCTTCTACTACTATTAGATCCGTGAATTTCTTTACACGCGAGTCGGAAAAAGGCTGTTAAGGAAGTTAAGTTGAAGGAACTACGTTTTTAATTTTCATAAGAAAAAGCATCTTCCATGTATGTGTATTCGTTGTATTTAATAATGTATATCTTCGTTAAAAATAAATGGTAATAACTTTGTATTTTCTGTGTTCTATTTAAATTTCTTTCGTCTTTTTTAAATTTTAATTATTAAAAAGTTACGAATTATTAAATTTGTTCTTCAATAATGTAAAAAAGTGGAGTAAAAAAACTGCTCATAACGGACTATTAAATTATAATAAAAAAAAATTAACTATTCGTTTCCGCGGTCCAATAGAGAGTGCGTTCTGCGTAATCACCTGCCTTTTTCTCATGAACGCCGCTTTTGCCATTGCAATCCTTCGCCGGATTTCGTTACTACAATATACATTCTCCGCGTTATTATATATCCTAGATATTTGAAGGACTCCATTTGTTCTAGCTTTTGCCCATTGACTGCTATATTCATTTCCACTGACGTTTTGCTGATGCACATTACCTTTGCTTTTTTCAATGTTTATTTTCATCCCATATTTTTCCGTTACACAAAGCTTAATCTTTGTACCATTTTTGACAGTCCATCTTGGCTATCTGCAAGTAATAATACCCTGGGTCGTCCGCGAACTTTATAATTTTCATACATCGTCCACCAATTTTTACATCTTCTTGAACTCCTTCCAATGCTTCACTTGTTATGAATTCGGAGTAAATATTGAATAGCGCTGGTGATAGTAGACATCCTTGTCGCACTCCTTTGGCAACTTCTGTCGTTTTAGACACAGTTTATTTCTCCATTTTACCGTCGCCCTTTGGTTCTCGTATAACTTCTGTATTATTGCTATCGGTTAATTCGGTATATTTACCACTTTCAGTATCTTAAATAATTCATTCCATTCTACTCTATCGAATGCTTTGGCATAATCAACGTAGTATACACATATATTTTACCGTTTAATATTCTTTCTCCCATGATTCTTAATGCCGCAATCGCATCTCTTGTTGACGATCCCTTTCTGAAACCATACTGTGCATCAACGATGCACGGTTCTATATACCTTTCCATTCTGTTCTTTATAATAATTTGTAACAAGATTTTCGATGCATGACTAAGCTGATCGTCCTGTACTCTTCACAACCTTTTGGGCGCACTTTTTTGGTAAATGGCACTTGCACGGACGTAACCATACCTTCCGGCCAATTTTCTTCTCTGTAAATTTTACACACCAGGTCATATAATTTATTATGCAGCTCTTTTCCGCCGTTAATAATTAGTTCTGCTTGCATATTGTCGATTCCTGGTGCTTGGGTTCCGATGCATTGTGTTTATTGCTGCATCAACTTCTTCTCGAAGTGGTATATCTTACCACTCTTCTTTATCTTTTTGCTCAGTTTCTATCCGCAATGTGTCTTTTGTACTGTATAGTTTTTTTTTTTATGTATTGTCGCCAGATTTCTCTTTGTTCATCGATTGTTTCTGTGTTGGTACCATCTTGACGTTTTACAAAAGGGCCCACTGTATTCCTCCCTCTATCGCGAATCATTTAATCATTTTATACAGTAGTTTTGTTTTGTGTTGTTTGCATAGATCATCTAGTTTGTCATATTGTTCTTTCTACCACTTTTTTTTTTCTTTTCGACATTTACTTGTGATGTTATTTTTTAGGCGCCTGTACTCTTCTTTTCCTTTCACGTCAACAGCACTTTTACGTTGACCTTTCACATCCATTGTAGAATTTGTTATTTAAACTTTTTCTACCCACAGTCTTCAAAATTCGCAAGGTGTCGACCCAATTTAAACGTTTAATATTATTTCTCGGGACGGTGGGGGGTGGGGGTGGGGGGAGTAATACAATTTTCATGGAAAGCGAATTTATGCCACTAGTAATTAATTGTTATTATTTGTTTCGTATTTAACATAATGAATAGGCGCGTTAATGCGCAAGAAAACAAATAGAAATTAATTCCCCCCCCCCCCCCCCCGAAAAAAACGACGTAGAAGTGTTTGGAATATAAACGAAATGCACACCTATGCGGGTTTTAGGAATAGAACCGGAATTAAGGGAAGCGCTTTTTAAGGAAATTAACTTTTAAATGATGGTCCCGTAGAGTCTTATACTGCTAGCAAGGGTTCAGGAATTTTGCAGAAACCAACATAAGTTTTTAACCGGACCGGTTTCGTGAACTTATACTTTCTATATTTATGCTTTTATTTAAATTTACTCGCAATGAGACTTACGTAATTGATTACTCAGAATTGTCTGCGGTAAAAAGTGATTCATTTGAATCGGACGTTCTGTCGTCGTATGTGTGACGCTGCTGTTTTTTACTAATGAAAAGCCTTTCCTTGTTTAAGAATGAAATGTCGTTTTTTTCTTTTTATTTTATTTGTTGTTATACATAGCAAAATAAATGAGAAAATTATTCAGATGATTATGCATTGTATGGTGTGGTAGTTTTTGATTAATGTTGTAGAAAGCCGCTTACGTTCTGTGAAACTTGTACCGATTTGTACGATATAACTGGACCTAAATGAAACTTAAAAAATAATTAATAGAAAACAGGTTATTTCTGTGGTTTTTATTTTTTTTTATATTAATATATTTTTTATGCTAATAAATTAAATGTAAATTAATTCGTAAGCGTTTGGTTTAAAGCGCGATATAATGTTTGTAATTTATTTATAACCTTACTGAATCGTATAAATATACATAAATTTTATTCCGTGGTTTCCTATGAAAACGAATCCACGGGGTCGTTTAATTTAGCGGGGTCGTTATTTTGTTATTTGAATTTCTTTAAGTTGAGAATAAAGTTGCTAATTATTCACGCGGTGTTAAATTATGACAGCCAATACGTTTGGAACGTGTAAATTAAAATGGGAAAATTTTGCTGTAATTGTGCGTGAATGGAAGTATCTAGAATAATAATGGGTTGGGGCTTTCTTGTCAATGAACTCAAACGTAATAAAAATGAAAAGAATCACTTTCAAAAAAAAAAAAAAAAAAAAAACAATCGTCAAATTTGTAGAAATGTTAAAAAATTTCGATAAAAATAACAACCAGAAGTGTACGCGAGTAATCTGTGAAGAAATTTCACAGTCAATCCGGAGCTGATTTTGCGTTACTGTTATGATCTACTTTTTTTTCGCGCCTAACTTATTTATTTCGCTCTCTATGTCATCGACAGTATAAACGTGGGGTAGTCCACGACGCTAAAACTGTCGGTACTTTCGTTTAAAATCATTTATTCCACAAATTTGAAAAAATCGTAACAGTCTTTAAATTACGGCGACCGAACACCGATTACGCCGCGAAAAATATGTTGTTTCTTTTACAGACGGAGGGGGGGGGGCTTAAGTAAGAATTTTACTTAGGCACAGAGTTAAAAAAAAAAAAAAAGGTTAATTGGATTTCACTTCGAACGTATGTGTTAGAATAACGTCCAAAATTTCCCCCTCGTTTACAAACGGTACAAATTGTCGTAAAACAGATTCTTTAGGGAGAAAAGAAAAATACCGATTTCATAACTCTATACTATACTAGATACAAAACCAAGATTCGATAATTTCGATAAAAAGAAGAAAAAAAAGTACAATTTATATTTTTGAAATTAAAAATTTTATTATTAAAAATAAACGTATTTTATCGCAAAGGAATCCGGACTTTTTCGCGAAAATTCTTTGTTCGTTATTACTTTTCTTTTAAGTTTAAAAGAAATCTCACCAATAAGCGTTTTGCCGTAATTAACGTATTTACCGAGAAGAATTGGGGCATTTCAGGGAACAACATATTTAATAAATCTGTCGCAATAGACGCAGCAGCCAAGAACACGGCAGTCATAATCATCCGCAGTCGGTTGGGCGCCTTTTTAAAACTACAGCAAACACCGTACGCATTATAAGCCGCTGGTTTATGCCAAAGAGTAATCTCTAAGCATTGGGAACAACACTTTTCTTTAACGTTCTTATACATTTTAAGATATTAACATATTCAAAAGTTAACTCGTGTTTATTAATTGCGGCGCGTTCAACAACTGAGACGATTTTTCAATATGTGTCCCCCCCCCGCGCCTTTTTAAAACTACAGCAAACACCGTACGCATTATAAGCCGCCGGTTTATGCCAAAGAGTAATCTCTAAGCATTGGGAACAACACTTTTCTTTAACGTTCTTATACATTTTAAGATATTAACATATTCAAAAGTTAACTCGTGTTTATTAATTGCGGCGCGTTCAACAACTGAGACGATTTTTCAATATGTGTCCCCCCCCCCACGCCAAAGATCACCGAATTTGTCCTAATTAATAAGTATAGGTTATTAAATATATCGCACGACGTATGAAATGAATAATTTTCAAATTACGCCGAAGCTTTTTATATTAACAAATTTAAAAAATATATAATAATAAAATCTTATTATTATGTACTTAGTATTAATCCGGTTTTTTTTTTGAAATGAACTTTTCATTTATTACTAACAATTTTTTTATATCGATTTAAATTTTGTCAACATATTCAGACTATGTACATTATCATCTCTGATGGTAATCGATTTTTTCAAATTTCTTACATACCGCTTGTTTGCAATAACATTAATATTACTTAATGACCATGAATGTAGGTTACTCTCTAAAATCGGTCTGATCCTTGCGAATTTACAAATTTCTACGTTTAATATTATTTACAGTTATAGTATATGTCCAACGATATATACTACTCCCCTTAATGAGACCGACTCTGTTTTCCAATTCTCCTTATCGTGACTTGATTCCACGGTTCTTCATTACATCCATCCTTGATACCATGTCGCCAGCCTACTACTGTTTGCTTCATTCTTCCTCGCATTAATAATACCATCCGCAATGTCCTTATTATGCCGATTTACGATCCACTGAAATATCAGCCGCAATGGATAATAAGTATTTTCACGAACAACTTCCTAAACTTATTTTGATATGGAAGTGGCCAAATGGTAAGCTACTTAGCCGCCGGGCCATTAAAAAAAACAAAAAAAAAAAACAACTTCCTAGAGAACGATCATCACACTTCTCGAGTGTGTTTCTGCAATCGCTCGCCTCTCGATTTTTCGAACACGTGTATAACGTAAAATCAAGATTGCTGTAAGTTTAATGCGTGATTAATAAATCATGTTGCGTAACTCTTAAACTGCTAATCTATCGCGTTTTCTAATTTCCTTTATCGAAAATTTACTTCTATTTTATACCGTGTTAGTCTGCCGAAATTGAACGAGATAAGTTCTACACTGCAATTATTTTTTTTTTATCGATTTCAATCTATACTTATCAAATTCGGGCTCTGAAGACGACTGTACATAGTTGACCAAAAAAAAAAAAAAGAGATGTACCCGCGAAATGAGTTCTGTATATTATGTTTCTCTCATTGTTACTGGAATGATATGAATTAACCGATAGCGGTCACGGATTTAATTAATTATGTGGCGAAAATTAATTACTTCCATTTTTCCCCTCGGTTAATATGAAAAATCATGCAACATTTTTCCGTACTATTCTTATATCGATTATTTAAAAATATCATATAGACAATTAAAACTGACTATTTGATAAGAATTATTTATAAGATTATCCGCGAAGTGTATTCCCATGACGAAGTTCAAACAATAGAGTTAATCATTTTCCACCAATTAACCGCCATCTTTAACCGACTATATAACTGATAATAGCGATGAAAAAAAAGAAAAAGAACATCAGTATGTTAATATAGAAAAAGCCGTTGATACCATTGGGAGTCTACTTCACAAATTAATCAAATTTAACTTTCCTTATTGACCAAACTTATGAATTAAAAGAGGCTCTCTGTTAAATTCAATAATATCGTTTCTAACTGCAAAGTCTCATACGCTGGTGTACCACAAGCCTCGGCCTTTGCTTATTTTTGTTTTATCGATATATAATTTTTCTAAATTGAAATATCTCGAATTATCACAATTTGCTAAAAATACACAAGAATTTGCATTACTTGACGTAGACCGAAAGATTTCACTAAATAAATAAACAAATAAATAAATAAATAAATAAATAAATAAATAAATAAAGGGTTTTTTAAAAGTAAGGATAAAATTAAAATTTTAATAATATTCATCATCTGATAGTGTCATACTCAGCTTCTGAACATCGGCGCTTGCCTATTCGTACATTTTAATAAGCATAGAGTGTGTACTAAACACAGTGTGTAGACGCAAGACTACACTTGCAACTGATATTGTGATTGATTTATCACGATACAAATACAGTCCCGTGTGTGTTTGCCTATTACACACATCAACTGGCGCGCACATAGTAGTATGCATGTAGTGATATGCATGTTTGCCATTGCCTTCCATCTGATTCTATTAGCGGTTAATTTAAGTATGTATTCTGTAATATCTGTTGTCGCCTGGAATCGAGAATTCAAGACTAACGGAAGTCGAGTGTACTCTCTAGCAACTGGACTATCGCGATGACTAACCGAATGAATATAGTTAAATTTCTTCAAAAGGATAAATTTAGAAGAAAAGTAAAACAGAGAAAATGTATTATGTATGGAATGCGGCAAAAAAATACCATAAAAAACCTACGACAATAAGAATAAAACGGCTCTGAGAGGATAAATTGATTATTTTCGAAAAAGATTAACAATATTACCAGAAATGGAGACGTTTGCGTTCTAGAGATGACGGTGTTTAATTCGCCGATGCTTATAGTTCTTGTGATTTCGTTGTGAAGACGACTTCTCGTGTATTAACTGATTTTGTTGACGGAAACACGATCGCTTCACAGTCATAAAAGAAACTAGTAACGTGAAAATGTACTATATATGTATTAAACGTAATTTAGGAAAGCTGAACGTAGAACTTAAATCAGTATAATTCGTTCACGTTTGATTCAGCGACATATTTATTCCGGAAGTATGCCCGTTTTTTGTAATAGTTGATCAAGCACATAGCGCTCAGATGAAACAGAGTGGGTCTCTCATAATGTATTTATTAATTACTACGTAATTCTTAGGCTACCCCCCATTCGAAAAAATGTCACAATTTTATGTAACGTTTGTTATATTTATAGGATTTTTGTTATTGTTATTTAGAAAATGTCGCAATTTTATGTAATGAAATATGTAACGAAAAATGTAACGAAAAAATGTCTTAATTTTATATAATGAAAATTAAATGTTAGAATAGGACTTTTGTGGTTATGTTATTTTTTTTTTGTGTTGATGCCAGTAAGAATTACGTTGTAAATTTTGATCATTTTATACAAAGTATAGAAGAGAAAGAGACAGAAATGAAAGCAAGAGGGGTCAAGGGGCGCAGCCCCTTGCGAGGCCAAAATGGCCGAGTTTATATATATATACTCGTATATATACTCGTATATATATATATATATATATATATATATATATATATATATATATATAATGAGTTTATTATTAGTGGAAATTGGATGCAAAGAAAATAAAGGGCTTTATTGGTTTTGCCGGCTACGTGGGTAATACGTAAACATTGGTTATCTATCTAAAAGAACTCCTAGATATTTTACATATTTTTTTTAATTCGATGACGTTGTTATCTAACAATAAGACTTTTATTTTTTCTATTTAACGTCACTCGACAGCTAGGCCATTTGCGTCATCACTGTAAACTGTAATTTATTATAAATGTTACATGTTTTTAGAAAGTTTAGTAAGATGCTAATATTATTCACACGGTCAGCTAACATACAATAAATGCTTAAATTATTACAGCCGTAACAGGTCCGTCTTTCTTTTTGGTATTTCTGACACTCAACTGACAGTTGTCATTGACATTAGAGAGACGGTTCGGTGTTTTGGAAAAGGAAGTTATGCGTCAATCCGGTGTGTCCAGTTCTCAGGCGAGCTATTATATTCTGTACGGTTTTGCCGGAACGACGTTCGCCAGCTCGATAGCAACGGTTTAACAACATAAAGTTTGCTTCCACAAAAACGTTGTTCCCATTCTGCTTGCCAACGATCCTTTACTTTTCTGTATGGGTCAGTGTTGATGTGTTTTAAAGCGGTATTGCTGAAGTTAATTGTTGATGTACAATTTCCATGTATGATTTCGATGGCATGATGTTTAATTCGGCGCATAGGATTTTTCTTCTTACGCCTACCGTCGCAGGTTTTGATTTATATGATTCCAGGAAGGCGGGGCCAATTGTTTTTTTTTTTTTTGTATGTAGTCTTGCGTCGAAAAAACGATAGCTTGAAAAAGTATTTTAACGTTAGGAGGTTCCGGAGGTCTGAGAGTTTGAGTAGGTCGGTTTGCGCGAGTAAGCTTGGTATGGGCTGGATCTGAGGCTTCCTGCGATGTAATAGCTGTATTTTGAATTATGTCCAGCTTTTTTAATTCTTTGTTCCTTCCACTGCTATAAAGAATAAAGATCCATAGTTCATTTTTGATTCTACTAGACTTTTACACAACATTAATCGTGATATTTTATCTGCGTCTCATCTTGTATCGGCCACCATCTTTAATATGTTTATTGCCTTATAGCATTTCGATTGCAATAGCTGAATATGAGCTGACTAATTAAATTTTTTATCAAAGATTATTCCCGGAATTTTGACAGTGTTTGAAGTTTTCGTGGTTTTTCCAAATAGGTGGTGGTAGTGAGCGTTGTATTCCAAATGTTGCGGAAAAGGTTAGGCCTTGAGTTTCTGCCTACTTCACGAGTTTGTTAGTGGTATGTTAACGATGGTGTTTATGTTATTACCTGATAAGTATAGTAATTAAGTCATCAGCGAAGAGACTATGTTGAATCGGTAAATTGATGATTTCACATATTTTGTTGATTCCGATGATAAATAGTGACAAGGCTAATGATCGATCCTTGTGATGTACCATTTGCAAGCGTCCGTTTTTCGGACAATATATTGTTTAGCTTCATTTGAAACGTTCTATTTTATATGAATTCTCTTATAAACATTGCCGGTTGTCTTCTTATGGCCCATTTTGACAGATTGTCGAGAACTGCATATCTCCAGATTCGGTCGAAGTCCTTTTCAACATCGAAGCTAACAACCACCGTGAATTGTTTGTTTACAAAGCCGTCGCATACATGTGTTGTAGTTTTACCAAAGAGTCTATCGCATTTCTATTTGGTCTGAATCCGAATTGTATTGAGCTTATGTCAGTTCTGGGTTTTCTAGGATACGTACCAATCTGTCACCATTTTTTCCATTAATTTACTCATAAAACTAGTTAATGAGATAGGGCAATAGCTATTACATTCAAAGACGTCTTTCCCAGGTTTGAGCAACGGAATAATATGTGCAGTTTTCCATGTTTCCGGTATCTTGTTAGTTTTCCAGATTATAAATTGTAGTAGTTTTTGTAAAGAGCTTGTATTTTCATATGTTTAATTATTTCAATATGAATGTTGTCTGAACTACAGAGCTTGTCACGAATCGTAAGGCAGATTTTAGTTCCTTATATTGTCCGCTTCGTGTCTGAGTAAATGTTTAGGTCTACGGTAATAATTTTTTCGTGTGTTCTCTTAATTTCCTTAAATTTGTCAGAGTATCCTTCATTGGATAATGCAAAGTAGTAGTGATTTTAGATAATTTTTTTGCCATTTTATCTTGGTTTGTTATTATTTGGTCTGATGATTTTATTGTCGCGATATGGTTTTGAAAAGTGGTTCGTTGGAGAGTCATTTAATTTGATTCCAGACTACGTTAGTTGGGGTTAATGCGTTAATATTTTATACGAATTTAGACCATGCGTTTCTTTTTGCTTGGATGATTTTATTTGTCTACATTTAACTCTGGCTATTTTAAACAATGGTAAGTTTTCTTCGCATGAATGTCTTTTGAATTTAGAGAGTAGTTTGCTTTTTTTCTTTAATTATATCTCGACGTTCATTATTCCACTAGATTGTTTGTCTGCGTGTTTAGTTGAACTTAAGTGTAATGGAATATAATTTTGAGCCGCTTTAAGAATGTTTTCTGTAATTGTATTATTAATTTCATTAACGTCTACGCTATTATACGGAATTGTTAGGTTCAACTGCGACAAGTAAATTTCCCAATTCGCTTTTTTGATATTCCATACGGGCAATCGAAGAATTTTACGCTGGATACTGCCGTCAGTGACCACCATGATATATTGTGGGAAGTGACCGCTATAGTGAAGATTTTTAATAATGCCCTATGTTTTTGGCTGGGTTAAATTGCTACTGCATATGGTGAGATCAATCGCTGAGAATGTTGCTGCATAGAAATTGAAATGGGTTGATTGCACGTTTTCAAGTAATGTTATACGATTATTGTTAATCAATTTTTTTAATTTATTTTCCACGTTTATTTATTTATTTTGATCCCCATAACGGGTTATAGTCGCCGCTGATGATGAACGGTTTCGGTAGTTGATCTATTAAACGCGAGAGTATGTCAGCTGAAACTGTATTGTTTTAGTGGAAGTATAATGTGCACAAAGTAGTGCTGGTTGGTAGTTTGATTCGAATAGGGAGGGCTATTGCTTGAATGTTAGTACGAAGGATTAAAATTTCCGTATGTAAGTGTTTTTTATCAGCGATTAGTAAGCCTCCGCTGGCGATTCTGTTGTCTATAAGATCGTTTCTGAATATTGTATAGTTTTTTAGGGTAAATATTGTCTGTTGGTTTTAATCTTGTTTCTTGTAAAAATATGAAGCGTCTGAGTAATTTTGAGCGGTTATAATTTCAAGTTCAACTGCTTTTGATTTTTAATGCTGTTTTAATTCCAGCTTATAATTTTAGCCGTTTGAGCTGATTTATACTATTCTGGACTAGATGCCTGTTACGTCGGAGAAATCTTCTGAAGAGGAGCCTTATGATTATGCGGGAAATAAAACCACCGGAGCTCTTCTTTTAATGAATAAGAGGCAACTTCAGTGTTAGGATTGAGTTTTATTTTCCGATTTTTGAAGTATTTATTAATTATAACAAAACTTATTTTATAAAATCATTTTTGGCCCGTAAAGATTTGAAAAGACACCGCATTTTCGCGATAACATTTAAAGTGATTTAATTGTTTTTCAAAGGAAGAATTATCTATAATATTTAGCTCAGTTTGTTGTTCCATTTCATCGTCTCAAACATTAAAAGAAATTTGACAAAAATGATTAAAATAATTTCCGATAAAACTGAAATTATAATTTTTGCGCAAATAAAAGATCCAATCTACTACTCTTCATTGTAAAAGATAATGGCGTTTTTCAAAATACCGTCGAGTTGAAGAGAAGTCTAATTTTTGTTGAACGCATCAATTACGCTGTAAATAAAGCCATTCTCTCTTGACTGTTTACAATTCATTGGATTTTAAATAGAATCATGTAATATTTCGACAAAAAATAAATTACCCATATGCTAAAATTTTATTTGCCCAGCTACGCTATTCCCTGTATGGTCAAATAAGCTTCAGTCATTTCAGAACAAATCTCAGGGCTTCCGAATACCCTTCTAACCGTTTATATAAAAGATAGTATATTGTCACACACAAAAAAAAAAAAAAAAGCCAATTTTAGAAGACATTTTTTTATTAAGAAACATCGGAAATTATAGTCGAGGACCTCCTTCTTTAATTAGAACATAAAAAGTAATAAACGTTTATTACTGTAATTAGGGGAGCCGTTAGCATTTACATATTTTATACTAAACGTTACTTTCTAACTAGTCCCATTCTTATACAGGAGAGAGACGTGTATCGTGAAATGCAATATGGAACACTTTTCAGTTCTTCCGTAACTGGCGCCTTCTAATGGAAAAAACAATTGTATAACATAAAGCACCTGTTTTCTTTATTAGCCGTGATTAAATAACATTCAACGTGTCTTTCGAAGACTAAAAAAGAATAAACATTCATTTGGCGTGTTGACAAAAGCTAAAGTTTTATGTTAATTGCTAAAACGAGTTGATTATTTCCTGCCAGTGTTCAACCGAATATTATTATAAATACGTGAATTAGTGCATTATTTTAATTATATTTATTTCGGACTAGCAAGATTCCGCAACTATCCGCGAACCATGGAACAAAATTATATTGCTTATCATGGAATTAAAATTTTCACATTAGGATTCTTAACCTTTTTTACATAGAAAACTGATAAACGGAAAAAATATAAGTGTAAAAGTGTTAAAAATACATTAACAAAACATATGGTGCAGCTATTCAAAAAAAAAAAAAAAAAAATACATACATATTATACAAAAAAATGTAAACAATGGTGAATGAGAAAATAAAAATTGTGGTGCTCACGATAAAAAACATGATTATTATAAAAATATAAAATGTAATTACGAGTATACATTATAAAACTTTAACATATTTAAATTAAAATAAATTTGAATCCATAAACTGCAACAATGTGTACACAAGTTCTGAAAATATCTCTTAAATAATTTGTAAAAAATGTTTTTCTGTTTTATCTGGCGATTTAGTAAAACTGAAAATATGAGACTTCCAGTCAAACCAGTCCTAATGAAAGCAGCTGTAAATACTATCACTAATTCGGACGAAAGTAAAAAAAATGCCATACCGTTGTTTAGATGTTTAGTGTTTTAGCTCCCTGTAATAGCTAGTCGGGAAATTTAAAAGGAACCAAAACAATACAGATTATTCGTATATTTTGTTTCAAAAACAAAAGAAATATTATAAATCAATTGTTGTTTGTCAAAAAAATCTGCATAAAGAATTGCTCTTAAGTATTGCATTGCTAAATAATCAATCTTTATCATTATATTGCCATACAAAAATAAATAGAAGTTCAAAAAAGAACTTTATGCGAAAAAATAATTATGTTTTAAAGCTAAAGTCACATTGCTCCGTCCGGCTATGAGTTTTGTTAAAACGAATAAAAAAATTTTTTTTTTACCGCAAATTTTGGTTTTTGTACGTAAAAATATAAAAATTTCCCGGCAGAATGATGATATAAGCCGGATGAAGAAACAGTCGCCGTGAAATGTGTTTAGGTTCAAGAACGACGTCATGAAGGTTGATTAAAACTCTGGTCGAACGAATTAAAAAAAAAAAAAAAAAAAAAACATATTTCAGTTGACTAATGATAATTTATTTCTAGCTCTTGATTCCTTTCTGTCGGCTATCTCTGATCGTGTAAGGATCTGAGTCTCTCTTTCCTCTCTGTTCCGCTGTTCTTGGGCCAATGTCCATATGTTCACGAACCCATTAAAAAAAAAAAAAATGATAATTTATTACCATTGGACGATATTGTTTTATTCCTATCTTCTCTATCTCAGCTCCTTTGAAGGGCTGCTTTGATAAAACGTTTTAAATCGACCCCCATATGATAATTTTTAATTGCTACGTAACTTTTTGAATTAAAGAAAAACAAAAAACAAAAAAAAACGTTTTTGATTTTTTTTAGTTAGAATAATACATATACATGCGATTTTCTTTACTTTTTTTAGTACTTCTTATTTTTCAAGATATTTACAGAAAACGAGATTGAATATGAGAGGAAAATTCGTTTTTATTAGAATATTTTAATAAAAATTAATTCTGCTCCATAGAACACGATATGTGGTGTGTGCGCCATAGTACACTATACACAGTGAAGAATAGTTTTTAGGAAATTATTGCCGGCCATTTTGAGAAACTTACATGTGAAAGAGAAAAAACAACTAAAAGCTTACAGCTGACGAAAAGTAGTATGTGCTCGTTTGTTTAGTTTAATTTTTAAGAAAATGTAAAATTATAGATGACAATAAACTCACAAAATGTATTCATGGTATTCCGTTCCTTATCTGCTTTTTTCTGCTGAAAAATCTTTCCACTGCAGTACATAATTTTTTATACATACGTTATATTCAACGTTATTATTTGAATGTTACTTAATCTTTTTGCCGTATTTTCGCTAGTTAGTTAATTTTCTCTACAATTCACAGATTTGAGTTTTACTTTATATATTATATATCTTTGTTAATCTTTAATAATGCGGTATTTTGAGTAAATAATACTCAGGCCACGATATAATACTGGCGTGATTTATAATCTTCCTCCAAATTTAAACCTACCTGTAAAAATTATCCGATATTTTCATACGTCGATAATAAGATCCGGCGGAATAATAAACCACATCGTTTAGAAATGAATAATTCACTATTTGTTTGATTATATGTCATCTGATTAATTTCCATACGCCTCTTTCGTAATTTTTATTCGAACTTTCAAAGCACCTAGACAAAGTCAATTGTTTTTTTATAGCTTTAATTTTTTACACTGTACCGGTATACTATATCATAACCAACGATAAGGGTATATAAAACATAACTTGTTGTTCGCCCTTTCGCACCACTGGGAGTAATGAGAAGCTTTTATTACTTAAACCATTTTTTTTTTTTTTTTTTTTTTTTGGCTCGTTAACCAAGGACCTTTACCCAGAAACAAATAGTAGGGAAAAAAGTCGATTAAATTTTAATCCAATCAGAAATCTTTGCTAAAAAGGAACAAATAGCAGGAATAATTAATTTGGAAAGGAAAGGACAGGATATATGAAGCGCAATAAGGAGCAGGAAGCCCAAACCTCAACAAATAGGAATACAAAACAGAACGTTCAACAGAAAGAGATAAACACTGTGGAAGAACACATGATCGGCGTCACAATTAACTGCATCATCAGGATGGAGGGGACAGTGTGGGGAGGAAATCAGGGGAAAACGAAATTTTGATAATGACAGCAAAGAATGTCCAAAACGCATACGAACAACGGAAACAACAGCGGAACGCCGAAGAGAGGACTACAAAAGAAACCGTGAATAAGGAGGAAGAGTAGACTGAACAGACAGATGAAATGAATAATTATTAGAAAAGGGGGGCGAGCATAAATATCCGATATATCGTGATCTGACATGAAAGCTTTTTCATATCGATAGGAGGTTAGCAGATGGAATTTTTTTTATCAACCGCTTCATTACCAAATATGTCCGAGTGGCTAGGTATCCACAGCAAATCAATATTAATTGAATGGAGAGCGGAAAGATTATGAATGAGTGTGAACGTATGCGGAGGACAACAAAGTGTCACACGAATGATCAGGAAGGGGAGAGAATATGGCCTGAAGGGCGCTCAAGGAATCAGAGATAATTAAAAAATTCGAGGAAAAGTGATTCGAGGAAATAGAAATAATAGAACGTAGGATAGTCAATAATTCGTTTATGAATATGGAACAGAAATAAGGAAGACAGAAATATTCTGATAGGTTAAAATCAGGAAGGATAAAGGAAGCACCAACACCACCAGGCCTCCTTGAACCATCTGTGTAAATGGAAACACGAGAGGGAAATAGGGAATTGATAGTGCTGTAGGATACCTGCTTAATCACGGCTTGGGAGAGAGGCTTTTAGCTTAGTGTCGGTTATGAAAGGTTTAAACTACATGTATAATATTAAAATGGTACTTCCGTCTGTGCTGGTAAGACATCCCGACACCATCTTCTTTTTAATAGTCTCGCAGGGTTTTCCGACAGGATTTTCCGGCAGAGTCCGTCTATACACTTTCCTAATGTTGGTGTTACCATAGGGTTTTAGTTGATTAAAAAATGTCTGATATTGAGCCGTAATATGAAATTGATTGATAGATGGGAATGTGGAGATCGTGATTTAACGTCTCATTGGATACGTATTTTGGTGCCGATGTTATCATGCGTAATATCTTGGACTGTTGGCGCTGAAATATCCTAGTATTTGACCTGCTAGCGCTACCGTATATTTCGATTCCGTATTTCCAGATTGGGACGATGGCCGTCAAATAAAGAAGCCTTTTTAGATTGACGGTTAATGAGGACTTCCGGCCCAATAATGGGTAGAGCGACCTGGTACGCACTCGCATCTTCGTTCGAACTTGTGCAATGTAAAATCTCCAAGTAAGCCGCCTATCTAGAATAATACTCAGATATTTGACTGACCCAGATTGCCGAATTTCTACGTTGTTGATTTTTATATTATGGCACTCTATTAATCTATTTGTGCGGATGACGTGTTGGCATTTCAGTTTATTGATACGGATTCTTCAATTGTTTGCCCAACGTTGGATCCAGTCTACATGTTGTTGGGCCGCATTGTTTGCAAAATCTGCACTGGCGTTTGCTAACAGTATTGCTATATCATCAGCATATGTAGTCAAAATAGTTTGACTTGAAATTGGAATATCTGCCATGAAAATCGAAAAAAGTGTAGGGCTGAGAAGACTGCCCTGCGGAACCGATGCTTTTATTATTTAAACTACCGAGACAGTGACACTCACTTTAACCACAAATGTACGATCACGTAGATATGATGATAAAAATAAGAATAGATCAGGCGTGGAAGTACTTGTTTAACTTCGTACAGCAGTCCAGTATGCCAAACTCGATCGAAAGCTTGAGAGATGTTCAGCAAGACAGTCGAGCACACTTCTTTCTTCTCCAATGCCACCGATATTGCGTCTACAATTCTATGACATTGGTGTATTGATGAGTACTGTGGACGAAATCCAAACTGGTGATGTGGTATTCCGTTGAGTAAGAATAGGCGCGGTTCTATCTAAAATTAGCCTTTCCAGAGATTTTGACAATCTGTTTAGGAGACTAATTGGCCAATATGATAACATACAAGCTGCATTTTTGTTTGGTTTCTGTATCATTATTATTATCGATTTTTTCGATCGGTCCGGAAAGTGGCCCGATCTAATAATAGCATTGAACACGTAGCAAATGAATGTGACAGCTTTCTTTTGAAGGAGAGATAAGATTTCTCCCGTTATTTTATCTATACTTGGTGCCTTCCTGCGAGGAGCTTTCCTAAAACGTTGAAACACCTCTTTGGGTAAAAAAAGGCCTTAACGAAAATTCTAGTTAAAGAGGGACTTCCAATGATTCTTGTACTCTTTCCGAAAATTTGTTATCGATAATCGGATGAGGACTAAATATCTTTTCTAAGTGCTCTCCAAACGCTTCCGCTTTTTCCTTACCCGATTTAGCCCAGTTGTCATCTGTGTTTTTTTATCTCTAAGCAATTTCTTTGTTGCTGTCCAAACCGAATTGTGTCCTGGACGGTTTAGTGATTCTATGTATTGCTTAAATGTGTCATTTCGAAAATTTCTTAATTTCATTTTTTAGTTTGTTATTTATCTGATTATAAACTATCTTATACGATGTTGTAGCTGTCACTTTTTCCTGGCTATTCTTGTTTCTTTTATGAGCTTACGGATTGCTATCGGAACGTAATGTTTTTTGTTATTGAGGTCGTCATCATACTGGATAGCCGTGCGGCACGCATTTTGAATTAATTCGGTTATGTTATCAACGGTCTCATCGCTATCTTCTGCACTGTTTAATTTTACTTTCAGGTAAACATTATTTTCGACAACTGTAACGAAGCTATTCCAGTTTGTACTTTTATTTGATAGATGGTGTTCCTTCTGTTTCATTAAAGGATACGTATCAAAGATGGCAACGACTGGCACATGGTCTGAAGAGATAAATTATTTATTTCATATGCTTTGTGGTAATATTGTAGACGTCGACAAATGAAAAATCTAGGACATCTGGGTATCTACTGAACGTTGGAGAGAATGGCGATACTGTTGAGTATGAGTAGTTTGTACGTACTACTTTGTCCAGTATTTTCCCTTGTTTATTTATGTTTTGCGATCCCCAAGAGTGATGTTTACAGTTGAAGTCTCCTCCACAAATAAACTTCCTGCCAAGCGCATGGAATATTGCTATTGTTCACAGTGAAAACAAGTGCTCAGCTCCCCCGCATCATTTGTTTTAATTAAGCAATTTAAATTTGGTAGTGGACTTCCCGTACGTATTTGTTCCTCTTTGTAATTCGATGTATGTGGGACCTCCATACAAAACACACTTAGCTGGTTGTCCAGGTATTTTTATGCAGCTGGTTGAATGATGCTTATCCCCGCATTTGACGCATCGGAATGGTAAATTACAGTAATGTTTTGTGTGCCCGTAATTCTGGCACCTTGTGCATTGCGGTATCTGGCGATGCTTTTTAGGTTCTTCTACCGATATGATTGAGTGCAGGATAGAATTAACTATGAAAATTTCTTGATTATTTCGGTGAATGGTGAAGATCAACGAAAATAAAGGGAGCGGATACTTTGTTTTTACATGCACAGGGCATTTGTGATTGATTTAACTGAAAATCCTAGTTTTTTCGATTCATTCTTAATTTCATCTGTCGGAGTAGAGTGGTGTAAATGACGAATGACAACACGAAAAGCCCAATCCTGAGATAGTTGGTAGGTATAAAAGGAAGTGTTTTTGCTCTTTATCAAGTAGACTAAAGTGCTATAACTTTCCGGAGGGGTGCTTGGTTTGATGGTTACTCCACCATTTGTAGCCTTACATTCGAATTTGAGTTCTGGATTATTTTCAACTTTTTAATTGTTTGCGTTGCGATGGCGATTCTTCTTCACTTGTAATTTACGCAAAGAAATCCACTGCGATTAGGAATAATTATTGGAGAAATCGGTTTAAAAATTTTCCGTTTTCCCCGTGGAAAATCGATAATTAGAAGTCGTATTTTCTGTATTGCAATCGTATGATGTAATAGCATTATTGCGATCATTGCTGTTTGAATTTGCGATCAGCTTTGCCACGGCGGCGGAGTTCGAATAATTATTTACAAGTGATACGGTTAATGAGAAATATTTACCGCGTGCCTATGTATAAAATGGCTAGAAGAGGTAAATAAATTGATAAGCGGTAGCCAGGGCCGTATCTTAGGGGGGTTTTTCCGGGTTCAACCCTTCCCTTCCGAAATGTTTGCGAAATCATAAGTGCTTGAATTAAATGGACCGAAATTCAAAATAATTTCTTTTCAATTTTTGACAAAGGAAAAGAAATTAAAATTTTTTTGAATTCTATGGAAACAACTATTTTTTATTTGTTTCTATTGTACCGTTCAAATATTGCATATACAATAATTGACCACAAGGCTTTAGTACCATTTATAAATAAATGTATTTCATGATAACACACACATACACACACATATATATATATATATATATTGAAACGTTACCGTTTACTTTAATCCTACAGGGATGCCAACCATGAGTTCCTAACAAGCCGTGGATTAAAATTAAGAATTTATTTAAATTTTATTTATTGATATTTTTATTAAATTATTTAAATAGTGATGATTATTAGTAGGAGATGAAATATTTTGGTTGATATTTGAAAAAATAATATATTAGAAAAAACGTGACACCTATCTTTCGGTATGACCGCTGAAAAGCACAATAATTAATTCGAAAATAACGCTTACAAAGTTATGCAAATCAATAAAAAATAAAATAGAAAACGCTCCGTATCACTATTGTCGGTGATTATATCGGTAGGTTGGCGATACGGCGGTCGGTCGGCACGGAGAAATCGGACTGGACGTTCGTTTTATTTTAGTTGAACTTTTGATCGTTTTCGATTTTTCTTTTTCATGAATATCCGATAATTTATCCTTTTCCGAATGAAAATCACAACTGTTTTCTTAAACTAATAGAAACGCGAAACTTACGTGAAAACGAACAACTTCTTAGCGCAGGTAGAAAAACGACTCCTTTACTGATCACAGATAAAACCAAACTCCTCCAAGGTAAAAACGCAACTGATTTTCGTAAAAAAATCCTTTTTCTGTAATTCTAAATTTCTCCCGCCCTTCCGCCGTGATCGCTGGAACTGACCGAATCAGGTAGATCTTTTTGGTTTTTGCTGGACGGTGATTGGCTACCCAACCGACAATAGTATCCGGCCCTGGCGGTAGCTATACGATAAAATGGTTTTATCCTACTGATCTGCTCCGTTAATTCCAGAAGATAAAACAAAGCACTTTAATTTAATCACTTAAGTGAACTCGAAACACAGACTTTATCATAATAAATCACATTAATTTTAGCTATAATTGTACGTTCGATGCTCAGATTTTAAATTTTACATCTGAACTTGTTGTAGTCTGATTCCTGACAAAAGGATAGAACGGTTGTGTGTTATTCGTTACGAATACCAAAATTCTACAGGAAAATTACTAAACGTTGACATATATATGCACGATTGAAAATTGTCGCATAACTACAGGTCGTTCCAGATCAGATCTGCAATGATCGTAAATTCAAAATGCTTCAGCCGAAATTCCAGTGCAATCTTCATCGTTTAAAATTTCACCTAAGAACATCTCCGTAATCGGCGCTGATATAAAATTATGCATTGCCAATGGCAAATTACGTTGCAAGTGTTCTGAATTAACACCTACTGTTCTATTCCAACTTAACTGCGTCAAACTTGATATAAGAGTTGATGTAAGAGTCGGTATAAAAGAGCCAGTGTGTAAAAGTCAATATAAAAGTTTACGAAAAAATCGATAAATCAAACCGTCGATTGCGCAATGTCTGTAAGGGTTCTCTCATACGATGTGGCCAGAGATTTCTCTCTTACAAATGTTGCTCGGTATCATTTAGATTTAGAGGTTTTTTGTTTTGCTTTTTTTTTTTTTTTTTTTTTGATTCCGAGGAAAGAATAGTCGGAGATTAAATATTTAAATATTTTCCGACTCTTTAAATATTTTGCGAATTCGTAAAGATCGCAAGATTGAACACGTTCGAAGAATCAGACTTTACGATAGTTCTATTTGACGACCATGAACTCCGGCTTGCTAGCAACAATATGTGTTCTTACAAACCAGGCAACTCAGTGACAGAGCTTTACGAGAATACGTGTACTTTATACTTTCAATCGTAGTCTGTAAATAACACTTCGCGAGGAATTTCCTAAATACATATATACGTATAGTTTCCGAATTCTATCTTATCCTTACGATACGTATCTACATGTTCATCGACAGATTAGAATCCGTGAGATGCGAAAAAAATTCGTTTACCTACCATTATGTAATAACATAATTTATTTAAGAGCAATCATACCTGATTTCTCATTCGTACTTTTGTTTATTTTATTTAAGTTTCTTTCACACTTACCTTACCATTTTTGCTTTTTTTTCCCATTTTTTCTCTTTTTCCTCGTGTATTATTTTTTAGTGGAAATTTCGTTAACCATCTCTACACAGGTAATTATTTGCCGGTATTATTTCGCTTAATGGTTTTCTCATTTTAATTTTAGCTTATAGCTTACGTTTTATTTCTCTTCTGCGTATATTTTTCCTGCTGTATTTAAATATTCCTATTATTACTCGATGTGAAAAACCTCCTGATATTTGATAACTCTTCTTGCCAGCACCGACACCACATATTGTTACAAAAATATCATAGTTGACACAATAAAAAAAAAAAAAAAAAAAAAAAAAATCAAAAAAAAAAGGCGTACAAAAAACCTTTCTTTATTTATTACTTCAAATGCTGTTCCTTTTTTTACCATCACTTTCAAGCTTTTTATTGACTTTTTTTTTTTTCTATCTTCTGTCATATAGGAAATCAAGTATCTATCGTGCTAGTAACCGAAAAAGTAGGCAATTAACGAGTTTTTTTCGCTTTTTAACGACAAGTATAAATTTCAGTATCCAAATATTCTCTAAATGGTTATACAAATGTATTTGTTCCTTTCTGTATATACACCGAAAGTTGATAAAAGAGTGATCTGAAAAGAGATCGAAGGAAGAATTTATATCTCTATAGTAACTAGCGGTATCTTTTGTAATGAAAAAATCTAGAAAATTCGGTATCTTACACAATCGTCGGCTGGCCAATAAGTTGGTCGAGAATATCTGGAAAGCCAGGAACAGTCGGAGAATTATTTTTTTCGTAATAAGAGAAAACGGCAACCCTCTATTCCATAATTCTACTGTTGCTATATTACTTCGAAACTAATCTTTGTTCGCGTCATTTCTTAAAGCAGTAGATAATTATAATTTCCGTTTTTACCACCGAATCGATTTGTACACATTCCATCGCAAGCCCCCCCCCCCCCGATGGTATAACTCTGAAACATTTGTAATCTCGGCGTTTATACAATTCAATTTTTCCTGTCTTCTCTCATGTGATACGCGCTTTCATTTTCCCCATTATTATTCGCGGAAACACTTTTTCCCAATTCCGTACCGCGTTTAATATTCATTATTAAAAATCATTCTCCGCAGTCCCGCGTTTACCCATCGTTAATAAATCATTTCGCGAGACTGAAACACGATTTTCGAGGATAGTACACGTACTTCTAGGAACTATCTCCCGAAACCGGGCAAAGATTTAGAGACTCTATTCGCTGTATTTGTTTCTGTCTTCGATTCTCTCTGTTGCCTTTTCCGTGTTTAAGCCGGCCTACGATATATCGGCGCCGGCAGAGTTGTGCGTAGTTTAAATCGTTTTATTTAATGGGAAAAACTGCGTTGTCAACAACAACGTGTCGGAAAATAAATGGAGTAGCGACGAAAGAATCGGGAAAGCAGTAAAGAATCCATTTAGCGCAGTTTCGAAAAGGTGTTTGTCGGCGCATAATAGCGGTAACGGAGAACGCAGTTGGACGAGAAGCGTTTAATAGTCGGAGCGCGTGGCAGTTGGAAGGAGATGGGAGAAACGGTTAGATAAGGACGAGTAAATAATGATGGTAACGAGAGGACCGCTGGTTCGGCTTGCGTTCGAATTTCGTTCGTACTATTATCCGCGGCCGCGGCACCATAGCTGGAACGTTAGTACCAGTGCGAGGAAGAGAAGCTGCAGATGGAGATTCGGAGATTACGGTAACGGGCCGAAGCGACGTCGGGGAACGATAAATGGGTTCGCGACGGAGTTGCTCGTGTATATTAATGTTTTACGGGGTGCAGTGGCGCTGTGATGGTTTTGATGGCCTAGTAAAACGTGTTAGCTAAAAGGTAAGAAAACGGGTACTTTGCGCAATTACCGGGCGAACGACGGAAGGGCACGCATTTAATGTAAAATGTATACAAGTGCGCGCGGATGCGAGATAACAGATGAGAAGGAAGGTGTAAACAGCACACCTAGTAGAGAAAAGAGCATCTCATCTAGGACGTCACGTTGTAAACAAAATAGATAATGGCTCGAAAAGTGGTCGACGGAGATGAAGCGAATAAAAAAAAAAAGAAAAAAAGGCAGTCGCGGAAATGTAATAAAATAAAAATAATACGGATATTCGCGGTATAGAGACGAACGGAAGCTGTTAAAAGCTCCCGTTGAAGCAGCTCCGAAGGAAGCGAAACTGAATTGCAGGTAGTCTCTGCTCGTGCGATGGTAACCGCAGCGTGGGGCAGTTCACGGTTTCGATGTGAGCCGTGAACAGGGTGGAAAACTTCGACGACGACGACGACGACTATGAACAAGTAGATGAAGAAGAAGAAGAAGAAGAAGAAGAAGAAGAAGAACTGTAACAATAAAGAATCTGCGGCAGATGTTGTTGACGGCCATATTTTCCCATATTGTGTTTGTGTAAAATGTTATAACCAGTCATCGTTCTTGACGAACACGCTCAGTATTAATCACTTAAAATCTCCTTTATCTCCCTTTTTTTTATCGGTGATTAAAGTTGTTCCGCTCGAAATTTTCCTCTTGTCCCTCGGAAAAGTTTAGAAACAAAATTTTAATCACGATCACGCGCCCCGCTCCCCTCTTCCTGCGTATTATCCTTATTCATTATCATTATTCATCATCATTATTCATCATCATTATTTATCATCATTATTCATCATCATTATTTATCATCATTATTCATCATCATTATTCTTCTTATTATTATTGCCGTTATTATATTTTATTTTTCGAGGCAAAGAAGGGCTAATTTATGATTGGGGCACGTAAATTTATTTTCTAGAATGGAATCTTGTAAAATGCCCCGCGAAATAGTGGACACTCCTCTTTCGACTTTGCCGCTATTAACATTCATTTTCGCAGTGGACGAGATAAATTTTAGCGTTCCGAGTGAGGCGTGGATTG
Organism: Icerya purchasi; assembly: GCA_039619475.1. Taxonomy (NCBI): domain Eukaryota; kingdom Metazoa; phylum Arthropoda; class Insecta; order Hemiptera; family Monophlebidae; genus Icerya; species Icerya purchasi. The sequence goes on from CM077116.1 coordinate 419,673,531, forward strand.
TAACGAATTCCACAAATCGGAAGTTACTTTGTTGAAATCTGACAAATCTGACGTTCTGAGTGTGCCGTATGAAGATTTGATAACGGCCAAATAACGTCGTGCCAAAGAAAACTCGAAGCTACGAAGCTTGATAAACTCTTTATTTGCTTTTAAAATAGCAGAGTTTAAATTCGGCAACATCTACTATGCGGTCTGATTTCGGGTAACTTCCCATTTTGCCTAAATTTAAATAAACAAAAATCGGACAAACGTACGAATAATTTCGTGTTGGCAACAACGCGTCATCATTGTCGAATTTTAAACAGACTAAACGCAGTACTTTCTTAAAAATATCGCTAAAAATTTTTAATGTAAATATACGAAACGACGACTCCGATGAATATTTGCGAGTTATTCCATTCCAAATCCTCAGTGCTGTATAAACCCCACCCCGAATTATCAGTCAGTATATAGGAAGCCCCTTATTGATATTTAGTTTATATATACATTAAAGTTCGGAAAGAAAAAAAACTTCAGATAAAGAGTTGTAAGCGAACAAATGCTTTATTACAAACTGAAAGAAAAAGAAAAATGAACGGAGAATAATTCCTTTACCTTAATCGTTTAGGGCTTAGGAAAATAAGCAGAAAGTGTTTTTTTTAAAAAGTTAGTAATTGAAAAGTAACGTTAATACAGATTTATTAAACATAAATAACTTTTATTAATCTAATAGTATACTTAACTTTTTTTTTTTTAAGTTAATAAACTCATCTTTAATTTTTAATTTTTATTTATTTTTTTTTTTTGTTTTTATTAAAACTAAAAGAACTGTTGCTTTAAGTTAATTTATAGCAAAATTAAAGTTTACATTGTTTATTACAGCCTTCATTGATATACGGTAATGTAAACATAAATTAAGGTTAAAAACATCGGAAGAAAACTGAGATTTGAGTAACATTTAAAAGGAACTAAGCAAAACTAGCATAGTATTAAAGACACGTGAACAAAATTAAAAATAAATCTGGAAGATATAAAAAAAACTTAACTCTGCTGTATGGACGTCATTTTTTGGGTAAAGCAAAAAAAAAACGAAAAGAAAAAAAAAACATTTCATTTTACTATTTAAAATGCCTTAATTCAATAAATTGTCAATAGATTACAGTTTAGCATTAAAAAATGGAATAAAGTATAAAAATACGCTACTGCACGTAATTAACCAAATATTTCACAATACGCTTTTGATGTGTAAAACGAAAATTTATATCAAATGAAAAGAGAAATAATTTTTTTAACAAATGACAGTTTTCTTATTTTCTGTTGCGAAAATCTAATTGAATACCGTTTCATTTAAAACGTAATTTGCAATAAATATTTTACTAATAAATATCAGGTATATATTTACTTGCTCAATTTGTTTTTATAAATGATACATCCATTATTATACTAGACTGAGTCGGAATTTCGGTATTTTATACACAAGTGACAGCTTATAATATTCGAGATGGAATTACACTTTTCTTCAGTACGGTAATATATGTATACAAGACTCGAACCACAACAGATTGCAGCTTCATGGTGTAAAGCAATCCAGTATACCGTAATTGTCCGCATGTTAAAAAAGGAATAACGAAACTGCAAAGTAGAAATGAAGTTATCATTCATTTTTTTCACTCGCGTCCCAACAAGCGATACTTGTAATTTCAGTGTCGGTGTACAGGTCTATTTATCTACGATGAAATTCGAACTAAATAACCGAATTATTCACCGGAGAAGTAGAAAAATAACACCGGAAATTTACTGTGTACTAATCTGTACGCATTTTTACCAATGCCACCATGAAGTAATGGCAATTCAATACTGTGCTGCACTTTTCAACTATGCTATTTGTCAATCTCATTCGTTTCTCAAGCTGTTTTTTTATCGTTTTTTCTGCCTACCGAACGTGTCTGCGATGCCAAGTTGATTTTTCCAAATTACTATTTTTTTCTTTTTTTTTCTGTACCGTTTCATTTTTAGGCGAAATCAAGTAATCAGCATTTTTCGTTCCTGTGACTTGGTTATAATTTCATTGAACGTATTCTGGAGATACTGCAGAATTCCGGTAATTCTGCACTTTGTAGTAAATTTGAGGCGAGACAGGCATCTGCTCGACATACATTTATTTAAAAAAATAAACATACCCTAAAGAAAAAAAATGAAAAATTCATCTATCTACATTTAAGCTTAATTGTAGCCGAAGTGAACAGGAGAATATATTGCCTTCGGACGTAAAGATAATGCCTTTTAAAAATTATAATATATATATATATATATATATATATATATATATATATGTACACTTTTTGTTTTTGTTAAGATATATTATATGCTACTTGCATAAAATAAGGAAAATCCAAAATTTTTCCACCAAACTGTTCATCACCTTTAAAACATAGATGAGCTGGTGAACTGGAGCAGGTATAACTCCGCTTTCTCTGATATACTTTTTCAATAAATATTATTTTAAACTTTCGTCGTTCATCGGTACAACCGTGTCACAATATTTTTAGTACTGTGGACTCCGTAATTGCAGATGTGATCATGGTATGGGACAGCTAACTCCTTTTTACCTTCGGCATTGTCATTACTTCTCTTTTCAGGATGCATATGTTTGGCATTTATCGACGTTGATTGTCATTGTTTCTCCATCCTTGGTGTATAGGGTTCTTAGTCAGATTCCATTCCTTGTGACGACTCCTAATTGCTGCTATTTACACGTGTTGATGGGTAATCGTCCGTTGCTGACAAGTCCAGGGAAAAACCCAAACAAGAAAAAAACAAGAAACATGTTTGCTAAAACCCACGTCAGATATATATTACGTGTTTACGTTTCGAACAGATGAGCATTATCCGTCTTCAGATTCGAATAGATAAACACTATCCACCTTCAGAACATCTTCTGAAGATAGAACTTCTGAAGACAGACAAGGCTTATTGGTCGGAACGTAAACACCGTATATGTCTGACGTGGGTTTTGCCGAAAATATTAACACGGCTGTATATTTTTTTAATATTTGCTACGATATATAGTCTCACACGTCAAAGACCGATTATTTTGAACGGCTAGAACAGACTGCTTTCGTTAATCCTATAGATTACGATATTTGTTTGAAATCAGTATAACAGGGAATCGTCACCGCTACCGCGATAATGCAGACGTTTATCACATTCTGTGCTTCGTTAAAAAAGACCAGTTTGAATTTTTTAGTTGAATGGGTCTTTCTAGGTTTTCTTCCACGAAAAAAGAAAAAAATAAATAATTACAGCATAAATATTTTGTTATTTATTTGAAGTAATTTTAATAATTACATACAAGTGTAACTATTAATGAATCTTTAGAAATTAAAAGGAAAGAATAATTCTGAGTTTATTACACTCTACTATATGTTAAAAAATTTCACCGTTAAAGCAGGAACAAATACGTGAATAATAATGTAAATATCAATATTATGCGCAAGGTTGTATTATATAGTTGCCTTTCGTTCTGCCACATTAATTAGCACTGATAATACAGTAATAAAAAAGAAAATTAAAGTATTATCCGCAAAACCAGCGCATCATATTTTACGGAGCCGTAAAAAACGCCTTAATTTAAATTACAAAATAAGTTGTTTATGCGTATCCCTGATTTACGAAGCATACATCGGACGTTTAAATATCGCATTTGTAAAATGACGCTAAAGTCTGCAATGCATTTATTTAAACACCGCGTGCTCGACTTGGTCTTTTTGGATACAATTTTATCGTCGTCACGGCAAATGCTTTTGCATAACTTTGATCTTTAATAAGAGGCGTACTGTTTATAATAGGACGAAATATTTTTCACTTCAAAAACTTTTACGAACTATTCAAATCTGTTCCGCAGATTCAGCAGCATTAAAGGTTCGCTTACAGGATTATTTAACTAATTATCATAAACACGTTTTAAAATAACGAACTACCACCGCATTAAACGATTTACGACTAGAGCGCACCAGGTTAGCCAACTGTTGGAAATATATTTAATAACAACATTCTTTCCCTAATTTTATCTTACGACTTTTCGTTGCGATTATCTCTTTTGAATCTTTATCATATCGCCCCATGAAGTAATTTTACTTTTACAATACGGAAGGAGGGTATCTTGCAGTATTCTATTAAGCCGTATCGGTAATTGTAATTTTATGATAAATCAACAGATCCCGGTGAAATGTTCATAATATCGATTTATACTCCGCTATTTATGGCTTTACTCCTGATAAGACCACAGTATGTCATGTTCCGAAAAAGAACCGATCTGTTGTTCTTATATCATCTACGCACCACGAAATAAGTTTTGATCCTGTTACAGGAAATAATTATAATTCAACCGAAGGTGCAGTAGACGCATTAGATCAGAAATGCGCCAACTTTTCAGTGATGAGACGCACGAGACGCTGGCCTATGGTGATATCTGGCACGCTTACGAACATTTCAATGGCCAGCAGTCATGTCATTTGGCAAGCAAGTAACATCAATAAGAAAATGAGTCGTCGTGACTTTGTAATTGGACTCTCACTCATTAAACCGCAGATCAAAAAGAGGAAACTTATACCTACAATAACTATAGAGATTCGTGATAAAATGAACTGTTTTATGGGTCCCACGCCATCAACATCACCAGCAGAAATCCAAGGCGCGCCTGCTCCAAAGATAGTCAAATCTGGACGGCGTTATCTTTGTCCAGTAATAGATGACCGTAAATGTACCGAAAATTGTCATAAATGCGCCAATTTTGTATGCGAGAAGCATTTAATGGAAAAAATAGAATGTTTTACGTGTCTGGAAAACAAAAATTAAGGCGAAAAATTAAGATAATTCTGTTTATTTTGAGATAAAATTAAAATAGAAGTATTTCTACTAATATCTTTGTTACAAAAATAGGTTTTAAAATATATGTTTCGATATAGTCAGTATTTTTTGGTAATCTCACTTTTAATTTAAGATATTAATAGACCACTTTGTTACTGTTCGAATACCATAAGTCTCTTTTTGTTCTTACTACATAGGCTGTCTGTCCAATAAATTTCGAGACTGAGCCGATATTTCCGGAACCACGCACGCTAACGACAAGCGGTTAAATACGTCGAGTAGCCAAACATGTTTTGCGACCACATATTCACAAACCAAACCTCTAGGTGCAGCAGAACGTGTACGAGAACGAAACGCGTCAAGTATGTACAAATTGCGCATTCTGCTATTCGGGGTGGTGAAAAATACAACAAATCAAAAATCATGAAAATCGGTCCAGCCGTTCTTGAGTTATAAGTGGTGTAACTAACACGACTTTCTTTTATATATATATAGATAATACGATAAAAATATTGTTAAAAAAATTAATTATTTTTTGAAATAAAATTATTCGATTTATTTTTATCATATTATTTGGATGTGACATTCCGTACTTCTAATTCAAAACAATAAAATAGGAGCTCATACAGGTCGCCATAATAAACATTCAATATGTATATATATATATATATATAAATTACAACGTAATTCTTACTGGCATCAACACAAAAAATAATAACATAACCACAAAAATCCAATTCTAACATTTAACTTTCATTACATAAAATTGGGATATTTTTCTGGGACATTTTTTGAGACATTTTTTCGAATGGGTACCCCCCATTCGAAAAAATGTCTAAAAAAATGTCCCAGAAAAATGTCCCAGAAAAATGTCCCAGAAAAATATCCCAATTTTATGTAACGTTTGTTATATTTTATAGAATTTTTGTTATTGTTATTTAAAAAATGTCACAATTTTATGTAATGAAAGTTAAATGTTAGAATTGGATTTTTGTGGTTATGTTATTATTTTTTGTGTTAATGCCAGTAAGAATTACATTGTAAATTTTGATCGTTTTATACATAGTATAGAAGAGAAAGAGACAGAAATGAAAGCAAGAGGGGTCAAGGGTCACAGCCCCTTGCGAGGCCAAAATGGCCGAGTTTTATATATATATATATATATACATACATGAAGGTTTCTTAAATGAGTCAACTTTCATTCGATTTATTATACTATAAAAGTAAAATTGTTTATTTATTATTAACGGTAGAACACAATACTTTTTTTTTTTTGCTGCTAAACACAACCCTGGGGTATTTTCGTACCCCGCGCTCACTTCGCGTCCTTGCAGGTCGAAAGAAAATCGCAAACTGACGATTCTCGTCGACTCTCCCCTCTCTTAGGACTCTAAACTGAATTATGGTTAAGGTCCTGGTCGGTATTTTGCAATACCTATTTTATCTGCAACTTTGAAATTACCTTGGGGTACAAAAATACCCCAGTGTTGTGTTCTAGGGTTAATTTAATATAATATAGTTAAAATAAAGATTACATTATTTTAAAAATTCTTAGATTTGCCTATAAAAGTAAAATTAATTTTGAGACTAATTTAGTAATTTAAATCAAAAATATAAAATTATGAAATAAATAAAATAGATTTATTTCATAAAAATTTTTCTTTTTTACCTTTCTACAATTTACCGTTTCGTAATGTTTAATAAAATGAAAGAGGTGCAACCATTTTACATATATATATATATACCTATATATATTTCTATTTTCGAATCTGTTATTTAATTTATCTGGAAAAAAAAAAAACAAAACAAAACTCTCTTCTCGCCGAAAAGAATACAGCTTACACGCGATTTCCTTTTAAATTCCTTTTTATCTTTTCCCTTTCTCCAATAGCATTTTCGGTTTTATTGAAAGAACACGTTTTGTAAATATAGTTTTGCAAGTACCTTTATCATCGTTATTCCAGTAATATTATTTTCACGCTAATAGCAGTAGCGATCGTTTTCCATGTATAAACATCCGTTTTGTTGACGACCGATTAATTTTTCATTTTCAATCCACATCAGCATTTATATCAGTGTGTAACGTTCATCAATTCGGAATTATATTTTCATAATTTCTGTGAACTACTGTTGTATTTCTTTCAATCCGTTCTGTTTTCCCCCTTTAGTATTTGTACCTTCCGATTCGTTAAATTCTTCACGCATTTCATCGATTAATTGTTGTAAAGTTTTTCAGCGAGTAGAGTTGCTATTCCGAATGGTCGTAACATGATGGTGAAACGTGCTACGATAGCATTGCGCAATGTTAACTAATGGCAAAGGCGCACGTCCGAAATCCGTACACATGCCGTCAGTGTGCCAATACAGCCTGTTTAAAGATTATTTACATAAACATAAAATTGCACACTCAAATAACTGTGTAACGTGTAACTTTCCTGATAACATTAATCATATCCTTTCCGGCTGTTAGTAATACAGATTTTAACAATATTATTAGCATTGATCAATTAGTAACTAAGCTATTTAAAATATGTTCAGTAGTTTTACGATAGCCGAAATAAATCAAATCACCGTAAAATACACACTTGTATTAATATTAAATGTATATATACTAATTATTATTAACATTGTCAAATAGTCTGTCAAGGCTCCATAAACTTAAATGGACGGGCTCAGGACAGACCTGTTATTTATATAAATTACTGACATAAATTTTCTAAATGCATTTACCCCCATGGTATTAAAAATTGGGGACCAAAAAAAAAAAAAAAAAAAATACATTAAATCTGCCGTTTAATAATACTGTATACTCGTGTAATCGTTTCCTGGATAAAGGCAAGCCATTGCGGGGACGTAAAGAATTCATTGTCCTCCCAAATAAGAAGACGATAAACTGATATAATTCGGGGGAAGCTTCGTCTCGAATGCTAAACGGAACTATTCGATTCTGATTAGTTTGCATCGCGATTTTAATTATCATACGGTTTAAATTAAATTAAGAATGCGACAAATGGCCGGAAAATTAGACCAATTAGTCGATCTGACTTTGAGAATAAGGCGCATCTCGGAGCCAATTGCAGTTGCGTTTTTATTAACCCACAGCACACTTTCTGCGTTCAACCGGCTACAAAAGAAATAATTTTCACCGGCCCAATAAATTTTTAATTACTTTAAAAAACTTTTCCATTACTGTCATCGCTGTCCTTCATTATGCGCGGATCATTAAATCAATCACGCGGGCGGCCATGGTACGATTCTGTCGGTCGTTTCGACCAAGTTCTGTCTAGTCGTTCGTTAGTTAATCTATTCCTTCGTGAAGCAACGGCGGTCCGCATAGTTGGCCGATTGAGCAGAAACTTTCGCTAGTTAAATTTTAAACTCGTTCGAAGTTCGCTGTTCCGTTTGTCCTCTGAATTGCAAATCGTTGTTTAAATTTTAAACGGTGCTCGAACAATTTTTCGTTAGCCGCCGCGTTCTGACTAGTCTCGTCCGCTAAATAGTCGCCGTTGCCGTCGTTCGTTTTTCACTATACAGCGACGGTTAAAATTTAAATATACCGCTTTCGAACTTGGCTCGTTCACGCTATGTCGACCCCGGAAGAAGAAGCGAAATTCGAAGTCGTCGTATCTGGTATCAGCGGACGATTTCCGAATTCCGACAGTCTGCAAGAGCTGAAAGAAAATTTACTGAAAAAATTGAATTTAATCTCTGACGACGAATTCAGATGTAAATTTGGAAACGGTAAGATTTAGAAAATCGTTTTTTCTCTTTTTTTGTTTCTTTTCTCTTACTTATGCTTTAATATTTTCGTTTTTAACGAATAAGTTCCATCGTCAAATTACCCGAAAGCCTAATTAACCTTTTTTTAAGTTATTACTTACAAGTACACTTATTTTGATGAGTTCGGCAGACTGAACACGCTTTCGATTACGCGCCCGTTATAATGAACCGAATTCGGTTTTTACACGAAATTAATATCTTCATCTGTACAAAATTTTACCAAAAAAACCGAAAGCTTCTTATCACACGCGTAATAATATCATCCTCCGGAAAAGGAGCGCAACACGAGCTTTCAAAGGGTGTGACGGACACTCCCAGCGAAGGCTAACGTTTTAATTTAACACTTATTGACTTTTTTTTTTTTTTCTTTATCAAACTGCACCAATAAACAAATCTAAGTCCCCCGATGCCAAACATGTGTTGACTGCGTAAATTATCGTAAGATCGTATTTAGACAGTTTAGCACAAAATCTGATGAAAACGGAACAATTATGTAAATTGATGAAAAACAAATGCATTTTAAACTAGCGTCACATTTGTTACTTCGGTAAAATTGTTATCCTTTCTTCTTAGTCATCGATAGACATCTGAGCATCCACTCACAAAATGTTAGGTTGTTGCGTCCTTGCTCCAAAGGATCATGTAACACAGTCGCGTACGTCTTCAATTTATTGATCTCCGTATTTGGTCATTGTTAACTTTGTAAAATGTATTTGTTCTGTTTTTTGTTTGTTTTTTTCTTTTCTTTTTTTGTACATGAATATATATATATATATATATATATATATATATATATATATATATATATATATATATATATATAACCCCAACTTAAGATTAATGAAATCAAATGAAAGAAAAGGAAATATTTCAATTTCTTTACAATTATAAAAATACAAGCGTTTCGAGCATTTAACATTCGCTGCTGGTTGAAAATGTTAATTTTTCGTACATTTAGTTAACTCTGCATGATATAAAGCTAAAAAACCGGTGCAATAAAAAAGATTTAAATTGACAGTAATGAAATAGTATGTGAAGAGTAATACGTATTAAAATAATTATATAAAATGAAATTAATACGGCAAACAGTTAAAAGACCTAATAGGCACTTTTATTTTATTTTATTTTTTTCGAAGCGGGTAGAGATATCCATACTAGCGGAAGCTGATGAGCCGGGGGGTTTGCAAGATGATAGAAAGAGGATATGAGTTATAGGAAAAATAAAATTTATAATTTGTAAAGGCTTAATTGCTTAATATTTTATTAAACAAGAATAAAATCAGAAATTAAAACATAATTTTCGTGGGTTTCTGGCTCACTTTTATAATAAAATTATAAAAGTCTTCCAAATTGTCCATGATTACGCGCCTATGAATACCCATCATGGCCAGTTGATTAAAAAGTTTCAAGGCTCCGGAGGGAGCAGAGGCCCCTTTGCCCCCCCCCCCTGGCGACGCCCATGAGATAACACTTTGATCGGTCTTAATAGCTTAAAAAGTCATTTTCGCTGTTACTTAACTTGAAACTAGATTTTTATCTCCAATAATTCAGTTTTATTTGTGGAAAAGGAAAAATATACATTAAAAAAGTAAACAATATAATCGCGAAACAAATTTTCAAGCTATTTACTATAAAAATCGGCTAAAAAAGTAATTTCAGGAGTTCGCAATCATTTCACTATTTGTTTATCTCTTTAATCGAAAACAACTACTTCCGATAAAAACATATTTTCTCCTGGTACATCACCGACGCAATCACTCTAATGGCAATTTTACTCGGCTAGTTCACATTAAAAGAATTTTCCGCGAAAGAAGGGTACTTTAATCAAAAAATAAAAGTTCACTTTTACGCTTAACTTGAACAGAATCGAAATATTCTTCGAATTAGCAGATAATTGATGTAAAGCAGGACTATCGTTTTTGATTTTGCAAGACTGAAACTAAGCGTTTAAAATAGCGTTGTCAAATTAGGCTGTGATGATGGATTAAGGATTTACGGGGCCCGGGACTAATCTTGAATGAGGGGGCACCCTTCGAAGAAAAAATAGTGACAAAATTCATTATTATACATATGCAAAGAAACAAAAAAAAAAAAGAAACCCATTGCGTCCGTATGAATGACTAATAAAATTAAAATTATGCTCGCTTTAATAAATCAGCTTTCTTACTCTAACAAACTGAATACTACATACTCGTAAATTGAACATATATATGTTAATATTTGTAATTTTTTATAAATAACATCGTCTTTTTCTACAAAAAAATACTTATATACCTATATAAATTAAATATTGTGGGTAGCAAAAAAATAATCGTTTTTCTAATAAAAATAAAATCTTTATTTAAAGTGTATTATCTACGACGGCGGCGCCGGTATTGTCGCTACAGCGGTTTTCAAACTAATTTTGATGCACTCATGCGATGTTTTTGATCATGTTATTTTCTTTATACGAATTAAACATGCATATTTAAAATTCCATAATTGGTTATGTGATCAGAAAAAAGTAAATGAAACGCAGTATGGTTTATTAAATTTTTCGAAATACAATTATAAAATCAGCAATCAATTAAAACTCGCTTTTATTTTAAATAATTTTTATACAGTTCAAAATACAACGTATTAACTTTCAATAAAAGTAAAAAATAAAATATTGTTAAAATTAAGAATATTTCAGATTGTAAAACGTTTTTACATAGAAAAATTTACAACAATTGCACAGGGGTATCAATATTTTAAATCGATTCGTCGAATGTTTATTTATTATTCGACACGAACGTTAAAGGACTCATTCATTTTTTTTTTAACACAATGAACTAGATTTATCTTAGAAAATGTTTATAAACATTCATTTTACTTAGCATTTAATTTATTGGGACAAAAAAAGAGAAAGTTTTATAGGGAAAACGTTTGCAATTTTATTAATGAACTCGTATATTCTTTTTTATATATAAAAACTGAATTATTTAGGATAAAAAATGCAAATATAAAATGTTGCATTTTTTCAGTATTGAGTATTTTGGGGGGAAAAAATTGAATTTTGCACGTGGAAAATTCATTTTTTTCTGTTCAAAAGTGCCGGGTTCCCCTGAAAACTGGGGCCGAGGTCTATAGCTCCTTTAGCCCCCTTTCCCCCTTTAGATCCTGTCCTGATGACCAACTCTAGTACAAGCGATCATCAATTATGAAATTTAAAAAGATCTTCATCCGACGAAAATATCATAAACATCGTAATAGAACGACTATGTTCAATTAAACGCTTCTTGTTTAGTCAAATTGCGATTACTGGAATATTGCAGCAATAACGGAAACAATAAATTGTCCAAATTTTGTATAGGAAAATTACGAAAGTACCCATAAAACAACCTTAATTATCTGCCTCTACATTATCTAATTTCAGTAAAAATGATGAAATCCGTTGGCGAGTTTATTCTGCAAATTATGAATATTTTAATGCTATCCGCACCGTACATCACGAATAAAGGCAATAAAGTTGTCCGTAATTGTATTCAACTTTATCCAACAACGGATAAACTTGTTTACATTTCTCGAAGTAAAAAATTCTATAAAAATTGTAATTATGTATTTATTTTTAAATGAATATTATTTATTTGCATTTTCTGTTTTTTTTGTTTTAAGTTTTACAAATAAACACGTTTTACAGGAAATACGTAATTTAATTCAGAATACCGACCTGTTTCGGAGTTAATAACTCCATATTTATGGTTAATGGTGAATTATATCGCGTATTTTTTCTAAAAAGGGTTAATTTTTAAAATTTAAATATTCATCCAATCATAAACATGTCGTTTGCTTTAGTTCTATTTTTAATTCAGTTGTTGTTTTCTGGTCGGATATGCATCGTAAATCATCTAGGCCGCACTGAAAGTTCAAGTTTAAATTATGCAAATAAAGTGCATGTCGAAGAAAACCAACCACATCAACTGATCAGTTAAGATTATTCCGGTTTTAGCGAAAATTTTGAAACAATTGGCTGCGTTTCATCTTAGAAACTATTTAGAAAGAAACAAATTACTACATATCAATCGGTTTAGGTTTAGAGAAAGGAAATCAACACTCTCGTTGCTGTGAGTATTAACAAATAGTATCACCAAAGGACCGGCAAATGCGAAACAATTTACTATAACTTTCACTGACATTAGTAAAGCTTTTGATGCGATAAGTCGTCAAATTCTGTTGCAGGATGTGCAAGGAACAGGAATTTTAGGTAGGCAAAAGAAATGGTTTGAAAGTTATTTATATAATAGAGTGGGAGTAGTTAAAATTTATGAAAAATTAAACCGAGAAAAAATAGCATTAAAGGTTGCTGTTGAAGAATGAACTATACTAGTTCTTTTGCTATTTTATGGGTAGACGGCTTAGCTGCGCCTGAAAAAATTTAGGTTTATTATTAGAATCAAACAGGTATATGTGGTATATGTTAGGGCAAACGACAAAAAAAAAAAAAAAAAAACGGAATGCGAACTGCCCGCTACGAAATCGGTTTCTAATAAAAGAATAACTCGTTGAACGTTGACGAATTAATTTACTAACAATAAACTTAAATGAAAAACAAATCGATGAATAAATTTAAAAAAAAAAAAACGATGTTACATATGAGAACATCGAGTAGATATAAAACATACAAAATCCATCTATTTTAATGCATAATTGCAACCGTTTACACAGCAGCTTTGACTCCTACGTTTAATTGCGGATATACAAACCATGAACGAATTTAAATACCTTAGTTTAACTATTAATGGATTATTAATTTTGGCTGTAAATTTATCTAACAAAATTAGACAAACATTTTATACTAGTGCAGTAAAACTCCTCTCAACCGGATCAATCGGCCTATCGCTGGAATAAAGGTTTTTTTTTCTTTCTTCACTCCCTCTTTCCTTTTTAGCGAATATTACGTACATAGTAGCTGATGACTCATTCCACAAAAATAAAACTGGATAGTGTGACATTTATACTTGTGAAGAGTGGGAAAGGGGAACGAGTTCGCAAAATTCAATCTCACCTCATTTGAATAGCAAAAATTCACCAATGAAAGCAGTCCTTCTCCTCGACAACGTTCCAACAAATCCTCACTTGAATGAAGTGGATGGCTTAAAAATAATGCTTTTGCTTTCAAATGTTACCAGCTCGGTACAGCCTACGGACTAAGAAGTAATGGAAAGTTTGAAGAAACGATATCGCCATCAGTTCCTTTTTGAAATTTTACTTAAGTGTGAGGAAGAAAACCTGCCTCTCTTGGAAAACATGAAGAAGATAAACATCAAGGATGTAATTTTTATGCTGGCTGTTGTGTTTGAGGAAATTCCTTCTTCTACCTTGGTGAAATCGTGGAGAAAACTTTGGCCTGATATAGAAAATCTGGTCAAGAGTAGCAACGATTCGGAGAATGAAGAAATCGAAAATGGAAATAATTTCACATGATCTGCTATCATTACCAGGTGGAAACCGCATGCAGTCGGAGAACGCGGAAAAATGCATATCAAAAAGTGACGAAGAACTTGAAAAGGGATTTTTTGCGGCCGAAGAAATAATCAATATCGTCAGTAAAGAAGGGTTCGCAAAAAATAAGTCACGAAGGAGCAAAAAAAGTTACAGAAATGTTATTGCAATATATGCGGTAGCGACAAGATTCATCGGCATTATACGTGATGAACGTAATAGAATGGAAAGACTTAGCTTTAAAAAACTCGTCAAAAAGGAAAAAACAGAAAAAGTAACTAATTTTTTCAAACAATAATATATGTTCACGCATACTTAAGCATTCAAGTAATTTAATTAAAATTTTCAAAGTCTATGTAGTCTAAGTTCATTTTGTAAGTTCAATTTTTTTGTATTAATTTATGTAGGGACATATCTATAATAAAATAGGTTGCAATAGCGTCTTACACATATGCTTGTTTACTCATGATACCTGATGAAATACGTTGGTTCATTTCGAAAGAAAATCAGTTTTTCAATCTCGGATTAACCGGCCAAACGTGTGACCGGCCAGGTCTCGGTCCCGACCAGACCGGTTATGAGAGGTTTTACTCTGTATATAGATTAGCTGAATACTATATAGCGGTCTCTGTATATATTTCGACACTTTAGTATTGTCAAAAACCATTTATGGAATTTCGATTTGGCGGAAGCAAAAAGTGCGGTTATCAAAAGGATAAGTAATCAACAAAAGAGATGTTTTTAAATGATGATTCGGAAAGAAAAAAAAATCGAGTTAATCATTAGCTGTTGGAGAGAGAAAAAAAATGTCCCTAAAGATGTTTATTATTATTTCCGGCTACTTGAATATAAGATTAAAAATATACTGGAATTGACCCAACAACAAGAAAACTAAGCTAAGAAATTAAATAACTAGGCGGTCCGAAATGGGCGCAACAAAGGACAGCAGTGCGGACACCACAGAAGATGAAGGAAAGGAGAGGATAAAGGAAGAGTTATAGGGAGTAGGGAGACTTAATGACTGGAGCTGACTGCATAAAAGGGAGCGTTCGTTACGAAGAGCAGGACACTCGAAAAAAATGTGATCAGCATCACATGTACGAGGAGGATCACAATCCTGAAGAGAACAATCAGGAGAAGGCGATAGAGCAAATCGAAAGCGAGAGGAGGGGAGGAGAGAATGATTGATCCGGAGACGAATTAGGGAGACAATAGAAGAGCGACGACTGAAAGAGATTGGAACCAAGATAGGGAACAAGGACTCGGCTGAATAAAACGGTAATGCGAATGACGATTAGAAAATAGGGAGGGATAAATATCCCGCCAAAGTCTGGCGTGATTGGAGGTGGATAAGGAAAGAAGGCGGGACAACTAGGAATCATAAGGAATTATGTACAGAAAGGAAAAAATTGTAAAATAAGTAATACCGATGATATGTCTTAATTGAACTTCCGAAATCCAAAGGATATAATAAATATAAAAATAGGTCTTTGAAAATATAATTAAACAGCGAAAGAATATAAATAGGTTAATTCTAAATTTATATATGGTCTACTGGCAGAGAATCGATGATACGCGCATAATAAAAATTCATGTACGTTATAATTGTTTTGGAATGTTTTGTGTTTTTCATTACTCAAATTATTTCTTAAGAATTATTATAGTCGTAGTACATGAATTAATAAAGGTGCTGGAAACTCACTGACCGGCAGTATGTTCTACGGGACCGGCAACTGATTTAAACGAAGAAAAGTAAATTGCGCAGATTTGAAATTAAAGAGACGACACATACGAGTATAAATAGAAAATGATTCAAATGTAGAAGAAAATTTCTGTTAAGTTGTACAATCGAATAAGGCCATACGATCAAATTAATTTTATGATTTAAAATAATTTCTACATTTTTACGTTTCTAAAAATATATATGTATATTTTTTTTTTTCATTAAATATAACCGTCAAGTGCAAGTTACGTGCGGGAGAATAGAGGTATACTTGCGCTATCTACTAAAATATGTGAGAACTAAAAATTGCAATTATTTTGTTAAATGTTGAACAGATAGCGTGCGACATTAAATTTGTGATCAGACTTGATAGAGTTTAATCATTTTTTAACCGAAGAAAAAACAAATTTAATTTCGTATTAATAAAAGTGATAGCCGTGCAACATTACGATTTCGATGCAACGGGCAGGCTTTACTACTATAAGATGAATTTCATAATAAAATTTTAATCGATTTATATACATACATATGTAGAGTTATTTATCGCACTACGTTCTAAGCTGATTTTTATTTAAATGGTTCAGTATTTTATTTAAAATTTAATTATCGGGGCGAAGACCTCTTTGTCCAAAGCTTTGCATATTTTTTTTTCGCACCACACCGTACCGTCCGAAAATTACCCGATCAGTGTTAGCGAAATTTTGTAGCCGTATTTTTTACATGAGGATCGTTCATTTCACCGTAGACCGACTCGCTATAGGTTAACCAGCCGCGGACGAGTCGCCGTAAAGCGAATTGGCCGTAGGACCAACTCGCCGCGTACGCTGAAGACGAACATTTCAAATGCCATTTTAGACTACTTCCTGTTTTGTTCTACTTCCGCCGAGAGTGAATGTGATTCTTGTGTTAGTGGGACACGTGGATTCTCAAACTTCCTTCCACATCGATTGACATTAGCTTCGTGCTCTTGGAGTAATTTTGCAGTAAATAAAAAAAAACAACAACAACACAGCTGTAACGAATTAAACAGTATGGATTGTGATAAATACATCAACCGAAGATAAATTGCCCCACCTATTATGCTGCAATTTTTACTTCATACACTGATAATACATCAAAAAAGGTGTTAATATAACGCGATTTGAAAAACGTAAAGAAATCAAATAAAATTCAACAGCTCTGCAACCGCTTAATTTAAATTTGAAGTTGTGCGCATAAATCGCAGATAAAATCTTCTTCCGAAAAATTGGTATCCTCGAATAACTTAATTACTGGGAACGGCGAATATCGTAAAGATTAACATGCACATTAAAAGAAAGTTAAATCACATAACCAATTTCTAATTTCCATATTGGAGTTTCGGAGGTTAAAAAGAAAGTTAATTTTTTCTAGAGGTGTTGTATATCGATGGAAAGCTCGCTACTTTGTAATAGAAAATATAAATTTTGATTTTTTAACAGAATTTTAAAAGTTTGCAAAAAATTCAAAAAAGCGTTAAACGAATTGTGTCTCATCGTCTTATCGGGGAGAACATTACACTTTGAAAATTTAGAACAGCTCATAAATAAATACATACCTAGGGAGATATTACAGGAGAATTATAGTGGATATTAGAACCTAAAATTTGCATTTTCCATACTCTAGAAATCTCAGAAGTGGAAAAAAATGATTTTTTCTTATAAAGACTTGAAATACTGATTATATATTTACTTAGCGGGTTATTTCAGTAATAAATTTAGGGAAAAAATTAGTCGATCACGACAATAATTTCCCATCATGACAGATTTTTTTCGTTCATGGGAAAACCATGCGCTTTATAATAAATTTTTACATGCACAAAATATGAAAAATAAATTAACTTCAATGATTAGGGAAAATTAATAATTTGAAAAAAGCAAAATCGATCTGGATTCCGAACCGAATTGAAAAAATTTGTTTGTTAGTCTTAAGAAGTTATTCTCCCATTTTTATATTTATTTTCGATGTATGTACGTGAAGTTGAATATAATTTTCCCATTCGAATAAGTTTTATTCTGACGCTCTGAGTCTTTGCCTACGGCTTCTATCCTTTTTCATTTCTTTTCTTCAATATTCCCTTCCTTAACTTCTTTCGTTTTTATTATTTTGAACTTTTTCTCCATATAACATCAATTCTTTCTAATTATTTGCTTTGGGTACACGTCTATTGCTGGCACCCCACCCCGCCAAAACAAGAAAAGTTTTAACATGTGAGATCAGGATTTTTATTATTTTCTAAGAAATCATTTCAAACAGTTTACATTATCTTTCATTAAATGTTACTTTAAAAGCATTATTTTTAGAAATCGCAATTAAGCATTTTTTTTAAGGAATAACAAACTAAAAGTATCGCCACGAATTTTTAAAAAGTCAGTTCTTTGTTAATTTTTTAAAGTATTTATTAGATAAAATTGTCTTTTTGCGGGAACGAATTTTACTAAAGAATAAAATTGGTAATGAACTCGGCAGGGGTATAAACCAAGTTAAGGAACATTAAATTATTCTTTAATATTGTCTAAAGTTGAAGAAAATAATACCGTATTTAGAATCAAAGCATGTAAATTAATTTTTGTACTTTCTTTAAAAAGTTCTTTTTTTTTTCTTTTTGATTTTTGTATTTTTACCAACTGACCTGGAGAATTCCTCGTCGCACCAACAAGAATCGTAAATTAGTTCTTTTTCGTGCCATACTCAGCTTCTGAGCGTCGGCGACTACCTATTCGTACATCTCAGCTGTACAGACATAGGTAGTGTACTAGGCAATTATTATATGCAACGCAGGTGTACACACGCAAGACTATATTCGGAATTGATTAGTAATCGTTTGATTTATCGCGCTACAAATGAAGTCCCGTGTGTGTCTGCTGCGTACTGACCTAGCGCGCATATGATATTGTACGTGGCGGTTTGCCATTGCCTTCCATGTGATTATTAGCGATTATTTATTTTATTTAATTCTTGTAATAAGTTCGTCGTCGCTCGGAATCGAACCCGTGACTTCCATATCGAAAGTCAAGCGCTCTAGCAACTAGACTATCGCGACGGCTGAAAATTAGTT
Source organism: Icerya purchasi (assembly GCA_039619475.1). Taxonomy (NCBI): domain Eukaryota; kingdom Metazoa; phylum Arthropoda; class Insecta; order Hemiptera; family Monophlebidae; genus Icerya; species Icerya purchasi. The sequence continues at coordinate 419,692,421 of CM077116.1, forward strand.
ACACTTTCCTTTTTCCCTGAACCGAGGTCTATAAAAAAAAAAAAAAAAAAAAAAAAAAACCCTGAAAATAAATTGCACCTGACCGGCTGCGTGTGAATTAAAATAAAGGGGCCGAAATGATCGATTCTAAAATCCATAGATTTTTCGTTAAATACGTTTTTCACGTAATTTGTTCACTGACAAGTAAAATTTTGATAAAAATCATTGTAAACTGATCTACTTTATAATATAAAATTTTGAAATTTTGAAATAAATAATATTTGTATGAAATTTACTTATGAAGTGAGAATAGTTGAATGATGTTTCTTTACGCCCATCAAAAGCAAAGAGTAAAAAGTTCTACAAAACATTATCCATCCATGTGCTATTATAATAAGTAACGTTTCCGCAAAAAATTTAAAAAGAAAAGGTACTTTTAACGAACTATCTGCGAACAGAATATCCTTTCGAATAGATTACATTTAACAGTAAAACTATGTTTTTTTTATTTTGTTGATACTATATCAGGTTTATAGGTGAATGGCAGAAAGATATCCTTTGCTGGCGTTCTTGTTTTTCTGAACAGAAAAGTAGGAATAATAATTTTAAAAAAAATAATAATAATAACAATAACCTGTTTTTTACACTTTTTTTTTTCTTACCCTGGGCGCGCCAGCGGCCTTGACCCAACAACATGAAAAATTAAAAGTTATAACTAAATAGCAAAGCGGTCAGAAATGGAAAAGACAAAGGACAGCAGCAATGGAATAAGCCAAACTTGATTCAATATCTATTTTATCAAAATTGCTTCCTTGTCTTTGAATTCCTCTTCTCTTTTCTTTGCAGACGACATGCTCATTTATTCCTCTCATCGCAACATCTCGCAGGCTAACTGCCAACTTCAAAACTCCTTAATTTCATTGGAAAACGCCTTATCCAACATCCATCTTTTCATCTCTTCTTCTAAGTGTTCTACTGTCGTCTTTACACTGCGCCCTTTTATTCCTTCCTCAATCGTCCTCGTCTTAAATAATGGCCCAATTCCTCTTACTTTCTCCTTTTGTTATTTGGGTGTTTTTCTGAATAGCCGACTTTCCTTTCATGTCCATATCAACCGTCTATACATGTCCTCCCTTAAAAAGATCAACCTCATTAAATCCCTTTTTCACACTAAATGGGGAGGTGATCCTGTGATACTGCTTATGTTTTACAAAACTTTTATTCGCTCTGTTCTTGATTACTGTTCCTATATTTATGATAATTCTTCTAGATCCCTTCTGTCTAAGCTCGATCGGGTCCATGATGCAATGTCTCCGTCTCTGCCTTGGAGTCCGAAAGTTTACTCCTATTCCAGCTCTGCTCGCTGAATCTCGGAGAAAATGGTTATTAGACGGCTCCTTTTTTATCTCGAATCAAACAATTTAATTTCCTCCTTACAGGCTGGCGGCCGTACACGAAAATTCACTTTATCTCATTTAATTAACCTTCAAAGGCAAATTCTTCATGCCCGAAGTAATGGTCAATGTCTGTACACAATATTTTTTGACATTGAGAAAGCGTTCGACCGTTTATGACGGTGTACGGCTTTCTACTTACTGAAAAATGCCGGAATAAATGGCAAAATAGGCAATTTCACCCTACATTTCTTATCTAATAGAGCAAAGCAAGTGAAAGTAGGCTCTGTGATGTCCTTTCCTGTACCTATGGAGAATGGAATCCCACAGAGATCCGCAATGAGTGCGACTCTATTCATCCTATTTATTAATGACATTTCCTGCTGTATTAGGTCGCCAGTGACAGCTCGATTATTTATTGATGATCTGAATATATCACCCTCATCCAATCTCCCATCCAATGCCCAGTCTATCCTCCAAACGGCAATTGATAAGCTATATACATGGGCTGTACACAATGGGCTAAAGTTCTCCTCTTCCAAAACTTCATGCGTTAACTTCAACAAGAGTCGTCTGCATAGAGATAACCAAGAATTTCGCCTACATCTCAAAAATTCTCCTCTTTCGTTCTCCAGTTCTATTAAATTTCTTGGTCTAGTTTTTGATTCTTCTCTGTCCTGGTCTCCTCACATTTTCAAGCTTAAAAATAAATGCATGAAGAACCTCTCCATTATAAAATACTTGTCCAGTCCTAAATTCAATATTGATTCCAAGCTACTTGTTACCATTTATAAGGTCCTTATCCTCTCCAGATTAACTTACGGGTGCCAGGTGTACTCTTCGGCTAGTCAGCCGCTACTCAGTTCACTTGATCCAATACATCATACATCCATCCGATTAATTTTTGGTCTTCATCGAACTTCTTCATCAGCAAGTGCTTGTTTCCTTGGCGGCATACCCCCGCTTTCCCTGATTTGTTCTTCTATTACCACTGGTATATACCTTCATCAGTACGAAATTAATTCCTTTCCAAACATTACTGATATTCCGCTCCCGTATTTCCCTAGTGATCTAATTCCTAGACTATTAAAACAAATTATTGGTAGTGGCGTACAATTGTCAAATTCCGACACCCCTTATTACATCCCCCTTGGGAAGACATCCCCGCAAGGATAGACACATCTCTCTTGGAGGCAATAACTCGCGGACTGAGTGCGAACATAACGCGTGGCCGAAAAAATCAATAGTTATCCCAACTCTTTGCACATATACACTGATGCTTCAAAGGCAGATCTGCAAATTCCCCTATCTCCAACCACGTGCGTATATGAAATCAGTAGTGAAATCACTTCGTTGCATCTAAATGATTACTGTTCGGTACAGGAAGCAGAATTGTACGCTATATACAGTAGTCTCGTAACTTGTTTGCAGACAGGATGTATGGACGACAGAAGTATACCTTTAATGACTGACTCTTCGGCTTCTCTAAAATCGATTTCCTCGCAGAACAACATGAATATCTTAGCCCTGAAAGTCAATTATATGTTGAAGCTGCTCCATCAAGCAAGAAATCAGGTTACGCTCTTGTGGGTGCCGAGTCATATTGGAATTCAAGGCAACGAGCGAGTTGGCATGGCGTCCAAATCAGCTCTGCTCGCACCAATTCCGTTTGCCGCGCCACCAATCTGCAAAGTGAAGATTTATTTCCATGAACGTATGATGGCTGAGTGGATCAACCAGTGGCAAGAGAACGATCCTTTATGAGAAGCATAAAACTTACAGCTGACCCATGGTTTTCTTCTCTTTACCTTACGCGTCGAGAATATGCTGTATTAAATCGGTTGCGAGTTGGACATAAGGCGGTCTCACACAATTATATACTTGAAGGTACCCTTCTCCCACCCACGAGCCCTTTCTGTTTCGGCTCTTCTTATCCTTCGGTGGAACACCTTGTATAACAATGTACGGCGTTCGCCCGCTTCGCTTTTCCCAGTATTCCTCTGTCAACTATATTAATATACATATATTTTTTCTTTTTTTTCTGCAATTTAACTTATAATTGCAATATATGAATATATCCTGTTTTTAATATTAATAGCTATGTTATATTTGAATACAATGAAAAATTATTTCTTCATTTATACTCACTGCTTGAATATATGATAAAGAAATTAATAAAATCAATCTGTACCATGAATTTGGGTGATTAATTTCTGAAACTAGTCGACACATTAATAGTTGTAATTTATTTATATTATACGTTTGTGTATTCGATGTTTATATTATAATAATATTAACTCGAAAATGCCTGAATATCGGATCAGTGTACTGGTTTTTCCAAAAAAGTGATCCATGGAATTATTAGCTTTAGGCCGCGGTTACATTAGATCAGAATTCGTACGAGCGAGGTCGTATTGTTTCGACCACAACACGATTCGGCTTCGTTATATTTCGACTTCGTTCTTTTTCCAAATAGACCTAGTTTAGCCTTAGTGAGATTTTAATTTTTTTTTTCTTCTATTAATATCAATTTAAGACATTAAATAACCATTGAATCGAAAAAATACCCGCGAAATTAGTATTTATTTTCTTTATAGAAAATACACCAGCGGTTTTCAATGTTTCTTTTGCGTTCGTATATCGCAAAAAAATTATTTCTTATTATAAAACTTGAACTGCTGATTATGTATTCGTTTAGCGGGTTATTTCAATAAAAAATTTCAGAAAGAATTAGTATATCATGGAAATAATTCTCCTTCTGCGACAAATTTTCTGCTTTCAAAGAAAATCCATGTGCTTTATAATAAACTTTTACATTCACAAAAAATGAAAAATAAATTAACTTTAATGATTCTGAAAAACTACTAAAAAAATTTGTTTATTACTTTTAAGAAATTATTCTTCCATTTTTATGTTTATTTTATTGGAACCCATTAATTTGCGCCTAATCGACTGGCTCTGGTCGACTAGCTTTAGAGAAAATTATTTTAAAGAACTTCATAGGAAATATTTTTTTTTAATTTAGTATTATGTAAATTAAAATTACGTTAATTCATACTTAACATATTAAATCCTTGGCGGTTGACACATCATGCTCAACTGCTTTGCTGTATTTGCAATAAAAATTATATTTTATTTTTTTTAATTTTTTAAAATTTTTTTCGAGAATAAATTCACCCGAAAAGTAAATATTTTAGAGCTAGATATGTAATCCTGCACGTTATGTACCACTGATTGATTACTTATTCCTATTAGTGTGAAATATGACCTACATAAACCACCAGAATTCACTTTTAAACCATACAAAAACATCAACAAACCAGCTAATTTAGTAATAAAATTAACATAATAAAGTAAAAAAAATTTTCCGATTTTTAAATGACATTATTAAAATTATATGTTTGTTTTATGATTGTTATATGTAATTATTTTAGAAAACAAGTGAGAATATTAATCGCCAGTGAGTATTCCGAAAGAAAGATATATCACTAAAAGCATATATGCGGAAAGGAATTTTATGGATATATTGTAATCTGCTCGTGTTTTTCACTAATACAGATGATAACGTTTGTTAAATCTTTTTTTTTTTTTTTTTTTTTGGCCTAGTTCATTTGGATGATACCTGAAAATCACGGCAGATAGTCTGTAAGAAGGTCTGAATTCGCCTGCGCCCGAAAGATTCGCGTCCGAAAGAGGGGGTGACCCCTCTATAATGACATTCTCTGGCTGGAAATTTCTGATTCAGTTTGTGTTTTCTTCTTCTTCTTCTTCTTCTTATAAACGTTAATCCGAAATCCTTGGTTAATTAGGAGGGAGGCGTATTTTTGGTATTGAAAAATAAAGGCGCCTCTACATAGACTATGAATTGTGAGGAATTTTTCTTGCTTCTGTAGCAATAAGTTAATAGATAGAACTGTGCTCATGGAAGGATCGATTATCGGCCATGAAGTAGTCAGATCGTTCGGTTATTTGAATTCAGTCATTGGCTCGAATGGTTCAACCGAAAATTAAATAAATAGAATATAGTCAATAATAAGCGTCATTACATCGAAACTTAATAGGATCTTGAGGAGTCGTGGCATTGGAAAATTTTCGAAAATTTAGACAATCTGCATATTAGTACGTTTAATTTTATTATACTTGGCTGAAACATGGATTTCGAAATATAATCAAATCACAGGCATTTGTGTTGACATGTGAATTTGGTAAAATGTGCTTAGGATACTCTATGGTTTTCAAAAAGAATGAATATGTTGGTTCGTGCAAAAATCGGTGATTGAAAAACTTTAATTTAAAATGTCGTCACAGATTACGCTAGTGGTGTAGGACTGTCGAATAGAAAACGCCTGAGATAGCGTAGAACCTAGCTATGGTTACAGCCAAAAGAAACCGAATGAACTGATGATAAAGGATGAAATATGAAAGATTAGTTTCAAATTACAGGTAGCAAATCAATATAACGCGCAAAATTAATGGATTATAGGACAGTTGAGTTCGTTCAGTGAGATGATGAAGTAATTTTAGACTAGAAATTTGAGACAATATTGATATGCCTCGAAAACCTAATGAAATGTACTACACGGAAGATGCCGCTGAAATGAATGAAAAATTCGAATGCCGGCTAAATATTGATATAGAGAAATGCAAAATAATTCAGTCGAACTAGATAAAATTTTTAGGTAAATTATATACATACATATATATATATATATATATATATATATATATATATATATGTATATACATAATTTTACTAATAAGTTTATCATGTTCATTATACGAAATGATATTTTAAAGATGTAATACTTTTTGAATAATTGATTTTTCATTACGTAACGTTTTTTTTTTCTTTTTCCTGCAGATCAATTGCCGAAATATCATTATGGAAAGATTAGTATAGCTAATAAATTCGACGATTCGTTTTTTGGGATTCCTTATCGATTAGCTAATTTGTTGGATCCGCTAACCAGGGTTACAATTGAACGAGCTTACGAAGCTGTCTTCGATGCCGGTAAGCAATATTCGTAAATTATCGTTTATGGAAATTTATCGAAAAATTTTTATTAGCACCAGCTTGTGCCACACATGCACGTAGCGTTTACTGTGCATGCGGACAATACGATATCAGGAAGATAACAATTTATATTTTATTATTAATTGATAACACACTGTTAAAGCATTGTATGATAATAATTATAATACGGAAGAGAGATCATACATTTGAAGTATTATTTTATATAACATATTGTAGCTACTTTAAACATATATATCATTTACCTTTAGTTTAAAAATGAGAAAGTTGCCTATGTACGTAGCGATCAATTTTACTTCTTTTGTTTTTGTCTTTTTTTCTAAAACGGTAGTGTTTGCGGGTTTTAATTTATTCGGGAAGTTTGAAGATTTTTGTGGGAATAAGGAGGGTTAAGAGATTATCTTTTAATCGATAAGTGGAAAATTTTACTCAGCGAGCTGGGGAGCTGAAGAATGAACGAATAGGATCGTATATAGAACATCGGAGGTGAGCCACAGTAACCCGGACATTAAAAGTGTAACAATTAGAAGAATCAGTTCTAAGAAATGATCTTGAGTACGACTTCAGATCACACCTTTGTATGCGAGAAATAACACGTCGGATCTCGCTAGACTGAGGGAGACTGAAAAATACAAATGTCGCTTGTTTTCTCGAAATTATTAAACATTTTCTTTTGTTTCAAGCAGCATTCATTGCGATATTTTCAACTTTGAACTATTACTTGAAATCGAACAGTGGCTCGTTGTTTTCGGCGCATTTTATTATTAACGTGAACCGCGATATTTATTTTTTAGGGGTGTGAAATTATAGTTCACACATTTATCTTTTCTTATATAACAGATTTTATTTCGATCTTGGTACGATTAACATGTAAAGCTACCGTATATATTTAATGCGTATTAATTTAAAATAGCGTTAATTTAGGAATGTTTAAAATTATTGTCAGTTTATATAGCGTAATATAAGAGCTATTCAATAGTTAGGAATTCCGAATTTCTTGATTTTTTAATCTGCTCGCGAGTTAAATTTCGGTCGGAACGCAGATATTCGATAAGCCCCGATACGTTTGTGGTCTACCGCCCGCAATTCAAAATCATATGGTAGAATGAAGTGGTTATGACGCTGGTGACAGCCTATTCCGGTTATTTTTATGTACCTGATAGGTTACAGTTGTGCACCGGTTACAACCTATTTTTCATTCTCTTACAGTCGCACGAACTTACTTAAATAGCGGAGTTTTGCAACGTAACTAAGAAGAACGATAACCTATACTTTTTACGTATAATAGAAGTATTACCTTGATTATTTCGTTTGTACAAATACATTGGCACGCGTATGTCTCCTCCTAACTGGGTAAGATGCGTTATACGTACGTAGTGCAAAAATTTTACTCACGATCGCTTAATCAGCAGTTTCGGTTAATGTTTTATTAAGGAATTTTATTTAAATTTTTACATTTATATTTACGGTACTGAACAGTTTATTCACTTTGCAATCAATAGTTTGAGTTTACGTTTTTTTTTTTTTCAATGAAAAAGTTGCGCCACATTTTACACAGCAGCTGAAAGAAAAACCCGTGTTAAAATTTAATTCTATACGGAAGATACGAAAATATTCGCCGAATATTTTTGTATTACATCTTTCTTTCGGAATATCTTTTAAAACTTATTTATGCGAACTATAAAATTTCTTATTTTCACCAAAATGTTCAAAAATTAAACGCACGTATTTTTTATAAACTTATTTACCATTTTTAAAAGGCTAGAAACTTTTTCTTAGACGCATTTCTGTTACACAACAGTGCATTTGCAAATATGATCAAAAGTCTAGGAAATTTATGTAATTTTTTATAACTTTTGATAGAGCTTTTTTTACGAGTTGAATGTTTCTGCGCAATCCGGGATATCCGACGATAATGAACAGTATAGAAATCCGTGACCGGACAATTTTTATGGATACAGAACATTCTCGGTATATATGACATTGAAGATTGTAGTCAACTAGAGCGCCAACTTTGATAATAAGTAATCATGAGTCACACGAGAGCGATGCAAACGAAATTTATGTTGCTTAAATTTTATAATTAGCAATTCTCGATATTGAGAGAAAAAAGGCTATATAAAAAAATTTGATGCAAGATTATATTTTCTTAGTTGAGACACGGCCCGATACTTCCGCTGCTGATAAACGTCAAATCTGAACCTGGCACTGGAATGTATCTGCATCTGAAGACAAGATCGGTTCCACTAAACAATGATGTCACTGATGCTGTTATTATCGCTGTTCGCGCTGTTATCATTTTCTTCTCTTTTTGCTAGTTTGATAAAACTTAAGACTTGTATATGTGTAATTTGGTTGCGATGAAATGTATATTTTTAACTACAATTACCGGATGCTAAATAGGATTATTTGCAGGCTGTATGAAAATGATAACTTGCATAAGCGAATAAGCTGAAGTAAAAAAATCAGCAACAACCGATAACCCTCTTCATTTTTGAAACTTATGTTTTTTTTTTCTTCTTCAACGACAGTTTCTTGAGCATCTTTCAAGCGATGAAAGAATTTTGATGTATGAAATATAAATTTCTACTTACAGACACGAAAAACATAAATGATCTACTTTCTTCTTTCCTATATATTTTTACGCCCAGCGGAGATTGTTATAATTTCTGATTTCTTCCGCAGTTAGGTACTGTTAGAGAAATTCATAAAAACCCGCTGAATGTGGTAAATGATGCGCTTTAATGTAGTTATCAGGTTGTTTTTAAAACCGAAATCGTGCGGCATGTAGAAGTAACGTACTTCGTAATACATAAATGCCTAATTCGATTAGGTAAAAGATAAACATATGGACAAAAACAGATGAATTACGTGTTTCGTTCAGAATTCAGGTAAGTTAACAGAACGCAAACGATAACACCACAAACGAAAAGAAAGAAAGTGACAGCGCGAATAACAATAGCATCAGCGACTGTGACGCCATTGCTTAGTAAAACCGATCCTGCGCCTTCATGCTCTGAAATGTGCCTCGAATAGAAATTTTACTCAACGCAGAAAATACAATGGTAACAGAAATTGTAATCTAAACAGTCTGCTGCTACAGTTAATAATTTGCAGCGGTTTACCCCAGGTATTCTTTTGTACCAGGTACGAAATCTGTTACTGTTATTTAACTGATCTACACTGGTTGTAACATTTCCAGAATCTGAATTGTAATTCTAGATTAGGGATGTTGCGGATATTCGCATCCGCATCCGCAATTGCGGATCTTCCGCATAAATTTTTACATCCGCATCCGCATCTGCATCCGCATTAATCAATGCGGATATTAATGCGGATGCGGATGTATTGAAGGTCGCGACTCGCTACAAGAAAGAATTTGGGCGAGGGGGCGAATGGCGCATCCTGTGCTCACAGCCAATAGGAGCGCGGAGAGTGCTCGGTAGCCAGACGCCACGTGTTTGATATTGTTCAATTTATTTGTAATTAATTACATCGTGTGAACATTTCGATTATTTGAGTTTTACATAGTGCAGTTAATAAGAGAATGAGAATGACATATTCCTCAGTTAAAGATTCAGAACAACCAGGAACTTCCGGTATGGTTAGAAAGGTTGGCTTAAAAAGCGATCTTGCCATGATGCTAGATTCGTCAAGTGAAGATGAGGGTGAAGCATCGTCAGAAAATGATAGCGCTGACACTCTACTCAAGAAGGAATTACTTTCTTACGGCAATAAGAAAAGAATAAACGTAAATGAAAATCCACTTAAATGGTGGAGCGTTCACCGAAAAGAACTGAAAATGTTATCTGGAATAGCACGCAGATTTTTATCACCTCCACCAGCCAGTGTACCTAGCGAACAATTGTTTAGTAGCGCGGGCTTAATTTATGATCTTCTGCGAAACAGACCTGAACCTGAAATGGCGGCGATATTAATTTTTATTAAATATAATACACCAATTTTTAACTTTCATTACTAAGTATATAATTATTTAATAAAAATGTAAAAGATTACATGCTTTTGATATTATTTATGCACCAATATGAAATCTCTTTTTAAAAAATCCTAAGATCCGCATCCGCATCCGTATCCGCAGATGTGAGTACTCAAAAATCCGCATCCGCATCCGCATCTGCAGATGTCAAAAAATCTGCATCCGCAACATCCCTATTCTAGATTGAGCTCTTTCGAATAATTTTTTAACCGACTTCAGAAAAAGGAGGAGGTTTTCAATTCGACTGTATTTTTTTTTTTTTTTGTGTGTGTTACCTCAGAACTTTTTTCTAGGGAAACCGATTTTGACAATTCTTCTTTTATTTGAAAGCTAGTGCTTCTCATGTGGTCCCATTTAAATTTGATCAAGATCTGACCAGTAGTTTTTGAGTTATCCTTAATATTGCGGGAGATTGAAGCTTTGGAAAGTTGAAGTCTTTTTGGATGCTTTTCATTCATGATTGGTTTCACCGTCAGGTTAAATTTAACTTGTTTTTTTTTTTTTTTTTTAATATTTTTTCGTCCTATAAATTCCGCTCTTGCTTCTTTTATTTTACTTCTCATTTCTTTTTTGAGGTGCGCAGCTCTTATCGATAATTATGCCTAAAAATATGCGAATAACGTATAGAATTTTTTACGTTTAATTTTTGTATTACATTCGGATGGTTCTCGTTCAAGAAACGGATCACTTTCGCGCTTTAGTTAATTGAAAGTTTAAATTCTTCGCTATAATCAACGGTTCTAGCTATCATTTATAATCTTGGTTAGACTATTAGCTGAGATCGGACTGTTGTCGACATAATGTTGTTATCGGTAATCGCATTTATTCTGATTTTTCCATTATTTTCCTTTAACGCCTCTTTGAATAATGTCTCAGCACATAGGTTAAAAAGAAGTCTGAACAAAAAGTACATTATTGCCAAACTCCAATGGTCGTGTCTCTCGACGTTGTGTAGTCTATTCTCATCTCAGCAGTCAGGGCCCGATGTAATTTTCCTATAATACGTGTAGGTCTCTGATGTTTTAATATTTGCAGCAGTTTATCATGTTTAGCGTTCGAATATTTCAAGAAGCGACTCTTCGTAAGAAAGCTTCTTTTGTTTTTTCTCATTATCGCGATTCCTCTTAGATAATGATATGCACGCCTCAGAATTTTTGCCCCCATTCCTCCAACGTATCAGTAATCTATGTCGCGACAAAAAGGGTGTTTCACGACATCCTATTCCATTTCGGAAGTCGCTGTGGATTCTCTGAAAACGCGCGACATTAATCAACTGATAATTATCGCATTTAGCCGGACTTGCCCTTGACTTGTAGAACTATAAATGTTAATTTAAGACAATGCTCGAGCAGTAGATAGTTTTAAATACCGGAGGCAGTTTTTTCAAAGTAATTCCATCCTGTTGTGGAATAATTTTGAGAACTTTGGCGTAAATATCATCAGATCCAACGGCCTTTCCCTTTTTTTGCATCGTATAATTACGTAAACTATTTTCTCATTTGATGCTAAGGGTTCATCTTGATTGCGATTAAGGTGGTTGTTTTATACTATTAGATTCCTGTGTCATCGTTGCAGAAATGTGAACAATGTGCATTCCTAAATCCATAGTCTCCTATCCAATTTAATTATAATATTTCCCGCACTATCACCGAAGAGTAAACAGGCATTGGATAGCTTTTAACATCGATCATTTATTTTCTTTCCTGCGTCAATTAAAAGGATGGTATTTTTTTGGTAATTCTTCAGTTTCCTCATATTTCATATTACAGTATTTCTCTTTCCCTTCTCTACTTAACATCAATCATCGAATGTTTTTATTTAGTCGTTTATATTCCGTTGTATTTCATTTTAACAAGTTTTCTTTCTTCCATTAAATTTAAATTATAATTTTTTTTTAACAGTACCAGTATTCTTCTTTTTTGTACTTCATTTAAAATTATCCCGTATAATTTTTCGATTTAGTCTTTCTCCTTCTGTTTTATGGCAAACGACTTTTGCAGATTTGTCTTTGGAAGTTTTTTCTTTAATTATAATAAGTTATAATAATAACTGAATAATAAAAAAATATAACAAACAATATAAAAACAAAATAAATTTCTTACTTAGTAACGTTTTCGGGCATAAAACACAATTCACTATGTGTGATCAGAAACGAATTCTAAATTTAATTGTTCATCATCCATCTTCTTAAGAGATTCACTGATTTTAATAGAACGACAACATATTATAAAATTCATAACTACCGGATTGTGATCAAAATCGATATCTGCATCTGCGCCTGGATATATTTTCATCAATCCAATGTTTCTGCAGAAGTTTTTTTAAATCAATATAAAGTCAGTTTGATTACAAACAATATTATATATATATATATATATGCACACGCACACACATATACATGTATTTGTTATAGAAAAAACGGGATTTAAAAGGTTTCGAACTGAAATGAAAATTGGATGACTAGAATGCCTGTATTTGTTTAAATGTATTATTTTTTATCATTCTTCATCCTAGTCGTATTTCTCGATTCCGAGTATCGTGACACACCTATTTGGACATTCTAGCTGTACAGAATAGGCCCGGTGCTTATGGCAATCGTTTATATGCGGTACGAATGTGTACACAGACAAGACTACTCTTGAAATTGATATTGTAAATGTATGATTTTTATCGATGTAATAATGCAGTCCCGCGTCTGTCTGCTGTGTACTTACTAGCGCGCATATTATGGTATACGTGGTGGGGTTTGCCATTGCTTTCAACGTGACTATTAGCGAATATTTTAATTCAATTTTTCGTAATAACTTCTGTCGTCGCCCGGGATCGAACCCGAAACTTTCGTAAGGGAATCCAAGCGCTCCAGCAGTTAGACTATCGCGACGGCAATTTTTTTTTTTTACATTTTATCATAATTACAAAAGTATTCTTAACACATTATATGTTTTTATTTAATTTAAAATAGGTTTTTCAAAACTCAGACAGATATATATGAACATTTTCTTATACATACGTTAGGGGTTTTTAGCGAAACTAATGCTATCTAAATGAATTAACCGCTTTCAATGGTACAATTTTATTCAGCACAAAACGCGGTTAAACTCATGTTACAATGATCAAAAGACTAATGAAACTTACAATTAGTTATACTTATCTCACTTTTTAATTATTGGAAAGGTACGATTAAATGTAAATATTCATTTTCATTATACAGGTTTGAATCCGGCAGATATAAAGCAGTCGTATACCGCTGTTTATACAGCATCCAGTATTAGTGAATCAGAAGCAGCCGGTTGTGAAAATATAAAAGGTAGCACCCAGTATTGGCTGTTATCGCATATAAGAGCTTTATTAGCGAATCGAATATCTTACCTGCTTAATTTAAACGGTAATTACATTCATTATTTGTACACCTTAATATAATAGTGTGCCAAACAATAAAAAAGCTGAAAATTTTTTTAAGAAACAAAAAGGTATCGGTGTATTATAGTGTATCGATCAAAAAGACGTAAATTTTCATATAATACAGTTCTCAGACACGCACTTTTTTCATATATGGCAATTAATTAAACAGAAATAAATTAAATAAATAGCACAACGGGAGAATGTATACAATTCTGTTCGACTGTTAGGTTTCTTTTTCGAACTTTTAAATATATTCGATTGAAAAATATCGAAATATTGAGGACTAGAGTTCGACAAATGAAAAAATTTTCTACTGCTAGAGTTCCCGCCTTTTTACCAACTTCAAACTGCGTATCCACTGGTACAAAAGAAATAATACACGCTCAATATTGTGCCAAAGAACACATTATGTGCTGAAAATACCAAATTAGTGAACGAGTTTGTGAGAAAAAAATGCTTGCCGCGTTCAAAAATGTTCTATTGTTCTATGCGTTCGGAGTATTCTGCGCGAGTGAACACGCGATCTTAAACTATGCGAACAGGTATGTAGAATATTGTGTCCCCTTCATTATTATTTGTGACATGTGCTTTTTAGTGAAATAGATTTATAGAACCCGTGAAATAAAAATTGTCACCGTTTTATACTTTTAACAATTTAAAACAAGACTTAAAGCATCCTTTTAGATTTTTTAGAAAAAAACCGAAATAATTCAGCCCTTCTTTGCCTTTTGGTGCACTGGTTGGTAACAAATTGAAGACCAAAAAAAAATATTTCGTTCGTGGGAAGAAAAAAAAAAGTGCAAAAATGTGTACATAAATCATTAAAAAAAAAAACTTTTTTATTTTCAGCAGTTTCCAAATTACCTTAAATAAACAATAAACGAATTATTTTTTATTCTTTTTTTAAAGAAAATATTTTCATTCGTTTACCGTTAAAATGCCTTATCGACACTGTGTACATTATTAGCGATTATTTGTTTTTAATCAATTTTATTCTACGCCGTTGGTTTTCAAACTCACAGAGGACCTTCTCAAGTGATAATATATGAAAATAATTGCCATGTAGATACACCGAATTATTTGTCTCGTGTTATTAATCGAAAATATTGTAAACAATTTTATAGTTATTTCTTCCTCTTCTTGATGTGCCATACTCTTTCCAGAGCGTTGGCGATCAGATGACAGTTAAAACTTGCGTTCTCTTGATCCTTTTGTATCTGGTCTGTTCTCCGCCTTCCTGTACTTCTTTTTCCTTCAGTCTTCCCCTGCATAATGAGCTTTAGGATCTCAAATTTTTGTCCTCTGATGATGTGCTCAAAATTCTTAATTTTCCTATCTATTTTAACTAGCTTTCTTTCGGTCTTTGTCATTTCTAAGACTTTTATCGGATGTGTTGGGACCCACGAAATCGTCAGCGTTCTCCTATATAGGCACATTTCCATTGCCTCTGGTCGTCCAGTTTGCCTTTTATTAAGCGTCGCTGATTCTATACCGAACAACAAAATTGTAAATATGTAGGATTGCACGATGTGTTGGTTTATGCCTATAAGGGGATCTATCGCAGAATAGGTTTTTTCATGTTATTGAAAGCTGTTCGTGCGTAATTACATCTAATTTTTACTTCGATATCCTAATATAGATTTTCTGTAATGTAACATCGGAAATATTTGAACTTATCAACTCTGTCAGCAGCTTCATTATAACTGGTTACTACTACTGTAGACTGAACTGTTTCCTGCTAACCACCATCCCCATTTTGTTTTCTTTACATTGATGTTCAGGTTGTACATTTGCTCAACTAAATTCGGTTTTTTAATGAGATGTTGAAGGTTACGTTTCGAATTTTTCCATTAAATATTCGTTATTAACTTTCTATTGAAAATAAAGGGCAAAACCGTTTCTTATAATTTTTCTATTTTTTTAGCAGTTATTACCAGAGATTAAAATATCACGTAAAAGCGATGTGTAATGAGAAATTTAAGAAAAACTCATTGTAAGGTCATTAAAAATGTTCATAAATAATTTTTAGTCATACGGAAAAGTTGCCAAAATTATTTAGGACTATTTTTTCTCAACATAAAAAGGAGCTAAAAATATGCGATAAATTTCACAGCTACATGCGTGTAAAAACATTTAAACGAGTGAATTTTTTTGTTTTTTCTTTTAAATCAAAGGTCCTAGTTGGACTATAGATTGCACGTGGTCTGGTGGATTCGAATGTTTGACACAAGCCGTTGACGACATTAGAAAAGGACGTGTCTCGGCCGCGTTGGTGGGTGTCACGAATGTAATTTTATTTCCGGAAGTAACTGATAAAATGTCTGGTCTCGATAAGTTGACCAACGAAAATAAATGCCGACCGTATGATGAAAATGGTAATTGCATCTTGCTTTCGTCGGCTACTAATTGTTAATATACGAAGTAATTGTAATTTTTTCTATTTCAAACGTGGATGCGACAAAAGTTAACAACTGGTTTGTACGAAAAAAGAAAAAAAAAAGAAAATCAAATAGAATTATTTCTCTTCTAATGCACCCTCTATAAACTTCGTGATATGCACAGATTTGTCATAAAAATATCAACGACAATGATTTTTTTGGTATTTTTTAAAAACGATTTAAATTGACTGAAATGAACAGGTACTACGAAACATAGGCTAGAAACTTACTTAGCAACATCATTAAAAATAAACATTTTAGTATCACCTCGCGGAGAAATTTGAAATTTCTTCCTTCTGATATTAAGCTGCTCTTAACTGTCCGTCAGTTGAGGAGAAGGTACTAAGTATGTTTATGCGGCAAAAAGAAAAATTCAGGTAATGTGGTGATTTCTGTTAATAACATGTGTATATAAAACACTCGAAAAGAATATTATTAAAATGTACCAATTAGCTCTCACCGCGAATTATAAATAATCGACTCTACTTGCGCGTGAGTACTTTCACATTTAGGTTGGTTAAAAATACATGTATTGTGATGTATATGTTTTTTACTGATTATTTTTGATATACTGCCAATGTAGATATCTTAAAAATCACTTTTATCGTCGTTTATATAAACATGTATTTTGTTTACAAAACTATTACATGCAGTTAATTGTGCCGGACAAAAATTCCGCTATTTACCGAGAATTTCACATGTTAAACATTTTTGATAAAACATTTTTGTAACCTGCTCTTATTCACAACGAAGGAATTGATATATGTGGTAAATATAAATGAGAAAGTAATGAGTAGTGCCGTACTTTTTACGCCAATACTCGTACAACCGGTAGAAGATTAAAGACTAATTTTTTTTTTCTTTTTTTGGGTACGCCAACAAAAAGCAACAACCCAATCAATCAAGGAATCTAAGTAATTGCTCAAAAGGAGCATAACATATCGGATTTTAATCTGGTGTGAAGTAAAATGAATGAAAGAAGGTAGAATAGGAACAACTGATAAGGAAGGAAGTGAAAGAACATAAGAGTTGTTGTATGGAGTTGGAAGACCAAGATCCAAAAGAAGCTGAGAATAGAAGAAAGAACGTTCCGAAAAAAATAAGGAACATTCGAAGAAAACATGATTGACATCACGCGAAAAAAAGAATTTTTATGCAACCAGTTTTTTTCTCCCTCTAATTATTTTTCGAAATTATTGGTTTGTTTCGATGACACGTTTATATGTTCATTACGATTGAAACGGCTTTTTATGCCGGCTTTATTTCATTAAGGACCGATTTGATTGTACAGCCAGCGAGACAAAGAATCGTGGCTAGGGCAAATATTGACGCTTGCATTACTACGAGAAAGGCTACATAAACGCGACAGGTTTTAAAGCCAAAATGTATTCCAGGGTGGTCAAACGAACTTTCACGAATCCAGTAATGCTGTTCTGCGGGTGGAAAGCAGCTGGTTAATGATCTCATGATTTCTAACTAAAGATGTGAAGGAAAAACGGAATCTCTTCAGATTAAATACGGGTGCATTTGAGAACAATTGCTTCTGAAGACTGAGGAACAAAATAAATGGTTAGCAACATTATTGGGTTTAAGAAAGCAAGGGCGAACTGCCCGTTTATTTGTCAATGGAAATGGTAGAAGTGTCGCTTCCTCTGAAGCAGATGAAGTAAAAATTATTTTTTTTATTTAATTTACATATAGCGTATAGAAAGGAGAAAAAAATGTAGAGTTTCGGTTTCGTTTAAATGATGAGATTAACGATTGAAAAAGGTGTGATATTAAAAGAAAAGGTAAAAAGAATAGACGAAACCGATTCGAGAAAACAGAGGAAACGGTTGAGAGCGGCATATTTTGCTCTATTTAAGTTACATGTTATGTTTGAAATTATAATACAAGGATGATTGATTTTAATTCAAGATAAAACTTTGCTGTACACGGGTAATCTACCACGAGAAGTCGTGTGTGTGAGTTTAGATATGTATACTTTTTTCGTTCCGGTTCTATCGTCCTTGACAGGCCCGTGCCCAGAATTTTGGAAAGGAGGGGGGGGGTGAAATTTTTTTTGCATATTTATTTTATAATACATTTTTCACTAATATTCGTACTATTAATAATTTCCATCATTTTGATTTATATCTATTAATAATTTACATAAACGAATTACCCCGTATATGAACATTAATAAAAATTACAGATGTTATTAATTATACTCGTAATAAAAAATTTTTTGCATAAAATATTAATGAAGTACCTAAAAATATGGAGTATATTTTTTCTTTTTTCTTTTAAAAGTAGGTAAAAACACCCTAAAATATCATCAATATTTATTTTAAATTTTTGATTTTTTTCATATTTTTTTGTATTTATAATAATTATTTCAGTTCTCATGGGGGGTTGCCCCCCCCCCCGTGGACACGGCCTTGGTCCTTGACATTGATGCTAGTCTGTCTCCTATTTTATCCCCATTCCCAGTTCTTTTTTTATTTTTCTCTCCCGTGATTGTGCGATGTCGGTAAGCTAAACCTATATTTCAATCAAGATTTTATCACACTATTTGTGTAAATGTTAAATAACTTCAAATTATTGTATATACAACTCAAGAATAAAAAGGTACTTAATCAGAAGCACCGTTCTCCGCAATATTAACTTGGCCGTACTTGAGAATAATTATTAAATTGTAAACAATTTAATCGAATAATTTAAAATTATTCCAGATGAAATGACTAAGAAGAAAGGTGTAATCAAAAACCTCAACGTTTCTAGTGATAATCGAAAAAACACTGATTCGAGTTGCTTCAGAGAGATGCTATATTGGTCATATACTAAAACCGCGGTGTGATCACGCCTCATCGTAAATTTCAGACAATTGGAGAGCAGATAAATTCCAATCTCTATTACTAAACAGCATCACAACAGCTTGAATCGGTCCACTATTTTGTCCCTGGAACACGATCACATAGCAATTTTGATATATGACTAACACAAGTTTCATCACATATCTGTTTGAAGCCAATTAAAATCAGCGTTTCCCTTATTATCGGCAGTTATGTTGAGGTTTTTCGATTTAGGTTTTGTTTTTTACTTTTTGATAATATCGTACCAAACAGTTTGAAATTATTCAACATTTACGTAAATTATATGAATAATACGATAAAAATATGGTAAAAAACGGTTTCCTGATATACAGCTTAGTAGATATTATGCAATAACCAGAGAACAAAGTAAATGCACCTAATAGTGTAGCGGATAAAGTCTAGCTTAATAGTGTAACTAGATGCGAAGATTGATCGGCAATCTCGAACAAACAGGATTGTAGTTAAAAAAAAGGAGAATAAAATTGGACTCGTCAACCAAGGACCTTCACCTAGAAACAATTAGAAATGGAAAAGAAAAGTTACATAATAAGACAATCAAATATCGTTAATAGGAAGGTAACAACGGGAGGGATAATAAGTGTAGAAGGAAAAGACAGGATATAACTGTCACAAAAAGGAACAGGAAGCCCAAGCCTAAGCAAACAAGAGTACAGAGTCGAATGTTCTACCGAAAGAGCTGGGTATTCAGAAAACACGTGATCAGTGTCACAAACAACGGCATCATTTGAATGAAGCAGACAACATGGGGAAGAGGCTAACGAGAAGCGAAAGCATGAGGAAGGCAACAAGGAATGATTAAAACGCAAACACATAATGGAGACAATAACAATGCGAAGAAGTGAAGGAAATAGAAGGAACCATGGATTGGAAGGAAGACTAGGTTGAACGGATAAATAACAGGAGTGACTATTAGAAAAAGAGGAAGTGTATACATCCGAACAAAATCTGAGATGGAAATTTTTACACGATGGCAAAAGATTAGAAGACGGAACTTTTTCGAAGAAGAAGGAAGAAGAAGTAGCAGCCCGAGCCAAAGAAAGATTCTAGAATGGCCAGGAACCCGCAGCAAGTCAATATGGATCCCATGGAGAGAAGAAAGAGTCCGAATGAGAGAATGTATACGGAGAATAATAAAGTAACAGATATGATTAGAAAGGGGAGAGGAGATGATATGAAGAGCACTCATGGAGTCAGAAATGATCAGAAATTGGGAAGAAAAACGATTAGAGGAGATAAAAATAATGGAACGTAAAATATCCACCAACTCGGCCGTAAATATGAAACCAGAAAGAAGGAAGACAAAAAGATCCAGAGAAGTTATAATCTGGAAGAATAAAAGAAGCACCAACGTTTACATGAGCAGGAAAGAGAGAATTGACAGTGCTATAGAATTCCTGTTTAATTGCTGCTGGAGGAAGAGATTTCGAAAGTACAGGCAAAATAAATACTCTGGAAGGATGGCAAAGATCACTGAAGTTAAAAGAAAAATAGAGAAAACTATTAAAGGAATTTGTGTACGGCCAAAAAGAACTAAGACGGAGAGAAATAAGAGATAAGATAGGAATTTTCCGAAGCACAAAATGCCAGTTCCTCGAAATTGAAAGGTACGAGAAAATGAGAGTAGAGGATGAGAGTGAAAGACGTTTAGCGAGGAAGCGATAGCCTAAATAAGATCTGCAGACAGACAGGGATGGTGTATTTGATTCAGCAAGCAGTGCTGGAATAGGAGAGGATTTAAGAGCACCAAGACAGAGTCGAAAGCAAGAGTTTTGGATCACATCTAGTTTAGAGAGTCGGGACTTGGAGACGCAGACATAAATGAACGAACAGTAGTCGAACTTGGAACGGATGATGGGTTTATACAGAAAAATAAGAACGTAAGGTTCACCACCCCATTTACTAGGAGATAAGAGCTTCAGCAACTTTAACCTTTTAGTAGGGGAGGAGGAGAGATATTTGATATGTTCAGAGAAGGTCAGACGACTATCGAGGAAGATACCAAGATAACGAGCCCACAATGCCAACTGGATGGATGAAAGTCCATCAGCCGTTATGGCCACTCCTACGAAAGCAAAGCCCATAAAGTCTCGATGAGAAAGAGAGAAGGAATTTACCATTCAACACTATGGCTACAACTGCGTAAGCGAAGTCCGTAATACTAATGGAAAAGAATTAAAAATTCGCTAACCAATATGATAGCTACCGCTCCAAAAGCAGAGCCTAGAGAGAAAACGTTCTGTATTATTTCAACTGCGGAATTAGAATTTTATATAAAGCAGGTAACAGTGTGAGAGTTACTGTAGAGTATCAGTACCAAGGAGAAGAATTGATAAGACCAATTAAATTGCAACGTGATGAAGTATCGAAGACAGGAATTTAGCAATAAACAACGAATAAAAGGAAAAAATAAAGGATGCACAGTACGGAATAGGGATACAAAATGATAAACAGTGTAGAATAGAGTGTCGATCTTTCAAATGATAAAAAAGGGCTCTCGAAGAAAATGTAATTCGAATCGCATGATGAACTGGGCAGAGATACAAAAAGTAGGAGAAATAATGAAGAAACGATAAAGAGAAACAGGAAGCTTGCTATAGTCAACAAAAAAGTGAGCAAAATAGTCAGCTTTTATATTTCCTAAAATTCCAGCGCGACCAAGTACCCGAAAGAAGTCCATATGAAGTGCACGAATACGAAAAAGACAGGAATTAATCGATTCTACCTTCTTTCTGTTCAATCTTTTCAGCCGAGGCTATCTCTATTTTCCGTGCTGTTTCCTCTATTTCCTTTACAAGAGGGATATCTCCAAATTCCTCATTGTTTGCGACTCCAAATCTGTCCTTCAAGCTATTTGCTCGCCTCCTTCCCACTCCCCAATGGTATTATTTTTTTCATTCGTGCTGCTATTTCCGAAATGCGTTCCGTTCTGTTCTTATTGACTTCTTGTGGATTCCTAGCCACTACGACATCCAAAGCAACGAAGCAGCAGACTTGCTAGCCCGCTCAGCTTTCCTTAATGGTCATCCGCTCCAAAATTTAACTGCCTACATCCTTTTTCTTTCCTCGAGTAACCATTCTAGACTATGGGTAGACATCTACCGCTCTCTGTTTTCCAACCGTTCTTCCCATTACCTTCTTCTACAGCCCCTTCCAAATTCTTGGCCTTGGTTTCAAACTTTTCCCTCTTCACGTCGTTCTGCTAATGTTTTTGTTAATTAGACTAACAATAATACTCCACTGCCTCCTCCCTTCTTCCCGTTTCTTATTTTCTCTTTCTCCATTTCCCTTTCTTTCTCTACACGCTTCAGATCCTCCTCTTATTTACAATTCCTATCACGTCCTGTTTGAATGCTGTGCTCTTTCTACAGAATTCTCTCACCTGTACTCTCAACTCCTGGTGCTGGACCTTCTTGCTCCTTTCAGTGCTTCTTTTGTCCTTTTCTTCCCAACTTCTATTGTTATTCCCTTGCTACTTTCCTTTGTGTTTTCCATTTCTGATCGCATAGCATTTCAACCTTTTACAAAATTCTTCTCGCTTCTTTCCTTTCTATTTGTTTCTGGGTTAAGGTCCTTGGTTGACGAGCCCGAGGGGAGGGGGGCAAGAAACAAATTTTTAATATTGTTATTTTTTAAATTGTAATGTAATTAACTAAATCACGTACTCGTAAAATGTAAAATTTATATTATTGTTATGACATTTTATTATCTATGGAATCATTTCCACTTTAGCGGAATAGTAAATTTTTTCTACGCGATAACCCACCAAAATCTATTAGTGAAACATACTATCATAAAGTTGGAAGTCATTTTTTATTTGCTAATATTTATGAGTAAATTTCCTCATACATTTTTTTTTATTTATTTGTTTATACATATATGTATGTATAATTTTTTTCGCCTTTTATACAAATATTGTAAATAAAATGCCAACAATATTTAAATTAAAATCGCAAGTGTATTTTAGCTAACCAGAAAGTTAGTATAATTTCGTTTTACATTTTTTTACCGATGATTAATTGTAATAATTATAATAATGACAATGTTCCTGTATGAACTACGCGGTTCTAGCAAAGGGATATGTAAGAAGTGAGGGTGTAGTAATGCTGTTTTTGCAAAGGGCCAACGAAGCTAAAAGGTCGTATGGAACTATTGTGCACGCAGATCATAGATTTTATGGAGATACCGAAGAGAGCATTTTAAGACCATCTACGCCCTATGTAACTGATTTTCTTCGAAAATTTTACGCGGAGTCGAAAGTATCCACAAACGATGTTGTTTATTTGGAAGCTGACGGCACTGCTGAAAAGGTGATCAATCTAAGATAATTATTTTTTATATATATGTAATTGCAACATTTTTAAGGGAAAATATTTGTAAGAATGTTGCGAAATTAATGTTAATCAAATTACTAAATTTCATCTTTCAAAAAGTTCAAAATTGCAAAATTCCGAAGTTTTCTTGTTAAACGAAACGCGCCTATAGATTAAATGAAATAAATTGAAGACCAACTAAAGTACTTCAGAGGCATAAAGCGGGAGTTCTCTGAAGGTACCGATGCGATAGCAGAAAAAAAAGTGACGGTTATGATAGTTTATTATTGTTGACATTAATTATTGGAATTTTCACAGCTAGTCGATGAAATAGAACTTAATGCAATTTCTGACGTGTTTTTTACCGAGAGGAATCGAAAAGAGCCATTATTAATCGGATCGGTTAAAAGTAATTTAGGACATACGGAAGCGGCATCATGTTTGGTTTCTTTGGCGAAAATTTTACTCTCGTTAGATTCCGGAATTATACCACCGCACATAAATTTCCACAAGCCAAATCCAAATATTCCGAAATTATTGTCGAAGGAGTTGCAGGTAATACACGGTTCCTATTAATTTTATGTGTTTCCATATATCTGTTACCTTTCTTTCAATTTGTCATGAAAGTTCTTGTAAATATTTAATGTAATTGTTCTTTTTCGGTATTTTATTTCTCACCGCAGAAATCTAAAATATTTCGATAGCTAAAAATAAGTAAAATGAGAACCCTGCAGTAGTACCGGTTGAAAATTTAATGCGTGTCTACTGTCGTGAATGGGTTGAGATACAAGCGAGCAAACTGAACGGGAATTATTAAAAAAAATAAAAAAAATGGCAATTTTTAAGACAACGAATAAAATATTTACCTTAGTTGTAAAAATTTAAATAAAACATTTACCATGTTAAATATAAATTCCGGGTAACGTTTATATTAATTTATGAGTGTTTTTTATTAAGTTGATAATAAATTTCATTAAACCGTTACATAAATAAAAATTAATTTTTATAAGATGCCTGACGGGAAAATCAAAAGTTCTTTTTTTCTTTTTTTTTTTATTTGATCGGAAGCGAAATGACAATCAATATACTTCTGTAAAAAAAACTAGCTAAATAGGGTAGTAATGATATTAAAAGAAACTCATGTTGATATATCCAATCATCAATAAGACTTGCCGAAATTTATATCTGTTTACGATATTAAACATGGCCGCAATGATACAACAAAACTTAAGAATGGCAAAAAGGAACGGGTGGAAAATCAAAACTGATCACGTCGTGACTGAGATGTGATGATGCCGAACGATCGAATGTTAAATGATTTTAATCAAAGTATAATTTTTAGCATAACCTCATCACAAGATAGTTCGTATAATATATATTTTATTTCTATGTGAGAAGTCTGTAGCAGCGATCAATCGTCTGTTCGCAATGAGCGCAACATACCAGTAGTGATGAGTTGATGGAAGATTTGTAAAATCCCAATAAAACAGACAAGACAGCGAGTGCGATGTAATTGCTCAAACTTTCTATCCGTTCGTGACAGTTAGCTTTTGTTAATCGCTGTCAGTTTCACTTCTCGTATATGCATATGTTGTTGAAATCATTGGGTGATGCCTTTTCGTTCATATAACCGTGCCATGTTGTCAGTTTAAATTTTTTTCTCTTTCTTCGGGTTTTTTTTTTTTTCCGTATATTTTCTTATTTAGTTACAGAGCGTTTTGTAAACGTTGTTTTAGCCCAGTGAAAGAAATATATGTGTGGCTATGTTTTAGGAGTTTTTTTTTTTATGGCTGTTGAAATCTTTTTTTTTTATGGCACCATCAACTATGGATCCAGTATAAGTGAAACTTTTTTCGGCAGTGTCAGTGTACGGCAGCCAGGTGCTACTCGAAGAAAGTACCACTCCTAACCAACTACTTTACGGTAGCTAGTTTCGTTGAAATAATTTATTTAAATATTTACGTCGCCGAGAAGTGGTTGACATGTTAGTCCGCGGTGACATAGAAATAAACGAGCCTTTATTAAGAATAGCGACCGAAACTAAAGGAGTCCGCATCAATATGTACATATATAGATGTATGTACAACGTTATTTACATTATTTTTAACGGAAAATCAAAATTTGTATTTAAAATAATAACTAGTTTTTGTAATAAGAATAATTGAAAGAACGGAAACATAATAATTCTTGTTTTAATGTACGACTTTTTCGTCTCCAATGAAAAATAATAAAATTTGTTTTACTTCTATATCAATAGAAACAATAATACGTACCTAAATGCTTTTTTCATACATATCAACGAATTTTGTTGCAGATTGCTCTGGAACCGGTTAAAGTGCCACCCGGAAAATATGTCGCCGTTAACTCTTTTGGCATGAGCAACTCCATCGGACATGTTTTGATGAAACAACATCCGAAGGAAAAAAAACGAAACTTTACAAAAATACCCAGATTGGTTTTATTATCTGCACGTCACGAACAAGGAATCCGAAGGTTAATCGACAAGGTACTACAAGTTCGCGTTCTTTCGGCATATTACAATCATTAACGTTCCAATCAATATAAATTGAAACACTATATTCGTAATGGCTTAGCTTTTTTCGTAAATTATCCGCCACCCTGCAAATAACTCGGCTAACTCAAACTTTGCAATAGATAACTTTAACTCCAATTAGAAAATATCGAACAGCTGTTGCTTGCAAAAAAATAGCCGTCGATACTGTACGACACCCGGTTTTATTGTTATAAGAATCATCGTGGTAATGACTGGTAATATTTCATATTTTGTTATGTAATATTCTGAATAAATGTAAGCGACGGGAACGCGCGTAACCCGATAAAATACTTACACATTTTCATTAAAATAATTAATTTTTATAAACATTACAATTAATGAACCAAACATGAAATTTTTGTTTTCGCATTCTTTGGTGTGCCGTATAAGTTTCTTTTAGTTTTACATATCAGTCAAACAACCGCTGTATTAATTTGCTTTATAATTTGAAACTGATTTTAAGCAAGTTAACTCTCGAACTGAATGTAAACATTGATTTATATTTTTACTAATTGTTACGATATTTTTCGTTAATTTACGGTTTTTTTTTGTTATATATATATATATGTTTTATATTAAATACCTAGCACACAGAACCGCCATTTTGTACTTGCTGAATGTCTGAGGTAGCCGGGAAGGATCTTTTTCTTTGTTTGTTTTTTTCAAACAGCGTCAGGTCCGTGCGCATTTTCACTTGTGCGTTCACTGGCCGTCAATTGACGTTAGTGGATAGTAAAATTATTTAAAAATATACGATGAAAACAACACATATTGTCTTACTACACGAAGTTTTTTAGTATTACCTTTATTATTCTTTATTCTTTATAGCGCCAAACTCAGCTTCTGAGCGTCGGCGACTACCTATTCATACATCTCAGCTGTACAGATATAGGTTGTGTACCAGGCAATTATTATATATGAAACGCGAGTGTACACGCGCAAGACTTCATTCGGAACTGTTATCGCGCTACCAGTACAGTCCCGTGTGGGTCTGCTGTGTACTGACCTAGCGCGCATGATGTTGAACGTGGTGGTTTTCCATTGCCTTCCACGTGATTATTAGCGATTATTTATTTAATTCTTGTAATAAGTTCGTCGCCGCTCGGGATCGAATCCGTGACCTCCATATCGGAAGTCAAGCGCTCTAGCAACTAGGCTATCGCGAAGACTATACCTTTATTATACATAGGCAAAAAGTATAAAAAATTTAAAGTTCAGAAATATACGAGAATATTTCTCGCTTATTTACGTATAAGTAATGGTTACTGTGAAAAACTCTTTGTGAGACGTTAATATTTCTACCAGCCGGAAGTATAGAACTGTTATTCAATTTTTTTTTAAATTGTCACTACAATTACTTTAAGAGGAGCACTTGGTTTTCCCAATGATTAAAGCAAATAAACATCCTGACATTTATTACTCAGATAGGTTATATCATTTATGTGTCGGGTATATAATAAAGGAAAAAATTTCGTGGTGGATTTTTAAAAGTAATAAATTTCGAAGTACGGTTTTAGGAAAGGGTCAATAAGTCGAAAAGCTTTAAATGTATATTTCCGATATGCTAAGAATTAGTATGTGATTATCACTGTTTTAGATATCAAGTTCATTTGCAGTAAAGTAGATTTATCAGTTTTCATGAAAAAGTTCCAAAAATAAGTCTCCTATATAACGTTACAATGGATATATAAGCATTATTATGATACGAATTTAACTTCTCGATGATAATTTAAAAAAAACAAACTATGCGGTATGGTTTGGCAATGATCAGCGCATTTATTTACAATATACAGGAATGAACTAGAGGGTGCACAGAGCAAGTATGTTAGGCTGGTTACATTGATGATCTAGTCCCTCTGCAGCAACAATAAATCATGTTATCGAAAAAGAAAAAAAAAAATGTGCCTCGGGGCATAAGGCAGAAGTGAAACTTCAAAGGTGTTTTCCCTAACTTCAATTTGAGGTTATAGTATTAGTACCAAATTTACGAAGAGTATGAACCAAATGGCAAGATCTTTGTGGTTCTTATAAAGATATCTATAAAGTTTCACTTACAGAAAAGCAAAAACAATAAAAAAATTAATGCATTTGTTTTATTAATGTTATTCGTTGATTGTTGGATTCCGAAAAAGATACAATAAATATGAAATATAAGTTTTTGATGTAATTTTATCAATACATGTCTAGAAAATACTGCATCAATGGTAGTTCCATACTTTGTCGTTGATTCATTTGGATTATTATTAATATTTAATTGAAGTTCGATTTGGAGAAATTCTATTAAAGGCAAAGAACCGTCTGATGCAAAATTGACGTTGAAGTCCCCAGCTAATATCATTGGAAATGCATGTAAATTTTCCTTTAATAACCTTGAACCATCGGGAGTGACAGGGAGTAACCTTCTAAGTATAAGTTTAATCATATCACGGACCATTTGATTTGGAGAAATATAAATGGCGATAAATAATTGTTTCTTTTCCATCTTCCGTCTTACATTGAACAGTATACATATATCCCCAACATCTGTTTGACTAAAATGTAATTGCGTAACATTGTGTATTGGCATATCAATATCAGAACTAACAATATTTGACTTACCGTTTCTATTACGACAAACAGCAACCCCTCCTGCTCGAACGTTCTGGAGTTTAAATTTTACGATGCAATCGAAATTTTGTACGTCGATATTATCGTCATTATTCATCTACGTTTCTGTTAAGATTAAAATGCGACTCGCTTCGGTTACAGTTCCTTTGAGATCATTGACATTCTCTATATGCTTGATGCCTTTCTTTTTCCGATTATTTATATCCATTTTTTATGTTTTATTAATTTTAAGTTCTAATAAATTTGTTTTCTTTATATATATAAATATATATATATATATATATATATATGTATCTATAATATATCTTAAAGTAAATAAAATGCAATAACCTGCAACATAAATTTTAGTTCAATGTATAACTGGCTAAGTGTCTGTTACGGATTTTCAGAACAACTATTAGTTATTCATAACGTACGCTCGAAGCAGCGTGGTAGCCTAGTGGTTAAGATGATGGCTACACCAAATTAAAGGTGTCATAGGTTATCGAGACTTGTTTCGTCCCGGATCCAAGTCGCTCCCAGGTTTACCCAGCTTTAAATAATTAAGTACCAGAGAAATCTGGAAAAGTAAATGTGGCCGAGAGAAAGAAACTGGCCTTAGTATTTTCATCAGATCCATCAGACGTAGTACATTGTAAACCTTAATTTCACAATCCCCGACGCCCTGTCAAGGGTGTGGGACTTGCTTTACTTTACTTTAAGATATGCTCGCTCGATTTGCGTGTTAACTGCCCATATAAGGCGCACCTAAAGAAGTTTCACTTCAAAAAAGAAGCACAATTAAAGTATCGAATGAATCATTAATATAAGAATGTAACATGCCGAAAACACAAGAATTGGTATTTATCAGGATACGATTATTATAGCTGACGTCAAATGAGTACTCACCCAGTAGAGCCATTTGCAATTTGATTTGCACGATGTGCGCAGTTGGAAATTTCAAATGAATTTTTTTTTCATCAGACACGACTAATTTTATTATTTTCAATCATCACAAAATAGCAGCTGAATGCAAATGAATAAAATCAAGGTAACTATCTCAACGAAATCCAATCATACGAATTTTGAGTTCACAAAACTGATAATATTCGCTTAGAATATGATGTTAATGAATTTACGGATGTCCTTGTAAACTTTTATTAGTGCGATATTAAATAATCTAGCTCGTTTTACGAGTTATTTTTCGGTGCGTGTTACCGAAAATTCGACATTAAAGTTGTTCACTTTCGTTATTTTCTTTAATTTATCTCTGGTTTTTAGCACCGGAACGATTTGTACGAGTTTAATTATTTATGAAGAAATTAATTTTCTGAGTTAACATTTACACAGTCTTCTTCAGACAACGGTTTTGATCGTGTTATGCGTTTAAACAATCACCCAACCTCTAAGCGCGCGGCCCCTAAAAACTATCTGAATATTTCATAAACGAGACTATTTTTTAATACAAAAAAATATCAATAATACATTACAAATAAGTCTGGTAATGAGACGACACCGTTCTAAACGGATGGAACTCGATTCGAATCCCGCGGTCGAACATAAAATCTGTCCAAAATTATCACTTACGTCGATTAAAAAAAACACACAACGAAAAAACACCATTAAAGTCGATAGTAGAAATTGCCAAATAAGCATACAAATTAAGAGATTAATTAAATTTGAAATAACGGTATATTCAATGAATTATTATTAGCGGCAATATACCTTCACACGCTGGACAGAATTAAGATTTCGTAGCACATTTTCGATATTTATATTTACTCGCGATGAGGGGTATTATTACCTAAATAACCATTTATCTATTTCTCTACTAACTGCTACCGACATCATTACAATAAGAAAAATTTTAACGACGCTGTAGTAGGTAGAGCATAATAATAATAATAACAATAATAATAATCGCGAGATTGCCGGGAACGTGCAGTGTGCTTAAAAGCGATACTGAAGAAATGTTAAAAGATGGAAACAGAAGGAAAAGTTAATTAATGACAGATCGAGCCAGTGTTATTTCAAGAGTAAGCATTCTCAAATTTGTGCCGTTTTCCGCAATATTTTGTTTTTTTGCATAGAAAACTTCTTTGTTTATAATTTATATGATATTGCGAATTATGACTTTTCCTTATCGTTGAACCGTTTATTCGCCAGCGCGTTGAAAGCTATAACTGTAGTAAAAATTTATGTTCAAATTTGAACTGATTGAAGAGACGTAAAATAATTATAATTTTTACTGATTTCAGCTAGAAGCATCTCCATATGACCCGGAATATTTTGCGCTGGTAAATGACATTTTTAAAGAAACGATACTGAGCCACTTTTATCGTGGATTTTCCGTACTGGGTGCCGTCGAAAAAAAAATAAATTTTTCTCTTGTAAGTTTGAACTATCTATCGATATTACATGTTTTTTTTTAGTAATATGAATGTTCGGAAAGAAATTTTGCTTCATTAATCTAGATTTATTTTCTGCAAATTCAAGTACTATAATTATTTGTTTACTCAGTCCCTTCGTTCGTCCCTTTCTCCATCCGCTCCGCTCGATCCCAAAAATCATCACTGAAAAGCCCCCCTTCTGCCTTCTCACTCTGGAGGAACGAAGAGTGTAAACAAGCTTTCAAACAAAGTACCGTCACATTCAAATCATTTCGTTCGCGGTCTTCAATGTCCAACTTTCTGGCACACAAGGAAGCCAATGCGAGGGCCTTGTTCGTTCTTAAAAATGCTAAGAGGAATTCTTGGAAACAATTTTGTTCAGCTTTTTCTAAAGACACGCCCTTTTCGCAGATTTGGAAAATAGCTAGGGCGTTTACATTCTCCCTTTTCCAAGAGCCCAATACATTCCTCTCCCCGCTGCAACAACTTCTTTCCTTTCTAGTTTCTATCGCGCCCGCCTACGCCCCTTCTCTTGAGGAAAGCTCGCTTCCGGTGCATCCATCCAACTCAGATAAATCCTCCAACTCCTCACCAGGTTTAGATATTATATTGTTTTTTATATTTAAAAATCTCTCCAAGCTTTCATTACATTCTCTTCTGAATAACTTCAACTTCTTCTTACTCTCCAGATCTACACCTAAATCCTGAAATGACTTTATTATCATCCCTATACCTAAAAGAAATCAATCCACGTTCCATCCTATTTCTTTGCCTTCATGTCTTCGTAAAATCTTCGAAGGTATGATGAACAATCGACTCCTCCGGTGTTTCGCCCTGGGTTGAGTCCGGTCGACTGCATCAGTATTTTCCTATCAGACGTCTACAAAGATTTCTAAGAAAGAATATTTACCGTTGCTGCGTTTGTTGATGTCTCTTTTGCGTTTGGTAATGTCCACCTTCCTACTCTATGCGCCAAGCTGCTTGAGCTTCATATTCCATCTACTTTCATCTTCCTTATTCTAAACCTGTTCCAAAATAGATCCCTCTTCCTCTCTACTCCCTCCGGTGACATTTCTAAATGCATCTACCGTGGACTCCCTTATGAATCATGTCTTAGCCCCACACTTTTCAATATCTATCTTCTCAATATTGCTCCTATCCGTATGATTTCCTCCTCTCTTCTTTTCGCAGACGATATCCTTATCTACACCGGTTGTAGTGATGTGGCCGCCGCCAACGAAGAAAAGTCTTCCTCTATGGTGTTTTCCCTCCACCCCTACCTTGGTGTTATTCTAAACAGCTCACTCACTTTCCACGAACATATTAACTACCTCTACAATTCCTCCCTCAAAAGACTCAATCTCCTGAAAGCCCTATCTTCATCCAAATGGGGTGGTGACCCTTCTTTCCTCCTAGTCCTTTACAAAGCTATAATTCGTTCCGGGATTGATTACTGCTCCTTCATCTGTGGTAATTCCACTAAATCTTTCCTCGCCGAACTAGCCAAAGTTTAATACTGCTGCCTTTTTGCTGTGCATTGGAGCGCTAAAATCCTCTCTCCTATTCCTGCTATTCTCTCTGAATCTGCGATATAATCACTTTTTATCCGCAGATCGCAGCTTGGTTACAATTTTCTAATTAAATATCTTTCTGTGTCCTTATCTAATCTTATCTCCTCCTATCTTGATATTAAAAACCAGTAGTGTTTTGTTCCTCATAAAATCCTGATCCTTTCTCTTGTGGCAGCTCGAGTTTCCAATTTTTCGCCTCAGGTCTTTTCTTATTCCAAGCTTCCTTACTCTTCTCATGACTTGACCAGTATTTGGCAGACTATTAATCTCTTCTCTGTCCCTCTCCAGACCAGCTCTATCGCACATTCTACAATCCAACCCGAATTCCTCCACTTGCTTGATACATCTTTTCCTTCTCATCTAACATTCTTTACTGACGGTTCTAAAAATGAAAACGGGATGGGCGGCGCGTTTATCCTTCGAGCTCCCTTCCTTCTGTTCTATTTTCAAAGCGAAATCTATTTCTATTTTACGCCCAGTCTCCTTCGTTCCATCTATAAGAAGGATCAGTAAATGTCACATTGTCTCCGATTCCAAAAGTGTTCTTCAAGTTATTTCTTCTCCTCCTTCTCATTCCTCCAACTCTATTATTCTCTCAATTCGTTTTCTCATATCCAATCTACTCTTATCCCGCCCTATTGCTATTGACTTTTTGCGTTCGGCCGCCCAAGATGGTCTTTTACTCTGTAATTTTCGTACTTCGGACATCCTCCTTCTTTCCTCAGTCAGTCATTCCCGACTATGGTCGGACATCTATCCTTCCTTATTTTCTAATCCCGCCTCTCATTATCTTCAAATTCAGCCGGTTCACTGTTCTTAGCCGTGATTTCAATCCTCTTCTTATCAACGCTCCGCGTTCATTTCCTTAATCAGACTGCGTTTTAATCACTCCCTTTTACCCTCTTCACGTTTTCGTTTTTCCCTCTCCTCCTTTCCCGATTGTCCCCTCCCATATGTGATGCAATCACATTTCCTTTGAATGTCCCGCCCGCGATTCTAAACGCTCTCTTTTGTACTTCAAAATCTTAACACTGAGTCTTTCTGCTCCTTATAATTCTTCCTTTGTCCTTTTCTTTCCATCTCCAGATATAATTCCTGTACTTCAATCTTTCCCAAGCTCTATTTCTAATCGTCTCTTTATTTAACTCTTTCCATAATTTCTACAGTTGTTGGGTCAAAGCCGCTGGCGCGCCATAAAGATAATATATAAAATAATATTATTAATTATTATTTTATATTAAAAAAATAAATAAAAAAATAAAACTAATTTAATGTAATGACGGTTCTTTCTATGAATTATGTGGCTTATTTAATTCAATCGTAGTTTTTTATTACACATTTCAGTCATGTAGATTCTGCTCACAAAGAAAAATTTTAAAAGATTTTCCGCTATTTTATCGATTTTTACGGAAATCAAAGTATTTTTTTTTTTTTTTAATGCAATAATCTGCAATGATATTATTACTCTTGTACAAATTTAAATTTTACAAACGGCCTATTTTGGAAATTAATCTGTTTAAAAATTGTAAAAAAATTTTTATAAGGAAAAAAAAAATTGATAAAATATTTTTTGATTGTTAAAAGAAGAATTGTGCAGTGTGTTAATTTGATCATTCGCTTTAAAAAACTACAGCGTTAAAATATTTTACACAATAAATAACTGATAACGTTGCTAAAAAAGTGTTATTAATAAACTGATAATAAAATTGCTTTGTTTAATTACACATCTTTAATATTCATTAATATAAAATCAATTGATTTTATTTTTTATTTTTTTCATCTTAAAAAGAATCGCTTTATTATTATTATTATTGCCATTACGATTACTTTATTTTCCAACATTGTTTTCATTATATTTATTTTATTTTATTATGAGTTCTGTAATTGTATCCGGATTTACTATCAATGTATTATCAATTTTCTTTTTTATGATATTGATCCCACCATTCGCGCAGTTATGCGCATTTGTGGAATATACCTTTTTTTGCTTGTATTCTTATACTAATTTGTTAAAGTAATAAATTTGATTTGATTTGATTTAATTATTATCATTATTA
Source organism: Icerya purchasi (assembly GCA_039619475.1). NCBI lineage: Eukaryota > Metazoa > Arthropoda > Insecta > Hemiptera > Monophlebidae > Icerya > Icerya purchasi. The sequence continues at coordinate 419,727,007 of CM077116.1, forward strand.
TTACTATTACTTTTAAACATTTAGAAAGAGATCCTCTTGGATTACTAATAAGCTAATAGAATTGGCACAACAGAAAAATAAACTTTACAAATCATCTAAACAGTCACCAACTAATTCCTTGCTGCTAGTTCAATTTAAGCAAATCTCTAAACAAATCCAAATACAGTCTAGAAAAGCTAAGATGAATTTTTATAGATAACTGTGGTTCTGTCTGGAAAAGATATTAGGCGGCCATCAAAAATGTCCTAGGAACCAGAGAACAACCAATCAAGGAGATTACAGTTAACGGTTCAAAAATAAATGTCACTGGAAATGAAAAAATTATATCTGATTATTTTAATAACTACTTTGCAAACGCTGTTAAAACTAGGTTAAGTGGATGCAATTTACCTAATAATTATGTACCTATCGAAGCAGCTAATATAAATTCATTTGGATTTTACGATTTACCTGCCGAAGAAATAAAAACTGTCATTCTATCCCTGCCAAATAAAGCCTCTTTTGAAGCTGATGGTATATCCAGCAGCTTGATAAAAGAAAATTTATCCTATGCGATTAGACCTTTAACATACTTATTTACTTGGCTGCTAAGGCAACTGTAACTAGCCCGATGCCGTTCAACGCTGTACTGCCTCAATTATTAGGACCATTAGTTTTTCTGATGCACTTTGCTGAAGAGTGGAGCAAACTATGGTCAGAACAAACGACCTGGCTCAGGTCCATAAAGTCGAACACCGACCCATGGTGGCCGCCGTTCCCCGTCTCACGTAGGGGTTTCTCGGTCCTTTCGAGACTGCGCCTGGGGCACACTACACTGTCCACAACTATGCCTTTCAAGGAGCTCCCGTTCCGTCTACCTGTCCACTTTATGAGTCCATGGTCTCGTCAACCGTAGAGCGTCTGCTACAATGGTGCCACTTCCCGTACTTCTAGTTATACCTCACCTCACCGTCTGTTGTCGAACCATCCGGATTATGTTCGGGTAGTGTTGAATTTTGCACCATCCAACAGACTGCACCGCCTTCTGTAATTTTCAGTGAGTCTAAGTGCCGCAATATTACACACAGGGACTAGATTTATATTTGTAAATTTAAAAAAAAAAAAAAACAAAAAAAAACTATACGGTTAGCTGAAACAATAAATATTATTAATATTTCACTTTCTTTAGAGGATATTGCAAGTTCTTAGTATGTAAATGATATTTGGCTTTTGGATTACTTCCAAGTCTGATTAAAATAGTTATTAATTATAATTATTATTAAAGTAGAATTAATTATTAGTTTCGTTTGCGTCCGATATGCCATTAGTGTTACTTTGATTACTTCTTCGATTACTTCAAATATTGTCGTTACCAGTATCACTTTTGTTCAACTTATTATTAAATACAGGAAATTTTGTTCTTTACACCAGATTTATTGTTAATCTATTGTTAATTTTTTAGCGTTCACTCTATACCATTAGTGGTTAAAATCGTATATATTATATTTATTGATAATTTGTTATTAATTCATTAGTCATTTATTATACTACTAGGATTACACTGATCACTACGTATATTATTGCTGATAGTATTATTTTTCATTTTATTTATTAGTTTTGTTCTTTTCTTTTAGTATTATGATTATTTTTTTTCAGTTGGTGCTCAAGTTCCCGCTAGGCTCGTCGGGTTTACGGGTGGATGTGTGAGCAGTATTGTACATGTAGATAAGTTCCATTGTAAACATATGCCAATGGTCTCACTTACATTTCGCTTGCACATTCACAGTTCATAATTGGTTTATGTATATATTTATAAGCTCAACCGTTTCACGTGCGTTCAATAATTGTAACAGATTTATAAGTATTTTTCTGACGTAAACCATACTATAAATGTAAACAATTTCAAAAATGACCATTAACATTCGGTTACTGATATTATATGTATTTTTTGTTACACGAACGACACATATACATGCAATAATTCATAAAATATATAACATTATCTAGGTTGTAAAAACATTAAAAAATAAATCCACTGATACATATAAAAACAATAAATATAATAAATTAGTCCGACCGGGGACGTGTGGTGCGTACCTAGTATTAATCGGAGAGAAGAATTTTGCAGTGGATTCAACGTTTTAAGAAGGGATGAGGAAGCGGTAGAATATAATGAGCATCCGTAGGAGAAACGGCTGAGGATAAGGAGTTGAAAAAGTGTTAACATAAGTTTGGAAGAAGAGTTTTGGTGTTTGTAGGATAAATATTTTAATGTAGCGATATATTTACTGCGCTATTTTTTAACGGCTTACAGGTGCGGGTGTTAGCATAATTCGTTATCAAAATTGATCCCGAGGAAAGTTGCTTTATAGGAAAATGTGAGAAGAGAATTGTCTAAAAAAAAGGATTGGAGGAGGAGTTTTTTTTTCCTACTAAAGTGGACACACTTAGTTTTGTATGGAGAGACATACAAGCTAGACCATTCTTCTAAGTTTGTTAAGGCTTTTTGTAAAGTTTGTTGGGCATAGGAAGGATTCGATAATATTAGGGAAATGTTCAGATCAGCGACGAAAAAACGGGCAGTTACCGGAGAGGGATGCGTTCAATGATGTCGTTTATATATAGGCTAAAAAGGGTCACACTTAGGGCAGAGCCCTGAGGGAGCCCGTTTTCAGGGAATTGCGAACGTGAAAGGGACTTTCGTATTCTCACCCGGATAGATCATCTGTCATGGAGAAAATTTTTAAAGTACATAATCATGTTTCCTGTTATACTACTCTTAACTATCTTCCGGAGTAATCCCAGGCGCCAGACCCGATCATACGTCTTCTCTATGTCAAGAAATATTGAATAGGTGAATAGAACAGAAACCGCTTTCGTTTTACTGATGTATATTGTTTAAAGTTCTATTTATTTAGGGTAATTTTTGAAGCTGTGCTATTGCCACTGTTTCAATCCAATCATATCCAGTTGTTTTCTCAAGTCGGCTGGAATTTCTCCAAGGGTCCCAGTTACTATCTGAACAATAATTACTTTTTTTCCCCATTACCTTGTAAGTTCTATTTGCAGATTATTATACCGTAATGATTTTTCTTATTCTTTATCTTTTATTCTACTATCCTCAGGATTTGATATATCTATCAGATATACTCGATTTTTCCCGACTACAGTGATATCCGGCGTGTTATTCTGATCGTCATATATTACTTTTTCAGGTTTATGTTCCCACTATTTCTTACTTGATGAAATGCCTTATTTTTTTACACAGACTCCAATCATTGTGGCCACTCTATTATGTCTTTATAAATACTCAGTTTGTACAATTTTTTTGCAACCACATATTATATGTTTTACTGTTTCTTCTGCTTCTTTACACAATCGGCGCCTGCTTTCATAGCATTTGTACGAAGGGCCGGTTCCTAGGCTGATATTATAAGTCCTTCTGTTTCCTTTTTCAAAATTTACTCTTATTATTATTATTATTATTATTATTATTATTATTATTATTATTGACGTGTCTTACTTCTAGTTCTCTCAGGTTACGTGTGCGGTTAATCTTGTATTCATTCGTTATTAGGAAGTTCAACCTTCCATTACAAAAAGGCCTGTTTGGTTTGTATTTGCTGGTATGGGTTCTCAATGGCCCGGTATGGGAGCGGATTTAATGGAACTGCCGATATTCGAAAAATCAATCAACGAATGCCATTCCTATTTAGAACCGTACAATATCAACTTGAAAGAAATTATCACAAGCTTCGATCCATCTCTCTTGGAAAACGCAGTTCATTCGTTCGTAGGCATAACAGCAATACAGGTAAAATTAACTTAATCGATTTCAACTTGTTTCGTAGAAAATATACACTGAAGTGTAACGTAAATTCTTTTTAATTCTATTTACTTAACAGAACAAGCTATTATAGAAGGTGCTAGATTAAACTGAAATAGTAAGATCCTACAACAAAATACTTTTACAAACTCCCTAATCAAATTAAATATACACTTTTTTTTAAAATTTTTTACCCTAATCCTATAGAATCTTAACATGTTTTAGAATTCCTGTACACGCATATAATGCACAGTATCTTAATGAAATAGTTCAGAAATTCGCACCATTTTCAGAATCCGATTACGTGTTCTTTGATACAAATCCAACTTGTTCTTCTACAATTTGCCGGTTTAAGTATGCCTTCAAGCGTTCTTTCAGATACATATACACTGAGAGCTAGAGAATGATACAGGGAGCGAGAAAAGATGAAACATAATAACGAACAGAAAGTCTGAGTAGTAGACAGTAGAAATACAGAATAGAACTTTCGGCACATCGGGATGGGCACTCAAAAAATATACGCTCAGAATCGCAGAAGGCTACATCACTTGAATGAAAAAGACAATTTGGGGAAGGTGTTAAGCGAAGACGAAAGCAAGAGGAAGATAATAGAATCAAGCAAATAATGAAAGTGACAGCAAAATGACGAAGCAACGGAAAATCATAAAACTAGGGATAAGATGGAAGATTAGATTGAGTAGGCAAAAGAAGGAGAGAGTGTTGAAAAATGATGAAATGATGTAGCGTAGATATCCGGCTAAGTCTGAAATGGAATCCTTTACGCGAGGATCGCAGATAAGAGGTAGGAACTTTAGTAAAAAAGAGACCGGAAGTTACAGTTGAACGAGCCAGAGAATCTGACATTTCATTACTCTTTATGCCCACGTGGCCAAGCAAAATAAATCGATATGTATAGATTGAAACAAGAAAATATTATGGATAAGAGAGCAGGAAAGGAAGAACAAATGGCCTGCAGAGCACTCCTGAAATCATAAACAGTAAAATAATTTGGATAGGAGCGATGGGAAGAGATATAGACGCAGGTACCCACAACTCCGGTAGTAGAAGTAGTATAAAAGGAAAGACGAAAAGATTCAGAGAAGTTGATATCAATGAAAGAGATTACGGCTTTATTAGGCCTTCCGGAACTATCAGTAAAAATGGTCTTGTGAGTGGGAAATAGGAAATTAATTATGCTCAGGAATTCCCGCACAGTTTCCGATTGGGAAAAGGAACTGGAAAGTAGATATAAATAGAATAAATTAGGGAAATGAGAAAAATCGGCAAAATTGAAGGGGAAATAGGATAGGTTACCAGCACAGTGTATATTTACCGAGAGAGAGAGAGAGAGAGAGAGAGAGAGTTAAAACGTAAAGAGGCATGAGTTGGGATTTGGGAATAAAACGCCAGTTTTGTAAAATACAGAGGTGAGAAAAAATACGACTGGATGAACTTAGCGAAAGACGCTTAGATCGGAGACAATAACCTAAATATTATCCGAGGATAGACAAGGAAAGCGTGTTTAATTCAGCGGGAATTGCTGGAATTGGGGAAGACTATCCTATCTAGTTTGGAAAAAAGTGATATCTAAAGGCAGAATCAGAGTCAAAGGATCAAAAATGAATTTGAAGCGGGTTATGGATTTGTGCGAGAAAATAAGGGTAAACGGATCGCTATCCCACTTACAGAATAAAAGTTTTCAACAGGTTTGTTATTTTAAGAGTAATATATTCGAGAAAGAATAGATGTCCTAACAAGCAATATATACGCGAAATGAGAATACAAGCACTAAAAAGGTTGAAGAGAAGAACCGATACAAGAGAATTCTGCAGACACACAAACAGATGTAACGTGAAGAGAGCGTGTTCTAGTTTAACAAGGGAACGGATCTTAGATGCGTGCGAGATCGAGGCTATTGTTCGGTAGTTTTCATTATTGGATAGGCGTTTTGGGAACGAAGTTCTTTAACGCCGGCTACCTAAGTGGCGAAATCGTCACGTAACGCTGGATTCTTTATTTCCTAATTAATAATTAATAGAAAACAATTAAGATTCCATATATTAGCGTAGTAGTCATTTTATTTTAAATATTTACCGTAGAAGATATTTTATTCAAAATTATTCTTATTTTATCAAGTGTATTTTACCTTTTAAATTTCCGTTATTTCGTCACTTTCACCTTTCTCACCTAGCCATCCGGTTGTGTCCCAGCCACCTCCGACCACCCCCTGGAACCCCTACAGCAAAATATACAGTATCCAAGAAATCGTAGGATTTATAGAAGAGAACTGCTGACAATTAAACAGAGAAGCCACTTTTAAATTACAATACTGGTTGAGAGAGCCGAATTAGTAAAAACCTGAAAAAGGTGATGAAAAATTTGCGGAAAATTATATGAAAGGTGCTAAAAACACAAGAAAATGGTGGGAAATAGCGTAAAAAACTTAAAACACACATTTCTCAACGTGTCAAATGCTAATTTTCCATGTGTGATAATACACTCGTTGATTTGATTCGTTTCTTTACTTACAACTACAACTCAATCTATTCAATAAGCATCACGTAAAAACTTAATCTTAAAAAGAAATTGTAAATTTTAAATAATTAACTAAAACAATGTTCGTAACGTTAATGTTTAATAATGATAATAAAACAAGAAAAAACGTAAGGAACTTCGTTGCTGACTGGAGTCCCGTGATCACGCACAATAATTTTTTTGTGTAAGAGCATTAGAACTGAAGAAGTCTCCACTTCTGAGACCGTTTACATTTTGCTCACATTTTGCAACATAATTGGTAGAGAAATTCAAAGACTGTTCTGGATAATATTTTTATTACTTTCGCCGGGATGTGATCCCAACTTGCTGACTTTCGATTTTTCAGTTTAATAATTCTCTTCGTTACTTTCTCACGCATAGGCATAGGCTCTTTATGAAAGTTGGTGTCATCTATTTGCATCGACTAGTGTTGCTATCATTAAACAGCTTTTGACAATAATATTTCATTTCATATCTGCCTGTTATCAGTGTACCAGTATCGTTTTTAATTTCCCAAGGCTTGACTTTTTTTATTATGTGTATTTTATTAACCTCTAGTTCACTTTACATCTTTATACGCTTCCGCATATGTCTGCATAATATTTATTTTCATTGTCTCTGCATGCCCGCTGAACTTTTCGGCATACTGGTTTGTACATAATCTCATTACCAATAAGTTTTGCTTTTATTCGCGTTTTTTCTATTAAATGAATTGTGTCGCTAGATATCCTCCCGGGCATTGCTTTTTTTGAGAAGCACTAGTTTTTACTTCGCTACTTTCGGTTAATCCGGTTAAAGTCAACTACATATCATTAGGAGATAAATTGTCTAGTTCATAATTATTTACTTCCAGATATTGTTTACCGATAAGCAGGACGGATCTGATTTAATGATTGTGAACCTTCCTATGCGAGATGTACAGATCGGTATTCCAAGTCGGAATTTTTCTGCTACTAATGAATTATGGCCGGACCCGCATTCTGCACCGGGGTATGTAGCGGCATCTGATATTGCTGATTTTCTCGCCAAAATATAATCTATTCGATTCCTTGATAGAGATTCCTGCGTGTATAACCGGCGCGGATGATTTTTAAAACCGTTGTTAGATACGAAAAATTCTAGTAGCAGTTCTTTTTGTTCATTTCTCTCTTTCAATTCAAATTTACCTTCGATATATTACATGAACTATTGACATTAGTGTTGTTGTGACTTTCGCATTGAAATCTCCCAATATCAGAATAAGGGACTGCAAATAATGGCACGAACACTCAGGTATAACGTGAAGAGAAAGTGTCACGGAGCGTCTAATTACGCTGGGGAAAATTGATAGAAAATGTCCTTGTAGAATAATTGCCGACTGGATAGACCAACGCAGTTAAGAAGCAGCAAACTTTTACATTGAAAAGTAAAATCTCCGACCCAAAAGATGCGGCATCGACATTTGAAGAGACAGAGATGCTCAAGACACCTCTTCGAAAGAGAAGGGATTGCAAAAGAGATATTTTGACTATATATTTGTGTAGCTATAATTTTAATTTTACGTACAAGTTGCACTGCATCGTATAATATAAATAAATGAAAATAAGAATATTGGGAACCGATGCAGGGAAGTACTTTCTTTCCGAAATATATTTAAAAAAAAAAAGAAACTGCAATGACATGTATGAATTCTGAAAAAGTTACACATTTCACAGTTTTTCTCTCTATAACAGATTGGTATGGTGGATGTCTTAAGAGCAGTAGGAATTGAACCGGATGGCATGCTCGGACATTCACTAGGCGAAAACGGTTGCTCATACGCTGACGGGTGTTTTAACAGATATCAGACTATAATGGCGGCCTACCATCGAGGAAGATCTTCACAAGTGGTCTCGGTGAAAAAGGGATTGATGGCTGCAGTCGGTAAGTATGAAGCATGCATGTTAGTTTGTTCCGTACATTTTATTTAAAAACTGCTTTAGCTACAATAGTTTAAAAATTTATGAAAAATAATTAATTAACTAATTTAAAACTGTTAATTTTATTTCATTATTATATCGATTCCAATATCACGGGAAATGCGCCACGATACCTTTCTTCATTCCAGTCACCCCTTGTGATTGCTAACTACATATATAATCGATTCAGATTTCGATTTTTTTATATAATTAAATCCGGCGCGATTATTCGCACTGAACCAGAAAATCTTTAATCGATTGTGTGCGGCACCTATTTTCAACATCTCCACTGCCATGAACCGCTTTCCAGATATGTTCTTTATAGACCACGTCTCTACACCGTATAGCAATAACGGTCATATATAACATTTAACGACCTTTAATCTTATAGGTAGACGGAACTTTGGTTCTATTTATTTTGAAAAATAAAAAATAAAAATCGGAGGAATCGGAGACGCTGACCGATTACCAAACGGAAGCAATCTCGGTTTTAAATAAGTTTTGGAAAACATATTTGATCCTTAAATAAACGAACATTATATGGCCAAACCTGAGTTAATAGTTTTCACTGTGCCTGACGAAGTGCAATAAAGAATCATCATGCAACACTATGGCTACACTTGAATTAACAGCGCCCACAGTGCTTAATAAGAATTAAAAGTAAGAGTAACCATGCTGCACTATGGTTGAAATTAATAGCGCGCATAATGGCGAAAGGGAAACAGTATCATGGCCACGCTGCATTTAACAGCGCCCACAATACTCAGATGAAAAACAAAAGTAAAAATCACCTTAAGGCTCTATGAGCAGAAAGAATAATCACCATCCAGTGTCAATATTAATAGTATGATTTGATGTGAAGTAACCAAATTCTAAAACGTTAAAATGTCCAGCATCAACATTTTAGATAGAAGTCCATAACCTGCAGATGAGCCATCAATGTTTAAAAAGTTCAAGAGGTAACCTTTTTGAACTGTTCCAACATTGATGGCTCATCTACAGGTTATGGACTTCTGTCTAAAAAACTAAAAAAAAAACAAAATCGGTCAAATAAGTACCACCGCTGGTCTGTTGTAGAAAGGAACAAAATCATTTTTCATGTTTATGGGTTTTACTTTTTTTTTTTTTTTAATTCTTAAAGTTATGTTGACTCATTTAAAGGATTTTTCCCTCCATTCAAAAAAAAATATTGCCCAAATCAACCATTTATAGACTGTTAGCTGTTTGTCGAAAGAAGGCCCTTACAGTTTTTAATGCGTCTTATTTTTAATATATAGGTTTGCAATATTTTTTTTAACTTTTTGGTCATAAATCACATATCTATTAGTTGTAAGCTTTTATTTTAAAAAAATAAAAATAAACTGATTATGTGAAATAGCAAGCGCTGAGCAGCAGTTGAAAGATAACACCTTGTACTTTTTTTTTTTTTTTTTATTATATGGGTACGCTAATGAAGAGCAACAGCCCAATCAACCAAGGAATCTGAGTAATAGTTCAAAAGGAGCATGTGCGAGATTGATTGAATGAAAGAAGTTTGAATAGGAACAACCGACAAGGAAGAAAATGAGAGAACATAAGAGTCATTGTATGAAGTAGGAAGACCAAGATCCAAAAGCTGAGAATAGAAGACAGAGTGTTCTAAAGAAAGTAAGGAATATTCGAAGTCGACATGATTGACATCACACAGAAAAAAGGAATATTCTTGGTGAAGAGGGCACCACGGAGAAGAGACGAGGGAAAAACGAAAAAGTGAGGAAGGGAGAAAGGTATGACCGAAACGAAGAAATCATATTTCCAGACAGTTCCATATTATATTATGGAAGGATATTTATTTTTCCCTTTTCTCCAATCCGAATTCTTTTTTTATCTTTCTGTTCAGCCCTTACCTTCTTTGACCAGATGGTGTGACATGTTTCCTTCTCTTTGTCGTCCCCTGATCACTGCCACCTTGCACTTCAAATATATACGTTTATACATTTATTAACAATAGATATTCGGTGATGCATTTTTTTTAAATTTCTTACCACCAGAAGAGGAAGCACATTAGGATTACTCTCATTTATTATCATAAATATTTAAATAAGAATACCATATTTCCGAAGTAGACGAAATGATATTTATAAAGCACCAAAGGAGTACGAGAAATGACGAGATCTTTTTAGAGTTTTCTAAAAATTGTCATTTGTACACAAAGTTTGTCTTCTACTAGAACTATACGAAAATCCTAATCGATCGGAGTGCATAGACAAAACGTTCGAAGTGAAAATGTGTCACAGAAATAATTTTGACTATATATTTATACGTAATTGTTACTCATGATTACTTTGAAATAAAATATAACCAGGTGTCGGATATGAACATTTGAAAGATTTACCGGAAAATATATGTATCGCTTGTCACAATTCGGATGAAAGTTGCACCATTTCGGGTCCAATAGACGCTGTGCTGGAGTATATGAACGAATTAAAAAGGCAGAATATATTCGTCAGAAAAGTGAATTCGAATAACTTGGCTTATCATTCGTACCTTGTAAAACCGTTAGCCAGTTACCTTTCTCCGGAGCTGAAGAAGGTAGTTGAAGCAATAATTTTTTACCATTTTCAGTAATATAACTATGCGGAAGGATAGCAAATTATTAATTCTTGTTTTCTTTTCCTTTTTGTTTTTTTTTTTTTTGAATTAAAAAATATCGTTTTTAAAAACTGTATACAAATTTCAAATTGAGCGCGTTAGAAAATGTGACATGATCTCCATGCAGACGATTAAAATTTAAAATAAGTATATATTATCGTCTTTAAATGAAAAAATTCGTCGTAGCACACCGATCGGGCGACGGAAAATAGAAACTAAACTAAAACCGGTTTTCATTCACGTTATTACCATAATTTTTTTACGAATATTTTTATTATCCATCAACCGTGACTCTAACGGAGGATTGCAAAATTCAAAATTGAATAATACTATCAACTTCGCGAAGAAAAAAAATAATAATATCCAAAATAAAACAGTTTTTTCAGAATAGAGTTGTTTTATATGAAATGGAACTGGAGTTCGCACGCAATGAGTCCAGAACTAATAGCGAAATTATTCCTCCCAACTAGTTGCTTAAAAGAAAGCTGGCCTGAATCGGTCATTAATATTTTAATCAAAAACTACGGCATCATCTTCTAGTATGATTACCTACGTGGAAAGAAAAAAAAAAAATGGTGCATTATACGCATGCTACCAGCACAACAACCAGTTAAGATTTTCCAAGATGTCTCTCTTCTTAGATCATGAAAAATCTTTTATAGCTGCCATTCAGCTCTGAGGATGAAATGTAGAGTCATTTAGATGTTTTTTCGTCGCGGAATAATGCAACGCTCCTAGGTGATTTTAATCCGTAGTCGCTGATGTGCTGATCTTCAAAATTGATCCAGTATTAACCGGTCTTCACACAGAGCTATCTAGTTGTTACTTAACGTACCCTGCACCCTCCACTTTAATATATGACTCTTTTTCGACGATAAATCTAGAACTGCGCTGGCATTCTTGCGAATTTACCCTTCATGTTCCAGATGACTTTAACCGAGCGATCATTTTTCGTAATAATAGAATTCAGAGCTATAACTGATAACGGTCTTTCTCGCCAGCTATCGTTTTTGAGTAAGTTGGACAAAGGAAAATAACTTCAACCAGAACTATTAACATCAATGTTCCAACTAGTACGGTACTGAGTGCGGCCAGTTCGGACGCGGTTTCAAAACTTTCACGAAACAAAACGAAATCAGCGAGTTTCTCAGTGATTGAAATCAGAGGAACAATGGCATCGAGAAAACAGGCACTCCGTAACGATCGAATCGCTTTTACGGAATGTACAGCAACCGCTCGATCTCTCTCATCCGCAGTAAGAAACAAGAATCGTAAATTCCGCTACCCATTCTCCAAAAGAATGTTATGTTTTGCAACAAAAAAATAAATCCATAAATAATAAAAGTAGCATTCCCCTAAACTTTCGACAGTATTTAGGATAAAGATATTGCGAGCATTTTTGCACACTTCTACGCTGCAGAATCTCCTGCACTTTCCTAGGTATCTTCGATTTACGTAAAGGTAAACTGTTCTTCGTTATTTGAAATGGTTTTTAAATTTTTCTCTTACGTACTATCCTGGAAGCGCTCGAATAACTTTCCATAAATTGTCTTTGACCGCAGTTGGATCAAATTGATTTAACAGCATTTTCGGACGACTTCGAAAATACAACATTAAATTCAGCTGACAGTAGATGGTTGACGAACATTATTTCGCTAATTTATTTGGTCCCTGCTAGATTACATTGAGCAGCTTTTCAATGATACGTGTGATAATCAAACCTCAATTGACGTTACTAACTGCTTAGAAATCCTACCAAGTGAAGTGAAAAAATCTTTAAAGTCAGCAAAGTCACACAAACCTGTAGGCCCAGATGAAGTCCCGGTTGAATTACTACGAATGTTAGATGATAATGACCTACAAATTCTAGTCAAAATTCTTAATAGAATATATCAGAAGGGTCTTTTACCAAAAGATTGGTTGATATCACGATTTATAATGATACCGAAAACGTCAAACCCAAAATATTGCCATGAATTCAGAATGATAAGCATTATGAGTCACACACTGAAAATACTGTTACGAATTATACATGGTAGAATTGCAAAGAAATGCGAAGAAAACTTGAGCGAAGAACAATTTGGTTTTAGACCAGGATCAGGTACTAGAGACGCAATCTTTTGCATGAATGTACTTATTCAAAGGTGTCTGGAGTTCCAACAACCTTTATTTTTATGCTTTATGGACTTCGAAAGAACCTTTGATAAGGTTCAGCATCAAAAGCTGTTCGAAATACTGGAAGACATTGGATTGGATTCAGGAGATCGTCGAATAATCAAAAACTTGTATCTTAACCAGAGCGCTATTATTTCATTAAATCAAAATACTACTTCAAATCCAATTAATATTAACCGCGGAGTGAGGCAAGGATGTGTCTTGTCGCCAATGCTATTTAACATCTACGCAGAACAAATCTTCAAGGAAGCTCTGGAAGACAGTACAATAGGTATCAAAATAGGTGGAAAATATATCAATAATATTCGTTATGCGGACGACGCAGTTTTAATAACTGGTAGTGCCAAAGAACTGAAATCGATCATTGAAAAAGTAGAGGAGATTAGTCGGAAATATGGAATATCATTAAATGCAAAGAAAACAAAGATAATGGTCATTGGAAATAACATCAGTCCCAGAATACACATTAATGGAGATAACCTGGAGAAAGTCGAATCATTTAAATACTTAGGTGCGCAGCTGAACATTACAGGAGGATCTGAAGTGGAAATCAAAAGTCGGATTGAACAGTCAAGAAGTGCATTCAACAAGATGAGGAAAACTTTGACGGCCCACGATCTTAGCTTGGAATTAAGGGTTAGAATTTTAAAATGTTACATATGGTCCATCTTATTATACGGCTGTGAGACGTGGACTTTGAAGAAAAATACCCTGAATTGATTACAAGCTTTTGAATTGTGGTGCTACCGGAGAATTTTGAGGGTACCCTGGACAGCTAAGAAGACAGGAGATACTTAGAGTTTTGCTACAAACCATTTTGATGGGAAAAATTGAAGGTAAAAGAAGAGTTGGTCGGAGGAAACGTACCTGGTTCTGTGATATCAAGATGTGGACAGGATTAAATACAGAGTGGTTGGTACACTCCGCGTACGACAGAGAGCGGTGCCAGAATATCATTAAAACTTCACTAGATGGCCACCCGCGATCGAGATCGGTCGGGACAGCAAGAAGAAGAAGATTCTTTAACGGAAAGATCCGGAGTAATTGCGACGGTGCACGATCCTTTTTTGTAAAACATTATAAACAGTCGTAGGAATCGAACGTTTTAGTAAACAGATATATTACCTCTCGATGCGTATTTTATTTTTACTGCACTTTGAATCGAGAAAAGAAAAAATGAATTTCCCGTCGAAACGCTTCCAGTCCAGGTGAATGAAGTTCGCATTATTTAGTCACACTTTATTACAATAATCGAAGGTTGTAGCCTAGTGGTTACGGTGCTTGGCTACTAAATCAGAAAACAGGGTTCGAGACTTGTCTCGTTCCGGATCCGAATCGCTCTGAGGTTTATACCTAACCTGAAATTGAATATTGGTTATATCAAAGAAATCTCTGGGAAAGTAAAGGCTGGTCCCAAGTAGAAATAAACTGGCCACCCTATTCTCATTAGTGCCGTTCGGCTTATTACATTGTGAAAAGCTTAATTTCACAATCTCCCAACGCCCTGCTAAGGGTGTAGGATCCTACTTTACTTTATTTTTTATTATAATCGAATTGCAAAATAAAACAGGAAATCAGATCGAAATAATCCGGCTGAGACGATGAAATCTGTAACTTTACAATTTATCGTTGCAGAAACAAGGAGAAAACAAATACCTTTTCAAGATGTATCGGCGTCGGAAGAAATATGGGCTCCAGCATGTAAATCCCCGAAAGTCTGTTCTTTAGGAGTAGTCGTAAACTTGAGCAATTTTAATTAATGTGCCGCCGTATCAGTGAATCTCAAAGAATATTCCGATACGATAAACGAGGAAATTTTTGACTACAGTAAATGAGTTTTTAGAGACATATCGCTTGCAGTGAATAGTTTCGAATAGTTTCCATTTTCGGAAGATGTTAATCATCGGCAATCCCGCTGATGAATCGAGTGCAATTTTTCGAAATCTTGAATACCTACTTTGTCCGTATAATTCGAGATGCTGTGAGAGAGGCACTTTTTTTTCCTTGAAAAATATAAAATTTAAATAATTTCTCTTCTGTCAAACAGGCCATAAATGAAAACTTTTAAATAATATATTTAATTTAAAAAAATAGTAAAATAAAAATAAAACCTTCTTACACTTTGTTAATAAACGCAGCGGATAATTTGTAATTATGTGTTTTTGATAAATAAAAGTTATAGCTCATCGCAAATCGCGAAAATAAAATTTAATCGAAACGCGATACTTTGTCGATATTTTTATTATAATTTATTTCTCTACTTTTTTACATCTGTCTCTCTCTGTATAAAAATTTTTGAATTTCCTGTTTCGGTTTTAGTGGAGTTGTGATTGGTTTAAAAGTTGAAAAATTATTTCGATTATTCCATATACATATATTTGTTAAATTTCTCTTTATTTAATAAAATAAAAATCGAGCCCATTTGGCGCTACACGAATCAAACGTCGAAAATAAAAACGAACGGAAACGAAGATCGCCGACGTTGTTTCAACGAAAGCATTTCATTTTCGATGACGAAATAGAAGAACACGGTCTTCTCAAATATCGATAGCAATCGAGTAGCCGGAAATAATTAAAAGTCGAGAATTGACCGCTATTGAAAATAGTTTCCTCCTACAAAATCGTTGCTTAGTTGGCGAGAAAAGAACGTTGTCAATGTTTTTGGATATCCGGGACTTTTTAGCGTCCCCCCGAAAACGGATGTCATCCTGCAGTTAAATTCTCGGCTATTTATAAATCATGGACCCGGCCTGCTCATAAGGATCGTGTTTATTTGTCGAACTAGGACAAAGCTGAATTAGTTTCTTTATGCCGCAATCTGTTTATCATCGGTACCGGCATTTTATAAGATATTTATGCTAATTGTTTCGCTTCGTTCATCGTTTACAGATAATTCCGGAACCCAAAAAAAGAAGCAGTCGGTGGCGTTCGACCTCCATAGCGGAAGAAAATTGGGATTCCGATTTGGCGCTCACTTCATCGTCGGAATATCACGTGAACAATTTTCTAAGTACGGTACGTTTCGCCGAAGTCTGCAAACAAATACCGGAAAACGCGGTCGTCATCGAAATTTCACCGCACGGCTTATTCCAGGGAATTCTGAAACGATCGCTTCACGAATCCTGCTTCAACATATCTCTGGGTAAACGGGAAACGAGCAGCCCGTTAAATTACCTTCTAAGCTCCATCGGCAAGTGAGTAAAAAACACATCGCATTCCGTTTCGCAACTCGTGAACAAATACCGCAAATGATTAATCGTAATCGATCTACTAATGATTCCCGGTCATTGCGGCATTACTGACAACGAGTTGGTTGACTCGATGGCACGTTCGACGGCGATCAATGGTCTATCCATTAGTAGATTTTCCGCTCAAACTCTCTATTTCCGAACCGAAATCCTTCATTCTATACCGATCCTTGATCTTTTTATCTTTCTATACAGCCCTTTCCTTCCTCTCTTCCATGATTTAATCTTTTCCCCTACCTTAGCTTCGATTATTTCCTCTATAGTTCGCCTGCGGCTCAATCATAATTTGCTTCCGGCTTCTCTTTTCCGTTTTTCTTCTGTTGAATCACCTTTGTGTCCCTATGACCCTCCAAAGCTCAATTATATCTGCGATACGAATCACGTCTTGTTCGAATGCCCCTTTATTTCCTCCGAACATGCTACCCTGTATTCTAATCTTCTGCGCCTTAGCCTCCCTACTCCCTATAGTGCCCACGCCATTCTCGCAATTCTCCCTCTCAATATAGTTCCTTTGTTAGCCTCCTTTATCTCCCCAATTTCTAATCTTTTTATTATATAATATACAAGTCTCTCTGTGCTGGATAAGTCCTACTGTTGACGTGCCCAAAAATTTTAATTAAAAAAAACAAAATTTCGTTTTCTTTTACAAAAAACCGTTAGATATAGCGATAAAATAACAAAAATGGAAAACTCAAACAGGCTTTTCATCACTGCTATACGTACTGATCTCACTTCATATTTGACCAAATTGATCCGTCCTTTCTCGTGGTCTAATCACTATGAAGCTGTGGTAAATTGAGACCTCCGCTCTTTTGCCCTACTACAGCCATGATTTAATTATTTCTCTACCCTCTCGGTCACTGGTTTAACTGTGTTTTCACTCTAAAAATTCTGCTCACTCTAGAATTGATCTATGAAACACGCAACTCTCTTTCCTACTCTGCACTATAGAAATATTTCTCATGATTCGAAACACACGTTTATTTTCATCGCTTAATAGCTGGTCCAGCTCATTATCTCTTTTCTATTCTTTTCCCTACGATCTTTATTCGCTCAATTCAGTAGCAATCTATGTATGCAGATTCGCATAATATTCTAAATGTTACGATGCGAATTTTCAAGAAAAACCTTTAATCTAGTCAAAAAGAAAAGATAAAAGGATAAAAATGAAACTTTAAATTTTACGTTCTATATTTAGGTTATACGTTGTCGGATTACTTCCGGATGTAAATACTCTTTATCCGAAAGTTGAGTATCCGGTTTCAAGGGAAACTCCGCCTTTAGCAGATTTCGCAACTTGGGTGCACGAAAAGAACTGGGAAATAGAGCGGATTGACGAAACGGTAAAAAAATTAAATTACTACCGCGTTTTTTAAATTTCTTCGAGCGCACAGGTGAGACTAATGAAGTTATATATTTGCGGATGTTAATATTTCGATTTTTGCATTTTACGATAGGTCGCGATAAAGCCGCTCAAAATCAGTCTGTGTAATCCGGAGTACAGGTTCTTAGTTAATCACAAGGTTAACAGCCGGATTGTAATACCGGCTTCATCGTTACTGGTAATTTTGTGTTCAAATTTTTTTTATTTATCTATTATGTATATATATATATATACATATATATATATATATATATATACAAATACATATATATACACATATATATACACATATACACACACATATATACGTAATGCGTGAAGAGGGTGGGGAGTGTAAAATTATCCATAATCTAATATAGTCTTCTTTTTCTACCTCCTAATGAATTTGTTTACCTACCTATGAGTACATTTATGTATTTGTCTAAAAATGATTGAATAATCATGGTTCTCTTACAATTAATTACGATTTCAAAAGACAAAATATGTTTCATTTTCGACGTTTTGAGTATTCATCGATTTTCATTATTTTTAACTAATCCCAGAAAAGTCTAGTGTAATTTTGTTTTAAAATATGCAATAACAACATTTTTCTTACTCACACCAGCCAGTTGGTAAGTGTAAATTTCACATATCAACATAATGTTTTTCCGATGTCCTCTCCACTTGGCAAACCAAAAGTAAATATTAAACTAGAATAACTAATCATTTTCTATAGTACTTCGCGGTATCAGCTAGTTTTCTTTAACCAATTCGCCTTTATACTGTTTACATTGTTTGTTTGTTGTTTTTTTTTGATCAGAAGGAATTAGCATTTAGTTCATCATGCGCATTATCTTAAAATTAATTTATAATTTGTAATTGTCGCTTACATCAGTTTCGTTCTATTCTTTTTTTTTAATTCCCTTTGACAGCATTGTTTAAATATATGTCTAAGTTCTTTATAACTACTATAAAAAATCATTTTACTGTTTTCTTCAAAACGTAATACATAACATGTGTTATGCAATAAATATGTTGATTCATGTCTAGTGTATAAAATATTCTTCCGAAGTGGTACGTCATAATATTTTCAATATAATTAAGACACTGTATTTGTTGTTGATACACATTGTTAACATTTTAATTATGATAAAAATAAACTTTAACACTGTTTTAACAATTATATATATATATATAATTTTTAAATCCCCGACGCGTTTCGAAGCAGACACTTCTCATGTTCACGGGAGTAATTATAATATAAATAATGAAGAACGATAACTATATTTAAAAAATAACAGAAAAAGGTCGATATTAAAGTCGATATTGAATTAGTACTAAATATATAATTTAAAAATGAAAAATATAAAAATAAAAATGACTAAAAATTTTAACAATGAAAATGGTAGCGATTTATATAAAAATGAAAATATATGTTATAAGGATTGTTATTGTTATTTACAAATATACAAATAATGTCATCAACGTATCTAGAATATGAAATAATATTATATTTTTTTTAATTTTTGGCGATTATTTTGTCTTCATAATGTTGTAGTATTATTTCGCTAATTAAATCCTGTTTTTTTTTTTGGATATAATAATTATTATTAAAATGGAAATAGTTTTGTTCAATGATTGATTTTAAAGTGTTCATTATTTCTATAGTATATTGTGTGTTTTTGGGTTATCTTTTATAATTTCCATGGCTATATTAATTGGAATATTAGTGTATAAATTTGTGATGTCATAAGAAATAAACGTGCAATTATTATTAATATTAACTTTATTTAATCTATCAATAAGTTAGTATCTATTAGAAATGGAAAATGTATTATTCAGTTTGATTTTATTTGTTAAAGTTTTTTGTATGCATTTAGCTATTTTATATGCTGGGGCGTTTTTTTTTTATCCTAACCATTCATATAAATTCATTAACATTAACCCAACAGCACCAACCTAAGACCCACTTATTAAAATACATAAAACAAACTTACCAATACGTCCATTAGTAAATTATAAAAACGCCATAGTATATAAAATAGCTAAATACATACAAAAAACTTTAACAAATAAAATTAGGCGATATTTCGTTACTGGGGACAAACCTGGATGTATCGATACAATTCGATCCGATTCTTCCCAAAAATGAAATATATGCTAAAAGGAGAACGATTTAATAGCGTGTGAACATTCCAAAAAGAATACAACAAGGTACAGATGTGGACAATCAACAGAATTCGCTCGATGCTTCTAAAAATAGACCAAACGAAGAAGAAAAATCATTGCGACAAAACAATAAAAAGACATTTATTTGATTTTTTTGTATTGCTTTTATTTTATTTTATTCTTTTTCATTTATTGAAAAACTACCTTGAGGTACTTGTTCATATTTTCGGAACCGCTTGTACTAATGAGTTCGATGTAGATTCATTTTAAAGAGGAGAAAGCTGGTATGAAAATAATCAGGTTTATCCAATGACTTTTTGATTAACCCTCGTACTACATATGACGTATTTACGTTCAAAAAAATTCCTAAGCAACATTGCGTAGCGTAAATAAGGTCTAAAATTGTTTTAATTTCAATTTATTATTTTTTTACTCGTATACAGTACATGCAGAATGCTAACTTGGGGAGGCTCATGCAACGACAACGTGACGTTTATAATTTTGCTACTAAATTCCGTCGTAGTTAAACATTGCATCGAACACACATGCAATACGACGCCACTTAATAGTGTCCGCTCGACATTACAGTTACATTTTTCGTATTTTATTAAAATAACTCTTGCTTTTGTTTTAATTATTACATGTAACTTTCAAACAGTTTAGAACCACGGAACCACTAAAAGTTGCTAAAGAAGATGAAAATATGTTAGTTTTTGAAAAAGTCGTCATTCACAGTACACCGGAAATAGAAGTTAAAGGTAAGTCTAAAAATATATACACTATTTTTAAACGAAAAAATAATAGTAATAAAATAAAATAAACGAATACTCTGCATCCACAATAACCAAATATGTAATCTATTAACACGTCTTTCAATCTTTTTTTTTTTTTTTTTTCATTTTATTAGTTGATCATTTTTTATGTTAAACACCATTCTATAAATTTTAATATTGCCGTGCACTTTTTCGAATATTATACAACATTAAACACTCGCGGGAATTTCAAAAATGATAAACCATAATGTAATATGACAAAACAACCAGTTATATTACAAACTGTAATCGCTAGGAAATAGGGAAAAAGAAAATTTTAAAATACAGTGGCGTAATTGTGATATTTAAAAAGTATTTGTAATATCATAAAAAAAAAAAAAAAAAAAAAAAAAAATGCATGCTTTTAGTTATAAATGTACTTGTACACATAAATATTAAAACATAGAGACTTACGTAAAGACTTTGTCACGGAGATCCCTCCTTCGATCCCCGGGTAAAATAGTCTTTTACAGGACCCGTATCTAAGGGGGGATTTTCACCGTTCACCCACCCCCGCGCGAAATATCCGCGTAATAATAACTGCTTGAATTAAATGGACCGAACTTCAGAATAAATTTATTTAGTTGCTTTTTTTTATTTTTAATAAAAATTAGTCAACGACTGATTTGTCGATTAATTCGTTAGACAGCGGTATCTTGTCTATTATTTACGTTAAGTGTTCACAGTTAACGAGTCTAACTAAACTATACCCAAAAATGGTCTTGCCTATTAAAGATAATGGAAAATATTAAAATTGACCGAAATAAATTAAGATCTTCTTAGAAAAAAAGGAAGACAGGTTTGTTTGATAAAAGTAATAAATTAATCCTTGAGCGTAACCTCTCAGTAGGAGTTCCACAAGGATCAGCGCTCTCACCGACGTTGTTTAACAAAGAAGTTGAAAGGAAATTAGAGGGATAAAATTAATAAGTTATGCCGACGACATTCATATAGCTAGAGTAACTGAGATTAGCAATATTAAAATAATAAATAAGACTGTAGAAACAATAAATTCAACACTAAAAGAACATAGTCTGAGTCTTAATGTTGATAGGATACATTTTTTACTTGCCTCAAGAAAACGTAAAAGGCAATTCGAAAAGAAATTAGAAAAAAAATAAAATAAAACTTGATCAACAAAATATAACTTTCAACACGATCAGTCACAGAATACGGATCATTAATATACTTCATTAAACTGAAAAAAGCAGACATCAAGAAATTAAGATCACTGCAAAGACTAATACCTATGAACTTTTTCGACTGATGCACAGTTTTTTATATGTTGATTTTATTTATCATTTTCTTTAACAATTATATACAAATTTTCTAATACCTAGTTTAAGGCATTTCATTTCCATTCCTTTTTTTTTTCTACCCCTGGGCGCGCCAGCGGCCTTGACCCTACTCCTTAACAATTGCACGTTTTTCGTTTTTTACTGCGATTTCTTTGGAGGGCTAACGTAATGCATTAACCCGAATGAATTAGCATTATTGATTTAAATTAAACAAACGAAAAGAAAAAGTAAAAGCAGAAACATAAACAGAAACTGGGCGGCTATTCTTGGCGTCTTCTCTTTGTGCTGATCTTCGTATACTTAGTCTGTATCTTTGGCTGTACGTTCGAGTCACAGGCGTTAGAATTCTTCCCTATTTTAATTTGTCTAATGTGATGTAACTCCACTGAGTCATTCGAATGCTCATGCTTTCCGGTGCACAATTTCAACAATGCCGACGTTGTTGTAGTGAACATATCGAATTTCTGGCGGTCACGAAAAGCTCGAGAGCTTTTTTCAGCAAATACGACGATTGTTGCGCTGATTTCAATAAATTTAAAGAGCCATTACGTCAGTGTTTTCCAATACTGTCGGTTACGCTGAAATCAATCCAACACTATCGTATCCGGAATAATAAATACAACTTCGTTTTCTCTTCAACTTCAAAATGCACTTGATTTGACCGTTCAAACCGGCGTTTTAAATATTACAACAACACTTAATTACAAAATTTTAACTTGATTTTAATTTTGTGTCTTACCCCAACGTCGATGCTTTTCGGCTTACGATAAAACTGCTCTGCTCCAGAAAATTCGCTTGTACCCAACAATCGAAATCGCGAATATTGAATGATTACCGTATTCATTTAACATTTAAAAGTACCTTCTTCGCATTGTTATTATTTTGCAAAGTATAAAATGATTATTTATAATAATTATTAACATATAAAGTTTTATTCCAGTTTTTAGTTCCTTTTTTAAAATTTTAAACACTTCCTTTCTTATTTTAAACTATTTTATTTCTGCATCAGCAACGCGTCAATTTTTTGAAATAACAAGCTATATTAGGTATGCTCCGCAGAAATTTTTGACTCTTCGAAATTTATTAAAATTTCTAATTAATATTCTCTTCTTTCCGGTTACAGATACGATTACGGTAAACACGCAAGTGACAGTGTCGAGCGGTAATTTCGAAATATTAAGCGGTGATCGGTTACTGATCAGTGGAAATGTTCAATACGCCGCCTCCAAAACAGAAGATACCGCAATTATGAGAAACACGACATCCGAAGAGGACGATGAAATGTTAATTTCTTTCGAGCAATCGGAAATTTACTCAATTTTCCGCAAAAACGGATATTCATTCCGAAATCCGTTTTCCGATATTAGGAAAATACATTTTTCAAAAGCCGGTGACGTTTTTTAATATTCTGCTGCGTGTATTATTCGTGTTTTCTGTCAATTTGTCGGTTTAATTATTTACAGCCGTCTAGCGGTGGATTCTTTTTTTTTTCTTTTTTTCTTCTTCTTTTTCCAATACACACATATACCCGTAGACGTAATTTTACAATTTAACGTTGCGCAAAGTAATCTTTTTTAAATTATCGCCCGTCTACGGTTGATTTCTAATTCGCGAAAAACAAGAATATGTAAATGAAATTACGAAAAAATTATAGTCAATATTTCTGTTTTCCAATCTACAGTGAATTTTACACAATGATACGGATTCGGTATTTGTGGTGACGCGATCTTTCGGAGTAAAAATCAATTCTTTTTTTTTTCATTTATGTGTAGAATCGTTTATCGGTTTCACCAGCCGAAATATCTTTTCCCATAGAAGAGCGGCGATGTTGGCAGTGCTCCGTAATTGCCGAAAGATTGCGCCACATGTGCCGAAATATCGAATGGCATCGAACCATGAGTAGATACCGGTCTAAAATAGAGTATAGTAGTAGATTCATTGAATCTGGATTTTGCGGTCGTTCCAGTGGTAGTTGTCGATATTTCTAACTGTCGAACAGGTCTCGTATATAGTCACGAAAGCTCGTTCTAATCGCAAAAATCGTCTTTTCATGTTAAACTTCAGAGGGTGTATGAGTTTTTGATCTAGTCAATAGAATTATTTTCCCGCCGCGATAAGAGTTTTCTTTGTTTGTCGGTTTTGTTTTTCTTATATTTTTCGAGGCCCGTTGGGTGTTTCATATTTTATATATTTACTTTTTGGTCTTAGTTTAATGCTTATCGTGAATTTAGGTTAGTACGTTACAATCGAGAAGAGTGAATTCTATCGATAATTAATTCGGTAATCATCGATAGGTGAAGAAATACATCATGAATATACTCTTGTGACCTTTCCGGAATTGTCTCACGAAGTCACTTCGACGACCACCTATAATTGTAACGGTACCGGATTATTATTATATATAATTCGGACCTTCAAACATCGTCATGCGAAAATCCTATATAGTTCTTTTATAATACTTACAAACCCGGTCAGGAAAAAAAAAAAAATCTACATATCTAACACAAATATGTCTTTTGTCTGCTGTATAAAGGTTGATGCAACAATTTCCTTTTAGTAAAAATGTGAACTCAAATTTTTGATCGCAAATTAAATAAATGGTTTGCTGCGATAATTATAAAAGTAAAAATCTAAATAAAGTTTCTTAATAAATACACGAGGGTAACACTTTACGTGACGTAAGAGTATTTTACGGAGCGACCTCCAGCCTAATGATATATCCATATCAAAATTAACCGATTACGCTTTCTTGCAAAACAATAATTTTCGCCATACGTAGCAATTTGTTTCAAAGCGTAACAAAAATAGATTTTCATAATATTTTTTTTTGTATTAAGAATGAATGTATTATTTTCGTATATAGGTACATATATATGTATGTATATCGCTAATCATCTTCAATACTTAAAAAACGTAAAGGAGATTATGCCGTTTTAAAAATGTAAAAATGTAACAGTACATTGATATTTCTATGAATTGGTATTACCGTATCACTGATTTTAACGGGTTGGACTATGCCTTTCGTATTTGTAAATTGGACGTTTACAGATAGGAAAGTTATTCTTTCCAGGGGAGGTAGACCATCTGTTAAGGTTAATAATGATTACAATGCCAATCCATAAAGGTATCAAAATCTAGGTATATAATTAGAGAGTCGATTATCACAGAAAGGCATCATATCGGTAAAGAGAATAAGGAACTTGGATATTTGATGGTTCATAACTGTTTTTGATAATTATTCAAATTGGAAATAACTATTTATATCAACTTAATCAGAAATATTTTTAAATACATTTCTAATTAAGTTGATGTACAATAAATAGTTATTTCCAATTTGAAGAAACTCTGTGTTCGAATTCAATATTTAGCTTCGCCTATAGTTGGAAACTAGGCAAGGTTAAGGGAAGCCTTTGCCCAGGATATGGGCTTTTAGTTTTTAATTTTTAATTTAGTTTTAGTTAATAAACTGTTTAAAGTAATTTTTAAGGAAATGTACGATTTCGTACTCAGTGGATGTGCATGAGAGTGTAAATGAGTAGTCGCTAAGAATTCGTGCCATAAATTTGTTATAAAGGCTAATAATAATAGTAGTACTAATAATACTACTACTACTATTACTAATAATAATAATAGTAATAATAGCCAGAAATAGCATAATAATGAACGCTTACTGTACACTACCGTTTATTAGACTAGTCTCGCCATAAGCCGATGTGCAGCTTCGGAGCCGTGATAAACCAACAAAGTAAAAATATCTCGAACAGAATAATAGTATCTAACTAATGATATAATGCATAAAGATCTAAGCTTTCTCTATTAATACGAGCTCGGTATTTATGATTCTGTCTGGTGATAATGCACGAGTTATAAATTATTGTTTGGCTAAAATCATTTAATTTTCGGCCTCTTAGTATCATCGTTTACATTGTCGGACGATACCGTTAAGGACGCCTCCTCGATGGAAAGCCTAAGGGTAAGGAAGAGAGCTGCTATATGAGTAAACGAGCAAAGAGAAAATAGCGTCAACGAGGAGAGAGTATTAACACATAATAGTGACGAATTAATTTTTTATTTTTTTTTAAAGTAGTATAAAAATTATTTTTATTTTATCTCATTGCAAGTATACATCATATTATTTAACGAAATTTCGACAGTAATGGTAATCTTCATAGAAGTGTTCAAAACACAATGATTTTTTGAATCAACCACAACGTACAATAGCGACATTTGTGCATCCTTCTATTTCACAATGCGTATCACAAGAATCTCCGAAACTGAAATCTACAGGACCCTCAAATGTATCCGATCTTCCATCTACATAACCACCCCGGTACTAAAAACATTTAAAAAGATCTTCACATCTTGGTGAAGACAACTGGCCGTGAACCAGTGACCGAAGTCGTATCATACCACTTCTAACTGAAACGACTTAATTAGCAAAGAAAGATAAAGCGTTTCAGACAACGCACTAGTATATTCGGTCACCGGTAGATGTAAATTAAAAAAAAAAAGAACACGTTGTTTTGACCGAAAATTCCCCGCGCCAAAAATAAAAAAAGAAACAAGAAAATTTAATGTACACGAAATAAATAAAAATAGAAATATACACGGCGAATTTCATCATTTATTATGAATAATTCTTGAAGACACTCGGCGGAAAAATTTTTATTCATATTTAAGCATGAATATTTCAACTTTTGATTATATTTCACAAAATATTTTTGTGTCAGAAAAAAATTTAAATTAGTTAAATAAAAAAAGCAAAGACAAGGTTCATTATCAAGAAAATTTAAAGCAGAAAATTAATTTTTAATCATCAGTTTGAAAATATTTAACAGCTAAATCATTTTTGAATGAAATTATTAGAATTCTTTGAAAATGTAATAGTTTGTTGATATATATACGGGGGATAAAATTAAATAAATTCATGATATTTTTCGTCTTTAACTCGATATTTAATCCGATGGGTGGTAACTTTATTAATAAATTTATGTTTATATTCATTTAAAATTTTTTAAAATACTTATGTTTTACTCGTATTATTATTGACAGATTCTGTAAATAATTAAATTATATTCAGTTGTAATATACATAATTTTTTCGTCGTTGTAGTTCATATACTATAAAACATTTATTATGTCAAGTATAGAAGACATTATAATAAAATAAACATATTGCTTCCAAAAAATAAATATTATGGTAACTATGGTAATAGAAATTTAGTTTTTAAAACTAGTCTTTTTTGGTTTATAAATATTTAACACAATAAAAGGTTTTTAATATGCCGGGTATAAATTTTCCCACACAGAAATTGTGTTAAATCGTCCATTTATGATTTATAATTAAAACATATTTACACAAATGTTTTTAAATCAAATGTTAATGCACACACTTATTTGTAGATTTCATTTCATTAGCTACATCTAAAATAAAGCGGTTATGGTGATCATCATATTTTGTTGATCCCAAAGTGATTTTCGAACGAAAACACTACTAATAAACGGTTTTTTATTAATTTTCATATAATTTTAGTGAAAAAATTATAAGATTTGAAAATAATTTAAGATCGCGGCTATAGCTCTAAAACTAAGCAATAAATTATGCCGAATTTTTAAGTGACAGTGAAGAAACCCGATCTGTATGCGAATATTGTGGATAAAAAGTTTCATGGTTTCCTAGACGATGAATAAGCAAAGATCGAATAAAAATAATTACATATGCACTAGTTTTCACTCCGAAAATGTGCCCGTTTATTTACGGGCTGTATGAGAATTTCTTGCAGCCAGCGAACGCGGCAGCATGTCGCAATATGCTGAAACTAATAGTCCTGTTGCGGTATGTAGCGAAAGAACGAAAAGGAACGAAAATAACGGCGAAAACAAATCAGTTTGAATTCTCCGCTTTGTTCGTTGATGATGGATCTGTCGCGATCATCTTTGACGTGCCACTATATTCACTTCCGTAACAAGCCATGCTTTTCATTTCGTCGCTTTTAAGCTTTTATCGCAGCTCTTGTGCTTAGCCTAGATCTCAAGCACTATTGAAGTTTTAACACGTGCCGAGTTGCGAGTTCTGTAGAAGTCTTTGTCTGAGTAGTGCGTAGCAACAGAATATCATTAACCTTAATTAATTTTTAACGCTTCGCTCTTTGTTCGCTTACTTGTATCGTCACTAACTAATTGCAGGGGCGACCGCATTGTTACTTCAGCCTAGTTTAGATTTGGTAGGTATCGAATATAACTCGAGGTAATATGGACACTATTTAACAGTAGCTGTGGCCATTCTGGCAACACCATACATTACTGCCTCCTGCAAAGTTGTTTTCCAAATAATATATTAATTATCGATAATTTCTTCCATTTCGTTTATGTCATTTCTAATATTAGTGAAGTAACTGTGTATTACTTTTTTTCAAGGTTTTCCTCTGCAATATTTTAGATAATTTTCTTACATCGTGTGCGATTTGTCTCCTATACTTCGTTGGGAAATTCAATACGTAATAGAATAAAGTTTTAATAATGGATTCTATTTCGTTAGTTTCTACGAAATATTTACGCACCTACTCATTCGCTGTATTACGTACAGTTGCGTAATAATCCGGACTAAAATATATATTCTTCCATTTTTTATACTTTTACCTCGTGTAACTGCTGATTTTTTGGTGAAACTAGATTTTAGATGTTATATTTCGCATATCGATTTTACGGATAATCTGGGCTCAAAATTATTCTTGAAAATAAATATTTATTTATACTGTTTACCTGTGTCAATTTTCTTTTTTAAAATGCAAACAAATTCGGAATGTCTGTCAAAGGGTAATTTTTGATCTAACTATAGTTTCCCTGTTTAAATATTATCACTAACCTTATTTGCATAATAATAATAATAATAATAATAATAATAATAAAATTTATACAATACCGTGTATATTAGAATTTAAATTTAAATTCTTAATCGTAAAATACAAATTTGTTGTTTTATTATACATTTTATTATGAAATAGTTATTATTTTGCGAAATGTCCAGATTACGAACTTTTTCACTACATACTACAAGGCATATTGTCAAACAACGATTATTTGTATTTTAGGATGTCAAGCTGAAGTAATTTGGAAACAGAGTTTGCCGTTATTTTTGAATACAGTGATGCAGATCAAGTTATTCTCTAGCATATGTCGTCAAGAGGGAAATATCGGATTACCACACGCATTTCTCAGATTTGTAATAAATCCAAAATATTTCGAGTCAATAAAATCAGGTATACCGTGCACTACACATATGGTTCATTCGTTAAATTGAATACCACGACATTAAAAAATGAAAAAAAAAAAAAAAAAAAGAAGAAAAAATTTATGCTCCTAAGATGTGATTATAGAACAAAACAAAAAAAAAAAAAAAAAAAAAGAGAAAGAAAAACATTAAATAAAAAGTAAATTCAATGGCATTTTCGATAAATCGACCCGATTATAGATAAAACGAGGAAGTCGGCCAATATCATCCCAATACTAAAGGAAAACAAAGATCTTACCCTTCCCGAAAGTTATCGTCCTATCTCATTGCTTAGTGTCATTTCCAAAACGCTGAAGAAGATGGTTAATAGGATTCTCTTGTTTTTCGTAGAACAAAAAAGTCTTCTATCTCCTAACCAAGCCGGCGCGTAAGAGGCAAGATCGACAGCCAGCCAGCTACTTAGCCCGAAAATGCAAATTCTATCGGCGTTTCATCGCCAACAGCACCTCTACGCAGTATTCTTCGATTTAGAGAAAGCATTTGATTGCTTGTGGTGTCATGGCTTATTACTAAAACTGCGAACGGCGGAAATCGCCGGGAAAATGGGTAAATACCTACACAGCTTCTTAGACAATAGAACGATCCAAGTTACGACTGGTTCGTCAACGTCTGAACTGATGCTGTTGGAAAACGGCGTGTCGCAACAACCCTCTCGCACAGCTAACATGAACCAGGTAGCCCCAAACGTCTGCCCCTTCTGTGGTCAACCGAGCGCCCGGTCCACCTTTAACCTATTTCTCGAATGTTTTGTCCTTTGCAGTACTACGATCCATTCACTTTACCACCTTCTCTATTTCTAAGATACTATCAAATGCTCCGTCCGCGGTCGCAGCTGTATTTGCTTGCACGCGGAAAAGCGGTCTGTACTATTGTGTTTAATCCTCTTAAATAGGCTCCATGTGCTGTAATAGCCCCAGTAGTTAAACACGGTGCATGAAAACCCCCATACACACCTTTAGTTACATATAAAAAAAAAAAAAAAACGGAAAATTTTTTGATGTTAGAATTATCAAACGACATATCACAAGCCTTTCTGCTTGGCCTAGTTCATTATAGCAGCTCATACGCATACGTGCAGCTCGATCGTTCAGACCTCCTCCGCATAGGGCCACCCTGGACTTCCGTCTTAGTTGACTGTTTTAATTGACTATGTAACTTTTTCATTTACGATTTTCTCAGCAATTTCTAATTGTACAACGTTTTATATAACAACGCGCAGATTTTATTAATAGCTTGCACCAACTTCCGTAATGCACTCTTCTTCCGTGTAATACGAAAAAATATTATACTAGTTTTTATTTTTACTTGCAACATAAAAATGGCATAATGAATATAGTTAATTATCATACATTAACATACCCAGTAGAGATTTAAGTGATACATAAACCTTCTAAAGAATATATTATATTCAAAAAACTCGTAGAATTTTTTGTTATAGAAAATCAAATAAATTCAGCCCTGATAAAATTAAGCTGACAGTCATATTATCGCCAATAAATTTAAGCGTAAATAAATGGCAAATAGAAGAAAACATAAATATTTCATTACCAAATCGCGTTGTACAACGGAAATGTGTGCCGTGAGCGACGTAATATTTTTCATACTTTCATGCACAATTCGAACGTAAAATTTTCGTTAAAGAGCAAAATGGACTATCGTTCGTAGTATAAAACACGCAATCAGATGTAAATTCAAGGTTAATTTAGAATCACAACTAACTTCAATAAATGTCGCAACAGTTTTCTTAATGCAAAGGGAATATCAATTTTAACTTATCACGATCTAAATTTTTTTAGTCTGACATCATCCTTAGACTACGTTTAACTGAAAGAATATTTACTACTTTATCGTTTCCGATTTTTCTGAATTCCAATTCAAGTTGAATAAACCTTTTTTTTTTTGGTTACAGAAACGGTTATTAATGTTTCGATGGATATCAATACGAATGTGATTTGGAGCGATAATTTTTATCTGACCGGAATCCAAAACTTCGATCATCAAAATGAAGATGGCACATTCGAAAATGACAAACAAGCAGTTCAAATTTTGAAATTTATTCCCTATTCAAAAACAGATAATTCATCATTGGTGAGCTTTTAAGTATTAATTATTTCACTCCCTCCCGAACAACACTCGCGCACACAGAATACAAGCACCATGTTCTAAAATTATGTTGACTATTCTACGTTCCGTTATTTTCATTTTGTCCAATAACCTATCCTCTAAATTCTTGATTATATCTGACTCCATGATCGCCTTTCAAACCATTTGTTCTCCCCTACCCGATCGTTCCTGCGATTTTATTATACTCCGTATATGTTCACTTATCCATACTCTTTCTTCCCTCCATTCCATTAATATTGATATTTACTGTGCGTTCTTAACCCATTCCGGCATCTTCAGTAATGAAGTGGCGAACTCCTTGGCTCGGGTTGCTACCTCTTTCCACTTCTTCTCGTAAGAAAAATCCCATCCTCTAATTTCCTTCCGCCACGCAAAGGTTTTCAGCTTAGGTTTTGGTTAGATATGTTCGTTTCCTCTTTCTCTAACAACTGTTCTTTTTATCTGTCTGTTCAACCTAGTATCTTGCTGCCAATCCGCGGTTCTCTTTGTTTCCTTCACTTCGTCGTTTTATTATTGTCTCCATTATTTGTTTGCGCTTTAGTCATATTCTATTATCTTCCTTTCGTTTTCGAAGTTCGTTGGTTGCCTCTCCATATTGTTCTCTCCACTCAAATGAAGAGCGTGTTTGCGATGCGGATCATGTGTTTATTAAATGTTGATTAATGGCAAACCACCACGTTCAACATCATATGCGCGTTAGGTCAGTACACGGCAGACCCACACGGGACTGCATTGGTAGCGCGATAACAAGCGGCTACTATCAGTTCCGAATGTAGTCTTGCGTGTGTACGCCTGCGTTGCATATAACAATTGCCTGTACAGCTGAGATGTACGAATAAGTAGTCGCCGGCGCTCAGAAGCTGAGTATGGCACTATAAAAAAGAACAAAAATAAAAGACAAGTAAAGTCTAATAAATACTATCTTTTTTTTTCTCTTTTTTTTTGGGCTCGTCAACCGGTGACCTTTTTTTTCTTTTTTTTATTTAAAAAATAATCTGTGGGTCTCACGGGCCAAATATGCCCGTTGTGTGAGTGCCCAACATTCGTATCAACGTTTATTAAAAAAGATACAAAGTACAAAAATTACAACTCAGATAAAAAGAACAATTGTTAGAGAAAGAGGAAACGTACATATCCGATCAAAACCTAAGATGAAACCTTTGCACAACGGAAGGAGATTGGCCGATGGGACTTTTTTAAAGAAGAAGTGAGAAGAGACAGTAACCTGAGCCAAAGAGTCTGCCGCTTCATTACCGAAAATGCTCGAATTACTAAGAACCCACGGTAAATATCAACATAAATGGAATGCAGGGAAGAAAGAACGTTGATAAGTGAGCATATGCGGAGTATGATAAAATCACAGGAATGATCAGGAAGGTGTGAACAAATGGCCTGAAGGGCGGTCATGGAGTCAGATATAATCAAGAATTTAGAGGAAGGGTGATTGGGGGAAATGAAAATAATGGAGCGTAGGATAGTCATCAATTCGGCTATGAATATGGAACAGAAAGGAGGAAAGCGAAAAGATTCCGAAAAGCCAAAATCTGGGAGGATGAAAGAGACACTGATACCATCCAGCCTCTTCGAACCATCTGTAAAAGCGGTTGCATGCGAAGGAAATTGAGAATTGATAAAACTGTGGAATTCCTGTCTGATTAGGGCCTGCGGAAGAAACTTAGAGAGCATGGGAACAGTAAACATATTTGGAGGGTGGCAGAGATCGGCGAAATTAAAAGCAAAATAGAGGAGACAGGACATTATACTATTTCTAAACTACCATTTTAGCTAGAATTTTACAATTCCATTTTATTTTAAAAATTAAATTAAAAATTGTAATAGTCATGTATTTTTAAAGCATTTTTAAATTTCTATAAAGGTCGCTATTTGATTTTCTTTATGAAACAAAGGGTATTTCTCAAATCTATGACCTATCGTAGAAGATTTTACGTAATTATATAATTCCCCCTCAATGTCCTTTTTATAATCCCTCCCCAAATGTCCTTCTGGATCTGCCCCTGAATATAATATTATTGATCAAAGTGACGTCACCCGGGCTTAACTGAGGCAGACTCATTCTCGAATTTTCTTTTGTCCGGATTTCTGTATACGAGAGTACGGTCTCCCTCACTTTAATAGTTCTCTCCTCTCTGCATTGCTACTTGCTTTCTTTCTTTTTTTTTGTTGTACATACTCGTGTGCACAGATGTATTCTCTCTCTCTCTCTCTTTATCTCCCGCGCGCGCACTCTCTCTTTGCTCACACAATAAACGTAAGGTTAAGCAGTAAGTAGTGATGTGTAGTTCGTGAACGAACTAATAGAAAGAACTGATTGATGAAAAAGAACTGAAAGAACTGATTCACAAAACTTAAAAGAGCTGGTTCTGTATGAACTGTTTCGGGTGAAACGCGAATGAACAGAATGAGCCGGGGCGAATAGCCCGGACAGACAAAATAAAAATGATTACAAAAATCACGCTTTTATCTCATTCGGTTCGGAAGATATAGTCCGGACAGATAAAATAAAAACGATTACATAGTCGCTTAGTATAGTAAGATTTGTTTACACGTAGATCTAAAACATTTTCGAAAACAATCAGTTCTTTGGGAACCGGATCTTTGAATCAGTTCTTTATAGTGAACTGATCCGCAAAAAGAACTGCAAAACCCATCACTAGCAGGAAGAGCGTATCGGTAAGCGGCACGCCTGCGCGTTCAGTGAATGTATTTGTATTTATCACACCAACACGGTCTTACTGCTTGTGCTTCTGCTTACGTCATTTTTCTGAATGAAATGCATGTGATAGGACACATGCATGTCGCCGTAATCGACGAGATGCGAAATTTCACACACATTCTCTAAATAACTTTTTTTTCGCAAAAGAAACACGATTTAAAAAATGGATTAAAAAATATAAATTGATTTTTCCTAGTCCTATCTAGATTTATAATACCATACAGATTGTCTCGAAAATTTGTGACAATTGTAAAAATTAATAGCTATAAAACAACTTGTAAGATTTATAAAATGAAAAACGTGGAGCGCCTGCAATAGTAAGAATCACACAGCAGTTCATATCGTTTGCAGTTCAAAAAAAATCACAAGTGACTCTCCTGAACTATTTATGCATCAGTTATTGATTGTACGTGCTCCACACTTTTCGTTTTGTAAATATTACAAGTTTTTTTATAGCCATTAAATTTTATAATCACAAATTTTCAAGACAATCTGTATGGTGTTATAAATCTGAATAGGGTTAGGAAAAAATTGTTTATACTTTTTATAATGTGTTTTTTAAAAAAAAATTATTGAAATAATTATTTATACATTTTATTATTTTTTGAGACAAAAACGATTTTTTTCTAGTATGTTAAAAACAAAAATTACAAAATAAATCTCTATCAAAACAGGATTAACATATTTCGGTAGGCGTTCTTAATTTTTTATAAAGGTTTTTTCCTCGGGTCAGTTTAATTAAAATGATATAAATTAACTTTCTCTACTTTCATAACTCGCAAAATACTATTGTTATATGTAAAACTACGAAACATTTTATACACTGATGAAATTACTAGGTACACAATATTTGTGGTTAGAGTACGAGATCTCAATGCGGGGAAAAGGTAAAAGATTGTCGAGTAAATTTATTATCTACTACATAAAAAACAACCTAAAAATGAAAATATCGAAATTAATATATCACCTAAAAATGTCGTCAGTGTGACGCTTCATTTAGAAAACAACCGTCATGTGTCTCTTACAGGAATTCTTACCCCTAAATGAATTTATAAACGTGTGATCTACAAAATATTGTTGCCGCATCCGTGAACACTACAACATCGGCACGTGATATTAACATCAACATATTAGACATGGCCAAAACTTTAAAATATTTTAACATGTTGTATTCCACGGGCTTATAAATATTTTGTAAATGAACCGATTGTTATAAAATATAGAGGAAATTATTTATTGAAGTTCGGCTACTCTATGGCAGCCGTGTGCCCAAATTTCCGAAAAGCATTTAACCTAGTAGACCATTGAATATGGCTATTGAGGAAATGATATAATCGATTCGGGTCATATCTTACGAATAGAAAGAAAATAAATAGGATTTGAAGTGACAGTTTTTTTCAAAATTTTGGAAAGTGTTCTTGGACCTTCCTTACTTTTAATATACATCGATGACTTATTAAACATTAAAATCTGAGGTAAAGAATTTTGGTCTTATGCTGATGACACGGTATTAGAGTAGTTCATTCTCGTTTTTCTAATATTTCACAAGATCTTATACGGAACAATGTAAATATGGTAGCAGAATGGATCTATCGCTTAATATTGAAAGAACAGCTAAAACGAAATATGGCCAATATATTCGTATCAACAGCAAATTTGAGACAATTGTAAAATATCAGTCAATAGTGAACCGACAGAAAAAGTAACTGAAATAAAATATTTAGAAATTTACTCAGACGAAAAATTAACTTGGAACAGACATAATGAAAGTAAGAAAATTGCTTTTTTTTTCCCATTATCTAAAACAATTTTTTTCCTACTTTCAACTTCAAAAACATTGAGACAAAGAACTACGTAAAACCATTAGAATCTCTGCAAAGGAAAAATTTTGGCACCGTGTTGCACAACGATGATAAAAATCTTTACACTTTACTGAATCTTCAACAACGGCATCAAGTTCAATAAATAAAGAGAAATTCGGTATCTCAGCTAAATTGAGAAACACAAGAGCTTTCGGTGTGGAAAGTGCCGCGATAAGACGAACGGCAGATAAGAAAAGAAAAATGCACGCCGATCGATTTAAATTTATTTTATATAAAACCCTATTGCGAGGGAAAAATGTTTACCGATTTTCAAGTTAATAGAGCGCTTTTAAAACATTTACAGGATGTGACAGAATTCATTGAAGTCTGCATGGCAATCGTTTTGGATAATACCTTCGTTCATAGCAGCAGTAAAAATAGATTCAACATATATAATGTGCACGAACGTAATGGTAACAGTGATAATTATATTAACAATCAAGTTAATCAGTTGCTGGAAATCCTACAAACCTATCTGAATCGATTCGAGGTAAATGTTTCCAGTCGAAACATTGTCCTTTAAGGTATTTGTAACTAATTAAAAACAAAAATAGTCCAAAGAAAATTTCGTTTTTTCTTTTTTTCTTTTTTTTTAATGTAAAATTCATCAATCTTATTCCTGAAGGACAATGTAAATAAGGGATTTAATGTTGTTTTCCCAATTTCATCGGATTAGTCTTCTATAATATTTACATATACATTTCTGTATTTCTATTATCTAATTTAGTGTGATTTTTAGATCTGCTTCAGACTGTGATTATGCATTCACAGTTTGCGTATCTATTATCAAACTGAGTTTAGTATTTAAATGTTTACCTTAGATTTCCCAAGTCGTTTGATTTTGTAGATTGAAAACTATTTCGTACGGATTTCCGCTCGGTTTAGAAAGAGATGATTAATTGACTAACCGAAGAAAATCCAGATTTTTTCAAAGAGTAAGAAGAAGAAAGAACGTTTTTTTTGTTTACAAACTCACAGAAATAGTCAATTACGATGTAAGTTGCACGTATGGGACCGAAGCCTTTTTACAACGTATATCTTAAATTCGAATTACTTGAAACAATATTAACTGTCGGTACTTGCATTTACTACGAATAGATTGTAACTGTCTGGTATCAAAATTTCCGATATAACTTTTCTTGTAAAAAAATAGGAAATACGTTTCAAAATGTAATTCCGTAGATATGTCATATTTCATTCCGAGTGTAAGTCAATTTTTCACTTTTCCGAATTGGTTAATTTATATTCTATAAAGTTCATTTCCATCTATTTTCTTATAGGTTATATTCATAACTTTTTAAAGTTCAAATCACAAAATTTACCTCAAAATGTTACCCAAATTAATGATTTATTAAGAAATAGTAAGTTTTAACGATACTTTTATATCGACCAAATGAAAATTTAGTAAAGCTGTTAAAATTCGCTTTTCATTTTTAATTTCCTTCTTTTCACTTACAATGTTTAGATAGAAGTGTCGGTGTACGGAATAAAAAATGTCGGGGCACTGAAATTAGTTGGAACTCCAGAAAACGATAGTTTGACGCGACATTTGCTGATATTCCCGAGCAAATCAGTATCGGCAGAGGAATTAAAAACGATCACTAAAAATCACCAAGATGTATTTCTATTTGTTTGTTTCGATTCGAATGATTTCGAGAAAGATTTCCCGATAGTTGTAACAAAATCGATTTCCGACTTACGGATATCACTACGTAAAAAAACGGTAACAATACACTTTTTTGCATAATTAAATGTAGTAATAATGGTCATAGCTCCTGGCACGGTCTATATACTAAACGCCGATGTTAAAAGTTTCATTTCTTCAAAACACTTTGTGGCTACGCCGAAAATTTTTTTTAATAATTTTTTTTTGTACCTATTCTTTTTGCATCATAAGGAAGATCGCAATTTGATTTAAGTCGTTGGAATCCTTTTTTTCCGCATTAAAAATTCCACGATTAAACGGTAAAAATGATTTAAGCAAGTCGCACGATTTTTTAGTTGTAGATCGCTTAATGGTCAAAATCGCTATCCTAACGGCTCGCTTTTTAACGGATTTATAAAAGCTCAAAAGTAGTTTTTAATAAAAGGGAAAAACTATCAGATTACACTAGGTTTTCTTACAATATAAATAACGAGCTGATTAAAAATATGCATAAAATAAATTTAAAATAATCCTATTCATTATTTGGAAAACAGTAAACCGACATATTTTTATGCCGCTGTTACAAAAATCTTAAGACAACGATTAAACATTTTATTACCGCATTCAATTAAAAATTTAAAATAATTACTTATTTCGGTCTATTCGTTGCTGCAATCTAAAAGCAGAAAGTGCCAAATTTCAATAAAAACAGATTTTACCAAGGCAAGCGTGTACACATACGTATTCAGAATTTTACACACTCGCTAGTGTAGAAACACTAGAAACCCGGGAATAATAAAGGGAAATCCCGATATTTTCCCCAGTCCTTCTTTAAGACAGAAGAATGTTGAAATTGAATTAACTCAATCTACAGTCGCCTATACTACTACAGAAACAAAACTATCACTTCCAAATAATAAATAATTAAATTTATGAAAAATTAAATTAATATTTAAATCTCAGTTAAGGGAAATTAAAAAATCTAATATAAATGAATTATGTGAACTACAAAAAGAAATAATGCAAAATGAATTCAAGAAATAAATAAATAAATAAATAAAAAGGATTATTAAGTAAGTTTAATTTAAGAACCATAAAGTGAAATATATAATCGCCTTCGTCTTATTATAAAATAACATCGGAATATATTATTTAAAAGAAAATTACAAGTACATTAAGAAATTTGTTTAAAAGTGAAATTAATACATCTGCCCACACTAATAAACTTTTCTAAATTGCCGACCTAATTTCGCTAATTCGCTAAACTACTGCTTCTATACTGCTTTCCGTTTATTATAGTTGGCAGATTTTTGTACATTTCGGCAAACATAACTATAAATTGGGCGCGTGAAAGCCACTTAGCTGTGACAATATAACAATAGCACAGTTACAGTTTCGCAGCAAAAAATGCAGAGTGTATAATGCACTAGTCATTTTGCCAAAGTACTTCAAGTACCTCCGGTTGGTTAAACGCTGATTGGCTGTTTACATTGTTGTATGTACATGTGTGCTTTTCAGTGCACTTTTACGGACTCACTAATGTCGTAGAAATACTCGCAGTTCTTGGCTACAACACAAAGCGAAGATGAGCCGATCATCACATCGAAATTCAATTACACGTATTTCCTCACTACACTAATAGAGCAACTAGCGACTTACACATTAAGTATTTTTCTCTACTAGCTCAAATGGTGGCTTCTCAAATTGTCTTTAAAATAAATAACTGCATTTATATTCGATAAACACTTATTCTGAAACATGGCTTGAATCTTGAACCGCACTATCGTTCAGGTGTATGTAGGGAATAACAATCTACTATTTTTTTTTTTGTAGGCTGTTTTGCGTGCTTTGTCGCCATTTTCATTTTATTGGAAAAATATTTTAGAAAACTATTTACATCCGAAATGACATATATGTAGAATATTGTCAAAAAAAAATAGTTTCTTAGCACTATTGTGCATTATTTATTCCTCTTTTTACAGAAATTCTTGTCCATCAAATCACACGGTTATTTAAAATTTGATTACCAAATATCTGGATAAACTTTTTGACGTAGTTATGCCAATTTACCACTTCAACTCCAAATCTCTTGTACTTATATATATATATACATATATATACTAGTGGTGGGTAAATTCGTGTTATTCGGATATAGATTTGAAACTGAACTACAGGTTCGAGAACTGCATCCCGGGTACGTATCCATCGGACCTACATGGATTCGACATATATGTGCACAGTACACTCAACACTGGCACTAGTTTGCACCAGTTGAAGACGCAATGTTAACTAGTGTTCGGTTAGATTACATGTGTTAGAAAAAGAGTTGGAGTACAATCGTATAGAGAGTTGTCTGTATAGAAAAAACGATAGAGAACGTTTCCTTCTAATTATTCCAGTGTTATCATTTTTTACTTTTCCAATTGATCTGGCACATTTTTACCCAGATATTCATTCCGTATAGAACGCAGAAAGGACTAGACGATCTGTTCTTCTCTGTTCAAAGTCTATATTTCATCTTCTATAGCGGAACCGTGTAAATCCGGATCTGTATAACATTCGTCGATTCAGTTTCCGGGTGGGAGTTGTGGATATGTGTCTGGAATTGTAATTAGAGTTACGTCATCAACTCCGTTGTGGGATGCGGACCTACGGATACATATTCATCCAGACCTTCTCATCACTAATACATACATACATACATATATATGTGTGAATTATTAATGAAAGGAAGCAAATTGAAAATCGTTTTAAAAAAAAACCGAAAACAGTATATAAAAAAATTTTTCTGGTAAATTCACAGAGTTGCAAAATTTGAATTTTTAAAAAATTTCAAAAAACGCTGAAAAATCTGTTAGCAAATATACCATAAATATACGGTATTGTTGACTGCATTTAACAAGCCGTGTGCGAACGTTTGTTTTTTAATTAATTTACATTTGATAACTGATTGACTGTTTGGATGTTTCTTTTGCTTAAAGTTATATTCAGATGATATCGTGTTGACTGTTCGTCCCGACAAGGAACATGCTTGGTTAGATTTTTTGGAAGACGACTTGTACTCGATTAAATCGAATAAAACCGTAATAGTGCACTGGAATTCTAAATATTTGTCGGAGGCTATGAATCATTTAACGGAAATATATAGTTTAGGCATCCATCACAAAATTCGGTAAGATAATTTTTATCTTTCTTTTTTTCTTTTTTTCTTTTTTGGAGCCTCGTTGTCCATTAATTCTGCGTGTTTGAAAAATGTGATATTTTAACACGTAATTAAAGCAAAGAAAATTCATGGGCCTCGTGCGTTTTTATCATTCTAATTATCTGAAATGAAGCGTAATCTTTTACCGTATTCTCTGTTTTTTTCGAACGTTTTCCAGATCTTCTTTCCGTAATAATAAGCACTTTTCTGTATAAGTTTTACTTAGCTGAAAATTATCAAATACACCACTAAATTATACTCAAAACCTTTATAATGAATTATTTTGTCAAACATGGATGCTTTCGGGCAACGTACTTTTTTTTTTTTAAATTTCTTTAATTTTTTGTCGCTCGACACAGCGGCCAGTTTCGACGAAATATTATTACAATTTCATTTACAAATTTGTAAAAACTTAAAAATGAAATGATATATATTTGTAATTTTTAAAAATTGCAATATATTTTGTTTTCCGTGTAGTCTGATAGGAGGATTCCTGTAAGCGATTTTCTTTCGATGTGACAGACTGTACACACTGGGCGTCGAACTTATTGAATATTTGTTAAAAAATGTTCCACTGCAAGAATTTCTCTGCAAGTGTCACAAAGAACATTATTAATTGCGCAGAAAGAAAAACGAGAGATATAACTCGTATTGTTCTGAATAAATATACGTTTAAAGAAACAACTAATTTTTAAAATCGTTTACTGATAAATTTATAAAATCAATTTTAACTATATTATTAAATTAATATTTCATTTATCAGAAAAAGAAATACTGAAAATGGTTAAAAATCAATAAATATAGCAAATTAAAGACACAGACTTATAGGTTAAAAAAAAATTACCTAAATGAAAAAAATCATTTATTTACAAATTCTTATTTCAACGCCCTATAAATGCCATTAATAACTATTATAAGAAAAGCAATTTTTGTCTTTTTGAGGAGGACACCATATCTGCTATGAGCTAAAAACGCATTAGTTTCAATTGCACCAAAAATACAGGCAAATATCGAGTATTACCAATGCTGGATTCGCTATACTTCTGTCAATGCGAAAATCTTTCTGCCACATATGATTATGAATATTTACAGTGGACCTCCACTAAAATAATCGTTTACAAGCTTCGATCTCGGAATTTCTTTTACAAATAACAAAAATTAACTTTCCTATCTGACCAAGAATTTTCATTATTTAAAGGCTCGAAATCGGTTCTGATAATGAGTACACGGAATCCACATTTCTCGTCTCTTATATTGATAGAAGAATTTATTGAAGCTTTTAAAAAACATCACTTGAAAGTATGTAACAGCACACCTCAAAATCGTTCGAAATAATTTGACTGAAACATGCGAGGAAGAATAGTTGAAACGAAGTACATATGTATATCATATTATTATTTACTGATCCCCTCTTCTTCCTTTTTTTAACTCGCTCGTTACTCATTTTCCGACATGTTTCTGTTGAATTTTCTACCTAAAAGGCTGAGTGGCAAAAAGCTTCAAAATTTCTGAAATTTAATATCTTCCCAAAATGGGTAACAATGAAAGATTTCCAAAAGGTCTTTTTTTTTGCTAGCTCTACACTTCACCTAGTTTTTAACGCAAGTACTATCTATACTTTTGAATGGACCAAGCAACACTTGTACTACCAATTAAACTAGATAGGAAAAAGTGAGTACTGCCGAAAAGTCTCGATACGTTCTATGATTAATAAATATAAACAGCAAACAATTCAGGTATCACGATGCCTTTCAGAGTGCGACTATTCTTCCTCCCAGCCAAGCGAAACTTCATACGGTTAATAATTTTTTTTATATAATCATTTTTCAGTACATTTCACTTCAAAAAAAAAAAAAAAAGTAAAGAGTGTTTCTATTGAATATATCTTCCAAAATTAGAAAAATTTGTCAATAATAATGAATCATTTTCACGCTACTCGATGGCTTTCACGAGGGTTTTGCAACACGGTGTACTATTGTTTTTATTTTCTTGTTAAATAAAAATACTAATACTCTCGTAAGAGATAAATAATTATCATCTTCCGCGATAAATATTAATATTAATTTAACTTCAGATTTGTTATAAATATTGGTGACGAAAACTCAGTTCCTCTATTTTCATCGGATAATCCGCTATACCGAAATCAGTTGGAAAGAAACCTGTCGGTGAACGTG
This sequence comes from Icerya purchasi, assembly GCA_039619475.1. NCBI lineage: Eukaryota > Metazoa > Arthropoda > Insecta > Hemiptera > Monophlebidae > Icerya > Icerya purchasi. The sequence continues at coordinate 419,770,011 of CM077116.1, forward strand.
TTGAAAAATAATGAATGGGGTACACTAGACTACTTACCTACTCACTTATCCGAAACCAAAGTTCATTACGTAGACAAATTGAGCGAATCGTGCAAACGGTGAGTTAAATTCTTTTTCACTTATTTTCTTTTTTCCTTAATTTTCAAAATCGAAATAAGCGTAGTTTTTAATTTTTTGTTGTTTTTCGTAAATGGAAACTTAAAATTGTCCACTCCCATTGTGAATGAAAAAACGGAAACTTTTATAAAGAAATCTAAAAAACATATTTTCCGATTCGTCAGTTCTATTAATTGTTTAATATCGAACACTGTTAAAAATAAAACACATCATTCGAACGTCTAGGTCAAATTTATCACTGGCGCAAACTTCTCAAATATTTTTAATTTTCACGGTGAATGAAATTTTTTAATTTTATCGATTAATTATTTGATTCGCCGGAAATTTGTATCTAGAAACCTCTGTCTGAATTAATTATTAAATTATAAGTCAGATCAATGTAATTTAGTTAGTTTTTGTTATTATTATTATTATTATTATTATTATTATTATTATTATTATTATTGTTGTTGTTGTTCATTTTCTTTTCTATTACCTGAAACATACTATTCATCTCCGCTGATCTGCAAAAATTATATTTAATCTTACAGCAATCAATTATCTCATTTTGAGAATTGGTCAATTTTCGTATTGATATAGTCACTTCTTTGCAAATTACAATACTGAAGCAATTAATGTAAAAGTTAAACAAGGTGTATGAAATTAACCTTCTTTTATATATCGGTAAATAAAAAGAAAAATTCAATATATCATTTGAGAAAGGAAATCTGCCGAGCAGCCTTTACAAGACTCTTCAAATTCTATGCTAAATCACAAATTGTATATGTATATGAAGATTATCAAAAATGCTTCTCTTTTACAAATACTATAGAGTAAAAATACCTACAGATCAATTGCAAACGTTTTAGAAAACGCTTATTAACTACTTCGTTTCTTTACGTGCACATATTTAGTTTTTATGCATGGATAAATGTGCAATGTTTCATGTTGGTTTAAAACTATTGCGATTCCTGCACATGATGTTTGGTGGGCTAAATGGCATTACTTCATTCATTCTTTGATCATCATTTAGTATATCTTAATCATCATCATCATGATATATATTAAGAACTTGCTATTGTCGTTACAGCCTAACCAACCATATTCCGTGCCATGTTCTTGATTTTTTTATACATTATTTACTTTTTCAGTTTTATTTGATCCGTCCATTAACCCAAGACCCTCAGTTGTTCGAGTTATGAAGACATTGTGACATAGTATATGCCCCAAAAGTAGCATTATTTCCATCAGCTTCCTCTCGTCACCCGCCATTTCTAATATTTCCAAATTTGTGTTCCTCTGTATCCATGAATTTGTATTATGCGGCGCCATTCTTGCATTTCAAAGTCCTTCAATCGTTCTTCTAGATTTAAAATGATTATTACACATGTTAAGAGATATTTTATTAAAATAATGTGTGCAGAGTTGTCTACCCTTTTACGTGTTTCATTTTTAAAATAAATGTTACAATCAGCAAAAACCTCCAATATCAAAGGAAAGAAATTTACTCTACTTTAATTTAAATAAGTAATTAACTTCATATATTTTAATGGCATTTTTCTGTCACGTGTCTCAAAATGTGACATTAAATAAAGATTTACTTTCTTTCTTTTTTTTCATTGCGTATTCGAAAATAATGACATTGTCGATTTTCCTCGTTCCATACAAAGTACAAAATTGATAGAGCTGGGGGTCCAGTAGTGTCCCCAAGCGGGGCTAAGGGGCGGAGACCCCATATATATATATATATAGTTGGATTTTTCAGACTTCATCATGGGGTACTTTCGGGACCGATAAATTTAATTTACCGTTAACGTAACAATTTCTATTAAAACTTTCATAACATAACTTCTGTAACGCAAATACGTTACACAATTTCTTGTTACTTTCCAAGTAAGAACGATATAGTCATTAATACATATATATGCGCGCACTAAAATCGAAATGTTATACACTGAATGAATTTGTTTAATGCAGCGTTTAATTGCTTAATTTTATAGAATACTGAAAGTGAACGTAAAATTCTTCACAATACCGTTATATAATCGATCCATCGAAGAAGTGGAAAAGGTATTATTGTTTTTATTCTTTTTAATTTTATATTGTTGAAATATTATTCGTTGATTCGTTCAAATGTTTTTTCTTTCATCTTTTTTTTCTCGTTTTCTTATATTAATTTAAATTTATTAAAGAAAAATTAATTCAATCATAACAGAAATACATATTGAAAAAAAAACCTTAATTGTTATCTTTGAGAGGAAGGAAATCCGTATTTGTACAGTACAGTTTTGATTATATCGCGAATAGATTTATTATTCCGAACTATTCCGATTAAATCCGATTTTGAATATCAACTGCAGTGTGAAACACTATTTCAGTTGCACATATGTAGTTGTGACGTCATTGAACGGCAGTACAATCAAGTTACAGTCGATGATTTGATTTTGAAACCTCGAATCAAAATGAAAACTTCGTCGTACTGTTAACATAAGCGAAACTTTTGAAAGCTTTCAGGGATCCGAAATGTATCTCTAATATATTCTCGTAACGCGATATAAAAAAAAAAAAAAACGGGAAGTAACATGATGTATCTCGGATTTTTTACAATTTTTTCTAGTTAGATGAAACTTGGATGGAATATTCTGCAATTTCGGAAAACAATGAGCGCGTAATGGGAGTCGCGGATATAATTTCCGTTCACGATGAAAACTCAGTCGTCGAACCGTTACTTCAATGGTCGATCCCATCAACTTGGTCTTTAGAAGACGCAGCCACCGTGCCACTTTCCTATTCAAAAGTAAGAAGTTCGATTCGTTGTTAAAATTTGAGTATGTCTTTTTACATCGAAATTTCGCCGAACTTTGAATTTTATAATGTACGAAATCCAACTTGTTAATAATAATATTCATTTTGTCGCTCAAGTTCAATGCTGACACAATGTTCTTATTACCGACCGTTTCACATATTCTACTGCTGCCAAGGAATTTCGTTTCACATAGGTCTGCTAAGCCGGTATCATATCTGACAAATTCCTTTACAAGAAAATTCTGTGCATACCGTTTAAGTTTAGATATTCCATATTTCAAATTTTAGGTTAGTCCCCTTTTTTTTGTGGTTTTTATTGTCGTATTGGTTTTTCTTAATATTCCGATTGCTTCTATTTTATTGGGAATCCCCTAGCTCCGGCATGCCCGTCATGTTTTAATTCTCAGTAATTAGCGGAAATTCCAAATAGTCCTAATCTGACTGTCGAATTTGGCTTTTCCTCTATTGCAGCTGAAGAAGACCATATAGGACAAGCCACTGACATGTACACTACCACCACCACACTAATATCCCCCAGTAGACTTCTGTGAAAAAGAAGAGAGTGTGAAGTAAGAAACACGTGAGGGGAAGGTCTGTTAGGAAAACGGTGCAGAATTGTTCAAAAAATGAGCATAGGAATTGGTGTGTGCGAGCTTGTGAAATGGGTGAGAATTGGAAAAATGCTGAAAGAATAGAGAAAAACGGGAAAAATTTGGACGTGAATTATATATTAGGAGACGAAAACAACAGATAAACTTTGAATACAAATCCTGCTCGCAAGGCGACCGGTTGCCACTAGTGAGGTTACGACGATCTTGACCCTCTAGAGAGTAATGGTAGTAGGGTTTCTGCAGCGTTTTGTCGAGCAATTAATTAAGCTGTTGCTCTTTGTATCTTCTTGTCTATTTACCTTGTCCATACTGGAACTATTTACTAGGGGCTTGCCGCAGTAACTACTCAGGTAGAAGCATTTGAAATGTTTCCGATGAGGAGCCGATGGAGTTTACGATGATACAGTCAGGTAACACCACATTTTCTTCGTTTTTATGACGGCGAAGTTGCCAGTTTTCTCATTTAAATTCACCTGAAATAAATCGCGTTAAAAGCTAAAATTAGTTCCATTTACAGTTATTAAAATATCGTTTGAAAAAAAAGTTGTCTTCTTAAAATTTAATTATAGTCGCTATACACGTATTATAATTATTTTCATACATACAAAGGCTGGACCAAAACAACTGCAACTACTTTCCGTACGGAGTATGGATGCCGTCTAACGAGCAAAAAAACGAGTGAAACGTAAAGTTCATTCTTTTCTTGACGGAACAAGTGCATAACGAACGCCATTATAGCAATACGAACCGAGATTCAGAACTGTTTGAACGAAGTACAGTTAAAATTCGCATACAGACTATGATATATATATGCGTTCATCAGTCGATAATCAAAACCGAACAAAGATAGTGCAATTCCTTATTGTGTTCGAAGGAAATTATCGCCGATAGACACGTTCGAGAAATCTCAACTGCATACGATACAGACAGTTTAAACAAGGTCACGATATTTCGATGATGGCATAAAGCGTTTACCAATGGTCGTGAAATGGCTGTATTGATCTCTTTTTCGAAAAGCGACCCGAAACGATGCGCAAGTATACTGCGAAGAACGGGCGATACTTTGGGAAAGGGATGCTGACGACGAAACAGACAGCGAATAAACAATTTTTTGTGTGAAATTTCTTAGTCTGTAAGGGAAACTCTAACTACGCTTCATTTACACAGCTCTATCTTGGTTCGTATTGCGCTTGTTCTGTGGGAAAAAGAATGAACTTCATGTTCCACTCGTTTTTTGACTACTAGATAACGTCCATACTCCGTACCGAGAGTAGTTGCAGTTGTTTTGGCCCACCTTTTGTATATATATATATATATATATATTTACTCTACTCTAATATTCTCACTCGATCGATCACAAGTATGAGATTATCTTCTAGTTCGTAGGAGAATTAGAGGATAAAGTAGCAGCTCAATTGATAAGCACATAAACCAGAGAGCAACCTAGCTTCCGTGCTGCGAACCAACATGAGAAAGCGTATCAGTGGCGAGGCGAACCAAGACGACCTGGCCTCTACTCACGTTGCTGCGATTGTTTGCCGGCTGAATATTTCTATGCGACGCTAAAACAAGCACGACTACATTTCTAACTGACTATAGTCGCTTGATTTATCGATATACAAATGCATTTCCGTACGTGTTTTATATTGCTGTGTACTAACTAGCACGCATATTCTGTCATCGCCCGGGATCGGACCTGAGACTTGCAAAAGGAAGCCAAGCGCTTTAGCAACTAGGCCTTCGCGAAGACTATATAACGTATATATAATCATAAATTTGTAAAAGAATTATTTTTCACATTTGTAATATTATTTTTAAGATATTCACAAATTTAGCACTGATTTATTTTACTAGCCAAGAACCCTATAAATTTCGGAAATATTTCGAAAGCAATTTCATCGGAAACATTTTAGACTATTGTCTACTCTGGTTTATGGTTGTTTTGCAGTTACCTGATAAATTTTTCATCCACACCATTATCCACTGCTTGCGTATGGACCCTGCTCCAAACTCAGAGGGCATTCTAGTACTTCCAGTAATGCGGCGAAGTAGCATAAAGCAAATTAGAAAAGAAAAAAATATACCATTAATTTTCTGAGCGGTAGAGGTTAACCTAGCTGCAGAGACAGACAGTTTTTAACCTGCCGGTAGAAATCTGAGAAGTAGCTGTGCACCATAAGTGTCGAGTATTAGTTAAATTCTGATTTAAAGATCTGCTGGTCTTTCGTGTTTTGCTCGCCAGCTGCTGTAAGTACTTCACCGACATTAACGAGTCACTAAGAGTGCATTGAGAAGCATATATATACAACTGCGTAAATAGAAAATCATATATCGAGCGTTTACAAACCAGGTATTCCTCCATTTTGAGCGAGCTACATGCGCGATGTTCACTGCACCCTTTTTTTTTTTTTTTTTTTTTTTTTTTTGCGATCCGAGTAATGACATTCTATATACGGCTTGACTTGATCTGCCATAAAACAACGATAATGAGCACTACATCTAACTGACTGATCGATGTGGTATACAACAACAAATAGTGAAATATTATCACATTCTCACCGTGGCTTACTTTAAAATTTATACAATTATTTGTGATTTGTTTATGCATAAATAAAATTACCTTGATTTATAGAGCCTTATTTTTTTATTTAATTTTTATTCGATTTTATTCTCCTTAATATAATATAATTTTATTTAAAACAATTAAAAATAATACATAAAACAATTTAAAATTATTTCCAAGTACGGCCAAGTGAAAATTTTAAAGCATTCGATTTTCGGTTAGGTCTTTTCTTCCAGTAAATTTTGCGTTAAACAATTTAAAATGATTTATTACTCATAATGGATTTGTTAATTTTCTTTATATAAATTTAGGTATCAACTCTTAAATAAATTTAATTAGAATTTCACAATATTTTCGATTGCTTATTCCAGTAGATTAAGGACAATTTTAAAATAGAAAAGATACAAAAACCCAAAAATAAACAAAAAGGAAGACATTTTAGTTAATCTAGAACTAGATCGTTCTAGCGGCTGGAAGATCGTCTACATCGATTTCCTCTTATTTATTATACCCTTCCTATTACCCTTGCATTCTTTTCTTTTACTTCAATTCCAGCTCTGCCTTCTCTCACTTCTTTTTCTCATCCTTTTAATTTCTCTTCTTCTCCTTTTAAATAGAATGTCGCGGTCTTGCGCCATAAACATCCTTCAATGGAATTGCCGCAGCTTACGAGCTAATAAACTAAGTGTAGAACGTCTATTAGACTTCTACTTGTATCCATGTAGCGCTGTTATCTGAAACTTGGCTTAAATCTTCCCCGTCTCTTGATTTCAAAGGTTATTCTCTCTAGTTTCTATCTGATCGTATGGATGGGTATGGTGGTGTCGCGATTTTAATTAGACACGATCTATCCTATCTCACTCAAAATTGCCCCGTTTCTTCCTCCGCCCACATTCCTAACCTCCCTAACATGATTCATATTTCACTTGAAAAGCTTTTCCCGAATCCTATACAACTCTAGCCTCTCTAGTCTTCTTTTGCCTTCATTCCTTTCATCCCTATCTGATTCATTTATTATTGGTGGAGACTGGAATGCGCACTCCCCTATGTGCGGCTGTGCAGGACGCAATGCTATTGGTGTGATTCTGGAAAATCTCATCCTAAACCATAATCTTTTTCTCCTCAATGATCGTTCTCCTACTTTCTTCAAACATCCATCTTCCTCCAGTGCAATCGATCTTTCGTTTTCATCTCCAAATATTGGTCTTGTAAGCTCCTGCAGAACTCTCGACGGCACTTTTGGGAGTGATCATATCCCCATTCTCCTCATTCTCAACAACGCTCTTCCTTCTAAACCTTTCAGCCCCTTGCACGCTCTCATTGGCTTCTTTCCAAAACAGATTGGATTAAATTCCGATCTTTGGTGGATTCCTCACTCCCTCTTATTCTGGATTTTCCCGACCCGTCATTCCAGTACAATTTATTCATTCAGTCTCTATATTCTACTCTTTCCGCTTCCTCCCCTCCTGCTTATTTTTCACACGGTCGTTCTTCTTCTTATGCCTTCTCTTTTTGGTGGAATGAAGAGTGTAAAGTTGCCTTCCGAAAAAGCACCGCTACCTTTAAAACCTTTCGATCTTGTTCCTCCATATCTAACTTTTTAGCTCGCAAAGAAGCCAACACGAAGCTCGGTTCACTTTAAAATCTGCCAAGAGGAATTCTTGTAAATCATTTTGTTCCTCTTTCTCTAGAGATACGCCTTTCCTTAAGATCTGGAAAATGGCCAAGGCGTTTAGTTTTTCGCAGGAGCGTTCTCTTTTGTAGACACTCCCAATTCTTAAATCTTAACTTTTTTTTTTTTTTTTTTTAAACTCAGCCTCTCCCTTTATCCAGTTTGTTTTAAATCTTAACCTCACCGCTATTCGGTATTGTTTGCATATTACGTACTTTATTAGGTATTGTTTCTGTTTGTTCATTTCCGCTAATGTTAAAATTTTATCTCTTTCCTTCTTTATTTCACACGGCTATTTTTCTATCGTTCGTTTCTAGGACAGTATTGGCGTCTCAAAAAAATAAAAAATAAATAAAAAAGCTTTTCATTGTTGCAGGTGTATTACGCTTTGTTAGTAAGAGGAAAACTTCGACCACATTCCAAGGTATTAGTGCATTCAGGACACACGGATCTTGGAGAAGCTTCGATCGCTATATCGCTCAGTCTAAATTGCGAAGTATTTACCACCACCGTCGACGATGCCAGACAAATTGAAACGATTAAAACACGTTTTAGTAATGTAAATGAATGCACATTTTACAGTTTCTCCCGCTCGATGTAAAATTAACATTGTCTTTTTATTTATTACGGCGACAAGTGAGACACCGCCGCCATGTTTTTTTACCACCGTTTAAAAAACAACATCTTTCACCACCAGTCGGTATTTTCTCCGTTTTATTTTTTAAACTTTTACCCGTACGGCTTTTTATTATGTTCGCTAAATGATGCGTACAATGTAGTATCGGTGATACTTCATTGTCCGGAAGTCACTGTTACCGATTTATGTATGACTGAGTTTTCTCGGTGTAGTTCTAAGATCCCAAGAGGAAGTGAACACTGATGAAGAACATTTGAAATTAATACACACACGTATTTACTAGCTGGTGATAATCTTTTAATGGCGGTGTTTTTCGCAATTTTTTGTTGAAATATCCTTATATTTCGCAGGTTCGCACGATGTCTATCTCGTTACTTCGATAATTTTTCTTTTTCTTTCGGGGAATTTCGAATTATAAAAATTAAAGCATTGTAAATGTAGCCGCATAGATGCGTGTACTTATGAATGTACAAGCAGCAGATTAAACGTCTTTCTACATTGTCAAAATTAAAAAAGTATAAACGTATAAAAAGAAAAAGCGAAAAGAATCGTAAAAATTCGAGTTCTTATGGGTTTTTTCCCCTTTCCTTTAACAGTTTTTAGACATGGTTTAGAAATATATAACTTTCACAATGCGTGATGTATGACGAGTGGCGTATTCAAGGGTGGTTGTGGGGGGACAGAGGGGTCTATTACCCTCCCCCAGAACCACTGTAATATAAAAATAGATGTAGTGTCAGAATAAGTACCTGATAATTTTACGTTTGTTTTTATGATTATTTTTCATGAAAATATATTTTATTTTTTCTGTCATAAGCTGCGTAATTCTAAAAAATGTTTCCGTAACATTACACATATACATATATTGTATAAATAAATAAATACACCTATTTGAAAATTTAGAACTCGCCCCCCTCTCTTTCTAAAGAACCATATTCTGAATACACGCCACTGTGTGTGACGCTACTACAATTAATGTTTTGTAAAACCGGACTATAATAATTGTCAGTTTCATCATCCTATAAACGTGATCCACGTGTTTGCGGCATAGGAGCTCACAGAGTTTTTTCGCAACGCTTATTTATTTACATAGTATAGTCGCTGTAACAGAATATTGTGAAGTTTTTACTCGTCAAACGGAAATTATTTATCTCAAAAAAGGAAAAAAAAAATGTTTTCAGTCAAAATTACTGCATGTATTAATTTTGGACGATGGTCACATCAGCAGCGAACTACTGAAACTAACCGAAGGCTACGGTGTAGATATAATAATAAATCCTTCGAACGAAGAACAAATTCGGGAATCACTAAAATGCATCGCTCTTTTCGGATCGATCATTCAACTCGACAACTGTGACGTTAATATCGTTTCGTCAATCGGTAAAGTAATAATTTCTTCTAGAAATTAATTAATATTATATACCTTAAATATTGTACGCTGCTTGTTTTTCCGATCGATCTAATTCGAAAAGGATACATTCATTTTTGTTCTTCACCGCTTTTCCGATCCGTATTACCTCCATTCGGTTTGTTTCGATTTTCGCGTAATAATTTTCAAGGACTTATCTCCTATTAATTTACTCGCTAAGATCTGTTCCATTTATTCATTTCTTTCATTAATTTAATAACAATAAGAAGCATAAAATTTTTCACACTCTATTCGAGAAACTTAAACATTCAAAATTTCCGCACCAATATTTGTCGCGAAGAAAAATTATTATCGAAAGTATTTACCGTATTTCGATTCAGTTTAAGTTAATGTAAAACAAGCACGAAAAAATGCAATTCCGACACAAAAAGCCGGGGTCGATATTAAGCGACAACTGTAGCGATTTGCTAAATCAAGCAAAAGCGGAATAATTTTATTAGTTCTGCTTTAAGCGATTTTGAAATCGTTTTGATTATACTACTCTCTTCATCTTTCTTTTCCGCCTGCAAATGAATTTCAATTGTACGATTCTTTACACAATTTTACATGAATGTAAGTTCTTTTTTTTTTTCGTCGCAATTTTCTACTTCATGGATTCCCTTCCAAGTATTTATGTATCTACAATTCTCGCGCTAGTTATCTTAATAAAAATTGTTATCGAAATTACTCGCATTATACTTTTACATTCATAATTCGATAATGGGCATTTTTCTTTCAATAGAGAATCAAATTACTTCAGCTAATTTGACTGAAACGGGACCTTCTCTTTAATTTCGGTTCGATTCCTGAACAAATTGAAATTTTCGACAACGTGTGTTGTACAATCAGCTAGAAGTGTCTTGTGATAATTAATAGCAATCTATTCGGTTGGACTTTTCAAACAGAGCGATCGTAGAAGCTAGACAGTATTTGTTCCCGATAAGAGTGCGCTTTTCATGAAAATGCTACTTTAGAAAAAAAAAAAAAGAAGAACGGTACGGTATCGCATGAAATCTTCAACCGCCAGCTGTCCCAAAAAATAGTTATTGCAACCAGGACGAAACCAGAGAGACATTTTAGGGAGGGAAATTATATATATAATTACGTAATTATACGGTAGATGGTGGATTTGAGAAATACCACCTTGTTTCGTAAAGAAAATATCAAAGAGCGCGACCACCTCTTTATAAATTTACAAATGAGTTTCAAAAAATACATAATTATTACAATATTTAATTTTATTTTTAGGGGTGAAAAATAAAACGAAATTATAAAATGATACCGTAAATATGGTAGTTTAGAATTTGAATACTGAATTACTAGAAAGAATAGAACGATAGTGTTTTTATTCGACTTTAGTTCTACTTTATTTCCGTTAGTAATCCGATCCGAATTCTTTATCCATGAGCAAGTAAAAAAATATATACATTTCTCACTGAACTATTTTTAAGTGAAATTTCAAAATAAAAAACACAAAGGAACGACGATAATTGCGTTTGAAACAGAATAAAAACAAAAAATGGTGTCATATATAATATTACGTTATTGAACGGATCCTCTATATTAATATTATTTTTAATTGCGACCAAGCTTATATGTTTTTGTATTTCATATTTGATTGGTTTAATACCAGCTATAACTGTGGCCGACGTTTTGGGATTGAAACTGACAAAAGCCTATTATTCATCGGGGGAATGTTGTCAACTTCGTATACTTCATTGAAAACATTTTTTTTTTTTTTTACAGTGTTTAAACTTTTATCGTTGGTCCAATCCAGCTGCACTATTTTATCTTTAAACCAAAGAGTAAATGTTTAACTTTTAACATTCTTTTTGATTTTTGTTACCGAATGTATTAAAAATATCTTCCGGTTAAGTAAGGAAAAAGGATAAAAATTCCTTTATAGACTAGTTAATGGCAAGCGTATGAAAATGAATTACTTCTCACTTTAATTAAGTTACTTTTACTCTGCATTAAAAAGAAAATGTATGTGAATTTAACCACCGACAGGAATGGAAACTTTCTTGAAAAACGTTGATTTCATCGGATGCACTAAATTGGATAAACTAAAATTTAGACCGGATTTGAGATCGGAATTGCACCGATTGATATTGTCCGGTATTAAAGACGGAATAATTAGGCCGTTTAATAAAGTCATTTATAGATACAATACGAAGGAAACTGCATTCAGGTAATTTTTTCAGTTTTTCTTACGATTTCGCGAAATTAAATTATTAGTATATAATTTAAATGAAATCATCGTAGTTTAATTTTTTCCCAGCGTAAACGTACGAAACTTTTTTTAAATAATATATTTACTAAATAAAAAAAAAAAACGAAAGTGATAAATAATAATATACTTATCTGCAGAAACATTTTCAGGATGAAAAAGTAAAAATTAGAACATGAAGATAGAACCGAACATACATATATCTCGAACAAGTTATAAAAATTGATAACACCAACATCGAAATATGTACCACAAACATTATATTTTACTCGTGACAATAATTCTGTTCCAGGTTCATGTATCAATTTTTATTTGTTCGACTAAAGACATGCTTACCCGTGTTTCCATGCATAAGTTATTATATTTATCATTTTCCTTCCTTTGCTATTTAGTAAATATATTATTTCAAAAAGGTTATTTCTAATGTACAAGTACAAATAAAAAGCAATCATATATGTACGTATATATATATATATATATATATATATATATATATATAGATATAGATATTATGTATATATATATACACACATAAAATCGTAAAAATTTCACACTTAATTTGTATGTAACTTGCATTATGTAATATCGGTGGCATCGCAGCAATTTCTGTTTTTGCGTATCCTTTATTTACCCCTTCTTTATTCATATGAGTTTACGTATACATACATGTTCATTTACATGTTTTCAATTCACTTATAAAAAAAATTGATGCATTTAACAGTTCGCGTTTCAATAAGCGAGACAGACTATTGGGGAAAAAATCCTATTAATTACTACTGGGTAAAGGTTCATTTGTATTTCCTTTTGTTTAGTGATTCTAATTTAATAATTGACTCCTTTTTTCGTCATACACTTGTACAATTATATTTTAAATATTATTACGGTTATTTTCTAAAAGTGCTTAAATAAATTCTGATTGCCGTTTTTATTTATCATCGATTCACATCGGTCGCTGTTAAATTTAGGCTAGTAAGTTATGGAATTAAAAAGATATGACGGAATTATTTTTCATTATTCCGTTTATTCATACCACTGTTGTACGACACTGCCGCCCGCATTTCTTGTTGTTCGTAGTAAATGTACTATTTAAAAGTTTTCAAAACGTACTCAAAAAAATTATATTCATTATTTTTTTGGCAAACTAGAAACTAGACCTTAATAAATGGGAAGAGTTTTTTAAAGCCTAAAAACCATATTGATCTACTCAAATTATTACCTTATTCTTTTTCTTTGTTCGTAAATGAAGATAAAATAACAAAGCCGAAGTAAATAGCTTTATAAATTATATAGATCGATAATTTTTTTTCCACTGAGCCCCTGCCCAGAACCGATTAGACAGTGAAGGAGCAGCTCAATGAAGGTCCAAAAACTGACAGAATAACGAAACTAAGAACTGGAATAATAGGCAGGGTTCAAATGGATAAAATGCAAGAGGATTGGGAAATCTAAGATACAACAAAATATAGAGTAGTATGTTCAGCCGAAAAAAAGGTAATATATTCAAAGAAAATGTAGCTACAATCTCAGATAGCTTCATAATTAGTATGAGGATGGTAGTTTGGGGGAGGGAGTCGAAAGAAAACAAAAACGTAAAGAAGATAGCAGGATTAAGGCGTAAACGAATAATAGAATCGACATCAGATCGGCGCAATGGAAGAAAATAATTAAACTAGAAGAGGGCAGGTTTGGATGGACAGGTAAAAAGAAGATTTGTTGGAAAAAGAAGGAACGTAGATATCTGACCAAAGTGTAGTATGGAATATTTCGCGTAGAGAAAGTAAGTTAAAAGCAAGCATTTAAGACAAAAATAAAGATGTAAGAATAGGGAAATTAGAAGTAATGAATGCACCGTTCCATTGCCCCCTATATTCATTTGGCTAGGGGCGCACAGGAAATCGACCTGGATAGAATGGAGTGGAAAAGTTGCACGAGTGGGTAAGAACATAGAAGGAAATAATTTGGAAGGCGCTCGTGGAATCAGAGCTAACGAAATAGTTGAAAAATGAGCGTAAGTGAAGATGTACACAATGGAACGGACAGTTCATTAGTGAGCAGTAAAAATAGTACCGAAAATTAAAAAACGGAAAGATCCAAAGAAATTCATGTTCGTTAGAATGAAGTTCCAACTTCATTAGTTTCCTTTAAACGATCTGTAAAAATCGTTATGACAAATAGAGACCTGGTGGTATTGTAAAAATGCTCCATGACTACTGCGGTGAGAAGAGATTTGGAAAAAAAAAAAAAGAGGTAGAAAATTTCGAGGACATGAGGAAGCTCAACAAAGTTAAATGAAAAGTAAGCGGGATTATTAGAAGAACTAATATAAGGTGAAAAATAAGTCAGACACAAAGAAGTATGTGAATGAATAGGAATTTTCTTAGGAATAAATTGTCAGCCGCTTAGGTCGTCAATTTTAAATGTTTAAATGGAAGGCGATAGCTAGATAGGATCTGCATATGAAAAAAATAGTGGTATTTGACTTTGCAAAAATTTCCGTTATTGGGAACGATCTAAAAAGCAGAGACGAATGTAGAAATTTTAGATAATACCTAGTTTGGAAAGAAACAACTTAGAAGTACAACCATAAATAAAGGATCAATTGTGAATTTGTATAACGAAACAAAAAAAGAGCGAATTACCCCTGTATGGGAAAAAGAAATTTCGGAAAATTCAGTCTTTTAGAGCAGACGTAGAAAGAAAATTGTGTTCGTAGAAGGTTAAAGAATACTCCGAGATAAAGCTGTTTTTACGAGGGAATAGTGTAAAGTTTAAATATACACAGATTATTGTTGGATTATAAGAAAAACACTACGAAAATATTTAAGAGGAAGAAGTGATGAGGAATCAAATTTTGTTCTAATATAGCTGAAGACTGATTAACCTTAAAAAGTAGTACATCATCGGCAAAAACAGAGAGAGCAGAAATTTGTAACGCAATATTGGAAAGAACCGAACTAAGACAAGAATTTTAAGAAGGGCACGAGAGATAATTCACTTGTAAACTGGGATATAGAAGTGAAAAATGAATCGAACGATTCGGTATAAGATGAATAATAAAAGAAGTAAATTACATTGAAAGGTTGATTACCGCCAGTCCATTTTAAAGAGTAGGAAGATGAGCATTATCGAAGGTGCTGGAAACATCGGCAAAAGTAATTAAGGTGTACTGTTTATTGATGAAAGATTTTTGCATATATGAAAGACAAAAAGGCTAACATAACCAAAAAAAAAAAAAAAACATACTGAGCGTTGTTATGTTTAAGACGGCAAACAAGGCGCTTGTCAAGCATATTCTGAAACAATTCTATGAAGCACGATGCTGTGGAAGTAATAGCAGAAAGGAGGAATCATTCCTCGAGAAAGAAAAGAAAGAAATGAATTGAATATATTAAGAAAAGTATGAAGCGATTGATTAGACAACTCTTTTAAAGGACAAAAAATGTTATGCCATCAAGACCCGAAGTGGAGCTGAAAGCTGCATGAAGATGCACTTTCATTTAATAATACTGAAAGAGCAAGTTAAAGAATGCGTAGTAGGATCTTTTGGAAATAGAAAAGAAGTCAACTCGTCAACGTTAGGAACGTAAACGGAAGTAACAACTGTCAAGAGGATGGTTGTAAATAGAGGGACGTTTAGAACATGGGAATATTTAAACGCTCTAGTTAATTTCAGAATACGGGTAAATGCAATAGCTCCTGAAATGGAATGGCAAAAATTATTCCAAGAGGATTTCTTAGAGGATTTTTGAATAGATCTAGCTCTAGCATCAGCTCGTTTGTAAGCGAGAAAGTTCTCGAGTGAAGGATTTTACGGAAAAATAGTGCAACTATGATCAAATACAGCGTGACAATCCTAGTTCCATCGAAGGGATGGAGTTGTTCTAATGACGATTGATCAACGGTGGTTGGCGAGGGGAAGAGAAAAACAAGAAAAAATTAGTAACAGAATTTAGGAATGAGTTGTATCGAGATATATAGGATCGGAGGAGCCGTGTGGTGAGTCAAAGAGCAAAGAATCAATTAAAGAACGAAAAAGATCCCAGTTTGTTCTGGAAAGATTACGTCGAGAATAATGGAGAGGTTTAAAATAGATAGGAGGGAAAATTAGACTTGGAAGCCACTAAGGGTCGACCAGTGGTAGTTAAATGTAATAGTGGGAGATGCGAGTGACAATTGACTCCAGGTTTGGACATTTATTTATTATCCTTGTTGACGCCACAAAGTCTGTACCCTAATTGATAATTGTTACGAAAAAAATTTCTCTTTCATTTTTAAATAAAACATTCAGTAGGACATGGAAGAACGGTGCACTGCATACCGCAGTAAACAGAAAAAATAAATAAAACCGAGACATATCTCGGGAAATTTTCACTCTCTTTCCTTTATCAGAAAATAATAAAAAATAATAATAATAATAATAATAATAATAAAAAAGTGCGAATTTCGACTAAAATGTGATCAGCAATATCTGAAAAAATATTGCCCAGACATAGAGCCATTTATTGAAAAACAACTCTCAATCTCGTTATTATTGCGCCAGGTACAATATCAATTCGTCACGTCTACGTTTATATCGGATTTAAGAAACCTTCAAATTTCGGATACAGTTTAATGTGCGTCTTGGTAGTACAATTATCTGTTTAAATGCTCTTGTACGTGTTTAGATGACATGAAATTTTTAAAAAAATGATTCTTTATACAAAATGTGAATATTAATAAATTAACTCGCGAACCGTTCTAATTTTATACGGCAGGAGTTTGGGAACGAGTCACAATTTTTATAAAACGGTCATATCACGGTCGGCTGAAAATGAATATTCCAGTGAAAAAAAAAGTGGAAGTTACTTAATAATTGGTAGGTTTTTTTTTATATAACGTATATGCATATGTATTTCTTATAATAGTTAAACTAGTCGAATAAAGGGTGATTGTTCTAACATAAATTATTGATTACGCATACAGATTAGAAGAGCTTGTAAATAAACAAGTTGAGCATGTGTATTATGTATTACTCGCAACAAACCGTCAAGATTTCTTTATAGTTCACACTTTTGATTTGCGAAATAACCTTCACATAACTCTGATGAATTCATCAACAACGAAAAAAAATAGAATGATAAAATTCCTTCTTCTACCTGCGCCTGCGGATTCTAAATAGGTTTTCTAGCTTATTTGCTTACACTAAGACCAAATTTAGCGGGTAAATTAAATAATTTTTAAGATTCATATCTATTTCTAAATCTGACACAATTTCAACCCTATTTGAAGTACAAAATGAAATAGCTTGTTCGTCATTTGAAGTAAAAATGAGTATGTTTTATGTTCGTGCCAATTAAATAGTTAAAAAAAAGTAAATAAATAAATTATGAATTTTATATGTATTTTTTCCTCTTCGCTTGTTCCTTACTCTATGAATGTTCCGTTGCTGAGGTGATTAAAGGAACCTTCGGGCACGGTTATTTTCACTTTGTTCTCCGATATGCTCATGTCAAGATGCCACGAAACATTTTTGGACTGAGAAGCATCGGAATTACCTTCTACTCCACAGTTTCTTGTGCTCATCAAACAGTCGAAAGATCTGTTATCGTGCACCTCGCTCGACTTATAACTTGCAGATTTCAACGACGATATCTAATTTTAATGTGTATTAAACTGTCTTCTCCGTTGCCTTATCATCCTATAATTCTTTTCTTCACTCTATTACGTTTGCTTTTTCTTTGTCCTCTCCTACTCGTTCCTTCCTCCCCTCCGAACGTGGTGCTGTGGCATCTTCACTTTGGTGGAATGAAGAATACATTGCAGTTTTTAGTCTCAGCCGAGCCTCTTTTAGAAACGTCCGCTCCAGTTCTACTATGGAGAATCTCCTTGCTCGTAAACGAGCTAATGCAAGAGCCAGGTACATACTCAAGGCCGCGAAGAGGTCCTGGAAAAATGTTTGCTCTTCTTTTTCCAGAATAACTCCTCTCCCCCATATTTGGAAATTGGCTAAAGCCTTCAAATCCCCGTCCTCTGAACGCCCTTCTAACCCCAACCTATCCCCTGATAGGATTTTATCTTTTGCCAAATCTATAGCCCCCGATTTTGTTCCCGAACTATGACGAGCTTTATTATTTTCCTTCCACACAAAATTCTTCCCCTCACCTTCTTACATCCACTTTCGATATCAATGAATTAAAGTCTGTTCTTCTAAACTCTACTAGTCCTAGACCGGGTTTAAACGGTATTCTATATAATTTCCTTAAAAATCTGTCTGAACAGTCCCTTCTGTTGCTCCTTGTACTCTTTAATTCCTTCTTGTCCAGAGGTATTACTCCCTTTTCCTGGAACTCTTATCATCATTTCTATCCCTAAGAAAAAATCCTCTTTACATCCTATCTCCTTGGCATCATGTTTTAGGAAACTTTTTGAAGGTATGCTGAACAAGCGTCTTGTTTGGTGGCTGGAACATAATAATTTACTTCCTTATAGTATGTTTGGTTTTCGGCCAGGTATTGGCCCTGCCGATTGCATTAGCTCTTTAGTTTCCCATATTTATAATTCTTTCATTCGCAAACAATATGCAGTCGCTTCCTTTATTGATGTTTCTTCAGCCTTTGACAACGTTCATTTGCCAACCCTGAGAGATTCAGTGGCAGCAATTAATCTACCGGTCAAATTCACCTCCTTAACAATTAATCTCATGATATGAATCGCACTCCCCACTTTTCCTCTCCAGAGCCTCTAGCTCCAAGAAATGTATTCCGTGATCTTCCCCAAGGTTCCCCTCTCAGTCCTACTCTTTTCAACATTTACACTGTTGCTCTGGCATCTCCTCCTTTAAACTCCCGTTCCTTATTTTTTTCCGATGATATTGTTCTTTTTTCCTCGTCTTGCGACATCGCGCTTACCAACGGGACGATTAATTCTTCTCTGGCTACGCTACAACATTCTCTGCCGTCTTTCCCATCTTTCTATTTCTCCTTCCGAATCTTCTTGCATGGTTTTCACTCTGCATCCGTACACAACATTATAGGGAAATAACGAAAGCACAAACAATTTTCAAAATACAGAAATATTTGTGTTTTAGACGACATTTAATTTTTAATTCTCTGTCTACGTAAGAAACCATATTTTGATAAACCCATGATTACTTTTAAGCTCAATGGGCTTTCGTTTTGATGCATAATATCATACATAGAGTAATTTGTAGGTTTAATCGCGATAATAAATGATATGCGAACGCGTTTTATTCTCGTCCTTTTTTTGCAGCCATAGTGAAATTTCGTGTATTTATTTGCAGGAGATAAATGTAGCTTGTGGTACGACGTTATATTCTACTCGCTAAAAAGGAGGAACGCTAATCAGTTAGTTTTTGCCATGAACGAACAGACAGATGATCATTATCAGTACACTAAACAGTTCGACTTACTTGTTCAGCAGAAAAACGTTTTTGTAACGTATCTATCGCTAGACACATTACCGGAGTATTTCAGCAGTGCTTCCGAAAATAATCAGCTCGTGGATGCGATATTTTTTATAAACCAAGTAAGAAGGAGTACGAGAAATACTGGTTCTTGAAAATACGAAAGAGTTAATAAAATAACAAAATGCCAAATGACCGCAAGAAACATTAAATGAACCATTAATTTTCCATGTCGATTTTAATCGTTACGGTGTTTAAAATTTGATTATTTTATTAGCTGTTTAACAAACGGAATGCAAATCAATTACATTTTTTAAAAAAAAGTGTTTCGTCCATCTATGATGAAAATCATGCGTGCACTATGTAGCCATGAAATAGTCTGCCTGCCAAGACAGAACTGAAGTATGTAAAGAGAGATTCTATGTATTTAAATATGTGACTTGTTAGAATTTAAAACATTAATGGACCGCAGAAAGCGGCAGGTAAATGCCTATAAATCTCGCCAGAAAATTCAGAATCAAAAGGAGGGAAGGGTAGAAGTTGCTGTATTTAGTAAATGTTCTGTGCGCATTGAATAGATATGTTTAGGAAGGTTAGTGAAAGAGTCACGATATGGCAAGAGCGAAAAACTGGAAGAAACGATAAAGAGTGCGAAAGTAATATTGCGTAGAGCAGAAGAAAGAATCTTGATGAAAAAGGTAAGAAGGAGGAATTGATTAGATCGCATTTTAAAAAGAGAATAAGTAAAGGATAGAAAATGTGCCGCATGTGAAAAGCCTTACAGGCAGAATTAAGAAGAGTATGATCGGAAAATGCAGAAAAGACTGCGTGACTTTCATTTGGAAGGGGCACTATAGACAAAATGAATAAATGTTATTTTGTCGAATTTGTATAACAGTTGATTTATCCCTCTCGATTATATCTTTTTCTTTTAATTTTACGTATAATAATATTATTGGAGCGAAAATAATGGACACAAGCGGCGATATGAAGATTGTGTAAGTTGGAATTTTTTTTAATGCGCACACATTCATATTTGTATGGTATTTTTTTGTTTCATTAATAAGAAAACTTTAATCAGTAGCCTAGAAGCCGACTGGTAATAATCTGGAAAACGGTAATAATATTTCATTTTTGACGCTTGACGAAAAAATAATTACTTTAAAATACTCATAAGCACGTTTAAGGAAAATAGTTTTGTCCGGATATTAGTAATAGTTGTTTAAAAAGAGAATGGGTAAATGTGTGACACTACTGAAATGGTATACGAGATTTTAGAAAAAAAGAGAAAAAAAAAAGCGCCCAAATGCGCCCCGAACGTTTTCTCGTGGATGAAATTCTTGAAATATGTGTTTCGTAATACTGAAACTTTTTTTTTTTTTTTTTTTTTTGTAAACAAAAAAAAGAAAAAAATTACAATGCGTACGTATTAGTTGAGTTTTAAATTTATTTTCTTAATATAATTAAAAGAAAAAAAATGTATTCTGCATAGAAAAAAGAACGAATACGGGATGTCAGTTTATTGTTAGAACAATATAAGACGAAAACGGAAAGATTTATATGTCTGCAGAGTGACGGTTCGCAGGTTTGCGAATATCGGTACGATAATTCTTTACCTAGTTATAACATCGGCTGGAGTGAACACATCGAAGAACCACCCACGGCGGTCATTAACGACATATTAAGCACGATCTCAGCGTCTTCAAACGTGGCCCCCGTCATTCGAATTTCCAGAACCGATTTTACCGACGTAAAAAGTAATCTTTTCATTTTAATAAGTAATGTGGATGGTGTGTGTGTCTTGGAACAGCGGTTCTCAAACTGCGAGCTCCCCAAAAGGCGCACGAGTTTTGTGCAAAGGGGTGACGAATAAATGAACGAAAGACGAGACTTTAAAATATTTTACATTTCTATTTTAAATTCTAATTTATAAAGAACCAAAAAAAAAAAGCAATTATTTACACGTTTTATTATACGCAATTACACAAAAGCTTACATCATTAAGGTTTACCCGTGCAGTGTATAACGGTAACATCATTTTTCTTCTTCGGCTTATAAACTGCACTTTTAAATATTTGCACGAAATTGTATGTTGTATCGATTTTTACTTATTCTTTTATATAGCGGGAAAAATGTTATCGAAACCGATAATTAAATTAAAAACATTATAATTGAACTGAAACATATGCAGTTTTTCATTATTTTCTTCCGTCTAGATATTCTGGTTAATTTCACACGCCGCGAGAGAAATATTTCGAAGAAATTTTCATTGTTCTATAAAATTTTATTTCCTTTAAAAAAGCCGTTGACCCCTTATACTCGAATAAAATGTATTTTCGTTATTTCCCCCGTAAGTATTAAGTTTTTTTTCAATTATGTCTTAACTAGGCGAGCTTAACTAGGAATATCGTTAAATAGATATTTGTAACTCATTGTTTTTTATTATTTTATCATATAATAAGTAAATAACACCGGTATAAATTAATTTTTTTATATTAGTGTTATTCACTTACTATATGTTAAATTAACTAGGAATAATTTACTACCAAATTCTTCCGAACGCTTGTAATTCCCTCGCTCGAGAACATTAGCTATTTAATTTTTTAGTTCATAGGCACTTACAACACCTCTTACTACATAACCGACATCTGGCTAAAAAGGCAATAATTTACGTTCACCTACCATAAACAGTGTGATAGAAAATTTTGGACTTCATAGGTCTGATTATTATATAATTAACATTAATAACACTGTTTAAAAGAATATTTATCTGAATCTGAACGATTGCTAAACTTCATCCAAATTATTTCTGCAAATTCCTTCTTCGTAAGTACCCGTTTATGGAGCCGTATCGTTTCGGCCTCCTAACATTTCGATTTTAATTTTAAGGTAGACGTAGTTTAATTTTAGTAATTTTTCAACATTTTTTTTTCCTTTAATTAATATTATATTTACATTGAATTCTATAAATACAAAAAAAAAAAAGACAGTAACTAATGTCGCAAAATAAATCAACGGTTTTTAATATATTTTCTTGTTTATATTTCGCTTAGTAAATTATCCAAAACTAAATTAGATCTACTTTGAAATAGGACGAGGCGGAAACGTTAAAAGCCGAAATGATGGTGGCCCATTGTTTGTAAATTGTTCTACTAATTGCATCGGTGCAAATTCTAACGCAGTCCTTCTAAATTCTACTCGGTAATATTTTCTCTTCCTTTTATAGGGACTTTTGTGTAATGATAATAAATCGTTGACTATTGTAGCTCTCCGAGGAAATCTACCATTGGTACATCAGATGTGGGAATTGTTATTGTTGTCCGTTGCATCATCAAGTTGTATAGCAAACAATTTTCCAACTAACTCAGTTTCAAGCTATTTTTGAATATTTTCACAGATACAATCGTTAATTTGCCCGGCACACATTGTATCGTTTGCCAAAGGAAATACTCTTAAATTGTTGAACATGGCTTTTATCAAACATCTTACCATGTCTACGAAATCCGATGGAACAAGATGCTCTGTAACATTGTAAGGCTTCTTGCATTTCCGGTTATTTCATAAGCTGCCCTTGAACGGAATAAATTTTAATTTTAATTACGTACCGGAAGGGAAGCGCAAAACTGATTCGAAATAAAAAATTAAGGGCGCGAAATGCGAATGTTTGAGAACCGCTGCTCTCGAAGAAGGGTGTATACGTGTATCAAAAATGTTTCCGAAACGTAAATAAAAACAGTATCGTTATTCTACGATCGCATCTCGTTGTTATTCGAACTGTCAACGCTAAAAATTCGTTACGGTGGTGATTGCCTAACCTTATAAATGGCTATATTACACTGTGCACGTGCACATTAAAAAAAAAAAAAAAAAATTGTTAAAAAGAAGTAACATACGATTTTTTTTTTTTAACAAACTGAACACGATGCCAACATTCGTTGCACATTCCAGTGAACCGATTAAGTATAATTCAGTAAAATGTGACTTTTTTCCAGGTTCGAAGAACGAACTGATACAATATTTACCGGATGTATCGGTATTAAACGATACGGTAGAATACCTTTCGGAAACACAGACAATCTACTTTGAAAGAGCTTGCTCATTATGTCCAGAAAATTATAAAAAAAGTCAACTATTTCCGGTATTTTTAATTCCCGGAATTCACTGGACCAGTCTGAAACAGCTCGTACACAAACTTATGCATCCGGTATTTTGCGCCAATTTTCCAACGCTTATATCAACTTTAACCGATGCAGCATCTGTATTGGTTGAGGTAACTTACATTACACCATTATTATTATTATCTTTATTATTATTATTATTATTATTATTATTATTATTATTATTATTATTATTATTATAACGCAAGGGGGACTAGACACATAATATAACAGCATACGATTTGATGTAAATTATTTTATTGGTGAATATGATGAAATAAAAATTTCGTTTCATTATTATAATTGTTATTATCCGCTAATGAAATAAATCTTATCAGTCAGAGAATAATTTCTTCCCTTTTAAGAAATTTCACAGGCACAATTTTTAGATCTATGCAAATCCACTCCTAATTTCGTTGAGCAGAAAAACATGGATCTATATATTATAGCTGAGAGCAACTTTAGCTTCTGTAACATTTGCAATGCTTATTAGAATATCAAAGACCTGCAGAGACTACTGAATTCAGTTTCCTTTGAAAGTGGAAAAAAAGGGATCAGCATAAACATCAAGAAAACCAAGTTCCTGGTGGCCTCAAGATAACTAATTACAGATAAAAAACTATTCCTTAACGGTAGGGAAATCGAACGGGTAGGAAAATACAAGTATCTAGGTTGTTGGATAACGGAACAATAATGACCCGGGTGTAGAAATAAGAACGCGCATCGAGATAACCCCAGATGTATTTATGAAAATGAAGGATGTACTTTGCGACAGAAAGTTAAATCTGGAAATCAAGAAGATGGTGCTAAAATGTTATGTATGGTCCGTACTCTTATACGGGTGCGAGACGTGGACAATAAAAGCACATATGGTAAAGCGTATTTCATAATTTGAAAAGTGGTGTTATCACCGAATCTGGAAGATACCATGGACTAGAAGAATGAAAGATACGGAATAACGTTAATACGAGCGAAATTTTCCTCGGCGTAGTGAATGAAACGTTTCGTTCCTGCTACACTATTTTTTAATAAACTCGTGTTTTTCATTGAAATTTTTGTTGTTTCTGTGCTTCGAAAAATTCGCAAATTAAAGCTATAAATTGTTTTCAAAATATCCTCGGACGTAGTTTTTCAATATAAATGTGTTTTATTATTTTTTTATTCTTTGAGTACCATTCTCCTTCTGGTGGTGTTTTTTATTTTTATTTATTTATTTATTTATTATTATTAACGAGGTACATATTGCCCGGGGCTATCACCTCGGATGAGGTTATTTACATTTTAAGGTTTGTAGTGTTAATGAATTTAATTAATCTGTGTAAACTCGTATTTATGTTTAAATTCGCGGAGTGATCGTCTGTAAGTGTGGACTGTTGGCGTTCAGCATTGTAGATCGGCCATTCTGTGATGATGTGTTTGACTGTGATCTGGCAGTTGCATTGAGTGAAGGCTCCTGGTGGTCCAGCAGGTATGCATGGGTGGTTAGAGTATGTGACCTAGATAGATTCTGTTCAAGGTCGATTCGATATCCCGGTTTGATGCAGCTCTACCTATAACCTCAGTCCAGTCAGTAATTGTCCGTTTGATTGTCAGTAGTTTGTTCGGATGGCTACTGTTCCACCCAATCTCCCAATCAGACATTATTTTGGATTTTGCGTATTTCTTCAGTTCGCTTGGGTGTAACGCATTGGTCGATAGCGTGGGAAGGTGATCAAAGATCATGGAGTAAGTGGTGCTCTCATGGTGGTTTGGACTCCACGGTGGATCGGCGGAAGGCATGCGCTTAAGTAGGTAATTCGGGATGTCCCGCGTAGATTCGTCCTGACATTTGAAGTAGCCTTGGACAGTGAGGGTACCGTCTCTGTATAATGGGTTCGATAGACTATATATGATGTGGTTTGCATGGTTCGGGTAACTTAAGATGAATATGGCGTAATCGACTGTCGGCGATATTTCAGGGGAGGAATACCGGCGAGCGCATGCATACTGGAGGCAGGCGTAGTTCGGAAGGCTCGTAGATCTATACGGATGCTCGAATTTCGGATCGTGTCAAGACTTTGGAGCAGGCCTTTGGAGGCGGATGAGTAGACGATGCAGCCCTAGTCGAGTTTTGGTCGGATTAGGCTTTTGTATACTCGTAGTAATCTGAAACAGTTGGGTCCGAATTTCCTGTTGTTTAGCATCTTCAGTATGTTTAGTGTGGAAAGGCTTCGGTTTTTCAAAGATATAGCATTTGGTTTCTCCACCGAAGTTTTTTTTCAAAGATTAGTCCGAGAAAACGACCTTCTTCCGAAAACTTTAGTTGTTGGTCGTTGAGTGTTAAGACTTACGGGCCGGTGTCTGCGTTTTCTCGTGAAGATGACGCCTTTCGTTTTTTCGGCATAAAATTTGAGTCCCGTGCTGTTGATCACGTTTAGTAACTGTTTCAAATTTCAACCCTGTACACATATGAACGCTTCAACTATAATATTTCCAGTCCAGTCCTTGATGTTCTATGTCGAACTGGTTCTTCTCTTCCGAAACTTCCTTTACCGTCAGTTTTTTCCTGACTTTAAGAATTCGTATCTCTGTCCGCTCATGATGTAGCCAAATTATATATTATTAATTAATTTTACAGATGTTCTTTTAGGCCATTTCTAGGACTTCTCTATTTGATGTTTTGGAAACTGGAGAAATATTAAACATTCTTTATTTCCATAGCTTCAAATTATTTCATTATTTATTGAGTAATGGTGTAGCTATACCACAGTGTAATATTGGGTAAATGTAGTATTGAACCATATTCCGTCTTACTTTTAAACATAAGGGCCAGTCACAAAGCAGACTTTTCATAAACAGTTCGTACAAATCCGTATGAATGAATGAATCAATAACAAGTTTATTAAATAAATTTATAAATAACATGAGTTTGCGCAACGTTACGTACTATACGTGTATAGAGCATTATGCCCTCTCCAGAATGCAACATTGTCTACATTTACAATTGGGTTATTACGCTAAGAAATGTTTTACCAGCGAATTCAACTATTAATTTCTTAATAAAATATCCCGGATAAAAATTTATTATTAACCATCGAGTACAGATATCGTTTTTATAAACATCGTAACACACTATTCCGGTTTATATTTAGTTCGTTGGCGATTTAAATATTCGTGCCATTGGTAACATAAAAACTGTCAACTAAAAATTTACTTTTCTCTTGCTGTTACTAAAATTTCCTATCGATAAGTCCGTTACGATAATCGTTTTTGTAGAGATTAGCTAAACATTGGTGAATTACTCAAATGTTCGTCCATTCTAATTTTCATACCTTTTGCACGTCATTTTCAGTAGTGTAATCACATAAAATATACAGATTCAATAAAATATTATCTAATATTCGTGGTATTAACAACAAAGTAAATTTATTCCGTACGAGGGAATTTTAATTACTATTTGTTATCGTTTAAATAAATGAAATAATAATATATTTTTAATTATACAACTGGTGAAAAAATAAACAATTGCTTATTAAATATACATGTTACAATTGCGTCGTGTGCCTGCTTAGAAACAACAGCTACGATTTTGATGTTCTTTTATCACTTTCTAATTGTAACCTAATGTTTGTTTCGTTTGGCTTAGACCATAAGAGGTCGATAACGTTTTGAGCCTAATTAATCTGTTTCAAGAAGATAAATGTTTGAGACTATGTTAAGAAGCGTAAATATTAACAAATCCGATAGTCTCTTAGTTTGTAAAATTTTAAGCTTCGCCATAAAAATAGAAAATTATCGTCAGGGAGTCGAGTATTACAGTACATGTGTATACATGTATTTAACGTAAAAGGAATTATTTATTAAATTTCCACGTTTGTATTCAAAGAATGTAAAATCGTTTGCTTCGGCTTTATTCAGAATTATTAAAGTCAACGGTCTTCACTTTATTTATTTTGTTTAAAATAACGTATTTTTATGTCTACACATTTCGCGAGTTAATTCATTTTAACGTATAAAATAAAATTGATCTTTCAGAATATTTAACCTTCTACAAACCGGATAGTTTTATTTTTTTCCTAAGAATTAGAACGACGTAAATAAAACCCAAACTGAGCAGCAATAAGACTGTATTCTGTTGCCTGATAGAAATCATAGTAATTTGCACGTGTACTTACGTTGTACATGTCGCGAACAAGGGTATGAATTGTATCTGAAACGGTATTGGGAGGGAGCATGTGTCTGCAAAACAAAGACGATACCCAACGCACTACTACTAGGAATAAATCGTAATCGTTCGGAATTTATCGATTCTCTTCTCTCTTCTATCTGCTCCCGTGACTAAGCGCTGGCTAAGTTTGTTTAATTTTTATCTCGTTATTATTACAAAATTACACAGTTACAAGAGTTTCACGAAAGTAACATATTTTATTAATTAATTTATTTTATTGTTTAAGCTACTTGTCTTTTGTTATGTTTTTTGCACACAATAAACAAAGACTTGCATTCGGAAACAAAAAGAAGAGAAGAAGCCATCCATCAAATTTTAATTCGCTCAGATATTCACAATATGAAAGAATTAATACCCAAATTGATGGTTAGGGAGGGATTTCGAATTCAGTGCAATAAATTTATTAAAAATTTCGAATTTTAAATTCAATGTTCTTTATTTTTTCGGAGGGGGGAGAAGGCTTGGTCCAAACCTAGTAGAATGTGCAACAACAAAACTATAGCAAAACATCTTTACCTAACCAAGTACGAGAACAGGCTAGATCTGTTTTTTCTCACTGCTCTTTCGAGCAACCTAAACAGAAACCTATCTAGGATTATTATAAAATTTCTTAGATGGCTAATATATATATATATATATATATATTATATATTGATACGGTTCCGGTACTTGCAGCACTATCTTTTGACGATGTCCTAGGTAGAAAATACCCTCTGAAATGTCATTAATTCACCATCTCTCGGACATCGTTCCTTTTAGCCATCGCTTTACCTTGTTAAGAATGCTTACTCGGCCAAAACCGAAAATCCCGTGTTTGCTCGTTCGAACAGATGTATCAGGCTGAGACTGCATCAGTGTCTGTATAGTAATGGTCGAGGGCTAAAACACTGACATGTGCTTACGGCGAAAGCGTGCCCGTGTTGAGTGTCGCATGACATTTAATTAGTTTAATGTTTTTTTTATTTTTCGGTCAGATAAGAAAAATAATGAACCGGTTAAATTCCGTTTAGCCGGGGTTACTAATTGTAATTGAACTACATTTCAGCATTCACAATTTAACGTAACGCGATGACTTTCGAAAAATAAATCGAGTGTTATTGACAACTGCACACTTTTTAATTACAGCTAATGAAAGAAATTCAACCGAACGGTCCGTACACTATAATTGGAGAAACATGGAGCGGTGCGATTGCCATGGAAGTTATGTCCGTCCTGGAAAAAACCGAAAACAAAGTGACACTTATCTTACTGGAAGCGATACCGTTGGATGTGACCAAAAAATTTAGAAAATTAACGCAGTTAACGGAACAGCAATTATCCGCAAGCGTTTTCGATGATTATAGCATGGTAAAAAGCAACCATTGTTCTGTTTAGTAATACAGTGACAGGGGGCAGCATTTCAACTTGAGCTCGTTGCAACGAATTAATATCAGTGACAGTTAGAGACGAATAGACAATGACCTACCTGATAATCACTGAAATTTAATATTCATATTTTACATTAAAGAATAATATCGAAGTAGCAACATACTAAGCCAGATTATTAATTTAAAAACTATTTCAGAAAGCGGAAAAGCAGAGAATTGCTTATGGACAATAGTGTCATGAATTCAAGACAAATGTACACCGGCTATTTAATATTTGAATTTACCTTTGATCATTCTCGTAAAAGGGAATATTTAGTTGAAATAGTACGAACTCATATCGAGTTAATCACATTGCTTACACAACCTTTTTAAGGCCAGGTACCTACCGCATGTCGTCGTGATAGCCTAGTTGCTAGAGCGCTTGACTTCCGATATGGAAGTCACGGGTTCGATTCCGAGCGACGACGAACTTATTACAAGAATTAAATAAAATAAATAATCGCTAATAATCACATGGAAGGCAATGGCAAACCGCCACGTACAATATCATATGCGCGCTAGGTCAGTACGCAGCAGACACACACGGGACTTCATTTGTAGCGCGATAAATCAAACGATTACTAATCAGTTCCGAATGTAGTCTTGCGTGTGTACACCTGCATTGCATATAATAATTGCCTAGTTCACTACCTATATCTGTACAGCTAAAAATGTACGAATAGGTAGTCGCCGACGCTCAGAAGCTGAGTATGGCACTATAAAGAAAGATCTACCGCATAGTTTCAGTTTGACAAAAAGAATTTATACAATAGTGCATGCCATTTATTTTTATGGATGAAATCTATTGTTTTATATACTATCCAGTCACTCTGATTATGTTTTGATTCAAATACTAAATTATATATCGAAGTGTTTTTAAAAAATAATTTAAAAATGTGTGTAATACAGAAGACTTTAGAATTGAGAAGCATTAGATCATTAACTTCCGAAGAATGTCTCAGTTTTATTGTAAAAATGTTGACCGTTCAAAAAAATTTCAAAGGAAAGCATAGCAATTCTTTAATTGAATAAGTTGTGAAATATATGCAAAATTTTACGTATTATTGTTTTTCTTGTACTCTATTCGGTACACAGGTAGTCTTTTAACGATTAATGTGTAAAAATATTCATTACATATTTCTCATATAAATAGTTTATGTAGTTTAGCAAACAATTACAATAGCAGATGTCACAGAAGTGTTTATAAAAAAAAAAAAACAGAAAGTCTTATAATGAAAATTTGGTTCTAAAAATATATGTATATACTAGATAAAATAATCAACTGTACATGGCGGGGCCCCTTTCGAATTGGATAGAAAAATAGAATTTACTAACGAATTTTTTTTTTTTTTAAATATATTTATTTAAAGTCGCTCAGTAGCCGAGGCCATTTGCGACGCTAAGAAATTTACATTTTATAAGTAATCGATTATAAAACAGAGAGAAAAAAGAGAAAAATTGCTGTTGCATATAAGTGAGAAAATTCTGGTAAGCTTAAAAAATTTAAAGATGTTGTTACACGCCGTATCACTATTCGCCGGAATTTCGGGCAAATTAGCCCCTTTCTCAGAACACGCGGATCTGGCTTGTTTAAATTTGCGTCAAGAGGCGAAGAGATGCTCCACCGTCACTGGGACTCTACATACGTCATAAATGGGTTTTGGTTGTTTTTGGAATAGATGATTACGTATGAAAATGCAGTGGCTTATGTAGTATTGTTTCCTCGTGCGGTTATATCTGTGCGATCATCGTCGTAGGTTTTTGCTTAATTTTGAACAATTTTTGAGTTCAGCAATTTTTCTCCCATTTATGTTGTCAACCGGAGTATATGTATGTTTTTTGTAGTTGGCTCTTGAAATTTTGGTTATTTTTTCCTATCTGGGCTCTAAATTTTGCATATTGTTATATGCTGGTTTTCTACAGAAAGGTTTCATTAGTACGTCGATGAGCCGAAGCTTTCACTCGAAGCCTGCTGAGCGTGTCACGCCACTCAATGCTTAGAAGTTTTGGACTTTTGGGTTTTTTTTCAACTTTTTGGAGGAGACGGTTTTTGATGCGTGGGGTTTGTTGGATTTGAGGATAAATTGACGTAATATTTTAGAGGTAGAAATATTCCGCTGAGTTGAAGCGGCAGGATGTTAGTTTCTATGTGTAGGCTATCTATTAGGCTGCAGTACATTACGCCAGAGATGATCAGTCATAAGGCGGAATTTTGGACGGTGTTTAATTTATTAAGTACATTTGGTTCAGCAAATCTATATATAAAAGGTTCCATAGGCATTTTCTATATCCTCCCCATTTTGTGTGAGCCATCATTTTGGATACGTTGCGTAATTTTTGACATTTTGCTTTAATATTATCGATGCGCTGGACCAAGCAAGTTTCCTGTCAAATAGCTTTCCAAGGATTTTTGATTTAATGGGCGCTGCTTCTTAATGTTATTTTATAATCAGGAAGAATTTTCCCGTTTTATTGCTGAAAATAATGCAAGCCGTTTTTTCTGCTGAGAAGGTTAAATTTTGGTCTGAAGAACAATTTTTAAGTTTGTCGATAGTGTTTTGAAGGCATTTTTTAAAATTTCAAGATTTGCAGATGCCATATATATTGTGAGGTCGTCAGCGGAATGGACATCTCAATAATTTCGATCAGGTCGGAGATACCAACTATGAATAAGGTCGGGGTAATTAACAAGCCTTGAGGCGTGCCGTTTTCTTATATTCTGGGAGACGATAAGCTTGATCCGGATCTGAAACGTTCGGTCTGCCAAGAAATCTTTTACGAAATTAAGCATGTTTCCTGTGATGTTCCATTTTACCAGGATTCAAATGATTTTATGACGCTACATATGATCAAAAGTTTTCTCCAAGCACCATAGGTAAAAGAAAGATTAATCTCCTACATAGATGAGGGGAAAACACGTAATTCTTGATTTTCGCGATTCCTTTTAATAATTTTGAAAGATTCTGAATACGATTCATTGACGGATGCTTTTTGAAAATGATTGGCCAGGTTTTCAGCGGTATCTAATTTGTTGCATATTAGACCGGAATCTGTTTTCATCGACAAGATCATTGAAAAGGTTTTTTTTCTGTTAAATGTAATTTTGACTTTGTTCCATAGCATCTTGATTGAAGTCCTAGAATTGAACGTTGACGTAAATTTAATTCATGATTGTTTTTTCGACTCTCTGAAAAGACGTTTCCACTTTGCCCGAGCAATTTTGAAGTTTTTGAGGTTTTATTGTGTTTGATGTCGTTTCGCTTTAAATAGGAGTCTATCTTTTTCTTTGATCACTTTGCTACAGTTGTGGTTTCACCATACCGTTAGTCCATGTGTTGTTCGTGGACTATTTTTTGAAATGCTTTTTCGTTGACTATATATTCGTTCAGAGTTTTCTGGTAGTTTTAGATTTATTGAGTCGGTAAATGATTCCCAGTCAGCGTCTTAAAATATTCATCTTGCGAACTTTTTGGTACTATCGTTGTCTGTAAAGATTCTATCGCTATTTGCAGAGAGAAATGATCACTTCTAAAAAGAGATTCAAGGGGTTCCAACTTTGTTATGTAGGAGAGAGAATAACGTTAAAACCATAAATCAATAACTAAGAGCGATCTATTGGACTAATTGAAGTGAATGTCTCTACTGGTGTTTAACAGAGAGCTAGGTCAAATCTGTCCAGCAGTTTCTCGATATATTTTGCTCTTCGACTAGAAAATCTTTAAACGCCATATCATGTTGAGGGCATTAAAGTCGCCGCTCATGAGGAGAAACCGCAATTATACATGTTTTACAAAATGTTGAGAAATTTCCATCAAATGACGGGAATATTTTATTTAGTTTTTAAATTTATTTTATACTACATATGTTAGTTACCTGAAAAAAATTTAAAGCTGAACTTTAAAAAAATAAAAAAAAAACGAAATCAAACTTTAGCAATACTGTCATGGTTTTTTACATTTTTAAATAAAAGTGTGCTTCTACGTTAAAAAAAAAAAAAAAAAAAACTTACCGTGATACAGAATAATTTTTCTGTTCCTTATAATTCCCCCTCTATCCGTTTCTTTCAATCTGCAGCTGTAATTCCTTTACTTCAATATTTTCTATTCTCCATCTCTAATCGTCTCTCGATTTAACCCTACATTTTAGCTTTCCTAGTTGTTGGGTCAGGTAGCGCGGTAGATGTTCCCCATCGCACGACTAATACAGATCGTACACACTTTTTTTACTCCGTATTTTATATAATAGCACAATGATGTTTCAATAACTGCTCAGGTCAGACTAGTATTGTGTATACCATGTTTTCGAAAACTGGCATAAGTTAAACTAATCATTTAAAAATAGTGCGGAAAACCCCACACTACTAGGCATCGATTTTTCAGCGATAATATTCAAATACATCACCTATGGAATCACCTGCAAAATAGCAACGCTAAACGAATATAACCCCTTACATGTTCTCCCGGAATGATATTCGGGTTGCAAATTTTGGACAGATCTTGCTGAGAACAAAAATAATAAGGTTTGCCAATCACTTTATTTCGATGTTCTAATTTCAATAGTAGCAAATTCTCTACGAATTTTGGTTATTTATAACAG
This sequence comes from Icerya purchasi, assembly GCA_039619475.1. Taxonomy (NCBI): domain Eukaryota; kingdom Metazoa; phylum Arthropoda; class Insecta; order Hemiptera; family Monophlebidae; genus Icerya; species Icerya purchasi. The sequence goes on from CM077116.1 coordinate 419,803,801, forward strand.
GCCCCAGAAATTGGTAAACAAACGGCAGCTAAACAAATCATTTTCTATTTTGTTCTACGGTTTCAATTGATCTCCTCTGTTAATTTCACAAATTTAGATGAATATCTCCTAGAAGCATTACTGCGCCAAACGAACCGAAAGTGAAAAAAAGGTACAGAAAACGATATAGTGGTATTGCAAAAAAAAAAAGTAAATAAACGGGTTTAAAAAGCTGGTGTAAAATTTCCCTATTTCCTATGATATTGCAAGCTGTTTCTGTAATTGCACTAAATTTCTTAAATATTGCAAAGGTCACGCTCTGTTTTATTCTGTGCTTTAATATAATAAGGATCACATTAAATCATTATTGCAATTATCATTCTCCGCAGTAGCATGCTTTGTTTAAATACAGCGATGCCGAGCACTTCAGTATTGCTAAGATATCGATTTGCTATTCATTTTGAACTCCGTTTTAACTGCATACTACTGCAAATATCGTTTCAGCTTCAATTTTTTAAAAATGTATTGTATTTCATTTCGAATTATTATAGAATAATACGGTTTCAATATATTACAACTGTAATTTTAATAAAATGTCATGAGCTATAACTGAAATTAATCATGCTTGTATTGGTTTAGTATTAAAATTTAAGATATTACGAATATCCATACCTAATTGTAGAAGTAGCCATAGCAATTAAATATTGCAATTTCTCAGTATTTAATTATGTATCCGACTTTTATATATAAAGAATTTAATAAAGTGAATCACCGCCTTTACATGTACCGATTGTAAATATGTAATACGATACGCCCCAAGTGGAAATTATTTCAGTACGTTAATTTCGTTCTATCGGTTTAGTGTTGTTCATATCAAGATAAATATTACTAATGTGCACCTCATTAAATTTTTTTAAATGTTAGGTTGCCGTCGATGGTAAAGAAGAACATTTAGTTGTGGACAACGAGAGACTAAAAACTGATGTAGATTTTATAAGCAAGGTAATAAGCAATCGACTGTCTATCGTTCAGCAACATGATCCGTCTAGAATTTATTTTTACGGCAATGTAATGGCGATTAAATCGTCTGATCTTTCGATTTTAAATACCTTGGAAAACTTTGAAAAGGTAATTTTACGATATTTTAACAATAATCGAATAATTTCCTTAATAACGACTTCGTGTTTCCTCTTTTCATTTCCCGATCGTAGTTGAAGCAGATTAGAATTTTTATTTTTCGTAACGAGTAAAATTTTTTTATTTCATAAGTTTCAGAACTTGCAACCTATGTACCGTAATACAGAAACGATTTAGATTTTATTTATTTTTAAAATTATATTCGAACTTTTTAATCGCACTATCAGAAGAATTAAAAAGAAATCAGAATGATTATCTGTCTACAATATATGGAGGGCGGTCTTATTTTGGCAGAATTCAATTTTTACACAAAAAAATGTTTAAAAAATACTGACGAAGTTTTTGACATAGTTCGAGGGACAAATTGTAAATATTCAAGTAAAATTAGTGTTTTTTGTTTTTATTTTTTTTGTTTTTTACACGTATACAGTATAATCTTATTGCAGTAAATAAATTAGTACTACTTTTGAAACGGTGTTGCAACTTGACCTATCTAATTTGCAACATAAACAGAGTAGAAACTATGTACAATTACATAACTCCTAATATTATATAGGTATAAATTTAATCATATGTACATATAATTACCCACACAGACGCACACCAAAGTATCACTTTTCAAATATCTGGGAACCCTAGTTGACAAAAGCTGTAGACCAAATAATATGGATGTGAGACGTGGACCCTCATCAAAGCATTAGAGACCAAATTGGATGCCTTTGAAATGTTCCTGTACAGGAGAATGCTAAGGATACATTGGGCGCAGAAAGTAACTAATGCAGAGGTCTTGCGGCGAATTAGCAGTAAAAGAAAGGTGATACTGACGACAATCAAGGAGCGCAAGATGGGCTTTCTAGGACATGTCACGAAAGGCGGAAAGTACGGACTACTGAAATTAGTCCTTGAGGAAAAAAAATTCGTGGAAAATGGTCTCCAGGTAGGATACGGAATTCATGGACGGAAGAAACTGATGATCTGGTATCTTGAATAGGAGCTTGAACCGCTTAAGGAGTGTAGTTTTTCAAATAATTTTGATATGGAAAGTAATAAAGAGATTGGTCGATCCGAAGTTGTAGTAATAGTTTCTGTTGGTTTCCCAGGTTTCGGTAACATGACCATTTGAGCGATTTTGAAACATTTTGGTACATACCTCATTCTGAAACAGGCGTTAAAGAGATATGTCAGCATGATAATTCCTTTACGCGGTAATTCTCTAAGCGCACCGATTGAAATTATATTCATTCCAGGAATTTTTTTTTGCGATTCATATTATTATCTAACCCTTGTGCAACTTCAAGAGGAGTTATTGGTTTTATTTGCTGGAAAGGTGGGTAATTTGTTGTCATATCAATCTGGGAATTTATATTGTATTGTAAAGACCGAAACTAAATGAGAAGCGAATAGTTCAGCTTTACTCTTATCGTCGCGGATCCACTGCCCTTGTTCATTCTTGAGAGGAGGAATTTGAACTAGTGGACGTTTAAAGCATTGCATTGCACACCACAATGAATAATTTGTGTCCACTGCAGAGCTTAAATTTTCTAAGCAGTTCGCAACGCTTTTCTGTTTGAAATCCTTGATTATCCTATTAACTTTATTGCTAATATGATTAAATTTTATTTTATCCGATGGATGACGGGAGAGTTGCCATATGTTCCATACACGTCTTCTCTTTTTCATTAGTTTCCTAACTTCGATAGGATACACAGTACTTCATTTGCAACGTTTTCTTTAAGAGCTGGAGTGGCCTGGCTAGCAACTCTTCGTACCAAGTTGATAAAGTGCTGGGCTTGCTGTTCCAATTCATTAGTAGTTTTAAGCCTGATAAGTTCAATTGAAAAGTCAATGCTTTCTCTAAATTGATTCCAATTAGTATACTTATTGGCGAGATTTAGTGGATTTTCTTTTAATTACTAGAGAACTTAGTGTCATAAGTATCGGAGTATGATCTGACTATAGTCCGTAATTCCTTCTATTTGAATATACGAGGATGGTTCAAATATAAACCGGAATTTCGTCATAAAAATTTTGATTTTATACTTACAGTGCTCATATTTTTTACAATTTTTCGAGATAACCCCCCTCACACACTACGCACTTTTTCCACCTCTCCGGCAAGTTTTTTATTCCTCTTTCGTAACAATCTCGCGGCTTGTCACATAGCCATTTGCGCACGAACGATTCCACCTCATCGTTGCTGTCGAAACGTTGTCCACCAAGTGCTTCTTTCAACGGGCCAAACAAATAATAATCACAAGGCGACAAATCTGGACTGTAAGGAGGATGTTCAAGTGTTTCCCAGCCCAATTCGGCCAATGTCTCCATCGTGAGCCGAGCGGTATGTGGCCTGGCGTTGTCTTGAAGCAGTATCGCACTACGGATCGGAATTTCGCGCCTTTTTGTTCGATAGGCCGGTTTGACTGTGTTTTTTAGGAGGTTACTGTAATACTGCGCCGTCACAGTACGTTGTTCAGTTAGGAAATCGACTGCGATCACTCCCTTCATGTCCCAAAACACGGTACACAACACCTTCCCAGCTGACTGTGTAACCTTCGCTTTGACTGGCGCTCCCTCTTTTTTCTTCCGCCACTCCATAGACGAGCGTTTACTCTCCGGCGTATAGTAGTGTACCCAAGTTTCGTCCGTGGTGAATATTCGCCGCAATAAATTCTCTCCTTCCTCTTCATACCGCTGCAGGAGACGCGTACAAACTTCCCAACGAGTGAATTTCTGTTCAAAATTCAGAAGTCTTGGCACCGATCTGGCTGCAATTTTGCGATAACCTAGCCGATCATGAATTATTGTCTCAATACTACCTATGCTGATGCCCAATTCGTCGGTCATATCGCGTACACGGACGCGTCGGTCAGCCGAAATGAGTTGTTCGATGGCTTTGACGTGTTCATCTGTAATGCTGGTTTTTGGGCGCCGCGCATGTGCTATGTTTGACACCACTTCACGTCCTTTTCGAAACGCGGAACACCACTCGTACACTTGAGTTTTGGAGAGACACTCATCGCCGAACTGTTCGCGTAATTTTCGGTAAATTTCCACGGATTTTACGTCGTCTTTGACTAAAAAACGAATAATGATGCGTTGCGCAACAGACACTGGTACTTTACACTAAAAAGTGAGCTTACGACGCGGTTCTAATTGCTCTACATAACAAACCGGTCTAACTGCCAGTGCAACCACTTTTTCCACAATAAATTTTTCGCGCGTTTATTTAAAAATTCCGGTTTATATTTGAACCACCCTCGTAATTAGCAGCGATTCCTTTAACGATGAAAAAGTCAAGGGGATCAAGATTCTTCACCCTATCTGTTAGCCAGTAAGTCAAATATATTTTGTTGAAATACTTAAAACAGTAAATTAGACCGTGGAAATATAGAAGAAAATATCAACAAAAAAAGTTAAAATCAAAGTCTTGTAAATATGACATTAAACCGCAAGCTGTTGAATCGTTTCTGAATACCGCATATCCACATTTGCAATAAATTGTACAAATGTATCTTTTAATTCTTTTTTATATTCATTTACTGTTTTCACTAATCTAGTGTTGTAATTCCAGCGTGTTGACGATAAACTATAAAATTATTTTTGTTTTAATTCAGTGTTTAACACTGCAAATCTCTTTGTTGATTTTGAAAAAAATATACTAAAACTCGAACGAGAAATAAAAAAGATTTTACACTGTTTTTTATGTAGCCAACAGACTGAGAAAGAACTAAATTCAATTTTTTGTCCCATAATACTTTCTCGACGATTGGTCTACAACTTCTCCTGATTGTTCTTTCCACGATTGTGATCCTCCTCGTACATGTGATGCTAATCACATTTTCTTTGAGTGTCCTGCTCTTCGTAACGAACGCTCCCTTTTATACAGTCAGCTCCTGTCATTAGGTCTTCCTACTCCCTATAACTCTTCCTTTATCCTCTCCTTTCCTTTATCTTATGTGGTGTCCGCACTGCTGCCCTTTGTTGCGTCCATTTCGGACCGCTTAGTTATTTAATTTCTTAGCTTAGTTTTCTTGTTGTTGGGTCAATGCCGCTGGCGCGCCCAAAAAAAAAAAAAAAAAAAAAAAACTTGTCTTCCATCTTCCCTAACCTGAGCATTTTTATGCTACAGGACATATGTTCTAGCAATAAATTAAGATTCTCTTTTTTTACAAAACTACAGGTCCCTATCCCTCATAAGTGGACTTGCAAAAACGCTTGAAAAAATGGTTAATCGGCGATTCCTCTTCTCTCTTAAGCAGAATAATCTTCTATTCTCGTCCTAAGCCGGAGGATGTAAGATGCGTACAACAGCTAATCATTTGCTGAGCCTGCAGAGGCAAATATTAACAGCACTTCACAGACGTTAACATGTATACTTCGTCTTTTTCGATATAGAAAAGGCGTTTGACATAATATGGCGGTATAGTTTCTTACCTAAGCTGACATTGTCGTCGTTGTAGCTCTTGGAACAAGAAATAGCGTACAACTTATATGATCAGCCAGCATAATTGGAAACATGGCTAATTATCTGTATAATTTTTTAACAAAGAGTACGTTCCATGTTAAGATTCGTTTGTCGACATTGAAAACCATTCAAACTGAGAATAGCGCATCAAAAGGATCAGTCCTTAGTACAACTTTGTTTATTTTTTATGTCAATAATACAAAATGAATGTGTCGCCCCGCTAGTTTACGACCGGATCTACTTTGACGATTTGAACATGTCCCTATTTTTCAATTTTCTAGCAAATGGTCAAAAAATTCTACAAAAAAAGTCTTTTACAAAACTACAATTCTGGTGTAACAACAACGGCCTTGTGTTTTCTCCATCTCAGCCTATCTGTGTTGATTTCTATAAAGGCATTAAAACTCCCCCAGTATCTGTCTCAATCTAGAAAATTCTCCACCCCATTTCCGTCTCACTGCTACATTTCTTACACTACTGTTCCATCATAAACTAACTTGGCGTTCTCACATATCCAGTCTTAAAGTTAAATATCACAAATTCCCATCTTTCCTTAAATATTTATCAAACGCAAAGTGCCGCCAAAAACTATTCTTCCATGTATAAATTCTTAGTGCTTTCAAGAATAAACTACGAATCCCAGGTGTACTCTTCAGCCAACATTTGCCTATTTAAATCACTTGATTCAATAAACTCCACGGCTCTTTACACAATACTTGACGCACACAAAATCTCTCCGTCTTTTAGTTTATGTGCCTTGTTAGGTGCCCCCCCCTCCCCACCAACTAAACTACTTCAGCGACTTTTACTAGCATCTCGATCTTTTCTCTCGTAATCGTTGTTTTCCTATCCACATAAATGCAGCACAAAGTGAGTTTACTTTCCTTCCCCAACCTGGCACCTAACAATGCGGTCCCACTATGGGTTCCTTTGAATATTAATGTTGATTTTTCCCGGATAAAATATAATAAACCTCTGAATCTGAGTATCGTTCAATTAACAGCAATGACAATTCAAAAATATCCCAATCATTTAATTTTCTTCACGGATGCCGCCAAAGCCAAACCAGAGATTACTTCATCCTTAACTGTTTGCTCCCTTGAATCTGTGATGTGATTCGAAACATACGATTGAATGAGTTGTTCAGTATTGGATACTGAAATATACGGAGTATTATTTTGTTTGGAACATTTTGGTATTTAATTCATCCACGGCTATATCAACAATCTCTAATCCTCTCACCAAACACCCTTTAGCAATCTGAACCCAGCCAGGTATATAAACTTGTTAAGAGGGAGTGTTCAATTTCCTTTTTATGGGCGTTCAGCCACGCTGGGATTCCTGGAAATGAACACGTTGATACATCGAGCAGCATTATACTGTCCTTGCCTAATAATTTCCCTTCTTCATCTTATCTATCAAACATCATTTTTAATAACCTCATAGAGAGCACATTGACCCTCGTGCCAGACTTTCTTAAGGCTAATCAAACCCTCAATTGAACTATGGTGGCCAGAAAAAACCATTTCCCGCGGAGATTTTTGTGTCCTTAGCCGTTTGTGCATAGGTCACATGTCGCATAATTTCATTTTTTGGAGAGTCCTACCCCCTATGAATTTTCCTTTCCGTTGCCAAGGTGTTGATCGTTCAACTCCTCACAATCCAGCACTCTACCTCCATCGATTCCCTTTTATAAATAACAAAACAGTTGCTAACACACTATTGAGAATTTCGTCCCGTGCAATTTCCTCTGTGACACAGTTTATCAAAATTAGTAGAACAGGCAGTTATCTATAACAGTGTTTTTCAAACTTTTTCATGCCACGACCCCTCTATAATCGAAATAAATCTTGCGGCCTCCACATTACAAACATTTTACAATTTTTTTTATGTAAGAGCTAAATATGTTTTACCTTTGTCAAGTGTCTTATTGGTCACCAATAGAGATGGCCGTTATATGTCTTGTCGATAACACAAAAAACTGAGCCAACTTTAAATTACAAGAAAGTCAAGGAATTATTAAATAAAACAGATTTGGATGTTCAAAAAAATAAATCGTTAATAATAACCGGGTAACCGAAAGACAAAATATAATAATTAATAATACAAGGTTCAAAATGAGAAACTTACCGAATTAACTTGGTTATGTATTCAACGTTGTTAATTGAGTTTCATTTTGAACCTTGTATTATTAATTATTATATTTTGCCTTTCGGTTATCTGGTTATTATTATTATGAACCGAAACGGATTTAACAAAAAGAAATCGTTGCTACAAAGTGATCCAAAAATACCGAACTTTTATGGCCTGTCAACAAATACAGGAGGTATTCTCTTCTTTGCCAGTACTGACTCGCCTACTTACGAGCTGTCCAAATGGTTAGCCAAAAAAGTCGCACCATTTTTAGGTGGTACTGCATCTTTTGTTAAGAACTCATATCACTGCAATTGAACAACTGACAATGGGTGAGTTTTCATGTAATATCACTGTTTACCAGCATACCCACAACAAACCGGATCTTAAATCTAGAAAATTGCAAGAAATTAATCGATTAGGAAAATGCAAATATTCTAAGTGCAGAAAGTAAGACCTCCAAACGACTTATCAGAAAACCAATGGAGATCTACAAACACAAAAATAATTGCATCGGAGAAGATAGTTTTCAGTTTCAAAAACGTGACAGTATTAATAAAAATTCCAAAAACAGATTTATAAATTATCAGAAATGTTGTTTACAATAACAACAAAGTCAATAACATCACAACAAGGGAGAAAAACATCACGCCACATCCGCCGTGTACCTTTGTGTGTTTAGTGAGTTCATAAACACGATTATAGCACACATAAGTCTAACAGCAAAGGATAAAATCAGTGTGTTCGTTTAAAAAATTCGTTTATGGATAACTTCCATGAAGAAAATCGTGTTTGAGTCATTTCCTTGTGTTGAGCAAATTATCGAAGAGATCTCAAGTGATCAATCAGTGAAAATTGACGTTAAAATTTTTAATATGATTGTAGGATTGCAAAATTTGAAAGATCAACTATTAAATTACTTTCCGGAAACCAAATCTGAAGATGACGATGGACAAAAATGGATCCTTAATCCTTTTATGGAAAAGCCGTTAGAACTAGCTAAACTTACTACAACGATGAAAGAAAAACTCATAGATCTTGCTTCTGACGGGATGCTTAAAATGGAATTTAATTCACAGAAGATTGATGAATTCCATATGAGACGAAAAGAAAAATATCCAGAACTTGCTAGGGAACCTCTGAGGTTAATAGTACCATTTGCGACACCCTACATGGGTGAATTAACGTTCTCATCAATGGTACATTTAAAAAATAAATATGGAAACAGAGTGGAATTAGAAAAGGACTTAATCGTTTGCATATCAAAAATATAACCACGTTTTAACAAATTAGTGAAAGAAAAACAGGCACACCCATCTCACTAATAATTAATTAATGATAAGTAACTAAAAACATTTCATATTTGATTTTGTGTTGTTTTTAATTTTTAATAAATCATTCAATTTTATTCTTTTTTTTTCCAATTTATTTGTAATCGGCGACCCCCTTATGTTTTGTTTGCGACCCCCCAGGGGGTCGCGACCCACACTTTAAAAGGCACTGATCTATAAGAACAAACCGCACATCCTCGTACAGTAATAGATACAGCAGTTAAACACAGTACAATAAGTTAAGGATACTTATTTTTAATTTACAATTGAAGATGTTCACCAGCCATCACTACATTACCATAAAAAAAAAAAAAAGTACAGCACAAGCAAAACTTCAAATTTTTACATAGTTGATCAGGTAAAAGAAAAAATCTGATGTGGGCAACAGATGACTATCTTGTAAAACTATTAAACATTAAAACGAGTGAGTCGTAAATAAATGTTATAACAATCCCGAGTCCCAAAATTTAGACCTTCTACAGTTATCTGTTTTTGAGTTATGAGAAAAATTTCACTAAACTCTCCAAGAGCAGTGCCCCTTTGGCAAAACCGATTATAACCGAAATTGGAGATGTGCAATTCTTTACCTCCGCCTTCAACATTAATGAATTAAAATCTGCTCTTTCAAAATCTTCCAGCCCCTCTTGTGGTCTCGACTGTATACCTTATCTTGTTCTTAAAAACCTATCTGAATTATCCATTAATACTCTCCTCAATCATTTTAATGCCTTTTTCTCCAGCGGTATAACTCCTCCCTGCTGTAACTCTTTTATCATCATTCCTACTCCTAAACAAATTTCTTCTTTATCCCAATTTCCTTAGCATACTCTATCAGAAAATTATTCAAAGGTGTGTTGAACAGGTGCCTCGATTGGTTGCTGGAACATAACCACGTTTTATCTAGCAACATGTTTGGCTTTTTGTTTCCAGTATATACAAACCCTTCATCCAAAAACAGTATACCTTAGCTTCCTTCGTCGATGTCTCCTGTGCTTTTGATAATGTGCATCTGCCAACTCTAAGAGAAAAAAGTGTCGGCAATTAACATTTCAGTTAACTTTTCTTCCCTTATTATTAATCTCATGATGAATCGCTCTATCCATATTTCTTCTCCACTTCTCTACCATGAAAGAAAAGTTTTTTGTGGTCTCCCCCGAGGTTCTTCCCTGAGTCCTACTCTCTTCAACATCTATATTATCAGTGTTGATTCTCTCCCTTTGAATTCTTTTTCTTTGTTTTTTGCCGATAATATCTTGCTATTTTTCCCGCCTCCGATTTTATAGCTGAGATGGCGGATTCCTTGGCGGAAGTTGCTGCTTCTTCTTGTTCCTTTTTTTAAAAAATTCCACCCCCTAATCTAAATTCCCTATGTGCAACCTTAAACTTTGGTCAGATATTTATCCCTCCTCCTTTCGTAAAAGTCAATCCTTTTATCTATCTGTACAACCTAATCTTCCTTCTGATCCCTGGTACTTTGAGTTTCCTTCACTTCCCCGTTCTGTTGTCATTTCTATGATTCGCTTGCGTTTTGGTCATTCTGACCTCCTTTCCTCTCGTTTTCGCTATTCCCGTGTGGTCTATCCAAATTATCCTTTTCGCCTCAACGAAGCGATGGTTTGTGACGCCAATCACATCTTTTTTGAGTGTCCATTCCTTGTATTCTATATTCTTGTCTGCTGAAACTGAAGCTCCCTACTCCTTATTGTGCATCTTATATTTTGTCCTTTCCCTCGCCATCCATTATTTCATCCATTAGTTTCTTTATATTGCTCATATCTGACCGAATCAAAATTCAGCTGACGGCTCTTTTCTTTCTTGTTGTTTCTGGATGTAGGCCCTTAGCTAGCATGACCCAAAGGGAGATAAAATAATATACATATAAAATACCGAGTACAAAATTTCAACTTCTTACGACTATCTGTTTTTGAGTCGTGAAAAACATTCCATAAAACCTTTCAAGAAAAGTGACCCTTGGCGCAACAGCTTGTAACCAAAATCGGAATTATACAATTAGATGTTATAAAAATACCAAGTACAAAAATATCGGCTTTCGGCCACTATCCGTTTTTTAGTCATAAAACCTTCCATGAAAAGTGTTCACCTTTGACCCAACCGATTGTAACCAAAACGAGAGGGCACAATTAAATGTTAAAAGAGTCCTAAATTAAAAATTTCATCTTTCTGCGATTAGTCGTTTTTGACTAGTATGTGATACATAACACATACATGCCTACATATACATACATCACGAAAAATGACTTAAAAAGGCATCTAAAATTGATGTTTCCGCTGAAAGATGGCATTAAATATTTTTCATGATTATAGTACTTCCTTTATTTCAATTACAAATACACTTCCCATTCCGCTATTGTCAAGTTGACTTAAATTTTTAAATTAAATATAAACGGACACTTTCTATAAAATAATATATTTAAATATTGACGCTGAAGCGTTTCAAAGCCGATAGCTTCGTGGTCACAGCGAATGTAATAACGTTAAATTCAAAAAAACAAACGACGTTAGAAACAAACAATATATTAATTTTTACATAGATCGGACATAAACGTGAATAATTATTTATTTTTATCTATATAACAAATATAAAAAACATATAAAAATGGTTAAAAAATGGTAAAAAACGCGTCAGGGTCAATATTTAAATATATTATTTTATAAAAAGTGTCCGTTTATATTTAATTTAAAAACAATTTTGGAACAATGTGTATAACAAACTTTAATAATATTAACTTAAATTAAATAATAAAAATAAATCAATTACCATTTGTACCTATGCTCGTTACAATATTTACTTGCTGAGATAAAATTAATCGAAATATTTTTTAATTTTTAGGCTTACAGTCAACAATTGGATTTGTATGTATTGGACAAACCGGACTACAATGCTTTACTTTGCAGCAGTGAAACCGTGAACATTATCAATGAAAATGTTCTATTTAACTGGTAATCATGCTGAGCACGAATTTCTAAACTTTCTTCCTATTATCTTCCATCTAGTATTCGTACATTTAAATTTTTTTTCCCTTGTTCTCCGTATCGCGGAACCGTTTAACTTATCTTTCTGTAACTGATAAATTTCTACTTTGTTTCGAATTTAAAGCAATATTGAGAATGCGGTTAACATGAATCACATTTAAATTGTAGTAATTTTTTATTACAAATTACGCGTTTTAAACCGTTGTTACTCAATATTAACGCTCTATTCTCTTTTAAACTATGTATGTTTAATATGTTTGTAATGTAAAAAAGAGCTTACAAGTGTCACTCGGAAATGTTTAGAATGTTCATCAACGCAATATCGAATAGATCAGATATTTCTTGAAAGCCAGTATATTTTTTTGTAGAAAATATAAATGAAAAAAATGAAAGTATAAATGAAATTAATAAATTTAATAAATATTTATCGTTAAGAACATCATGGACATCAATAGACACGTGGTTTGATACAAAACCAATTCAAAAAAGAATTCGGCTCACCTTGGGTTAAAATAAAATCGCACGCACTTAACAATAACAATAATAACAACAGTAATAATTATAATTATCAAATTAAATCAGTTTATTTAATATTGTACAAACTTAAATATTAATGTAACAAAAATCTTTACCACAAATGCGCATAACTGCGCGAGTAGTGGCGATTATTATTACATAATTATATAAATTAAACCACTTATTATACTAAATGCATAACTTTTACAAACTAAAAAGGCCAATCTGGTTAATGATACATTTTAATTATAGCAGTCTTATTGGCTATTGTTTACAAAAATTACAATTATTCCTATAAAATAAACATTAGAACCAAATAAAACTAATTAAGTAATCGAACATTTAACCTTAATTATATATAAAAGAACAATTAGAATAATTACCAACATACTCTCAAATATCCAATACTCACATGCCAGTATATATATGTATATATATATATATATATATATATGTATATATATATATATATATATATGTATATATATATACATCAATCAAACCATAATGACAGTTAGCATATGCATGCATCCCTTCAAAAACACATATCCGTACACTTATACACCCATTCTGAATTACCTACACAGTATACATCTGTACCAACCTATACTAAAGAAAGAAAAAAGCAGAAGAAGAAAAAGTTTACCACTACCAAAAATATTCCTCCTGTACATCACCTATTATATTTCAGAAGTAATACTGAAAACACTACTATTAATAAATACCAAATACTTTGACTTAAATACACGATAATAATGCATAAATGCTATTAATACTAATGACCATTATTATTAAATAGAAAATAAATCATAAATTATAACTTAAAAGGTATTTAGTTATAAAGAAATAAACATTTATACTTTAGAAAAACTAAATTAATAACTATAAAAACTTGTGCATTGCAGTGTAATATTTAATCCCCACACATTTATGTTGGCGGTCAAGAAGATCAGACAAACTGCTCATTTATATATTTGTTCTTGATGTGAGTAACTAAATATTTGCGGCGTGTCTTATAGTTTTCTAATAATTCTATCAGATTAGCAGGAAGTGTATTATATAGTACTGCACCCATATAAACCGCTTGTATCCTACAATGATATTTTCTAAATTTAACTATGGAGGCTTGTTTCTTATTCGAACTTCTAAGTACCCTCTTTCCTAGCAATTTTGAAAAGAAATTTATTCTTAATGACATATTTTAATGAGTGCACTTCACATAAGGAATGTATACTTAAGGGACCCGACAGATGGTAAATTTTCCTTTTTATAAAATATTGTTTTTAACAGTAGTTTCTGCAACCTTTGAACTTGGTTTACAAACGAGTTAGCCGCCGTATCACAGTGAATAATTCCATAAACCAAAACTAATTGATACGAAGAATAATAAAGGCATAAGAAGCGCTCACTGGTAAATAACTGACTAAGATAGAAAAATATGTAATTTATTTTTCTTAACTTACTTCCAAGATATGCTATATGTTTACTCCAAGTCAACTTGTGGTCCAGCTGAAGCCCTAAATATTTTATATTATATACGCTAGTCAGAGGAACATTACTACTCAAGAATACTTTTAACCCATCACTGAAGTTTTCCTTTGCATAGGTGTAGATCACAAATTTAGTTTTATCTGTGTTTATTATTAAACGAGAACCAATTTTGTATGGTATTTACATCTTCCTGGATTAAACGCTGCAATAAGCTAGCATTTCTTGAACTAGTCACTAACACTGTATCATCAGCATAACTGAACAATTTACCGTTCGTTTTTAAGTTACATAAACCGCTGATGTAGATTAAAAATAATAATGGACCAAGAACATTTCCTTGGGGTACTCAACAGTTTTGTACCACTGGATCACTAAATACTCCATCTATTTTAGTAGCGTATTTTCTATTCAGTAAATATGACCTCATCCAATCAAAGAAGTTACCTTTGAATCCGTGGGGATACAATATAGTTAATAAAATTTTGTGATTCACCAAATCAAACGCCTTATATAAATCAAAATAAACTGCAACTGCAGATTTTCCCTTTTCGAAATTTTCGGCGATATAAGAAATATGTTGAAAAAGTGCATCATCGGTTCGTTTGCTTTCCCTAAAGCCATATTGGTTAGTACTGAAAAAATTATTTTTATTAAGGTAATCTAGTATTTTATAATTTATACGTTTTTCAAATATTTTAGCAATAGTGGAAAGTAAATATATTGGCTTGTAATTCTCTCTCTTCAGTCGTATTGTCCGTTTGCGGACGTCGTGACCAATCATCATAAACCAGTGGATCGAGCCACCACCTGTCGCCATTCTTCTCTGTTGTTGCTTGATTTTATTAGTTCCGACAGCGGCATTTTTGTAGCAGCTGTGAGATGATCTAGGAACCTCATCGGTGGCCGTCCCCGACTCCTTTTTCCTTTCATTTTTCCTTGTATAATATTTCGTTCCAAACCATTCCTTCTCATTATGTGCCCAAAGAACCCTAGACTCTGCCTTATTATCGTGGGCAATAGTCGTTGCGTCGGTGTAATATGTAGCTGTTTTAGAATTGACTGGTTGGTTCTGTGTTCTATCCAGGATATTCTTAGCATGCGCCTATAGCAGGTCATCTCAAAGGCTTCGATTTTCCGACGTGAAGCCGCCGTTATTTTCCAAGATTCTGAACCATACCGGAATATTGAGTGTATCAGCGTTTGCATCAGCCTTTTTTTCACTTGACATGTTATGTGATGATCTTTCCATATTTTTGTAAGTTTACCTAGCGCATTCTTTGCCAGGCCTATTCTTCGTCTTATTTCTATCTCGCAGTTTCCATCGTTGGTTATATAGGCGCCGAGGTATATGGTTCCAGGTTTCGTGTCAATATTGAGCGATGGGGTAAATTTTCCGGATAGTTTATGTGCTCTGTCAACCACCATTATTGTGCATTTTGATCGGTTTAGTGTGAGATTAGCCCTACGGCTGAGATATTCAATCCGGTCCAGTAAATTTGCCAGTTCTCTTTCGCTTGTAGCAATTATAACTGTATCATCAGCGTAGCGTAGGTTATTTATTTTCCTACCACCGATATTGACTCCGCCTTCCCAATTTTCAGTTACCTGGCGCATAATCCACTCGCTGTATATGTTAAATAGAATAGGAGATAGGGCTTGTAATTAGCTACGTGTAATTTACTATCACTCTTGTGTAATAGTATAATTATTCTCTTTTTTAATATATCCGGGAACTTTCCCTCTTTCACTGACTCATTAAAAAGATATGCTAAAGGTTTCATAAAATAAATTAAATTTTCTTTAATAAGAGTTATTGCAATACTATCTGAGAAGCCTTATTAGGTAATGAAATAATTATGTTCTTAACATCCTCATCAATGAAATCTATAAACCCAAAAGAATGTTCACATTCGAAATAATTAAGTTATTTCTTCTCGTACACTGTTCGAGATTATCCACTTTTTGTTGCGAAATTACATTTGCCTCACGCAATTGCTTATTATCTTTCAGCACCTCACTCAGTTTACTTCCTGCAACTGGCTGAACGGAGCCTGCAAATTCTGCATTTGACTCCTTTTATGGAGAGTAAAATGTTTACTGAATCAGGTGGAACTTGCGTTTGGTGTGTTGGGGTCGAGTTTTTCTTACTTGCTTAGTAGGATTTGCACGCATACTTTGCTTTGCTGGCATTCGATTTTTCTTTTCATGTGCTCGACGAAAAACCACCACGCTCAAAATGCCGTGTTCTAGCGCACTGACTGCAACGTCATGTGGCAAATCACCAGAGCAGCACTACAGTAAATATCTCACAAAGAAATAACTAATATCCTAATTCACTGTAAGTTATATGTAAATCTTTTCACACAAGTTAAAGACACGAGATGACTTTTAAACGATATGTACTTACTTTTAAAAACTACTTAGTCCAAAACACAAATTTTATGTAGAAAAAACAGGATCTCAATTTAACAACAAAACAACAATCACAACAAATCAGGCAAAAATAAACAAAAAACATCACCTTAAAACGGAACGCAAGGAATGCAGCCATCAGTAGTAATAATAATAATAATAAAAAAAGTTCCTAACGATAAGTATTTACTGGTTATATTTATTAATTTCGTCTGTTTTTTATGCAAAACTAGTTTTTTCTTTTTGCTTTTTAACACATATAAACAGAGATGAGTATTAATATCTCATTAAAAAAATGTTTCTCGTAAAACACTGCTCGAAAAATACAAAATGTTTTTTATTGTTATCTAGAAATTGGACATAAAAAAATCTTATGTACACAGTAATTATAATATATAACAGTATGCTTGTGACAACTTATACTGTATTTCTGACGTGAATTAACGTTTTTTGTTTTCATAATTATATTTTGTAGCTATTCATGTTTTTTCTTCAGACTATTGCCTTGTTAACTCATGTATATAATAAATAATAAAACAATGATACAATAAATATTGTAAAGTTCTAAAAATATGTGTATCAGTTTCGGCTATTTAAAAAGACCATTATCACAGAAATATTGACAAACTTATTACTGGCACCACTACAACGTGGAATATTAGCTTAAAATTGAACGGAGGGGTCTAACTTGACAATAGAATGATTTTGAAGAAACGATTGTAACCGCAGATAGCAATAGTTTCGGGCCGAATTATGCTGATAAAAAATGATGTGCCACTATCTATCCAGGCAGAGGTATTTGCTTATGATTTTTATTTAATGTTCTAGCACGCGTTTTATCCTGCAAACCTTCACCGAATGAACTTTATTCATTTTCCTCATTATATTGCATCTTACTAATGATTTAATTTAATTTCAAGTCGCTTTTGCTTTAACTGGCTACATCTTATTCATTTTCAGAATTATCCTAAATTCGCGTTACTTCAACTGGATTTCTCTACCATGCTCTATACAGGCTGTGATTGAAGGTGACAATATTAAATTTATAAGACTGTATGTTTTGTTCTTCGTTATATTCTTATTCGAATTTATTTTATAGTCATTGTTAATTTTACATTCGATGGCTGAATTCGTTTAATTTAACAGACACCACCTCCATTACGATAACAAAAAGGGTCACGGTGAGCGGTTGATTAAACATAATATTGGCTTCATAAAAATCAATAACTCACGAATATAAACTTCAAAATTGTATTATAAATTACAATTAAAATTTTCTTTAAAGCAATCTATAACTCCAAACTAACCGAGTGTCAAGGACGGCACAAACTCTCAAAAAACCGTCAAGAATATATAAAATGGAATTTAAAACGACTTCAAAAGTCACCCTTACATAATTCGTAACCCATCATCAGATTATCCTTTAAAAATGAAATTCAAAATATTAAAACGCAGAAATCTTTTCATAAAATCAAAAAAAATTACAGTTACAAAATTATTACCCCCCCCCTCACACGCACCCCACCCGTTGGACCAAAAACAGCAAGAAAAAGGAAGTTCACGTAAGTAATAAACCGAATAACAAAATTGGGGAATATGTACATAACCCAAAAAAAAAAAAAATTATGCTTACAAATTTTGAATAAAGCAAGTATAAATATTGAATATGAATTACGAAAGATAATTATAAATGCGAAAAACTTTCTTTTTAAAAAGAAAAGTATTCAGGGAATTAGTTTTGTTAAAAAATGCTCTTGGGCTGTGACTATTTTATCTTAGTAAGCATGGTTCGCACGCCACGCGCTATTTGCGGATTTTACATTTGACTGAATATTCATTGCTACATATATAGTTAAGCTATTGGTTTATATCACAGTGCTTCATCGACGTATTTTCGAAATAACGCTTTACTAAATATTATCTCGTTTTTAGGATTCCGTACCCATATTTTGAAATAAATGAATAAAAACAGAAAAATACTTAATTTATATAACAAAGCTGGGCTTGTATTAGACAACACAAATAAAAGCTTCAGAAAGATGTGACATAAAAGAAGCAAAAAAAAAGTATAATACACGTAATGACAAACACAAATAATGACATTAAAAATATTTAGAAAATAAAAAGCCAAATTGCAAACAGTTAGAAAAAAACAACTTCAGTGACGACATAGTCAAAAATTTCTTCAACTACAATTAATTTTTAGACTCTTAGTTGTCCAATACTGATAAGTTGAATCATCGCAGTAGCAATAATTGATTAGCGACTAGGATAAGAAAATGTCAACATCATTTTATACTCATAATGAAATTAATAGAAGCTATAAATATAAAATAAATAAATACCCTTGATTAACAGACAAAAATTAATGTATAAAATAATTTACTTTAATAAATTAAAATAAATACCTCAATTTAAAGAAACGTTTTCGGCCATAGTCCATCATCAATCAGCTAACAGTACAGAGTGTACTCAAATAAAACTAAAAACACAGAAAAACGCAGTGTTTCTAGTTAACAGCCGACAGTGTTACTATTAATCCGGCTAATTCATCCAGTTATCGCAATATTGTTAAATAATTGACAAATAATAAATATTTCCTTTAAACGCCTATTCATTGGCGGAAGATGAGCCTTTTAAAGTTGTGCTAAAGAATCTTCACTGGACCACACATAAAAAACGCCATAGAGGGAAAAAACTATCCGAATTACTAATGCATTGAAACATAAAACAAAACAACCTCTTCCAATCTTTTTCGTTAGCCTGGAACCCTTGCAAAAAAAATGAAGAAATCTTGAAAATAAATAGGCTTCTAAATACTGCCGTCAATTTTGAAGAATCACGCAAAGATTTTCGATTAAAACAATGTAAGCGCTGCCAATTATTTGTCTACACAGCGAATTACTGTTATCTACCAAATCGATGTGTCAAATGCGCAGGTAAATATGAAACAAATAAATGCTCAAAATATCTAAAAGATCCTGCTAAATGTGCTCTGTGTGAAGGTAATCACCCAGCGAGCTATAGAGGGTGCCCCGTCTATAAACAACAAAAACAATTCTACGACAGAACTAGTAAAAAAAATCACGTGGAATCAATTAGTTATAATATACCGCAGTATCCCCCCTCCCCCGGATCAGATTTCCCATCGCTACAGAATAGAACTGAAACTTATGCCAGTAAGGTTAAATCTTTGTCACGCAAGAAAAATAATTCTAATACTAGGGTCAAGTTTGAAATATCATATAATATCAATAATAATAATAATGGATACATATAGGCAGTAAGGATAACAATAATGTTTCCGAAATGTTACCATTGTTCTTAACAGAATTTAAATCTTTAATAAACCCGCTAATTTCTTTGCTCACCAAAGTATAGATCGACTCCTGTTGTAAATGATAGGTAATCCCAATTTTGTATCTGAGCAATTACTCGTGATAATGTTGTGGAATGCCAACGGAATTATGCAGAAAAAGAACGAACTGGAAATATTTTTAAATCAGAATGTTATTGATGTCGCGCTGATATGCGAAACTCATTTAATCAATGCGAACATCCTCAGAATGCCTGGATATGTAATATATACAGCGGATCATCCGGATGGTGCCACGTATGCCGCTCGATGGTCCTGGTTAAAAAATCATCAGTAAAACACATGCTCTTATCTTATAACCCATATGCGTACCAATTGGTTGCCAGTTAAACGCATCCGGACTAACAAAATTTATTTAACAATGGTCTCCATCTATTGTCATCCTGGGTTTCACATTCCGGAAAGCCAATTTATTTCTATCTTCAAGAATCTGGGAAACCAAGTTATTTGCGGAGGAGATTACAACGCATAAAGTCATATGTGGGGCTCGACAATAACCAATAAATTTGAACGAATACTAGATAACGTAATGCGTAGTAAGTTACCTTCAGTTCCCTCCTCAATATCACCCACTTAGTATATTTAAATAATTAGGTATTAACGTTAAGTCGCGTACTCAATGAATATAATTGTGATGACCCACTGATAAGGGAATACAGCAAAAAGTGATCCCCAGGCCATAATACAACTATTGTAAAATTGTACATTTAAATAATTAGGTATTACCCACTTATTAGACTGAGTACACTAACAGACTACCAGATATCCTAGACTTTTTTGTATTTCGGGGTTTACAAAGATTTTACAAAACCTGCGGGTTTATAACTGATCTGTCTTCTGATCATGTACCAGTTATCGTAATCCTAGATGTTAACCCCATAATGAAGTATAGGCAACATAAGCTATGAAATCCAACAACAAACTGGGATAATTTTTCCGCACTAGTAGGAAACAATATAAATCTAGCGGTTGAACTAAAATCTGAAAATGATATCGAAATGGTAGTTAATAATATAACCGATCTAATACAAACTGCGTGTCCTAGTTCAACAGAATACGAAACAAGGCACACAAATAAAAATAAATACACCCCAACGGAAATCAAAAAATTAATAAAATTCACTCGAACAGCAAGACAAAGATGGTGGCAGCAAAATCGGTATCCGCCATTGAAAAAAATATACAACAAATTACATTTTCAACTAAGAGAGAAAATTAGGAAATACGAGAATAATACATTTCAAAATTATTTTTAAAAAAATTCTCAAGCTTATTTAGGCCAATTCTATATTCTGTTTATACTTATAATTTGCCAATATCAAACCAAACTATCACGGTAACATACGCAGATGATATAGCTATATTAGCTTCAAACATTAACCCTATACATGCAAGTATGGCCGTACAAAACCATAAATATAGAATACAAAGCTAGGCCAGAGATCGGAGCATTAAATTTAGTGAGAAAAAGTACCAACAGGTGACTGTTACAAATAGATTTATCCTAAACTAAAGATAAATGACATTGAGATCAAACAAACCGGTTCGGTTAAGTATCTGGGTATGTATTTGGATCGCCAGCTTACGTAGCGTGTTCATGTTGCGCAAATCCGTAAGAAAATCTTCGCACGCGCCAAACTACTATCTCCATTAACAGGAAAGAAATCTATCCTAAAAATCTAAAGTTGAAAAGATCTGTCTACTTTATGGTCGTAGCGCCGATATGGAGGTATGTACTTGGACTATATGGGAACACTAGTAAAAGCAATCTCTCGTAGATCCAAAGGCAACAGTCAATCATTCTCCGTACAATCACCTCGGCTCCAAAGTATGTCTCTAATTTAGCTTTACATAATGATCTAGATATTCCATTTGTTAAAGTAGCATATGTCGAACAGTACCAACGGTTTTTCGAGAAATTAAAATTAAACATAAATCCGAACATAAATAGAATGTGTATTAATACTCTTCCGGATAATCCAAGAAGAAGGCGCTTAAGAGGAGGAAATGGTGCTGTGACGCCTTTCCTATCACTTAATAGCAATTATTACTCAAATTATTCTGTGATATAGATATATTGAAACCATTACCTCGGCATGGTACATACATGCTTCATTTGGGTTACAATAATGTCAATCCTTTACTCGGAATAGCTTCAACTAGGCTCTATGGGAAATGTCTAACTGCATCTGTCGCCATAGTGTAGTACTGTAAGCTTTGTATATTTCCAAACTCCTATGGACTGTGCTTAAGTGCATTTCCTGCCACGTTGTCCATGTTCTATATGAAATACATTCTCTAACCAGAATCCTATGAGCAATGCCAAATAGCATTGTCGCCATGTGAGCTGGGTACTAATTTTATATATTTCCTATTGCATCCTCACTGCAGAAATGATATCTTGGGCCCAATTCTCTCGCTGAAGGGATTGGCTTAGTTTATACTCTCTGGTAGGATTTTGTAAAGTCTAGCAATTACATAAAACAACTCATACGTCTCAGAACAAGTACAACAGACCGATTAAAGAAACTGAACATCATCGAATCGGATAAATGTCAATACCGTAATAAAGACTACGAGGAAACTAGATGTGTAAACAACTTTATCAATTCCTTAAAAAATGCAATATTGAACTTTAAGTTTTGAATACTATATGGCACGTTTAACATATAAACTGGCTAAAAGGTTAAAATGAAAAACCAGGCCAAAAAAAAAAAAAAAGCCATTGGCGCTGTTTATCGTCCTGTAAAGACGGTACAACGAAATGAAAAAAAAAAAAAAGTTAACAGCCGATGTTCACGCTATTGTACCAAAAATTAGGCGAACTACGTTTTTAATTTTTTTTTATTCTTTGGACTATCCAAGATGAGTTATACATAAATTAAAACCAGCTAAGGTTTAAAAAAAAGTCAAAGGCCCGCCAAGTATTAAACTCAATCCATACATAACCCATTTTTGGATTTTACTCTGTGAAACATGTATTTCAATGGAACACACTTATACACCCGTATTCTAATACATTCTCTTACACTTTATTTGCAGTGAGTGGTGTACACGGCTTGTAATTATTAATTTTAGTTTTCATAATGTTGATCGACGATACTATTCTTAATGAATATGTTATCTTTATAACTGTTCCACTGATAATAATATTTCTGTGAAATTGTCTACTAAAAAAGTGGACTGAATACAGATGAAAACATCGTAAGGCATGCTCTTTATTTATTAATGACAACAGTATTACTAAAAATTCCTCCAATAATATTTTAAATCATACGATTTCTTTCGGGAAAAATATCAAAGAAAGCCAGAATAGTTCGAATCGATTAAAAAAATGTTTAAGATGCAAATAGTGTCAACGATAATAACTTAGTCTACAAAGTATTTGTTGTAGAAAATGGTGAAACAGGTAAAATCAGCTCTGAGAATCTATTGGCGTTCTTAGAGTCGCGGGAACTTTAAGAAAGATCATCTACGTGTAAGGACATCGATTAAAATTAAAAATTCGGAACGTAGTGAAGTTACTGTATAACTCTGTCTTCTCTCCATTCAGCATGTGGTTTGATTGTAATTTGCCAACGGCTTTAAAATGTATATTCCTTCCTAGCTGGATTTGTCGATCAGCAGTCATCAGTACGAACACGTTAAAAATCACTTAACAGTGCAGCTATAGCGACATTAGGAAAGCCGAAAAGGATCCGCGTTTATAGAGTATACGCTATAGTCCTAAGTAAACTGTTGTGTCATATCCAGATATTACGTGAATGATGTATTTTCTCTTTAAAGTACCCGATCACAAGGTGGCTATTTATTTATTTAATATTTATTTCTTCACAGAATTACTTCTTGATTTAGACGCTTTTATAAAGTGACGGATTAATCGAGGAAATAACCTCAGAGAATTTTCGGAAGTAAACGAATAACGATCGTAGCTACTTAAAGTGTAGTAAAACCGCGAATCATCGGTCAAAATTGAGCAGCTGCTTGTAAATGGCTAAAATGCTAAAATACCGTATCAGTAAGAGATTCACTTTAACTATGCTTTCGTGAGATTCGAATCAGAGTATAGATGTTCTGTAGTCCTACAATAATTTAAGTTATTCACGCAATAACAGACCAACAGCTGGTCCGTTGTTATTACAGAAACTTTGAATGCGGTGACGAAGTGAAAACCAGTTTAGAGGTAATTCCTTTTTTTTCTCGATAGCTCAGCATTTCCATTAGTTACGTATATATATTTTTTAAATTGTATATTTCTTACAAATATTATTATGATCTTAAATTTAGACTCGCGTCAAGCCTAAACTTGTCGATTTCGGTAACGTTCGAGTGACCTTAATTACTTCCAAAAACAAAATTCTTCACTACTCCCATCAAATCGAAGAATTTCAATGGGATGTTTAAATTATTTCATTTATTTATTTTCTTTTCCGGTATAATCGTTCAGCGATAATTCATCATGGCACACAACATCGGCGTGTCAGTTACTGATTAGATGAATGTCAAATATGGAAAATACTTTTGGCCGGTTTTTTTGAGAAAATATACTTTTAATTACAGCCTATTTTATTAATACAATGAGTGCGTATTATTTTTTATTAATTTTTTTTACGGCAGTTTTAAAATTAGAAATTACCGATAAAATCGTGGCATAAATTGGTAACGGTTCTCAAATACAGTCGATATTACGGAAATGATTGATTTTAATAGCTGACCATTTGGAGAAAACGAAAAAGTATACTTGAATTAAAATCTTTTTTTATTTCCGCATCTTCGCGGATCCAAATAGAAAAACGAATAACGTTAAAGCTGCACGATTTTTCAGCTTAGTTTAATATTCATTATTCTAATTTGATTATTTATAACGGCGGATAAATCGAATAAATTGCAAATGGTCGCACGAAAAATTACGGAGAATGATGACGAATGGATTAATATTTCACCGGCTCAAAATGCAACCATGTACCGCCTTTAAGTTTCGATATACTAAATCCGTTGTCAAATTCGAGCGGTAATTTCATTTTTGGCGACAGTTTAAACGTGTAGTTCTTCATTATGTGCACTAATCCAGTTTTTACTTGCATTTTCGCGAACCTTTCAGCTGAAATCACAAGTGCAACAATAGCGAATTAGTTTAACGTGAATTTCTTACGAAAATAAAGATGGGTTTTCGGAATTTTTCAGCTGTCTTCGCTCGTTTGTTGACAGAGAATCAGGTGGTTACTGTTCGAATGTGTCGAAGCAATTTTAATTTTCACCGACTTCAATTTAAAGACTTACGTGGAATTTCTCTCAAGAACAGGTTAACATATTTCTCGTCGCTAAAAAAATCGCACTTAACCTTCCAGTACACGCGTACGGACTCGCAGTACTCCACACGCGTGTGTAGTAGGGGGATAACAATTTTGGAGCGGCCTGCTCTCGTGTAGCTGCCTAGCCGGAAGTGATCAATTTGGTTCTTTGTTTGTCAATGAATCGGCGCTTCCATTTACTGTTTATAGCAATCTACGGACTGCAGTGTGTACTAGTGTATTAAAAGTTGTGTTAGTAGTATCATTTTTGTAAAGAACCTGTGAATTTTGTAGTTTAGTGTTGTATATTTATACGTACATCTTTTTTCTTTTTATTTCGTTGTTTTTTTATTTTTTGTTTATTTTTTGATAATAGGCGAGTACGGAAGAGAACAAGCTCGATTAGTGAAGCTCATGGAAGAGTGTGTGCGAGAAGAGAAAGGTGAAACAACTGATGATACGGAATGTGATGATCTGTCTGATAATGACGAGGAGGAAGTGATAGAAAAGAGCGATCATAACAGTGAGTCAGCCCAGGATGTGTCCGATGAAGAGGTTATCGCGTAAATGATCTGGGATTAGAATGCTTGGAAAGGTCCATTGTGTCGATAAATTATGTGCAAGTTATAATTATGCCCGTAATACTAAGAGATGGCCAATGGTAATTATGTATTCGATGTTGAATGTTACCGGAATCAAATTCCATGGTTGTCTATTTCGATAATAACAAAGAAATTCATTTACAAAGGCGGCAGTGTACCTTCAACAATTATCTTTTCATCTAATAGAAACGCATCTCGAAATAAGAACACTGATAACAAATATCCCAAGAGCGATAAAGGAAAGAATTCGAGAGTTGACTGGAGAACCTTCACCGGAAGTAACAATGCAAAATGCGCCTGCTAATAGAGGGCGATGTGCTTATTGTGATCGGAAGAAAAACAGACCCAAAAAAATTTCTTGTAAAAAATTTTGAAAATTCACATGTGTGGGGAACATACTTTATATATCTGCTCCGAATGTTATGAGAATCAGCGTGAAAATGATTTGTAAGTAACTTGTCTTTGTAAATAGCTATTATGAAATTTTATTCTATGTGAGACTAAGCAGGTACCGTATTATTAGGTATCATTTTTCATGTAAGTAGCAACAGTAAAAAATTGATGGTTTATAATCTATGTACATACCAAGTATTAAAATTGATTGAAATATGTATTAATTCATGTATTAAAAAAAATATTATCTATCATCTTTCAAGCAGACAAAACAATGACGGACTGGAAATCCGCAATGAGCGTTCCTGATTGCATGTCGAATACTACGCGGAATGTAAGTCCGCAGCGAGTACTCGAAGATTAAATAAACATAATAATTATTAGATGATTTATAATAAATCGAAAAGCTAGCACTATTGTAACCGTTTATTCGTTATTCGCATTACGTTATATTGTTAATAATTGTTATTAGCCGGTCTGTGTTCAGTCCAACAGTAATTTCCCCGAGTTTATAAAATATACAAACAGTGCTCACATTCAAGTATAACGGAACAATAAAAAATATATAAAAAAAAAAAATATTTTGCTTCAGTTTGATACGTGTTCTATACCTGAATACGATATTACGTATTGTTTCCAACTGCGGCATTAGCACTGCCGCCATCACAATTACGATTTTCTTATTGCATTTTCATTTTTTCAACGTCACTGCGTAACTTTATTTTGATTTTCCAACAAGGGGAGGACACGACCTCGGAAATTCATTTCGAGACAAGACTCCGTGTATAATAATAGTACTTCGGTATGGTGTTCGCCCTTTAATAATTAATAATAACGTCGAATATTCGGAGAAAAAAGCCGTTTAAATACTAATAAGTTTATTTATGCTCGGGTTCGAATCTCGTGCTGGACTAACTTTTATTTTTCTTTTAAATTCATTTAATTAATTATTTTTACCATTAAATAAATCTGTTATTCGCAAAACATTAAAAATTTAAATAGAAATTATTTTATTTTGTTTAAAAAAAAAAAAGGCTTTTTAAATATTAAATAATATTGTAATTATAGTAACGATTTTCTTTTTTAAAATGCAAAATAACTAATAGTTATGATAATAATACATTAAATAGTAGCTACAATTATTTCGATCATACTAAAATCTACAGAAATTTTCTTGAATGCAAATGATGTTTGTTTTCCAACTGAATTTCATACAGTTAACATTGTTCTCGCATTAATTCCTCTTTCGTTAATTGTGTTAGATGTCACAATAAATTTATTGTTTTAAATGTTTTTATGACAATTATCGTTCAAGTTTTTGTTTGTAATCAAAAATGTACGTAAAATAAAATTAAATAACAATACAATTTAAAATATTTACTTACTATAATAAATATTTATAAATATTATCATAACTATAATAAAATAAACTTTAATAACAAACAATATAGATCAATAAATTAGATAAATACCTATTTAGAAACGTTTTCGGGCATAACCCATCATCAGCTAACACTAACTTAAAGGAAACTTAAAACGTTATAAGTTTCCTTTAAGTTAGTGTTAGCTGATGATGGGTTATGCCCGAAAACGTTTCTAAATAGGTATTTATCTAATTTATTGATCTATATTGTTTGTTATTAAAGTTTATTTTATTATACCATTTTAACAAACAGGATGTATTCACCTACATTATCATAACTATTAGTTATTTTGCATTTAAAAAAAGAAAATAGTTACTCTGATTAAAATGTAATTTAATAATTAATAAGCCTTTTTTTTTAAACAAAATAAAAAAATTTTTATTTAAATTATTGATGTTTGTAAATAACAGATTTACTTAATTGTAAAAATAATTAATTGAATGAATTCAAAAAAAAAAAAAAAAAAAGAAAACAGTTTTTCGAGCACGAGATTTAACACCGAGCATAAATAAGCTTATTAGTATTTCAGAGGTTTTTTTCTCTGAATTGACTGGCCATTCGACGGTATTGTTATTAAAGGGTGAGTAGCCTAAGGAAGTACTATTATTATACAGAGTCCTATCCCGAAATGAGTTTCCGAGGTCGTGACCTCCGTCCCCTTGTAAGATACCGCGATTAATAATTTAGCATATCTGGGGTACCGTACAAAGGATGCTGCCTCACATTTTTGTTTATTTTTCACTTAATACCATAATTCCTGTTTGTCACCCTCGTAATTATTATTCTTCTTCTTCGTGTTCACGATTTATCCCATTATTAACTGAAGAAGTGACTGTCATTTTAATTCTATTTAGAAGCGTTGAAAGTAAATTCACGAAGAATAGCCAAAAAATGCGATAGAAACGGCTTCAGATTATCGTACTTTCAAAAGAAATACAAGTTACTTTTTCTTTTCTTCCTTTTTCACCGTTACCCTTTCCGTCCAGCTCGTTTTTCAGTAATCGTAATAATTCGTCTACTTTTACATTTTTTATAACGAATTTCGATAATTCCCCTCAAAGGTTTTCTATTAGTAAATTAATACTACATATAATAAAAAAACAGTGAACATACTTGAGCATAAACTTACATATCGGTCGTTTTTGAGCATTAGGATTTTATGGAATTTTGGACCACAAAAACACAGCATGAATAAAAACCATCGGAGTATCGTATAATGTTCAGCCCGTTCACATCAGATTACTTAATAAATAATTTAAAATATCGCGCCCGGCATGTACTCTTTCGTAACGTTATGTTTGAATTTGTAATTACTGAAAAAGTCGAAACTGAAAATTCAATGACACATTTGTGTTTTTAAGTATACGGGGAAGCCGATTTTTAAATAACTTTCTGTACACGTCTGTGTACGTATTGTGAAACATGTTTAAAGACGCCATGAAATTATTTGTTAGAATCACAACTATTAGATTTTGAATAAATTCGTTCAACATGGCTTAGAGTTATTTAAGAAAATGGGAAAAGAAGTAATTTTAGAAAAAAAAGAAGGCTTATAACCATTCTCTCAGTGGACACGAAATATTTTGATAAATATGAATACGAAGAGAAGTTACTAGAGTGGGATTTACACTTCTTCATTTAAAATTTCGTATCATTCGTATTTTTAAATCAATCAATCGTTAAGCAGAGCATAATCAACATCTTTCGCCGACAAGAATTACATTGACAAGATGAATTATTGCAGATTTTTTTATACAAACGTGAATTTTTACTTTTTTTTGTCAAATATGATTTAAAAAATAATATTACCTATACAAATTCGCGGTCCTTCGCCGAATGGTAAATACGTGTACGGTTGCCGCTTCTGTTTTGCTTCTTCTGAGAAATTTTCCGGGTTAAATTCATCTGGATTTGAATAATACTTTTCGTCGTAGTGTAAACCTAGAACCGGGATGATTAGGATCATTCCTTTAGGGATTACAAAGCCGCTGTCTTCAATTTTGTATTCAGACGTGCACGAACGAAACATAAACGGCGCCGGCGGATACTTGCGTAACGTTTCTGTGAAAATTTAAAAATAGAAAATGTTCAAAATTAATTGAAATCGTTTGGGTAATTTTTAAGTCGCAAGTTCTATTAACGTTACACAGACTGAAGTTACGATTCATTGTTTATTTCTTCTTAGCAACCCTAAAAAGTTTATTTTCTCTGAAAACTAACGTATGTCTATATGCCGAAATTTAAAATATGGCAGTTCTGCCTCTAATGCACTCTCAGTTTATTCTACAAAATTAATTCGTACATCAGCAGGTTGTTGTTTTTTTTTCATTAAATTTTTGAATTACAACTGGCCAAATGGCCATTCAGTAAGTTACCTGAAGCGCGATGCGATCATTACTCACTAATGTTTCGCATTTTTTTCATGTACAATTTAGGGTGCATATCAAATGTTCTGTTTCATTTTAACCTACGCCCCTCGAAACTGTTATTTAACAAGTTAATTACTAATGAAAAAGACAGTAAATGGTCTTACATAGTAGCACATTTTCTCTAACGTCTTTTATATACGGAATACTGCAATCCCGGTGTAACCTATGATTAAATATCTACTAGGACTGAGAGCTTCATTTTTAAATCTCTGTTATCGAAATGTGTATCTCGGTACAACCCTACAGAGGCCTTATACCCAAACAGGCTTTAGCACTATTTCATAGATTAGGAATTATCAAAGTGTTTATGTCAAGGGAACCAACCACTCAATGCAATTCTGTAATTTCAATTCAAGCTCATTCCTTTTCTCAAAAATATAAATTTCCCGCGTTAATATTCTATCCATGTACACTCCTAAATACTTAATATCTTTTTCTTGGGGAATACTCTTCCTTTTAATTTAAAGGGAATCATTAAATTTCTCAATATAGAGGTAACGCACTTATATTTGTCCTCGTTTATTCTGAAGTGCTATCGTCTAAGCCCGGTTTCAGATGTTTTTATTGCCTTTTGTAATTTTGTGGGAACTGTGACATTATCCTTGCTTACAGTTATGAGAACTGATTTTTCGAAAGAGGGAATAGTTGGGAGCAACAGAATCCAGGAAAGAAAGCAGTTAGGTTAAAAAAATTAATTAATTTTAAACGCTAATTTTAAACAATTATTTAATTATTTCTTTATCAAAAAAAAAAAAAAAATAATAATAAATAATTTTTTTAAATTGGTGTTTAAAGAGTTAATTACTGTACAATAAACATATAAGAAAACAGTGATTGAAATAAACAGATATAGGTTAAAGAAAGGTTGTAATAAACAAGGGGAGGAGATCTAAAGGCTTTAGTCGTTGTTAATATTTGAGAAAAGAGCGTATTTCTAGAGAAAAAGGAGCAAAATCGTTTCCAAACGTTCTAGACCGAATTTTGGCATTGGCTTCTTTATGGGCTAGGAAGTTGGATATAGACGAACAGGATGGAAAAGATGTGAAAGTGGCGGTTCTTGTTTTGAAAGCTAATTTTCAATCCTCTTTTCACCATAGCGAAGAGGCGGAAGGAGCCTCGTAACGCCAGGTAGCATGGATGGGAGAAGAAGACAGTGAGAGGGCAGAATAAAGAGATTGAGTCGAAAGATTTTATTGAGCGAATGGAATCAAGGTCAGCCTGAACAGAAGTGACAGAGGAACCTAGCAAAGAACGAAATATAACTCAGTCAGTTTTGGAAAGAAGTCGACGGGGGAAGTGAAGCGGCTTGAATGAGGCTGAAGGAGAAACGTCATTGAGTATCAAAAGAATGGATATATGATCAAAATCATGTCTGTTGCTGGCGCTATGCTTGATGGACTTTACCATGTAACTGGTACTGCTGCGATCTTTATTACTGTTACTGTAAACACTGTTAGAATTAATGTCATAGACATGATTGTGACTATCAATGTTACTCTCGTTATTACTATTATTATTCTTATTATTTACTCCATTTATGTTAATATAGGTAACACTACTATTATTATAATTATTGATACTATCACTGCTATTATTGCTGCTTTTAGTGTTACTATTGTTGTTCTTATTAATATTCGAACTACTAATATTAATGCTATTCGAATTTATGAATGGAATGTCCGAGCTTGGAAAATTGTTTCAATATGGGAGAGACGTAACTCTTTAGGTAATATTTAAGTCGCGAGAAAAAGAGGGCTAGATGGCGTTCGCAGAACACGGAGGATTTAATCACGGAAATAGTTTCATCAAAACTAGGAAACTCAAAACATCTTCAAAAAAACTAATTCTCTCTAATGTCCCGCGAATTGTCCCAAACTCAGAAATTGAAGAAGTACTTGTGGACACTTTTAAACTAAAATTTTCATCTCCAACAGCCCATTTTACGCGTTTTCTCTTGTCAAAAGTTGACACCACCAAGTACATATCCATTCTAAAAATGATCTTTCCTCTTTATGAAGCTCTTTGAAACTAACATATTCCGATTACTCCTACCGTATTTTTCTATCAGTTTATTGACGGTAAGGTAAAGGACTTGATAGAAAACACAGAAACAGTGATGAAAACCGATCCTTCTCTACCCATCCAATAGTCACAACCCCTCTAACCACGTTATAGATATCCTTTCCTCTAACATCACTAAACGCCTACCGCCGTCAACTACTTCAACGATATTCTCAACAGAAAGCGATCAAGCTCAGTCAACTATAGTCCTCGCCAAAAACCTACAAATAGCAAAACCCAAATAGAAACGTATTATTAAATCTAAATCTAGCGACAATACCCAGTCTCATTCTTCTGACAAGCCGAGCACCGATCTATTCGAAGACGTATCAAAATAAAATATACATCAGCATTCTATGAGAAATTTTATAAAACCGACTGTATACATCATTAACGAAAAAATTAACGCTAAAGAAGTTTCACTTTCAGCCAACTAATCTCTCTTTATTAATGGATAATACTAAAAGAAAATCGATTATAGATACAAGTCGAACTTTTCACTGAGCTCAATGCCACTCCTCTAGATATATTAAAAATACTTGAAGAAACCTCACGATCACAATCGCGATATACCAATATCAAACCCACTGCTGGGTGTAGGCACTCCCTAGCGAGGTAAGTTGGCCTAATCTCCCGTGCTGGCCAGACAATTTGGAAGATGCATTTTATACCTGTTGCCGGGTTTTTAAAGTAATAGTTGATATGCAGTACTAGTGTAGATGCTAGTGTGGACAAGAGGCTACACTCGAAACTGATCACAACCTTTTGTTATCGTGTTACAATGCAGTCTCGCGTATGTCTGCCTACTATACATCAACTAACACGCATATGATCGTATATGACTTGCCATTGCCGTCCATATGAATCTATTAGCGGTTATTTCATTTAACTATTCATCATAGTTTCTGTCGTCGTCCGGGATTGAACCGGAGACTTCCATAACGGTTAGCAACTAGTTGCGACGATTCGAAGAAACCTTCTTCTTCTTCTTCGTACAACCCAATTCGGATATAGCTTAACCACTTTTCATGGATTCAACCATATGACGAAATGCGTCTCGATTTCTCGCAATCTGGAACAATTCTCCTACTTTTGTAACTACAGTCCATAGCTTAATATTTTGGAGCTAAGAAATCCTTCTTCTTCCTCGTTTAACTATTTTTTTGGATATCATAAAAGCATTCAATCAAGTCCGGACAAACAAAATTCTGTTCGGACTACAAAACTAGGACATCCAAAGCCAATTGGTCTCTTTTATCTAGAATTTTTCCAGCTCCCCGCAGTTTTACATTCAAATTAAAGATTCAGTCTCGTTATGTTACATTAAGGATCTGTTTTAAGTTCTGTACTATTTAACGTCGCAAACAAAGACACTATAAAGCAGACCCCCCCCCCCCCCCCCCCCGTTACCTGTGCACTATACGCCAATGATTTTACCATATTCATTTAGGCCTCACACGTTTTTCTCTGTGAGTAAATGTTGCAAGAGATCAGCAACAAACTAGTGAACTGGTCAAACAAATTCGGTTTTTAAATTGCTTCTTTTAAAACAACAGCAGTCCATTTTGGTCGCGTTAAAAAGTGCAAACAGAACCTAAACCTTCTATGAAATGATTCACACATCAGAGCGGCAGACACCTGTGTGTTTTTTAGCATTATTATGATTCCCCCCGACACTTTCATCATTAGTATAAATTCAACTTCATAAGAATTAAATGCATGCTAAGTGCTTAGATTTTCGCTGCTCTCAAAAAAACAAAATAATCCAAAATAAATGCGGATAATAGTAATTATATTTGACTCTTATTATAAGAAAAAAAAGAATACCTGAAACCACCATGTCTAAGTACTTCATATCTTTTAAAGCGTAATAAGAAAGCTGATGGTTATGTCGTTCGAGCACTTCGTTTATTTCTTGCCGTATTCTTTCCTGAATTTCAGAATTTTGTGCCACTTCAAATAAGAAAAATGACATCGTTGATGCCGTTGTTTCGAACCCGGCGCCCAAAAAAATTAAACATTGTGCTGCCATTACTTCCAACGTCATATCTATTTAAAAAAGTGAAAAATAAACAGCTGAAATAATTTTAAAATATGAAAAAAATCGGTAAAACATTTTAAAAATTAGTAATCAACTAACACTCCAAACTTCCGTTTTTTCTTCTTTTTTTAAGGAGCCAAATAATTACAAGAAAGACTATACTTTATTCAAGAGTTTAAATATATTTCTAAAAACTTTTTTAAAAGTAGGTTCGTTCTATTCTTTTGTTTAATGAGTTATTGTTATAATATATATATATATATATATATATATATATATATCAAAAATGGAAGTTTTAAAAATTTATAAGCGAAAGTAATCTATTTTCACAGAATACTTCTTAAATTTCAGAAGGAGAGGTTTCCTCTTTTATTCCAGCGCTGTTTGCTAAATCAAATACAACCCCCCTGTCTATCCGCAGATCTTATTTAGGCTACCGTTTCCTTGCTAAAGGTTTTTCACTCTCATGCTCTACTCTCATTTTCTCCTGCCCTTCTATTTTCAGGAATTGGTGTTTTGTACCTAGGAAATTTCCTATCTTATCTCTTATTTCTCTCCGTCTTAGTTCATTATTTCCTTTAATAGTGTTGTCTATGTCTCTTTTGACTTCAGTGATCTCTACCATCCTTTCAGAGTATTTATTTTGCTTGCACTTTAGAAATCCCCTCCCCTAGCAGTAATTAAACGGGAATTCTGTACCACTGTTAATTCTCCCTTTCCTTTTCATGTAAACATTTTCACTAATGATTCTAAAGGACCTGTTGGTGTTGGTGCTTCTTTTATTCTTCCAGATTATAACTTCTCTGAAATTTTTTGTCTTCTTTCTTTCTGTTCCATACTTACAGCCGAGCTGATGGCTATTTTACGTTCCATTATTTTTATCTCCTTTAATCACTTTTCTTCCTAACTTTTGATCATTTCCGACTCCATGAGTGCTCTTCAGGCCATCTCCTCTCCTCTTCCTGATCATTCCTTATTCTCCGTACACGTTCTCTCATTGGACTCTTTCTTCTCTCCATGGGATCCATATTGACTTGCTGTGAGTTCCTGGCCATTCCAGTATTTCTGGTTATGGGACTGCTGATTTTTTGGCTCGGGTTGCTGCTTCTTCCTTCTTCTTCAAGAAAATCCCATCTTCTAATCTCTTACTGCTGTGTAAAAATTTCCATCTCAGATTTTGGTCGAATGTTTACAGTTCCTCCTTTTTTAACAGTCACTCCTTTTATCTGTCTGTTCAACCTAGTCTTTCTTCCAATCCATGGTTCCATCTGTTTCCTTCACTTCTTCGCTTTATTGTTGCCTCCATTATACGTTTGCGTTTTAATGATTCCTTGCTGCCTTCCACCTGATTTCGCTTCTGATTATTCTCTTCCCCATGTTGTCCTCTTCATTCAAATGATGCCGTTGTTTGTGACGCTGATCGTGTGTTTTCTGAATACCCAGCTCTTTCGGTAGAACATTCGACTCTGTACTTTTGTTTTGCTTAGGCTTGGGCTTCCTGCTCCTTTTTGTGCCTGTTTTATTCTGTCTTTTTTTTCTACACTTATTGTCTCTACTATTTGTAACCTTCCTATTAGCTTTATCTGATCGTCTTATTATATAACTTTTTTTTTTTTATTTCTAATTGTTTCTGAATGAAGATCCTTAGTTGACGAGCCCAATTTTCTTCTTTTTTTTTTTTTATCTCCTAAAAAATTTTTCCGCATTTAAACCACTGTTAATAAATGATGAAAACTGTTTTTTTACTAATCGGAGCGAGACTGTAAAGAACCACGATTTATTTTTTGATGAAACATCATTCATTCCGCGAAAATTTTGAAGAAGAGAACGTTGTAGAGTCAATAATGAAAATAAAGTAATCGCAAAAGAAAAGCGAGAATGAGTTCATTAGGTTATCATAGGGCTTACGTGCAAAGGTGTATGCAACTGACGTGATAGATGGAAACAAGTTATAAAATATGCTAACACTGTATTAGTGTGTAAGTATCAAAGAGTATATTAATATGCTACATCGCATAGACAATACAACAGAAAAATATTTAAAAATACTGAATACTTTATTATATTCATGTACAACTAAAGACTAGAGTAAACCATGCCATTCGCTTAAAATATCGCAAAACGTGGTTTCAATATTCTTATTCCCTCCGTTTTTTTTTTCAGTTAATAAATATATATATGTATGTAACTGTAATATTACATTTTTACACAATGGCGAATTAAAAGAAGCAGCAGGAGATTTACTCATCTAATGTTACAATAAAATATTTACCTTTATTTTTTAACATTTCGAGGGTTTTTTATATTCTTTAGATTAGCCATCGTACATAGAGTTATTAAATACATGTATATATATATATATATATATATATATATAAACTCGGCCATTTTAGCCTCACAAGGAGCTGCACCACACGATCCTTTTTGCTTACATTTCTGTCTCTTTCTCTTCTATACTTTGTATAAAATGATCAAAATTTACAACGTAATTCTAAATCGGTCCATATGAATATAAGTTATGTACGAACAAGTATATATCAAAAAAAAAAAAAAAACATACGCGACGAACGTATAACCTCCTTCTTTTTGGAATTTGGTAAAAATTAAAATATAACAAACGTTACATAGACATTTGTTCTAATGGGAGCCGGCCTAAGAATTACGTTGTAATTAGTACATATATATATATATATGTGTGTATGTATGTACAGCAACAATACGCACCCACATTTGACGAGGCACCTTTTCCATTATCTTCTTTTATGTCAAGCTGCTCCGGATCGTTTATTTCTGCTTGTTCTTTTTTGTCTTGACTCAAATCAAAATCGTTTTTGAGGTTAATCAAAATATTCAAGAAATCATTTCGAACAATTTTGTTTTTCTCCCTATATTCCACCACATCTTTGACCACTGACATGAAAAATTCTGCGACATCTTTCGTAACGAACGTCAAACCGAATAATTTAATTAACGCGACCGGAACAGTAGGCCACATGGATCTAATCATCGACTTAATGCGAAAGTCGAAAAATATTTTACTTTTCTCACGAAATTCCGATTTTGGATCGTTCAAACTGTCTATCTGAATCCCGAAGGCGCAAGAACCGATAACATCGGTTGTGTAACGGGACATCAGGTCTTTAATCTCTATGTCCCAGTTACCGCTCTTGCCCTCCTTTTCAATTATTGGTAACAGTTGCAAAGCACATTCCTCCATCAACGGTAACATGGATTTCATCTTTCCACTACTGAACGCCATCGTGAGTTTAATTCTAAGATTTTTCCATTCTTCTCCGTTCATCATAAATAACTGTTTACTCAACGGGTCCACGCCATCATATATGGGAATTCCTCTGTCGTGAAAATTACCAAAATCTTTAATCACTACCTTTTTGATCAATTCCGGATCTCTTATCATCAACATCGGCGTGAACATTTGCAATATACCGCCATAACTGTGCGACTCCAGGTTTTTATATAAGTTTAAATGATGTACTGGAAGCGAAACTCGTTGAAATATTACATCGGCGAAATTTCCAAATAATAAGCGCGGCTTTATATGCGGCACTCCTCGAATTTTCCAAAAATATAACCGGTCAGATAAGAATTTGTATGCATACAATACGATTGCTAGGAGCGCAAGAATTACAGAAATCCAATTGTTATCGATGTAATATCCAATTGTTTTCCCTCTGAAATTATCGGGAACTGTCTATAAAGATTATGAAATTTAAATACCACCATTTAATGTACTATATTGCGAATATATAATAGAAAACGTTAATGCAACTTAAAGTACAAAACATGTGAAGCAATTGAATTGTTATACGAAGAATTTTTTGTCTTCACCTTCCTAGAATTTTGGTGACTAAATTTTAACAGTTAAATGACTCTTTCTACCTGTAACTCGAGCGGCTTTCAAGATGTACTGTCCGTTACAATCATTCATACAGCGGGAACATCAGGTAGAGAGTTAGGTCGTCATGATCTTTCATATGATCTTCCGCCATAAAAAAAGTTGAATAAAACGGTAACTTTACTAATATTACATGAATAATCCGAAAATTTACTTTTTCCATCTTTAAAAAAAAAACACGAATTTAAAATTTTCTCTTAATATTTTATTATTAATTCGATGTATTACGCAAACTTTTTTTATTTATATACTTTTTTTTGTTTTTTTTTAAATTAAAAAAAGCTTCAGAGTGCGTTTTAATCTCATGAATGCCCTTTGGACTATAGGACTCATTACATTTATTTCTTTTAATTTTTAATTTTTCTTATTTTAGTCTGAATTTAAGCACAGTTTGGCTACTAATTAATTATTAACTAATTTTTTAATCCATTATTCGAATCATTTTTACCTTTGGCGGCTCTAAGAATCGAACTGGTGGCCAATATATTTTTAATCGAACGTCACAACGCCGGGCTCTAACGATAACCGGTTACATTGCACGCTTATAATTGTCGCGTATGCTACATAACCTGTTCCTATTTAATCTGCTATACTCTAGCAAGCGCATTACATTACAAATTTATCGTAACAATATAAATAAAAATAGAGCCCATCATTAAAAGGACAGTTATAAGAAATATGAAATATACTAGCTTAACTGTCCAACTTCATAACAGCATCATGATCAGCTCATCCCCATGATGGTCTCATATTTTATTACGACAAAATATTATTACTATTGTAGCGGCCAAAAACCAAATGAGGATAATAATTATGACAATGATGACAATTATGGTAGTTGACGGCGCTTGCTTTTAAATTTTACTTTAAGACATTAACATACATGTTGGCATTCTTGTTGCCACAATAAATTCCAAATTTCCCACTCTTACGGCTTTAAGACACCCCCAAACCATCACACTTCCGTCTCAGTGTTTAACTGTAACGTTTAAATTGGGTTTTTTAATTCTTCTTCTGATTTTCGCTACACATTTGAACGTCAGTCGCTACCAAAAACATTAAATTTACTTTCATCCATAAATATCACCGATTTCCAATAATTAAAATCGCGCTGTTGATTCTCTTGAGAAAAATCTAAGCGTTTAATCAATGTGTAAGACGGTAATGCCATACGCTGCAGAAATGTGGTCATTAACAAAATAAGTAATTGAAAAAATAAGACCACTTGGCGGAAAACGAAACCAAGGCAGGCCAAACAGGAGATGGACAAATGATGTTGTTAACACAGCAGGAACCCAATGACTTCGGAAAACACAGGATAGAAGAAGATGGAAAATATTAAGGGAGGCCTACATCAATAGGATGATGTAATACAGACAAAGAAGAAGAAGAAGAGGTGTTTTTTTCGATTACGTTCATTTACGATAGGTTCTCATCGAGCATTACGAGAATTGTAAGCGTTCTTTTTATAGTTTCGACGGATAGTGTGCGAGTGAACTTTCAACTGAAAGCGTTGAAGAAACTCGGAGGCTAATCATGATGCTTGAATTGTAGGATTTTTCTTTATTTCCTTCATGATGGATCGCTCGTCGCACGGTGTCACATTACGTGGTCGTAACATTTAACCTGTTCTCACGTACTTTTTTTTAACATTCAACAATTTCGCGATTTCACGATATTTTGCCTTTTGCGCGATTAAAATTAACTAACTGGCGTACTTCAAAGCTCGTATTTTTACCTTATCGCGACATTATGCCTTTAATCGTACTTTACGCGAAAAAACATTGACACCTAGTAACGAGCGATTACATAAAAGCCTTTGCGTACAGGTGTGAGTCATCTGATGATACATAGTGTCAGATAAATGAGTCATCTTCATGAAAGATGGCATTATGAGATAGATATCTAAATATTTTGGTTACCTTAAATGATCAATTTTTTTGCAATTTCAATTTTTACGGGATGAATGTGGTAATGTAAATTTTTTTATTAGGTGTTTCTCTTTGGTCGTACCTACAGCAAACATATTTCGTTGTTATGATGAAACGTTTAAAATTTTCGCAGTGATTAATCACAGTGAAATAAATTTCAATGTTAGTTGTTCGAAAACCGTGCTGGAACATTATTTTTTTCACGTTCATTATTGAACTTTACGCGTATCCAAATATTAATGTTGATCACTGTACTTGCGTAGGCAGTAGGGATTTCCATTACTTATCATTAATAGTGATAATATCCTAGTAATGTTAAATACAATTTTTAATTTAATTTTTTTTTTAGAGTTACAATGTTCAATAAATGTTTTTTAACAATTAGGTTTGGAAAATGGTCAAGACTTTCAAGTTCCCTCTTTCACGTCATCCTCTTTCCAGTAATCTCTCGGATGATGAGTTAATCTCTCTCATTGACTCCATTGCTCCTTGTTACGTTCCTCACCTTAATGAATCACGTCGCATTTCGTCTTCTTCTAACTCCTCCCATTTTCTAGTCACTCTTTTTACTTCCCAGGATTAGAAACGTTCTTACGCAATTCTTCAGATTCTGCTCCCGGACTAGATGGTATTTCCTTTTCTGTTCTCAAAAATCTTTCGGACTCTTATCTTCGGTTCCTCTTAAACTTGTTTAACTCTTTCCTTTACTTTGGTTGTACTCCTTTATCTTGGAATACCTTCATCGCTATCCCTATTCCTAAACCCAACTCTTCCTCACTTCGTCCAATTTCTCTTGCTTCTTGTGTCAGGAAGCTTTTCGAAAACGTAATCAACAAACGCCTTGTTTGGTGGCTGGATCATCACAACTTATTGCCTAGTAATATGTTTGGTTTCCGCCCTGGTCGCGGCCCTCCTGATTGTATTAGCACATTCCTGGCAGATGTTTACAAGTCATTCATAAACAAAAAATTTCTTATTGCTTCCTTTCTTGATATCTCGGCAGCCTTCGACAATGTCCATCTTTCGACTCTTTTTAATTTGATGCTTTCCTTAGACATTCCGGCTCATTTTTCTACCCTTCTTATTAATCTTTTCTTTTGCCGAACGGTCACTCCTTCCGTTCTCATTCACGATGCCACTAGACTAATCTATCATGGATTACCGCAGAGTTCCTGCCTTAATCCAACTTTATTCAATATCTATTTTATCAAAATTACATACTTGTCTTTGAATTCCTGTTCTCTTTTCTTTGCAAGAGACATCCTCATTTATTCCTCTCATCGTAACATCTCGCAGGCCAACTCCCAACTTCAAATCTCCTTAATTTCATTGGAAAATGCCTTATCCAACATCCATCTTTTCATCACTTCTTCTAAGTCTTCTACTGTCGTCTTTACACTACGCCCTTTTATTCCTTCCTCAGTCGCACTCGTCTTAAATAATGGCCCAATTCCTCTTACTTCCTCCTTTCATTATTTGAGTGTTTTTTTGGATAGCTGACTTTCCTTCCATGTCCATATCAACCGTTTATACGTGTCCTCCTTTAAAAGGCTCAACCTCATTAAATCCCTTTCTTACACTGTCTAGGGAAGTGATCCTGTGATCCTGCTTATGTTTTACAAATCTTTTATTCGTTCTGTTCTTGATTACTGTTCCTATATTTATGGCAATTCTTCTAGATCCCTTCTGTTTAAGCTCAATCGGATCCATGATACATGTCTCTGTAACTGCCTTGGAGTATGAATGTCTACTCCTCTTCCAGCTCTGCTCGCTGAATCTCACATTCCTCCTCTTTTCCTTCGACGTTCCTTCTTGGATTATCGTTTCCTCATCAAACGGTTGTCTATTTCTTCTTGCTCTCTTATTTCTTCATCTTGCGTACCTGGAGTTTTTCTGCTAACAAAACTCCTATTCTATTTCTTATCACCGGCCGTCTTATCCAGTTTTCTTTGTATATCTACACTTACGATAAACTCCCTTATTTCTCTTTCAATTTTTCCTCTTTACTTCATCCTATTAACTGCTTTTATTCACCTATTCCTCCCAAACCTTTTCTTCATCACGTTTTTAGACCAGAATTTCGACAGAATCTTAGCTCTTTTTTCTTCAACCATTTTTTGATCTTCACGGATGGCTCTAAGGGACCCAATGGTGTTGATGCAGCTTTCTTCTGTCCTTCTCTCAATTACTTCGAGTCCTTTAAACTTCCCTCCTTTTGTTCAGTCTTTTATGCTGAGTCTTCCGCTATTCTGCGTGCCCTTCTTTTTATCAAATCTTCACCGGCCTCTCGCAATCTCCTTATCCTGTCAGATGCTCAAAGTGTGCTGCAGACTATCACATCTTCTCTCCCTTCTCATTCAACCGACTACGTAATTCCTCTCATTCGTTCCTTGATTCATGATCTCTTCCTTTCCCACTTAATCCAAACTGATTTCCTTTGGATTCCTGGCCATGCCGGAATCGAGAGAAATGAGTTAGTTGACTCATTCGCTCGATTATCTTCCTCCTCTGATAGGTTTCTTCCTGCCTTCTCAGCTTCCAATATTACTCTTTTGTCTGCAGCTGCTTATTCCGGACTATGGTTTAACTCCCACGTCTCCTCATTCTCCAACTCCAGCTCCTTTTTCTTGTCTATTCAACCTTCCCTTTTACGCTTCCCCTGGTTTATTAACTTTCCTAATATGCGCCGCTCCAACCTCTCTGCGATTTGCCGCCTGCTTTTTGGTCATAGTTTGCTCCCTTCCTCGTTGTTCCGTTATTCTCTCGTGCCTTCTCCTTATTGTCCATTGCACTTTCCCAGCAATCAGTGTATTTGTGATCCCGATCATATAACGTTCAGTTGTTCGTCGCTTTCAACTGAACAAGCTTCTTTTTATTCTTTCCTCTTACAAACTGGTATTCCTGCTCCATACTTTGCTTCATTCATTCTCTCCCTTCCTTCTCCATCGGTTATTCTAGCTCTCGATTTCTTTCTATCGGCTCTCTCTGATCTTGTAAGGATCTAAATCTCTCTTACCCCTCTGTTCCACTGTTTTTAGACCAATTTCCATGTTGACGAACCCATTAAAAAATAAATAAAAAAACCAAAGTTAATATTGAGAATTTATGCAGAATTCACCTGTATGACCATTGCTTACACTCTAATTTCTCATCGTACAACGTATTATTTTTATCTGCTTCATCATTCAAATTATATTTACATACACAAAGGTCACCTTACCTCCTTTTCCTTCTCCCTTCATTGATTACATAATTTTTCTCATACTTTCTTTCATCTACAATATTTTCCTCTCTCACTCCATCCCAATTAACCTATTATGAATTCATGAACACTCTAGATTCGAATGTAATGACTCAGCCGTTCGTATTCTTTTAGCAGTAGATTTCTCCACGTATTTTTTACTTACAATATTACTTTCTTCTTCAAAACTGCTTACTCCAAACTACATCTAAAATCTTATTCCCCTTTGTTCTCAAATCCTGATTCTTTTAATCTCTCTAATCAACCTAATCTACTTCTTGT
Organism: Icerya purchasi; assembly: GCA_039619475.1. Classification (NCBI taxonomy): domain Eukaryota; kingdom Metazoa; phylum Arthropoda; class Insecta; order Hemiptera; family Monophlebidae; genus Icerya; species Icerya purchasi. The sequence continues at coordinate 419,847,246 of CM077116.1, forward strand.
CCTTAGTTTTTCAATTTTATCTCCTTACAGCGATCAACTCTGTAATTTGTTGTCTATACTTTGATCACACATTGCTTTCTGTATCTCTTTTCCACTTGTCTCTTGCTCGTCACTCTCTCCCCTCCGCTCTTTTACTCACAACTATACAGGTGACGCTGATCATATTTTATTCGAATGCTCCAGTATCGCTTTCCAATGATCTTTCTACTCTTCGCTATTACTAATTGGTCTTCCAACTTCTTATTATGTAACTTTTGTTCTCCCCTTACTTCCTCTTTCGGTTATTCCGACACTTAAATCTTTTCTATCCTCCACATGCAATTGTGTAAATATCTGATACCATCTCCTCCCGTCTTCCTAGTTTTTGGTTCATTGTCTATTTTGTCGAGCCCCAAAAAATAAACAAATAAAAAATAAAACAGCGAGAATTTTTTTTACATAAATTAATAAATTATTCAACATTCGAAGTAGTGTAGTCAAAGAAAATTTAAAACATTAATGATAATAACAAATTCAATAAGTGTAAGCATTCACATATAATAAGAGAAAAAGCAATTTTCAGAGAAAGCTTTAAAACTTTCAATAGTGCAATCAAGCACTCGAGACTCCTTAGACGGCATTATATTTTTACGCTTGCATTTTTGACATAATTATTTGCTTAAGAAATTGTTTTTAAAAACTTTTATTTTTGTGCAGAAAGAAAAAAAGTTGAAGTTCCAATAGTAATGCTTAATAGTTTGATGCATAGTAATTAGTAAATGATTTTAATTAACATTTATTAAAATTCATTTCGTAAGCCGTAAGCTGAAAGCTTAAGCCGTATTTTAAATTTAAACAGCCAAAAGCTGAAAGCTTAAGCTGTATTTTTCAAGGACATAAGCCATATTAAGTTTAAACTGTATTATTATTCAGCTTTCAAGCCCTGATCTAAACAGCCGAAAGACGAAAGCTTAAGCTGTATTTTTAAAAAAGCTAAATTAAGCTTTATATTCGGCTTAAGCTTTTTTTTAAAAATACATGCAGGGCTTAAAAAACCAAATGAAAATGTGATCTAGTTGACAATGCTGTACGGTTATTTCTCAAATTCATTGGCTGAAATGCTTACTTTTTTTAGACTATCATTAATAAAATAAACGTACAGCATTGTCATATAGATAAAAATTTTCATTCGGCTTTTCAAGCCTTGATAGTGTCTCTACAAATGAAAATTAATTTAAGAATCTAAATAATTTTGATATCAGTGTTTTACAAATTTTAAATTTCTTGATTCTGCATTTTTAACATAATTATTTGCAAAAGAAATTGTTTTCAAAAACTTTTATTTTCGTGTATAAAGAAAAAAGCTGAAGTTTAAATAGTAATGCTTAATAGTTTGACGCATAGTAATTAGTAAATGATTTTAATTCATTTCTATTAAAATTTATTTCGTAAGCCAAAAGCCGAAAGTCTCAGCCATATTTTAAATTTGAACAGCAAAAAGCCGAAAGTTTAAGCTGTATTTTTCAAGGACATAAGCTGTATTAAGTTTAAGCCATATTATTATTCGGCTTTTAAGCCTTGGCCACTACCTTAAAAGACAAATTTGTATAGGATGTTTCATATACATTAGGCGCTCAAATATTTAAGTTGTAGTAGTTATTACCCCCGCCAAAAATAATCTATTTCAAGTATTAAATCCATAAATTGTTCGGGAGATAGTCAATTTTAACGGTTGGTTAATTAACAATAAAATAATATAGTCAAAGAAATTTGAAAATTGCAATAAATTATAAAGTTGAAAATAACCATATTAATGAGATCAATAAATTTAAAGATAAAGTAAATAATAGTGATAACGGTAACATAACAATAATAATCATACATGTAAATACCAACAAAATGAACTATGCTAACGTAAGCAAAAATGAAAAAAACATCTAAATAATACGGATAATTTAACTTTTCTTATCTCAGTTATCTTTGTATTTAAGTCAGTAGAGCTAAGTAAAATTGTAAACTATACTGAGTTTGACATAAATTAATTAAAATCCACTAGTACAATTTATTTACAATAATCACTATTATAAATGTATTTGGGTAAATAAGATCTACAGAGTAAATTGTATATACTTGAAATGCAAATTCACTGAGGTATAAAGTAGTAAAATTAGAATATTTTCTCATTACTAATAATATTCATACTGTCGGTATCTATGGTATAAAATTGACAACGAAATAAATATTAATATCAGTATCGTAATCAGAGAGAGCGGATCCACGAGATCTACTTTCAGTGAGACCAAATAAAAAAAAAAAGAAACATTAAGTAATTGCAGAATATTAGTTCATAAATAACAATAATCGATGACTGAATACTAGGCGTATTATTTGGAATAATATTATTTCAACTTATTCGGAAATGCTTTATTAAACCTATTATGAACAAACATCCCGTAAATTAGCTTTTAAAATAACCTACTTTTTACTCTAGGAATTCACGGCATATTACTGTATACTGATTCGCGGGTGGTGACTCATATGTTTAGAGATATTACGAATATGGAGTAGTTTTGATTTATTTACATTTATACATAACCTCCTGTCATGCGCCCGTTTACTGAGATTATCGACATCTTGCTGCAGTAATTTTTTCACCATCTCTACATTTTTATGTTCTATTAATAATGCGATGTCATCGGCAAATACATAAACCTTTGCATTTTTGATGTGCTTATATAATGAGTTCGTGTATATAAGAAATAGAATAGGAGCCAGTATTGTACCCTGACCTACTCCATATCGATTCAACTTTTCATTACTAATATTACCTGCAATTTTTACTACGCTTCTCCCGTTTTGTAAATAATTCTTAAACCACAATAGTTGATTATTTGCAATGCCCATATCTTCTAAATCTTTATTAAGCAGATCATGGTCAACTAGATCAAAAGCTTTAGCTAGGTCTATAAAGGTAATTATAAATTGGTTCCCCCTCGATAGTCCTGTGTTTATCTCATTTACAAACGTTCTTAGTAAAGTAACGGTGGATCTTTTTTCTCTAAATCCGTGTTGGTTTTCATAAAGCAGATTGTTTTTTTCCACGTAATTTCTTAAGTGTTTGCCGATATACTGTTCTAGAATTTTAACTATTACAGGCATTATTGTTATTAGGCGATAGTTTTCGATTTGGTGTTAAGCCCCCTTCTTATATATCGGTCTAATAATACCTCTTTTGAGCCTATCAGGGATGAACGCTTCCTTTATTGAGCCATTGACCATACAGGTTAAAATAGGAGTTAACAACTTTGAGTTTTGTTTAATATCTTTCACCCTAATCTCGTCCCATCCTGGTGCTTTGTGAATTTTTAGATCGTTAATTATTTCTTCTATTTGAGAAACATTTGCAAGTGGAATGAAGAATGAGGTCATATTTAACTTGTCAACGTTAGTACTCAGTAACTGAATGTCACAAGTGTGTCTATGCTCTTCTACCGAACGTACGAAGTTTTCGCTAAATTGTTCAGCTACTGTTGAACTATCCTCAAAATGTTTAGTAATGAAATCATCTACTGTCGTTTTGTTTTTTTTTATTAACAATATTATTGATTATACCCCATGTTTTTTTGCTATCGTTGTTTGCCATCACTATTTGTCTTTGATAATACTTCTGCTCGGCATTCCTTATTTCTGTTTTAACTAAATTCCGATATTTTTTGAACAGATTTTTATATCTCACGCTAGTTCTATTTCCTTTACTGAGTTTAAAGTATTGATCTCTGATTTTCACAAAATTAATTATTTTCTGACTCATCCATCCGTTTTTAGGATTATATTTACATCCCCTTTTCCTCTCACTCACATCCACTTTGCAATCTTTATATATGTTTTGGAATACTGAACGAAAACGATGATATACGTCTCCTACCGTTGAGGAGTTATCTACTTTGCTCCAGGTATAATTACTAATTTGGTTCTGCACTCTTCCTTCTTCAAAAACACATTTCAGAGGATTTTTATAATAAGTTATTTTCCGGTTCGCTATACGAAAAGCACTGCAGATGATATAATGGTCAGATATTTTCGTATTGACTATTCCGGAAGTAATTTCGTTAGTTTTAAACTTCATAAAGATATTATCTATGCATGACTGAGTACTTCTATCCATCCGATCTTCCTCTCTTGTAATTCCACTTATTAACTGTACCCCTCCTAACCCGTAAATTACGTTTAGTAAGTTCTCCGTCTGAGCATTATGAAGAAGTAAATTAATATTGGAATCCCCACATATCAAAAAATTATCCTTATTATTTAGGTTTTTTAAAAGCGTTGCGGTTTCTTTTATGAATTCACCTACATTTTTACTTGGAGATCGATAAACAACAATTAAACGTAAAAAATTGTTAACGCCCATATCTATATCTACCATCACCAGATCCATGCTTGACCTATTTTTAACCTCCAGAATATTACATCTAAAATTATCATTTACGAACACAAATATCCCTCCGTTATACCCCCTTGGTCTTTGTAATGCAATCTTTGTGAAGCCCGCAATATTATATAAATTTAATTCAAACTCGCTTATATTTATTTCTGTTAGTACAATGGCGCTTAAAGGTGTCATGTGAATGTAGCTTAAAAATTCATCCCAGTTACGCCGGACAGTTCTTATGTTCAGGTGCAGCACATGAAACAATTCGACGTTTATTTTTAACGTATTATCTGGGTTTAGTACCCTGTTTATATTATCCGTCCATTTTTTAATAATATCACTGTAGTTTGTACAATTAATCCTATTCCCGCACTGCATCGGTGGAGTCATATTTGAGAGGAACACTTGAAAACGTTTCTGCACATGTGAATAGGAATAAAGAGATAAAGAGGAAGCACAATTATGCACATAAAATCTATTACACGGAGTTCATAGTGCTTTCCTAAATAACGCAACTTAACTAATATACTAAACAGCTTAAATTTATCGCGATATTCTTAAATACTTCGCCATCGAAACGCAACGCATCCTGATTAATATAACTCTAAAACTATATACATATATCATATACCTGCACACAACATCCACATATATATATATATATACAAATATATAAATATATATGCGTGTATATATACATATATACACGCATATACACATACACATATTCACACATGCACATGAAACTACGAGCGAATACTGCCATACCACCATGCATCTCTTCGGTACCATACTATCTCTAATCGCACTCTGCAAGCAAACTTTAAAAATACGAAGTGACGAGCAAAAATAGGAAATAAATACGATATCAACGTAAATAAAAACAAAAAACAATACACTCGCACATATACCCACCCTTTCAACATTACCACAAATCAGATACCTACAGAATGTTCTATATATAATATAATGAAATACAATATAATTTTTCTCCGCAATAATTAAAATTAAGGAAAGTTGATATGAGTAACATGGGCGTCGCCAAGAGGAGGGTCGTTGCCTCCCCTGGAGCTTCAAAACTTTTCAATCAATGGACAATTTGGAAGACTTATAATAAAGTAGTAGAACAATTTGCCAGAAACCCTCGATAATTATGAATTAATTAAGATTTTATTCTTGTTTAATAAAATATTAGGCCTTTACAAATTATAAATTTTATTTTTGCTATAACTTATATCTTCTTTCTATCATCTTGACCCCTCCCTGGCGCATCGGATAGCGACTCATCTGGTCCCCCCTGGCTCATCGGCTGGCGACGCCCTTGATGAGTAACACAAATATGGTAGCAAGAAAGAATATTGGTAATAATAAATTCTGTTCTAGTTTGTAATGGATAAATATATTAATTAATAAAATTTTACAATTTAATCAGAAGCAACAAACCATATTCCGAAAAAAACATTTTTGTAATAATGTTAATGAAGTATCAAACTGAATGAAAATTTGTAACTGAAAAACTACTTTCCTGAAAATGTTACAGAGAAGCAAAAAATATTAAAGCCAACGTCTAAAATAATTTTAATCTGCCTGAAGCTCCAGATTAAAAACAGAATGTAATGATAGATGTAATAAATGTTTAAACAAATCACAATCAAATTATAAAACGTGTAATGGGTAAGAAAATATTTCTGTCAATGTTAAACTGAAATAGTTGTTTATTTAGTTATGGAGTGTAATAAATTTTTTTTTTTTTTTTGTTTAACTAAAGGTGTGTATGAGGGTTTTTATGTACCGCCTTTAACTACTGGGGTATTACAGCACATGGAGCCTACCTAAGGAGATTAAACGTGATAGTATAGACCGCTGCTCCGCATGAAATCTAATACAGCTGCGATCGCGGACAGAGCATTTGATAGTATCTTAGAGCTAGAGGAGGTGGTAAAGTGAATGGATCGTGGTACTACAAAGAAGGAACAATCGAGAAGTAGGTGAAAGATGGATGGGACGCTCGGTTGATCACAAAAGGGGCAGACATTTGGGGGTATCTAGCTCGTGAATATGTAACTGTGCGAGAGGGTTATGTGCCGCAGCAGTATATAATAAAACTAAAAATAACTTAAGATCATTTCAACTTCCAAAACCATATTCATCATGTACAGCGGAAATAATAGTTATTCACAGAGCATTAAGAACAATCGGGAAGGTACAAAATAAAAAAAATTTAATATTGACAGATTCCATATCAGCAATACAAAAAATAATCGGAAAAATATCTATCACCGATAACACATTATGCAATATATTTTTTTTTTTTTTTTTTTGTGAGTGTGCCAGCGGCATTGACCCAACAACAGGAAAATTAAGCTAAAAACTAAATAACTAGGCGGTCCGAAATGGACGCAACAAAGGACAGCAGTGCGGACACCGCAGAAGATGAAGGAAAGGAGAAAAAAAGAAGAGTTATAGGAAGTAGGTAGACCTAATGACAAAAGCTGACTGTATAAAAGGGAGCGTTCGTTACGAAGAGCAGGACACTCGAAGAAAATGTGGTCAGCGTCACATGTACGAGGAGGATCACAACCATGAAGAGAACAATGAGAAGGCGACAGAGCAAATCGAAAGCAAGAGGAGGAGATGAAAGAATGATTGATCCGGAGACGAATTAGGGAGACAATAGAAGAGCGACGACCGAATGAAATAGAATGAAACCAAGACAGGGAACGAGGAATCGGCTGAATAAAACGGTAATGAGAATGACGATTAGAAAATAGGGACTGATATTATGCAATATATTAAATATTATTGGTAAACTGCAAAAAAATAAAAATATAATATACTTCAAATGGATACCTGGACACAGCGGTATCGAGGGAAACGAAATAGCGGACAGAGCAGCTGGAAAAATAAATCGAAACAATAAAATCGGAAAGGTTAAAATACCATAGATGGAATATATACTGCATATTGAACAGATGATAAATGATGAATGGCAAGCGCAATATGAAAAAACTAGTAGAAATGTTGGGAAAAAATACATCGAAATACAAAAAACCATACAGAAGAAAACGTGATTTACAAATAAAATGAGTGAAGAATTTATACGTTATACATGACAAATACGTACGGGTCACACAAGAACTCCGGAAATATTACATAGGCTGGGTATAATAACAAATAATTTGTGCGAATGCGGAGAGATCGGATCAATTGAACACATTATTTGGCAATGTGAAATATATGATGATCATAGAACAGTTTTTTTTAAAATAATATTACCATTCTATAAGACCATGCCAATAGCCTTACTACAGATGGTGCAAGAACCACATCAGGAAGCTGCTTACATATTGTACCAATACATAAAACTCAATAGCATAATTATTTAAAATACAATCCATTTTAATAATTTATAAATAATAATATTAACTTAATAAAACAATATTAAAAAAAAAAAGTAAATAAATAAAAAAAAACAAAAAATGTTGAATGGCCAGATGGCGAAAGCTAGGCACAGAGGGAGGGAAAAAAAGGGTTGTATGTCCAGACGATTCAGGACAGAAAAATCTCTACGGGAAACTCCGTCTGTGGCCCACCAAGGTTCTGTGGTTGTTTTTATGCTTCGGAGAAACGTACTTCATTCCTGTTGCCATTCTTCTCCAGTTATATATTTCGGCGTCCAGTGCTGTACAACAATCGCACAGCCTGACTGATTCTGCTGCCCCTGCGACTTCGAAGGAGCATGCCGCCGGCGACTGATAACCCATTGCCTTCGCTCCATCTGTGTAGAGGCATGGTCTGTATAGCTCGCTATAATATTTTTTGCTATTTGTACTATGATTGGGAGGTATTGTGCTTTGTTAAATTTTCTTAGTGAGATATGTTTATGTTTGTGATTGGCCGACTCCAAGGTGGTGCAGTTGCTGCTAAGTCTGGCAGAGTTCTTGGGATTGAAGAGATTTGGAGGCGACCCATAACCGAAAAGAGTTCAAGCACTGGGTCATTCTCAAACCTTTAGGAGATATGGTAGCCAGCTCGAGTGTCGAGGTTTTGGTACTACTAAGGAGAGTGCTCAATTCCTTAACGTCCCTATGAAAGGACAGCGGAGGACAACCTACCAGTGCATACAAACGTACAACTGAAGAGGAGGAATGAGCAGAAAGGATAGACCGGAGGACCGCAGAATGTATAGGATCTAAGGATCTTAGCATACTTTTAACGGCTGAAGAGCATACCTGGCACCCGTAATTGATTCGCGAAAGGATAATTGATCTGTATATTGTAAGGAGTAATTTTGGGTTTATATTGTACTTGTAATTTGATAGATATTTCAGGATAGACAAGGATTTTAAGCATTTGGTTTTGAGCTCAGCTATGTGAGCGCGCCAGGAAATTTTTTTATTGAATATTAGGCCTAGAAACTTGACTGATGGACGATTTAGGATAGGAAAACCATTTAGACTCAGGGATACGCTGGGAAGTACATTTTGGCGTCCTCTGTGGAAATCAACTCATATTGTTTTTGTTAAGGAGAAAGTCAGACCGTTATCACTGGACCACTTCTGTAGATTTTCTATGGATTTTTGAAGGATATTTTGAGCGTTTATAGGATGGTTGGATAAATGATTTTGCTTACACGGCTCTGATTCTAAAACGAAAGTATTATTACAACATTTTGAAAAAAAATATGTAAGTAGAATGAAGGCTTATCATTTCACTACTATATAAGTTTCGTTAAAAATATTTTAAATTACTACACTCAAATATTCTTTCGATACAGCAAATAATCAGTTAGTCGCACCAAAGGAGGCTATAAAGGTAATAAGATCTTTATAAAACAAAAACACTACGGTACACGATCAATATTAAGCTAATTAAAAAACTGCCATCAAAAACTCTCACCTGTAAGTGTTTCTATTTTCAATTGCTATATACCCTTTGCTACTATTTTTTATTACGAAAGAAATCAATAATTGTGCTCATAAGGCAGGGAAGGAATTCTTTTAGTTTATAGAGCACGCTTGATAAGTCTATCATCCATCAATGTGAAAAAATTATGCCGCAGAGGAGTTAATAATATACCGTGATATACTTTACAACATACACGCATACACACAGAGTTTAACTTCAAACCAGAATTGGGTACTACAATTCAGCTAGACAAAATAAGCGATGAATAATATTAGTAAACATGCAGGGCTTCTACTAATGGGTGTTAAAAAGACATTTGACCCAACTGAATTAGGGGGAATTATCTTTCAATTCGATGTCAATTTACAATTAACTCATCTGCATGATAAAATCATATTTAGAAGAAACTTTCACATCAAAATGAGAAACTTCAGTCATCCATACAGTTTATCAATGACAATGCGCCACAAGGAGGTATTTTGAGATCACACGTTTTCATCGTTTACACGAACGGTATTCTTAAAATTAAAAATATTGATACGCAAATACATGTATATGCAGAATAATAATTATTTCGTCATTTAGAAAACAGATATCATTGCATATAGCTTAAATAACGTGGCTTGTAAAGTTATAAGATATTTTAAAAAGCGGTGAATTAAAATAAGTAAAATTTGAAGTTATTGTTTTCTACAATAGGCCTAATATCAACAAAAATATCCGTGTTTCAGATGAGCTTACCGATTCGAAACCAACAATTTACCAAAAACATGTTGATAAAAACATTAATGACATGTATAGCAAGGGCGTCGCCAGCCGATGAGCGGGGTGGGGGCCAAGATGATAGAAAGAAGCTATGAGTTATAGGAAAAATAAAATTTATAAGTTGTAAAGGCTTAATATTTTATTAAACAAGAATAAAATTTTAATTAAAACATAATTTTCGTGGGTTTCTGGTCAATTGTTTTACTACTCTATTATGAAAGTCTTCCAAATTATCCATGATTACGCGCTTATGAATATTAAAGTTTTGTGGCTCCAGGGGGACAACGCCCCCCTCCCGTCTTTGATGTATAGAGCTAACTTCTTTGTCTACACCCTACACTCGATAGAAAATATGAAAAATCAATTAAAAATTAAGGTCTATGTACAAGTTCGCAGTTAAAAATAGTTTACGCTTTAGCCAGGCCCGTTTCGTTTAGCTTATTTCTGATGATAAAGGGTGCCGAATAGCTGATATAATTTACAACCGATTACAAAGATCTCCGTACAAATTACTTTTTTTTTCATTGTTTTTTATTCTCTTTTTTCTTGTCGATACTATTTGTAGTACAGAGGGTCCAACTAATAGGATAAGTTTAATAGATAAAAATAGAAAATTATAAAAAAGCACATAGGCGAAAAGGGCGACATGTTAACTCGTTCGTGTGGGTTAGCGGTGGTAATAAGGTACGAGAGAGAAACGATAGTCAAAACTATTTTACACTCCGTTTGTTTGATCCGCCACTTGTAAAAGTAATATTTAAAAAATTCAAGTAATGCAGAATATTTTTTGCTCGTGAATAATATTTTTAGAAAAACCTATTACTCTAGCATAAACTGCATAAATCAAAAAATTAAAAGTTCCATATATACAGAAAGAAATTAAAAATAATACTGTAAAATTCGTTGAAAACATTGCTTTATCTGATGTATAATTAGTTAACACAGTTTAAGAATCATCAGCACTTTGAGCATGGTTACAAATAATATAAACGTAAACACGTATTAAACACATTTTGCTGTAATAAATTGCCCGGTCGATGGTTTTCGTGTACATGAAAATATTTTTACTTGTATCCTTTGCAGTTATTTATGTTTTATTCGTTTCCGTTCATTTCTGATTGTAAATGCCATTTTATTTTGTTTTTTTAAGTTTTGCTCTAAATCAAAATTAGTATGTAATATTTCTACATAGGAGAAATGAAACGCTATTAATAAACTAATATTGCACTGTTAAATTCGATAAAAAAACAAAGGTTTTCTCATTAATTCAGTGTTACTTGTAAAATATATATTTCATTCATTTTCATTCGTAATTGTTCCTGTTACACGCTTCATTTTACTCGCGGAAAAGAAACTCATTCGTTATCGAAACCCTAGTCCGCACCTTTAGCTGTTGTATTACAATAGTTTAAAAATACACGATATGAAGTATAATGCGGCACGAGCAAATCGATGTAACGCCTCGAACAAATTGCAATTTTTATTTACTTGAAAGATACTAAAAGTGAAAACATTTAAAAAAATACCTTACAATCCTTTAAAGAAAAAAGGAAAAAAACGAACCGTACTCCACTGTTCGCAAATGAGATGATTATCAGAAAACTGGAGTATCGAAAAATCGGTTTACAGATTAATTCTACTGAAACAATTGTAATTTTATGAGTACTTACATTTGCGTTTCTGTCAGGAGTATAATACGGGTTATTACTTTCCATTACGCGAACGGTTCTTTACTTCGAATTAAACTTGTGTACGTTATAGTGGCAAGATTAAAGTATCGCGTATTTTTTCTAAATATAAATTGGTTTGTTCTATTGCTCTACGACAAGGTCAGGTTCATCGACGTCATAATAACAGTACGATCTCTAATATGTTTACAACTATTTGTTGTCGAGTTGTAATTATTTTTTTCCCTTCCATGAACAGCGGCTGTTCCAACCGCATACACTAATAGAATGTACAGACACGCCAGCCAACGTCCCCCGTATATGTTGTTTCAGTTTTTATTCCCCATTTCCTAAAGTTACAAGATCACCCAGTAACGTTCTAATTACGGCCGGTTTTTGCTGTAAACGTCGCTGGCAAAATATACGCCTAACAAAAAGCTTCATTTTTCACCATTTTCGTTTTTGGCAACATTTCATCCTACTTTATACGTTAAGAGTAATTTCCACTCTTTTGCGCTGCGAGCCGCTTTTGATTTTTTGATAAATTCTTTTGCTTCGACAAACGCATCTATGTATATAACATGTTATTTTAACTTTCGAATTAAATTAAAGCACTAATATAGCAGTCGGTTCTTTAACCGTTCTATATTGCCAAACATTTTTAAATATAACGAACAGCAAACAACAATTTAAAACACAACACAAAGCGCAGTAACCTATAACAAAAATAATTTAAACGAGCTAGATTAGAATCGAAATCTGCTAAAATTTTTTGAACTTGGCTATAGAAATACTTACAATTTACTATTTCCAATCACTGTTAAATCAATACCACGTATGAAAATGTAAAATTGATGCAAAAAAAAATAAAAAAATAAACATAAAATAAAATGACAAGGCGTAACAAAAAAACTGAAAAAAAAAACATTGAATATAAAAGATAGAAATAGATCAGTAAGTATCGATAAGTAAAAAGATAGATTAAAATTAGTAAATATTACACGACTATGTACGTGTATAAGTTAATTTAAGATGGTAAATTGTTAGATAGGATAATTTGTCGACAAGCGTTTTAGCTTGACGAAAGTTTTGTATGTAAAAAATAATAAATACATATTTTTCAAAAAAAAAAAATAAAAAATCCAATGAGATGGTTCAGAAACGACAAAAATTATGAAATAAAAATCAAGATTGACTTCTAAACTTCAAAATTGGAACATAAATTACAATTAAAGTTCCTTCTTTAGCAACCAATTACCCTGGGCGGCGCCAAAAAACCCAAAACACCGGCAGGAATATTTAATATGGAACTTAAAACAACCTCAAAATCACCCTTAAAAAATTTATAACTCATCACCAGATAAACTTATAAAAGTATAATTCAAAATATAAAACAAAACGTAGAAGCTCTTTCATAAAAGCAAGAAATTACGGTTAAAAAATTATATGGACCCCCTTTGAAACCAAAAACAGCAGAAAAATTATGTTCACTTAAATAATAGCTCGAGTAAAAAAGTAGCGAAAACCAAAACATATCTAAAACTTTAGGCACAAAGGACCGCTTTATATGAAAATTATAGCCGAGCTTACAACTTTATATTTAAGGACATTCGAGGCGCCGAATGCTCGAAAGTTTTGAAAAAAATATTTTTTTTCCAGACACGTTTGAAAATATTATTCGTCGAGAACAAATCCGTATTTCATTTTCTTAACGAAATTTTCAAAAGTAGCGAAAAGTTCAATAAAGCGCAAAACAAGGCGTACCACCCCCCCCCAGCTCCGCCAGTATTGCAGTTAAAAATTTTGATGAAAATTAAAAATATGCGCATTCCCGTATATTTCTCTAATTTAGAATATCCAGCTTTCCAACTTTAAATTTAAACGCTCGGTGCGCCGAAAGCTTGAAATTTTTGAAGAAAGTATTTTTTTTTCCAAGTTTATGATAAATTGTTGAAAAGATCGCTACTTGTCGAGAGCGAAACCGTATTTCATTTCCTTAACCCGGCATTGCGCGGTAGGTGAGCGTTTAGCTCACTTTGCTATATTTAGGTGAATTACTGACGAAGTGATGGAGGTAGAAGGTCAAGGTTATAGCAATTTCTCCATTGGACTATCTTCGAGTGGTCATATCAGTTTCAGTGCGATTTTGTGACGCGTAGTCCGTTTATTGATCTTTTTTATTTAGACGTTTTCCTAGGTACTGCGTTTTTAAATAACAGTTCTCTTCGATTTTTTTCTACTTTTTTATTTGTTCCGATCGTGTGATATTTTGTTTTAAATTCGCAATTTAGTACAGTTTTATCATTTAATTTTTGAATATTATTTCCGTAGTTGTATGTAAATAATAATAATGGACAATAAAGTGGCTCAGTGGTTAGAGGAAGACATTTTTGATGAAAATGTAGATGATATTTTCAATTCAGATAGTGATGCGCCCACTGATAGAGAAGATGAAAAACACGTGTATGAAGGAACAAACGGAAAACCAGTAAATACAACCCATAAAACTGTGAAGCAGAATTTAGTAATCAAGGTACGTGGTCCACACTTGGTAGGGAGGCTAAGCTGGCCAAAACAATTTTGGATTCATGGAAACTGTTTTTTTCGGATTCCACGATATCGAAGATTGTAAATTATACAGATCAAAAGCTGGAAGAAATGAAATTCCAGACGTGATAACGACTGCCGTTCTACTAATACAAATGAATTATTGGCTTTTATCGGAATACTCTGTATTTCCCGGGGGTCAAAAAAGCGCAACATCTAAACACTAGCAAATTGTGGTCGGACGATTACACTTCGTCAGAAATTTTTCGGGTAATCATGACAAAACGACCGTTCCATACATTGATTCAAGCAATTCGTTTCGATGACGCGGAATTGAAAGAAATTAAACAATTTAGCGCCGGTCCGGGAACTTCTCGATGAGTTTGTCGATGTGTGTAAAACTCGTTATAGCATTGGTATCTACGCGAGTATTGATGAAATGTTACTTGCTTTTCGGGGTAAATGCAGATTTCGGCAATATGTATATTGCAAACAAGCCCAGCAAGTATGGGATCAAAATTTACGCATTATGCGATGCATTTATATTTTATACAGCAAATTTGGAAATTTACGCCAGTAAACAACCTCAAAGTAGTCCTTTTCAGGTAGAAAATGATGCTCATAACGTGGTAAAACAACTTATGCAACCGATCGATGGCAGCTGAAGAAATATAACAATGGACAATTATTTTATGTTCATACCTTTAGAAAATGATCTGTGGACGAATCATCGTCTATCGGTTCTTGGGACACTAAGGAAAAATAAAGTTGAAATACCACCTGAGTTTATCACAACAAATGGTATTTGAAGACCTGTTTTTAGTTCCATGTTTGCATATGGAAAACCTCCAAATAAAAGTGTTCACTATGTTCTTATATACCAAAAAAGGGAAAAACGTCGTATTGCTCTCCACAATGCACGATGGCGATGAAATTAACCCACAGTATACAGATACGTGTAAGCCAGAAATGATTACTTTATATAACTCCACAAAAGGTAGGGTCGATATGGCCGATCGACTACAATCTGAATATTCAATGTCCCGGATTAGCAATAGATGACCGCTAACTATTTTCCATGCTATGTTAAACATAGGGACAATAAGTGCTCAAATTATACACAATCATAATACATCAACCAAGCTAATACGTCGGAAATTTCTTACCGAATTAGGTTTATTTTTAGCAAAACCCCATATGATTTACCGTGCCGATAATGCAAGGTCATTACCAGTAAAATCAGAAATATAACAGGTCCCTCCACAGTTTCATCATCGCCCGTATCATCAAAACCTACGTCTACCTCGAAAAGAGCAAAATGTAACTTTTGTGCCCCAAGGCTGAGTAGATTTACAAAAAAAAGTTGTTCCCTCTGTAAACGTGCGATCTGCCAAGAACATTCCGTTTATGTTTGCAAGCAGTGTACAGAAACACAAGAAGAATGCAGTGAAGATGAAAATTAGTGAAAATGTTGATCGAGAATTCAGATAATAAGTAACGCTCGTCATTTTTATCTTACTGTTTCAGTTTTATTTTTTTAAATATTAGCAATAATTCCGTTTTGTCATACTGTAGGTAATAAATATTTTTTCTTTTTAAATAAAAAGTATAGCGATGTATTCTACTTACTATTACAATTGTAATTTCAATAAAGTGTGAAGCAAAAATGAATATTAAAATAAATTAAATATTTTAAAAAAATTGTACAAGTTAAAATAAAGCTCTTAAATTGTTATAAAGCGAAAAGCTCATAACCGCGTTATGCCGGGCTAACGAAATAATCAATGTTTCTTTCACTGGTATTAATATTATATAGTTTTTATTTATTTATTTATTTATTTATTTATAGTTAAAAAAAAAAAAAGAAACGGAACAAAAACGGCGCTTTCGTCTACTTATCAACTACGAGAGGTATTAGATAGGTGTAGAAGTTTAAGACTTCTCAAAAAGTGGAAGAGCCGAGGTGAGATAAGTCTTCAGAAAGAATTTTGGGAATTGAGTGCGGAAAATTAAGAGAGGATCTTTGAGATTGAAGCGATGGATACGATACTAGGATGTGCGATATGTTAAGGAGGTGGTTTTGACAGAAAGAACAAGTGGGAGGATCAAGACATTGGATTAAGTGAGAATGAGTGAGGGCGGTATGGGAGATTCTAAGTCGGGTGAAGATGATTTTCTTCTTTTTGAATCGGAATGGAAAGGAAGCAGGAACTAAGGCATTAGGTTTAATCTTTAAAAGTTGATTAGGTGGTTGTGATGACCAAGATTGTTGCTAGGAATGGGAAATCAGGTACTTCATACAGGATCTGATATCGAAAGAAGTAGACAAAGAGTTAATTTCAGGAAAGTAGGAAGCATCCCTGGCTGCTTGATCAATGATTTCGTTGACAGAGATTCCTATGTAACTAAGGATCCATGTGAAATGATCTGGACATTAGCAAGTCTGAGGTAGTTGAGTAGAAGGAAATACGTTGTACAATAGGATGGGAAGCATGCGGATTCTGTAGTGCTAGGAGACTACTGAGAAAGTTAGAATTTATGAGATATTTAGAGTGAGGATCAGAAGAAGTTAAAAATTCGACGTATTTTAGGATAGCGAAGAGTTCATCAATAAATACAGAACAGTGTTTCGGAAGACGAAATTTTAGTATGGAGTTGGGGATTGAAAAAGCACATCCTATGCGATCATTAGATTTTGAACTATCCGTGAAACAACAGATAAAGTTAAGATGTTTTGAAATTTCAAAGGAGTAATTTTGGCGGATGATGTGAAGATCGTAGACGGTTTTGGAAGAATTAAGTGAACTGAAATGGATATCTATCGAGCATAGAAGCCATGGAGGGAGATTAGCAAACACTGGCATAAAGGGGGGTTGTTTTGGAAAAGGATACTGACAAGAGGGAGATTAGGAATGCATAGAGTAGAGGCAAGAAAGTCGGATGATAAGACTAGTCTTCTATAATGGAGAGGAAGGAGACCAGATTCACTATTCAGACTGACAGCGGGACTAAAATAAAAAGACACCTGTGGCGATGCGGATAGCAGAGTTTTGGATGGTATCAAGGGAGGATAACGGGCTCCGACTGACCGACCCATACACCTGACAGCCGTAGTCGAGTTTAGATCGAATTATCGATTTGTACAGAACCAGTAAAATTTTACAATCTCTTCCTTTACTGTATCCTTTTCCAAAACAATCCCCCCTTTATGTACTGGACTCTTCTTCAACCACTTCATGTGGTCGCTCCATGAGAGTTCCGTGCCGCATATAAGGTCATATAAGTAAGTAGACTTCAGCAATAGGTGATAAAGGTTACTAGTGTATATTTTCGCGTTCATAATAACATCACTATACATATATTTTATCGTAATTTACGTTTCGGATTTTGTTGAACATATTGATCAGAGGTGGGTAATAAATGCCTGAAAAGATTTAATGCGATACGCAATAGTGTTGAATCGGTAAGATAGGCGTGTTGTGCGACAAGTACAAAGTTAAATAATACAATTTCAGAAATAGCTGGATTTAAGGAAGAAAGCGAGAAAATTAAATCTAAAACGGATTGGTTAGAAGAGGAAAAGAAATATCTGAAAGCGCAGATAAATAAAATGAATCGAAATTCACGAAGAGATAACATTATAATTCGTGGAAAAAGAAGACCTAAAATCGAAAATAATCAATATAGCGGATAAGTTGGATGTACAATAACTGAACGAATGCGACATAAAAGCCCTGCACATATTGCGTAGACGGTGAAATACGACGGAAGTTATACTAAAGTTAAACAGCAGAGCTAGACAGAACCAGTAAATCGTAAACTCAAGAAAGAAAAGATAACAGCAAACGAAGTCGATTTAGTGGCAGCAACAAACATTTTTGTAAACGAAGACACAACTCGACATACACGCGATTTACTATTTGCGGCAAAGCAGTGTCCCCGTAAGATGGGCAAGTTAGCTTACGCATGAAACAAAGATGAAATGATGTACGTCAAGGTATCGCAAGAGGGCAGAACGATCATCATAACCAGTAGAGAATAACTAGATCAACTGACGAGCAAAGATTCGGCGCGTTAGTCATGATGACAGCTGTTTACCAGAAAACATAGCTCAGGCCAACGGCGATGGGTAGCTTTACTACCATTAGTACAAATAAAGAGTCGTATCACCGATAAAAACACGTTCGAATAAAACCAAAAGGAAGAGCAGAGCTGAACTCAACCGATTGCCCGCTAAAGCCTGTTCAACAGTGGCAAATTAGAGCCAACTCCTTAAATTCAGCCTAGCAAAACAAAATTAAGTAAATGTTTTAATTTTAATAAATCTAGTAAAAATAAATATAGAACAGGTTTGGTTATAAGCAGCGTAAATGTGAAGAACTTTAAGAAATAATGCTAAATTACTAGAGTGGGAAGAACCATTCGATAAAACTGGGATCGATATAATAAGTTTAGATGACACTAGGAGACGGGGAGAGCATATGTTAGGGTTAAAATTAGGGAAATTGTTGTGCTGGAAAGGAAATGAAAAAGGACCTCTAGAGGTGTTGGTGATGATAAACGCGTTTTACATATATTTTACATAATTTTACAAAACACGTAAATGTGTATATATCCAAGCAGCATAATACAATCGCAGCCTGATTCCAATATTCAACATACGCAATATTTTCCACTACCTATTACACACTAGAAAGCCATGCCGTCTAAACAAAGGCTGATGTCATCCCTTTGAAAAATGCCTACCTATTTCTAAGGGCGTTAGTGTACAAATTAATTTAATTTAATAATATTTTAATTATTTCATTTTTTTCTTAAATAATTATAATATTATTCAATTGAATTAGTTCGTGTACTAGTGCGCCTCTCTAAAAATGGGTTAATCATCGCATCTGTATAGCAATTGATTTGCAGCAGTGTACCGTGAAGTCGAACTTTACCGCAGTTTCGGACGAGTGTTGTGTACATTACCATACCAAAGAAAACTATTCCTCAACCATGAACGTCTTGTAAATTGCCACTCGCGAACGGGATAAAAATTTTGAATCACTTTAGTAAAATAATGGATGTATCATTTATAAAAAAATTTAAACAGACGCAGTTAACCAATCATTGATTTTTAATTTAATATTTATTTCAAAATGGATTCACCAAAAGAAGATCGTACTCTAGACGTGTCAGTTATTAAACGGTGTCAAATCTAAACCGCATCATTTAGAGAATACACAAAGAAATGAATAAAAAAAACAGATTTAATTAAAAATAGGTTAATGGAAAATCAGTACATAGTGTTTTAATTCAATATTTAGAAACTATTTCATATTGTATTCGCTTGAAATAAACATTTCTATAGTATTACGATGTACTTTTGTTTCTTTCTAAAAGCAACTTTATTTGTTTTTTCCTACTTTATCATTTTCTTATAAACGTTTAACGTTTATTGTTTGTGCGAATTATAAATTTAATAATAATAATAAATATTACCGTTGTAATAATTACCCGATTTAATATCATTGTTATAAATTATATTCGATTTCTGTCCTTTCTTTACATAAACATGATCACTTTGAAACTATAAGTTATTATAATTTAGTTCCTTTGCTCTTTTTGTTTTGTTTTTTTTTTTTGCACTGTAGAATAATTTTTCATTATGGATTGTGTCTATTTTGGTTTACGGAAATCAATCGGCCAGATAATCATGTTTTACTATTTCTCAAATTAATATTTTTATTTTCCTAATTTTTTAAACACTTGATCTGTTCTTAAATGTTCGATTCTGGCAACGATTGATCTCGGTTTATTTCAGTTTTTATTAAACAGTCATACCATCTACCGTTATAATTCTATTCCAGTTTTACTGATTACTGTTGGAACTAATTCTTTAACATTTTCGTCTTCTTTTTCCGTTAGCTTTATCTTCTAAGTTGTGTTTATTTGGCTACCGAGTGTTTGATTAATGTTTTTTTTAACTTTAAAGTCAACTTGTTTTAATTTCTTTTTTAATTCCTCATTTCCTTTTTTGTCAATCTACTGCTCTGCTATAAATTTATAACTGATTTTTCTATATCTTTCAGTTGATTTATTTTACTTTGAATTTTATTCACTTCTTTTAATACTATGCAAATTTTACTTAGTTCTTTTTATACGTTACCGAAATATTCGCTTTTTTTTTTTTTACGCACACGTTCAACATCTTTCTATATAACCGGATAAAAATTCAAGTTTACATTTCACCATAAGTTCCTTTCGTATCAATGAACATTGTAATTGTACGCTAATCATTAGGTATATTTATTCGCAAATTACACTAATATTTTCTACAACAACAAACGACGTAATTTTTAATTTATATTATAAAAATTACGCTATAAGTAAATTTAAAGCAAAAGTTATTCTATCTTAACCCAAAAAAAAAAACAAAGTTAAAGATACCTAAGTTTATCAGCTCCCAAAAATCTAAAATATACGATTAAATTATTGAAGTTAGTTATTTATATAATGTTTAGCTAATTTGTTTATGAATTAATAGACTTTTATATTATTTTACTTATAAATAAAATAGTTACACTTGTATTCTACGTAACTAGGCAACGTCGCTTTATGTTGCTTATTTGGTTAAATGAATGCAATGTTTACCGACGATATATAGCATGTAATACGATAGCGCTGTTGCAATTCGTAAACAAGTTGGAACCGCACTTCGTCAATGGTAATTCGTTAAAAAAGACGCTACGAACGATGGACGACGCAACAGTAGATAGGCATATGCGCAGTATAATCAGTCAGAACTTGTTGTTTGTAACACTTAAAACAACTTGCCTTTCTTTTTCTTCTGGATGTGCCGTACTCTTTCCAGAGCGTTGGCGATCAAATGGCAGCTAAAACTTGCGTTCTCTTGATCCTTGGATCAGATCATGGATTGAGCTGATGCCAGTCCAGTTCTTAATGTTTCGTATCCAGTCTGTTCTCCGTCTTCCTGCACTTCTTTTTCCCTCCATTTTCCCCTAGATAGTAAGTTGTAGGGGCAACTTGCCTTTACAAGTGCCTATTTTTAAGCTATTTTCGCTGTAACATTGCATCGGTTTCATTTTTACTATTCAGCCATATTAATTAATAAAATATATACGATAAAAACTATCGAAATTATTCACTAATTTTGGTTGTTCTACAACGCTGCAACAAACTCACCGGTCGCCACTGGTACAAAATGTTTAATTATACAAATTACAATGGGTAAGAAAAAAAGCGTTAAAAGACATTTTATTTCATGGATATGTGAAGGGATTTGAGACTGTGTGAAATAAGTAACGCATTTTACCGTTTTCCCTGTATTTTATTTAGTACGGAAACTTTGCGGAATAAAATACATTTTTAACGACTCGAAACAATTAAAAAATTAAATGTACAAGAACATTTTCATTATCTTCTTCTGATATGTACGATTCATGTAATTTAGCACCGATATTGTTACAGCAGGCATTAATCTACAGTTAGGTAGTGTTTGTAGGAGAAATTTTAAAAATCTACAAATGTTTCTAAACATCGAAATCATACCAAATAAAATTATCGTTTGTATACTGTTTTGTGGAGCTTTTGGTAAATTAGAATTCCGCGAGCAAAATGAAACGCCGACTTCCGAAAACGCTGGTATTTTTTAAGTATGTATTAAGAAAATGACTCAGTCTTAATAATAATCAGAACATCAGAAAGAACATTTTTTAGATAATGATATATCAATTTCATGTAGGTCAGTGCTAAAACGATTAAAAATAAACGAATCAAAAATACACATTCCGTTAGAAATTTGTTACCTAATCAATTCTAAAATTGCGAAGATTTGCCTATAAAAATTATTCAGTTATTTGCCAGTTACTCGAAGCTAATAAATTTCTTACCAATAATGACATACATTGGAGCGAGATTTAGAATGGTTAAACCAGATTTTGTTATTCGCATCAAATTAAAAAGTGAATCGGAGATAATTTATAATAAAAAAGATTTTTATGACAGCGAAGAGGCAGTCGCAATTTCGAAACTTTTCGTTAACAATAATTTAATCGTAAGTGACCATTGTGAAAAGTGAGCGATACTTTTGAACTTTTTAAAAACTGATTAAAATGTTTTTTTTTTTTTAAGAAATTCGATCGAGTAATGATTACACGTAGTTTGTCGGTCCGTCGAAAAATCCTTCTCATACGTGATATAAAAAATTTTAATGAAAAGGTGATTAACCAGTTTGCATCACGGAAGGATAGAAGAATAAAACTTACAAATTTCATTAAAATAAGACACATATAATATTCATATTCATCGGTTGCATTTTTGAAGAAATAAAACTGATTTCCTTCTTTAAAGCACCACTAACCGCCACTGACACATACGCTAAGAAAACTTTACAATATATCATTTATGTATCGGTTACAATATATATATATATATATATATATATATATATATATATATATTATACCTTACTGCTCGAACGGCAACGTAACAATTGTACTAGTACTTAGTAACAGCTCGTTCTGTAAATACATCGATTGTACCATATTTCCCGTTATCCTTAATTACTGCTTCCTGTTATTGCTGTTTGAATTTAAACAAAAATATAAAGCTATACTCGCAGATGTATACATGCGTGCCGCTTCAATTAGCTACGCAGACAGTTCGCCGAAATACAGTGTTAGCTTGTTCATAAACTTCAGAATTGAGCCTCATCGAATAAATAACCGGCTGCTAAATAGGAGTTGTTAATTTTACCGACTTCTTCAATTACCGCGATATTTGAATAAAATTGTTTGTTTCTTTTTATCGTTTTTTAAAAGAGGGGAATTTGCTAGCTAAAAAATGGTCGCCTCATGAATAAATTCTAAAAAGTAATTCGAAGAAATTTGCGTATTATTAATAAACTATTATATTATGTTTGAGTATAAAGGTTTTTTTTTTTTTTTATCATAATATCTCTTCCGAATATTACGTAATTTATCGACGTTTCACAAACAAAAAGCCCAAAAAAAGAAAAGAATCGGAACATAAAACCATATTTAAATCATTTAAAATTTCTTCTCAGATTTCACGGTTATGTTGTTTTTCTTTTTGTTTTTTCTTTTTATGCGATTACGCCAACGGGCACATTAACCCGAAAATTGTAAAAAATAAAAAAACACTGTATTTTTAAACGATGAAAGAAAATTAAAAGTAATTCGAGGGCATGAATAACAGAAATAAAAGAAAATGAAAGAATATAAGATGCAACGATAAACGGTGTGAGGTATCAAATTTTAGTCGAATAGCAAAACGATCGCATTCATCCGCAAACGTTGAACATTCAAATAAAACATGACCAGCTTTAGAAAGTTAATGGGAAAGTGAAGCGGCTAGAATGTAATAGGTATAGATAAGAAAACGAGAAAATAATGCAAGAAGATGGAGATGATTAAATTGAAGACGGTAAATAGTCAGGATTGCGAAACGTCTAAGAGAAGGAAGATGTATAAAAAATCGCAGCCAATGAAAAAGAAATAGTTAAATAGTGAGATTAAATAAGTCCAGAATTTGAAAATGAAGAATCTGGACTGAATCATTTCTTCAAGAAAGAAGAGCAACATTGCGAGTTGAAAACGTGTCTAAAAATTTGCCACTAGTGAAAATGTTCGAACGATTTAATGAATGGTTCGTTGCACTCAATATCTGAATGACGAAGAATCGTTGAAAAACCAACCACGATCGAGGAAAAAAACGAAAAAGTCTTCGATCAGAGAGTGTACGAGAGAAGTAATACCGTATTACTTCGAATTTAAGACGCACATTTTTTACTCGATTAAAGGACTAAAATAACGGATGCGTCTTAAATTCGAGGTACAATGTTTAACCTCTTCCTTGCCCCGTTACGTAGAATTTACCAATGGAAAATGTGATTTAGTAGTAATTCTTCAGGATGTCACAAACCAGTTACAACCACTTGATGCCGGTGTTAATAAACCCTTTAAAAGTCATATTCGTGCACAATGCAATTAGCGGGGTTTAATTAAACTGACCATCCCCTTACATCGACCGGCAAAATAAAACGAGCTTCAGCAGCTACCATCGTAGAATGGATTTCGAAAGCTTAAAAAGATTTTCCAACGGGTATCATTGTTAAATCCTTTTTGAAGTGCTTCTTGTCGAATGCTTTGGATCGCTCGGAAGATGATGTTCTTTGGAATCACAGTGACATCGGCAACGAATCCGATTCAACGTCCGACGATGATTCAACAACGTAATTAGAAAGTTACCAAACCAGACTACTTTATTTAGAAAAAAAAATACTGTTTACTGTGGTGCCAGTTATTTAACGTTAAGTAAATTACGTTTATGGGGTATTTTTATTTCTTCCAAATACCCTTTTCCTAAGTACCTAATATAATAACGTCTTAAATTCGATGTTTTTATTTTTTCCCTAAAATACGGGTGCGTCTTAAATTCGAAGTAATACGGTATACAGTATATGGTAGGAAGGGGGAACAGAAAGCGAGATAGCTTACATAAAAACACTTTTAGAATCTCAGATTATGAGAAAATGTTATCGAAAACTAAAGAGAAGGAAACAAAGAGAACTTGTAAGATGCAAGAAGATTCCGCATAGATAATTGAGCATAGGGAAAGGAAGTTTAACGGGGTTCAGAATCTAACTGAGGGTAGAACAGAAAAAGCCAGAACTGACTTCATTTAACTCTTTGAAGCCATCGGTGAAGATAGTAATGTGAGTTTGGGAAAAAAACAATCTCGGTGCATTGAAAAATTAAATTCTGGCAATATGTTGAAGCATTTAAAACAACTTACACGGAGAATATAGTTATGAAAACAATTTACGCTAGACGACGTGTTTAAAAAGTTAATCTTAAGAACTTAACGTTTCCGTAAGCTTACACTTACCTCCACAGAAACAAACTCTTCCGATGATGGTAAGTGTAAGCTTACGGAAACGTTAAGTTTTTAAGATTAACTTTTTAAACACGGTGTCTACCGTAAATTGTTTTCCTAATAATATGTTGAAGGACAAATTTAAAATCAGTCGGTAAAAGAAAAAAAAAAAAAAACGATTAAGAGGATGAAGGAAACTGAAAAAACTAAAAGAAAATTAAAAGAGTTCATTACGCCTGATAATATGCGAGGCAAAAATTAAACAAGACGAACAGGGATAAAGGGTAAAACTGGAGTTTAATTAGAAAAAATTCTCCGTTTGCGAGGGAATGTATGAATAAGAAGAAACAAGTGAAGAAGATTAATCAGAGAGCAATAACCTAGGTAGGATTTACGAATGAAGAGAGGAATGTGGAATTAAACGAAAGTGGTAGGAACTGTGGTCGGTCTTAAGATACAGAAACACAGACGAAGGAAAATATTTTAAACCCGGTGTAATTTATGAGAAACCTGGAGAAATGAAACAAGAGTAGTCTAAGATAGAACAGATATAGGATAGAAAGGGGTCACACTGAGCGCCCTCGCCACTCCCACCGTTCCAAACCCCAGCTGGAGTCCTTCTTGGATTCTACTGTTCCCGCCTATGTCCCCTCTTTTGAAGAAACTGTTCTTCCTTCTCTTCCTGTCTTCTCCTTTCCGTGACGACGAGCTTGCATCCATTCTTAATAAATGCACCTTGTCTGCTCCTGGCCGGGACGGTTTCTCGTTCCTCATTCTTAAAAATCTCTCTTCTGCTGCGCTGCTTTTTCTTCTCCATATATTTAATTTTTTCCTCCTTTCTGGTTCTACTCCAAAATCCTGGAACGACTTAATCAGTGTTCTTTCCGTCCCATTTCCCTGGGGCTTCCTCTCTGCGTAAACTTTTTGAAGGTTTGATTAACAATCGTCTCGTGTAGTGGCTGGAGCACAATAATCTAGTCGCTCCTAATATGTTTGGTTTTCGCCCTGGGCTTGGGCCGGTTGACTGCATTAGTTATTTCCTTTCAGATGTCTATAAGTCTTTCCTAACTAAAAAATTCACCATTGCCTCCTTTGTGGACGTCTCTTCTGCCTTTGATAATGTGCATCTTCCCTCTTTGGGTTCCAAACTATTTTCTCTTAACCTCCCTCCCGTCGTCGTTATTATCATACTCAACCTCTTCCAGAACAGAGCTCTCTTTATTTCTTCTCCCTCCCTTACCTCCTCCAGATGCGTTTATCGTGGGCTCCCACAGGGTTCCTGTCTGAGTCCTACACTTTTTAATATCTACTCTTTTGATATCGCTTCTCTTCCTATTTATTCTTCCTCCCTCCTCTTCGCTGACGACATTTCAGTCTATTCCATCTGTGACAATCTGTCCGCCGCTATTGATGAGTTGAATAATTCCCTGTCTATTCTTAATAATTCCCTTCCTCGTCTTCACCTCTCTCTTTTTCTCCTACTAAGTCGACTTGTATCATTTTTTCTCTCCGCCCCTTTAACCGAGCTCTAACTCGCATCACTGTATCTGGTATTCCTATCCCCGTTGTCAATTCCATATGCTATCTTGGCCTTTTTTTAAATAGCCGCCTCACATTCCATGAGCACATTAATTTTCTCTATAAATCCTGTCTTAAAAGACTTAATCTCCTTAAATCCCTCTCTCTCCTCAGATGGGGAGGCGATCCGTTTATCCTTCTAATTCTTTTCAAAGCCATCATCCGGCCCAAGCTCGACTATTGTTCCTTTATCTACGATAATTCCTCCAAGTCTCTCCTCACTAAACTTGACGCGATCCAGAACTCTTGCCTCCGTTTGTGCATTGGAGCCTTGAAATCCTCCCCCATTCCCGCAGTTCTATCAGAGTCGGTTGCCCAACCACTGTTTATTCGCCGTTCTCAGCTTGGGTATCGCTTCTTAATTAAACGGCTTCCCATCTCCTCGTCCAAACTTATTTCTCCTATCTATATATCAAAAACTGCTGGCGTTTTTCTCCTCATAAAATCCCAATCCTGTCGCTCATTGCTACCCGTCTTTCTAATTTTTCTCCTGTTGTCCTTTCCTACAACACTCTCCCGTACTTCTCTCATGACTTCAATAGCCTACGGCAGCCTATCAAATTTTCCTCTCTCCCACTTCGAGCCAATTCCTCCTCTCACGGTGCAGTCAACAATGAATTTCTTCATTTGTTGAATTCCTCTTTTCCTGCTCATGTATTGATCTTTACTGATGGTTCCAAGAGCGAGGACAGCGTGGGTGGTGCGTTTACTGCTCCGTCGCTTCGACATTCTGAGTCCTTCCGGCTTCCTTCCTTCTGCTCTATTTTTTCGGCCGAGTCGATCGCCATCCTTCAGGCTATCTCTTATATTTCCTCTTTAAGCGATCTTTCCCAATTCTTCATTATTTCGGACTCTAAGGGCGTCCTTCAAGCCATATCCTCTCCTCCTTCACATTCCTCTGATAATATTATTCTCTCAATTCGTTCTCTTACCTCCACTTTGCAGTCATCCCGTTCTATTCTCATTGATTTTTTATGAGTCCCCAGTCATTCCGGAATTGATGGCAATGATGCATTCGACTCTTCGGCTCGTTCTGCTGGTGGCCTTGATTCATTCCTCAATCATTTCCCTTCTTCAGATATCCTTTCCTTATCCACCTCCAATCACGCCAGACTTTGACAGGATATTTATCCCTCTTCCCTATAATTTTTCCACTAATAATAATTAATACTGGTGTATGATCAGATGAAAGACTATTATCAGAGTGAACATCAATAAAGTTTGTTGATAATCCTTTGATTACAAAGAAGTCTAGTAAGTCTGGAATCTTTAATGGATCCGTAGGCCAGTAAGTTGGGGTTCCAGACGAGTGTACGATACAATGATTTTCATCAACCACCAGCTTTAATTGTTTGCCTCGAGGTACCGTAATCCTTGATCCAAAGTATATATTTTTTAGCCCCCCCCCCCTTCAAACTATATAAACATTACCTAATTTTTTAAAGTAATTGTTAAATCGGGTTAGTAACTTGCCTCGGAAAAGAGTAAATGGCTTAAACTGTAATATTACTCCTTTGATCTCTATTTATTAGTACAGTAATAGCTTGTCAATAATTACATTCGGATTTCTGTATTTCATGGTGTTTTATACTTTTTTTTAATTATAACACTTGTAGGATGATTTATGAAGTAAGAATTGTACCCCGTAAAATGCACGTATTTATTGTCAGTTAAATGTGTCTCTGATATTAAAAATATATCAACGTTAATTTACGCAACATACATTTCTATTTTGTTTATATGGTTTAAAATTCCATTACCATTCCACGTAAACATTTTTAAGACTGTCATTTATTACTAGTTACTGTTGACAATATGGTTTAAATTACACCATGAAATGATTGAAATTGTTGATTCATTATATCTTTGAGCAGATTTTTTATTTCTGCCACAAATGTTTGCAGCATATCTTTAATCGGCGTGCTATCCATATCACGGTTAGGTGGGTTATTTGTTTTCTGTCATTGTAATGTCTCTGAATACGTTTGGTTTTGCGGAGAATGCTTAAAATCTACTGTTTGATTCGGATTGCCTAATTTGGGCCAATAGGTGAACAATGTTCGGTTACTTATTCTAGTATTATTGTTAGACACTTTTACCTATTTATTATCACGCGCTTGTTGGAGTTTTCTGTTTATTTCACAGCCTTTGTGGTTGGAAGGATGATTTCCCTGACAGTTAGCGCAAACGGGTGGTTCTTCACATTTTTTACTGCATTGAATGGCATTATGGTTTCCACCACATTTATCACGTACTTGTGCTCTGCAACAATAATTTTTGGTATGACCATATGCTTGACATCTGAAGCGCTGGGGGATTATACTATTTTTTCGTGCTGCTTCCACTTTTATTCTCATTTGAAGTAGCGTCTGAAGTTTATATATTTCAGCATTACTCTCTTGCAGCTCCAAGTCTACAAAGAACAACGAAGGAGGCAATTTACTTATTCTATGTTTGACGTTTGCAACGTGTTGGACGCTGTGTCCCAGTTCTTCAATAGCGGCCTTGATTTCATTAATGTCGATGGAACGATGCAAATGCCGAATCACAACCGGAAAGCTTCGTTCAGATTTTATTTGGTAAGTGTGTCGTTACGTTCGTCACAGAAATATTTGACTAAGAATCTATAGCTGTCAGGATCATTCGCTTTAATTTGTACCCTGTTGTCTGTTAGAGACTTACAGCTAACCGAACTTAAAGGTACAATTTGTTTAATATCATTTAGCATTTGGGGGTAATTAGTCACGTCGTAAATTGTTATTGCAGACGGCTTATGTTCAGTTTGATTGTAATTATTTGTCATTTCGGTATCTTGATTTTTGTTTTCGTTAGCAGAGACTCGAGGTGTAAATCTGTTTTAGGGTTTTTAATTTGGTTGTTTACAGAATTATCGGAGGAACTGCTCGTTGTATACTGTTTAGATCTCTTCCTTTTGTTCTTGCTCTTGCGCCACGAACCTTAATAATCTATATATTTTAGCGACAAAAGGCAAAAAACGTCAATCATTGAGTTATAAATTTAAAATCCAAAATCATGACAAAGAAAAACTATACGTATTGATTTTCATCATACTAAAATAACGTTTTTGCCCTTACGGAATCTAACTGAACTATCAATACTCTGTAAGGTACCTTGATTTAGTATTCCATGTTATAAAAAAAAAAATCAAAAATAACTGCATATAAACACTCTCTGCATCCTCGAAATAACCGACGGTCCGGCGAAGACAACAAAGTGTTTCCGCTTCTTCATTAGTCTATAATCGGAAGCGCATTAGATTATGGTTACCAAGCATTCTATTCTGCAAGTCAAAGTCTGCTGCAGTTTTTAAATATTATTTAATATTTTACAATCCGGATAGCTAAGAGCGCTTTCTACAGCAGTCTTTTTCTTAGTATTCCGTATTCTTTAGACGGCAGTATCATCAGTTTTCTTAACTATTATTCTGGTTAACGGAAATTTATCATTAATCCGAGTTTTTTTCGGTGAAACGCGTAACATTAAACTTCAGCATACTCCTAAGCATATAATACGCAATGCTATCAACTTTGAACAGAAATTCGCCTCATTCTCTGAATTTTGCAACAATTCTCTAGTTCCCTCAATTCATCCGGATTCTCCTCCATGGCTGTTCAAAGCTCTGGACGTAAACCTTGAATTTTAAAAACCACGTAAATCAAAGCTCTCTTCATCCGCACCTTCTGTAGAATTTGTATACTATTTCATCGATAATTCAAATTACAACAACATAATCAGCTTTGTCTTTTCCGTTTCCTCCAGCATTGAAATTTTCCATTGACCTAACTGTTGATCCGTATTTATAGTTCATTACCCGCTTTGAATACTTGTCCCTATTACTACCACCGAATAGTTTCCTCATTTTGAGTTTCTCCCTCAGCGCGTCATGAAATCCCTTCAAAATCTCTTTTCTGATACTCTTATCGCCTAACCCTCCACCAACTTAAACTCTCTGCAATAAGCCCGAATTCTTGTCTTTTTTACATGAATTCCTAGTGGCATTCTTGAATACAAAATCAGTGAGTCACACTGACTAGAAAAATTTTAAATGTTCCATTCCTTTTTTACGTTTAATCGAATTGCATACAATTTTTTTGTAATTATCAAAAATATGAACATAAAATGTGTTTCCTATTTAATTTTGAATAAACTAATAATATCGCTAAAATCTCCATCTATGTGTCAATTATTAATAAGCGTACGAAGTAGTCACAACGGCTTATAAAGAAAATAAAAGAATAGAAAGTAATTAATTTTATATTTACATTTCTTTAATTAAGTAAACTATTATATTGAGCAAAACTTGTTACTTCGAAGACCGGCCAATGGCGCTACCCAATTCAAGAAATGCGCAAATTTCATTTTCTGCGTTTGATAGATGTAATAATATTGATCCTTCGAACCTCGCTTTCGGCAAATCTCCTGTATCTACGGATGAAAGTACTTTTAATAAAAAAGTAAATTTAAGTTTTAAAAAAATAAAAATCAATTTTCCATTTCATCCGCCGATTTCAATTTTATTCCGATTTTTATTTTAAATTTGTTTTAAAACGTAACTGATAAACACGTATTTTATAACGGTTTTAGCATATTACCCCTGACGCAAAAATGATGTCATTAACACGTGCGTTATAACTGTACACTGTTATGGTTTCATCCTCTCCAAATTAAAGTTTTCACTCGTTCGGGCGCCATTGAAGAAAAAAAATTCTTCAAAATTAAAAAAACGCGTTAACCAAAAGAAAAAAAGGAAGCCTTTCCTATTCACCGCAGAGCGGCCCTGCACGTTGTCCCTTGCTCAATACGCCTACTATGCGAACGCCAGTCACGAAGATTGGACTTAAAACCGGAAGAACAGAAAACGAAATTAAATAAAATAATAAAAAACAGTATATGTATATTCCCGGTATCGCGGCTATTCTACTCGACTAGTTCTTCTAAATACAACGTGCGACAAAACGATTACCGATGGACCATGACGTTGGTCGGATGGCGAGGAAAAAAGAAGAAGCCTGTAGCGTCGGAAGACGCGTTTGTTTATATGCAATAATTTTGCGTTGGCGAGTAATTGTCTAGGCATCGCTTCTAGTGCGAAATTTCCCATCAATCGGAAATCGCCGAGATGTCTGATACCTTTTGACCATTACTAATACTTAATCGCAAGCCTCGACACACACCGTGACGTCATTCACACTCGCTTTTATTACCGACACAAGCACACACACACACACACACCGGCTTACGTCTCAGCGAGTTCGCCAGATTGCTCGGAATTTCTCTGATGAGACACGCGATCATTTTGTAGCAAAAATTCCACATTTACGAACTCGGTACATATGTACGTCGCTAACCTAACTTAAAATACACGCACGTAAACTATTCCCCATTCTTCATTTTCCCTATATACATACATATGTATGTATATATAATATTTAAATTAAAAGAACCAGCTTATTTGGTTCGTTACAACACATACGTACGTTTAATGAGAAACGAGTATTAATAGCCGAGAGAAATTAGCGAAAAGTAACATATTTAATAAAGAAATTGATTATCTTGCTCACTGGGAAAATATATGCTGCTGAACGGTAATAAAAAGAAAAGATGGAGCTACACATTTCGCTTGTAATTTTTTTTTTGTTTTTTGGATTAATTTCAGTTGACAAGATAAAGCCGATTGGTCATCTTATTTTTCGAAACCGACTAGAACAGATTTACCTGTCTAAGATGATTTTATAGCCCGAGAGCTCATCAACATTTCCGGGTAGGTAACACTTTGAAAACTTGCTCAATACGTCCTTTACTAATACCTAACTGCGAAAAAACAGACCTGGCTGAAGGGTTAGGAGGCTTAAGCGACCCTTAAATGTTTACAGATAAGAAATTTTTTTTTGCAAAAAATGTATTTGAGGCACAATGAAATTTTAATATGTTAAAATTTAGTATTTTAAGAGTTAGAAAATCAAAAAGCCAGATCATTTACCCGGGGCAAAAGTGCTTGCAAAATTATGTTTTAAAAAATCAAAAAAATGTACTTAAGGCACGATGAAATTTCTACAGGGTGATATTCGTGGCTAAAAATAAATATTTACAAAAAGACAGATCGTTTCGGTGGGACATTTTACCTGGCGGGCGATTGAGAATATTCAACGTGAGTGTGAGTGAGTAGCGCTATGGGTAGGTTAAAGTGTAAGAGGGAACGTATATCGGCAATTGTCTCGGTTGAAGGACGCTGCGATGCTATTAGCTCTCACGTAACAACGTGACTTACAGCACGCTGGAGGTTTTTCCTAGTATTTTGGAGTATTCTCAATCCTATAATACAACGTACTTCTGTATCGCATGTTATTATTCCCCATAGTTTTGTTATTAATTTCGTTATCTTTCGCTAATTTGCCTAAAAAACAATAAAAAAACGATTGTGTTTAACGAAAAAATTTTTAAAAAAGTCTTGACGTGTTGGAAATCAGAAAAAGACATAGGTTAATACATTACAAGAGTTAGACGAAAAACTGGAAACTAATTACCACAATAATTTACAATTGCATAAAGAAACATTTGATGAAATTTGTAGTTTTATTGATCAAAGTATTTTGGAACAGAAAATAGTCCACTCTTTCACTTCTATATGCAATAGTTATGTAGACATAATAACAAACATAGCAATAACAAAAGTTGAAAAGTATGACAACGTCTTCAGTAAAGTTCACTTTGCGATGAAATTGAAAAAAAAAAAGATATAAAGATGAGTTACAAAAAAAATATTAATATGAACAATAAAAGAATTGTGGAACCGAAAGGTTATTTAGTCAATGATGACTTGTTTTCTCTTATAGAAATGAAATACATTATCCAAAATGCTGCTCTTATTTTACGGCAAACAATTTTAAACATGGAAAAAACACACCATTACCCGAAAATTTGCATACCTCGGATTTCTTGAAGGGAGAA
Organism: Icerya purchasi; assembly: GCA_039619475.1. Classification (NCBI taxonomy): domain Eukaryota; kingdom Metazoa; phylum Arthropoda; class Insecta; order Hemiptera; family Monophlebidae; genus Icerya; species Icerya purchasi. The sequence continues at coordinate 419,880,993 of CM077116.1, forward strand.
AACAAAAGACGACAAATAATAAAAGATTTTTATTCGGCTGTATTGTATGGGTATCGTTACAAAAGTATAAAATGCACGGAACATGAACGAAAATGTTTCTCATCGGCTGACGATTTAATTTTTAATGTTACACGTGGAAAAATAAAAATCAGTAAACATATTACACTTGGTATGACATTAAGAAGAATAACGAATTCCCGAAAAGTTGTTGAGATCATAAATAGGCATGGCCATTGCTGCAGCTACCATACGATTGAAGAATTAGAAACAGAGGCTACATTTTCATCAACCAGCCGATCCATGTTGTGTTTTGAAGGTTTTGTTACTGAAAATGGGCTATGTACTGCAGTAGCGTTTGACAACTCCGATCGTTTTGTTGACACCGCCTCAGGTAAAGGCACATTACACGACACTGTTGGTATAATTTATCAAAATACATCTCCGGTAAACAATTTAGAAGACGATGTTTTTGAAGAAATGCAAGAAGAATCAACTTTAACCTACCCGTAGCGCCACTTACATTCACGTTGAACATTCTCAATCGCCTGGCAGGTAAAATGTCCCACCGAAACAACCTGTCTTTTTGAAAATATTTATTTTTAGTCACGAATATTATCCTACAGAAATTTCATCGTGCCTTAAGTACATTTTTTTGATTTTTTAAAACATAATTTTGCAAGCACTTTTGCCCCGAGTAAACGATCTGGCTTTTTGATTTTCTAACTCTTCAAATACTAAATTTTAACATATTAAAATTTCACCGTGCCTCAAATACATTTTTTGCAAAAAAATATTCCCATCTTTAAACATCTAAGGGTCGCTTAAGCCTCCTAACCCTTCAGCCAAGTCTGTCTTTTCACGTTTAGGTATTACTAAAGGGCGTATTGAGCAAGTTTTCGAAGTGTTACCTACCCGCTAATGTTGATGAGCTCTCGGGCTATTAAGCATTCCATTTATCACCGAGTGACTAGTAAGAAGGAGCCCACAATGCGAAAAGAATGTTAAAAACACCCGTTCGTAGGTGATTAGTTAACGATTTCAAAATGTTTTTCGCTACGATTACATCGCCATCAAAACGAACGCTGATTAATGAGAGTTGTATTTAAAAAAAAAATTTCAGTGCCATCACGTTCAAATAATTCGTAAAAAATATGTCGCAAAGATGACAGTAGATTTTTTACGTTTTTTAAAATTAAATAAATTTTGCTATAACGATATCAGATTTTAGATTTTTAAATTTAAAAACCTACAATGGAAAAAAAGGCCACCACCGTAACCGTATGAAAAAGACACAGAAAAATGAAAAATATTTAGTAATTTATAGCCTTCTCTTTCTTTATTTTGGATTTTGAAAATTATTACATCAGGTTAGAATCGATTTTTAAAATGATTTTTGCGAAAGGCAAAATCTCAATTACGCTTAGGTAAAAAACCAAACACACGGCGTGATACATAACCTGTTAGTCGATTGTAAATAATGATCAATATCGAAATTTTCATCTCAAGAAAATCTTACAGCAGAAGTAGTCGTGTTAAATGGTATAAGAACGAGTTAAATTAGACTATGCAGACTTTAAAGATAATATTTGTGTCCCAATATTGCTGTAAAAACGTTTACTGTTTGTAAATTTAATAATCAATTTATCAGACATTATTTAAACTTGAATTTTTTAGAAATTAAGAACTAAATTAAAAATTATTACCTACTTTCGACTTGATGATTACCATTGAAGAAAGTTGCAAATCTAACGAGGACAGACAATCGTAAATCAGTAACGAAATAAATAAGACAACGTAATGCAGCACATATCAAGAAGGTATTCTAAAAAATCTTCATAATTTTGTTTGAAAAACTTTTTTGCACAAAAAAAAAGATCCAAATGAAACAATTTACTCTACCTAATCCATGTATATAGTGTATGCGGGTGTATTTACATGTAGAAAATTTATTCGGAGTTAAATCTACTTAAACGCTGCATGCCCATTAAAGTAAACGATCTGTGTGGTAAAAATTCTACGACGAATTTACACTATAAGGTCACTTTAACTTTCTAATCGGTTTGTGTATCCACTCGGTAAATTAATGTTTCCTAATTTCAAATTTTACTCGCTTCGTCTTCGTGCAACGGCCGATCTTGTTTTCGTCCACTTAAAAAATTTACCCTCGCCCACAATCTATTAAGTACATTTCAGTGAAACCTGCGCGCCGAGATAATTAGTCGGCCAATATTTCCCTTGCATTACGGACGCATGCGGGTTTTTATTTGACGAAATTAATGATTCATTCACAAAACAGACACAAATTCTGTTAACGCGCTTTATTAATTAGACCGCTTTACCGTTAAATTTTCAAATAACCCGGGGCACATCTTCAGTCGACTTACACTTCATGCAGAACGGTCGACGTTTCGTAAATTTGCCTCTTTTGCTGTTGCCATCATCAGGTAATAATTTTTAATTTATTTCATAATTTACAAAAAAATTCAAGTTTAAATAATGTCTGATAAATTGATTATTAAATTTACAAACAGTAAACGTTTTTACAGCAATATTGGGACACAAATATTATCTTTAAAGTCTGCATAGTCTAATTTAACTCGTTCTTATACCATTTAACACGACTACTTCTGCTGTAAGATTTTCTTGAGATGAAAATTTCGATATTGATCATTATTTACAATCGACTAACACGTTATGTAACACGCCGTGTGTTTGGTTTTTTACCTAAGCGTAATTGAGATTTTGCCTTTCGCAAAAATCGTTTTAAAAATCGATTCTAACCTGATGTAATAATTTTCAAAATCCAAAATAAAGAAAGAGAAGGCTATAAATTACTAAATATTTTTCATTTTTCTGTGTCTTTTTAATACGGTTTGGTGGTGGCCTTTTTTTCTATCGTAGGTTTTTAATTTTAAAAATCTAAAATCTGATATCGTTATAGCAAAATTTATTTAATTTTAAAAAACGAGAAAAATCTACTGACTTCTTTGCGACATATTTTTTAAGGATTTATTTGAACGTGATGGCACTGAATTTTTTTTTTAAATATAACAACTCTGTTCACATCTCACTAGTCAGCATTCGTTTTGACAACGCTTGCGGGATTACACTTTGAAATGCATGAACGAATAATCTATAACAGACATTCATTGCATTGCGCATCCTATTCTTACCATATTATTCTCACAGGGCACGTATCAAGCGATATTAATTAAGATTTTCAAAAATAAATTATAATAAATACATACTGAAAAAGACGCCTTTAAAACTTTTTCACTGAAATATCTATCAAATGTAGCGGTAAAAAGTAGTTTATAAAACTGCGTTCTGGCGCGTAAAGTTCCAATTCTCACCAACCAGGGATGTAGATGCACTAGTATTGTAGCACTAAAAGTATGTTCAAAGTGCAGAAACCAACCGTAATTTTAGTGTGAGGACTCAAAACTAACATATAGTGTTCTCCTGGGGGCCTTTCATGCTCCTTGCTTCCAATAATCTGCTGATATAATTTACAAAAATCTGACCTAAATCCTGAACCAGGAGCCCCAAAAGCCGCTCCAAACTAAAGCTTTCTTACGGTAACTAACCGACAATGTGAACACATAACCCCATGAAGAAGTACTCGAATTCTTTCTCCTTAGGCTGTAATATTTTTCTATTCCGTCATCTATTGTTAAATCATTCCCAAGTTTAAAAATAACTTATTTTATTCGTGTATACAGCTACATCTGGCACAGTCACATGTTCCTTTAACCATATATGTAACTGCTCGTGTAATCGTTGTTATCATACTTATTACCAACCTATGTTTATTTTTTTTCGTGGAAATCGCGGAGAGCCCTTCAGGCGAGGATCTATCGTTAGTATGCTCGGTAATGATTTAACATGCATGTTCTTCTATTGATATTTTCTAAAATAATAAAGCGAAATCGGTGACATGAAGTAAGCGGGCCAGTAAAGAGTCCGACAGCAAAAAAATGAATCTCTTTGTTTCCGCTTCGTACTCATCCAGTATGTTGCAGATGAGATCGCGTACGCAAGAAAAATAATCAGATTTTAGCTCAAGTCGATCGGTAGTTTTTTGTTCAAATAGCTTTCTAATTGAGATGTTGAGAATTGAGAAGAAGCTGTCACAACGACTGATCACCGAGGGAACATTTCTACAAAACTATGAATGAGCACAAGTTGAAAGTAAATGTTGGTCAATGATAGGTCAACTAGAAATTGGACGCGAAAAAATGTTTAAGTAATGATTACGGTAATTCTGGTGTACCTTTTCATATCGGCGTTTAGTTAAATTTAGGCTGTTCAGTACCCTATGCTCACTTTTGTATCGAATGTAGTTTGTTTGTAGCAAACGGAACTTTTTTAAACTATTACAACTGTTCATAATTTTCACGGCAGAATAAAATCTACTCGCATCTTTGTTGAATATTGTTTCCGTCCGATGCTTGCATTTGAATTTTTCTGGCCATCATTTCTTTAGAGTTGACTATTAACCTACCTGCAACCTTCTTCTGTGAAATGTTGTTCTGCTCGAGATATTTGATTTGAATTTTGGTAAAAAATAAATATAGTTGTTTTTAAAATTTATATTACACAATTACTATACTAATCTTTCTTAACCGACCGGCCGCTGAAAATACACAATTAATAAATTCATAAATATACAAGTATGAAAATGGATTATTTAAAGATAATACGCTGGATCGTTCAGGTAGCTGAAAATGCCATCAATAATCGGTGGAATCCTTTATTTGTATATCGAGATTTTACTTCTGCTGAAGTTTCACAATGTTTCTAACTTTGGATTTACTGAACCGATTAACCAATAACACGACCGTAATATTACTGACGGCTTATTTTTTACTAATATTTCTGCTACGATCGAGGGAAGTCAAAAACAATAATTCTGGAGAAAGGTAAAACAGCGACTGACTCTCCAAATGTGATCTCGAAACCGTGCTTTTTCGATAATTTCTCAATTACTTCTGTCAATGAGATGGGCCTTTCACTTGGTGGACCGCGTGGTAACATATTCATCCCTGACCGACAACAGCATCTCACACATTCTTACATATTCCTTCTCAGCATGTTTTCCAAAATTTAACATTTTTATTTTATTTATGGCCTATACAATGTAACGTACACATTACATTGTACATATACCTAAATTACAAGAAGTGGTTCGTTGTGTTATTATAAGTTCAAAATGTCTTCGCAAGTTTTTCCTTTTTTCGTTTCGTATTCCGGGTAACTGTTTATAAACTTGCTGAAATAATTTAAAATTTACCGGTGATAAATGTCTGATTATTCCACATAAAGATTCAGCAATTAAAGCTTAATAATATAAAATGAATTCGCACGCTTAATGTGTATTATTCTGAAATTAGGAAAATATATTTTTTCTCCATAGGCGAGTGAGTTCGATTATCGAATTTTTGATTTAATTCGATGCTGAAAGATTGGAAAATGATGAAGTACTTTTCGACAGTGGGTTTCCTGTTGCTATTTTTAAATTGGTACAATGTCGAATCAGCTTTTGTTCCCAAAGGTTACTTATTAAACGTCCATACGGACTTTGTTAACCATGTAGTAAAAGGAGAAGTCGATATAGTAGTTACTGCCGATACTGAGGATGTGCGCATCATCCAATTGAATTTAGATCCGACCGTCGATGTTAACTACAAAGCAATAACTGTCAAAGAAATCATTGATATTTTCGACTCAAATGATTACACGAACAGATCATCATTGCGGTAAGTAATAACTTAATGTGAACTGTAGAGCTTGGTGTTAAGTGGTAAAATGCCTTTTTAATGGTATAAAAGCTAATGACGAGGAATAGATAATTGAATAAATGTGAAATTATTGTATTTGATTAGATTTTATGTAAATCGGTTAAACGGTAGAAATAGAAAAAGAAATTGTGTGCATATATTTCCGATGTTGTAGGTTAATTTCTGACTAAAAAACTAAAGCTGTGAATAATTGCCGTACAATGTTTTACATGCCGGGGTTCTCGTTCAATACCGAACAAGAACTACGGTAATACTTGAGCGGGGAATATTTTTCCCCGATAACTTTTTACGTTCCAACAGAGTGATCTTTGATTATATTAATTTTTAATTACCTAACTAAATGAAAAAGTAGCGTGATAGTCTAGTAGTTCAGGTGCTTAGTTACCAAACCAGAGGTTTTGAGACTTGTCGCGCTAGACTAGTTATTAAATACGGGTTCAAAATTTACATCGCCACAGTCTATTGATGTTAATTAATAATTTTTCGCTAAAAGTAAAACACTGAAACTAAATTCAGAAATTGCAGTCTTATTTTAATTTTAAACTATCGAATTTATCTCGAATATTCTAATACCGTTCATTAAATGTTCCGAAAATCGATATTTCAGCTGGATAAATCTTGAAACAGTGGAACGAACATTCTTTGAACCTACTCTGCTGAAAGTTCATTTGAAGGAAAAGATAAAACTCGGCAGTTTATACGTCGTGCGCATTAATTTTCACAGTGATTTATCGAAATCTACCGATCGGAAACCTCTCTTTATGAAATCTTTTATAGAAAATGGCACAAACATCGAAAGGTAAATTTAAATTTATTTATATTTATGGTTTTTCTTTTTTTGTAACTAATAATATGCTCACGTGTTCCATGTAACTCGCAAGTCATCACGTTTATCAAGCCATTGTCATTCAGGTCGCGTATCAGCAAATACCGTGTACGTTATATTTTCCAATCCATCAGTTTTCCGCTTCTTGAACGTTTTGATTCGCCGTGAAAGTCTACCCATTCGGCCAGCTCTGGTAATGAGACAGCTGATTCTTTGATAAAATTCCATCCTTTAGTCTGCTTCCATTTGATCAATTTTTTCATCGCAAATTTTGATCGGATACATTCGCTTCCCTTTTTTTTCTAATAATTATCCATTCCGTCTGTTTATTTAATCTAGTCTTCTACTGATCTGTGTTTTTTTTTTGTTTCCCTCACTTCGCGGTTCTATTGTTGTCCCCATTATTTGCATTTTGTCCATTCCCTACCGTGTTTCTTCTGTTTTCGCTGTTCGTTGGCTTCCTCACCTCATTGTCCGCATTGCAAATGATGAATTTTTGTGCGATGCGATTCATGCGTTTATTAAGTGTTCATATTTTTCTGTAGAGCGCTTTGCTCTGTACTGCAATTTGCATAAACTTGGGGTTCCTACTAATATATCTTGTTTTTTTTTCTTACGTATTATGCCTGCTATTTTTTCCTTTTTATTAACAATATTTGATCGGATATATAACCGACCCTTTCTTCTCTTATTGTTTTTGGGCAAAGGTGCCTGGTTGACGATCCCGAAAAGAAAAAAAAAACAACATTTTATTGCATCCGTTATCTGTTTAATAAATTTAACGTCGTCATTTTCAGCCTACTTCTTCCTCTCCAGCATTTTTCCATTTTCCCGTATTCTGTAAGTTGCATTTATTTCATTTTTTTCCTTTTTTTTTATTATATTAACTATTGTTGTTATGACGTACAATTCTGCTTCCTGTACCGAACAGTATTCATTTAGACGCAACGAAGTGATTTAACTACCGATGTCATATGCGCACGCGGTTGGAGATGGGGAAATCTGCGGGACTGCTTTTGAAGCATCAGTGTATATGTGCAAAGAGTTAGGATGACTATTGATTTTTTCGGCGACGCGGTGAATTTTGTTCACAATCCGCCCGCGAGTTATTGCCTCTAAAAAAAATGTGTCCATCCTTGCGAGAGAAGTTTATAATAAGGGGTGTCGGGATTTGACAATTGCACGCCACTATCGATAATTTGTTTTAATAATTTAGGAATTGGGTCACTAGGGAAATACGAAAGTGGAATATCAGTAACGTTTGGAAAATAATTAATTTCGTACTGATGAAGGTACTAGTAGATTAAGTCGCGCGCGGTAATAGAAGAACGGATCAGGGGAAGTGGAGGTATGGCGCTAAGGAAACAAGCACTTGCTGATGGAGAAGTTCGATGAAGACCAAAAATTATTCGGATGGATTGGATCGAGTGAACTGAGTAACGACTGGCTAGCCGGGGAGCACACCTAGCACCCGCAAGTTAATCTGGAAAGGATAAGGGCTTTACAAATGGTTACAAGTAGCTTGGGATCAATATTGAATTTAGGACTGGACAAGTATTTTATAATGGAGAGGTTCTTTATGCAACTATTTTTAAGCTTGGAAATAAACGAGCTAAAGAATCCGCGCCATTGCATTGCCCTCTATATCCACATGACTAAGTGCCCAAACCAAGATAATATATATATAGAATTAAGCACGAAAAAGTAATGGATAAGATAACGTATACAAAAAATGAAAAAGTCGCAAGAGTGAGTAAGAAAGGAAGAACAAGTAGCTTTGACAACGCTCATTGAATCAGAAACAGTCAAATACTTAGAAGAAGAGCGATAGAAAGAGATATAAATAATAGAGCGTAGGATAGCCACAACTTCGGCAGTCAAAACAAAAGGAAGGAAGACGAAAAGATCAAAAATAAATTGATATCGAGAAGAATGAAAGAGGCTTTAACAAACCTCCAGAACCATCAGTAAAAATGGGCTTTTCAGTAGGAAATCTGGAAATAATGTATTCAGTAATTCTTACATAGCTGCTGATCGGGAAAGGGAAGTAGAAGATAGAGATGGATAGAATAAATTAGGGAAATGAAAAAAATCGACAAAGTTGAAGGATACATTAGGGTGTTTTCTAGTACAGATTATGTTTGCTAAGGAAAAATTAAGAGGCAAGGAAGCATGAGCTAGGATAGGAATTTTCGTGGGAGTAAGAAGCCAGTTTTGTAAAATATAAAAATAAGCAGGGATAATACTAAAAAGACTGGACGAAAGGTGCTTAAGTAGAAAGCAACACCTTAAAATGCACTCAGTGAATTGCTTATTGATGTAAGATTTGTGTATATGAACCACAAAAATATTGACACAATCAGCAGGATCTAAATCCGGACGAAAGCCGAACATATTGGGAAAAAAAATATTGTGCTCAGGCTATGAAGTCAAGAGCTGTTGAGCATACGTTCAGATAGTTTCCTGATATACGAGGATGAAGAGAAGAGACCTTTTTAGGGCTAGGAATAAAAATGAAAGAGTTCCAAATGGGAAGAGTAACTCTGCTGGAAAAAAATGATTGAAAATGTTAAGAAAATTACAAAGAGATGAATCAGGTAGATTTTTAAGACTCGGAAAGTAATACCTGAAAGACCCGGATTAGACCTAGGTGATTTTTAAAGAACAGATTTTAATTCATTCAAAGTGAAATTAGAAGTAAGAAAGTGAGGAGATAACCCTTCTGAAAACGGCAAAAAATACAATTTATTATTGCCGGAGAAGTGCGCTGGAGCGGCAAAATTAATGAAAGATAAAAGGCTATTAATAGGATTGTTATAAATGGAAGAACGTCCGAAGGATAGGTATTTAAAAGTTCCAGCTATCTCCCAAATATGACCAAGCGGATTGCAGCTTGAAAAGGAAGAGCAAAATTTTTTCCAGAAAGATTTTTTAACAGCTTTAAAAATATACTTAGCTCTAGTCTTAGCTCATTTATGAGTAAAAAAGTTTACGAGTGTAGAATTGGACCTAAATATATTAAAGGTGCACGGCTGTGATCCTTCATTCCACCAGAGTTGTGAAACTGTTCTACCATGTTTGGACGACGAGAAGCGGCGGAAAGAAGAGGATAATGAGAGAGCATTACTTCTAAACTAAAGAAATGAATCATGTTAAAGGACAGGATCAGATTCATTTGGAATACTGAGAAATGAGGACCCAACAACCGAACGAAAAACAGTCCAATTAGTTTTGGATAGATTCTACCTAGAAGAGTGGAACAGTCTGAAGTAGGTAGGAGAAGGGAAGTACATTTTTTTCAATTTACATTTAGTAACATGGAAGGTGAGTTTATATTATAACAGACTTTTTGAATGCATCTAAAAAAGACACGTATTCGGAGGTAGCGCTCTCTGTTATCAAAATAAAAAAAGATTTTATAATTATAGTTCTCATATTATCCAATAGATGACCAAAGCTGATGGCCTTAAAGTTCTCCTACATAGAGATTTTATGATAACCTAGTATATATATATATATATGTATATATAAAATATAAATTGTCTGTAATAAATTAGAAAACATTATTTCAAAACTGGGACTCTCATTCTCGTTAGAAAAATGTGAGTCTATTCTCTTTAGAAAAACTATTCAACCTTCTGATATAGAAGGACTTAAAATTATCTCAGGTCAACCAATTAATCTAGTTAATAACATGAAATACTTGGGGGTCATAATTGACCACTAGTTATCCTTTTCTTCACACTTGGAAGCCTTAAGTACCAAATGTAACAAAATTTATGATAAGCTACGCATCTTACTACCAAATAATCAGAGACTTCGTTGCAAAGAACGTATGATCCTATATAAAGGACTAATTCAATCAATCTATGGTTATGGTTGCTGTACCTATATAAACAAAAAAATACTCCAAAAATCAACAGACAACAAAGAAAATACATCATCCATATATCTTCCCTGTTTAGAACTGCTCCTTCCTCAGCTGCCTGCGTGTTAGCTAATATCCTCCCCTTGGATCTCTTCCTTATCAGCCGGGCCATAGTCTCAGAATATAGGATCACCAAAAATTTTTAACTTGTTACAACATCGCAATACCTCCCCTCCAATAGTTCCCTTGCCCAATTAGGTGACTTCCCTTCCCTTAAAAAATTAAAAGACGTCGTAAATGACATAATCATCAATGAGTGGCAAAGTCGCTGGGATCATTATGGCACTGGCCGCAAAATTATACATTCTTCCCCAACATTAGAAATAGGATTCAGCTCAAAAACTTAAACATAACATATTTCAATTCTCAAGTACTCTCGGGTTATGGTAACTTTGGTGAATACTTGCATAGGTTCAAACTTACCGACTCCCCAAATTGCCCACTCTGTAGATCAATTTCGCCTGATAACTTCCAGCACCTGATCTTTGATTGCACCCACTTTGACAGAATTCGAGCTCTCCATAATATCAGTTCTAATACATCGCTTATAATTAATAATAAAAATGCTCAGAATCTGCTTCAATACTTCCACTCAGCAATGGAAATCGAACTAACTGCAAAAACAAGTGATCAGCCTCTGTAAGTATCTTAAGTTATGCTTTACTTAACTCTAATCCTAATTGTTATTCCATCACTGTAGTTTCATTGCTGTTTAATGAAATTTGTATTTACATACACATTTGTACATATACATACATATATATATATACATATTATTTTATTTAATGTTAATATAATGTAACGGTGACTATGTACCAACATCACCTTTACATTCTCTCACATTCTATGTATAACATAAAAATAAAAATCTGTGGAAAAAAAAAGTATATATATATATATATATGCGCTATCATAAAGTTCCCCTTTTAAAATTGCAAGTGCTCGCCAGCTTAAGTAGAACTTTATCGAGCCGCAGCATACATTTGCGATAACGCGCATTCAATTAGTTTTTAGTATTGTCATGTTAGATTTTGAGCATTTTTGATTTTTGTTTTTAGTGAAGTACTTGCTTTATCACCTTAAATGGTCAATTTTCTCCACCTCCCATTAATTATTGGTTCATTATACACAGGACATTTAAATAAAATGTACCTGAAGAAGGTGCATAGTTGCATTCACTCGGTAACAGCCGTTGATACGATATTCACATAAAAAAAAGCTTAATCACGGAAAATCCTAACGCTTGAGCATTTCTTATTACAAAAAACATTATCGGTATTTCTTTTTTACTACTTTTTTAAAAGTATATATCCCTATTGCGTGATTTAATTCCGGAATTATAAGTTTAGGTAGAGGGTGACTTTTTTTTTTTTTTTTGGGCGCGCCAGCGGCATTGACCCAACAACAAGAAAACTAAGTTAATAAATTAAATAATTAAGCGGTCCGAAATGGACGCAACAAAGGACAGCAGTGCGGACACCACAGAAGATGAAGGAAAGGAGAGGATAAAGGAAGAGTTATAGGGAGTAGGGAGACCTAATGACAGGAGCTGACTGTATAAAAGGTAGCGTTCGTTACGAAGAGCAGGACACTCAAAGAAAATGTGATTAGCATCACATGTACGAGGAGGATCACAGTCGTGGAAAGAACAATCAGGAGAAGGCGATAGAGCAAATCAAAAGCGAGAGGAAGGGAGGAGAGAATGATTGATCCGGAGACGAATTAGGGAGACAATAGAAGAACGACGACTGAGAGGAATAGAATGGAACCAAGACAGGGAACGAGGAATTGGCTGAATGAAACGGTAATGAGAATGACGATTGGAAAATAGGGAGGGATAAATATCCTGTCAAAGTCTGGCGTGATTGGAGGTGGATAAGGAAAGGATATCTGAAGAAGGGAAATGATTGAGGAATGAATCAAGGCGACCAGCAGAACGAGCCAAAGAATCGGCTGCATCGTTGCCATCAATTCCGGAATGACTGGGGACCCACAAAAAATCAATGAGAATAGAACGGGATGACTGCAGAATGGAGGTAAGAGAACGAATTAAGAGAATAATACTATCAGAGGAATGTGAAGGAGGAGAGGACAGTGCTTGAAGGACGCCCTTAGAGTCCGAAATAATGAGGAATTGGGAAAGATGGCTTAAAGAGGAAATAAAAGAGATAGCCTGAAGGATGGCGATCGACTCGACAGAAAAAATAGAGCAGAAGGAAGGAAGCTGGAAGGACTCAGAATGCCGAACTAACGGGGCAGTAAACACACCACCCAGGCCGTACTCGCTTCTGGAACCATCAGTAAAAATCAATACATGAGCAGGAAAAGAGGAATGCAATAAATGAAGAAATTCATTCTTGACTGCGCCGTGAAAGGAGGAATTGGCTTGCAAGTGGGAGAGAGGAAAATTTGATAGGCTGATATAGGGGCTATTGAAGTCATGAAAAAAGTACGGGAGAGTGTTGTAGGAAAGGACAACATGAGAAAAATTAGAAAGACGGGTAGCAATGAGCGACAGGATTGGGATTTTATGAGGAGAAAAACGCCAGCAATTTTTGATATATAGATAGGAGGAAATAAGTTTGGACGAGGAGATGGGAAGCCGTTTAATTAAGAAGCGATACCCAAGCTGAGAACGGCGAATAAACAGTGGTTGGGCAACCGACTCTGATAGAACTGCGGGAATGGGGGAGGATTTCAAGGCTCCAATGCACAAACGGAGGCAAGAGTTCTGGATCGCGTCAGGTGACTTGGTTTCAATCGTTTGTTCAAAAGAAAGTGAATTTTTTTCTGCAATGACTCCTTGAGATCCAGAACAGAAGTAAATGAGAACGAATTAAGTTTCCGACATTTCTCTGAAAAGAGAAAAATGTTTTTTTTTTAATTTTCTTAGTATTCTGTTTACCGGTAGGATATATTTCTGCTATCTTTTTAACAGTACTCGCCGTATCCATTTTAACATAAAGTAAAACCGGTTGCTTTTTACATCGCTTCAACACGAGAAACAAAGATGCACTTAGTTAGATTCTTACGTGGCGCGACATCTTTGCACTATCTGGACACTGGCCAGCCATATTCAGGTAATTGGTCATCATTACGCCAGAGGATCTGAAACCATATCAAGATCATCATAAACTGCATGACAAGTGTTGATAGCAAGAAATCTCCGCCCTGAATTTCTATTGCCTATATAGGCATTTATTTTTATCATAATTATAATGTTAACAATGTGTATAAACAACAAATACAGGTTTTTATATTTAATTCGGTTGCAAATTTTCCAACAATTTTTTTTAGTAACCAGACGAACGGTCTGTGCCATATAAATTAAATGAATGATTTTTGTAGTAATTCAATTTTTTTAAATTACCACATTGTAATGATCAATCATCACATACACTCCACTCCGAGCATCATGACTACCTACTTGCACACTTGTACAAATGTAGGTATAAATTATTTGGCAAGCTGTTATATTAAGTACCCCAATTTATTTTTGTTTATAATTTTAGTACATAAATACTTTTAATGTAATCATATATCTTAATAAAATGCTAAACAATTGTTTAAAAGTTTTTTTTTATTTTTTTTTTATTTTTATTTATTTAAGGTCGCCTTGCAACTACAAGGTTATTGACGACCACAATTAACAATTACATAAATAATCAGTTTAACATTTACTGACACAATTTAACAAAATATAATTTCAAATTTCATTGATTAACTTGGCTTCTTTGAGGAACATTAAGGTCTTGTAGCATCCGCCGGTTGAATTGAGACAGTTCTTGAGGTTGTTCGGTAGCTGGCTTTTGTTTCTGATGGCTACGAGACTTGGGCATTCAATTAGTATGTGCTTAACAGATAGTTCCAAATTAAAAGTTTGTTTTGTCTTTTTTAGGAAATTAATGATTATGGACTTCACCGATAAAGGCTGTAGCGCAATACTACCTTGTTTCGACGATCCAAAATACAAAACCTGGTATCAGTTATCGGTAACTTGTCCGCCTTCATATTTTGCTGTGTCAACTACTGCATTACTGTCAGCTGAACACATGTTAGTTACGATGGTTTATGTTTATTTCGTGCCATGTTAAATAACTGTTCGAAATGAAAGACCAGAAGATAATTTTGTTTTTTCGTTTGTTTTGCAGCAACGATGATGATGTAAAATTAACGTTTGATCGAACGCCTCCCATGTCTTCTAATGCTTTAGCTTTGATTGTTGCCAATACCGGAAAAGTTTACCAAGCGGTAGCTACTGGTATGTGGAGTTACACTGCTTTAAATGAAATGGTTGTTGTTTTTGCAATGATAATTTCTTATAAACAAAATTGTTCTTCAATGGCCAATAATTTGTTGTTTTTTTTTTTTTTAATTTTATTCTATTTTACAGATGAACCGATTTCTGATAGCTATTTCCATGGTATCGAATTCAACATTAAATACGACGAGACATTTTTAACATATCTGTTGAAACAGAGCGGGAATATATTATTTACGTATCCGTTACCGTTTCTGAATTTCGTATTTTTACCCGGTAATTTTGGGGTAAAAACGATCAATTCTTTCGGTTTAATAATCATCAAGTGAGTCGTAATTTTTAAAGAAAAAAAAATAATAAAAATTATTTCTACTAAGCAGCAAAATCGGAAAAGTAATTGTATAAGTGCCGAATAACTTGTGAAAAAACCAACATCTCATTTCTAAAAAGTAGTTCTTTATTACTTATTTCCTCAGATTAAGAGTTAGTCAATAATGAATGAGACAAAGATAATTGCTTTCCAGATATTTTTTATCATTACCAATATAATACTTTAAAATCATGGTTTTCCCGTGTTTTTAGGTTTAAAATGGAGCCTCCTATTAATTTAAATAGATATTTGTTATGCTTATGGAATTATCCTGGTCACCTTTGATGCCTTTTGTTTATCAGTGAATAGCTTTCGATATTTTTGCAATCCATTTCAAATTAAAAAATTCCTCCCATGTATATCGCCACTGCTTCTCGGGTAAATTAGCGATTATTTAATTTCAATTTTTCGTAATAATTTCTGTCGTCGCCCGAGATCGAACTTTGACTTCTGTAACGGAAGCCGAGCGCTCTAGCAATTAAACCATCGCGACCGAATGTTACAGAGTATTAATACGGTGTATCAACTGGTTATTAATACCAGTTGTCATCTTGATATAACTAACAATAAGAAAAGAAGATTAAGAAAATTAAGAAAAACGATTTGAGTTAGTGCATTTTCTCATAAAAAAGATTGCATTACGTTTGTGTGTGTAATTTACTTGTTATTTAACAACTTTATGTTAGTAATGTGTCTCTAGCCTAAGTTGCTGTATATAACACGTAAAATAAATAAATAAATAAAAATAACAACTTTATGTTAGTAAATATTTCTTTTTTTAATATAATAAAGTCGTTGCAAATAATAGAAGAAAAAAAAGAAAGATAAATAACACTGGTGAACTAAAATTGCATTATCTACACTTAGAAAACAGAACGTGTTCATTGCAGATGGTACCATCTGCATTATAATATTCATGCATTGCGATATTTCGTGTATACTAATATTCTGAATTACAACTGCCGCTTCAGTGCCAAAATACACACGTCGTTTCCTAAATATTTCAAACAGAAACATTTTTGAATCAAATACTTATTCAGACACACACAGACATATATAAGTCGTTTCCATGGAATTCATAAAAATTTCAATTTTCTTTTCTTTTGTCAAAAATTAAAAAGAAATAAATTTATTCAACCAGTTATTATTTCACAGACATTTCAGGAGGAGGGAGTTGAACCCTAAAAATCCCTCTCAGATATGGCCCGGGTAAGGCTAACATTTCGTTTTAGATGGACGGATAACAATGATGTAATATTGGTTAAGAGAACATCATCCGGGAAAATGAACGAGTTGACATAGGCCGTGAAAAGCCCTAATCTAGCATCGCTCGATTTTTATTTTTGGAGAAGACTCTCGGCAGCAGTTGTAACTAGTGATGGGTAAAGTTCCAAATATTTTGGAATCTCACGTTACAAGTTCCTAATGATCAGGAATGTAGCAGGAACTTAGTTACAAAATTTCAAACTGTTACAAAAATAGTAACGTAATCAAAACGGATATAAATTTAAATGTATTATAAAACGTAAGTATAAAAAAAAAAACAAAAAAAAAACAGAGGTTAATAAAATAATAATGTTTAAATGCTAAAACAACTTTTAGACAGTAGGTGACAGTTTCATCTTAATACCTTGAAAAACAGCAAAATGTGACAAATAGACGTGCAAATGAAATGAAGTAGATCTGGAATTTATAATCGCATTAAAAACAGTAAACAAATCAGTACTGTTTTGATAAAAACCGATGTTAAAATTTTTGATGATAGTGTAAAATTCCGGAGTTACTAATCGCCGCAGCGCCAGTCATCATCATAGTATATTGAGTGCGATCATCATTACGCCGTGTGTTACAGAAAACATAATGTGCTCTGCTTATTAAAATATACAGATTTAAATGGATTACGTAGCTAACGTTGTTTTCAGCTGATAATAATGTGCACTCACACAACGACAGTTTGACCAGTATGGATAGATACACATTATACGTTATTTAGTTATTGAAACTAAATTTGCCATGTAATGAGCTAGTGAGTTGTAACCAATAACAGAGCAAGCAGTTTAAGAAATACGTACGAACTGTACAAGTGATAAAGATAAAAGGTGTCATCTGCAATTCAATTCTCTCTGATCACCGTCTAATATTGTTACAAGATTAGTTACATAGTTATAGGCAGTTCTTTTAGTTACATTGGTTCTTCCCGTTTCTAGGACACAAAAGTGACAGGAGTAACGAAATAACATAAATACGTTATCGATTCGAATATTGCATCCTCCAATTTAGGCTTCATATCCGAGAACACTTTTAACGTTAACTTTGAATATATTTCTGTGCAGTTGTGCAAAATGTTTATATTTATAAAGTGACAAAAAAATGTCAGCAGAAATGTTTTTCGTAAATTAAAAACTTCGGCAAATTATTTTTTCTCGGTAGGTTTAAAAAAGTCTGCTTTTTCATATATTTCCGTCATCTTTAAAACATACAATTTCGTACTCTATTATATTTTCTTTCAATGTCTATTAAACCTATTTGATTTGATAATGTGCCACAGTTTTTATGTTCCAAAATATAGTTTTACTGTATTTGATTTTTGGTAAAAGTTTATACTCCGGGAATTCTTATCACCCTCTGCCCTTTTGGTTTTGTCCAAAGCTCTACCATCTTTTAAACGAATCAAGCCTATGAAGAATAAGGGCTGTTTAATGTGATTGCTTTTTATTGAAGGGTTTAGGCATAATTCTTATAACGCTGTCTTACTGTCGATTGATAAGTGATTTTTTTTTAAGGGTTTACTCCCCTAGCCGAAGGGGCCTGGTTTTAAGGCGCCTAAGATTCACCTACTCGCTCCAAAATCAAAATATTTAACATATGGTTGGTTTGCCTAGGGCTAGTATTGTGAGCTAGTTGCTGGTGCTCTGCAAGTTGTTATTGCAATAACTAAATTTTGCGGTATTTTACTAGTGCATTGCATTCGGTTTACAATGCCTCTCCACTATATCCACCAGCTGGAGAGATCTGCTTTAACTACCGTTATCGGTGCCAAACCTATCGAAAACAGGATTACTACTCCGCACCACATGGACACACAGATCTCCCTTGTTGCTGCCACTCGTTTCTCTGCCGGTGAGAATGGCACTATAAGACAGTTCAGTGACTACTAACTAGAGAAGTTACTCTAGTATCAAACAACAGGTGCCCTGCGGGGCATATATGTATATATATATATATATATATATATATATATGTGTGTGTGTGTAAAAATAAATATATTGTTAGATAGCCTCGCAATAGTGTAGTTACTAGAGCGCTTGGTTTCCGTACGGGGAAGTCTCGGGTTCGATCCCGGGCGATGACAGAAATTATTACACAAAATTAAATTAAATAATCAATCGCTATTTCACATGAAAGGCAATGGCGATGCAGGCTAGTTAGTGCACAGCAGGCACATACAAGACTGAATCTGTAAGTGTGATAACAAGCGGATACAATCAGTTCCGAATGTGGTCTCACGTGTACATTAGCGTTAGACATAGCAATTGCCATGAGCGCTGCTACCTATTCTATACAACTGGATTATGTACAAATAAGTAGTCTCGACACTCCAAATCGAGCGATACGACTAATAAAATAAGTAAGATATTGTTAGATGACTTGGTAAGTTATCATATTTTACATTTAAAAAATAATATGCAAAATATTCCACGCGCTTTATTAACATTATACACGGAAAATTAAACTATTTTAAAAATTACTTGTTTGCGCTATTTTAATTTTTCACTTATTTTAGCGAAGGACACATTTATCCTGAAGAAAATACAGATTCTCCTTACGATTCCTTTTTATTTGCCATGTTCGTGGTAAACGATATGATAAATTTGATAAGTGAGCAGTGGCTAAAATTCTTGGTAACTCCGTTATCAAATAGTTTAGTACCAAGTGCATTTTCAGAATATATGTCGGGGATTATATTGGAAAATCTATCATTGCAGGTTGGTAATCGTTTTGTTATATGCGTAATTGCTGATGAAAGAATAAAGTAGTTTCGATTCTGCATATTACAGAATTTTAAATGGTTTTAGGTTATTATAAATAATTTGCGGACAACTGCGTTTAGAAAATGTAATTAGGCGAGCGAAACGAGACTACTTATAGATCATAATGAGCATTTCTTATTCCAGTCATTATAAAAAAACTACTAAACATATGGACATAAAATTTAACATAATTATTCATATTCATGTCTAGATGCGCCATCAATCGTTATTTTTTTTTTAAAAAAACTTGTATGAATAAAAAATATTATTTTTTATTTTCATGCCTTTATAACTGTAACGCCAAAAATAATGGTAGAACATATTCCGTAAATTGCGATGTTGCAATTAGAAAAAATAGTTATTTATTAAAAAATTTGCAACCATCACATTATTGTTGTTGTACCTACATAATTGCAATACAACTCTGCACTGTGCTAACTTTTTGTCATAGCTATTTACAGCTTAACAGAATGTAACCCGATTTTGAGTATAAGTTTGCAGCGTTGGGAATCGAACGGAAAATTTTTCACTGAGCGATTACAGCGCCATCAGTCGGCAATTAATGATTTCTTTATTATGAAGATAAAAAATTATATTATGAAAAGAAATTTTATGAAAATATAATGCATGAATTTCGTTATTTGTAATACTGCTTAAAGTAAAAATGCCTACACATTGAAATACAGAGTAATTTCCAACGGAAAATTTATTGTTGAAACTATTGTTTGACGGAGTATAACCTTCGATGGAAAAAATTGATACATAAATACAATTACATCAATGTTATTATAACATATTATTATTTGATTTACGTAAACAATACTTAATATTTAACCTCTGTAAGTTTTGAGACTTCTGAAAAAACTGATATATACACTTCTTAATGCAAAATTCGAAATATGTTTTGTTTTAGAAACTTCGATAATTAGTATATATTATTATTACTAACTTCTACCTACTTAAAACGATCCTGTTACGATTCGGTTGAGCGTAATGTAATCATAAATAATTTTCATCACGACCGACTGATTGCGCTCTAATCGCTCCGTACAATTTTTCTGTTCGATTACCAACACTGCAAACTTATACTCAAAATCGGGTTACATTCTGTTAAGTCTATTTACATTATACTATTTTTAATAAATAATTATTCTCTCAAATTGCAAAATCGCAATTTACAGAATATGTTCTGTCATTTTTGGATTTTGAAAAATGACTCCATTTGTGAAATACATTACTTACGTGCACTTTTTAATCTTATTATAACGGAGAAAAAGCGTAATAATCATGATCTATTATCTTTTAACAGTTCCAAAGCGAAATATCTCCAGCAATTAATCGGTAACTTTCATTTTTCAATTTTAAAAATATTCATGCAAACAATGAAACTATTTTTATTAAGAGCAGATTAATGGTCTATTAAAATCAGTAACCCGATTATTTAAAAACAAAACTATCACTTCCTTTACTAATATATTTTCTATTAGATCGTTGGTAATGAAATCAATTATTTTGCTCTTATTTAATCCATGCTATACAGTTCTTGTATGTATCATATTTTTCTGTTTTATATTATTTTAGAGGGTTTTAAAGATATTGTATATCTGATAGTTGGCGTGATTCCTTTTATGTTATTTGGGCTAAAGTAATAAATTGACTGAGAGGCTAATCGGATATTTCGTTAGGATTCTGTTCCGAGTGTTCGTGTTACAAAACATTTATAGCTCTTATTTTATCTACTTGTTTACGATAAAGTATTATTCGGGCACGGCGAGATTGTTCTCACCGTCGCTAAACAATGGAGCTAAACTCCGTTATCGACCATTCGTCACGTCAAGTTAGTTATCACCCAACAGCAACAGCAACAGCAGCAATAACCGATGATAATCATTCAGGTAACAAAAATATAATTAATAAATCACCGAACAAATCGTCTAATAAATCGTCGAGTAACCGTTTAACATATGCAGAGAGAACTTACTCATCCTACTTTTCGACCATGTAAATGATTATAAATCTATCCAATACTTATACGCGTTAAAAGATCTAGTTAAAGGCGAAAAAAATATTATAGCTGCCTCAAAAATAAGTCGGCAAAGAATTGTAATTTTTCTTAAAAATAAACAACTCGTTGATGAATTCGTGCAAAATCATGGAGGTACCACGATTAACTCCAACTTCATTAAGGTAAAAAAACTGAAACTAACTTCGCATAAAATTATCCTATTCAACGTCTCACCAACCATACCAAATGAAATACTCCAGGTGTGTTACAAAACAAATTAGGAATACATTTAGTATCTAAAATTTCAATGCTTAGAATGAATCCCGCAGACGAACTTTTTTCTCACGTAATAAGCTGGAGGCGACAACTATATACAAATACAGATATTAATCAATTATCAATTCCAGGTTCGTTCGTATTCGTCCAAAATGGCAAAACACACCGTATTTTTATCACACGAGACGAGTTCACCTGCTTTAAATGTGGCCTTCAGGAACATAAAGCCGATGATTGCGAAATAGATACACTCGAAAACTTCCACCCTGAAACGAATCAAAATATTGACGAATACACTCATAACTTTCCAGAACTCAACACCAATAAACCTACTTACCACCAAATAGTTAATTCACCAATAACAAGTCAGCAAACAGAACTGGAAAATAAAAACGCTCCCGATTCACAAGCCCCCACAGATGAAGAAATAATTCCTCCAAACATTTTCCTTCCAGACCTCAATCAACGTACAAGAGCAGAAATAACGAAGCGTCCACTTACAGACACATCAACATCAAGCTCCCAGTATTCGGATATAAGCAGTAAACAACTGCTAATTGAAAATAAAAAGTCAAAGAAAAAGAGGGCAAAGAGATCACCAAAAATCTAAGAATCAGAACTAGTAGAAGATATATCCCCTCCACTCAGTGAAGTTGATGAAACCTGGGACTTCAAAACATCTCAAATCCCGACGCTGAAAGAGATTTTTAAATCATTGCAAAATTTATTCCGAGACAATGAAACCAAATACCCACTATCACTAATAAATTTTATGCTCTTTATAGACATGTACAATGGAAGCAAATCAGTAATAGAAAACGATAAGGAGTTCACTAGTGATTTAACAGGTCTATTAAACATGATGATTGAATCGTACCCCGCTTTTACAATATAAAGGTACAAAAAACCGGTTCACGAGAATCATACGCACCCTAGAACAAGACACAAATAACACTGCTTGACGGAATTGTATCACAAATTACTATTTTTACTATTTAATGAGTAACAACATAATTCTACAGTGGAATATAAACGGATTATCGCTACACTAAGCAGAACTACAACAACTTGTCACCCTAAAACAACCAAAAATCATTGCCTTGGAAGAGACCCATTTAAAACCATATCAAAGTTTTAACTTACCAGAATACCAAACATTTCGCCTAGACGACTCCGGCCGCCTTGTTGCAGCGGGTGGAGTATCAATTCTAATTCACAGCTCTATCTCCTGTTATCAGGAAGTAAATATTAATACAGAATTGCAAGTTATAGCAGTAACAGTGAAGCTCTCTTCAAAAATACATGCATCGAAAATCACTATATGCAACATTTATCTCCCTTCAGATTTATCATTAAGCAGAGATCACTTACAAACAATCGTTAAGCAACTCCCAAAACCATATATAATTCTAGGTGACTTCAATGCTCATAACAAAACATGGGACTCAACATACAATTCTAAAAGAGGTTGGTTAATCGAAAAATTATTTCTATTCGACGAACAACTACTCTTATTAAACCCCAAAAAACATCCAACTCACTTTAACGCGGCATCTAAAACCATGTCCACGTTAGACCTAGTCTTCGCTACAACATCTTTAGGTGGAAGTTTTAAAACAGAAGTCCATCACGATCTATGCGACAGTGATGATTTTCTAGTAATCACCTCATCACTTGGCAATCTTACCACATGTCCTCAAACTTTTCTACCGAAATGAAGAATAGAAGATGCTAACTGGGAAATATTCAAAAATGATATGGAGATCACTTTGGACCACAAAGAAGAACTGTCAGAAGACATTGAGAACTTTACACGTTTTATCCTATCTGCCGAAGTGAAGTCAATCCCAAAGACATCAGGAAAAATACGTCAAAAAACTGTTCCTTGGTGGTCAAAAGATTTTCATTTGGCTATACAGAAATGGAGAAAAGCATTTCGTAAGTTCTGCAGATCAAAGTTAAAAGAAGACTTTGAAACATTTAAAAGGCAAAGAGCTGAAACACTACAAGCAATTAGAAAAGCCAAAACGGAAAGCTGGAATAAATTTATTTCTGAGATAAGCTTCAAAAGTTCGTTAAAATCAGCATGGACAAATGTTCAAAAAATACAGGGTCGGAAACAATTATCTCCAATAACTTCGATAGACGACAACAACACGACAATCGACGAACCTATCCATGTTGCAAACAGGTTCGTGGAATACTTCGCTTCGATATCATCTGATCATAACTACTCACAACAGTTTTTGAATATCAAAAATAATGCAGAAAAAACTTCAATCCCTTTCAATAATAATAACGAAGAAGAGTATAATATAAATCTGATATGGCAAGAACTAACGTCATGCATTAATAGCCACATTCATAATACGGCTCCCGGACCAGACAATATTCACCCTTAATGGTAAAGCATCTACACATTACAGCACTAGAGTATCTTTTAGAAATTTACAACAAAGCTTTTAAAAATTCGATATTCAATGTTTGCTGGAAAATCGCTATCATAATCCCGATCCCCAAATCGAATACGAACTCCTCTATTAACAACTATAGACCAATAGCACTCACAAGCATACTGGGTAAAATATTAGAACAATTGTTAAACAAAAGGCTCTCATGGACACTTGAAACCAACAAGATACTATCTATCCACCAATATGGTTTTAGACAGCAACGATCAACACAGCTAGCGGTAAATGATCTTATCATGAACGTAAAAAGATCATTCATAAATTCGAATTCCACAGTCGCAGTTTTCTTCGATTTTTCTAAGGCTTATGACCGTGTATGGCGATACCTCATCCTCAAAAAATTACATCAAATCGAAATAGATGGTAATTTAACAAACATAATCAAAAATTTCCTTACTGACAGAAAGATTCGCGTTCGAATAGGCAACATTCTATCAGAGGAAAGAACAATCTCCAACGGGGTACCTCAAGGATCACCCTTGAGTGATACATTGTTCCTACTTGCGCTAAACAATATTACTTCAGTTGTCGAGAGGCCAATTTCTATCAGAATGTTCGCCGATGATGTTAGCATATCTCTTCAAACATCGTCGCTCGAAATCGCTAAACAAATAATACAGCCAACGATAGACAACACGACCATGGTTTTCTAATATCCGCCGAGAAAACAAACTACATAATCTTCTCAAATAACAAAAGAAAACAACAAAATATAGTTTTGACACTGCGTTCCAAACCAATCCCAGAAGTACAAACAGTTAAGTTTTGATAAAAAACTATCATGGAAGGACCATATAATGTACATACGATCGAAATGCATCCGCTCTCTAGGAATTCTCAAGTTTCTCAACCATTCTGATGTAGGATGCAGCAGAAGAACACTGTTACATTTATATCAATCCCTCATCGAACAAAATTGGACTATGGCGCTCAACTTTATAATTCAGCAAGCCGCACAACCTTAGGAAAACTAAATTGCATTCATCATCAAGGCATTAGATTAGCGACAGGAGCGTTCAGAACCACACCTACGACAAGCCTCTGTGTAGAAGCTAACGAACCTCCTCTCAAATATCGAAGAATGATCCAAACTGCAAATTTCCTATCGCCGCAGCAGCTATACCAGATTTATCAACAAGAAATCTTCTATTTAACAACTATTACCGAAATAAGTACAAATCAACCAAAAAGGAATATCAACATATTGCATTCAAATTTGAGGAAAATATCTGAATCTTCTATACCCCGAAAACATACCGCTCGCTTCACCAGATCGCCGTACGTCCTGCACCATGGTCGATGCCGACAATTCAAATCATCGACGAGCTGTTAAAGTTATCAAACAACTCCGCAAGTACCGTATACATGCAGTCAAAATTAAATAGTATTTTAGGACGATATCCAAACAGTGCACACTGTTACACCGATGGATCAAAAACAGCAATGGCAGCCGGAGTAGCTTTCTTCATTCCTAATACAATAAGCAAAGCTGTAAAACTACCGTCGTGGAGCTCAGCTAAAACTGCTGAACTATATGCAATATACCTTGCATTGCAAGAAATATCGCGAATACATATGGAGTATCAGTTCATAATACTAACTGACTCGGCTAGCGCCCTTGCAAATATTCAATTAATATATAACACCAACCCGATAGTGCAAAGAATCCAAAAAATAATAACAGAATTACTTTCCAATGGATATTCTATCCGTATGGATCCCAAGTCATAAAGGAATAAAGAGCAACAAAATCGCAGATAAATTAGCAAAGAGATCGAATTCGCTGTCCCTGGATACTAATACCGAAACCATAATAACCACAGATGATCTAAAGAAAATATATAAAGAGAAAATTATAAATTTATGGAATGCAGAATGGAGTTCGACCTCATCCACAAACCATCTCAGAAGCATAAAAGAAAAGATCGAAGAATGGGAGTCATCTGATCAAAAATCGCGAAAAGAAGAAATAATTTTAACTAGATTAAGACTCGGCCATACTAATGTAACTCATTCATATCTTTTTAATAACACACCACCTCTATCCTGTCCCTTTTGTAACACTCCTCAGCTTACTCTTCGACATATCCTAACAAGTTGCAATAATTTATCCGAATCCCGCCAAAAATTTAATCTGTCCTCAAACCTATCCCATTTATTACGTAATAATAGTCCATATATAAATGATCTCTTCCTATTCCTCAAAAACTGTAATTTATATTATACTTTATAATTAACAACATAAGCGCGGCTTGATAACCTCATTGTTCTTAAAGTCGCATTAAAAAATTTACACATATTAACATTACAACACTAAAATTCCATTTTCTTCTAATTTTAGTATTTTCCCAGCGGAGTGCATGTTAAATTTTCATATAAAAATAGCAGTATTTCTTAATAACATATTATACTAATTAAGACAATTGTAAAATATTCTTACTTAAACTATTCTTTACACTGTGCGTTGGTATTATTTCGTAATTATTGCATAAATTGCATAGAGATGATTTATATGATCATAAAGTCGTACATCCCATTATGGGCGTCGTCAACGGGGGCAGGGAGGGGCAGCTGCCCCCCCTGGAGCCCTGAAACTTTTTAATCAACTGGCATTGACAAGTATTCATAGACGCGTAATGATGGACAATTTGGAAAACTTATGTTTTAATTAAGATTTTATTCTTGTTTAATAAAGTATTAAGCCTTTACAACTTATAAATTTTATTTTTCCTGTAACTCATATTCTCTTTCTATCATCTTGCCCCCTGGCTCATCGGCTGGCAACTCATCTTGCCCCCCCTGGCTCATCGGCTGGCGACGGCCTTGCATCCTATTTACAATATTATGTTTCGGACAAGTCTTCTGTAATATTATTTTTATGCAGTAATATAGTTAAAATTATGTTCAAGAATATACATCTCAAATGTTACCTAATTTAATTTTGTTTGTAATCATTATAACTTAGGATGTTATAGTTCAAATTGTAACGGTTGTAACTTCAAAAACATTAGTTCAGAGTTGATTTATTATGTATTCATAACTTATTGTTCCAGTTTAAAATATTTTATGCGCAATTTAATTATTACATACAATTTTTAAGAGTATTGCAATATTTAATTTCCAATAAGAAATCTAAAACTTAAATCGTCGCCTTAAATGCTGTGATGTACTCTATTTCATTCTACAAATTATATCTGCACACAAGCATATAACGTAATGAATTTTAATTTCATCTTATTCCATTTATTTTTACACTTTTACTTATTGTATTAATTATTTAATATTAAATTACATATGTGTGTGTATATATGTATGTATATTAATAGTATATATAAAGAAGAATTGGAAAAAAAAAATCAAATGGATTGAAGGAAAGTAAACTGATTATTCGTTTAGTTCATTCGGTTATTAGTAAACTACACAGCGTTAACCTTGTCATTATTTTTATGACGTTCTTGGTAATTTTGTTTTATCTCTTTAATGTATATCTTACCAGATTTGACTAATATTACACAGTTGTCCTATTAGTGAAATATCGCATGTTACTTTAATAATATCTGGATAATTTTTATACCGTTTTATTAAGTTGATTTGATTTTAGATTTTTTTTTTAAGAAATTTTACTTTTAGTCTTAATTATCGCAGTGTTAAATGATATATGTACTTTAATTTACTTCATAACTTTATAATCAAGGTATGAAAGTGTAAACGTTATTTTGAACCAAAATGAACTTCAAAAATAAAATTAATCTTTTTATGTTGAATATTTAGAGTTTATGTAAATATTTTGATGAACTGAATATATATGTAACAAGTGTGAAATTATTATCTTGCTTATAAATCAAATCTAGGCTTTGTCTTAAAACATGAGTATAAATTTAAAATTCTTATGTTCCAAAGTAAAACTATATATTGATGAATCTCACTTTGTTAGAACCAAGATGAGAACACAGGTAGTGTATATGGGAGCTTTATTTTTCAATAAACTTGTTGAAGTCTTGAAAATATATTTAAAAAATTATAAAAAACGACATAGGAAAATATGAACGTCGTTCTTTAAACATGGAATCTAGATTACTTAATCTATAAAAATACCTTATTTTATTTACTGCATACCATACTAAGTATAATTATTTCAAGTTTTAATTAAAACAGTTATTTGTTCAAATCTGCAATGATATATCCGCCATAAGGGAATTTTAACATATTAAAACAAATCAGATCGATCCTGCCATTTAAACTCTAAGAATTGCCATATGCCGTAATGACCTATGCAGTTATACACAGCTCATGGTAAGAAAAAAAAAGAACAAAAAAATGTTATATATGATAATATTAATATGTGTAAAAATAAGTGAATTTTATATTACTTCAACCCGAATGACATAAAAAGAATCACACTTACTATCAGACGTACAATAATACCTTTGAAACCCCTTAAAATAATTTAAAACAGAAAAATAAAATACATACAAGAACGAAGTATAGCAAGGGCGTCGCCAGCCGATGAGCCATGCGAGATGATAGAAAGAGGATATGAGTTATAGGAAAAATAAAATTTATAAGTTGTAAAGGCTTAATATTTTATTAACCAAGAATAAAATTTTAATTAAAACGTAAGTTTTCCGAATTGTCCATGATTACGTGCCTATGAATACTCATCAATGCCAGTTGATTAATAAGTTTCAAGGCTTCAGGGAGGGTAGGTGCCCCTCCCTACTCCCCGCTGGCGACGCCCATGAAGTATAGCACGGATTAAATGAAAAATAATTGATTTTATTACCAACGGTCCAATAGGAAATATATTAGTAAAGGAGGTGACAGTTTTATTTTTAAATAGTCGGGTTATTTAATACTATTAATCTGCTCTTTAAGATAAAAATATTTTCATTATTCGTATGAATATTTTTAAAATTGAAAAATAAAAAAAGTTACCAATTAATTGCTGGAGATATTTCACTTTAGAACTGTTGAAAATAATAGATTATGTTTATTATGCTTTACATTTTTACTTATGATTTTTCGATGTAATTTTTTTAGTGATTCTTATATTTGTTTTTATAAATACTTTTTTGACGTATAAAATATAATTATTTTCCTTTTAGAAATATATATTTCACGGAACACAATTTGCGAGCCGTCACAAAGTTGTGCTTTTAGCTAATATACATATTGTTTCCAAAAATACAACACTTAACGTTTCGGTCAGCTTATACTGACCGTTATCAGAAGTGAACTAAAGCACCAGAATGCAAACTTCGGTCGACAATAGCGACAAATATAAAAAAACGAAATCTATAATACAGGAAACCCAAGCCTAAAAAATACCTAAACAAAACGACAACAAATAAAAAACAAAAAAAAAAAGGAGGATCCAGGGAAAAACCTAATAGATATAAAAACCAAACTGAAAACCAACGGAAAACGCAGTTGTCCGCAAATTATTTATAATGGTTAATCACTGCGAAAGTTCTAAACGTTTCATAGCTTTTATGTTACTTATAGTTAAAATTCTGTAGCGAAAGTTATAAATCAGGCGGTAGCGTCAGGGAATTCAAAA
Organism: Icerya purchasi; assembly: GCA_039619475.1. NCBI lineage: Eukaryota > Metazoa > Arthropoda > Insecta > Hemiptera > Monophlebidae > Icerya > Icerya purchasi. The sequence goes on from CM077116.1 coordinate 419,910,522, forward strand.
TAAAACAGTTTCTTAACTGGGAGAATGAGAAAAGTGAAAAGTAAAAGGCAAAAGGTGTGATAAAGATAGGACGAAAGAGAGAAACAGAGAAAACGATGAATAATAGATACATATAAACGTTAAACGGCGCTAAATTGTGCTCCTCACAATCTGAACTAATTTCAAGCGAAGTTAAATGGCCTTGCCTGCGTAAAAGACTGCAGTGTGCCTGCGCATCGGACAGAACGAAATGTAGACTGAAGTGACAAAGGGCCAACGTTTTTAGGAATAAAAATATTAATCAGTAAGTTACTACAAAATGATTTCTTTTTACATTCAGCAATTTGATGTTATATATGCCACTTTGTTTTTAATATCAACCGTATTTTAAATATATTTATGGGATTACTTAACCGGGAACTTTTTTATTTACATATATATATTTTTGCATACCCTTGTGCATTTTGTTTATTGTTTTAATTACTATGGTTATTACACAATACATGAAAATGGACTGCTTAATTTTAATGCAGAATATTAATCTAATGCATTTTATGAAATTTAATATCACAGCTATGGCTAAGAGCTTGTTAGCCATAATGTCTTTTAGTCTATTTCCTATTCTGCTCAATAAATATCAAACTGTGTAATTTCAGCAACATGTGTAGCGCTAATTGTTCCACAGATTATTTGCAATAGCAGTACTCTAGACTCGGAAAACATATGATCATAGGTGAGTATAGTGTGCCCTATTCTTAATCCGATTAGAGTTCTGAAATCGCCACAGGAGTACCATTTTGTTGCCTTTAAGGGTTGAGAAAGTTTTTATTTCCTTAAAGTGAAGAAAGTGGCCGTTTAACCAGATGGCACTGACTGTTTCAAATGCTTCGTACGAACAGGCTAGATATCAACTCCGCTTGATCTTGCATCGTTAATATAAGTGATTGTATCGTCTGAATATTCTTGCATATTATCGTAACATATTGCCCAACTTTAGGGAAAGAAATAAATTTTATTTTGTTTACAATCTCTAAATCGACTTTCATTCAAAGGTTCTCCGGGAAGTGGGGCTAGGTTCCTAAGGTAGATATCGGTAAAGAGGACACGGCCAGACTGCTGCAAAAGCAATAGATTCTGAGTAAGAGTCACTTTTAAATTTTGGGAAAGGTTGAATGTGCTCGCCTTATATACGAGAAGGATGGCCATTATTAAAAAGTAGGAAAGTGTTTCGTAATGTGTAATATTTTTGATAGTAAACTCGCTAATGCACATCGGAAGAAACAGATCGATGTGCACCTCCAACAGATCAGAGATGGGAGTGGTAAATATCAATAGATTTTCAATAGAATTTAATATGGACTTACTCTCTAAAGGCCAAAACCCGGCGCCTGCAGTTTATCCGCGTGAGGATGAGCGATTTATATATGTTTAGTAGGAATTTTTAAAAGGTATGGAGTTAAACCATTTACTTGTTAAAATACGAATGCCATTTTGTACAGCTTTTAAGGATTAATTTGAAACAACGGCTTCTATACAGTGAGCCTCGACTGGGACTTGGTAACGTGTTTCATACGTATTTCTAAATAATATCACATGATTAAATAAAAAATAATAAAAATAAACAAATAAATAAAAAATAATATGGAATATTTCAAATCCCTAAAAAAATATCAACAAATAACATTAGTGAGTCTTGAGCGAGACAGCGACAAGAATTACAACAGGAACGACAATAAAGACAAAAAGTTTCGACGACCAAGTATTAAATGGATCGGATTCAAGATACAAGTAACATACTAAAAGAAATCATGGACCCGCGTGACTGAAATAATTCACTTCAGAAGTTTAATTTCAACCTCGTGCCTTTATAGTGAAATACACAATTTTACAAATTTGTGCAGTCTTTATAGAACATTACGATATCGTTTATCAAAAAAAAAAAAAAAAAAAAGGTGTCGAAACCAGAGTTATACATCAATATCATTTTTTTTTTTTTTTTTTTTCCCACTGTACCAGTCGAGGGACCACAAACAGCGCCAATATTAATTTTAATATATGTATTATGATGATAGAAATGTGACCAATCCAAAGCCCTCCAGTGAGGGGTTTGGCTTATAATAGTTCACTACAACTTATAAAAAGGGATACAAAGTCTAGAGAAGGACGAAAAGCGACATAAGCAGTACAGCACAATTTTGACCATATGGCCCTTAGGATATAAAAAGCGAATGGGATGGATTTTAAGAGAAAACAACATGAGATTAGTACAGCAGCGTGTACAATGTAATATTTAGAGCACAATCGTCATGATAACAGTGCTATTTAGTGTATTTCATAAAAGCTCGGCACGCATTTAGTGTGCAAGAGTGCGAGCACCACAACAATCGCCTTATGGAACGTGATCCATACGTAGCAAGTCTACTTCTTATGATATCTGACAAAAACTCGAACACCATGGCAATCACTATGTTAAGAGTGACCCATACATGTCAAGTTTATTGTAGAACGTTATCCATACGTAGCAAGTCTACTTCTTATGATATCTGATAAAATTACGAAAAAGGAAAAAAAAAGAAAAAAGAAACGAAAATTTTCTCTAAGATCAATTAAAAATCTTATTTAGTAATTATCACTAAAAACTTAAAGGTTATAACAACAAAATTTGTCTATAGTTCGATTTTTTTTCTTACTGTATACACATTTTTTCTCTAATATCGCATAAAAGTTGTGTTTTAATTGTTCTTGAAATATAGACTGATGGTTGGACGAAAGAATTATTTTCAACAGAATGGCGTGCTTTTAACGAAATTACTTTTTCTAGCTGGAATTTGGTACAAAATTCGACTCGATTTGAAGTAAAAAAAGGTTAGTTTAGATTCCAAGATGCAAATTATTAAACCTTATAATCGTAAACGAAAACTAAATTCAGTCTTCGTAAATGTATATTTCGATTCATTTGCAATGGAAATAATTAAATTTCAAACTGAATTAAGACCTTTTTAAATTTATGTACCGGTATATTTTAAAGTACCGTCGAAAGGTTTTTTAGCAAGTCCTTCCATCGCGATAAAAATCCGTTCCGGCGGCATTGTCTGCAAAGGCAATAGAAGAGCCGCCTCCCAGTGGAATAAATCATGTGAAAGAAATAACGTAATTTAGCTCTCTGGAGATTGCGGCATAGAGCTTCTGTGGATTCATCCATCTTATAATATGACAAACTTACGGTTGAAACGCGTCAACTTCTTAAACATACGAAAATATAATCATGGCATAGATTTTGTTCTACATTTAACAGGTTACCTCAATATTTCAATATAACGGCATTAAAAAAATGCCATATGGTTTTCCGAATTCGTGGACAGCGTTGTTTCAGAGCTCACTTTTGAATTAACCTATTTACTTCGTCCCGTTACATACATACGTCAAGCTAAGTTTTTCTCTCAATAAGAAAAATGAATTTTTGCCATAACTTATTTGATAATAAAAAATTTAAGTAAAACGGCTAAAATGATTATTGCGGATATCTGCGATGATTTTCCGCAGCATCGGTCTCGAAGGATTGAACTCAATTCATGGTAGTTCCTGTTCACAAATCTAACGAATCATTTAAATTACCATCCTCTTTTAGGCCAATCTCTCTTGCGACAAGTTTTAGGAAAACATTTGAAACAAATTAATACAATGGACAACATATAACATTTTATGAAATAATAATGATAATATATTTGAAAAATTGTTATGCTTACGCGTTTCGAAGTAATAGCTTCAAAACGCGTAAGCATAACAATTTTTCAAATATATTATCATTATTATTTCATAAAGTATTATATGCTGTTCATTTTATAAGTATTCGAAATAATGTGTATAACAAACTCTTAATCACACATCCGCGTGCTATAATGACCTCTGTAATTAAGAACAGTAGCGCGTCAAATGGTAAATTAATGTAAAAAAAAGATAATAAATCCTTCCATATCTCCCTAGACTATAATAGTACGTGGAGCCAGAGATTTAAATCAGACCCCTAGACCGACAGATTGAACAAAAATCATGAACCTGATCACAGCGGCAAGTATTTGAGAGGATGTCTGTCAGTGATGTAATTCGGTAGCGCCGAAACCCATCAAGACGTATGCATTTAAAAAAAATGTACGAGAATTATGGATGTTCATTGGCAGAACAAAGTGGGGTGGTACTTGGTTTGGGGTTTGCGCGAGAAGGAAAATATTACTTGGCATCCTCTCTGGTTCAGCTGATATAAAATAAACAGAATTTCCAGGACCATTAAACTGCAAGGTATGAGTGGACTGAAATAAATCAATCACCTGCAAGATTCGGGAGTGCTTGCGGTATTCGTTTTTAATGTGCTTGTAAATAGACCAACACACCATACATCTCGACTTTCACAATCGATACAACGTTGTTCAACCATTCTGTGACTCCGTCTGTTTTGAAAGCGCATGCAGCCAGGATAGCCTTAGACCCATCAGCGTGTGTTTTCGAAATTGTGAGGCATCTATTAATAATTTCCAACGTCCTCTGTCCACACAGTGCTGGAGGATGATTATTGTCTATAAGGTTGTAACAGCTTCTATCTGAACAAGATCACAGGGAGTTTTTGCTATTAAAAAGGTATTTAGCCCCTTCAGTGTTACTTTTATCTAACTCTACGATGTAATTGTTTTTTGAGTGGGTTTGTCATCTCCAATCAAAATCCAAGGTTCGGGAAACTTTTTTAAAATACCCGCATCCTTAGACACTTGAGGATTTTAGACATATCAAACTAAATGATTTTATTGATCAAATTGTTATAACAACTTAACAAGAAATAAATACACGACGATCGATAAACACAGCATCTCTTTTTGAACCAACGTTAAAGAATTTTTCGGAAATTATAAAAATTAATTCTACCTTTAACCGGTTTCATCGTAAATTTAAAACGTCCGGACGTGGAAAGCTGTTATTCATTCGATACTTATTATCCACCAGTGAAATATATCGCCCCTGAGATGATGTGTTAATTGCATATTTCGATCTTGCTTTTACAATTTTAAATTCTTCTTTCGAATTAAAATTTATGTATGTTCGAATTTTATGATCTTTACGCGTTACATTTAAAGATGGATACTTTTATTCCTTATTTTACGAATTGCGGTTAACAAGTACGGCATGAAACTTTTAGGTGTACTGATATTTAGCATGCTGGCAGAAATGTTCGGTAAAGAAGCAGTAATGCATGCTGTGAAAAGTACATTACATGCGAGGTAAGTTTAATTTTCATATACAGAAGTGTAATTACTTTATTTAAAGCGTAATTCCAATATTTTAAAAACATACTCGTATATTGTTGATTCTCTGTTCACTTTTCAATAACTGACATCTGTGCATTTCTTTGCGTATGCGATATTTTGAAAGCGGTGTTTTATCATAGTTTCATCTCATGCATCTTCTATTGAAATCAAAAATAACGATGTTTAAAGGTTGATTTTCAGAGAAATCAAATAATCGAAAAAAAAATAAAGAAAGAAAAACATGAAACCAAAATTCTCTGCACTTTTGCAAAACGAAACTATGATAATTCTGTGAATTATCCGAAAATTGCGAAATTTAAAATAAATCGAAGAACGCTAAAGTCTAACGGTGAATTAATCTACAGCAAAGCTACATTTGAACCTTTCATAATGCGAACCTAGTATAGACCGTTACGAATCAAGCGTGAAAACCAGAAAAAGAAAATGAAAAAAGTTAGACTACACAAGCGATTAGAATGTAATAAGGAAGTTATATAAAGCACACATCGTTTATGGATAGTTTACTAGACTATACGGGCAGGAAATATCGAATGGAATGAGGAAAGTTCCAAAACACGAAAAAATTACAAAATTTATTTTATTGGTTTATTTGCTACATTATTAAATTTTATAAATACTCAAAAATAAATAAATACTATACTCTGATTAGCAAATAGCGTTGAAACGCACAAATAACCAGTTTACTGGTAGCAAAGTATTTTTATGCCAGAGGTGATGAAATAATAAATGTACTACTTTGAACGTTGCCTACATATTTTAGGGTTTGGAAATGATAGATTGTTGTGCGAATTCTACGCAGAAATAAAACCATAAGACACGTGGCTTTTATTTACCCTATAATTAATTATAAAAAACCTTCTCCCAAGGACACCACCCTGGAGGAACTTTCGTATTTCAAGAACGCTGAGAACTATCTAGGAAGCTATAAATACTTGATCTAGAACTTTTAACGCCGTATATTGCCGTTTGCGGAGTTTTCGAAACATACTGGATAGGTATTTGAACTCGTTACGTACATCTTAGGAAATGACGAACAAGCCGTAAGCAAGTAGCTATACTAGTGCAGAGGAAATTAGCAAAATATGCGGCTACAAACACGTGTTAATCAATGCTCGTAGCATAAGATTCACAATTAACGCTAGTCCGATGAAAATACAAATCCTACAAATATACATGACGTGAATGCATTAGATCAAGAAGTGGAGGAATTATGAAACAGAAGGGACTATATCTCAAATACACCAAAAAAACGTGAATCGGTGATCATAATGAGAAATATAAAGTGGATAAAAAAGAAATAAATATCATTTGAAAGAAACTATGGGTCCATGTGGGTTAAATAAATACAATGATAAGGGAGAACGTTCAAACAATTAGAGCTTGGTAAGCACTATGTTTTTATTAAAAGATTAGCAACATGGACCTTATCGGACGATCAACGTAAAAATCAAATCGCTAATAGACTAATTAGAAGACATTGCAGTACATATATATAATTGACGTTACGACAAGACTAAGAGCAGAATGTGGCTCTGACCATAAATTGCTAAAAGCAAGCTTTAAAACTAATGTTTCAAACACCTTACAAAAGTAACTGAAACTACTGAGAAGTACCGCAGTCAATAGGAAATCCAGAAAAAAATTAGAATAAAATAAAGAAATGAATTGAAGATGTACTAGATAGAACGTAAAGAAATGCGAAAACAAAGAAGAAAAAACTCCATATGAGTTCACAAACGCTGCAGCTGATAGAAAAAACAAACAATTCTAAAAACGAAAAAAATTAGGTCGGTAGGAAATAACGCAAAACAAAAAAATGTGCGTAATAAAGATAAAAACAAGTATATAAGCAGAGCCCGTGCTGACCTACAAAAACATGCTAATGACGTCAAATCTAAAAACCTATTCAACGCTGTAAAATCTTGACGAGAGAATTTAAGTTAATAATCCAACTAATTAAAAATGAAGAGAAACAGAAAGAAATCCTGTACACTTAGCTGAAGCATGGAGAAGGTACGATGAAAAACTACACGCAGAAACTGAAGAGAAATTTGAAATTTCAAAGTCGAAGGTAATATAAAAAAACTGAAAAGAGGAAAAAGCGGCGGTGAGGACAAAATATTAAGGAAGACCTGAAAGAAGTAGATGACAATGGAATTTAATGCACACATCGTATGTAAAGAAGAATTAAAACGGGGAAATAACCCACAGATTGGCGCAGACAAACTTTTATTCCTACATTTAGAAAAGGATCACTAGTAAACTGGAAGAATTACGGAACCTTAGCGCTTATAACACATAACTGCAAAATTGGCCCAAAGCACGCTTATTACCGCAAATATTAAAAGAACGGGTGGGATTCATGCCAGGACGGGAAACTAGGGATTATAATAAGAGGACATAAACAATCTACGTTGCGCGGGCGATATAGTACTGTGGGTATTATCTAAAGACGAATTATCGGAACTTATCAATAAACTGAAGATCATAAACAAAAGTTTGAAAGTGAATCAGTCAAAGACAAAAGTAATGATCATCGACAAAGCTAAAACTAATCAGCCGGAAACTAAGAAAATCACGAGATACAGAGAAACAGACGAATTTAATTACCTCGCGTCATTAACTACAAACGCGGGAGCATGCGAAAAAGGAATTCGCTAGCGCTAGCGCAAGAACTGCATGGAAAAAATATGGAAGGATACTAGAGTATAACGAAAAAAAACTAAGTTAAAATTAGTTAATACTCTGATTTTCCTAATTGCAACATACGCATCGAAAACATGGCTCACTAAAAAACCAAATAAAAATTAGAAGAATGCCTGCGAGATGGGAATATATACAAAAAGAGATTGCACGCTGAACTAACACATCGGCTCCAGACGAGCTGTAAATATATATCAGATTACTGACCAAAATAAATGAAAGCATAATAAGATATTTCGGTTACATCAAACTCGGCGGAAAGAACTATTACATAGAGAAAACGTTCTAGAAGAAGATATCCAATACGATGGATTCTAATCAAGTAAAGGCGCTAACTGGATATGCTGTTTCGGAAGCATTCCATTCGGCAACGGATAGGGATAAATAGAGAAAAATTATAAAACGAATTATAAAATGAACAAAGACGTCACCGAAGCCCTACGTAGAAGTATGAATTTGATTGATTGAATAACAAAAGGAGTGACTTTTTTAAAATTTTGGAACTGAACAAAAAGATTTTTTGGCGGCAAAATAACGAGAAAAAAAAACTAGTAAATCTGATTTTTTTCAATATACTCGTAATTTAAATATTAGTGAAATACTAAAAACTTGTCGAGACTCATTTTACAGCACAGGTAAGCGGGTAATTTTTTGATTTTCTAATTACAGTCTCTTCCACTGCTAAAAATTCGATTGCCGTATATTTTTACCAGGCAGTGTTTCCAAAACTAGGCAACAAAGGAAATTTCTGCAATTTCATACACATGTCGAAGGACCTTCTTCCGCATTCCTACCAATTTTCCGGAATTTTATTCCATTTTCGGATAATTTGAAACGTCTTGTCGTCAACTACGTTTCAGACGCGTTTTATTTAAGAGTTTTAAAAATTTATTTCTTCTTCCACTCTTTATTATTTTCGTTAATCCGTGCGGTTGTTTTCACTCCAGTTTCAAAGAATACTATTCAATTAACATTGCTGCGTAGCCCCCTTCATTTTTCTTGTTCGACTTTCATTTACTTCCTACCTGCATTATGTACGGAATCTGAATAAGATGGTTCAAAAACGACAAAAATATTCTATTTTTTATTTTTTTTTATTTTTACTTTAAAAATAAGTTGTGGGTCTCACAAAATATGCAATGGCTTAGGAACGGTATGATTTATAAACTTCAAAATTGGATCATAAATTAAAATTAAAATTCTCTCTTTAACGACGATCTACAAATTCAAAAGCTAACCGATTACCCTGGGCGGCAAAAAAAAATCTGTCAAAAATATACAATATGAAATTCAAAACGAGCTTAAAAATCACCCTTAAAAAAATCGTAGATAACCCTTTAAAAGTGAAATTAAACCGCAGAAGCCCTTTCATAAAATCAAAAAATGACGGTTAAAAAATTATTTAAACCCGCCTTTTGGGCGAAAAACAACAAAAAAATAGAAGTTATTCGCAAATGAAGAGAAACAAGAGCTAAAAAAAAAACATGTCAGTTCCCGTAAGTAACTAAAACGTATTTCAAACATATGCATAAAGGACCACTTTAAAGGAAAAATATAGCCGAGCTTACAACTTTACATTCAAGCCCTCGGAACACCGTAAGCTCTACATTTTTGAAAAAAAATATTTTTTTTTTCGAGCACGTGATATATCGTTGAACAGATCGCTATTTTTCAGGAACGAAACTGCATTTCATTTTCTTAACGGCACTTTCAAAGTTGACGAAAAGTTCAAAAAAGCACGAAAAACGACGTATTCCCCCTTGTGCTACGAAAAAATAGATTTCTTTGATTTGAATTTTGTATTATGCAAATGTAAATTATAGTTATCTGTAACCTAACATACGGAATCCCCAGCGCATGAAATATCAAGCTTGACTGAATTTGTTTATATATTACACAAAAAACGCCCCCGTTAACATTTAATTCAGAAAGATTACTTCGAATAATTCTATCTGTTTTCAAAAATTTGAGCACTAACAAATAATAATATAATTCACCCATTTTTCGCAACAACTTTAATGTATTTTTATCGACTTCAAAAATCCGAGGTTATGCGATGGTCGCGTATATTTTTTGGTTGTTGCCTTTTTCACGTTTTTTGATTATTTAAACTGATTTTAATGATTCTTCGTTCGTCCGAACGTGTATTAGTCAGCGGTGATACCACGTACAGTACTCGTATCGGTGAACACAGACACTCGGTAGTTATTAAAATGAACGTTAAAAAAAGAGGATCTCTTTAGAGAAGTTACTAGTAATATAGCAAACGTCATCGACTTTAAAGGAAACATAAGCTTATTTATTTTTTTTTAATAAAACAAAAAATTAAAATATTACCAATAATAATTACTACGGTAAGTATAGATCCGAAAAGGAAAACTGAAATTCTCTTAGCGCTCTTAACCAGTTCATCACAACGAAAGTATTACTTAACATTATTGCGTAAAGGCTGATTCATATGATACTCTTTGTTTACTAGAAACTGTCAAGTACTATATCGGTAAGTATCGTGAATACTTATGGTGTAGTCATCAAATGACGTTAAAAAAAGTACTCCCCTTGGAAACATACTTTCTTTACTTAATGTAACTAGGTAAGAATTAACCAAAACATTTCATTATATGAACGCTTAAAATTTTAAAATTAAAGGGGCGACGAATGGCTTAAAATATTTTATCAACGTTATGTTTCTAAGGAAATATAAATTCGAATAAAGATAATTTAAAACTCCCAGCTCATCACGAACGGAATTTGAACACTTGCAACCAATACCCAATTTTTCATAGTGTACAAAAAGCACAACATTTTAAGTTCATCCGTTCGTATTATCACTCAAAAATATTTACACTAAAAATCGAAAAACAAAATGGTTTAAAAAATATATATACCGACTTCAAGGTTTACTGTAAAAACATTATCAAAATGCACCAATAAAGATTACTTGATAAAAAATAATGTACTTGACAGTAATTTACATAAATGTTGTGTTCCCGTATGCAGCAGGAATACCGATCAACCCAAGCGAAAAACGAATCAAGATGATATCGCGTTTATTTGCGAGAAATCAGGTGATCGAGTTTTTAGAGACTTAGCTCAAGCAGAAGTTTTAGCCTCATGCGAGAACTATAAAAACCAAATTGAAATGCGGGGCATATATACTATATATCGGCGTTGTCGAACGATGACCTGCTTAAAGTTGCGTCATTTTCGCAACAAAAGCGTGAACAAATAGAAGGCTTATAAATTAACGGCGCCAGCGAATGATAACTTATCGAATCGCGCATACACCTTTAGGTGAAATGTTAAACAGCGATGTTTAGCGTTGCGACAAAAAACGGAATTTTGGAACTCAACACCGCAATTATTGCGCGGTATCAGCGAATAATATCTTAAATTGGCGAAATTATAAACGACCATGTTAACATTGCGACATCACAGGGAAGTTTGGAGCACAACATAGAGATATTGGGATAATTCTCAAACAACATTAATACTCATTGTAGTTTCGGTAATTCAAATTGTAATAATAATTAAAAACCGCATTAAATATGGCTGATATTTTCGATATTCAGCTTATAGATGGCGGGTGTGATTGTGTTGATAACTTCTTTAATATGATTTCCAAATATGGTTGCAATTTGTTATTTCCGTGTCTACTCTAATTAAAGTATTAATGATGCTTAAGAACAATCCTAATATCATCACCTTAAGGTATATTTTCCTGTAAAATATATTATTTTTTATCGGACAATTATTTTTAACTTCCTAAAGCATTTTTATTAAATTTTCAGACTGAATTTTAAAGTCGAATGTTTATTCTTCCGTATGTTTTTCAACATTTATTAATCTGATGTCTGGTTTTCAAGACGATTTCGGAAATTTAATTTATTTAAAAGTATTATTTTTTAAAATCTTTACTCGACCTTTGAGTTATTCAATTTTCAGGAAATTTTTCAGTAAATGAATAAAATAGGGGGAGAAAGAAACGATTCAGCAGCTAGAACCATTAGCCCAATAAACTTGTTCGCCTCTTCTGTAGCTCATTAGGGAAGTAGATCGAAATATCTTCGTACAATGAAAAGCGGTTTCAAGGAAGTGCTTGAAGAAATGTCTTATTTCTGCAAACTGTACTATTCTTGGATGCGTCTTGCGTTGCTGGGGAATTTCTTTTTTTCTTACTTTTTACATATGTCGGAAAATATCCGATCGCACCCTGTTTTCCATCACGAAACCAACGGCAGAAAGTAAAAAACGCGAAATTTTTGGTCTCAAAATCGATGGAATTCATCTGATGCGGTAGCGGTTTAGTAACATCTATACGCTCGTTGATCATTTTCCATATATCGATCGTAGTTTAATTTGAAAAATTTCTTAGGCTGTTCAAAACATATACAGACGATAATATTTGGTCGACACTAAATGAAATTGTCCTTCGCGATAATGGTTTAGCACTCGATCGTATACCATCACCTAAAAGCGTGAACGAAATAATTGCCTCGTGGATGCGGGTGAAACCAGTGCCTCTGATCACAGTTTATAATCGATACAAAACGAAGGAAATAACAATCGATCAGGTAGTACAGTCGGTCGGTTCAGCTGACTTTTAATTAAATATATACTCCGCGGCCGCGTTAATTAGCTGCAAAAACACGCAATATACTGTATATGCGCGTTTTTTTAACAGGGATATAAAAAATAAAAATAAAAAAAAAATTAAATTTTACTAGATCTAAAAAGTGTTTGCTTCATTTTGTAATTTTTTAAAATTAACATAGAACGATCAATTTTTTCCTATCTATATATTTTAAAGTGTAATATTCTAAATGCAAAAAGATTATAATCCTCAAAAAACATATACCTGATTGAGAATACCGCAGAAAATGGTACTAACTTTTTTTGAACCCCAGATCGTGTTATGGGCATTGAAGTCACCGCTCATGAGGAAGGGAGTGGAAAGTTGTTGTATTAACTGCTCCAAACAACAGTTGGAAACGTCATCTGATTGATGCAAATAGACTGAACAGATGGTGATATTAATTGGGATTCGTATCTTAACGGCTACTGCTTGAAGATTAGTTAGAAGGTTGATTGGCTCAACAAGGGCTTTTGGTAGCAATAAGTACTCCACCTTTTGTTATAGAATTTTTTAACCGAAGAGGAAAATATATTGAGAAGATTCTGGATTGTTTCGACCTAGCACTGTTAAACACTAGTAAAAGCACTCACTTGAATGTGTTCAATGGATCGCTTTCAGCTATCAATTTATCATTTTATAGCCATTCTATTGCCCACGTAACAAAGTAGGAACCCCTTGCTTCTCTTTTTGGAAACGACCATTTCCCTCTGCTCATTGCGATAGAATCCTCAGAGAACAACGATAATACTAAAAAATTCCCCAGCTGAAGGCTTAAAGACGCTAACTGGGAATTATTCTCGCAGTTGATAAATCTAAAACTTCCAGAAAACACTAACAATGTTAACAAGATTAATGAGTATATATATATATATGTAAGGAATTAACGGCGATCGCTTCCGATAGCATTCCAAAAAATAGTCCGCGAACGACACGTATACAAGCGGTATGGTGGAACCATGATTGTAGCAGAGCGGTCATGGAAAAGAATAGACTTCTGTCTAAAGTAAAGCATCACCAGACGCAAAATCAATGTTCAATTCCAGGACTCTAGTCAAGAAGGTTTAGGACAAGGTCAAAATGTTATCGAACAAAAAAACATTCATAACGATCTCGCCGATAATATCGGATTCCGGCCCAACTTGCAGTAAGTTGGATATCGCGGAAAGCCTGACCGATCAGCTCCATAAATCATCCGCCACTGAATCGTTTGCAAAATCATTCAAAATTATTAAAAGGAACTGGGAACGCCAAGAAGCTCGTCATTCCACCTTATCTATGCAAGAGTTCAATTTTCCGTTTACCAATGATGAATTGCCCTGAATCACATGCGATCCTCATCTCCCGGGCCAGATGACATACATATCGATATGATCTAAAAGCTCCCCGTGGAATCCCTCAGCACAATTCTCCAATTCTACAATTTAATTTGGACATCGGGGAAAATTCCGAATGCTTGAAAAATAGCTCACGTAATCCCAGTTTTAAAGACCGGAAAAAACCCCACCTCCCTGGAAGCTACCGCTCCATTTCCCTGACCAATTCTTTATGCAAATATCTGGAGAAAATGATAAACGCTCGTCTCATATGGATTGTGGAACAAAAGTAACTTCTTGATGCAATGCAGTTTCGGTTCGGTTTGCAGAGATGCACGATGGACCTTCTAGTAAAACTCCACCAGCAAATTTGTGACGGCTTTGTTTCGAATCAATTTACAATGCTCATAAGCTTTGATTTGGAGAAGGCTTTTGATCGTATTTGGCGACATAAAATCATTCAAATCCTGGTAAACTGGGACAACACTGGGAACTTGCTTTATTTCATGAAGGCATTCTTGGCAGACCGCACGTTACAGGTTCGGATAGAAGATATCTTGTCATCGACTAGAAGTCAAGAAAATGGCACGCCTCAAGGGTCAACAATTAGTCCGACCTTATTTATAGTAGGCATTTCCGACTTGACCAAAATCATTGAACCGCCCGTAAAATATAACCTTCTCGTTGACTATCTCATAATGTACATGACATCTGCAAATCTGGAAATTTTAAGAGTCCGGCTTCAAAACACGACCGATAAATTAAAGAAGTAGTCTGCAAACCAGGACTTAGTCTTCTCAGGCGAAAAAAACAGTTAACATTATTTTCAGCAATAAATGGAAATTCCCTTCGGACTGCAAAATAACTCTGAGCAACAACCCCATTAGATCAGCCCAAACAGTCAAAATCCTTAGATTGGTATTCGACAGGAAGCTATCTTGGTCCAGCCACATCAATGAACTTGGAGCGAAATGTCAAAAATCTCTCAACGTCCCTAAAATGACGACTCATACAAAACGAGGCGTAGCTAAGAAATGCCTACAGAACCTCTACTCCGCACTTACACTGTCTAAAATGAATTACGGTTCGATCATACTTATATCTAACAAAACCTAATGTGCTGAACAGATTAAACACGGTTCAAAATTCCGCCTTAAGTCTAATCTCAAGCGCATTGCACTGCAGTCCAATTGACAGCCTTCATGCAGAAACTAATATCTTGCCGCTCAAATACAGAAGGTTATTTCTGTCTCTGAAATATTACTTCAATCTGGCCTCGAATCCATTTAATCCCTCGCATCAAAAGACGATTGCCCCGAATTATACACAACTATACGAAAAAAATCAAAAAAGTCTAAACCCTCTGGGGATCATGTGTCGGAATGCTCTTAGCAGTCTTCAATGGACGGAAACGGTCTATCTACGTACGGTTGAAGCCCCTCCACGGAACGTCAGTGTATGCAGCAGTTATCAAAATTTAGAGCCCAGATTAGGAAAAACAGCCAAAATCTGAAGTCCCAACTAAAAAAACATGTATACTCCGTCTGGCAATACGAATGGGAGCAAAACTGTCCTTCATAAAAACTGTACAAAGTCAAGGGAAACCTTCGGCGATGGAGCACTTCATACAGGCAGGACCGACATGAGAAAATAATATTAGCTCGCCTGCGTATAACTGCCTATACACACATAGCCACCTGTTTCAAAAACAACCTAAACCTATATGTGTAATTTGTAACGGTGGAACATTTCTTCACCTCGTGCCGCAAATTTGGTCAAGGGAGAGCCGCGTGTTTCGAGGAGGATGGCGGTTTGGCCGAAATTTTGGGGAACAATGAAACAGCGTGTGGAAACATTTTTGAATTTTTGAAGCTTACCCGACTTTTTATCTTTTATATAGTTTTGATGTACAGCAGCGTTCGGCTCCTTTCTTATCTTTTTTCTCTTCCTTTTCTTTATTCTCTTTCTTTTCTTTTTTCTGTTTCTTCTGTTGTTTTAATTTCTTTTTTTGTACTTTTCATTTATTAGTCCATTAATTATAAGATGTGACTTCTCGGTGTCGCAAATGGCCCTGGCTGCCAAGCGACTTTAAATAAGTTAATTATATATAACTTTTTTTCCGTCTTATTTTACCTTTATTTTTTTCAACAAACTTGTTTATTTGTATTTTTATTATTCTTTTTACATCAATAAGCAAAGTCATAAAAATCAGGAACCAGCAACAGTTGTCTAAAATAGGTATTCTATTTCTTAGGAACCATACATATATGCTCGCAAGCAGTATGATCTAAGGAATGCCACTGTCAGTGCCGAAAACTTCCATAACAAATGGTGGGTATTGATTAAAGTAATGAAGTTAAACGATAGCGACACTGGTCTGATCGATTTTAATACAACTTCTGTCGCACAATATTGGGTACAACTGCCAAATTCAGTATTCGATATTTCTATGGAACCCGATCAATATATTATCGTTAATCCTTCAATTTCAGGTAATCTACTATTGATTTTTTATCTATTAATTTTTTGTTATTCTCATCCATTAATTATATACATATATATATATATATATATATATATATATATATATATATATATATATATATTAGTGGGGGCGATTAATGTGAATATATGCTAAAGGCTTCGAACTCCTGCTTGCTATGCTCACCAATTCTGCTTGTTGATACCTCAACACTTGCAGATTAAAACCTATATTATTACTTCCACTTATATGTACAGAGAAAGATATTTCTTATAAACAAATGCACGATACTGTCAGATTCTCAATTTTTAATTATTTTCGACTACGTGATTAATATTGAAATAATTTTCAACTTTTCAAACCGATCGTAGCGCGAATAAATGACTGCGAAAAACAGTTTTACTGTAAATTATTATTTTGTCACTTATTTAAATATCGCACGATATTCGGAATCTGTATTAATAATATGCTACAACACTGAATTTTAATTTGATTTTATTTATATGCGCAGGTCCTTTTGTGATTAATTACGATGTACGGAACTGGAACATGATATTGAAACACTTTTCCGATCTTCCGGTCGATGTAATGACGAAATTATTAATGGAGGCGACAAGTTTAACTAAAATTGGACGCTTAGATGTTGAAATGCTGTTAGATATGGCCAGCAAAATTAAGTACTCACCGGAATACAAATGGCCGATAGTTATAGTTATAAATTCCGTGCAACCTTATATAATGAGCTTGTGCCATGGAGAGTTGTCACAGAAGTACAAGGCAAGTTTTAATATTAATGCTAGAACTCCTGATTTCGTTTGTTTACTTTTCACTCTTTGTTTTTTACCTTCTCCGAAGGAAATGATTAAACGAATCGATTTATAACTCTGCTGGCACTTTAATGGGTGAGAAATTTAAAATTTTTAAGTACGCCGCAATTTATTAAGATGTAATGTGCGTCGTAAAAGTTTAACTTTCTTTTTGTTCTTATACGATATTCTCTTTCGCCTAATCGTTGTTAGTGGCTCAATTAGCCAAGACGAAGAAACAAAACTAACAAAGCAAATTTTTTTCTATATTCACCTTTCAACTAAAAATGAGTTATTCGTTTTCCATTCAACTTTTCTGTTTCCGTCGATGCATGGTTAATGAATAGCAAAGGAGAGGTACAAATTTAAATAGACTCTTTAGACAGCTAATAAAAGAAAGAAAACAAAAATACCAGGTTAACTGATGTATTTGTAAGTTTTTGATTACGCGTAAAACGTAATGTTTTAGGACCACTGGGCTAGGATAGCTGCTTACTGAGCGCTACGTTCATGGCATGCGTGTAAAAGTAAACATGCTTGGATAAGTTGAGGGCAAATAAATACAAGTATGTATGAATGTATATGTCCATATACACGTACGGTATTTAATGGATAAAGAAGAAAGGAACGGACGCGAGCCAAGTCAGGTTCGCAAGAAACGATAACGATTTGGAGAATTTAGAAGCCCCCCCCCCCCATATTACGGGTGCGAATTTTTCATCGTTGGTGAAATCCGGTTTAGCGATTAAAACGGAAGTAATTACCTGGGAAATACTAATTTCTATTATGTTTATGACACGTTTTCAGAAATACTTTTCCGACTCGATAAAACTGATGTATAACGGACTTTTCGGCGATCATACAGAGAAAGAACGCCAATTGCCAGGTTACATATGGCCATGTTTCGAAGTGGATATTTTATGTTCCGACAATTATTTCAAAAATTGCGATTTATCGAAAGATTACAAGAAATTCACAAGCGAAGCGAAAGCAGGGGCCAAGTGAGTATTTTTTTACCTGGTAGTTAGCGCCTTAGAAAACAGATACGAGTAATTAAAGTCTACATCGAGAAAGCGAGCTCGGAAATAAATTCGCACGAATATGGGAATCAGTAAATATGTTCTTCAGTGGCGTAGTGTGAACTGAGGGAACGTCACAATCAAATATTGTTTTTACATAAAAATAAGCATGCGTAAAATTCGGTTAAATACAAAGCAAAATTAAAAATTAATTAAGAGGCACGAAGTGTCTCATTTGTTTGTAAATGAATTCAACTTTCCGGTTCTTATTTGCGAAAGTATCTATTAAATCATCACGAAAAGATGGTCGTTTTCGAATGTTTGATAATAGTTCTTTTTCAATACTAAAAAAATCGAACGAAGATAGTCACTCCCGAGACCTTGTGTATTTCTTAAATACGTTTTTATTCCTTTCACGGCTGAGATCGATCTTTCTGCAGACGAAATGGTTGCCGGAGTAGTTGTGGTTATTAAATAAGAAAGTTTATGCACACTTTTGAAAGAACATCTGTTAGATCTGAAGTGGTCAAGTATAAGATGCACCGCAGTGCCCTTAAATACATGTTAGAATCTTGAAAGTACACTTTTCAAACTTGCAAGATCGAAAAGGTTTCCGTAATTCTGTTTTAAAAAAAGTCTTCTTCCGGAAAATTTTATTGAAAATTTAAAAAACTTTTTGTATTTAAGAGATTTAAAAATTTTAATTTCGTTTCATCACTAAACCTATTATCAGACATATTTGTTTGCGTAATATGGATTAAAAATATCCTTTTTCATGATTGCTTTATGTCTTCCCCAGAAAAACCTGATTCAAGTCAAAGCCATTTGCATTCTAAACATTTTTTTTCCTTGCTTAAATAAAAGGCAAGCCCAACAGAACAACTTTTTATCTTTTTATCTTCTCACAACCGCATATGTCAATGTTCCGCATAAATTTGTTTGAAAATGGCAGTTAAATATTTTACAAACATTGAAAAGTTTGATAAATTATGGAAGGGAATATTTTACATATCTTAGGATTTTGTAATCGAATTTTCTAAACTAGGCGTTGGTTTATAATTTTAAATACTATTAATTTTTTCTTGAAAACTTAATGAACTAGAACTAATCAGAAGACGTTTTTCAATAATACAACTTGTATGAGGGAGATAAAACACGGTATTGACCTCTGGTTCCCTCCCTCTGACCTTCCTTGAACCCATTTTGTCGCTATGACAAGGTTCCGCATCGAACATATTTCTCTGACACACGATCATCTTTTGCTCAACTGCAAGGATCTTTTTGAATGCCCCTTTTGTTCCTTCTCCCCTGTCTCTTCAATAAAACACCTTCTCCTGGAGTGCCCTTCTTTTGCTCTTCAGCGCTCTAATCACCGCATAGTGTCTCTGCAGTCATCTCTAGTCGCAGACACTATTCAGTTTCTCTATACAACTGGTTTGTTTCGAGACATTTAGCGTTCCTACCGACATACTGTCGTAATAGCCCCGGCAGCTGCGCATAGCACTCAAGAAATAAAACAAGTTCAGTCAATGTATCAGATACTGTCGCAGAATGCTGACCTGTGTGCCCTTACGGATACAACTGGATTGAGCTCTTTTTTTTGAAGTGCGATTCTACCAAACGAATTTTGCCAAGTGAGGTACAGGCTATTATTAAAAAAATGTCGACAAGAAAATCCCCAGGAGAGGATATGATTACTGGTGAAATATTGAAAAATTTGCCGCATAAGGGAATTCTTATACTTACCTATATCTTCAACGCCATCCTAAGATTGGGCTACTATCCTAGATGATGGAAGGATTCGATTGTCCTTTTAATCTCGAAACCGAATAAAAATCCTAGCGAACCGTCTTCGTATAGGCCCGTGTATACTGGGAGCGCATGAAGATCCGACTTGCGCTTCGATTCTAGTCCAAGAACACCTAAATAAAATTCCGGACTGGGCGAGTAAATGGAAAATTAAAATTAATCATTTGAAAAGTCAGCAGGTAACCTTCACGTTGAATAGAGGGAACTGCTCTCCCTTACACTTAAATGGGGAAGCGCTGGTTAATTGCAACACCGTTAAATACCTAGGATTGATACTGAATCGTCGACTGGGGAGCTCAAGTTGTAAACTGCAGACAAAAAGTCATTGCCAAAATCAAGGCGCTAGGGTGTATTTTTAATAGAAAATCTAAGATCACCCTAAGGTGTAAAAGACTAGTTTACATGGCGGTTATGGCCCCATGTTGGAGATATGGGCTTGAAGTATACGGAACTTCAGCAGAGAGCAACATCAGAAGACTACAGCAACTGCAGTCACGAATATTAAGGCAGATGGTTAACGCTCCGTATTACGTGTCAAATAAAACCCTCCATGAAGATCTAAACGTTCCGTACGTCAAAGATGTGCACAAAGAACTATATATCAAGTTCTACAATAAGTTGGCAGTTAACGATAACCCGAATATAGCCAGCATGAGGCTGATGAGCCTTCCCCGGGTTGCACACACTGGGGACTGAGAAGGACATGATGTAGAAACATTTTGGCAAACGGATGACCAGGGAAAGTTTACAACAGCAGATACGTCGTCATGTAGCATTCCGTATAATCGATTAGCGTTACGTATTAATGTATACAAATTTTTCTTATGCGTTTATTTATATAAGACAGCATTGGTTAATAGTTATTGTAAGTCTCGTTGTAGCTATCGTATGTTTCGCTGTTGTCTCTGATCCGCTGGGAGAACAGATAAAATTCTTAAATTTCTGTTTTTCTTTTTAGTATAGGGTCAGCAGTGCCAATAGTAGTCATCTTCGACTGGCGTAGCAAAAGAAAAAAAAAAAAAAATTCCACTCCAACTTCTCTCGAAATTTTTCTTTTTGCAATTGTTAATTTACCGGGTTACTTTCCAAAAAAAAAAAAAAAAAAAAAAAAAAAAAAACAACAAAAAAAGCGTTTATTTATATATACATACCGTATTTACTCGCGTAATTTACGCACTTTTTTGCGCCGTTTTTAACCTGCCAAAAATGGGGGTGCGTAAATTACGCGAGGAATTAGGCCAACCTGCATTTTGCGGGTTATACGTAATAGGTGTGTACTTCAAAATTACCTCTTACCTAAACAAAACACTGATTAAGTGAAATCAATTACCTTTATTTCGAATCAAATGTATTTATACAATAATAGGTAACTCTACATTAGGGTAATTTATAAATTCGAGTACCAGTAATTTACTTCTAAGAAATTAGACATTGTAATGTTGAACCTATTAATAATAACGCGGAAATATGGTTTATATTATTTCTCCAAAAAAATGTGTGCAAAAATTAAGGTGCGTAAATTACACGAGTAAATACAGTATATATATATATATATATATATATATTGCATTTTGTGACAGTGTGGGGTTCATTCGTAGTAATGGTTTACATATATCAGTTTAGACCAACCCACCATGTTAAAGTTTTTATTTTTAAAAACTTTTGCTATTTTGCTATTGTTTAAGTTTCACCAAAATAATGAATTTACAAAGTTTATATCATTAATATTCCGCTTACCTTTCATTATTTATTATTAAATTAAATATTAGGTTAGAAAAATGAAATAAATAGAACCAAAAAATAACGTTGCCAAAATGTATTCCGAGCTATCACAAGGTGACG
This sequence comes from Icerya purchasi, assembly GCA_039619475.1. Classification (NCBI taxonomy): domain Eukaryota; kingdom Metazoa; phylum Arthropoda; class Insecta; order Hemiptera; family Monophlebidae; genus Icerya; species Icerya purchasi. Next base: position 419,932,426 of record CM077116.1, read on the forward strand.
AAAATAGGAACGCTTTAATTAATCTTATTTAAAATTCGTTTCGCGCTGTCAGTCAATCACGGAATTAGGAAGAAAGATGTTCCGACTAGGGACGACGATGTCCTAGAAGAATTACAAAATTAACCATCGCGAGATTAGCGAGACTGATCATTTTTCAAAGCGTAAAAGCTGTTTGTGAATTCAACAGTTTCAGTCTAAAATACTCAGACAAGTTGCCAACGATCCTTATTTCGTGTCCAATAGAACACTCCATCACGATTTGAAGATCCCATTCGTGCAAGACTATTACAAACATCGATATGGTACGTTCTTTAGTAAACTTGAACTCAGTGAAAACATAGAAGCGTCCAGCATGTTCTCTTCATCTCTCCCTGGGAATCCGCGGAGAAGACTCAAGAGATACTGGTGTAGAGATGCATTACCCGGATAACCCCGAGAAAATTACAACAGAATCCACGGAATTAATTTCTCGCTCAAACCTAATTTGTGTTGAACAATGCCATAAAATGGACTTAATTTGTAAAAGTTATTTATTTATTTATTTTTTTTATTTTTTTTTTTACTGTGATTAATATTGTTATTGTGTGTAACGTAAAATAATAGTAAGTTATTAGTATATTAGTTAAAAATCATGTCTTTTTCTAATGAGAAGAGATATGAGGAAGTATTTGCTTAACGTAGAAAAAGTTAAGATTTAGTTAACCAAACAGCAGCGCCAATTGTGGTTCTAAGACCGGAGTGGTGAAAAAAAAAAAAGAAAAAAAAAGCTGTTTGCAATTACACACGTGTCACAATTTCCTTGTTGAAATGGAAAGCGGGATTATTGTCTATCTAAAAAAGAATTGAACGATTTTCTACAATTCTAATTTGCAATAAATCATCATCCCGGTTTTAAAATAAAGAAGAAGAAGAAGAAGAAACGTATATTTGCGCTTAATTTTTTAACAAATAACAATACATAACTTAAGCGGGTAATCTGTACCGGAAAAACATGATTTCCTTATCAGATAACTTAATATATATATATCAGAACACGAAAATGATAAACAAGAAAAGAATCTATAATTATAGACAGGAAAAGTTTAAAAAATCCTGACACATTAGCTTATTAAATAGTTTAAGTTTTAATGACTCAGCATAAAATTAGCATAATCTCGCAATTTAGATGAAATTCTAAGAGTTCATGAAAATAAATTAACAATTTGGTGAGAAACAGAGATATAGGGCTGTAAAAATACTCAGAGTAACACATGTTTAATTCGCCTGTGTTTATATTTCTTGTATCTATGTTTTAAGGACTGATAATTATACCTACCTATATTGTTTATAGTTATAATGTCAGACATAGCGCAATAATTAAAGAAACTTATTGCACGTTCTTTTATAATCTCACTGACATACGGAAAATGCAGATAATCATGCATGGTTTTAATGCGTTTGTATCGTGACTTATTTAATATGATTCTAAAACAATGGTTTTTGTTTCGTCAGTGATAGGCGCGGTATCAGAACACTGAAAATTTAACATTAAATTTGTGTTTATTTCCTCGCGAGCAATTTTTAATAGCTAATTATTATTTTTTCTTCAAGTTTCACGGGACAATACTGCGCGGTAGTAAAGAAAGCAACCTACTACGAATGGATGGATTTGGCAAACTCAATAATGTTTAACGCGCTTCCGAAATATTCTGAATCGATGCGTGTAACAGCCTTGCGTACCTTGGCTTGTACGGAAAACGATTTAGCATTGGACATGTACGTATATATGATTTTAAATATGCAAAATTCTTCCGGTATATGATTAATCGTTCAATCTGAAAACAACTTAAGATGTTTTAGTAAAAATATTGAAATTAACTGATTTTTTGCCAAGAGTGTATACGTTTAAAGTTAAAAAAAAAAAAATAAATGAATAACTTTTTTTTTTTTTTTTTTTTAATATAAAAAAACTACATTACTAAAGTATTTAATGAAAATTGCAAAATTTGAACAACAGAAGAATTTAAAATGTTCGTGGTCGTCTTTTTAAATTTTCTTTGGAAAATTTCTTTGGAAAATATGGAAGGTTTTTTTTCATTTTTGGGCTGATCAACCATCTTTACCGAAAAACAACTAGGAGCGAATAGAGTCGGTTACATATTAACCCGATCAGATACCGTTAATAAAAAATAAATAATAGGAGGAATCATGTATGCGGAAAGAATGAACAAGATATAAGAAGCGCTATAAGCAGCGGGAAACTCAAGTCTCAGCAAACTAGAGTACAAAACAGCGCTGCGCAAAAAAATGTGAACACTTAACAATGCACGATTCGCGTCGCAAACAAATTCATCATTTGAATGAAGAGAACAAAAAGGCTGGAAGTCAAGGTTAGCAGGAAGAATAGGTTACATAAACAGATGAAGTAGTTATTAAGAATAGAGAATATATCCGACCAAAATCTGAAATGAAAACTTTTACACGGTGTTTGGAGGTTAAAGAACGGGATTCTATTGGAAAAAGTAAAGGCAATGATTAATTTTCCAAAATCTCATCCGAATCATCCGAACTTACAACAGGTTTTAAAAATAGCAAACGAAAAGTCGATATGTAAAATAAAAATAAACAAAATATAGAGAATTGAAGGAAAGAGTAAATAAAATACCGAAATTACAAAAGAAACTTAACCAAAATATCATAAGCTTGTTCGCAATTAAAAACAATATTAATATAGATCATCCGTTTAATAACGTAATATATAAGACACCATTTTTTAAATACGAGGATAAACTACTTAAAGTAGTAAAACAAATGAAAAAACTTATGGATAAATTTTATATAAATAAATTTTAAGAAATATGGAATAATTATAATGGAATAGCGTATCAATTTTTTCCAAGTATAATAGATAGATTTAAAAATAATCAATACACGCCAAATTTTTTTAATGTCCAATTTATAACAGGGCACGGTCTATTTAAGGTATATTTATATAAATTTAAGATATCTGAATCTGACAACTGTGTAATATGTAATTTTAGAGATTATGTTTTTCATATACTACAAGGTTGCAATTTAATAATAATAATAATAATAATAATAATAATAATAATAATAATAATAATAATAATAATAATAATAATAATAGACTACGTAATTATGATGTAAGACAACTTGTACAAAATTATTTTAATGAATTTAACAAATTTGCAACTGAAAAAATAAAATTCCGGAAAAATAATGTACTTTTATATTAAGTAAATAGTAAAAATATATGTAGATATTGTAAAAAAAAAACCTGTAAAATGGTAATTAATATAATACCAAATACCTAATTGGATGGGTTATATTAATGCCGTTATTATAATAAATTAATATTTTCTAGTAAATAAATGTGCCCTACCCGAAGTTTCGGGAAAAGGGAAAAACAAAAAAAAAATATCGAGCTAACATTAAAGGCGTAAAACTAAGTCTCGATTACCTAAACAGGCACCACTGAATGGTTCAAAATTCTTTTTAAAGTTTCCTAAACGATGAAATTATAGGCCTCCTACCCGCAGGAATACGATTTTTTTTCCTTTTTGGCCCGGCGACTAACCATTTCGTCACAACTATCTTCATACATATATATATATATATATATATTATTTTATTTTTTGGCCTGAACAAATACGGTTCATTTGGCCAGCAAGCTACACTATGATTAGATATGAAAAATTACTAGTAATAGAAAAATAAGGAATGGAAAGTAGGGAAAGGAAATTCCATTCTACAATATGCCCGCAACTGCAGAGCAGGGCCCACAATGCCTGATAAAACTTAACAAACAGGAATAAGATTTTTTTCTTTCCAAGAAAAGAAAAAAATTAAATTTTTTTTTTTTTTTTTTTTTTTTATAAGTTGTAGGTCTCACAAGGCAAATATTCCCCCAAAAAAATTCCCATCTCACAGTTTGACCACAGTTTCCTGCTCATGTGCACAATGCCTGATGGGAAAAAGGAAGTAGCCACGCTGAACAAAGACCGCGATGCAAGAAAAATAAATAAATAAAAAATGTAATAAATAGATTGATAAGGAATAAAATGAAATAAAACTAACTGTCTTCATCGTTTTCCGAAACAAGAAGCCAGCGCAATCGGCCTGTACGATGATGCTTTATTAGAAGGTTTGGCGGCTTTGGGAATAGAAACTACCAGGAATTCTGACCGCTGTGGTGGAAAAACACGTTCGTGTAAAAACCCATTAAATATATTCAGTAGATACTGTTTAGAGTTTTCACCTAGATTGTTTATGACAGAGTATGTTATGCCATCTAAACCCGGAGAAGAATCTTTTTTATTTCTTATAGGCCGGAATATCTCATTATAACTGATCTTACTTGACAAAAAGTGGGAGATAAACGGGAGGATTGTAGGATCAGGTATTTATTTTACAGTGGGGACGTAAGGAGGGGGCCACTCTATCTGTAAAATCTTCGAACCAAGAGGCGTCTGCAGCATCTTTAGAATGACAGTTTTTATTTTTAAATCTCCTGGCTAACGACCAAATTTCTTTCAAGGGGGTGTTTCTATTGAACTTCGCACAATAATTTCCCCAAGAGCCCCTCTTAATTCTCGTCAAAATTCTACGAGCTTCATCTGAAAGCCTTTTGTAGTTCAGGTATGCGTTCATTGAGCCACCCATTCAAAATCTTCGCAGGGCAGCATTATGCTCATTAATCTTATTTCTACAGTCTTCGTTCCACCAAGGAGAAGGAGATTCCCTCCCCCCTGTATATGGGCGAACAAGAGGAATTATGTAAGGAATAGTTTAGAACAGTGCAAAAAATTTTATATTTCACTAAGGGCGAATTCGCGGATTCAACACTACCAATATCTCGTTCCATCAGATTTGACCCAATTTGCGTCCCTAAATTTCCAGGCCTTTCGGCTGACAGCTCCTCTAATGTCATATGAATTCGAGGTACTTGACGTTCCACGGTAGATTTCAATCATTATTGGGAAATGGTCGCTTCCCAAAGACAGGAGAGCGATCATCCATGAGCAGGCGAGATAGATGTCGGATGAGACTAATGTTAAATCTACTGGATTACTGGTATGAACGAGACTATCAATTCTAGTAGGAAAATCATCATTCATCGAACAATGCTGAGAATTGGTAATAATTTTTAAAATTGCCCCATCGCCACAAAGGTTTCCCTTGACTTTGTACAGTTTCGATGCGGGACAGTTTTGCTCCCATTCATATTTCCCGACGGAGTATACATGTTTTTTTAGTTGGGACTTCTGATTTTGGCTGTTTTTCCTAATCTGGGCTCTAAATTTTGATAACTGCTGCATACACTGACGTTCCGTGGAGGGGCTCCAACCGTACGTAGATAGACCGTTTCCGTCCATTGAAGACTGCTAAGAGCATTCCGACACTTGATCCCCAGAGGGTTTAGACTTTTTTGATTTTTTTCGTATAGCTGTGTATAATTCGGGGCAATCGTCTTTTGATGCGAGGGATTAAATGGATTCGAGGCCAGATTGAAGTAATATTTCAGAGACAGAAATAACCTTCTGTATTTGAGCGGCAAGATATTAGTTTCTGCATGAAGGCTGTCAATTGGACTGTAGTGCAATGCGCCTGAGATTAGTCTTAAGGCGGAATTTCGAACCGTGTTTAATCTGTTCAGCACGTTTTGTCAGATATAAGCATGATCGAGCCGTAATTCATTTTAGACAGCGGAAGTGTGGAGTAGAAGTTCTGCAGGCATTTTCTTTGTCCGCCTCGTTTTATATGAGCCGTCATTTTGGGGACGTTAAGAGATTTTTGACATTTCGCTCCAAGTTCATTGATGTGGCTGGACCAAGATAGTTTCCTGTCGAATACATAGGAATCCAAGGATTTTGACAGTTTGGGCTGATCTAATGGGGTTGTTGCCCAGAGTTATTTTGCAGTTGGGAGGGGTTCTTTTAATTTTGGCATTTTCTTAATTTTTGCTTTTAACGTATTTTTGAATTTACTCTCTGTCTTTAACTTCCGGAATTCTATTTCTATTATACTCGTGTGTCAGTTTTTTATTTACAATTTATGATCTTGTATATTGTTTCGTTAGCTAATTCCGATAATACTTGGCATGCACTATCCGAAACGTTCGTCAAGTAATTTTATTAGTACAGTGTTTATCAGAAATAATATTATTTCTAATTAAATGTTAAATATCGTTTAATCGTCTATAATTAATTCGAAAACTGGAATTATTTACTTATTAACTTTGTGCTGTAGCATTATGTCATTCTAAAAAATGAAGCAGCGATCTCTCTCTCTCCAATGGCTCGTTGAATTGAAAAAAAATAAAAAAAAGAAACAGTTTCTAGTTTTACGAGAAAACTATTTTAATCCTGTTCGTTTTACAAATCACTTTCTTAGAATGCTTTTTCTAAAAATCTATTACCCCATTTAACAAATAAAAATAGTGGTAAATTCACGCAGACGACAGAAAGCAGTGCATACGTAAACACCGGTAAGACCGTGGAAAACTATTTATTATTAGACCCATTTACTACGAAAGGCAAGGGAAATTTCGAGCTATTATTTACATTGCATGTTCGCCCAACATTTTCCAAGTGCTTCTTTATTTTGTAAAATTAAATATCACTTAATTTCTTTTTAAATACGGTCCCATGTAGTACAGCGAACTAAACTACGAAAAAGTTAATACAAATGTATCAGGTAGCAGTAAATAAATTCAATCTTATTTAAAATTCGCAAATAATAAAGGGGAAATTTAAATCTGAAATGTGTATATGCTCATTAGCCATCACAGTTGCGTGATAACGTTCGGTTCAGATCCTTAGTAGAACAAGATCGTCCGGTCAAAGTTGTAATTTATAGCCGGATCGATAATTTTTATCGCCGGTCGAACCAAAAACAAAATGTTGACTAATTTTTTTATATGTTGTTTACAGGTTATTAACCATGATGTTTCTGCAACCAAATAGGCCGGGTTTCAGTATAACCGATCACGACAGAAAGGCAGTATTGGGTGTAGTGCCTTACTCTCACGCAGGATCAAAAGCGTTATTGTCGTTAATGAAGAACTATTTTACCGTGCTGAGAAATAGGTAACACGTGATTTTCGCTCAATTCATCGACACAGCGCATTTTTTAAGTCATTGATTGATCAGTTGCGAACCCGATTTTAAAACGTGTAGATTTTTTACATTTAATGATCCAATTAAATGTCGAGTCATCAAATACTTTTGCAGGAATTTTTGGTGTTTTTCTTTTATCGTAAAATTAGATCCAGTTTTCTTTTCTTTTTATTATACAAGATCCATGTACTGTGTGTAACTGCTGAGATTATTCTGGCACATGAATCAGTGCGGGTTTAGAACTATTTTATTAGCTTAGCCGCTCTTATACAGCGTAGAATATCCTAGACTTGTTTTTGCTCATTTGATGACAGCCAGTAAGTTGTGTCCGGCTGCCTACACGAAGACAATGTACCCAGATGTGTTCAGTAGTTAGTGAGACAGGCGAATCACATAAAGGGCAAGTGCAGGAGGGAAGTGTTACTTCTAACACGTAGTTATGGGATAATATGCGGAGTCTGGTCAATGCTAAAAAATTCTCTTTGGTACATTGCTATCGGTGGCCACCTCACGGCTCAGTACTCACTTTGATAGATCGCAGCCACGATGTTTATGCTAACCACATAGTTTTCTCCATTTCTTTATCTTATGTTCCTGGAAAAAGGGTGTGACCGTAGTCGAGGAAGAAGGATATTTTCAGGCTACATGTTGCTGCTTTAGCGGCTAAATTCATGAGTTCGCTCCTCAGAACGCCAGTATAACTCGGAACCCACATGAACGTTACTTACAAGCCAGCCCGGAAAAGCAGTTTAATAATGCAAAGCGCTTTATTTCTCGAGACTGCGTGTTTGAAGTTTTCAGTGTTTAGAGTGTCCTAATAGATTACGAAGCATCTATGACCAGAAATGCATTTCGGCGTTATGGATATGATTGCAGGTACTCTTCTCTCAAGTAAAAGAAAGCTTCATACTGCTCCTTTCCAACACTGAACAAAAGCAAAGCAAAAATAGATGTTGTTTAAACATTCAAGTGATGACGCCATGCTTTCGTTTGAGAACAAAAACCCGTTTTCGAGAAGATTTTTCCGTGTGTACACACAGAAGTCATGCGAATAATCGGGGCTTTTAGCCATATTGTAACTATTTTGGAGAAGCGATAAACGCACAATCACTGTCGGTACCGGGAAAAAACAAATTGGTAAAATACATATTAAGTTTGCAAATAAAAATCACGACTTCACCGTTACATACGGAGAATCACAATTGCACTATCCACACGCATATGTATATACATATATATACATACATATATGTATATACACGGACGTATTGGTGTAGAATGAGAACTCTTCGTATTTATATGTTTTAATATGAGTATCCATAGTATGCGCTTATGTCAAATGTGCGATAAATGTAGTAACCCAGGTGAATATAGAACACGCATCTGCAGTGTCAGCTTAAGATAAGTAAAAAAAAAAAGAAACTTCTTCCGTTCGGTTTTATAAATATTGATTACCTAAATATCTCCTTCAGGAGAACATCTTTTTAAAAAGAATTTAAAAATTTTCGTGGCTTATTGAATTTATTATAAAATTATTTTTTTCGGCAAAAAACATGGCACGCGTATTATCTGTTAATGTTTTAAATAGTAATAGTCCATTCATTGTCAGAGTGATATGCAGTTGAAATTGTGACTTTCGAGTGCATGTTTAAACATACTTCCCCTTGTTGTAGTTATCCTGGAACCCCGTGCTGTATGCTTGGTGTTCCAATCTGCCTCTGACACAAATCTGCCTCCTAAATTTTTTATTTTTTATGTTATTTTATGTTGTGGCGGACAATAAGCAGCTGATAATATAAGCTGTGCACCCATCGTCGGTATGCTAATGTTAGTCTCCTGTAGATTATTATTATTATTATTATTATTAGCCATAAACGATTAAATTATACAATATATATTGGCGCAATATATTATTAAAGGGAAAAAAAAAAAAAACTTATTATCTAGCCCTAATGGGCAAAGGCCTCCCTCAACTGAGCCCACTCTAGTCTGTCATAAGCCACCTATTGATAGTGTTTATGTTTTAGCATTTTAACAATACTGTCCTCCCATTTGATTTCAGGTTTTCCTCTTTCCATAAATAGTTCGATATTTTATTTTCTTAGTCCATCTTGTACAATCCATTCTTGCAATGTGTCCTGCCCCTAATCCCATTTTTTCCTTCTTATTGCCCAGGTGAAGTTGTCATTAACTTTTAATTTATTTTTAATATTTTTCATGTTTATTTTGTCTTTTAATTTAACTCCCACCATAGATCTTTCCATTGCATTCTAGCGTGTCTTAATTTTGGTTATGATATTATTCGAAATTGTCCATGTCTGACATCCAAATGCTAAGGTATGCAGGATACACCTATTTAAAATTACCCCTTTTAGTTTATTCCTGTAAGGTCTCTTTATGCTTAAGCGACCAGTATTTTTTCCAGGTGAGTGCAATTCTACGATCTACTTCTTTCCTGTAGATACTCCTCCCTAAAATTATTTAGTTCGTGCTGTCCAATGTTACTTTTTATTAATATTGCTGAACCATAGTATTACGCAATAATTTTAAATGGTATACAGCAAGCAACATGAACATTAACACAAAGGTTTAAAAAAAACTGTAACGGATGATATACGGGGGGAAACAAGTAGGCATGAATATCGAATTTATTGAAAAATGAACAAAGGAACACTGCAGGTCAAATAAAAAAAAAAAAAAAAATGGAAAAAATAAACGTAAAACAAAAAAATTACATTCGATAAGAAAAAGTAGATAACATAAATATTGAGATAGCAACATAAACATTGAAAACTAAAATTTAACCACGAAAAATTTTAAAATAACGGCTTCTTAACATTTTGGATGCAAGCCTTTTGCTTGAATTGCAACACTCCAGCGTTGCGGCATCGACGAAACCAGTTTTTCAAGATACGATACTGCAATTTGAGCCCATTCCTCTTGCAACCGCTACTTGAGATGGGTAGCACTAGTAATAGGAGTTTTCCGAACCTCCCGATCTAAATAATCCCATATACATATGTTCGATTGGATTACAATCGGGTGATTGGGGTGGCGTCTAGAGTACACGCGGGCAATTATATAACAGCCATAGGCGCGTTTTATGCGCCTTACGTTTAAGATCGTTATACTGATAAAAGTTAATCATCAATAAATACCAACGAGCCGACACGGGAGGCTGCAAAAACCACCAAACCATGACGTTTCCACCACCGTGTTTAACCGTTATATTGAGATTCTTTTTTTCTAATTCGGTATTCGGCTTTCTCCACACCTTTCCCTTTCCATCGCTCCGATAATATTGAATTTCGATTCATCAGAAAAGAGTACATTATTCCAGAAATTTTCAGTAACATCACTATACTTTAATGCGAATTCTAGGAGTTTTTTCCGATTCACCGCACTAACAAAAGGTTCGCATCTAGCGGTGCGCGAATTATAACCAGTCTTTTTAAGAACTCGGCGTATCGTTTGCCCGGAAATTGTACTGCCACTTCTCGCGCATAACTGGGTAATAATTTAAGGGACACTTATATTTGGATTTTTTGCGACACAACGCGCTATAAAACGCTCATCTTCAGCCGACTGCTTTGCGGGTCGTCCGGTTGGCTTCTTAAAATCGATTCTGTTTTCTTTATTAAACCTGTTAATAATTCTATAAACAGAAACTCCGTAACATTTGTAATAGAGAAGTAATCTCCTGAACCGATTTTCCTTCCGGATGATGAAGCAACACTAGTCGACGCTTATTGAACGAATTGTTACCTGACTTGTTTGGCATTTTTATTTCGAGTGAGAAGGAATTTTAAATTTATACATACCCATTACGTAGCTGCGTACTATAAAATAATTGTTAAACAGAGCATTGCTCATGAATGCGCGTGCATTATTAACGTTTGAAGTGAATCAGGAAAAACCAAACGTCGTAGATAATAGAATGAGTCATGCTGTCTCAATATTTATGTTACCTACTTTTTTCGTATTGGCTGTATCTTTTTTATTTTACGTTTATTTTTTATTTTTTTTTATCATATTTCTGATCAACCGTGTTCATTTGTTCATTTTTCAATAAATTCGATATTATACCTGCTTTTTCCCCCCGTATATCACCTTCGCAATTTTTTTAAACTTTTGTCTTAATGTTTATGTTGCTCACCGTGTTTCTCGACAATTTGCTGCGAGCTCAAGATCCACAAATAATAATGGCAGCGGTTTTTTTGTCTAATATTGCCTCGCATTATGAATATTGCGAACTTTAAAAAGACGCGATTCTAATTCTTCTTTTATAACCATCGGATCGCTCGACAGGTGTAAATATCTAATCACCACCCTATAAGTACTATTCTATTTCATTTGATACGTGTGAAAAATAATATTTCGCTCTCTAAAAGCCGGTGAAATCATGCTGATTTTAACCGCACGATCTGTCAAGCCTTCGTGTATGTAGTGATCAGATTTGTTTATAACGAAGTCTATTCTTTGCTACATCATTTTGAAATTCTGTACTCCATGCATGAAAATGGGCTGTGGCTTGGGAACAGACGGTGCAGAATTATTCATACAATTTTTTTGAGCTCAACCTAAGTGACTTTTTTTATCGGAATCATTTTCGTCATCTGTTGAGAGAACCTCTCATATCAATTGCGAGTCACTTTAACATGTTTCTTATTATTATTATTTGCCGTTTTTTTCGTTTTTCCACCTTAACTTTTTGTGAATCATTTTCCGGGCCATTTCCATTCTCACACATATCGACTTCTTCGCCACTACAACTTTGATTCGTTCGCTGCATATTGCTTTGCGGTAACGGAGGAAAGCGTTGATTATTGATAACATTTTGATTCTGCGTGTAATTAACATTTGACTGTAAATATTCTAAAAGTTTCCGACAGCGCGAAAACAAGTATGGGCTGTGCGGTGGAGATAGCCGTCCATGAACTTGCTCTATTGTACGACGTTGTAAAAGACGGAGTAAACCTAGCGTACGATTTGGCTAGAACACTTACGTAGCATACCGTTGTGTTGCGTATGCGCATCAGTCAATTTATAGAATAAGTTGCCGGTTGAATAACGATTGCTGCTGTTGTGTGTTTGTGTGTAGAGCGATTGCGTTGTGTGTAACGACGTAGCTGCTGTCGTTGCCATAACGGCAACAGCAACAACGCGCGCGTGGGAGTGGTTATGTGTCGGTGTGTACTACAATACGAGTTCCAAAAAATGAAAGAGTATATAATATGCAAATATGAAGATATTCTTGATAAATAAATAAATAATATAAAATAGATAAGACAAATAGTTCAATCTCACCGATCTGAAATGACGAGATATTTGATAAACATCGGTAATTCGAATAAATAGTTGAAAATGTAGAACGCAACGTATATAGAAGAAAGGGATGCACATTCAAAGAGAACGTGATCAGCGTCGCAATGTTATATCGGTAACCGGGGAAATTACATAGTAATCTTTTTCTAATAGCAACGTGGACACGTTTTTTTTTATGGCTGCGGGTAACTCCAAAGTTTTTAATATAAAAAATACGTCGTCTCCGAATTTATCAACCGACGACTCATTACGTACTTGAACGAGACGATTTTACGTGTAAAACATCTGCCAAACCGGTTAGACAAGAAAGGGAGCCTCCTTGTGATGTCAAATACCTTTACCCTTTAACTCGTTGATAATTGGAATTCTTTTAGACATCCTTCTTACACATTTTATATAGCAAAACGTATAAACAACGGATGGAATGTCACGTCGCAGCCCAAAGATCGCAAGTTTTGGCCGATGTTCAAGTGATTAGAATAAGAAAAAGGTGCTGAAAGAATTAAGAACACGCGACAAACTTAATTTTTCCGTTCAAAATTTTCCGTTTCCTTAGAAAAAGCTCAAATTTTACTTTGTAAATAAAACTGATTCGCTCACTTTCATTATTGGGTTTACGTTTGAACTCATTCGCATGGAAGCCGAAGCCACAAAACGCGAGTCCGGGAAATGTTTTTATAAAAACCTGATTGACGAATTATTATTTAAACATAATTTTTTCTTTGTCTCTTTTTTCCGGTCCCATCTTTAAATAATTTTCGGTTTACATCCTGCATATCTAAATACTCTAGATGTTTACTTGCATCGAGGGGTACGGGGAAAACCGATTAATTCAGCTCGAAAAAAGAAATGACTGAAACAGAAAAATTAATATACAAAAACGTATGAAAAAAATCGACGATATAGATATATGACAAAAATATATAATTGGCCGGATACATCATCGGTCACAGTGCTCTTAATGTGCGGCAGTCATCGTGGCTGAATAGATTTAACAATATATAAGTAAAGTAAATCGAGTCCTACACACTTAACATAGTATCGGAATTGTGAAGATAGATATTTATTAAACATTATTTTTTGTTTTTTACTATTTGTGATAAGGAACTTAATAAGGAGAGAGGACAGTAGCTGCTAAATAATTTGGGGTCCTTGTTTTGTTTCCGGGTAGGAATAACAGTTGTTTCCTTCCAGGAGTCAGGGATGTTTTCTTGCTCCTAAATCTGATTGTAAACATGTAGCAGATACAACTCGGTCCCATGCGAATGAATTTTGACATTAACGCACGGATGAATTCTGCACCAGATCTATTTATCCTCAGCTTATTATTTATTGCAAAATTTAGTACGGATATCGAGAGCTGAATGTCATACCTACTCGTGTTATTGATGGATGATAAAGAGGAAACTTTTCCTACTGCGTCTTTCATTGGTTGAGGATACTTCAACGAAATGATTTTCAAATACGTTTGCAAGTGCGATAATTTCTCTTGTAATATAATTATTGGTCTTAATGTAGATAGGAGTTTGGAGTTTTCATTTTTCTCTACATCGATGCTCTGTATAATAAAAGAGTCATCAATAAATGGCATATGAGAGAACCACGCTATGCTCTTTCGAACCGACAAGGCGACGGGTAAATGATTTACACTTTACAAATTTCTAAGAATATGTGTATATATCTTGCGATTCATTTTTATTATTTAACATATATTTCATCATTATTATCATTAAAACCGCTGTTACAAATTTTTTTATTTTGAAGTTTAAAATGTAATTAATTTGTTTAAAATTGCGCAATGGCATCTTTTTGCATTCGTGAATTCTCCATTAGGCAACAATATTCTTTAGAAAATGTAAAAAAAACTTACACCTTTAATTTTTTATATTTGAGAAATTTAATTTTTAGGTTATCCGGTGAGATTTTGGATGAACTATTAAAAAATATGGTGAACAGTCTGAAAACTGAAGATGATTACGAAGAGGTAAATATAGTGCATAATATTACTTTGAAGCAATCGACGAGGAAAATTTTAAATCAGAACACCGCTTTTGCTGAAAAATTATAAGCGAATAAAAAAAAATTAATGCGTTCAAGGACATTTTTTTATCCGAAGAATGAGCAACAATATTTATCTTCCGTTACATCCCGCATTAATTGTTATGGAATTATTTCATAGCAGTTAAAAACAAAACAGCAGGTACACTGAATGTTATTGTAGGTTCGCGAATCGGTAAATACAGAATTATAATAACATTCTGAAAATGATTTTCTTCTTTTCTGTATATGGAATAGTGAAATAAAGGCAGTTTTACAATTAATTCGTACAATTTCATTAAATGCGCTTAACAAAATCAATTAAACTTCCGCGCATAATTTTTTAACGGTGATAATTATTATATTACCGATATAATATCTAATTTAATTTTGCCGCAGTTAATTCAATTTTACACGGAGCACAAAGGCCAATTTGGATCTAGTGAAGAAATGATGAAGAATTCGATTGAAAAGTTCGAATTAGAATTAAACTGGTACAAAGTTAATTATCCGAAACTCGAGCACTGGATAAGCAGTCGTGTTAATAGCCTTACCGAGCAAAGAAAGTAATATGAATATTTCATGTTTTCTATTTTTTTTAATTTTTCGTATTTCAAATTCCTCGAAATATTTTATACAATCTACCGTTGACAGTCGAAAAAAAAAAAATATTTAATTTGTGAGAATCTTATGGGATATCCCGTTTCCCAACGTGCGATTTTCTAGAATTAAAAAAAAAAAAAAAATCCAAGAAACAGTAAATCAAATTGCAAAAATTTGGTTTAGCTCCATTATTCTACTTTTCAGCTCGAATTTTTTCGAACTTGACAATTTAGGTAACTACATATACGTCCGTTAGTAGATTAAAAGTGTTTCATAGTTTATACACGTATTTCACAAAGTGTCAAAAGTATGTTCATTTTTTTTAATTTGTTTTTTCGCGATGGTGATAACATTTTGCAGTTTATACTTGCGAATAAGTAGTAAATTATTTACGTCGCAAACATGTTTATCAATGGTTTTCAAATGGCTCGGTGCAAATTAGCCACAAGCAAGTTTTTATCCTTCATTTTGCAAGTGTATATTCTGCGTTCGAGTTTTATCGCAGAATTGCATTGTATCGACAAACGATTCACTGTTATCTTCAATACATTCGTTAAATAACATTACACTTATATTAAACATTCATTTACACGCACATAACATATCTATATTTTACCGTTTGGCTCTTAGTACGTGCCATCCTTTCTTTAATTATTTCGCTTCTGTAATTACTACCTAACTATTACAAATAATTGTTTCCGAATGTTTAACCCCGGAGGAGCCGGAATCCCCTCCCGCTCAATAACTCTTTAAAATTCGTTCCCATTACTTCAGTTGAGTTGTTAGCTCTATCCTATTTAAAATGGACAACAGCAATAATACTAAGCTGGTTAATTCTAAATTACTCAACAAAAGACATATATTTGCACAAATATTAGTAGTGTTTATTAATGATAAATTTAGTAGCGGTTATAATTGCGAAATACATAATACTAATATTAACACCGAGCAAAATCAAAATAAATGTACATCTATTAATACTGACAATAGTTAAAAAAGTCTTAATAGAAAAAATTACCTTTGATCATATAAGATGCTCTTGAAGTTGCAATTTTACGAAAAAAGTTCTTTAAGCAAACACATCATCGAGGTTTAAAAATCTTCGTCGAAACAGAATTATTGCCCCCCACCGTCTAATGATGCGGTTAATAATTCATATTTTGCAGCTGTCGGTTATAAAACTTACATTCCTTCCTATTTAGTATCGAAGTTGGTTGTTATTAAAAATTTTTGAGATTGAATACACGGATGAGCAATTGAACAAAGTCGGTTTATAATAAAATCGATTAAAAGATTAAATAGGAAAGTTTGTATTAATAATGAAATAAAGTACGTTCACAGTAGTTCAGTCCTTAGCCTTTGAGGGACAGAATATTCCTTCTTACGGTTTTCTGTGGCGAGTTCGATTTTTATACGAGAACCGTTTGTTAAAAGAATTATGCAGTGTTATAGATATTTTCGAAAGGTAAACCTAGATTTAATATGTGTGAAAGGGATGAGCACATCGATACTCAATGTTCCAGTCAGATTGTGACATGTATTTATTGCGAAGGAATTTATAAAACAAACCGACCTAATCTGTCCGGAAAGCAAAAGATAGAATTCTATTAATGAGCTGGTGGCTTCATATAATATGAGTTTCTAGTAGGTTTCTCTAGAACTCGCTAGAACGTACTATCAACAGGACTCACATGTTAATAAGGTGAAGTTAATATATATGTTTATTTCACTTATTGTTTTTGTTTATTGTATAGTAAGTAATTTTTTTACACCAATTTAAGCAATTATTTAATAAAAATTAAATAATTGTTTAAATTGGTGTAAAAAATTACTTACTATGCAAGGTGAAGTTAACAGTAATAGTAACAGATTCTCCCTATTAATTGACTATAATGATTTTCCAACAACTGAACAAAAGAAATAGGAAGTTTAAGTACTCCAACATACAAACCTAGACCTAATAAAAAATCAGTATTTATTGATCGAAATTAAGTGATACCAGAACCAGAAGTATGTTTAAAAAAAACGGTGTCATTTTTTTCACCCGATGAAGTCTATTGAATTTTAAATCAGTTTGTTTTTATCGGTTATGCTTTGATTATTAATTTCACTATGAAGTTGGAAATTTGCTAGATCGGTTTTAACCAGGGTATTTAAATTTTTCTGCGTGAAGTTTTATACTTAGAACAAGTAACTGGCCATTTTTCCACCGCTATTAATATTAATTCACAAAATGCTTGCTCTGGTAATGTTCCTTTGGCGTAATTCGAAAATAATATTTTACGTTGGAAATTCAATGAAGGAGGCTGGAATAAGTTTTAAAACATAGTAGAACACCGGTTAGTTGAATAAAGTCTATAACAAATCTGTTTGATAAATACAATGTTTTTTACAAATTTATTCTTTGAATACACTGCAGCAATCTGTGCTGGTGGCATCTACATATCAAAGAAGACAGAAGAACCGTTCTTTGGTAAAATAAGACGTTTAAAAAGGTAGTTAACGTAATATCGCTTTCCAAAGGTTCCGTCCTGAAAGTTTCATGGATTCATACATCATGTACAGAAAACTTGCGGCTGAACTCCGTCAACTTCATAAACGCACGAATGGCGTAGATTTTGTAGTAAATTTAACAGAAATAATTCACTGAAAGAAGTTTGAACATTAACAAAACTTTTTAAGGACAAAGATTCGCAACATGACAGTATTAAAAATGTCAAATGGTATCCTCGATTCATGGGCAATGTTGCTTCACCTTATGTGCAGACTTTTGAAGAAGCTAACCAGTTGGAACTTGTTCCATATACCACAGAATCACATTTCTTATTTTGGCCTATTACGTACTGCGAGCTATGTTTTCCTCTTCACAAGAAAAGTGAATTCTCCGCGGATTTGGGTGGGATAACTTATTCGATAATAAAAAATTTTGGTGAAAAGGCGAAGATGATTCTTGTGAATATCCATAATGATTTGCTGCAACATAGTTTGATGTCAAAGGACTGAATTCAATTCATAGCGGTTCCTCTTCATAAAATTTGCAAATAATTTGAACTGGCATCCTCTTTTAGGCCAATCTCTATCGCATCATGTTTTAGGAAAACGTTCGAAATAATTATTAAAAATAGGTTAATATGATGAATTGAGAAAGAGAATATTCTTCCTGCAAGTATGTTTTGGATTTCGGCCAGATAGAGGTATTTCAGTCTATATAACCAAATTTCTGTGCGATATTCACTCTTTCATTTAGAAAGGGTTTCTAGTTACTTCTTTTTTGAGTATAGTCGAGGACTTTGATGATGTATCTCTATTCCTGTCTTATTTAAAGAAGTAACAAAACTGAAATCCTAGTCCAAATGACCAAATTGTTGTGTAAACTGTTCATAAAGCTATTTTTCCTAAATCCTGTAACCAAAACTACAGTAAAACGTATTACTAATAGAGAGCTTGCCCGGAGATTAATTTTAAGCCCTGTGCTCTTTATAATTATGTCATGACAGTTTTTAATAGTCAGATTATAAATCCAACTAGAATTTTGTCGTGTGCTGATAATTTTATATTTTACATAAACCACAAATGTCTGTGTCAGAGGCTAACTATAAAAATTCACACTCCAATCCACACGGTTTGTAATTCATAATCAATGTATTCCTTTCATAACACAGGTCAAATATTTGAGATTATACCTTGACTCTAGACTTACCGGGAATCTTCATAACACTACATTAACTAAGCAGCTTATGAATATCTATGATCCCTTAAAAGCTATCAATAACTCCTCTTAAGGGGGAGACTTGTGACCTTAAATTTACTGTATAAGTCTATAGTAAGACTCAGACCAGGCTATGATACGATTTTATGCAATTCGACTTCAGTTTCTCTACTTAGGAGGCTGGTATCTCTTCGAAATAATGAATTGATGGTTATAAACGGTAACCTGAAGTCATATAATTAGTCCCCAAATAGAAACTATAGTGCCACCATTAAATATTAGAAGAATAGCTTGAACTGATAAATGTTTAATTAAATATTGTAATTTCTTTAATCACTCGCTAATTTTTAATTCTACAAATTTGCGTAAGAAATGATTTAAATGCCTCTGTTTATTGCGGTCACAATACCCGCTGTCCCATCCATATACTTTAACATATTAATCAACGTCTCTCTTATTGATGAGTTAATTTCCACTGGGATTTGTCTGTCTTATTTCACGAATTCTTTACTATGTTATGATGGTGGTACGTTAATTATTCTGTTCGAGTTTGTTAGTATAAACGGTATACTTCTTCAACCGAGATTGATACGTACGAATTGTGCTTCCCGAGGATAGATTTGTTCTTTGGTGTAGGTTAGAATAATTGAACCAGCAGGTTTGTTTGTTTTTCAATTTATTTTCTTTTCTCTTTCTTCTGCTTTCTTATTTCTGTTTTTCTCTCGCTTCTTTGCTGTTTTATCTCTAGTTCATTTAATAAATTTGAACTTTTATAAATGTTTTATGTAGATCGAGTAAATGGTATGATCATTTTTATGTCGTACTGATTAATAGTGACCAAATGGTATATTGCCCCTCTCCCCAAAAAAAAACCCAGATACTATGTAAACGTTTACCCCCTTTTTTTAGTTCTGCAGGATAAGTAAGGAGTTACAATCGTTTTGTACACCTATGTTAACGGTTATGCATTACAAAGAAAAACGATAAAACTAGAATACAACGACTAATAAATAAAGATAACCCCGGCTTCCAGAGAACTAAAGAGGCTGAACTAGATCACTTCCATTTATCCTGGGTTCATTGGTATCTTCCACTACTCAAGTGTTTTCGGGAAAATGCGGTGTTTCTTAAGTACTCTCTTGATGACGCGAAACGAGTTTTAATGCGCCCTAGCATAAGAGCAAAATTTCTTCTACATTACAAACCGTTTTAAGCGAAGTTAAAAATAGTTTAAATATAAGCAGATCTCGATTAAATGTTAATAGTAATTTTGTTTACAACTGATGTTACAGATAGTTCGTAAATGTGGATGTATCGCAGTTCGTATTGGAAAACAGAAAAGGACGGATTATCAGTACCTATAATCTCTTTACTAAGTATTTAATTTTAATATATAATTTTTTGAACATGTGAAATTCTTTAATTTCTCGTTTATATACAAGCTAATGCACTTGTTCTCGTTCATTCTGGTTAGGTGAGTAAGAAATTATTTAAGGAAACAAAATGCTATATAAATCTTAAATTTATCTACGGCAAACATTTATGTCTGTTGATTAATTTGCAATTATTCGATGTTACTTATTTAATAAAATGACGAACTGTACAAAAACAATTAATAATTTTTTATTCTGTTGTCCTTGAAACTTAAGCTCCCTGCTGCTTATTGTTTGCATCTTATATTTTGTCCTCGCCATCCATTATTTCATCCATTAGTTCCTTTATATTGTCAATATCTGACCGAATCAAAATTTAACTGAAGCCTCTTTTCTTTCTTTCTGTTTCTGGATGTATGTCCTTAGCTGACGTGCCAAAAGGGGGGTTAAAAAAAAAACAAAAACTACAGACAAATTAAAACTTCAATAAATACGAACTGCAGGTCACAGTAAAGGACCAATTAAAATGCTTGGGCGTTCTGATAGATAAAAACCTTAAATGTTACAATCACTGCAAGTACATAAATGATAAAATTACGAAATTTATTAATATATTCACAAAGCTATTTAACGATAACAATCAGATGAATTACAAAAACGGAATAATATTATATAAAACAATGATATTATCAGATCTATTATATGGTAGTATTATTTACAAGGATAAGCTAAAGTTCAATAAATTCCAAAAATTTTTAGCGAGCATACATAGAACCATAACAAATAAACTAATCAAAGCTTACAAAGCAATAAATTATACAAATGAATTAATTAGAGCGGAAATATTACCTTTATACTTAAAAATAAAAAAACATATCACAGTATTTGCAATCAAAAATTAATTAAAGGTAGAATAAACCTTCGAAAATATCACATACACAAATCATAGATATATAGTAGAGAATAAAATTTTAACAGCTAGAAGATTCAAAAAAATTATCAGTGAACAATATATAGAAAAGTTTGAAACGGTGTGGATAAGTCATAACGGAATAACGAAAAGTTTTTTTCCGACCATTAAGGAGAGTCTAAATAACACGTACTATACTCCAAACTTTTACAATTTATAGTTCATATCAGGACATGGAAATTTCAAAATCTATCTCAAAAGATTTAATATAGCGGAAACTGAAAATTGCATTAGATGCGACGAGCAGGACAGTGTACAGCATATTCTGAGTGGATGCAAGGTGCATTGGTACGGGAAAAAATGAATATATTCAATAAATTGGCCAAAAAGGAATTAGAATATCAATTTATATTAATAGGTCTCATCATTAACCTTGCCTTCTCCAAGACAGTCGCAGTCAGTTTCGGACATTTTTAATACCATCTTGACAAAGATAAACGCTCCAGATATATCGGTACTTAGGTTCTCGAATGCGTTAATTCCATCGTGGGATGACAACCCAATCAAGATAGATCTCTCAATGTTCACTATGAGAAGGGATTTGATCAAATAGAGGAAAACATTCGAACACGAACCTCCTGCTCGTCTCTCTTCTACAGCGACGTGTCTAAATTCGATACATTTGCTGGCTGCTCAGTCGTCTCCGATGATGTCGCTATAATCCGTTATTCACTTCCAGAACCGTTTTCCATCCTATCCGCCGAACTATATGGTATCTCGATCGCTGTCGATTTCCACATGAAATCTGACCCACACCAATCGTCTTTGGTGTGTTCAGATTCTCTCTCAGCACTCAACGCCTCGTCCAACGTGTTCAGCCACGCTCAACATCCGGTAAACAAAGTAGTTCTCAAATTATTATCGTTGAGACCAGATCAGACGTGCCCATGCTGATATTCGGGGGAACGAACTGGTAGACACCGCTGCAAAGGTAGCTACCGTGACTCTGCCGGTGTCAATCGTTCCTGTTCCAACACCCGATCTCAAGATTTACATAAAATGTGGTTTAAAACTCTATGGCATAGAAAATGGCAGCAAACATCGCAAACGAATAAGCTTCGCAGTATCACCGTAGAATATATCACTTCCAAATCGAAGGGACAATGTAGTCACTATGAGACTCCGATTGGATCACGCACGTCTCACCCGCGAATATATACTAAATGGAACTGAAGCTCCACAATGTGCCGTGCGCAGTGTTATCCTCATCGAATGCCCTTCATACTCCTTGGAAAAGAAATTCTTCAACCTTCCTTCTTATCTTCCCCTCATCCATAAAGACAACTCCTCTTCACTGTCCAACATAATCTGTTTCTTCATAAGTCCGGACTCTATTCACTAATCTAAACCTCCTTCTCCTCCCATGCCTCTAGCCACAGTTGCTGCACATGGCACCTATATCTAATTTAATAATAATAATAAAACGGACCCTAACTTTGAATATTAAAAATTACATTCTTGTTATTCCGAATTACACTGTGAAATTTAGAAATAATATTACCCATTCTAACACGATTAAACACTGACGGTACTTTATAGCGGCAGTAGCAGGGAGGCAAAGGCCTGATCGTCCTTGACAAGAAAATACACCTCCAATGTAGCAACATGCATTTATTCACACGCCTACGTATTAATATATATATATATAAAGTCAAAATTTAAAGTAAGTCCCATACCATTGATAAGGTTTCATGGATTTTGAAGTTAAGGTTCACAATGACTTAAGCTCAAGGCACTAACGAGAGTAGGGGGGCCAGTGCCTTTCTCTCGGTCGCTTTTACTTTCCCAGATTTCTCTGGTACCTAATTATTTCAGGTTAGGTAAACTTGGGAGCGATTAGGATCCGGACAGGACAAGTATCGAACCCATAACCTCTGATTTGGTAGCCAAGCACCTTCACTACTAGGCTACCACGCTGCCTATATATAGTTTATTTTTGTAATGAGAAACCTATTATGAATAAGATATTGTGAAAAAATGAGGAAAAGTTTATATTTTAATAATGGATTTAAGAAAAAATGAATAATGTTGATATACAGTGGACAGTATAAATTATGATATGAGAAATTGTACGGAGAACAGAACTTGCAAATAGGAGAATTTTTGTAGGATAAAGGAATAAGTTATTAAGGTATGCTCATTCGCAAGCGGTATAGAATAACCCTGTTCTTTTTTCCTGCTACGATACATGGTTTTGATGTTGATCTGGACAGATAGAGCATATTTAAATTAGAAATGCTGTTGTCTTTTTATTTTGTTTACATATGGCCGGATTACGGATATTATATGTTCGACTGGAACCAAAATTTGTAATACTGGTGGAAATGGTCATGAAATTATTGTTATTTTATCTGCTTACATACTGAGAACCACACTAGCCCTGGTATCCAACCTACATAAACAGTCATCTTACGCCCGGATTGTTGCGAGGAAAATAAAAAAGTGTTTGCAGTATGAATAAAAATCATTATTTTCAGCAGTAAACTTTTCACAAATACAATAAAATCTTTAACATTCGCCACGGATGAGTCCTGAAATTTCTTCTCAAATATGTTGAATTTACTATTTTGTGAGTTATGTAGGAATAAAGATCAAGACGGCGAAAAAAATAATTTTCTTTTTAGCCAATTTATAAGAATTGCTTGTATTATTTTTTAAAAAAGTATTAAGTCACAATGTACTTTTTTATAATATATATGACAAGCTAAAATTCAAGCATAAAATAAATTTAAGATAATATTGTTTTGAAGCCGGTAGGCTCCCATATTGTGTTGTCGCTGTTACAAAAATCTTAAAATGGTAATTAAATATTTCATTGTCACGTCAATATAAGGTAAATTGAGCAACTTAGTAAAATCCGGTTAACTCCGTTTAAAAGTTCTGTTAACAAATTCATTCACATATCTGTTAACAATTCCCGAAAGCTGAAAATTGAATACCAGAACATCACAGTTTTGATTTCGAGCTGGTGATGGAATTGCAGAGCAGGTACACCGTATAGTCAGTTTTATTGCTATAAAATCCGGCGCCATAAGAGAAAAAATTTGTCCGTGTAATATTTACAAATAAAAAAATCTGCAATATCAAAAATATTCATATTGACAATCAAATAATTCCGGTTAAACAGTCAGAAAAATATTTCGGAATCCATTTGGACAAACAACTAACGTGGAAAATCCATATAGTTAAAAAACGAAACGAATTGAATATAAAGTATAGGAATATGTTACGGCTTATAGGAAGAAAATCCGAACTATCGCTGGAGAATAAATTACTATTGTATAATCAAATTCTAAATCCTATATGGGCGTACGGAAGTCCACTATGAGACTGTGCTGTAACATAGCGATAATATGGCGTTTCCAAAGTAAAGCACTAAGAACAATCGCGGACGCTCCATGGTATGTAAACAATCTTACAGTGCACACGGATTTGACAGTTAAACCGGACAAAGAACAAATACTAGAAATAGCTCGGGAATATGGCGTTAAACTAGATCATCATAAAAATATTTTAGCCATTGGTTTACCAGACAATTCAGCAGAAATCGGACGATTAAAACGAACAAAGCCGACAGATTTATTATAAATGAACAATGATAATTGAAAAGTATTGAAATACAGGTAGCGGAAATCCTTGTCGCTGGATAGGGAGCTCCACAAATCAGTCATACTGTGTTAAAAAAAGTTGCTAGATAACCCAGAGCTGGTTGCAAAATTGCTGGGAACAGAAAAAAAAAAAAATCTGTTCTTTTAGGTCTTCTCAGTTTAATATTTATACTACCTCCAGTAGATATGATATTTTTCCCTGAAGTCACAAAAACATTTTCGATACTCATGTCCTAATACCAGGTCACGGTTTAAACCTTTTTATTCCATTAATCCATTCAACTATAACTTTTTTTTCATCTTTTGCCATTTTCTTTCTAAATTTTATCGAAAGACGCAATTTTTTTGTATGATGCCCACTGATCGCAATATTTACGTAATTTCTTTACTTTTCCACAGACGTGAAATTTACATAAAAAAAATTGTTTTTCAACATAAACATATTCTTGCATTTGCGGTAAGCCATCGCATTAGATACATGTAGAAATTTTCATTTCGAGCATAGTTAGAATATAACATTATTTTTTTTTGGCTATTTTTAAAAATTTATTCATAATACCGCTAATTATGGTTGTTTTTGTACTTTTTTTACAAATTTTACACATTTTTACACCTGACATACACAATACTTGAGCTATTAGATGATGCAAATTCTGAATATGTTATATTACTATTGTCTGCGACTATTCTTTATGTATTATTCGTTTTATTATTTTCTTTTATAC
The DNA here is from genome assembly GCA_039619475.1 of Icerya purchasi. Classification (NCBI taxonomy): domain Eukaryota; kingdom Metazoa; phylum Arthropoda; class Insecta; order Hemiptera; family Monophlebidae; genus Icerya; species Icerya purchasi. The sequence continues at coordinate 419,957,894 of CM077116.1, forward strand.
TTGTATTATATCCTTTATTATTTTACAATAAAAAGGAACTGTTTATGCTCATTATTGAACTTGAAAGAGATAATATTCACGCTCAAAGGAAAGAGCTCTTCTTTTATTCCATTCGCACACAAAAATATTTATTTCAGAAAACTAGTCAGTAATGAATCTGGTACATACCACAGATATGATATTCAAAACACGGTACTATAGGTAATTCATTGTAAAAATTGACAATTTTTTGAAGACATACCTTAATTAATACCTTCGCAGTTCTGCATTAATTTGTGTGTAGAATATTTTACCAATGAAAATATACGTCCAACATGAATATCCTATTTCACTAAACGTGTACATTTCTTAATGAGCACCTATATGCATACTTTTGTGCGTGTATCGTAGATGATAGCTCTTGATATATTTTTATATGTGTGATTTAATTTCCTTAAATTAAGCATTCCAAATTCTATTTCTAAATCGATAACCTTAGTGATGTAGCAAGTATTAAATTATTTTGTCAGTGTCGGAGATAAACGTAGAATTATATGCATGGTCACCGCAACTGTATCGATGCGGGTGCGATGAATAAACATTTTTTACTTCATGCATTTTTCCTATAATATAAGTTACATTTTTGAGGAGCGTGGGATTGAGAATCTGTGAATTAACACATATTTTCAAATTAATAGGTAATGTACACTTACTTCTAATACTAAAAGTAACGAAACAAGAAATAAAAGAAAAACGTACCGTGTGGAAATTTGGCGCTCCAAGATCATATTATCTTGTTGTGACGCAGGATTTTGATGTGTCAATACAGTGCGCATACGACATGTTGTTGTTTGTGTATTAGGACAAAGTAATTACAATATATTATTGGTATATACTTCGATAGTTTGAGAAAAAATTTTATTTCCAGAGACTACCGTTGATGATTTCCTGAAATGAGTTAGCATCCAGTGAGAAAGTTGCGAATCCTCGGTGGTGTGTACAGTTTGAATGGTAATTTCGATGAAGGAATAGCAATCGTATACAAACGAGAGAGATAGTTGCGTGTTATATAGAAGCTTAGTAATGCATCAAACATATAACGAAAAAATATTTGATTTTATTTTGAATGTATGAAAATCTTTGCTATTCCATGTTTTTTTTTGAAAATGCGCGTTCAATCAATAGTGTAGCACAGAACTGTATTGCTTCGCTAGAAGTTGTCTCTGATTTCGCATCTAAAACGGACGTTAGTAGATTTCGAACTGTACTAAGTATGGACTTACGATAGGATAGAGAATGTGCAATCGCTCAGATACAGTATTAATGTTGTTGACAACTGATGCAATTCTTTCATAAAGTCTTGCAACAGTGTCGATTTAGAAACATTATGAACAAAGGTAAAAATGTGATCAAAGTTAAAGTTAATTTTTGGTACCGGTGCAGCATACTACAGTTAATTTCGAAAATATGCCACAGGATTTTTTTGAGAACATACAAAGAAATAAGAAAAGGTGTTTATATATTAATTTTGCTAGCATAATAGTGTATTTACATAATCTAGTATCATAACTGTTAAAGATATATATTAAACATTATTATTTAGCTGTTATGTACTACGTTAACGTATTTAGTATACAGCAATATGGGTACACTGGGCATGCACAATTTATATAGATGTATGTGTGTTTACTTTTTGGTATTATTACGATTACGATTACAATTACGAATACGAAATATGTCGTTGATATATAATTTATTATTTATAAAATTATAAGTTTATATATCGGTGTTTAGTTATTGTTAAAACGTCATGTGAAAACATAAAAAAAATTGGCGTAGTCGACGGTAATATACAAATTTGATGAGTAAATATAATTTGAATTTACAGTAACATCATTTAATTACGATTATAATGTCGAGTGATAATCAAAAGTCGTCGTCGGACAAAGAAACAAAAACGGATAAAGTGTTAGCCGTTTTACAAGCACGAAACCATTACCGATGTTAGTACAAACATTTACATCAAAAGCGGCAGTTACTGCACCAGTTCGTTTCCAGATCCGTTTTATGAAGACCAAGAAACATTTACAGATTATCTGGATCGTTTAGATACCTATTTCACAGTTCATAATGTAAATCCAGACAATAAAAAACTCACGTTTATTTCAACGTTAAAACCAAAGCATCACCACTTACTAAAATCATTACTGGATATCTAGGTTCGTACACAGAAAAAACTTTCGATGAAATACGACAGGTTCTTCTCAATCATTTGCAGCCAGAACCGCTAATTATTGCAAGTAGGCATATTTTTTTAAATCGAAAACAACGATCTAACGAATCCGTCAGTACATATTTAAATGAATTACGTCGTTTGACAATCCCCCTTGTGAATATGAAGATACATTTTTGGAACGTGTTCTACATGACGTATTCGTATCAGGGTTGCATTCCAAATCTATATTAGACCGTTTATTTTGCGAAGATAACATACCACTCGAAAAGACTTTTGAAATAGCGCGTGCTATCGTGTGTGCTAAAGCGGGCGCGCGAGATACAAGATTCTACAATAAATTCAGCACCAGTAATTAGTAATAATGTACACAAAGTAAATACAACATACAGGATTAGGTTAAGTGAAGAAGGAAATCAGAAAAATACAAAAACCGATAAAAACAAAATGTTCAGAAAAAATGGATGTTACAGTCATCTCCAAAAGATATTGTGTGCAATCGATGTGAAGGAAATCACAAAGTTCCTGAGTGTAAAGTAGATCCAAAATCATTGTGTATTGTAATAAGTGTTTAACACAAGGTCATATTGACATTTTTTGTAAACAAGAAAATTTAAAAAATAATTCGGTTAAATGTATAGAGGAAGAAAGCGGCAATGAGATGAAGACATCTTTCCTATTTATCACATGAATCGAATAAACGCTACACCTGATACTGATGTACCAATTTACGTGGTTAAGCCATTTGTTTTTGAACTTGATACGGGTGTCCGACGAACGGTTATTAGCCAAGATGATTTTGATAAATTTAACTTACCTCCAGCAACTTAACGTGAAGTGAAATTACAACTACAACCTTATGGAGAAAATTACCCGCTTATTAAAGTATCTGGTTGTGTGACTACTGAAGTTAGTTATGCGGGAGTAAATAAACAACTTACTTATTATGTAGTTCCAGGAAACCAACCAGCACTTTTTGGTCGATGAAAGCATTCGGGTTCAAGTTGACAGGTTCTAAGAATATAGACAATGTTAAGAATGAACACTAGTAAACCTACCAAAGTTGTATATGTTACTACAACAATACCAAAGCATATTTAACAATAATATAGGTGAAGTATCCAATTTTGAATGTGACTTACAACTACATCCAGAGGCTAAACTTGTTTTTTATAAAGCACGTACGCTACCATTTGCAATTCGTGAAAAATTAAGCCACGAATATGATCGGCTTGTACAGCAAGGATTGTATGAATGGGTAGATATATCCAAATGGGCGACACCTGTTGTAGCTGTTATTAATTCAAATTTCATAAGCATTTGCGGTGACTATTCAATTACAGTTAAAACACAGGCTGATACGGTACAACATCCATTCCCAGGATTTGAAGAAACTTTGCTACGTCAAATTTATTCCAAACTTAGCTAACCCAGCGGCTCCGTTATATAAGTTGACTCAAAAAATACGCCATTTATCTGGAAAAAAGAGCAACAAGTAGCATTAACAAGAATTAAGGAAACAATTGCATCAGATCAAGTCTTAAAATGTGATCAAGCTGACTTACCTCTCGTGTTTTCAATGGATACCAGTCATATTTGACTGGGAGCGGTATTAGCTCATATAATAAAAGAAAAAGAGAGGCCTATTACCTTTGGATCACGTGCATTAACACAAACAGAAAAAAACTGTTCCAAAATTGATAAAGAGGCTCTTGCAATAGTTTTGGGAATACGTTATTTCATGATTTACTTATTTGGTCGCAAATTCACACTAATCACAGATCATGAGTCATTAATGCACATTTTTAAGGATGAAGAAAAATTTTCCAGAACTGACAACAACTAGGTTTTTGTTTTGTTTTTTTTTTTGCCCGGCGAGAAACCATCTTACCACCAACAACCTCTACAAATAAGCTAGACTAACAGAACAGTGTGTATAAATAAGTAGATTGAATCCGAACTAGGTTATTACATTATATTCTACAGCTGCAGATTTTTGACTTTAATGTTAAATATAGGGAATCGGAAGAAAACGGAAGTGCTGATTTTTTATCGAGGTTCCCATCAATAAATATAATTAATAAGGAAAAACCAGACTACATTAACATTTTCCGCTTACAACAGCTATATCATTTATCATTAACACGTACAGTTTTAGCTGAGGAATCAAAAACGGGGGTTACAGCAAAAGCTGGGACTAAGTAAGTCGATTGGTGCACAAAACAGTCAACTTTCATTGGAAAATGGTTGTTTATTTCATGGAATGCGTGCATATATACCACACTCTTTTCCCAAGGTGATTCTACAAGAATTACATGAGGAGCATCCAGGCATACAAAAGATGAAAGGACTCGCTCAATCGTACGTATAATAGCCTTAAATAGATGCGGAAATTGAAAAATTCGTAAAAAATTGTGAAGCATGCGCTTATAATTCCCGTAATCCAGAAAAAGTTCCATTTTATCATTGAGAGGAAACTATAAGACCAGGACAACGCATTCATATAGATCATGCAGGAGACCAAGTGGAACCATATTCTTTACTTATACTCGTAATAGATACATTTGGTAAATGGCTCGAAATTGAAATAGTCCGCAACTTTCAAGCAGATACAACAACAGAAATCTTAGCTGACCACATATCAAGAAATGGAATCCTGAAACGATTGTTTCAGATAATTCAACATCATTTACAGGTGAGAAATTAATGCCTTCACACCACCACGGGACTGGTCTGTTCCGCTTTTTTTTTGAAGATTTTGGAATTGTTGCGTTGGCTGCCACCGATATCACATTCTTTAAAACGCTTATGTTGGTCTCTACTGACTCTGTTGGTTGAGGAAGAGTCGTCACTCTCATCGAATATGCTTCCCAATCTGCTCTATGAAAGGTGAAACGCGACATGAAGCCATCGAGCTGGTTGGGTGTCGGCGTCCTTTTAAAATTTATTATTATAGGAAAGTGGCCACTCGAGCGTAAGTCATGCATCACACGCAGGGCAAATTTAGGGGCTAGTATGCTTGAGCAGAGGGCTAGGTCTATCGTCGAGAAAGTGTGATGCGCAAAATTAAAATGAGTGGGCGAGGACGTGGTGAGTAACACCAGGTCGCTATTAATCACGATATCGGATAATACTCGTTCATGTTGGTTTGAGGACAACGAGCCTCATAACGGCCAGTGAGCATTAAAGTCTCCGAGGAGCATTGCATCACTCCCGAGCGCTCTGATGAGGGAATCCATTTGGCTGAAAGTTACCTCGCTACCAGGAGCTAGGACGCAATTACGAATTTTTACTTCTGATGAGGAAAGAGAAGGAATGCTAACTCGTATAGTTACAGCTTAAAGAGGGGTTAATTTTATTTTAAACAATATTAACATCTTAAAAATGTATGTTAATTTTCAGTATAATTAATCTTTTATTTCATATTTTCTAGTCTTTTATTATTTTTCCATGTTAATATATGAGCTGTTATTATTATAATTAACTGTTTAATATAATCGTCAACACAGTTGTGTGTTATTTTTATTAATAAAATTTATCGGCTATTATTCTTTGTGTTTTCTATATTTACGAATAGTAAAAAAGATTATATTTAATAAGTCAGAGCGATTTCATTTATTTATTCTGTATTTGTGCTATATAATAATTAAAAACAAATTTACGTTACGTTAGGTCTGCAGCAGATGAGATCTATAAAAAATTAAAGTATAAAATGTATATTATAATAGAGGAATTCAGTTAATCGGTGATGCTGCAATATCGGCGAATAAAGGTTTGTTTCATAAAACTAAGAATTAACTATATACGAGAATTTAAAAAAAAAATGAATTATAAAATAGTGAACAAAAAGGTAGCATTTCTATATCTTGACATTCGTTTAAATTTTTAAATTAAAACCTTTAGAGTTACCTTATTTTAAATTTAGAAAATTATATCTTTTCTGTATAGTTTTAATTCGTTTTCTTCATTATTTTCCCCCCACTTTTATGAACTACTTAATAGCTAACTTTCTTACTCCACCCACCTCAAAAAAAAAAAAAAAAAAAAAAAATACAATATAAAATTTTACAAAAGCGTAATGACACCTCTGGGTAATAATAAAAAAGACAATTAAAGGTTTATTAGTATTATATCAAATCATGTTATTATTTATTTAATAAATTCTCCAGTAAGTGTAAAATTTGCTGGCCGATCCGCAGCGTCTTAATAATGCTACTAGTAATTGTAATGATTTTAGTTAATAAAAAATCTTTCTTTTTCTTTTTCCCAATAACTATAGATGATCAAATTCATTATCGCAAAAATATGTACGTATTCGGTCAAATATCAGTGCAGAAATTCAAATTAATTTTTTTGAGATGATTATATAGTTTTGTATCGATGTTATATGCATTTCCTAACTGTTTGTTTTTATTTTTAAATTAAAAAATAATATGGCTAATATGAATATACTAGCTGACCCGTGCGAATGTTTCGCATAATATCGTAATTAATAGTATAATAATGTGGAAATAAGTAAAGCAAAGTCTTCATTAATAAATTTACTTCACCCGTAAATGTTAAATAGACATTAATTTCCATCTTATAAACTCACGTATAATGCCGAAGGACACAACCGGTAAACCAAGAGGAAGACCTCGAACCAGAGGGTTTACCACACCATTAGAGCCTATCACAGATCGCAAAAGGAGAAATTCCAGAAGTGATGAACAAAGACAAGTTCAACTTCAGAAAAAAAAGAGAAGATCAGCGCAATCACAGGCAAGAGAGATTCAGGCAACAGTTACTGCAACATAACAACTTTTTGTCATCCTCTTACCTACTTAACCTCCATCAACATATTAGTGCGAATAGACAATTGTATAATCTTCCAAAAACGTTTTGTTCTGCCCGTCTTTTTCCAAAAGATAATGAAGTGCAAACACATAGTGTCGGTGATTTGGACAAAAAATGCGCACATTGCGCTGCAAAATTATTCGCAGAGGAGTTTAATTCATCCAACATATGTTGCCACAAAGGAAAGATTGAGTTAGAGCCCGTTAAAGTTAGTGAAGAACTTCAAAACCTTATAGAGCAAAATGACGTCTATACTGAAAACTACCGGTCGTGTCCTTCGGCATTATACGTGAGTTTATAATAATAATTTATAAGAATTGATAACAATGACCTGAAATACAGAAGATAGAAATTAACGTCTATTTAACATTTATGGGTGATGCAAAAGTAAAATTACCTGATTTAATTCATTGCATTGATTTACGAATAAAAGTTGATTTAATTTATATATTTATTTATTCACTTTATTATTTAGTTGATAGATAACACTTGCGCTGTAATGTATTGTAATAAAGAATTTGCTTTACTTATTTCCACATTATTATACTATTTGTTGTTTACTATTACGCAGCTAGTAATAATTTATAAGTATTATTTAGTTAATAGAATGACAAGGTAAACATTAAATTTGTTTAATTAATTTTTTTTAATGAAAATATTAATTTTAAAAAGTACGATTATTTTTCGTCAATAGCGAGGAACTTAAGCTTTAAAATGATGCTCTTGATTCATTCATTTTGATAAAGAATTAAAGAAGATATGGCACTGCCACAAAAAAACACCTTTTAGAAATAATATATATATTGATAATGTGAAAATGTTTAGTTATTAAGAAGAAGTGAGGCATATGAACATTTTTAAAATTTCAAATATATGACGTCACAAATTGTACGGTTATCGTACAAACGAAAAAGTACAAGTGGGCGGAGTTTAAATGTATTCGCGTACCGTAGCGTAGATACATTTATTATTCACCGAAGGAATAGTTCATTTTTGATACTGAAATAGTATACTTTGAAATACGTCGCGGCATTTTTTCAGAAATGTACTATAAAAAAAAAAAAAAAAAAAAAAAAAAAAAAAAAAAAACGATACATGGTATTGATTCTTAGTGGCGGAATAGCTTTCTTCGATTTATTTTTTGAAAATTGATAACTTATTACCTGGCACGAATAACGTGTGCGGGAACAGAGATTCGCGTTTTTAGGGTACGCTTTTCGTAAGTCAAAACGCTCAGCCAACGTGGAAAAAATAAATTAAACGATAAAAAAATATAACGGTACGATGGGCAAAAAGAAAAAAAAACAAGTGCAAAAACAAAACACGGTACAAAAATATTATTCAAAATTTGTTTTCCAAGTATTAAAATTTGATCGTTGTTTCACTTATGAGAAAATCGAACTTTTTTATTATCACTCCGATATTTAATTAGTTAGTTAAATGGTATAAAAAATTAAAATAAAAAAATGTAGATCAGCGGTTAAAATAATTAAAAGATGTTTGTTTATACATTCGTAAGCTCTGGTATTAGCATAATAGCTGTGACACGTAATCGACGTTAGCGGCGTTGTAACGCACGTGAGCGCGCATTGGCGGCAGCTAAGGTAGTGCTTGCATGAGTGAAATAAGCGAGCGCTTTTACGATGGCTGCGGCAATGACATACTACTCGGGAACAAAAATAAAAATAAATGAAAATTAAAGAAGATTGGGAAAATTTTTGAAAGTGGAAAAATAAAAATATACTCGATTTAGTTTTGAAAATTCTTAATGGGCTAACGTATAATGTAGAGTATGCTTAAGAAAGTGTGTACGCGGAAACTAATGGCACCGTTTCATAGCGGCTATCGCGATTGAGTATGTGTGCACGGCGACAGATAGTGTACTTTAGCAGCAGCTAATTCGAATCAGTTTAAGGCGATGGCCCAGCGAACAACGATGGGTATTGTTGAATAATATTACTTATAACACTGTACTGACCACTGCCTGTCATCTCTTTGCTTAGTTCAGGTTCGTGCAGTTATACGTTTTACTAGAGTTATAATAGAAAATCACCGCATTTAAAAATGGTAATAACTGGTCCTGTAACTAAGCGTGACTAGAAAATTACTTAGAATGACTTATCAAGAAATTATTTAGAATGACTCATTAAATTTTTGAGTTCACTGACTTCTTTCGCGCCAACGAAAAACGAAATCTTCCGGCGCAGTCCGATCGGCCATAATCAGCTTCTATTGTCGTAACTCGAAAAAAAAAAATGGGAATGAGGTTATTCCTTGAAGTTTCCAGCAGAACCTTTTCAACTGAATCGTAATATATGTGAAGCAGTACCGTTGAATACAAGTAATATTTCGCAGCAACTCACCAAGACCGAATTTATATTTGAGTTTGCAATCGTCATTAGTAAATGAATCAAACGGGTACATTAAGCAACAAGTAGCATACTTAATTTATTTTCGAATAAAAGCAGTTTACAACGTCTCTTTCGAATTGGTTACTTTTTTCTAAAATTCCTTTTTATTATTTCAAAAGCGTATCTTTACCACTGAACAATCTATCTTTATTAATACTTTCTTAATCAGTTTAATAACCTTCTTCATACCGAACCGTTCGTAAATTAAAAAAGCTTCTAAAGATTTAAAAAACTGCCTGAAATGAGTATCAGATCGCCTCGACAATAAAACAATTGTGTCTGGTCGAGACGTTTTATAATAACCGTTTGAAATCTTTGGAAGATTCCGATCATTTTCAATAACACTTGTTCCCGGACGCTTTGGAATTACGTGTATCCGCAGCGACTGTGGTTCTTCAGTTTTTAGTTTATCAATTAATCCATTAGTTTCGTTCCAAATTAATTCAAATTCATCGTAATTATTGCGTAAGTATCAATATCAATTTAAAACGCGAAAATTTCATTAAAAAAAACAAAAAAAATAAAAATCAGAACGACCAAAAATCTCCATCACTGCGTTTCGACAAAAGTAAAAGATCAAATAATTCCAACTGCAAGAGAAACCCGAAAGGTTCAGACATAACGATAGCGGTGAGTTCTAGATTTCTAATCTGCATGATGAAGAAAGGATTGTATATTACATTTACAAGACCTGATCAACGCTGACGTCGCAAGGCTAATAAGTTAAACTAGGCATGATGTTTCATACGCTGACGATTCCGAATATTAAGTTAAACATAACAATAATTTACATTTACATAGTAGAAAGCTATCTTTCCACCAACATATAAAATATGTTTTTCAAAAATTACGAGCTTTTGGCACCCAAAGGGTCCAAATTCAAAGTTGGAAACCCGGATACTACAAACTAGAGAAACATACGGTGATGTCCATAATTTTAATCTTGTTCGAAATTTTTAACTATAACACTGTCTCGGCTTTGGACACGTCATTTTTTGAGCTTTTTTGAACTTTTTAGCAACTTCAAAAATTTCGTTAAAGAAATGAAATTCGATTTCGTTCCTAATAAATAGCGATCTTTCCACCGACATATCACATGCCTGGAGGGAAAAAAATCAAAAATTTCGAGCTTTCAGCGTCTCAGTTTGCCTAATTTTAAGATTGGAAACCCGGATGTTTCAAACGAGAGAAATATACGGCAATGTGTATATTTTTAACCTTGCTCAAAATTTTTAAATATAATACTCGCGTCAAAAGGAAAATTACGCGTCATTTTTTTCACTTTTTTGAATTTTTCGCCAACTTCAAAAGTTTCGTTAAGGAAATGAAATGCAGTTTCGTCCTCGACAAATAGCGCTCTTTCCAGCAGTATACATCATATGCCCAGAAAAAAAAATATTTTTTTCCAAAAATTCGAGCTTTGGAAGCCCCGAGAGGCTAATTTTAAAGTTGCAAACTTAGATGTTCCAAAAACCAAAAAAATATACGTGCATGTACATATTTTCAGCCTTGTTCAAAATTTTTAGCTATAAGACTCACGCCGTAAAGAGGGAGCTACATATTAGATATTGCGTTTTTTTGAACTTTTCGTTAACATCGAAAGTTTCATTAAAGAAATACAATATGGTTTTGTTCTCGACAAATAGCGATCTTTCCAACAATATATCACACGCACGAAAAAAAAAATATATATTTTTTTCCAAAATTTTCGAGCTTTAGGCGCTTCGAGGGTTTAAATATAAAGTTGTAAGCTCAGCTACAATTTTTCTATAAAGTGGTCTCTTGTGCATAGGTTTGAGATATGTTTTGGTTTTCTCTACTTGTTTACTAGAGCTATTGTTTGCGTGAACATAATTTTTTTCGCCATTTTTGGGCTTAAAGGTGGGGTCCGTGTAATTTTTTAACCATAATTTTTTGCTTTTATGAAAGAGCTTCTACGTTTCGTTTTATATTTGAAATTTCACTCTTAAAGGTTTACCTAGTAATGAGTTATAAACTTTTAAGTACTTTTTGAGGTCGTTTCATATTCTATATTATATGATCTTGACGGTTTTTGAGGCGTTTTATCGCCCAGGGTAATCGGTTAGTTTGAAATTATAGATCGTCATAGATAGAAGTTTAATTGTAATTTATGATCCAATTTTGAAGTTTATAAGTCAACCCGTTCGTGAATTATTGATTTTTATTTGATATTTTTGTCGTTTCTGAACCATCTTATTAAGATTATTCCGTACATTATATTTGTAGGGAAACCTAAAAATAAATGGTTACCGATGTTGTTATCGGTTTTAAATTTCACGACTATTTTATAATATATGTTTATTTAAAATTTTGTTCGTCGCTGAGTGCAGTAATATAGGTGCGGTTGACATTTAATTTTTAAACTTTGAAAAGTAAAGTGCGTAGTATAATGTTTTCTTTCATCTGTGCTTATCCGAAACGATTTGTTAAATACCATGATGAAGCTTAAAAATAACTTCAACTTGGAACAAGCTAAAAACGAACAGGCAGAACTGAAAGAATTGGAGCAGATGAATGTGGAAGAGGACAACAAGAAAAACAACTGATCAAATGTAGGTACGTATATTAATACTATGCGTACATTCAACAACTCTTAGAACATTTTTATTAGGGCTGTTATTTTTTGGACTCGTCAACTCATTAGCTCGCTGCAACAGAAAGGGTATTATAGACAGATAAGCATACCAAATTCGCCTCCACCGAGTTTACTATCGATTATTCGAGGATCATTTTGGTACCAAATAAAAAAACAATCACGCCATCTTTCAGCTTCTAATCTCACGTATTATCCGAGCATGCTCGCAAATTGTATTAAGTAATTATGTGTATTGTTTTCTGTTTTTTTTTTTTTTTGCGTTTTCGGTTATTATATTAATTAATTCTTAAGTAGTGATAAACGATGAAAAGAGTATTGAGAACCCACAGACAGGCCTTGTGATATTCACAACTTATTTTAAAATGGAAAAAAAAAGTTATTTAAAAAATTTAGTTGTTTTTAAACATATTTTTTAATATTAAAAATGAAAATTAACGAATGTTTTTTTTTTCTAAATACTAGAAAGTAAAAAACATGAAAATAAAATAATTTTGCGATTCTCAGATATAAAATAAATAATAATAAAATATATTTTTTTAAACTACGTTCTTTCCAACATACAATCACGAAATTAAACGCCTTTTATGTGCTTTTGTACACAGGATTTTTTCCAAATTTTTCGATTTGGTGCAACATTGACAAAAAAAATAAAAAACTACTCTGAGCGTAACCAATTTAAAGAAGGTATTAAGTGTATTCGTAAATCTTCCGCTGTTTCTTTTTTTTTTTTTTTATTTGCTCCCATTATGCAGAAACAATTTTAACCCGAAGAAAATGCGTAGCAGAATAAGAATATTGAAAAATTTATTCGCAAATGAAGTGAAGCAAGAGCTGAGGTTATCTCCTGCGTGATAAAGTTTACTCGCGTTGTGTTCAATTGCCCGTTGATGAGATCGGTGAGATTGTTTAATTTATTTATCTCCGTATTTACTTTTATTATATCTATTGCTCTATTTTACATTTCGTCCATTTCATCCTTATCAGTTTCATTTCTGGCTTCACGGTTATTTAATTTTTGATTTTTAAACTTAATTTATAATTAATGCCGCAGTCGCCTGACAAGAGAGATAAATCTCCCCCTAATTCTCCCCGCGCATTTGATAAAAACTCTACTAACTCCGTCACACAGGTTAAAACTAATAAAACTAATAAAATTGTTTCGTTCAATGTATCTTCTTCTAAAGATAGTATTGTCTCGGTAGAGAATATTAATAGGACTGTCGACATGGATATCTCCAACAATAGTTCTCAAGCTAACATTATACCACTATTTCCGCATAACTTTGAAGGGCAAATTATGGTTTTAGTCGAGAATTTAGAAAATAATTAAAAAAATAAAAAATTCTTTTTAAAAATAGCCTTTCATTTATGCACTATAAAGTACAAAATAACTTTATTAGTGTGCGACTACCAGATACGCATCTGGACAGTAAAATCTGAAACTACAAAATATTCTGAAAAATAAAAGCGGGGGCAGCGGATTAATTATTAAATATTAATATTATATAATATTTAATTATTAATCTGCGGTCCTCGCTTTTATTTTTCAGAATATTTTGTAGTTTCAGATTTTACTGTCCAGATGCGTATCTGGTAGTCGCACACTAATAAAGTTATTTTGTACTTTTTAGTGCATAAATAAAAGGATATTTTTTTTATTTTTTAGTTTGGACTTTTTACTATGTATTTCAATAAAAAACAATAAATTTAGATTGTATTTTATTTTGCCTTATTTTATTCAATATCTTGATTATAGGACATTTACAGAAATTTCTATTAAATAATGGATCGCATTCTTTCAATTATATTGTCTTTTGTTTTTCATACAATACATACGGTATCCTCAGCACATGAAACAAATGTTTGTCTAATAGCGATCTTCCCATTGATATATCACATAACCGGAAAAAAAAATATATTTTTTGGAAACTTTCGAGCTTTCGGCGCCCCCAGGGTCCGATTTTAAAGTTGAAAACCCAAATGTTCTAAAGTAGAGAAATACACAAGGATGCGGACTTTTTTAATCTTGTTCAAAATTTTTGGCTATAAAGCTGTGCCACAAACGGGGACTACACGTAATTTTTTGTGTTTTTTAAAACTTTTAGTATACTCTTCCAATGTTTCGTTAAGAAAATGAAATACGAGTTTACTCCTGACAAATAGCGCTCTTTCCAGCAGTATACATCATATGCCCAGAAAAAAAAATATTTTTTTCCAAAAATTGGAGCTTTGGAAGCCCCGAGAGGCTAATTTTAAAGTTGCAAACTTAGATCTTCCAAAAACCAAAAAAATATACGTGCATGTGCATATTTTCAGCCTTGTTCAAAATTTTTAACTATAGAACTTTTCGTATACTTCGAAAGTTTCATTAAAGAAATACAATATGGTTTTGTTCTCGACAAATAGCGATTTTTCCAACGATATATCACATTCCCGAAAAAGAAAAAAAAAAAGATTTTTTTCTAAAATTTCGAGAATTTTGAAGTTTGAAACCCGGAAGTTACATATTATTGTATTGTCATCTATAACAAGCATATCTGCAAAAGCACACTTTTTTAATTCATCGGGAAGTAGGTAAAAAATCGTTCGCAAGATTCCTTCGCAGACGGACAGGATGACAGACAGACTGACAAAGCGAGTTAAATAAAAGACTATAAAAATATAGCTTCATCCGATGTCTTTAGCTAAATTGTTTTTTAGAAAATCGTGATATTCCAACTGATTTGTGCATCGATGAACTTCTCTTAAACCATTCTTCTGAGGTGCCAATCTCGAATATCCAAAGATTACAGAACGTATTTCTGAAACTTTTGCCGATTCTTGATATCGAAATTAAATTTTGAAGCTCAACCCTTCCGTCTTTTTCATGTATTCGCACGCAGACTGAACAATGATATATTAAACTTATATACCGTGCATGAAATTTTGAATGCAAACTTCTCTGATCATTGTGCAGTAATTGTACATATAAAAATAGGTATGAATTTTCGATCAAAACCTCCTGCAAATGACCGACTTTTTGGCAGAAAAATTTTTCAATTTCATCTTTCAAAATGTAATATTAATGAACTATAGCACTCCTCTGATATGGTGGGTGAAAAATTCAACAAATTTTTACTAGTTATTAAAAACTGTATTCAATTATCTAAACGAACGAAGTATAAAAATATGTATATATCAAAAAAGATCACCTGGGGTAACTGATTTGATTTTATCGCGTAAAAAGAACATAATTTACAAACTTAACCGTACATTTACAAAAGACACATATTTAATAATCCATGGTGGCCCCCAATGAATTTTTCCCCAGAGACTTAGTGTGATTAGCCGACTGCGGACAGGTCATACAGCAATCTCGCACGACCATCTTCTAAATGGGTCAATTTCTCCAACGCAGTGCCCTTTCTGTATGGGCAGTTTCATCCCAACCATCCAGTACATATTAGTAGATTGCACAGTATTCGCATCAACACGGACGTTCTTACCACATAAAACATTCCCCGAGATATTATCAAACTCCCAAACAGCGACATACTCAATCATTAATTTTCTTAAAATAAACAGAATAGTTTAAGGTTATATAGTCGCAAAACCCGCACAGTGTGTCGCGATAGCCGCAGCAGTTAAATACGGCACACTGAAGCTTAGGGGATTCAATAAAATAAAAAAAATAAATAAATAATCTGTTATAAAGAAATATCCAAAACAATAAATAGATTAACTAAAATAGCGAAAACACAATACTACAACAATTTACTTTATAAATATGGTAATGACCAAAAAAAAAAGTATTGGGCAGTTATAAAGTCTGTTGAAGGTAACAAAAATCATCCAATTGGAGAAATTAAATTACATGGCCAGATTGTGGGAAACATTGGATAGATAAATCAGATTATTCCAGTTAAAAATAATGAAGAACAAGTTTCCCGTGGATTTAATCAACATTCCTTAGGCCCAGTAAATAATATAATTTCTAATTTACCGGATAGCATATTACTATGAAAAATTTAAATACACAGAGTAATACATTCGGTTTCACAGACTTTACTTTAGATTATGTAAGAAGTGCTATCCTCCTGTCGTTGCCTAATAAAGCATCTTATGACTTCGAAGAAATTTCTATCATATTAATAAAGAAAAATTTAATTTTTATTCTAAAACCGCTGATTTAATTTGATTTGAATATGTCTGTTCACTCAGGAAAAATTCCATATAGTTTAAAATTAGGAATAATTACTCTGGTCTATAAATATGAAGATTCTACGGATATGCCTAATTATAGACTAATTTTTACTCAAACATTTTAAAAATTTTTGAAAATTGCATCAGATGTAGAATATTAAATTTTCTTTTCTATACTAATTTTTGCAGTCCTAAACAATATGGTTTTTTATTTGGAAAAGGTACGGAAGATGCTTTGTGTGTTTCGTCATAATACTTATATCACTGAAAACCTAGAAGTTAGACATTCAGTGGTTATTGTATATTTGGACTTTCGTATGGCTTTCGATCTAGTTGACCATAGTATCTTACAATAAAAATTTAATACATGTAGCTATCATGAATTTGCTTCAATCTTATTTGTTTAATAGAAAATATGCCACCAAATTAAACAGTATTCATAGTGAATTTATTAATCTAAATTACGATGTCCCTCAGGGCAGTATATTAGGCTCTATATTATTTTTAATATATAGTAATAGCCTATGTAATATTATAATATATGGAAGAATATATTGTTATGCAGATGATGATGTATTAGTCGCTAATGAACGAAATACACATCAAATATGGATGACATGATATGTAGCAACCTACAAAAAGTACATTTATGGATCAAAGAAAATATATTAATTCTAAATTTAATAAAACTAATTATATGATAAACAGTCATCTCCCACAATGTACGTAGGACAATCTCAAAATTAGGTGGCAAAATAATATGACGTTAAGAAGAACACATGTAATATAATATATTGGGCTTTAGTTAGACCGCAAAATTGGGAGGAATAAACATCCGATATATTTAACTTTGAAATTACGCAAATTAAACTGTCTTTTTTATTATTTAAGTCAAATATTTAATAGTTACCGCAACTTTATAGGATATACACAACAATGTATAAACCTATATTATGTTACGGATTGATACATCGGGGCTGTGCACCAAATCACCTTTTAAAATAATTATGTCAACTTCGAAAACCAATTTTTAAAATTATTACAAAAGTTAAAAACGTATTTTTTGCTGATGATTTTTTAGATCTTCGTAAGTTATATGAAATACAACTTTTACGATACGTTTTAAAAAATAAATCTTATTTTAATATTTCATTTGTAAATGGAGTAACCAGAGGGTCCAAGTGCGAGAAGAACTACATATATGCGTACGATACTATACAATACAGTACCAGAGCAACTAAAGAGACATTTATTAAATTACAAAAAAAAGACGCAAATATCTAATCGATTATGTAAATCACAGTAAAAACCACTAAGTTCTGATCGTGCACATTGAAGTACTGCGGTAGAGCGATGATCTGTAAATAAGTAATTGTAAATTTATTTTTCATTTAATGTTGTTTTGTTTATAAAATTTCGTCGGTTTTTAGTTATTTATTTATTTATTTATTATTATTATTATGTTTGTTTTATATGCCATTATTTTATTATTAGTTGATATTGTTTGTTTTTGTTTTATTTATTTCCTTTTATATATTTATAGAGGGTTCTAACTTATTTTTCGTATATCTTTCTATAGCGCGCTATTGTTTGCTTTTTTATTAAGCCGTTGTTCGCGCAATACTGCGCATTTTCATTAATATTACAAATTGATTTTTTTTGGTTGTATATAAGTAAAAGTACCTGGGTGACCGAGCTTTGCTCGGTACTTTTTTTTGGTAAAATCGTGTTTTTTTTGAAAATATACTTATTGTTAGATACGAATCACATACTGATTAAATAATAATATTTTTCGACTTACCTACATATGAACTTTTCCATGACGAAATCGGGTCTTAACCTAATGCTTCCTTCCATACTATGTTGCGGGTATGTTGAGGATTTTCATTTGGAAGAAGTACTTTTAACGTAGTTGGCCGCTTAACTCTGGAAAATGCTACATATAACATACCATGCATGAAAACTGACGATCTTAAGTCCACGCCGACAAATTCGAATGTTTGGCCTTGAGATTTATGTACTGTCATGGCAAATGCAGATCTTACTGGAAATTGGTGTCGCTGCATGGTACATCCCAGTTGACCTTTTGATGAATCAAGAGTTATTCTTGGTATATGTACCTCTTTGCCAGATTGTTCACCAGTCACGATTTTTGCCTTTATTATGTTATTACACAGATTTGTCACACTGAGTCTTACACCGTTAAATAGTCCTTCTGATACATCCAAATTACGCAACAGCATTATTAATGATTTGTTTTTTAATTTCAGTTCGTGCGGTGGTAAGTCTGAAATGTTGACAGCGTTAAGAAATTCTGTTGTAAATTCAAGTGCTCCTTCATGTTGGTCTTTTACCGTATCATGACTGTGATAGATTTTGTATTCACCGGGAAGCTTGGCATTTATATCTTCGTTAATTTTGTCAACATCTTTATTGAGTGGTGCGAGTATTGCTCTGTCTTTCATTCCCTCATAATTTTCACTGGAAAAACAGTTACCAAACACCTCATCAATTAGATTGTTGTTTGAAATAATATTTTGTGGCAATTTAATTTCTTCCATCGTATTTAATGACAGTTCGCCGCTGCCCAACTTTAGTAAATAATCAGCAAATTCCCGTTGCTCTATATCAACACGCATATTTTCTTCTAGTTTAAAAGTCTTAAAAAGAGACCATAAGGAACATTGCTTAATAGAAAGATCTAATAACTCAAATTTATTAGCTCGCGGCTGTACAGGCAGACATTGACGAAAATCTCCTCCAAGTACGATCACTTTACCACCGAAAGGACGATTTTCATTTCCAATAGATCGCAAAAGTTGATCAATGTTTTGTAATCCATATTTTGGAAGCATCGGAGCCTCATCCATAAGAAAAATATCTATTTCTGCTAATTTTCTGGCTTTCGAAGAGTTAGGTTTGATACTTGAGACTGAGTCTGATGTTAGAGGTACTTTTAGTCCAAAAGTTTTATGAGTAGTACGACCATTAGGCAACAATATGGAAGCAATACCAGTAAAAGCCATACATTTTACTTTGCACCGTTTTCCAGTAAGTAGGTAGTATAGAGTTTTATAGATGAAGGTCTTTTCAGTACCCCCTGGACCATCAATGAAAAAGCATTTTGTTTCACCATTTGTATTTACAGCTTGAAGAATGGCATTAACGATTTCTATCTGTTTTCCTCTTAGTAGTTGATACATTTGCTCTCCTAAGACTGCTGATTCATCTGTTTTCAGAATATTTTGATTAACTTCATTATCGTAATCTTCAACGTCTTCAAAACCAAAAGTTTTTACCCAGTATTGGAAATTTCTGCCTTCTGTTGCTTCTGTGTTTAATTTATGAGCAATAATCCTGTAAGCGCGATTAATTGCATTTTCAATAGGCTGTTCATTCCGTTGGGCTGCGTGTATAAAGTCTTCTGCCAAATTGTTTTTGAATATTTCCCATAGTCGCTTTGGGTTTTCGGGGCATCCATAAATTAATATTTGTGTAAACAGGCTTCGCATTTCTGTAGGCATTTTAGACAATGCAGATTCTTGTAACCCTTCTATCCATTGTTTATCATCGTAAGCCAAACCACGTGCTAAGCAGGCTTGCTTATATGTCTGATACTGGGTGTCATTCACAGTTCGAAGATCTTTGAAACTCGTTGCATCTTTTACGTGATACAACAATAATCTCAAATGGTATAGTTCTGGTTGGGCGACGTAATTCACATTGTGAATCCTACCAATGACTCGCAATTGACGAAGTCTTCGCTCCCATTTACTCGTTTTTCCCACCCATCTGAAATGTTCAGGCATCTGCCAATAATAATGATATTCCCCATTACCAACATGATCATTTGACTGATTTTCTCTTCTTTGCTTAATTTGTTTATTATGTCTAAAATATGCCTCCAAAGTGGATCCTTTTTGACCAATATCAGCTAAATCTTCCTGGATTTGATCTAAGTTTACGATTCGATATTGACCTGGTAAATGAATATCCAGTCGTTGAACACTATGACTTTTTTTTTGTATTTCAAAAGCAAATAATCGCCAGCATGCTTCTGGCGTTGTGACACAACGCCCTTCAATGTATGTATTTACCTCATTATAAATCAACGTTCTTTGTTCCTCTACAACTTTAATCGATGCACAATCGTGTCCCTTATAGATATATTTATAAAGATACTTCACAGCCAAAATACTCCCTACATACTCAACATTAATATGACAGTTGAATTTTTTCAATAAATATGCATTGTAAGGGGCAACATGACGATTGTCCCGTGTTATACGACGTCCATTTATGTCTTTGCGATAGACTGCTTGTTCATGTGAAAATTGAGAACTTTGGGGGTCTAACTGTGAATTGTAGCGCCGTCGGTAATTTGGTTTTCCGTCATCTATCAACGATGTTACTTCCTGGAATGATTTAGGAAAGTCGAATCGACATTTTGTTCTTCCATTTTTTTGAACCATACACGTTGCATTAGGGTTTAATTCTCCACAGGGATTGTGAATCATCCATTTGAGTACAAGTTCTCTTAACTCTAAATTATGATCTCCGGGTATTTCTGCTGAAATCAAGTCATCGAGCTCTTCTGGTTGATGAATCTTGTCATCAGATGTCATGATGATAAGCAAATGCATATGTGGTAATCCTCTTTTCTGAAATTCTATGGTATATACAAAAGCCAATACCTTTCCAAAGATTTGTTTTCTATCCAAATCTTCTATTATTTGGTCAAATTTCAACTTAGCAACTCGAGCCACGATATCAGGACGATTCTGTGGAAGCTGCTCCAAGGTTGTCCCGTCCTCTAATTTTATTTGCAATGCCTGTTTTATTTCTGGCCAATTCGGATTCGATGTCATAGTGACAAAGAAATCAGGTGATCCAAGCCGTCGAACAATAGCCATTGCATCTTCAAAATTCTCGGTGTAATATCTTGTTGAACCAGGAAACGACGAAGGTAAAATAATCTTTTCACCAACTGCGGCATTTTTTTTTTCAGCTAATTTATTAATGAAATGGGTTACTCCTGTATATTGTTCTGCGAGAATTTTGTTTTGATTATACTTTATCCATTGAATACGGTCACGCTCTACACGAATGTATGTGTCTACTACGTATTGTTGAAATAACCTGCCACCGAAATGAAGTGCATTAAATGGTATTTGCCGTAGATCTGGCCCTTCTGAAAATGGTACTTCCACTAAGAATTTAATGAACTCGGATCGAAACGAAAGTCTGTATTGTGCTAGCTCAAGACGAGTTAAATGACTACGGCTAGCATACGGCGTGTGGAGCTTCAAATCTCTACTATAACCATCCGTCCCAGCCGGGTAGAATAATGGATAAGTAAATGGTTCGACCCGCTTATCAATATTCTTTAAATGGACAATGTTTTTGTTACACTGGTGAACAATCATTTCGTTATCTGGAAAGCTTTGATCAGCATTAAGTGTAAACACAGCACAAACCTCATTGCAGGCGGGTATATTGAATCGTCTGTGATCAACTTGCTCCGGCAATCTAAATAAAAGCTTAACATATGGTGGAGGTATTCCTTGGGCAGAAGTAATCCGATTTATTTCTTTTTCTACTTCTCGCATCATTGTATATCCCTGTACATAACCATTGTGTGCTCGAATAATAGATTCTAATAACTGCATTACTGAGGTACTGATTCCATAATTAAGAGGATGATTGACTCTTTCATTGATAGCATCATCAGGATCTAAAAAGTATAGTTGACCGTATAGCGGCCGCTCAAAAACACCTTCATCATTCTGTGTTGGATGAGCCGTCATATTCATTTTATGATATACTTGTCCACAAACAATAAAACTATAAATACCGTGGCTGTTTATTGTTCTGTCATCTTCCATGTTGAAAGAAGCTAGCGCAAAAGATGCGTTTATGTTTCTTATTTTTCTGTGAAATTCTTTAGAATGTAGGTGGCGGTTCAAAAAAAGACGTACTAATTCATTTGAAAATTTTGGTGGATCCATTACAATTCGCCCATGCAAGCAACAGTCACCAAAAGAATTTCTATTTATCTGATTAGAAATACACTCCTCAGGAAAATGCAAAGCACTACAGTGGATACACAAAATTTCAAATGGTCCTAAGGTGTGGTATGGAACATCCGCACTAATGGCGCTTTTATATGTTGGTAAATAATTTCTTTCTAAAGCTCTGCGATATCTTGTATCTCGACGTCTTTGTTCTTCTAACCGGTGCTCTCGTTGTTCATTGCTTTCAGTGGCTAAGCGTTGTGACGCACGTTGTCGAAGATCTTCTAATCGTCTCTGAAGTTGCTCGTTACTTTCAGTAGCAATACGTTGTGATGCATGTTGTCGTAGATTTTCTAAACGTCGCTCACGTTGCTCGTTACTT
Source organism: Icerya purchasi (assembly GCA_039619475.1). NCBI lineage: Eukaryota > Metazoa > Arthropoda > Insecta > Hemiptera > Monophlebidae > Icerya > Icerya purchasi. The sequence goes on from CM077116.1 coordinate 419,980,548, forward strand.
TCAGTAGCAATACGTTGTGATGCATGTTGTCGTAGATTTTCTAAACGTCGCTCACGTTGCTCGTTACTTTCAGTGGCCATACGTTGTGATGCACGTTGTCGCAGATTTTCTAAACGTCGCTCACGTTGCTCATTACTTTCAGTGGTCATACGTTGTGACGCACGTTGTTATAGATCTTCTAAACGTTGCTCGCGTTGCTCATTACTTTCAGTGGTCATACGTTGTGACGCACGTTGTCGTAGATTTTCTAAACGTCGCTCACGTTGCTCGTTACTTTCAGTGGCCATACGTTGTGATGCACGTTGTCGTAGATCTTCTAAACGTTGTTCACGTTGCTCATTACTTTCACTGGCCATATGTTGTGATACACGCAACTGAGTACGTTCTTGTTGAACATTTAAATCATAGGATCTTTCTTCACTTATAATTTTAGATAAATTCTCTATGCATCTTACTTTTGCAGCACGTGTGGGTCGAATTGAAGGCAACGTTTCTTGATTCAGTAGAATTCGAGAATCCTGGTTGAGAGGATTTTGTTCAATATTCTCTTGAAATAAGCTTTGCCTGCGAAAATTAAAGTTAAATGCTTTCTTCGAAGGTTTTCTAGGCATTGTGGAGTGCATATATTAGCTAAAAATACCTACACATGAAAAATGAACTGTATGAGTTTCTTGGTCTAACCAAAAAAAAAAAAAAACATCCAACATTAGTTTGATGCTCTAATTTGGTAACATTATTTGTTTGCATTGGTTAACACAATAATTGCTTTGCTACTATTGGATTTAAGCCAAATATATTCGTATTGGGATAATGTCATTTGGCGCCATCTCACAAACTTTTGAGATAACAGTTGATTTCATCCATCGACAACAATACAAGTAACACAAAAATAAAATTATCTACATGAGAGCGGACAGGAGTCTAAAAAATTTGACCCGCCCTCTTAACGTTGTGTTGCTAGCCTATGGTGCTGTAAGCACGTATGGGGGGAAAAATGAAAAATAAATAAAAATAAAAATGAATGTTTTTTGAAAATTGCGTTTCTACAAGAAATAAAACTATGTAGGTAAACTTAAAAAGCAAAACCTTATCTAAATACAAAATTTCATTCAAATCATATTCACAAAACATAAAATATTTTATAACTAATTTATGAACACATTTATGAATTGAAAGTCTCTTTCAATGCAACTTTGCTTTTCAATACCGAACGCAACAAAAATGTAGAGGTCCTTCGTATTCGCTTTCCATATGGTTGGAAAATGTTTTTAATGACTGCAAGCGATGATTTTTATGAATATATTTCTATGCGTTTTTTATTAGGACATTTATATTTTAAAAGCGTCTTGTAATTTTACTTGTGATCAGTTGTTTTCCAAACAATTGGAAAAAATTTCCGGCTAAACCACTACACATAAGGGGGTTTTTTAAATGTGCACAACATATTCTCAGTAATTCACTTTCACCAACAAATATATAAATACTCAAAACATTTAATATCTGCATATAAATAGGCAAAGTCTTCCTTTGTTTATTAACCTTCCACCGGTCGCGCCTATTTTTGTAACACAACTGGTCGCGCATTGTACTTTGTACAATACTCGTGTTTTTTAGTCTAAACTGAAATTTTTAAACATATTATTTGCTTAAATGCTATTATTTCGAGAAATGAAATAAATGTTTATAAATTAATTGTTCATAAATCCAAATTACTGCTCATTTTATTAAATTTTATAAATAATAATAATAATAATAAATTTTTTAAGCAAAGTAGTAATGTTACTATAATCGTTAGTTTGATAATTGAAATTAGAAATAAAATACTAAAAACGGCTATTATCTCACACCTGGATGTAGGACAACAATACCTGTTACGAGAATAACGTGCCTGTTTTTGCGTTATATGCATATTTGTAAATTTCATTACTTCGTCAATCATACTCAAATCGATCATTTTTATAAATGTTCGACTTGCAGAATTCACATCTCGTGAAAATTGCTTTGGTTCAGGAAGTAATTTTATTATATTTTTCTGTTCTGTTTTTGATATTTTTGTAAAAGGGTTTTTTTGTCAACATGTATATCCATCTTTTCCCCTATGTAAAATCGCTGATGTTCAGGAGTTTCGTCAGTTTCTTCGTCGTTGCCACCGTTTTGCTCACTATCAGTTTCGTCAACGTTTTTACAAATATCTTCTTCACTTAAATCACAGTCACTATCATCCAATAACACTGTACTTTCTTCATCCGACAATTCTTGTAGTAAATGAGCTATTATATCATCAAGATTTATTATATGTTCCGCCCTAAATAAATTATTCATACACTTTCAGAACACTTTTCAGTTTGTGGTATGGTGTGGTGTATATGTATGCGTGTGAATGGAAATCCAAGAAAATTCTAAATTAAAATAATACTTACATGATTTTCGGTGTACGTATATAAATTCAAAAGAACGGCGTAAAACGGGTTATTTATCGGTAAAAAAAAACGAACTGTCCGTAATGAAAAATTTTTTTGCTAAAGATTCTAACTGAAGAATACATATGCACGTGTGACCGGAAATGTGCATCCGGTGTTAGCCATAGTAAAATAATGCTGAGTGTTGTACAAAATTCAACAGCGCAACCGGTGTAAGTTTAACCGATTTTCTTTTTCTTTTTTTGTTTAGTAACTATTAAAAAGCAGTTTTTGTTTTCTTATTTAAATATAAAATGAATGCAAAAAAAAAAAAAAAATGAACTGTTTGTTACGATATTTTCGATTCGTTTATGTTTTTTTTTGTTATACATATATATTTTTACTGCACGCGTAGCATATGATTTTCGAACCGCCATTATTTAACAGCCCGCTGATCGGCTGAGAGCTAAGATCGATGACTTTTTTTTGCTTATTCGTTCCTCGCCGCTTCCAGGTATCTGGAATTACGCGCTCGCCTGTTTTGCCGACCATATGTTTTATTGCTTTGCCCTACAGTATTGACGTCACCGCCCCGTACTAAAAGACACTACCGGTGCCAATAATCGACGATGTTCGTAAATCAAAAATAAGTCGATAGATCGCGCCACCAACCCTGATTTGTATTATACTAAAAATATTAAAAACCGTTAAAAACTCGCGAAATCGAATTTTTAAATGGATTAGACCTTGCCAGATCGATTTCTTGGCCCAAAATACACCTAGTGTAAAAATTTCATCCAAATCGTTAGAGCCGTTTCCGAGATAGCCAAAATATATTTATATATATATATATATATATATATACATATATACAAGAATTGCTCGTTTAAAGATATTAGATAAATGTATACTAATACTAATACCAATTTTCCGTTAAATTCGTTTTAAATGATAGTTTTCCTTTTCCGTCGGATCTTTAGATCGATCTAGTTTCAAACTTGCTTCTATACTAGATCTTTCTACATTTTCGAGCGATTCCATCAGTTTATCTTCTGCTAAAAGCGTAATGTCATTTGCTTACCGAAGATGTAAAAATTTCCTCTCTCAAACGATGACCATCTTTTCATTGTCTTCTTAATCATCTACTCTCTATAGATGTGGAAGAGGAGAAGGAATCAAACAAGGAAGTGCTCTGATCCATCGCATTTTTCACATCTGCGGAAGTGAGATAATTAAGACAACAGAAAGATGAAAAAATGAAGCCGTCATTGAAAAGAGAAAATTTTCAAATCTTTTCGGTACGCAATAAGTCTAACACAAAACATTGCCGCTTCGATAATTTCAGCAATGATGGATAAATTTGACAGCGCAAAAGGCTTGCGATCGACATCCAGAGAGAAAATTAAACAGCATGTAAAATATTAGTTACATTAATTTGAATGGTAGAACCGTTATATATTAAACTTTGGCGTGCGGGGTTAATGATAATTTCATGAAAGAAGCTGTTACGAAGCCGTCAAATGCAACAAAACGATCGTAATTGTAGACTTTGCAACACGAACAGAACTTACAATTTAAAAATTAGTTTTACACTTTTCTATTTCACTAATTTTCACAGAAATAATGCGTAAGTATCCGCCAGCGCTGTTTCTAAATCGTTTGTGCACGTCTGAATACAAAATCGAAGACGGTGGCTTCGTAATCTCTAACGGAATGCACGTAGGGATCTCAGTAATCGGTTTACGCTATGACCAGAAGTATTATGCAAATCCGGAGGTATTTAATCCAGAAAATTTCTCAGAAGAAGCATCACGGAAGCGGCCACCGCACACGTATTAAGTTCGGTGGAGGACCCCGAATTTGTATAGGTAATATATTTTTTTAAGTTAGATTTGAAAAAATAAATAAATAAAAACTCATGCTTTATAATAATAATTTATAATTTATTTCGCCGATATAATTCTTATCCACGAAAGGATGTTGATTATGTTTTATTTAACAACAAATTAATTTAAAAAAGGGAATTGGATCCGTTGCTGGTTCAAAATTTTAAATTAAAAATTTAAATCGTAACTGATGTAGAGGTCGCTCCAATAACTTTTCCATTGTATACATATAATTGTTCAAGATTCGTTATGCAAAATTTGTTCATAAATTAAATTAGTAAATGCATGTTTCTAAGAATTATAAATTTAATTTTGATCTCTTCCTAGGTTGATCAGATATTTTTTAAATTGGTATATGTTACGTTGTTTGTAACATTTAATAAGTTTACTCTATCTTTATCAGTAATATTTAATCTTTCTTATTTTGTTTTTATTTATTGCGTTTTCGTAAATTCTTATTTAGCGGTCCTTTGCAAAGAGCTTACTCAAACACAAGTCCGACTTAAAAGATAACATATTAGGGAAAATGAAGAGTAATCATTTCTAGTTGCCGAGAACTGATGGCCTCTCCTCAACCAACCTATAAAAACAATGAACCATTAAACGCCGAAGAATTAAAAGAAAGGAATTAGAAAAATATTCTTGACTATCCCAGCTAGTAGGCCAAAATGCTATAAATTTACAAAGTGGTTTTAAAATATGAAGATGCATGCAACTCATGTGCCTCTCAGGTTCGAATATTAAATTAATACAATTTCAATCGTACATTTCACTATATATTTCTGATTAAATCGTTCATTAAGCAGTTAATTGGCGAAGGAAATTGTCAGTCTATGGGTTTGATCGAACGATCTCAAGCCAACTGAATCAACTTGTCAAAGTCCAACAAATACAGAAAGTTTTTTTCTCGATTTAAAATTACAGAAAAGACCATTAACTTTTTTATAAAATATCCTGTTCAAAGACTGGGATAGAGATAGATAATGTTCTTACTTTCCAAACCTTCAACCAGAACGACGATTTGCCCTTCATAGTTGTCAGGGAATATAATGAAATAGGAGTTAGAATTCTTCGGTTTTTCGGGATTAATTAAATTAGACGCTCCATGTCAACTGGTTTTAGCGGTAGATACGGTCGGAGATTTATTGTTAAAGAAAGTTGTAAAAGAGTTTTACAGAAAGATTTGGCTTTATTCAATGGCTTTGTAGCGTCGGGTGATACAGTTTTAGCAGTAGGAAGAGAATTGTTTGAGACAGATTTACCTTCTTTATCAAAATTCAAAATATGTAACAGAAAAAACGAACTTTTTTATAATATAAAAAAAAAAATTAAACCCTTAATTTAAGACAAAAAAAAGAAGAAAAATATATGTTATTGCAAATAGCACGTGTGAAAGCTTTGTCTAAAGCTATTGAACAAAATCATATTTCTCCTTTTTTCTTAATGAAACTTTTGAACTTAGTCAAAAGTTCAAAAAAGCGTTAAAAGTGACGTGGCCTACCCTCAAAACGCGAGCATGTAGTAAAATACGTGTATTTAAAACCAATTTATAAATAGGCACATTTCCATATAATTCTCCGATTTAGACGTCCGAATTTCCAATTTTAAAGCAGGAATTTCGATGAGCCGAAAACAGCACGATTCAAAAAAACGTTTTTCTTTTCTCAGGTGTGTAATACAACGACGGAAAAATCGCTATTTGGTGATAAGGAAACACATTTTGTTTCTTTAACGAAATTTTTTAACTCAACAAAAAGTTTAAAAAATCGCGAAAAATGACATCACTCCTTGGCGGCTTGATATTAAAGTTACGAATTTCGAACCGGCTTATAAACACCACAAATATTTTGTTCTAGTTTGAAACTTTTAAAAATGAGGCCCTCAGGACGCCAAAAATTCAACAAGTTGAAAAAAAAAAATGCAACGGAATAATGAACAGATTTCGAAAAGGTGCTTCGATATTTCATAATGTTGTGATTCCTACTGTTCCCTTTTGTAACTATTTTTTAGTCGATAAATGCAACAACTTCTAAAAAAAATTCGTATAATTTAAGTTTAACAATTATAATCTCACTCTTTCCTATTTATTAATTTTACGAAATACAAACAAAGCGCTGACTTTAGACCCAAATATGAGAAATACACAGCAAATTAAAATTCATTCTCAAATTCTCACATATACGAGACTATAGACTAGGTAATTTACGAAATTTTATTAATTCTGCTTGAACTCATCGGCAAAACGGATTTAACATCGACGATAAGTGTAGGTTTTTTTTACTACATTTTCCTCTGCATTCTGTTCCATCATTTGTGGTAATTTTGCGAAAATGGTCTCAAATTCGTGATATGGAAAACGAAATCTTGACCTCCGAGTCCGATGTCGAAGTTAATTTAAACCAATTCCTTGATTGTATGAATTTACTATTACGCTTCCTTGTCGGCGAACACTGACTCCAAATGCTTTATGTATCCCAATAAAAGTATTGCAAGTACGAAACACAAAATGACTCCATTAAAAATTAAACGAGACATTGACTTTATATTTAATACGAACAAAATGATGTCCTCGTCGTTAAAGTTATCGACCGTATAATAAAGACCAGGACATAGCCGAATTCGAACGAAAAGACACTAACACCATCTATTTTATCCGCGAACAGCAAAAGCTATATCACTATATATAGTTTTCGTCCAAAACAGCCCGCAGAATATTTCTCAACTAATGATAATATATAAGATGATTACCTCGCCAGCAGCGCTTTAGATGCTTCATCAATTATTATTATTATTGCTATTATTATTATTATTATTATTGTTATTATTATTATTATTTCTATGTGGTATGTGTGTATTCGAGTGCGTATGTGTGTGTGCATCACGACAATAATTAACAGAGATAAAGCTTTTAGTGTTGAATTTGTATCCCACAACTTGTGTAAAAATAGGTAGATGTAAAGTGTATACAAACACATTAAAAATTAATATTTTTATTTTAATCGCTAGGTGAAAAATGTATACGATACTGCAGATTTAAAATTTAGGTATCTTTATTTTGAATTTTGTATCATGTAAATGCAAGGGCGTCACCAGACCCTGAGTTATAGGAAAAAAAACATTTATAAGTTGTAAAGGCTTAATATTTTATTAAACAAGAATAAAATCTTAATTAAAACATAATTTTCGTAGGTTTCCGGCAAATTGTTCTACTACTTTATTATAAAAGTCTTCCAAATTGTCCATGATTACGCGCCTATGAATACTCATCATGGCCAGTTGATTAAAAAGTTTCAAGGCTCCAAGGAGGGGGGCAGCTACCCCCTTGCCCTCCGCTGGTGACGTCCATGAGTAAATGTAAATTATGGTTATTTTTAATTTAACATGCGAAATTCTCAGCTCTTAATTGGCCTTATTTATATTTGTTTTCAAATTGTTCTTCTGATGAAACTTTAGGATTATACAGATTCGCTTTTTGCAATATCTGTTCTTGAATTTTAGGACACTTACTGTTTGCAGTGAAAAAATATATTCTGTACGTTGGATATCCATGGGTAATTTGAGATAAAATTGGAAATTTTTCAATACCGTTAGAGTTCATACGTGTTTTCGGTTTGTTAAAATGTAATTGAATTTTGGTCTATTTAAATTCGTCTGCATATAGGTAGGGAGAGAGATTTTCCGTATTTGTAATTTTTTGGTTTTTACATATTAATTAGTACGGTATAATTGGGCATATACTACATACTGCAATCTGTTTTGAGAGCTTTATTAACTTCTTAATTTCCGTTGTTGTACCAATGTACGAATAGACTTCGGCTTTTGGCAACGGTTTTCGGTGATTAAATGTTGGGGACAGAATCAATTATTTGACATTCTAATTGTAGCCATGATCAAAGATTGATCCACGAACTAATTTAACTTTTAATTCCATCGTTAACCGTAAATACAATGAGATTATTTTTGTTTATGAATTGGTTAGTGGAACAAGAATCGATATTGGCCGATTTATGTAGCAATTCCGTTCATAGTATTAACTGTTGCAATTTCCAGCAATAAAATTTTGCCATCAGTTGTATCAGAGTTTATCGAACCGCGGAACACTGAAACCTGTGTCCATCCATATCAACAGAATTGATAACTGAATCAGCAACGGTTTAGAAAGTAGGGTTAAATGTTACTGATTCGCTTTGTACTATATGTCGCGGCGCTGTGTAAATTAGTTTCTAAATGGCAATAATTATCACTCAACAAGTACAATGAGTTATAACCATAACTTAACTGAGAACAACCTCGCTGACCCACTTTTTTCTAAAACAAACCTGGTGACCGAGCCTTGCTCGAATTTATTTCGAACTTGCAGATGAATCATATTTATGAGTTCTAAACGTATTTTAAAACAAAACAATAATACACATGACTCAGGAAAATATAATTACATAACTCTCAATTTAGAAAGGGTATACCAGTTTGCCTAATATTAAAAATCGTCACATAAATATCGCGATAAAATTTGTTTCATCTCAAAATTTCGGGTTTCTATTTAACATGGCAAATAAGTGAATTAATCTTTATTCACTGTTAAACCCGAAATAAAAAATTTATGACAAATCAGTACGACCTGAGTATTTATTTTTTTTAATTGGCGAAAAATTGATTCGCCAAAAATGTGATAATTTGTAATAATATCTCTAGCCTGGTCCGCCTCCCCGTTACAATTCTCGTTACGAAAAAAGCCTTCCGGAATATTATTTTCAGCATATTGGGTAACTACAAATATTTTCGTAAACTGGTCACAATTTTTTTTATTCTAGTTCGATTTTTACTATCGCCTTACAAAAATTTGACATCAATTTTTTCTAATTATTTTTGACAAAATTCCATCGCAGTTTAGTTATTCACTTAACACTAGATATTTTCACAGCTGCTGATACTAAAACTGGTCACGCTGATTGTTAGGGAATATTGAATGGCTATTGCCAGCATATATAATAGTACGAAAATAACAAACAAAACAAAATTAACAAAACAGATACGATCAAAAAACAGCCCTCTTCAAGAACGTAAAACGTCGAATATCAGGAATCGCCTGCGTACTTTTCAACTTAAAAAAGAATGAATTAGTAACGCCGAATGAGAATCCCTGAAAAAAAAAAAAGGTAGACATCGTGCTATTGCAAAAAGCTCGCACAACGTTAAAGACTGAAAAAAAAATGTAATCTGCTTTTTAACATAGATAAAGAATTCGATTATCTGCAAATAGGAAGCACATCTGGTGGAAAAGTGAAAAGCAAAGATCTGCCCCGCAGACAATATATTCCCAACTAGTGCATTATTTTTAAAGTGTAACCGATAAAGGTCGAAGTCGCGATCACGGATTGCGTTACTATTTATTTTTAGTTCTCGTTTTCTTTATGAAATGGGAACCTTAATTTCGAAATAACTTGATAGTACTCGTTTTGAGTTGCAAAAACGGTGCTGAAACAAGAATAATTGATTTTCGCTTCAGAATCTTTCAAGTTCTCTTCAGCGTTAGACAGTGAACGAATTAAGGTAAGGAAAAAGAGATTCGGAGCAAAAAGTAAAACCCATCTTTGAGAAAATGTGGTGCGTGGTATGTGCAAAGACACAGAACAGATGTTTTCTTAATGTTCCCGTTCATTTTTAAGAAGATCTGAGTTCCCAGCTCTTTTAGCTCCTGACTCCCAACTCTATGATAACCGCTTCTTAAAAAGCTCTCTGCACTGATAGTACAATAGTTTTCATCTCACTGTTTCACAGCTCTCATTGATTAAAAATAAATAATCATTACTGTAGTGGCGGATCCACGGGGGGAAAATAGGAGACATTTCCCCCCAAAGAACCAAAACTTCAATGAAAAAATTTGTAACAACTGGGAAACTTAATTTATACTATAAAAGGCTTGCATAATTGTTACCTATGCATTTAATTATATAACTAATATTTAATACTGTTTTATAGTAAAACTGTTAATCTTACGTTTTTATTTTATTTTAAACGCAATTGTCGTCGTTCTTTTGTCTTTTTTATTTATTTTTAGTTTTTATTTTGCAATGTAAATTGCTCGTGAAACGAAATAATGAAACGAAATAATGAAACGAAATTGTGAAACGAAATCGCGCAACGCAACGACTATTATTTTTCACCGCATATATTTATATATATTCATATATATATATATATATATATATATATATATATATATATATATATATATTTATATGTATTTATATATATTTGTATATATATATAGGCGTTTCACGTTAAATCAACGGCCCTGTGCCCCAGCACAGCCGCACCCAAATTTTTTTTACCTGCTCACGAACAAAGAATTCGGATCGGATTACTAACAAAAATAAAAAGGAAGTAAAGTCTAATAGAAATATTATCATTCTTACTATTTCTAAAGTACCATTTTAGCTAGAATTTTATAATTTTTTTTATTTTTCACCTAAAAATAAAACATAATTTAAATTAAATTGTAATAATTATGTATTTTTAAAACATTTTTAAATTTCTAAAGAGGTAACTATTTAATTTTCTTCACAAAACAAGGTTCTTCTCAAATCTACTGTCTACCATGTAAGATGTTACGTAATTATATAATTCTCCTTCCCAAAATGTTTAACATACGACTGCACCACAATTTTTGTATATGCCTAATAGAATAAAAGTTGTAATAGATATCTGCTTAAAACAGTTTGAACCAGCGTCTTGCCAGTTATTGCTAATAACGTTGCGGTTTCAGGTTAGGTCTTTTTTTTTTTAGCAAAATCAATTTTAAATTATTTAAAATTGAAATTTTTGCGTAACTAGGGTACCGCAACGGTCTGTCGATCTGAAACAGTAATGAATTGCATGAATGGTGAAAGCGAAATATTGGCACCAGACGGAGTAGCGAATTCCATTCTCATTAAGAGTAAAAGTGACACATCATTAATCAATATTTACCACCGAGGCATGCGCGATTCAGGCCCGTTCAATACTCCTCGCTTGTTCTACTGAAACGAAAATCACTAAAACTGGAACAGAAATAACTGTTCTCCTTGTTCAACTTACTGCCATCATTACCTCTACGCTGCAGTTTTTTTCTACTAATTTAACAGTAAGTTAAAAGAGCAAGGAATTTTGAACTATTACAATTATTTGCGAACTGTTCATAAAACCAGTTCCTCTTTTTAAACCTGTTCTTTAATAACAGTTAGCTCCTAAACTGACCATCACTACTTGAGACCCATTACGCTTAGTATATTACAAACCTTAACTGCATAATCCTTGATCCCTGCCCAGAGTGTACTTTTCACTTCTCAAAAGTTGAGAAAAATTAGTTAGTGGACTCACTAGCATGTTCTTCCATCTGTGCAGTTCACTTCATTAGAAAGATACCAGCAAATAACGTTCTGTCTCTCTCCATTATTCCCATTACAGACTTCGGTAAAATATCTATGCAGCGTCCTTCTCAAATTCTAATTCTCATTGCCTAACAGTCCAGCCTAACCGTCTAAGCTTCCCAAGTTTCTATAGATTCCGTTTTCTAAAGACACCTCTCAGTATCATCAATATGTCGTCTGCGCTTCGGCCACACTTTTTTCCAATCTTCCCACATTGTTTTTCTCTTGTTCCAGCTCTGTCTTGTCCACTTCATCCTTCTGATTTTGCCTTTTATTGGCAATCTCCATGATTTTTTTCTTTAAGTGACCTTTACCTATTAAGCAAATGGAATATTTTTTATACTGGTCTGTCAAGGTCTGGGGACTTCCTACCCCTTATAATGTTTCTTACATTTTTTCTCTTGTGTTACCCCAATCTTTTCCACTCTCTTATGTCAATGTCCAACCGAATTAAAATTTAAACCTTCAACTAATTTATAACTCTGTGTCTGGGTAGTCACGCTTGTTAGGTATATTGTTGTACTCCTACCTACTTTTTCGTTTTTCTTTTATGTTATTAGTTCTCACTATTATTATTATGAACATCATTCTCATTATTATTAATATTGTGATTATTATGATTATTATGATTATTATGATTATTATGATTATTAAGCTATATCTGAATATTATCTGTATTATTTTCGTTTCGCTATCGCTGCTTATTTCCATCACCAATTCAGATAATTGTTATATTTATTATTCGTTCTTTTACTTAACGTTGTACGCTGCTTAATTATTTAACTCTGAACTGAAGTGCATGTTCCTGCCGCTGTTTTACGTCTATTCTCCCTTAACCTGTGATAATTTCATTTCCATTCCTTATTAACTCGATCCGTGTATACAACGATATTCCTCACGAGCAGCCGTGTTGTTATTCTCAAGTGCCTTTTTTCCGTTCATCGATAAGCAAATTAATTAGTGTAGTCCTCATTTCTACAACATAATTATCTTCTATTTTTCATGTTTCTATTCTGTTTATTTTCGTTCATCAATTACCATTCTTATGAAGCTATCTTAAGTGGCCTGCTCCGGTTAACTTCGCTAGAACAGCGAAGTCGAATCTGTGTTTTTTCCTAAAATCAATAATGGTTTTCTCGCCGAGCATTCCACGATACAGCAGTGCCATAGACTAGTCGATCCAAATTGTCTCAACGCTAGAGAAAAGGAAATTTTTTTGGACGTTAAAGTGTGGCACCCTGGACTACTTTTCAAGTTGAAGCAATCTCTTCCTTCTGATAAATATGCTACTTCAATCATATCTGACCGACAGAACATTTGTTGTCAAGATCAATGATTCATTTTTGGAAGAGCATGAAGTTTTATCATCCGTACCGCAAGATAGTCTATTGGGATCCCTATTATATTCCATCTATCAGTTTTTGTAATCAAACAATACTAGCAACATTCGCTGATGATATAGCCATTATTGCATCAAATGAATTCCGTTCAGAACCATTTAAACCGAATAGTCAGGTGGTCACAACAATGGAGAATAGTTTTTAATCCAGATAAGTGCCGACATATTACATTCACAAACCGACCAACTGAATGTCCAACGATAAACATTAATAACAAAATAATTTCACAAGTTCATCTCGTAAGGTACCTCAGAATGTACCTAGACCGAAGGCTTACATGGCGCCCTCATGTGGCACACACTAGACAGACCGTTGCTGCCTGCGCTAACTTGTTGCATCCATTATTGGGACACAGATCGACATTGAACTTAAACACGAAAAGACGTATTTATTTAACCACGATTGCCCCAATTTGGTGATATGGTTTAGAATTATATGGTCCCACTTGTAGAAGCAATCTTAACAGAATTCAGCAGCAACAGCAGTCATACTTCGCACAATTACATCTGCGCCGTTTTACGTCTCCAACGCAACATTACATAATGATTTAAACATTCCATTTGTCCGAGAGACTTTCACCAGTATCAAAAATTGTTCGATAAATTTCAACATAGCAGTAATCCTAACAGCAACAGAATGTATTCTTCTGAACTTCCAGATAATCCGCCTAGACGACTGAGAAGGAAATGGTACCGGGACTCTCTCCCGATTACCTAACAGCTGAAAAAGTTTACAGACGATGTATCACTTTTCCAACATATCAATTCTTTGTTTTCAGTTATTATATGTATATAGTTAGTTATTATCATATTTACAAAGTTCTTGTATCATAATTTAGTGTCTCATTAGAGACACTAATTTAATATTAAATTTAAGTTAAGATCACTGTTGTTTATGGTAATATTACCGGTACAATAAAACCAAAAAAAAAAAAAAATCAGTTGAGTATATCTCCGTTCTATTCGGTTCCAGTCTTCTCGGTTTTCTTCGATCTTCGGAGTTTTTCTGCTACGTTTGGCAGTTCGAAGTCGCACTCGACAACCGAGCCGTTGGCTAACTAATTTTTTGACTCGTCTCGTAGAACACGTAGTTATAATTATATTATTTAGTAATAAATAAAGAACTATGGACAACTTTCGGGCCGATAACGAAATAAAAAGAGATTATTCTTAAAGTTGATCTTTTTGTTCTTTTATTCGTTTACGTTCAATCGGGAGTGGAGGAACACAACAATATCCATTTGAGGCGAAAAAAGTTATTGTTGGTAAAACTATAAAAACTGCAAAGGATAAATTTTCTACTTCACTATTTCATTTATTATTTGCGGTAAAGAGAAAGTGTTCGTCATTACATTGCACTGGTATCTTGTTCTTCCTTTCGGTCATTCTTTTTAATACACTTCCAGATTTAACCTACCAGCATAAAACCATATTCAGAGAAATTATTGAAATTCGTTCCAAAAAATACAATGCGGAACCCAAAGGCGTCGCCAGCCGATGGGTGGGGAGAGATGAGTTGCCAGCCGCCAGGAGGGGGGGGGCAAGATGATAGAAAGAGGATATGAGTTATAGGAAAAATAAAATTTATAAGTTGCAAAGGCTTAATATTTTATTAAACAAAAATAAAATCTTAATTAAAACATAATTTTCGTGGGTTTCTGGAAAATTGTTCATGATTACGCGCCTATGAATACTCATCATGGCCAGTTGATCAAAAAGTTTCAAGGCTTCGGGGGGAGCTGCCCCCCCCCCCCCGCTGGCGAAGCCCATGCGTTGAAGCTGTTATTTAATTATTATTTTACTTTTTCCACTTTTTTCTTGCATGTCCTAAACAGGGCTGGATCAAGTGGAGAGGAGGGCTAATGGAAGCTATAGCTACGGGCCCCAGCCTACAGGGGCCCCCGGACTATTGAACAGAAAACAATTAAATTTTTCTCATGCAAAATTTAAGTTTCTTTTCCAAAAGTACTCAATATGTTAAAAATTCAAGATTTTAAATTTGTGTTTTTTATCCTCAAAAGAATTCAGTTAACTATTGGATTTCGTATACATATAATGTGTACGAAATCCTAATAAAATGGTTCAGAAACGACATAAACACCAAATAAAAATCAATAACTCACGAACGGTTGGACTTTTAAACTTCAAATTTGGATCATAAATTAAAATTAAAATTCTCTTTAAAACGGCCTAGAACTTTAAAATGACCGATTACCCTGGACGTCAAAAACCCTAAAAAACCGTCAAGAGTATATATTATGGTATTTAAAACGACCTGAAAAATCGCTTAAAAATTCATAACTCATCGCCAGATAAACCTTTAAAATTGAAATTCAAATTATAAAATAAAATTCGGAAGTCCTTTCATAAAATTAAAAAATTACGCTTAAAAAATTATTTAAAACCCCCTTTTTAAGCCAAAAACAGAAGAAAAAAAAAGTAAGTTCACGTAAGTAATAGCCCAAGTAAAAATGTTGGAAAAACAAAAACTCTGATCTCACAGACAACAAATGATAATTTGATGCATCCATTTAAGATACATTATTTGATTTTCCTATCATTCCTATACTCTCCTACATCTATTCCTTTTTCTTTCTTTTTCCCGGCTTTTCACTTAAATCCTTGCCGTTCAGTTATAAATCAGTCGACTTTACTTTATTTTATTTTATTTCAATTTATTTTATTTATTGTAATTTATCTTATTGTACATTTCAACTTAAACCTACATTTCTTTTTAAATCTTTATTACACACACCTAGCATAATGTATTAATAGTTTATTCCCCTTACGTTAACTGCCATTTTGCGTTAAAAGCATAGAAAAGTTTTATTTTATTTTTTTCTTCTGTAGAACTTTAATTTGTTCAAAGTTATATTTTTCTTTTCTTTTTATTTTTCAATGTTATTTTTATTGTTTATATTACTCCATCGCTCGCGCAATTTCTGCGCATAGATGGAAATTTGTATAATAATAATAATAAACTATATTTGATTTGATTTGATTTGATTTCAAACATATGTATAACCGAAGCAGAACGATGTATTTCTTCTTTCTGTTTGGCTATTGTTTCGTTCAATAATTAAAAACTATTTACAAATTTTTTAAACCTGGGGCAAAATATGTGTTTTGGGGAACTCGCCATAACGATAACGTGTTTTAAATAGAATAATAAATAATCAGGGCCGCATCTGAAGGGGTTTTCCGAGTTCATCCCCCCCCCCCGAATTAAATAGACCGAAATTCAGAATAAATTTATTTCTTTTCAATTTTTATGAATTCTATGGAAACGACTATTTTTTATTGGTTATCATTGTAGTGTTTAAATATTGCATATACAATAATTGACTACAAGGCTTTAGTGTACCATTTATAAGTAAATATATTTCATAATAATACATACACACACACACACACATACGAGTATATATATATATATATTAATTACAACATAATTCTTAGGCTACCCCTATTAGAAAAAATGTCCCAGTTTTATGTAACATTTGTTATATTTTATAGGATTTCTGTTATTGTTATTTAAAAAATATCACAATTTTATGTAATGAAATATGTAATGAAAAATATAATGAAAAAATGTCTTAATTTTATATAATGAAAGTTGAATGTTAAGATAGGATTTTTGTGGTTATGTTATTTTTTGTGTGTTGATGCCAGTAAGAATTACGTTGTAAACTTTGATCATTTTATACAAAGTATAGAAGAGAAAGAGACAGAAATGAAACCAACGGTAAAAGAATGAGTATGAATTGGTCAGTTTAATAGTGGATAGTACCAGGGCCGCATCTGAAGAGGGTTTTCCGCCCTCCCCATCCCCTCTAAAAAAATATCTGCGAAATCATTACTGCTTGAATTAAATGGGCCGAAATTCAGAAAAAATGTATTTCTTTTCAATTTTTGGCAAAAGAAAAGAAAATCAAAATTTTTATGAATTCTATGGAAACAACTATTTTTTATTTGTCATTCACCGTGACCCGATGGTAAAACTAGATTCTAAAGAAATAATAAAGAAGTTGGCAATAAGACGTAAACGACTCAATTTGAAATTTTAAATTACCTTCTTAATATATTATTATAATAATATTATTATATAAAAGTATAAGCAAAAAATGAAATAAAATTGTATTATTTAATATAATAAATAATAATATAATAACATAGAACGACCTACTGTTTTATTTTGTTTAGTAAATCATCTATTGATATATTATTTACTAATATTAATACATCACCATGCTATTTTATGTGATCATTTTAGGTTAGAAATGTGTATACTGTTGCCAACACGCACTTCATTTTCTACACATGCGTACAGCAAACGCGGGATATATACACCCACGTGCTTTAAAACCTTTTTCAGTGTTTGTGCATAGACAACGAATTCGGTATACACGCACACTTACGATATATACGCGTTGCATCATTCTTTCTCTCTCGCTCTCTCTCTTCCTTTCTTATACGCACACAGCTCACAGCTGACCGAGAGACGCACAGGGTCCAACTACCTGGCTATCTTTCTCTCGCAAACGTCGCACCTCTTTCTTACATACACATTAACATAAGTAACCCTTATGCGATCTCTTTCTTTCTGCACGCACTGCATCACTCTCTTTCGCCCGCATCGCATCTTTCTCACTGTACTTTCTTTTAATTTAACTTGGCTTCTATTTTTATAAAAATTTTAAACCAATAGAATTCTACTTTATTTTCGCAGTACACAAACAACGCAAGAGATGGGTGATATTATAATTGAAACTCACAATGACCAAAATCTAATTTGAGACATATCGCACATATATATTTTATTACCGAAACTTGTCTGTTTTTATTTATTCTGCTTCATATTTATTTATTAGTTTTTTAAAATTATACATTCTTTAATTAACCATCTATTAGGGATAGAGATGGCGTTCAATTGCACGGATTGTACGGAATAGCTATAATTACTCATAGTTTCACAATGCTGTGAACGAGCCCACGACTATGATGATGATAATAATGTTTCACATCTGCCGGACGTCCCGTAACGGTCTTCTTTTTTTTTTTTTTTTTTTTTTGTGACATGCTATAAATCAGAGGCGGATCCAGAAGACATTCTGGGGAGGGAAATTACATAATTACGTAATATCTTTTACAGTAGACAGTAGATTTGATAAATTCCTTGTTTCATAAAGAAAATCAAATAGCGACCTCGTTAGAAATTTAAAAATGTTTTGAAAATACATAATTATTAAAATTTAATTTAAGTTTTGCTTGTTTTATTTTTAGATGAAAAATAAACAAATTACAAAATTGTAGCTAAAATGGTGGTTTAGAATTTGAATAATAAATTACTAGAAAGAGTAGAAAGATAGTATTTTTATTGGACTTTAATTCATTTTTATTTTTCTTAGTAATCCGATTCGAATTCTTTATTCGTGAGCAGGAAAAAATATATATATATTCCTCATTGAACTATTTTCATTTATATTGCAAAATAAAAATTAAAAATAAATAAAAAGGACAAAAGAACCACGAAAATTGCGTTCAAAACAGAATAAAAACGTAACATTAATAATTTTTCTAGAAAACAGTGTTAAATATTACTTATAATTAAATCTATAGGTAACTTTATACAAATTTTGTATAGTACAAATTAAGTTTCCCTGTTGTAACAAACTTTTGTATCGAGATTTTGGTTCTTTGAGGGGGGGGGGGGTCCTCTATTTGCCCCATGTGGATCCGCCGCTGTATAAACACTTGTTAAACAAGTTCTAGCAAAAAAAAAATCCTATGATTTAATGTGTTTTATATTTCGTTTAGTATTGAATTGTTGGTTCAAATTGTAGTGCGAAATCGTGCTGGTTCCGAGTCGTCCCCTACTGCTTGTTCCTTTTACTCTGGCTTGGTTTCGTCATCCTCCCGGCTCCATGACCATTTTTCCGTTCTCGATGCTGAACTTTATGGCATATACCTAGCCCTTGAATCTACAGTTAAGACCCCTCCATTGTATCTGATTTACATGTGGCTTTGGATACCCTTTCCCAACATACCCCGATGAACTATATAACTAATTTGATCCGAATCCTAATCGTAAAGCTGATGCCATCCTCCCACCAAATGACTTTCCTGTGGGTGCCAGGCCACACTGGACTCATGGGTAATTTGTTAGCTGACACTGTTGCTAAGTCAGCTCTGCTGTGTCCTATGCCTTGTTATCCTCCTCCCCCCTCTGACATAATAAAGTCCATAAAAATTGTTGTGCAATCCTGATGGAAGCCGGATTGGCTCTCCAAACAAGATTGTTTTCTGACGGAGATAAAAACCTATATTGACCCCTGGTTCCCTTCTTCCAACCTTCCTAAAGCCCACTTTGTCGCCATGACAAGGCTCCGCATCGGACATATTTCCTTAACACACGATCATCATTTACTCAACTGTGAACCTCCTTTTGAATGTCCCTTTTGTTCTCTCCCCCTGCTCCTTCAATAAAACATCTGCTCCGGGAGTATCCTTTCTTTTTCACTTCAGCGCTCTAATCACCGCATAGTGTCCCTGCAATCATCTTTGGCTAACTCGTCCTTGAATATTGCAGAAACTATTCACTTTCTTTACACAACTGGTTTGTTTCGAGTCATATAGCGTTTTCGCCGTAATAGTGTCGTAATAGCCCCGGCAGCTGCACACGGTACTTAAAAAATATATAAAAAAAAAAAAATTCCACTATAACTGAAATTTTTCATTTTACTATTTTAATGGAATGTTACATAATTTACTAGTTACTGAAATTGCAATAAAATTGTATTCCCTAACATTCGGTGATAAATAGAAGAATTTTTGTTTTTCTTAAATCGTTATAATTTTAGTGAATTATAATTTTTGATATGAAAAAAAAAAAAAAAAAAATATGATATAAACTTTTAAGTTCTAGAAGTTATTAAAAATACATATGCAACAAATAATAATCTACACAAGTAACAGTCAAAACAACCCGTTACAGATATTACACTGTAATGAGAGAAAAAATTTGGTGTGATCGCGTCCCTTTAAATATTTTTAGCAGTAATATAATAGTTCCATTCTAGCTTTATTGATGCATGTTTTCAATCCAAAGTTGATTCTAAAGTACTGACTCGTTCTTGAACAAACTCGGAATCGACTCTGGAATCAAAATCATTAATTTCTATTACAAATATATGCTGGCAGTAGGTGTTAAAAGCTCTTGTTTTAGAATCCCAGAAGACCGAAGTATTTATTGTTAAATCAAATTCAAATAATTTTTCTAAATGTTATCTTTATGAAAAATATTTTCAATATGTAAAAGTCTTCATCACAATATAATGTTGTGAAAAAGTTTAGCAGCAATGACAGTGTTAGAATGTATCTGTTTCCAAGAATTAATATTGTAGCATAGAACGGCCGGTCTGGTTAACGCTTAAATGCCCTCACGTAGAAAATCAAAGTGAAAATTATTTTGTATATTTTATTTTGCTATTTGGGATTTATTTAACAATAAAACTTAATATTTCGGTTCCTCGATCCCATAGAAACTAAATTACGTCACGTTCTTTATAATGCACGCTGAGCGCTTTACAGAAAATGATCAACTATTGCATATATAATAATTGACTACAAGGTTTTATATAAATATATATATTTCATGATAACACCCACACGCACACACATACACACATTTATATATATATGTATATTTATAAAAATATTTTCGTACCCCCCCCCCCCCCCCCCCGAAATTTTAGTCTAGATACGGCCCTGCTTATAAATAATAATGTACACTGAGAAACACATGAAACCACTAACAAAGTGTAAATGCATAACAAATTAACAGAAATATTGATTATACACACCTGCTTCAATTGCATATGTTGCTTTACACAACATTACCTCACTAAAATAAATAATTTCAGAATTCAGTGAACAACAAATTTATTACGTTTACTTTTAAAGGTGCAAAACGAAAAAGAAATTATGTGTAGGTGTATATGTAATATTGAAGTGTATTTGTATTGTTGCGCTTATGTGTAAATTATTTTTCTTTGTGATATTTAAAGAAACAATTGCGGTTTTTTAAAATACATAATCTTATGTTACACTTTGAACACAGTATTGCAGTTTTATTCACTGTACATA
This sequence comes from Icerya purchasi, assembly GCA_039619475.1. Taxonomy (NCBI): domain Eukaryota; kingdom Metazoa; phylum Arthropoda; class Insecta; order Hemiptera; family Monophlebidae; genus Icerya; species Icerya purchasi. The sequence goes on from CM077116.1 coordinate 420,001,786, forward strand.
ATCTACATCGTCCAATAGTTGTGAAAATGGGCTAAATGTGATCTAAGTTGTCCAATGTTGAATCACTTGATGGAAAAGGTTGTTTGTTCTTTTTCAAATATTTCTTTTTCATAGCGGGACAATGCTCGGCTACATTTAACGGTCTTCCAATTCTTAGTTTACTCTAAGTATTTAGAGTATTTCCAATAGTATACCTAAATTCATTCAAAGGTACACATGTTCTTACTTGTTTATGTTCCAAGTCACGCTTAGGGGTTCAAACCCCTCCCGAAATAGATTTTTACGTTGCTGTATTGTCGCTTTACGGTCGTAAGATGTCTTGATACCAGGAATTCTGACAGTACAACTAATTATGTATTAGTGTATACTATTCTCAAAATGAAAACGAACAGAAGTAATCCTAATCCTTACGTATTTAGAACTATTCTACAAGAAATTATTAATAAAATATAATTACTAAGTAAAATCATTTTTTCTGTGATATGTTTTTTTAATGCCCCCCCCCCCCCCCAAAAAAAAAACTGGCCTGGGTACGCCTATGCGGTGTACCATGTAGCATAATGAAAGACAAAAAGTAAAAAAAAAAACACACACCACGCTTGTATACAGATCAAAAAGAAAAGAGTTGAATAGAAACCGTCACAGAAATATTCGCACAGCGAAACGCAGTGCGCGATGTTGCACTTGGGGTTTTCCCAAAACGGATGATGAACATCCGGCTACGTCCGGACAGGGTACAGAGACCTGAGTCGTAATTTCACAAGTGATCGCACCGTGTGCGAGTTACGAGTGCAGTGCACCAAGTGCGAGTAAAAATGCTGCGAAAGTATTGAAATACGTCTTTGGAGATACGAAAACTGGTTATTCATCACTATACAAAAGGTAAATTATTAAATGTAATAACTCAGCTGCTACTTGAACTAACTCGCAGTACTTGCCAATCGATTATCCATCGACATGTACAAGAGAATCGTATTGAGTCAATTCCACAAAAGGGTAGACCAAGGAAGCTTTCCGTGCGTCACGAATGGTATATTGTCGGTAAGGTTGGCCGGAATCCACGACGGAGTGGCCCAAAACCCGCGACGGAAGTAAATGCTACGTGGAATAAAACAGTTTCCGCCAAAACAATTTGTAGGTCGCTAAGGAATTATTCATGGGCGAACCGCCAGAAGGAAACCGTTCATAAGTGAACAGAATAAAAGAAAGCGGTATCAGTTTGCGGCAAAGTATCAGGCAGTTCTTGACAGTTTCTGGAAAAACGTCATATTCAGCGATGAGTCTAAATTTAACCTTTTTGGTGGAAGTGGGCGACAGAAAGTATGGCGCAATTCGAGGATAGAATTAAATCTGAAGAACCTTATAGCAACTGTAAAACATGGAGGCGAAAGATTAATGGTTTGGGGCTGTTTTTTACCAGATGAGGTAGGTTCACTCGGCTTTATTGATGACTGAATGAATAAAGAAATGTATGTTGACATTTTCTCGTACGTAATAATTTACTCCCCAGTGGCGAAAAATTTGGAATTGTGAACTCATTTTATTATTACCCGGATAACGATCCAACTACACTTTGTACACGTGAATGTATGCTCTATAATTGTTCCCATGTGATGCCTACTCCTACTCAGTCCCCAGACTGCAACCCCATCGAACATGTGTGGGATTACCTCAACAAGAAACTTCGTGAATGGCCCGGTTTAGAACATCAGTCAGTTGAAAGAACGTCTCTTAGCCGAACAGAAGAAAATTTCAGTGGAATATTGCCAAAAATTGGTGTCGTCCATGCCGCGTTGGTTAAGGCTCGAGTTCTTCATACGAAATATTAAGGACATTTTTTTGGTGTTGTACGAATATTTTTTTGACGTGTTCTATTCAACTCTTTCCTTTTTGTTCCATTTACAAGTATGATATGCGATTTTTTTTTACTTTTTGTCTTTCATTATGTTACACAGAAAATCGTACCTATCAGTTCATATGTATTTTTTGTCATTAAAATTGTTTATCATCGTTTTATGAACGGTTTTTCGTTTTTCTCGTCGGTGTACGAATATTTATGTGACTCACTGTATATGTGTATATATATATATGTGTGTGTGTGTATTTACATGTGCTTATATACATATATTTTAGGCAGTATTCATTTTTTGGCGATAGCAGTCCTTTCCGCAAATAAATAAAAATACTTGGAAAATATATTTCTTTGTAGTTGTAAATGCGCGTATATTTACTACAAACGTCACCGCATAGGAAAAAATTGATGATTTCCGTCATTCCATCGTCGACATCCGAACTGTACAACTTTTTCTTTAAATAACGCAAAGTTTATATATCACGACCGGTATGCATTACAGCGAACATTCCTTACTAACGTCAAATTTCTATATCACGGCCGGTGTGCATTATAAGGAACATGACCTTTAAATGCTTACACAGCTAATAAGATACACCTATTATTTCAAATAATAATATCATTCGAATGTTTACACTTTATTTTATATATTAACAAAAAAAGTTACCAGTCTAATATTCTTTCAAGGCATAATTTACAACGGAGAAATTTTATCATTTTAGTAAATTGGAATTTATGAAAATGTCAAATATTCATCATTACATAGAAAGCTTTTGAGTATTCACAGAAATCCTAAATTTGAATATCTTTAAAACAAAATATAATATTATATATTATTATAATTTTTTCGTTTCAATTTAACACGGAAGTGTTTAAAAATGACTTCAAAGTTGATGTGCATTATAATGTACATGGGACGTTTAAGGGTTAAAACACATACAAACGCGTACGCGCGCACACACACGCACACACAAAAGAGATTAGGGAAAAATAAATAACTGCTTATAGAAAGCGACTGAAATATCAAGTTGTGCGCAGCTGTCTTTTTGGCATCTTCCGAATAATAAAGAAGAATCGAAAAATTCATGCGGACGGAATGCCAAATATAAGTTCAAGAACAACGAAACCATTAACAAAATTAGCGATTCCACGAAATAGCAGTTACCTATAAAAACAAACCTGTAAAACGCTGATGAATTACGTAACGGCGATCTGCTAGATCTGCGTTATTCTACTAACGAATATAACGCTGCGTAGAGAAAACGGACCAAGATCAACAGCTTGCGATCAACGTCCTGAATCCGGTAAACATCTAAAAAGCGTACATTCGCATTATCGTGTTGTACATCCTTGAAACGGTCGATGATATTCGCCGAAAAGAACAAGGTCGATCAACGATAACATAGGGCGCGCAGTTTTCATCAGAATTTTTCAAAAATTAAACTAAAATCAATTGTATCACTTATTATTTTTATGATTATGATTATTATTATTATTATTACTTTGTAATGATTAAATAAAAACCGAGTACCAAAAATATTATAGTTAATGATAATAAAAACTTCTTAAAATAAAATTACCAGCAGCCTTGAATGGTTTCTTGTTTGAACAAAACAGTTTTCGAACGTCCGTTGAACTACGGAACGGGTCATAGACTCGGAGGGAATTACGTTACTTTGTAGTACGTAACGTTGCCGATTTCAAATAAGAATGAGCGATACCGCCGGTAACCACAAAAAAGTTTGCTTTCCGAATACGATGACATTATTAAAACGTCAGCAGAACTGGCCTTGGAGATACAATTTAAAAGTGCGCAAATTTAATCTCAACGTTACATTGTGCCTCGCCATCGTAAAGATAGCGCGTTAAAATAGCACCACGGAATATTTTCTTTTTTGCAGAGACCGGTAAGTAAAATTATTTCTTTAATAATAATTCTTTTTTTTTTTCAATTTCAGTATAATTGTGAAAAGTATTTTTTTTTTTAAATTGTATTAAAATCTAATATGATAGTTCGAATAAAAATAAAATTATACTCTAAATTGCATAAATTTCCTGGTACAGAGGAAAATTGAACTTCAGATTACTTAGGTTGCAAAAAAATTTAATAGTATTTAGAGCGCAGTTGAATTCTAAGATGTAACACGGTTGATCATTTTTTTTTTTTTCTAATTTCATAAATTTGTTACTATGATTTTTAATTTTTATTAAGTTAATAAACTAATAATTGTTGTGACTTAATAATTCATGATAATAATAAACTATTCCTTACTGCAATGAACATTTTTAAATAGTAGCTTAAGAAGTAATTAAATTATTCTATTTCATCGTTAATGTCTTTTTAAACCACTCAGAACTAAAAAAAAAAAAAACAGACCTAAATAATATAAATGAAAAAATTATTTCTTCGCAAAAATTAAGAATACTTATATAAAAATAAATTTAAACGATTTCTAAATTAATAAAAAAGGTATTTAACTGAACGTGTTCACAATTTCGTAACAAGCTTTCGTGATTCTTTTTACTTAAACTAAAATTAAAATTTTCATCAGAAACCGCGTTACTATTAAACGTGCTATTTACCGTTTGCAACACGTTTACACGGTCTATCATCAGAGATTTAATAAATTTATTTTGATACGATTCAATTTAAACGATTTACGACTTATCCAGATTTTAGTTGGAAACGTAATTTAATTTTATTTCAAACGCAGTTTTAATATTAAAACGGAAAGAATAATAAATTTATCATAATTGGAGATTTTAATGCAAAAATAAACTTTTACTTCAGCAATACCAGTTCTGATACTATTCTACATAATTCTATGACTGGTACAAATTGCAATATCCTTGCTCCGAGCGGATCCATATTCTTTCATTCTATTTCACAACGCCACCCCTCTATTGCTTTAAATGAATTATCTTTTAATCATATTTACGATTTGTAATATCAATAAGAAACTTATTTATAATAAATCTTTTCCATATTGTGGCAAATATGTGAAATAATCTGATTTAAAAAAAGTATCTCTCAGACCTCATTTTAAAATTTCCATTACAAATACTAACGAAATAAAAGTCGATTGAATATTTTCATCGCACTAATTTTATTCTAGTACTAATTCGCTTGTTTCCGCTTTTCCTTTTAGGCTCGTTGACGATTGCAGCGAGGAATGTGAAATGTGTTTCTTTCGACTGCTCATTGCAGCGAGTTCACTGAGCGAGGAAATAATAGTTTGTGATTAAATTATCGAATTCTTATTCGGTATTTTACTTTTATCTGTAATCGTTTGTATTCATTTTAATATAGGTTTCTGTGTTAACAAAGATAAATATGTAAAAAAGGTAATACTCATTTAATCGGCAACAAGTTAAATACTTCGGATATTAATACAGACTAAAAATCAAGCTCTGTATAAATGTAACATATATTGAAACATGAATTTATGCATGTTAGACTTATAAATAACGCTGAACTTGTTCCAAACTTTTGTATTACTTTATATAAAGCCTAATAGTACATTTATATATTTATGTAGGATCAAAAATAAATAATTTAATGTTTTACTAAAGTCTAATAATTTTTAGTTTTTAGCTTAATATCCTAATTAAAACACTAGAATATAATTATTTTCTTTTAATTGAATTACTTTGCATTATTAAATTTTGATGGACATTATTCTGAAGTTCAAAATTTTCCTTATAAAAATAAATTATAAAACTAATAAAAATTTTATGAAAGATATTTCAATTCCTCTATATAATAATAAAAATTAAAACAACAGATTTTAAAACTGCATGTAAAATTTAAATACAGATAATAAATAATTTACCATCTTTTATTTCAAGTTTTTGTGTAATTCCAGCCCAGATATCTTTCATATTTACATTTTTAAAATCTCTGTGTTCTGTATTGCATAAAAATGTATACAAATTACAAACAAAAAAATATATGTATATATTTAAAAATTAAAAACGGCAAAGAAATTTTATATAAAAGACAACTATTATATCAAGTATGTATATGAAACATTTGAAATGCGTGAAATGTGTTTTGAAAAACTCGCTCAGCGAGCGATCCGAATGAGGAATTATTTTCCTCGCTCGCCTCTTTCGACTCTTTCGATTATTTCTCGCTGCAGTGGTCAGTGTTACATTTAAATGTACAGTAATCGATTTTCAGAAAACACATTGCACATTTCACATTTCACAATCCTCGCTGCAATGGGCAACGGGTCTTATCATCGTTCCGCTTTGTGTGGAAATTATTATCAACTTTAAAAAGTACATAAGCAGACTCCACATTCGCAATATACAATTATTTTACCAAAATTCATGCGTAATTAAGCGCCGTCTAAATTTACTAATTAAAGTATTGCGATGTTTACTTGATAAGAATAAAAAATGGCAAAAATTTGTTTTGGACATAAATGATTGAAACAAAATGATCTGCGAAAAGTTTGCACCGAGTAAATAGCTGCTGTGAAAGGTCAAGGGCGTCGCCAGCCGATGAGCCGGGGGGGGGGGGCAAGATGATAGAAAGAAAATTTGAGTTATAGGAATAATATAATTTGTAGTTTGTAAAGGCTTAATATTTTATTAAACAAGAATAAAATCTTAATTAAAACACATAATTTTCGTGGGTTTCTGACAAATTGTTCTACTACTTTATTATAAGTCCTCCAAGTTGTCCATGATTACGCGCCTATGAATACTCATCATGACCAGTTGATTAAGAAGTGTTTCCAGGCTCCTGGGGGGGGGGGTCAACGACCCTCCCATACCCCCGTTGGCAACGCCCATGTCAAAGGTTATTAATCTCAATAAGAAGAGCGGTATAGTCGTTTCTGACGTGAACAAGACCTTCGAGACTATGTGACTCGAAAGTAATTTATATAAAGTAATAAAATTTAATTCTCCACTACATTTAATTAAAATAATTCAACTATATCTAACAAGGAGAGGTCACGATCTGCGGGTCACCGATTTTGATGAAACTTTGCAGATCGATAGAAGACCATGAGTATATAAACTTTGTAAAATATTGGAGTGCAACGTTTTGATTTACGCGAGAAATTTAAATTTTTAGAAGCCGAATTTAACGGATGATATATATATAGCCGTTTAGACAAAAATATGCAATAAATTCCAGATTATGTTTATATTTATTTTATGCAAATAATTCGGAAGATTGATTATTCCAAAATGAAGTATATTAAACAAAAAAATTATTAAAAAACAATAAAATAATTTAAAAAATTCAATTTTTAATTTCATAAAAATTTAAACATGTCATTTGTTACATTTATATACTATAAAAACACAAATTACATTGTATATGTTTTGTGGTGTAGTGATAAAAGTGACGTCTATTTATACATACTTGAAAGTAAAGTGTCCAGGTTCGAATCCCCATCGTTGTTTTGGTGTTCCATAAAATTTTTGATTCTTATATTTTACAATTATTAATTGTTATTACCTAATTATTTAAATTATTTATACATAACTATATAAATATAATAAAGCGTAAGATGAATATGTTTTATACACAACGAATTTATTATATACGTATGTATATAAATATAAATAAAAAAATATACTTATCTACATATAAAATAAGAGAGTTGATGAATGTCAGTTATAATTAAAATGCTACAAACTTAATTTTTATTTACATAATTTGGGGTGACATAGATCGTAAAAACAAATAAAACAGCAATTCCTGCAATAAATGAATTATTACCACAAGTGCAAAGTTCTTTTAATTTTTCATTTGAAAAACAAATTTCATTTACATTTAAAAATATTTCACGTTTATCTGAATGTTTAGAGGGAAGCCATGCACAAAAACAGTCGTTAAATAATTTAAATGTTTAAAAATTGTTATTATATTTATATAGTTATGTATAAAGAATTGAAATAATTAGATAATAACAATTAATAATTTAAAATATAAGAATCAAAAATTTTATGGAACACCACAAGGGGGATTCGAGCCTGGACACCTTACTTCCAAGTATGTATAAATAGACGTCACTTTTATCACTACACCACAAAACATATACAATGTAATTTGTGTTTTTATAGTATATAAATGTAACAAATGACATGTTTAAATTTTTATGAAATTAAAAATTGAATTTTTTAAATTATTTTATTGTTTTTTAATAATTTTTTTGTTTAATATACTTCATTTTGGAATAATCAATCTTCCGAATTATTTGCATAAAATAAATATAAACATAATCTGGAATTTATTGCATATTTTTGTCTAAACGGCTATATATATCATCTGTAGAAATTCGGCTTCTAAAAATTTAAATTTCTCGCGTAAATCAAAACGTTGCACTCCAATATTTTACAAAGTTTATATACTCGTGGTCTTCTATCGATCTGCAAAGTTTCATCAAAATCGGTGACCCGCAGATCGTGACCTCTCCTTGTAAGACATAGATTATTCTATATTGAATTTAAATCATTTGTCGAGACTTCACTTGTTGCAGTAACTTATGATAGAGGATACATCTATTTCACTATAGTTTGAAAACCATCCAGCCGCAAAGAATCTCCCTGTCAGTATTTTTATAAAAAAAAAAATTAAATATAAACCAAATGCAGTATAGGTTGTTGATGGTTTTTATTAATTTTTTTTTTCTCGTAATATATTATAAAAATATGTTGTCAGAGGAAAAAATAGCTTTGATCAAAAGCAGCTTTACAATATAACCTATTCGTTAGAAAAATATAGAAGCATTTGGAGTTTTCAGTGTGGCAACATGACTGTAAAAAACTACCATAATTACCAGCTGTTATAAAATACGATTATTGCTTTGTATATATTGAACTCAAGCCTGGATTTAGAGGAGGGCTAGAGGGACTACAGTCCCGGGCCCCGCCTTTTAATGGGGCCCCCAAAAGGCTCCCACCTTCGACATGGATGGTTAAACGTGCAATAATAGATGTTTTTCAATATTAAAAAGAATAAAAAAGCTGTACAGATCAACAATGCTGGTGATCGATTATAGGCATTATTAAGATTAAATGATCGAAATCGATTTTCTCCGTTCAGGAAATTTTATCAATATTACGCTAGAATTTACAGGAAAAAAAAAACAAAAAAAAAATTCATTGTTTAAAATTATGCATACGGATGTATACATGTTTGTTTTTTTTTTTTAGCATCGAAAATTCTACCCATTGTCTCTATATGATCTTTAGTTTTGTTTGCATTAATAATTATATGTTAATTCGTGAATTCGAAATAATATAATTAAATTAAATTAAAGAAAATTTAGTTATTCTATAAAACTGATAATTTTGTCGCTTCCGAAAAGGGCCCCTGATATTTCCGTAGTCCCGGGCCTATCATACACTTAATCCGAGCCTGATTGAACTGAAACTTAAAAATCTTTAAAAAAATCAAATTTATCCGAATCGTAATAATTATTATTTCTATTTATTTCCGCTGTTTAAAGGGTTGCTATAAAAATAATATTTTTATTCGACGCGATTGTTAGAAGAATAAAAATAGATTCTATTTCTCGCAATTATATTATAATTTTATGAACAAATTAAAAAATAACGGATGAAAACATTAAAAAGTTGCGGAAATTGTAAATCATCTAGAAAATCCTCTTACGAAAATCCTCGCCCGTGGTGGAATTTTTTTCTTCGTCCGGTATCATTAGAAAAATGTGAAAAAAACCTGTGAAAAAAAATAGCAGCTAACATGAAAGAGGGGGAAAAAATTTAAAAAAAATTTTTTTTAGAAATAACGGCTGTACGAGAAAAAACCTAGTTCATACTATAATTTCAAGTTTAGCATAGAAAAGAAAATATTTTATATTACATTTTAGATAATATTATAAATAATACGAGTTACCTCAGAATCGGCTGAACGGATCTTGGGATTTTTTGTTCATCAATTTGAAAAAAGTAGCGCTGACAAAAATGCATATCCAACGCTTTCGGGAGACAACTAAAATCGAGTGTTCTCATTACCCGCAAGACAACACAAGGACCCACTAACACTTTCTTTGAACAATGATTTTCGCAGTTTTATAATTCAGCTTCATTTATAAAGAATTTATGCCTATAAACTTTTTATCGCGATTTCTTTCGGCGTAAGGGGCGGACATTGAAATTCACAGCAATCGATTAGCATATTTGTTCCAGTCACTATTTTCGTGCTATTTTTTGTTCCTACACCACCATTGATGTTTTGCAAGCATTTCCGCTGCAAAGTTTTAAATGATTTTTTTTTTTTTTTATTTATTTATTTTGTTGGGTTCGTCGGAAAAAGACATGGGCCCGAGAAAAGGGAAAAGCATGAGAAGCAGAATCAGATATTTATCCGATCAGCTATGGAGGATAGGAAAGACTCAAGTGCTACAATGACCGAGGGTGAGCAATGAGAGAACAAAAGATGCACAATACGGAGTTGGAAGATCAATTAAGAGAAGAGTAAAAGGAAGAACGTTCGGAAGCGATACAGGTGCACTCAATTAAATACTGACTGTATAATACTGTTTTTAAAATATTATAAATATTTCAGATTCACAAACAATTGAAAAATGTAATCTATGCATATAATTAAAAATAGTGTTAATAAAAAACTAATTTAGAGCACTTTTTTTAAAATAATACATTTCCTACATAACAAACAAATAATAACTAAAAGTATACGTCAGCTGATAATTTGTCTGAATTTATCATTGGATAAAGATCAACGTGAAGACTAGACATTGGTGTTAATGATTATTGATTAAAAGATAATATATTTCAGAGTAATATACTTAAGAATCGTATGATTATTCTTAAACACGATTTACTTTTTGGAGGCAGCACTAAATTAAACTGTAATCAATTTTCAGCACTTAACTTATAGGAAACAAGTGATTATTACACTCTTTAAATTCCTTTTTTTCTACCGGCAATGCCCCACTTGGCTCCTATCACGTCGATTGAACTAGGGGGATGGGGGATGAAATATTCGATTTAAAATTGTAGCGCAATAAGTATACCGAATAAACGTGACTACAAATGTTTTAATAAAACCCACAAGTATTTGTATAGAACTATTAGGAAGAGAAACCTCAAGGCAGTCAAACACTGCTATGTGGCAAAAGCTGGGAATATGAATCCATCAAGAGCTTTTTTTTTTCGGTTAGTAGGTGGTTAAAAAAAGCTTTATGTATACAGTTGCTGAGATATTATTTGTTTAAAAACGCATTTCGTTAGTGTTTGTATTTTTTTTGAAAATAAACAATTAATGTCTTCTAAGGTGTTTTCAACATGTAATGATTGTTTCGTTGTACTCCATAACTTTAGCCTGAAAAATGCAAATTTAATCATTCGCCTTGTTCTGACTACTTTTTCAAGCTGATTATCACAACCTTTAGAATAAAATTCTCGGAAAGAATAAACAGTGACGAGACATCGTCAAGGTAGCCCTCTTCACTATCTTAAATTCCGTTTATACTAATACCACAGTGACTAAGTACCAACAGCAGAAACTTATGTTTACGCGTTTATTGAAACTGTTAAAACATGTGTGTTTCATTTCATAAATAAGAGGATGACATTTTTTATTAAAATTACTGTTGTTCGGAGTTATAAGTGAGAAAACTTCCATACGTAATAGATACATTTGGCGTAAAAAAAAAAAAAAAAAAATGTCTATCGTTTGTTTTTAATTATTCCATGTAGAAATCGCAAAATTATTTCTACTAACAGTCGCGGGAGGTTTTTTAAACGATTCTGATTTTCCTTTTACTTAATAGCGAAAGGTTGCTCCTGTAACATTTGCTACCGCAATTTTCATTACGTAATCGACTATTTTACAAATACCCTTGCTTTTTCAACAGCTCCATTACATTCAGTAGTGATACAAAAGCAAAGCCTTCTCAGCTTCAAGCAATCAGATCAACTGACGTTTAACAATCGCATTGAAAATCTATAAATGGCGTCGTTTTGAAGCGAAATGATTACTTCGATTATTAATCTGATTAATTTAAATTTATTTATTAAATTTTGTATTTTTGTTATTCGATATTTCCTTCCTGTTTTCCGGTTTGCTTTAAACTCGATTCCTGAAATAACCTTCGTTTATGTCTAATTTTTATGCTGGTTTCTTTTTTCTTTTTTAAGACTACTGGTCAAAATTTATGAAATTTTGACCAAATCAAAGTCGAATGTAATCCAGTTACAAATAGTTGGCTGGTATATTTAGTGCTTAGTTTCGAATTTAAGATTTTTTTATTAAATGACACATTTAAGAACCATTCTAAAAAAAAATTCATTTTCTTTGCTACATACAAATTAAATGTACTATTTCAATAATTCGATTGTTTCATTTTTGAACTGAAAAATTAAAGTAAAATTTAAAAAGAAAAATTTCTATTCTTATTTGATAAAAGATACTCTCCATTTGCAGTACTCTAAATCATGAAAAGAATACTCTGCTTGCTTAATAAAAATTAGAAAAACGAAAATTAATAATTAATAAGAAAATATCACTGGTAATTAAAATCAACTTAATATTTCTACTATATACTACGATTAAAAGTTTGTCAACATTTTAACACCTCATAATCCCCGTTCTTTTCGTCGAAAAAATTCGCCCATCAGCGCTGTTCAATTTTGTTCTCAGACAGCTTTATTTTTTCCTTAAATAATGGTTGAAAATCAAAATCAGCAGTCATCCATCTATTTGACCAGAAAGAATATGGGTTCTAATAAACTTCAGTGGAAATTGGTTGTATATTATGTGACATGTGTGAGATAAGAGAATGAACGCTAATATACGTGCCAATAATAATTATTTACTTCTTTGTATCTGGTTGTTTAAATATTAACATGATTGCTTGTGTCAGATGTTCAGAAATCTTCAACATAAGGTGATATACTGTTGTTGTTGTTGTGTTTTAATAACTGTTCGGAAGATTATTAATAATGTATATTTTATAATTACATTTAGAAATGTACCATTAATTATATATCGGAAAATAATTCGGAATCCGGAATAACATTTCGTAATAAAATAACGTACAAAAAATATATGTAAACAATCGTAGCGTATAATAGACCAAATGAATCAGTGTGTCCGTTACAGTCACCCCTCTGTAATTAATAAGGTGTATACTTCGCGAAAAATCAAAAAAATTAAATGAAAAAAGGTAATAAGAATAAAAGTTATAAATTTAGCCGCTGTACTGGTTTCCTTAATGATCGTCGCAGAATTGTTGGTTGCTTTTGTGCTGGTACCACTGACGAACTTATCAAATCCGCAGGCTGGTGTGCGAATTGTATGGCTACTGGATCACTCTGTACCTGCTGAGGTGTACTCACATTATTATATTTAACTGACGGTAGTGTAAACTGAACTGTTTTTTCTGTACGTTTTGTTGGAGCCGGGTCACTTACCACAAGAGCACATTTAGTAGGTCGCAACTGATTTACATGGCGTTTAATAATGTACTTGTTGTCAAGCCGTATGTGGTAGTGTAGACGACCTAATTTTTCAATTACAGTCCCTACACACCATTTCTCTGACGACCCAAATTAATTTCGTGATAGTACTCTTGTGCCCACTCTGAACTGCGGCACAGCTGTCTGTAGGTATATACTACTGTTGACTTCAACTTAGGACGATCCACCGGTTTTAATAAGTGCAATCGAGTACGCAGTTGTCGAATTACGAACTTATAATCATCGTCATTTGATTTAAGTAATTTTATAATTTCAAGTTTACGAATCCGAATTCGGCCCAAAATTTCCCGATACTATGAATAAGTATTTCGTGTGATGTTCTATTATTTTGGTATGTTTCCGGTATTTACACATATCGTTCAGGAATAATTAATTGTTTATTATATGCGCGGAAACGAATTTGAAGGCATTTCGTAATTTCAATATTGTAATTTGTCGAAATCCGTAAGCGATAATATTGTTACAGGACTACCTGTATCGAGTTCGAACCTTTGTACCTTATTACTTAATTTAACATCGATAACAATTTTACGCGTGAACCGATTATTTTGATTTAGCCATCGTTCATTAATTATTAGTTGACCTATATTTGCTGCAAACGTGTTGATCGCGAAATTTGCATCAACACTAACATCATAATAAACCACTTTAATGTCCTTTTTTTTGTTTTTTGACGAAATACATCCACTTTTTCGATATGCCCCCTTTTTACCACAACTTGTACATTTTAAATGGTTACGTATACGAGTACGACACTGACCCGCAGTAAGATTAGGCTTATCGCGAGCTAAACATACATCTTTTAAGCGTAATTTCGAAAGTTTTCCTCAACCATACGGTCGCGACTGTTCTTCCCGCTTCTGTACGGTGTTTGCGATCTATTCCTAGAATAAGAACGTGAAGAATGTCCTCTAACGTTTAAATTATTCGTTCCAGTTTTACTGACTTTATTAACAGACGGTTGAACGTTCGAATTTTCATACTCGTCCAGGTTTTGTTTATGCGCTGCTTCCAGTGCTAGCGTCGCTTCTATCATTTTATCTCTAAAGCCACGTCAGGTTGTATGACCAACATTTTTTCTCGTATATAGGATTATTAAAATTGAAACAATTTGACATTTGCAATTAACGAATAAGCCACCGTTTTAAACACCCTAATAATTTCACTAGGTTTGCTTTTTTCCGTTTCCGCATTGGTCCTGCTACAAGTATCTTTATTTAATCCAATGCCACGCATCGATAAAAAAATTTTCAAACGCTCTTTATAGGAAGAGAAATCTTCCTCTTCAGGATCGAATGGTTCTAATGTAATATTATGACTTACCATGGCAGAGTGTAATAATATTTGTGATGTTGTAGATACGGCATCCGCTTCTGTTTGCATTATTGAATTAAAACAAAAAAAAGGAAATTATTTTCATTGTGTAATATTTACATGTAACATTAATTTAAGTCGGTTTATCCTCGTCTCCAAATGATTGTTGTGTTTTAATAACTGTTCGGAAGATTATTAATAATGTATATTTCATAATTATATTTAAAAATGTACCATTAATTATATATCGGAAAATTCGGGATCCGACATAACATAACCTACGAAATATATGTAAACAATCATAGCATATAGATATAATGAATCAGTGTGTCCATTAAAATTGTGTTGTTCGATATGTAATAAGCACTTTGACTATTTATGTTCGGATATCATGGTTCAAATACTTATAAAAAGATGGCGTATGATGAAAATCGAATGATAGTGAAATGTCTTCGAAGGCATTATCATTATTAGTTTTACCTTGTTACTTCACCTTAATTAATATATCACTCAATTTTTATATACACTAATAGTAATAAAATCTGCATCGGAACAATATGCCTCACTGTAATATGATAACCAGATATATTTATTACGATCGACACACACTTAATTTACATTTACATTTAACTAACTGTCTATGTAACTTTTAACTGTAATATTTCTCCCCTAAAATTAATGGGCGCTTCGCTTTTGGAAGGCAAATGCTTTACTTTAAAAGACAAAGAAGAGAGATATTCAATTTTACGAGTTAAAAGTAGATATTTCTCTAGCAGTAACACACATCGTATGTCAGGTTATAGATGAAAAAATAAATTGACGAGCATTTTTAAGAAATTATTATTCAACATACTAGAAAACCGAAAAGTTTGGTCGACTATATATCATAATAAACGTAAACATAATATTTTCACACGCCAATTAACTTATCCGACTCGAAATGATTATCGCGTCGTACACATACAGAATTTTTTAGAATTAATAGCTTAAAATCTCACGGTATTGACACACAAAGATACTATATTCCTTTCATTCGGTTGCACGTAAGCGTTTTCACTTTTACTGCGCTTTTTATGTTTGATAATTTTATTGAGAAAAAAATGCTATACTATTAGTTTAATTAAATAAGTTAAATGGATTTAAATATTATTTTAATAACACTGTAATTACATACATGTTGTCATATTGGAAGCAATGTAACAGTTACATATTACAAATTTATTTAAAGCAGTTGTTTTTGAAATGGCATTTCTTATTCAGTTTTATCTAATCCCCACTGGATGATCGTAGGTCAGCGTTTATGTGTCTATTTTAAATGAGTTAATTCACGACAAAAAATTATCCATGTACATTGAACATGCTTTTCAGTCATTTCGATACAAAAGACTACAAGTCGCAATTGCAAGCGACTTCTTAAAGAACTATTTCACTCGCATTGTGACTTGGAAAAGCGTAGAATTGGAATATTTTCCCGACCGTTATGATTTCAGACAAAATTTGCATTTTAGTAATGACTTATAATTTTTCTTTATTTCTGGAAAATATTTATCGATGACTTTCTTGCATATAAAAGGAACATCGGATAATATTCATTTACCGTTTCTCCTTGATCGGTTAATTAAAATAGTGCTCCAACGGTTATTCGAATTCACCTGTAATTTGTACGGAAAAATTTTTTCATACTTTTTAAATTCGATTTCTAATTTACACACAACAAGACTCTTGTATAAAGGCTTAGCTCAGGAACCCGTTTTAAGTCGTTTACTATTCAACATGTATATCATAATCCTTTATTTAATTTAACATACGATTCTAAAGTTAAAGGGCACAATGGGCCAATTGTTAGTGCATCATTATGTGTAGGGTTTAATAAAGAAATTTCAGCTACAGCCTGTGCTATCGACTTTCACTGTCGAGCTGTTAGCAAGAGATAAGGCATAAGAGATTATTCCGCCTAAAAGTATTTATTATGTACGGACAGTTCAAGTTCACCTATAACTTAGAACAATCGTAATTTTAATGAAAAATGTCATCTTCTTATTTATGAAATAAAAACACACATGTTTTAACAGTTTCAATAAACGCGTAAACATAAGTTTCTGCTGTTGGTACTTAGTCACTGTGGCATTAGTATAAACGGAATTTAAGATAGTGAAGAGGGCTACCTTGACGATGTCTCGTCACCGTTTATTCTTTCCGGGAACTTTATTCTAAATGTTGTGATAATCAGCTTAAAAAGGTGGTCAGAACAAGGCGAATATTATCGTACGATAGGGCTACTCCTGCTCATTGGTATTATTCTATTCCAAAATCTATCCCTGGCCGACTCATCGATAAATATTCGATTACTATTTGCCAGTTGCATATGGATCGGTCTTTGAATTTTTCACACTAGAGTTAAGGAGTACAACGCAACAATCATTACATGTCGAAAACATCTTAGAAGACATTAATTGTTCATTTGCAAAAAAATATAAACACTAACGAAATGCGTTTTTTAAACAAATAATACGTCATCAACTGTATAATTATATTTTGCCTGTATTCGATTGTCAGAAAATGAAAAGTCAACTTTCTAGTTGCTGTAAATTGTAGGCTTCTTGAAATTTCTTCGCAAATTTTTGTTTACCTCTGTGTTTTCATGGTAAGTAACACTGATAAAATTTTACCTCTGTGTTAAATGTAACCGATAATGTTTTAAGTCAAACGTGTTTGTTCCACTGGGCGTAATAAAAAGTGTTTCTCTAAGGAGACTATCTTTTTTTACTTTATTCGATGAAGACTAAGTGTCTGTGCTTACCGATACTTATTGATACTTGTATGGGGCCACCTCTGACCGGTAGTGCGCATTTGCATGAACAGAGAATCAGTGAAATCGCTCTACATTGCAGGTATGAACGTTGTGCAAGGAAAGAAAATAAAAAAAACTCTCCACAAGTAACAACCGAGTAGTTATCTTCCTTAAAATTAAGAATATTACAGGCAAGTTTTTTGCAAACGGTGGAGAAATGAAGAGACCATCTCTTAAGAAGTCCAACGAATAAACTGCGACTAGTTAACGTTTTGGCTAGGGCTCTGAATGAACCAATTGACACATGCGTTATGTTGATTTTCTCAACATCGTTAACACCAATGTCCAGTCTTCACGTTGATCTATCCAATGATAAATTCAGACAAATTATCAGCTGACGTATACTTTTAGTTATTATTTGTTTGTTATGTAGGAAATGTATTATTAAAAAAAAAGTGTTCTATATTAGTTTTTTTATTAACACTATTTTTAATTATATGCATAGATTACATTTTTCAATTGTTTGTGAATCTGAAATATTTATAATATTTTAAAAACAGTATTATACAGTCAGTATTTAATTGAGTGCACCTGTATCGCTTCCGAACGTTCTTCCTTTTACTCTTCTCTTAATTGATCTTCCAACTCCGTATTGTGCATCTTTTGTTCTCTCATTGCTCACCCTCGGTCATTGCAGCACTTGAGTCTTTCCTATCCTCCATAGCTGATCGGATAAATATCTGATTCTGCTTCTCATGCTTTTCCCTTTTCTCGGGCCCATGTCTTTTTCCGACGAACCCAACAAAATAAATAAATAAAAAAAAAAAAAACATTTAAAACTTTGCAACGGAAATGCTTGCAAAACATCAATGGTGGTGTAGGAACAAAAAATAGCACGAAAATAGTGACTGGAACAAATATGCTAATCGATTGCTGTGAATTTCAATGTCCGCCCCTTACGCCGAAAGAAATCGCGATAAAAAGTTTATGCGCATAAATTCTTTATAAATGAAGCTGAATTATATAACTGCGAAAATCATTGTTCAAAGAAAGTGTTAGTGGGTCCTTGTGTTGTCTTGCTGGGAATGGGAATACTTGATTTTAGTTGTCCCTAAAAAGCAACGTTTTATCGGCTGTCAAAAATTAGCTTTGTCTCTCAGATTCAGATTGCCGGAAATTAATGGAGCAGTCTAAACTATTGTTCATGTGGTACCAAAATTGATGGTATCTATCGTCAAATTAGATGCATTTCAATCTAATATTTTATTATCTGATAATGGTATATTATTATTTACTGAAACGTGATTGCAGCCGGATATTCATGATAGTGAAATATTTGCAAATAACTTCTACGTTTTAAACCACAAGAATAGGTCACGTAACATAGGATGTAGCATATTCGTTGCAGCCAAAAGTTACTTATTACCAATAGCAATTCAGTTGATAAAGTTGAAATAATTACTAGTTATATTTAAGATGATTTTTCTTTGTTCCATTTTAATTTTCTTTTTGTTTTTTACCGAAATGTTAGGAAAATAAATCAAGGAACCATATTCCGTTATAGATCTGAACAGCGCTTAGTAAAGAATTTTCCTATCCACAAATTTTAAACCACAGCTTCTGTTATATATACTTACTAGTTTTATGTAATATTTTTTTAATTTTATCCATGATGTAGCCAACATGTTTGCTGAAATTGAGATTTTCATCTATGTATATACCCAAATATTTCATTTCCTTGCTAAATTTAAGAGGCTTATTATTCAACTTTAATTCTTTTTCTATTCTACTTTTAATTTCATGTTTATTATGTTTTCTGGTTATTAATATTGAATTAGTTTTTTCCGGATTTAAGTGTTGCCCAAGATTAGTGAGTTCGTTGTTAATGTTGTTAATTTTCTGATTTATTTGAGGAATGTTCTTTATATTATTTATTCCTGAAATCAATAAAATGATTGAGGAAAAACTATTTCGTTACAAATCATATGGGCCAGTAAATTATTTCCAAATATCGAAAAGTGTGTAAATGGCTGAAATTACTCTTCTAAATATCATCTACCTTTCTCTGCCGGTCGTCTATAGGTATTCGTATATACATACACTCTCTTACTCACTTTTCATATTATGACACTTCAAAAAGTTTTCCGTACGATTTTTAAATTTTTTTTTTTATACAAACCTCCTCCTGACAATAACGAACACAATAAAAAAAAAATGATCCCATTTGGTGCAGTCGTTTTTAACTTATGTCGTGACCAAGAGAAATAGCGATTCATTTACACACACATATATATATATATAGAGTATTGGACAATAAGGATTTTCGGGAACATTTAATAGCAGGCTCCATAGAGGGTAGCCTAATATTAAAATCCCCAATGACAACTGGGGAGAAGTTAGAGTATGATTTAATTACGATATCTATGGAATTAATTAGATTATCTCTAGGTTTATTAGGAGAAATGTAGGTGGAGATTAATATAATATCTGGAATGTCAATGGCAATTAGATTAAATTTACTTACTAACAATCTATGAGTGATGTTTTCTTTAATTATTACGGCTGTCCTACTATTAATGTAACTAGCATAGTTGGAGGCGATGGGTACAGCATCATCGACTAGGTAAGGTTCTGAAATGGAGCATACATCGAAATCGGAATCATAGAATTCTTTGAGAAATAGTAACTAGCAAGAGTAGCAATTACCAACGTTCAAGTATGTGCATCTAATCAAGTCCAAAATCGATTTTTGCTCTGAGATCCTCGCAGGCCTTAAGGAAAGAGGGGCAATTTTTTGAATACACTGCGCAGTTGACTTCAGCCATGCATTTACCAATTAAGTTCTTATCGCTTAGATTAATCATAAACATACTTTTGCTAAAGGCAGCCAGGATTTTATTACCGACACAATTGGAACATGTGTCTTTACAGGTGACTGTAGCAAACTGCCTGATTTCCTCGGGTGCTCTGTGATATTTCGATGGGTGACCGAATTTGTTGCAGGTAGAACATCTGCGGGGATTAATTGCATCAACATAAGAAAACGCTTCTCATTTAATGGTTATCTCCAGTAGAGGTAATGGTCCTGTATTATTGTGGTGTAATCTGAACATAATACTGGCCCTGTCGGTGACAATTCTGTTGACACTAACTGGTTTTTAGCTGTTGAAATGTTCGTCGATATCATTTTCGGGTATATTTTTAGTTCTAAATATCAGCACGGTCAGATTTAACAGTTTCTGCTCCGTAACTGTGACATTTGAAATTTTATCATTTATTTCTTTCGCTAATTTTGACCGGTCATCCTTCGAGGACGTGTTAACGATACAGTTGTATTAGAATTTATTTCTTTAAAGAAGGTTACGTTAATTTTTACTTTTTCGAGGGAGATTTTATTTTTCAATTCAGTTTCAACCTCGTTAATGTCATCCGATTTGAGTATTAATTTATTGTTATGGATAGTCTTCTTATTCTTGACAGCATCATGGTAGCTAAAAATCTGTCCGGTAGCAATGTTACGGTTGTGGAGTACCGAATTCACAGCATCCTTAACCTCCTTGGAACGAGAATTAACAATTTTCTCAATATTGGCAGCGGTAACAACTGTCTCGGCAACCGCAGTGTCAATTGAATCGGAGAGTTTTTGCTTATTTGCTTTTGTAATCGTTTTA
This sequence comes from Icerya purchasi, assembly GCA_039619475.1. NCBI lineage: Eukaryota > Metazoa > Arthropoda > Insecta > Hemiptera > Monophlebidae > Icerya > Icerya purchasi. The sequence continues at coordinate 420,022,904 of CM077116.1, forward strand.
TCTAAAATTTGACCACGAATAGATTTTGTATATTCTGATATAATATTAAGCAGCCGACCTAGCTTATCTAGGTCGGCCATATTTACTGAGTCACGCATACTGCAGTACAAACATACAGTTAAATTACGCTATAGTTAAAAAATTTTTTTTTTTCTTTTTTTTTATGGGTACGCCAACGAAGAGCAACAGCCCAATCAGCCAAGGAATCTAAGTAATAGTTCAAAAGGAGAATAACATATTAAATTTCAATCTGGTGCGAGATTGAATGAATAAAAGAAGCTAGAATAGGAACAACTGACAAGGAAGGAAATGAGAGAACATAAGAGTCATTGTATGGAGTAGGAAGACGAAGATCCAAAAGCCGAGAATAAAAGAGAGAACGTTCTGAAGAGAGTGAGGAACATTCGAAGAAGACGTGATTGATATGTCGAGATCAGTGTTCGATGACGTTGATGTCGATTTTTTTATGTGCATGTGTGTATTTGAACATGTCTAAAAAAATATTCCTCTAGCGAATAACGGTAAATAGCGGGGGAGTATTGAGCGGTCAAAGGTTGATAGAAAGACGAGACGAATACATGAAGAGGTTGACTATACCTGGAAAAGGACGATTAATGTTTGTAGCAACAATATCGTCAATAGTTCCTTCGTTTAATAATTATACTGAGATGTGTATAATATTAAACTTAGTTACGATGTTGATAAAAATTATTTAGTGCTCTGAGATTTTCTCTATCAAAATGTTAAAAGATGTAAAGTATGTATGACTGGGTGAATGTGTCGGAAAAATAATACCAGTAAAAATAATTAAAGATCGATAATTAAAAATTAAATATAATGACTGTGTGTGGTATATGTGTGGGTCTGATGTGATGCGCTCCTGCGGCTAATATAGAAAAAAAAAAATGTTCACGATTAATAAGGAACCTAATAGGACGTGTATGTAAGTCTGGGAGGAGTTGAAAAATAAATAAAACATATTATAATTGCTAGGGAAACGTGTATGCATGGAAATGGATGTCGTGCAAATAAAATAAAAAAAATATGTACAAACGGACAAAAATTTCAAAAGACTTTTTGGAAAAATAATCTAACAATAATATACAATAATTGATAGTAAAATGGGTGTTGGAGGCAACGTCTACACTTCTGCGAGAGTTGATTGTTTGACTGGGTCTAGAACATATATTATGAAAGAATTGTAATTTGTGTAGGATGAATAGAGGATGGTGAGGGAAATTATGAAACCGTGTTAAATAAAATTATACTCGATTTCATTTTTGAATACATATGTCTGGAAAATAAATTATGAACGTTCGGGAAAAACGATCAGAAGCGAAAAAAAAAATGTAGTTAGAATAACTCCATAATACTTGGAGTTGAAAAAAGTTATTATGAACGGTATGGCAACTAACGATGGCAGATGTGTGCGCATTCATCGCGTTGAAGACATTGTAGGATTTATTTTTAGAACCGGAGAAAAATAAAAATATTATGAACGGTCAGAAGAAATGATCGGAAGTGAAGAAAATATATAATTGGAATAATTCCATAATACTTGGAGTTGAATAAAAGTTATTATGAACGGTATGGGAACTAACGACAGCAGATGGGTGTGCGGGAATGGACGGTGTGCATTCATAGCGGTCACATAAAAAAATAATTACCTCTCAATATGAAATGACGGAGGCGTCGGGAGCATCGATCGGGGTTTTAATGGTCGTAGTAAAAGTAAATAGAATGCGATATATTCGATATTAAAATAACGGAATCGATCGGAAAAGAGGGTGGAAGGGGTAAAGGAGACTAAGGCTATTTTAGACTATAGAAATAATTGATTTGTTAATTTATAAATGTTTTGGATAACCGGTTAGGTTTAGACAACAGAGCAGGGATTGGGTTATTATGTGAAAAAAATAATAATTAAAAAAAAAAATGGAGCAGTGTACACGGTTGACACGTGCGGGGGATCGGCGTGTGCGCTTTCACGGCGGAGCACGCTATGTTAGATATATGCGCGGGATCCAGACGTGCGCTTTAGCATATGGTAGTAAGATCGGATAATCAGGAAAATAAAAAAATATACTTCGGCTAATTTTATATTATGTATACTTAGGCTTTGAAATATTAAAGAAATAATCGCGGTATCGGGAACGGAGCGCATGTGTGCGCGGGATATCGCGGTGGACATCGGAATATGCGTGGGATCGGCGCGTGCGCTTCTGCGGCAGAGAACGTTATATTGGATATATGCGCGGGATCGGGACGTGCGTCTTGACATATGGCAGTAAGATCGGGGAATCGGGAAAATAAAAAAATTATACTTAAGTTAATTTTATAAAAAATAATCGAGGTATCGGGATCAGCGTATGCGCTTTCGCACAGAATAACGTTGTGTTAGATATATGTGTGGGATCTGCGCGTGCGCTTTCGCGACGGTGGATGGAGCGAGCGTGGGAATGAAATATACGTGTGAGAGGTGTGAACTGGAGTTATAGGTTAAATTTTAGCTTTAAATAATATATTGGGGTTAAATTTTGGAATTTTCATACTTAGGCCTCGGAATTTTAAAAAAAAATTGCGATAACGGAGCGACGGGTGGGGTGATCGGAGACTTGGGTTACTTTCGGACATTAATTAATATACTTATGTTAATTAATAATCGGTTCGGTTTATCGGAGACGAGTGTGACGCGTACGGGGGAATTTCGGAGAAATTTGGGGAACTTGGGGGAACTTTCAGCACCTGGACACTAATTGGGGTTACTTGCGCCCCCGAATAACACTTTGGACAGTTTATTGACCTCGGGACACTGTTTGGACGTTCGGATCAGCGGATACGCACGGGAACCGTCCGGGGGAAACTCGGAGGAATCGGGGGAAACTTGGGTGAATTTTGACCACCTGGACATGAATTGGGGTGAATTTAGTGTTCGGATTACCGGTCTGGGGTGAATTTTCGCCTCCAGGACAGGAATTGGGGTTCGGATTAGCGAGTGTCGCCAGTCCCCGCTTTTATTGACTACTGTATACTATTACTTTGCCGCTTAATGACTACAGTTTCCTCTTAGACGCTGGCTACATCAATTAGCATTTAATTTAACATAACTATTTCGATTACTTTTACCTTTCCGTCTTCTCAGAAAGAACTATATATATTCTACCTTTGGAAAGTCTTACATATTTCTAAGCCTTCCTGACCGTCTTATCACTTCAGATGGTGCTATTTAACTATTTTAATGGTATTTGTCTTATGTAGAATTCAACTATCGTGAACAAATAATAATCAATACTATCTTTAAAAGTTCATTTCCTCTGACTTGCATCTACACACTAGAGATGAGAAAAATAGCGATAACTGCTAGAAGACCGTTGTGCGAGTAAATGGTAAAAATTTCAAGGTCCTAATTAACACTACGTCAGTGTTCGTTTAACCTTGGAGCTACCACGGCAGTGCGCGTCCAACGTTTGTGAACAACATGTAGTTATTCGTTAGCTCGTTACGAAAAATTATTCGGGTAAAAAAATTCACGACGAGTTGAAAAACACGTACGATGATAATGCAATGTCGAACTGACCCGGTCGTGAATGGATTCAGCACTTTAAACCACGAACATCGATACTATGGTGTGAAAACGGGTAAATTTACCGCGGCCGAAAAAATGCAAGGCAGAGAAGTCTTCAAAAGAGCTTATGGCCACGGTCTTTTGGGACTGCTACGGGCCTCTTTTGATCGAATTTAGGCCTCGAGGTACTATACCCTAAACTTCGATAGTTATTGCCAAACGTTAGATAATTTGAAAAAAGCCATAAAAAACAAGCAACCGAGCCTTTTGATGAAAAACCAATCTTGATTTCTCGCGCGACGCTCCAGCACATCGAGAAATGAAAATGGTTGGTCTTCGAACATCCAGCATACTCCCCGAACCTTGCGCCGTCTAATTTTCATCTTTTTCTCTTGTTGAAACGGTTTTTAGGTACACAACGATTCAACAACGATGACCAACTCAAGACAACCTGGTTACAAAAGTTAGACGCGCACTGTAGTGGTAGCTCCATGGTTAAACGAACACTGATGGCGTGCTAATTAGGACCTTGAAATTTTTATCATTTACTCGCACAACCGTCTCGAATATAATAACGTTGTATTGTGTTTATCTCGCCAGTGTTACCACAAGCTGAAATCTGAAAGCGTGGCGGAGACTTTTGAAACGCTCCTCGTACTATCTTAGAGGAGCACTAGCTGTTGCTATTCGTTTATCCCAATAGCTGCTATTGCTAGTTCATATTGCGCATGGGTCAAAAGTAGCATTGCTATTCTGTTTAGCAACTGCGAGTGTAATTGCTAGTTATATCGGGTTTATCAATTGCTATTACTATTTAAATTCTATTGCGATTTCAACTCTATTATTTGTTTAGTCTAACTTATTATTATTTAAAAATGGAGAAATGAACTAAAGTAGTTGGAAATTATGAACTTTTATATAATAAAAACAAAAAAAAACAACAAAACATTAACTTTTAATATTTTGTACCAGTACAGTGAAAAAAAGAAATATAGATAATATACGAGAAGTTAATTATCGTTGAATAAAGGCTAGTTTCATTTATTACACTTGCACATATGTAATAAATCTAATAATAAATTTAAACGTTAAATTATTATTATAAAAAAAATAATTCCGAGCATGTGATGTATTGTCAGAAAGATCACTATTTGCCGGGAACGAAACCGGTATTTCATTTCCTTAACGAAACTTCCGAAGTTGGCTGTAAGTTCAGAAAAGCCCGAAAAATAACGTGCAGCCTCTTCCCCTTGCGGAGCGAGTATTATAGTTAAAAATTTTGATGAAGGTTAAAAATATACGCATTTCTGTATATTTCTCTAGTTTGGAACATTAGGGGTTCCAGCTTTAAAATTAGACCCTCAAGACGTCGAAAGCTCAAAATTTTTGAAAAAAATATTTTTTCCCCCCGGGCATGTGATATATTGTTGAAAAGATTGCTATTTGCCAGGGACAAAATCAAATTTCATTTCCTTAACGAAACTAAGTTCCATGACATGATCTAAACAAACAAGTCACACTCCTAACCTAATTACTGTACTCATTGCAGAGAGTTAAAAAAAAAACGGTAACGTTTTCAATTACTTTTTACAGAGAAATAAAAAATCATGCAACGGAATTTTTAATATTTGCACTACCGGGGGAATGTTATTCACACTCAAATTCGAAATCCTTACGCAACTACAGTAATGCGGCGGTGCGCTATAATTGATGAAAACAGATCCGCTACTAATGGACATGATTAGAAAACGAAAAAAAAATTTTTTGGCACATTTTATGAGAGGTGCAACATTTCACCTTCTGTAAATAATAATGATGGGAGCGGTAGAAGGGAAAAGGGGACAAGGAAAAAGGATTTTTTGGCTCCAAAATATTAAGACATGAACTGGAGTTACTAAGGTAAGAGAATTATTCCAGATCATAAGAAGTCGAAATAAATTTCGTCAAATGGCGGAGTCCATAAAAAGTGGTTAAGCTACATCCGAATCGGGTTGCACGAAGAAGAAGACGAAATGTACCTTTCCTTATACCGCCATCGTAAACAAACCGTTTTCTCTTATTTTATGAGCCAGTTACATTTTTCGATTTTTAATGCCTTCGAATAGTTTTCGTTGTTCCCCTATTCTTGCTACCAATGGCGCATTTATTACATGTTCAGTCTATGATATTTAGAGTAGTCTCCGGATAATACCAGAGCAACTCTTCTTTCGTAATCTGCACTCATGGTCCATGTTTATCTTTTTTTTCCGCCCGTCCGGTGCTCGCGTATTATTCGTGGTTTAATGTGTGTTCGGTATTTTCGCAACATTTGGTTATGTTCTCATAAAATATTCAAAACAGAAAAAAAAGGCGAACCGCATAATTTAATTTCTGAGGGCAGCATAATTTTGTGAGCCGAGCAACTGCTCGGTGCACCCGGTGCTTACAATTAAATAACGTGACGTGTGAATCGATTAGACAATGATGTTTCGTTCGATGGTACAAATGCTGCTGCAGTTAACGGAAAAGTGTAAATAAAAACGATAATGCGCGCTAGATTAATGCCCCGATAGCTGACGAACCCAAAAATAAATAAATAAATAAGTAAAAATAAAAGTTTACAGATAAAATTCGTTTGTAGCGATAATTATCATTTTCAATGGAGGAATTATCCCTAACTAATGAAGACCAGGTTATCATATTTAATTTAGGGTTGTAGCGTACCACACTTAGCAAAAAAAAAAAAACAAAAAAAACACAGGTACAGCGGTATGAGTAAAAGGTCGTTCAACATTTGTGAATTTGCAGTGGACCACATTTACTGTTGTTAAATGGTCGCAACAATAAACTAAATATATAATAAAAAGATGTAGGAAAACAATGTGGGCGAATGATTGTTTAGCGAGTACGGTGCAAAAACCGGTCTGCATTTCTCTTAAACACGGTACAGGAAAAAGAAAAGAAAATAATAAACGACCCAGTACCACGAGGACTATAAGAAAAGTGAAACATTCATACGACTCTGCAATCAGGTCAAGAAAGAAATTTGAGGAGCACAAAAAGGTTGTCCTAACAATGAGTCTTTTATAACAACTGAAAGGTCCTTTATCCGAAAAATTAACGACCGGCAGAAAATCGAAAGATCAACCGCGAACATTACAATAGTGCATCAACCATTTTTTGTATGCTTTTTGTGTTGCGAGTTATTCAGACCTTTCCCCATTTTCATTTCAGTAAATGTGCTTCATCTGCCCATTCGTTATTCGCGTGTTATCCGTGTGTATTCGTTTTTAATGCGTGTCGCAACTTTCAGTAATATTGTATGAAAATATTCACATTTGTGTAGTAAGTGACAATTTTATATTTCAGTCGTAATTGCAATTTATTATTTATCTCGGCAAAAAAAAAAAAAATTTTAAATTTTGTAAAAAGACGCCTATCACATCGGTTGTTAAATTCCCGTTGCACTTTAGATCTAAATTAACAGTGGAACGTATAAGCGAATATAGAAAACAACAAAGTATTGTTTTAGGTTTATTCGTAGAAACTCAAAAAACTTATCTTACAAATCTTCAAGAAAAATATCGTACAGCCCGTTCTATAGTAGCTAGAGTTTTTTGTTGTTTTTTTTTTTTTTTCAATTGGACGTATTTTCTTTGTGAGATCATAAGAAAATTATAAACCCCTCACAATTTTAAAATTAAATGGTCCAAATTTTAAAAAATGTAAAAATCGAATTTAAAAAAAAATATTTAAAAAATTCCACAGCCAGTTCTGTATAAATTATGGTATTGATTTAATTTTTAACCGGTGCACTAAGCCTTCTAGAATACGAGGAAAATATAAAATTCGAAAAATTTTGATATTTAGGGACCGAAATTTGAAAAAATACACCCTTAAAGCGAAAGACTGGAAATTAAAAAAATGTTCACAGCTCTTTCCACGGTAGCTAGAAGGTCGCTCTTTTTTTTAAATGACGCATTTCTATCACTAGAATATAGGGAAAATACGAAACCCCCAAAGTTTTAAAATTAAAAGGCCCAAATTATGAAAAATAATTTAAGCATACAAATTCTGAAATGTTTAGAGTGATGGGTCAGCAGTGACTTAATATATCATTGCTTAGATTCTGATAAAAAAAAAAAAAAAATCATCATTGCATTCAAAAAAATAAATATTGCTAATATCTTACGTTAAAAAGAATTAAATTTAACATATTCCTGTCATATATACTACTCTTGCAGCGGTTTCAGATTTTTAGATATTTTAATCTAAATTTCACTTTTTTGATTGATGTGTTCGTGTACTTCTCTTTTTTTTTTTTAAATAAATATGTGTGAACGCTGCAGTCGTTATGAAAATTTACTAAATGAAATAATTTAAAGTCCGAAGGAACGGGCCGCGGAACGCAAGTGGGAAGAAAGAAAAAGCTAAACAATTTCTCTTAGGATAGAACGAAATTCGATTTTGTAACGAAATAATACAAAATTGTATTTGTATTTTATCATAACAAGTTTCCTTGAATTTTCTTTCTTCTGAGATCGCAGAGTTTTATCAACATACATTTTAGCATTAACTAAGCGATATCTCCGTTATTTTTGTGCTTTTACATCATCTCTAACTAACGATGATCAGTTTATCATATTTAATTTAGGGTTGTAGCGTACCGCCACAATTAACAAAAAAAAAAAAAAAAATACTGGCCGCCATCTGTTACTATCATCTAAGTGTTATTATATGGGTGAATTCCCATTTCGCCTAATTCCCAATTCGCCTAATTCCCATTTCGCCTAATTCCCAATTCGCCTAATTCCCATTTCGCCTAAATTTAGGGTCGGGTTACTCAGGTAATAAAAAAAAGGTCAGACAAACATGCGAATGATTTCGTGTTGGCAACAGCGCGTCATCATTATCGAATTTTAAGCAGACTAAACGCATCATTTTTTTTTCTATTTGATTCCACTGTGTTAAGGTTTTTTTTTCTTTCCGAAATACAACAAAAAGGTTTATGTGAAAATCAGAAGTGAAAAAATACCGCTAAAAATGTTTGATGTAAATATACGCGAAACGACCACTCCGATTAATATTTGCGAGTTATTTTATTGGATGTCCAGTGCTGTATAAATCCCACCCGCCTTATCAGTCAGTATATAAAAGCCTTATTGATATTTAGTGTGACAAGAACATTAAGGTTCGGAGTTGTCGCGTTTATGTAAGAAAAAAGGAATAAAAATCGAATAGAATTAACAATAATGACATGACATCGAATGATTATTACAGCGGTAATTTTATTATTGATTATTAAAATTACAATTATAAGTACATACAAAAAGTAAATGTTAAAATTAGGAAAACATAAATAAAGCTCCATTTAGTTCACCCTGCCTTTTTGCCTTTTCTAGGCTTTTTATCAAAATAACTTCTTCCGGTTCAACGTAGCTCGGTACGCATTTCAAACGCCTATACTGTCAGGAAGTGCTCTATTTCCGCTTCTCGACCACGGGCAATGAAACTAGTTCGCTACCCCTGCGTAGCGGTCAGATCCTTCGATTTTTTAACCGAGAATGCGTCTTTGACAAACAATGCCGCGTTTGCCCGCTGCCGAGACCTTCCGAGAAATTGAATGATTATTACCAAAATTTTAATATTTTCAAAGGTCGTAAGAAATGCCAAATCCATCTCAATATGCGGAAAATCACCGCATACTGACTATTTTACGCTATGAGGTCACAATTTGTTCTGGGCTGAGTGTTATGTGTATCAACGTTCTGAAGGAAACTATTCTTCTATCTTGAATATTTAAATTTTCGCTTGTGAATAAACCAAAAATTTAGAGTCAGGCTAATATAGCAATGGATATATCATTTATAAAAACAAATCGAGCAGGTAAATAATATACTCGTATATATATCTAATATTTATATATTGAAATATTTATTGCAAATTACATTTTAAATGAAATGGTATTCAATTAGATTTTGACAACAGAGAATAAAAAAAATTATCATCCATTAAAAAATTATTTTCGCTTAATTGCTATAAATTTTTATTTTGTATGTCAAAAGTGTATGATAAAATATTTGGTTAATTGAATAGCGTCTTTTTATATTCTCTTTCTTTTTCCTTTTTGTAATGTTAAATCGTAATCTTTTGGCAATTTATTGAATGAAGCATTTTAAATAGTAAGATAGAAGGTTTTTTTCCTTTGCCTTTTTTTGGATTTGCCGAAAAATCTGGCAGACTTAACAGATTATAAAAGAAAGAAGAAAAATATTATAATCTAATTCGATTGGACACTGGGGAAATAGAAGAAACAAGAGTAAGGAGGACAGTGCCCCTTTATTCCAATCTTCTGCGCTTTGGCCTCCCCACTCCTTACAGTGCCAAAGCCATTCTTGCTTTCTCCTCTCTCAATATAGTTCCTTTGTTAGCTTTCTTTATCACCGCAATTTTTAATCTTTTCCTTATATAATGTACAGTTCTCTGCGTTGGGTAAATTCTACTGTTGACGTGCCCAAAAAATTGAAAAAAAAAAAAATTTTTTTTACTTTGTCAGAGACTAAAAACAATATTTTTTGCGTTTTATTTATTTTTTTCATTCTAATTATTGAAATTACTTGAAAAACATCGTCAGTATAATAAACGTGACTAATTTGAAGAGGAATTTTTCAAAGTCCAACAGCAACCATTTAGGCTTCTGGAGAAGTTATTTATACCTTAAAATTCGATTTTAGAAGTATTTTTAACAACATACGCTAAGTTTTACCGTTTCATCTTGTAGAATGGGGAAAAAAATCATGACTGTATCTTTTAAAATTTTTTTTATACCGTGCGACACATCTAAAAATGTAATAACCCCTTATTACAACCAATTTTTCGCCATTTTTTAATCAATTGTCCTTATTTTCACTGCTTTCTATAACTAAAAATCTATTGTTAAAGATTATCACATATAACAAATATACTCGAGGGATAGATATAAGAATATTTAAAATATAATTTTTTTTGATATGGTGCTTTTAAATCTATGCTCATTTATTAATCCCATAAAAGCCATGAACTAACCCCATATAACAGGGTCTTCACCTTGTTTATTCCTTGCTTACTCCTCTTTTTCTGCATTACACAGAGTTTAATAATAAATCTAGTAATTTTTCTTGTCCTAATATCCAAATTTTGAAAAATCTCTTGTAATCGTATACGTTACTGTTGATTATTTATTCAAATCCGAAGCAGTATTTAATTTTTAAATTCTTTCGATTTGCAAATTAACTTTTTTTGAATTAAAGAAAAATGAAATTAGGTTCAGGAACTTTTGTTAAAAAAAAAAAGAAACAACTGTTTTCCTAATTTTAACATTTACTTTTTGTATGTACTTATAATTGTAATTTTAATAATCAATAATAAAATTACCGCTGTAATAATCATTCGATGTCATGTCATTATTGTTAATTCTATTCGATTTTTATTCCTTTTTTCTTACATAAACGCGACCACTTCGAAACTACACCTAATTATAATTTAGCTTTTTTATTATTTTTTCTGCAACTCCGAACCTTAATGTTCTTGTCACACTAAATATCAATAAGGCTTTTATATACTGACTGATAAGGCGGGTGGGATTTATACAGCACTGGACATACAATAAAATAACTCGCAAATATTAATCGGAGTGGTCGTTTCGCGTATATTTACATCAAACATTTTTAGCGGTATTTTTTCACTTCTGATTTTCATATAAACCTTTTTGTTGTATTTCGGAAAGAAAAAAAAACCTTAATACAGTGGAATCAAATAGAAAAAAAAATGATGCGTTTAGTCTGCTTAAAATTCGATAATGATGACGCGCTGTTGCCAACACGAAATCATTCGCATGTTTGTCTGACCTTTTTTTTATTACCTGAGTAACCCGACCCTAAATTTAGGCGAAATGGGAATTAGGCGAAATGGTACCAGACCATTATATGGCATTCATTCAAATTCCAGCTGTGTAGACCGTCATTTTACGATTTCATTAAATTTATGGAAAAAATTTTAAGTTTCATGAGAATTGAATGGCGCAGGATAACGAGAAATTGCACTTATTTTTCGGATTTTGCTTTGGGCAACAATTGAAAAAACGTTTCCTCAATCCGCTAATAGCAGACAAGCCAAGTTCAGGCAGGACAACGTCTGCTAGGTCCGCTAGTGTTATATAAATATAAATATTATGGTTATCTTTAACTCAACATAGAGAACCTTCAGCGCATGGAACATCATGCTTGACTGAACTTGTTGAAATTGCTTTAATTCCATGCCAAGGTTAGAATTTAAATCGTTTGGATAAATTTCAAGGAATCGTTGAGAACTTTCTAAAATTTTAGCATGACTTAATTCACCGAGTTTAGATAAAAATCCAAATCTCAATTTAGTTTATAGGCTGTTATTCTTCGATCTAATGCATTTATAAAGGTATCTATTACTGGAAGGTATTGAAAAATACAAAACGATTCAGATACTGAAAGTTCAGCTTCTAATGTTGTTGCTTGGTCATTTAAAGAGTTTAAAACGAACATTTCTCTTTTGCATACAATTACTTCGATACTCGTACATGTCAGTAAGCTTTTTTCCTAAATTTTCATAGAATGAAAAATTATCTCGTTTTTTTTTTTTTTTTGCAACATATTCTTTTAATGATTTAATACATGAAATTTTGCTATTTAAAAGTAATTTTGGATTTTAAATTGCACTATATTAGTTTTATTTAAATTTTCAAGGATATCCTTCCAAAATGATATCATAATCCCGGTTTTCAAACGGCACATTTTCTTATGAAGACCTGAATTTTCGAATTTTTGCAACCGAATTATTATTTTGAGATATTTAATAAAGTAACTCTGATAGGTTTATAATCGAGTACAAATGCTTTATTAGCGTCTCTCCGAGTACACACTATTTAGTACATTCAATTTGCTGTAGCATCCTTATTTTAACTTTTCCGATTTTATCTGATTTTAATATTTCTTTAAGCAATGCTCAACGGGAGACAAAAGTTAAAAATACATTTTCTATAATTTTCATTGTATGTAAAATTTATTGTACTAAAATAAATATTCAACAAAACTTTCAAACGTGTTTTCTTCTTAAAATGTTTTCTATGAGAAATTCGAATTATATTTCACATTTTTTTTAGAGATGAACTTCAAACTGTTGAATCCACTATAAATAAAATGGTTAAAAAATATCAGAAAATAGCAATAGCTGCTATTTAGTACTGCTATTTTAAAATACCAATTGCAATAGGAGTTTCTATTGAAATAAATAGCATTCTACCATCTCTACTACACACCCATATTAAACATTTCCCCAATCCATGCCCATGAATCAAAATTATAAAAAAAATGTTCAACAAGCGACTCCTGCGATTCTTTAAAACTTCCTCGTCTTCTATACAAATTAAACGTTGAAAGTTGGAATTGCAATAGTTGATCACCCTCTGAGTTTACAAAAGTAAACCCCGTTGAAGAAAACATCGCATAAAGAGGCACTGTTTGTTTCAGAAGTAAGCGTAGTCATAGTGAGAGATAAACACGCAAACTGTACTTAAATAATTACTTGAAAAACCCGTATTTAAGCGTCTGCACTTAATATTTTATCGTTCGAAGAATCACATAAAATGGCAAATGATTTTAAGTGTGACGGAGCGCTTTATTAATACGAATAATGCATTTATATATCCCCATATATTAAATTTAAGAAATATAAAAAAATGAAAAAAACCAAGAAAAAGTGATTATAATAATTTTATCGACCGAAACCCAAACAGTAAAATCGATTTGTACAATTCTGATCCAGTACAAAACTAATATAATTCATTTATGTCGTTTTATATTATAATTCGTAAACGTTTTCAAAAATGCTTTTTTTTAATATAGTACGGCGGAATATTTATATTTCAAAAATAATTTTCTTATCTACGTTAGGACAAAAGTTACAACGCACTAAAAAGTTAATTTTTACGTATTTTGATGGAATATATATATGTTTAGTTAACAACTGTTCAATATTTTAGTGATCTTATCTTCATTTACAGATAACTGAATAGCGTAAGAAGTTAAAAATTCCAATATTTCATCAATGGATAGTGGAAACTGGATTTCGGTCGCTCTTGTTCTGTTGATAGTCGCTTTGTATGTGTACAAATACTTAACCGGAGTGTTCAGTTTTTGGAAAGTTCGCCAAGTGCCATACATAAAACCAAATATAATATTCGGGAATTCTGCTAATGTAGTTTTTCGGCGTATACCGATGTCCGTGCAACAATTATTTTGGTATCGAGATTTGGAACCGCATAAATACGGTGGTATCTTTCAAATGCGTACGCCAATACTGATAATAAGAGATCCAGAGCTAATAAAACGGGTATTAATCAAAGACTTCAATTACTTCGAAGACAGAGCAGTAACATTGCACGAAGGGGTAGATCCACTATGTAAACAACTATTCATGATGAAGGGAGAAGAATGGAAGAATCTTAGGTTTAAAATGACGTCGGTGTTCAGCAGTGGAAAAATGAAGACCATGCTACCGTTAATGGAAGAATGTGCTTTACAAATGTTATCCATCTTAGACGAGGAAATTAATACCGGTAAACAAGAGCTGGAAGTCAAGAAGTTGTTAGCTCGTTACGGAATTGATGTAATTGGTTCTTGCGCTTTTGGACTTCAAACAGAGACCTTGAAGAATCCGAATTCAGAATTCGTTCAGAAGAGTGAGCAATTTTTCGAATTTCGGATTGGAACGGTAATCAGATCAATGTGGCCGACTATTCCAATTAGTTTGATCAAATTATTCGGTTTAACATTTATTTCCCAGGATTTAGCAACATTTTTCACATCGACAATCAAGGACACGGTAGACTATAGGGTAAAGAACGGTGTGATTAGAAATGATTTCATGGATGTTCTGATTAAAATGAAAAATGACTGTGACCAACATTCCGAACCGAATAAATCGAAACATTCGGATCGGAATGAAGATAACAAGAAGACAATTTCGCCACGCACTGGTAAGTATTTTAAAATATTCATTTATAAACAATTACCTGTATAGAATAATACTAGTAAAATAGGTGCAATCCAACATTAACCCATAAATTTTCAAAAAATACAATGGCGTTCCGAGAATCAAACTGCTGCCAAAAATTAATAGAATCCGACACTTTTTGGAATTATTAAAACGCTGTATAATTCAACCTACTGTATACATTTAGTTCGAAACTTTGCCAACTTCACACACTGCATTTACCACAAATTTAAATAAGGACTTCTTCCTCCATCTTTTCTATAGTATATTCTTTAAGTATAACAACATCTCTAAATTGTTACTAATCATCCTAATCGTGACCAATTTTTATAATATAAAAGTTCACCATTCTCCTACTATTTGCATTGGTGGTGCTGATTTCAAATCTTGCGCAAGATAACCGTGCCTGTAATAATTACGTCATCATTATTATAACTCCTCACTTATAGGCTGAATTTGCAATTTAATTTAGTTTTTATTTTTCATCAGCTACCGTAGCGTAATTCGTTAAGCAGTGGTGTTTCGTTCGGGTAGGACCCGGTTCAAATTCCACCACGGTATACTGAAAATATAGATAAATTTCTCTTGTGCCTCGTTAACGCCTATAATTGACGAGCCCAAAAAATAATTTAAAAAAGAACTTTTACTCTAACTAACAGTTTTTACGAAAATTTGAGTTTTTAGATATTAGATATAAATAAATATAATTTTAATCAGTTAATATATAATTTTTTCAATGTTTTTTTTTTAAAAATAAATTTACATTTTTATTTCAATCGGGGAAATGACGTCATTCGTAAAAAATTTTAAAAAGTCATATATAAAACGCTCACTTTTTCGTATAATTTTGCGCATATCTTCTCAATATTTTGAAAACTAATACAAACGAATAAGAGAGAAAAGTAATTTTACGTATGATCTGTTAAACTTTTTACAGATATGACGATCGAACTGATGACAGCGCAGTGTTTGTTATTTTTGGGCGCTGGATTTGATACAACAGCAACAACAGCATCATTTTTTCTTTTCGAAATATCGGCGCATACAGAAATTCAGGACAAGTTAAGACAAGAAATAAATGACGTGCTAAAGCGTTGTGATAACCAGTTTACATATGACACCTTAAAACAGATGAAATATTTAGATATGGTTCTTTCAGGTAAGTGAAAGCAGTATATTAGCAAGACTGTGATTTAACAACTGGACCTGATTATGGAATTAACTCTTCTCGGAATTGTCTTTTTAACGTGAATATGTTTTTGCTTCAAAAAGAAAATACATTAAAAAAACGACACAAAATGTGTTATTATGACGTCATCAATAAACATTTTTACTTTATTTCGCTTTTTTTTTTAAATTTAACGTAGGGTAGTAAAATTTTTCTTCTTTTTTTTTTCAT
This sequence comes from Icerya purchasi, assembly GCA_039619475.1. Classification (NCBI taxonomy): domain Eukaryota; kingdom Metazoa; phylum Arthropoda; class Insecta; order Hemiptera; family Monophlebidae; genus Icerya; species Icerya purchasi. The sequence continues at coordinate 420,038,911 of CM077116.1, forward strand.
TTATGTATTTTAAAATAATTACAGAAAATATAGCCTAATTTTCATTACAAAAAAAATTATAATTCTCAAAAACATATCCTCGATTTAATGTTTTTGCAAATATCGGAGGAAATGGCACTAAATTTTTTTCCTTTAGTCTTAAGCAATTTTGTGAAACTAGCAGTCGTACGCCATTGCATAAATATTCAGCCGGTGAACAATCGCATAAACGTGAGTAGGAGAGTTCAGCCATATTCTTAAGCCACGCTTTAATATTTTCCTGTCGTTTTCGTTTCTCGTTGGTTTCCTCCCCACATTGTTATCTTTGTTCAAACAATGCGTTATTTGCGACGCCTATCATGGGTTTATTTCTTTCCGTTTAGCGTTCTGTATTCCAGTTTGTGAAACTCGATCTTTCTACTTTACATGTTATTCCTGTCATTTGTTCTTTTTTATTAACAATGACTCATTTTCTTTTTAACCACCACAAACCTACCTAAAAGATTTGAATAAAATAAAATTAAACGTATTGAGGAAATAGAAGGAGTGCAGGAGTATTTTTAAGAATCCGTTCGCTAACCGAATACAAATAAAGGGAACATTTATCTAAAAAAACAAATTAACTTGCCGTAACCGAACAATTTAATTTATTACGGTATTTTTAATTTTTAAAACAACGTACATACATTCCTAGTCATTTGGGTATTGAGGGCAATGAGGTGCTGGATTCCTTGGCTCGCTCTTCCATTTCCAGGGGCACATTTTCTATAATATTTCTCTTCTTTCTTCAGTCGCTCCTTCAAATTATGGCTCAACTCCTATTCTTCTTCATTTTCTAATCCTGCTTCCTTTTATCTATCTATTCAGCCATCTCTTTCACGTCGCCTATGGTTCCTTGATTTTACTTCTCTCAAACGTTCTACAATCACTGTTATTTGACGCCTTCGCTTTAACCACAGTCTACTTCCTGCATCATTTTATCAATTTTCAACTGCATCTACTCCATTTTGTACTTTTCATTCCCCTTCCACATACATTCTTTGTGATTTTGATCATGTTTTGTTTGAATGTGCGGTTTTTTCTGTCGAACAATCGTCCTTCTATTCTTTTCTATTAAGACTCGGTATTCCTACTCCTTACAGTGCTTCTTACATTCTCCCATTTCCCTCTGCTTCTGTTATTCCTGCCCTTGAATTATTTTTATCCTCTATCGCCAAACGTTTAAGAATATAACTTTATTGTCTCCTGCTTCCCATTCCTTGGCCTAATGTCCTCGTTGACAAACCCATTGGGGGGACAAAAAAAAAGGAAAAAAATAGTTTCTTCTTTTTTAATCTATACTAATATTATAAAGAGGAAAGATTTGATTGTTTGTTTGTTTGTTTACATTGAATAGGCTCCGAAACTACTGGACCGATTTGAAAAATTTTTTCACCGCTGGGAAGTTACACACTATTTCCGGGTGACATAGGCTATATTATATTTTCAAAAAAATTAGGGATCCTTACTAAAACTCCAATAATGTAACTCAAGGTGTAAAAAAATGACCTAAACAATTCCTTACATCGCGTGCGCTGCAAAAACTTTTTTTATAAAACATTAAAATATCAATGTTAATTACCATCGGGAAATGGAAATTCGGATAAACATCGCCTTAGCATCGTTTACAAGCTCATCACCAATGGAAATAGTGTGTTAACGTAAGAAATGAAAATTTTCAAGCGTTACCGTTATCTTTTGTAAAAGGTACAAAATGCCCAAAAGATTAAGATCTCAACTTTCTAGAAATAGTTCCCAGGCGAGGGCATCAAAAATACGTCGTAATGGAGAATCTTCATCAGAAACTGGAAATCGTCTTGCAAGTCAGAGAGAATACGCGTCGCAATCGCGGGCCAGATAGTCGAGTATCGAGCGTTCGCAGCGGCTTGAAGAGCAAAATATTAGAAATATACAAGCTCGCACTAGGGAATCGAGCTCTGAGCGTTCCCAACGCCTTCGAGATCAGAGAGAAAGACAACAGACGTCAACGACTAGAGTTCGTAATCGAGTTTTAGCTCACAGTAACAGATCGGCTTTCAGATACGTTCCACAGATTGATTATGCTCAACAGTCTTCCGTCCAAATCGGAGCCATGAATAAGATCTGCTCCAAGTGTTCTGCCAAAAAATAGGCCAATGAACCTAATGGTATGTGCTGTGCTTCTGGAAAAGTTAGTCTCCCCAATATTCACGAGCCGCCACGGTCAATAAAAAATCTTTTGACAAATAATCATTTACTGTGATACTCTAACACAGTCATGAACTGAATTCCGCGCGGGTGTAATTTAACAAATAAAGTAATTTTTTAGAATCATAATTCACGCGAGCAACGCCGCGGGCACAGCTAGTTTATCTATAAAAACGTGCCCAATATGCTCCATTTTTTACCAGCTCATTCAGACACACCCTGTCACAAACTTAAAAAACACATATCAGTTTTATATTCCTGAAAACGTATGCATCGCGTACAGTTTCAAAAAATAATACGTTCCGTAATTGGTATATGACTAACGAGACAATTTTATAGCGCGAATCAAACAAATTAACTATAACCGAAAATTAAAAAAGACAGCGATCTTTCCGAAAAGATTAGCCGCTGCAAAATTATTTCAATATTATTAATCAGGCTTTAAGAAAGATCAGCTGGCAATCGTTCAGACCGACTACAGTAATCACCTACCTAAAACGATTTTCACATAACTATAATGTACTTTTTTTTGTTCTCCCGTATAGAAACACTACGCAAGTATCCGCCGGCGACGTTCCTCTTTCGCGAGTGTACAGCTAACTACAAACTAGAAGACAGTGATCTTATAATACCGAAGGGAATGATAATAACAGTTCCGATAATTGGTTTGCATTACGATGAAAAATATTACCCAGATCCGTATAGATTTAATCCTGAAAATTTCTCAGAAGAAGCAAATCTACTACGAAAACCATATACCTACATGCCATTCGGTGAAGGACCGCGAATGTGTATAGGTAATTTACATATATATACATATATAACTCGGCCGTTTAGGCCTCGCAAGGAACTGTGCCCCTCGACTCTCTCTTGCTTACATTTCTGCCTCTTTATCTTTATAAAATGTTCAAAATTTACAACGTAATTCTTAGGCCGGGCCCCATTAGATTTTATAACGAAAAGTGTTCCAATTTTATATAATAAAAATTAAAAATCAAACCAATAATTTATACTATAAATTTTATTAAACTACCAAAACAACTTAACATACTACAACACATACAGATAATACCTTTTTTTGCGTTTTCATGTTATTATTAAATTAGCTATAAAGTCTTTACATGCTTCTCCCTATAGTGAGACTTCTTATCCATCAACCTGCACAGTAATAAAAAGTCTATTCATTATGTTTCCAAAATCGAAAACCGCCACTGAACACAAACATGAATTGGCGACTAAAAATCAGTAAAATCGGTCTATATAAATATGAGTTAAGCGCGAACAAACATAAAAAAAACAACATACGTGACTTATATATAATCTCCTTCTTTTTGGAAGTCGGCAAAAATTAAAATATTACAAACGTTACATAAAATTCGGACATTTTCAAACGGGGGTTGGCCTAAGAATTACATTGTAATTAATATATATATAGGTATATATCTTGTATATACCTATATAAAAATGAATAGCAGAAATGTATGTACGCGCATAAGTTCCGAACAACTGCACCAAACTGGATAATTTTTTTTTTGTTGTATTCGTAGTTCTAGTTTGAGATTTGCAAAAAACAAAAGATAAGAAAAATTGCACGGAAATTGCACAATTCGCGAAAAACATGTATCTCAAGAACGGCTAGACCGATTTTGCCGACTTTTTTTTCTAAAATATTGGGTAAGGTTCAAATTAGATTCGTACGAAAACAATTTTTGAAAAACTTTCAGAAATTAGAAAATTCTCCTCGAATACACTAATGTTTTCAGTATGATAAGAATCAGTATTGGTGGCGCGATCTTTCGATGATGACCTAATAGATAATTTGTTCAGTAAAAATGTATATATATATATATATATATATATATATATATATTGATACGAATCTTATGATTTTGGATTTTGGAGTCCCTTTTCCTCCTTTTGATTCAAAAGGAATAATAAAAAAAAACAACCGAGCGCCAGTGGTAACTTACGGCTTACCACGACCGAATTAGCACCGCCGCGCAGAGCTATCAGGCTTTTAGAAAAAAATTATTAAAAAACACAATAACAATATATATAAAAAATTCCGCGTAACCCGCCGTTCAAGAACGGTAGTGTCTCCCCGGTGGAGATGTCACGGGCCCACCACGTGTCCAATAAAGAAACTTTTGAACACTATAAATCGCGTTTATTAAAGATTGTTATTAACGTGCCGCGTACAAGTGACAGACTAGATAAAAAAACTAATAATAAAAAAAAATGACTAATTCGCGCTAAATTCACATAATGTGCAGTAAGACAAATCGCGGCTTTACACGTGTCGACGTGCAAGATCGATACAAAACGGCCCTCTTGAAAAATATAACTGATACACCCGACGACGTGCCAGTCGCCAAGATTAAAATACGACGAACTATATAAGAAAAAAAAATAAAACTATTACGCGCGAGAATTAACGTCGATAGATCCCCCGCGCTTTCTACCCTGCCTGCCTTTGCGGGTTTTTATAATATTCTTGCGGCTCGACGTTACTCGGCACATTTTATTCTGCGCTTCTTGCCGCACGCGCATATCATTGTCTTGGCCACTGACCACCACCACTCAGACACTATTGCGTCTCTACCCCAGCGCGACCGTGTACTCGCTGATCAAAGCTACCAAGACAAGACAAAACGGCGATGTAAAATATATCGACGTTCGAGAAACCGAGAATTAATGAATAAATCGAAGAATAATTTCTAGCTCGAACGTCGAATAACCGATAGCGCCAAAAGTACCGAATCCGTATCAATATATATATACATATATATATATATAACAAAAAAAAAAATAAACGAATCGAAAATATCGTAACAAACAGTTTTTTTTTTGTATTTATTTTATATTTAAATAAGAAAAATACTGCTTTTTAATAGCTACTAAACAAAAAAAGAAAAAGAAAATCGGTTAATAAACAAAGTTTCCTATTAAGATAATAAAAACAAACTTTAATAACAAACAATATAAGGGAAAAAATAATTTATAACAATAAATTAAATAAATACCTTATTTAGGAACGTTTTCGGGTATAACCCATCATCAGCTAAAACTAACTGAATCGAAACTTAAAACACACTGGAATGAATATAAGGAATACATGTGTATATATAGTAGATGCATAGGAGGAACAAACATAGAAGGTATAAAAATCAATAGGATGAAATTACTAATACTTAATACAAAATATAAAATAAAATAGGAGGACCTAAAGTTAAATTTTTATATTAAAAAAAAAAAATTATTATTATTTGGTAATTGATCGTTTAAAATATTATTTTTATATTTATTTATGTAATAATTTTCTGCAATATTCATAACATTTCCTTTGCCATAAGTGGCCAATGAATATTGCAGAAAATTATTACATAAATAAATATAAAAATAATATTTTAAATGATCAATTATCAAATAATAATAATCCACTTTTTAATATAAAAATTTAACTTTAGGTCCTCCTATTTTATTTTATAATTTGTATTAAGTATTAGTAATTTCACCCTATTGATTTTTATACCGTCTATGTTAAACACAACGTTAATTCTTCCTCATCTGGATACATCAGTCGGATATTATTGATAGTCCTACACACTTTGTAGCTTCGAAGAGAAGATCTCCTTCTACACTCCCCTAATTGCAGATAATGCATATATTTTTGGTACCATAAAAGTTGGATTGTTTGTCACGTTGGTACTAGTATACTTAAATCAAATTTGAAAAAACACGTATCAGATTAAAGAAGGTAGAGATAAGGTTTTGAAACTAATGCTTAATTTTTGATTTTGTACAGCACGAGACGAAAAGGTTTTCGACATTAATTTCCGATACTGGAATAGTATACGCAGAGCACATTTCAGAGTTGTGCAGCAGAAAGGGTAGGAATAGATTTTTGGTTTCGTACAACACGGGTCAAAAGGTTGGAGTTAATTTTTGGTATCGGAATATACATCAGGTACGTTTAGAAAAACAAAAGTCAGATTCCCAGAGTTGCACAGTGAAAGTGAATGAAGGTGAGGTTAGTTTTCAAAGTTGAAATAATATACTTAGTTTCCACTCTAGAAACTAGTGACATACAAATTTCTGATAATTTCAGTTTTCGCCGCTATCATATAATTTTTGATTTAGTCCAGGACACCTGACATGCAAATTAAGATGAGCCAACTGTTCCATTTGTAGACCAGTCAACATAAAACACAGTTTTAGGTTTTCGTTCTACACGGCCAGAAATAAATCCTAATTACTGAATTCAACTATGCAATAAATTACAAAGCTAAAGAAATAAATACGACACGAATACAAATTTCTACTTCAACATTGCAAATTATTTCTCATTGCCGAATGAAATTCTGCGTAAATTAAAAACTTACCTACATTTGTATTAATAGCATCACGGATATTTTAGTTTCTTCGTTTAACTAACATCTTTACGCAGTGTAAACATTACAAAACGAATTTCGCATTATTGCTCTTTCTCTGCTTCTAGTTGGCTTTGAAATGTTTCATCAACGTATATTTGTAGCTAGAATTCTTTCGGCTTCTTTCCATATGCGATAACGTATAACGGGACTCGAAAACAAGTAAACTCGGTATTCATAAGTAAACTTGCGTCAGCTTTTGTATACTAATGTCGAATCATTTCCCTTTTTTTTACATTTCAGCTGAACGATTTGCAAAAATGCAAGTAAAAACCGCACTGGTACATTTGATAAAGAACTACGAGTTTCGATGGTCACCGAAAATGAAAGAGCCGTTCGTATTTGAAAACAGTTTCTGTTTAACGAATATGAGAGGTGGAACATGGTTGCAATGCAAACGAATCAGTAACACGTAGTATCAAGAAATGTTTTCCTAAAATACTTCCCGTTTTATCACTTTTGATTATCAGAATATTTCCCCTCTACTTAATCCTACTTCCAAGTACAGGTCGAAATTGACAAAATAATTATCCGTTTACAGGGTTTTGACTAAAATGGATATACGATGAGTTTTCAGAATTACTAAACTGTTAACGGGGTTGCGAAAAATTCGTTTTAATAATTGCCGTGTTTGATTTCCAATGGTCGTGCGAATTGAAAAAAAGAAATTCCACTTATTTAGTTTATTGCGTATAAATGCAATTACCGCTCCGCTTCGCGATAATTGCGTGCCTGCATTTGACGGGCAATTCTTTAACGCATGGTACGCTTTCGTTGTTGACGTTTATAATTAAAAGTAATAAAATGTAATTTGATGATCGTAGTTTATTTATCCTCTGTTTCCTTTACATGTGACGAAAATAACAGTTTCCGATAATTTTATAGTACATGAAGTTCCATACCGGCTACGAAAAACATGAACATGACGAAATTGGGGGGAATTAAATAAATTGCAATATATAATTCGGAAACACTGATAGTGTAATTTTTAATTGAATAGTAGAAAAAACGCGGGTCGCCCTCTTTGAGACGTGAATTGTTTGGGCGGTAACGAACAAGGATTTTTACTCAAACTTTTTTTGACCTACCTGCGGTGATTTTCATGTATCATCCTTTAAACGTTATCATTTCTGTTAGTGAGAAACATCAAATACTGCTATCAGAAATTACACACAAAAAATACCGTTCTTCGTTAACGATTTAGTTTTTCTGCGTGTATAGCATGCTCTATACACATGTATACATATATATATATATATATATATATATATAATAAAGCGCCAAGGAAATAAATAGACGAAAAATCGGAAAAAAAGTCCTGAGACCGTTCTATGGCACTTAGAAAGCTAATTTTTTTTTTAATCGACAGCTCCAGGTCAGTGACTTTTAGGAAAATTATAGAATGTCCAAAATTTTTATACCTTGGGGTCCAAAACGAGCAATGAATCAAATTTTTCTTCCACCATAGACGAAAATAAGACAGAAGACCAAAAATTACAAAAAAGTCCTGAAGCCGTTCTATGGCATTTAGGAAGTTAATTTTTTTTTTAATCGACAGCTCCAGGTCGGTAGCATTTAGAAAAAATATAAAATGCTCAAAATTTTAATACCTTAGAGCTCAAAACGAGCAATAAATCAAAAAATAAACAAAAAGTCAAAAAAAAAGTTCTGAGACCGTTCTATGGCATTGGAAAGTTATTTTTTTTTTGTAAATCGACAGCTCTACATCAGCAGCATGTAGAAAAAATATAAAACGCTCAAAATTTTCATACCTTAGGGCTCAAAACGAGCAATAAATCAAAGCAATAAATCACATTTTTTTGCCGTTTTTAAATTTTTTAATCGTTTATCAAAAACTAATTATTCTACTGAACTGCTCTAGGTCTCAATTTAAAGAGAACTGAATTTAGAGTATTTCCCTCGCTTACACTACCCTTCTAGCGATTGAACTTTTTGAGCTATTTTATTTCAAACTTTTAACAAAATAATTTCAATTTTCGTATTATTAGATGAAAAATCAAAAAAAAGTCCTGAGACCGTTCTATGGCACTTAGAAAGCGAATTTTTTTTTTAATCGACAGCTCCAAGTAAATGGCTTTTAGGAAAATTATAAGATGTCCAAAATTTTCATACTTTGGAGCTCAAAACAAAAAGGGAATAGATCAGCGCTAATTTAATAAGATCATTACCAATCGCATGAGCGGCCAGGGGAAACCCCCTAGTATATATATGTATATATATATAATCACAAACACATATTTTACATATTTTTATTGGGTTGTTCAGTTTTTTAAGATGTTTTCTATTTTTTTGAAATAACGACTTCAGTGTGGAATACAAATAAACAGACTTTTGCGATGTAAATTTAAGAGTTCTGTTAGCAATAGTAATACGATACGAATGAAGATGATTAATATTAATAATCGGTGAAATGCATTATCGGTTCTTTTCAATTGTTTTTTTTAAATATATAGTTCGCCATATTTAAAAATCTACAAAATATCAACTCTTCGTCATTCAAAGTGTAACATAATTGGATTGAACTTGGTTCTAATATATATTTGTTATATTATTTTTCTTTTTCATTAGTATCTTGCAAGTTTAAAAAAAAAAAAAAAAAAGTTTATTTGGGGATACGTTTTTTGAAGTTCCTTCTGTTGTCTATGATTTTAATTATATATAGCGATAATGGCATTCGTTGTTTTGCGTATATGTATTTTTTTATTTAGTTTTTAAAAGAAATCAAACCCATCACATTGCAGTACCAGATATGACATATATCTTTTTTAATGAATAAAATAATTAAATTTGTAGGTTGTAAAATTATACTTTAATTCCTTAACAAAACTACCTAGGTTTCAAAAAAATATCGAAAAAGACAAATAAAAGCACAAAAATGTTTAAACATATAAATAAACATATTTATGTTAATACTGGACGTGAAATAGGGTCGCCCTAAAAAAGAGAGCCTATAATGTATAAACTATTTCGTTCGATTTTAAAATTCATCGGTTCTCCATTAAAATACGTTTCTCATGTAATTTATTAACCGATAATTAAAACTTTTGATAGTAATTATTATAAATTGATCTATTTTACGATATGAAATTTCTAAATTGTAAAATAAATAATATTTGTATGAAGTTTATTCATGAAATGTGAATTTATTCACGTATGGAATAGATTTTTTAAAAAGTGTTATTTCGACGAGAACAGGATTTTCACGTTCATACTTTAGTTACAACTGAAGTCGTAACTTGATCATGTTTAGCAAATGTATCTATCCATCGGCATTATCACTTAAAGCGAATGATATATTTTTACATATGGTACGGCTATTTTGAATAAATTAGACGTTGATATTAATGTAAATAAAAAAAATATATGAATTCCGGTATTCCATTTTTAAAAAACTTGATTTCATTTTTTTTATTATATTGTTACTATTTATTAAATAACAAAAGCTAATATAACGCGATATGATAGAAATAGTTCTCTAGTGAAAAATTTTTAACCACTTTATTTTCAATTCAAATAAACGAAATGTATAAATTCCGGTATTTAATTTTTAAAAAATTTGTTTTAATTTCTTTATTATATTGTCACTATTTATAAAAAAAACAAAAGGCGATACAATGTGATATGATTTAATAGAAATGGTTTTTCACTGAAAAATAATTTTTAATCACTTTATTTCCTTACCTGATTTACCGAATTAGATTAACTTTTTTAACAATGAAGGTACAATTGAAGGTCATAGTTAAAACGTCAGGCATATGAAATAAAATACGTAACTAATCTCGACTACCTCTTGGTGTTTTTTAATCTTGAACCTTATTAACGATTTTTACATATTTCTTGTTTTATAAAAATGTTTCATTTTTTTATTTTCTATTAAGATGAACGGTTAAGATGAATTAGTTCCATAAATTAAGCTGATACTAATTGTATCGTTTGTTTTCACGCTTTTGGTTGTTAATATCGTTTCTATGATTTTATTAAAAAATTGGAATTAGAAATATTTTTTTCTTTAATAACTAAGTTTTTTTTTCTGTGACAAAGCCCGTCCCGTCAAAAGATTTTTTGTTTAAACAGCCGAATGATGTTTCTTTACATCCATCAAAAACAAAGTATAAAAACTTCTAAGAAACATATTCCACTTTTTTTCTTACAATTTAGGTTTCATGTGCTATTATAATAAGTAACATTTCCGGAAAAAATTTAAAAAGAGATGATATTTTCAACGAACTCGTTACGAACAGGATTTCCTTATGAATGGATTATTTTTAACAATGAGACTATGTTTTTACGGGCGAACGACAGAAACCATTATGTGTTAACAACCTTTGCGGCATTCATTTTTTTTTTTTTTTTTTCAGAATAGAAAAGTAAAAATAACAATAATGGCCTGTTTTACACGCATTCAATGTACATTTTATTATGTTCTCCTGTAGGAAAAATTAACCATTTTCTTAGACATTTACAATGCAGGTAAATGAGGCAAATAAACTTTTTGTTTAAGAATTTGTCAATGTTAATTATTCTAGAGCTGTTGTTTATTATTGTAAATGTTCCGATTCTCTTCTTATATCGCTTCGTCCGATTCTTCACATGGAAATGTACAGGTAGTGAAGATGTTTCATTTGAAAGTGAAAAGGTTTGCGAAGACATTTTTTAAACACCGAGAATCTAAACCAAACATTATCAAAAAAAAAAATTTATATCACGCAGAGCATATTTATACTTTTTGTTTTAAAAAGTAAGCAAAATATGTACGTTTTTAATTTTATCGTAGAATAAACTACTATGTTTATTTATTTATTTAAGTTTACATGCCATGAACAGCAACTAACGGCTGGAGGCACAGATAAATATAAATGTATATGTTAAGTAAGTGAATAACAGAATTTATATTGCGTAGTATAGCCTTGCAGGGTGCAGGAAACTGATTAGGTTGGAAAGGATAGTAGGATCATCAGAGAACATATTAGACGAGGAGGAGGGAAGATTATGTGTTAATTTGAGGGAATTGAACTGAGGACATTCTGTGAGGATATGGAGAACAGAAAGATCAGAGTTACATATGTTGCAGATTGTAGCCGATGTCGTTTGCAGTAGGTAACCATGTGTGAGTTGCGAATGTCCGAGCCGGAGTCTGGTAACGATTACATCATCTCTTCTTCGATTCAGATTAGTCTTCCACGGTTGGACAATCTGCTTCATTTAGCGAAGTTTATTTGAACACGGGATGGACCACCATCGTTGGTTCCATAGTGTGCCTAAAGTCAATTTTAGGTAGCGAACGAAGTCTGAAGCTGGTACCGGTGTGTCTAGAACAGGGAGAATCGCTGCGGCTTCGTTGGCTGCTCTGTCGACCAACACATTTCTAGGAATTCCCGAGTGACTTGGAATCCAGAGGAATGATGTCACACGAGACAAGGCAGATACCTGTAGTTTGACTATTTCCTTCGCAATGGGGTGTTGTTTATCACTGAAAACATCGGATATAGAATTTAAAACCGCAACAGAATCAGAACAGATTACTACTGAATTGTCTGTTTTCTGGTTCAAGAAGAACTGAAGTGCTAGGAATATAGCGTAAAGCTACGCCGAAAGGTCGGAAAAGAATTCAGGAAATGAGTACTGAATTAGTACGGCATTTCCCCTTTTATCACCGAACTTACGAAAGTGTGGAAGATAGATGCGTCCGTAAAGAAGACTGATGCGCTGCGGGCATATGAAGATATTTTTAATTTAGCCTCTCCCTCGGAGATAGAATTTACGCTTCGGCAACAATTTAATAAATCAAGTTCCAATTTGACTGGATTGTGGTTCCATAGCGAAATCACTGCAACTGAGTGAGAGATTATCTGTGGTTGGCTCATGTTGGTAATTGATAGTATCCGCTGATAATGTGGTGAGATTGTCTCGACTGCTTCCATTCCAGTTCGAAGAATAGTTTTTATTAAACGTGGAGGTCTAAAGTTTAAGGCTGTGCATTGAGTATAGAAATTAGACAAGCGACCCATTTGTTGAATGTCTTGGGGCCACTCGGAACACACATCAGGTAAGCCACACATACACGCACAGAATACACCTACAACCCTAGTAACCGCGACAGCGGTTACCGGCGACGCCATTACGTATATTTCTGCACAGACAATACATACTTCTTCCGCCACACAAAACCCTGCATCCGCATCGACCTTGCAAACAATAAGTGTACGCTTATTATTTGATAACATCAACCCAGCGTTTAATGCTGCTGATAACAAACCCGCTATACAAGATGTTGCAATGCCGGTATGTATTAATACTACGCAAGCTTCCTTCGCATCAAAAGTATAATTTAATAAAAGAATTATTCCACAGAATGATTTTAATTATTCATCTGAAGAATAAGGCACAATCTTTCCATTCTTAACCAACCACGATATCCGCGATTATTTTATTGTGCTAAAAGGCTTAGTCGGAGGGCCATTAAACATCACTGCCGGTTCTCGGATATCAAAAAACAGAATTGTAATTTTTCTCAAAACCAAAGAATTAACAGACGCATTTTTCGCCAACGGCACTTAGATAAATTTGGGGAACCAAATAGTTACAGCACGACGAATCAAAAGTCCAACTAATAGATTAATACTCTCCAATGTATCGGCCACTATCCTCAATAACAAACTACAGTCTGCTTCATAAGAGCGTGTACGGTGGAACTCAAAAGTTATTGGTGATAATGACTTGAAAAAGAAATACACACTTACATCGAGCTGCTTTATTGTCCCAATCGCGTTCCAAATTTTCTTTCGCCCAATTCAGTCTTTTTTTGACATGTTTTTTGGAGAGTAGCGGTTTCTTCACTGCGCTTCGAAATTTCACTTCATGAGCCAGTAAACGTCTTCTTATAGTGGCACATGACACATTTAGATCCTTTTTACGCAAAATCGCTTGCCCCCTACGCAGTGATAGACAAGGATTCTCCTCAAACACCTGTAAAATCAATTTATCCTCCTTTTTCATTGTTTTTCGTACGGAGCCACGATCCGGTAGGTCATCGACGTTTTTTACGTCGGAATAACGTTTCACACACTTACTTACAAATGTCTTCGACTTTTTCACGTACTTAGCGGCAACACCGAGCGACATTTTCGGTCCTTTTGGATGTAAACACAGAAATGCGACTTCGTAACGTGATGCGTACACGGCAGACATGGTTAAATAAAGGATTAAAAATTTATATTAAATAAAAGTTATTGACTGAATTGAGAATAACAAAAATATGTTTGGGGCGTCCTTATATATAATTTTATATTATTAGACGTTTATTGCAAAAATATTCGAAATATATATCACGAAAATTAGTAAAAAGTATTTCTTTCTTTTTTTCCTATATATCTGGAGATATATATTAATAATTAGTAAAACTGAAAATAATTAAATTCAATTTCAAAAGATATTATATGACGTATTTTTTTTAACCCCCCCCCCCCGGGCATGCCAACAATGGATCTTCGCTCAGAAACGACACGAGGGAGAAGGATCAGTTAAATGTATATTCGGTCAGCTATTGATAAGATAAAAAAACTGAGGATAGGAACAACAGAGATCGACGGAAACGATAAGATATACAAGGCACAATAAGGAGTAGGGAGTTTAAGTGATAATAGATTTGAACACAAAGAAGTGCGTTCGTTCACGAGGGATGGACATTCAAAGAAGATCACAGACGGCTTCGTCGTCAGAATGAAGAGGGCACAAGAGGATAAAGCGAGATGAAAACGATAACGTGAAGAAGGAAGAAGAGTATGATTTAGTGACGTATGAAAGTGCAATATGTATAAAAAAAAAATATATATATATATATATATATATATATATATATATATATATATATATATATGTATATATAAATAAATCGCCGAATAATAAGAACAAAGGAATTTTTCAATAATAATTTTTATCTCGGGTAAATTATATTTTAGTTCCTTTATTTTTGAACGAAAAATCCACTTCATTGTATAAAATCAATTGAATATTGTGAATGAAATTAACAATATTAATATATATTAAAATTGATATCGTACTCGTCTTTGCAAAATTCTCCGATATATACATCTGTAAAATCTATTAAGAAAAATTATAATACCGAAAATAAATTGAGAGGGTCTAAGAAAAAAGAAAATTTATTTGTATCAAATGAAATAAATGAACGGAGAGAAAAATAAACTATAATAAAAAATTTTTTTAGTTGGGAATTTTTTTAAAAGATTGAGCTGTATACCGTAATCAATGATGAATAATATAATGTATGAGAGATCTTTGAAATATTTAGGAAATAAAGCAATAAATAAAAAAAAATTCATAACGTGTAATAAAATAGCGAAATCATATTTAGAAATAAATTTTTGTAAAATTTATTAAAGAAACGAATAAACAAAATAATTCAAAAAAGGATTATTAGGATTTTATATTTATAAAAAAAATAAAAACAAATCAGGGTAAATTTCGAAACTTGTAAAAATTATTGGAGACAACAATAAACGAAATAATTAAATAAAAATATAAATGTATTATATTATTTACCGAAATGAATATGATGATTGATGAAAAAATTGAAAAAATAAAACTTTGAAAATTTAAAATTACTTTGAGGTTAGCGAGAGAAGCAAACATGATCATTCGCAGACTTTTAAGTTTCAACTGGTCGTCCTGTTCAAATTCACAAATGCTCTATAACTAAAAACTTCACAATTCCATCATCACTATTACCAGCTTTAACTAAAGCGGCTTTCAATAGTGAATTTAGATGCATCATTAAAATATCATTTGTTTGAACAATTTTCGAGTGTATGGACAGCTAGCACGTTCCCATATTTCTATTGTTGGTAGCATGCATTTAACGAAGGTATTCTGCTACCTGATTAAGGGATGTTTTACAGCTTTTTTTCCCGTTTTTCGGTTCATCACAATGTTGCCATTGCTAAATTAGTTATCCAACGTGACATTTAAAAGGTTGCTTTTTATTTACCCACGCTGATCGTTAGCCGAACAGCATTTTTGTCATCCGTTTTACCATACGCATCGAATGTGTAAATACACATTCCGGTATCTATCTATATTATTCTGACAGTTTTAAACTAATTTTTCCTAATATTAATATGGTTTATTAATGGATATTAGTAGATGTTCTCGGCTGCCTTCAATGTGAAAGTCCTACTATAGCGGAATATTTAAGCGCTATCTTTGACATGTACCGGTTATCGCGGTTTAAAGATTGTTTTTTGTACTAGTGATTTGTATATTTACATGAACAGAGATACCTACCCATACACTCTAGCAATACCGTACCGATACGTTTCTACACCTTTTCTCTATAATGACGAAGACTGATCATAGACGGTTCTACATATTTCGAAAATATTTGTGACAAAAATTTACGATTATAAAAATAAAAATGTAAGAAGGGAACACGATACAGAAATTTCATTCGAAACTTTGTAATAGATTTGAACGATTTCGGCAGTTTTTACGAATTAAATAAAACTTTATCCATAAGAAATCGATCGTTTTATTACCTCTCCAATATTTAATTAATTGATCGAAACGTATTTACAATATATTTTTGAATATTTATGCACATGGGCGTCGCCAGCGGGGGGCAGGGGGGCAGCTGCCCCCCTGGAGCCTTGAAACTTTTTAATCAACTGGCCATAATGAGTGTTCATAGGCGCGTAATCATGAATAATTTGTCAGAAACCCACGAAAATTATGTTTTAATTAAGATTTTATTCTCGTTTAATAAAATATTAAGCCTTTACAACTTATAAATTTCATTTTTTCTATAACCCATATCCTTTTTCTATCATCTTGCCCCCCCCCCGGCCCATCGGCTGGCGACGCCCTTGTTTATGCATGAACTGATAAAATCACGATCAGATGATAAGCGGGGTCTAAAGTTAATTTTTGAGTTCGGTGTATTGCACTTGAACTAATTTTTAAAATTTCTAAATTTATGCCCGGAATGAAAAATTTTTGGAATTGTACAAAATGAAAAATATACTTGAATTAATTTTTGAATACTTACGCTCGGAAAAAATAAAAAAAATACGTACGATTGGTAAAAAGGGGCGAACTGAAGCTTAGATTAGTTTCAAGCTATGAATATAAATTTTCCGTTTATTTTGAAAACGGTTCGGATTACCGGACAGTAACAGCTTAGGAGTAGTCGGACTGAGGTGAATTTTGACCTCGAATAGCTTAATTTAGGTTAGATTTTGAAAATTTGATCGGTTTATCAGAAATGTGTGGGGTAAGGAACTGATGAAATTTGGGTTACTTTCTGAGCTCCGACACCGTAAATTGAGTTACTTTTTGCCTCCCAAATAAAATACTTAAGTTAGTTTCTGCATTCTGCACCCACTTTGAGAATGAATTTCGGACCCGCCAGAGTCGCCATTTACTGACTACTCCGATTATCGCTAAATAAGCTCACATTATTCTAATTGCTTATCAATTTGGTAATTTCACTGCACGCATTCTGCGCCTGAACATTCATCTGGTTTTATTTTCCTTTCCTCTCTTATCAACACTTCTTCCTTTCGTATTCCTAGTTAAACCATCGTGGACTGTCTTCGGTTCCTGTCCTAAACGGACCTCCGTAGCGGTAAATTTTTTTATCAAGTTTTACCTGTTTTTTCTTTATGTTTTATCCGATAATTACGTTTTTTCTTCTCCATCGCATTTTTTTTCAAACATAAATTTTACCATGGTGTTATCTATATATTGCTTCAAATTGAAATATCACTGTCTCGCCTTTTATCTGAACTACAACAATTTATTCTCTGTAAAACTTTCAATTTTTTAAATAATCCCTTCTATATCATTTTTTATTTCTATCATTTGGCAAAAGATTTATTCGCAAATGAAGAGAAGCAAGAGCTCTTTTCCATCATTTTCATTGTGTTCCTCGACATTTTCTCGAGCCGAAAATGTTCAATTGCCACAAATGGCAGTCCCGGGTCCTTCCATTAGAGAAAGAGAGATAAATTATTTAAGAAATTTCGGCGAGATATTTGCGTTTTTAAATTATTGGCGACAAAAATAATGTGGCCATTGATACCAGCGATGTGCAAAATTCGGAAAAACAGTGCTATTGGCCATCTATTGGTTCATCTATTCGTTGAAAACAATGAACACTTCTGGTCAACTGTATCAACTCCACCTTTGAATTGGTTGTAATCTAAAAAGGTTTGTTGGATGTCTGGTATTGTCCTGTACGTTGTTTGTCACAGTAAATTTCAAAATCGAAAGTATGAAAAGTTCTATTATCACACAGAGCGTATAATTTTAGGCCATACTTGGCGGGTTTCTTTGGCGTTTACTGAACAAAACTTACGTTTTTGATCGCGTAGCGGTACCGGGCCGCAGACCTGACTTGACTCACTTCGCGCTGTCATTACTATAAACCTATTGCACATACACACATGAATCAAATGACGACTTGCGAGATACACTCTAGACATAGCATACTTAACAGTTCGTAATGTTTCATTAATCCGTTTCATGGATGTCGCTAGTTGAATGATGTTTGCGGCATGCATAGCGAAGCGCGCTCGCTTGAGGATTAAACCATTAGACAAAAATGCGCAAAAAAATCGATGCTTGTTTTCCTAAACGATAGTACGGTAAAAATACGAAAACAACATAATAAAAATTATATAGATTAAGTTAATCATACGGTATTATTTGTTTACGCAAACAAAGTGATGGAACAACAAATTGCATCGGATGAATCATTAAGAAAATTAAATTTAAAGCAATAACTATCACGCTAGATAAATCAGCAAGGCGACAGGTGGCACAAAGTTAAAAACAATATAAACAGACAACATTTAGTAGAGAATTGAACTAAGGCCATCGGATTATCAGTAATCAAAATTAAAATTATCTACTGGATGCTCCTTTCTTTTCTTTTTTCTTATAATATAATATGTTAACTCGTATTTCCTTTTTTTTTATCAATTGTGTTCTCATTTTTGTACAGGTTAGTACGTCTTATTTTTGTACAACTTAAAATTGTAAATAATAATCAAATCATTTTTCAGGTACTTTTTTATTAATTTTCTGATGTATTTTTTGTAAATCGTGCTGGCATTTTTTGTAAGTTATTAGTAGTAGATGTCTTTATTCTTGTACAGCTTGAAAGTGTAAATAAGAATTAGATAATTTTTAATGTAATTTTTGTAAATTTTTTCATGTATTCTTTACGCATTTCATAATTCGTGTATTTTTTGTAATCAATATTGGTAGTAGTATGTATTATTCTTGTGAAAGATGAAATATTTTTCGTTCCAACAGCAGAATGTCACAAAAAACAATTCATTATGAGGGAAAAGGGATTCAAAAAAATCATGAATGTGTAATCTGTTAATTATTGAAAAAGAGTGAATTTTCAACTATTTTGCATACGATAGGGCTGAAGAAAAATGACTATGTGTATCACCGCTTATAATTATTATTTTCAATTTCTACCAACGGCACGTCATAAAGGAAGGTTTGAAGACATGGAAACCGTCGAAATCCGAAAATTAATTTTTTAGGTATAAGCCGGGTTTCTTTGGAGCCGGTTACATATACATATGTATGTATATTTTTTTTTTTTTCCATTAAATACAACCATCAAGTGCAAGTTATTTGCGGAAAAATATGGTTTACTTGTATTTGCGCTATCTACTAAAATATGTGGGAACTAAAAATCACAAATATTCTATTAAATTTTAAACAGATCGCGTGTGACATTAATATTGTGATCAGATTTGATACATTTAAAAAAAATTTTTAACCTAAGAAAAAACAAATTTAATTTCGTATTAATAAAAGTGATAGCCGTGCATATATAATATAACGTTACAATTTCGATACAACAAGCAGGCTTTACTACTATAAGATGAATTTCATAATAAAATTTTAATCGATTTATATACATTTGTCGCACTACGTTCTAAGCTCATTTTTATTTAAATAGTTCAATATTTTATTTAAAATTTATCGTAACTAACATGTGTTCAGCTGACAGTAATGCAATCGTTGACACAGCAAAATATGAAGGCGGACAAGTTACCGATAACTGATACCAGGATTTGTATTTTGGATCATCGAAACCAGATAGTATTGCGCTACAGCCTTTATCGATGTAGTCTGTAATCATCAATTTCCTAAAAAAGACAGAACAACTTTTTAAACAATTGTTTAGCATTTTATTAAGATATATGATTATATTAAAAGTGTTTATGTACGTACAATTTAAAATAATTTATACCTACACCTGTACAAGTGTACAAATAGGTAATCATGATGCTCGGAATGGCGTGTATGTAATGATCAGTCATTACAATGTGGTAATTTAAAAAAACTGAATTACTACAAAAATCATTCATTTAATTTATACGGCACAGACCGTTCGTCTGGTCACTAAAAAAAATTGTTGGAAAATTTGCAACTGAATTAAATATAAAAAATTTAAACATAAATGCCTGTATAGGCAATAGAAATTCAGGGCGGAGATTTCTTGCTATCAACACTTGCTATGCAGTTTACGATGATCTTGATATGGTTTCAGATCCTCTGGCGTAATGATGACCAATTACCTGAATATGGCTGGCCAGAGTGTCCAGATAGTGCAAAGATGTCGCGCCATGTAAGAATCTAACTAACAATAAAGTGCATCTTTGTTTCTCGTGTTGAAGCGATGTAAAAAGCAACCGGTTTTACTTTACGTTAAGATGGATGCGGTGAGTACTGTTAAAAAGATAGCAGAAATATATCCTACCGGTAAACAGAATTCTAAGAAAATTTAAAAAAAAAAAACATTTTTCTCTTTTCAGAGAAATGTCGGAAACTTAATTCGTTCTCGTTTACTTCTGTTCTGGATCTCAAGGAGTCATTGCAGAAAAAAATTCACCTTCCTTTGAACAAACGATTGAAACCAAGTCACCAACTCTACCCAAACTTATAATTCCGGAATTAAGTCACGCAATATGGATATATACTTAAAAAAAAGTAGTAAAAAAGAAATACCGATAATGTTTTTTGTAATTAGAAGTGCTCAAGCGTTAGGATTTTCCGCGATTAAGCTTTAACTTTTTACTTTCATAGAGCGCTGATTTCTATGTGAATATCGTATCAACGGCTGTTACTGAGTGAATATAGCTATGCACCTTCTTCAGGTACATTTTATTTAAATATCCTGTGTATAATGAACGAATATTGACCATTTAAGGTGGTAAAGCAAGTACTTCACTAAAAACAAAAATCAAAAATGCTCAAAATCTGAAACGGCAAAACTAAAAACTAATTGAATACACGTTATCACAAATGTATGCTGCGGCTCGATAAAGTTCTACTTAAGCTGGCGAGCACTTGCAATTTTAAAAGCGAATCTTTATGACAGCCCAAAGTATATACAGTGAGTAACGAAAATATTCGAACACTAGGTAATTTTTTCATTTTTTGATTAAAAAGTTGTATTTATGCAAACTTTTTGAAAAAAAAATGTAAAGGCATGTTAGAACAGAGCATTAGGTAATAGAGACGGTAAAAACTTTCGATACACAATAATAATAACAAGCGGAAATTTGAAATAAAATAAAAATAGTCTATTTAAGGCGCAACAAAAATATTCGAACAGCTTTGATAAAATTCAAAAATTCAATTTTAAAATCACCTTTAATATTTTGTCGGTAACCCTTTCTGTTGAATAACAGCATTCATCCTCCTGGGCATCGATTGAATTAATTTTTCTGTAAATTCGGATGAAATTTTTCGCCACTCTTGCTCGATAATTATTTTTAGCTGTGTTTTATTTCTAATCTTCGTTTCCCGAATTTTTCGGTCCAAGTGGTCCCACGAATTTTTGATGGGATTGATGTCCGGTGATTGAGGTGGTGTTTCCATGACCTTCGAACAGTTGTACAATAGCCACGACCGCGCTTTGTACGATTTATGCTTAGGGACATTATCTTGGTAGAACTTGAAATTGTTTTCCAGACCCAATTTTTCGGCACTACATTTCAAATTTCTTTTCAGAAAGTCGACGTATGTATCCCATTCATATCACCTTCGATAAACTCCAAGTTACCGACCCCAGACGCGGCGAAACATCCCTACACCATAAGACTTCTTCCACCATGTTTGACTGTCGCGTTCAGGTTGCATATTTTAAGCTCTGTATTTGGTTTTCTCCAAATTTTTAGACGCCCGTCACTTCCGAAAACATTGAATTTACTTTCGTCAGTAAAAATTACTGTTTTTCAAAAATTTACATCACGATTAGCATGTTCCTTTGCAAAGTTGAAACGTTTTTTTCGATTTGTTTCGCTGACTAAAGGTTTCTTTCGCGCGACTCTCGAACTGTAGCCGTTCTTTTTAATTGTTTGACGGATCGTTTATGGGTCAATTTCAATATTAAGTCTTTCGAATAGTTTCGTAGGTAATTTAGGCGCACTGATTGCTGGATTTTTCTTTACCTGCCTCATTATGAACCGCTGATCACGTGCTGACAATTTCTGTGGTCGACCTATTTGTGGAACTGAGTCTATCCGATCTTCTTTTTCTCATATTTAATAACATCGAAATTTTACGAACAGAAAATCCTTCACTATGATTACGAATCACCAACTGTCGTTGCTCAAAAGACCAGTTATTGCCTTTACGAGGCATTTTTTTAAATCAATTTTAAACTAAACGTAACGCGAATGTAAAATGTCAAATGTCGATCAGCGGTTCATTGAACAGGTTGCCATTGGTATGAAATGACTCACCCCCCGGTGAACGCGCATCGATGTCTCATGGAAAAACCCAACACTGCTCGATCTACGTACGCGTCCGAATATTTTTGTTGTCGCTTGAAAGCCTATTACGTTACGTTATTAATTTTTTCAGTGGTTTTATTGATGATTTTTGTTTTCTTTTTTACTGAATTTATTACTTTACGCTTTGTTCTAACATACCCTTACATTTTTTTTTTTTAAAAAGTTTGCATAAATACAACTTTCCAATCAAAAAATGAAAAAATTACCTGGTGTCCGAATATTTTCGTTGCTCACTGTGTGTATATATATATATATATATATATATATATATATATATATATATATATATATATATATATATATATTAGGTTATATTTCTATATACGAGAACTTTAAGGATATCAGCTTTGGTTATCTATCGGATAATATGAGAACTATAATTATAAAATATGTTTTTATTTCGATAACAGAGAGCGCTACCTCCGAATACGTGTCTTTTTTAACTATTTAGATGGATTGAAAAAAGTCTGTTATAATATAAACTCACCTTGCATGTTACTAAATGTAAATTTAAAAAAAATGTACTTTCCTTCTCCTATCTACTTCAGACTGTTCCACTCTTCTAGGTAGAATCTATCCAACAATAATTGGACTGTTTTTCGGTCAGTTGTTGGGTCCTCACTTCTCAGTATTCCAAATGGATCTGATCCTGTCCTTTAACATGATTCATTTCTTCAGTCCATCAGTAATGCTTTCTCATTATCCTCTTCTTTCCGTCGCTCCTCGTCGTCCAAGTTTTATAACTCTGATGGAATGAAGAATCACAGCGGCGCACCCTCAATATATTTGGGTCCAATTCTACACTCGGAAACTTTTTTGCTCATAAACGAGCTAATGCTAGAACTAAGTATATTTTTAAAGCTGTTAAAAAATCTTACTGGAAAAAATTCTGCTCTTCCTTTTTAAGCTGCAATCCGCTTGGCATATTTGGAAGACGGCTAGAGCTTTTAAATGCCTATTCTTCGGACATTCTTCCATTTATAATGATCCCATTAATAGCCTTTTATCTTTCATTAATTTTGCCGCTCCAGCGTACTTCCACAGCTAATAAATTGTATTTCTTACCGTTTTCCGAAGGTTCATCTCCTCACTTTCTTACTTCTAATTTCACTTTGAATTAATTCAAATCTGCTCTTTAAAAATCACCTAGCTCTACTCCAGGTCTTTCAGGCATTTCTTTTTGGTCTTAAAAATCTATCTAATTCATCTCTCTGTAATTTTCTTAACATTTTCAATTATTGTTTTCCAGCGGAGTTACTCCTTCCATTTGGAACTTTTTCATTGTTATTCCTATCCCTAAAAGGTCTCTTACATCAATAAGCAATTCACTGTGGCTGCACTTTTTGACGTTTCTAGTGCATTCGATAATGGGTATCTTCCCGCTCTTAGAAATTAAACAATAGCATCAATTTGAGGTGTTGCTTTCTACTTAAGCACCTTTCGTTAAGTTCATCCGGTCCTTTCTGTATTGTCCCTGCTTATCTCCATATTTTACAAAACTGGCTTTTTACTCTCACAAAAATACCTATCCTAACTCATTCATTCGAAATGTGGTGCTACAGAAGAATGTGGAAAATACCGTGGACGAAAAAGTTAAAAAATGAGAAAGTACTGGAACTAATGGGAACTGACCGAATATTAATGGCAATAGTAAAAAGAAGGGAGATAAAATTTTTTGGACACTTCATGAGAGGTGAAAAATACAAATTATTACAGACAATAATAATGGACATGATAGAAGGAAGAAGAAATACCGCTTGGACAGATAATATAAAAAAATGGATCGGAATTAAGAGAACAGAAGATTTAGTCAGAATAGCAAAAGATTGCAATCAATTTCAGCAGATAATCCAATCCATACATGATGATTAAGCAGGACCCGAATCGGACGGCACGAGACATGCTTCCTAGCCTCTTAAACTTTCCTTACCAATCATAATCTGTACTAGCAACCACCCTAATTTATCCTTCAACTTTGCCAATTTTTTTCATTCCCCTAGTTTATTCTATCTATCTCTATCTTCCAATTCCCTTCCACGATCAGCAGCTATGTAAGAATTACTGAATACATTATTTCCAGATTTCCTACTCACAAGCTCATTTTTACTGATAGTTCTGGAAGTTTGTTAGAGCCTCTTTCATTCTCCTTGATACCAATTTTTTTTTGATCACTTCGTCTTCCTTCCTTTTGTACTATCTTGACTGCCGAAGTTGTGGCTATCCTACGTTCTATTATTTATATCTCTTTCTTCCAATTATTTGACTGTTTCTAATTCAATGAAAGCTACTTGTTCTTTCTTTTTTACTCACTCATGCGGCTTTTTCATTCTTTGTATACGTTATCTTATCTGTTATCTTTTCTTGCTTTATTCTATACATATTGGTTTGGTTTGGGCACTTAGCGATGTGGATATAGAGGGTAATGAAATAACGGATTCTTTAGCTCGCTTTGCTGCATTCTTAAGTCTCTTTTTTCCTAAAATTCCTGCTTCTAAACTGTTACCCTCATGTAGAAAATTTCATGTTAGACAGTGATGTAATGTTTACGCTCCATCATTTTCCAGCACTCTCTCCTTCTATCTGTCCCTTCAACGCAGCCTTGCATCCTATCCCTGGTTTCATAATTTTCCGTTGCTCTGCCGCGTTGCTGTAATTTTCATTACGCGTTTGACTTTTAATCATATTCTATTATCTTTCTCTCACTTACGTCTTGGTTTAATACCTTCTTCAAATTGTCCTCTTCATACAAGTGATGAAGCCTTTTATGATTTACATACTGAACGCTCTATTCTGTATTCCTACTTGCTCCCGCTTCATATTGTGTTTTATATCTCTGTCTGCGTCCTACACCATTCAAGCTCTCAGATATTTATACTACCAGTCTCTGACATCTCTATCTAACTGTCTCTTTCCCTACTATAATGTTTCTCTGTGTGGTGATTTTTTGCTGACGTGGCCAAAAAAAATAACAATAAAAAAACAGGAAGATGTAGCACAACATCTCTTTGCTGCAGGTTTTCTCTGAACTTGCACTGTTAACATCAATTTTACTTTTAAAAATACCGCGCTCATCTACCTTACAGATTTTCCAACTATGTTTCCATACAGAAAAAATATGAAAATAAACAGCTGGATAAAGTAATGTTAGAAGGAACTTTTGGTAAGCATACTCATTTTCGCCGATATTAACATATATGCAGAAATTAAAAAAAAAAAAAAAGAAACTACGAATAATGAAAAAATGTGAAGAAAAATAAATGAATTACGAAGTCTTACTCACTGAAACAGGAAAACAAAAACTTCAAAATTTATTATTAAAGTTTAATAAAAATAACTAAAAAGTAAAAAATAATAATTTAATAAAAATGCACTAAAAAGTAATAAATAATTATTCGATAAAAAATATATTTAAAAGTGCTATATATCTTAAGGTGATATTATCATAATTCTCATTCAACATAAACTTTTTGGAATCGGCACAAATTAAAATTACACTATTTAGAAACAATTTAATAAATATTTGATGCAGTTTTTAATTATTATTGTAATATGAATTTGATATCGACTCTAATAAGTATTAACGTTGTATGCAAATTACGTTAATATCACCTTAAGGTATATCACTTTGAAATATATTTTTTATCGAATAAAAAGTTAATGTTGTATAAGAATTAAGGAAATATCATTTTAAGGTATAACATTCTGAAATATATATCAAATAATTATTTTTTACTCTTTACTGCATTTTTTAAATAAATCTTGAAGTCGGTATGTTTTTTTAAGATTTTATTTTACAATCTTTAGCATTATGCTTAAATTCTTTTCCGATTATTTTCCATATTTTTATACATTTTTATAATAATCTCAAAGTCGAAATTTCAAATTTTTAGAATTATATTTAAATTTTTTTCTTGCTAAAAATTACGTTTTTGTCATATTATTTTTCATATTTTATGTTTAAAAAAAAAAAGAAAAAAATCGATTTCTTTATTTTAAGCTACATTTCGACGGGAAAATCATCAAAATACATCATAGCTCTTCTTATTCAAAGCTATATTTTCATGGTAATTTGGAAAATTGGTAGTATATATTTTAAGTCAATCGTCTCTGTTATACTAATAAGAAAAAAGTGATCTAAAGGGAGCACATTTTTTCCCTTTTTTTGACGGATACTCAGTTTATATTCAGCGATTTTCATTAGTACTCACATAGTACCACCGCTGAATGATATACTTTCTAATGGATAATGAATCAGAAAAATCAGTCTATATAAAATTACACCATAAATGCGCATAGTGGTCTAAACAGTCTAGATTATTGTTTATTTATATATATATTGAGACGGATTCGGTATCTGCAGCATCATTTTTTAGCGGTGCTCGAATTATAAAATTATTCTTCGGTAAAATCATTAATTCGTGATTCATCAAACACCGTTTTATTTGTCGTAGTTGTGAGCTGTGGGTATCGAGAATGCTTAGGTCGAACGGACGAATGTGTGGGGGTTGAGACTGTGTGCGTGTGTATTGTTGGTGGCGGCCGATAGCGTTGATAATTACATGAGTCCGGGGACGAGTGTGCGTCACTTAATAACTGAGACGAGGGAAGTTTTATAAATCCCGTAACAATCAGGCAGGGTAACTGGTGCGGCTAACACAATATTATTCAGAGATCGTTCGAGAAACATCGATACAATTATTACTTTTAGTAATTGTTCCATTTGGTTCTTTTTCGCTTAGCTAGTTCAGATAGTCACATAGTTCTAATCGTCGCTCAGCAGTCGTTATTGTAACGTCTATCTAGTCCCCGTTTTACCGTTTCGCGCCTAATTCAAGCGCCATGCCGTGCATTTAAACCATTTTTGTAAATTTAATGCGAAATCTGGTCGATCGTTTAATCAAAAATTTTAAGCTGTTTTTTTTTAAATATACACGTTTTCCCGGCCATATTTGAACATGTGGTGCCTATCCGCAGTGACATCTCTCAGCGGAGAGAGGCGGCTCCTGCGGACAGAAACGAGCTCGCATGGTCGAATAATTTTCTATTTGGTGTTTTATGTCGGTTTTTTTATTTATCCGTACGCGACCTCATTTCATAGTGGTAAAAGCTTAAGCCCCGCCAAGTTATCCGTGGCATAGCCGATGTCACGGGCGCCCGCTTTATTTATTTATTTTTCGTAAGAAGTTTATTCGACGAAAATATCGCAACTAAATTATTTTATTTCTTTGTATTTACCTCGGAACAGTCAAGAACAACTTAGCTTCTTTCAAGTGACAGTGAAACAGGCACCAGTTCGATTCATTTTCATATATACATATACATACATACACCTATATATATATATATATATATTAATTACATCGTAATTTTTTAGGTTATCCCCCATTAGAAAAAATGTCCCAATTTTATGTAACGTTTGTTATATTTTATAGGATATTTGTGATTATGTTATTATATTCATATGGATCGATTTAGAATTACGTTGTAAATTTTGATCATTTCATACAAAGTATAGAAGAGAAAGAGACAGAAATGTAAGCAAGAGTATTATGTAAACTTCTTAAAAGGCAGTGGCGAGTTGCATTTTTATGGATGTTCATCTGATATTTCAGGACGTTCGGCAGTGCTTTTCCACATCTTAGTAATACTTTCTGAATAGCATTTTATCGGTTTGTTACAGTAAAACTGCTTGTCCTCATGCAAAAATTGTATTCTTTCTACCGACCTTTTTGAGTTACCTGAACCATCAACTGAATCAGTCCAAAGAAAAATATCTCATATAAAAAATGTTGTGCCTTTAATCATCTGCGTACAGAGAATGCAGCATCGTTCCATAATTTCATATTCCAAAAAACACTCTGCCCTCTACAAATTACTCTTTCTGTATCAAAAACATTGCCCCTTCCACTTCCACCTTTCTGAATGTCCAGAATTCTGAGCTCATCGATCCTCGTAGAATATCAGTGACACGTTTATTAATATCCTTTAATAATTCTTAGATAGCATCTGTAGTGACCGGAAAAAAGCGCACACGGACAAATTCTCCACGAACAAAAACCCACAAACAAAAAAGCGCACATCGATTTGCAGAACAGGGGCTACCCTATTCACTTCTTTGTTCTGGGCAGTTGCATCATTTATAGAAGGGCATGAAACGACAGTTGCTCTTAAAGAATTTAAAATTTAAAAATATTATCGTAAATTAACTTATAAAAACAATAAAATTTTTGTTTTATTGTCATCTTCCTGATTTTTTTTTTTTTAAACATGTATTTGTTTATGAATAATCAAAATGTCTATTGACTATAACCACTAGGAAGGTACCATATATACGAAATAAACTTTATAGCAATAATGTATTCCGGAACGTTTTGAACATTCAAATTAGGGGGGGGGGGGGGGGGGGGGGGCAGTACCAAAAATGCTGATTTACGATTTCGTGGAATTTAAAAATTATTATTTTTTATTCTTTATAGATTATATAATGAAATGTTATATAGTGTTTTTTTCATAATTTTTAAAAAATATTTGCAAAATAAGTAGCGTAAATCAATTTTTAAAAAGATGAGATTTCTTTTATAAAAAAAGTCGGTTTATTTTAAATATATTCTTGGTCTTTATAGTTACTCCTGCAGTAGTAAAAAATAAAAAGACTTATATTGCGAATATTTTTAAAAAATTACGAAAAAACACTATAATATAACATTTCATTATATGGTCTATGTAGTATAAAATAAAAAAAATTAAAAAAGCTCCTTAAAAATATCCTTTTATTTATGCACTAGAAAGTACAAAATAACTTTAAAAGTGCGCGACTACAGGATACGCATCTTAACATCAAAATCTGAAACTACAAAATATTCTGAAAAATAAAAGTGGGGACCGCAGATTAATAATTAAATATTAATATTATTAAGTGCAGAGTAGAAGTTCTGCAGGCACTTCCTTTCTCCACCCCATTTTGTATGAGTCGTAATTTTGAGGACGTTGAAAGATTTTTGACATTTCGCTCCAAGTTCATTGATGTGGCTGGACCAAGATAGTTTCCTGTCGAATACATAGGAATCCAAGGATTTTGACAGTTTGGGCTGATCTAATGGGGTTGTTGCCCAGAGTTATTTTGCAGTTGGGAGGGGTTCTTGTAATTTTGGCATTTTCTTAATTTTTGCTTTTAACGTATTTTTGACTCTACTCTCTCCCTTTAACTTCCGGAATTCTATTTCTATTATACTCGTGTGTCAGTTTTTTATTTACAATTTATGATCTTGTATATTGCTTCGTTAGCTGATTCCGATAATGCTTGGCGTGCACTATCCGAAACGTCCGTCAAGTAATTTCATTAGTGCAGTGTTTATCAGAAATAATATTATTTCTAATTAAATTGTTAAATATCGTTTAGTCGTCTAAATTAATTCGAAAATTGTAATTATTTACTTATTAACTTTGCGCTGTAGCATTATGTCATTCTAAAAAATGAAGCAGCGATCTTTCTCTCCAATGGCTCGTTGAATTGAAAAAAAATAAAAAAAAGAAACAGTTTCTAGTTTTACGAGAAAACTATTTTAATCCTGTTCGTTTTACAAATCACTTTCTTAGAATGCTTTTTCTAAAAATCTATTACCCCATTTAGCAAATAAAAATAGTGGTAAACTCACGCAGACGACAGAAAGCAGTGCATACGTAAACACCGGTAAGACCGTGGAAAACTATTTATTATTAGACCCATTTACTACGAAAGGCAAGGGAAATTTCGAGCTATTATTTACATCGCATGTTCGCCCAACATTTTCCAAGTGCTTCTTTATTTTGTAAAATTAAATATCACTTAAAGTCTTTTTAAATACGGTCCCATGCAGTACAGCCAACTAAACTACGAAAAAGTTAATACGAATGTATCAGGTAGCAGTAAATAAATTCAATCTTATTTAAAATTCGCAAATAATAAAGGGGAAATTTAAATCTGAAATGTGTATATGCTCACTAGCCATCACAGTTGCGTGATAACGTTCGGTTCAGATCCTTAGTAGAACAAGATCGTCCGGTCAAAGTTGTAATTTATAGCCGGATCGATAATTTTTATCGTCGGTCGAACCAAAAACAAAATGTTGACTAATTTTTTTATATGTTGTTTACAGGTTATTAACCATGATATTTCTGCAACCAAATAGGCCGGGTTTCAGTATAACCGATCACGACAGAAAGGCAGTATTGGGTGTAGTGCCTTACTCTCACGCAGGATCAAAAGCGTTATTGTCGTTAATGAAGAACTATTTTACCGTGCTGAGAAATAGGTAACACGTGATTTTCGCTCAATTCATCGACACAGCGCATTTTTTAAGTCATTGATTGATCAGTTGCGAACCCGATTTTAAAACGTGTAGATTTTTTACATTTAATGATCCAATTAAATGTCGAGTCATCAAATACTTTTGCAGGAATTTTTGGTGTTTTTCTTTTATCGTAAAATTAGATCCAGTTTTCTTTTCTTTTTATTATACAAGATCCATGTACTGTGTGTAACTGCTGAGATTATTCTGGCACATGAATCAGTGCGGGTTTAGAACTATTTTATTAGCTTAGCCGCTCTTATACAGCGTAGAATATCCTAGACTTGTTTTTGCTCATTTGATGACAGCCAGTAAGTTGTGTCCGGCTGCCTACACGAAGACAATGTACCCAGATGTGTTCAGTAGTTAGTGAGACAGGCGAATCACATAAAGGGCAAGTGCAGGAGGGAAGTGTTACTTCTAACAAATAGTTATGGGATAATATGCGGAGTCTGGTCAATGCTAAAAAATTCTCTTTGGGACATTGGTATCGGTGGCTACCTCACGGCTCAGTACTCACTTTGATAGATCGCAGCCACGATGTTTATGCTAACCACATAGTTTTCTCCATTTCTTTATCTTATGTTCCTGGAAAAAGGGTGTGACCGTAGTCGAGGAAGAAGGATATTTTCAGGCTGCATGTTGCTGCTTTAGCGGCTAAATTCATGAGTTCGCTCCTCAGAACGCCAGTATAACTCGGAACCCACATGAACGTTACTTGCGAGCCAGCCCGGAAAAGCAGTTTAATAATGCAAAACGCTTTATTTCTCGAGACTGCGTGTTTGAAGTTTTCAGTGTTTAGAGTGTCCTAATAGATTACGAAGAATCTATGACCAGAAATGCATTCCGGCGTTGGGGGTAAGATTGCAAGTATTCTTCCCTCAAGCAAAAGAAAACTACATACAGCTTCCCTCCAACACTGAACAGAAGCAAAGCAAAAATAAATGTTTTTTAAACATTTAAGTGGTGACGTCGCGCTTTCGTTTGATAACAAAAAATTATTTTCGAGAAGATTTTTCCGTGTGTACACATAGAAGACGTGCGAATAATCGAGACTCATAACCATATTATAATTATTTCATAGAAGCGATAAGCGATACGGACGTATTGGTATAGAATGATAACCCGTCTTATTTATGTGTTGTGCAACAGATGTTTTAACATGATTATCCACAGCTATGTTTAGGGACAAATAATCTAACAATGGTGGTCAAATTTCGAACACTTCGGACATGGTTAGAGGTGTCTTACTTTACAA
This sequence comes from Icerya purchasi, assembly GCA_039619475.1. Lineage (NCBI taxonomy): Eukaryota > Metazoa > Arthropoda > Insecta > Hemiptera > Monophlebidae > Icerya > Icerya purchasi. The sequence continues at coordinate 420,070,997 of CM077116.1, forward strand.
TACTCGAGTTGAATATAATTTTACAACAAATATAGTCAGGGATATGGGAGAAAGTGCGATAAATGTTGTAACCCAAGTGAATATAGAACACATCTACATGGGGTCACTCTCTTTCGGGCGCGACTCTATCGGGCGCAGCCTCTTTCGGCGCAGGCGAACTCAGACCTTTTTACAGACCACTTACGGTGATTTTCAGGTATCATCTGGGTTAGTGAGAAATACAAGTTACCAAATACTGCTATCAGAAATTCCGTCCAAAAAATAACGTTCCGTGCCTATAGCATGTTATATATGCATATATAATCACAAAACACATATTTTACATGATTTTATTTGGTATTCGCTTTTTTTAAATATCTTCTATTTGTTTTTGAAATAACGACGTCAGCGTGAAATACTCATAAACAGACTTTCGCGATGTAAATTTAAGAGTTCTGTTAGCAATAGTGATACGAAACGGACGAAAATTATTAATATTAATAATCGGTCAAATGAATTGTCGGTTTTCTTCATTTTTTTTTTGCTAACGTATAGTCAACCGTATTTAAAAAATTACAAACTATCAATTCTACGTCATTTAAAGTGTAACATAACTGGATTGAATTTGCTTCTGATACATATTCCTTATATTATCTTTCTTTTTTATTCGTATCTAGCAAGTTTATTTGAGGATACGTTTATTGAAGTTTTTTCTGTAATCTATGATTTTAATTATATATTTAATTCTTCGACGAATTAACCCTGGTTTCAAAGAAATATCGAAAAAGACAAATAAAGGCGCAAAAATTTTTAAACATAAACACATTTATGTTAATACTGGACGAGAAATATATACGATATTACAAATTAAAAATTAAATATCTTTGTTTTGAATTTAATATTATGTAAATGTAAATTATGGTAATCTTTAAATTAACTCACAGAATGTTCAGTACATGAAACATCCTGCCCGGCTAACCTCCTTTTTTTTCTTTTAGTTCGTTTAGAAAAATTTTCAATCTTCAAAACACTGGACTAATATTATTTTCGTAAAAATTTTAATAAAGCCAATAAGAAAGAAGCTTTTCTTGTTTTGTCTAATAATGAAGCGAGTGGCTCATAAAAAAAAAAATAATAATTAGAAAAATCGACTCGGCAATACTTGATGCGTATTTTGTAGGGAAAAAGAAAAAGTAAAGAAGTAAGTTGAGAAACAAACGTGATTAAGTAATTTTCTACTGCGAAATAGTGTTTAATAAAAAAAGGAAAAGAACCGTCAATGGCTACAACCACTTTGTAATTAACACGTTTATATAATTTGCAGGGATTCGTTATTCGAATCATCGTTCTATCAATTTACATTTTTAACATTTTAACAATACTGTTCTCCCATTTGATTTCAGGTCTTCCACTTTTCCTCTTTCCATAAATAGTCCGATCTTTTATTTTTTTAGTCCATCTTGTAGAATCCATTCTTGCAATGTGTCCTGCCCCTAATCCCACTTTTTCCTTCTTATTGCTCAGGTGAAGTTGTGATTAACTTATAATTTATTTTTAATATTTTTCATGTTTATTTTGGCTCTTAATTTAACTCCCACCATAGATCAAAGCCATTATTGCATTCTGGCATGTCTTAATATTGGCTATGATATTATTCGAAATTGTCGATGTCTGATATCCATATACTAAGGTAGGAAGGTCACAACTATTTAAAATTACCTCTTTTAGTTTATTCCTGTGAGGTCCCTTAAAAATATGATTAAACGACCAGTATTTTTTCCAGGTGAGTGCAATTTTACGATCTACTTCTTTCCTATAGATATTCCCCCCTAAAATGATTTAGTCCGTGCTGTCTAATGTTACTTTTTATTAATAGCGCTGAATCATCGTGAGATTTTCCCGAGGGGTGTGTACAATAATAAAACAATCCTTATCGGTAAGGTGGGTTTCAGCAACTAAAATTACAACTACGGAATTGCAACTTCGGCATTATGAGTTTTTAAGCCATTCGCGTTTCACTGAGTTATCCTCAGGTAGCCAGCCGGGCATTATTTGGTTAATTTTGAACTAATATAATAAGCATAGATAGAACGACGCTGTTTTTCTCGGCTAATTGACGGAACATAGAGTTAAATTCATTCAGGATCTCTATCAGGTTCACCGAAGGAATATTTCGTCTATCACCCCTTAAATTATTCGATGATTGGCTGTTAATCGAGATTTGACTGGAGCTCCCTACATGATTCGCATTTGCTGTTATATTGTCCGTTTGACTAGGAGTGTTTTGTGAATAAGTTATAGTTGGTCGCCGATAGTTTTGTTTAATAGGTTAATTGGCTGCAACTCCGGAATTTATTTCATTTTGTACAAACTTCTCACAACATAGTCCGCATGTAGCCGGTAATTTTGGATCTTTTTTGCATTTATAAATCTTACGGGACCATCTCCGCATATAGCACAAATCGGCGTTCTTGTGCGGTGAACTCTCGTATGCCCCCATTACTGGCAGTTCTAACATTGGCGGATTGATGCTTTCTTGTTCGACGATTCTACTTTAATTAAAGTATTACGCAATGATTTTAAATGATATATTTCTCGACAATTTGCTGCGAGCTCAAGATCCACAAATAATAATGGCAGCGGTTTTTTTGTCTAACATTGCCTCGCATTATGAATATTGCGAACTTTAAAAAGACGCGATTCTAATTCTTCTTTTATAACCATCGGATCGCTCGACAGGTGTAAATATCTAATCACCACCCTATAAGTACTATTCTGTTTCATTTGATACGTGTGAAAAATAATATTTCGCTCTCTAAAAGCCGGTGAAATCATGCTGATTTTAACCGCACGATCTGTCAAGCCTTCGTGTATGTAGTGATCAGATTTGTTTATAACGAAGTCTATTCTTTGCTATATCATTTTGAAATTCTGTACTCCATGCATGAAAATGGGCCGTGGCTTGGGAACAGACGGTGCAGAATTATTCATACAATCTTTTTGAGCTCAACCTACGTGACTTCTGTATCACAATCATTTTCGTCGTCTGTTGAGAGGCCCTCTCATATCAATTGCGAGTCACTTTAACATTTTTCTTATTATTATTATTATTATCGTTAACAGTAACGGATTGTCGTTTTTTTTCGTTTATTCACCCTAACTATTTGTGAATCATTTTCCGGGCCATTTCCATTCTCACACATATCGACTTCTTCGCCACTACAACTTTGATTCGTTCGCTGCATATTGTTTTGCGGTAGCGGAGTAAAGTGTTGTTTGTCGATAACATTTTGATTCTGCGTGTAATTAACATTTGGCTGTAAATATTCTAAAAGTTTCCGACAGCGCGAAAACAAGTATGGGCTGTGCGGTGGAGATAGCCGTCCATGAACTTGCTCTATTGTACGACGTTGTAAAAGGCGGAGTAAACCTAGCGTACGATTTGGCTAGAACACTTACGTAGCATACCGTTGTGATGCGTATGCGCATCATTCAATTTATATACCGGTTCATTATATAAGTTGCCGGTTGAATAACGATTGCTGCTGTTGTGTGTCTGTGTGTAAAGCGATTGCGTTGGGTGTAACGTCGTGCTGTGGCAATAGCAACAACGCGCGCGTGGGAGTGGTTATGTGTCGGTGTGTACTACAATACGAGTTCCAAAAAATGAAAGAGTATATAATATACAAATATGAAGATATTCTTGATAAATAAATAAATAATATAAAACAGATAAGACAAATAGTTCAATCTCACCGATCTGAAACGACCAGATAATTGATAAACATCGGTAATTCGAATAAATAGATGAAAATGTAGAACGCAACGTATAGAAGAGAGTGATGGACATTCAAAGAGAACGTGATCAGCGACGCAATGTTATATCGGTAACCGGGGAAATTACATAGTAATCTTTTTCAAATAGCAACGTGGACACGTTTTTTTTATGGCTGCGGGTAATTCCAAATTTTTTAATATGAAATATACGTCGTCTCCGAATTGATCGACCGACGATTCATTATGTACTTGAACGAAACAATTTTCCGTGCAAAACATCTGCCAGACCGGTTAGACAAGAAAGGGAGCCTCCATGTGATGTCAAATACCTTTACTCTTTAACTCGTTGATAATTGGAATTCTTTTAGACATCCTTCTTATACATTTTATATAGTAAAACGTATACACAACAGATGGAATGTCACGTCGCAGCCCAAAGATCGCAAGTTTTGGCCGATGTTCAAGTGATTAGAATAAGAAAAAGGTGCTGAAAGAATTAAGAACACGCGACAAACTTAATTTTTCCGTTCAAAATTTTCCGTTTCCTTAGAAAAAGCTCAAATTTTACTTTGTAAATAAAACTGATTCGCTCACTTTCATTATTGGGTTTACGTTTGAACTCATTCGCATGGAAGCCGAAGCCACAAAACGCGCGTCCGGGAAATGTTTTTATAAAAATCTGATTGACGAATTATTATTTAAACATAATTTTTTCTTTGTCTCTTTTCTTTGGTCCCGTCTTTAAATAATTTTCGGTTTACATCCTGCATATCTAAATACTCTAGATGTTTACTTGCATCGAGGGGTACGGGGAAAACCGATTAATTCAGCTCGAAAAAAGAAATGACTGAAACAGAAAAATTAATATACAAAAACGTATGAAAAAAATCGACGATATAGATATATGACAAAAATATATAATTGGCCGGATACATCATCGGTCACAGTGCTCTTAATGTGCGGCAGTCATCGTGGCTGAATAGATTTAACAATATATAAGTAAAGTAAATCGAGTCCTACACACTTAACATAGTATCGGAATTGTGAAGATAGATATTTATTAAACATTATTTTTTGTTTTTTACTATTTGTGATAAGGAACTTAATAAGGAGAGAGGACAGTAGCTGCTAAATAATTTGGGGTCCTTGTTTTGTTTCCGGGTAGGAATAACAGTTGTTTCCTTCCAGGAGTCAGGGATGTTTTCTTGCTCCTAAATCTGATTGTAAACATGTAGCAGATACAACTCGGTCCCATGCGAATGAATTTTGACATTAACGCACGGATGAATTCTGCACCAGATCTATTTATCCTCAGCTTATTATTTATTGCAAAATTTAGTACGGATATCGAGAGCTGAATGTCATACCTACTCGTGTTATTGATGGATAAAGAGGAAACTTTTCCTACTGCGTCTTTCATTGGTTGAGGATACTTGAACGAAATGATTTGCAAACACGTTTGCAAGTGCGTCAATTTCTCTTGTAATATAATTATTAGTCTTAATGTAGATAGGAGTTTGGAGTTTTCATTTTTCTCTACGTCGATGCTCTGTATAATAAAAGAGTCATCAATAAATGGCATATGAGAGAACCACGCTATGCTCTTTCGGACCGACAAGGCGACGGGTAAAACACTTTACAAATTTCTAAGAATATGTTTATGTATCTTGTGATTCATTTTTATTATTTAACATATATTTCATCATTATTATTATTAAAACCGCCGCTACAAATTTTTTGTATTTTGAAGTTTACAATGTAATTAATTTGTTTAAAATTGCGCAATGACATCTTTTTGCATTCGTGAATTCTCCATTAGGCAACAATATTCTTTAGAAAATGTAAAAAAAACTTACACCTTTAATTTTTTATATTCGAGAAATTTAATTTTTAGGTTATCCGGTGAGATTTTGAATGAACTATTAAAAAATATGATGTACAGTCTAAAAACTGAAGATGATTATCAAGAGGTAAATAGTGCATATTAATTTGAATCAATCGACGGGGAAAATTTTAAATCAGAACACCGCTTTTGCTGAAAAATTATTTCAAGGACATTTTTTTATCCGAAGAATGAGCAACAATATTTATCTTCCGTTACATCCCGCATTAATCGTTATGGAATTATTTCGTAACAGTTAAAAACAAAACAGCAGGTGCACTGGATGTTATTGTAGGTTCGCGAATCAGTAAATATAGAATTATAATAATATTCTAAAACATACAAAAAGGGGGGATCTAAAAAAAAAAAAAAAAAAAAAAAACATACAAACGATAAGTGATTTTCTTCTTTTCTGTCAAAAACGATGAAATCACATTGTAATCAAACGATTCAAGTAACGCGGAGTTTACATCTATTTTAACCAATGTTTTTGTTATCATTCCGAACGATATTGTTCGTTAACCCATTCAATGCAGAACTTGCGTCAGTTAAGCTAGTTTCCCCGCCCAAATTTTTAATGAAAAAATTAATTACTCAGAAAGCACCCGAAATGTTCCATTGTGCACCGTCAATTAGAAATTCCTCCAATTTACCATGTAAGATATTGCGTGTCTCGAATTATTTCTTTTATTATGCACCATTTTGCACCACTACCCGAAGTCCTGAAAAACGTCTAGAAAATAATATGTTGCCCTGCCCTCAGTTGACCAATTTAGATCTTTTATGGTTCACATTATTTCTCCGCACTTTGCACAAGTTTGCATCACTAATTTTAAGTTTTGTCGTGTCCTGAAAAATGTCTGACATTATTTCGTACATCATAATTTACTGATAAAATGGAATGTATATATGATATGCGCCATAACTAGCTTTCGCTAAATTATTTCATGAAATATTCACTTCACTTTTTAATTTTTTCTTTGAAAAGCCGAAGTACAAAGAACAATTTACTAAAAGTATATGAAAAATAGTTTAATATAAAATGGTGAAGTTCAACATTTATTATATATAAATATTTTCAACACTGTAATCACACTGTTACCCCTAACTTCAACGACGAGTTATATAAAGTAAATGTTTCGTCATTCACAAAATTATAGTTCTACACTTGTTTAAGTCTAAAGTTTTTTATATTCTTTTAATAGGTTTTTATAATTCCAAAAGTCACGTTAAATATCTCTATGTTTTATTTTTGTTTCAATATATAACCATTTAGCCTCGTTTATGTGAGTGAAAACACAAATTTTCTTCTTCTTACCAAAATTCTTTATTACTACTTCGTTCTTAGGTTCTTTACTTTTAATTGAAATGCAATCTTTACCCTAGCTGGCATCAAATTAAAATTTTAATCTTTATAACTCATACTTGGGAACAAATTTTATAAAAAAATAGCTGAACGCCAAGGCCTAAATTGCCTATTTGTTCACGTCTACATATACAATAATCTTTTATGTCAGAATTGCAGTAAGAGAAATAAAATTGCAGTGATATTTTTTACATACGAAAATTTTCATTTATGCGACTGCGATATTTACGATACTTTCGTAAGTGCCACTCTATAAGGCACTTTGCTGTTGTAACACAGAAACTAAACTTGAAAAATAATGAATGAAAAAATTAAGAGAAAACAAACGATTAATTATTAATCAGTTACAAAAAAACGTTAAACGTTAATAGCGCATCTGTTCAATTTCTTATTAATAGAGATAATTTTTACACTGCAATACACGCGATCACATATGTAGTAATAATACAATTGCACCCCACGACGCTTATGTGCTTTTAACGTTCTACTTTTTTTTTTTTTTGTTTTAAGAACTTCATCAACGAGGACATTAGCCGAAGAGATGGGAGAAGTAAAAAAATAAAGTTCTATTCTTAAATTTTAGGGTCAGAGGATAAAAATAATTCGAATACAGGAATAATAGAAGTAGAAGAAAATAAGAAACACTATAAGAAATAGAGATACCGAATTTAAGTAGAGAAGAGTAAAATGACAATTTCTCAGTAGAAATGGTCAAACATTCAAATAGAACGTGATATCAGAATCACAAAGAATGCATGTGGAAAAAGAATTAAAAGAGAGAATGGTGTAGTAGTAGATGAAATCCAAAAAGGTAATACAAAAAGGAAACTATAAATAATACGAAGGCAACAAATAGTCAAGATTGTGGAGCGCTTAAAAGAGGGTAAGTCTAGGAAACAGTTTTATTTCATTTTTTATATGTAAATGAATTTTTGAGTTTTATTTAACTTTTTCGTATCTTTTTATTTACCATATATGTTTTTTTTTAGTTCTAAAATGTATAATAACGAAATAACATTTTTAAATTTAGAATCGAAGAAAGGAAATATGATATTTCGAATAATTTATCTTCTATGACGGTTTTTGAGGTTTCAGATAGTGGTGTAAAATTTGTAATTAACAGTGCAAAATGGTACGAAACGTAAGCAATAATTCAAGTCATTAATCATCTTAGTCGATCAAGTGAGAAGAAGGGCAACTTTCATACAACTCGAAGATCATTTAGAGAAAATGAACTTCTAAAGGATTTGCATGAAAATCCTGAACCCTGCAGCTACGAACCTCATTCAAAAAGGAACATTCAACAGTAATGCATCTAAGATGATTCAATCTAAAAATTAGTCCATCTCCCCTGTTAAGAAATTAAATCAGTGAGCGAGTAAATATTTATAATCGGATGCCGATCAAAATGGGAAACGCGACAAGATGAAATTGGGTCATAATACAATATTTAAGCATCCTCATCCGGTAAATCCGAAAGTACTTCAAGTCAATAATTCAATTCAACAAATGATCGGTATCAAATGAGAAAGCTACAGGAAAAAGCAATACAGTCAAAAAGAACATATCCGACTATAACTCAAAAATCCTTCAGATGATAGAGAAGACTAGGTTATTGTTTCGGAACAAAATAACACCGCATATCGTGAGTTCTAAACAATGTAAATGTTTTATATAAAACATTAACCCGGATACCTTAAGTTTACATGTGAGGGCTAATTTATTGTTGACATTAATCAGATTACTTCTCTCAGCGAAAAACATAGAACAAATTTACAAGATAATTAAAAAGGTGCGATCGTATGCATCATTATGGGTGGCGCGGTAGCCTAGTGGTTAAGGCGCTTGGTTAACAAACTAGAGGTCACGGTTTCAAAACTTGTCTCATTCCGAATCTAAGCCGCTCCCAACGTATTCAGCCTGACATAATTGGGTACCAGATAAATCTGGAAAAATAAAGGCGGCCGAGAGAAAGGAACTGGCGCCCTACTCTCATTAGTGCCGTTGGGCTTAGTACATTGTGAACCTTAACTAGGGTATGGGACTTACTTTACTTTATGTGTCACAGTGACCCCACTAGTTAAACATGGCACATGCAACGTCCAAATAAAATAAAATTGTAAACATTTTTATAATTTATACTATAGACTTTTTTTTTGTTTGAAAGATAATAATTAGAAATTACTTGTGGACTAAAAGACGCAAAATATATTCTACAAAACTTTGTAGCTTTTTACCTATTCTTTTGGATACTTATAAAAAAAATCTTTTTTTTTTTTATTTTTATCCCTACTCTAGGCGTACCAGCGGCCTTGACCCATCAACATGATAATTCAATAGATAGAACTAAATAGCCAGGCAGTCAGAAATGGAACTCACAAAGGACAGCAGCACAACTGAAGGTAATGGGAAGGAAAGGATAAAGGTAGCGTTAAAAGGAGCAGGAAGACCTAAAGCCAAAACCTTGGCATATAGATGGGAGTATTTGTTAAGGAGTGCAGAACATTCAAAAAGATTATGATTTGAATCATAAATACTAGGAAGCTCAGAAGCATGAAGAAAGGAAAACGGAGAAGGAGACAAAGTGAATCAAAAGCGAGAAGAAAGGAACAGAGATTGAACCTAAATCTAATTAAGGAAACAACAGTGGAACGATGGCAGACTTCGGTGATTTTATTTTTTAAGTTGTTAGTTTTTTTATTTGCTTCAATATTAACAGTCATCGCATCTCTCATCCGCTTCTTCTGCAATAGTTTTCCCTCAACATTGTTTATTATGTTAATATATTGTCTTTCTTTACCGTTCTATTCTAAATCTGTTCCTCAACAAGTCGCTAGAGCTGAATTCTCCTATGCTTTAGGTTCTTTTCACCATTCACACATCGCTATCTATACGGACGGTTCTAAATGGCCAAGCGGAGTTGGTTCTGCCTTTTTTTGTCCCGCCTTCAATTACATTCCGGGTCTTTTAAGCTTCCCTACTATTGTTCAATTTTCTATTCAGAATTTTTTTGCTATTCTACGCGTTGTTCTTTTTGTTTCCTCACCATTGGTTTTCCATAAAGTTCTCATTGTCTCAGATTCTAAAAGTGCTTTACAGACTGTCATATCTAACCTTCCTGTTCCTCTTCCGATTATGTAATACTCCTAAGCTTTCTCATTCGTGATCTTTTCCTCCTCCACTCGATCGAGATCAATCTTCTGTGAATTTCTGGCCATTTAGGTGTTGAGAGCAGTGAAGTGGTGGATTCCTTGGCCCGCTCTTCCATTTCCAGGGACACATTTTTGGGTACATTTTCAAGCCATAATATTGCTCTTCTTTCTTCAGTTGCTCATTTCAAACTATGACTCAACTCCTGTTCTTCTTCATTTTCTAATTCTGCCCCTTTTATCTCTCGGTTCAGCCATCTCTTCAACTTCATCCATGGTGTTCTTAATACTTGCTCTCTCTTAAACGCTCTACAATCTCTGCTATTTGCTGCATTCGCTTTAACCATAGTCTCCTTCCTGCATCATTTTCTCGGTTTTTATCTTCATCTACCCCATTTCGTCCTTTTCACACCCCTTTCATATACTTTCCTTGTGATGCTGATCACATTTTATTTGAATGTGTGGCCTTCCCTGTTGAGCAATCGTCCTTCCATTCTTCGCTGTTAAAACTTGATCCTTATCGGTGCTGTTTGTATTCTCTCATTTCCTTCTGTTTCAGTTATTCCTGCTCTTGAAGTATTTTTATCTTCTATCCTTTGTCATCCGCAAATTTAATATTATTTATTTTCTTTCCATTTATTTTAGTTCCTCCCTTAAATTTGTACTTCTTCAAAAATTTTTTCCGAGTATATATTAAACAGGATCGGGGATAAAATGTAACCTTGTCTCACCCCTCTGCATATCGCCACTTTTTCTGTATTATGATGGTCAATTTCGATGCTTGTCGACTGATGCCAATAAAGATTTTTTGTAATTCATATTTCTTTACCATCAATTCCTGCTCTTTCTAATATATCCATCATCTTGTTATGTTTCACCCTATCGAAAGCTTTTTGGAAGTCCACGAAGCATATACAGATTGAACGTGCAAAAGCTCTATATTACTAGATTTGCATGTTAATGCTGTATAAAGCGTCTCCAGTGCCTAGCTTTTTCCTAAATCCAAACTGAGTGTCGCTCATTTGTTCATCTATTTTCTTGTATAATCTTGCATATATTATTCTGACAAAAAATTTTAATACGTGACTCATTAAGCTAATACTGCGAGAGTCGCTACATTCTCTGGCATTTAACTATTCTGGTATCATTAGAAATGTGGATTTTATCCAGTCATTTAGAATGTGTCTCATGTCATATATTTTATTAAATAGTTGAAGTAAATTGGATTTGGCCCTTTTCCCAAGTATTTTTAAAATATCCACTGGTATTGGGTCTGGTCCAATTGCCTTTCTGGTTTTTTGCCATTTTTATAACTTGCTCTATTTCTTCCTTCATGATTGCAAGTCCTGATTCGTCCTGCTTATCTTTTGTTTCCAGTCTTACATCATAAAATAAATTTTCTATGAACTGATTCCATACTTTTATTGTATCATCATCATTAACAATTATCTACTTTTCTTATCAGCAAGTTTAATGGACATTTTATTAAATGGGCCAACTAATTTTTTTATTTTTTTGTACATTATTATTTTTCTCATTCAGGATTTGAATTTCCGAGCACTGTTCTCCGTACCATATTTTTTTAGTTTCACGTATTGGTTTTTAAACGGCCGCCTTTTTCCCGTCAGTGCTAAAATTTCACCTGTCGTCTACTTTTGTTTTTTGTTAACATTTCGTGGTACTTTAGCGGTAGTTTTTTTGTAGTATAGTATATTTCTAATTGCGTACCAGTGCTTTTCAGTATCATTTTGTTCTATTTCATTCAATTTGTTTTTGATTGCTTCACTAATGGTTTGTTGGTTGTTTTGAATATACTATCCATTAATCCTTCCTGACATCTGTTTCCTTTTCGGCCGTTTTAACTTTAGTTTTAATGTTCCCATTAGAAAACTATGGTGTTCCTAAAAGTGTTTTAACTTATTTGACCGAATTTTTATATCGACGATTTATCGTAATATAATCGATTTGATTTCTGTTATTGGCCCGTCTACCGGTGACTTCCAGGTATATAATCGTCTACATGGTAATTTAAAGAGTTCATTATGCATAAGTTCGATTCTTTACAGAAATCAACGAATACATTTCCTCTGACGTTGTGTAAACTAAGTCCAAATTTATCCACTATACTTTCGTTTGCGCCTTTGCCAACTTTGGTATTCAGATCTTCCATTACTATGATTATATCCTTACTTTTCAATTGCTGAATTATATCATTCAGTTCCTCATAGAATTTTTCTTCGTCGAGATTATCCGCTGTAGGCGCGTGTTTGACGTGTATCTGTATTAATATAATTCTAACAGATTCTTGACTTACTGCTAATATATTGTTGGCAATCGATTTTGACACAATGATTGCTACTCCATTAGGATGATGATAATAATTTTAACTTGAATAGTAGACGATGTAGTCATCAATAACACATTTTCCTGCTCCAGGCCAACGCATTTCACTTATACCGAGTATTGATATTTTTGGTCTCTTCATTTCATTTATTGTATTATGAATTTTTTCGGATTGGTATAAACTTTTTAAATTTCATGTACCTATTTTTAAAGTAGACATTACTTTGATTGCACCAGTTGAAACACGTATGTTCCCTTCTGCAGAGTTCTGTGCCAACAAGGATACAGGAGAACTCGAATCATCCTGCATTGCTACAGGTGACCGCCTATTGCCTGCCACTCCTTTTTGAAAGTGACTTGTAGGTGCAGCACTAATACGATTTTTTTCACGTGTCATGTTAGTACAAGGAAGAATGCTGTGGTGGTTTTCCGTTGCCTTCCACTGGGTTTTATGTCAGGGTTTGCTCCCTTAGGCGAAAGGATCCCGTTTTACGGCGCTGGATACTGGCCTGCTCGTCGTAAATTGACATTCATCAATCATGGCTGAGGCACATAACCACGGACGCGTTGCTGATAGTCTACTTGTTGGTAATGCAGATTTAAAGCTTAACGGTACTTATTGGTAGGAACACCTTCGGCAAGTGAACCTCCCTCCGTTGTTCTATCAGGAAAAATGTAGTGTAAGTTCTGTTTTAGCTTTTCTGCTAAGCGCTAAGCCCACTTGACAGAAAATTACCATCCTGTACAACGTGGATGTACAGAACGCACGTGATTGCTGTTTCGTATCTCCGCCAGTGGGACTAGCACTATACGGCGGTCGGGAGACTAACTGCTAGAGAAGGCGACTCTAGTTACAACAACCTGTGCATAGGAATATACATGAATTGCTTCTCCTTCCCATATTCTGGCATAATGTTCTTGCTGACAAACAGACTTAAAATAAAATAAAAAAAATATATACATATAAATAATCTTATATTGGAGCTAAACGTTTTCTCAATATTACCGCTGCAGTAGTTTCTTAAATTGGTACGTTTAATTTATTATTACAGATGAAATTTTTTTACATATGTACAATAAAATTTTCTTAATCTTTTGAAAATTTAAAAGTTTTAGATACGAGTGACAAAATGTGACGGCTGTTGTTTAATATCAACAAATGTTCATAGGAACAATTAAATTATTCATTATAAGTTTTGTATGAAATAGTGAAATAAAGGCAGTTACAATTAATTCGTACAATTTCATTAAATGCGCTTAACAAAATCAATTAAACTTCCGTACATAATTTTTTAACGGTGATAATTATTATATTACCGATATAATATCTAATTTAATTTTGCCGCAGTTAATTAAATTTTATACGGAACACAAAGGCCAATTTGGATCCAGTGGAGAAATGATGAAGAATTCGATTGAAAATTTTGAATTAGAGTTAAACTGGAACAAAGTTAATTATCCGAAACTCGAGCACTGGATAAGCAGTCGTGTTAATAGCCTTACCGAGCAAAGAAAGTAATATGAATATTTCATGTTTTTTCTTTTTTTTAATTTTTGGTATTTCTAATTCTTCGAAATATTTTATACAATCTACCGTTGACAGTCGAAAAAAAAAATATTTAATTTGTGAGAATCTTATGGGATATCCCGTTTCCAGCGTGCGATTTTCTAGAATTAAAAAAAAAAAAAATCAAGAAACTGTAAATCAAACTGCAAAAATTTGATTTAGCTCCATTATTCTACTTTTAAGCTTAAATTTTTTCGTTAGTAGATGTTTCATAGTTTATACACGTATTTCATAAAGTGTTAAAAGTATGTTCATTTTTTTTAATTTGTTCTTTCGCGATAATGATAACATTTTGAAGTTTATACTTGCAAATAAGTAGTAAATTATTTACGTTACAAACATGTTTTTCAAGTGGCTCGGTGCAAATCAGCCACCAACAAGTTTTATACTTCATTCTTAAGAAACTAACAAAAATAAATAAATAAATAAAAACCAAGCGAAGATAGGGAGCAAAGCTAAGCGGAATCAAAATCAAAGAAAAAAAAAGAGAAAAGAAAAAAGAAATAGATAATCTAGATTGATCCGTCTAGTGAGATTGTTACTCAAAACAATACTTTTCTAGTTTATATTTCATCAAAATAGAGATTTCAAACAAATACGGCTTTAAATAATTTAACATAACCCACGAATTCCAAAAGTGAATAAATAGAAAATCATAATTGAGATGTAGTAGGTGTCCAGCGCGATTGTACTGTAGAAGTCAGGATCATTGAGTAAACAGCAATAAATCACAGGAAGCATCATTGAATTATTGGCCCGAATCGACCACTAACTATGGCTGAACGCTTTAAATGCTATTAGCAGGGGAAAAAACTATAAAACTGTAGTTAGTAAAATAATTACTAAAAATACAAACAACAAATATAGAAAAAATATCACACTAATAATAAGAAATGAGGAAAAAACAGTTTTACTTCGGAGAGAGAAAGAAATATAAAGAATAAATAACAAATAAATCATAAAATAAATAAACAAATGAATAAAAAACAACCGAGTGGTATTACCGTTACTAATGATATAAATCTGACTAAGATTACAATAATATCATCCGTACAAGATGATAAATAAAACACACTGCCCGGGAAGAAATCAATCACGAATATTACGTCGTTAAAACATCGGTATTTAGTATGACTAGAGAGTAAATGGTTAAAGCCTTCCATTATTTTTATCTCCTCCAATCGTCTTTCTTCCCAGTTTCTGACCATATCCGACTCCATGAGTGCTCTTCAAGCCATCTCTTCTCCTCTTCCTAATCATTCCTGTGATTTTACTATTCTCTGCATACGTTCTCTCATTCGGACTCTCTCTTCTCTCCATGGGATCCATATTGACTTGCTGTGGGTTCCGGGTCATTCTGGCATTTGAGGTAATGATATGGCTGATTCTCTGGCTCGGGTTGCTGCTTCTTCTACATTCTTCTTCAAAAAAATCCCATCCTCTAATCTCTTGCCTTTGTGTAAATATTTCCATCTCAGATTTTGGTCGAATATGTACCCTTCCTCCTTTTCTAATTGTCGCTCTTTTTATCTGTCCGTTCAACCTAATCGTCCTTCAAATCCTTGGTTCCTTCTGTTTCCTTCACTTCCTCGTTCTGTTGTTGTCTCCATTGTGCGTTTGCGCTTTAACCATTCCTTGCTACCTTCCTCACGCTTTCACCTCTCGTTGACCTCTTCCCCATGTTGTCCTCTCCATTCAAATGATGCTGTTGTTTGTGACGCCGATCACGTGTTCTTTGAGTGCTCTGCTCTTTCGGCGGAGCGCTCGGCTCTATATTCCCACTTGCTTCTTCCTGCTCCTTTTTGTGCTCGTTATATCCTGTCTTTTCCTTCTACACTTATTATCCCCTCCATTGTTTCCTTCTTATTAGCGATAGCTGATCGCCTCACTATATAACTTTCGTTTTCCCTTAATTGTTTCCGGGTGAAGGTCCTCGGTTGACGAGCCCAATTAAAAAAAAAAAAAAAATGGTTAAAGCCTTGGACAAAATTAGAAAAGTGATGAGGGGATCACAATGAACACCAAAATCATAGACAATAAAATTTAAACCATTAAAATTAAAAGCACCGAGACAGAGTCAAAGGAAAGAATTTTGGATTATAACTAATTTAGAGTGTCGGAACTTAGAATCACAAACGTAAATAAAAGATCAATAGTCAAATTTGAAACGGATAATGGATTTATATAAGGCTGCAACAATATTGTGGAAAGAGGAAAAACGCAAGATATCATCAGAAAAGAATAAATGGAAGCAATTTAGAGGAATTAAAGCTATAATAATAGGTAGATGTTAAAAAGAGTAGGACTGAACGGGAGGTCTTAAGGAAGACCACAAAAAACCTTTCGTGAAGTAAAAAGAAATGGAAAAGTAAGGTGAATGGACATTAGATTAATAATATGAGAATGGATTGAACTGGAATGTCAATTGCTGTCATTATATTCCTTAGAATTGATATATGATTATTATCAAAAACAAAGGATACATAAATAAAAAACGCCAAGGTGTAATTTTTATGAATAAAGAAGTTATATGCGCGAAAAAAGAAAAGGCTAATACAATGGAGAGGGTCAATCCCAGGCCAAAAGCCAAACATATTACCAGGTAATAAATTACTATTCTCCAATCACCAAACAAAGCGCTTATTCAGCAAACCCTTAAACAGTTTTCTGATGTAGGATGGTAAGGAAATGGCTCATAAGAAAGAACTTTTTTTAAGAATGGAAATAATCAAATCAATCAAATCAAAATATATTTACAAAATTGTATAAAATAGGATACTCTTTAAGTTAATTGAATAATCGCATATGCCCTAGTGGCGCGCAAGTAGCGAAATATAAACTAATGTGCATAGGCCTAGTTTTTTTCTCTCTCTTTTTATTTTTTTATTTTTATTAAATCAGCGTAGATACAGATAATTAATTAAATAAAATGAAACTCTATTTTCGAAACAGTTACCTACATGCTTACAAACTTATTATGTACACAAACGTGTTATTAGATATTTCAAATTAAAGATACAAAACACAAAAATTAAAAATAAAATTAAAACTTCTATCTTAGACGCATTGAATATTTGCACTTAACGTCTATCACACTTAAAGTCCTACCCTTAATACACAACACGCTCAACATGGGAACTCCAATCACAATATGCAAAGTTAAATCTAAATTAAACTATTACAAAAACTAATAGATGCAGTTAGGGTAGCACGAAGATTATACTGAAATAAAATAATTCTAACACATTAAGAAATAACATATCTGAAATAACCAGAGCACACGGAATGTGCGTTTTAATTATTTTAAAGAATGTTAACAAGATAACAGTTAAGTATTTTAGTAAACGGCGAAAGATTTATTCGCAAATGAAGAGAAGCAATAAATATTACAAACCTCAAAATAATGTAAATAACCTCATCCGAGGTAATAGCCCCCTCCCTGGCAATATGTACCTCGTAAATAATAAAATAAATAAATAAATAAGTTAAGTATTTTATCATCGGTGCTGGTTACATGACGCAAAGTTAAAGTTACTTAATTATACCGATACATATTTTACGATTATACTGTAAATGATGATGTCAGTAATAACAATGTTAGGCATTTTTATCAAATGAACCGCAATTATACTAAACATTTGTTAAACCGAAAATTAATATGGATTAAAATTCATTATTTGTATAGAAACCAAAGTGAGGCACAATAAGAATTATGCATTGATCGATCTGAAATAATTAACTGATGGGACAACAATCGATTTATGACATATATCAAAATTCTAATAGGTTTATATTATATAAACTACTATTGTTTACGTATCTAAACCGGTGATTTACTTTACTAAATTTTATTGTATAAATAATTTTGTTATTGCTACGTTCGTAATACTTAGAAATACTAAAGAAATACTTATATTTATAGTCTTTGCGCAGACCCTATTCGTGCTTTTCATTTTGCAAAATATTTACAAGTACTACGTCGTGATGTGAGATGTAAGAAGAATAAATAAATAAATAAATAAATGAATATATAAAGCGTTTTAGTGCAGTGAAACGTCAGTAATATTTCTTTATTTTTAACGATAATTTTTTTTCATGTGCAGTGTAGTGACTTTAAGATATAGAATGCTTAATCATATGCCAAGTACTTAATCAAAGCCGAATAGTATCTTCAAAAATGTAGTCAGATATAATTTTACGCTTGTATTTGGAATTTCTGAAATTTATTTTTATCGTTTCTGGAAATAAGTTATATAGAATAGAACCCATATATCTAGTCTACTTTCTAACGTGATATTTATTGAAACACGGTACGAGTAAGCTAGCTTTTCCTTGTACTGATGTTCAAGTAATTCCTGCACGAATTCTTATGTCAAATTTATCTTTATTTTTTGTACATATAACAACAGCTGCATGTAATATTAAAAGATTTTTAGAATCACAGCTTTGCTTTATCGAGCTTATTTTTTTTACATATTGATTTTTGTAAAGAATCTATTGGTGAAATATGAGATATTTCGCCGCATTTCCTCAATGAATTATTCCATAAGTAAGAGTAGGTTGGTATAATGCTAGATATAAAGTTCTCAAAAGGAATTCCAGAAGGGAGAAATTTTACCGCTGGAAAAGAACGAATTAAAAAGTCGAAAAGGAAACTAAAGGAGATTGTTCAGATAGGTTTTTAAGAGCGAAATAAGGTATAACGTCAAGGCTTACAGCGGGGCTAGAAGATTTGGATAAAACAGATTTCAAATCACAAAAATTAAAAGTCAAAATTAGCAAGCGGAAAGGAAAATTTTGCGGAAATGGAATACAGCACAATTCATCAAAAGAAGGAATGTAAGTATGAAGGGTAATAGGCTATTTACGGGAACATTGAAATTGGAAGGACGGCCAGAGGGTGAAAATTTAAAAACTTTAGCCATTCTCCAAATATGTAGAAGAGGGGTAGTTCTAGAGAAGGAAGAACAGAAATTCTTCCAAGAGGACTTCTTTGGGGCTTTACTTATAAGCCTAGCTGTAGGAAATGGTCTTCTAAGTATAGTCAAGACTAATAGAAGGAGAGGAAGTGGTTAAATCGAGAGAAGTAGAGATAAATGAATTCCTGAAGTAAGTTCGGAAAAAAATTGTTTAAAAGCATTCATAAAGGAAGAATGGGTAGAGATGTGAACAATGTTAGGTAGATTTAGACTAGGAGTGAGGTTGAAAGGAACAAGGTGTAAGTGGAATGGAACGTCAATTCTAACGAATATTGCAGAACCAGTACACACTCGTTACAACTTTCATATGATTAGCTTGAAACCTCTTATATTAAAATTCATGTCTACTCGAAGTCACTTTTCAGAGAATATTATGACAATGAACCTCCTAATGAATCTTTACTGACTCTGAGGTCAGTCTTGGATTTACATCACGGACATTCGAAGGGCGGCAAATTTGCATAAGATTGAAAATTGCTTTCTTTCGAAAAATATTTAAAATTTCCAAAATATTATTTCATATTAAGGCGTTTCAGTCATAGCAGGGTAGGAGAGCAATGTGATGAAATCATTTTTTAACTTGCATTAATGTACAGTTAAAATGGGAATATATTGATTTAGGTAAAATTTCCAAATGACTATAGATAAATAACATGTTAGCGGGGGAATCGATAAATTAATTTAAAATTAACGAAGTGTAAACCGGAACGTGCATTATTATTAGGTAAAAGGGGTTATAATGTAAGCAGTTAAAGGGAATTTTTTTTTTTTTTTTTTTTTGTGGGCGCGCCAGCGGCATTGACCCAACAACAAGAAAACTAAGCTAAGAAATTAAATAACTAAGCGGTCCGAAATGGACGCAACAAAGGACAGCAGTACGGACACCACAGAAGATGAAGGAAAAGAGAGGATGAAGGATAGTGGGAATTCTCGAAGTTGCACGAGATAATGGCTGGTCGGCATGATAAGAGATCAAACAAGACTGGAAGAAAAACTGAAAATTCAGAAATGTAGTAGCGGTATCTCATTGATACGACAAAATTTAGAAGATTTTTCGAAGAATTATTTATATTATTCCTTGCAGTACCAAACGATGAAAGGTGCTCAAAGCAGAGTGGCGCAGTAGAAGCGTGCTGGGCCCATGACCTGTTGAAACTATTCTGAATACCGAATCTGATGAATAAACACGAACAGCGAAAATAATATATTATGAATAAATGTACTTTATTTAATTTGTAATCATTTAACGAAAAAAAGTAAAAACTCAATATAACCGGAAAAACCAACTCTAACAACACTATAAAAAACACAATTACAATAACGTGAAACATGATGGGGAAAAACACGAAGAAAGATTAGCGTTGAATAAAATTTATCACTTATCGATTAATCGATACATAAAATTTGGCGTAGTATTTTTAAATAAGAATTCAACTTTAATCTTGACAGTTTCAAATCAAGAGATATAGAATAATTCCTCTGTCCTTTTTTTTTTTTTTTTTTAAAATGGGTTCGTCAACATGGACATTGGCCCAAGAACAGCGGAACAGAGAGAAAAGAGAGACTCAGATCCTTATACGATCAGAGATAGCCGACAGAAAGGAATCAAGAGCTAGAATAACCGAAGGAGAAGGAAGGGAGAGAATGAATGAAGCACAGTATGGAGCGGGAATACCGGTTTGTAAGAAGAATGAATAAAAAGAAGCTTGTTCAGTTGAATCGGGATCAGAAATACATTGATCGCCGGGAGGGTGCAATGGACAATAAGGAGAGAAGGCACGAGAGAATGACAGAAAAATGAGGAAGGGAGCAAACTATGCCCAAAACGCAAGCAGCAAATCGCAGAGAGATTGGAACGGCGCATAGAAGGAAAGTTAATAAACCACTTTCTGACGCAGAATCCAACTGAACTTTTAAATCAGAATCATATTTACTAATATAAATTTCACCGTTGATAAAGCACAATTTTCGTGTTCAACAATACATTCTTCGTCTCGAGACGGTAAATTATTCTCAGCTAAGAAAAGTGTAACATCAATCAAGCTAGGTAAAATTTTTCGGCATGTTTCTTTTTCCTCGCGATTAATATGGTGTCTAAGAGCTTTATCTATACCTAGTGCAGTTACAAGATTATTCTTTCGATCTTTCCACAAAAGACAATTATTAATGTGCTGCTGGAAGTTAATTTCGTGGTTTGGAACTTTTTCGCGCAATTTTCTCCAATTATCGTTATAACAACCGCTACCTTCCGTAACAAACTTAGTAGTACTTGATTTTGAATCAACTGAATGAAATAACTAGTACGGAAAACAAAACAGTCCAGCCATGGATAACTCAAAACCAGGGTTGATAGGAGTATTTTATTTTTTAATTTTTTTCATTAATATTATTACTTATTTATTTTCAGAAGTACTGGGTTAGTGGGTTTTGAAAAATATTTAATATTTTTTTAGTAAAACATATTTTTTTTTAATTTTAAGAAGGCCTCAATCATATTTTTGCCGCGGGCCTGCAAATAAATAATATTTGTATTTAAAAAACTAAGATGCGCAGAGAGAGAAAAAAAAAAAATAATAAAATAACCCGAATAAAATTCAAAGGTGATGCAAATAAAGATTTTTGTATGAGATAAAAGAAGTTATTGTGTAAAAGAAGAGGGATTAAACGAAAAAGTAGAAAATATTTAGCATCGAATCTTCTCGATTCCTTTCCGTTTGTTTTTCTTTTTCCTACTGCTATTAAGAAAAGAAATTAATTAATTTGTGTATTATCGGAAAAGGAACAAAATAAAACGTTAACGATGTATGGGAAAGAAGTAATGTTATTAGAGCAAAGTAGCTCCATGACGGCTGTAGAAATATTTTTAATTAAGTAAGAAGAAATCGAGAAAGAGGAATGTTGAATAATCGAGGATATAAGGTTGATACCCGCACAATTAGCGAGTGTATAATTATCTAAAGTAGGATCAAACGGAAGAGGGATGGATTTACTGAAGTCCATCCATTAGTAGAAGATGGGATATTGTTAAATGAAGAAGGAAGGAACTGCGGCGGGAATCTATGGATAGGTGTATATAATTACAAAGTTTGTGAAAGGAAGGCAATTTATGACAAAAGAGAGAATTAAAAACAAGAAAAGGAGTGATGATGAAATTTTTGTAAGAATATCGTAGGAAGAGATTGGCACTGAGGCTTGATCGGCAAGCAACACTTTTTCACTATGTATTTTAAAGCAAAATTAAATAAATCGAATATTTTTAAATATTCAAATTTTAATTCGCGTTCATAAGGACAGTTAAAACCTGACTGCGAGAAATAAATTTTAAAAATTTGAGAAACAAAATTCAAAACTTTAAACGAATTCTGCTTTCGTTATCTCACGTATTCTTGTGTCACTCATTCAACTGAGAGTGAATTATAAGAATAATGTAGGCAATTGAAATATTTCAAAAATTCCGTTTCAAAGTTAAAACGATACCCAATCGGAGGAAGAAAACGAGAATGGAAAACCACAACCTACGTTAAAAGAAATCGTTGCCCCTCTGGAAGAACATATCGTTAAAAACCAACACGTATATCCCCTCAGCTTTCAAAATTTTACAATGTTCGTAGACATGTGCAAAGCACCCAACGCACAAAACGTCACTCAGGTCAAAGATGATCTTTCAATCGCTGATACTCCAACATTGATCAGATACGCGCGAACTTTTACTACACAGAGGCACCAAAATGAAATTTACAAAAGTCATCAATAAGCTGGAAGACGAAGTGGAGCGGGCTGCAACAGCAGCAGCGGTTCAAAAATAGGAACCTCAGTCAATTTAAAATAACCGTAGATAATATCTCGATATTATGAAAATTTTAAACTGGAATCTCAACAGTATACGAACCAAACATCCAGAATTACAGATTTTGATCGCACAAGAACTTCTACAAGAGACCAGGTTGAAACCAGCTGAACAATATAACCGAAAAAACTTCGAAATATTTCGCAATGACATTTCAACCGATACAATCGCTAGAGGCGAAGTTCTTATTGGGGTCAAAAATAAACTATGCTGCGAGCCCTTTACACACAAACTTACAGGCCATAGCCGTCACAATAAAACATCCATTCAAGCTCACTCTCTGCTCAATATACTTACACCAATCCGATGAAATTACAGAGAACTGCCTCGATCACATTATCAAACAATTACCAACTCCGTTTATCTTGATTGGTGATTTCAATTCTCATAATACATTATGGGGCTCAACCACCTCCAATGGCAGAGGAAAAAACATAGAAAAATTCATCGATCGCGAAAATCTCAGCTTACTCAACAACGGATCGCACACCCACTTCAATTCATACAATGGCTCCTTTTCAGCTATAGATCTATCCATTTGTAGCAGTTCATTAGCTCCAATGGTCAACTGGATTACCCTTCCTACTTTATTTAGAAGCGACCATTTTCCCATTTTAATTTCACTTCAAACACTAGTCAGACACGATCAATACAAAAAATATCCGACATGGAGAATCAAAGACGCAGATTGGCAAAACTACACCGAATTGTTAAATTTGCAACTTCCAGAAAATCTCAGCGACATAAATGAGGCAAATAACCATATCGTGAAGGGTATCCTGGAAACCGCTACTCAATATATCCCTCGAAACAGTACAACCATAACAAAAAAACAAACAGTTTGGTGGAACAATGAATGCAAAACAGCAATAAAACAAAAAAAAAAAAAAACGTATGTTAACCTTAGTCAAACGTCATCCTAGTCAAGAAAATTTTAAAAATTTTAAAATTGCCAGAGCAAGATGCAAACACACCATTCGGGAGGCAAAAAAACGATCATGGATAAAATTCACTTCTTCTTTCAACTCGCACACCCCTATAAAAGAAGTATGGAATAAAGTAAAAATGTTATCAAACAAAAAAAATTCACCTCAATCACAGCGATTGAATACAATTCTAAAATATTCTCGAATAAAACAGATGTCGCCAACCAGATCGCTAACCACTTCTACCAAATGTCCTCTACAGAAAATTACACAACTGCTTTTATTGACATAAAGCGTCGAATTGAACAACAAGATTTAAATTACATAGATGAGCCTAACCATGACTTCAACCGACCTCTTACATATGACGAACTTTTGTACGCCCTGAAACATATGAAGTCCTCAGCCGCTGGACCAGACGACATCCATACAGGTATGGTCAAAAAATTAAATTCTGCATCGCTTTACACAATTAGCAAGTTCCTCAACGTTATCTGGAAATCTAAAAAAGTACCAGACAGTCGGAAAAACGCTCACATAATCCCGTTATTAAAACCAGAAAAAGATTCCCCTTCTCCTTCTCGTTCAATCTCGCTTACCAACACGTTATGTAAAGTCATGGAGAAAATAATAAACACCAGATTAAAATGGACTCTTGAACAAAAGAAACTATTGGATCCGATGCAATATTGGTTTCCGCTCTCGAAGAAGCACCATAGATCATCTAGCAAAGTTACAACAGCATATTTGTGACGGTTTCGTAACGAGTCAATACACCCATAAGTTTTGACCTTGAAAAAGCCTTCGATAGAATACGGAGGCATAAAATCATTAAAACGCTCACGGAATGGAATATAAACGGAAATATGCTTGAATACATGAAAGACTTTCTGTCAAATAGGACTTTCCAAGTTCATATTCAAGATGTCTTATCCCTCCCAAAAATACAAGAAAATGGCACACCGCAGGGCTCTATAATTAGCCCAACTTTGTTCATAATTGGTATATCAGATATATCTAAAATCATAGATATCCTCCAGTCAAATACGAACTGTTTGCCGACGACTTACGTCATTTATATGACTTCCTCAAGCTTAGATAATCTAAATAGCACTTTACAATCTACAACGAACAAACTGCTTGATTGGGCTTCATCAAATGGACTATCCTCCTTCTCAATGAATAAAACAAAAGCAATCACATTCAGTAAAAAACGAATTAAACCTGCAGATTGTGTAACGTCCACCTAAATAATAATACGCTAATTCAAAGTTTCGGTAACATAAAAATGTTAGGACTAGAAATAGATCGAAAATTATCTTTTGGAAAACACATAGAAGACTTATTAAAAACTAACTGTGTCATAAATCTCTTAGTGTGATAAAAACGGTTTCTCATACCAAATGGGGTGCAGATAGAAAATCTCTAAAAAACCCCTTTACACTCAGCGCTGACTCTTTCCAAGTTGCATTACGGCTCCGTGATTTTTACAGTAGTGCCAAAGAAAATGTTCTGAAAAAACTGGACACCGTTTAAAATTCAGCTCTAAGACTCATTACAGGGGCATTTTACACCAGTCCAATTGCTAGCCTTCATGTAGAATCAAACATCTTTCCATTGCAACATAGAAGAGAATTTTCTCATCCCTGAAATACTATACAAAAATGACTTCAAAAATTTAACCAATCCTACTTCCGAAAAAAACTATTTCGCCAAACTTTATTCAACTATATGAGAAATACCGGAAAACTCCGAAGCCATTGGGAATACGATGTCTAAATACAATTAAAAACATCAACTTTGGCAGACATCGTAAAGGACACAAGAGAATTACCACCATGGCACACAACCTTTCAAGAAACCATAGCAGACTTAAACCGACGCGAAAAAATGGACTCGTCCTTAACCAGACATATCAGAAAGGTGACTCGCTCAACTTGGCAAAAAGAGTGGAATCAAATCTCTCCAATCCAAAACAAACTACGCCGCATCAAAAACGAAATTGCCGACTGGGAAACCAACTATTGGCCAAAAAGACAGGACGAAACAGTTATTTCAAGACTAAGAATAGGGCACTGCTCATTTAGCCACAAGTACATCCTCGACAAGGAGCCGGCGCCCATTTGTGAAATCTGCGCAGAGACTTTCTCGATAGACCACCTCTTCACATGCAAAAAGTGGGA
The DNA here is from genome assembly GCA_039619475.1 of Icerya purchasi. Taxonomy (NCBI): domain Eukaryota; kingdom Metazoa; phylum Arthropoda; class Insecta; order Hemiptera; family Monophlebidae; genus Icerya; species Icerya purchasi. The sequence continues at coordinate 420,096,995 of CM077116.1, forward strand.
AACACAGCGAGCAGCCTGCGACATGGTAGGAAAACCTATACCAGAACTCCTTTACAACAACAGATCGAATTGTGAAAATGTACTAACATACCTAAAACATGTAAATATGTACAATAGTATCTAAATAAGTTAACTGTTAAGATGTATTATATTCGTCGCAAATGGCTCCATTGTCGAGCGACAATAAATAAATATATTTAAAAAAAAAAAGTTAAAACCTTAAAAATCCATCAACATTAATAAAAGCTCAACGGAAGCGCCAAAATTTTTTTTAAACTTCAGTAATTTTAAATATGGTTCACATCGGTGAACTATGTATTAAAAGCAAACGTATAAAATTTTCGTAGAATTTTTTTTTTTTGTTTTTTATAAAAACATTTGCTTTTTTTATTATTATTAATATGTCGACTAATTTATTTCGTATATGAAAGTTTTAAAAATCCGCGAATAATTTATATTACAGTAACAAACGCAACAACGGTTTGTTGTACACTGTTCATTTTGTAAGTGTATATTCTGTGTTGAAGTTTTATTACAGAATTGTGTTGTATCAACAAACGATTCACTGTTATCTTCAATATATTCGTTAAATGACATTACACTTTCATTAAACACTCATTTACATGCACATAACATATCTATATTTTACCGTTTGGCACTTAGTACGTGCCATCCTTTCTTTAATTATTTCGCTTCTGTAATTGCTACCTAACTATTACAAATAATTGTTTAATCCCGGAGAGGCCGGAATCCCCCCCCCCCGCTCAATAACTCTTTAAAATTCGTTCCCATTACTTCAGTTGAGTTATTAGCTCTATCCTATTTAAAATGGACAACAGCAATAATACTAAGCTGGTTAATTCTAAATTACTCAACAAAAGACATATATTTGCACAAATATTAGTAGTGTTTATTAATGATAAATTTAGTAGCGGTTATAATTGCGAAATACATAATACTAATATTAACACCGAGCAAAACCAAAATAAATGTACGTCTATTAATACTGACAATAGTTAAACTTGTTATAAAGTCTTAGTAGAAAAAATTACCTCTGATCATATAAGATGCTCTTGAAGTTGTAATTTTACGAAAAAAATTCTTTAAGCAAAAACGTCATCGAGATTAAAAATTTTGGTCGAAACAGAATTATTGATCACCCTCCTGTCTAATGATGCGGTTAATAATTCACATTTTTCAGCTGTCGCTTATAAAACTTACATTCCTTCCTATTTAGTATCGAAGTTGGTTGTTATTAAAAATTTTTGAGATTGAATACACGGATGAGCAATTGAACAAAGTCGGTTTATAATAAAATCGATTAAAAGATTAAATAGGAAAGTTTGTATTAATAATGAAATAAAGTACGTTCACAATAGTTCAGTCCTTAGCCTTTGAGGGGCCGAATATTCCTTCTTACGTTTTTCTGTGGCGAGTTCGATTTTTATACGAGAACCGTTTGTTAAAAGAATTATGCAGTGTTATAGATGTTTTCGAAAGGTAAACCTAGATCTAATATTGGCATGAGGGAATCACATATAAAATGATAAATTACAACTTCCCAAATTACCTTATAAAACTAATAAGTAGTTACCTTACAAATAGACTATTTTATGTAAACGTCGGCGCTTCTAAATCTACTTTAAACCCCATGTTAGCGGGGGTACCGCAAGGCAATGTGTTAGGTCCTTTTTTATTTACGCTTTTCTTATCTGATTTCCCGAAACTTCCAAATACTGAAATTGCCATGTATGCAGATGACACGGCCGTGTTCACTAGTTCACACAGACCACAGACTATCGCTAACAGGTTGCAGAGTAGCGCATAACTCGTACATTACGATATTTCAAGAAGTGGCGCGTAAGTATATAAATCCATCCAAAACTGAAGCAATACTATTTACTAGGCGAAAACCTGCTCTACCCAATAACTTAATTGTCAACAATGCCTCCGTGCAATGGGCCGAAACAACGCGCTACTTAGGAGTAGTACTGGATAAGAGACTCACGTTTAACAGGCATATCGATCACATAGGTATAAAAGCTAACAAAACTATATCAGCCTTATATCCGTTATTAAAGTATAAATCATACCTTAGCAGCAGTAATAAACTAATCATCCATAAAATGCTAATAGGGCCTGTCATTACCTATGCGTGTCCTGTGTGGTCATCTGTTCCAAATAGCACTTATATGAAACTTCAGGTGCTACAAAATAGGTGCCTGAGGTACGTACTGCGAGCAAAGAGGTATGCAAAGGTAACGGATATGCATGATTACACAGGAGTCTCTTTTTTAAAAGATTTCATCCTTGGTATAACATATAAATTCTGCCAAGATTGTGAAGTCCATAGTAATGAACTAATTAGGCCAATCGGAAATTACGATTCCAGGCGACTAAAATATATGTTTAGCAAATATAAACACCGTAGGCTTAAGCATAATCTTTTGAAGTAAGGCCACTTGAGCTGCAAATATAAAGTGTATATTCTGTAGGCGGAGCTTAGTGCGTGTATGTGTGTGTGTGTGTAAAAGAATATTTTATAAGTGGGATAATAATAAGCTGGTAAGATGCGAATATTAACATATGTTATATTATGGCGCCGGTTTTTTTTGTAAGTTTTTCCTGCAATTGATTAACATTTATCCGTAACGTTGATTTTTTGTATGCGTCTATACTACTGTATTGTGGCGAGGCTAACGGGCCGATACACAATCGTTTCTATAATAAGTATTAACAATTGTAACGAACGTGGTTAATAAATTCTTTCTTTCTTTCTTTCTTTCTAGATCTAATAAGTGTGAAGAAGAACTCCAACATACAAACCTGGACCTATTAAAAAATCAGTATTTATTGATCGAAATTAACTGATACGAGAACCAGAAGTACGTTAAAAAAAAGCGGTGTCATTTTTTTCATGGGATGAAGATAGAAGACATTGTTCTAAGTAAGCAGCCTCTTAGGGCTCAGTTATAGTAGCTTTAATTATCGCTGTCACCCACTGATCTACGATATTAAGTTTAAATACACACAAATTATAGATAAAGGAGCATTATACAAAAATTTGATTATACATGTGAATCGTTATCTCGTGTGCGTTCGCGTTCCTGTTATCAGCTCGGTAATCAGTTGTTTCGGCAGACCGGTGAGATCGCTTCATTGTTTTCTATTTAGATAAATAATTTCGGTTTCTTCACTGTCGCATTTAACTTTTACTTAGTTTACATTTTAATATTTCAGTTTGCCTTTCGCTGCTTTAAATTCATTTCGCTGTTTTTTTGTTTTTATTTTCCTCTCTCTTTTTCAAGTCAGTTGATTGATGAGCTCGTCTAGTGGGGGCCGCCCGACGGCCTCCTCCAAAGATTTAAAAGCGAAACCGAATGTATCGCTAAACTTAATGGAGGTTGACGCTGTCGGTAAGCGCAAACCTTCTGGCCCTCTCTCGTCGTCCGCGATTTTTCCAAGCAAGGATCTGCGGCTATCTCAACCCGATTCGCCTAATCTCGCCACTTCAAATAATTCTCACAGTGCTAATACAGCTGTCGAGAATTTTATTATCGATAAAAGTAAAAATAATAATAATAATAATAATAATAATAATAATAATAATAATAACAATAATAATAACAGCAATAACATCATTACCACCCCAACCACCACCAATAATAATAATAATATTAATATTAGTAATGACAATAATAATAATAGTAATGATAATAGTAATGTTAATAACAACAGCAGTTATAATAATAGTAAGAATAACGATAACAGTAGCACTAATAATAACAGTAATAGTACAAATAATTATAATGATAGTAAAGATACTTTATTGTTCTCGGCCGATCATCCAGGACCTTTCACCGTTCACGTCGAAAGCTGTTCCTCGGATAAAAATCTAGGCAACCTTCATCCTTTAGCAATTGCCAGGCTGATCAATTCCTTTTCCTCTTCCCCCACGAGCATTGTCCCTCAAGGTAGGGGTCGTGTCTCGGTCAAGTTTCCCTCCGTCTCCTCCGCTAATTCCTTTCTGTCTCATCCTAATTTTTTTGCGTCGCATAATATCAAAGCGTACATTCCAAACTCTGTGTTATTCAGAATGGGCATTATTTCCGGTATTCATCCATCCTTTTCTGAAGATGAAATCTTGGAAGGAATCCATTCTACTATTCCTATCGCCTCTATCCGTCGTATACATCGTTTTTCTGAAGGTAAAAAAGTTCCGACTGGTTCTGTTGAAATTAAATTTCATAAAACTTCTCTCCCAGAACACGTTTCGATATTTAAAATTCGATTTCTGGTTTCTCCCAGCGTTCGTCTACCTACGCAGTGCTCTAAATGCTTCCTTTTTGGACACATCGCGAAGCACTGCCGTGGTTCCTATACCATCTGCTCCCACTGTTCTTCCAGGCATTCAGTCTTGGAATGCAGCAGTCTACAACTTCCTCCCACTTGCCGTAATTGCAAAGGCGCCCACAGTGCCGATGATCGTGCTTGTCCCGAGTGGCTCAAACAAAAAGAAATAAAACGAATTATGGCATTTGAAAATATCACATTCCAAGAGGCTTCTCAATTTAAAAAAAGCAATTCAGTCTCTCAGGCTTTTTCGTATGCCGACCGTGCCTCATCTCCCACTTCTTACATTAATACTTCTTCCATTCCTCCGTTGACTGCTCCCTCTCACTTCCGACCCAAATCCCCCACCTTTCATAAATCCCGTAATTCCAAACCTTTTCATAATTCTTCTCCTCAATTCCCCCCACTCCCATCTAATCGTCTCCCAACCCCCTCTAATGGTTGGGCTCTTAACAAATCTTCCTCTTCAAATACTCACCTTCCCCCAAATCCTGCTATTCCCGTCTCCTTATGTACTCCTAATTCCCCTTCCGCTACCCCTTCGCCTTTAATTAAGGATATTTCGGTAGCCATCATTGAACTACTCTCTTCAAACAATATTGCTCCCTCTACATCCTTTGTTGACTCCCTTTCTTGTTTCCTGTCGAATAATATCCGTTTTAATTAATTCCCTCCTCCTATACCGAACGAAAAAAAATTTAATTAATTAATTTAAAAAAAAAAAAAAAAAAAAAAATGGAAATAAATATCGAGGCTGTATTTGCTTTATTATGTTACTTTCTGTCCCCTGCTTCATTTCTTTCTTTTACATTTTTTCCCTTTCGTGTAATCTTCTTTACAATATTCAGTGCGAAGCATTTTAACCAGTTGGTTAACGATTTTATCGTAACAATTATCTTCATTTATGCTTATGTAGAAGTGGTTTCAACCTCTAACAGGCATTGGTGTATATTCTATACACATTTTTTTCGGGAATGGGCTCATGTTGAGTTAATACACTCAATCTCTGAACTGAGTTCCATTCCTATCACTCTCCGTACACACCTTTGCTGTTTTAACTGCACTGTGATGAATTTGTCGGAGTTGTATAGCGCTGGCTATGTACCACGCCTATATATGAAGTACAACTTGCATTCCACTGGCTGCTTAGGTTCTGCACGAATATTGCTTACTCTTTTTTCTTTTATCCTAAAATTATTTTATATCTTCTTCTGCACTATGCTCTTTGTTTTTCCTTTCGACTTAACAGCCTCGAATTACTTCCTCCTGTTTTGCAACTACAGTTCTTTATTTTTCTTTTCTCCGTTTCTCACTCATTTTAGTTCCTTCTATACAAATGCACCTCATTGTCTGCTCTTATGGTCTTTTCCCCTGCTCCTCCCCACTTCATTTATGCCTTATTCTTTTACTGTTTTATTATGATGGCTGCGCTAAATATTCTACAGTGGAATTGCCGCAGTCTAAGAGCCAATAAAAACTCATTAGAGGGGTTATTGGATCTACATAATGTCAATGTTGCTCTCCTTTCCGAAACGTGGCTTCGGTCGGACATAAATTTCAATATTAGAGGTTTCAGGGTAGTTAGATGTGATCGCGATGACGGTTATGGTGGTTCTGCAATCCTGATTAGAAATGACATTCCATTCTGCTCTTATGATATCTCTCTTAATCTTCCTTCTTGTCCCAATTTACCTAACATTGTTCACATCTCCATTCAGCCTCCCTCTGTACGTCCTATTAGCATTGTTTCTATCTATGTTCCTCCTAGGTTCGATCTTCGTCTTTTCCCCTTCTCGTCGTTTTTTAATTCTATTCCGCATCCTTTTATCATCGGTGGTGACTGGAATGCGCATTCTCCTTTATGGGGCTGTGCATCCTACAATACCAACGGTTCCATCCTTGAGAATGCCATCCTCTCTGATAATTTAGTTCTCCTCAACGATCTCTCCCCCACATACTACAGGAATGCTTCCATTTCTAGTTCCCTCGACCTAACCTTTTCTTCTTCGTCTATTGGTCTTAATTATAATTGGAAGACCCTTATGGGATCTTTCGGCAGTGACCATGTTCCTATCCTAATAACTCCTGTCAGTTTTCCTCCTCCTTCTGATTCCAATTATACCAATTCTTCAGGATGGAATCTTTCCAAAACTAGCTGGCCTCTATTTCGCTCCTTGGTTGACTCGTCTCTCCCTCTCCTTCAACCGGATCACGATCCGGTACCTCTCTATAATTCCTTTTTATATTCCTTAACTTCTGCTCTTTCTTTATCTTCTCCGCCCCGCCATACGTCATCTTCTGTACATCGCAGTAAGGCTTCTTCACTTTGGTGGAACAAGGAATGCGACACTGCCTTTAATATCAGTCGCGAAACCTTTAGAACCTTCCGTTGTAACCCTACGACTGAAAATTTTCTCGCTCACAAACGGGCAAATGCGAGAGCTAGGTTTATATTGAAATCCACGAAGAAGTCCTCTTGGAAAAATTTCTGTGCCAAGTTCTCTAGAACTACTCCTCTTTCGCAGATTTGGAAAATGGCCAGAGCTTTCAAATTCCCATCCTCTTCTCGCCCTTCCACCTTCAGTATCCCCGACGATAGCCTTTTTCCTTTTATTGATACCGTCGCTCCAGCTTATGTTCCTTCTGTTGATGAATTATACTCTTCTTTTCCGGAAAATTCTCCTCCTCACTTCCTAACTTCGGCTTTCAATTTTAATGAATTAAAGTCTGTTCTCTCCAAATCGTCCAGCCCTACTCCAGGGCTTGAGGTATACCCTATCTCGCCCTTAAAAACCTTTCTGAACAATCCCTCAGTTTTCTTCTTAGTCTTTTCAATTCCTTCCTTTCAAAGGGTATAACTCCTTCCTCCTGGAATTCTTTTATCGTAATTCCCATTCCTAAGAAAAATTCTTCCCTACGTCCTATTTCCCTGGCATCCTGTATTAGAAAACTATTTGAGGGTATGCTCAACAAGTGCCTTGTTTGGTGGCTAGAGCATAATAATATATTCCCTATTAATATGTTCGGCTTTCGGCCTGGTATTGGCCCTTCTGATTGTGTTAGTCTTTTCGTTTCCCACATATACAAATCTTTTATCCAAAAACATTTCACCCTAGCTTCCTTTATTGATGTTTCCTCTGCTTTCGATAATGTTCATCTTCCCACTCTAAGAGATAAAATGACGACAATTAATATCCCAATTAAATTCTCTTCCCTTATTATCAATCTCATGTCAAATCGTTCTATCCACTTCTCCTCTCCATCTCATAATGCTCCAAGAAAGGTTTTCCGAGGTCTTCCTCAGGGTTCCTCCCTCAGTCCTACTCTTTTTAACATCTATACTATCAGTATAGCTTCTCTTCCTTTAAATTCCTATTCCTTATTCTTTGCGGACGACATTCTCCTGTTTTCCTCGTCTGAGGATGTTTTAGCAGCCTATGAAGCACTCAGTTCGTCGCTCATTGTGCTGGAACATTCTCTCTCCTTAATTAATCTTTCAATTTCTCCCTCTAAGTCTTCTTATACTATTTTTACCCTCCGTCCCTATAACCCTGCTTTGGTTAACCTATCCTTAAACAATGTATCTCTTTCCCGTGTTAATTGCTTTTGTTATCTCGGTGTCTTTCTTGATAGTCGTTTGTCCTTCTCTGAACACATCAAATATCTTTCTGCTTCCACTATTAAAAGGTTAAACTTGCTGAAAGCCCTGTCGCCAACTAAATGGGGTGGCGATCCCTATATTCTTATTTCCCTTTACAAATCTATTATCCGTTCCAAATTTAATTATTGTTCTTTTATTTATGGGTGTGCGTCCAAGACACGTCTTTCCAAACTAGATGTAATTCAGAATTCTTGCCTTCGTCTCTGTCTTGGCGCTCTTAAATCCTCTCCAACCACTGCTATTCTTGCTGAATCCAATTCGCCACCCCTATCCATTCGTAGATCTTATTTAGGCTATCGTTTCCTTGTTAAACGTCTTCCTCTCGCATCCTCTACCCTTGTTCAGTCTTATCTTTCGATTTATAATAGCTGGCGCTTCACTCCCAGCAAAACCCCTATTCTGGCTTTTATTTCACATCGTCTCGGTTCATTTTGGCCGTATATTATCTCGTTCAATAATCTCCCTTATTTTTCCTTCGACTTCGCTGACATCTGTCATCCTCCTAAGGTATTTATCCTCCCCTCATTTGCAAAAAATCTCCCCCAAGCCGTAATTAAACAGGTATTTTACAGCACTATCAATTCCCTATTTCCCTGTCATGTTACCATTTACACAGATGGTTCGAGGGGACCTGGTGGTGTTGGTGCTTCCTTCATCCTTCCTGATTTTAAACTCTCAGAATCTTTTCGCCTCCCTTATTTCTGTTTCATATTCATAAACGAATTATTCATTATCCTTCGCTCTATTATTTTCATTTCCTCGAATCAATTTTCCTCTAAGTTTTTAATTATTTCTGACTCTTTGAGCGCCCTTCAGGCCATATCCTCTCCCCTTCCTGATCATTCGTGTGACTTTGTTATTCTCCGTATACGTTCACTCATTCACAATCTTTCCTATCTCCATTCAGTCAATATTGATCTGCTGTGGGTACCTGGCCACTCGGGCATATTTGGCAATGAAGCGGCTGATTCCTTGGCTCGGGCTGCTGCTGCTTCCTCTCGTCTTTTTTTAAAAAAAATTCCATCCGTTAACCTGCTATCAGTTTGTAAAAGCTTTCATATCCGATTTTGGTCGGATACCTATGTTTCCTCCTTTTCTAATAATTATTCATTTCATCTGTCAGTTCAGCCTACTCTTCCTGCATATTCATGGTATCTTTTGCATCCCTCCCTTCGGCGTTCTGATGTTGTTTCCATTGTTCGTATGCGCTTTGGCCATTCTTTGCTGCCTTCTTCCAGATTTCGTTTCTCCTTGGTTTCTTCTCCACACTGTCCTCTCCATCCGGATGATGCAATTATTTGCGACGCCGATCATGTGTTCTTCCAGTGTTCATCCCTCTCGGTGGAGCGTTCTGCCTTATATTCTTATTTGCTTAAGCTTGGACTTCCTACCCCTTATTGTGCATCCTATATCCTGTCCTTTCCTTCCCCACTAATTATTCCTGCTATTTGTTCCTTTTTAGTTAAAATCTCTGATCGAATCGAAATATAACCGACTTCTTTCCTTACCTTTTGTTTCTGGGTAAAGGTCCTTTGTTGACGAGCCCAAAAAAAAAAAAAAAAAAAAATAGATAAAGGAGGTACCGTAATGTTCTGTTGGATTCCTGGTCATCGCGGAATCATTCTCAATGATGTAGCTGATCAAGCGGCTAGGGAACCGGCATTAAACGGGATATACCATCCCGTTATTTCATCTACGAACCTTTTGGACATGATTAAAAGGAACAGCCGTACTGATTGGAAGAACTTCGTTAATAGTTCACCTAGTTTAGGCAAGACATACGAAATTGTCCAATCGTCTCTACCAAGTATGCCTTGGTATAATAATATTACTTCTATCCCGGCTAACTTAATTCTTGTTACTACTATCTGCAAACTTCGTTCAGGTCATACTAGAGTGAGGCTTAATTTTTTCGATAAAAACCATTTTCATTTAAATTGTAGCGATCATGTAAGCACAGCACTTGTTATTCAGTTGTGAAGCCCTATTCACGGATAGAGTCCTCCTTTTTGAACAGCTGATGTTCTGTGGTTTATATCCTCCATTCTGCATTTTTCAACTACTTTTTTCTGGTGATCATACGTTATTTATCCTTTTTTCATTTATCAAAAGAAATGGAATTGTAATTTAAAAATCCAATCAATGTCCGGATTAATGATTTTTTTTTTTCCCGGGTGAAGTACTTTCATATGGCGTTATTATTGATTATCGAGTTTGTTTCATCGAGCATTGTGAGCGCTGCTCTACAGTTGCGGCCATATTGTGAGATGTGATCAATGTTAATTTGTATTTTCTTTTTCTTTCTGTTTCCTTAAATTTCATCTGAACATTGTGGGCACTGCTCTGCAGTTGCGGTCATATTGTAGGATGTAGTTTCTTCCTTTATACTTATTATCTAGCAGTATAAATAGTGTTGAAACAGTTAGATAAAAACAAGAAAATGTTTTCTTATTTCTTTTTTTTTACTTTGTTTTGTTTTCGTGAATTCGGTATGATTTGAACGTTAGCCTGCTAGCCAAATGAACTATACATTATTCAGGCCAAAAAGAAAAAAAAAAAAAAGTATAAAAAATCCTTCACGCAGAAAAGTTTAGATACTCTGATTAACCAGCTTCATAGTAAAATTAATAATCAAAATATAGCTGATAAAAACACACTTATTTAAAATTTAGTAAAAGTAACAATAAAATATGATAAAGATATTAAACTGAATAAATCTATTTTCGGTTTTAATCCAATCTTATTTGTACATGTTATCATTCTATCCTTAAGTAATTTTAGATTATTTATTTTTATTACTTATTTAATAAACGTATTCTAATTTGTCACTGAAACGTCCTATTTCATACATAGTCACCATTATCTTTCTCCTCTTCCATTCTATTTTATTTTATTTTTCTAACTTTTAATGATCTGTATGATTTTTTTCGTTTCTTACACTTAACAGTTATCAATCCTCTCCTCTCACTTATAATCTATGATTCATATACTACAGCGTTGTGGTCAATAAATGTGATCTGGAACACTCCAATTATCCATTGCTTTTACATGGTTGTCTTATCGGAAACTTGACTATCAGGTGGTAAGGAATTCAATAATTCGAATAATAATTGTCACGGTAATGATAGAAATTATGGTTTTGAGAGCACGGTCATTCTCATTAGATTGAGGATTAGTCACTAGACCATTAACATAAATTCGACTATTGAGAGTAACAATACTACTTCTAATGGAGTTTATATTAGGGTTATAATTAGTGAATTTTACGGTACTTTTATCTCATATTATTTTTCGACAAATTATTTCATTAACTCCCTTACCCTCTTGAAAACCTTTGATATTTAATATAATAGACCTATTATACTAAAAGGTAGATTTCGGTGCACTGAACGCATATTGGGATTTTAGAAGGAATGATCATGAGGGATTAGCGATGTTCAATATTATTTCCGATTCGGACTTGTTCCTTCTACCAGAATATCATAATAACCCGGTAGACCTGTCTCTTATTTCCTCTGATATCATTTTTAATCTTTGCCCGACTGTATTAGAGAATTCTCTTGGAAGTGACCATTTTCCCAGCGCTATTAATATTAATTCACAAAATGCTTACTCTGGTAATGTTCCTTTGGAGTAATTCGAAAATAATATTTCACGTTGGAAATTCAATGAAGGAGGCTGGAATAAGTTTTAAAACATAGTTGAATAAAGTATTGAACCGTTCCCTGATTGAATATAGTCGAGGACTTTGATAATGTATCTCTATTCCTGTCTTATTTAAAGAAGTAACAAAACTGAAATCCTAGTCTAAATGGCCAAATTATTGTGTAAACTTTTCGTAAATAGAAAGCTATTTTTCCTAAATCCTGTAATCAAAACTACAGTAAAACATATAACTTACAGAGAACTTGCCTGTGGATTAATTTTAAGTTCTGTGCTCTTTAAAATTATGTCGTGACAGTTTTTAATAGTCAGATTGGAGACCCAACTAACATTTTATCGTATGCTGATAATTTTATATTGTAAATAAACCAGAAATGTCTGTGTCAGAGGCTAACTATAAAAATTCACACTCCTATCCACACGGTTTGTAATTCATAATCAATGTGTTCCTTTCATAACACAGGTCAAATATTTGAGATTATACCTTGACTCTAGACTTACCGGGAATCTTCATAACACTACATTAACTAAGCAGCTTATGAATATCTATGATCCCTTAAAAGCTATCAATAACTCCTCTTAAGGGGGAGACTTGTGACCTTAAATTTACTGTATAAGTCTATAGTAAGACTCAGACCAGGCTATGATACGATTTTATGCAATTCGACTTCAGTTTCTCTACTTAGGAGGCTGGTGTCTCTTCGAAATAATGAATTGATGGTTATAAACGGTAACCTGAAGTCATATAATTAGTCCCCAAATAGAAACTATAGTGCCACCATTAAATATTAGAAGAATAGCTTGAACTGATAAATGTTTAATTAAATATTGTAATTTCTTTAATCACTCGCTAATTTTTAATTCTACAAATTTGCGTAAGAAATGATTTAAATGCCTCTGTTTATTGCGGTCACAATACCCGCTGTCCCATCCATATACTTTAACATATTAATCAACGTCTCTCTTATTGATGAGTTAATTTCCACTGGGATTTGTCTGTCTTATTTCACGAATTCTTTACTATGTTATGATGGTGGTACGTTAATTATTCTGTTCGAGTTTGTTAGTATAAACGGTATACTTCTTTAACCGAGATTGATACGTACGAATTGTGCTTCCCGAGGATAGATTTGTTCTTTGGTGTAGGTTAGAATAATTGAACCAGCAGGTTTGTTTGTTTTTCAATGTATTTTCTTTTCTCTTTCTTCTGCTTTCTTATTTCTGTTTTTCTCTCGCTTCTTTGCTGTTTTATCTCTAGTTCATTTAATAAATTTGAACTTTTATAAATGTTTTATGTAGATCGAGTAAATGGTATGATCATTTTTATGTCGTACTGATTAATAGTGACCAAATGGTATATTGCCCCTCTCCCCCCCCAAAAAAACAGATACTATGTGAACGTTTACCCCCTTTTTTTAGTTCTGCAGGATAAGTAAGGAATTACAATCTTTTTGTACACCTACGTTAACGGTTATGTATTAAAAAGAAAAATGATAAAACTAGAATATAATGATTAATAAATAAAGATAACCCCAGCTGCTAGAGAACTAAAGCGTTATTAGATAGGATTAAAGTATAAAGGGCTTAAACATAATCGAATGATACATAAAATTAGTGGAACGCATAAAGTGTTAGTTGCTAGCGTTCGGGCAATCGTCTGGATTGGTGATCTAAGGTCGATTCGAAATCTTGTTGACGAGTTTAGTAAACTTTGTCTTTAATTGAGGATCCTTGATGAAAGGTTCGCAGAAAATGGTAATGGAACTTAGGAGGTTAGAATCTTTAGTAAATTTGTTGAAAGTAGGCAGCGGATCCTTAGAATTTGGTGCAGCTTTTGTAAAGGATATGAACTGTTCATCAGAGAGAATCGCGGAGACGCACATTCAAAAAATTTCTTAAACTGTAAGAGTGCTATCTACTTGACTGTTGTCGGGCAGCTTTGTTATCACTGCTGAGGTACATAGGCTGAATTAGATCACTTCCATTTATTATGGATTCATTGGTATTTTCCACTACTTAAGGGTTTTCGGGAAAATACGGAGTTTCCTAAATACTCTCTCGATGATGCGAAACGGGTTTTATTCCTTCTGTATTACAAACCGTTTTAAGCGAAGTTAAAAATAGTTTAAATATAAGCAGATCTCGATTAAATGTTAATAGTAATTTTGCTTACAATTGATGTTACAGCTAGTTCGTTAAATGTGAATGTATTGCAGTTCATATTGGAAAACAGAAAAGGGCGGATTATCAGTACCTATAATCTCTTTACTAAGTATTTAATTTTAATACATAATTTTTTGAATATGTGAAATTCTTTAATTTTTCGTTTATATACAAGCTGATGAATTTGTTCTCCTTCATTCAGTTTTTTTTATGATATTACTAGACGTGGCCAAAGCATTCGACACAACTTGGCATGATGGCATAATCTTTAAAATGATCAAGACCAATTTCCCGGCTTATCTTATTAAACTAGTTAAAAGCTATTTAAGCAACAGAACATTCGCTGTTCACATCTCTAATACCTCCTCGTCATTTAAAACATGCTTAGCTGGTGTCCCATAGGGCAGTGTGTTGGGGCCAATTTTATTTAACATATTCCTTTATGATTTACCTGTATCGCCCCGCATTAACACGGCCCTCTTTGCCGATGATGCTGCGCTGTATTGCAGCTCACACAGATCGAATGCAATAGCCAACAAGCTCCAACATGAGATTGACCGCGTCCGTCGCTTTTTTTAAAAATGGCGTATCTCTATTAATCTGGCAAAATCTGAGGCAATTCTATTTTCTTGTAGGTACCCATTGACCCCTAAGAAACTGCATATACTAGGTACCGATATTCCTTGGTCCGATCAAGTTCGATACCTCGGCGTGATATTAGACAAAAGGTTAAACTTTAATAAACATCTCGATCATGCAGTCGCCAAAACTAATCGCGCTATCTGCGCTATTTATCCAATGTTCCATCGCAGATCATTTCTAAACATTCACAACAAATTAATTCTATATAAGGCACTTATTAGACCAATCTTAACCTACGCATCGCCTGTGTGGTCCTCAGTTTCTAACGCCCGCTTAAACAATTACAGCTCATACAAAATAGATGTCTCAGGTGCGTACTAAACTCATCCCGCTACTCCAGAATTCGAATGATGCATAATGTCCTCAAACTACCATATCTTCGTAATTATGTACTTTCTTCGGCAAAAAATTTTTTTGAAAATTGCTCGACCCACAGTAATCCACTTATTAACCACATCGGAAATTACGATTCCAGGCAACTCCAATTTATGTATTCAAAATATAAGCACAGGCGTCTAAAGCATAATCTTCTATAATCTTTTACCAGTATATATTATATCAATTTTTAATTTTTCACTCACAGTCCTGTTCCTCACTAGTTGTATCTGAATCCTTATTCCTTAAGCAGACTTTATTCCCAACTACTCATCATACCTGCGCGTAGGTTTTTTTTAAATTTTTTCCTACAATGACACTATTGCTAAATTTTTAATTGTAATAACCTATAATCGTTTTTTATATGTTGCATCGTGCGGTAAGACAATTCGTCGATACGCTAGTTCAACTTGTACTGCTAACGTTATGTTGTATCGTAATTTGCATAAATATATTCTTTCTTTTTTTCTTCTTCTTTTTTTTTAAATTACCTCCTTTTTGAATTTCAAATAATTCTTAAAATTACAAAACCTTAAGTATAAATTCTTGTAGATGG
This sequence comes from Icerya purchasi, assembly GCA_039619475.1. Classification (NCBI taxonomy): domain Eukaryota; kingdom Metazoa; phylum Arthropoda; class Insecta; order Hemiptera; family Monophlebidae; genus Icerya; species Icerya purchasi. The sequence continues at coordinate 420,112,408 of CM077116.1, forward strand.
AGACCGTTTGATCAATGATTTACCCATATCTCCTCTACATTACAAAATATCTAAAGAGAAAAAGCTATTAAGTTAGATTATAACATCGTATTCTTTTCTTTTTCTTTAATATGGTGGTTATATATTTTATGGTCTTAACAGCATTATTATTATTCTTGAACCAGTTATAGTTTCCTCCGATGTTGTGTTCAGCTCTTATATGCTCGAATTTGGAACAATATAGAAAAGTATGATCCAGAGAATCGGTTTCAATATTGCATTCTCTGCATTTATCATACTTTGTTATGCCTCATGGGGGGGGGGGGGTACTCAGCGAAATTACCATCTTCCCTATATAAATTGTGTTAGAAAGAAATCTGAATTGAATAGTTTGTTCTTCAGTAGTATATCCTCGATTCTGATGAATAATCTATGCGTTCGTCTTCCTGTTAATTCTTGCTCCTAAGTGTTTTGCCATTCTTCCAGGTATTTCGACTTTATTTCTTTTATTTTCTGTATTACCATTGTTCTATCACTGTGGTTGTTTTAAGTTATTTTTATCTCGTTAATTATTCCCAACTGTAAATCCACCGGCATAATTCCTGATATGACATACGAAGATGTATAGGAAACCGTTCTGTATGCAGATGTTATATTTAAGATTATTTTCCTTCGTTCGATTTTAATTTTCTTTTTTCTTTTACCGAAATGTTAGGGAAATAAATCAAGGAACCATATTCCATTATAGTTATAGATCTGAACAGCGCTGAGTAAAGAATTTTCCTATCCACAAATTTTAAACCACAGCTTCTGTTATATATACTTACTAGTTTTATGTAATATTTTTTTAATTTTATCCATGATGTAGCCAACATGTTTGCTGAAATTGAGATTTTCATCTATGTATATAACCAAATATTTCATTTCCTTTCTAAATGTAAGAGGCTTATTATTCAGTTCTAATTCTTTTTCTATTCTACTTTCAATTTCATGTTTTTTATGTTTTCTAGTTATTAATATTGAATTAATTTTTCCCGGATTTAAATGTAGTCCAAGATTAATGAGTTCGTTGTTACTGTTGTTAATTTTCTGATTTATCTGAGGAATTTTCTTTATATTATTTATTCCTGAAATCAATAAAATGTCATCCGCATAATTAATAAGATTTATATTTCATTCAGGTTAGGTGAGTAAGAAATTATTTAAAGAAACAAATTCTATATAAATCTTCATTTTATCTACGGTAAATATTTGTCTGTTGATTAATTTCCAATTATTCGATGTTACTTATTTAATAAAATGACGAACTGTACAAAAACAATTAATAATTTTTTTTTGTTGTCCTTGTATCTAAACCATGTGGCCACTTTTAACACAGCCGAACTCTAAACCAAAGCTAACATTCTAATTTTAATCATATAAGACAAAAGATGAAAGCAAAACAAAAAAACAAACGAGAAAACAAAAGGAACTTCAAAATAGTGTAGTCTAAACCATAATGTTGCAATCGGTTTTCAACATAAATAAAGAAATCAAGGTTTCTTTGTTTTTTTTAAATTTACAAATATAAATCCAGTCCCCGTGTGTAACTACTTGGGCTATTGCCTCACTGGAAATTACAGAAGGCGATGCAGTCTGTTGGATGTTGCAAAATTCAGCACTACCCGAACACAATCCGGATGGTTCGACAACAGACGGTGGGGTGAGGTATAACTAGAAGTATGGGAAGTATGTCGGCACCATTTCAGCAAACGCTCTACGGATGGCGAGACCATGGACCCATAAAGTGGACAGGTAGACGGAGGGGGAGCTCCTTCAAAGACGTAATTGTGTGACAGTGCAGTGTGCTCCAGACGCAGTCTCGATAGGATCGAGAAATCCTTACGTGAGACGGGGAACGGCGGCAACCATGGGTCGGTGTTCAACTTTATGGACCTGAACCAGGTCGTTTGTTCTGACCATAGTTTGCTCCACTTTTCAGCAAAGTACAGGTTTGATCTTAACAACAAAATAAATATTGAAAACTATTGAATATTATGTAGAGGAAAAACGGATAAGGAAATTAAGTCTCTAAAAAAAGAACTCCGCATATGTCAAATATTTCACAATAAAATAGCAAATAGTTGATACTCTCCTAGTAATTAATCGTATCGTGTCTATTGCAAATCGGATGAGAATTTGGCTTTGAAAATTTTGTAAAACTCATCAAAGTAACAAATTTCGAATAAACCGCTCAGGAATGGGTAGCGGCACATTGGCTGGACTCTATTACAGTATCCATTTAAGTTTAAGTTATTCTTGGTATTTAGCCGATGTTGTTGTTGATTTCTTTTCATTTTCGGAAATAAATCAGTAGAAATGATAGAAATATATAAGGGACATCCGAAAGTAGCTTCCTTGACTTACAGATCAACACTATCATTTCCCTCTATTCAACAACGACTTAGTCTTCTGTGCCAGAACAACCAGGTCCTGTATATTTTGTTTAAATTTATTTTATTAAACGACATCCAAATTTAACAACATACACCTATTTATTTTATTATCTAATTATTCTATGCAACTCTTGATGATACGTGATTCATTATCCTAATTCTTGATGCCCTGTCATGTTCGGGAAACCCAACGCTTCTCGAACTCGACTTGGGCAGTTTTTCCTTTGTATGATTTTGTGCAGACGTCGTGGACTATGCTGAAGCATTTGTGGCCATGATTGTTTGTTATAATTATTGTGTATGATGATTATAATTCATATTTTATTAATTTTCTGGTTAGGAAAGTTCAGGTAATGTACCTCGGACTCAGTCCAGCCAATTTCTCCTTCTTAAAGATTTTATTTAGGCTCCGTGGGTAATGTTGAACATTTACGGCCATGGTTGTCTGTCTATAACCTTTTCCCCAATTAAATATTATGTATCCTTCATTAGTTGGCAGTATTCTTATATTAAATGATTGGTGGATAAATGGCTTGATAGTTAACTAAAGCCGGGCCATAAAAAAAAAAAAAAAAAAAAAAAAACAACGACTCAAAATGCAACAGAATTTGAAATTCGTTCCTTCATTAATTACATTAAGACACTTATTTCTTATTTCATAGACAAAAACGGATATAATTTGTAGCTAAAAGCATCACATTGTATCGTCAACAGTGAACTTAGGCTGTCACTGCAAACTAGGTATCTTTTATCGACATTCAAGTGAAGTCATTGTATATTCTAAAGCCTTAGGTATAGCTAATAGCTCAGCATTATAGACCTCTTTAAGTTTCATCAGCAAAAATTATAACCGGTCTGTAGTAATAGTTATTCATTAGATAATTAAATCGCAAATTAATAATATGAGGCGGAATATTTTGGTTTTTCAGTTTTTCAAATATACTCATATCAATATCTAAATGTAAAAAATTTATGTCATAATGAAAAATCGATGGATACATTAATATTAGCGCTAGACCATGTCTATGATTTAAAACTGTTCTATTTGACAACAGAGGCTTTTTGAAATCTTCACTCAGTATTAACTCTATAAATTAATTAAAGACAAATAGAAAATGAACAATTACGTTATTTCACTAAAAACCTTCCACCAAGATATCTCTCCTAATAAATACGGAAGAGAAAAAAGTTTCTGAATGTAGGCATGGTATCGAAGCTTTTCAGATGTTACCAATAATAAACCTCGTGCTCAAGTTTTGGGGTTTCTGCGGTTTATTTAAATTCGTTCTAGAAGCTGACTCGCAAAAACTGGATCCATGATTCAACCTTGAACAAATTAATCATTTTCAGAATAAACTCAGATGAAGGAATTTATGACTTTAATACTTTTATTATGTAAGGTTTGTATATGTTTAGTCCAAGTAAGTTCTGAATCCAGCAGAGTCCTATATAGGTATTTAACATATAGTTTAGCTGCAACAGTCTTATTGTGGATTTAAATATAATACTATTGAATGTTAAATCTTTTAATAGTAAAAATGACAAATGTTGATTTGATGAGAGCTATTTTATACCTAACCTTTTCCAGCAAATCATTATGCATTTCCAGCACTTGTTGATTCTGGTTTATGCAATTGATAATACTGTTAGATTTTCCATAAACTAAAAAGTCATCAGCATATGACACAATATATATGAGCAATAAGATAACTGAACGTTAAAAAGCGGGTGTATAAATATTAAATAAAATCGAGCTCAAGACCAAACCTTGCGCTAAGCTTCTGCAGATCCAGAATTATCTACCGTACTGTTTGTTCAGTACAACTATAGTAATCTGAAACAAAATAAAATACAAATATGAAAAATAAATATAATCTGTGTATACCACTCAGGGAACGTTTTCGAACGAAATCCATTTTCTGATTTTGTGTTTCCTTCGTGGCACATTCTCGATTTCATGTTCACGTTTTAAATTTTTGTAATTTATTCGCAACACGTTTATTCGCTTTTGTTTTTTATGTAGTAAATTATATTGTTTAGCTGAAAATGTACTTTTCCTGAAAACGTTTCTAAATGGTATATACAGATTATATTTTTTTGTTATATTTGTAGTTTATTTTGTTCCAAATTATTCGGCAGGTATATCTAATACCAATACTTTTTGTTACCGAGCTCAAAAAGGATAATGTTAAATTTAAAAAAAGTTTAATATTATATTTAGCTAATCAAACTGGAACCCTATTAACATTAATGATCAAATAAGTATTGACTCATCGTCGAAAGCCCCCTTAACGTCAAGGAATATTTCTTATTAATAAATGATGAATAGCTATTATTTATTAAGCAAGCAATGCAAGCTTCTATGCTGAGACTAGACCTAAAGTCAAAAACGTAACTAGAAAATATCACTTTATTTTCAACCCATTCCGAAAGCCGATTTTTAACCACCATCGCAAAGGTCTTCCTAAAGCAGTAGTCTTTACTGTGCCTTATTTGATTTCAATATGGGAATTATAAAACTCTTTATCCAATCTTCCGCAACTTCACCGTTCCGCAGTGATTCATTGAAGATACTAATAACGCTCTCGGAGCTAACTGCATAATTTTTTTCATGTTCAAATACCTTCCTCCGTTTGCGAAATTATTCCTAGAAATTACATATCTACAACCAAATTTGGTTTTCCAGTTTTATTCCACATTCCTTAAAACGATACTCTTTATCCCAATTTCCAAAGCAAACAAAAACCCTTTATTTTCTTAAAACTATAGACCTATCTCTTTGATTTTGGTCTTTTCTAAAGTATTGGATAAAATAGTAAACAGACGCCTCTATTTCTTCCTTGAATCCAGAAATTTACTTCCGTCAGTCCAAGCGGGTGCCGAAAACATAAATCTGCACTTTTTCACCTCCTCACCCTACAACGCCAAGTTCTAACAACCCACAACAAATCACAACATCTCAAATCGGTCTCTTTTTGACATAGAGAAAGCTTCTGATGATATACGGCAATTTGGAATGCTTAAAAAGCTGAAAAACGCTAGAATTAGCGGTAATATGGACAATTTTATCCAGAGTTTTCTCACCGATAAAGCCATTCAAGTGAAAATAGGTTCTTCAATATCTTTCGCTTTTATAACTGAAAATGCAATTCCGCAGGGTTCGCCTTAAGCGTAATCCTATTTATCTATAAGTTTAAAGCAATTCAGAACAATGTTTCATAATTTAGTCTATAACTTCGAAGGACGGAATAACAAAAAATTATGATTTTCGGATATAGAAATAAATTAAACATTACTAATCCACATTACAAAAACAAATTATACATATATTTCGATTATTGGTAACTAAAAATTTTAGTTCACATTTCACACTTGCCAACAATATATGAGAAAACTTTTCTTAGAAGTTTCAGTTCAAACAGATTACAAAATTAATCATTTTGCAGTGACTGGTAAGATAGTTATTATGATCATTTTATCTTAGGAAGCTCTTTCTCGCAACACTAACCTAAATCCTATTTTTTTTTTTTTTTTATTTACGGGCAACTGATCAATTCTGACCCATTAAATAAGTGTAAAGATGTTGACAATTTTTAAAAAAGGGAAAAACTCTTTTCTTAAAGAATTACTTGACCGAATTTGAGTATTATGTGATTTTATTGACGTTTTTTAATAGTTATTAGGGGGAAAAAGTTACCATATTTTTTTTTTTGCTTTGGGCATGTCAACAAAGGATCTTCGCCCAGAAACGAAAGGAAGAAGACCATAGAAATGAGTCTTCAATATAAGCCACAGAATCAAATTAAGCGAAACCAAGTAGTAAAAATAATAATAGTCGATCAGTATATTTTTAATTAGACGGCGATATTGACCCGAAGAAAATTATGAAATTTTAAATGTACCTTGAAAAAATATAAACTACAATCATGGTGAGACGTTAGAACAGTAGTTATTTGACAGCTAATGAATTATAACTACGGAAACGAGCGAATCTAATTTAATAGCTAAACTTTACTGGGGGGAATTATAAAATATTCATTATTTATTGTCGTTTCATTGTTTCGTTGTTCATGTGTGAGTGAACATACAACTGTTGCGGGTTATTTAATTTTGCAAGTTGATATCATTTAATTACTGAGAATGTTGATATGCATCAATGATGATTAGGCATAAATAAAATTAGTAATGTGAATGAAATACTGAATACCTTTCTCTGGTTACGATCTACTAATAACGAATGATTCCCTATTATAAATCCAGAAAGGAAATAGAATATGTTATGAACTACACAAACTGTTGCAGGTTCATTTAGATGTAGTTCAAAATATATTACTGTTTAAAGCGGAAAAACATTTTACTTTAATCTCGGGTTTTTCTATAAATTCATACTTAAGGAATTTTTACACAGATGCCACAAATCATTTATTTATGGGGGGGGGGGGGGGGGGGTAAAGTAAATTTCGGTGAAAAAAGGCTCATTTTCAGTAATTTGTCTTTATGCTCCAATGAATGCAAATATATTTTATTAAGTGCAATATTATAAAGTAACATTTGAACAATATTCTCTGAAATTTTAAATAAGAAATGTTAAAAAATAAGCCGTTAACAGCAAATCTCCGAAGAAGCCTCAAAAAAAAGTTGTTTTGCGGTGAACACTATATCTCACTACTGGTCATCCGAAATCAAAATGCTACTGCTAGTTAATCATTTTCTTGAGGTAATGTTGGGAGGATTTTTTTTTTTTTTTTTTGATTTTTTAATTTTTGTTAACACTTGGAAATCAAAAACACGATTTTCGCCTATCAAAATCGACTAATTTTTTATTGTAAAATAAATAATAATTAAAAAAAAAAAAAAACCCTCCCAACGTTACCTCGTAAATGATGTGTAGAAATACTGTACAAATTTTCCAAAGAATCGGTGCATTAGTTTTCGAGTTACAGTGTCTACAGACTTTAAAAATGTCAAGTACGAGAAAAAGGCTTTAAAGTTTTGTGTACAAAAAAATTTGACTTAAAGATCAGTACGCGAGTGTTTCTTCTAATATAGTTATTCAGAGTCACCCATAAAGCCTATAAAGCTCACAACTTTCAGCTGTAAAATCTAAGGCAGCTTTTTGCTCTTGTCAACGTAGAATTCTGCCTTCTTTACTTTCAAGTGCAGCTTGTTGCTCCACTCTGTTTATGCTCGTTCAATCTACCATGCCTGTCCATTCATGAGAACTTGACCCTGTACTGATGTTTATCTCTTGCATAAATGAGAGCAAAGCAAAACAGCCCTCATTCAACATACATGAAGCTACACATGAGCTGTGATTTCAACAACAGTTGAGGTACCACTCAGTGATTTTGGGGTAATTTTCCAAATAAGTTGATTCAAACTCTCACTGTTGTTTCGAGTGAGTCCTCCAAGATATCGCTGCAGAAGTGCCCCCTTACTCGAGTCTTCATATATCGGTTTAATTGCTTCAGAAACGTCACTTACAAGTGCAGTATAATAAGGCCTTCCTTTTTGAATGTTTGAAAAGCAACTTTTCCATCGCACTTGACACATTTTACTAATGTAGAAATAGTCGAAAATACGAGAACAAAATCTATGATTCTATAATGTTTTTGAAGATCCTCCTCTACGTCTACAGAATTATTTAGTTTTATTTTTTTGGACGATGAATTTTTTGCTTCGACATTGTCTGTCTTGCGTTTCTGCAGAGGTATATATTACTTTTTTTGATCGATCCAATCTGGAACGGTACTCTTGCGATCTTCTCTGCTTCGGAATTTTACTAATAATAAATGCACAAGCACAGCGAAACCAGAACATACAAATTACAAAAGAGCACGAAACAACTGCCAAGTAAGCTGCGCTGTGTAGCTGCTCAGCAGGTGGTCAAGACCGGAGCGGAGCACCGCTCACTCAAAACTCTATAGCTCCGTTTTCTCAAGAACAACCTCCCTTTCACGTATCTGGAAAATGGCAAGAGCTTTTAAATTCCCATCCTCTGAACGTCCTATCAATTTCAATATTTCTGATGATTGCCTATTACCATTTATTGATTCTGTCGCTCCCACTTACATTTCTAACTTTGACGAATTTTATCCCGCTCCTTTTCCACAAGATTCTCCTCCACATTTTCTTACTTCTGTCTTCGACATTAATGAACTAAAATCTGTTCTTTCAAAATCTTCCAGTCCCACTCCAGGTCTCGACGGCATACCTTATCTTGTTCTTAAAAACCTATCTGAATTATCCATTAATACCCTCCTCAACCTTTCTAGTGCCTTTCTTTCCAGAGGTGTTACTCATCCTTGCTGAAACTCTTTTATCATAATTCCTATTCCTAAAAAAAGTTCCTCCTTTCGTCCAATTTCTTTAGCATCCTGTATCAGAAAACTATTCAAAGGTATGCTAAACAGGCACCTTGTTTGATGGCTGGAACATAACCACGTTCTTCCCAGCAATATGTTTGGCTTTCGGCCTGGGATTGGCCCTCCTGATTGTATTAGTCTGTTTGTCTCCAGTATATACAAATCCTTCATCCAAAAACAGTACACCTTAGCTTCCTTCATTGATGTCTCCTCTGCTTTTGATAATGTACACCTGCCAACTTTAAGAGGAAAAATGTCAGCAATTAACGTCCCAGTTAAATTTTCTTCCCTTGTTATTAATCTCATGATGAATCGCTCTATCCATACTTCTTCTATACCTCTTTGCCATGAAAAAAAAAAATTTTCGCGGCCTCCCACAAGGTTCTTCCCTTAGTCCTACTCTCTTTAATATCTACACTATCGGTGTTGCTTCTCTTCCTTTAAATTCTTCCTCCTTGTTTTTTGCCGATGATATCCTGCTTTTTTCCTCCGCCTCTGATTATGAGGCTCTTAGTTCGTCTCTTACTGCACTGGATCACTTCTTATCCTCAATTAACCTTTCTATCTCTCCTTCTAAGTCTTCGTCTATTGTCTTTTCACTTCGCCCTTACAATTCTGCTTTGCTTAATCTAGCTGTAAACAATTTACCTCTTCCTCACGTTAACTGTTTCTGATATCTTGGAGTTTTTCTCAATAATCAGCTGACATTCTCTGAACATATTGATTATCTTTCCTCTTCTGCTATTAAAAGGCTAAACCTGCTGAAAGAACTGTCGTCAACAAAATGGGGTGGTGATCCATACATTCTGATCGTCTTGTATAAAGCCATTGTCCGTTCCAAATTTGATTACTGCTCTTTTATCTATGGTTGTGCCTCTATATCTCGTCTTTCTAAATTGGACATTATCCAAAATTCGTGTCTTCGGCTTTGTCTTAGTGCTCTCAAGTCTATTCCAATTCCAACAATTCTCGCAGAGTCTCACACACCACCCCTGTCTCTTCGCAGATCCTACTTAGGCTATCGTTTCCTCTCCAAACGTCTTCCTCTTACATCCTGTACTCTTATTCATTCCTGCCTTTCAATTTATAAGAACTGGCGTTTTACGCCTAGGAAAATCCTTGTTTTAGCCCTCATTTCCCTTCGCCTTAGTTCCTTTTGGCCTTACACAATCTCAGGTAATAATCTTCCTGCCTTTTCTTTTAGCTTTGTCGATCTCTGCCATTCTCCCAATGTTTCTTTTGTACCTTCACTTTCCAAATCCTTTCCTCAGGCAATAATTCAACAGGAATTCCACAGCATTATCAATTCCCAATTTCCATCGCATGTACCCATCTTCACAGATGGCTCCAGGGGACCTCATGGTGTTGGAGCTTCTTTTATTCTTCCGGACTTCAATTTCTCTGAATCATTTTGTCTTCCTTCCTTCTGTTAAATCTTTACAGCAGAGTCGATGGCTATCCTACGCTCCATTATCTTCATTTCTTCCAGTCGTCAGTTTTCTAATTATTTGATTATCTCAGACTCCATGAGTGTTCTTCAAGCGATCAGCTCCCCTTTTCCTGATAACTCCTCTGATTTCATCATTCGTCGCATACGCTGTCTTATCCATCTTCTTTCCTCTCACTACTCCATCTGTGTTGATTTTCTGTGGATTCCCAGCCATATGGGCATTAAAGGTAATGAGACGGCCGATTCCTTGGCTCGAGTTGCTGCTTCCTCTCGTTCCTTTTTTAAAAAAATTCCATCCTCCAACTTGAATTCCCTATGTTCTAAATTTCATCTTAAATTTTGGTCAGATATTTACCCTTCCTCCTTCCGTAACGAACAATCCTTTTATCTGTCTGTACAACCTAGTCTTCCTTCTAACCCTTGGTTCTTTGAGTTTCCTTCACTTCCCCGTTCCGTTGTCATTTCTATGATTCGCTTGCGTTTTGGCGATTCTGCTCTTCCTTCCTCTCGTTTTCGCTTTTCCTTTGTTTCTTCTCCAAATTGTCCTCTTCACCCTAATGAAGTGGCGAATTGCGACGCCAATCACATCTTTTTTGAATGTCCATCTCTTTCTGTTGAACGCGGTATCCTATATTCTTGTTTGCTGAAACTCAAGCTCCCCGCTCCTTATTGTGCATCATATATTCTGTCCTTCTCTTCACCATCCATTATCTCATCCGTTAGTTCCTTTGGATCTAAAAAAAAAAAAAAAAGTTTTACTGTGATTGGTTTCAAATAGTGACACAATAATCTTGAGATGTTGTACATCCATATAAGCAAAAAAAAAGTTTAAAAACTTTACCTCTTCCTTAAGCGGAAAAAATCGCTATCACAGTGAAATTATACAGAAATATTACTATCTATAGTTTTTTCTACAAGTTCAGTATGCGAGCTATAGTGTAATTCCCTTTTCCTTTTTTTATCATATCGACTGGCCGTAGGCCAATCAGAAATGCTTTTCTTTTTCTGTTTGCTCATCAGTTTACTTTAATAATTCTTATTAAAACGCTTCACATTTACAACATTTGTAATCCTACTACTTCTTTAACGCGCCTAAATTGGTGCTCGTCTGTAAAACGGGCATCTTAGCTTATACGAGATGGCACTTTTAAAAATATTTTTCCCAGGTGACGCTCCCTGCCACTCACACATAAATGGTTTTTACTGTAAATTTCGAAGGAACAGCTAACAAAACGCTTGAGTTACTCGGAACCTGGCTAAACGAAGTAAAGCTTAATCTTTCAGTTGAAAAATGCTTTGTGTCCCTTTTCACAAAATTCGTGAAACTAAAAATAAAAAATATTAGAGTACTTTACAGGGGATTCACTTTAAAAGTAGTCGAACATTTTAAATATCTAGGAGTTATATTAGACAATAAACTCTCCTTTAAACAACACACAGACTACACCGCATCTAAGTTGGACGTTAAATACTATAAATTACTAGAAGTGCGCAAAAATACATAGGGCTTTCATTACAGATACAGACTTGTACTGTACAAGTCACTTGTTGAGAATACAGTGTGTTACTGTAGCTCTGTGTTTTTTCAACACCTAAAAAAGAAAACTCTAAAGCAAAAAATCTACTCTGCACAATGTAAATACTTAATAAACGCCTGTAGAGCTTATAGAACAATTTCTCACAGCGCCACTGTTGCTCTTATGGAAATCCTTCCACCAGACCTAACAATTAACTATAAATCAATCATTTTTACCATAAAAATTTCGAATATATTAACGATAATGTCTATCAAATAATGAACTTTCTACCTCCGATAAATCCTCTTCAGAACAGTTCCTACATGCTAATCCACCATGACTTACATATAAAAATGTCACTAAAACAACTCAAAAGACGCATTAAAAACTATTTCATGTTCATATGGCAAAACTCCTGGGAAAGAAATACAGCAGGTCGGCTACCCACAGGCTAATCCTAAATATTAGAACAGGCTTACAGTTAACACTTGACTTTTACACTACCCAACTCCTCACTGACCACGGACACTTCAGAGCCTATTTAAAAAGATGCAAAATTACCGAAGACGACAAATGTGACTGTGGGTAAATTGAAAACGGCAATCATGTAATCTTTCACTGCAGTAAGGAACTAATGCCAACATTACAGAGTAATCCAGAGGCAGAGAGGTATAATTCCTTGAATAAACGAATTACATATTTAGAGCTTAAATACTCGGTATCCTTTAATAATAACTTGGCGCCAGGTCTGGATGGAATTTCCTACGGGATTCTAAATCATTTAGTTCAGAACGCTTTATTGATACTTTTATCCTGTTTTAATTATTTTTTTTATTCGAATGACTATCCGGATGATTGGAAGGAATTCTTAATAGTTCCAATCAAAAAGCCAGGGTAACCGGAAAATTTAATTACATCCTATCGTCCGATTACACTAGCTTATTGTTAAAAAAAATGTTATGAGAGGATTTTAAAGGAGAGATTGCTTTGGTACATAGAGAACCAGAAAATTTTACATAACGATATGTTCGACTTTAGAAGTCAAACGGGTTCTATCGACTGTGTGCCAACGTTGTTTGCAGATATATATACGGCATTTATTAATAGAGAATATGTGTTGTCCTGTTTCCTAGACATTAAAAGTGTGTTTGATTCAGTATCGTTACCAAAACCACTACAAATTTTAAACACTTTGGGTTTCCCTAGATAGTTTGCTTTGACCCTGTGTAACCTATATACGAACAGAACAGTAACATTTCATCAGGAACATATAGAAGAATGATTTATAATGGGTTATGTCAAGGATCTATCTTAAGTCCGATTATCTTTAACATATATATATATATATGTATATCACACATATATAAAATTCAGTGTTCCGGCAATTGTCGCATTCTAACATTTGCAGATGATATTGCTGTCTCTACCAAGTCGGAGGTCACGGGTTCGAGACTTGTCTCGTCCCGGATCCAAGTCGCTCCCAAGCTTACCCAGCCTGAAATAATTGGGTACCAGAGAAATCTGGGAAAGTAAAGGCGGCCGAGAGAAAGGAACTGGCCCCCCTACTCTCATTAGTGCCGTTGGGCTTAGTACATTGTGAACCTTAACTTCACAATCCCGACGCCCTGTCAAGGGTATGGAACTCACTTTACTTACTATGGACAACATTTCACCATAAGGAACATCTTGAGATATACCTGTCTCAAATAATTGAGATATTACAACAACATTGCCTAACTATTTCCTCTGAGAAATGTGCTACGGTTATATATTCTTATAGAAGTGCTACGCCAGAGGAAGGTAGAATTGCTATGGGAGAGGTCCATATTCCTACTTGCTCTTGTCATAAGTACCTAGGGTTCTAGTTAGATAGAAAACTGTTATGGCATCAACATAGTAATAGTATATATGATAAAGCATTAAAAAATGTCGCTATTATGAAGTGTTTGTGCAATAAGAACTGGGGAGCTGATCCCGATACTTTTAGTTTTTTATTTAAAACACTAATAAGGAGCACGGTAGATTATGGTTGTTTTTTATTTGGCTTTGCATCCAGAAGTCTTCTTGAGAAGTTGGATATTATTCAAAACCAGTGTAATCGGATGATAATAGGAGCCTTACTACCTACCTCCTCAGCTGCTCCGGAGGTGGAAAATAGAATTCCACCACTTGCAATAAGGAGATCGTTCTTATCCGATAAGGTTGTACTACAATTTTGTTCCTTAACAGGCAATGATCTAGTGCTTAAATATCAAGGAATTTCTGATCAATGGAGGTTTTCTTTGACTCGACTCCCTGTGTTATAGCGATTACTTTCCGTCGGCTTCGTAAATTCCACGAGGTAGGAATCAATTTTCTACCGACAAAATATTTCTTGGATCCCCTTGAATTTAATGAATTAGAAGCTGAAGTCCATCTATCAGAGTTTGACATAATTAATAACTATGTAAATAGCCGTTCAGTAAAAAATATTTTTAATAATATTCTTAAGAGCAGATGGTGCAACTATCTCTATATATATATATATACGGATGGTTCAAAAATGGAGGATGTAGGGGGTGCGATATTTGTCATTCCGCAACTAGGCGTCATTAAAAAATTTCTTCTACCTCGCTTGGCTTCAATTTATACGGCGGAATGCATAGCGGTGGCACGAGCTTTAACGTTCATGTTAACTTCTGCTAACGGAAAAAATATTTTGATTATATCGGACTCAAAAAGTTGTTTGATGTCTTTATCAAAAATTACATTTAATTATAAATTAAATTACATATTAGCTTTAATTAAATCATCTGTCTTTTCTTTAAAAACTCCCTGCCTATCAGTGCAATTATGGGAATGAGGTTGCCGACAACTGGTCTAGGGACGCGGCTGGTAATTGTAGGATTCTACGACATATCCCATCCGAGGATTTATTAGGTATAATCAGGTTAATGCATAAAGAATATTGGGAGGCTCTGTAGTACAATCCATATACTAGCAAATATTATAAAAAGATTCAAAGAAATGTCCCTGCCAAACCATGGTATTTCCGGTTGTCATACTCGAACATCTATACAAGAAATTTCCATGTAGCAATCTGTAGATTACGCCCTGGGACAAATATGCTACCTGTTTTTCTATATAAAATCCGGTGGATTGATTCCCCGTTCTGTACTCATCCAAGGAACGTTGATAAAGTGGCTGATGCGGATCACATGTTCTTAGAATGTTCTTATTACACTTCGCACATTCCTGATCTCCATCGAGCGTTATTATTACTGAATATCCCGTGTCCATATAATATGAATTATATCCTTTCACTACCGATTACATATCATGCAATCTATGATTTTATAAGAAGAAGTAGGATATTGGTATAGCCATAGTATAACGGACAATTGAGATTAATAAGTGAAATAAACAGACGATGAGTGGAATTTGAGTTTAAAGGCCAAAAAAAAAAAAAAAGTGCAAAAACAAAACACAGTACAAAAATATTATTCAAAATTTGTATTCCAAGTATTAAAATTCGATCGCTATTTTACTTATGAGAAAATCGAACTTTTTTATTATCACTCCGATATTTAATTAATTAGTCAAGTGGTCGATTGAATAATTTTTAAAATAAAAAAATTAAAACAAGCAAATGTAGATCAGCGGTTAAAATAATTAGATGTTTGTTTATACATTCATAAGCTCTGGTATTGGCGTAATAACTGTGACGCGTAATCGATGTCAGCGGCGTTTTGACGCACGTGAGCGTGCATTCGCGGCAGCCCGGGTAGTGCTTGCACGAGTGAAAAAAGCGAGTGCTTTTACGATGGCTGCGACTATGACATACTAAAATTTTTGAAAGTGGAAAAATAAAAATATACTCGATTTAATTTTGAAAATTCTTAATGGGCTAACGTATAATGCAGAGTATGCTTCAGAAAGTGTGTGCGCAGAAATTAATGCTACTGTTTCATAGCGGCTATCGCGATTGAGTATGTGTGCACGGGGACGGATGGTGTGCTTTGGCGGCAGCTAATTCGAATCAGTTTAAGGTGATGGCCCTGCGAACAATGGTGGATATTGTTGAATAATACTATTTTTAACTCTGTACTGACCACTGCCTGTCATCTCTTTGCTTAGTTCAGGTTCGTGCAGTTATACGTTTTGCTGGAGTAATAATAGAAAATCACCGCATTTAAAAATAGTAATAATAGGTCCTGTAACTAAGCGTGACTAGAAAATTACTCAGAATGACTTATCAAGAAATTATTTAGAATGACTCATTAAATTTTTGAGTTCACTGACTTCTTTCGCGCCAACGAAAAACGAAATCTTCCGGCGCAGTCCGATCAGCCATAATCAGCTTCTATTGTCGTAACTCGAAACAAAAAAATGGGAATGAGGTTATTCCTTGAAGTTTCCAGCAGAACCTTTTCAACTGAATCGTAATATATGTGAAGCAGTACCGTTGAATACAAGCAATATTTCGCAACAACTCACCAAGACCGAATTTATATTTGAGTTTGCAATCGTTATTAGTAAATGAATCAAACGGGTACATTAAGCAACAAGTTTAATTTATTTTCGAATAAAAGCAGTTTACAACGTCTCTTTCGAATTGGTTACTTTTTTCTAAAATTCCTTTTTATTATTTCAAAAGCGTATCTTTACCACTGAACAATCTATCTTTATTAATACTTTCTTAATCAGTTTAATAACCTTCTTCATACCGAACCGTTCGTAAATTAAAAAAGCTTCTAAAGATTTAAAAAACTGCCTGAAATCAGTATTAGATCGCCTCGACAATAAAACAATTGTATCTGGTCGAGACGTTTTATAATAACCGTTTGAAATCTTTGGAAGATTCCGATCATTTTCAATAACACTTGTTCCCGGACGCTTTGGAATTAAGTGTATCTGTAGCAACTGTGGTTTTTCAGTCTTTAGTTTGTCAATTAATCGGTAAATTCTGTTCCAAATTAATTCAAATTCATCGTAATTATAAGAATATCTGTCGTGTAAGTGTTAATATGAATTTAAAACGCGAAATTTTTATTAAAAAAAAAAAGAAGCAGAACGATCAAAAATCTCTATTACTGCGTTTCGACAAAAGTAAAAGATCAAATAATTCCATCTGCAAGGGAAACCCATAAGTTTCAGACATAACGATACTGCTGAGTTCTAGATTTGAAGAAAGCATTGTGTTAAATTTATAAGACCTAATCAACGCTGACGTCGCAAGGCTAATAAGTTAAGTAAGGCATGATGTTTCATGCGTTGAGGATTCTGAATGTTAAGTTAAACGTAACTATAATTTACATTTACATAGTAATGAAATTAAAAACAAAGAAATCAGATTTTTTGTACTGCAAAGAGGGGGAGACACGTCATGTTTCATGCCTTTTTTGAACTTCTCGCCAACTTTGAAAATTTCGTTAAGTAAATGAAAAAAACTATCTTTCCACCAACATATAAAATTTCGAGCTTCTGGCACCCCGAGGGTCCAAATTCAAAGTTAGAAACCCGGATACAACAAACCAGAGAAATATACGGCGATGCCCATAATTTTAATTGTTCAAAATTTTTAAATACAATACTGTCAACGCTGGACACGACATTTTTTGAGCCTTTTTTGAATTTTTCAGCAACTTCAAAAGTTTCGTTAAAGAAATGAAATTCGATTTCGTTCCTGATAAATAGCGACCTTTCCACCGACATATCAGGCATACCGGTTTTTGCGAGCCGAATTTCGTTATTTTGACGCGATCGATGACTTTAAATTACGAAAATGATTTTATGAGCAAAAAGTAAATTTTTCTCTGGTAACAACGCATCTTATAGTTTACCGAATTGTAGATGAAAGAAGAAACTGGCGAGCAATTTTAGGAAATGATTATTCAGCGTATTGCAACCAAAAGCAATTCTGGTTTCGCTGAACATACGGCATAGCACACATAAAGATAATACTTTCATATACTCAGAAACGGCGTAAGTTGTGGGCGACCTGGGCCACTGCCTACGGCCTCGCGGTCCAAGGGGTCTCGCGCCTCAAAGGTTTGTGCATTAGGTACATAAAAGCCATGACCGCGATGAAAAAATTTTACTCGTCATAAAACGATAAATATAATTAGCAATTCTCCGAACTGTCAAACTTTTTTTTTTTTTAATTTAATTTTAATAAAGTACAATAGATAGATATCGCGACATGGCCAAATTTAGGTGTTGCTTTGTTAGTCGTCGATTTATGCTCGTTTTGGGCTACCAGTAAACTAATCAAACATACAGATAAAAGCAACAATAAATCTGTATTTGAAAACAATCAATTGATTCTTTTTTCTTTCGTTGTTTAATTATAATACTTCAAAACCACCACTACGATTGACACTCCCTACCATCCGGTGATATTTTTAACAAATTCTTTTGACGTTAATGACAATTCAGAGATAATCGCCCATCTTATTTAGTCTGGCAACATTTGCTAGCGTTACACTGCTATCGCGGGGAATCTCATTCGGCCAGAGCTGGCAGGATTTCCCATTCCCGTATGTTTAGTTTATTTTCACGCTTCAGAAAGCCAATCAAAGTATTGCACGCAGTTTTCCGCATCGTACGAATCTGTGTGCTTTATTTTGTCTTTCTGACAGTATTTGATGTGAGAATAAATGTGGTTTATTGTTTGATAATGATTGATAGCTGTTTCTTAAATAAATAGGTAGTCTATTTAATCGGTCCAGTTCATTGAACTAAAATTAATAAATGGTTTTTGTTTGGAGTCTGTAGTTTTATGTTAAATTTCTTTTTTTTTATGTGAAAAAATTATCGGATTTCTTGCTGTCACCGAAACGACTGGAGAATATTTAACTAATGCAATATGGGAGAGCTCGAAAAGAATGTCTTAAATATTCAAAACTTTCGTGACCAAGATACGACATTGGTACAAATATGGCAGGCGTATATGATGGAGTTAAAACTCGAATATTAAACATTAATCATAGGGCATCTTTTACACCCTCCGGTTGTTATAGTTGAAATCTGCTGTTGGTAGACGCAACTAATTCTTCTGTGGCAGCAAAAACATTTTTTGGTTTTATTCAGAAAATTTATTTACTATTTTCAAGTTCCAGCAAACGCTGGGAATTAATCAAAGGCAAATTAAAGCTCACTATGAAGCCTTTATCAGACACAAGCCGACAGAGCGGAATTGAAGCAATGAAGGCCATATTATTGCAATTTTATGATATTGTTGAACGCATCAAAAGCTTAAAAAATCAAACTGAACAATCTGACACACTCAGTTATTGTGATTCGGTTTTAAACAAAATGCTCAGTTTAGAACATTACATGTACGATATGAGATATTATTTCGATTTAATATTATAAGCAAATTATGGCAATCTGTACATGTCTATTTAAGCATTGCTCTTGAACATTTGCGTACATTTTGTGACTGGGTCAAAGAATACCGAAAAACTGGATTCGAAAAATGGTTGTCTGATGCTCGTCATTTTATTGAGAAAAACAGTTATGATCTACCGAAAGATTTTAAAAATAAAAGGGTAGCCAAAAAGAAAGAGATGTTCGATTATGAAGGCAGCGATCAACCTGTATACAGTGTCTCCTAATAGACGGTATAAAATAGATTTCTTTTGAATACTATGATTGAATCTATAATAAGCAATATGGATTCAGGATTTATTTCTTTTAAATAATATTTTAAAAATTTTGGTCTTCTTTATGATCTAAACAAGTTAAAAAGTATATTTCTAAAAAGATAAATTATTAAAAAAGCTATCAAAATTTACACACTGTCCTGCGAGTGGGACAGAGCAGCGACTTCTAACCTTACGAATTGTATGAAGAATTAATAACAATGCTCCCAAATTTACCCAACTTCATTAAAGATGTAAAACATCTGCTGCAATACATAACAGAAAATAGCTTGAAAGAAACTTACCCAAATAAATTTACATAGTTATTCGAATAATTTTACTAACAATACACCGGTAAGTACAGCGTCCGCTGAAAGGAGCTCTTCAAAATTAAAACTAATTAAAAATTATTTAAGAAATACAACGGGTCAGGAAAGACTTTCAGCTTTGACAGTTTTATCTATTGAAACAGTTATAGCATCTCTAAGCTGAATTACGATGGTATTATTAAGGAATTCAGTAGAGCTAAAAGTAGGAAATTTCTGTTTCTTTAATTCATTTCTTTTATTTTTTGTCAAAGAATGTAGTTTGCATTTTCAAGAATAAAAATTGGACAGTTGCAATAGTTTTCTATTTTGTAAAATCCGTCTTCCTACGCCACCAGGACTTCGCAAAATGTACCCTGCCCACATAAAATTTAGGTCTTGCTCCATCACTGCATATACTGATATTCACTTATCCGACTTGGAACAAAATGATTATTACTTTAAACAGGTACACATATGATTTTTCTAAATTCATGGCAAAATCTCACGATACTCAAATAAAGATCTATTTATTCCATTCAGTTGCACTTATGCCAGGCCCGTGCCCAGAATTTTACTGGGGGGGGGGGGGGAGGAATTTTCTTCATTTATTAATTTTATAAATAACAATACATTTTTCACTAATATTCGTACTATTAATAGTTTCCATCATTTTGATTTATATATTAATAATTTACATAAACGAATTACTGTATAAACAATTAATAAAAATTACATATCTTATTAGTTATACTCGTAATAAAAAATTTTGCATAAAATATTAATGAAATACCTAAAAATATGGAGCATATTTTTTCTTTTTTCTTTTAAAGGTAGGTAAGAACACCCTAAAAAATCATCAATATTTACTTTAAATTATTGATTTTTTTCAGATTTTTGTATATTTATAATAACTATTTCAGTTCTCATGGGGGGGTGCCCCCCCCCCCCCTCCCGTGGACACGGCCTTGACTTATGCGTTTATAATTTTACTGTATCTTTGTATGGTATTCATTTTAATGGTATTATTATATTAAATTAATTAAATAAGATAAATGGATTTATATATTATTTTTAAAAACATTAGAGGAAATATGAATTTAGTACATAGTGTAATTTACTACAAGCAATTGTGGTGCGATTTGGAAAACAAACGTAGAGGCAACCAAAATATTTGTTTGTTTTTGTTATTCATTTCATTGATTTTGTTTTCTTTATTTTATTTTCAATATTTTATAAGTAGTATATTAGTACATAGTACCGTTCATTTTGCTCGTTTCATTATTAGTTCGGTTTTTTGTTAATTATATTTTTTAATTATTTCTTTTCTATTATATAATTTTTTTATTTTGTCCCGTTTTAATTATTCCTCTTGTTTCTTGTCTGTCGCCTATTTCCTAATCAGGGCCTTTTTCAAGGCTACTTTTGTGTTCCCTTATTAAAATATTTTTCGTTGTATTTTATTAATTATTTTGTTCCGCTCGCAGTACAAATATGTCCATTAAACATTAACTTTTTGCGGTCTACATCAAATTCAAATTGCAAACAATAATTAAAGGTTTATTAATGAATACATGTAATAGTATAATCATTCATTTTCTGCAAGTTGAGTAATGAACATTTACTCCAAATTGATTTGTTGTCGGTTGCAAAAAGTTAATAATGTTGAAGAATAATCATATGACTAACTATATTACTCTGAAATATATTGCCTTTTATCTAATTATTTTTTACTTTTAGCGCATTTTTCTTTTTAAACTTGTACAATAAACTTTGAGGTCGGTATCAATTTTTTACCACCGGCGGTACACTTCTGCATGAACAAAGAATCATTAAAATCAATCTGCACCGTTATACGTAACCAAATGTAAAAAAAATAAATAAGTAAAAAAAAAAAACGCGACGAACAGAAGATAACTTTTGTGTAGGAAGTCGATAATAAAAACTAAAGATTTTTTTTACAAACGATAAAAAATTAATAATTAATTTAAGACTAATTATAATATATTATAAATAAAAACATAAAAGGAACAGATATTTTTTCACGGATATCGTAGTTTGGCAGCCTTTTTGAAAAGAAATTGCATACATTTTCGCGGTTATCTTAAAATCCTTTTGAAACATTGAAACAATTCAAATATGATATATTTTAGGTTGCAATTTATAATCTATGCAAATTTCATTAAAATCTGTTGAACATTAATTAGCATCATTTTTGAGAAAGGCGAGAACATAGAAACTGAAATATTCTTGCCTATATGATGATTTAAAATTTGTTGCAATGAAATTGCTTGCGAAACACTAACAGTAACGTAAGAGCTGATAAAAAAGGCTTATGTACACATATTCTTTATAAATTAGACCAAACTGTAAAACCATGAAAATCATTGCCGAAACGGAATATCGATCGTTGCGTTCGTAAAACGCGTCTTACTTGGTTGCCGATGTGAACATTTCATTTTAGTTAGCTCACAAAACTGTACCGCCGCATATATCGTATGCCCGGGGGAAAAAAAAATCAAAAATTTCGAGCTTTCAGCGCCCCGGTTGCCTAATTTTAAGATTGGAAACCCGGATGTTCCAAACTAGAGAAATATACGGGAATGCGCGTATTTTTAGCCGCGTTCAAAATTTTTAACTCAATACTCGCGGCGCTAGGGGGGGAAACGTCATTTTTTGCGGTTTTTTGAACTTTTGGGCAACTTTACATAACTTTTGTACCGTATTTTTTTGATTTTATGAAAGTACTCCTGCATTCTAGTTTACATTTTGAATTTCAGCGTTATAGGTTTATCTAGTGACGAGTTATGATTTTTTAAGTGATTTTTGAGGTCGTTTTATGTACCATATTATATATTCTTGACGGTTTTTTGGGTTTTTTGCCATCCAGGGTAATCGGTCATCTTTAAGTTATAGATCGTTATAAAGATAATTTTAATTGTAATTTATGTTCCAAATTTTGAAGTTTATAAGTCAACCCGTTCGTGAGTTATTGATTTTTATTTGATATTTTTGTCGTTTCTGAACCATCTTATTAAGATTATTCCGTACATTATATTTGTAGGGAAACCTAAAAATAAATGGTTACCGATGATGTTGTTATCGGTTTTAAATTTCACGACTATTTTATAATACATGTTTATTTAACATTTTGTTCGTCGCTGAGTGCAGTAATATAGGTGCGGTTGATATTTAATTTTTAAACTTTGAAAAGTAAAGTGCGTAGTATAATGTTTTCTTTCATCTGTGCTTATCCGAAACGAAATATAATGAAATGATTTTTTTAAAAACTAAATAACGTTATATACGAAAATATAAATTGATTTATTGATTTTCTGTATCTTATCTGCATATTTCCCTTGAGAGGAAGTTAAAATTTAGTTCTGTCGGTACTAATTTTATCAAAATTTTATCAGTGAGTTGTAATTTTTGTTTTTCTAGTATACTACGAGTATTAGATAATTTTACACGTACATATATATATATGTTTACGTGCTCCACAATTGCGTTGCTTTCTATCTTCTAATTCTTTTATGAATTAGACGATAATCTCATACTATTGGTTGATTGAGAATAGAAGGATATATATATATATATATATTAAGTGTATTCTTATCACTGATTTTCCTTAAAGTGATCACAATATCAGATTCTAAAAGTGTTTTGCAGGGTATATTACACGTCCTCGCCCTTCTCCGTCTCCTGATTATGTAATACTTTTCATATGCTTTTCATTCATGATCTTTTCCTCCCTCACTCGTTCTGGTCATTTAGGCATTGAACGTAATAAATGAACGGATATTCATTAGCCCGTTCTTCCATTTATAGTGGCAGCTTTTTGGCACAGTTTCAGTTCATAATATTGCTCTTCTTTTCTTAAATGACACTCATTCTAGGCTATGACTGACCTTTTAATCGCTGACCAAATTTTTCTAATAAAATTCTCAACAACTAAATTAACTTACAAGCAAAGATTAACGAACGTCAGTGTGGACTTATGTAGCAAGCGTAAGAAATAAAATTACTGAATTAAGCTGATTGGTTTATAAGTGCTACTTTTGAAACAATGTTCGCTTCGATTTTCAAGAACGCACAGGACAAATCTATATTATATCTTCTATTGCATTGGTTACCTCTAGAAGCCCTGCAATCCGAGTCTCTTCCTTAGAAAGTTAAAGTATAAGTTGCATTTTCTTACTACTTACACCATTGATGGATAAGTTTATTATTAAGCTCTAGACACTGCAGTAAGCAATATCTCCTTCCACATCATAGCAGACACGTTAGTCATGAATAATGATAATAATCTTCCTGTTGAGACAAAGCAAATTAACTCCTCCGCCACTACTAACTTCCTCCAACTGTTCCTTGAGGTGCTACAATGCAGTTCACGTTGCACGCTATCATTCACAATTCGTTTACTATGCAGAAATTCAGCGAATTTTTTTGTTTTTTTTTTAATTGGGCTCGTCAACCGAGGACCTTCACCCGGAAACAATTAAGGGAAAACGAAAGTTATATAGTGAGGCGATCAGCTATCGCTAATAAGAAGGAAACAATGGAGGGGATAATAAGTGTAGAAGGAAAAGACAGGATATAACGAGCACAAAAAGGAGCAGGAAGAAGCAAGTGGGAATATAGAGCCGAGCGCTCCGCCGAAAGAGCAGAGCACTCAAAGAACACGTGATCGGCGTCACAAACAACAGCATCATTTGAATGGAGAGGACAACATGGGGAAGAGGTCAACGAGAGGTGAAAGCGTGAGGAAGGTAGCAAGGAATGGTTAAAGCGCAAACGCACAATGGAGACAACAACAGAACGAGGAAGTGAAGGAAACAGAAGGAACCAAGGATTTGAAGGACGATTAGGTTGAACGGACAGATAAAAAGAGCGACAATTAGAAAAGGAGGAAGGGTACATATTCGACCAAAATCTGAGATGGAAATATTTACACAAAGGCAAGAGATTAGAGGATGGGATTTTTTTGAAGAAGAATGTAGAAGAAGCAGCAACCCGAGCCAAAGAATCAGCCATATCATTACCTCAAATGCCAGAATGACCCGGAATCCACAGCAAGTCAACATGGATCCCATGGAGAGAAGAGAGAGTCCGAATGAGAGAACGTATGCGGAGAATAGTAAAATCACAGGAATGATTAGGAAGAGGAGAAGTGATGGCTTGAAGAGCACTCATGGAGTCGGATATGATCAGAAACTGGGAAGAAAAACGATTGGAGGAGATAAAAATAATGGAACGTAAAATAGCCATTAGCTCGGCTGTAAATATGGAACAGAAAGAAGGAAGACAGAAGGATTCAGAGAAGTTATAATCTGGAAGAATAAAAGAAGCACCAACCCCATCAGGCCCCTTAGAATCAATTCAGCGAATTAATCAAATGAGGTGTATTGGAATAATCACTGTGGCGATTGAAGTCTGTAGTAACTGAAATTTTGCAAAATATTAAGAAATATCAAAGCACCTGATCTAGGATACAATTGAAACAGTAAGAGGATATTTAAATGTTTTTCGCTGCTATACTGAAAAATAAAAACGATTCATCACTTACTTCTTTCATTTTCTTTTTAAAATAATTTATGGGTCTCACAAGACTAAGCCCGTCTGTTGGTTCCCAATATAATTATATAATTTATTCAAAATATTTGTTACATGCTTAAAACCCGATTATATCCGTCTGTTTTTTTTTTTTTACATTGCACCGGAAAACCATAAGCAATGCTGATCACAAGACATGCTTAAAGGGAGTAGAGTGAAAGGGAGGAAAAGGGAATAGGAAACTGGGAACACCAAGGAAAAAGAAATAATTGGAAGGCCGATGATAAGTCTGGTGACCCCTATGGTACAACAGACTAAGTTTAAGGAAGATCAGACTCTAGTCATGGAGAGGTAACATCAGGAGACAATGATATCTAGTCGGCAATCCGTATTTACTAGGTGATCGGAAGTGCATCCCGACACCATTTTCTTCGTTTGAAACGTCTGGGCGGATTTCCTGGTACATTTGGTTGATACATACGGCTGATGTTCGGATTTGTACTGCACTTCAGCTTGTCGAAAAACTTCCTGTACTGCTCCACATAAATATCTTTTACAAATGGCACTTGCAAATCTGTGTGTAGTGTTAAGTTCGACACGTATCTTGGCGCAGAAGTAATAATCCGAAGTATCTTTGACTGCTCCCTTTGAATCTTCAATAGATTTGATGTTGCAGTTGTCCCGTACAGTTCCAGCCCGTACCTCCAAATGGGCGCTTTCATTGTTAAATATAGTTGACGCTTGACATTTAAGCTCAAGGTCGATTTTCTTCCTATTAATGGATATAATAACCTACATCGATTAGAGACTGTTTTCTTAGTCTGAATGACATGATGCCGCCATGTAAGCCGTCTGTCCAAATGCATCCCAAGATAACGAGCTGAGTCAACTTGTGGGATTGTTGAATTACAAATTTTCAAAACAGGACAGGTAACGTGTCTATTCGTAAATGTGACATGCTGGCTTTTAGCTGGGTTAAAACTTATACCCCAAAGCCGTGCCCAGTCTGCCATTCGATTTATATGACTCTGAACTGCAGCATTAGCATATACTGAATTTGTGTTTGATGCTAGTATCGCTATGTCATCAGCAAATGTGGCGAGCACAGTCTGATTCGATCCAGGCATGTCAGCTGTGTAAACCGAGTATAATACTGGGCCAAGTATGCTCCCTTGCGGGACCGACGACTGAATGTTATGTTCTTCCGAGATTGAATCATTAACTCTGACGGTAAATGTTCTACCATTTAAATACGATGTTAATAGCTTGTGCAGGTCAGAAGGAACGAACTGTTTGAGTTTGTATAGCAACCCTGCGTGCCATACCTTATCGAAAGCCTGGGCAGTGTCGAGGAAGACCGCCGAGCATACTTCATTTCTTTCAAATGTTGAAGAGATAGCGTCAACCAATCTATGGCATTGTTCAATAGTAGAATGTTCAGAACGGAAGCCAAATTGGTGATCCGGGATTATATGATATTTATTCAAAATTGGATGCAGACGACTTAAGATAAGCTTTTCGAAGACCTTTGAGAGAGAACAAAGTAAGCTAACTGGTCGGTAGGAGAATACATCTGTTTCAGGTTTTCCTACTTTACGAACCATTATAATCTCCGATTTCTTCCACATATTTAGAAAGTAGCCGATTCTAAGCGAGCTGTTGTATACATAACACAGCAGGATGGCCGCTTTACGCGGGAAGTGTCGGACAATTTCCGCCGTAATCTTGTCTCATCCAGGAGATTTCCTTAAAGGTGTATTTTGGAGGAGTTCAAAAACCTCTCTCGGCGCAAATACTTTAGTCCTATTATGAGCCTGCGAGCGTTCCTCCAAGACCCTCTGCACTCGCTGTATGTGGTCTTGATCAGCATCTAACTGAGGTGAGAAGACTATAGACAAGTGATTTGCAAAAGCATTTGCCTTGTCTTTATCCGTTTTTACCCAGTTACTATTCACTTTTAAATTAAAAGGTTCTTCCTTCGTCTTCATCAGCTTCTTTTCTTTATACCATAGAGATCTATTATCATCGTTAAATTGGTGCAACTTATAAGTAAGAATTTGATTCTTATATTCACTTAGTGCAGCTTTCAACTTGGCTTGTAAGGTAATGTACCTAAGCTTAAACGAGGGATAACGATTACGTTGCCATTTCTTTCTGGCCGCCCGGGTATCTCTAATTAATTTCCTTAACCCGATTGGGATAAAGATGTTATATCCAAATTTATTAAGATCATAATTTGTAGCCTTATTGCATGCATTTTGCACCAGAGAAGTGAAATCCTTCACTGCAGCATCAATGTCATTTGTACTTTTTAGCCTAATCTTCAGGTTGGTATTATTCTCTATTATATTTGAGAAGATGGTCCAGTTTGTAGTTTTGTTGACGAGTGTCCGTTGTTGCGATATCATTATGGGATGCGAGTTTACCACAGCAATAACAGGCACGTGATCTAAGGATAGATCAACAATGGTATTACAGTCTCTGTTGTATGACTGAAGACCGCGAATAATACAGAAATCTAAAATATCCGGATGCCTGTCGCAGTGGCTAGGCCAGTACGTCGGGGTCGTCGGAGACAAAACACTAAGAAAGTTATCATGTATTGCTTTAGCTAGCCTTTTTCCCGATTGATTAGTTATCCGAGATCCCCACCCGCTATTCTTCGCGTTAAAGTCTCCGCCACAAATGAATTTATTCCCAAGGTGTTTAAAGATTGCATTAAATTCAGCCTGCGGTATACGAAACTTTCCATGGCAATAAATCGCAGCTATTCCAAATTCGCTCGAAAGTGTCTCCATATTCACTGCCACGATTTGGTATGCATCCGAGGAACGTGAGAAGTTTTTGTACTGTTTGTAACAGTTTTTAATCATTACCATAGCTCCACCTCGCGCTGTACCGTCACGATGATGCGCGGTATACACTTTATAGCCGTACATAACAAAGCTATTCTCGTTTATTAAATGTGTCTCTGTAACGAGCGCTATATCTACACCATTGTTACGAAGAAAAATTTCGAGTTCATTCCTTTTCCTTGTAATTCCATTGGAATTCCATAACATAATCACTAATGAGTGTTGAGTGACAATATTTGCGTTATTTAACATCATGGAATTAATTTTTCTATTAGTTTAGTCAATAGCGATAATAAAGGATTTATTGTATTTTTAAAGTCATTTAAAAATGTCACTAGAATTACTGACAAGTCGTTACCATTATTATCATTGTTGGCACTGTTATTACTGTTATTATAATTATTGGTGTAATCGCAATTATTACTATTTCTGATATGGCCAGCAGTGTTATAGTCAGCACCAGTATTCACGCTACCATGACTTAGTGTAGATAAGTTATTATCGTGATTTATTCGATTTTTTTTCACTACATTAGCGTAAGTCTGGCTGTTTGAATTCAGAGAGTTTTTTCCTAAATGATGATAATGATTGTAATCGTTTACCTGAGTACGAGCGTAAGATGTTCGTACCTTATTGTAGTATTGGGCCTGCTGTTTAAGAACAGAGCATCCCCTATAGCTTGCGGGGTGATTCCCTTCACATAGCGCACATATGGCTGGTTCTGATGCGTCCCTAGGACAAGATTTTGTATCGTGACGCCCAGCACATTTAACACATCTTGGCGGTAAGTTGCAAAAGTTTGCCGTATGACCCAGTAGCTGGCACCTTTTACATTGATGCAGCCTAGAATTTTTATAGGGTTCTTCGACTACGACGACAGTGTTTAAAATACGAGTAACTTGAAATATGTCCTGATTTCTTGTAGATGGCTTTAAGTCCACGAAGAACATCGGAAGAGGTTGTTTGGTTTGATTTTTTAAGATATTAATAATTCTGATTACTTCAAATCCCTTTGTCCGTAATTCATTCGTTATATCTGTTATGTCAGTAGAAGAGTGCAGGTTTTTTAAAACTACCCTAAATGGTTTCTCCTCCGCTAGTGAGTATGTATAATAAAAATAGTTATTTTCCTTTAAAGCTTTAATAACAGCGCGATAGCTTAACGGATTTTGTGTCTTTACTGTTATGCCCGTTAGAGTTGATTTTAACGAGAACTGAACATTTTGTAAAGTTAATAAAAATTTTCTAAAGTCAGTAAATTTTTGAATATTTTTTACCATTATCGGCGGTGGTAATTTTATATTTTTGTTAATACTCATTCATTTTATCGTTATTTACTTTAGTAACTTTTTCCCCACTTTCAACA
The DNA here is from genome assembly GCA_039619475.1 of Icerya purchasi. Lineage (NCBI taxonomy): Eukaryota > Metazoa > Arthropoda > Insecta > Hemiptera > Monophlebidae > Icerya > Icerya purchasi. The sequence goes on from CM077116.1 coordinate 420,141,858, forward strand.
TCGCTTATGTTATTAATGGGAGCGTGTGTATCAGTTTGCATTTGATTTTCGTCTTCATTAGCGAGAAATTTAAATATGTTAACTTTCACCGGTTTATTATTATGAATGGAGACAGTAGTACTTTTAGCTAATTTCGCCGTATGTTTTGGTGTTTTCCAAGTATCGTCGCTATCGCTTGTTTGCGTATTAGAATGCTGTCTCTTGACAGTATAGCCGGTGTTATCCTGTTTACGAATAATTTTAACAGGGCTTACCCCACGTGAATTCGATGCAGAAGAAGAAGCAGCTACTGCCGTAGTAGACGCGCCAATCGGCCGTTTTACAATAGAAAGAGTGGCCGGCGTTGGCATGATAAGTTCGATTATTCGATAACTTGTCTGGTATAGAGAGAGTTATCGAATTTAAAATAAATGCAATAAATACGAGCGGTCTGGCGGAGCCAGCCGATAAAGGAAAGATCTCACCTGCGTTATCAGCGGTCGGCTATGTATTTCTGTTCGATCGAATGATAAGATAATATACAGCCCGGAATAATTACCGATGCGCGACTATTATTACAGAGGCCGAAATATGTTCGAGAACAATAGCAAAGAATTCACATGCACGAACGCGATGAACAAGACTTCACTTTAACTTAGTTGACTATTTTTTTTTTTTAGCTATATAATACAGTTTTCTTTAAATTTATCCTTAACATGTAACCGGTATTATAAATATTTCCATTAAAGTATTACACTCTCTAAACTGCAATTAAGTACTAGGTATCATAAGAAATTAAAAAGAATAAGAAATGAAAAAAATATAATGCTAAAAAAAATTAATATAGTATTCCTTTTATTTTTTACAACAAATAATTGGTCCCAGATTTTTTTTTTAAAGTTTTTTTTACCATGATTTTTTGCGCCATGCTGTTAAACATGTTATTATTTTGTTCTTCAATTTTATCAAGCTTTTTCCGTTTTTAATATCACTCCGTTTACTTTTCACCAATTTTAACAATACGTCTTTTTTCACTGTGTGCATTTTACAGTTAACATCTTTAGATCGTGCTCAACATGTTTTATCATAATTTTTGGTCCGGTAACTCCTCTCTTTGTTAAAAATTCCGTTTTACATCTCAGTATCTTTTGTAATAATGTAATTCTTATTTCATTGCATTATATTAATCTAGTTCGATGGTAATATTTTTAAACATTTTATTTTTCTGCCTATTATTTATTTATTATTAATATATCCCTGTACAACAACAAAGATTACGATAGTTTGTACAATTAAAGTTTTTGTTTTAAACAAATAAAGTTAAAAATAATTAATTTATCATATTAACCATGCGCTTATAATTCTAAATATATCAAAAGTTAAATTTCGCAGGTTTTTTAATATGGAAAATGCGATGCTTCTAAGTGAGAAATGATTTACTACAGCTGATAAAAGAACAACAGAGTTATTGATGAGAACGTTGACCTGTCGATTACACTTCCGTCGCTTCCAAAAAGAAAGAGACGTTGATTTTATTGCTTAGGACTTCTGATCATTTTAACCGATCCACTTTTGGAGACGAAAGGCGGTTTCTTACAATACTTCTCATCAAGTAGTACAATAAACCGTAACCAAATTATCCGCAAATAGAGCAGCTTTGACTGTAAGTTGTATTTCATGTGTTATATTACTAAATGCTATATTGAACAATGTCAGGCTACTAACTGGAATTAATCATTTTTTCGAATTTTCCGATTTACATACCGTATTCAGATCTTCTAATGGTAAATTTTATAGAATTTTTGCATTAGAATATTAAATAATGAAAAAAACTTTGAATTTTTATAATAGTTATGCGGCGAATTAATGCGTATTAGAAATCGTATAAAACTAATATTGTTCCTTAACCCCTGCTTCGTAATTCATTGTTCCTTTATTATTATATTCATTTCTTATCTATGCTAACAATTTTCTTTTGCTAAAATAACTAATAAATTAATTTAAATAAGTTGTTTTTTTTTTTTTTTCTATTTTGCTCTCGTCCTCATTCAGTACTTTTCGATCGACTAAATTTAAAGTCTTAAAAGTCTAAAAAAGCTAACAAAAATTATTTACCACATGCAAATTCTTTATTATCCGATATGACTGTTCTAAAAAGTGCCATGGTTGATTTTTTCTCTTCGGATGCAAACTGACTGTGAATTAAATTTTTCTAGATGATGTTTCAAATGATTGCCTACGCAATAATCAGTAACTTTTGCTATGATTGATATTAAGATAATCGATCAACAATTTCCATACTAATTTCTACCCCCACTCGATCCGAACTGGCTAAACCGCAGGATTCGTAGTACAAAATAAGTTTAACATTTAAGTACAATATTTCGAAATACGTTAACTCATAACTCATAGCATGATTAACGTAATTAACGAGCGCCCTAGAGTTTGACATGTTTATATCGTTTACATCGTTAATAATAATTCCACTGCCCACAGGAAAACCGTCTAAACAATATTTTGAGCGTTCCTCCTTAGTGTATAAAGCGAATAAAAAATGGCAAATTGTATCAGGAACATTTTACAAAATTCACAGATATCAGAAGGTGTAATTTTAAAACGCTTCGAATACGAGTCAAAACTACCACGACACCGGTTAACGCTAGACTTACATAAAAATTTATAATTGATAGTTTTTTGAATCCAATGTCGAACAATAATTTGTTTTAGAATTTGTTCTCATCGCGCACTTTGTGTGGTTTTATTTATATTATTAATTCCTAGCTGATCACCTATACCGCCAAAACGTTTCTAATTAGTATACATCGTTTATAGATTTTAAATTTGCTTGTTATATTTCGCTGTATTCCCGGTGGGCAGCAGATGATGACTGCGTGTTTTTCGAAATAAACTGAAACGAATTGTTTTCAGTAATCAGTCAATTTGCACGATAGTAACCCAAAACACCGTAAAACATGAGAATAGATAGCGACGTCGATCTCAAGCCCATGTAAGCACGACAACGAAGAGTACGCCAGTCGGACGGACTAGACGATCAACGGCTATTCCGGGTTCCACCTAGGATACAAAAGCTTCCTTTATTCTTAAAGTTAACGTATTTTTAAGGAATGCCGACGAGCGATGGCGTGATTAAATCTGAGTCGATGTGTCAAGCTATTTTTGTAAGTAAAGGCGCGGTTCGAAATGCGAGCAACGTAAATAAAACGAATAATTAATAGAACCATGCATACGGAAGGTCACTTAAGCGTAAACATCATTATTTAGAAACGCAGGCGTGTTAACGGAGTTTGGGACACAACAATTTGTATTTTAATTTGAATTACTAAATTTATATTTAACAAATAGCATGTGTTAAATGATGCTCACATTAATCTACCGTTACTCCAATTATTTCATCTTTGTTGTCAAATATTTTCAAGGATTAATGTACTTTTTAAAATTTTTACTATCCTTGAAATTTACTGTAGGTTTAAGGTTGAATTTCTTATTAAATTATTCTACAGATTATGATTAGTACGGGAATCTAAATATTTTATATTTAGTTAATAAAATAGTTTAATTACTTAGGTCAGCTGCTGGAATTCCGATAATAATTGACGCCGCAGCGATAAGTTCTGTATAAAGAACCCATTCTCAGAAGCAGCTTCCTATGAGTTTTTAAAATTTCATTCATTGCACAATCCTTAAAATTTTTTATATGCTTGAGCAATAACTGAAAATTGCTCAAATGATACCGATATACAACGTAACTCTATTATTATAATTAACATCGCCTATATTAGGTTGAATTTTTAATAATCAGTCTTATAAGACCAGAAGAAGAAAAAAAAAGTTTCAACTCTGTTAGAAATAATTTTTGTATTAAAGAATAATTACTCATTTTTGAAAATAGAGAAACTAATATTTTTGAATGTGCGATTAGATCTTTCACATCGTGGAGCGTTATTCGTCTTAAATTTTTTTGAATTTTGGTTCCCGTTGGTGATGGGTAAGTTCATTATTTCTTCAAATACGGATCCGGAAATGAATCACAGATTCGGGAATTGCATCCCGGATACGTATCCATCGGACGCAAATGGATCCGACATTTATATACACAGAATATTGACACTGTCACTAGTTTGCACTGGTTACCGACGCATCCATATTAGGTTAGATTACGTGTGTTAGAATGAAAGAAGAAAATTGCAAAATAGCTAATGTAGGATTATAATCATACAGAGAGTTGTGTCTACAGAAAAAAGAAAACCAAAAAAAAAAAAAAAAAAAGGAAATGATAGAGAACGTTTCTTTCTAATTATTCTAATATTATCATTTTTTACTTTTCCAGCTGATCTGGTACATTCGCAGAAAAGGACAGACGATCTATTATTTTCTATTCGAGGTCTATATTTTAGCTTCTGTAATGGAATCACGCGAACATAACATTCGCCGATTCAGTTTGTATTTGCGGGGTCGGGGTTTTGGATAGGTGTCCGGAACTGCAGTCGGAGTTACATCAACTCCACTGTGGGACACGTATCCTTCCGACCCTACTCATCATTGCTTTTTTCATTATTTCAACGAGAACTTTTGGTATGTAAAATGATATGAAAATTCCATTATCTGAAGCAAAACTTTGTTTACTGTTAGATTTTAGGCCCGTATACAATAATCTTTTTTGGTTAGAAAATATTTTACTTACTATACTACCGGTTCGGAATATTTAACAACAAATTCGTTAGTTGTAAGCAAAGCATCGGTATATGAAAGTGACCACGCGTTCTTAAACAGACTTCTAAGGACCGCAATTTTTATTATGCTACAAATCCACACTTCCATGTCACCATCCTGGAGCAGCTCATTTAGCCTCGGCAACCTTGAGTCCGAAAAATCCTACAAGTCCAGGTTCAAAAATAAATTATGTATAGAGATCGAAACAAACCCTGAATCGTTTTCCTAATTTTTTCCAGAAAAAAAAAAATCAATAAAAACAAAATATCTATACTATACATAATAAATAACAAAATATTATAAGAAAAATAAACACGTATTTAAGTTAAATATTTCGTAAGAGAAAGAACGTTATAATAAAGTTGAATCTTCTTTATTTTTTTTTTTTTTTTGTTATAAAAAAATAAACGAATGAAGTAAAATACATGAAAATTTAATAAACTGTTGAATTATGCGGACGATATTTATGGAATTGGTGTTTTATTAAACTTGTTCGCCGCAGAAGACAAGACGCGATCCTTTTTTACAGAAATGTCAATATTCATTCTAGCCATGAGTTTGAATATATAATCAAGGAAGCTCGCTCCGTATCGTCAGTGCTATTTGAGCGGCTTGTACAAACCATCATATAACTCAATGTACTCTTCTATCAAAATTCCAGCACTAGCGGAAGGTAAGGAAAACAATTTAACTGATCTAAATATTTTACGTTTACACATATTTTAGAGCGCATTAATATGTTCTATTTTTTATTTCCAGTTATAAATATCCGGACATGTAAATCATCAGGTTCGAGGAGTGTCGTACCTAGAGCCGCGCATATTATTTGGAAATTTTGCTGATGTAATCTTTAAACGTACTTCGCTTCCGCTGCAACAGTTGTACCTTTAGCGAGACTTCGAGCCGCACAAATATGGAGGCATGTTTCAAGCGTACATACCGATGTTAATTAGAGATTCGGAATTGATTAAAAAGGTAATGATGAAAGATTTCAACCATTTCCAGCAATTGCCTCCGATTCGGCCATTACAGTTCTTCGCGTCGGAGCAAACCTATTTGCTTCTTTTGTTTTGGTAGTCGTTCTATAAATCCTTGCTGTAGTACCTTCGCTCTTTAATATTTACTTTATCAAAATCGTTTCTATTCTTCTTAACTCTATTTCGCTTTTCTTTGCTGACAATGTGCTCATCTACTCCGCCGATTTCAATATCTCGTTAGCTAACTGTCATCTTCAAAGCTCTTCAATGTTACCAGAAAATGCTCTTTCTAATATTCATCTCTTTATTTCTCCTCCTAAATCCTCGTCCCTTGTATTTACTCTTCGTCCTTTTAATTTCTTTTTAATTAGTCTTACCTTAAATAGTGTCGAAATCTCCAATTATAAACTGTTTTCGTTATTTAAGAATCATTTTTAACGGCCTCCTTTCTCAATCACATTAATTATCTGCATCTACCCTGTCTTAAAACGATTAATCTGATCAAATCTCTTTCTTATATTAATTGTACAGGTAATCCATGTATCCTACTCGTGTTTTATTAACCCTTTATCCTACCTTGGATTATTTATGGCAATTCCTCCAGGTCTCTTCTTTCAAAATCAGATCGCACTCTAAATACTTGTCTTCGTCTCTGCCTTGATGCCCTAAGATTTACCCCATTTCCGACTGTTCTTTCTGAATCCTACATTTCTCCTCTCTTTAGTCATAGATATCTTATTTAGGTTATCGCTTTTTGATTAAGAGTTTGCCTTCTTCTTCACTTTTTTATTCTTACTCCTCTATCTTTCATAAATGGCGATTTATCCCTAAAAAAAAACTCCAATTTTATCCCTTATATCTGTTCGTCTTCTTCAACTTTCGTCATTTAGTTATAGTAATGATAAATTTCTTTATTTCTGTTACAGTTTTTCCGGTTTCCTTCATGCTGTTAAATTTTTTTCTTTACCGTTCTGCTCTAAATCTGTCCCTCAACATTTCACCAGAATTGAATTTTCCAATGCTTTAGGTTCTCTTTATCCCACACATACCACTATTTATAGTGACGGTTTCAAAGGGTCAAATAGAGTTGGTTCTGCCTTTTTTTGTCCTGCCTTGAATTATTCTAAATCTTTTAAACTTTCCTCCTTTTGTTCACTTTTCTGTGCGGAATCTATTGTTATTCTACGCGCTGTCCCCTTTGTTTCCTCATCACTGGTTTTCCATAAAATGCTAATAATCTCGGATTCTAAAAGTGTTCTGTAAGCTATAACGTCTCCTCTTCCTGCTCCCTAATGAGATGGTGGATTCCTTAGTCAGTCCCTCCATTTCCTGTGGCAGACTTTTAGGCACCTTTTCAGCTCGTAATATTGTTCTTCTTTCTCAGTCGTTCATTCTTAATTATGGCTAAACCCCTATTCTTCTTCATTTTCTAATCCTATCTCCTTTTACATCTCTATTCAGCCCATCTTTTCCTTCTCACCCATGGTTCCTGGACTTCCCCTCTTTTAAACGTTTCACAATCTCGACTATTTGTCGCCTTTGCTTTAATCATAGTCTCCATCTTGCATCATTTTCTCGCTTTTCAACTCTATTTTGTCTTTTTCATTGCCCTTCCACATACGTTCCTTGCCATTTTGATATTATGTTTAATTTGAGTGTTCGACCTTTTCTGCTAAACAATCGTCCTTCTACTCTTTTCTACTAAAACTCGGTATCTCTACTCATAGTGCTGCTTACATTCTCTTATTTTCTTTTGCTTCTGTTATTCCTGCCCTCAAACTATTTCTATCCTCTATCCCTCAACCGTTAAGAATATAACTTTATTTTCTCCTTCTTCACATTTCTTGAGCTAATGTCCTCGTTAACAAATCCGTGAAAAAAAATAATAATATGGAACTGCGCCCAGCGATATTTTAAAGAACACTCAACCTATAAAATCTCCACCGGAACAAAAAATAAAGAAAATAAAATCCAGCTCCTTAATCTAATTATTTTCTAAACATTATGTCAACTTCAAAAACCGATTTTTAAAATTATTACAAAAGGTAAAAAATTATTTTTTGGTAATAAGTTTTTAGATCTTCGTAAACTATTTGAAATGCAACTTTTACAATACGTTCTAAAAAATAAATCTTATTTTAATATTTCATTTGTAAATGAAGTAACCAGAGGGTCCAAGTGCGAGAAGAACTACATATATGCGTACGATACTATACAATAAAGTACCAGAGCAACTAAAGAGACATTTATTAAATTACAAAAAAAAGACGCAAATATCTAATCGATTATGATGTAAATCACAGGAAAAACCATTAAGTTCTGATCGTGCACATTATATCGACTTTAAATTGTTGATTTAAACTATATAAACCGTTTTATTTACTATTTGACCTCAGTGTGATTTAGAATTTGTTTCTGATCACATATATTGAGTTGTATTTTTATCTGATGATGGGTTATACCCGAAAACGTTTCTAAGTAAGCAATCATTTTATTCTTAAATTTGTTTGTTATATTTGTATTTGTTATAACTTACTATAATCTTAAATTTATTTTTCATTTAATGTTGTTTTGTTTATAAAACTTCGTCAGTTTTTAATTATTTATTTATTTATTTATTTATTTATTTATTTACTATTATTATTATTATTATTATTATTATTATTATTATGTTTATTTTCTTTGTTTTATATGCCATTATTTTATTATTAGTTTATATTGTTTTGTTTTTTTTTATTTATTTCTTTTTATATATTTATAAAGGGTTTTAACTTATTTTCCGCACATCGTTCTGCAGTGCGCTATTGTTTGCGTTTTTATTAAGCCGTTGTTCGCGCAATACTGCGCATTTTCATTAATATTGTAAATTGTTTTTTTTTGATTGTTATATAAGTAAAATAAGTATATACTAATATTAATACCAATTATCCGTTAAATTCGTCTTGAATGATAGTTTTCCTTTTCCGTCGGATTCTATTGGTTAAAGAACTTAAGCATGGTTCTATACTTTTTTTTTGTCCGTAGCAGCCGTTCTCAAGAATTAATATTTAACTTATTCATAATCGATGCATTAACTTATTTTTTTAACGATCAATGCAACACGATAGTAGATAATTTCAAAAGCTTGTATACTTTTGCGATCTTTTGCGTTAAAACTCAAAACCATATGTTACGATCTGAAAGACTAGCATTTAAATTATACGCTTCTTCGTTTCCTCGCCAGTGAAACGAATTTTCCAATTTACAAAGTCTTGCTAATGCCGTCTTGACTATTGTATTTCAATTTTTCCTTGACACTGTTCCTCATCGTCTATCTAGGTCCCAAAATAGGTTATTTTATTCTTCTCTTTTGTATCGTTGATTAAACGATCGAGGTGATATGTTTTGCTGGTCTATGACCATTAGAGAACAGTTAGATCGATCTAGTTTCAAACTTGTTTCTATGCTAAATCTTTCTGCATTTTCGAGCAATTCCACCATATCATCTTTTGCTAAGAGCGTGCTGTCATTTGCATACCGAAGATTTAAAAATTTCCTTTCTCTAACGATGTTCATCGTTTCATTGTCTTTTTAATCACCTACTCTCTATAGATATTGAAGAGGAGAAGGAATCAAACAAGGACCTGTTCTGATCCATCTCATCATAATTAAGACAACAGAAAGATGAAAAAATGAAGTCGTCATTGAAGAGAGTAAATTTTCAAATCTTTTCGGTATGCAATAAGTCTAACACAAAACATTGCCGCTTCGATAATTTTAGCAATGATGGGTAAATTTGACAGCGTAAAAGGCTTGCGATCAACAGCCAGAAAGAAAATTATACAGCGTGTAAAATATTAGTTTTTTTTTAATTCTTTAATAGCTAAACTGCACCTAGCCGATGATAGCTGTTTAGCAATTATTTTTAATATCTTGCGCGCATAGCTTGAATAGCAGCCTACTCAGCGATAGGTGCTAAAAAAGAAGTTTTATTAGAACTTTTATCTTAGACTAGATCCATCGATTTGATTCTATCAAATCGCCGAACTTCTAATGAATTGTCCAGCAACGCAAATGCCATGTTGTTCGGGTGCGTTTCTAACCTGTAGACATACTTCTTTACGTCGTCGAATATTACTTCTTGAACAAACTTTATTCCGAGGTCTTTGTGAAGTATTGATTTACAACCATCTGGAGGATTTTGTTTTGGATCCGTTGTATGATTGCTATGTTACTCTTTTTAGAACGGCCCCATAGCGGGCAGCTGTAACGCCAAACTGGTTTTAAAATTTGATTATAAACTAGTAGTTTATTTTCAGCAGATAATTCTGACTTCCTGTTTAGTAGCCAGTATAATTGTCTTAACTTTATATCTAATTCGATCCGTTTTACTGTTATATGTTTCTTTCATGTTAGGCGTTGATCAAGGTATACACCCAGATATTTCACATCTGTTTTTCGCGAAATTGCAATATTGCTCAGAACTACATCTTCTGTCGGATCAATTTTTTTGTTAGCGAAGATTACTCGCGCTGATTTATTTTCATTAGTTTTGATTTTCCGTAAGCTGAGCCATGACAAAATTTCCATAACTGCTGCTTCGATGATATTGCACGCTTAAACAGGTCATACATTTGAGCATAAAATCGCGGTGTCGTCAGCAAAGGTTGTACATTGGAAGGTGTAGGAATACCGGATGTGTAAAAGAGATAGAGTAATGGTCCTAGCACACCTCCCTGTGGAGCTCCTGCTTTTATTGGGTATATATTTGATAAGTCACCTCCATACTTAACGTAGAAATATCTTTCAGTCATATATGACTGAAGCAACTGATGTAATTCATAAGGAAAATGTCGTTTAATTTTTTGTAAAAGACCATCGTGCCAGACTTTGTCGAAAGCCTGGCTTATATCCAGAAACAGCGTCGCAGTACTTTTTCTTTTCGAGAGATGTTTCAGTCGTAGTAACTACATGATGCACTTGTTCTATTGTCCTGTGCTTGACTCTGAATCTAAACTGATGGTCTGGTATTAGACCTTTATCGTTGATAACTGGAATCATCCGTTTTAGTAGCAGTTTTTCATAAACTTTAGAGATTACAGGCAGCAATGAGATGGGTCGATACAAAGCCGGGTCTGTCGGAGATTTCTGCGGTTTTTTAATAACGACAATCTGCGACAGTTTTAGTTGTAAAGGAAAATATCGCAGCTGGACCATTGCATTGAAAATGTATGTCAATAGTATGAAACCTTTTCTCGATAATTCCTTTAAGATTCGTGCGGTAATTAAGTCATTAAAGTTTTTACTAAAGTATTGATTTCACGCGGAGACGTAGGTTTTATTGCCGAGCAAACATCGTATCAATAAGTTTCATGGTTGAACGTTGCGTTTTCAGGATGTGCCTCGAATACCTTTGCGAAATGTTTTCCGAATACTTCCGTTTTTTCTAGATCCGTTTTAGCCCAGGTTAGGTCCGAATTTGTAATTGGATGTACCGCTTGTATTGTGGCCTTTTTAGGTTCCTTGTTGCCTTCTACAGTGAGTAGCCATGCTGTGCCAGAGATGACAGATTTATTAACCTTTCTTTTAATGACTTATTTTTTAAATCTTGCAGTAACTTTTTTTAAATCTTTGTTTGCTTGTTTAAAGCTTTCTTATGAGTGGGATTTCTTGATGTTTGCTATTGTTTTCATAATTTCCTTTTTAACTGAACTGCTTTTTTAATTTTATCTGGGTAATAAATAACAGGCTTATAATTGTTCTCCGTTGGCGTGGATGCCCACGCAGCCTAGTGTATAAGTGTAATAAAATTGTCTATCTTTTCTTCTATTTGTTTCTCGGTTTTTAATATTATTTTGAGATTTATTGTGCGTTCCAGGTGATCTCGAAATGCATCCCAGTTTGTGAATTTATTATGCAATTTCGTTTTACGCATTTTCTTGACTACACCCTGACTAACTAGGAGCGTAAAAGATGAATGATCTAATAGCAAAATTTCATCGGTCCCGACATCGAAAATTCTAATAAAATCCCTTTTATGATATAGAAATACAGAAGGTCTGGTATTTTATTGCAGTCAGTTGACTAGTAAGTAGGTGTTCCCGATGAGCAAATGATGCTACAGGTTTCGTCGATAATCGATTTTAGTTCTTTGCCTCTCGGTACTGTCAGTCTTGATCCGAAGTATACATTTTTCACATTGTGGTCACCTTCTATAATGTATCTACAGCCTAAAGTTTTAAAGAAATCGGAAAAGTGTTCCTTTTTATATTGTGCCGTGGAGGACAGTAAACTAGATAATTAAGGTTATATTTTGCCAGTTCATAATGTTTTATACTGATTTTTATTATGATACCGGTACCGCCGTGTGCTGTACCATCTGAGTGATTAGTAATATACGAATTGTATCCCTTAAAATTAACGAACCCGATGGTTATAAAGTGTGTCTCCGACAAAATGGAGGTTATATTAATTTAAATGGTAGAACCGTTATATTTTAAACTTTGGCATGCGGGGTTAATGAAAATTTCATGAAAGAAGCTGTTACGAAGCCGTCAAAAGCAACAAAACAATCGTAATTGTAGACTTTGCAATGCTAACAGAACTTACAATTTAAAAATTAGTTTCAAATTTTTCTATTTCACCAATTTTCACAGAAACATTGCGTAAGTATCCGCCAGCGCCGTTTCTAAATCGTTTGTGCACGTTTAAATACAAAATCGAAGACGGTGGCTTCGTAATCTCTAAAGGAATGCACGTAGGGATCTCAGTAATCGGTTTACACTACGACCAGAAGTATTATGTAAATCCGAAGGTATTTAATCCAGAAAATTTCTCAATAGAAGCATCACGGATGTAGCCACGGTACACGTATTTGCCGTTCGGTGGAGGACCACGAATTTGTATAGGTAATATATTTTTTAAGTTAGATTTGAAAAAATAAATAAATAAAAATAATTTATTTCGTCGATATAATACTTGTCGACGAAAGGATGTTGATTATGTTTTGCTTAACGACAAATTGATTTAAAAAAGCGAATTGGACCCGTTACTGGTTCAAAATTTAAAATTTAAATTGTAACTGACATAGAAGTAGCTCCAATAATTTTTCCATTATATACATATAATTGTTCAAGATTCATTATGCAAAATTTGTTCATAAATTAAATTAGTAAATGCGTGTTTCTAAGAATTATAAATTTAATTTTGATCTCTTCCTAGGTTGATCAGATATTTTTTTTAATTGGTATATGTTACGTTGTTTGCGACATTTAAAAAGTTTGCTCAATCTTTCTTATTTTGTTTTTATTTATTGTGTCTTCGTAAATTCTTATTTAGCGGGCCTTTGCAAAGACCTTACTCAAACACAAGTCCGACTTAAAAGATAACATATTAGAGAAAATGAAGATAAATCAGTTCAAGTTGTGAGAACTGATGGCCTCTCTTCAACCAAACTATAAAAACAGTGAATCATTAAACGCCGAAGAATTAAAAGAAAAGAATTAGAAAAATATTCTTAACTATCCCAGCTAGCAGGCCGTCGATAACGGAAATGCTATAAATCTACAAAGTGATTTTCAAATATGAAGATGCATGCAACTCATGTGCCTCTCAGGTTCGAATATTAAATTAATACAATTTTAATCGTACATTTCACCATATATTTCTGATGATACCGTTTATTAAGCAGTTAATTGGCGAAGGAAATTGTCAGTCTATGGGTTTGGTCGAGCGATCCCAAGCCAACTGAATCAACTTGTCAAAGTCCAACAAATACAGAAAGTTTTTTTCTCGATTTAAAATTACAGAAAAGACCATTAACTTTTTTATAAAATATCCTGTTCAAAGACTGGGATAGAGACAGATAATGTTCTCACTTTCCAAACCTTCAACCAGAACGACGATTTGCCCTTCATAGTTGTCAGGGAATATAATGAAATAGGAGTTAGAATTCTTCGGTTTTTCGGGATTAATTAAATTAGATGCTCCATGTCAACTGGTTTTAGCGGTAGATACGGTCGGAGATTTATTGTTAAAGAAAGTTGTAAAAGAGTTTTACAGAAAGATTTGGCTTTATTCAATGGCTTTGTAGCGTCGGGTGATACAGTTTTAGCAGTAGGAAGAGAATTGTTTGAGACAGATTTACCTTCTTTATCAAAATTCAAAATATGTAACAGAAAAAACGAACTTTTTTATAATATAAAAAAAAAAAATTAAACCCTTAATTTAAGACAAAAAAAAGAAGAAAAATATATGTTATTGCAAATAGCACGTGTGAAAGCTTTGTCTAAAGCTATTGAACAAAATCATATTTCTCCTTTTTTCTTAATGAAACTTTTGAACTTAGTCAAAAGTTCAAAAAAGCGTTAAAAGTGACGTGGCCTACCCTCAAAACGCGAGCATGTAGTAAAATACGTGTATTTAAAACCAATTTATAAATAGGCACATTTCCATATAATTCTCCGATTTAGACGTCCGAATTTCCAATTTTAAAGCAGGAATTTCGATGAGCCGAAAACAGCACGATTCAAAAAAACGTTTTTCTTTTCTCAGGTGTGTAATACAACGACGGAAAAATCGCTATTTGGTGATAAGGAAACACATTTTGTTTCTTTAACGAAATTTTTTAACTCAACAAAAAGTTTAAAAAATCGCGAAAAATGACATCACTCCTTGGCGGCTTGATATTAAAGTTACGAATTTCGAACCGGCTTATAAACACCACAAATATTTTGTTCTAGTTTGAAACTTTTAAAAATGAGGCCCTCAGGACGCCAAAAATTCAACAAGTTGAAAAAAAAAAATGCAACGGAATAATGAACAGATTTCGAAAAGGTGCTTCGATATTTCATAATGTTGTGATTCCTACTGTTCCCTTTTGTAACTATTTTTTAGTCGATAAATGCAACAACTTCTAAAAAAAATTCGTATAATTTAAGTTTAACAATTATAATCTCACTCTTTCCTATTTATTAATTTTACGAAATACAAACAAAGCGTTGACTTTAGACCCAAATATGAGAAATACACAGCAAATTAAAATTCTTTCTCAAATTCTCACATATATGAGACTATAGACTAGGTAATTTACGAAATTTCATTAATTCTGCTTGAACTCATCGGCAAAACGAATTTAACATCGATAATAAGTGTAGGTTTTTTTGCTACATTTTCCTCTGCATTCTGCTCCATCATTTGTGGTAATTTCGCGAAAATGGTCTCAAATTCGTGATATGGAAAACGAAATCTTGACCTCCGAGTCCGATTTCGAAGTTAATTTAAACCAATTTCTTGCTTCAATGAATTTACTATTACGCTTCCTTGTCGGCGAACGCTGACTCCAAATGCTTTATTCCAATAAAAGTATTGCAAGGACGAAACACAAAATGACTCCATTAAAAATTAAACGAGACATTGACTTTATATAATATTTAATACGAACAAGATGATTTCCTCACCGTTATAGTTATCGATCGCATAATAAAGACCAGGACAAGCCGAATTCGAACGAGAAGACAATATCACCATCTATTTTATCCGCAAACAGCAAAAGCTATATCACTATATATAGTTTCCGTCCAAAACAGCCCGCAGAATATCTCTCAACTGATGATAATATGTATATAAGATGATTACCTCGCCAGCAGCGCTTTAGATGCTTCATCAATTATTATTATTATTATTCCTATGTGGTATGTGTGAATTCGCGCGTGTATGTGTGTGTGCATCACTAATTAACAGAAATACAGCTTTTAGTGTTGAATATTTACCGCACAACTTGTTTAAAAATAACTTGATGCAAACTGTACACAAACACATTAAAAATAAATATTTTTATTTTAATCGCCGGGTGAAAAATGTATACGACACTGCAGATTTAAAATTTAGATATCTTTATTTTGAATTTAGTATCATGTAAATGTAAATTATGGCTATTTTTAATTTAACATGAGAAATTCTGAGCACATAATTGGCCTTATTTATATTAGTTTTCAAATTGTTCTTCAGATGAAGCTTTAGGGTTAAACAGATTCGCTTTTTGCAATATCTATTCTTGAATTTTAGGATACTCACTGTTTGCAGTGAAAATATATATTTTGTACTTTAGATATTCATGGGTAATTTGTGATCATCATCATCATCATAGTTGCATCTCCTGAGTCAGGAGATTGCATACATTCATATTATTCGTTCCCGGGAAAGAGTTATTATCTTCTGTAGGTTTTTGCATGGCGGATTTATTGGTAGGTTTGCTGTTGTTAATTCTAACCGTCTCCTTCCTCTTATTGATTTTCCAGGAATTTTTCCTTGCACCGCCATCATGAAAATTCCATTTTCTCGGATTTTATGAGCTAGGTATTTCATTTTTCGATCTTTGATATCCTCCAGCAGCATTCTCTTTTCTTCTCTTACTTTTGTCAATACAGCGCTATTTGTTGTGTGTGTGGTCCGCGATATCTTCATCCGCCGTCTGTAACACCACATTTCCAAAGCGGCTATCTTCCCTTCGCAGTCTGCTCCCATTGTCCATGTTTTGCAGGCGTATTTTAATACGCTCCAGACATAACATTTCATTATTCTTTTCCATAAATTTAGACTAATGCTTTGATTTCCGAGCACCTTGTACAAATTATTAAATGCCGTTTTCGCCATACCAATCCGCGTTCTTATTTCTTTACGATCTCTTCCGTCTGTATTTATCATCACTCCCAAGTACCTGAATTGGTTTACATTTTCTATTTCTTGGTTGCCGATTTTTAAAGTAGTTTTGCTGCCGCCGTTTCTTGATAATTCCATCACTTTAGTTTTCTTAGCGTTAATTTTCATGTCGTATTTTATGCCGGTATTATTTATTCGATCTATCATTTTCTGTGCCTGTGTTTCGGATTCGGCTATGAGCACTCTATCATCTGTATAGCTTATTTCCCGGATTCTGCGGTCGTTTATTTTTATTCCCATTTTTTTCAACTCCGGCTTCTTTTATAATTTCTTCTGCATATATGTTAAACAATCTCGGTGATAAGGGGCATCCCTGTCTAACCCCTCTCTTTATTTCGCATTTATTATTGAAATAACTATTGCCAATCTTTATATTTGCGTACTGATTCCAATACATATATTGTTTTATGCATAGATCCTTATCATCTATATATATTGTACTTCTTCAGTATATCGATAATTTTGTAATGGTTAACGCGGTCGAACGCTTTCTCGTAATCTATAAAGGACATAATAACTTCTCTGTTTGCATTCAAATTTCTCTGTATGACCACTTTTAGTAAGGCAATTGCATCTCTTGTTCCTTTTTTGGCTACGAAACCATATTCAGTTTTAGCACATGGCTCATCAAAGCTATTGTTCTATACTCTGAGCACACCTGCAAAGCCGTTTTTCTTTGGTATTGGTACGAAATTGATGACCTTAAAATCTTCTGGTAAAATGTCTTTGTCGTATATCTTATCGATGATCTTCAGCAGTTCTTTTTCATAGTTCGGAATGATGTGTTTTATTATGTCAGCAGCATTGTTGTCTTCGCCCACAGCTTTATTATTTCTAGCTCTCTTAATGTCATAATTCCCATATTTCAATCTTTGATGCTGCTTGTTGTGTCTTAACGTTGACTGTTATAGGTCGGGAATCATCTTTGTATAATTCCTTTATATATTCTGTCCAAGTTTCTTCCGTTTCTTCGTTATTGCCGCAATATTTTCCATTTTTGCTTCGCATACATGTTACTCCAGTCCTCTTCTTCTTGTGCGTATCCATCATTTGTTTGATTTTAGTATGTACTTCTCTATCGTTGTGTCGTTTCTGAAGTTCTTCTATCTCCTCGCACTTTTCATCGTACCATTTACTTTTAGCAGCCGTTATTCAGTTGTTTATATTCTTGACTGTATTTGTTCTTTATTTTCCTTCTATTATCCATTAGGTCCAGTATTTCTTCTGTTATCCACGACTTATGTTTCTTCTTCTCTTTTATTGGTATTGCATTCTTGGCTGCCTTTATGATCTTGTCCCTCCATACACTCCATATCGATTCTACGCTATCATCTGTATTATCGCCTGGGTTATGATCCTGTCTTTCTAATTCTTCATGAAATTTCTCTTTTATTCTATTCACTTTGATTTTTTCGACGTCTAGCCTTTGTTTCTGATCCTCCTTTTTGTTTTTAAGACTCTTCAGAGCTATCCGGCACGTCGCAACTAGCACCTTGTGATCCGTGTTGCAATCTGCTCCCGGATACGTGTGAAAATTTTTGACAGCGTTTTTGTATCATTTATTAACCATGATATAATCTATTTGGTTTCTAGTTCTATCTCCCGGGCTAGTCCACGTGTATAGTCTTCTTTCATGTTGTTTGAAATATGTGTTACATATCATTAAATTATGTTTTTCGGCAAATTCTACAAGCATTTCCCCTCTTTCATTTTGTTCACCGAGTGCAAACTTTCCGGCCGCTAGATTCCCTTGGTCCGCTCTAACTTTCACATTGAAATCACCCATTACAAATACTACGTCGCTGTTTTTCGCATTTTTCATGACCTATTCCAAATCATCATAAAATTTGTCTACTTCTGCTAAATCGCTTTCCGCCGTTGGTGCATATACTTGAATTATTACAAATGGTTTAGGTTTGCCTTCGAATCTAATGAAAATTATTCTCTCTGATTTCGGAATTATTGCGCTAATTTTATCCCTTATTTTTGTATTTACCAGAACTGCTACTCCATGTTTGTGCTTGTCTTTTCCAGTATATATCATCTCGTAGTCCTTATTCGTACTTATTCTTCCGCTTCCAGTCCATTTTGGTTCACTAATCCCTAATATGTCTATGTTTAATCTCCTGGCTTCCGATGCTACGTTCGCAAATTTTCCAATCTGATACAAAGATCTGACATTCCATGTAGCGATATTAATTACGTTCCGCCTGATTTTTTCTCTGCATATTCTTAGCACCCTATCCGGCTGTCTTGGCAAATGAAAGGCAGCCTGACGGAGACTTAGGGCCGTTGTATTTTTCTTGTTATTCATGAATGTAGATCTAGGGAAGAATAATGGCGGTGGTTTCCCGTTAACTTCCGCCATGATTTTCTGTCGGGGTTGTCTCCCTTAGCCGAAAGGATCCGGTTTTAAGGCGCCGGATATTCGCCTACTCGTTCTGCATTGACATTCTTCAATCCGACTGGGGCACATTGTCACGAACGAGTTGCTGATAGTCTGCGGTTGTTACTGCAGTGATAAAGCTTAACGGTATTTATTAGTAGAAACATCTTCGGCAAATGAACCTTCCTCCGTTTTCCTATCAGCAGTGTGTTGTGGGTTTTGATTTACTTTTCTAATCAGCGCTGAGCCCGCCGAACAGAAAATTACCACCCTGCACGACGTGGACGTACAGAACCCTCGTGGTTGCTGTTTCGTTTCTCCCGTCGGTAGGGCTAGCACCATATGACGGTCGAGTGACCACTTACTAGAGGAGGTAACTCTAGTTACAGCAACCTATGCCCCGCAGGGCAAAGGTAAATACCAACAACACCAGGTTTTCCCAGGTGGTCACCCATCCAAGTCCTAACCTGGCCCGACATTGCTTAAGGACGAGAACCGGTGTATTCAACGTGGTATGGTCGTTGGCCAATTTGTGATAAAATTTGAAATTTTTTAAATGCCGTTAGAGTTCATGCGTGTTTTTGGTTTGTTAAAATGTAATTGAATTTTGGTCTATTAAAATTCGTCCGCATGTAGGTGGGGAGAGAGATTTTCCGTATTTGTAATTTTTTGGTTTCTACATATTAATTAGTACGGTATAATTGGGCATATACCACATACTGCAATCTGTTTTGAGAGATTTATTAACTTCTTAATTTCCGTTGTTGTACCAATGTACGAATAGACTTCGGCTTTTGGCAACGGTTTTCGGTGATTAAATGTTGGAGACAGAATCAATTATTTGATATTCTAATTGTAGCCATGATCAAAGATTGGCCCACGAACTAATTTAATTTTTAATTCCATCGTTAACCGTAAATACAATGAGATTATTTTTGTTTATGAATTGGTTAGTGGAACAAGAATCGATATTGGCCCATTTATGTAGTAGTTCCGTTCATACTATTAACTGTTGCAATTTCCAGCAATAAAATTTTGCCATTAGTTGTATCAGAGTTTATCAAACCGCGGAACACTGAAACCTGTGTCCATCCATATCAACAGAATTGATAACTGAATCAGCAACGGTTTAGAAAGTAGGGTTAAATGTTACTGATTCGCTTTGTACTATATGTCGCGGCGCTGTGTAAATTAGTTTCTAATTTTTACCGCGATAATTCGTGAATAAACAGCAATAATTATCACTCAACAAGTACAATGAGTTATAACTATAAATTAACTGAGAACAATCTCGCTGGGTTACTTTTTTCTAAAATAAACCTGTGTCGAGTCTCGCTCGAATTTATTTCGAACTTGTAGATGAATCACATTTATAAGTTCTAAACGTATTTTAAAACAAAACAATAATACACATGACTCAGGAAAATATAATTACATAACTCTCAATTTTGGAAGGGTATACCAGTTTGCCTAATATTTAAAATCGCCACATAAATATCGTGTTAAAATTTATTTCATCACAAAATTTCAGTTTCCTATTTAACATGGAAAATAAGAGAATTAGTCTTTATTCACCGTTCAACCCAAAATAAAAAAAAATAAAAATTCATAAGCCAGAAATATTATGACAAATCAGTATGACCTGAGTATTTTTTTTTTTTTTTAATTTGCAAGAAGTGATTCGCAAAAAATGTGATAATTTGTAATAATATCTGGCCTGGTCGCCTCCCCTTTACAATTCTCGTTTCGTACAAAACTTTTTGGAATATCATTTTCAGCATATTGGGTAACTACAAATATTTTCGTAAACTGGTCATAATTTTTTTTTTATTCTAGTTAGATTTTTACTATCGCTTTAGACAAATCTGACATTTCTGTTCGGGCCAAAAAAAAAAAATCTGACATCAATTTTTTCAATTATTTTTGACAAAATTTCATCGCAGTTTAGTTATTCACTTAACAGTAGATATTTTCACAGCTGTTGATACTAAAACTGGTCACGCTGATTGGTAGGGAATATTAATTCGAATCTGTAGCGTGTAATTTGTTCTGCAACTGCATTATCGAGCAAAATATACCTGGTTCGTTGCCACTGTATTTTGAAGCGAAATTGATCAATCAGTCTACGTTCCCTTCCATCTAATTACAGCTCCAAGAACAGAAATGGCTATTGCCAGCATATATAATAGTGCGCAAATAACAAACGAAACAAAATTAACAAAACAGATACGATCAAAAAACAGCCCTCTTCAGGAACGTAAAACGTCAAATATCGGGAATCGCCTGCGTACTTTTCAACTTAATAAAGAATGAATTAGTAACGCCGAATGAGAATCCCTGAAAAAAAAAAGGTAGACATCGTGATATTGCAAAAAGCTCGCACAACGTTAAAGACTGAAAAAAAAATGTAATCTGCTTTTTTAACATAGATAAAGAATTCGATTATCTGCAAACAGGAAGCACATCTGGTGGAAAAGTGAAAAGCAAAGATCTGCCCCGCAGACAATATATTCCTGACTAGTGCATTATTTTTAAGATGTCACTGACAAAGGCCGATGTCGCGATCACGGATTACATTACTATTTTTTTTAGTTCTCGTTTTCTTTATGAAATGGGGACTTTAATTTCGAAATAACTCTATGGTACTCATTTTGAGATGCAAAAACGGTGCTGAAATAAGAATAGTTGATAAAGCAATGATGTCTCCAATATTTCCTTCAGACTAGTGATGACCGAAACAGTTCTTTTCAAAGAGTTGTCCTTATTTTTCCGGTTCATTTTAAAATAAAGGTATTCTTATCAGTTCCAGCTGTTTTAAAAAAAATGCAAGAAAACATCGGGCGCATAGTTAATAAAGTGGACTATTACATAAAATCATTGGCTGATAGAGCAGTTAAGATAAATGTACTTACTCCGGAAGAACATCGCAAAGTAACACGAGAATTTAGAGAACAAAAAGTTATATTCCGCACCTAGCAAATGAAACAGGAACGTGCTTGTAACGTTGTTATAAGGCATTTGCATCATTCTATCGAGCCAACTGATATTCAAAAAGAACTATAGTCGCATCGTTTCCAGCTCCGTAATGTAAAACAGCATCAAACCGAAAAACCGCTGCCGTTATTCTTTATAGATCTTGAACCAACTGAAAATTGTAGGGAAATTTTAAATTTAAAACCACTCTGTAATATAATAATTAAAGTCGATTCACCAAATAAAGAAACATTAATCCCGCAATGTCAAAACTGTCAACAATGGGGTTATACTAAAGCCTATTGTACAAGAGCGCCACTTCGTGTTAAATGCGGTGAAGGACACAATACTTATGAAGGCAAAAAGGACCCAAAATTGCCAGCTACACGCGGTTTGTGTGGGGGATCCCATTCTGCGAATTATAGAGGTTGCGAAGTATTTCAGCGATTAGTAAAGAGTAAAACTGATGTTAAGAATAAAATTATTCAATCTAATAAGCAAATGGCTTGATAGTTAACTAAAGCCGGGCCATAAAAAAATAAATAAAAAAAATAAGCACAGTTATCTGCGGTCAACTGTAAGTTATTCAGAAGTAATAAAACCGGCCGCTATAAGTTAACAGAACAACGTCACGACGAATACAAATCATTCTGGAAGTTCCAGTCAAACATTTCATATAAATCGATCATTAAAGCAATTTGAGGAAAAGAAACGACAGACTTCTTCAGTAAATTTCGCAGGATTCCTTATGGAGTTTAAGGCAATGTTTTGCCAATTAACTGAACAAAACAGCATGGTTCTATCGATGCTAACCATGTTAGTGCAAAAAATGATCAAAGAACACCCGGCTATATAAAAATCGCTCAGTGGAATTCAAATGGCTTAAAAAATCATAAGGCTGAACTTGAATTATTCCTAAATTCAAACTTAATAGACGTAATCTGAGTCGCTGAAACTCATCTCACTGATAAAGACTGTTTTAAAATAAATAACTGTATGACATATTCCGGTTTTCACTCTTCGGAGAAATCACAGGGTGGTTCAGCAATATTAATAAAATCTAATATTGTATATTACGAACTAAATAATTTTAGGGAGGAGTACCTGCAGGGACTAGTATTAGCATACAGACGAAGGGTGGTCAGCTTGTGTGGTCAGCTGCATACTGTCCCCCGCGACATAAAATAACAACAGTCCAGTTCAGTAAATACATAAAGAGCCTAGGAAATAAATTCCTGTCAGGTGTGGATTGGAATATCAAGCATACAGCGTGAGGCTCCAGGGCACTACTACCAGGGGACGTGTGTTCAAACAGGCGCTGGAAAGTCACAATACTAACTACATATCAACAAGAGAACCAACGTATTGGCCAAATGATAATCGTAAATACCAGATCTTTTAGATTTTTTTATTGCAAAAGGCATTGTCTGTTATTATGCAGAAATAAATTCTTCTTTCGATCTTTTCTCAGACCACTCTTCAATTTTTTTAACCCTTGGTGATCAGTAATATGCAGAAAAAAGCCGATATATTTGTATAATCATAAAACAGACTGGGATTCTTTCGATGAATATTTAGACTCAAAATTAGATCTAAAAATTCCATTAAAAAGCCAAACTGTCATCGAGAATGCCGTGCGGTACCTAACTAGGGAGATTCGAACAGTAGCAACTTTCAACACTCCTTCTATTGATACAAACAAAAAAAGAAAAAATTATCCTCAGCTTTTTCTAGAAAAGAGAAGGCTTAGGCGAAAATGATTTCAGACAGGGAATCCATCAGACAAAAAACAACTTAATAATAAAACCAAGGAACTCAAAAAATTATTAGCAGAAATTAAAAATAAAACTTTTAATAATTACTTACTTAAAATCTCGGCATTAGGGGCGGATGATTATTCTTTGTGGAAGTGTACAAAAAACATTAAATAACCAAAAAATCGCATTCCTCCGATAAAGCATGGTAGCGGGTCTTAGGCGAAAGATCCAAAGCAAATGGCGGATTTATTTTCCACCTACTTGGCAACAGTTTTTAAGCCGAACTTAACGGCTGCTACGAACAAAGAAGTCGATGACTTTTTAAAAAGTCCTGGCCAGTTATCCTCTCCTATCAAATCAGCGTCATCTCAAGAAGTGAAAAGCATACTTCAAAGCTGAAAAGGAGAAAGAGTCCCGGTTTTGATTTAATAAACGCGGAACTATTGAATAGACTTCTGCGAAAGGCAGTAACGTTGCTGACATTTACATGTAACGCAATACTTTGGCTACATTATTTTCCGGTGCAATGGAAGTTCACGAAAATTATTATGATTGCGAAAACGGGCAAAAATCCGAATTCTGTGGTAATGGAGAAATTGATATTCAATAGACTGCAGCCATACAAGCATAGTACAATTCAGAACATCAATTCGGTTTCTTAAAACAGCATTTCACAATGGATCAGCCGTACAGAGTGGTAAGTGTCATTGAAAAAAATCTGGAGACTAAAAAGATATGTACAATTGTGTTCCTTGATGTCCAACAGGTTTTTGATAAAAGTTTGCATAATGGTCTATTATATAAGTAAAAAATTCTATTACTAACTAGATTATATCTCTTGTTGAACTCATATCTTCGTAACCAATATTTCCAGGTGCACTATGAACACATGTATTCAGAACTATATCCAGTTTTAACAGGAGTGTCTCAGAGATCAGTTGTGGGACCCACGCTGTATTTGATATATACAGCAGACTTTCCTGAAACGGAAGATATACAGGTGCTTACATGTGCTGATGGCACGGCATTACTTGCGTCACATTCAGATTCAAAGATAATAAGCGACAATCTTTAGAAGGCCCTTATCGAGGCGGATAGCTGGTTTAAAAAATGGAAAGTTCAGATCAACGGAAGTGATTCGGGAAACGTTCATTCCACGAACAGAAAAGTCATAATCCCAACTGTCAGGATAAATAGAATGGAGTTGCTTGTGAGAACAACAGTCAAGTAATTGGGATTACACCTAGATAGTCGCTTAACATGGAAACCGCACATACTGGCAAAGAAAAAACAATAGATATTCGCATTAAAAAAATGTCCAGGTTTATAGGAAGAAGTGGCGTTTTAAGTATTGATAATAAACATTTGATATACACAAGTATCTTGAAGCCTATTTGGATCTATCGGGTATAGTTTTGAGATTGTGTTAAACCTACAAATCTCTAGATAATACAGACTATGCAGAATAAAATCATTAGGCTTGTAACCAAAGCGCTATGGTTTGTATCAAATCTAACCTTGCATCAGGATTTAGGGATAGAGTATGTGACAGATGTTATCAAAGCTAATGCTCCAAGACACGCAGGAAGACTTGAAAGTCATCCGAACAAACTTGCTTCTGGACTGCCACATACTGTTAATGATAGGAAGCGGCTGAAGCATAAGAAACCTCATGACCTTGTTTAAAGTAAAGACTATCGGGTAAGTACCATTGGGTACTTTTTCCATTCCCCCAATTAAGTATATTGCTAAATGGCCTAGATGACCAGTTTGTAATACAATAAGTAAATTAAAAAAAAAAAAAAGTTCCCAGCTCTCTTAGCTCTTGACTTCTGATTCTGTAATATCTATTTCTTAAACAGCTCTCTGCACTGATAGTAAAGCAACTCTTATGTAATAGTTTTCATCTCACTGTTTCAGCCCTTATTGGTTAAAAAAAGATAAGCATTACTGCAATGGCGGATCCACGGGGGAGAAATAAGGGACATTTCCCCTCCAAAGAACCAAAACCTCAATGAAAAAATTTATTACAGCAGGAAAACTTAATTTATGCTATAAAAAACTTGCTTAAATGTTACCTATGGATTTAAAAAACTATTAATGTTACGTTTTTATTCCATTTTAAACGTAATTGACGTCGTTCTTTTGTCTTTTTTATTTATTAACCAACTTCAAAAAAGAAGGAGGTATTCAATTCGACTGTATTTTTTTTTTTTTTTTTTTTTATGTGTGTTACCACAGAATTTTCTTTTAGGTGAACCGATTTTGATGATTCTTCTTTTATTTGAAAGGTGGTGTTTCTCATGTGGTCCCATTTAAATTTGATCAAGATCTGACCGATAGTTTTTGAGTTATCCTTAATAATGCGGGAGATTGAAGCTTTTTGGATGCTTTTTATTCATGATTGTTTTCACCGTCGGATTAGATTTTTGACTTAAAATACTATAAATTTGCCAAATTACCATGGAAATGTAGCTTTTGGTGTTTTTACCGTGGAAATATCTGTTCTTATTAAAATGTTTTAATTTAATTGAATAAAAATGCACTAAAAAGTAAAAAATAAAATGCTTTTTTACAAAAAATAAATACCGACTTCAAGGTTTATTATACAAATTTAAAAATGCACTAAAAAGTAAAAAATAATTACTCCCGATAAAATATATATATCAGAGTGATATAACTTAAGGTGATATCGTAATTCTTATACAACATTAATTTTTTGGAGTTGGCATCAAATTCATATTAAAAGAATAATTAAAAACTGCATTAAATATTGATTAAATTGTTCCTAACATGAATTTAATTCCAACTCCAAAAAGTTATGTTGTATAAGAATTACGATATCACCTTAAGTTATATCACTCTGATATATATATTTTATCGGGAGTAATTATTTTTTACTTTTTAGTGCATTTTTAAATTTGTATAATAAACCTTGAAGTCGGTATTTATTTTTTGTAAAAAAACATTTTTTTTTAATTTTTATTTTGTAACGTGAATTAAATTCAGTGAGAAATATATATATTTTTTTTACTTGCTCACGAACAAAGAATTCGGATCGGATTACTAACAAAAATAAAAAAGAAGTAAAGTCCAATCTCTTTCTAGTATTTACTATTCAAATCTTAAACTACCATTTTAGCTACAAATTTAAATTAAATTGTAATGATTATGTATTTTTAAAACATTTTTAAATTTTTAAAGAGGTCGCTATTTTATTTTCTTTATGAAACAAGGTATATCTCAAATCTACTGTTTACCGCATAAAATATTACATAATTTCCCTTCTCAAAATTTTTCTCTGGATCCGCCCCTGATTACTGCAATTTACAACATACGATTGCACCACAATTTTTTTATATACCTAATAGAATAAAAGTTATAATAGATATCTGCTTAAAACAGTTTGAACTAGTATCTTGCCAGTTATTGCTAATAACGTTGTGGATTCAGGTTAGGTCTTTTTTTTTAGCAAAATCAATTTTAAATTATTTGAAATTGAAATTTTTACACAACTAGAGTACCGCAACGGTTTGTCAGTCTGAAATAGCGGTGAATTGAATGAATGATCAAAGCGAAATATTGGCGCCAGATGAAGTAGCGAATTCCATTCGCATTACCACGACGTTACCAGAGTGAAAGTGACACGTTATTATTATCAATATTTACCATTGAGGTACGAGTATGTACGATTCAGGCCCATGAAATACTCTTCGCTTGTTCTACTACAACGAAAATCATTAAAACTGGAACAGAAATAACTGTTCCCCTTGTTCAACTTACTGCCATCACTGCCTCTATGCTGCAGTTTTTTTCTACCATTGAACAGTAAGTTAAAAGAGCTAGGAACTGAGAACTATTACAATTATTTCCAAACTGTTCATAAAACTAGCTCCTTTTTAAAACCTGTTCTTCAAGAACGGTTAGCTCCTGAACAGACCATCACTACTTCAGACCCATTATGCTTAGTATATTACGAACCTTCATTGCATAATCCTTGATGCCCTGCCCAGAGTATATTTTTCACTTTTCAAGATTTGAGAAAAATGAGGTAGTGGATTCACTAGCACGTTCTTCGATCCGTGCAGTTCACTTCATTAGAAAGATACCAATAACGTTCTGGCTCTTTCAAGATTACCATTTTTTTTTTATTATTATTATTATTAATAATTTTCGAGTTCCACAAGGCAATTCTGTGGGTTCCCAACATAATTATATCGTTTATTCATCATCTACATCTTAAATCTAATACATCATATTCGTCTTATATATATTATTAAATCACAGACTCCGGTAGAATATCTATGCGGCATCCTTCTCAAATTCTAATTCGCATTACCTAATAGTCCACCCTAACCGTCCAAGCTTCCCAAGTTTCTATAGATTCCGTTTTCTAAAAGTACCTCTCAATCTTCGGCCACACTTTTTCCAATCTTCTCACATCGTTTTTCTCTTGTTCCAGCTCTATTTTGTCCACTTCATCCTTCCGATTTCTCCGTTTACTGGCAATCTCCATGATTTTTTTTTTTTTAAGTGATCTTTGCCTATTAAGCGAACGGAATATTTGTTAAGGCCTAGACTTTCTACCGCTTATAATGCTTCTTAAATTTTTTCTCTTGTGCTACTTACCCAAATCTTTTCCCCCTCTCTTATGTGCCAGTGGTCAATCAAATTAAAATTTGAATCCTTCAACTAACTTATACTCTCTGAGTAGTCACTCTTGTTAACTATATTCATTTAAGGCGAAAAAGTTATTGTTGATAAAATTATAAAAACTGCAAAAGATAAGTTTTCCACTTCACTACTTGATTCATTATTTGCGGAAATGAGAAAGTGACGGTAATTACGTTTCACTGGTATATTCTTCTTCCTTTCGGCCATTCTTTAAATACTCAATATAGTAAAAATGCAAAATTTTAAATTTGTGTTTTTTAACCTAAAAAGAATTTAATTAACTTTAGGATTTCGTATACATATAATGTGTACCGAATCCTAGAGACATAGATCAGAAACGACAAAAATATCAAATAAAAATCAATAACTCACGAACAGTTTGACTTATAAACTTCAAATTTGGAACAAAAATTAAAATTAAAATTCTTTTTAAAACGATTTATAACTTCAGAATGGCCAATTACCCTGGGCGGCAAAAAAACTAAGAAACCGTCAAAAATATATAATATGGTATTTAAAACGACCTCGAAAATCACTTAAAAATTCATAACTCATCACCAGATAAACCTTTAAAGGTGAAATTCAAAGTATAAAATAAAATGCGGGAGTCATTTCATAAAATCAAAAAATTACGGTTAAAAAATTATTTAACCCCCCTTTTAAGCTAAAAATTGAAAAAAAAAAAGGAAGTTCACGTAAATAATAACCCGAGTAAAAATGTTAGAGAAACAAAAACGTATTTCAAAAATCCGCTTCATAGAAACAGTATAGCCTAGCTTACAACTTTATATTCAGATCTTTGGAGCGCTGAAAGCTTAAAAATTTTGAAAAAAATATTCTTTCTTCCGGGCATGTGATATATTGTTGAAAAACTTTCAATCAAAAATGCATGTAAACACAACAGAGCGAGTAAAAAATAAACGAAAATATTTTGTGTAACGCCGATAAAATAAAATAAAAAATTTTACAATTTTTTTTTTCTTTTTTTTTTGTCGCGCCGGCTAAACCTGGCCATAATTGGCATTTCCCAATAATGGTTTAAAAAAAAAAAAATTAAAAGGACATTGCCTCCTCTCCCAGTGGAGGCAACTGATAATAATATACACTATATTAAATTACACATATACGAGTATGTGCTCCTAATAAATATTGGTTTGCTGACACGTGATATCCTCTTCTGTTTCTTGTTCTGCGTTGAATTTTGTTGGAGCCACTTATCTTTTGGATACTTAGTAACACACAGATGCTACCTCTCTACTCGTGGGCGTAGTATAATAATGACCGAAGCACGCTTGACAGACCTATTATCGGTTAGATACAAAAGCGAACATTTCTTTACGGAAGATGCATACTAATTTTAGTACCATTAAGATGAGAGAGTCTCTTAGGATTGCCCGGCAACGTATTTCTTGACATTCGAAATATATTAGGATTATCACTAAGACTAAGTTTATCGAAGAATCTTTGATACTGTTGTACATGTCTTGGAAGTCCTTCTGTTCTTCCTTCTCTAGAGATACACCCTTCTCCCAGATTTGGAAAATGGCTAAGGCGTTTAGATCACTCTTTTCTGAGCGCCCCTGCCACTTTCACCCTTCCAAACCCTAGCTGGAGCCTTTCCTGGATTCCACTGCTCCCGCCTATGTCCCCTGTTTTGAAGAAACTGTTCATCCTTCTCTTCCTGTTGACTCTGAGCCTCACTTCCTATCTTCTCATTTCCGTTACGACGAGCTTACATCCATTCTTAATAAATCTAACTCGTCTGCTCCTGGCCGGGACGGTTTCTCATTCCTTATGCTTAAAAATCTCTCTTCCGCCGCGCTACTTTCCCTTCACCATATTTTTAGTTATTTTCTCCTTTCTGATTATACTCCTAAATCCTGGAACAACTTTATTATCATTCCTATTCCTAAGAGAAATCAGAGTTCTTTCCGTCTCATTTCCTTGGCTTCTGGTTTTCGTAAACTTTTTGAAGGTTTGATTAATAATCGTCTCGTGTGGTGGCTGGAGCACAATAATCTAGTCCCTCCTAATATATTTGGTTTTCGCCCTGGGCTTTGACCGGAGGACTGCATTAGTTATTTCCTTTCGGATATAAGTCATTTCTAAATAAAAAATTCACCATTGCCTCTTTTGTTGACGTTTCTTCCGCCTTTGATAATGTGCATCTTCCCTCTCCGGGTACAGAACTATTTTCTCTTAACTTCCCTCCCGTCGTCGTTATTCTTATTCTCAACCTCTTCCAAAACAGAACTCTCTTTTTTTCCTCTTCCTCCCTTTCCACCTCCAGATGCGTTTATCGTGGACTTCCGCAGGACTCCTGTCTTAGTCTTACACTTTTTAATATATACTTTCGTTCAAATTTATTATTAATAACGGTGTTACTACTGAAAGGCCGGTTTCTGAGTTCTAATGTAGCTAATGACTGGCATTTTCGGAAGTCTTGCTACTGCCTTACTAATTACTCAGTTCTAAACTTAAATCCTTAACCTTGCTATTCAGTCTCACCCCAGTGCCTGTTGCACTTGGGATGTAATTTTATATTTTATCATTCTTGGCACTCGTGGGCTACGTCATATCATTGCGGCCATGTGTGTTTCAATTGTGTTGTAAACGTTTAATTATCAGTGTTAATTCCATATCCTTCTTTTCGACATACATAGGCTATGTTACGTCATTGCGGCCAAGTTTGCTCGAACTTTATTGCTAACGATATTCTTTGCTCTTATTCCATGACGTTTTAGGATTCAATCTACTTACTTATATACACTATTCTGTTAGTCTAGCTTGTTTGTAGAAGTTGTTAGTAGCCAGATGGTTTCTCGCCGGGCCAAAAAAAAAAAAAAAAAACTATCTAGAAAGGCCCAGAAAGATTATTACAATACTCTGTTAAATAAGTGCGGGCATGATCAACAGAAGTATTGGAGATTAGTAAAAAATCTATCGGGTACGAGAGATCATGCGATACATGAAATAAAAATAGGTAACGAAAAATTATCGGTAGTTGACCATGAAAAGAAGATCGCTTGTCTCTTTAACAATTATTTTTTTAGTTCTGTAAATGAGCTGGTTAGGAATGAGAATTTTAGCAATTAGTCTTTCATAGTTAATACTTCGATTTCTGGGACTTTCGGGTTTATAAACTTAAAAGAAAGTGAAGTAAAATATGTAATGATGTCACTTCCTAATAAAACATCATTTGGTGCTGATTGTTTGTCCATACTGTTAATCAAAGAAAATTAGGGATTTTTTGTCAAACCGTTAACCTATTTAATGAATCAGTTAAAGTAGGAAAATTTCCGGACATTCTAAAATTAAGCTTAATCACTTCGTTATATAAAAGCGGTGATAAAAGCGGGTTGGTAAACTACAGACCGATATGTATTTCAACCACTATCTCAAAAATTTTCAAAAAATGTATTAAAATTCGGATGGTAAATTATTTACATGGTATAAATTTTTTTTAGTGAAAATCAATATAGGTTTTTTAGAAGGGAAAAGTACTGACTTAGCGTTATTTAAGCATATATCATACATAACCAATAATTTAGAGTGTGGTAAATCTTTTTTAACAGTTTATTTCGATTTACGAAAAGCCTTTGATATTATTGATCATAAAATTCTCCTCGCAAAATTATATTCATATGATTTCCAAGGGATAATTTACGACTGGTTCACATCTTATTTTGACCAAAAAAAATATAAAACCAAAATGAATAATGTACACAGTGATTATATTACACAATTCTACGGAGTACCACAAGGAAGTATTTTGGGACCCATCCTATTTCTGATATACATAAATGAATTGTGTGATCTCAAAATATCTGGATATATATTCAGTTATGCCGATGAAACCGCTTTAGTTGTAAGCTCACGTTATACTGAGATTCTACAACAGTTAGCACAAAATGGGATTGATGCAATATTAAACTGGTTTTAGAGAAATAAACTAGTAGTAAATTTTAAAAAAAACAAAATTCGGAGAAGGGGCCGTAGGGGGACGGAAATATTTTCATAATTATATATATATATATATATATATATATATATATATATATATATATATACACAATATTTGAACACTATAATAAAAACAAATAAAAAATAGTCGTTTCAATAAAATTCATAAAAATTTTAATTTTCTTTTCTTTTGTCAAAAATTGAAAAGAAATAAATTTATTCTGAATTTCGGTCCATTTAATTCAAGCAGTTATGATTATGCGAACATTTCCGGGGGGGTTTGAACCCGAAAAGCCACTCTCAGATTCGGCCCTGAACCTACCAATTACCTACAACAAAAATTTAAAAAATCAAATTATATTTTCTATTATTTAAGTAATTTTTTTAATGGAAATCACTTATACCGGTTGTACCAGTCGCTTTATTTACCAGTTTTGACGTATGGGTTATTACACTGGGTAATGTCCCAAAGTACAACTTAAAACAGCACAATTGCTTGCATAATAGGATATTTAAATTATTTAGTAAAAATATTTACCCCGATTCTGGTTGTAATTTTTATCACATTAATATACTCCATAAAACTCAGCTAATGCTATTCTTATTGAAATACAAAAATGAATTCGGTTTCTTTATCGAGGATGGAGTAACCAGGAGTTCCGGTAGAATATTAGCGATTGTACCTAAATTTAATAAGTACCACTCTAGGACGCAAACACTATAGGTATATGGCCCCGTCGCTTTACAACTTATTGCCAGAAAGTGTGTTGGACAATCTTAAAAACCTTCAAAATTACAATAAAAGACGTAAATTCTTATTATATTATTTTTGTAGTCACATCTGACTAGATGTATGGCGTATGCCGGATTCATTTTTCTTCCTTTAATTAATTTTAATTTGTCATTAATTTATTTAGCTGTAGCATTTTATAGTTTATAATTATTTTAAATTCTGTTTTTTGCTCCCGACTCCCGAATGACGTTAAAAAAAAAGAAATTAATAGGATTACCGACAATATCTGTGTGCATATTTATTCTTAAAACTTTCAAAAATTATCATTGCTTATTATTGTTGCATCTATTCATTTCTGTATATTGTGCAAATCTATTTATAGAGAATTCCAAATTTTGTATGTTTTTTTGTTTTTCAAACTTTATTTACTTCATTTCTTTGCTCCGCGATTATAATTTAATATGTACATGTATGTTTGCTCTAAAGAAGTATAGAATTTATGTATAAAATTTGAAATTTTACTTTTAAATGTTTTCATTGTTTAGTTTTTCTTTCGTTTTTATTTGATTACACTTCGAGCATGTATATATGTATATATTTTTCTGTATTGTATATTTATATTTTTTTATTGTGTATATATTTATATTTACATATACAATGAAAATTTTATTTTTGTTTATAGTTAATTACTCCATCACTCGCGCAAATTTTGCGCATAAATGGTAAATTGTATGATAATAATGATAATAAATATAATTTGATTTGATTTGAATCAGAATCGTTAGTTTCTATTATAAATATATGCTGGCCAGTAATGTTAAAAGCTCCTGTTTTAGAATTCTAGAAAACCGAAGTATTTATTGTTAAATCAAATTCAAGTAATTTTTCTGAATGTAAGCTTTATGAAAAATATTTTCAATATGTAAAAGTCTTCATCACAATATGCTGTTGTGAAAAATTTTAGCTGCAATGACAGTGTTAAAATATACGCGTTTCCAAGAATTAATATTGTAGCATAGAATGACCGGTCTTGTTAAAACGCATGCAAACGCGTGTGCACACACACACACACACAAAAAGAGATACCTAGAAAAATAAATGACTAATTATATAAAGCGACTGAAATGTCAAGTTATGCGCAGCTGTATTTTTGGCATCTTTCGAATAATAAGAGAAGAATCAAAAAATTCATGCGGACGGAATGCAAAATATAAGTTCAAGAACAACGAAATCATTAACAAGATCAGTGGTTCGACGAACTACTATAGTAGTTACCTATAAAAGCGAACCTGTGAAACGCCGATAAATTACGTAACGGCGATCTGCTAGATCTACGTTATTATACAAACGAATATAACACTGCGTAGAAAACGGACCAAGATCAATAACGTGCGATCATCGTCCTGAATCCGGTAAACATCTAAAAAGCGTACATTCACATTATCGTGTTGTACATCCTTGACACGATCGATGGTATTCGGTGAAAAGAACAAGGTCGATCAACGTTAACATTGGGAGCAGTTTTCATCAAAATTTTTTAAAAATTGAACTATAATCAATATTATCACTTACTATTTCTATTGTTATTATTATTATTATTATTATTATTATTTCATAATAATTCAATTAAAAACGAGTACCAAAAATATTATAGTTAATGATAATAAAAACTTCTTAAGATAAAATTAGGCAGCCTTGAATCGTTCTGTTTTGAACAGAAGAGTTCTCGAACGTCCGTTGAACTACGGAACGGGTCATAGACTCGGAGGGAATTACGTTACTTTGTAGTACGTAACGTTGCCGATTTCAAATAAGAAAAAGCGATACCCCCGGTAACCACAAAAAAGTTTGCTTTCCGAATACGATGACATTATTAAAACGTCAGCAGAACTGGCCTTGGAGATGCAATTTAAAAGTGCGCAAATTTAATCTCAACGTTACATTGTGCTTCGCGATCGTAAAGATAGCGCGTTAAAGTAACACTACGGAATATTCACTTTTTTGCAAAGACCGGTGGGTAAATTTATTTCTTTAATAATGATTTTTTTTTTTCAATTTCAGTACAATTGTAAAAAGTATTTTTTTTTTTTAATTGCATTAAAATCTAATTTAATAATTCGAATAAAAATAAAATTATACTCTAAATTGCATAAATTTCCTGGTGCAGAGAAAAATTGAACTTCAGATTTCTTACGTTGCAAAAAGGTTTAATAGTATTTAAAACGGAGTTGAATTCTAAGACATAACACTGTTACGGTTGATAATTTTTTTTTTAATTTCATAAATTTGTTGGTGTGATTTTTAATTTTTATTAATTTTAACTTTAGTTAATAGACTAATGACTTAATAATTTACGATAATAATAGGCTATTCCGTGCCGCAATGAACATTTTTAAATAGTATCTAAAGAAGCATTAAATTGTTCTATTTCATCGTTAATATTTTTTTAAACCGCTCAGAACTAAAAAACAAACGTATTATTCACTAAACTTAAATAATGTAATGAAAAAATTATTTTTTTCGAAAATCATTTCTTCGCCAAAAAATAAGAATAGATATTAATATCCTAAATATTTAACTTGTTGTTGATTAAATAAGTATCACCTTATTACATAATTAACTTCGTTAACTCAGAAATTTATATTAAAATGAAAGCAAACGGATAAAAGTAAAATACCGAATAAAAATTCGACAATTTAATCACAAACTATTATTTCCTCGCTCAGCGAACCGCTGCAATGAACAGTCGAAATAAACACATTTCACATTCCTCGCTGCAATGGGCAACGGGCCTAAAAGGAAAAATTTCACCGTTTCAGTGGAAACGAGCGAATTAGTATTAAAATAAATTAGTGCGATGAAACTATTCAATCGACTTTTATTTCATTAGTATTTGTAATGGAAATTTTAAATTGAAGTCTGAGAGATATTTTTTTAAATCAGATTATTTCACATATTTGCCCCAATCCGGAAAAGATTTATTATAAATAAGTTTCTTATTGATATTACAAATCGTAAATATGATTAAAAGATAATTCATTTAGAGCAATAGAGATGGCGTTGAGAAATAGAATGAAAGAATATGGATCCGTTCGGAGCAAGGATATTGCAATTTTTACCAGTCATAGAATTATATGGAACAGTATCAGAACTGGTATTGCTGAAGTAAAAGTTTATTTTTGCATTAAAGTCTCCAATTATGATAAATTTCTTATTCTTTATGAATCATGAAAGCTTGTTACGAAATTGTGAACACGTTCAGTTAAAGACTTTTTTACTAATTTAGAAATCATTTAAATTTCTTTTTTGTAACAATGTAAATAACTTTTTGTATAAGTAGATACAGACTACAAATCAAACTCGGCATAAATGTTACAAATATTGAAACAACAATTTATGCATATTAGACTTATAAATAACGCTGAACTTGTTTCAAACTTTTGTATTACTTTATATAAAGCCTAATAGTACATTTATATATTTATGTAGGATCAAAAATAAATAATTTAATGTTTTACTAAAGTCTAATAATTTTTAGTTTTTAGCTTAATATCCTATTTAAAACACTAGAATATAATTATTACTTTTAATTGAATTACTTTACATTATTAAATTTTGATGGACATTATTGTGAAGTTCAAAATTTTCCTTATAAAAATAAATTATAAAATTAATAAAAATTTTCTGAGTGATATTTCAATTCCTCTATATAGTAATAAAATTCAAAACAACAGATTTTAAAACTGCATGTAAAGTTTAAATACAGACGAAAAATAATTTACCATCTTTTATTTCAAGTTTTTGTGTAATTACAGCTCAAATATCATCTTTCATATTTACATTTTTAAAATCTTTGTGTTCGGTATTGTATAAAAATGCATACTTCCTAACCATTTCAATTAGTTTTTCCATTATACAGAAATTAAATAAAAATAGGGACAAATATTTATACAAATTACAAACAAAAAAAAAATAGATATATATTTATATTTATAAATTAAAAATCGCAAAGAAATTTTATATAAAAGACAACTATTATATTAAATGTGTATATGAAACATTTGAAATGAGCGATATATGTTTTGAAAAACTTGTTCAGAGAACGATCCGAACGAGGAATTATTTTTTTTCCTTCGCCTCTTTCAACTCTTTCGATTATTTCTCGTGTTACATTTAAATATACAGTAATCGATTTTTAGAAAACACATTACACATTTCACAATCCTCGCTGCAATGGGCAATGGGCCTTATCATCGTTCCGTTTTGTGTGAAAATTATCAAATTTAAAAATTATATAAGCAGACTCTACATTCGCAATATACAATTATTTTACCCAAATTCATGCGTAATTAAGCACGGTCTAAATTTACTAATTAAAGCATTGCGATGATTACTTGATAAGAATAAAAAATGTCATATTTGAACAATTTGTTTTGCACATGAATGTTTGAAACAAAATGGTCTGCAAATAGTTTGCACTGAGTAAATAGGTAATTTCAAAGGT
This sequence comes from Icerya purchasi, assembly GCA_039619475.1. Taxonomy (NCBI): domain Eukaryota; kingdom Metazoa; phylum Arthropoda; class Insecta; order Hemiptera; family Monophlebidae; genus Icerya; species Icerya purchasi. The sequence continues at coordinate 420,179,233 of CM077116.1, forward strand.
TATTAATCTCAATAAGAAGAGCGGAATGGTCGTTTTTGACGTGAACAAGACCTTCAATTCTATGTAACTCGAAAGTACATTATATGAAGTGAAAACAATTTAATTCTCTCCTACATTTATTCAACTATATCTAAGACACAGATTATTCTACATTGAATTTAAATCATCTGTTGAGACTTTACTTGCTGCAGTGGCTTATGATAGAGGCTACATCTATTTCATTATGGTTTACAAACTATCCAGCCGAAAAGAATCTCCCTGTCAGTATTTCTATAAAAATTAAATTAAATATAAACCAAATGCAGTATAGGTTTTTGATGGTTTTTATTCAATTTTTTGTTCGCAATATATTATAAAAATATGTTGTCAGACGAAAAAATAGCTTTGAACAAAAGCAGCTTTACAATCTAAACTATTCGTTACAAAAATATGGAAGCATTAGGAGTTTTCAATGTGGCACCGCAACTGTAAAAACCTATCAAATGATAATTACCGGCTATTATAAAAAACGACTATTGCTTTGTATATATTGAACTAAAACTTAAAAATCTTTAAAAAGATCAAATTTATCTGAATCGTAATAATTATTATTTCTATTTATTTTCGCTATTTAAAGGGTTGCTATGAAAATAATATTTTTTTCCGACGCGATTGTTAGAAGAATAAAATGGATTCTATTTCCCCCAATTATATTGTAATTTTATGAACAAATTAAAATGCAACGGATGAAAACATTAAAAAGTTGCGGGACTGTAAATCATCTAGAAAACCTCTTATGGAAATCCTCGCCATGATGGAATTTTTTTCTTCGTCCGGTATCATTAGAAAAATGTGAAAAAAAAACCTGTGAAAAAAGGTAGTAGCTAACATGAAAGAGAGGGAAAAAAATTTAAAGAAAAAATTTTCTAGAAATAGTAGCTGTTTGAAAAAAACCTAGCTCATACTATAATTTCCAGTTTAGCATAGAAAAGAAAAAATTGTGTATTATATTTTAGATAATATTATAAATAATACGAGTTAGGTCAGAATCGGCTGAACGGATTTTGGGATATTTTGTTCATCAATTTAAAAAAATTAGTGCTGAAAGAAACACAGAAAAAAAAATACCGCGTTCGCTGACAAAACAACGTTTTTGGGAGACAACTAAAATGAAGGCGCATCGTTGCTCAAAAGAAATAAGGGTCGCCGTATTGTCTTGCTGAGAATGAGAATACTTTCTTCTTTTTTTTTTTCTTTTCGGGAATGTCTTTGTAGACGACCCCCCCCCCCAAAAAAAAGTGCCCTCATTCCCAGAACAACAACACGGCGACCCTTATTCCTTTTGAGCAATAATTTTCGCAATTTTATAATTCAGCTTCGTTTATAAAGAATTCATGCGCATAAGCTTTTTATCCCGATTTTTTTCGGCTTATTGACGGACATCGAAATTCACAGCAATCAATTCGCAACCTGTTCTAATCACCATTTTTCTACTATTTTTTGTTCCTACACCACCGTTGATGTTTTGCAAGCATTTCCGCTGCAAAATTTTAAATATTGACTGTATACTGTTTTTAAAATATTATCAATACTTCACATTCACAGACTATTGAAAAATGTAATCTATGCATATAATTAAAAATAGTGCTAATAAAAAACTAATTTAGATCATTTTTTAAAAATAATAACAAACAACAAATAATAACTAAAAGCATACGTCAGCTGATAATTTGTCTGAATTTATCATGGAATGGTCCGACGTGAAGACTGGATATTGCTGTCAATGGTTATTGATTAAAAGATAATATATTTCAGAGTATATTATACTTAAGAATCTTATAATTATTCTTGAACACACTTTACTTTTTAGAGATAGCACTAAAATTAAACTGTAATCAATTTTCAGCACTTAACTTATAGGAAACAAGTGATTGTTATATTATTACACTCTTTAAATTCCTTTTTTTCTACCGGCAATGCCCCACTTGGCTCCTATCAAGTCGATGTGCGGATGATGTGAACTAGGGGGATGGGGGATGAAATATTCGATTTAAAATTGCAGCGCAATAAGTATACCGAATAAACGTGACTACAAATGTTTTAATAAAACCCACAAGTATTTGTATAGAACTATTAGGAAGAGAAACCTCAAGGCAGTCAAACACTGCTATGTGGCAAAAGCTGGGAATATGAATCCATCAAGAGCTTTTTTTTTTAGGTTAGTAGGTGGTTAAAAAAAGCTTTATGTATACAGTTGCTGAGATATTATTTGTTTAAAAACGCATTTCGTTAGTGTTTATATTTTTTTTGAAAATAAACAATTAATGTCTTCTAAGGTGTTTTCAACATGTAATGATTGTTTCGTTGTACTCCATAACTTTAGCCTGAAAAATGCAAATTTAATCATTCGCCTTGTTGTGACTACTTTTTCAAGCTGATTATCACAACCTTTAGAATAAAATTCTCGGAAAGAATAAACAGTGACGAGACATCGTCAAGGTAGCCCTCTTCACTGCGTCATCTTAAATTTCGTTTATACTAATACCACAGTGACTAACAAGTACCAACAGCAGAAACTTATGTTTACGCGTTTATTGAAACTGTTAAAACATGTGTGTTTGATTTCATAAATAAGAGAATGAATTTTTCATTAAAATTACTGTTGTTCGGAGTTATAGGTGTAAACTTCTATATATAATAAATACATTTGGCGTAGAATAAAAAACGTCTATCGTTTGTTTTCAAGCAAAAATCTCAAAATTATTTTTTCTAACAGTCGCGGGAGGTTTTAAAACGATTCTGATTTTCCTTTTACTTAGTAGCGAAAGGTTGCTCCTGTAATATTCGTTACCGCAATTTTCATTACGTAATCGACTGTTTTACAAATACCTTTGCTTTTTCAGACAGCTCATTACATTTAATGATGATACAAAATCAAAGCCTTCTCAGCTTCAAGCAATAATGACTAACTGACGTTTAACAATCGCATTGAAAAACTATAAATGGCTTTGTTTTGGAGCAAAATAATTAAATTTTGTATTTTTGTTATTCGTTATTTCCTTCCTGTTTTCAGGTTTACTTCAAACTCAATTCCCAAAATAACTTTCATTTAAGTTTAATTTTTATGCTAGTTTCTTCTTTCTTTTTTAAAACAACTGGTCAAAGTTTTGTGTTTTTATCTGACAGTATTATTCGTTCGAAGATGAAATTTTGACCAAATCAAAGTCGAATGTAATCCAGTTGCAAATATTTGACTGGACATTTACAGAATATGTAATCTTTTATATTTAGTGCTTAATTTTAAATTCAATAATTTTTTTATTAAATGACGCATTTAAAAACGATTATAAAAAAAAATAATTTTCTTTGCTACATACAAATTAAATGTACTACTTCAATAATTCGAATGCTTCACTTTCGAACAGAAAAATTTAAGTTCAATTTAAAAAGAAAAATTTCTAATAACAACACTCAAAGAGTTTTCGTGGTTCATATTAACATCGAAATCACAATTTTTAGTGTAAACTCCACGTCAACATTAAATAGGTGTGCACTAATGTTGACGTGATATTTACCAAAAATTGTGATTTCGATGAAAAATTTCTATTCTAATTTGATAAAAGATATTATTTACAGTACTCTTAATCATGAAAAATATATACTGCTTGCTTATTAAAAATTAGAAAAACGAAAATTAATAATCAATAAGAAAATACCACTAGTAATTACAATCAAATAACTTAATATTACTGTATACTACAATTAAAAGTTTGTCAACATTTTAACACCTCATAATTCGTTCTTTTTGTCGAAAAAATTTATCCAACAGCATTGTTCAATTTCGTTCACAGACGGCTTTATTTTTTCCTTAAATGATGGCTGAAAATCAAAATCAACAGTCATCCATCTATTTGACCAGAAAGAATATGGGTTCTAATAAACTTCAGCGGAGATTGGTTATGTATTATGCGGTATCTGTGTTACTTCTTTGTATCTATTTGTTTAAATATTAACATGATTGCCTGCGCCAGATGTTCTGAAATCTGCAACAAAAGATGGTATATTGTTGTTCGGTATCTAATAAGCACTTTACCTATTTATGTTCGGATATCATGATTCATATTTATAAAAATATGGAGGATGAAAATAGAATGATAATGAAATATCTTTATTGTAAGAGAGTTCTGGATTACAACAATAAAGGGTCACCTATTGGTCTTTAATTCTATTATATTATCATTATTAGTTTTCCTTTGTTACTCCTCCACCTTAGATAATTATATCACGCAATTTTTATATGTACTAATAATAATAAAATCTGCATCGGAACAATATACACCTCACTATAATATGATAATCAGATATAATTAATACGATTGACATACACTTAATTTACATTTACATTTAACTACATGGTAACTGTCTGTATAACTAAATTTAATTGTAACACTTCTCTCATAAAATTATTAATGGGCGCGCCACTTTTGGGAGGCAAATGCTTTACTTTAAAAGACGAAAAAGAGGGACATTCGATTTTACGAGTCAAAAGTAAATATTTCTCTAGCAGTAACGCATCATATCGCTATATCAGTTTATAGATGAAAAAATTAAGAAATGATTATTCAACATACTAGAAAACCGAAAAGTTTTGTCGACTATACAACATACTACACATAAACATAATATTTTTACGCGTCAATTAACTTATCCGACTTAAAATAATTATCGCCTTGTACACATACAAATTTTTTTAGAATTAATAGCTCAAAATCTCACGCTATTGACACAAAAATCTATTAGTTTCATTCCGTTGCACGTATGTGTTTTTACTTTTACTGTGCTTTTTATGTTTGATAATTTTATTGAGAAAAAAATTGTATACTATTAGTCTAATTAAATAAGTTAAATGGATTTAAATATTGTTTGAATAACATTGTAATTGCATACACGTCGTCATAATGAAAGCAATGTAACAGTTACATATTACAAATGCATTGAGAGCAGTTGTTTTTGAAATGGCATTTCTTATTCAGTTTTATCTAATCCCCACTGAATGATCGTAGGTCAGCGTTTATGTGTCTATTTTAAATGAGTTTATTCACGACAAAAAGTTATCCATGTACATTGAACATGCTTTTCAGTCATCTCGATACAAAAGGCTCCAAGTCCCAATTGCAAGCAACTTCTTACAGAACCATTTCACTCGCATTGTGACTTAGAAGGGCGCAGAATTAGAATATTTTCCCGGCCGTTATGATTTCAGACACAATTTGGATTTCAGTTTATTTCTGGAAAATATTTATTAATGACTTACGCGTAAACATAAGTTTCTGCTGTTGGTATTTGGTCACTGTGATATCGGTATACACGGAATTTAAGATGCCGCAGTGAAGGAACTACCTTGACAACGTTTCGTCACTGTTTATTCCTTCGAAGAGTTTTATTCCAAGGACTGATAATCAGCTTAAAAAAGTAGTCAGAACAAAGCGAATATTACTGAACGCTAGAGCTCCTTTTGCTCATCGGTATTATTCTATTCCAAAATCTATCCCTGACCAACTGATCGATAAATATTTGGTTATTATTTGCCAGTTGCAAATGGGTCGTTCTTTGAATTTTTCAGGCTGGAGTTAAGGAGTACAGCGCAACAATCATTACATGTTGAAAACATCTTAGAAGACATTAATTGTTTATTTTCCAAAAAAATATGAACACTAACGAAGCGCGTTTTTTGAACTAATAATATCTCAGCAACTGTATACATAAAGCTTTTTTTTTAACCACCTACTAACCTAAAAAAAAACCTCTTGATGGATTTATATTCCCAGCTTTTGCCACATAGCAATGTTTGAGTGCCTTGAGGTTTCTCTTCCTAATGGTTCTATACGAACACTTGTGGGTTTTGTCGAAACATTTGTAGTCACGTTTATTTGATATACTTATTGCACTACAGTTTTAAATCGAATGTTTCGTTTGCCTCCTAGTTCCGCACATCGACTTGATAGTAGCCAAGTGGGGCATTGCTAGAAAAAAAAAAGAATTTAATGAATGTGATAATATAATCACTTGTTTCCAATAAGTTAAGCGTTGAAAATTTATTCCAGTTTAATTTAGTGCTATCTCCAAAAAGTAAAGTGTGTTCAAGAATAATTATAAGATTCTTAAGTATATTATACTCTGAAATATATTATCTTTTAATAAATAATTATTTTTTTATATTTTTGAAGACACATTTTTTTAAGTTTTTTGTAGTAGACTTTGAAGTCAATATATGAAAAAAAAAAAAAACTTGAATTTCACCATTTTTGGCGTAAATAAGTTTAAATGATAATAGAGATACACTGCTACGGTATCCTATAAAGTGGGTTTTTGGTTTAAAAGAATGATTTTCAAACACAATATTTTCATCAGTGCTAAGCGTGTAAATGACGCTGTTCAGGTTGCAGATTCATTTCCTTCATTGGAATCTAAATTGTACGGTAGTTAGCGTTGGGAAAACTTTAAGTTATACTCATAGTCCCATTAATTTTAAAATTTTGTCTGTCCCAGTTCTAAAATTTTGTCGTTTTATATTTTTCTTGTATTCTAATGTCAGAAAATGAAGAGTCAACTTTCTAGTTGCTATAAACAGGCTGTAGGCTTCTTGAAATTTCTTCGCTAATTTTTGTTTACCTCTGTGTTTCCATGGTAAGTAACACTGATAAGATTTTACTTTTGTATTAAATGTAATCTAAAATTTTGAAGTCAAACATGTTTGTTCCACTAGGCGTAATAAAACGTTTTTCTCTAAGGAGACTATCTGTTTTTACTTTATTTGATGAAGACTAAGTGTCTGTGCTTACCGATATTTATTGATACTTATATGGGGCCACCTCTGACCGGTAGTGCGCATTTGCATGAACAGAGAATCATTGAAATCGGTCTAAATGGTCGTTATGAACGTTGTGTAAGGAAAGAAAATAAAAAAAAAACTCTCGACTATTATGAACATAGCCGCACTACGCACAAGTAACAACCGAGTTCCTTGAAATGAATAATATTACAGGCAAATTTTTTGCAAACGGTGGAGAAATGAAGCTAGTAACGCAAATGATCAAAGACCATCTCTTAAGAAGTTCAGCGAATAAACTCCGACTTGTTAACGTTTTAGCTGGCACTCTGAATGAATTAATTGACGCACACGTTATTTTGATTTTCTGAATAACATCGTTGACCCCAATGCCCCGTCTTCACGTTGATCTATCCAATGATAAATTCAGACAAACACTTTAGTTATTATTTGTCGTTTGTCTGTTATTTAGAAAATGTATTATTTAAAAAAAAGTGTCCTAAATTAGTTTTTTATTAACACTATTTTTAATTATATGCATAGATTACATTTTGCGATTGTTTGTGAATCTGAAATATTGATAATATTTTAAGAACAGTATACAGTCAGTATTTAAAACTTTGCAGCGGAAATGCTTGCAAAATATTAACGGTAGTGTAGGAATCAAAAACAGTACGAAAATGGCGACTGGGACAAGTTGCTAATCGATTGTTCGGAATTTCGAGGTCCGTTAATAAGCCGAAAGAAATCGGGATAACTTCAAATGTCCCCCTATATTCTCTTCTAAGGTATCTCATTCTTACTTTTCTATTTTTCACGAACGTTGTTTTTCTCCTAACAAAGATACTTTCCGTTCTTATATAAATTCCAGTCTCTTCGGTTTTCTCCGTTTATCTTTCCTTTCAACAGACATCATTACTTCCTCTTTAATTATGCCAAATATTCTCATTCTTCTAGATTATTCTCACGCTCCTCATGCAATTGTCATCCAACAATTCAGTAACTTCAGGAACTTTTGCCTTCTTCAACACCACCTAATCTGATAGTTCTAAAAGCTTTAGGAAAATACCTAGTTCGTTTACTTTCCCTGCTCTTAGTATTTCAGAGCCAATCGAATTCCCTGTTCTTTTTTCCTCCTTCTAGCCAAAGCGAACGTTATCTTCCGAACAGCTCTTTTTATTCACTCTCCTTGTATAAATTCTTGCCAGTCTTAAAATTCTAAGAATGTCTAAAACTTCTTGCATCTTCTTTTCCTTCTCACGCTTACGAATTTATTATTCTTTTTCTCTTCCAATTTCGAACTCCGTTCCACTGAAATTTATTTTCTCTGCGTGCCCGCCCATGTAAAAATTCAAGTCAATAGAACAGCTCATATCCTGATCAGCAGCGATCAGTGGTTGTTCACTAAATAAATTTCCCTTTGCTAATTTTTGTTTTTATCGAAAATATTACTATTAAACTCGACTTTACGTCGATCCTTCGATCTTTTAGAGTTCGTAGTATCATTATCTCTTTATTCAACCTCACCTTCTGAATAATCACTTATTCCCTCTATTAATAGGCTTGTAATATTTTCTATTTGCCGCTTACACCTACATCATAGCTTACTTCCTTCTTCTCGTTCTATATTAAACCCTAGTATCTCTCCTATTCGTACTCTGCAACCGCGAATTGCCGCTTATCTGCAATACAAATCATATTTTCTTCGAGTGTTCATCTCCTCATTTAGAACATTTTCTTTTTTACTCAAATTTATTACCCATAAACAACCGTAAAATTCCTCATTTAATCTTTCTTCACCATTCAATTTTAGGCTTATTTATACAATTTAAATTGTAATATTATCGTTTACTGTAACTGGGTTCATGTTTCTTAACTATCGTTTTATGTGCCATGTACTGAATTCTAGGCTAGAAATATGTGTTTGGGAAGGAGTTTAGATTTGTGAAACGAAGTTAATTGTTTTGAAGAATGATAGAAGGTTTTGGACACAACTTTGCGAGTCAGAGAGAATATTATGGTGGTTGAGAGTTATTTCTATAGGGCTCGAAACATACACAAGTTGTGAGAATGTGTTGGACAGAGATGGTTACGTTACAAGTTGAACATATCGAGATGAATTGGTGACTGAGAAGATGACTGTGAGTAATATTAGTGCGGCCTAGGAGCAAATAGGCAACTACGACCTCCTTTCGGCGACATTCACACGTAGAGGTTCTCCAGATACATGTTGAACTTCCGTGCTAATCGCAATTTATTTGAATCTGGCGCTGTCGACCATTGACTGTCCTATACTTTGATCATTGATAATTTCATGAATTTCTTCGCATTATTTCTTTAGCATAAAATGTTGACGGTAGCTATGGGTCTGGTTTATACAGTGAATAGCATTAATGGAATCAATGCATAGGAGGTAAGAAGAAAATATGTCATTTCGTAATATATATGAAATGGCCAATTTAGTAGAACTCTGTGAAAAATAGGTAGGAAAAAAGAAATGGAGAATGATTGATTGAGGGGAAGAAATACCACCTTCAGTTCCTATACTGTTTTTTGATCCGTCTGTAAATATTTTTGTATACGAGATAGCATTTCCGAATATTCATGAAGTAGTTGATGTGGATTATTTTTTTGAGATATATTGGAAGGGTGAAAATCAATGGAAATGTTGAGTTTTGACGAAGAAGGGACAACTGCTGAAGAGAATGGACAAGGCAGAGGTAAGTTTATTTGCGTGGAAGAAAGGATATTTTGTACTTAATCATGAAAAGATAAATTTGAAAGAGAAGATATAAAAGGGCTTGTAATAGCGTAGGAAGGTAAATGAAGATTTCTTATTACACGGAAGAGAGAAGTAAGTAAGGAGCTAGGTCTATATAGCTCTAACGGTAATTCGTTAGCCTCACATGGAAATTGGAAAAGTTCGAAAAGCTCCTATTATAAGTCTAACAGCTGTATGGTGGATGGAGTTTAACGATCGCAACAGTGTAGGATTAGCAGAACTGTATGCAGCGATGCCGTAATCTATTTTTGATTTTATCAATACGTGATATATTCTGGATAATAATGACCGGTTGAACAGTTTTTTAATAATATTTAATCTTCTTATGCAGTTTAATTTTATCTGGTTGATATGTTGTTTCCATGATATAGTTTTTCATCTAGAACTAAGCCTCGATATTTCATTGTATTTGACGACTGAATAGGAGAGTTGTTCATTGAAAGTTCTATATTACGCTAACATCCTCGCATACGGCAAAAGTGAATCACGGTTGATTAGCTGAAAACTGGAAACGGTTTTTAGTAGACCAGTCGTAAAGCTTGTTGATAGTGTTTTGTAGAATTTCTTTTCCCATGGATATTTGTGGACAAGAGATGAATATTGTAATGACCTCAGGTTTCTTACAACGAGCGAAAGAGAAAAAGTACTAACTGTTCCCCGAAGTGAAAGTTTTTATACATTATCTACCAAGTTTGACGACGCTTTTTGCTTTTTTTATTCCGGTGAAATAAACGTGAATATTTTGTTTCGTACTAACAGATTTAGTCTTTACTATTTTTATAATTTCGTACACATAGATAAATTGGTTCAGAAACAACAAAATATCAAATAAAGTTCAATAATTGAGATACAGCTTGACTTATAAACTTCAAGATAGACATATAAATCACGATTAGGATTATTTTCAAAGCAATGTATAACTTCAGAATAATCGATTTCTGTAAGCGCCGCAGACCGTCAAGAATATATAATTCGGAATTTGAAACAACCTCAAAAATCATTTAAAAATTCACAACTCGCCCCCAAAAAACCCTTTAGAAGCGCAATTCGAAATGCAGAATAAAAATCAAAAGCTTTAAAAGAATTGCCAATAAAAAGCTATTTTAAAAAAGTGCAAAAAATGCCATGTCTCCCCTCCTCCTACCAATTACTTTTACAATAGATGGATTTCCGGAAATTGTGCCATTTGAATAATTAGTAATTACAAAAAAAAATGATGCAATAGAAATTTTGTATAAAGCACGCTAGGATCGCAATAATATAAAGCGAAAAAAAAAAGAAAAAGAAAAGTCAAAACCAACAAAATAATAATTGAAAAATGATACAAGTGTAAACTTTATTTTATTGCGAATATTTCGGAATCGAAATAGCCTTTTTGACGTAACGCAGACTCTGTTGTGAATCCCTTGTCGTGAATCGTAAGTTAGCTTTTGGAGCAATCGCTGAAAATCGGTAGTTGGCAATCGAAAATTTGAGTTTAAACTTTAAGCTCAGACTTAACGATTACACTGAAAAAAAGAAAGAAAAAACAATAATAAACCAATTTCAGAAAGCGTCATCTAGTTAAACAATTTGCAGATTAACTTAACGTATTGAAAAAGTGATAAATACCGAAGTCATAGTTAACGAGGAGGAGTTCAAGTGAGGTCAAGTAGGATTTAACTCCCAGCACAAAGATAAATAGCCGATAAAATGATAAAATTTGTAACCAACAACGAAAATTTAAACATGTCCTCATGGTATAAGTAGTACAATAACATACCGTCATTCTACGCCTCTCTTATCACTACTGCACAACGTTATCAGTCACAGAAAAAAGTAAATTGTTTTAAGTTGTTTTTTATTGCATAACATTAAATAAGTCATGTGACAATCACCGTTTCTAGGAATAAAATTACTGCCTCAAAAAAGCGAATTGAAATATTCTAATTCACTCTTCAACTTTAAATGATTCCTCTGATAAATTAAAAGAATCGTTTAATTAGAAATCATCTCATTTATATGATCCGGTTAGCCGAAGACTAAAGTTTTTATAACAGTACTTTAAAAAAGCCATAGCCGTCAAAAGGATTCTCTCGTAAGGAATTCCGAATTTTTCGTCCTCTAATAGTTGGTTACATTTCCTTTTCTAGGGTCCTCTGTTGGCGTTATTAACAAACTACCCATCTGTATTCTTCTTTTTTTTTTTTTTTTTTTTTTTTGGGATCGCTAGTCGAGGGAATTACCCAACAAACCAACGGTCCAACATATTATTCGACTACTAAACTGTTCATAACACTTACCTGACCCAATGAAAGAGCTGAAAAATATTTTATCCATTGAAACGCAAAGCTTCCTACATACTTTCCTTTCCTTCTCTAGATGTTGTTCAAGCTTTAGCAGAGTTTATTTCTTCTGTTTCTCTATACATTAATATCTAATCCTTTTATTCGTAATTCCTGGATGATGGGTCAGTTTCCTTGGTTGGCGTTCCCAGAAAGAAAAAAAAATGGATCTTCTCGTAAGGAATTCTGAATTTTTTTTCCTCTAAGAGTTGATTACATTTCCCTTTCTAAGGTCATCTACTGACAAACTACCCATTCTGTATTCAACCAACGGTCCAACATATTATTCGACTACTAAACTGTTCATCTTGGCCCACTGAAAGAGCTGGAAAATATTTTATCTATTGAAACACAAAAGAAAAGCACCATTACATTAACAGCCGAATATAAGTGCAAGGCTGAAACACAACATTGCAACCTATGATGAATATGGTGTAAAATTTAATACACCTATTCACAAAGGCGCACTCAGGATTTATTTTTGGTCGGTGCCAGAATTTAGAAGATGAGTTAGGGGGTAGTAACTCGACTAAATACCTACCTATTTCTGAGGTCTGTAAATTAAAAAAAAAAAAAAATACAAAATTAACGAATTTCATTAAAATAATAATAATAGTAATCATAATCATAATCATAATAATAATAATAATAATAATAATAATAATAATAATAGAAACATAACATTGTGTTCGTAATAAGCACAAATTGGATAGGCATTCGAATTTTACTTTTTAAAAATTACTCGTAGTATAAACAGAAAGTAAATATGTATGTTTTTAAAAAAGATTTAAGTAAAACAAAATATTACAAAACGAAATTAAGTTTTCGAGAACTTTTTATAAAGATATACAATACCTCGTCGGCAATTATATTTATTTCACGGTGTATATTCAACATCGCAAGTCCATTAAGACGAACTTGACCGATGTGATTTTGCAAATAAGTCTTCAAACTTCTAAACGTCGAGAATGATCTTTTTGCGGTGGCCTAATAATGTATTTACAACGCCAAATGCTATCTCATCGCATAAGTTCAATGTCGTGAAAGCGTTTTTCGGAACTGAAATATCTTGATCAGAATCACAAAATTTGGTGTACTACAGCTGAATACTTGACTTTTACGACGATTCCGAATAGTGGACAAGGTCTTTTGAATAAAATCGACATAATTCTAAAAATTGTTTTATTCGATTTTCATCGATTGGTAGTCCGACAGGAAGCAAACAGGAATAACGGGAAAGAATAGTTTCATGCTTTAAAAAACGTGCATTGAGTTGTTGGATAAACACGTCTACCCAAGGTGTATAAATATTACGACGAAAATATTCTTCTGTATTTTCTGCTGAAGCGTTACTTCTCGTAATTTGCTGCGTAGTTGTGTGCAAGGTGCTTTGATCATAATATTCAACCTTTGTGCAATATTTTGAGCAGTTTGAAATATTTCTGCAAAACATGCTTCAGCATTGTCTCTTTCAGTCATAACCGTTCGTATTGCAATTTTAGCCAAATCAAACAGCTTTCGATAAATTCGAGTCTTTTTCTTGTAAATTTTGGCTCAAAGGCAAAGTATAACTAAGCAACTTTTCGCCAAATAGTAGAGATATTTTAAATTCTGATTATTAAAGAGAATTATAAAAACAATAGACGTCAACTGAGGAATCTCTATCATTCAATTTCGAGATTTGTTCAAGCGAAACAATAATTGAATGAAAAAATTTTTCTTGCCGTATCAATTGCCTTTTCAATCGACATCAACTTTCCCGTCATCACATTTTTGAAATTACTCGCGCGTAAACAAGCAGTTTTATGATAGTCAAGATTTTCGTGAAAATTATATCTTTCGAGAGCCTTTTTCTAATTATTGAAACCTATCTTTGCCAAAACAAATTAGTTTTTTGCGGACTGCGTGATCAACTACTGACGGAGCAAATGGTACACAATTCAAACAGAACACGATTTCTGAGTACGTCAACTATCGGTATTAAAAATATCGTTCCGAACGCAATATTAAAAAAAAAAGAAGAGGAACAAACCGAAAAAAACTGCACTTCAATGGTCGCAGTTAAGGTCAACTGCATGAGTTATTCGCTAATAGCAGTAAAAACTGCAGGAGCTGTAGAAGCAAACAATTCACGAAGTTCTTCCCATTAATAGTATGTCTACAGGAAACTCAAAGCAAGTATTCAATTAAAAATTACAGATCGCTCTTCAGATAACCTGTTGCCGTCTTGATACGTATACTATTACTTTGTCACTTAATGACTCCAGCTTCTTCTCAGACGCTGGCTATATCAATTAAAATTCAATCTAACTGACAATAACTACATCGGTTACCTTTACCATTCCATCTTCCCAGAAAGAACTATATATATATATATATATATATTCTTATGCGCATTCCCGTATATTTCTCTAGTTTGGAACATCGAAGGTTTCAGGTTTAAAATTAGACTCTCAAGACGTCAAAAGCTCAACATTTTTGGAAAAAATATTTTTTTTCCCGAGCATGTGATATATTGTTGGAAAGAACGCTCTATTCGTCAGGAATGAAATTGAATTTCATTTCCTTAACATAACTTCCAAAGTTGCTGAAAAGTTTTAAAAAAAAACGCAAAAAATGGCGTGTCCAGCGCTGCTAGTATTATAGTTTGAAATTCTAAACAAGGTTAAAAATTATTAAAAATTTATCAAAACACATCTATTACGGAAAAACGATTATAGTTTAAAAATATTAAAATAAAACCGACATTTTTCGCAGTTGCGTACATGGATAATCATGGTATTAAAAAAAAAAAATTATTAGTGCCATGATTATTGAGTACGTAACTATGTCGGCTTTATTTTAATATTTTTAAACTATAATCGTTTTTCCGTAATAGATGTGTTTTGATAAATTTTTAATAAAGTGACAATACAGAAAATGGATATAAACACATTTATAACTCAAATGTAAAGGTTAAAAATATTCACAACCCCGTATATTTCCCTAGTTTAAATTGGACCCTTAGGGAGCCGAAATCTCAGAATTTTTGAAAAAAAAAAAATTTTTCCCCGGGCATGTGATATATTGATAGAAAGATCGCTTTTTATCGGGAACAAAGCCGTATTTCATTTCCTTAACGAAACTTTTGAAGTTAGCAAAAAGTTCAAGAAAGCACGAAAAGTGACGAGCTCTCTCTCTTTTCAACGCGAAGAATCAGATTTGTTTATTTTGAATTTAGCCATTATGTAAATATAAATATTATAGTTATATCTTTAACTTAACATGCAGAACCTCCAACGCATGAAACATCATGCTTGACTGAACTTGTTGAAATTGCAATAATTCCATTCCAAGGTTAGAGTTTAAATCGTTTGGATAAATTTCAAGCAATCGTTGAGAATTTTCTAAAATTTTAGCATGACTTATTATTATTATTATTATTATTATTATTATACAATTGAACGGGCGCAGGCTACACTAACGGGCCATATGCACCCAGGGGCTGGCTAGAGTCTAGATGAGATTTAATAGCTTAAGCGACTGCAAGAACCGGAAAACACTACGGATATGTGAGGAAGATTGAGATAGGAGCTGCGGTAGGGAGGCGGGGAGGCTGTGCTGGGTTCTGAGTGCTGTAAGTGCCTGGCAGGATGTTAGAATATGGGGGATAAGGAGTTGAGTTGTTAGGCAAAAGGGACAGAGAGGAGGGTCCATGTGTTGTAGAAGGTAAGAGTGGGTAAGATTCGTGTGGGATATGTGGAGTCTGGTAAGAATAATATTATTCTTTCTTGATCGGAACGGAGAGGATATGTGTGATGGAGGATTAGGTTTCACGGGGAGGAGTTGATTTTGATGGTTGGACTTCCATGCACGGACCCAGGATTTGGTTATGCGTGATCTTAGGAATTGCTTGGTATCGTTAGAGGAAACAAACCGGGAGGTGAGGAGAGGGAGTGTGGAGGCCTCTTTAGCAGTTCGGTCAATGACCTCATTGCCAGGCAAGCCAACATGGCTGGGGAACCACATAAAAGTTATCGAGACATGGGATTTGCTAAGGAGGTCATGGAGAAGTAATATGCGTTGTAACAGCGCGTAGCATGACTTAATTCACCGAGTTTAGATAAAAATCCAAATCTCAATTTAGTTTATAGGCTGTTATTCTTCGATCTAATGCATTTATAAAGGTATCTATTACCGGAAGATATTGAAAGATACAAAACGATTCAGATACTGAAAGTTCAGCTTCTAGTGTTGTTTGCTTGGCCATCTAAAGAGTTTAAACGAACATTTCTCTTTTGCATACGATTACTTCGATACTCGGTCATGTCAGTAAGCTTTTTTCCTAAATTTACATAGCATGAAAAGTTATCATCTCGTTTTTTTTTTTGCAACATATTCTTTTAACGATTTAATACATGCAATTTTGCTATTTAAAAGTAATTTTGCATTTTAAATTGCACTATATTAGTTTTATTTAAATTTTCAAGGACATCATTCCGAGAAATTATGTCATAAACGGCACATTTTCTTAAGAGAAGCCCTGAAGTTTCGCATCGAATATAATTATTATTTTGAGATGTATTTAATAAAGTATCTCTGATTGGTTTATAATCGAGTACAAATGACTTATTAGCGTCTCTCCGAGCACATCACCTAGTGTACATTAAATTTGTTGCAGCATCCTTATTTTAACTTTTCCGATTTTATCTGATTTTAATATTTCTTTAAGCAATTCTCAACGGGAGACAAAAATTAAAAATATTACATTTTCTATAATTTTCATTGTATGTAAAATTTATTGTACTACAATGAATATTCAACAAAACTTTCAAACGTGTTTTCTTCTTAAAATGTTTTCTATGAGAAATTCGAATTATATTTCACATTTTTTTTAGAGATGAACATCAAACTGTTGAATCCACTATAAATAAAATGGTTAAAAAATATCAGAAAATAGCAATAGCTGCTATTTAATACTGCTATTTTAAAATACCAATTGCAATAGGAGTTGATATTGAAATAAATAGCATTTTACCATCTCTACTACACACCCACACTAAACATTTCCCCAATCCATACTCACGAATCAAAATTATAAAAAAATTCTCAACAAGCGACTCCTGCGTTTCCTTAAAACTTCCTCATCTTCTATACAAATTGAAAGTTGAAAGTTGGAATTGTAATAGTTGATCAACCTCTGAGCTTACAAAAGTAAACCCCGTTGAAGAAAACATCGCATACGTTTGTTCCAGAAGTGAACTTAGTCATAGTGAAAGATAAACACGCAAACAGTACTTAAATAATTACTTGAAAAACCGTATTTGAGCGTCTGCGCTTAATATTTTAGAGTTCGAAGAATCACATAAAATGACAAATGATTTTAAGTGTGACGGAGCACTTTATTAATACGAATAGTGCATTTATATATCCTCATATATTAAATTTAAGAAATATAAAAAAGTGAAAAAAAAAAACAAGAAAAAGTGATTATAATTTCATCGACCGAAACCCAAACAGTAAAATAGATTTGTACAATTCTGATCCAGTACTTTTCTAAAGTTCATTAGAAAAAACTAATATAATTCATTTATGTCGCTTTATATTATAATTCGTAAACGTCTTCAAAAAAGCCTTTTTTTATATACATAGTATGGTGAAATATTTATATTTCAAAAATAACTTTTTTTATCTACGTTAGGACAAAAGTTATAACGCACTAACAAGTTAATTTTTACGTATTTTGATGGAATATATATATATGCTGAGTTAACAACTGTTCAATATTTTAGTGATCTTATCATCATTTACAGATAACTGAATAGCGTAAGAAGTTAAAAATTCCAATATTTCATCAATGGATAGTGGAAACTGGATTTCGGTCGCTCTTATTCTGTTGATAGTCGCTTTATGCGTGTACAAATACTTAACCGGAGTGTTCAGTTTTTGGAAAGTTCGTCAAGTACCATACATAAAACCGAATATAATATTCGGGAATTCTGCTAATGCAATTCTTCAGCGTATACCGATGTCCGTGCAACAATTATTTTGGTATCAAGAGTTGAAACCGCATAAATACGGTGGCGTCTTTCAAATGCATACGCCATTACTGATAATAAGAGATCCGGAGCTAATAAAACGGGTATTAATCAAAGATTTCAGTTACTTCGAAGACAGAGGAGTAAAAGTGCACCAAGAGGTAGATCCACTATGTAAACAACTATTCATGATGAGGGGGGAAGATTGGAGAAATCTTAGGTTTAAAATGACGTCGGCGTTCAGCAGTGGAAAAATGAAGACCATGCTAACATTGATGGAAGAATGCGCTTTACAAATGTTATCAACCTTAGACGAGCAAATTAATACCGGTAAACAAGAGCTGGAAGTCAAGAAGCTGTTAGCTCGTTACGGAATTGATGTAATTGGTTCTTGCGCTTTTGGACTTCAAACAGAGACCTTGAAGAATCCGAATTCAGAATTCGTTCAGAAGAGTAAGCAATTTTTCGAATTTCGAATTGGAACGGTAATCAGAGCAATGTGGCCGACTGTTCCAATTAGTTTGATCAAATTATTCGATTTAACATTTATTTCCCAAGATTTATCAAAATTTTTCACATCGATAATCAAGGACACGGTAGACTATAGGATAAAGAACGGTGTGGTTAGAAATGATTTCCTCGATATCATGATTAAAATAAAAAACGATTGCGACAAACATTTCGAACCGAATAAGTCGAAACATTCGAATGAGAATGAAGATAACAAGAAGACAATTTCGTCACGCATTGGTAAGTAATTTAAAATATTCATTTATAAACAATTACCTATATAGAATAATACTAGTAAAATAGGTGCAATCCAACATTAACCCATAAATTTTCAAAAAATACAATGGCGTTCCGAAAATCAAACTGCTGCCAAAAATTAATAGAATCCGACACTTTTTGAAACTATTAAAACGCTGTAAAATTCAACCTACTGTATACATTTAGTTCGAAATTTCGCCAACTTCACACACTGCATTTACGACAAATTTAAATAACGACTTCTTCCTCCATCTTTTCTATAGTATATTCTTTAAGTATAACAACATCTCTAAATTTTTACTTATCATCTTAATCGTGACCAATTTTTATAATATAAAAGTTCACCATTCTCCTGCTATTTGTGTTGGTGGTGCTGATTTCAAATCTTGAGCAAAATAACAGTGCCTGTAATAATTACGTCATTATTATTATAACTTTTCGCAAGTTTTAAGTCGATTTTAAAAAAAAATTTTAAAATAAAATTTATAGCTAAATTTGTAATTTAATTTAGTTTTTTTATTTTTAATCAGCTACCGTAGCGTAATTGGTTAAGCAACGGCGATTCGTTCGGGTAGGACCTAGTTCAAATTCCACTACTGTATACTGAAAATATAGATAAATATCTCTTGCGTTGTGTTAACGCCTATAATTGACGAGACCAAAAGATAATTTTAAAAAAAAAACTTTTACTTTAACTAACAGTTTTTATAAAAATTGGAGTTTTTAGATATTAGATATAAGTAAATTTTCTTTTAAATAAATTTACATTTTTATTTTAGTCGAGTAAATAACGTCTTTCGTAAAAAAATGTTAAAAAGTAATATGTAAGTAATGAAAAATTAAACTAATTATTTAATAACGTACAGTAAAGTAATAAAACTGCTTCTTTATTTAATTTCCGTAATAAAAACAGTTACTCATTAAATTTTCTGAACCGAATCGATAATTATTTAGTTTTTCTCGAAAAATTAAAATCAGAACAATCAATTAGGACCTTGTTTCAGTGCACTAAAAGTTTCTGAAATTCCATAAAAAAATTTAATATGTAAAATTGTAGTGAAAGTTAATTCTCATGTTTCATTAGAACACACTTGTTTATTTCAGTACGTTGTTATCGATGATTTAGTTTCCAGATTAAATTCTGAGGTAGAATACACGGAGACTTGGTTATTCGAAATGGTGAATTACGATTATTTCGTTATTAAATAAATTTGACAACGAAATTAAATATATTCCTAGTTCTATTTTTTTAAGTTGATAAAAATTTTCTTTCTTATATTTTTAATCGCGAATCCTTCTTGAAAAGAATTAAGTACTGCTGTCACCCGTGCAGTGTAAAAGTAGTGCTAATATAGAAAGGTTTCTTTACTAAATAAAGAGGTTGCCGAACTCATCATTCCTAGTTATAAATTGAAACCTCTTTCAAAAAAAAAAAAAAAAATAATACAATTATTTTAAGGATCTTTTAATAATATGCGCATAATAACGATGAATAGTAAGTTTATTTTTTTCATTTATTTATACGTTGTTTATTATTTTTTACAGAAACATACTTATCTACAGGAAAAATATGCATATCTACAATTGAAAGATTAAAATTATTATCGAAATATTTCAATGTTTCGTTCATGTTACAATTAAACAGTATCTTAATGTAAAGTAATTCATGATTTATTTGGAAAATCCTATCACTTTGTAATTATACATTATAATTATTATTAATCATGATTATTTTAAAGTAGAATTGATTCCTAAATAGTCACAATTTCGTATACATATATTATTTTCGTAATTAATTACCAAAAGAAATTGATCATGGCCAATTTTGGCTGCGAATAGATTTCGTGTAATCTTATAATCGTAATTCATTACAAAATTCCCAACTGTATAATACGTACAATATTAAAAGCAGGTTCCATTTTTTGGAATCTTACATAAAAGTGGGTAAAGTTTTACAAGTAAATCTCAAAATATATAAGTAGCATTAAAAAATAATTTCATGCTGAAAATAACCACAAAGTATTTAAAAATGCAAATTTCAAAGCACAGTGCATAAAAAAATAAACAGTTTTCCAGAACAGAAAAATAAATCTTTATTTAAAGGTGTTACAATGTACTATTGGCTACTGTATTTCTTTATTTGACCTCTGTCAGTGCCTAAAAAAAAAAAACATCGCTAACGCGATCTTAAAAATCTAGGATCAATCATAATACATAGAAATGGGTGATTCCAACTTGTAGTGTATATCAACTCCATCTCGACTCCATTTCTGTTACTATTACAAATTCATTTTTAAAATCACAATATAGGCAACTGGCAATTTCAATACAAAATCAAAAATCTTACTTACTACTTCCGACTATTAATTCGGACATTCTACCCACCACATTAGTTTTCTTCTTTTTCTTTTAGTAAACCACACATCTGCATCCAGCCATTCACACTTCTTCTCCGCCGTTGGAAATTTCCCATTGGTGCGGGGTCTACCGTGCACACTCATACAGTATATTATTAACAAAGAGAACAAACAAATAAATAAAAAACTGTAATACTTTTGCTATGAAACGAATTCAGCATAATATTAATAGGATCTGGAATACGACTCTTACAGATGAGAGTAAAAAAAAGGAAATTCTTTTTTTTTTTTTAAAAGGAAATTCAATATAGTTGCTGCGAGCATTAGTACCAGTTGGATAAATAACTGAAACAGACAACATGGGCTGGAAAGAGTTATGTTGATAATTTTGCTTATGCTGTAATAAAAAATCTATCCCTTCACAAAAAATAAAAGGCGATTCTTTTAAAGACTAGACGCCACTACCCTTTTTAGGAATTCATAGTTGACTCGTTTATATTGAACTAGTTCATTTTTTAACACTTGTCCAACTTTAGAAGTCAAAGTTGAATTCCGCTTAATTGATACATATTTTTAAACTAGAGTTGATTCTAAAAGGTCAGCTTCTTCGATGCAAGTTGACTCAGAATCGTCCAATAATGCAACCATTTCTGATGACTTCCTCTCTCCCATAAATACATTTTGTCTACATAATGAGTAATAATACAACTGTACTTATAAAAATAGTAATAGTCAGATGGGGCTTTAACTTTTCTAATAAAAACTGTTCAGTTTTCCATTAACTAGCTCAGACGATAATGTCTGTTCACCTAATTAGTGGTCCCAATACTGAAAACCATGAAAAGAGCCTACTTTTTAAACAAAAATATGGGGGTTATTTTATGTATTCGCGACGCTACATAACAGGACTATAAAAAAAAATTTAAAAAAATGGTTTCAAAGTTATTTAACCCAGAAGAAAACAAATGTAAATACCTCAAATGTGCAAAGTGAAAAAGAGGAGATGAATTTAGGAGTACTGCAATAGATTATTAAAAGTATTGATAAGTCAATAGATTATTTAGTAAATATTACACGATTATGTATATGCATAAGTTAAGATGGTTAAGTGTTCATAGGATAATTCGTCGACAAGCGTTTTAGCTTGACGAAAGATTTTTATGTAAAAAATAACAAATACATATTTTTCAAAAAAAATAAAAAGAAATGTGTTTTAATTATAGCTCAACAAACGCTTAATTTTTCGTATAGTTTTCCCATATCTTCTTAATATTTTAAAAATGAATACAAACGAATAGAAGAGAAAAGTAATGTTACGTATGATCTGTTAAACTTTTCACAGATATGACAATCGAAATAATGACAGCGCAGTGTTTGTTATTTTTGGGCGCTGGATTTGATGCAACATCAACAACAGCATCATTTTTGCTTTTCGAAATAGCGACGCATATAGAAGTTCAGGATAAGTTAAGACAAGAAGTAAACGACGTGCTGAAGCGTTGTGATAACCAGTTTACATATGACACCTTAAAACAGATGAAATATTTAGATATGGTTCTTTCAGGTAAGTGAAAGCAGTATATTAACAAGACTGTGATTTAACAACTGGACCTGATTATGAAATTAACTTTCTCGGAATTGTCTTTTTAACGTGAATATGTTTTTGCTTCAAAAAGAAAATACATTAAAAAAACGACACAAAATGTGTTATTATGACGTCATCAATAAACATTTTTACTTTATTTCGCTTTTTTTTTTAAATTTAACGTAAGGTAGTAAAATTTTTCTTCTTTTTTTTTTCATTTATGTATTTTAAAATAATTACAGAAAATATAGCCTAATTTTCCTTACAAAAAAAATTATAATTCTCAAAAACATATCCTCGATTTAATGTTTTTGCAAATATCGTAGGAAATGGCACTAAATTTTTTTCCTTTAGTCTTATGCAATTTTGTGAAACCAGTAGTCGTATACATAAACATAAGTAATAAGTAGATTCTTATAGCACATCTCCGAAAATCGGCTTATTATAGGGAATATTATATTTTTGTTATATTTTCCCGTTGTAATTACACTATCCGGCCATTTTTTTTATTTTTTTAAACTAAAGTTAATTCTACCCACTAAAACCTCGATTACCGTGTAAAATATTATTGACCATCAATAATAAAGGTAATATTTTGTTTCCCTTTTTGATTTGAAACTTTTTTTTGTTTTTTATTGCTTCTTTTAACTAAACTGTTCACAACCTAATGTAGGTCTGAAAAAGACAGTTTTATTTTCAGCACATTATAACTTTTGGTAGTTACAACCTCTACCACTAATGATTTCATTATAATAACTATCGATTAAAGCGAAGTAATAGGATCACTAAGAAAACACTTTATTTACAGTAGTAAAAATATCTCTACCGCAACTGGGATTGTATTTGTTGTGAAAAGTTTTTTTTGCGAGAAATTCTCATTTTATCATTTAATTGAAATTTTGGTTTACGTGACTTCCCCTCTCTTAAACGTTCTACAATCACTGCTATTTGACGCCTTCGCTTTAACCACAGTCTACTTCCTGCATCATTTTCTCAGTTTTCAACTGCATCTACTCCATTTGGTACTTTTCATTCCCCTTCCACGTACATTCTTTGTGATTTTGATCATGTTTTGTTTGAATGTGCGGTTTTCTCTGTCGAACAATCGTCCTTCTATTCTTTTCTATTAAGACTCGGTATTCCTACTCCTTACAGTGCTTCTTACATTCTCCCATTTCCCTCTGCTTCTGTTATTCCTGCCCTTGAATTATTTTTATCCTCTATCGCCAAACGTTTAAGAATATAACTTTATTGTCTCCTGCTTCCCATTCCTTGGCCTAATGTCCTCGTTGACAAACCCATCGGGGGAGCAAAAAAAAAAAGGAAAAAAATAGTTTCTTCTTTTTTAATTTATCTATAAAAACGTGCCCAATATGCTCCATTTTTTACCAACTCATTCAGTCACACCCTGTCACAAACCTAAAAAACACATATCAGTTTTATATTCCTGAAAACGTGTACATCGCGTACAGTTTCAAAAAATAATACGTTCCGTAATTGGTATATGACCAACGGGACAATTTTATAGCGCGAATCAAACAAATTAACTATAACCGAAAACTAAAAAAGACAGTGATTTTTCCAAAAAAATTAGCCGCTTCGAAATTATTTCAATATTATTAATCAGGCTTTAAGAAAGGTCAGCTGGCAATCATTCAGACCGACTACAGTAATCACCTACCTAAAACGATTATCACATAACTGTAATGTACTTTTTTTTGTTCTCCCGTATAGAAACGCTGCGAAAGTATCCGCCGGCAACGTTCCTATTTCGCGAGTGTACGGCTAACTACAAACTAGATGACAGTCTTGTAGTACCGAAGGGAACGATGATAACAGTTCCGATAATTGGTTTGCATTACGATGAAAAATATTACCCAGATCCGTATAAATTTAATCCTGAAAATTTCTCAGTAGAAGCAAATCAACTGCGAAAACCATATACCTACATGCCATTCGGTGAAGGACCGCGAATTTGTATAGGTAATTTACATATATATATATATATATATATATATACATATATATACGTATAAATATAACTCGGCCATTTTGGCCTCGCAGGGGGCTGTGCTCCTTGACCTCTCCTGCTTACATTTCTGTCTCTTTCTCTTCTATACTTTGTATAAAATGATCAAAATTTACAACGTAATTTTTAGGCCGGTCCCCATTAGATTTTATAACGAAAAAATGTTCCAATTTTATATAATAAAAACAAATACAACCAATAATTTATACCATAAATTGTATTAAACTACTGAAACAACTTAACATACTACAACACATATAAATAATATTTTTTTTGCGTTTCCATGGTATTATTAAATTAGCTATATAGTCTTTACATGATTCTCCCTATGGTGGGACTTCTTATTCATCAACCTTCGTAGTAATAAGAAGTGTACTCATTATGTTTCCAAAAACGAAAACTGCCACTGAACGCAAACGTGAATTGCGGTCAAAGAATCAGTAAAATTGGTCTATGTAAATAAGAGTTAAGTGCGAAAAAACATAAAAAAAAACATACGCGACGAACATATAACCAACCTCCTTCTTTTTGGAAGTAGGTAAAAATTGAAATATTACAAACGTTACATAAAATTAGGACATTTTTTCTAATGGGGCCGGCCTAACAATTACGTTGTAATTAATATATATACATATATACATATATACAAACTCGATCCTTTGAGAAGATTCCCTACACCCCCAGATTCTAGTCTTCGATAATTTTTATAGAAGAGTCAGTTTCAATTACAAATATCTATGTCGCTTTTCGTAAAGTGAAATAAATATCCTCCAGGCGTAACGCAGAAATGTTACAGATTTCGTTATAGGATTTTCTTAACCGAACGTTCAGCCGAAAAACAAGAGCATTGGAAAAGAAACATGACATTAGAGCAGAGTTTCCCAACCTTTTTTTCGTCGAGCCTCTCCGAATTATAAATAACATTTTTATGCTTCCCTTAATTTTTTCATTAAAAAAAAAACGCACATTATTTCAATAAAACTTATTTATTTTAATTCTAAGTTGTAGAAAATAAACTTTAACCAAATCTAAAACGTTTTTTATCGAAATAATTTATTATAATTAAAGTACTAATGAGATAAGTTGAGTTTGCATGTTCTGCACCAGTTGGTTGATTCTGGGTTCAATTTCTGCCAGAGCTATCGTCAAGTCGCTATCAACGGCAAGACGATTTCGTTGCTCAATTTTAATTAAAATCAGAGGTGAAAACTCTGTCTCACATAAGTAAGTCGAAGAAAAAGAAACAAGTATTCTCAAAGCAAGAGAGACAACTTTCGAATTAACAAGGAATCGTTTGATTCAAAATTTCTCCAATGTCAAGAGATGAAAGTCATCTTTCGTTGTCGAATCGGCCTTCATTTCTCGAAATTCTTTCTGAACTTGTTCTGGTAATTATAAGACATCAACAACAAATGGGTTTCTGGTCATGTGACATTCTTGGTGACTCTGAATTAATGTCTCGATAATATCGGTGAAATTTGTTTTCCGGCGCTTGCTAATGAGTTTGTATTTCAACTTTTAAATCTTCGTGCAATTCTTTACTTTTAATTGCTTCGAATAGTCGATAAAAAGATATTATTACATATTCAGCAGATACCTTTTGATTCCAAAGTTGAAGCTTTGATGTGAACCCCTGAATATGATCATAGTTACTTATTACAGTGCCGTTTCTGCCTTGAAGCTTTAAGTTTAGCTGATTAAAGGCATCAAATATATCGGTTAAATAGGTCAACCTCCATTGAAATTGTTCATTGTTGAACATTTGCAAAAAATCTTTTTTTTTCTTTGAATTCAAGAAAGAGGATGGCCTCTTCTTTCAATTCATAAAGGCGAGCCAACATGTTGCCCTTAGACAACCAGCGTACTTTTGTGTGGAATAGAAGGACTCTGTGATCAGAATCAAGATCCTCGCAAAGCAAAGCGCTGCTCTTGATGTAGTTTACGATCTTTATAGCGAAGTACAAAGTCTGGTGTAATTTTTGTGGCAATGTTTTGGAAGTCAAAGCTTGTCGATGAATAAAACAATTAGTACACACTATCGCGGGATTCTTTTCCTGGAGCTTTTGAGCTAAGCCTGACCCTACACCTGCCATTGCAGGGGCGTCATCTGTACAAAGTGCAATGAGTTTATTCCAATCCAAATTATTTTTTTCGATGAAATCAGATATTGAATTAAATATATCTTCAGATTTAGTGCCTGCTGTCAAAAATTTGGAGTACAAAATCTCTTTTACAATGTGATCACTGACGTAACGAACATAAACTATTAACTATGCACAATTAACGATATCAGTGGATTCACCGCAACTAATTCAAAAAATAGCGATAATTTTACTTTGTTGATTATTTGTGAAAATTTTCAGATGTCTGAAAGGTCATTTTCGAAGGCATGTCACATTATTTATTGAACACCCCTCGTCCGATGTTTAATTTGCACGGTAAATTAATTTTTCTTTCGCGCCTCGCTTAACATCTCTTTATGCCCCCATAGGGGGGCGTGTCCTCCTGGTTGGGAACTCCTGCATTAGAGTTTTTTTTTTTTTTTTTTTTTTGCAACATTGGTGTGAAGAGACAACAAGGAGATGAAACTAAGAAAAAATAATGACGAGACGAAGACAGCAAGATTAAAGCATAGGCGAACGATGGGGACAACAACAGAACGATAAAGGAAAGGAAATTCTAACAACCAAGAATTATGGAGAAGATTTGGTTGAATGGAAAGCCATTATTAGTAAGATAGCACGATTAAATCTCCGACCAAATCCGAAGTGTAATTTGTTACATAGGAATAGAAGACTAGAACCCAAAATGTTCTTAAAATAGAAGCGGGTACGAGCAGAAACCCTATAATTCTGCCTTGTAGAATTACCATCCGTTTACTAGTATGTTCTTTAAACAGATACGTCATCGAGAAGGCAGATCGCGCGTTATTTGCGGCATATAATTTTCCACTGTAATTAGCGATATATACCCCTTTTCTAGCAGCTGTTTTGAACTTGCTGATGTGAACAACATTCTCAGTCTTAAACCTCACTCGTTTGGTTGTAGGAACATTAAACTTACTGCACACTTTCCCGTTATATTCCCGCTATAGTTAATTCCACTACAGCTAAACCTACTCAAATGACCAAAGTGGTAACAGGAGGTAAGTACATTTTGAAAGTAATGTAGTAAACGTATGAAATAATAATGCGCATCAAAAGATATTACGAATGAAAGCACAAAGGATATTGAGAACGCATATTCCAACAACCGATTAGCTATAGATTTTCCTTCCATTACTTTGTTCTTTTAAAATTCTCTATCACGCGATGAAATTTTTATATGATATTCGCGCCGACTGCTCTGTTTCCATGATTTTTCTACACTTTTCCGCAGACGTTAGATTTATATTATTTCAGTTATACTTTTTAATTTTGACCAACGTGTAAATCAGTCAACCTTCCCGTATTACTCATTTCCGTTGTAGTCACATATGCTATTGTTATTATACACTGCTAAATGTTTGCATAACAACACAACGTTAATTCTTCCTCATCTGGGTACACCAGTCTGATATTATTGATAGTCCTACACACTTCGTAAACACTCCCCTAATTACAGATAATGCATATATTTCTGGTACCGTAAAAGCCGGATTATTTGTCACGTATAGGGGGGGGGGGTTGAGGTTTGACTTTTGGTACTAGTATACTTAGACCAAATTTGAAAAAATACGTTTCAGATTAAAGAAGGGGGAGATAAGTTTTTGAAACTAATACTGGATTTTTGGTTTCGTACAGCAAGAGACGAAGGGGAATTCGAGATTAATTTCCGATACTGGAATAATATACGCAGAGCACATTTCAGAGTTGTGTAGCAGAAAGGGTAGGAATAGATTTTTGGTTTCGTACAACACGGATCAAAAGGTTGGAGTTAATTTTTGGTACGGGAATATACTTCAGGTACGTTTAGAAAAACAAAAGTCAGATTCCCAGAGTTGCACAGTGAAAGCGGATGAAGATGAGGTTAGTTTTCAAGTTCGAAATAGTGTACTTAGTTTCCACTCTAGAAACACGTGACATATAAATTTCTGATAGTTTTAGTTTTCGCCGCTATCATATCATTTTTGATTTAGTCCAGGACACCTGACATGCAAATTAAGATGAGCCAACTGTTCCATTTGTAGACCAGTCAACATAAAACACAGTTTTAGGTTTTCGTTCTACACGGCCAGAAATAAATCCTAATTACTGAATTCAACTATGCAATAAATTACAAAGCTAAAGAAATAAATACGACACGAATACAGATTTCTACTTCAACATTGCAAATTATTTCTCATTACCGAATGAAATTCTGCGTAAATTAAAAACTTACCTACATTTGTATTAATAGCATCACGGATATTTTAGTTTCTTCGTTTAACTAACATCTTTACGCAGTGTAAACATTACAAAACGAATTTCGTATTATTGCTCTTTCTCTGCTTCTAGTTGGCTTTGCAATGTTTCATCAACGTATATTTGTAGCTAGAATTCTTTCGGCTTCTTTCCATATGCGATAACGTATAACGGAACTCGAAAACAAGTAAACTCGGTATTCATAAGTAAACTTGCGTCAGTTTTTGTATACTAATGTCGAATCATTTCCCTTTTTTTTACATTTCAGCTGAACGATTTGCAAAAATGCAAGTAAAAACCGCACTGGTACATTTGATAAAGAACTACGAGTTTCGATGGTCACCGAAAATGAAAGAGCCGTTCGTATTTGAAAACAGTTTCAGTATAACGAATATGAAAGGCGGAATATGGTTGCAATGCAAACGAATCAGTAACGCGTAGTATCAAGAAATGTTTTCCTAAAATACTTCTTATCACTTTTGATTATCCGAATATTTCCCTTCCATTTAATCCTACTTCTAAGTACAGGTCGAAATTGACAAAATAATTATCCGTTTACAGGGTTTTGACTAAAATGGATATACGATTAGTTTTCCAAATTACTAAACTGTTAACGTGGTTGCGAAAAATTCGTTTTAATGATTGCCGTGTTTGATTTCCAATGGTCGTGCGAATTGAAAAAAAGAAATTCCACTTATTTAGTTTATTGCGTATAAATGCAATTACCGCTCCGCTTCGCGATAATTGCGTGCCTGCATTTGACGAGCAATTCTTTACCGCATCCTACACTTTCATTGTTGACGTGCATAATTAGAAGTAATAAAATGTAATTCGATGATTGTAATTTATTTATCCTCTGTTTCCTTTACATACGACGAAAATAACAGTTGCCGATAATTTCATAGTACACATGAAATTCCATACCAGCTACGAAAAACATAAACAATGACGAAATCGGGGGAATTAAATAAATTGCAATATATAATTAACTGATATTGTAATTTTTAATTGAGTAGTCGGCAAAACGCTACCTTAGAGGTGAAATGTTATTAACGTATGCTTTCGAAATTATTATAAAATGAAACAGCCAAGCAGATTGACCAGTTACAGAAAACTAATACCGTTTGAATTAAAAGTGACAGCGATATAAAAACTTGTCGGTGAATATTTTACTGAAAAAATGCCATTTCCGCGTTGTGTTTAATCGCAGAAAAAAGTAAATAAAAAATTAAACATTTACATTGAGATTATTTTCTTACTATTTTTTGGGTACGCTAACGACAGCCCGATCGACCTATATATTAAAGCAAAAAATTAATACAGAACAAGTTACAATTTAATTTAGTGTGAAATAGAACGAATAAAGAAGATTAAAACGGGACCAACAGGCAAGAGAGAGAATAAAAAAACATACGAGAACCAATGAACGTTAAGTGTCCTAAAATAAAAAAAAACATAATCATCCACTTTTTACGGTCTTCTATAACAATATTGTTCTATACTTTCACGAAACAACTAAATAGATGTCTTTTGTTCTTTTCTCTCAGCCATTAATTTATTGTCACTTTTCGATTCTACATTTTCGCAGCGCGAGAAATGGAATTTTAACAACGCGCGCTACAATATCATTGATTAAATTTTAATTAATGCCATGTGGCGCACCAACGCCGTAATAGTTTAAAGTGTTCTCAGCTTTTAAACCAAAGATCTCGTTGGAGACTTAAGTCCGCTGAGACTTATAAAAATTAGGGTATGGTTAGCAAAAAATGATGAAACTGCCTGGTTAAATTCATAAACTGTTGCATGAGCAGGGAGATATTTTACATAAGAAGGCAAGGAAAAAGGATTAGGAGAAGGAATAACATTTAATATCTCAAAATGGAAAAATGGAAGTTTATCGAAAATTAGGATGAAGGGCGAAAACAGAGAATGGGAACCTTATTAGAGGAAAAACGCCAATCTTGCAAGAGAGATGAATATGCAGGGACAAGATTGTTTGGGTAAATATGCAGACGTTTAATAAGGAACCGATACGCGAGATAGGATCTACGGATAGATAAACGAGCCACATTAGTCTCTGCTAAAATCGCAGGAATAGGCGTGGATTTTAAGACTCCTAGACATAAGCGCAGGGTTGCATTCTGAACTAAATCTAATTTAGCTAGGAGAGAACGAGCAGCACTACCACACAGAAAACAGCAGAAATCAAGTTTGGATCGAACAATGGATTTGTAGAGCATAAGAAGTACCATAGGATCACCTCCCCAATGGGAAGAAGATAAAGATTTTAAGATATTCAAACGTTCTAGAGTAGACGAATGGAGGTAATTAATACGCTCAGTAAAGGATAAACGACTATTCAGGAAGATTCCTAGGTAGCGGAAGGAGGAAACAACAGGTATAGGTGTATTGTTGATATTTATGTTGATTGACTCAGGATTATAGGAACGAAATGTGAAAACAATGCATGAAGATTTTGGAGGAGAGATAGATAGATGAATTTGAGAAAGAGAACTCTGCAGAATGTACAAGGATTCTTGCATATTATTGCGCTAGGAGCAGTTGAGAAAAGAAGAATGTCATCTTCAAAAAATAAGGAAGTAGTAGGTAGATTAAGAAAGACGACACCAAGAGAATAAATATTGAAGAGCGTAGGACTGAGACAGGAACCTTGCGGGAGGCCTCGAAAAACCTTTCGTGACTCTGAAAAGGAAGAAAATCTTAGGGTAACAGTTCTACTTAGGAAAAGAATCATGATTAAGGATGTGAAATGAGAAGGTAAATTAATAGATAACATTCTGCTCTTAAGAGTTGGAAGGTGGACGCTGTCAAAGGCACTATAAATATCAACAAAGGTAGCTAGGGTATAATTTTTCTGGATAAACGATTTATAGATGTGGGACAAGAAGAAAGAAACACAATCAGTAGGACCTCGACCAGAACGAAAACCATACATGTTGTTAGGCAAGACATCATTGTTTTCCAGCCACCAAACTAGCCGCCGGTTCAACATGGATTCGAAAAGTTTGCTCAGACAACTTGCAAGAGAAATGCAACGGAAGGACGAGGAATTACTATCCTTGGGGATGGGAACGATGATAAAGGATTTCAATGATGGAGGAGCGGAACCTAGATGGAGAATAGAGTTGAATAGATTTAAGAGTATTTTAAGATAATATTCAGGAAGATTCTTAAGAACAGTATAAGATAATCCATCTATCCCTGGAGAAGAATTAGGATTTTTCGGGAACGCTGATAATAGTTCATTAAAATTGAACGGAAAAGTTAGAAAATGCTCAGAATGGCTTGCGGTAGAGATAGAAAGGTCAAATTCATCAAAGTTAGGAGCATAGGACGGAGCAACACAATCAAAGAAAGCAGCTAGCTTGTTCTCCGAAACGCCGGAAGTAAAAAGGGATTTAAGGACTGAGGATTTCGGAAAGCCTTAGCCAACCTCTAAATTTGTGAGAGAGGAGTAGATCTAGAAAAGGAAGAACAGAAAGCAGCCCAAGACGCCTTTTTAACCTTTTTGAGAGTAAATCGGAATTTGGCATTAGCTCTTTTGTAAGCTAGGAAGTTTTCCGGAGAAGGAGCAGCTCAAAAAATACGAAATGTGGATACACTGGCTTGGTGTGCAATTGAACATTCCGCATTCCATCATAAGGACGAGGCGTAGGACCGCCTGATGCTCCCAGAAGGAGATTTTTGTGGAGGAGAAGACAAATCCAAAGCTGATGATATTAACTGAACGAAGTTTTCATACTGAGGCGTAACATCTAAATTAGGATCAAATCTGTAGGAAGAGGAATCCAGGAACGAACGAAAATCAGACCAATTAACCTTTGATACATTCCAACTAGGAGAACGGGATTCTTTTTTTACATGAGAGGAGGAAGTCCCATGAACAGACACAATAGTAGGAACATGGTCACTACCAAAGGTTCCATCAAGGGTATTTCCTGTATTCTTATTATCCTGTATAAATCTATTATCCGTTCGAAGTTAGATTATTGTTCCTTCTTGTACGGTAGTGCTTCCTACATAACTCTTTCCAAACTAGATCGTGTGCAGAACCTTTGTCTCCGCCGCTGCCTTGGAGCTTTGAAGTCGTCTCCCACTGCTGCATTTCTTTCAGAAACCAATATAGTTCCTCTATATATATCCGTCGGTCTTATCTTGGCTATCGCTTCTTGACTAAGCGTGTTCCTATTTCTTCGTTCAGTCTCATTAACTCTTATATTTCCATACTACACAACTGGCGCTTTTCTCCTAGAAAAATCCCTATTCTTTCTCATATATCCAAACGACTTAATCAATTCGCTCCTTACGTTTTCTCTTATAACAAACTCCCTTACTTCACGCTTAATTACTCCAATTTTCTGTATACGCCTAAGATACACTCTCGTTCCGCCTTTCCCAAGAACCTGCCGGCTCCTGTAGTCCGACAGGAATATAACCATGTCATGCAATCCTTATTTCCCTCCACATTGTTATCTTTACTGATGGCTACAAAACAACAGACGGTACGAGAACTGCCTTTTTGGTCCCATCACTCAACTATTTTGAAACTTATAAACTGCCTTCCTTCTGCTCCATATTTACCACGGAGTCCTCGGCAATCCTTCGTACTATCCAATACACTTCTTTCAACAACGGCTCCAATAAATTTCTGACAGTCTCGGATTCTAAAGGTGTTCTACTGTCTATCGCCTCTCCTCTTCCTCGCCATTCCTCAAATTTCATAATTCTCCTGATTCGTTCTCTTGTCATTAGATTGTATAGTGTTCGTTCCATTCAAATTGATTTCTTATGGTCCCCCAGTCATGTTGGCATTTCTAAATTTTCTTCTTGCAATTTTAACGTTCTTTCCAGGAATTTCCGTCATACGCGATGGCACGATATTTATCCTCTTTTATTCTCGAATCCTGAATCCTTCTATCTTAGTATCAAAACCCATCCTCCTCCGTGCCCCCGGTACTATGACTTCCCTCATCTCTTTCGCTTTCCTATCTCTTCCATTTGCAGGCTTCGCCTAGATCATAGTCGTCTTCCGGCATCCTCTTTTCGCTTTTCTATGTCCTCTTCTCCTTTTTGTTCCTTCCATCCGAATGATTCTGATCTACTCTGGGAAACAAATCACATCTTCTTTGAATGCGCATCTGTATCTATAGAACGCTCTCAATTCTACAGCCAACTCCTGAAACTCGGTTTGCCTACTCCATACAGTGCTTCTTTTATTCTTTCACTTCCATCCCCGGCAATCATTCCTATTATGGCGTCTTTCATTGCTTCTATCTTCAGTAATATTCAATCCTAATTCGTTTTTTTTTTGTTTTTTTTTACCCTCCTTGGGTTTGCTACTAAAGAGCATTAGCCCAGCGAAAAGGAATAGATACATGGAATAGAATAGAAATTATATTTTTATTTTGTCGACAATGCAATCAAGGAACACCCCTAGGACAGGAACAACAGAGAGAATAGGTAGAGAAAGAACATAAGAGGCGTTGAAAGGAGCAGGAAGACCAAGCTTTAAAAGATGATAATAAAGTAACTCACGCTCGCGAGATAAACCGGAGCACTCGAAGAGCACGTGATTCGCATCACAAACATACTGGGAACCTTCAGTATCCAATGAACAAAAAGGAGATGCAGCCAAGGAAAAGCGATTTAGAGAAGAAGGAAGGAGACTATGCGAGAAACGGAGCCGAGATAATTTAGTAATTATGGACCGACGCAAACCGGAGAACTCATAGAACCAAGGACGAGGAGGAGGAACAGGATTAATCAAGAGATAAATGGAATTAAAATTAGCGAAAAGAGAAACATAAAAAGAATGCCAAAGTCTAAGATGGCAAATTCTAATTCGTTTCTCCCTTTTCTCACTCACACGACCTAATGCTGGGTAATGCCCTTGACTGGCGATTCCGAAAAATAAAAACAACTTTAACCTCAATTTGTTTTTTCAACATTGCGGGGGCTTTAGACAATTGCAAATGATCTGTAATTATTGATATAATAAAAAAACAACTTAAACCCATTTTCGGTTAATGCGATAGTAAGCTACCTGTCAGATAGGGATGCGAATTTTAGTATAAACAAATCTACAAGCTCAAGGAAAATATGCTATGAAGTCCCTCAGGGCTCTGTGATCCTACGCTATGAAACCTACTATATTATTTTGTTCTCCATAATGTAGAAATCTTTTATAAACGTTTCAATAATAATTATACGTTCATCTCATACGCAGACGATCTTTGTTTTGTGTTTGACGTTACCAAATATTATGACTATAATCAAATCACACTAATATAGAATTCTTAGAGGAAACGATAGAAAACATTGGACTCCCCTTTTCTATTTGCGAATATAGATTTTCTGTTTTTGGTAATAAGAGAGCTGCAGATATAGTTAAAAAGCTAAAACTTATTTCTGGTCAGGTTATTCAGTATACAAGGATAATAAGAGACCTAGGTATTCTTATTGATGATGGACTTACGTTTCTGTGTCATCTTGAATATATTGATTCTAAATGTGATTCTTTTTTCAGTAATATCAGTCGATTACAGCTTAGTTGGCGACAAGCGACTTATATAAAAACATGGGTTATCAAGATATTCTAAATCGGTTATTTGTAATAAGGTGATATGTGCTCATTTGAATAAAAGTTTATTCCGTTATTGCTACTCCTCTGTTGTGTAAGAATTAAAATTAGAATTATTCAGTCTAGTCGAATTTTATCGGTTACCGTACCCTATTATCGTTACACAATGTTACATTTTTTTTTTTTTCATATATGACTTTTTATAAGTCTAGTTAGTTTGCTAAGTGAAGTATTTTTTTTTTTTATCGAGACATATATATCTTATATATATATTTATTATATATATATAATTCTTCTGTGCGTGTGTTTGTGACTGAACTCCTCCTAAACGGCTGGACCGATTTTGATGAAATTTTTTGTGTGTGTTCAAGTGTATTCAAGAATGGTTTAGATTCACAATTCGGTCCACTACACGAAATATTAGGGTTTTAAATAGTTGAGATGAGACCAGGGGCACAGAAATGTATATGGGACGAATAAAAAGAAATTAACAAAAAATTAATTATTAAATAAAATGATTACCACGGTAAAAATAAACTAAACCTAAAAATTTAAATAAAATGATTACTATGGTTATTTTATTAGTTTCTGGTGTAAGTAAATACGCCGCTTCTGTTACTTCACTTTTTGCGTTATTGAAATCATAAAACTTTCAAGTCGCGCGCTCCTAGCTAGCTGCTATACTCATTACGGAGAGTTAAAAAAAAGTGGTGTTTTCTAAAATATCCTGCAACGGAATTTACTACCGGGAACGTTATTTATATTCAAACTTGAAATCTTTACTCAACTACGTATAGTTTGCTGTTGTGGTAATCAATTAATTTTAATAAAATGCTGAAGACAGGGAGGTCGGAAGAAAAGCTGTTGTTGATGTTGGAATGGCAGAGAGCGGTGCGATCGTGGTGTCTAATGTTCAAAAATATTTCATTTTACTTTCAGTTTGTGCAAATTCTGTGCGGTATTGAAGTGAGTATTTTAATATATAAATACTCATTGTAATTACGAATGTAGAATTAATATGTGTTAAGGATACAATAGTTGCCCATTATGTTAAATACATAGATAGGGATGGTACATGTTTGTTTTCATCTCTATCTTATTTATTGTGTAATAATGAATGATTAGGAGTCGAAATATGAAAATGTATTGTACAATATGTTTATAAAAACTGGAAGAGGTTTAAGCCATATCCTATTGGACTTTTTTTTTTAAATAATTTGCGGGTCCCACAAGGCACTAGCCCGTCTGTGGGTTCCCAACATAATTATATCATTTATTTATACAATAGTTACAGCATAAAAAGTATTAACTTATATATTACTATACTATAAAATCCACACCCTCATTATTTATCAATTATATTACAATTATACCATCATCTAAAATAATATTTCCTATTACAATACCTTAATATGATAACTTATATATTACAATTATACAACTACCACGTTCTCATTAGCAGCTTAAACTGGAGATAGTAACGAGTCTCATGTCAACGTAATCAATGTTATTAGTGGTTATTACTAGTATTACGATACCTTTTTTTTTTTTTTTTTTTGTTACTATTTCTATTGCTCCTTACACCATGCTATCAACCAGATGGATAACATATAAAAATAAATAGAGTATTTAACTGATATGTCAAATATTCGAACTTTTGGGCCAAAACCGCTGTATAAATTTTTTGAATTAACTGTTTAACTTTCTTTTTAATAATTTGCTACCAGGAGTATTCAAATTCTTACTCAACTACTACAGTTTATTGTTGCGGTAATAAATTAATTTTAATAAAAAGCTTGAGACAGAGTGGTTGAAAGATATGAGTAAAGAAGATGTTCTCTTAAATGTGTAATTATGGGAGATCACCGTGTGAGTAACTCCAAACCGATGGCTGTGTGTGCTGTTTAGTTGAGCAAAACTTTTTGTTAGATCAAGATCGACAGGTTAAAGAAAGATCGATAATCTTCAGCTAAACGTGGAACATGAAGAATATTTTCTGTTGGACGGTAATGAATATGTTTCCCAAAGAGAGAAAAAATCTTAACATAAATACAATTCCAGATAAAGAAAAAATTTTTTTATGAATTTCCAAGTACAGATTTAAACGGACATTAATACACGGGCAAAGCCGTGAGACACGGCTAGTATATGTATATATTGTGACGGATTCGGTATCTGTAGCGCGATCTTTTAGCGATATTTGAATTATAAAAATATTCTCTTTAATAAAATCATTTATTAACGGTCTATCGGACACCGTTTTATTCGGCGTTATCGCAAGTTGTAGACATCGGCGATGCTTATCGGCTAAAACCAAGATTCTTGTGCGCGGTTGAACGGACAGTTGTGTTGGGGTTGAGACTGTATGCGTGTCTAGCGGAGATAATTACACGCGAAAAAGCTATGCCGAGCAGCATCGAATCGAGAGAAGATTTATAAAACCCTGAAAAGGTCAGATAGTCCGGCTAACGCGGTATCATTCGGAAGACGTGCGAGAAATATCGATAATTATTACCGTTATCTC
Organism: Icerya purchasi; assembly: GCA_039619475.1. NCBI lineage: Eukaryota > Metazoa > Arthropoda > Insecta > Hemiptera > Monophlebidae > Icerya > Icerya purchasi. The sequence goes on from CM077116.1 coordinate 420,217,410, forward strand.
GTTTAGCAATTGTTCTTCAATTATTCGGTTAGATTTAAATAGTTCGATGGTCAAGTTAAATTGCCAATTGCCACCGTAGCAACGTTTAAATTTCGTTCTAGTTCGTATCGTCGTTTATAATGAATTTTTGAAGACCATGTCGCACGTTTTTAGCCCCGTCATTGTCATTTTATATAGGGTAGTAGTTTTTTTGTAGTCGCTTTTCTAGTCTTCGTTGTTAAATTTACGCGTCCGCTACGCCGTTTTGTTTGGTTTTCTCCTTGTTTTGTAAATTTTTTTTCCGAAATATGTGCGTTCTTACGGTCAGAAAGTCTCATTATTGGACACGTGGTTCGGTGCCACTGTGACATCTGCGCGCGGGGAGAAGCCCGACTGCTCCGTAGCAACGAAATGGTTTTTCTTTGGAATTGTTTTTTACTATAATTTTTTAAATCCTAAATGCTCAGCGGAGCTTTTCCAGCTGCGTGTGCCACTGGCACCCGCGTTTTAGTAGTTTTTCGTAAATCTGAGTTCTTAACAATATATATATATATATATATATATATGTATATTTATTTTTTTCTTTTGTTTTTGCGTTTTATTTTGGTCTATCACTGCTCTACTGCAACACATTCTGTCGGTGCAAATTATGTACCAAAAATATTTGAAAAGAAACAATGTTTATAATAAAGCAAATGAATAGTGGGCAGCACCAAGATAAGATAGGGTAATACCCGAAATGTTGAAATATGGAGATAGATCGATTGTAAAACAACTAAAATGTATGGTGAAATAAATTTACGGACAACTGCATCTAGAAAATTAAATGTATTTAATTCAAGAATACAACGCTTAACGCTTCGATCAGCTTATACTGACCATCATCAGAAGCGAACTGAAACACATCCTTTTTCTTCGATACCTGCGACTAGTTGATTTCGAGAAAGTGTTTTAGTGAACATACTGTCAATAGTTCAAGCGTTTGAAGCAAACGGTATAAACAAACCGCGTATTGACCTTTTAACTAATATATCTAACTCTGACATAGGCAGTATCAGCGTGTATGAAAAAAACCCACATTCCCAATATTAAAGAGTGTAAGACACAAGGAGGTATTATCTGTCCGAAATTGTTTACAGTAATATTGGAGCGTACGCTGAAATCATTGAGCTGAGATGCAAAAGAAACAACAATGGAGAATACCTCCACCATTTACGTTTTGCAGGCTACATAGTGATTATAGTTCAAGACAGATACAAGTTACAAGACATGATGCAGAAATTCGAAGTGACTATAAAGTAAAGAAAAATACGCAAAAAAACTAAATATATGAAATATAATTAAATCGGATAAAATAAAATTACATGCAAGAGATATAGAAGATATAGAGAAATTTACATATTTAGTTAAAGTCTTTACAGTGATGAAAGAACAAATAAGCTCGGACCTTGCAATAAAAATAACAAATGGATCAGTCACATATCACAGAATAAAACACATGCTCAAAAGTAAAATTAATAAAGAAAACAAAATTATTTAATCAATGTATAATCGTAGTAATGACGCACACTACAGAAATGTGGCCACTAACAAAATAAGTAACTGAAAAAAATTGAGGAGAACTGATAGAAAATAGAATGTTCATTAGGCACTGAGCTTCATGATAAAGGAAACCAAAACTTAATTGGATGGTTTCCACCGTTTACCACATTAAACCTTTATATGTAAAAAAAAAATAAATAAATAAAAAAAAAAAAAAAGCTTCATGATAAGATAAAATCCGAAAAAATCAGAAAGAAGATATCGGTGGAAAAATAACAATAAGCAAATGAACATGGACCGGACATATTAGAAGGCAATCTGATACAAAATGGACAAAAGAGTTAATTATATGGAAATAGTAAGGTGAAAATGAAACCAAGGAAGATCAAATAGAAGATGAACAGATGATATTGTTAAAACAGTAACAGAGCAATGATTTCGGAAAACACAGGATAGAGAAGGATGGAAAATATTAACAAAGGCTCGCATCAATACAATGACGTAATACGGACAAAGAAGAAGAAGCTTAGAAGCCAATTTGTGAATTAATCGTTGTTTTTTTTACGTTTGGGAGAGAGGGGTATTATTAGTTTTGTTTTTTCTGTAAATTTTTTCAAAGAACATAATGCTTGAAAAGTTTTCGCTAAATTCCTCAGCTACTATTGAACTATTCCCAAAATGTTTAGTAATGAAATTATCAACTGTAGTTTTGTTTTTTTTATTAACAATATTATTGATTATTCTCTTATGTTTTTTTGCTTATCATTGTTTGCCATCATTATTTATCTTTGATAATACTTCTGCTTGGCATTCCTTATTTCGGTTTTAATTAAATTACGATATTTTTTGAACAGATTTTTATATCTCACGCTAGTTCTATTCCCTTTACCGAGTTTAAAGTATTGATCTCTGATTTTCATAAAGTTGATTATTTTCTGACTCATCCATTCGTTTTTAGGATTATATTTACATCCCCTTTTCCCCTCACTCACCTCCACTTTACAATCTCTAAATATGTTTTGGAAAACTGAACAAAAACGATGATATACGTCTCCTACCGTTGAAGAGTTACCTACTTCGCTCCAGTTATAATTACTAATTTGGTTCTGAAATCTTCTTTATTCAAAAACAAATTTCAGAAGATTTTTATAATGACTTATATTCCAGTTCGCGATACGAAAAGCACCACATATCATATAACGGTCGAATATTTTCTTACTGGCTATTCCCGAAGTAATTTCGTTAGTTTTAAACTTCATAAACATACTATTTGTGTATGACTGAGTACTTCTATCCGTCCGATCTTCCTCTCTTGTAATTCCACTTATTAGCTGTACCTCTCCTGACCCGTAAATTCCGTAGAGTAAGTTCTCCGCCTGAGCATTATGAAGAAATAAATTAATATTGAAATCCCCACATATCAAAAAATTATTCTTATTATTTAGGTTTTTTAAAAGCGCTGCGGTTTCTTTTATGAATTCGTCTACATTTTTACTTGTTGATCGATAAATAGCAATTAAACGTAAAAAATTATTAACTCACATATCTATATCTACCATCACCAGATCCATGCTTAACCTATTCTTAACCTCCAGAATATTACATCTAAAATTATTATTTACGAATACAAATATCCCTCCGCTATACCACTTTGGTTTTTGTAATGCAATCTTTGTGAAGCCCGCTATATTATATAAATTGAATTCAAACTCAATTATATTTATTTCTGTTAGTACAATGACGCTTAAAAGTGTCATGCGAATGTAGCTTAAAAATTCATCCTAGTTACGCCGGACAGTTCTTATGTTCAGGTGCAACACATGAAACAATTCGGCGTTTATTTTTAACGTATTATCTGGGTTTAGTACCCTGTTTATATTATACGTCCATTTTTAATATCACTGTAGTTTGTACAATTAATCCTATTCCCGTACTGCATCGGTAGAGTCATATTTGAAAGAAACACTTGACAACATTTCTGCACATGTGAATAAACATTTCGAAATAAAGAGATAAAGAGGAAGCACAATTACGCATACAAAATCCATTACACGGAGTTCATAGTACTCTCTTGAATAACGCAACTTAACTAACATACTTAACAGCTTAAATTTATCGCGATATTCTTAAATACTTCACCATCGAAATATATATGTACACTTACACATATTCACACATGCACATGAACTAGAAGCGAATACTGCCATACCACCATGCACCGCTTCGATGCCACAGTATCACTAATTGCACCTTGTAAGCAAACTTTAAAAATAAGAAATGACCAGAAGAAATAGGAAATAAAGTACAATATCAACGTAAAAGAACAACTACACTCACACATATAATACCCTCGCTATCACACACCCACCCTATCCACATTACCACATCTTACAGCTAGTGAACGCAGGCGGTAACGCAAATACATAGACCAAAAGCCACACTGTACACGCACCTCCATACGCTATCACACAAATACCAAGCAATAATACCTGAATCCGCACACTCACACGACCCACTTGCTTCCTACCGCGCTCTTCCACGCACACAGTTATGTTACGTTCCACTACTACCTCTGCGCTATCTTTCCTCTGAACTTTAATTCTTCTCTGCCTCTTAGACGTTTCACTCAATACCCCTGTCCAGATTATACTACTGATCTGCCGTTTAAAACTTATCAGAATTCCACACTTATTGGACGCTACAACAAATACTATTCTTACATACACTACCGTATCCAGCATAAACCCTGCATACCACCTTCTCACCGCCTTACCACCCACGTAACTATTATTTAAAAGTACAATAAACGCGATAGAGATAACGGAATTACAGATAACGCACATGATAAACGGCTGTTAAAGACAAATTTTCTGCCTGTATATCTATATCTAACTTCTTCCCTATCTGCATTAATATACGTATTTGGCAAATTTTCGTTTGATTTCCTCTTCTATTGTACTGCTCTAACTCCCGAATGGTAACTTTTAATTCTGAAATTTCACTATCCTTCTTGCGAACCTCAACAGTAAGGATAGCCACCTGTTCTCGGAGCGCTTTTATTTCACTCTGAAATGAGTTATTACTTTCTATCAGTGTATCGTATTTTTCTGATAGAAAGTCGAAAAACTTCTTATTTAATCCCCTCAGATGGTTTCATCCTCGCTTGTAATTTCGTTACTGGCATTACTAATTTGACATTTAACTTTCTTTGTTCTAGTCATTTTAATACGAGTATTTTTAAATTACGAATACACTGTAGATATAATGAAATGATCTTACTTTAACAACAGCGGCTTTTCGTGATGATAACGATGATAAGCTATTATCATAGATAACAACGCAACAATAACCGTCACACTTATCGAACAATTTAGTTTAAGTTAAAATAAAGAGAACTGTTTGGAGAGGGTGTTAAAAGAAACTGAAAACGTGAATAGAGCAAGAAACTTAATTAAAGCGCAAGCGAGCAGTAGACGCAATAGTAGAATGGCAAAGTGAAGGGAAATCGTAAAAGCAAGAGAAGATAAGAAGACTCAGCTGGATGCATAGATAGGAGAAAAGACTGATGGAAAAAAAGGAACATAGATATCTGACCAATATCTAGAATGAAAATTTTTACATAGAGGAAGCAGGTTAGAAGTAGGAATTTTAGAAAAATGAAGGCGAGATGATGGAGCAACCTGGACCAAGAAATCTGCCATTTCGTTACCATCTATTCCTTCGTAGCTAGGAACCCAGAGTATATCGATACAGATGGAATGATTTGTAAGAAGATTATGAGAAAGGGATATGCGAAAAATAAATAAGTTGCAAGAATGAGTAAAAAAGTGAAAAGAAATTGACTTGGAGAGCGCATGTGGAGTTCGAGATAATTAAATAATTGAAAAAGGAGCGGTTTGAGGAATATAAACAATGGAGCGTAAGATAGACTAATATTCAGTAGTAAAGATAGTACAAAAGAAAGGAAAACGAAAATATTCCAAGATGTTAATGTCTGGAAAGAAAAGGAGCTTCAACTCTACCCAGCCTTTTGAAACTATCCATAAAAATGGTCCTATAAAAAGGAAATAAGGAGTTAATATAAAATTCTTGTAAAACTTATGTTTGGGAAAGAGACTTGGGGACAGTAGTGAGATAGAATATCTTGGAAAGATGGGAAAGATCAGCAAATCTAAAAAATAAATAGGAAAGATTATTAGAAGTTGCGTAAGGTAAAAAAAAGTTTAGACACGACGAAATGTGAGCTAGGATGGGGGTTTTCTTGAGAGTAAAACGTTACCTTTGCAAAATAGTAAGGGAAGAAAAATAAGACTAAAAGTCAAATGTAAACGTTTGGAGAGAAAACAATAGTTTAAATAAAACCTGAGAATGAAAAGGAGAGACGTACTTGATTCAGCAAGAATTGCTGGTATTGGAGAAGATTTAAGAGCACAGCGGCAAAGAAGAAATCAAAAATTTTAAATTATATCCAATTAGGAAAGCAAAGATTTGGAAGCACAACCATAGACAAAAGAGAAATGAACAAATTTAAAGCGGATGAAGAATGGGTCGCCCCCCCCCCCCATTTTGTTTGGAGAAACGGTATTCAACAAGTTTAGTCTTTTAAAAGCAAAAGAAAGAAGAAAATTAATCGACTGTTAAGGAATACACCGAGAAGTAATCTTTGCGAAGGATGATTAAAGTATTTAAAAATATATAGTCTAATGCAGGATTATAAAATTGAAAGGAAAAAACGATGCAAGAAAATTTTCTTAGAGAAATAGATAAGGGTAATGAGGAAAGAAATTGTTCCAACACAGTCAAGGACGAATTGACTTTCTCATTTGCATTTACAATATCATCGGATGAAGATTAAATTGGCATATTATCGGCAAAGGAATAGAAGTTCATAGAAAGAAAAGCCATAGAAACAGTATAAATGTTGACAAAAGTTGAATAGGAATACAATAAGGTCCTCGAAGTCTGGAAAGATGGATAGTTGAAATAAATGGAATGATTCAACATAAGATTACAGATGAGAGAAGTGAATTGCAGTGGAATGATGCTTACTATCATTTTGTTCCAAAGAGTGGGTCAAAAGCGTTGGTAACATTGATAAAGGTAACTAGGTATATTCTTTGTTAATAAAAAATTTGTATACATGAGAAATAAAAAAACTGACACTTGGCAAAATGTAAATCTGGACAAAACCCAAACATATTAAAAGAAAATACATTATTCTGCTCCAGTTACCCAATAAGACGCTTGTTGAGCATACTCTCAAATAGTTTTCTGAGGCACGATGTTAAAACGATCGGACGTAAGGAAGAGTTTTTTTAGAGAAATGGATGATAACAAAGGAGTTCCAGGAGGAGGCGTACTTTCTATAAAAAGGAAAGAGTTAAATATAATTAGTAGAGTTTGAAGAGAATAATCAGACAGATTTTTAAGAACAAAGTAGTTTATGCCATTAGAACCCAGAGTGGGGCTGTATAATTTTTCAAAAATGGATTTTTTAATTCATTAATATTGAAAAGAGAAATTAAAAAATGAGGAGCAGCGCCTACTTTAAATAGACAAGAATGCAATTCATCAACGTTAGGAACATATCGAGGAACGACAGCGTTAACAGAAGGTAAGAGGTTATCAAAGGAAGAACGAAAATTCATCCTTGAGGACTTCTAAGAGGATTTAAGAATGTATTTAGGAGTAGCTGTTGCATTTCCTTGTTTGTGGGCAAAGAAGTTCTCAAGCGTAAGATTCGACCGAAATATTCTAAAGATGATACGACTATGTTGAAATGCAGCGCTACACTCCACGTTCCACTGAAGAGAAGATGCTGTTCTACAACGGTTGGACAATGGTGATTGGCAGCGTGGAGAGAAAAGCGAAAGAGCATTTTCTATTAGGTTGTAATGTGATATAGGATCAGAACCGTGCAGCGTGGCAGAGAGCGCATAATTAACTAAGGAATGGAAAAGAACCCAGAGCACGGTCCATTCAATTCCACTGAGAATAGCGAGAAGTTTGAAGTAGGAAAAGATAGGAAGATTTAGAGAGGTTATTGAAATAGGAATATGATTACTACTATAGGAGCCCACAAGGGCCAACCAGTTGTAGATAAAACCAATCGTAGGAGATAAAAAAATTAGACTAAACGAAATGCAGCCAGATAGGCTTTTGAAACAAGTAGAAGAGAGGTCGTTGAAAATAACTGTATTTTCAAGGAAGGCAAAAGAAAAGTTGATAGTAAGAAAAAAGGACTATATAGACACCGTCGTAAGGAATCTCAAATCAAATCAAATCAAAGTATATTTACAAAATTGTACAAAATGGAATACTCTTAAAGTTAATTGAATAATCGCGTATGCGCTATTGGCGCGCGAGTAGCGAAATATAAACTAATGTGCATAGGCCTAGTTTGTTTCTCTTTTTTTTTTGTTTTATTTTTATTTTTATTAAATCAGCGTAGATTTAGATAATTAGTTATATAAAATGAAACTCTATTTTCGAAACAGTTACCTACATGCTTACAAACTTATTGTGTACACAAACGTGTTATTACATATTACAAATTAAAGATACAAAACACAAAAATTAAAATTAAAATTAAAACTTCTATCTTAGACGCATTGAATATTTGCACTTAACGTCTATCACACTTAAAGTCCTACACTTAATACATAACATACTCAACATGGGAACTCCAATCACAATATGCAAAGTTAAATCTAAATTAAACTATTACAAAAACTAATAGATACAGTTAGGTTAGCACGAAGATTATACTGAAATAAAATAATTCTAACATAAAGAAATAAAATAACTGAAATAACCCGAACACACGGAATGCGCGTTTTAATTATTTTAAAGAATGTTAACAAGAAAACAGTTAAGTATTTTATCAGTGCTGTTTACATGACGCGAAGGTAAAGTTACTTAATTATACCGATACATATTTCATTGTGCCAAGTAATATCAAATGCTTTAGCTACGTCTACTAATATTATGCCTGCGTGTTTATTATAATTAAAATTGTGGGTTATGAATTCCCCGATTCTAGCAATTGGCTGCACTGTAGAATGCTCAGGCTTGAACCCGAACTGCTCCGGAGGAATGATATTTGAGCTATCAGAGTGTAGCATAAGACGTTTTAATATAATTTTTTCTACCACTTTACTTAAATTACTAAGAAGGCTAATAGGACGAATGTTGTCAATGCGCGAAGAATCTTTCCCAGGCTTAGGAAGCGTGATGATTTTGGAGGATTTCCATTGTTGCGGATAATAGCCAAATTTTAACATAACATTTATTAAAGAGGTTATTTCAGCTAGGGCTGTTAGTGGGAGATTTTTTAAAGCTACATTAGGAATGTTATCGTAACCAGTGAATTGTTTTAGCCTAAGAGATTTTAGGATGCGATGTATCCCGGCTGGAGTAACGACGTTGAATTCATGCGGTGCAGAATGTGATTTGAGGTAGGTACGAAGAGTAGAATGAATTTGAGATGTTTTTTGTTTAGGTAACTCGTCTGCATTATGGGAGTGAATTTGAAAGTAATATTGGGTAGCTAACAATTCCACTTTTCCAAAATCAGATTACATGTACAAGTTAGTACTCGGGTCAAGAAGCGGAGGGAATGACGGGGTTTGACTATTAAAACTCTTGTAAACTTTCCAGAGGCTTTTGTCTTTAGTAGTAAGGTTGGATAACTTACAGTTGAAGACCGCATTTTTATTTTTAACGAGAAGTAAGCGAACAGCTTTAATAAGGAAGTTTAGGAATTTTTTTAATGATTGGCCACGTGCTGTGAAATAATGATTGTCTTCTGACATAATTGTTTATTTTTATGATTTGAGTAATGTACGATGGCAAAGGAAGTACATTTCCCAGTTCAATAGCAGTGTTGATTATTTCCGTCGAATTAGCTAATCGGACATCTATTTCTGAAATGCTATTTAGCGTTGTGCTATTTGAATCTAAGTTTACCAATATGTGATGCTTAAAGAAATCCCATTTGGCTTGTTTGTAGTTATGGTAAGTGCGCTTTGCAAGTATGGCATCATTAACTGAAAGAGAACAAAATATCGGACTGTGGTCGGAAGATAATTGACTGGTGGAAATAGGAGAAGTAATGTACGGCATTCTTGACTACTACAAGATCTATTGCACTATGTTTGTTGCCTGAGATCGTAGGAAAATAGGTAGGTTCGCGGGGAGCTAAAATACGAAAATTATTATGTATTGATAACTTATGAAGTGTACTGCCAGCATAATTATTGCTAAAGCAGTTCCAAACTTTATTTTTTGCGTTAAAATCTGCTAGCAAGATAACTTTCCTACTATTACTCATAAAAGATGTGACATCATTTGAGAAACCTCTTTTATTATTTGGAGGTTTATATATCGCGTTTATCTGAATGTCGTCAATTATATTTGGCTGACTAAATTATTATTTAGCCTAATTTTATGAATAACAGCTTTAATAATATTGAGAATTTTGCCTAAATCGAAGTTCTTAAGAAAACATCAATACTTCTTCACTCGCTTGTCTCGGTATCATGCAGTCCTCCCTCCAGTTCACCAAGAATTTATTTGATAGAATTGCTACAAATGTATATATATCGGTTGTATCAAAGTGTTTACTGATGGTGCCAAATTCCCTAGGACGGTACGTTTTATGGGTTCTACCTTTGTTATTGTAGATGTGACGGTTCAGCGATTCATGTATCCCCCTTAAGCATCTGTGTTCACTGCAAAGTTATTGGCCATTGATAAGACCTGTGATTTTATTCCGAACGTCATTAGTGCTCACACAGAAAGTTTATAATTTACAGCGGCAGTGAAAACACTTTAACGACGTTGAACAGTAGTTCGCTTAATTTTAAATGTAACCCGTTGGTTTATAAAATCAAACATAAATGTCATGAGATCATCAATAAAGGTGAGGAGATTAGTTTTTGCTGGATCCCCGGACATTCTGGAGTTGGATTGAATGATCTTGTATATCGCGCAGACAAGGAAGCGGCTTTGAATTGAATAATATTTCCATTTATTCCCTATTGCACAACCTACAGCAAAAGATAAAATCTGATAGTCACATTAACTGGATTGAATACAAAAAGTCACAGACTATCGGTAGGTTTTCTATCTTGAACCTATTTAAATATTCACCAAGGGTCCCATGCCCAGTGAGGATTTGAACGCTAAAATAGTTATATACATACAGTTCTTTTAACCTGAATTTTTCTTTAATGTCCAGAAAAAACATATAGGTTTTTCGACTAGTGTGATCACAATTCCATCGAGATTTCCACATGTTAATAATTTTTGCATTTATATGTTTTTTAAGCAATTTAATGGAAGTATTTCTCCCAGTTCTTTAACAGGATCATAGTTTTGTAAGGAATTTAAAGATCTGAGTAGACCTAAGTTCTCTATAATTTGGCATTTAGAAGTTACTGCTCGTCTTATTAGGAAGAGATATAAAAGCATTATGTTATAAATGACACATGCGACAGAGAAAGAGATTGTTCTATACACGGATGCTGTTATTTAGTATGAATTTCCTTTGCTGCTTATTGACCTTATTTAGTATTTTCTTACTTACATACACACTAAAACCATATCCATAAATTGCTTGAATTATACCTTTATACAAAATACATCTCTCCTTGTGGCACATCCTATAAGTATTTGGCAAGATTTTTTCAGTTTACCATATGTTTTTACACATTTATTATTAATCTCCTCCAAATGGGCAAAGTACTTCAGTTCACGGCCTATTGTAATACTTAGATACTTTAATTTCTTCATTAACTGCACAGGTTGCCCTGAGATTATCCTTAATCTGCAAATTTTTTTAACTAGCTAGCCTGCGCTGCCAAATAACATGGATTTGTACTTTTCAGTAGAGAAGGTCAATCTTATTTCATCTAACTCGCTCACTAATTTTAAGCTAACAAATTGAGCTTTTTCCAGGTTTGTGTATTCTTCTAATCTAAATAGAATAAATAAGTCATCCGCATATGATATCAAAGTCGTCTCTATATTTAAAAGTTTGCTTAGTTGTTCAATATTATTGTGAATTTTTGAATACAAAACATTCCACAATGTTGTGATCCTCCACTCCCGGTCGAACATAAACGAATAAAAGAACAAAAAGATCAACTTTAAGAATAATCTCTTTTTATTTCGTCATCGGCCCGAAAGTGGTCCGTAGTTCTTTATTTATTATTAAATAAAATAACAACTACGTGTTCTACGAGACGAATCAAAAAAAATTTAGCCAGCCAATGGCTCGGTTGTCGAGTGCGACTTCGAACTGCCGAACGTAGCAGAAAAACTCCGAAGATCAAAGAAAACCGAAAGGACTGGAACAGAATAGAACGGAGATACAAAATCGACTGGTTTTAGAAAAAAACACGGATTCGACTTTGCCGTTCTAATGAAGTTAACCGGAGTAGGCCGCTTAAGATAGCTTTCATAAGAATGGTAATTGACGAACGAAAATAAACAAAACAGAAACATGAAAAATAGAAGATAATTATGTTGTACAAATGAGGATTACACTAATTGGTTCGCCTATCGATGAACGGAAAAAGGCATTTGAGAATAACAGCACGGCTGCTCGTGAGAAATATCGTTGTATATACAAATCTAATAAATAAAGAATGGAAATGCAATGGGCAGAGGTTTAGGGGATGATAGGCGTAAAACAGCGCGGCGGAAAAACGCACTTCAGTTCGGAGTTAAATAATTAAGCAACGGACAACGTTAAGTAAAGGAACGAATCATCATCATCTAGCTCACTCGAAATTCCGAGTATGAGTTATCTTCTAATTCGGAGAAGAATTAGAGGATAGGTAGGCGCGCAGTTGGAATCACGTAAGCAGGAGCGCCACCTAGCTTTCTTGCTGCCGACAACGTGAGAAAGGTATCAATGGCGAGGCGAACCAAGACGACTAGCCTTTAGGCCAATGACAGACATGACGGTTTCTCAGCGTTTTGACCGGAGCGTTTAACGCGCGGTTTTTTTCGCAGCTGACAGACGCTGCGGTTTTTCAAGGCGGTTATATGATCGTTTCATCATTCCATCGGGCGAATCTGTCAGTCTCGTTTAAAGAGTTGTGTAAATTGTCTAAATATATTTTAGTATTGTTTATTTAGTATTTTCCTGCAATGAGTGACGAACAAGTACTTACGGTGTACTTGCTGTATTACCAATTGAGAAGAAGAAAAAATAGGAGGATGTGGGTTCACCCGATTATAGACAGAAGACCGGAAAAAAGGACACTTCACTAATTTATATATCGAACTGAAGAATCATCCAGATCAGTTTTTCAATTTCACTCGAATGTCAATAAGCTCTTTTGATGAATTACTCGACATAATCAAAGACTACATCACGAAGAAAAACACTATGATGAGAGGTTCGTTAAGGAAATTAAATACGGTTTTGTTCCCGACAAATATCGATCTTTCTATCGATATATCACATGCTCCGGAAAAAGATATTTTTTTCAAATATTTTACCTATAAAGCAGTCCTTTATGCATATGTCTGAGATACGTTTTGGTTCCTCAACTTTATTACTCTGGCTATTGCTTACCTGAACATCCTTTTTTTTAGCGTTTTTTGGCCGCGAAGGGGAGTTTCTATAATTTTTTTAATCACAATTATTTGATTTTATGAAAGAGATTCGGCGTTTTGTTTCATATTTTGAATTTCACTTGTTATAAATTGTTTAAGAGTGATTATTGAGGTCGTTTTATATTCCATATTATATATTCTTGACGTTTTTTTGGGTTTTTTGCCGCCCAGGGTAATCGGTGAGTTTAATGTTATAAATTGTCTTAAAGAGAATTTTAATTGTAATTTCTGATCCAATTTTGGAGTTTATAAGTCAATCCGATCGTGAGTTATTGCACATTTTAATTGAATATTTTTGTCGTTTCTGAACCATCTTATTAGGATTCCGTACATTTCATGTGTGCAGAATCCTAAAAATCGAACGCCATACTAAAGAACAGTAGACAAACGTAAAATCTAAAATTTCTTAAGCTAAATTTATTGCGCTATTTTTATCAAAGGCATTAGTAATGAAGATATTAAAAAATTCAAATAATGCCATCAATTCTGTTGCTCTAGTAAGTTCCACTTGAAGATTTAATGTATTAATTTACACAAAGGGATGAATTCAGGAATCTGTTTCCTGGGGGGAAATTTATGTTCTTGGGGGGAGGGGACTTTTTTATATTTTTATTGAGAAAACTTTTTTGAGATATTCCTGAATAAAACTAAATATGTAAAAAATGATTTATTATGTAATTTAAAATAATGAAAAAGCAAGTATGAACAATAGATTTCAAGTAAAGTAATCGATTAAAAAAAAAAGTTTTCTCAGTTGGTTTTAAAATTATTAATTCTAATTGTATCCCTATTTTATGAAGTTTCATTTTTCCGTCAAAAATAAATTTTGTAATTTTGAAATTTAAACATATACGACTAATTGAACCATTTCAAAATGTTTTGGCAGCAACTTTTGACATAACTGTAAACAAAGCGAATAAAAAGAATTTTGTTTCCTTTTAAATTGCTGCATTCTTAAACAGCTGTATTAAGTTCTGGGGGGTAATTTTAAAGTTCTGGGGGACGTTTCCCCCCCAAAACCCCCACTGGATTAATCCCTGATTTATACGATTGTTCAGCATTCATAAATTAATTTCTCCACGTCAATTTTTTCCATTTTGTTAAACAAATAAGAGCGAAAACGCAACACGAAACGCTTTGAAAACCGGTACATTTGACACGACAGATTCAAATCAATACAACTATACCACGACTGGCGGTTTGAAAACCGACACGGCGGATCGTGTCGATCCGACGCGGTTCCAAAACCGCCATGCGGTACGCGCCGCTCCGTCTGTCATCACCTAGTCATCACAATTGAATGACTTACCGGCTCGGTTTTCCTCCCGGTAAATGCTTCGGTCATAATCGCTCCGTGTGTCGTAGCCCTTACTCACGTTGATGCAATTGTTTGCCGGCTGAATATTTCTATGCGACGCTAGCACACTCGCACGACTGCAATTGGAACTGACGATAGTCGCTTGTTATCGCGCTACAGATCCAGTGTCCAACTGTGTCTAAACTGCTGTGTACTAAACTAGCGCCGCAAAATTTTTGTCGTCACCCGGTATCGAACCCGAGACCGCCGGATCGGAAGTCAAGTGCTTTAGCCACTAGGCCAAACGCGACATAACGAATAATAAATATAAAAATTATCATCGGAATTGGTGATAGAAATAAGGCAGCGATAACGAGACGAAAATGGTACAGATAATATTCAGACATAGCTTAATAATCATAATAATCATAATAGTTATAATAATAGTGAAAATAATGTTTATAATAATAATAATAATAGTACGAACGATTAACATGAAAGAAAAACAAAAAAATAGGTAAGAGTACAACAATACAAAACATTCCATAGAGTTGGCCCCAAAATAAAGCCTTGTGGTACTTTGCATCACCTATTTGAAAACAAGCAAATCTATCCTAAAGATAGATCATTATTATTATTTTTTTTTATTTCGTTATTATTATTCGTTGTTAACGGGCGTGTTTTGTTTTCTCTGTGTTTCCAGTGTTTTTTTAGTTTGTACAGTAAGCTTATTGGTTTTAAATTTATAGCAAGATAACTCAATTAGGTACGTTGTTCCTTATTATTAAATAAAAATTGCGATATATTCAGTAAAAGTTCCCATATAGTTACTTACAATTATCGCAATTGAAGCGACATTAATCTCTGTACTAATTGTGTATTTCGGCGCAGAGGTAATAAAAACAATTTGCCTAATTGTGCTATCAGATAAACGTACATAATGCCGATTAATTGTACGAAATGTCTTAAATTTCTGCCTACTAGCGGCGACTATATTGCTTGCGGTGTTTTCGGCGGTACTTTTCACTTTGAATGCAGTGGTGTACACAGCGAACATACAAAGGAATGGCAATATCGGCTCGGCAGGCGTAGTGATGTCTCGTTTGGCGGGGTAAAGAACCGGCTGTGAGCCAGCGAAACGGCGAAAGCAGCTGACTTAATAGTGGCGATTAAAAGCGAAGTTTCCCAATCAGTTGTGTAATAATCTCGATTAATTACAGTCGATGGATATCGCAGCAACAACTCGCTGATGTGGTACACATACTAACGCAACCCTGATCGAATAAAATAATCAACCGCAAATACGAGTCGAACATTTAGAGCAGTGCAGGCGCAAGAATAACATCGTCTTATCAAATATACTGAGAACTCCAAAAGAAGGCGTTAATCAGATCGTGTTACAGATCACTCAAGCAACCGGCATTGACTTAAATGACGCCGACATCGACGTCGTTCATCAGTTGTCTAAGTCTATAGGACAGCATCATGCGAATACTATCGTGCGTCTCTATCGGCGCAGTAAGAAATTTGAATTGCTTCGGAACTAGCACAAAAAAAGACCGACTCTCGCTGATATCTCCGGGCCTTTATCCGCGCAGCACTGGTTTTTCTCTCAACATCTGACCGCGGCTAACTCACAACTTTACATGGCAGCTAGATCCCTTTATGGATACGAGACGGCAAAATTTTCGGGAAGCGTAGCGAAGATGCATCAGTTATTAAAATCTTCTCAATGGAGCAAATAACAAACCTCAAATCTGCTTCTACATGACTATTATTTAATGTCATTTAGATATATTCGTATTTATTTTTATTTGTACTTATATGCTTGCCTATATGTATATTTTCTATTCCAGGTTCATTTACTGGTACATGTGTGTGTGTATGCGCATGGTGCTTGTGTATTTATCTGTGAATGCATTTTGATGGTGTTAATGCATATTTGTTTTTGTTCTTCTGTTTCTGTTATATTTATCTCAGGCGATGACGCATTATCTTTGCTTTTTGTTTTTTCGATATCACTAATTCTACTTACAAAGCAAGAAAGTTTTCGGTTGTAGGATCCAAATGAACGGTTCTAAAGGTGGCATGACTACGGCGGAATGTACGGTTGCATTTCACCAAAGAGATGAGGTATTATTGTAGTTATTAGATGGCTGATAGCGGATACCTGAAGATAGAGAAAGAACAGACGTAACGGAGTTTAAAAAGGAATTATATAGAAGTATGAGATCGGAGTCAAGTTGAGTACTAGGGAGTGATGAATTAACACAAGAACGAAACAACGTCCAATTTGCTCTGGAGAGGTTCCACCGAGGAGAATGTAGAGGCCTGAAGCAAGTCGGAAAAGAAAAGTTAACCGGAGTTATTAGGATAGGAACATGGTCACTGCCGTAAGAACCCGCAAGAGTTCTCCAGTTATAATTAGGACCAATAGTGGAAGAAGCAAAGGTCAAATCAAGAGAACTAGAAATAATAGGTTGCGGAATGATCATTAAGGAGAATTAAATTATCGGAAAGGATACCTTTCTCAGGATGGAACCGTTGGAATGTAGGATGTACAAGTGAATGGGCATTCCAGTCAGCCCCGATGATAAATGGTTGCGGGTAGAGTTGAAAAAAGCGGAAAGAGGGAACTGACGAACATCATAATTAGGGAGAACGGAGATGGAGACAATGTTAATAGGATGCGGAAGGGAAGTACGGATAGAAATGTGCACGATGTTAGGTTGATTAGGAATAAAAGGAAAATTTAGAGAAACATCGTGAGGGCAGAAAAGAATATTATTTTTAACAAGGATTGCGGAACCACCATACCCGTCATTCCGATTACATTTAGTTAGTTTATAACCTCTAATATTAAAGTTCGTGTCCGACTGAAGACACGTTTCTGAGATGGGAGCAACACTAACATCATGGATATCTAACAGACCCTTTAACAAATTTTTATTGGCTCTGAGGCTACGACAATTCCACTGAAGAATATTGAACGCAGCCATTATGGTGAAACAGCGAACGTATTAGAAGTATTACAATTGAAAAGAGGGAAGACAAAAACAGTAAGAAGGCACAGTAGTTAGTATAAGTTAAAAAGAAAAGCAAAGACATTCGTATTAATAGAATTGAAATAGGTTGGAAGAAAAACGGAGGGAAGTAAATTGTAACGATTACAAATCCGGAGGAAATAAGTCGAGGCTAATGAATTAGAAGGGAATTTTAAGAGTAATGAAAAGAAGGAATAAAGAGGGCATTTGTGTAGGAAATCTAGGAGACAAACAAAAAATTTCAGCTAATTGAAAAGAGGTTTTGAAACCTTTGAAATGATACCCGTTACGGTTAAATTATACTATACAAAGCTTCTTACCACATAGCTCTTGCTATATACGCTAGTCAATCGCCTTCAATGGGCATTGAATTTCCTTTTATTCCAGCTGGTGATTTAAATTCTGTAATTAACCGCAATCATTATACGTCCTGGAATAAGCATTGGCGATTGGCCAGGAAGGGTTCATACTTTAATATCGTTCAACCTTTAATTCCGACACACCCATGGTATCTCCACGTGTCAATTTCAATGCCTCCTCATCTCCTCCGCAGATATGTTACTATATTATGTAGACTGCGTATGGGGCATTCTCGTGTGTCACATAATTTTATGCATGCTGAAAACCAGAGACAATGCAATAACCATTCGTCTGTTAACTTTTTGGAGGACATAAATCATCTTTTGTTTAATTGCGAGAAGTTTGAAGACAGTAGACATATTTTTTTTAATAAATTGATATCCCTCGGTAGGTATCCACCGTATTCCCTGCATCATTTGCTAGGATGCGGAGAGAAGGCTCAATTTTTGATTTTTAAGTTTATTTTTCAAAACAAGATTGTTATTTAACTTATATTTGTATGGAGGAATATTTTATTTTTTTTTTTTTTTTATTTTTTTTTTATTTTTTCCTTCGCTCCCGGAGTTTGTTTATCCTTACTATTCACAGGTATTTATAATAATAGTTCTGTCAAGTGCGTCTTATATTAATTGAATTCAACCAGAAGATATGATCATCGCCGACCACGAAGATATGGTGCAATTTGTACCATCTTAATCTAACGAGCAAAATATTATGGCTGTTCAGTTGAGTCTGGAATTTCAAGTTCCCGGGTACTGACCAGAACAGTCAGGTTATTGTATAAATGATTCCAGGCAGACAGGCTGTGGGTAATGTTAATTCATTTACGGCCATAGTTGTCCGGAAATTCAAAAAAAATATATTTATCTTGCTCAGTTGGTCCGGATAGATGGCTGGTGAATTGTCCTTGTCATTAGATTTTCATTTGCTCATTTTTCCAATACGTTTTTCTTTATTCATATAAAAAAAAAGAGAGAAAAAGAAGAGGAGAAGAGAAGAGAAGTGGAATAATTTAAACTTATTTTGATATGGAAGTGGTCAAATGGTAAGCTACTTAGCCGCCAGGCCATAAAAAAAAAAAAAATTCGAATGCACCCCAGTTCAAAGACTGAACGAGTCATCTTAGCATGACTACATTCGAAAAAAAAACAGACATAATAAATGTACTGAAGCCCGATAGTGGTTTTGAACACTTCAGCGACAGTAAAGTAAGTAAAGTAAAGCAAGTCCCATGCTCTTAACAGGGCATTCGGGGATTGTGAAACAATGAACAAAAACAAAAAAGGAAACAGTGAATACTAAAATTAAACAGCTATACAACTGATTTAAATATATTATTTTTTATATTAGCAGAAAGATTAGATAAGAAAGAAGGAAAGAGAATTTAGGGTATAAGGAAAGAGATAGAAAAGAATAGAAAGAAAAAAATTCAACCCCGAATCTTTTTACTTTCCTTCCTATTTTCTTAATTAGAGAAAGAGGAATTTATTTATCTGTATGTTACTGGAAAACAAACGAGATAAATAATCAACAAAGGAAGAAGAAGAAGCAATGTTATTAAAAGAGAGTATTTCCAAGATGGCTGAAGAAATATTTTCAATTAAAGGAGAAAAAATTGGATGAGAGGAGTTAGGAGAGACCAGCGAGGCAGGAATGTCCTTAGCAGGATTTGAGAGAATATTAGACGGAGTAGTAGATTTGTTGAAAGCCCATCCATTAGAGGGAGATGGGATACGGTTAGATGGAAGAGGAAAAAACAGCGGAGAGGGTTTATAAGGCGCTTTTGAGTTACGGATTTTATGGAAGGTAGAAAATTTAGGACGCGGAAAAGAATTAGAGAGAAGGGAGGGAGGTGATGAAGGAGACTTAAAACAATTATTAGGAGAAGAGATGAACATTGCAGCTCAGTCGGCATATGAAACAGCACGAGATGCTAAATTGTTATTTTTAAAATGAGAGGCCTCCAGGAGTGAAATATTCTCAAATTCCATAATGCGTTTTATATCCTTCTGCCTGATCCATTCAGGGCAAGATCGGTTTCCTTGATAAATAGCACTATACAACGACGGCTAAAACGTCTACATCCCAACGACCGTTTGCGGAGAACTACTTAAAACTAATTCGTACTATATGCGTATCGTATGTAACTTTTTAGGCTTATAGCCTGAACGTCATTATCTGTGATCATAGCAATAATTTATAGTATATAATACTGATTATTATTTTAAACAATGTTGTAATTAATATATATATATTTGCTTGCTATTATGTTATTCAGCGAGTTACAAACAATTCTAGTAGTAAAGGTAGAGTTGGAATTTTTTCCTCGCATACTTATATACATGAACGTGCTTTAGGGAGTATTTTTTGTGGTTAATATTAGTTTGTACTTTTTAAATGAACACCTAATCTCTTCAGCCAAACGGCGAATTCCATGCACGAAACATGTTATATTAATTAAATTAGGATGAAATACTTTGCTAACTTTCCAAGCCTTAAGAATATGTAAATCTGCGTTACAAATAAGAATTTCATCCACAAAAAAAGTTGGAAATAATTTCTTAGTTCTTTCACTTACAACTACGAAATAATTGTTTTTTTCGATTTCTTATACGCAACTAATTCAACTTATCAATTGTGTAATGACTACTATTTCATCAAGTGATATTTAAATCTGATTATTTTTAATTTCATCTCATATTTTTTATACCGCACTATAATAAATTGGCGGCATATGGTTTTACATCGCATTGATTCCTTCAGTATATTTTGATAAAAATATTTCGGCGTCGAATTTTCAAGTTCATGAACAGAAATATTAGTTGTAATTAACAATTCACACAAATTAAAGCAAAATTTCTTATTCACAGAAACTGTAGGTGAAGATACTTTACTATTTTCCTCTGTAGGAAATTGCTGGCATGGATGTTTCTTGTTTAATCCCTGTTTTCACATGTTGCTCCGACTGAAATTTCTTCGAATACGTGATTTTCTTTCACATGTACAGTAAAATAAAATATTTCCATTGTATGCAAACAGGTCAAGATGTGACAGAATAATACGTTAACTATTATTAAACATGAGTCTGAACGTTAAACATCAAACTCGTAACACATTTTACATGCAACATTGCCACCAATATTTAAATCTGTAGTAATTATTTCCATTTTTATAAAAAATAATTATGTGAACATTGCAGTACCCTTTTATTCTAAAAATTCACGAATTAAAACAATTAAAAATATGGAGGATTGACCGCAATAAAAATTGTTTATTTAACAAGATTATATTACAAGTAAAAATAACAGATCTAAACCGAAATATGAAAAAAAATTTAAAAATTCCCGAAAGTAAGCAAATGTATACAATCCGGTATCTAGTCCTGAATAGACTCTAAATACATTTACTAAATGCAAATACTTTCCAGTGTGATGCATCAAAAACTGAAACAGTCTGTAGTAACGAGTTCACACAATATTTCGGAACTTAAAGAATAACGTTTATAAAAATCGGTGATTAAATTAATAGAACAGCAAAATTTAAAAAATACCAATTAACATCAAACGTTATTCATTTCAAAGTTATTTTGGACTAATGAAAATTCTCATTCTTATAAATTACTACAAATTTCTTCAATTAACCGGAAAAGAAGAAATCTGATTAGTACCTAATTTATTGCTATTGCACTCCCAGAAATATTTAAAATGTTATCCATAATTACGCTCATATAGGAGCATTAGGAATGTGCTTAACAAATAAGCAATACAGAGATTAGAATACGAAAAATCATAATGTACGTATACATTCGCACCAAGTTGTCACGGGAAGAAAAATTGACATATTTCATTTAATACTACATCTTATTCCAGTTAAAAAAAAAATTCTAACATAAATTTATCGACAGGATTGTCTGCATTGATGACAAAAAGATTCCATTCCCCGAAACAACTCTACTGTACACGCTATCAGAAAAAATAAATAAATTCATACTAACGTTGAACGATTTCTTAGCAAGCAGAATGCAACGATTGTAGAATATCTTCGATCACATGATACGCATTATGCAGCTGATCCATCGTAGTACAGTACGGCGGTAACAGGTAAAACGCAGTTCCTAACGGTCGCATAAGTAATCCGTTATCCAGGCATTTCAATTTAAACGGTTTCACCAATTCGATATCTTTAAAGTTAAAAGCGGCCACGGTTCCAGTAATACGAGCACGATGGATCAGATTAGAATACCGATTTTGCAATACCGGCAAATTTGTATTATGAACTTGATTAATCTGTTCTATGGACTGTAACGTTTCTGACTTGGTTAGCAATTGCAACGATGCGATAGCAGCCGCACATCCTATCGGATTAGCTGTATACGAGTGACCATGATAAAAAGTCTTATCGTTACCACTGTCACCGTTTAAAAACGAATCGTACATTTCGTCAGTTGTTACCGTTAAGGCAAGCGGTAAAAAACCGCCCGTCAAACCCTTAGAAAAACAAATAACATCCGGGATGGCCGACAACTCCATTTGCTGGAAAGCAAATAACGTTCCAGTGCGTCCGAAGCCGACAAAAACTTCGTCGAAAATAATACGTATATTATACCCGCGTACCATATTGACCACTTCCGTGATAAACTGAGGACGACACATTCGCATACCAGAAGCTCCTTGAATTAAAGGCTCAATGATAAATGCGACAGTGCTATCGGCATTTTCTTGTAGGTAATTCTTTAAGATCGATAGCGAATTCGATTCTTTCGTCTCCACTTGATCATCATCTAGCCAGGTTTCCGGGAAAGGTATTGTAAAAACCGGAAAGCAAAGTTTTTCAAATTTATTATGAAAACCGGAACTGATGCTAACGCTCATCGCTCCAAACGTATCGCCGTGGTAAGCGCCGTCGAAACTCAAAAACTTTGTTCTTTTGTTGCAACCTTCATTTACGAAATGCTGATAGCACATCTTTAAAGCGACTTCGGTCGCCGTTGAACCGTTGTCGGAAAAAAAAAATTTCGTCAATCGGTCCGGCAGCAACTCCTTCAACATGCGACAAATTTTAACAGCCGGCTCGTGAGTAAAGCCTGCAAAAATAACGTGCTCAAGCTGAAGACTTTGAGAATAGATAGACTGAGCAATAAATTCGTTCGCGTGACCGTGAATATTAACCCACCAACTAGATACCAGATCCAAGTAAGCTTTATCGTTTTCATCGTAAATATACGAACCGGAGGCTTTTTTCACCGCAATCACCGGATCGGCCGTTTTTTCTTGCGTAAACGGATGCCATATAATTTCTTTATCATACTCTACTAAACTCATATCTGACAGGTATGATCAATTTCAGCTTTAAAATGGAACTAAAAGTTAACGAATAAACCAACATATTAGTAAAAAACCAAAGATTCGCGATTAATCATTAATGCATAATTCTCACCGAAGTATGACTAATTATTAAAACGTATTCATTCGCGAAATAAAATTAACTTTTTCGAGGACTTGTAAAAAAAAGATAAGAAATAATATTTACATGCAGCTACTAAGCATGGAATAAGAAAATTTTAATAACTTTAATATAAAATATTAATCAAAAGCAGTAAAAATTAGGAAAGTACGTTATAAATAAAACCGAAACTTTCTATTTTTCAATTAATAGATTTTCATGCGTAGACAAGTTTTTCGAAAAACTTGTCTACGTATATGATACACCACTTATACTAGCACCACATGTTAGCAGTAGGTTAAAAAAAAAGAAAAAGAAAACTCAATGATGTAACAACAAATACAAGAAGAAAATCAAAGACCAATAGAAAAGATCGAACGCATTAATTGAATAAAAATATGCGTGAAATTCGTATACTATCTAACAGTTTCTACATACGAAACAAAAAATTATGAAAATGAAAAAATCAATTAAATTCACATCTTCTAAATGAAATTTCGTAAACTTCTTATTCTTCTTTTGCTTTATCCGCTTAGCGAATGTTGGAGACCGATGTGTTCAATAATTCCCTATTACGCACCACGTTCATTAGTTTCCCTATATTATTGATGCCTATCCAGCTTTTTATGTTGCCTAGCAAGAGACATTCTCGGTCTGCCACGTTTCCATTTTCCTTACTTCACATTATCAAGCCTGGGAACCTGATAACGCCGGGCGCTAGACGAATCACATGGCAGAACATTATTAAACTTATCTAACACCATTGGTTTTCACAAGAGGGTTACTGCAGTGGTTTCTCTTTGCCTTCTGCAGGATTTTCTGTCAGGGTTAACTTCCTTAGCCAAAAGTACCGGTTTGAAGGTGCCCGGATACTCGCCTACTCGTTCTAGATTAATTTTTATCAATCTGACTAGGACACATTGTCTCGAACGAGTTTTGCTGATAGTCTGCTGTTGCTAGTGCAACGAAAAGTTTAACGGAATTTATTAGTAAGAACACCTTCGGCAAGTAATCCTTCCGTTTTCCTAAGAACTATTTGTCGTGAGTTCTGCTTTAACTTTCCTACTAATCAGCGCTACACCCGCCGAAATAGGAAATTACCACCCTGCACGACATAGACGTATAGAACTCACTTGGTTGTTGTTTCGTTTCTCTGTCACCATATGATGGTTGAGTGACTACTTACTGGAGAAGGTAACTCTAGTTACAACAACCCGTGCCCAGCAGGGTTTTCATAAACTAAATTAATAAATAGTTAATAACGTAAAAAGTAAAAAACTTAGATAGATTACATATGTCTTAGAATTAATAAATACAATCCATAAATTGGAACAATAAAAACCTCGAGATATCGAGCAACAGGAATTAATTAAAGTGCACTGCAGAAGTTACCAGACCAGATCACGTCTCGAACACAAAAATAAAAAATTAGAAAGCACACCGATAGAAGAAAAAAAGTGATCTTCCGCATCGGTTTGGACAGCTGATCGAGTTAATGCGAAAAGACCAACAACAACAAGGGTAAAACACTATTAAGAAAATACAAGACTTGAGAACACGAAAGAATTTCGATATCGCCAAGAACCAAAACAAATGAAACAAACGAAGCATATTCATATGATAGATCTCGTCAGCAATCGAGGCAAACATTACAAGAAAAGAACTTAATGAAAAGATTGAGATACTACTGATGTACCGTAATATATTCCTGATTCTGATCTACGTGTTATGTTCCCTACTATTTTAATCTCCGCTAAGAATATCAATACTCATTAATAAAATTACCGTTGTTTTATTTTTCCACATTCAGCTACTTTGGACTGTTAAACAAATTTATAAAACGATCGTTTCAAATTTTCTCGAAAAAATATAGGACCTAAATTAAACTTGGGAAAATAGGAATATTACATTTTTCAATACAAACAGTTTACGTATGTGGCAATAATTGGTGATATGCATTTGTTTCGCAACTAAAATAGAATGCAAACTCCAACTGTTGCGACAAAATAAATTTCTTCATCATTGAGAGCAAAATTATTCTCATAAAATATAACAGGAACAATAGACGATAGCCAATCACACAACCGGATCAGCGAAAATTAAAAAAAGAAGATATGCTAGAATACAAGCGGCGTTTCAAAAGTCATTGCCACACCTCTGTAACTCCACCGCATGTTAATTTATAAAAAAAAAACTAAGATTAAAAAATAGCTGAAAAATTTTTTACTTTTCTACATAATCATCATTTATGTTTAAACACTTATCAAAGCGCGAGACAGGCTTTTCAATTCCGGTGGAGTAAAAGTCGACGTCCAAATTTTCTAACCATATCGTAACTGCCTGTTTCAACTCGTCATTGTTATCGCACCTTTGAGATTCTAAAAATCCTTTCAGCCGGCGGAAGAGGTCAAAATATTGGATGGCGCAAGGTCAGGAAAGTGTGATGGATGCTAGAATATTTCCCATTTGAATTTTTCAATA
This sequence comes from Icerya purchasi, assembly GCA_039619475.1. NCBI lineage: Eukaryota > Metazoa > Arthropoda > Insecta > Hemiptera > Monophlebidae > Icerya > Icerya purchasi. The sequence goes on from CM077116.1 coordinate 420,243,186, forward strand.
TGGGAAACGATGACGCGCGAACAGTGTAGACGTGCATTATCGTGAAACGAGATGGGTTTTTGCGACAAAAACCCGGGTCGTTTACTTTTTATCGCTTTCCGAAGCTTGTCAAGGGTTTTACAGTATCGTTCCGAGTTTATGATGATTCTTTATTCTACGAAATCAATGAGAAGTACACCTGCAGGGTCCCAGTAAACGGTCACCATCAGTTTATGAGTGAACTTCTCCATTCGGCACTTTTTCACTTCCACATCTTGCTAGCAAATTTGGTATCAACGGTAACTTAGTGTATCCTTGTCTTATCGTCTGTAACAATGGGAGAAATGATGCTAGGATCATTTCCGTATCACAGAAGGAAAGAAAGTGTTGCATTTAATTGTTGCACACGATGTTTGTCGCTCAATAAACGAGGCACCCAGCAAACACAAATCTTCATGTAGCCAGCTTGTTGCAACACCCGACAAATGGAATCATGTGAAACTTCAATTAAAAACTCGTTTGACAATATGTGTGCGAATCAGTAATAGTGTACCGTCTATTTCGTTTAAACATCATCAAAACAGTAGCTATCTTTTCTTCATTCACCACATCCGCTTGGTCGCTCAATTTTTGTCGTTACCATGAATCGTCACTCGGCCGGCTTCAAATCGTTCAACCCAGAATCTGTTGTTCGAAGAAGCATTGCAGACTCTCCATACACATTTTTCAAACCATCATGAATGTTTTTAGCTGTATAGTTTTCTGCAGCGAGGAAACGAATGATGGCACATTGCTCACAAGAATCGGACGCACACTCTAGCGACAATTCCATTTTAAATGTACACAACGAGAGCACTATCGAACCAAATTAAAATGAAACTTTGTATACTGACTCATATAAACCGACTAAATGAAATGACTGGTCGCACTTATTCCTAAATCTATTAGAAGCGGAGATACAGAGAACTGTGGCAAAGACTGCTGAAACGCCCCTACCACTGTAACAAATTAATACTGAGTGACTCGCAATATTTTAAATAATCAATAATTATTAATTGATTTCAATACTAAAAAAGTCATTAAATAAATATATTGGGAATGTTATTTCTCTTGATTAATAACCAATTCTTATGATGCAAACCAATTCTAAAAGTTGTTTAATTTATAAATAAACTTCCATTCGCTCTCCGATGCTACGATCCCAATTATATCAATATTATTTTACAATGATGAAAGAACGTTTTAAGAACTTATTATTTTTCAGCTTTCAACGATCACTTATGACAAAGCCAGATGTAATATACCTATCAAATATGTACTTTTAAAAGTCCATATTTTTTAATAATGACTGCAAATTTATAAATCTTCGTAAAAAAGAAAAAAAAACATTCCTTAATGTTTCCAATAAATCATTTTACTTCCTTTTCAAAATGAAAAATATGATTTTTATATAGAACGACTTTTTTTATTATTAAAATTAGTCATGATAAAATTATTCGTAAACTAAAAACATAGATTAAATTAGTTGACCAGGAAATATTAAAATTAATAAACAGCATTTATTGCTGTTCCCGTATAATTTTATTTTTTCCATTTATTTTATTTGCAATTTTTTAAAATTTACATTGTAATGTAGAATTTTGTCAACTTTATGAATATAATTTAAATCTATACTCATTCGCTTGCACATGTATCGAACTATTAAACTATTCATTAAAAACTACATAACAAGTACATCCGTGCATCTATATGCAAAAGAAAAATTTGATTTAAAGGAAATGAACACATAGAAAGTAAAAGAAGTGTTTTTTTTTGTTTTTATCACGCCTTAAGGAAATTGTTTTATACTATCCCCAGTCGAAAAATGTTGAAAATGGCTACACGTACCTAAAAATACCAAATAAAAACAAAACAAAAAAGTCAACTATTACAAAAAATATTTACTGTATTTTTGTACAAAATAAAAGTATAAACATGAAATTACTTAGATACAATAAGCGTTTTATTCTACATCGTTTAATCAATAAAGCCTGTGCTTGCTTATAAATTATTTTTTGTTTTTAGATATTAAACTGGAAATTAATTTTAAAAATATCATTTTAGCTTCTGAAAACAAGGTTAACGTTCTTCGGGACAATGTTCATTCTTTAAAATAAATCTTAAAACAAGCGTGAATCATACACAAAAGTATGGCTAAAGTTTAAATCAACTGCCGAAAAAAATAAAAGTTAAAGCGTTCTAAAAAATTAATGGAAAAAATGTTTTTTAATTTTTTATAATTTTTTAAATTTCGTGTTAAAAGCTGATTATTAAAAGTACGTAAAAATCATATTCACATATTCTTAAAGATTATACGAAATGCAAATATGATTTTTGGTACGATTTCCTTGGCACATAAACAACACTTACCTTAACTAAATAAAATGGAAGATGAAATATTACCTACAACCTAGTCATCTATACTTCCAAATATCTGATACAAATTAACCACATTCGGACTAAAAAAGCAACTAAAACGCTGGAATTGTGGAGCCAAAGTTTAACCTACGTCATCGTTGTATAATACAATAGTAAAACAATCGTCTAAAACGATGGAAGTGAGCAGCCGAAATGAAAGAAAAACCTCTTACGTCATTATTTGATAATATTCCTAAATTTTATAGGCTTTTAATGAAAATTTACAAAAAATTAGTTTTTTTTCATCATAATAAGTGTTAAATATTTAAAAAATACTTAAAATGTAATAAAAAATATTATTTTTACAATTAGTAATCAATATTTTATATTTACTAATTATTTTTATATATGTATGTATATATATATATATATATATATATATATATATACAATTTAATGTTTTTAACAGTTATTAGATGCAATAAAATTGGTAATCAAATAAATGTTTTAAATTGATTTTGTTTTTAAAAAACATAAAAGCTGACGGCAAAATATTAATCCATAAAATAAATTTTAGTTTTTTGAATATGTATATGGATTTTCGTACACTGTAAAACATTTTAAAATAATTAACAGTAATGTGTAGAATAAATTTAAAAAATATATTATTTATTGTATAATGAAACTATAATGCGGGATTTTATTTTATGCAGTACTATTTAGAAAAATTATCTATTAAATGGGAATAGAAAATGAAATGAAATTTTTAAAGAAAATTATGTATCTATATTATTGGATAATTTTGAACATAAGTTCCTCAATACTGTGTAAATTTTTTAAAAGCATTGATTTCAATTAAATATATTATGAATTACTTAAAGTAGTAAGACTGAAAATGACATAACTTAATAAAATAATACTAAATGAAAAATACCTCGAAATATACATAATAAACTATTTTCAATACCAAATGTTTTAGGTAGAAAAAGGAATTATATAAAATAAAAAAGTGAAGTAATAATTTTATTATGCCGAATAAAAATTTTACAAGTAATTTTTAAACATGTAATGAATTTATATTTAATGTAAAATATCAAATTCAGTAATGTTATATTATTTTTAAAAAGAAAACTATGTAGAGATAAATAAAAGTTTTGTACAACAAGAAATAATTATAATCTACTGAATTATTATTTTGTTTCTAAGACTGAATTGTTTCTGCATAACATTTCAAAATAAACTGAGCCCGAACACTAATGAGTTTTCTAAAATTTCATTCAAAAAATTAAGTGCTTCTGCAACGGTTTTTGAAGATGCAGTACAATGGCAATCACAAAACTGCTGTATTTATGAAGATGGATACTAAAAATTATGTACACTAAGTTTTTCAGCAAATTTGTTGGTTTGTTCTATAAAATTTGGTTCACTAATATGAACATTAATGTTTTATTGAAATTTAAACCATGTCAAATTTTTTTTAAATTTAGTACATTTACTTCAACCATTTTTCCTTTATTCTGTTTTACTTTTCCTTTTCAATTTTAAAATTGTTGTATGAAAAACACTAAACTATTTTGTTAACTTTTAATGGACTTCCCATTTTCTTAACATAAAGTAATATAAGTTTTTCTCTTTAATGAATAATTATCTTACATTTATAAATATTGCAAAAATATTTTTTACAGAACAAACTTACTGATTCATGCTAAAAATTCGCCTTAATGATGGAATAGAAATAAAATATATTTATGACCTTCATACTAGCCATATATGTATATATAAAATAAAAAATACTAATATAGGTGAAATTACTTAATATGAAATGCAAATTTAGTCTGGAATTGAATCAGTCTATTCATGTATTTTATTATAATAGTAAGAAAGATATAACAATCTAAGTTAATCTAATAAAAAAATTTAATGATTTTTAAGAGAAGAAAGATTCCATATACTGTCAGCCACCTGAAACCATTTATCCAGTATTCGTGTAAGGCTGTTACTAATTTCTGAACACTTACTTTTCTATCTGTTGATACTAGTCGCTTAATAAACTATACATCAAGAGCGCCCATTTTTTTCGGCTTCTTTTTTTGCAGAATGAAATGGATTCAACTTCCTTTTGATACTGCCGAAAAATTACATTTACGGTGATTCACAAATATATTTAGTAATCAACTTATCTCACTGTCCAGTACATTATTTTTTGTTATGAAAAATTACAAATTCACAAGTCTCAATTGAGCTTTTTTTGATCTCACACAACACTTTTTCCACTACAACTGTACTTACATTATTTGCATAGTAACTGCAACTTAATATTTATTAATGACTGATATGCAGGCAATGTACTGCCCTCCCTGCATTAATGTAATTTCTCATGTTGGGGAAAACCCAGGACTGCTGCTCATACGTTGGTCCGTCATTGACTAAATATTATTGTGGCACACCAATTTTAACTTTTTGTGTTTGCTGTTACCAGAGCTGTGGTACTTTTTCGTTTATGATTTTTTTTTGCATGTATATATTTAGGCGGGTTTTCTTTGTGTTATTCCATTAAAAAAGTTTGGTGCGTTAATTTATTTCACAATGCTGTGACGAAATATTAATATGGCTGACTATATTTCAACAAAAACTGACTAGTGACTTATTTGATACTAGTAGCAGTCTTTTGTCATCTTTTTTATTTTTTAAGAAAAAAACATATCGAGTGACAATGTTAGTTAAATTCATCTATAAAAACTTTTAAAACTATATACTCAGCTATCATTATAAGCCATAATTCATTACATGAATAACAAATTTTGGTTGCAATATTGCATAAAAATTATGCATTTCTTCCACTTACAGCAATACTCATTTCTATAACCTGCATGCTGCTATTATTCACTGTAACTGTTCACTGTAACACCAAATTTTTGAGGCAATATATCAAACAATTTTTTTTTTTTCTCTAATCATATGTGTATGTAACAGATAGAATTTATAATTGCACATAATACATGGGCATTTTATACTATAAAAAGATTAACCATTATATAAAAATGAATTCCTACACATTATTATAAATGATTTCAAGGACTGAGAACAATTATTTTGCTTAAGAAAATGCAGAACAGAGGACATACATCAGAAAGTCTTGTTTTAACTTTGTGTAGGGACTAATATATGAAATGGAATGAGTCTTAATTGCAGATTTCTTATTTTACACTATAAATCGATATTTTAAAATCAAATTATACCCAATGAAGATATATAGCTTTGCAAAATAAATACATGAAAGTAATTAACATTTTCTATCAAAAAATAGACTGTGAAATAAAAAAAAAGATTTAACTTTTAACATTTTATTTACTTTTCTCTTATTTCTGAGTTCCATTTTCGTAACATTTATTTAAGTATCTGTTAGGCAAACTGCACAAATTGTCCATTAAAAAAAAAAAAAGCAATGGCATAATTTTATTTATATCAATTTGTGTGCTAGTTTCTTCACTTTAAGATTCATTTCTTACACATTGATTACCAAAATTTAAGTGTGTTTCGATTCAAAATAATTAAAGGATTGTAAATATTTAGGATCATTGTTCAGAACACTAATGGAACAAATTAGAGTAGTTATTGTCAATCTGACAACTTCTTATTTAAGGAATAATGTCTTACAATACATTGCATGAAGTTTTACAGTTATTACTTAAAACAGTGTACAAAAAAATTTTAGATATTTATATTTAGATTAAATCTGTTATTAAATATTACCTCCCCATCCTTCAAATGTTCAATTATTTTAGATTGTTTTTTTATTTACTCATCTGCTCAAGAATTAATTTGAGTTTGAAGGAAGTAAAAATTCACTGGTCAGTATCTGAATTACAGGAATTTTTTTTATTCATGTTCTGTAATAATCGTTCAATTCATTATGCATGCTTTGTTGTAAGTTGAATTCAGTAGCAACCCCTTGGAATTTTTTTTTTATTTTAACCTCCAAAACTAAAACTCCAAAGTCAGCAAGTAAATTATTCTGCAGTGAATTGAAAATGGCCATTCTGTTACAGGGACATCATTGTGAAGAAAAATATAAATCACAACTTTTTCGTTTAGACCAGTGTTTTCTTCCTATTTATCATATTCATAATAAATAGACAGGTGAAAATTCAGATGATTTTTATATATCATACTAAACATTCCCAATATGGCTAAGATTTATTTATATTTGTGAAATAAATTTGAAAGAAATTATTACTAAAATTAATTCAGAGATGTTAGTTATACATTTTGTAGTAACATTTCAATTATTAGATCAAAATAAAATATAATTTGCTCTTAAAGATTGTAATCAGAATTAGTTTTAAATAGTTTATAAAATTTTAAAAACACACCAACAATTAATTTGTTTTATGTCAATAAATTTGAATATCAGTAATAATTGTATTAAAAATTGTAATAGATAATTTTTGTTGAGACTGTTCAATTTTTAGAATTCTATACACATATGATGTTTTTGGAACCCTAATAAAATGGTTCAGAAACAATAAAAATATCAAATAAAAATCAATACCTCACAAACGTTAGATCAAAAATTACAATTAAAATATTCTTTAGACAATCTACAATTTCAAGGTAATTGATTACTCCAGATAGCAAAAAACTCAATGAAATTCAAAATATAAAATGAAGCGCAAAAGTTTTTTCATAAAACCAAAAAGTTATGGCTAAAAAATAATTTAAACCCCTTCTATTTGGAGAAAAAACAACAAACAAACAAAAAGGATGTTCCCCTAAGTAATAGTTAAAATATAATAGTTAGGGAAACCAAAACATATCTCAAATATATGCAATAAAAGCCTGCCTTATAAGAAAACTATAGCCGAGCTTACAGCTTTATATTTATGCCTTCCAGGCACTTAAACTTGAATTTTCAAAAAAAAATATCCTTCCATTCCTTGCATGTGAAATATTGATGGGAAGATTGCTACTTGTTAAGAATGAAACTATATTCCATTTTCTTACTGAAACTTTCAAAATTAGAAAAAAGTTCAAAAAAGCACCAAAAATAGTGTTTCTCCCCTTTTGCAGTACAAAAAATCAGAGATTTCTTTTTTTCGAATTTAATTTTATATAAATGTAAATTATCTTAAACTTAATATATAGAATCCTCAGCCCACAGAGCATCATGCTTGATTGACCTTGTTTTAAAGATATATAATACGCAGTTGAATCACATGAATAAACTGGAGATTTGTAGTACACATATCTTTTCTATTAAAAAATATAGCAGACTTATAAAAGTTATTAACAAAATATGAAATAAATTTAAATAACGCATTCTGAAATTTAATAAAATTAAAAGATCTACACTATGAAATTAATCAAAGAATAAGAATTTTCAAAAGTGAATAAAATATGTATTGTAAAAAAGTTTTTGTAATACTTTCAGTTGTTACAATAATGTAAATTACAGTACATAAATAATTCTTTTAGTAAAAATCTGCAGAAAAAATAAATCACAATAAATCACAATAAATCACACATTCAGCAAATGTAAGATGTTTGGGTTATAGTAAATTACAACTGTGACTTAAAATTAAAATAACATACAATATAATGTCTAATTTAACTATAAACAACAGCAATTCAAATCACAAAAATTTATTTTATATGTTGATCCAAATAAGTGTGGTCAGACCATATGAAATCTGCAAATGAAACATAAATGTAAATAAATAGAAAAAAATATATTAAACAATGCACTTTAAATTATATTTTGAATCATATTTACTAAATAAAATATATATTATGTTAATAAATAGAAATAGATAATTTCATGAATTAACAATAAAATCAAAGTTGAAAGTTACCAAAATATATTCCTCTACATTTAGGGTAGTGATTTATAATATATTCTGAATTACTTTTTTATAGTTTTTCTATATATTAATTTAACTTTAATGATAAAATTTTTCATAATTTTTAAATAAAAAAGGAATCTAAATGTATTTTATAAAATAAATTCCCTCCCTTTTGTTCCAAAACATTCATAAGTTTACATTTATAGGATATTTTGTAATTGTTCCTTAATTATACAAAAATTATTAATAGTTTTATATATTAATTTTATTGAGTATTTTAAAATAACGTTTTTTAAAAATATACTTTGAATGTTTTTTTCAGTTTCTCTTAATCAAAGCGTTAAAAACTGGTTGCAACCTGCATCTTAAAAAACAAGAGCAGTTGAGATAAAATTTTCATGAAACACCTATAATTTCATCTATGAATAAATATAATTTTTTAAAACTGAATAAAATGTGTGAACGAAAGCAATAAAAACAAATAAACAAACATGAAATGTACATAAATTAACATCTATATAATTTTTTTCCACCTTAGTATTTAAATACATGTCCACTTTCGCTTATTTCAAATTTGTCTTAAATAATATATTCTTAATATTTTCTATATTCAGAAATTGTTACACCATCCACCATATTAATTTTTTAAAACCAATACACTTTTACAAATACCATTCTATTTAATTTCAACAAGATTTATTTTTATATGTTTTTAGAACTGCAAAAAACTCAATTATATTGTTTAAAAAGGATTTACAATAAAATTTTAGTTAAGTTCAGTGGGTTTTTAAATATTGAAAAGTTTATGTTTTATTAGATACCATATTCATCATAAATACTTTGCATCACATATGAATATATGCCGAATGAAGTTTTACAAAACAATATCAACATATGAATTTTAGTTATTGCAATCTTTCATTTCCGGAATATATATATATATACTTATAATAAATATTTGAAAGGTGTAAATGTTAATGTGAATATCCTATTGAAAACTATGTAATGGTTACCACATATTTCCTTTTTTCTTCCGTGTTCATTGGTATACAGCTTAATTATTTTTTACAAATCCAGTGTTGCAAAATTTTCAATAAAAACTTTTCCATCCACAATTACTACTATGATATGGTCTCGACACACATTACACCTATTTATAATTGTGCAGTACAATCTATTAATTATATATCAAAAGCACTCTTTTCATTTTACTAAATCTTTTAGTTATTAACAATACAGATTATATATAACTCACCAATTCTATAAAGCTTCTTTCTACGATAAATACGACGTCTGTGTATTTTATTTTTTACTTGGCCAACAAAATTACAAATAAACAGCTCCATTCTTTTTTTTTCCTTTACTGCATTGCACGGTTCACTGTTCTATTTTACTTAATTCCTGTTTTCGTTTCCACACATTAAATTCTAAAAAAGTTTTATGTAAATCGTTGAGTATTAACATTTTCACATAATTTTCTTCTCAAAATGTATTATAATATCCGACGATAAGAAAAAGATAAATTATATTTTTCTTAATTCATCTACTGACCATGATTACTACTTATACTTCCTTTTCCACCATTACATTTTTCCGTAATAAAAATTTAAAATTACTATATACACAAAGTGTTCTAAACACGCATTTCATCACTTCATGAATTATTATTCTTTTATGTTGAATAATTACAATTTATGTATAAATAAATGCATAAAATTCATGAAAAGAGCAGAACAGCAAAAACCGATAATAGGACTAAATGGCATCTGAGAATTGATTTAATTGCTGAAGACAGCATTAAAAATTCAAAAAAGTCGATAATTGTTATAAGAAATCGATATAGTTTAACAATTTTGCAATCATATTATACAACGATGACGTAGGAGGAGATTTTTCCATTTTGGCTGCTCACTTCCAGCGTTTTAGTTGCTTTTCAATAGTAAAATTGCTAAAATACATCGACTATTTATAAAAATTATCGACTTCTTTGAATTTTTAATGCTGTCTTCAGAAATTAAAACAATTCTCAGATGCCATTTAGCCCTATTATTGGTTTTTGCTGTTCTGCTCTTTTAATGAATTTTTTGCATTTATTTGTACATAATTTGTAATTGCTGAACATAAAAGAAATCATAATAATTCATGAAGTGATGAAATGCGTGTTTAGAACACTTTGTGTATATAGTAATTTTAAATTTTTATTACAGAATAATGTAATGGTGGAAAAGAAAGTAAAAGTAATAAACATGGTCAGTGGATGAATTACGAAAAATATAATTTATCTTTTTCTTATTGTCAGATATACAATAAAGTTTCAATAAGAAAATGGAATATGGTTTCATTCTCAACAAATAGCAATCTTCCCATCAATATATCACATACCGGGAGAAAAAATATTTTTCTTGAAAATTTAAAGTTTAGGCGTCTGGAGGGTATACATATAAAGCTGTAAGCTCGGCTATAGTTTTCTTATAAAGCAGGCCTTTATCCATATATTTGAGATATGTTTTGGTTTCTCTAACTTTTTTATTTGAACTTTTACTTATAGGAACGTCATTTTTATTTTTGTTGTTTTTGCCCAAAAAGAATGGTTTAAATTATTTTTTAGCTATAACTTATTGGTTTTATGAAAGAACTTTTGCGCTTTGTTTTATATTTTGAATTTCACTTTTAAGGGGTTATCAGGTGATCCATTATTAATTTTTAAATAATTTTTGAGGACGTTTCAAATTCCATGTATATTGTTGGTGGTTTTTTATGTTTTATGCTTTAAAATTATAGATTGTCTTAAAGGAAATTTTAATTGTAATTTTTGATCCAATTTTGAAGTTTATAAGTCAAACCGTTGTGAGGTATTGCTTTTTATTTGATATTTTTGTTGTTTTTGAACCATCTTATTAGGATTCCAAACATTACATGTGTACAAAATTCTAAAAATAATTTAACAGTCTCAACCAAAATTATCCATGACAATTTTTATTATTGGTGTGTTTTTAAAATTTTATAAACTATTTAAAATTAATTCTGATTACAATCTTCAAGAGCAAATCATATTTTATTTTGATCTCATAGCTAAAATATTACTACCAAATGTAAAACTTATATCTCTAAATTAATTTTAATAATAATTTCTTTCAAATTTCTTTTACGAATATAAATAAATCTTAGCCGTATTGGGGATGTTTAATATAATATATAAAATTATAATCAAAAAAACATAAACGATAAATGGGATATATTATACTGTAAGAACTATCTTGAACATTTAAAATAATTCTTAACATTTAATAATGATATTTGTGTTATATGTAGATTAAAATCATCTAAATTTTCACCTGTCTATTTATTTTGAATATGATAAATAGGAAAAAGACACTGATCTAAAGTAAAAAATTGTGGTTTATATTTCTCTTCACAACGATGTCCCTGTAACAGAATGGTCATTTTTAATTCGCTGTAGAATAATTTACCAGCTGACTTTGAAGTTGTAGTTTTGGAGATTAAAATAAAAATTTTTTCCAATGAGTTGCTACTGAATTCGACCTATAACAAAGCATACACAACGAATTGAACGACTATTGCAGAAAATGAATAGAAAAAATTCCTGTAGTTAAAATACCGAACAATGAATATTTACTTCCTTTAAATTCAAATTATTTCCTGAGCGGATGAGTAAATAAAAAAACCATCTAAAATAATTGAACATTAGAAGGATGGGAAGATAATATTTAATAATAGTTTTAATCTAAATATTAATATTTGAAATTTTTTTGTTCATTGTTTTAAATAATAACTATAAAACTTCATACAATGTATTGTAAGAGATTATTCCTTGAATAGAAAGTTGTTAAATCGACATTAAATACCTACTCAAATTTGTTCGATTGGTAGTCTGAACAATGATCTTGAATATTTACAATCGTTTCATTATTTTGAATCGAACCACACTTAAATTTTGGTAATTAATGCATAAGGAATGAATCCTAAAGTGAAGAAAGTAGCACACAAATTGATATAAACAAAATTACACCATTTTTTTTTTTTTTTGTAATGGAAAATTTGTGCAGTTTGCCTAACAGATGCTTTAATAAATGTTATGAAAATGGAACTCAGAAACAAGAGAAAAGTAAATAAAATATTAAATATAATTTTTTTTTTTATTTTGTAGTCTATTTTTTGATAGAACATGTTAATTACTTTCATGTATTTATTTTCCAAAACTGTACACCTTCATTAGGTATAATATGATTTTAAAGTAGCGATTTATAGCGTAAAATAAGAAATCGGCAATTAAGACTTTAATTATGTTTCATATACATGTCCCTACACAAAGTTATAACAAGACTTGCAGATATGTTTTCTATTCTACATTTTCTTAAGTAAAATAATTGTCCAGTCCTTGAAATAATTTATAATAACGTGTAGGAATTAATTTTTATATAATGGTTAATACTTTTTTAATATAAAGTATCCATTTATTATGTACAATCATAAATTCCATATAATCAGAGGGAAAAAAAAATTTGTTTCATATATTGCCTCAAAAATTTGGTGTTATAGTGAATAATAGCGGCATACAGGTTATAGAAATGAGTATTGCTGTAAGTGGAAGAAATGCATACAACTATGGGTTAATTTTTATTCAATATTGAAACCAAAATTTGTTACTCAAGTAATAAATTATGGCGTATAATGACATAGCTAAATATGTAGTTCTAAAAGTTTTTATTGGCGAATTTAACTACCACTACTAAGTAAGTTATTAGCCAGATTCTGGTGAAATACCATCAGCCACGTTAATATTCGGTCACTGCATTGAGGAAAAAATGAATGCACCAAACAGATGAAAATAAAGATTTATTTGTAATTTTTTTAACAGAATAACAAAGAAAAACCTAAATATATATGTACAAAAAAAAAATCATAAACAGAAAATTATCACAGCTCGGGTAACAGTGAACACAAAAAGTCAAAATTAGTGTGCCACAATAATATTCGGTAAACGGCGGAGCAATGCATGAGCAACCCTGGGTTTCCCCCAACATGAAAAATGGCGTTAATGCAGCGAGGTAAGTATGTTGCCTGCATGTGAGTCATCGATGAATATGTAGTTCCAGTTACCATGGAAAAACGCAAATGCAGTTGCACAAGAAAAAAAGTGTTTAGTAAGATCAAAAATACCTCGATTGAGACTCGTGAACTCGTAATTTTTCATAAAAAGAATGGTGTACCAGGCAGTAGGATAGGTCGGTTACTAAATATGTTGTGAAACACTGTGGATGACATTTATCGCCAGTTCAAATGGAGGTTGAATCCACTTTATTCTGCAAAAAGGGAAGCCGAAAAAAACGGCTCATAGGTGTATAGTTTATTTGGTGACATGTATCAGCAGATCCAAAAGTTAGTGCTCCAAAATTAGTAACAGCCTTACACAAACACTAGGAAAGTGGTTTCAGCTGAAACCATATGCAGAGCACTCAAGAATATGGGATACAATTCAAAAACTGCTGGGTGTAAATCTTTCATATTTCCCATCAATTGCAGAAAACGGTTAGAATTTGCAAAAAAGTATGTGCATGAGATCGAGGAATTCTGGCATGATGTGTTATTTACCAATGAATCAAAGTTTAATGTTTTTGGTGCTGATGGAAAACAAAAAGTATGGCGTAAACAGAATATGGCATTGGAGAAGAATTTGACTGTGTCGCTTAAACCTGGGGGAGGGGGATTTCATGGTTACCAGCGTCAGGACTTTGGGTTTTATTGAAGGAACTATGACTGCTGCCTCTTATTTTGAGATTTTGAAAATCAATTTATGTGCAAGTGCCGAGAAAGTGTGTGTATAGAACATGCTTCAGCTGTACGAGGATAATGACCTGAAATATACTGCACACAATACTCGGTTATGGCTGCTTTATAATTGCAGCTCTATCATGCCACCCCCGCCCGTTTTCCAATTTGAACCCCTAGAGAATCTGTAGGATTTCTTAAACAGGGAAACTACATGAGAAGCCAATTACTAGCTGTACCTGACTAAAACAGCATTTACTGGAGGAATGGAACAAAATTCTTCCAGATTACTGCCGCAACTTGATTTCCTTCATGCCATATCCGTTGAAAAGTGTGATGCAAGCGAAGGGTTGTCATACAAAGTACTGATATGCTCATTTTTTTACCTATGGCAGGAATATATGTATAATGTAAGTCTTATTTTGCCACTAACCGAATATTAATGTTGCACACCAATTTCAACTTTTTGTGTTCCTTGTTACTAGAGCTGTGATATGTTTTCGTTTGTAATTTTTTTTTCCTGCATGTTTTAGAGAAATTTTCTTTGTGTTATTTCATTTAATAAAAATTACAAATAGAGTTTTATTTCTACCTGTTCCATGCGTTCATTTGTACCACAACACCGTGACGGAATATTAATGTGTCTGACTGCATATGGAACCTTTAAATTTTTGTATTAGATTAACTTGGATTATTACAGCTTTCTTACTATTATAATAAAATACAATTATAAATAGACTGATTCCATTCCAGACTAAATTTGCATTTCATATTAAGTAATTTCCACATTATTGGTATTTTTTGTTTTATGTATACATATGTAACTAGTGCGAAGGTCATAAACATATTTTATTTCGACTCCATCATTAAGACGAATTTTATTTAGTATGTTTTATCAGTAAGCTTGTTCAATTAAAATATTTTTGGATATGCATAAATGTAAGATATTATTCATTAAAAAAAAAAAAAACAAACTTATATTACTTTACATTTAGAAAATGGCAAGTCCATTAAAATTCAACAAAATAGTTCAATGTTCCTCATACCAAAATTTTAAAATTAAAAAAAAAAATCGAAAAGAAAATGTAAATCAGAATAAAGGAAAACTAGTTGAAGTAAATGTACTGAATTAAAAAAAAATTTTACATGGTTTCAATTTCAATAAACCATTAATGTTCATACTAGTAGACCAAATTTTACAGAACAAACAAACAAATTTGCTGAAAAACTAAGTGTACATAATTTTTATTGTTCATCTTCATAAATACAGCAGTTTTGTGAATGCCATTGTAATGCCCCTTCAAAAAACACTGCAAAAGTAATTGGTATTCCAAACAAAGTTTTAGGAAATTGATTAGTGTTCAACCTTAATTTGTTTTGAAATGTTATGCACAAATAATTCAGTCTTAGAAAAAAGTGTTTATAAAATTTTGAGATTCCAACTTACTCCTTCCATACATTTCTTACTGAAATTAAATTATTAGTTTAATCAGTTAAAATTTATTCCATATATATTTCATAAAAAATTATATCAGAGCAATCATTCAGTAACAGTAAGTTTTTAAATGAAACATGCGCTTTATTTAATTTCAAGAATAATGATGAACCACTTATAATGACCGCATCATCAATTTCCTACAATGTTATTACAATCCATTTTCAATGCATGTAAAATGTTTAAATTTTCCTTTAATAAATTTCTGGCATAAATAATGATTTCAATAGGAATTATTTCTTATTGTACAAAATTTATTTATCTCTACCTAGTTTTCTATTTAAAAATAATATAACATTATTGAATTTAATATTTTACATTAGATATAAATTAGTTACATATATAAAAACCATTTGTAAAATTTGTATTTGGCATAATAAAATTATGACTTTACTTTTTTATTTTATATATTTACTTTTTTTAATTAAAATATTTGCTATTGAAAACAGTTTATTAGGTATTTTGGATTATTTTTCATTTAGTATTATTTTATTAAGTTATGTAATTTTTAATCTTACTGTTTTAAGTAATTCATAATATATTTAATTGAAATCAGTGCTTTTAAAAAATTTACACAGCATTGGGTAATTTATGTTGAAAATCATCCAGTAATACAGATACATATATAATTTTCTTCAAAAATTTCCATTCAATTTCTATTTCTATTTAATAGATAGTTTTTCTAAATAATTCTACATAAAATAAAATCTCGCATTATAATTTCATTACACAATAAACAATATATTTGTCAAATTTGTTCTATACATTACTGTTAATCATTTAAAATTTTTTTATTTTTACAATTTTTTACAGTATACAGAAATCCATACACATATTTTTCATGGATTAATATTTTGCCATCACTTTTTGTTTTTTAAAAACAAAATCAATTTAAAACATATTTATTAGACTAACAATTTTATTGCATCTAATAATTGTTAAATAAATTAAATTATATATATATATATATATATATATATATATATACACATATATAAAAATAATTAGTAACTATAAAATATTAATTAATAATTGTAAAAATAATACTTTTTATTATATTTTAAGTATTTTTTTAATATTTAACACTAATTTTAATGAAAAAAAGTGTAATTCACTATTAAAAGCCTATAAAATTTAAGAATTTCATCAAATAATGACGTAGGTTAACAGGAACACTTAAAACATATTAGAAGTACAATCGTCTAAAATATCTAAATTTCGGGCAACGACTGTATTCACCTTTTGTGGGATTTTAAGAGTGACGAGTTAAGGCAACATTACGGTTATTTAAAAATTTTAAATAAAAATATAGAATACTACTAAATAAAGTTCTAAATAATACAAAAACCTTATTTCTTATTAATAATTAAGAAATAATATAATTCAAATGATATTATTAAATTTCTTTTTATTTTAAATAAAGTAATTGTATATTCGATTTTTTGTTTTCTTTATACAATTTTAAAATTAATATGAAATAATTTGAACATTTTTATTAATTTTATCTTGAATTTGAAAAAAAAAAAAGTAATGAATAGAAATTTTAAATACTAAAATTATTTAATTGTTATACAGAAATATTTTTCTTATATGTTTTACTTGTCATATAAAATAAGTGAATAATACAATAAATAAATAAAATTATTTTAATGCTATTAAAATAAACCTATTAATTGAAAAACATGAAAGTTTCACTTTTCATATAACTATAATTTTTCCTTTTTTTAAGGACTATTGCAAACTTTTACATTTTCAATTGTTTATTTTTAGTATAAAACCATAAATAAATATAAAATAATAACTTATAATTCATATAGGTTAAGATTTAATTCGTTTTATTTATAAATACATAAATTATAATTAAAACAAAAGTTTAATTTCATATATTGAATACATTTATTAAATATTAATGTTAAATCTGGTTTTATTTGTACATAGCAATAATTTGTAATTAATTTCAAAAACCACAATTCATGTATTTTTGAAAACATAACTTATAGCTAGGGGAAATGTTATCTAATATTTTCTTTTGAAATTTTTCTGAAAACATAATTCATTACATTTTATATGACTTTTTTATAAGTGTGTCTTCGAAAGAAACACTTTATTGCAGTTGTTTTTTTTTTAATATTACGCCATATTTAATTCTACAAAAATTCGTTTATTTACAACATTCCGTCTTTTTTATATCTTTATTTGTATGATCTATCAATTATAAAAATATTCAAAAATTGTAACTGACGTTAGTTACATTTTTATTTAAATGGTAATTTATTGCTGATGCAATAAATTATCACTGGCCTTTTTTTGCAATAGGTAATATGTTATAGTTTATCAGTATTGGAAAAAAAAAAAGAAGTGAAATGATATTATGAACTATTAATATAAATGGTGGCACCTTTTCTGTCTTGCAGTGGTTATTAGTTGGAGATAAGTTAAATATTATATATGGTCTAATGCTTTATATGGTACGAAAGACACATTAGCACTGAATAAAACTAGTTTTCAAAAACGGAATTTTATGGAAATAAAATAAAATAAAATATATTGAGAACAGAAGTAATAAAAACATTAATATGAGAAAAATATTTCAAACCCTTTTGAAATGAAAAGGATTATCGCTGAAATTAATATTTCAAATGAAAATAATAGGGAAATGAATAACTGGAAGGAAAAGAATATAGTAGATAGCTTATACATTAAATACAGATGAATTATTTAAATTAGCAATCAATGGCTTTGCATTGTTGATAAACTGAGGAGATATATCTTTTATTTTAAAAATTTGCCTTTACAATTTATTAAATTTTTCAGTGTATAGAAAATATTCAAAAAATAACTCTATTTGTAACTTACGTTTATTTACTAAGGTATGCGAATAAAATAAATTCTGAAATACAATGCAAAATTGAGACAAGAATGGACCATTATGTGAATAGGAATTAAGATGATGAACAATAACGGTACAACAGTTATCCGGACACCGTATTTGCTAGTAATATTTGTGACAATGATGATTAGCTTTTTTTCAAACAGATTTAATATCGTCTTAGAACAATTAATTGCTATTAATTTGCGGCCCAACTGGTTCAGAAATGAAAACTTTTTACCCGTACTCGGAATTCAATGTTACTCGGTATAAATAACAGTAACGTCAGCCATTCCTTGCAGATATAAATTGACATTTTCATCTCTTACCACACTTATAGATGGTTAAATAGACTTTGCCCTGAGTTGGATAGATCATACTGTTATACTATCATGAGAATTTTATATTTAAGTTAAGTAAGTGTCCTTTGTACGCTTCGGCCGACAGCAACTGAAACACGAAACGGTATCCGAAAGATCACAATTAAGTAAATACAACCGAAAATTATTTTAAATCAAATGCTATCGAAATATAGTTAGATTTTCGGAGCCTTGAAATTGATTAATCAAGATCTTGTGGTCTTGAAAATTTTATAGACTACCAATTTATGAAATCAAGGTGAACAATGTTTGCTTTCGTTGTTGCTTGTAATTATATTTTATTATAAAGTAAAAATACATACATACATATTTACACCAAAGTAAACAGTAAACAGACAGATGTGTATATCTTTGTTTTGCAATGGAATTCACTGGTTTACAACTACACGTTAATTTTAAATATTATACCAATTAAAACAAACTATTTGTTGCAGAGTTGAATAAATAATTTTAAAATTCATAACTCATGAATTCTGAATATGTTCTTTCGTATAATGCGAAATAATTTTCAGCATAAGAAATAGTGCAATATATATGAATGTAATTTTATATTATGTGCGTACTGTTACTACACTTTTAACTGTTTGTAAGCAATTAACACGTTAATTATTCTGCATCCCTTATTTTTGTTTATCTAACTAAAACTTTTGATTAGATCGGAGTGAAGTTTGATGGCCAAGTATTACGTAATTCTTTCTTAATCGGCACTTGAGGTTGAAATAATTACAGAATGCGAAGAAGTATTGGGAAATAACGTATATTAGAAATTAATCTTTCTAAACTTAAAAAAAAAAACTGAAATATTCTATTGATGCTAGTAAATTTCTTATGTAGGAATAAGGTGCGAAAATTGCCTTAATTCTTTTATTTCGTGTATCGTAGGAAGTTTAAATTTGCAAACAAATGCTGTCATAACATTTGCTCCCTATTTTGGTTTATTTCATCAAAATTATTTTCGAAAGAACTTGTTCATTTTTTTAATACTCTTTTTTACCTAGAGAAAAATGCAATTCTATACACCGAAATAACTTCTGAGCTAATGTGGGCTTTAGGTTTTGACCTGTTTTTAATTTGAAACAAAAAATAAAAATTTCACAAAATATATTTTTTAAGTATAATGAAAACAGTCGAATGTGATAATTAAATGAAATATATTTTTAAATAATTGGTAAGAACTCATTTTATTTCAAGATTTATTAAAAAATAATTTTGAAATTTATTTTACATAAAGCGTTATTCATTGTAAAATTAAAACTCTGCAACTACTTAACTTTTTTTTAAAATTCTCATTATCATTGGCTATCCTTTGTGATCGCCGGCGAAATATTGTAATTTAAAAACATGTTAATTACTGTATGATTTTGATTTCTTAAAAGCAGTACTATTTTATGTAATCTGGTAGTTTATATTCTCTTTTTGTTAAATATATTAGATTTCTCATTGTTTGAGCAGATTATTACCTGAATGTTATTAGTTGTTAACAAAATGCAAAGAAAAATGAAAAAAACAGCTCATTTCTTTAGATTTTTTCTGTTTATCCTTCAATTGTATCTACTTTTTAAATATGAAATATATTGTTTGATAAGTTATTATTGGTTATTTTTGAGTAATAATCAGAGTGCCTTAATTGTGACAACTAAACATTTGAACGCTTCTAGCTTTTTTAAATTGTTTATATGTAACTGAAATGTTAGAGATCATTTTTTTAGAATGCGCAATATGCTCGTACCTTTTCTGTAATATCAACTTTGAATAATTACAAATTATTTCACTGTAAGGGACAGAAGTGCTTTTATTGTTTGCGGTTACATATTGGTATTAAAAACGGTGGTAGACATTTATAACTCTGTGTGAAGCTTAAATGAGATCGTTTCTTTTTTAAATACTTAAAGCTCTTTAATTAATTAATTTTCCATACCAGACACGTATAATAGGTATTTCTTAAATTATTTTAAGGTTGTTAAGCACAGCATGTTTCAAATGACATTTAACCAAATTCCAGATAACTGAAACAACCGAAATGTAACGAATTTTTATCACCCAAACCACATCATTAATATTTTCGGATTAATACAGATCGAAATATATGAAAATAGTATGAACTATTTTAAGATAAAGATTAAAGATTGCAAAATGTGTGGGGTGAAGGAATCCAAAACTTAATTAGATGGTTTCCACCACTGATTAAATTTTTATATGTGCATAAATAAATTGTAATTTAATAAAAAAAAAAATACTTCATATATCGTTTATCTTATAGTTATGTAAGTTAATATCCCTTCTCCCCTCACTAAAGATATTAAAAGGAGAGATTATTTATATTTTCATAATACTGTTGTGTTCTGTTTGCTTTAGAATAAAATTAAACTCGTAAATTTGAAATTATTTCCGGAAAGCATAATTTTAATCTTATTAGTCATTCATACGTACGCAGGTTTGTTTTTTTTTTTTGATTGTTTGTTTGTATATATGCACGTATACGATAATGAATTTTTTCACCCTTTTTTCCTTCAAAGGGGCTCCTGCCTCTTTCAAGTCAGTAAGTTGTAGAAAACACATTTCCATATATTTAAATATTATGAAAAGGTCTTTAATTAGATCTCCATTTTTTTTTACATTTATCAATTATTATTATTAATCGTAAGCTGATCAACTAGTATTTTATGGTGTAGCCTCTTCTTAAATTTAATTCCAGATTAGGTAGTCCATTATTTATCCACTATTCTTCGCCATTTCGGCCGGTCTTGGACAATTCTGTTCCAGGTGGCTTCATCTAAATTCATAGTCCCACCTCAAATGCAGTCGTTTCCAGGGTCTTTTTATTCTTCGTCGGTCCCAATCAGGGCCGGATTAAAGAAAAAAATACCCCGGGGCCAAATAGTAGCTGAAGGCCCCCTTAATTCCCTCCCCCACTAATTGAAGTACACATTTTTTATTTTATTTATTCAATAAATTAATAAAATCGATCCTTAATAATTAATTCTAAACGAGACACGCGTCGGGATTTTTTAATAGTGAAAGTTTCAATTAGATCATCAAAATTTAATTCACGAAGTATGTCGCATTCGGAACTCAACATCACCATGAAAATCAGAGTGATATATCATTTCACCATCTGAGCGCGCATACTTTTCATACTCGTAATTTTCAATTTTTGAGTGTATTAGTGGGTAGCCCCTTTTGGTGACGGGCCCGGGGCCACTGGCCCTAGTCCCAATATAAAATTATCAATATTTGTTTTTAAATCTAAACAAGTATAAAGTTATTTTACAAGTATACATTTAAATAATTTAATTGTTTTATGTAAATTAAAGCGTTTAAAGTTTTCTCTATTAGAATTCAATAAATAAAATTTTTTTAAAAAAAATTTATAGTACTGCCTTCTAAGTATACTCATAAAATACATTAAAAAGTAAAAGTTATTGATAAAAACTAATTTATTTCAAAGTAATATACAAGAGGATGTTATAATTCTTAATTATTATTGTTTTTAGTAGGCACCAAATTCAAATACAATATTTAACAATGTAATGAGTATAAAAATACAATCACTCGTTTTTTGTAAGCTAAGTATTAAAAATATCAGAAATGTTTAATGCGATTTTAATTATTGTTGAATTTTAATCTAGTACCGTAAAATATATTTTTTACTTTCTAGGGCAATTCTATTAAATTTGTTAGTGTAAATCTAGAAGTCGGTACCCTACTTTTTAAAAAAAAAAATATATTTTGACTAATAAAACGGATAGACCAACCTAAAATAATATATTTAGTATTAAATGAAGCTAGATGTTGGTTAAGTAGTATTCAAATTTCTGTCGGTGATAAAATATATTTGGTTAATTTTTGTCGTTATATTCAGCAAAGAAAGTATACCTCCTCTAAGGAGACCTTTTTCTAAACGTCATTTGATGATTACTCAGATAGTACTCTTCGATCCTTACTAATATACTCATATTTAAGTTAGTCACGCTTTCTATATTACTAAAAACTTATTTGAAAAGGTGGCATTTTTTCTTGTTCTTTGATGCTCACTCAGTTTGCGTTCCCCGATATTTATTAATATTAACATAGCACCACCACTATGTGGTACATTTTCCAGTGAATAAAGAATCATCAAAATGAAAAAAATAACATATGCGACGATTATAATCTCTTTCTTTTGAAGTTGCTAAAAAATAACAAAATCATAAAATATTCCGGTTACTGATGAGAACAGTTGAATATAGTAATGTTATTTATTTTTAAAATATCAAAAGCACATAAAATGATATAAGTAATGATGTATGTATTAAGTATTCTATAATTTGCACAAAATTTGTAGATATTTAACAGTTCACATTACCATGGAAGACAAAAACAATAATCAAGCAGGAGGACCTAAAGTTAAAAAAACCAGTTCAATCAAGCATGATGTTTTATGCGCTCAGGATTCCTTACCTAAGTTAACGTAATTATAATTTATATTTATATAATTCCGTTGCAAAGAGGAAGAGGAACGTGATTTTTTGCGATTTTTTAAAATTATCGTTACGAAAATGAAATACGATTTCGTTCCCGACAAATAGTAATCTCTCAATTAATATATCACATGACCGAAAAATTTTTTTTATCAAATATTTCGAGTATTCCGCGCCTCCCGGGGTCTACTTCTGACGTTGGAAACTCCAATGCTTCAAACTAGAAAAATATAGGGAATGTTCATATTTTTAACCTTGTTTAAAATTTTTAACTATGATACTCGCGTCTTTCAGAAAAGGGCACATAAGTTATCGTCCGCGCTTTTTTGAACTTTTCGTCAACTTCAAAAGTTTCATTAAGGAAATGACTTATGGGTTAGTTTCCGTCAAATAACATTCTTTCCAACAATATGACATATGCCCGGGGGAAAAAACTTCCCCCCAAAAGTTCGAGCTTTTGAAGCTCCGATGGTTTAATTTTAAAATTAGAAACCTAGATGTTCGAAACCAATGAAAAATACGTGGATTTGTATATTTTTAACCTTGTTCAAAATTTTTAGCTATAATACTCGCACCGCAAAGAGGAGGCCACAAATTAGAACTCGCGCTTTTTTGAACTTTTCGTGAACTTCGAAAATTTCGTTATTTTTTTTTTTTTTTCTCTTATTTTATTGCAATCTAGTCTAAATAGACTAATAAACAATTTTTTTTTAACAAAACAATATATAAGTAACTAATAATAATACCAAAATAGACCAATGGAATCTTGGTGTACACACTTTAATTAAATAATAAATGATATATCTGTTAAGAAAATTAAGTACCGTTTTATTCTCAACAAATAACGATCTTTCCGATATATTACATGCCTGGAAAAAAATTTTTTTTTTATAAAATTTTGAGCTTTTGAAGCCCTGGAATTCTACTTTTAAAGCTAGGACCCAGGGTGTTCCAAACTACAGAAATATACGTGGAAGCAGAAATTTTTAACCGTGTTTAAAATTTTTAGCTATAATACTCGCAGCGCTAGACGATGTGATGTTTTTTGTGCTTTTTTGAGCTTTATGATAACTTCGAAAGTTTTATTAAAGAAATGAAATACGGTTTCGTTCGGGACAAATAGCAGTCTTTCTAACAATACATCGCATGCCGGGGGAAAAAAATATTTTATTCAAAATTTTTGAACTTTTGGCACCCCTGGGATCCTAATATAAGTTGCTATATTTTTCCTATGAAGCAGTCTTTTATATATGGCTGAAATACGTTTTGGTTTCTCCAACGTTTTTACTCGGGCTAATACTTACTAAACTTCCTTTTTTTTAATGTTTTTGGCCCAAAAGGTGGGGTTAAGTAATTTTTTTAAAGTATTTTTTTGATTTTATGAAAGGATTCCTGCATTTTATTTTATATTTCGAATTTCACTTTTAACGGTTTATCTAGTGCTGAGTTATGATTTTTTAAGTGATTTTTGAGGTGTCTTAAATACCATATTATATGTTCTTGACGGTTTTTTGGGTTTTTTGCCGCCCAGGGTAATCGGTCATCTTGAAGTTATAGATCGTTTTAAAGAGAATTTTAATTGAAGTTTATAAGTCAAATCGTTCGCGAGTTATTGATTTTTATTTGATATTTTTGTCGTGTTTGATCCATCTTATTAGGATTCCGTGCATTATATGTGTACCGAATCCTAATAAACAAAATTAATTTCACATTATACTTCAAGGAAAGCTTCTGAAATAAAATTTTTGATTAGCGAAGAAAGTAATAAGTTGTGTAATATGCACACGCACACACACATTAGCAGTGGGATAGCGTGAATTTCAGAACTGAAGAAGCGCCACAATAAAATATTTTTTTTATATAAAAATAAACACGTGTAAAATTCGTTTAAATACAAAACAGAAATAAAAATTAATTACGAAGAACGAAATGTCTTATTTTTTTGTAAATTAATTCAATTTTCCGGTTCTTGTTTGCGAAAATGTCTATTACATCATCACGAAAAGATGCTCGTTTCTTAATGTTTGATAATAATTATTTTTCAATACTGAAAAAAGCTAATGTAGATAGTCACTCTCCCTACCTTGCGTATTTCTTAAATACGTTTTTATTCATTTCATTGCTGAGAATGATCAACTATTGAAGTCGAAGTGGTTGCTGGAATTGTGGTTATTAAATGCGAGAACTTGTACACACTTCTGGAAAAACATCTGTTAGATCTGAAGCATCCAAGTATAAGATGCACTACAGTGTTTTTATGTATGTTAGAATCTTGAAAGTACACTTTTAAAACTTTTTCCGTAATTCTGTTTTAAATTTAAAAAGTCTTTTTCCAGAAAATTTTATTGAAAATTTAACAAATGTTTATATTTAAGATTTAAAAATTGTAATTTTGTTACATCATTAAACCTATTAAACATATTTGTTTACATAACATCGATCATTCTAAAAATATCTTTTTTCATGATAGCTTTCTATCTTTCCCAAAAACTTAATCAAGTCAGTCATTTGCATTTCATACATTTTTTTCTTGCTTAAATAAAAGGCGAGGGCAATAGAACAATTTTTTTATTTTCTCGTAACCGCATAACCATGGCATTGTTATGCATAAATTTGTTTGAAAATAGCGGTTAAATATTTTACATACCTTTTGATTTTGTAATTAAATTTTCTAAACTAGGCGTCGGTTTATCATTCTGAATAATATTCATTTTTTCATGAAAATTTAATATACTAAAAGGAAGTTTTTCAATAATACAATTGCATGTAGCCTCAATTTCGAAAGTGTTTATATTTTAACAGACTGAAACACTAGTAGTGGCGGCAGTGGAAATAAAATAAATGAGCCGGTATAACTTCTACCGCAGTGATATTACGGACTAAAAAAAGGGACCGACCATCGCTTCCAGTTCCGCTGTGAATAAACGACAGCTATAAAAAAGATCCAAAGAAAATGTACTGCAAATACCGCACTACCATATGCTCGTACACACACAAACTGACATGCATAAAAATCGCGCTATTGATTTGTGTATGTGACTGCAAAACAATTTGACTCAGCGCCTCCAGACTGAACATGCACGCGAATGTTTTCTTCACTCTTGATACACATTACTCTGGAATGGCACGGATAAAAATTTGCACAAATTACATGATGTTGAAGCGATACAACTTGGCGCTTTCGTCTACATTCCTGACGCGTTACTGTATAAAAATTTACATAGAACACCATTAAAGAATATTAAAATTTACTGAAACATATTTAATATATATACAAGGCGTCGCCAGCCGATGAGCCCGGGGGGGGGGCAAGATGACAGGAAGAGGATATGAGTTATAGGAAAAATAAAATTTATAAGTTGTAAAGGCTTAATATTTTATTAAACAAGAATAAATTCTTAATTAAAATACAATTTTCGTGGGTTTCTGGCAAATTGTCCATGATTAGGCGCCTATGAATACTTATCATGGCCAGTTGATTAAAAAGTTTCAAGGCTCTAGGAGGGAGGCAGCTGCCCCCTGCCGTCGCTGGCGACGACGATGTATAAATATATATTTCTCAAAGTACTATATATTCTTTAAGATAATAAAATATAATGAAATTCGTGTTCCGCTATGTAAAACTTCTAATAATTTCAATTTAAAAAATCTCACCTGCAATGTAATATTACTGTAATCACGATTTACTGTAAAAAATAATATTTATTTTCATTTATAATGCAGGTAATTTTACTGCTAGTACATTTAACAAAAAACTTAAATCACTATAAAAATGAAAAGTGCTTAATACAATCATAAAACGTACAAACATACGTGGTAATGTAATAGGAATAAAAATTGGCCATTATTAACATTTATTAAAAAAGACATATACCGTAATAAAACAGAACAATAATTCAAATGAAAAAAAAAGAACTATATACTTCCATGAACCTGAAAAATTAGATTTTGTAATATAATGTACGTCTGAAATGTGTAAATAGGTATTCAATATATAATAAAACGAAATAAAAAACAAAAAAATGAGACAAACATCAAATTATCCAAACGAACGCAAAGAACTGCACAACATCTGCAAATGTGCAAAAGCAAAATGGTGCAGAAGCCATCTTGTAATTTGCATTAACTTAATAAATCGATTTATAATTTTATTTGCAACCAACAGGATTAATCCGATAAAAGTAAAATTTGTTTACGGCTAATTTAACTCTGACTTATTTCTCTCTCTATAAATCCTATAAAATTTTGAATCGATCGTCAATTTGGAATTCTGATGTAATTGTCTATCTCGAAATCCCACAAAAGGTGAATACAGCCGTTGCCCGAAATTTCGATATTTTAGTTGCTTCTTATTAGAAGTACAATAACTTAAAATATATCGCAAGTGCTCTGGAATTCTGCTCGGATGTGCGTTAAAACTAGGAAGATTCCTCCAGTAGAAATATCGACTTTACTACCTTTGCGGGTCTACCTAAATATAATTTTGTCTATGGATTTCGATACATAACTCATAGATCTATAAAACTAGAAATATTTTTTATTAATAGTACAAATAATTTTTCATTTATGGTTTTACAATTAATATAATAGACCTTAATATAAAAAAAAAAAATATTAATAATAGGTTTATTATTTTTTGTAATATATATTCTACACTACGAATAATTTTTTTTTTTTTTTAGTTATGTTAACAAAATTTAAAGTAAGATTATCATAGAAAATAAAACATGGAATACTTTATAGTGTAACATTACAGTTTATAATATTTTTAATGTAATGAATATACATTTTACTTCTGGATAATAGCAATGAGTGATTTAGTTATTCATTGTATAAGAGTTTTTTTGATCTTTTTCAATAAAAATATTAATTAGGATCTCTTACATGGAAACTAAATCTGTAATTTCAAACATTTCCATGACATTGTAAACAGGAATGAATTCCAAATTTATATATTTGTTTTTTAAATGTTTATTTATAAACTTTCAAATAAAATTGATTAGGGCTTAAGTGTAACTAACTTATTGCAATATATTATCAATAAGAAATCAATTAAAGTATAATTAAAAGTAGCAGAAAATGAAATTTTTTTATTACACTAAATTATTTTATTTTCCCTAGTGTTATAAAACATATTTTGTCCATAGGCTTTTATCAACATTATAATTAAATTTTTATAATATTCTTGTTAAAAATAAAGTTATTTTTGTACAAAAAACTAAACTATATCTTCATTATTTACAAATCAATTATATGACCATCAAAACAGCAAATGTGTCCAGTTTTGTATATTAAATAGGAACATTTATACCATATATATATAATTTTTACATAAGTAATATAAGTTATTAATAAAAAAACAGAATTAAGGGGAGTAAATTATTATATTAAATATATTTCCATAATTCAGTTTGCTGTTTATTGATGTATATAGTGAAAATTTATTTTAGTAACATATCAATTATAGAAATCATTAATTTTGGAATTAATAGAATTAAATAAAACTATTATTTAATATTTGTCAATCATAGCAACATCAGCTAAAGCAAAAAATTAATTTATCACAACTAAAATTTTTATATACAGATAAGAAATTATGTTTATAACAAAATGTGAAAAATGTAACTTCTAAAGGTTCTATAAATTAATTTAGCAAAAAAATTACTTTGTAATCTTCTGTTATGGAAAAATGTAAAACTATTCTTTGTTCTGCTTATCTTATTAACATAACATATGAAACATTTATTATTAATCTAACTAAACTCATGAAAATCTTTGGTATACATCATTAAAAAAGATAATAGAGAAAGGCTACTTGTTGTTTCATTATAAAAAAAATCAGAAATAACGAATTTTTTGAAAAGTGAGAAAAAATTAAATTACTTGTCTGATAATTTTTCCTTTTTTCTTTTTATATTAATTTAAATTCTTTTATGATTACATGAATATGTATGAGAAAAAAGTAGTGTTTATGATTCTGAATTTATTATAAAAAATTGATAAAGTTATAGTTACAAATAAACAATATATCTAGTTAATGAAAAGTTACTCCACAAAATATATTTCATAATATATTTGTGTAATTCGTTTTGGACTTGAATCTAGATTCAAATCTACAATTACCAAAAAGATTGAGTCATTATTTGAATCACGCCATCACCATCAACAGAATATTTATTTATTGTTGACCAGAAAATATTTTTTAGTACATGTTTTATTTTCTTTTAATCAATTATTCAGTTCTAGGTAAATAAAACAAGTAAAGATTCAAAAGCTTTAAATAGGTTGGAGTCGGTTATTTTGCAATTCAAATGACTAGTTCACAAAAGTAATTCACTTACCTGTTGCTATTTCCTTAAGTTTTATAACAAAGTAATTGTTGTGTAACCAGGGCTTCAAAGCCGAATAATAATGTGACTTAAACTTAATATGGCTTATGTTCTTGAAAAATATAGCTTAAGCTTTAGGCTTTTAGCTTATGGAAAATTAAATATGACTTTTGGATTAAGCTTATGACATTTAAAAATAATTGGCTTTTGGCTTTCGTCTGGCAATCAAGCCCTGATTTTGTCTGACTATCTCCAATAATTCAAATCTATAATTGTTTTAAATAAAAAAACAATAATTCAACTGGTCATTTACTTTAAACAAAATCATTGTGATTATTATATAATTACTAAATATTAAGAACATTTTAAAACTAATTAAATATAGAAATAACTACTTTTAAATTAAAAATCTCTATTACCTGAACACTATTTTCTATATTTATAGTTTTCTTTTCAGAAAAAAATTAGTTCAAACGTTTAAAATTCATGTAACAATGCACAATAAAATGCAAACAAATGGTGGAAATTAAAAATTAGAAGTCAGCCATTTCTTATGATTTTATTAATCTATGGTTCTATAGCTATAGACCAAATTACTTGGACGTATTTTGAGGTAGACCTGCAGAGGTAGTAAAGTCGATAGTTCTACATGGAGGAATCTTCCTAGTTTTAAACAACATTGAATTCTGCTCCCGAATTTTATGGGATTTTTAGATAGAGTAGTAAACCAGTGTTCTTCGAAGATAATTGAATCGATTGCTGTCTTTTCAACGGACTCATAAATCAATTCTTCGATTGATGAAAATTGTTTTCGCAGGATTTCCAGAAATTTACATTTGTGCGCCAATTTGAATTTGCCATTTTGATATTTTAGCGTGTTACATAATTTCCTGTTTTTGTCACAGCTTTTGGTAATGGTGTTCTATTAAATTTATGTTTTTGTTTTAAATTATTCCATTGTTGCTTTTATTTTTTTCTTCTGCGCGCTTGTTAGTTCTTTTGACCGTTTTCATTTCTTTTATTGCTTTACGCCTTTTAGGGTGTTAATATTTTTATAGTTACAATTATTTATTCTGTGCATTTTATTATCAAGTTTTTTAGTTTTAATTGTATATTAAACGGAGTGTCCTGAATGCAGCGTGAAGTTTGAAGCGACACAAATGAAAACAACATGGTAATATCAAAATTTTACGGTATAAATTTGTTTTAAATAGTTTCAGTTTCCATTTATTCATTTAAAGTTAAATTTTAGCAAATAAAAATAATTATATGTAAACGTATTTCTATCGTTCCAGATATGTGTACTTCACTTAACGTAATTTTAAAAATTTCTGACGCATGGGTCATTTACTTTTTCTTTTACATTGAATGCTGATATTGCACTTAAATGATGAATTGTTAGGAACGTATGTGGAAAAATTTGAAAGTGCACTTTTACAAAAGAAGCTGTCAGCAGTCTATTTCGTTTCTGTCATTAAAACGTAACCATTACTATTTATGACGATTATTATCTTACCTATGAATAATGATTTCTAGTTTAAAAAGTTCTGTTTGGTGTCTTGTTCTTTACTATTTTTTTTTTTGCGTTTTAATACAACTACATTTCCGTTTTCCAGAAAAGGAATTAATAAAAAACTGCATTATTTAGAAATTGGTTTTTCGAATTAAAAACTTTTTTTTTATTATCTTTAATAAGTGACAGTTCTCTAACCAGCCATAATTAAACAGTAATAGAAAATTATCAGTGCTATCTATAAACTATTGTAATTAGTAATATAATAACAAATCTTTCAACGCATTTGTTTTATATTTACATTAAAGTAGATTTTGAATAATACATTTTTTATATACTTCTTAATCCATTAATTAAAAATACTTTATGATACAAAACTGGAAAACCTTGTTTATAAATATATACCCGTGAAACACGAGTTTAATAGTAAATTACTTGCTAGCTACAAAAACGAAATCGTTTAATCATATATTTGAATTTTTTTCCGTGTTGCTATTGGTAGCAGTACTTATGAGATTGAAAATTAATGGTTTGGTATTGTATTTGTTTACATTAAGAATTTATTCACGTTTATTACAGTGAATTGTTTAATAGATAATTTAATTTGACATGATACTAAAAGATGGTTTTTTATTTCACATTTACAGATAAACTTTTGCGTTTTTGGCAAATAAAAAACAGAATTAAACCAAAAAGGAGCGCATGCTGAAAATGCAGCTTAAAGTTTAATAAAAGATGTGCTTATTTAACCCATGTGATGAAATGACTTGTAAATGCAATTACATTATTTAAAATGTGAAACAGGTTGGAAATTATATTCTAAACGTTTAAAAGTTATATTTTATGTAATGAAATGATTGCAGTTTAAGAAAAATGTGTATGTGTGTTTAATAATGAAATTGGCTATTAAAAAATGAATGAATGGATATTAAAATGTTGTTCGAATAATCTACAAAGTCAAAATGTATACAGCGTTATTTTTATATGGATAAAAAATTATAATAAACAAAATAAATGTTGGGTTTGGAATATCGATATGAAAGTTTCAAATAATAAAATACTTTTAAGTCTAATAATGAAATTTAGGTAATAGAAAGTTGAACAAGCAGTTTTAAGAATAATATTGAAATAAAAGTTACCGATTTTTTTTACTTGGAGTAAATATGTTCTTTTCTACCACAGGAAAAGTACATTTGGAGTTTAATTTTTTTCTTTAATGTGTTTATTTGTTAAATATTACAGTACTATATTTTTCGCATAATACCGTAATAAGATAATGTTTTTGTATAAACGTGAAAAGTACATTTTAAAAAAAGAAGCAAATATATGAATAAATACTCTATTAATTGTTTAGAATTCTTAAAATGGAAAATTGAAATGGAATCAAAACACAGTTAAATATCATCTTCCGTGATTTATGGAAAAAGGAATGAAATCAAGAAATTATATATTTGCGACCGCTTGTCATTTGGAAATGAAAATATGAAGACGTTGTATGGCACGTAGAAAAGGTTCTTGTAGAATTGGTAAAGTGCTATTTGTATATTTATATACTTATATGATAAAACGTTATGAATATGCCAAAAAAATTTTAAATTAGTACTTCGAAGGGAAATAGAAGCATGAAAGTTAAAAATAATCGTAAAATATGTAGAAATAAAGTAAAGCTTGTATGTAATTAAACAATGTATTAAAACACATTCCTTAATGGTGTTGAAATGAAATAAAAATTTGAATATTTAACATTATTGAAAGACGAAAAGGCATTACATGTTTATTGTGATAGAAATTGTATTATTCTTGGTTAGTGAAGAAGTAAATGTCAATTGAAGACGCATAAAAAGGTGTTAAATATTGACTGAATGATTGTATAGTGTATAATTGAGTAAATGTAGTTTTTATATCATTTTTTCAAAATAACTTTTTTACGCAATAAATTATTGCTTTTGAAATTTGTTTAATTCTGTTTTTGTTAGTTTAATTTTATTTAATAAAAAATCCCATTCTAAATATATTTATTAAAGGTAATAATTAAAATATACGTACATTGTTAAAATTCAATAACTTTTTTAAAAATTGGATGTTAAACCCTTATGGGTTAAATAATAATTAGCCAAAAACTGCAACTATATGTTTCTTCTTTTTTTTCAGGTGTTACAGAGCTCATCAGAGTCCTGGTGCAACTAGCAACCTAAGTTGCTTAATATTAACATCGCGGATCATATTTTTGTTATTGTCTTTAATTATTAATAGTAATATTGTTTGAGTTTATTTTGAAACTGTCCTCTTCAGGGCTAGTTGCAATAAATAGTGAATTTTTTAATTGATGATGCAGTATTTAAAATACATGTGATCTGCCCTATAAAATCATTTTTATTGTACTGAACACAATGGGAAATATCTTCACAATTACATCAATTATTCTGAATCCTTTTTTTTTCATTTCCTTAACAGAACTTTCGAAGTTGACGTAAAGTTCAAAAAAACACAAATGATGATACATGTTGTCCTCTTAACGAACGAGTATCATAGTTAAAAATTTTAAAAGGTTTAAAATATGTGCAACCCATGTATTTTTCTAGTTTGGAACATCCATTTTCAACGTCAAAAGTAAGCTCTGTAGTGTGGAGAACTCGAAATTTTTGGGGGGTAAAGTTTTTTCTTGTTTATGTGATATACCAGTTGAAAGATCGCTATTTGTCCGGGACAAAACCATATTTCATTTTCTTAAAAAAAATTCGAGATAGTCTTTGCAGCGGAAAAATCACTTTTTTTTTTTAAATTTAATATGTAAACGCAAATTATAGTTATCGTTAACTTAAAATATGGAATTCCGGGCGCATAAAACATGCTTGACTGAACTTGTTACTTCATTACTTGCATTAAATTCTAATATAAATTTTTGGGATCGTTGAAAATAGTTCTTTTAGTGTTATAATGTTTATTAAGATCAATTTATTGCAAAATTCTTTTATTTTCATTTAAATTTCTATTACGCCTGCCACTATGAGGGCAGTGATATAACATTGTTGCCATTAATTTTGTAACGTGTTTTTATATCTTTTTCTGATCGTTCTGTTAACCAGTTGTGTAGTAGATGTAAAAAATAATATATTATTTCATTTGTTTCTCTTTCATAAATAATTCTATTTATTGTGATTGCGAATTCATGGGAAATGATAAAATATTTTGGCCATAAATTAGTTTATTAATTTATTTCTGTTTTGTTAAACTGTGATCGACAATGTTCCTTGTTGTTCGTTTATTAGTTCTTAAATTTCACATATTTCCTATTCTATTTAAGTATATGTTGTTTTTTCTTATTTTCACATCAGATGCTTTTTTTTAAATTTTCTGAATCTTGTTTTCTGTTAGGTGTATTGATTTAATGATTTCATCCATATTACTTCTCACAAATACAACCATATTACTATTTCTTGTTTGTTGTATTTTTTACTTATGTTACTTTTCTGCTATAAAAAAGTGGAACATACAAATATGTATCAAATTAAATTCTTTAAATGAGTACTTCAAGAGTAAGTTTGTACTTCGCCTAATTTATGGTTACCAATGTTCTGCATACATTGAATAAATTTTATAAATTTATTACATTCTATTAAATTCTTCCGCATGGAAATTATTTCAAATGGTTCCTGTAATTAACATTTACGCCTGCTGTTTACTGTGTGTGCCTCAAAGAAATGTTATAAAGATATATTTTCAAAAAGAAAAAGATTCTATTATAATAGTATATTTTGAAGTAATTCAATTCCTCTAAAAAAAATGCATTAGTTTCTCAGATAAATGAACTCTTCATCACATGTAGACACGCTCTTCATTAAAGTTAACTATAAACTGCAGTTCAAATTTTCTTTAGAAATTTGCAAAAAGGGCTTAAACTTTATTGGTACGAAGAGATATCACGTTAATTATGACTTCTATAGGTTAACCATTTTTTAGCTGCATCTTGATAATTTTAAACCGATTGATAGTAAACAAGATTTCTTATTAAATTCCATTCTTTCTGTTATATTTTTATTTTAAGGGGGAAAAATTCAATCGCGTATATCAGTGAGAAACTTACTATTTGAAGGTAACAGAATCGTTTAATTCTTTAACGAAACTAATTTTACTAAGAATTCCAAAAGCAAGAAAATTAATGTATTTTTCCTTATGGGTGTGTATTACAATTAACCATTTTTTAATACTCTATAAATTTACAGAAGTGCATCAAAAGTATAGTCGACATTATGATTTTTAAAAAACCTTGAATTTGGTGTAATGCAAATGTAACTTATTGTAGTTCTTAAACGAACATAAAATTTGACACTTTTTTTAAATAGTTCGTTCGTTTGATACTTGATTATTTGCTTCCATTATGCAATACTTTCCTAAACTTAAATACAGAAAATAAATTGAAATTACAACATAATTTTAAATTCAAGAACAGATGCAGTTACCAAAATTTATATTTTATTACTGGTTTTCTGTGTCAATATTTTCAGTTATTTAGGTGTAAATTAATCAGTCTTATATAATTGCAGGTAAAAAAAAAGAAATAATAGTACATTCATTTACAAATAATTCATTAATATTTTTATCAAAAAATGTTTCATTAACGGCGACTTTTTAAAACGTTTTTTGGAACAATTATTATTTATTTACAGGAAGAAACAATTTCTATTTATTCCACAATCAGCGGAGAACTGTAAATCAATTGTTTTTAGTAACTACTAAATAATTACATGGAACATAAGCGAAATTCTACACATTTTAACAATGTAAAAATAAGGAAAAGTTTATTTTAGTATTGAAAAGTAATTAACATTAATTATGGTTCCAGTAAAGGGGACTGTAATTCAAGTAGTGTGCATTTATAACCATAAGCAAGAAAAAAAAACACTCGTGAGCAAAATTAAATTATTTTCCTAATATAGAGTAAGAACAGAAAATGTAAAAAGTATTGAATGTTCGTTTAACGAATTTGTAATGACTCCTTTAAATGTGAAATATTTTTTCATTGAAATAACTGAAAGCAATATTTATTCTCTATTTTTAACATAAAGTCAGGAAGATTACTAACATTAAGGGATGGTGATATTGATGCGTCCTTACATAATACTAAGTAATAAAATCCATTATCAAAAAACTTAAGCTGTATAAAGCCCAATAATATGACGGAATAAGGTTAAGGAATATATACAAAAATGTTCATTCCACCATTAACAAAAATGATTAATTACTTTTTGAAAAAAAGGCTAGAAATGGAAACAGTAAAGCCAATTTTCCAAAGTGGAAATAGAAAGTGTGAGAATTAGAGACTAATTACATTAATCAGTTACGGCAAAAGTAATTATGCGGTACGTAAATAAATATTTGAAAAATTATTTAGAGGTTAATAAATTAGTACATAATCAATCAAGTTTTAGAAAGAGAAAATCAATAATAATACTACTTAGAACATTATATGATACATCAATATAGAACTAAAAGTTGGTAATCAGTTTTTGTTAGTTTTTTTGGACTTTACTAAGAGTTTTGATTTTATAGATCAAGAAATATTAATTCAGGACATGAGCAAAATGAGTGTAAATGGGAAGTCTTAAAATGGTTCAGTAGTTATGCAAGGGAGAGAAAATTTTTGATAAAGATCGAAAACGAATATAGTAAGAAGGAATCAATGAATTATGAAATAGGGCAAGGGATAATATTGACACCGATACTAGTTTTAATATATATTAATTCATTATATAGATGTGCAAGGAACTATAAATCTGAAGTTTAAGCAGATAATATTACATTGATTGTTTAACATTCTAGCAAAGAAAATGCGGAAAAGTTACTACAAGAAGACCTAAATAATATTTGCAAACCGGCAAATGATAAAAAATGATTAATGACAACATAAAAAAAGTACTGTTCACAAAAACACCAAGCAAGGTTAAGAAATTTATTTCTAACATAGAAATACATAATACAAGGTATCTACATGGTCAAAAAATATGTAGTTGTGAAAATTTAGAAAATGGTGATTTTAAGTACCTCGTATTAATATTAGATAAAGCTCCATCATTAACAAACTAGGCCAACTATTCCAATAATACACAATACAAATAAAAACAATGTACAATATACAAAAAACTTAATTTATATTTTGAAGCATCAATAATATCCAGAATTAAATACCGAATTGAAATTCGGGAAGAGACAAAAAGAAATGTTTAAAATTGTTACTACCATCCAGTATCACTTTGTAGAACAAGAACAACTTTTTAAAAATGTTATTACTATAATAAATTACCGAGGGTTAAAATCGAAGATAAAAAATTACCAACTACAAAATAACAGGACTCAGAATGATGATGAAACTTACTATATACAATCCAGAAGGATTAATAGTAAAATGGACAGTAAGGCGAAAGAAGTATTAATAAAATTAATGACAAGTATACTGAAGGAAATTTAAGATGAAACAAATTTGAAGATATGTGATCCTCCTCGTACATATGATGCTAATCACATTTTCTTTGAGTGTCCTGCTCTTTGTAACAAACGCTCCCTTTTATACAGTCAGCTCCTGTCATTAGGTCTCCCTACTCCCTATAACTCTTCCTTTATCCTCTCCTTTCCTTCATCTTCTGTGGTGTCCGCACTGCTGTCCTTTGTTGCGTCCATTTCGGATCGCTTAGTTATTTAATTTCTTAGCTTAGTTTTCTTGTTGTTGGGTCAATGCCGCTGGCGCGCAAAATAGAATTTGAAGATATGGAAAAACATAAAAATTTGGTTGATAGCGTGGAGTATAATTAATTGAATAACAAAAAAAGTTGTACTAATAAATGATTTGCTTTTTTGGTTTCGTTTTCTTTTATTTCTCTTTTATACTTCCTTTAACAACTTAGATTATTATAAGACGTTATATTAACCCGAGATTTAGGTTGTTAATAAGAGAGTGGTTGAATTATTAACTGAAACAAAATGTTGTATAGTGTGGTGGTAATTTACAAGTAACAATTTAAGAATATTGTAATAGAAATTTTTACTTAAGATGCGGCAAATATTTCATGAATAAATAATAAAATTGTGTTGGAAACTTATAGACGAGTTTGTGCCATGAGAAGCCCGAAAATTACTTAAAACACAAGAAAAGGGATTTCACAAAGTTTTGGAAAATAACTTAATAACCCTTACTTCATTAAGATTAAGACTACTAGTAATAAATGCATTTTAACAGTAGAAATATAGAAAAACATTTAGTTAATTTATACATAATAACAATTAAATGCATTCTGATAAATTTCAACTTCAATTACTTCTATTATTATTATTTAACTAATTGTTTGCGCAATTTAAAAAATTCTGAAAAACTTTTTTCGTCAAAATATTTACTTCATTGCGATTAAAATAAATAAATAACCAAATATTGATCTTCCATTATATATAAAAGGGAAAATAAGTTATGTTATATATTTATATTGTAACATGCAATTATATTAATGTTTTGCTTCTCCATTTTGAATAGTGTGAAAACGAATGTAATTATTCTAAGCAGATATTTGTTCTAAAAATGAAGTATATTTTATTATTGGTTTATTGTAAATGTAACTATATTTACAATAAACAATTAATATACAAATATATAACTGATAGCAATACAAGCATTATGAGCATGTAAAAGCAAAATAATTCTAAAATTTATAATTTTACTTGACTCCTTTTATAACAATTTTAAAAATAAACATTATAAATCGTTTTAAATGTTACTATATATAACATATATTAAACATTTTGGCATTTTGTAGTATAATTTTAAAAATATGTAATAAAAATAAATACTTAAAAACAAAATAAAAATAAAAATATGTAGTTAGATATAACACTTAAATATTATTATTATTACCTCTGAATGAAAAAATAATTATATTACTTTAAATGTTATTTACAAAAAATATTAATTTATTTGAATTTATAATTTGATTCTAAATCTAATTCTAGATTATCCATTTTCAAAAACCCCATAAAGTTCGCGATTATAAAAAAGTCATATGAAAATAAAAAAATATTAAAAGTAATAATCAAAATTTGGTATTTATTAAATTACATAGAATAAGAAATAATTTTTACAACATCTCAAACATTATTTAGAGAAGTATTTTAAATTTATTTATGGTTTTTCTTCAATGTAATGCTGGCTCAATTTTGCTAGTACAAACCCCACAAAATTCGGGAGCAAAATTCACGAGCACTTCTAATATGTTTTAAGTTATTGTGTAGGTTAACTGTCTTTAATTTCGGCTCCACACTTCCAGCGTTTTAGACGATTGTTTCGGACTAACCTAAAACCGGTCATAAGTATCATCGATTAAAACAATCGATCACTCGTATCATTATAAAATGAATCCTTCAATTTAAATTGCGATAAAATAAATCGACAAACGATAGTTTATAAAAAGCACAAGCGGATAAAAAAATAATCTAAAATATGCCCATTGGCAAAACTAAACAGTCACATACATGAACCCCTGAGAATGTATTTATTGTTTATATAGATTTCGATTTCAAATTTTTTCATTTTATTTACCAAACATCTTGTAAAGCTATTAATTTTGTTTTGTTTTTAGTAAGATTTTAATCCTTTCCATCTTTTCATTTATTTCTTAATTCTTTTTTATTTGCTTTGCTTGTTAATTAGTTACTTGTTCCTTTTCTTCATTTTTATTGATTAATTAGTTCTTACTTTTCTGCTTAACATAAATTACTTCTGTTCTTAATTTTTTTAACTCTTGTGAAATATGTAAATAAATGCTCTACAGTCTACATGTCAACATTAAGATAAAGATAATGTCAGTAGCTTATTTAGAATTTCACAAATTTTTAAAGGCCAAATTTCATTAATATGATCTGAAAAGAGCGAATTTGCAAAATTTTACACCATTATTCTTTGAAAATTTAATATTTTATATTAAGTTTCCAAATAGTGAAGTA
Organism: Icerya purchasi; assembly: GCA_039619475.1. Classification (NCBI taxonomy): domain Eukaryota; kingdom Metazoa; phylum Arthropoda; class Insecta; order Hemiptera; family Monophlebidae; genus Icerya; species Icerya purchasi. Next base: position 420,283,223 of record CM077116.1, read on the forward strand.
ATAAAAAATATGTGTACATTTCTATATTTAAAATAAATAGACATTCAATGATAAAACTTAAAAAATGGAAGGTTAGTTTTTTATTCAAAATAATGCAGATTTAAAACTAATGTGCATAAGAACTATAAAATCGTTTAAATATACTATTAGATAATAACAATTAGTAGAAAATTTCTCCTTCTTTTCACATTTGTAATAATTCGGTTTTAAGATTCCTTTATATAAATTTATGAATTATAATAATTAACTATCTATTTCTCTACTTTTTCTTAAATAATGTAATAAATTGAATAAATCTTGAATAACAGAGTAGTCTGTGTCTACTTGAAAAAAATTCTCTTAGGTTTTGCTCTGAAACAGACTCCAAGAATTATAGAAATAATAAAAGCAACTGCATTTTTACTCTTTTTTGGAAGATTTAATTTTTTATTTAATTATACCTAATAATTATTTAAAAAATTAATAACAGATAATTGATGTCCTTATTGCACGTCGTTTCTTTTTAGTGACTTAATTTAAATAGTTTATATATGCATTATTTTATACTTAGTTATTTCGTTTCTTCACTTATAAAAATTAAATGACTCTAAAATTGCAGAATGATTAAAATGTACATAATTATATATAACACTTGGCTTGTTACAGATATATATTGAATTATTTAAAAAAATCTAATTTATTTTATCTATATGGAGTCAAAATGTTTTAGAAAACATAGATACACTTTTGTCCATTAGATATTATTCCGCATCTCTTACTTAAATCAAGAAGTAATTTTATCTCTAGAATATATTTTACATTTTCTAAATTTACTTAAATATTTTATTTGCAAACTTCTTTGAATAAAATACTGGAAATTTTAAAAAAAAATCAATGTCATTTCTTATCTAACTTTTGCTTAAACTATAACAAGCAAACTAAAGAGCAAATTATTTATCAGTTCAAACAATTCCACTTCACTATTTCACTTTACTAATTACAATTAAATTATTCACTTTTTCAAATAATTCTGGTTTAAAATTTTATGGCTTATGAAATTATAAAAAATATATTTATATACATAACTGACACTTTTTAATTTATTTTCCTTTTTACAATAATAAAGACTTCTTATTGTTGGTCTTCTTATTTACACATGTGTACTGTAAACAAATATTTTTCATTAATGTCTAATTTATTTTTCAGCAAATAGTTTTTTATTTTTTTGATTTTAAATATATTAACTAAAAACATCTCAATATTACAAATTCAGCTTTATTCTTTCTGATACAATTTTCAAACTATTGTTAATTACTGTTCCTATTTCTTTTATTATGCATTAAACTATTAAGGATTATAGTTAAAACTTCAATCCTTTTGTATTATAAAATAAATTATGAAGTGCTTATTTGGGAGGTTGTAATTAAAGTGTATGGTGACTAGTTTAGAAACAGAATGTAGGGTAATGGAATTTAGTTCTATCTTGTTAGTAGAAATAGAGTGAGTATGGTGGTTGAATGAGTTACAAATAAGGATGGCTGTGCCTCCTCCTGATTAGTTTTGGAAATTTGTAGAGCTAGTTGGGAGAAGATGGTTATAAGTGAGGTTTGTACTACTAGTACATATGCAGTCAATTTTTAAAGGGTGTCTGGCTTAGAGAGGAGTTTTGGTAGCTTCTACATTGAAGTGCTTCATAGGATGAGGAGAAAGGGACTAAGAAGTTAGTTGGTAAGGTTGGCCAAGCATTACATCTCGTGTATGAAGAAATATGTGGTTTCTCATAGTTTGTATATTTGGTTGGAGAGATTTTATCCTTCCTGCATTTATACTAGTACATTTCAGACACCTAGGAGCGGTGCTGCACCAGCTTTAGATGTGGCCAAATTTCTGGCAACCTAACATTGAATAGACATAGCATTTCTGTACTACAGCTAAAATATTACATGAATTTTCTAAAAATCACTAAGCTGATAGATATAATTTTCAGACACAATGGATGACAACTAGGAACATTGAAGCATTTCTGTCACCTATTTGTGCATGTTGGACACAACATTGAGATAAAGCCATTTGCAACTAAATTTTCTCATACTGAGATTGGATTCATGGGTTCTAGGACACAATGTGGTATTACATGAAGCAATTTCACAGTTTATAGATATGATATTCCTGTTGATGTTGGAGAAATTCGGATGAAGGCATAATTTCAGTCCAGCAAACATTCATGAAACAATGCTATATAGCAACATATTAAGTATGATTATAATAATGTTTATAGCACAGCACTATACAACAGAACACTAATATTATAGTTTAATTGCTGTGATTAAATAAACAACAACAACAACGAGGTCTAGAGAGAATAATTAGGTCGCCGACTGGGTAACTTTAACTTCTTTTGTTGTGGATAGATTTCAAAGGTGGTGTGAATTATTTTTAATAAGGGATTGAAAAGTAAAGAAGTTAGATTGCAGCATATAAAGAGTTCTTTTGTATGTGGGGAAATAGGGGTTGATTAGGCAATGATGGAGGGGGTTTGAGTGGGCAGAAGCTATTTCTTTGGATTTAGTAGAAAGGATATCTGAGTGAAAGTTTCTAAGGCAAGATTGTGGTGTAGTTGGTGGTTAGAAAGGAACAGTGGGGCATTTGAGGTAAGTATCAGAACTTTGAAGTCACCAGGTCCATATGGCTGTTCTATAGAGAAGCAATGGTTTTAATAGACTTTAGTGGATAAGGATAAAGTCTCAGATTTCAGCAAAGGATATTGAGCTTTGATAACTCCATGCTCCTTGTATTAAGTGTATAAACAGTAGAGGAACCAGATGAATTTGTGATCAATGTGGATCTAAGGTATTTGATATAGGTGGAAAGGGGATGAAAACATTGTAATTTAGATCTATGGTAGGGGTTCAATGTTTGTTTAAGAGCATGATTTGGCTTTTGATTAGATTCACTTGTATTTTCTAGAGAGATTGCTAATCTTCCAAGTTAGCTAGAACGTCTAGCAGTCTTTTAGTAACAAGTGTTATGCTGGATTATGTACCTAAAGTGGCTATATCAGGAAGAGCTCTGTTTGAGGGTATTTGGAGACTTTGTGTATGTATAAGTTGTAAAGTGTGGGAGCAGGGACTTGTTGGCTTGTTTGACTTGAAATAATCCATTTTTAAGGAAGGAGAGGTAAAATTTAAGGAAGTGGAGAGGGACATTGAAACGAGCCATTTTATGTGCAAGGCTTTTGCTTGAGTTTTTTGTTTAGTTTGAAGAATCTAGCTTTTTCAGTAGGGCTGAGGGTTTTTGTGCTTGCTTTTGACATGTTTACAGACTTTAATGGGTTGATGGATGTAGGCTGGTAGGGTACAGGAATATTTGGAATTGTAGGTAGGTCTGGAGCTTTTAATTACTGCACTTTATATGTCTTCAATGATTTGGGAAAATTTGTAGTTAATTTCAGTTGGGTGGGTGAGTGTCAGTGTTTGGTATGAGTAGGATTTCAGCAGACGATGGAAATACAATGGGTCCAATTTCATTTTGGAGCACTGTGGTTGGATGGAGATAATAGAGAAAGTTGTATTACAATTGTGTTGTGTTCAGAGGTTAGCTCTGAGCAGATCATTAGGAGATCTGGAATGTGGAAATCGTTGAAGGGAGAAGGGTTTCGAATGTGCATTTGTGTTCTGGATGAGTTTTAGAATTTTAGGGGGGTTCTGTCTGCTGTCTTAATAATATTACACGCCCGAAGGGCGTGCTTAGCATATTTTTCAGTTATGAGGGCAGGGTTAAGAAAGTTAAATAGAGTATTTTAGTCTTTGAGTGTTAGTTTTTTAATTGGAGAATGATATCCAGCTAGAATTTTATGAAAATATAGCTGTTGATAAAAATGATAGATGTACATTTTACATAGATGTTGGTGATAGGAGGGAATGGTGTTGTATCTTTTTTGCATACCTTATGGCTGTGTTATGTCCTGAATATGTTTTATGATCATTTCTATATGTGATATAGTTGGGGATTTGAGGTAATCGCTAGCTCTGAAATGGGTTTCTTTTAAAAGCATAATGTCAATGGAATAAAGTTGAAAAAATTGTTAGAGATCTGAAAATATAACCTTTATGCCATCAGAATTGCAGTAGATGATGGTGGTGAGTGTGGGTTTGTGCAATTAATTTGTTGTGAGGCTAAGTCTGTGCCTGCATTGTTGTCATTTATGGTTTCAAGTAGGGAGGAGTCAGGTTTTATGGCTTTGTTTTTTATTTAGTTTCTTTTGTTTTTAAGTTTAGTTAATTCAATAAAAGGAAGAAAAAATCACTAATGGTTTTCTTTTCTAGTCTCTTACAATATATTAATTCAGAGTGCTTGTTATATGTACTAGAGGTGTGTAACTCGGTACTGATTCGAATCAAGGATTCGAATCTTTCTACTGATTTGATAGATTCGAAACAGTAATATGAATAAAGGTAACTCAGTAACTCAGTAACTCTTTTGACTCACTAATTCAGTAGTCTACAGAATTAAAACAAATTACCCTGTGATCTATGATTGTAACAGATGTTTAATTTACAAAGAAATTTTAATTTACAAAACAACAACTAATAAGAATTTTTTAAGTGCTTTAATACTTACTACTTTGCTGTATTAGTCTCAAAACAACTGAACAAATTTAGAATTTGTTGTTAAAACAATTTAAACAGCCTGTTAATTAGTTTCTAATTCCAAATATGAAGTTGTTTAACTTCTAACACTTGCTTTAACGATTCGTTCTTTTTATCTGCATATTTAACACCTTCAAATATATAAAATAATTATTACTTAATATATAAATATATTGCACAATTAAATATTTCACAAGTTTTATAAAATATTAGATTTGTTGTTTTCTAACAAAATTTCTACAAATTTCCTTACTTCCAGTGGTAATTAGAATTTGTTATAGAAATTAACATTACCACTCAAAATACTGTATATTAGTAACTAAAGTTCATTTTAGTTAATGTTAAAATTATTCAAAATTCAGAATATAATAAAATATTTCTTTAGTTTTAAACAATCCTTTGCATATACAGTTTCATAACTAACTAAACATCATAGTTAGTTTTTTTAAATTCTACTTCTAATTTTTTTTCAATCTTTCGTTATTTATAAAGAAAGTTCTTTAAAAAAGTAATACGTCGCTAAAGTTTAATTCATCGCTTATATTTTTTCTACAAATGTTAATTTAAATGATATACAGTAGCTTTTATAATAAAAACAAACTTGACACAAAGTATAAATTAATACAATTATAATTAATAATACTGCAAGTTATTTTTCTTATTTATTTTAACACAATAAAAAATACTAACCATTAACTTTAGCCAATTTATTTCTCCGTAATACTGTATAATATGTTTATTTTAAAAAAAAATTATACGCTTTATTAAAATGTAAACAAAAATGATTTCTAAACCTGTCAGCTGAAAACCCTATAATTGCAACTGTTTGAGAATAATTTCGGCTATCATCATACGCTTTTTTACCGTTTCATTGTCGTGGACAGGGCTTGAAAGCCAGCCGAAAGCCAAAAGCTAAAAGCTGAAAGCCAATTATTTTTAGATGTCATAAGTTTAATCCAAAAGCCATATTTAAATTTCCATAAGCTAAAAGCCTAAAGCTTAAGCTATATTCAAAATTTAAACAGTCGAAAGCCGAAAGCTTAAGCTGTATTTCAAAAAAAGCTAAATTAAGTTTTATATTCGGCTTAAGCTTTTTTTTTTTAAATTTCTTGATTTTGCATATTTGACATAATTATTTGTGTAAGAAATTGTGTTTAAAAACTTTTATGATTGTGCATAAAGAAAAAAGTTGAAGTTTCAATAATAATGCTAAATAGTTTGATGCATGGTAATTAGTAAATGATTTTAATTATCTTGTATTAAAATTCATTTCGTAAGCCGAAAGCTGAAAGCTTAAGCCGTATTTTAAATTTAAACAGCCAAAAGCCAAAAGCCTAAGCCATATTTCAAATTCAAACAGCCAAAAGCCGAAAGCTTAAGCTGTATTCTTCAAGGACATAAGCCGTATTAAGTTTAAGCCGTATTATTATTCAGCTTTCAAGCCCTGGTCGTGGATGAGAATCACTCAGTGAATAATTCAGAGTTAAATGTTTTAATTGATTTACTGAGTCAACTGAGTTACTGAGTTACTGATTGTATACAATCAATTTACTGAGTCAGATTCAAAAGAGTCACTCACTGCAATGAGTTACTTTTTCCATCTCTAATATGCACTACTTGTGGAGCAAAACTTTCATTTTGAGCACGCAAAGATTTATTTTCCCCTTATGACGTTTAAAGCATCATTTCGCTGTGCTATTGTGCTTTACAATAATGCAGTCAGTTTATTTAGTTATTAATAATCCATAATTAATAATGCTATAAAATTACTAGTTTAAATGATATGAAATGAGTTAATATTAAGGTAAATTAAAACAAGAAAAAAAATTGAAAATGTCATTGCAAAAATACAAAAATCAGTGAACAACAGAACATAACACAACATGTACAGCAACACTAACAACAAAAAAAGAGAATTTTTTTTTTTTTTTTTTTCGTTAATTATTTATTTGGAACTACTAAATTAGTACAGCATTTACCAAATTAGAACAAAGAGAAGTACATGGGCGATTTAAAGGAAGTGGCTAGCACTATTTAAAGTATATAGGTTACATAAACGGAGTTACAACTAGTCACATTAAACAAAGTTCAGTTGACAAGGTCGAGCAGGTGGAGTCTGTGCAATCGGCGTGTGTCATTTTGGTTATCCAGGAGCTGTACGACCTCCGTGTTGGTATGATTATGAAGTCTCTGTACGTAACGGGTTGACTTTTTCCTGATCGTCTCACTGATGGGGTCCAACTCGAGATCCCTACGGAGCTGGTTATTTGTGAGGTAAAACGGGGCCTTCGTTATTGTTCGCATAAATTTGTTTTGGAACCGCTCAGTAATAAGTCTGTTTGAATCGCAAGTGGTTCCCCAGAGCTCGCATCTGTAAGCCCACATGGGCTTGAATATCATAGTGTAGATCAGCTTCTTGTTGACCAGGCTGAGATTTGAACGCCGTCCAATAAGCCAGTGGAACCGGTCGAACTGCATGTTCAGGAGGTCTCTTTTGGCGCGAACATGCTCCTGCCAATTGAGCTTGCAGTCCAAGTGTAGACCTAGATAGCGTGCATGACTGGCAGTAGGGACCGGGTACCTTCGATGATCGTAGGAATGTAATGGTGAGGGCGCAGTGCGAAGTCCACCCTGACTGACTTTGATTGGTTCAGTTTAATTTTCCACTGCATGGCCCAAGTGGATATTTGATTGACTGCATTTTGGAGATTACTGACTGCAATGTCATAATTTATGTTGCATGCTGTTACGGCTGTGTCATCTGCAAAAAGCGCTGTCGTGACATTGCAGGCTTGAGGAATATCCATGGTATATAATAAGAAAAGAGTAGGACCAAGGACGCTGCCCTGAGGAACGCCTGCAACTATTGGGTGAGTACTGGAATGTACAGTTCCAATGAATACTTGGAAGGAACGTTGGGATAGGTAGGATGATATCAGTAGGCTTAGAGGAGTAGAAAAGTGGGGAGAGATTTTATGGAGGAGGCCTTTGTGCCAGACTTTATCAAAGGCATTACTGACGTCTAAGAACACTGTTGGGGCATACTCTTTATTTTCGAGAGCCTGTGAGATAGAGTGGACAACTCTATGGATCTGCTCAATCGTTGAGTGTTTATGACGAAAACCAAACTGTATATCTGGTAGCATCTTTCTCTGTTTGATGATAGTTTGCATTCTACTAAGTACCACTCTTTCAAAGAGTTGCGCTATGATAGGAAGCAATGAAATAGGACGATAGGAGGACGGGTCTTCTAAGGGTTTTCCTGGTTTCAGTATGACAATCATTTTGGCTACTTTCCACAATAACGGCACATGTCTCATATGTAGTGCTATGTTGAATAGGCGTGTCATATAGACTATGCCTCTTCTAGGTAGCTAACGATATATGATCATCGGAATTTCATCAAGACCTGGAGATTTGTGCAGTGCCAGATTGTCTATGAGTCTGGCGACTTCCAGTGGAGATGTAGGCTTGATATGACCCTCATCTGGTGGTAATGGAATAGGGTCAATATCAGAGTGCATATTGTTCGTTTGGAACGTTTTGGTGTAGTGCAGAGCAAATAGTTCAACTCTTTCATGTTCGTTTCTAGTCCAAGTTCCATCTTCCCTTTTGAGAGGAGACTTTACAGGAGGAGGTCTGCGTATTCGTTTGGCGGCTTTCCACAGTGAATATCCAGATTCTTTGGAAGTAGCAAGTTCCGACAGGTAGGATTTGAAGGTGTCATTTTTCCATTGATTGATAGCATATGAGGTCTCACATGATAGGCGGTTAAAAATCTGCCGATTAGTACTAGTACAGATTTGTTACCAGAGTTTCCTCACTCTTCGCCGACTTCGAACCAAGTTGCCTATGAAGGTAGGATAGCTTACCACTGGGGAGGTGGAATTTTTATAAATTGTGCACTGCCGCGCGCACTGTTGAAGTATTTTTGTCAATCGATCTGTTTGAAGTTCCAGATCTTCAATCGATTTAAGGCTGGCATTGAGGTCCAGTTGGCTATCTACTAGCTCACGAAATAAATTCCAGTCCGTGGAGCGGTTTACCATTGATCGGGGAGCCGTCGTTGTAGGTTGTACATTTGTGATGGTGCACATTACTGGTATGTGATCGGAGGTCAAGTCTGTAATTGTGTGAGACGATATATAGTTATCCAGAATGCCTTTGCATATGAAAAAATCAATGACATCCGAGCGTTTCAAATGGTCGACCGGCCAGTGGGTAGGGCCATCAGGAGGGATGGCACGACAGTTATACTCCACAATGGCTTGGTGAAGAACACGTCCACGCTGGCTTGTAATACGTGATCCCCAAATAGGGTGCTTGGCATTTAGGTCACCTCCTAGGATGAAGTTGTGACCTAGATGGTGGAAGGCTGTAGATAGGTCTCTTTGTCTGGTACAAAACGAGGGGGGCAGTAAATACTACCCAGGTGAAGAGTGCGATTGTTGAAGTTTATTGCAACTACAGATAACTGGATGCTAGTTGTAATGAATACTCCGACATCATGGTGACGTAGGGATTTCTTGATTAACACAGCTGAGCCGCCTCTTGTTTGACCACTAGGATGATTGGCGAGATAAATTTCATAGTTGCATATTTTCGGTGGATTTGCAGTGCTTGTGATATGGGTTTCGGAGATCAGGGCCACATCAATGCCGTTTTGATGGAGGAAAACTTCAAGTTTATTTTTTCTGGATTGCAAGACATTCGCATTCCAACATATAAGGTTTAGGCAGTTTGGATGATCCATTACTTGTTACGTTTGCACGGAGGGCTGGGAGAGTTGAAGGATTCGATGAGAGACACTCGAGCGTCCAAGTTGGTAAGCTTATCTTCAATAACTTTCTACGAGGCTCCTAGACTTTTGAGTATTCAAGGATTTGAGATGATTCAGATGAGGCTGATTTACTTGTCAGAGGTTGTGTTTGGTTGCTGCAAGGAACTGTAGTTGGAGCGGAGCCGCGTGCAGCCGCAATAGCAGCATATGAATTTTCATCCTTCGGACGACTACTGGGGGGTTCGGCACGTATGCGTTCAACGGCAGTAACCCTAAGTGGTTCACACTGCAAAATTTTAGATTTGTAGTATGAGCAACCCTTGTAGTTAGCAGTGTGGCTGCCTTTACAGTTGAAACATTTAGGTGGAGTAGTCTTGGGAACCTTACATTCAGTGTGATTGTGGGCAGCTCCACATCTGACGCATCTAGGAGTTTTAGTGCAGTAGTTGACAGAATGTCCGTAATCCTGACACCTTTTACATTGAGGGAGTACTCTGACTTTCCTTGGAGGCTTGACAGTTACTCGACAGTGGCATAGGTTATTTATATTATAAATATCGCGGTTGTTGTCACTAACCTTTAAGTCTACCTTGAAAAGTTGTAGCCGGATCAAGGTCTGCTTGTCATCAACACGTTTCTTAATGTGGACGTTGATGACGTTCATAACTTCATGGTCTGCGGCTTTCAGCTCGTCAACGATATTAGCAGTATCGGTGGTGTGGTGAAGACCACGAAAAAATATTGTAAATGGCTTTTCCTCCTGGAGCCTGTAGGTGTGGAATTTGATTGTGCCTAGCACCTTCCTAACATCTTCGGGAAGTTGCGATACATTGGTAAGCACTATACGACATTTCCTGTAATCATCAGAAGTGTTTAGGAGTAATTTGAGTTCACCATTCGCAAGTGCTTTCATTTCATGCGGGGTGATACTTTCTGTTGCTAGTAGATCATGGAATTTCGCCATAGATTTTATCCCACTGATGAAAAAGGGTGGCGGTTTCTTTGTAACTGTGGCCGAAGGGTGCTGGGTGTTATTAGTTTCAGTAGGAGGTTGATTTGTTTCCATCGCTGAACTGGAGGAAGTCTGATCAGATGTTGTTTCCAAGTACTTTCGAATGCCCCTTTGTTGTTTGAGTCGCGCATTTACACTTCTAAGGACTAAAGTTTCCTTCTCGAAACGAGAGTTGGCAGTTTTTAGTTGCTCAATTTCATTCAGGAACTCATCAAGCTTCTTCTGAAGTACTTCCATATATACCATTACTACGCTAGGCCTAGCGATCAGCATGAATGTGTAACAAGAAAACAGTCACGACGAAAGAAGTCGACCGATCGTGTAAAATTACATTAGCAGCAATTACGGCGAATAACGAAACTACGAGTACATGTAGTATATGTCGCTTCCCACAAGTCGATCGGCGACACGACAACAAATCGACAAGGCGACAGCGACATGCGACACAAGCCGCCGGGTGATTATATTATCGATTAATTGATGAAAAGCCAAAAAGGTTTTTTTTTTTTTTTTTTTTTTATTTACTAAAAGCACTTGATATTATACTTTTATTGTGCAACTAAAAGAGAGAAATGAACGTTAAGAGTTGAAAACAGTTAGTAAAAAGTGAAGAGCAGGATGAAACTCACCTTTTTATTTAAAAAACTGACAAAAAGGAGTCCGTCAACACATATTACTATCACTTTAAATACAGAGCAAATTGTGAAGAACAAGATGACTGTATAAATATGAATATGAAAAAAAAAAGAGAAAATGAGAAACATTAACAAAAAAAAAATTAAGAGATAACTTATGATGTCATATTATTTGCTCCTCAAAATCTGTCCCGATTGTCTTCGCATTAGTGGCCCCAATTATATCGTCTCTAATTGAACAAACTGCACCAATTACATTGGTTTTAAAAAATTTTTACAACGCACATATGTATCGCACACTTAATTTTGGACACAGTCTTATTTCACATAATATTAATGTTGAATATCTGAAAAGTTGAAATAATTACAACGATCCTGTAACCGATTGTTTCAATTTTATATTCTATTAAAGAATGATAACAAATTATTAAATTAATAAAAATTATCTACTGGTTGAAAATAAATAAATAATCCGCTAATTACGTCATACACGTGCCGAACATTGAATTGCTGATTCAAATGCTAAACACTTTTTTTGCAATTGTCGATTCAAATTCTTGAAAATCCCGACCGAATGAACCCGGATTTAAATCCGGAGTCAATTACACACTTCTAGTACTTTTGAATTTTATATATTAATGCATGCATAGTAAGATCATGTTCTACCACAAATCCCTCTCATCAGAATAGTAATTGTAGTTTAACGTAGTTGCACAATATAACGAAAACTAAGGCCCAATTCACACCAGATTAGTTAAGACAAGACAGGTTTGATAAAATTTGAATAAAACGATTAAAATCACGTATAAACATATAGATTTACATATATCTCCTTTTACACTGAATCCGTCAAGTCAATTAGTTGTTAAATGCATGTGTTATAATGTGATTTTATTCAAATTAATTTAATTGGTCCGACTTATCTGTCTTGGCCTATCTGGTGTGAAATGGACCTAATTTAACCTCATTGAATCCTTAGTGAGAATTATGTCGTTTGAATTTGAATATTACGTTAATGATTTATGTGCTTTCGAATAAAACAAGGAAATATAATTTCATGTTAATTTTTAGTAAACTAATTATTTTATATTTTCAATAGTTTAAATATGTTTGGAAGAAAGTCTTCAGACAAACCTTCTTCAGCAGCTTCAAACACATCCAAGAAATCTTTATCACAAGTATTTTGTCATTATATATTATCGTTTGTTTACATTTAGATTTAATTTTAATAAAATTTTTATAAATATAATAAGAATAGATGTATGATTTACTATAAATATTAAGTCGATATGTAATAAGTATAGATTGTTTGGCTACTTTAATATCCGACTGTTAAAATAATTTATCAAATTATGAAGTGTAAAGTTCAATAAAGTGAAGTTTTTCAGTACAGTGTTAAGTATTTTTATGTGATTATTGAAGAAATTTAAAAAATACAAGCTACTACAATTTTGAAACAATTTGTTATATAAAGCGGAAAATTAGGACATTCTCTGTGGTATATTCCAAATAAAAATAAATTGCTTAATTCATATTGTGATTTGATATTATAAATTTATTGAATAGATAGAAAATTGACTTATTCTGGCATACGTTAACATATTGGTATCGTTTATAACTCCCATTTTCGCGAACTGTTTGATAATTTTAAATAATAGGCACACTGTTTTTGGGAAATATATTAATTATGTGTAATATGGTGCTGTGATAACGAAACATGTAGCCGTTTATTATATATAATAATTAATTATTTAAAGTTATTAAACGCTATCATAGTAAAATCAACAGTCTTGGTCTAGAATTTTTCAGTTATTGCGTCTTGAATAGCAAGCACAAGATGAATGTTCATTTAAAGTCCTTCTTTCAAACTATTTAAAAGTAAATAGAAATATTTTTTTTTTATCAATTTACGTTCTGTAAAGAATTTCATAGGTAAGTCATATTTGATTGGTTTTTATGTTGTTTCATTTAGGACTTACTTTCCCTAAATGTTAAATCGAAACATAAATTTTATTTCACTGTTCTTAACAGTATGGATTATTTGATATTCCCGATTTGGATTCATTGGAAAATACAAATGACGATGAAGATATTGGAGATGCAGATTTAGAAGCAGAGTTGTTATCCGTGTTATCCGATGGAAAACCTAAAAGACCAAAGAAACGGAACCGTAAGAATTTATAAGATTCATATTGTTTCTAAACCATTATTTATGTACACTGCCGTACATTTTATATTAATCGCAAGTTTCTGATGAAAAATTATTTTATCGTTTATTTTTATCATTCATTATCAATATTTCATACTTCATTTTCATGCTTTTTCAGTTCATGTATACATACATGTGTGTATTTTTCGTACTTATATATTTTTTTGCGTATTAATACTCCTAGCGTCTGAAGCTGTTTCTAACGTTGAGAACTTGGATAAAATGATTGCTGAAAGTTTAAAAGATATAAAAGATTCTGATATATCTTCCGGTGATGAAGATGATCCTGAATTGCTGGTATGTCTTAATAATTTTTATAATAAATTTTACTTAATTTTACTGATTATAAATCATTCGATTGGTAGTTTAAAATTGTTTCTCTGATTTATTTACATTTTTGCTATTTTTCAGTATTGATGAATGTTTTTTAATACGTTCAACACACAATTTTTAATATTTTTGTTAGTACATTATAATTACTTATTTTTGAGACATTCTCGATATTGTTTAAAATTAAACGAAATAAATATTAATACAAGTTAATGTTTTTTAAAAAAATTAAATTCCTTTCTGTTATTTATATTCAAATTATTCTATCTCATTATTAATTGTAATGTTCGTCGTTGTTTTATCCATCAATTAAAATGTGTTTTGTGATGATTAGCATGTTTAAATTTACTTTTACATATATATATGTATGTATATATATATAATTTAGAGTACAATAAATATATAAATACTCGTGCTGTATTGAAGAAAATTGTCAATTTTCTAGTAGTAAATTTCGTTAAAGCCAAAAATATTATGAAAACTAAATTTACATGTCAGCAAAATTAGTAGGTTATTGCGAATAGTATAAATAATAAATATACTTAAAAATTAATATTATTACGATAATATAAAAAAAAAATAAAAATGAACAACCTTCCAACTTATCAAATAGACGACTACATTTAAAACAGAACTTAATCACAGGATATAAGAAACGAAATTGAAACCAAATCAACCATTCAAACTCAAACACTACGATATATACAGAAAAGATTTCACTGATGGTTTGGTAGCCAGAGGAGGAGTAATATCAGCAGTTCATAACAGCATCCCCAGCACACCATTTAATTTACAAACTCCACCACAAGCAAACGATACCATATTAAAAGTACCTACTCAAATTACGATTTGCTCTCTTTACTTACATCAAGAAGATGAACTCAGCGACATAAAACTCGATCATTTGGTTCAACAACTCCCGCAATCATACATTTTGTACGGCGATTTTAATGCTCACAATATCAATGGGGCTCCGCTGCCACAAATGCGCGAGGTAGGCACATTGAAAAATTCATAGATCGACAAAATTTAATCTTACTAAATAATGGAAAACCTACTCACTTCAATGTCCACGACGGAACTTCTTCGGCGATTGATCTAGTCTTATGTTCAAATTCTATAGCATACATTATAGACGGTGATACGCTAGAGTCGTTATGTGGTAACGACTATTATCCCATTATCACAAGCTTACACCTACCTAACCAGAATCAAAAACTAAAAAAATATCTAACATGGAGAATAAAAAACGCAGATTGATCCAAATACGCACATGCAGTAACTATACAATTCAACAACTGCAACAAAGACGTCAACCTATTGAATGAAATAGTCACAAACGCAATACTACTTGCTGCGACGAATTCCGTTTCAAAAAATTCAACCCTGACAACTCGCAAACAAACCATCTGGTGGAATAACGATTGTAAAATAGCAATCAAAAACAAAAACATTACTATCCCGAGCTAAACGACACCCGAGTGAAGAAAACATGAATAATTTCAGAATAGCACGAGAAGAATATCGTCGAACTATTCGTGAAGCAAAAACAAATTGTTGAAGACAGTTCATCTTAACTATAAATCCTTCGATTCCTATCTCAATAATCTGGAATAAAATTAAAGTAATCTCTCAGAAAAATGTTTTCACCAGTATATCAGCCATAGAATTAGGACAAGAAATTTTGGTTGAAAAAACGAAAATAGCTATCGCTATGGCAAAATATTTCGGTCAAATGTCCTCCAATAATATGTACAATTAACAATTCATCGCTATCAAACAACTAAAGGAACAAAACTTTACCGAACCATCTTCTGACAACTGAAAATTATAATGTATCCTTCATTCTAATAGATCTTCAAAATACGATCAGATCAATGAAATCCACAGTTCCAGGTCCTGATTCGATCCACATCGACAATATTAAAAAGCTACCAAACACTGAAGCAGACAATATATTAAAATTTCTAAATATAATCTGGACTGAAAATCACATCCCAGAGGCCTGGAAAAAAGCACACGTAATTCCTCTGCTCAAACCTGGCAAAAATCCGTCCGTAGTCGATAGTTATAGACCGATTTGATTGACTAATGTACTGTGTAAATTACTTGAAAAGATGGTAAATAATAGGCTTAAATCGTCCTTAGAAGAAAATAACCTATTAGGTCCGATGCAATTCGGCTTTCTTTTGAAAAGAAGCACTACTGATCACTTAGTAAAATTACAACAAGAAATATGCGATGGATTTTTAAATGATCAACAAACAATACTAATCAGTTTTGATCAAGAAAAAGCCTTCGACCGTATTTGGCACTATATAATTCTACGAAAACTTGCAGAATGGAGAACAAAAGGAAATTTATACAAATTTGTCGAACAATTCATCACAGATAGATCTTTTTAAGTACGGATCCAAGACATTTTATCGCCGTCAACTACTCAAGAAAATGGAACCCCGCAGGGATCAAATATAAGCCTTACCCTATTCATTGTTACTGGTTTACGGACAAAAGCGCACAAGACAAAAGCGCACATGATAAAAACGCATCGGACAAAAGCGCACATGGACAAAAGCGCACACGGATAAAACCGCACAGAGATAAAAGCGCACACGGACAAAAGCGCACATCGATTTGCAGAACAGGAGCTAAATTATTAATTTCTCGGTTCTCGGCAATTGCATCATTTGTGAAAAGGCAAGACTGGACGGTTGCCCCGCAAAGAATTTAAAATTCAAAAAAATTATTGGTAATCAGCGAAAACAAAGTAAAAATAATACAATTTTTTGTATGATTCACTAGTCATTTTTCTGTTTTTTTTTTTGTTCTTATATGTGTATTTGTTTGTTAATAATCATAGTGTCTATTGACTATGACCGCTAGGAAGTTACCGTATATAAAAAAATAAAATTTGTATCAATAATGTATTCAGGGGCGTCTCAAGCATGCCAAGTTGTAGGAGTGGTGCATTACCCAAAATACCGATTCATGAATTCATATAATTTAAAAATAATTTTTTTTTATACTGTATAGCTTATATAACAAAATGTTATATGGTGTTTTTTAATGATTTTCTTTAAACTTTTACAATGTGGGTCTTTTATTTTTTACTTCTGCAGTCAAAACTAATTTAGATCGAACTGTGAGGACTAAAAATATTTAAAAAAAAAAATTTTATTAAAAAAAATCTCACCTTTTAATGCTAAGCCTATAAGACTTTGTACTAATGCTTTACTTTTTCAAACAGTGAGGGTAACTTTTATTTTACACTATTGTATACTAACCGTTTCTTTATAAATTGTTTCAACTGGTCTGAATTTTCTTAATAATTTTTGCTTTTAAATTAGTATCGAAAAATCCGCAACTCTTTGTTAACTTGGTAAAAGTTTTCATTATATTTGACACTTCTATATCGTCAACCGTTTGTTTGCTTATTTCTTCTTCATCATTTTCATCATTGTTGTTTATTTGACTCTTTGATCGCGGTTTCATTGCTGATTAAAACAACTGTTGCAATATTTTTGTCAACGTTTAATTATTCCTTTGATAATAAATTTCCCGATGATCATTCTAATATTGTGAAAAACTTGAACTCTGTTTTTATTCCGCAATACTTCAAACTTTTGTATTAAGGGAATTTTACTTACTTTCATTTTAATATGATCAGAATAAAATATATAAATATAATGATTGAATGATTTAAAACTGAACAGAATTCTCTGTTAATTAAGCGGCTTCTATTGTATAATTCTTTAAATTTCTACAAGTCTGTTGTAGTGACCTAAATTGTACGATTCTTGGCCGTTGTTAAGAAGTTCGCAATTCGACCATAGTTGCAGACAAATACATAAATTAAATATATTTGCACTTCCTTGTTACTAGGTTAATATCTTGATGCAGAGGGACTAAAAACGTACACAAAAAAAATCTAAAATTTATTTCAATGAGATAGTTCGGAAATTTAAATTATGGTGAAGTTGTGAAAGAGTTTCATGTAGAGTTGAGAAAAAAGACGTCAAGAACATTATGTTTGATTTACTTGTTACTTAAAATAATCAAATTTCGTACTTTCAGCTAAAATTCATCTGCTTTTAAAATTCATAATTTTTAATTTTGCGTAACAAGGTCCGATTATATTTAATTATTATTTCTATTGTTTTCGCCGCAATATTTATATTTTTGTTTTATTTGATAATTGTATGCCAGCGCCTAAATTTAAAAGATTGCCATATTGTCAGGAAAGAGTTGGTATGTATTTTTTTAAGGACAGTATGGCTGTCGCGGTCGGCACCAAGTAGTTTTTAGTTTTAGAGACGCGTATGTAGCGAATTGGTGTGGGTCATTGTGTGTTTTGTTTGCGGGAGAAAACGTGTCTCCTTTAGGTGTTCGGATATATTCAGCGTTGTTGTCGATTTATAAATGCGTATATTTGTTGTTTGTAAAAGTTATGTTCTGTTAATTTGCGTGAAAAATTAATAAAGAGTAGAATTTAGTAGATTTGTTTGTTTTTTTTATTTTCGCCGATTATCTGTTGTGTTTTTTTTTGTGTAAATAATAAATTCGTTAGTTTAAAATTTCGGCCGACAACAGTGACTTTAATTCAAATTCTTTCCAATACTAGAAAACGTTATTTTCAAATGATAAAGTTCTTTATAATACAATGCGAAGGCTGAGAATTGTTTTAAAAAATTGAATTCGTATTTTAAAACAAATAAAGATTTTGACAGTAAAACACATGTTTATATCTTTAGTCCGCTTAAAAAAAGTTAATCTTTGATTTTATTTGTTCATTGTTTTTGCTAAAAGAATCATGCTTAAAATCAAAAAATTAATGGAATCATTGAACAGAGAACTCAGTAATAAGTTTGATGTTATATAACTAATTCGAAGTACGGTAAAAATGTTTCAAAAAATGAATAATGATAAACAAATTTCTGCATTGATCAACTCTCTGGTTCTTTTTGTAAAAAATATTCATAATCCCAAACCTGATTTTTCAAATACAAAGTGCGTTGTGCGCTAAAAAGTTGTGATGAAGCCCTGGGGAGACTACATGTGATGTTGATTTTATAACATTCCATTTAAAAAAAACAGAGCTGTTTTTGAAGTCTTTACTTCTTGTATTCATGACGACTTATTTAAAATTCTTTCAATTTTTTAACTTTTTCGAAAAATATTTACAATTCCAGTAAAAAAAATAATCCTTGAATTAAATTAATAATAGATCTAATAGATGTAACTTTAAATTTTTGAAGGAACATATAGAACGTTTACATATTGACGTGCAAATGCTTCTCAATTCTTGCGAAGATTTTACAAGTTTTAAGTATTTCAAAAATTGCATTTAAATCATGAAATGTACTGCCTCTTGCATTCAAATCTGGTAATTTGATTTTATCATTTTTTTTATTGTCACCGTCTTGTGAGCGATCATTTGAGCGCTGAAATTAATTTTCAATTATTCACATACAACGATGAGCGGAAACCGTTTGTTTTCATTAATGTTACTTTTTTCTTGATAAAATGTAGTAAATAAAATAAATACTCATAAAACAGTCAAACTGTAATCAAAGTTAAACTTTAAAAAATAAAAACGAAAATCGAAATTTACTTCGCAATTAATTTCTATTATAAAATATAACATTTGCTTCATATAATTCAATGCATATTGTCCTTTTCAGGGTCGATCAAAAGTAGAAAGAGTTTTTCAAGTTTAAATAAAATACATACTTTTAAAGTCGGATTCATTAAATTCGGAGATTTTATATTTTAATTAAAGATTTTATAATATGCTTATTGCTGTTTTCAAATTCGGCCCATTTTAAAAATTTTTTATTAATTTCAATAAAATATATATTTCAAAATTAAGTACATTAAATCTCATATTTGAATTAAGAGTTTTATAACGAAAACATCATGATTTTGCCAAATGATTAATGTTTTTTTATCCACCTTAAAGTATTTTGCCCACAAAATTGTATTTATGCTACAATACTTTTAATTTCTTTTTTTCTATACATCTTTTTCGTACGTTTATGGGCCACTTATTGGCTCCCCGTTAACCACACTCATCACAAAACATAATAATAAATTTCTCCAACAACGAATGGCATTTCCAGATAATAATAAAGCAAATAACCGTTTCGTTTAGAATTCTTAGTAAAAATAATTTTAAATTATTAAAATCACAGAAGGTATCGGCCCCTGCTCATTTTATTTTAAAAAATTAAATTCTCCCATATTAGAAATTAAAAATTATGAATCTTAAAAGCAGATGAATTTTAGCTGAAAGTACGAAATTTGATTATTTTAAGTAATCAAACATAATGTTCTTGACGTCTTTTTTCTCAACTCTACATGAAACTCTTTCACAACTTCACCATAATTTAAATTTCCGAACTATCTCATTGAAATAAATTTTAGATTTTTTTTGTGTACGTTTTTAGTCCCTCTGCATCAAGATATTAACCTAGTAACAAGGAAGTGCAAATATATTTAATTTATGTATTTGTCTGCAACTATGGTCGAATTGCGAACTTCTTAACAACGGCCAAGAATCGTACAATTTAGGTCACTACAACAGACTTGTAGAAATTTAAAGAATTATACAATAGAAGCCGCTTAATTAACAGAGAATTCTGTTCAGTTTTAAATCATTCAATCATTATATTTATATATTTTATTCTGATCATATTAAAATGAAAGTAAGTAAAATTCCCTTAATACAAAAGTTTGAAGTATTGCGGAATAAAAACAGAGTTCAAGTTTTTCACAATATTAGAATGATCATCGGGAAATTTATTATCAAAGGAATAATTAAACGTTGACAAAAATATTGCAACAGTTGTTTTAATCAGCAATGAAACCGCGATCAAAGAGTCAAATAAACAACAATGATGAAAATGATGAAGAAGAAATAAGCAAACAAACGGTTGACGATATAGAAGTGTCAAATATAATGAAAACTTTTACCAAGTTAACAAAGAGTTGCGGATTTTTCGATACTAATTTAAAAGCAAAAATTATTAAGAAAATTCAGACCAGTTGAAACAATTTATAAAGAAACGGTTAGTATACAATAGTGTAAAATAAAAGCATTAGTACAAAGTCTTATAGGCTTAGCATTAAAAGGTGAGATTTTTTTTAATAAAATTTTTTTTTTTAAATATTTTTAGTCCTCACAGTTCGATCTAAATTAGTTTTGACTGCAGAAGTAAAAAATAAAAGACCCACATTGTAAAAGTTTAAAGAAAATCATTAAAAAACACCATATAACATTTTGTTATATAAGCTATACAGTATAAAAAAAAATTATTTTTAAATTATATGAATTCATGAATCGGTATTTTGGGTAATGCACCACTCCTACAACTTGGCATGCTTGAGACGCCCCTGAATACATTATTGATACAAATTTTATTTTTTTATATACGGTAACTTCCTAGCGGTCATAGTCAATAGACACTATGATTATTAACAAACAAATACACATATAAGAACAAAAAAAAAAACAGAAAAATGACTAGTGAATCATACAAAAAATTGTATTATTTTTACTTTGTTTTCGCTGATTACCAATAATTTTTTTGAATTTTAAATTCTTTGCGGGGCAACCGTCCAGTTTTGCCTTTTCACAAATGATGCAATTGCCGAGAACCGAGAAATTAATAATTTAGCTCCTGTTCTGCAAATCGATGTGCGCTTTTGTCCGTGTGCGCTTTTATCCGTGTGCGCTTTTGTCCGTGTGCGCTTTTATCCGTGTGCGTTTTTGTCCGTGTGCGCTTTTATCCGTGTGCGCTTTTGTCCTGTGCGCTTTTGTCTTGTGCGCTTTTGTCCGGTCACCATTGTTAGTATATCAGATTTGCAGCATTTAATCGAAGCTCCAATAAAATATGATATATTCGTAGATGATCTTCATATGTACATTACGACTAAAAACATACGCAATGCTGAACAGCTACTACAAAAAAACATCGACAAAATTTTGAAATGGGCCTCAGATTGTGGACTTTCCCTTTCAAACGAAAAACCCGAATGCATAATTTTCTCCAACAAAAATCAGCCTCCTTCCACCGTCGATCTAAAACTTAGAAATACTCCTGTTAAAGCATACAATTCAATAAAAATTTTGGGAATGAAATTCGATTATAAAATGACCGGAAAAAGTCACATCGAAGAGCTGAGAACTAAATGCCATAATTCCTTAAATATAAAAATGGCAGCTCATCTCGATTATATTTGAGTATTGCACTTTAATATTTTACACATAGTATACCCATATGGTATACTACCACTACACCAAAAATCATTGCAATTCGTTCCCCCGAAACCGTAGAGTCTCCTTATAAGTAAAGTAATTGAACTATAAATAGATAAAACTTATATGTATATTTTATCTCGTTCTAGAACTATCAGCAATAACAGCGACTCATAACGAATTGTTACATTTTGTTAAGTAAAATTATTTTAAAAATTATCCTAAAAAATTGTTTCGAATATCATTTCTAAGCAAATTACGTATCAAATTATATATTAAACCATAAACTAGTTTACATATATCTTACTCGATTCATTCTTCCGGTAGTAGAGTCGAAGACTTGTTCATGATCTAAGTTGGTTGGTTGCTGGACAGAAATTCAACAGTTTTTTTGGTATTGTGTTTTATATGTGATATCTTGAAAATGGTTTTTAGTGTCGCTGGAACATGGCAGAAAAAGCTAACGAAAAAAAAAAATTAACCTACGTCCTAAACATATTGCACGCCCATTATTCAGAAATTGAAAAAGGAAATGAAAACCTAGTTATATTTTATTTTAAATCAGAAAGGTATTCGCCGCAAAAAAGTACCGCAGACACTAATATTTCCAACCTAGAAGAAGAAAAATTGAAATAAACGTATTTGTCCTAATAGAACAAAATTTGAAAATTATTAACAGTGGAAACAAATTTATTAATTTAATCATAAAGAAAAGAAACATTTCTGTGCAAATTTTTGCTTTTTTAAAATATTTTTAAAAGCTACGAAGATATATCTTCATTAGTGCCGCTTAAAACGAAAAGAAAGTTCTGAAAATGCAATCTATAGTAAGAACAATTTGAGTCACAATTAAAATATAGCATTGGATAAACTCGGTTAATTAAAATAGTTTGTATTTGAATATGAAAATCTGTCATTAAAACTTTCAAATTTCTTCATGTAACAAGTAGCACGCAAATAATGTTTTTTTAGACTGATAATTATGAAAATTTCCGAAAAATTGAACTCATATATATATAAAAAAATTTTTAAGAAAATTTTCTTCTAAAAGTAGTAAAGTACTTAGCTACATTTCTTTTAAATTAATTTGTGATCAACTTGTATGAGATAAGTTTGTTATTTTATATACATATATATATATATTGAGACGGATTCGGTACCTGTAGCGCAATCTATCCAACACGGGTTTTATTTAGCGTAGTCGCGGAATGTAGGTATCGAGGATGTTTATCGGTTAAAACCAAAATTCCCGTTCGCGGTCGAACAGACGGATGTATGGGGGTTGAGGCTGTGTGCGTGTGTTTTGTTGGTAGCGGCCGATAGCGGACATAACTACATGAGCCCGAAACAAGTGTATGCGGCGTTTAAAAGCTATGCCGAACATCATCGAACCGAGGGAAGTTTTATAAATCCCGTAAAAGTCCGGCGAGACGGCTAACTCGGTATTATTCGGCAATGTTCTAAAAACATCGATGCAATTATTACTTTAATTGAGTATTAATTGTTATTCGGTTCTTATTCAGTTAGATGAGATATTCAGTCAGTTACTCACATTGTTTCTAGTTGTCGTCGTCGTCGTGCTGTAACCGTCGCAGCAGCTTGTAACGTTGTTTTAGTCGTTTTGGGCGCTAATTTGATTAAAACCGTGCCGTTCGTGGAATACATCCATCTGAATTTCTATTAAATGCCGCTTTTTTTTTTTTTGGTAAAAATCTAGTTCAGTATAAATTCGCTGTTAGTGTACGCGTGCGCAGCCAAATTCTGTGTTGTGAATTTACATTAGTCGAGATTTTCAGAAACACCAAAAATCGCTTTATAGAAATTAGTCGCAAAAGTCTCGATTTCTATCAAAATGTGTGTGTGTGTATATATATATGTATATATACGCGCGCATGCGCGTGCGTATGTATTTGAGTATTTGTATGCTAAAATGTAACGAGTATTTTATAGTAAAAAATTGATTTATGATTTTTTATCAATATAAATATGTTAAATGAATTTTTAAAAACAACATTTAACTTGTGATAAAACTTTAAAAAGTGAACTGAAATTGAACATTCCATATATTTGATTTTGTGTTATAAATATAACTAGAAAATTCAATGGTCTTAAAAAAAAATTAAAATTTTAAAATTTCCAGAACGCGTATATAATATTTATAATTTTCTGCTGTATAATTAAATCCTGTTTTATAATTTTTTTCTGTTAACTAGTACTACTAAATGAGGCATTTACATAATTCTCGTAATATTTTATCTTATTTAGGAAAAATCTATAAGATTCAATTAGTAATAAACAGGTAATAGTAATTAATAAAATTAATGTTAAAATGATAATTATTAGATTTCTGTAAAATTTTGGAAAGTGATACAAACTAAAACCAAATGATGAATAAAGAAATAAAAAGCAGTAGCTTTTTTTGAGAAATACATTTGGCTAGCCAAGAATGCAATTCACATGTTTTTTTTTTTGTTTTTTTTTTTAATGTTAAACTAATGCTAAAGAATGATAGATATAAAAATTTGACTCTGTTTTGTTTTTTTTTGTTCTTATTTGTAATATTCATGGTTTAATCAAAATATTTAATTTAGAAAACGTTAAAAACAAATAAATCAACAAACGTATGTGTTCACTGTTTAAAAAAAAGTGTTGGAATTTATACTAATTTTTGTAAAGATAAGAGAAAGCATGATTTTTCTACTCCTTCTTCACTTCTCCATTTTCTTTGTATTATTCACTTATTTTATAAGCTGTCGATATATTTACCTATCCGTTTCCTTGGCCTTTAAATATAAATCATTTTTATTTCTTCTTGTATTTTAATTGAGAAACGTATGTAATGACTCCTTCTCCCTCTGAGAAATATCTATCACAATCCTACAAAAAACGATCTTTCGTTCTACTGAAGATCCTCGGCCTCTCCCATAATTACACATTTAGGAGAACATCTTCTTCACTCACATACTCGTTCTGTTCTGTTTCTTCCGACCTATCCATTGAGAATTTCATAAAAATTAATTTATTACCTGTAAAGTTATTCATATAACAATTTAGTAAAATATATTACCAAATTAATAGAAAAACACTTTTTCTTCATTTGCGTCAGAAAGTAATAAAATTTTATTTTGAATTTATATGTACTATACTAAAAATTGTATTCAAACTTTTATATTTACATTTATTATAGTAAACAATTTATTCAGTTTTTTAAAATTTTATTGAGTATATTTTATTTCTTTTTTTTCTCCACTTCATTGACAAAAATTCTCATAGATCATTTAATTTCACCGAAAACTTAGAAATCATGATAACCGTCCTCAGGAATTAGTCCGTCTACGTTTAAAAATTTAAAAAAAAATCGGTTTAGTAGTTCCTGTGTTTACAGCCCGCTTTTTTTTTTGATTTTAATTTACATATACACTAACTATTGCCCGCGGCTTTGTCCCTATATTAATATCTGTTTAATTTTCATTTTTCTTCTTTTTAAGTGAACTGTATATTTCCATTAAAGACTTTTTCTTCTATTCGGGTTTTCCTTTCTTTTCAGCATATTACTAATATAATAATTAAAACAAACTTTAAGTACATTTCACAACAACAAGTGATGATTTAAAATTTAAAAGTAAATATTATTTCCCGTAATAAAAAACAATATAAAAAAATTTAAAAAAAGACCTTTATTTACTAATACAATAAAAATGAAGAAAATCATTTTTACGGGTTCAAGAAGTGTATCAATCTATCCAAAAGATCATCATCTTAGCTTCCATGATATTTTAATAGTCATGGGTGACTTCAGTGCCAAAGGCGGACAATGATATCTTTATCTGTTTCATTGACTACAAGAGAGTATTCAACAATGTTCAGCATACCAAGTTAATAAAAATATTACGAAGTACTGAAATCAATAGAATGACCTGCAAATAATTAGACATCATTATGAGAATTAGGAAACCGAACTACTTCTCGGAAGGCAAGAGGATAACGTACAATTCACCGTCACACAGAGTGTGTGGCAAGGCTGTTTTCTTTTATCCTTGCTCTTCAACTTATAGCAAAGCAAGTCTTCAAAAAAAAACAAAAAAACAATTGCTAATCTACCTTATATCATTCGCATCGACAGAAAGATAGTCAATAATGTACGATATACAGATGATGCCATCATCCTAGCGAGTAGTGTTCAAGATTTTCGGCACCTCTTGATAAATTGAACAAAGAGGTAAGATATATAACCTAAATTTAAATTTGAAGAAAACAAAATGGATGGTAATTTCTAGGAAACAGCTAAACCATCAATAACAAAAACACTGAAAAAATTGAGAAATTCAAATACTTGGGCTGTTATATTGCAGACCACCTAGATCAGAACACAGAGATGGAAATAAGATGTGGATACGCATGGGTTGCTTTCAATAATATGAGAAATCTGCTGTGTGGCCGGTGCTTATGATTAAAAATAAGATAGAGCATCCCAATGGTATAGAACCAACAATATTTCACAATCGACAAATAAAGCAATTTGAGGCCATTAAAATGTGGCATCATAGAAGAATGCTTAAGATTTCCTGGATTTCTAAAACGTCAAATAAAGAAGTCGTAGAGATGGCAAAAACTGAAAGAAGGTTTGTAAAATTGATTAAGAACAAGAGAACAAAATAATTTGGCCACATTATGAGAAGAAAGAAATACGGACTCTTATAGCTCGTTATTCAAGAGAAAATTGAAGGTAAAAGGAGTGCGGGAAGAAGAAAACCCGATTGGATACAGAATATGAAGGATTGGACTAGCAATACCATAGTCGAAGAAGAACTAATGCACCACGGTACCAAGCGATTTGATCATGCTATTAACGTGATCTTCTACGTTCCAGAAGGAGTATTTTACTCACACAAAAAGAACAAATTATTTATAATGTAACGTGTTTATGTAAATAATACTTATGGCTAACAGTAATGTAATACTATGTCTACGTTACAAAACTGTTTCCCGCGACTTCACCTTCTTTGCTAAAATACTTACTGGAGTCAACTGAGTTTCATTTCTGAAAATCACATTGCTTTCATTCCATCCCTATAATCATCTGTTTTTTACTCCTTGACCACTCCATTTTCCTCATACCATTCACTAATTTTGTGTATACATATATATATAATTATGTATATAATAGAATAGAATAGAATAGATATATGAAATAATATTTTTTAGGCTGAACTTGGAGAATTAACGACTGATGTTGATGTTACTAGTGATGTACCAGCTAAACCTGAAATTTTTCATTCTGCTGCTCAGTCACATCAGCATAATTATAATTATTTATTAAAGGAACGTTTACAGATGTATGAAAGTGCTCAACAAAACGCAAAAATGTCTGGAGATCAAGCTAAATTAAGAAGGTATTGTTTTTAAACAGAAAAATTGTATAAAATAATATTAATTTTTCTTTAATAACTTCCATGAAAAGGGTAATTATCTTATTCTCGATATTAATGAATTATTATTTATTTAATTGTGCTGTTTCATGCTTTATAAAGAATACTTATAGCTGCATGTATTTTTCTTGTAGAATTGATCGAGGTCTTAAAACATTACGAGATTTAAAAAAGCAAGTCGACGCTGGAAACGCGATCAGTGAAGATGACATACCTCCTCCTATTTCGGTTGGTTCAAAACCAAATTCAACAAATAATAACATTCATTCGAGTACGGATCAAACGGCTTTAATTTCACCAGGTGTGTTAACTTAAATAATTAAAAGTAAATCGTAAGACATTGTAATAACAACGTAAGACCTTCACTTACAATTTGACATAATTGCATTTTATATTTGTGTTTGTATCTTTAAATATAAATTATTTTAATAATAATTTTAAACTATGAAATTATCAAAAAGATCAGTTGTACATTTGAAAGCTATAAATTTAAGTCTGTTCGTGCGCCTAATATATTTTTATGTTTAGGAGGTAAATTTTAATTTTTTAAAATCAAATTTTTAACGTCATATTGAATTATTTGCCTTTCTTTTTTTGTGGGATGAAATATTTCACCTAGCTTTTCATAACTGTTAACCACACATTTGGAAAATTAAAGTACAGAGAAGTAGAGTACAAAAAGTATTATACTTCAAAATTATTGTTCATCTCTGCGACAAATGTGTTTTTTCGTTGCTTTACTATGAAATTATTAAAAACATATCCTCAATTAATTTATATATATACGAGGACTGCCCGGTAAGTTCGTAGAATGATTTTTTTCTCCGAAAGTGGCTACACTGCGGGATTATCAACTAATCAGCTGTGTAGATGTACCCCTTGGCGATATTTAGTTTGAATTTTACCTCGATATAGTTCGTAGTCTACGTATAGTGTCGTTTTGCGTAAAGTGATTTTTTTTTTTTTACCTCGTCGTAACTCAAATGACCTCTTCTCGGACCCCCCAGTGGTGCCCCTTGAGGTCTTTTTGGTCTTGGTGAACAGGTAGAAGTCCGAGGGAGCCATGTCGAGCGAGTAGGGGAGGGGGTCTAAAACCGTGATGCCGCTTTTCGTGAGGAACGACTTGACGAGGTGACAATTGTGTGAGGGCGTGTTGTCCTAGTCGATAAGCCAACTTTAATTTGCCGCCAAATCCGGCCTCATACGCTTCACACGCGCGTTCAGGTATTTCATCACGCCTAGATAATACTGTCCATTAACGGTCTGGCCCTGAATTCCTTGTACACAATGCCGCGGTAATCGAAGAAAATTTCACTCTTGGCTCCCCTCCACGCACCCAGGTCATACTTGCTTTCTTATTTTCGAGATCGTATTCAAAATACCACGACTCTTCACCCGTAATCACTCGTCGTACGAAGGAATCGTCCTTTGCTAATGTTTCCATCCAGTCTTCGCAACAGCGAATGCGAGTGTTTTTTTGACCAGCGCTGAAAAGCTTTGGAACCATGCGCGCACACACCTTGCGCATTTCTAAATCATCGCGAAGTATTTCTCAGACTGCTTCTCTGCCCACTCCAAGTGAATCCACAATCAGTTTAGTCGGTACCCGAGGGTCCTACGTTAAAAATTCTTCGACATGATGAATATTCCGTGGAGTGCGCACTGAAACGGGTCTCCCCTTTGCGAATCGTCTACTACCGACTCTTGATCCTCTTTGAACCGCTTTTCCCACTTGTATACCGTAGCAGGCTTTACAGCTGACTCGCCTAATGTTTCTCGCAAAGCTTCCGCGATCTGTGAACCACTTTTACTTGCTCTAATGAAAAACTTAATCACACATCTTTGTTCTTCGAAATTCATTTTTAAAAAGTTTGACTGAGGTAAAAAAGAACACTTTACGCAAAACGTCACTGCACGTAGACTACAAACTGTATCGAAGTAAAACTCAAACTGATTATCGCCAAGAGGTATATCTACACAGCGGATTAGTTGATAAGTCCGCAGTTCAGCCACTTTCGGAGAAAAAAATCATTCTACGAACTTACCGAGCAGTCCTCGTATGTATGTATGTATATGCATATATATGCGCAAAAGTAATTAAAATATATTTTAAAAAAATCCATTTATTTTTACACTAATATTTTCTTAAAGATAAAACCACGGAATTAGCAGATTCTACTCCGCCAGTACCACCACGAACTTATAAATCAGCGCGTTCTATCGAAAATAGTGACTACGATACAACATCTGCTTTATCACCAGAGAAAAAAGTTAAATCAGATGATGACGTTGAATCAATCCTTAAAATTTTATCAGAAAGACAAGAACAATATAAGCGAGCAGCTGTCAGTACGAATCGAGCTGGAAATCAAGAAACGGCTCTCCTATATGTAAAATTTGTAAAGGTAAAAATAAATACCGTTTATCGTGGCTTGTATAATTCCGTTAAATGTTTAGAGGGTTCTTAGAAGCAAAAAATCAGGTAGATTAAATCCTGTATTTTTATTATGACGTGTTCGATTATATCAATATACAAATCAACTTCAAGCAATAATTAATATAATTTATTTACAATCACAAATTAATATGATATTAATTCTTGTGTAAACTTTATTTTATTTTAATTTCATATAAAACATAGAACAATAATAAAATACAACAATTTTGAGTATTATAATTTATTTATTGCTTAAGATTACTAAAATCAGAAAAACAACGAATTACAAAAAAAAAATTGAAAATTAAAAAAAAAATAATTGTTGATAAATGCATACAATAAGTATTTGAAAATTAAAATATTAAAATAAATTAGAGACATTAATTATATGTATATATATTTTTTTTATTTACAATTACTGATATTAATTATCCTAAATAAATTGTTTAATTATCTGTGTAACGAAAAGCATATAAAATATAATCGTGGTATATATTTAAGATATTTCATGTTATTTTGATGATTTATTTTTACGTACATATAATTTTTTCTAACATAGTGGGTTAGGCAGAGGTGTTTTGTTCGAATGAAACTTTGCTCAAATTCCACTGCCGTAAATTGAAAGTAAAAATAATTACCATCTTTTATGCCAGGTTAATGCCCATAGTTCATCAACCTGTTAAAAAAATAATAATACGAGAGCATTCGCAAAAGGATCTTTGAATGTACAGGTTTTATTTTGATTTCAAAGAAAGAAAGGTCAAGTTTATAATGTGAAATTGAGTTTGTACTAAAATTATTTTCTTCTAATCTCTTTTTCCCATATCCTGGTCAGTGAATATATAGTACAAATCAAATTAAAAACCTTTTGAATCGATAAAATCAAATCGCAAAATTAATAAACAGAACATATTTCTTTAAAGAACAACATAAGTTATATTAAAATTAGTTTGAAATTTAAATACTAGTAAATTTACGTAAATATTGATAGTTCTCTTAGACGTTAGGAAATCCTTGATATAGAACTATTTTTCTTTACTTTCTTCCGAAAATCGTGAGGATGACCGCGAAAAATTGTCTAAAAGGTAAAAGTAAAATTTTTAAAATTATAATGGATGAAATAAAGCAGGCAGCATTTTATTTTTAAAGATGGGTAGATAAACGCTATTGAAAGTGAAGAAAACATTAACGTAAATGGCTAAAGTGAATTTTTTACTTATAAGGGATTCATAAGTTTTTGAAAAAAAAAAAAGATTAAAAATCAGGAGAGAAACCATTCATATCTTTAGATAAGATTACTGTTTCAACTACCAGCAAAGAGTTTTGTTAATATTTTTTTATTTTCAAAGAATTTCTATTAAAAGAGAAGCTATAGTAAAAGAATACTAAATCGGAAGAAAAAAGAATTGTAAAGTATTTCTATAATAAAAAATAAAACTGTTGAATATTTGCGAGTGAAACAATTATTTGTAACTTTAAAAAAGAAGGTAATTAAGAAATGTTTAGGCAGATATAGTTTAATGAATTTAGCGGTTAACAAAAAAATTTTAGTTCGATAGAAGCATTATTTGACCATCATAGAGATGGAAGGAACAAGTTAAAAATTATTAATAAATTTTTTCTGTGAATTTTTAAAGAAAAAAAAAATAAGCTATTTTAACGTTTTTTTAAATATTATAATTCAAATTAATATTAAAATTATAATAGTCCATTGTCTGATTATTACCTCACTTATAGAGTATGTGACTTTGAAACGGGTCGGTATTTTGTATTTTTTGTGAATAATTAAATTTTTCAGTTTTTGTGATGTGTTTTACAGTAATTTTCATTATAATTCAAATTGAACTATAACTTATCGTGTATGCACCATTAGCGTTTGATTATAACTTATTTTAAAACGTGTATAAAAAAAATTGTAAAATTTTCATTTTCTATGCATTTACTATATTGACGAATACAGTAAAATATATTTTAAGTTTTTTATAATAAATATTTTAATAATTTAAATAATATATTTGCAGAAATTCGATATAATGATTGATGCGGTAAAATCTGGTGAACCAATTGACTTATCGACAATTCCTCCCGCACCAACTGATACCAATATTATTTGTCAAACTGATGAGGGTAAATTAGGAGTAGACGATTTAAATCAAAAAGAAAAAGAGGAAGATCAAAAACAACAGGGAAGTATACAGCATCACGAAACAGTCGCCAGCGCTAAATCTGAACGTAATTTATCCTTTTTATTTTTTTGAATATATACTAAATAAAATTATTGCAATTATAATTTTTTTATTTCTCAGAAAGTATGCTTATAGAATATTACTGTAAACTAAAGTGTAAAACAAATTGGATTAAAAGATTTTATTGTAAATTATTTTGCAAAGTTTAAATGTTGGTGATTTTATCAACGTTTACTAAGAAAAATCCAAAAAAGCATTATATAAACTAAATTTAATGTATTAAAATTAATTAACTTTTTTTTTCAAGAAATATAATGCATGTTAGTCATAAAAAACGAATGCGCTATTAAACAAAACACCGACAGCATGCGTTCTGTTTATTTCTTCAGAAAATACAAATGTAACTTAATGTATAATTAAAAATGGAACAAAAAATTTTAACGCATATTAAAATCATCTGTTAAATACAAATATGGCATAAACAAAGCTAAATAAATGTGGCCCCGTCTTAATTATTTGCTTACAGTTTCATAAAAAATAACCAATATTCAACATACAATGAAAAGAATTAATATTTTATAATTTTAATTCAATTACTGGTTTGTTTTTGCTTTGTTTTAACAAGTTAAAGAACGATTCAGTTGAATATAATCGTTCTTATAAATTATTACATCATTAAACCGGAAAATATTAGGACAAAATATGCAAAAGCTGGAGTACTTAGGTTAGTAATTTTTATAAGTATAGCCTGAATTTATATGTTAAAAAAAAAAACTTGTTAAATAAGTCTTATGTCAGCGGTCACAAATTATTTAAACCTTATGAACCACTAAATTCGAAATTTTGAATTTCGCTGAATACACTAAAATTAATTTATTTAATAATAATAATAATAAAAGAACATTTGAAAATCTAAGGATTATAAAAGTGCTGAAATTCATTAATTTTTATTAAGAATCCTGCTTGATTACGAGGCTTTTATTTTACCTAAAAGCAACGGCTTCTTGATAAAAAGCAGGTTACAACATGTCATTATTGGTGTTTAAATATTTGTGTGAAGTATCCTATGCTTACAGTAAATTGGAAATTGCTAAAATGCATTTTGGATAGAATTTTGCTTTTTAATAATTGTTTTTCATCCAGAACGCTTTGTGGCTGTTTTAAAATTGCCAAAACACGAAATTTTGTGTTCCTAACGATTTAAACAAGACAGAACATTTTTTTTTCATTATTCATTAAACAAATTTACGGGTTTTGCCTAATATACGTAAATTAATAATTTAATTATTTAATTAACCGCGAAATATCTACAAGTTGCGATCAATATTATCTTTCTATTACTACATTAATTAGGAAAACATTTATCTATAAGAAGCTATCAAAGATATATGTTTTAAAACTAATACAAATATACTCCATGGAAGTCTTCAAATTATGAATAGTTTAAGAGTAAAATATTAAAATATTTACAATTTAATTATACATTTTATTTAAATAATTACCATCACATTTTAAAGTTATAACATTACAAGTAGGATTTTTTTTTAATTAGAGCTTTGCTTCCTCGTTCGTTCGTTCGTACGAAGCTAGAAAATAAACTTAAATATCTATCGGGAGTCCAGATATCCACTGGAGCGCGCTATTCGTGATGTTATGCACATCATGTCTATTAATTATATTATTATTTGAAAAAAAGATCTTGCAACTATATAAATGATCTAAAGTTTGAAGCTCTCCACATTCGCATATGGGGCTTGCAACCATTTTCCATTTGTTCAATGTGTAAGCGCATCTACCTTGTCCCGTACGAAATCTATTTATTCTACACCATTCCCGTCGTGATAGGTACATTCCCGGAGGTTCTATGCAAGGATTTTGTACTAAATCTGCGTTAGTGGCTTTACTAGTTGTCCATTCATTTATCCATCTTTCCTTCCAGCTTCTTGATGCGTTCTCCATATGTACTGCCGTTCTCCGGGGAGGCCGTCTAGACTACAATTCTCTTATCGGTTTGTAATCTTTATCTGCATGCATTAAGCAGTTTTCTGTATGTGTAAAATTTTCCCAAAGTTCTCGGAAAGCCTTTTCTCGTCTTATGTGTGTGGAGGGGCAATGTGAGCGAGAACAGGGAGCCAGTCTTTATTCGTTAACCTTAATGTCCCACTAATTACTCGCATTGCGGCTCTCAACTGGACATCTATTTTCCCAGTGTGTGCGCTATTCAACCAAACAGGCGCGCAATATCATCCGCATATTGGAACTTCCTGGATTCAGTTGTAGCTTTGCTTCCTGATAGCTTAGGTCCCCCACCCCCTACCCTTGTTCACTGAACTTTACCAAGTAATTAATAAAATAGGCTGAGTAAATTAAAAATTGAAAATTAGAAAACATCGAATATCAAAAAAAGAAAAGAAAAAAGTTTTATAGAAATTGTAAATTTTTAATAAAAAAAAAAAAAAAAAAAATGATTACTTCTAACTATTTGATTATATTTAAATATTTTCATTTGACATGAATATGGAATAAGGATACGCAAACGAAGTGAGTAGAGGAAACTTTTAAACGAATATTATAGAGCAAATAAAACGGTACAGAAACTTTTTTGTATAACGGAAAGACTATTATTAATCAAAAAAAAAATGTAAAAAGTAATAAATGGTATTTATTTATATAAATCATATTCACATTCGTCAAAATATAACTGTAGTGTACATATAACAAGCCATAAATTAATTTAAAAAGAAATAAAAAGATGAATTCTAAAAGAGAAAAATTTAAAAAAAGATGCATTCACACAAATGAACATACTAACTCTACATACAAGTATATCAAATATATGGTTGGATAATTAAGTACATAAACATAAAAAAGTAATTAAGGTAAAAGGTTTAGAATATAGAGAGAAATTATATATACTTATTGAAAAATGGATTATTTATTAAATATTAAAAATAAATAAACATTTGTGCGCGTCACAAACATGTAATATAATAATAAAATATCATTGTCATAGACAAATCATTTTACATTTAAACAAACCGACTAGCGATGCATTTGAAATTTCTAAATATTAATATTCTTATCCGAAATTCTTAAATTTTTTTTTTATTATTACAGATCAAATACGTATTAAATAAACAAAAAACTTACGGTATGTTAGTTTTAATGCGTGTTGAAGAAGAGAAGCAGCAACTATTAAGTTATCGTTATGAGATGTAGAATAAACGTTTATTTCTATAAGGATCGCACTTGCTCTTAAGTTTTGACTTTACATCGCGACATGTTCTGGAATTAATAACTGCATTGCAGCATATATTGCAATACGTAGTTAACGACAAATAATTTCACCCCCTTTCCATTCGCCGTATGTGTACTGCTGATTAATTTGATTTATCCGCTGCATTTTCTCTGGTTCTTTACATTCAATTTCTGTGATAAAGTGCAAACACCACGGCGTAATTAACTGCCGCGTTTAACGACCGATAAAAAATAATTTCACCCATTTTATCATTTTTATCTATTTTCCTGGAATAAATTATACGTGTCATTAATTTTTAATTATTAAGCAGCTACTTCTTCGCTCTGTTCTTTTATTATTTGTAAGTGTATACAGTAATCTCTTTCATTAATACTTTATTTATTTTTTTCTGTTCGTATAACATGCGAAATATTTTCCATCCGTTATAGGTAAATGGAAATTGCGCAAAAGAAAATGCACGCCGTGTTCAAGAACGTTCGTTCCATGCGTTCTGGCGCGCGCGTGTGAATTTCCGGCCCAAGAAAACTTATATTTTTTTATTCTAAACTACATCAGTTATCCTATTCATTTTTATAATGTAATTTTAAATTTCTTCTTCTTTTCAGTCGTATTGCTCGATTCTGAGCGTCGTGACTACCTATTTGTACATTCTAGTTGTACAGAATAGGCAGCAGTCAGATAGTATTGTAACCATTTATAAACAATTTAGAAATACAAGAAACAAAAGGAATATGTAAATATCAAATAGGGTAAAAAAATGTTGAAGTTAAGATTCAAAAGTATTAGCCCGGTGGCACTAATGAGAGTAGAGAAGCCAGTTCCTTTCTTCTCTCGGTCGCCTTTACTTTCCTAGATTTCTCTGGTATTCGCTTGTTTCGGACTGAGTAAACCTGGGACCGACTTGAATTTCGAAGGAAACAAGCCTCGAACCCGTGGCCTCTAATCTGGTAGCTGAGCATCTAAACTATATTACTTAAATTGGATTTTACTCTTCATATTCGTTTTAAAACATTGAAAGTTGCATATAAAGTGGCGAAGAATAGGTGTCTTTCAAAATTATTACGTTACTTATTGTAAGGTCCAAAGTTCTATCCGGATCGATTCTAGCTCATTAAATATGCTTAAACTATTGAAGACAAGAAATTGGTTTAAATTCTTACAAAAACGTGTTCCACATTAGTGATTTCGACCAAAGCTAAACTTACTAGCTTATTACAATTTCTCGAAATGTGTTTTAAAACAGGTAGACAACATTCAATTAGCATATTATAGATAGATAGGAATAATCGTTGAATAGATATAGAATATAAGCATTTATTTCTTTGTTAATTTTATTTGAAATATGTTTACCCACTTTAAGTTTAATAATTATTTCGTTATTAGAACAAATTGATATTAAAACGTCTCTGCCTTGCTTAAGTTCGGTTGCTATTTGACCTCTAACTTTCTTATAGAAAATGTAGCGAATAAAAAATTTTATTAAGCATATCCTACTGAAACGACCACTTTTGTAACACATCACAATTATTGTATTTTAATCATTTGTTATTAGTAAATCGTAAACATTCGCATTCTGGTTAAAAATTTTGAAAAATTAATTTTAACGGCTCGTCTGTTGCTGATATTCAACAATTAAATGAAATTAAAAAAAAAAAAAAAAGAGAGAAACACGATTGCTTGGCTCTATCTAAATAATTGAATTTGTGAGTAGAGATTAAAATAAATAATATGTAAATACGATATACACTGATATTTCTTTACAGAACTACACACACGGAAGTATATTTTATACCTAAAAATTCACTCTCATATATACGTTTTACAAATATAATTTAATCATCGGTAAGAAAATAAATTTATACCAGTAACAACAAGATTATTGCAAAACACATGCTCTTTATTATTGTAATTAGTATTATTTACTGTTTGCATTAAACGAAGTAATACATTATCATAGTTTTTATTTTTTTTTAACATAGCTAATGCCGATGTAATTCCTTCGGAACCGAAAACCATACTAGAATGTTTAGAGCAACGACTAGCAAAATACAAAGAAATGCAGGCAGCGGCAAAAACAGCGAATAACGACAGAAAAGCGCGCCAGATGGGCCGTATAGTGGACCAATTTACCGATGCTATTAAATTACATAAGAAAGGACAAGCGATAAATACGGAAGAATTACCTACACCGCTAGGTCTGTTCATGTTAACTACGTACTAATATTGTTATACTCTTCACAGATTTCTTTCTTATTGTATTCGTCAATTAACAAATTAATCTTGTATATATAAATTAAAAATGAAATACCAATCTAATGAAATTAAAGAACTAAATATTCACTATTTATGTTTACATATAATTAAATTAATTCGTAGAAGACAATCTATTTCTTCACTATTGTTTACATATATTAATGCTTCTAACATAATAATTTGTTTTTGTACACAATCATAATAAAAAAGCGTTCAGATTCGGCGCAGTCGGATTCTTTACAGTATAATAAAATTCAGTGGCGGCTCCAACTTCTTCCCACTAGAAACATTATAATCGTCATTTATAATGTAAAACAATTTTATAAGAATAATTTTATTACTAATTAAAAGATAATTCTGAATTCTTTATCATTCGACTACTACAGAAATTTCAAAAATTGAAATTTCTGTAATAGTCTTTTTCGCGTGGAAGTGTGTATGCGTACACAGAGTGGCCACCTAACCGTGAATTTTGTCGTAAAACCAGGAAAAAAAAGTAAAAATAGCCAAAAACGATATTTTTAACAAGAGAAAATCATTGGAAGCGAAAAATGAATGCATTCTTTGATGTTGTTTACTTAAAATAAATTACGAAGTTCTGTTTTATTTGTTTTATTCATATAAAATATGCTGCGGCAGTCAAATATTATCAATAGTAATAAAAAAAATTCCATTCTTCTTTTTGTACAATTCTAGTAATCATGAAATCGGGAAGATTTGGACCGGGAAAACTAGGAGGATTTGGACTAGGAAAACCGAGAATTTAAAAATTATGTTTGAGTGACCACCATGGTACATGTTATTATGTATATACGTATATGTTGGTAACAACACCGTTGTTAAGCCCAGAATAATATAAAATATATAATGATTTTTTGTTACGTTTTGAAATAAATGTACAATAAAAATACAAATAAAATTGAAACATTTTTCTTTTTTGCTGACTAACTCAAAATAAAAAATAAGAACGAGGTACTCAATTGAAAAACAACTCTTTTATAAGAACTATAGAAGGACAACTATCTGGAAGTCCTGGAATTTGTCTTGGAAAAGTCTGAAGAACAGTTTTTATTGATGATAACGTCATTTTCTTGTACCAAGGGTTATATTTAAAAAAAAAAAAAAAAAAAAACATTATTAAAAATAATGTAACTAAATTTTCAAATTTAAGTTTCCATCACATTTTTTGTTCGTAGAGGATTTTAAATATTTTTATTAACAAAACCGTTTCTCGCATTTTACGAACGGACGTATTCATCTCGTTTATCTCGAACATATGAAAAATCAAGTTTTAAATGTAATCTTAATTTAATTTTAAACGTAACATTATTGCCTGCTGCACATATTACAAGTAAATATTTGCGACGGCTTAATGGTATGATAATAGTTTATATGATAATGACTATGTAAAATGGCGTTGTTTTCATATGTTCTAAAACAAAAATTACACTTCATTTTATTTAAAAATACAAAGTAACAAACAATTAAACATTAAAAATATAAAAACAGTGTTGGGACGCTTATTGTACTAAACAAAAACAAATTACTACTATTAACATAAACATTCCAATAAAAATACTTTTTTTAATGTTACACAGCGGAATTCAGTCACACACCATGACTGCTGAAAATTGAATAACTGTGATCGAGGTTCTTAACGAAATTATCTACGGCGAACATATCGTCACAAAAAACAATGTTAATGTCCATATATATATATATATAAAACTCGCCCCTTCGGACCTCGAAATGGGGCAAGTCCCCTTTACCCTCCGGTCTAATTCTTCTATAATTCTTATGGAAGAGTAAACTTTTTCATTGGCTATACCGTTGGATAGAAAAAAGTCTTTCAGTTCCAATTTTCACCACCAGGGGATTTCGGAGCGCTAATATCGCATTAAAGTCTTATATATGGGACAACTTTTTTTCTGTCCAACGGTGTACCCAATGAAAAAGTTTACTCTTCTATAAGAATTATAGAAGAACTAGACCTGGTGACGAAGGGGGCTTGCCCCATTCCGAGGTCTGAAGGGGCGAGTTATATATATATATATATATCTATGTGTGTGTGTGTGTGTATATATATATATATATATAGAGAGAGAGAGAGAGAGAGAGAGAAAGAGAGCTACATAAATACATCAACCTTTTTTGATGCCGATCATTTATATCAATCTATTCGGTTGTATGTAAATAAAATTGTAAAAATAGAGTTTAATAAAATTACAGAAGTAATTTGTAATTTTATTGAATATATTTGGCATTGAATTTCTTTCTTGCTTTATAATCATTTTTTTATCACTATTCGAATATTTTATATACATAAGTCTAATCTCTTATTTGTAAATCATTTCCAGGATATCCGCCATTTCCGAGTGAACCTGCGAAACCAAAGCCGGCATCAGCTCCGGTTACTGATAGTACACCAAAACCACCAGTAATATCACCATCAAAAACAGTCACTCCATCGCCAACAGCTCCTAAAAGAGGTCAGTACATATTATTATCCATACTTTTATGGTATAAATTTTAAACACTTTTCAAAAGCAATTAATTAGAATTACAAAAATTATTTAAATATTTATTTTTAAAAAATGATGTGCTTCAATTTTTTTTCATATACGGTTTACCTAAAATTTAAATATGTTAATGATTATTTAATGTTAGCAAACGGTTTCACGGAAAAAAATTTAAATTTAAAAAAATTATATGAAAATTACAAAAATATATTACAATTTTTCCAACATGTTCTAGAGATAGGATCCATAGTCTATAGTAGTGATTTTCACGGGTTAGTAAATACGTTATTATTAAAATCGTTTCCTTTACATTTACTTTGTATACTATATTTTTAATCGTTTTACAGTATTTTTTTCATAAATCAGTCCTCTGATACATTAAAATCCTAATTTTTATCTTTAATTTTTTGTTTTCAAGATAAAAGTGGCGCTGTTAGTAGGAATGAACTACAAACGAAACAGTTAATGGAAAAGCAGCGGCTTTTTAAGGCGGCCGCGTTAAAAGCTAAACAAAACGGTGATATGGAACAAGCTAAGGAGTATTTAAAGCAGTCGAAACAAATTCAAGCATTAATCGATGCATCAACTTGTGGCTTGCCGGTTGATATGAACACGGTAAATAGTTTAATGCGCATTGTTAAAAATTTGCTTGTTGAAGTTTCTATTGTTTAAAAATATCTTGGAAGGAGACGATGAATTTATCAGCAACAAGAAGTGATGGTTGAATTTCTACTTGGTTTAAAATGTAAAAGATAAGTAAAACTATTCTAAACTGTTAACTGTGTTCTAATTACATTTTTTTATTCCAACTCTAGTGAATTGTATCGTTGCCAGGTCTAAATTGTTACAAATACGAATGTAATAACTTTGATATTATATTCTTCTCTTCACAGCAGAACAGAGCTATTCCCAACTAGCAAACCAAGCTCAGACTATGTTATTTTTTTAGGG
Source organism: Icerya purchasi (assembly GCA_039619475.1). Taxonomy (NCBI): domain Eukaryota; kingdom Metazoa; phylum Arthropoda; class Insecta; order Hemiptera; family Monophlebidae; genus Icerya; species Icerya purchasi. The sequence goes on from CM077116.1 coordinate 420,324,108, forward strand.
TGGAGGGGTGCTTATTCATTATAAAGAAATATAACTAGGAGCAGTATGTCCAATATATAATTTAACATGTACTATCGCTTCGTGAAATTTATTTTATTTTACCTTTAAATTCTGTTTCATTAATTTAAATTTTTTCCTAATAAATATTGCATTCATGCTCTTAATTGTTTAAATATCGTTTAGTACGTGTTGACTTGTACAAGAATATTTCACTGCAATGAAAGATGCATAGAAATGCCCTGTATTATGTATTACGGATTGATTCGAATCGGGATAGAACGTTATAATTAGAGAAATTGTTCGGCTAGCTGTGTATGAAAAAGCTTGAACATCTCTTTTATGCGTTATCAATTGCATTATCATGTGTGGAGGTTTTATCTATTTGTTGATGATTGTCAAATATAGATAAGAAGAACAGTTGTTATAACAATTATTCGGTAACGTTCGGCGCCCCGTATAAATAAAGCATTTCTGCGATCAAGTTTTATTTAATTACGTGTCAACATTGCTATTTTTCACTAATTTAATTTTTGTTACCACCACAATACTCCGTAATTAAAAGAAAAAGGTATTGTTTTTATTTACATATTTGTGTGTTTTTACATTAAAAATTATGCAAACTATTGGTGATAATGTAAGTGCCTTTTACTGAAGCAGTAGGGGCCTGTAGTCATATTGTAACTTTTTCTGAAAGTTGTATTTTTTTGTTTCTCGCCGATCATTACAACTCCATCAAAGTGCATATTTTGTAATTTTTTGTGTGCGCTCGTATGTATATATATGTATGTAAAACATTCAATAGTCTAAAAGTTGTATAAAATGTACTCTAACTTGTTATATTTGTTAGTTTATTTCATTTTATTCATTGAATTAATTTTTAATCTTTTATTTATTTTTCTAAAATTTCAGTTACCTTGTTAATGATTAAATGTAGCCACGAAATTATTTTAAGGTGCAAAATTTAAATAAAATTAATATCTATAAGTTAATGGTGGCTAATAGCATTTATAAAAATAAATAAATAAATCACGATAAGTTTTTAATAATTAAAAAATTGCAAAGTAACGAATATTATTTTTGGTAAAAAAAAATCCATTTAAAATATATTTTCCAATGAATTTTTTATAAGTTTTTATCTATAGTTTAAACACGATTTTACCCGTTTGAGAGCGAGAAAATGACACTTTCACACTAGTTTCCGTTTGGAGTTTCTAGAATAATTATAATTAGTTTCACTGTTTCGTTGGATTTGCCAGCCAGGGATCTCCACCCGAAACCAATTCAAATGGGAAAGAGTCTGTTAATTTCAAGGTCGACCAGATATCGGTAAATGAAGAAATCAACACAGCAGTAATGATGTTTAGAGAAAAATAAAATAGAAGTGCAAGAAAAAGTAGAAAATCTAAAAAAATTTAAAGTAAAATATTTTGAGTATCTAAAAAAAAAACATAATGAAACCTCTAGTAATGTCTCTGGAATATTTTATTCTTTATAATAATTTGCCTTTTGCTAATGAATATAACAGATTCAAAAGTTATTATCGAGAACTACTTGAAATAATGAAATTAGAAATTATCATCAGTGTTTATTAACAATGCAGTTTTTAAGCCGATAACTATAAAAAACTATTTTTATCGTTTGAAAAATACTGCATACGTATCTCTAGCTTTATTTTCCGTATCCACTTTTCGTGTTTTTATTTTATTTTTTTATACGTATATATAATTAGTTTTCTAGAACAGTCTTGGCCAATCCGTGGCCTGCGAGCCGCTATGTGGTATTTTGAGCTCTTGGAGATTTTCCTTTTTCTTGGTTATTTTAAATAACCATGAAAATACCATTTTGTTTCAGTATAAATTTTTAAGATTTAGTTAAGTGTTTAATAATAAAACAAAGGATTGTGTTGTCTTTAGACCTAGATATGTTTGCGAATCTAAGCTTTCAAAAATTAAGTTTACTAAAAATAAATCACATTCACTTTTTTGGCAGATGAAAATATGGAAAATTAGCTCCGATATGCATTAAGGAATACTAAATTGTTGACTTTAAAAATTATGTGAACAAAAAGGGATACAAATGTTTCATTGATTCTCTTTTCGGTAGATTATTAATTATTACAATTAAAAATTGAAAAAAAAAGAAATCAGTCATGGAAAATTCATATCTGTAGTTACTGGTAAGAGCGGTTAGACTAACTTTACTAAGATTTCATCATTTTTTTCAAATATATTCATTATTATCACAGTCAAGAATAATGATCGAATCATGTTTATTGTTTTTATTTAATGTTATATACATAGTTTCTCGTTACATATTACTTTTGAGGTTGCCATCAATTTCAAGGGAACTGGGAGTTAGTGTGTTTCAGTGTAGATCTCTAGTTTTTAATTTTAAAATCTTAAGTATTACTTAGATTGAAATTAACGTTTAAGAATATTTGTAAACATGGGCTAGTAGAAACGTGTAAATAACACCTGTTCTAATTTTCTTGTTTATCATTTGGTTAAGTTGTTGATTCGTACACTAAACACTAGCCTTTGTAAGCTTCACAGTTGTTTATTTTTAATGATTGTTAGATTTTACTTTTAGTGAAGAATAATTATTATAACCGTACGTTATTACTATGTGAACCTGGACTACAAAATTGTCATTTCTCTGTTTCAATAATAATTGCACATATTTATAGTCCAGGTATAATTACAAATAGTTCCGCTGCTCGCGCTAACTAAGCGCATTTGCGGTTTATGTAAATTAATTTAATGAAATATTGCCTATAAATTTAAGAAATAAATTTTGATTTCATTTGAAATGCCAGAGTGTCAAATACATACATGATTAAACTACTAAAAAAAAATTTCCACCGATATTCCAAAAATTTATTCATTATTTATTATACTGACTTTTAATAAAATCCGAGTATTATTGCTTTAGATTCCAGTTACGCCGAAGGAAAACGCAATATTGGAACAAGATTCAAATGTCGTTATACTAAATAGCGATATGCCTGGAACGATTGAAGAGACCTATCGAAAATTAATAGACGATCTACAAACACAGCTCGACGTAAGAATAACTCTTGAAAAATTAAAATGTCAGAAATCTACTTTTATTAGGTAACATTAATTGGTCGTTTGTTTTACTTAGATGTGCATGAAAACTAGGGATCACTATCGAGCTATCGGCGATGTAGCGAGCGTTAATCGATTCGAACAATTGGCAGTTCGTACGAAGAAAGATTTGAACATCGTTGAAATGGCTTGTTCCCAAAATAATCCAGTTCCGAAGTTTCATTATGAAACTAAGCCGTTTTCTATCGTTCAGTAAGACAACATGCATGTTTATCTAAGAAAAATATATAACGTTTTATTCGTTTAAAATAAAATTAGAGCTTCTGCTGATACTTGAGCATGAATTAAAATGTATTTACATGTAGTACTAAATAAAAATATGTATTTAAAGAAAAGAACTATTTACTACATATATACATCGTCCCTATTTCGCAAATTTAAATCTTTCTTATCGTCACATCACTATGTAAGATCTACGTCAGCACGTTTTAAAATTCTAATTATTGATAAATAATAAATATATCGTTCAGACTTAAAAGTTTGCTATGTATGTTTTAAATAATAATCCTATCGCCGCATGCGATTGAATTTATAAAGATGCCTGACATGTAAAATCTTAGACATTGTGTGAAATGAGTTTTACTTCACTCTCCGTTGGTCTCAATTTAGTATATAAATAATCTTTATCGCACTCTATACATTGTTGATGACAACATTTTAATTATTTACATCACATTCATTTTTAGTGCGTTTATTATAATTTTATTTACCATTTTCTATGTAAACAAATTTAGTATTTTAGAATCTATTGCCAACACTATAAAGAGCACTACTCGAGCCTTCCAAGTCTTCTAATATGTTTTTGATAAATTTCACGAAATTTAATGGAAATAATTCGAAATAAATTGTTATCTTGTGACTGTTAATACAAATATGACAGGGAAGAATAACCATTGCTTGATTTATAAGTAAAGTAAAGAAAACCCCATGCCCTTGACAGAGCGTCAGCGATATTGAAGTTAAGGTTCACAATGTACTAAGCCCAATAACACTAATGAGAGTAGGGAGGCCGGTTCCTTTCTCTCGGCCGCTTTTACTTTCCCAGATTTCTCTGGTACCCAATCATTTCAGGCCGGGTAAATTTGGGAGCGACTTGGATCCGAAACGAGACAAGTCTCGAACATGTGACCTCTGATTTTGGTAGCCAAGCACCTGTAACCACTAGGCTACAATTGATATTTTGTTTTAAAAAATGAATTTTTCCTTTTAATGTTAAAAAATCTTACATTTTCATATATAAAAAGTGAATATAAAAGTATATGTAATATTAGGTAATAAATATAAAAAAATTAATTATAAATTCCAAAAACTTATGAACCAGAAATGTTATCAATAAAATACAAAACATACCTCAGCATACAGTATAGCAAAATTTATATGTAACACAACAAAACAAAATATAAATCTAAAATAAATTTACAATGAAAAATAGATTTCTGTTACTTGGCGAACAAAAAATAATAAGCATACATTACAACCGCCAATTAGTGTCTCTTTTGATATTACAAATTTTTATATACAAATATTTCTGTAACGGGAGTACCCTCCATTATAGACTGTCATCGCGATGGCCTAGTTGCTAGAGCGCTTAGCTTCCATTGCGGAGGTCTCGGGTTCGATCCCAAGCGCCGACAGAAATTATTACGAGAAATTAAAATTAAATAACCGCTAATAGTCACGTGGGAGACAATGGCAAGCCACCACGTATACTATTATATGCGCGTTAGTTGACGTATAGTAGGCAGGCACACGCGGGACTGTATTGTAACACGATAATAATAAGTTTTTCATCGGTTTACTGTCCCCCAAATCAAAATATGACTGTGCAAACCGTCCTTTCCTTTTTCAATTTCTTGGAAATAAATTCATCGCGGCTAGTGATTACAATTCAAACATATCCAATGGGGGTGTAGAATTGGGAATCCACGGGGTAATATATTACTTAAAGGGGGGATCCTGCTTTAGAAGACCTAAAAGATCTTTTTTTGAGGATTTTTTTTTGGAAGAGAAAAAAACAATTTAGCCCAGCGAACTTTGGGATATATTTTCTTACGTATTTGAAGTGTGTAAATACTTTTTATTAAGTAGATATAATAATAAACTGCAGTGCAATGAGCCTTTTCTTAGAACGTATTTTTACCGAAGTTCGCAGTTTTTGTTGGAAACATAAAAACCAAATAAACTTCCAATTATACATTTTTTTTCCTGTGTGAACCAAAAAAAAAGTTAAAATAATTGAAAAATTATAAGTTTTTCAGGCTTGAAAAAACAAGTGCTTTTTCAACTAAAGAAAATGTTATTTTATTTTGTGTAAGAGATCTCTAAAAATACTTTTTCAACTATTTGGTTGATTCACATAGAAGAGAATTCAATACTAAAGAAAATAAATTTTTGTTCAAAGCAATAGGTCGTTTATTTTTTTTTTTTGTTATCGCGCCCGCCAATTCAGAAAAATCGAAAAAATGAGAACTGAAGAAAACGCGTTTTAAAGTTTCTCAATAAGAGAAAATATAAATCTTTGTCTCTTACGCTAATGATCGGCTAATCAGCTATTCCTGGTCCATACACGGTAGTCCTTCTGCTTCCTCAAATAACTCATTCTGAAACATTTTTGTTCGAGTCTACAAGCCGTACGAGCCCCATTGGTGCTAAGTGACTGGCACCTGTTTTCTCTTTAGATCCGTTACGCGTCGGCGGTATCAGCAAACATTTTGCATTGCTGGCCAATATTCAAATGCAGCAACTGCATAGTATTCAAAATCGCTGAATATTCTTCGTTGAACATGCCTGTAGCCAAGTAGGCGGCTATTTCAACGACTTTTTGGCCGGAATTCAAGTGCTTCGGATTGATGCGCCAGACCGTCGAGTTGAATGACTCGTTTAAATTTTGCGTGTGACCGCCTAAACATTTCGTTAAAAGGTTGTCATTTGATAGTTGTTCATAAATCGGGCGAACGTGCATCTTAATTTTTCCGTCAATTAATCGAGCAGGATGCTCAAAAGATCATAATTAATTGGTGCATTCAGCTTTGCGCCATTCACACCAACTATCGATTAGGGGATTTGTCTGTGGAGCAATAATGATTTGGCGTTGCTATCACAGTTTTTTTCATTTCTTAGACAGAATCAATATTTCTTCTATTTGCCAAATCAACAAATTGTTAACTTTTTTATGATACCTTCCATTAGCTGTTTCTTACCACTGAGCTTTTCTTTCTTCCTTGTATTTCAGAGACACGTACCCATTCGTTTTTGTACGTGTCCCACACAGTCACTTTTTGTAACAGAGCAATCGTCGCCGTATGGATTTATTTTCAAAATACCTGCAAAAGTTTTGGAATCGTCGTCGCCAATATAATTAGTGTACTTCACGCCGAATTTTTCTTCGAATCTCAAAAACATTTCCATTATACCATTGTCTTCACTTGTAAATTGATTACTGTGAAATTTTCGTTTATGCGGCTTTGACGTTCATTTGGAAGTTGATTTTCCACCTTTTGGATAGCTTGTTATGATGTTTAACGATTTGTACGCGCCAAGAATCGGAGCAGAACTGACCGTTGATATTAGAGGCTCAAAGTAGAAACACGTGCACAGACAACTGTTTTCACGAAGTAGAAGATAGAAGCGCGGAGAAAGCACCTGAGCCTGGCTGACAGAAGCTCAAAGTAGGAACACATGCAGAGATAACTGTTCTAACAGAGTATTGGAGGATCTATCGTCTGATCATAGTCCAGTTCTACTTTCATTAAATTTAAGACCCCTATGAAAAACACCATCTGATAGGTTATATACATCGAGTATCGATCAAAATAAATTTCATAATTTCTTAAATCAAAATATTGTCGTTAAAAACTGCAAAGCAAATTGACACAGCCGTAAATGCTTTCACTTGCAACATTCAGAAAGCGGTACGGAATGCTTCTGCATTACGCCACCCTTATCTTCAAAATTAAAAATTTATACCATTATATATTACAGATTTAACTGAAAAGAAGAAGGACAAGGGCTACCTGGAAAAAAACTAAAGATCCATCCGATAAGCACACTTGGAATCATCTTAATAGGACATTAAATAATGCTATAAGAGACCTACGAGTCAGTGTATTTCATACATATACAAAAAAGGATTATCAACTACTGATAACTCTCTGGCAAACAACCAGAAAGGTGTTATCGCCTAGAAATTCTAACTTACCTCTTCTCAATGACAGTGGCGATTGGGCTAAAAGTGAGCCCGAAAAGGCTGAGCTGTTCGTTTCTTATCTGTATAAAATGTTTCCAACCTCATCGGGACATTATAAATCACGATTATGTAAGCAAAATACTTCACGATTTGTCCCCCATTAGAAAAAATGTCCCAGTTTTATGTAACGTTTATTATATTTTAATTTTTACCGACTTCCAAAAAGAAGAAGGTTATCGCGAATGTTTTTTTTTTATATATATATATTCGCACATGACTCATATTTATATAGACCGATTTTACTGATTCTTTGCCCATTAGAAAGGGTACCATTCAACTTCGGTATCTTGTGAGTAATGATGAAAATCGGTGAACATAAACTGAGTATTTGTCAAAAAGCGTGAAAAAAACTAATTACAACGTAATTCTCAGGCCGGCCCCCATTAGATTCTGTAACCAAAAAGATGTCCCAATTTTATGTATTTAATTTAAAGGAAATAAGGATAGGATTTTTGTAATTACGTTATTTTTTTTTTTTGTGTCGATGCCGGTAAGAATGACATAAATTTTGCTCTTTTATAAAAAGTATAGAAGAGAAAGAGACATAAATGTAAGCAAGAGGGTTCAAGGAGCAGAGCCCCTTGCGATTCCAAAGTGGACGAGTTTATACATATATAAAACAAATATGATAATTTAAGAATATATATTTTAAAATTTAACACCCGTGAAAAATTACATATAAGGCAAACAAAAAGAGCTCTCAAAATCGGATATAAAAATTATATCGCCATCTGTAAAAATAATCATATTGGCTGCTTAACGTTTGCTTACCCTTTAATAACTGGAAAATACACAATTATTTTAACGTTCTCAACATATGTATATATTTAAAAAACTTTAAAAAACACTAAATATTTGAATTCCACTGAAAACTACTGCATAAAACATAAAAAAATATTCAGGAAATGAGAAATCTATTTTCTAATATAAAATTATTTTTTAACGTCATTTCAAATATTTAACTCAATTTTTCTAATTTATTTCGAAATCAATATCGACTTTCACCAAATAATAGTATTTTTCATTCGTGTTTTCATGCAAAATTTTGAACGATCAGAAATATTTAAGCCGATGGATACGCGGTAATAATAATAATACACCGTGTTCATGAACGAGTTTGTTCGAAACTGATCAATGTTACTTTTAAGAAATGGTCAACTCTTTAGAATTAACTCTGAATTCAATAAAAGTGTATTCGACTCCGACTTGTATAATTAAATGAACATTAAAAAATTAACCAATTTTAACGAGTCGAATACGAATTCTGAAAACAATCAATGGTGACTCGACTTTAAAAGAATCAGCTTATTCTTAATCAAGAAATAATGGGCCTTTTATTGCAATGTAAGCAAAGCGGTTAACGTACTTCACTGTTTTCTGCCCGCGTTTTCTGTTTTTACCATTTATTCAACTAGTGCTATTGTTTGCAGTAGCATTTTCTTCATCCACCGAAATTAAATTCGTTTCATAATGAAACTATTATATTTTTGTAGACTTTATATTAAGACTTTAAAAATAAATTCGTGTCGTCCAACGGGAAACCCTAAAGTTGAGATTGAATCGACTTGCAACTACGGAGTCAACTCTAGATTCAACATGCACTAAAATTTAGACTTAACATAAATATTTAAATCATTATATTATCATTATATATTTATTTCAAATTTTCCACTTTCTTCTTGTAATAATATACATATTGCAATATTACTGACATGATCTACTTCTAATCTTTAAAATTCCTTATCTCTTATGGTTTATTTTTGTTTTATTATTATATAACGTCATATTCCTGTATCTTATTTTAAGGCGGATTAGTTCGATAAATTTAAATAGAAAAGGTTCATTTTCGCAGCACACGTAATTTATGATTTTAGTTATTTTTTGCAAAATACTCGCTAGTAAACCAATTGTAACGATAGTATCAAAATTAAGTAAACCAACAAACTGTTTTAGGTGCAATACTGACTTAACCGACGATGAAGTACAAGTAATAATCGTTCAAGGTATATCATATAATGTTCCAAATCCGAAGGAAATTGATACATATGTTAAATTAACATTTCCTTACCCTACAGTAAGTAAAGAAAAGAAACTTTAAAAAAAAAACGCTTTCTTAACTTTTGTTAATATTTTTATTTAACCGTTCTGTTTAAAAGAAATAATATTAACTTTCCATTAATTACTTGAATTGACTGTGATCTAATTGTGCTTTCTGTTTCCATATGATTCAGTGAATGCTAATTTCGAATTGAATTTATCACTTTTTCTGGTTTTTAACGTTTTTCTTAACAAAATTGTTTAATTTTCTAAAATAGCCACTACTAACATTTAATAGTTTTAATGTATATGTGAAATGAAAACGTAAACTTTTTTTTTCTGTATGTACGGATAAAAAATTCTGTATATTTCTGTTAAAGTAGATTAGAAAAAAATAAATATTAGTTTTCTTGCGGATTTTTAAACTACTAAAAGAAAAAAGAAAAAAACAAACGCAAGTTGTAAATAAAGATATAATGGCAATTATCTGTAAATTACGAAAGAAATATCTATATATTTCAGATCTGTTATATTTCTTAAATTTTCATGTGCTAATGCAAATTTTCATAATCATTTGTTTAAAAATTGTGACCGAGTTTTTCTGTCATAGTACACAAGTTAGATATACTTACAATTTCATAAGACAAAAGAGAACTTGAAATAATAAATCAGTGCGCCTTACGAAATCGCAAGGAAGATCATAGCAGCTATACCTATGTGCAGAGTTTTGACTCTCTTTTTACTTGAAAACAATGTTTTTATTCACAATTTAAATTATTATAATAGGCATCACGGTGGATATTAAAAAGTCCGATTAATCGCTGTCCTTTTTTTGGAGGGCTCGTCAACCGAGAACCTTTACCTAGAAACAATAAGAAAAGGATGGAGTCAATTATATCTTGATACGGTCAGATATTGTTAGGAGGACGGAAAAAATAGTAGGAACAATGTGTGGAAAAGGAAAAGATAAGATATAAGAGGCGCAATATGGAGTAGGAAGACCAAGTCGCAGCAAACTGGAATAGAAAATAGAAAGCTTAGCAGAAAAAGATGAACACTTATTAAACACATGATCAGCATTGCAAATACGCTCTTTGTTTAAGTGGAGAGGAAACTAACGGAAAACGATAGCGCGAGCAAGGAAACAGAGAATGGTTAAGGCGCAGACGAGTAACGGAGGCATCAACAGAACGACGAAATGAAGGAAACAACACGACTAGGTTGAACAGACAGATAAAAAGAACAATTGTTAGAAAAAGAGAAAATGTAAATATCTGACCAAAACCTAAAATGAAAACCTTTGCACATTAGATGATGGGATTCAGCAAGTTTAGCCTTTTGATTGCAGAAGAGGAAAGACATTTAAGGTGTACGGAGAAGGATAAATAGCTGTGAAGGAAAATACCAAGATAATAAAAACAATTAACACGCGCGAGAGATGTATTGACTGAGGATAGATAGGCAGAAGCAGAATTATAAGGTCGTAGAGTAAATAGGACATAACAAGATTTAGAAAGAAAAAATAGAAAAGTTAATTGAAGAAAGAGAATGTTTTAGTACAGTAAGAGATGAATTAAATGCCTCATTGGCTGGTCTAATATCATGAGATGAGGCAAAGAGTAGAACGTCATCAGCGAAAAACAAAGAAGAAGAAATTAGAGGAAGAGAAGCCACGTTGATAGTGTATGTATTGAAAAGAGTAGGACTGAGGAAGGAACCTTCGGGAAGACCTCAAAAAACCGATCTTGAAGTCTGAAAAGATGGAGAAGAGATGTGGATAGAACGATTCATCATGAGATTGATAATAAAGGAAGTAAACTGAACTGGAACGTTAATTGCTGTCATTTTATCTTTTAAAGAAGGTAAATGAACATTATAAAAAACATGGGATACGTTGATGAAGGAAGGCAAGGTAGTTTTTGGATAAAAGATTTGCATATATGGGATACAAAAAGACTAATTCAATTGGAAGGACCAATACCAGGCCAAAAGCCGAACATATTGCTAGGAACTATATTATTATGCTCTAGCCACCATACTTTTAAACAGTTTTCTGATGTAGGATGCCAAGGAAATAGGACGTAAAGAACGTTTTTTAGGAATAAGAATTCCAAGAGAGAAGAGTTAAACAATTAAAAATACCAAGGAGAAAAGTAAGAGACTGTTTGGACAGGCTTTTGAGGACAAGAAAAGGTATACCGTCAAGACCTGGAGTGAGGCTAGAAGATTTGGAAAGAACAGATTTTAATTTATAAATGTTGAAAGCAGAAGTTAAGAAGTATGGAGGGCAATTCTGGGGAAGTGGAATTAAATACAGCTCATTAAATTAGGAACATAGGCAAGAGCAACGGAATCAATAAAGGATATTAAGCCATCTTCAGAAAGGTTGAAATTGAAGTGGAATTTAAAAGCTCTAGCCATTTTCCAAATATGAGTTATTAAGTTATAAGATTCATTCGGTTCCGTTGAAACAATTAAAAGTCGCTGTTTTCTTTTTTTTTTTTTTTTTTTTTTTTTTGAGTATGCTCTAGGCAGAATTTTTTCTGACAGTTGAGCACTTGAACACAATAAAAAAATTGTTCTATTGCAGCCTCAAAGGAAGTATTTGACCACATTCGCAGAATGCTAGATTTAGTAAACCTTCCTAAAATATTAACTTATTATCTATGCATTATGAATATTAAATTCATTGCTTATTTGTAGGAAACGCCGCAAACCTTTAAGACGCCGGTAATATATGACACGAATAACCCTTCTTACGATTCTTCTTATAATTTTGCTATAAAAAGAAATGTTCGAGCTTGTCAGCGAATTTTCAAGAGGCAAACTATTAAGTGTGAAGTATGGTCGAAAGGGTAAGTTTTTATTTATTTTGCACCTTTTAGCAATTGCAAGCATTTATTTCGGTTTAATTATCAATTTTTTTTTTTTCGCTATTCTGAAATAAACATTTAATAAAACTCCAACCAGGATGAATGGAAATAAACGTTATCACAGCAAAACGTTTGAGTTAATACGCTCTACCATTCGATGCTGTACGTGGTCGCTTTGCCTAATGAAATTTTATTTTTGAATAGACTATATAACAAATTCTATTTAATATGGAATTTTAAAACAGCCACAATTGTGAAATTATCGATTATAATTAAAAATTATCTAAATTTGACAAGTGCTAAAGTCGTCGTATCGTAACCGTCATTATCATTTTGTTTTCTGACTTTTGACGGATATTCAGCGCTTCCTTCTGGCTATTCTACAACACCAATTATTATTAATTATTTTTTCTGTTTTTTTTATTTTGGCCTATTTTTCTTATGTATACTATCATTATTCAATAAATATACCATGCAGCTCTCCTCTCATGTTTAGTACTGTCAGTATTTTATCTTTTATAACTCTACCTAACACATCTGAATTTTGATATGTACCTGTTCGCTTCATTTTCTATGCGCATGTATATTCGCTTCTTAAAAACCCTTACTCGATCTCTTTCCTTTTCTCGATAGTTTTTCAAGTATTTCAAAAGGAACATTTTATAAGTTTAATTACGAGGGTGGTTCAAATATAAACCGGAATTTCGTCATAAAAATTTTTATTTTATACTTACAGTGCTCATATTTTTTACAATTTTTCGAGATAACCCCCCTCGCACGCTACGCACTTTTTCCACCTCTCCGGCAATTTTTTTATTCCTTTTTCGTAAAAATCTCGCGGCTTGTCACATAGCCATTTGCGCACGAACGATTCCACCTCATCGTTGCTGTCGAAACGTTGTCCACCAAGTGCTTCTTTCAACGGGCCAAACAAATAATAATCACAAGGCGACAAATCTGGACTGTAAGGAGGATGTTCAAGTGTTTCCCAGCCCAATTCGGCCAATGTCTCCATCGAGAGCCGAGCGGTATGTGGCCTGGCGTTGTCTTGAAGCAGTATCGCACTATGGATCGGAATTTCGCGCCTTTTTGTTCGATAGGCCGGTTTGACTGTGTTTTTTAGGAGGTTACTGTAGTAATACTGCGCCGTCACAGTACGTTGTTCAGTTAGGAAATCGACTGCGATCACTCCCTTCATGTCCCAAAACACGGTACACAACACCTTCCCAGCTGACTGTGTAACCTTCGCTTTGACTGGCGCTCCCTCTTTTTTCTTCCGCCACTCCATAGACGAGCGTTTACTCTCCGGCGTATAGTAGTGTACCCAAGTTTCGTCCGTGGTGAATATTCGCCGCAATAAATTCTCTCCTTCCTCTTCATACCGCTGCAGGAGACGCGTACAAACTTCCCAACGAGTGAATTTCTGTTCAAAATTCAGAAGTCTTGGCACCCATCTGGCTGCAATTTTGCGATAACCTAGCCGATCATGAATTATTGTCTCAATACTACCTATGCTGATGCCCAATTCGTCGGTAATATCGCGTACACGGACGCGTCGGTCAGCCAAAATGAGTTGTTCGATGGCTTTGACGTGTTCATCTGTAATGCTGGTTTTTGGGCGCCGCGCATGTGGTATGTTTGACACCACTTCATGTCCTTTTCGAAACGCGGAACACCACTGGTACACTTGAGTTTTGGAGAGACACTCATCCCCGAACTGTTCGCGTAATTTTCGGTAAATTTCCACGGATTTTACGTCGTCTTTGACTAAAAAACGAATAATGATGCGTTGCGCAACAGACACTGGTACTTCTTTTTCACTCATGGCTCTAACTACACTAAAAAGTGAGGTTACGCGGTTCTAATTGCTCTACACGCTTCGTAACAAACCGGTCTAACTGCCAGTGCAACCACTTTTTCCACAATAAATTTTTCGCGCGTTTATTTAAAAATTCCGGTTTATATTTGAACCACCCTCGTAGAATTATGTATTCGTACTACAACATACATATTTTCTAATAAACGTTTCCTTCGTCATACTAATTATTATCTTTATCACCCGTATAATTTTATTATACAAAAATTAATTGCTTTTGGGTTCATCCTTGCGGTTTCATCGACGTTTGGATATTTAGATGTCGGTTTCAACCGCAACTCGAACGTCATCTCGCTTCGCCTGTACAAACTTATCGATGTCAACTTTGAATATCTCGGTTTCCTATATCGATAAATTTATATCAACTTCGAATGCGATACGAATCTCAAAACACCAAACCGATTTTTATACGAGTCAATCTAGAATTATCAAGAACACGATTCTTTCCTTGTACAAAGGAACAATTAAAATCCACGACATTATGTTCAAGTATAATATAATTTGACAACAGATATGATGGATATATTATAATCTGGCATCTCTACTAAAAGATAATATTATAAAGGCGACAGTTTTAAAAACTCGTTATAATTAACGATGGCTTAATGTTAAATAATTATTTCAATTTTCACTTTACAACTGTGTTTTATTGTTCAGGATGGTCCCCTTAATCGGGAAAATTGGGAATAAATCGTGAAGTTTGAATATCCCAAAGAAAAAAAACTGGGGATAAGCGTTTTCTTTGTTGCTGTTTTTTTTTTTTGTTTTTTTGTTTTTTTTAAACCGGGAAAAAAGTAAAATAGCTAAAAGACATTTTTGATAAAAAGAAATTATTTGAAAAATAAAAGCGGTTTTTTAGCCAATGAGAAACATTTTCGTTCATGTTCCGTGGATTTTATACTTTTGTAGCAATATCCATACAACACAGCCGATTAAAAATCTTATTATTTGTGGTCTTTTTCTTTCTCCCTCTAAGAAATCCGAGGTGTGCAAGTTTTCGGGTAATGCTGTTTTTTTCACGTTTAAATTTGTTTACCGTAAAATAAGAGCAGCATTTTAGATGTCTTTTTCTTCTATAAGAGAAAACAAGTCATCATTGACTAAATAACCTTTTGGTCCCACAATTTTTTTATTGTTCATTAATATTTTTTTGTAACTCATCTTTATATTTTTTTTTTCAATTTCATTTCAAAGTGAACTTTACTGAAGACGTTGTCATACTTATCACCGTTTGTTATTGCTATGTTCGTTATTATATCTACATAACTAAGAGTGGAGTGTTTTCTGTTCCAAAATACTTTGATCAATGAAACTACAAATTTCATCAAATGTTTCTTTATGCAATTGTAAATTTTTGTGGTAATTAGTTTCCAGTTTTTCGTCTAACTCTCGTAATGTATTAGTCTATGTATTTTCGTGATTTCCGACACTTCGAGACTTTTTTAAAAGTTTTTTCGTTAAACACAATCGTTTTTTTATTGTTTTTTAGGCAAATTAGCGAAAGATAACGAAATTAATAACAAAACTATGGGGAATAATAACATGCGATACAGAAGTACGTTGTATTATAGGATTGAGAATACTCCAAAATACTAGGAAAAACCTCTAGCGTGCTGTAAGTCACGTTGTTGCGTGAGAGCTAATAGCATCGCAGCGTCCTTCAACCGAGACAATTGCCGATATACGTTCCCTCTTACACTTTAACCTACCCATAGCGCTACTCACTCACACTCACGTTGAATATTCTCAATCGCCCGCCAGGTAAAATGTCCCACCGAAACGATCTGTCTTTTTGTGAATATTTATTTTTAGCCACGAATACTATCCTGTATAAATTTCATCGTGCCTCAAATACATTTTTTCGATTTTTTAAAACATAATTTTGCAAGCACCTGGTAACACTTTTGCCCCGGGTAAATGATCTGGCTTTTTGATTTTTTAACTCTTCAAATACTAAATTTTAACATATTAAAATTTCATCGTGCCTCAAATACATTTTTTGCAAAAAAAATTTACCATCTTTAAACATTTAAGGGTCGCTTAAGCCCTCTAACCCTTCAGGCAGGTCTGTCTTTTCGCATTTAGGTATTAGTAAAGGACGTATTGAGCAAGTTTTCGAAGTGCCTGAAATACCTACCCAAAAATGTTGATGAGCTCTCGTGCTACTAAGGGTATATATGACTTAAATTAGCGATCGTTGTAACAGTGCAATAATTAAAATGAAAATAAAATAATTTCAAATATCTAGAACGTTTAATTTGTCATTTTTCTTTCCTCGCTTGGTTTGTTATGAGCAAAATTAGTGTAAGCATATGCAGTTCTGTCGATCGGGAAATCGAGAACCTTTGGACCAGGAAAACCGGGAATAAACTGAGTATTTAAAATTTATATTTGGGTAGTCACCCTGTTGCTTTAAATTAAGAATTTGATGTGTTTCTTTTGTTTTGATTGTTAATTTATTTATCGAAATGTCTAGTTTTCAATATTGCGTTAAAGAGTAATTAAAATTTAAAAATACATCTGGGAGCACTATTGTCAATTTTAAGCGTAATATGAATGTGCAAAACTGCTTATTGCCCTAGGTGCGCGTTATGGAACTGAAAAAAGAATAACTTTCACAAAATAAAAATGGCGATATTAACATTTTTCAATTCGTAACATTTTACTTAAATTAAAATTGCATTATAAATAGAAAGTTATTTATTCCAAAGTATTTTGTAAATTATTTATATAATAGATCATTTCTACGGCAAATAACAGAAAATTTTAAATTGCGCTTTTTTTTTGTTTTAAAATAAATCTAAGAATTAAAAGTTATATTTATGTTGCTATTTAAAAAAACGTTTAAAATTGCATCCTGTTTGAATGTGACGTCATGGATCTAATAGTTTTTAATATCATAAATCTACAAAATAAATGTAGTACAGACGTGAAACTCGTTCTTTAACAGTTTAACTCTGTGTCGTTCTTTTTCGTTTTCTTACTATGACCTTGATAGCTCGTACCAAGTTGGTCGGACTAAAACTGTAATCAAACAGAACAAACAACTACTGTATATACTTCGATAAGAAGAAAAGAGCGCTAAGAACGCAGTAATGCTATACTGTTTTATCCGTTCTTGATTAGTCTCGAATATCTCGTGATTTTTATTGGCTGCTCCCGCGCAATTTACAACCAGTCACGCAGTAAAGCGACCTTTACATCTGACACTTGTACTTCAAGATTTTCACGAAACATTCGCTACCACTTTTGTGTAAATACCCCTTTTCAATGATTTATATCGTTAATATATTTGATAAAGGATCAATGGAAAATTATAAGAATACTAAAAAGAATTAATCGTTTTTATGTTATTCTAGGTTTAATTATTTTTAAAGATGTGTAAAATATGTTTATAAAATTGAATTTTATAATAAATGGATTATTAACATTAATAACAAAGTGTAGAAGTAAGATTGATGCTATTTCCATTTATAAATAAATATATATAAATATATATATTTAAATTTTTACATTCTATATTTCGCTCATACGTCAAATCTAAACATTTTATTTAAATACTGAATTGGTTGTTTTTTTTTTCTTTCGATTACATATGATTTTGTGTAATGCACAGAGTCGTTTTATGTAATGAACAAAATATTAAAAATATGCATTGTTCAGTAATTTCAAGTAACTTTTTAAATTAATTTATTACCGAATGACATGAACGGTTTAACTAAATAAATATATCTAATCGAAGAAAAATTATTTATTTTTCAGTATATTATCTAAAACTACGAGGTTTTGAACTTCTCGCTCTTTTCTGTTAAAATTACCTGTTATAAGAAGGTCTAAATCTGTTTTTTAATCTTTCCATTCGGGTCAGCAAAATCATTAATTTCAAAATTTGATTTGTATTTTTCTGTTCTTCTACTGAAACTTCTTTCTATTTAAATAAGCAAGTTTAATGTTTAAAAAGGCTAAAGTGTAGTTATTAATTTCTAAGTAATACTTATCGAATTATTTATATTCTTGAAACCTGACCTGTATTAAACTTTTTACGTACAATTTCCACTACGAACTTGCCACGAATTTTAAAAAATATTTCACTTTGGTGAGAACTGCTTTCTTCGATACTTTTAAACGTGTCGAATATTTTTATATATAATGTTACTTTATTAATAAGTTGGGATAGTTGTTCTTGTTGTCTTTGTTTCAGTGGCTTTTTCAGAGCCGATTCATTAGTCGGTACTGCTACTGTCAAACTGGCGCCGTTAGAAACACAATGTACTATACATGATGCATTCGATGTAAGTAAAACTATATCTTCCTTATTAATTTATGTATATTGAAAATAAACAAGTACGTAAACTTGTTTTTTTTGTAACGATCTGTTCTGTAACATATTATCTAGGTAACCTAGTTATTTCATAAAATACTAACTGTACGTTACGTATTCTCGAACTACGTTACTTATTATTAAGAAAAATGACTTGTACATAAGTGAGTTATGACTACAACCAACTATTTTGACTAGTTAATAGATCGTTAAAAGTCTGTAAATCGTAATTCAACGTTCATCCTTAGTAATTTACTTCTATAACGTAGTAAAATTATCTGTTAATTAGAATAGTATTCATTAAGAAAATTGCAGTAACGGACATATTGAATTCTTCATTTATCATATAATAATCCATTAGAAACAATCCACATGAATAAAGGTAAATAACTTTAATTTCAGTTGATTTAATTAATAATACAAATCAAATATTAAAATTAAAAAACGTTTTTTTAATAAACAAAAATAAAAATATATATATAAATATTAATTACAACGTAATTCGTAGGTCGGCTTCCATTAGAAAAAATGTCTCAATTTTATGTAATGTTTGTAATATTTTAATTGTTACCGACTTCCAAAAAAAAGAAAATTATACGTTCGTCGCGGTTTTTTTTTCTTTTTTTTTGTTCGCGCATGACTCATATTTTTATAAACCGATTTTACTGATTCTTTGCCCATTAGAAAGAATACCATTCAACTTAGATACCATGTAAGCAATTATAAAAATTGGTGAACATAAATTGAGTATTGGTCAAAAAACGTGAAAAAATGTGGTCCCTTTGAATAATTCTTTTTTTCTTATTATTTTTTATTAATATAACAGAGGCGGTTAACTTAAAATGCTATCATTTTGCAAAATTACCATGGAAATGTAGCTTTGTTACCGGCGAGGTTACACGTTCCTCCCGTTTTTTTTACGTTTGTTCACGCGTAACTTATATTCATATGAACCGATTTAGAATTACGTTATAAATTTTGATCATTTTGTACAAAGTATTGAAGAGAAAGAGACAGAAATGTAGGCAAGAGGGGCCAATGGGCACAGTTCCTTGCATGGCCATGTTTAAACCGGTTTCTGTTCAAGGACAGAAAAAAAAACAATTCTTTTCACAACTTCGTTTCAACTTCTATGCCGTTTACATGCACCTTTCGCTTAAAAAACCCCATTATAATATGTGTGCTAGTAAGGGAACTTCAGACTATCATCTAAAATCATTTTTGTAGTCAAAATTTCAATTTTCGTAACATTGTTCTCAAGTTTTCCCTATTAGAAAAAAAAAATGTGTGGCTTCTTTTAGCCAACCCTGTATATATAGTCAAACTGATTTTTCTTATAATCTCCTTGACCTATAAACAATTTCTGTGGAGGTTATGCGTTGAAAAAATATATTACAGATGCAGGATTCATGTTTAATATAAAACTGCAATAGTCTACCTCCTCCAAGTTTCAATAAGCTATGTGCTTACGTTGTGCCGCGTTCTATCCTGTGACGTTTCGGTCACTCACGATAATGGTCATCTCTCCCTTGTTTTACTAATTTCTGCGGTACCGGCATAAAACTGTTCACTAATTTCTGCGGTACCGGCATAAAACTGTTCACTAATTTCTGCGGTACCGGCATAAAACTGTTCACTATCTTCATTTAATTTATCTAGTGCCGGAGCGTGCGCCTGTTCGATGCTCGTCATTTTTCAATTAAGAGTATTCCGAGTAATATTACTCAGTCATCGATGGAAATAAAATCCGCAATTAACCGAAATAAGTTTTCTACAACTATCGCAGTCATGCCATAATGTTGATGCTGCGTATCCTGACCTCCTAGAAAGTAAATTATTCCATAATCAATTTTCCGCTTTTCAGTATCCAGCCATCTCGCCTCACCGGTCACCGGGTCCCGGAATTTCGATTTTTAATCTTCTCATTTTCTGTTCCATCTGCCAGTTTTCTTTCTCTATACAAGTTTCGAATATTCCATGTCGCGGCACGAGTTTTTTCATTTAGTATTTTGAAATTTTTTATACATGTTCCGCATTTAAGGGCATCGGGTGTCAGCCGGGGCACAAACGTTACTTTTTTTTCGGTTAACTTTCTTAACCGAAAAGCTCAGTTTTAAGGCGCTAGATATACTTACTCCATGATGACGCATAAGAATAAAGTTTTACCCGGGCTTGTATTGTAAATGAGTTGTTGGCGATTTACAAGGTCACTATTTTTGTATAACGACATTTATCAGAATGCTACATTCGGCTTACGATACCTTTTCATCTGTAACACCAATTGGATAATTATACTTTAGCGGTTACCAGCCCGCACAAAGACATGCAGAAATTCTCCGGATTGCGATCGTTCGTGTCACTGCCGATGAGACAAGCATTAATTAGCAAATGTGACTACGAGCTGGAGGCTACAATTAAACTAGAAAAAGCTGTTCCCATTCCGTCCAATCGAATTCCTTCTCATAATGCAAGTTATCAGTTCACTGCTATTACTTTCTCCGGCTACTCGCAATAGTAAATTGCATCTCTTTATTGATACTCTTTTCGGAATCTACACAGGGTCTTCTCCATATATGTGTTTATATAATTCTTCACATTCGTAAACTGATTAAAATAACGGAAGCAGTATAGTATGAATAAAAAATGAAACTAAAAATGCATTTATTTGTCGATAGTTGATGGGTGGTCGACGAGCTATAGGCGGCAAGTTAGAAGTGAAAGTACGCGTTCGCAATCCTATACTAACGAAACAAGTGGAAAATGTTGAACAAAAATGGTTATTAATCGATGTGTAACTCGCGGGAAAGTGCGCCTAGATTTTATACGTAAGTTACGGTGCTATAATTTAACATGTTATGCTCATTTTCGATATTTATAGTCTTTATTAATTATTCACCTGTGCGATTAAACTGACTTCTGAAAAGTATACAGCATAACGAAAATTCCAGTTGTGATATAGCGTTACCATTAAAAAAGGTAGTTTACATTAGTCAACGCTACGTGAAGGCAATCGGCATGTTCAACCGTATGATTTGGTGTGTGGTAAACGATTTAATTATTATTATCGTCTAGTGTATCATCTGATGATTTTTTATTAGTTTTCTTTTGATGGTTCATATTTTTAGGCTAGACTTGAAGTGGTAGCATCATATTTACATAAATTTAGGATGGGACCAATAACGCCGTTTTTTGTTGTTTTTTTTTTTTTTTTTTTTTATAATATATAAACGCCTGCTTTAACGAAGTTCTAGCAAGGTATAGGTTTAATATATTTTGTTACTACTATCTGAATATATGTAATCCTATAAGTGAAATTTTTAATTTTACTACTTTAATTGAATGTTATGTAATTTACGTGTTACTGATTGTGATGAAGTCGTATTTTTGAGCATTAAAATAAATTTTGCGCCGTTAAATACGGTTAGAAAAATTTTCATTCTCCATTGATTTTTACAATTTTAATGCAATTACGTCGAATGATATTAACTAAATTTTAACTTTAAAGCTATTGAGAACATTAAAACATGTAACAAATAATAATCTACATAAAGTGAAACATTCAAAACAACTACAAATGTCATAAGGAAGAAAAAAAAAGTAATGCTACCGTGTCTCTTTATAAGTGAACGAAATGCTGCCGCTTCAGGTCTAGCTATTTTTTTAACGTGGAATTTATTTTCTGAAATAATTATTGTAGTTTTTGTAAAACTGATTCGAAAGTAAATATTTAAAGTGTGATCTTTCTGTGATACAAATGTCATGATAAATATCGTTATTTTAATGTTAATTACGAAGTAATGTACGACAAAATTGTAAATTTTTACAAAACAAACATGTTTTTGCAATTTAAACAAATGTTACGTATTGGATGTATTATAGAAATGTATTTCCATTTTATTCGCACTGACGCTTCCAAAAATAAAAATCTAGTGGAAATTTATTAAAACTACGTGTTCAATTTCAGTTTTATCTAATATATAAAATATCTATTAGATGTTTTTTTTACTACTATTTTTTTTATTTGTATATGTCTTTTATACATTTGTTTAAATTTCTATTTTTGTTTGTATTACCAAATTTTTTTAAAATCGAATATTAATGACTTCTTATATTAACGGTAATAAAAAAATTCTGGATCGTGAATTATTTCGGATCAGCTGACATCAGGTATTATTACCGAAACTGGGTGAATCCTCAGCGACTTAACAAATACCGTCTCTACTCATTTACCATATTTTTTAACTGTGCTTTTCCGTCCTGTATACCCTCCCCCACTACCGACCTACAATTGGATTATTTCACTAACCGATTATTGCGCGTATCCTTAACACTGATTATAAAGGTCCGTCAACCCATAGCCAAAAACTGGTTCTCATATGCTCAAACACTCTCTAAACATACTGTAATTTTAACAATTTCACTTTTATTTTATATTGTATATTTAAGTTTTTATTATTATTATTATTATTACGTATCTTAATATTATATTGTATACATTACAAGTATTATACATAAAAACAATGAATTATGAAGGGTGCAAATCATACCATAGGAAATACCGGTTGCCTTCTAAATGCTTTATTTAATTTATTTTAGCCAAACCGTATATACAAATTTAAAAACACTTCTTACATTTTATTCGCTTTTAAAAATTTAAAATACGATTTTGGATTTTCCATGTTTATTTTGGTAAATTACAAAAAAAAAACAAAAAAAACTGACCTTCATTTTAAAAGAAAAAACGAAACGTTGCTGTAATTGTATACGTCTTTTCGGTTTGAAATTAGAGTTTTATTTCAAAAAAAAAAAAAAAAAAAACTGAATACAAACCAGCTGATTAAAATTAATGTCTATAATTTATTTTGTACTTATTTCATATAGAAAATTTTTCGCCAGCCTAAATTTTTTCACGACCATTTTTGTGTTATTACCAATATGTAAAACTAATGTTATAATTATTTTTAATATATTTTTTATATTGTTGACGTCATTATTATATAAATATATTATTTCATTTTACGTTTATACGTTATTTTTGATGGTTTCGTTAATGTTTGGCTAAACCTTTCTTTTTCTTTGCATGCCATACATCCTTCAGTTTGTTAACAGCTGAAATATGCTGTATTTTTTGCCGTACAGAAGAAGTAAACTTTACTGAACAATAAATTTATATGTAAATGCACACGATATAAACAATGTAAACAACACGTACACCGATCGGAAGCCTGCATCAACTGGCATACAATAATGTGTTCAATAATTACTCGCTGCCCTCGACACGGCTTAATAATCATTATTTCAATATTATTTTTGATAATTTTACCATCACTAAATTCAAGTCTTAGGTGTCTACCATTCATAATTACGAATTTAATAATTGCAATTAATTAAATTATCAGAAAAAGTATATTCGCATTATTACTGTTATTGTCATTACAGAAATCCACAAATGCGCAATAATGCGTGAACAGTGGTATATATACAAAGTAATGTAAAACATTTACATTGAAACTAATTAAATAAAACTTTACACAGTATATATCAGTAAAATGTAAATGGTTCCTATTCTATTCAAAAATGAAAGTGACGATAAGCGGAAGGAGAAAAATAAAAAATATAAAAAGTAAATACAATAAAAAAGTTAATTTCCAAAACATATTTTAATTTTGATAAGGAAAATGATGAAGATAACAAATCTGGTCTTATAATAATATATAATTAATGTATGATTATTTATTATAAGGTTATTGTATGCACGCATCCATACTTTAATATCAACATATAAACTCTTAGCTACTTGTACAATTACTTCCACAATCATTAACATATACCCCACATGTATGTTACATCCAGACGGCTAAACTACACCTCGCATAAGATCGAGCAAATAACAACTCGCAAGCAAACCACGCAACAGCATCATATCTCCTAAACAATGTAGAAATCACCAAACGCCTGAAAGCTCCCATCTTATCACATGGATGAGTAGAAAACAACTATGTGCTCTATGAACTGTCCGAAACCCAGCACAACCTATGTTACCACACAATCTACCAACGTCTAACCTCCTCATGCAGCCCGTAAGTCATACAGTCCCAGCATCCACATGCAACATACATACACGCTAAAGTGCATATTAGCTTATAAAAAATGTCTTTCAGGTGCACTTTAGAAAAGATAACAGAATATTAATATCAAGTACAATAATAATAATAATAATATTTCAAATAGTTATTTAATAATAATAATGTTAATTATTATCATTATCATTATCATTACCATAGTTGTAGGTTAACATATAGAGAGAAACATATAATAATCAGGTAGTAAAATATTTTATAATAAAATGAGGTATAGTATTTAAATAGGATTATTATATATGGGAATCAATGGGAAAGAAACAAAGTCAACTAAAATATAAGAGAAAGAAGAGAAGGCAGAAATCAGTGAATGGCTTTATTAGAAATTTATTACATAAATATCCAGTATTTTGCATTGGATCCACATTAACAACTAAACAAAGTGTTTCAAGATCTAAATAACATCTGAAATTATGCTTTTTTCTAAATAAGTTTTTTTTTTTTGTGTGTGTGTGTTAAATGTAACATGTGCTGCAACTATAGCCTAGGCACGTAAATGTAATTTATTATTAAATAGAATTACATGTTTATGTTTTTAAAAAAGTGAACTATTACACAGGCCAACAATTTTTTTTTTTTTTTTGGTGCCGGAAAACTTAGAACTGATTTTGGATATATTTAATAAGCTGAATTCAAAAATATCTAGTTTTTTTTTGTAGCAGCTCTAGTTTTTGAGATACAGGGTTAATTGATTTCCATTTTTATAAAAGGCACAAATAATCAAATAATGGTATCTTTACAGGCCTAAACGAAACGTGATACCTAAAACTAGATTATATTAGGCAATAAAAATTGCCGATAACCGTATAATTTAAATCTTCTATACTTGCCCAACCCCCCCTCTTTCACACTCGCCCATATAATATATATTACCCGAAATCTGCCACTGCTGTATCCGGTTTAATTTATAATTAAGTTTGTGTAATTACAGTTGTGCTTTCACGTTTTTTGTTATGTGTGTGGCGAAAACACTTAAAAAGAAAGCAGAAAACCTATTTCTACCTTTGTGAAACGGTGTTATCTTGCTTATTTCGGCGTTCACCTGGAATACCAAAATAAAGCTTGGGCTCCATATTTAGTGTATAAAATATGCATTGAACATTTGCGACAGCGGACAATTGGAAAGAGAAAATGCCTAAAGTTTGGAGTAGCAATTGTTGGGAGGGAACTGAGGAACCATTACAATGACTGTTATTTTTGTATGGTAAATGTAAAAGGCATTTCTCGGAACAATAGACACAAATGGACGTATTCCGATCTTAATTTAGCAAAGGAGGCCGGTCCCGCATTCGGATGGAATCCTCATTTCATTATTTAATAGTCTGTCTAGACGACTCTCGGAAAACGAAATCGAACCATCAGTGTCGATGAAGATGGTAATGTGCAATCAGACAGCGATAGTGATTTTGAAGTAGATGCAGAGACAAGCCTCAACGTTCCAATCAATAAGAACTGAACGACCTATGTAAATACTTGAACCTTTTAAAAAAGTCTTCAGAATTACTCGTCTCCAGATTAAAAGAAACGAATCTGCTTAAACCGGGTACTTAGATCACATTTTATCATAAAAGAGAAACGGATCTGCTGCCCATTTTCTCTCAAGAAAATAACCTAGTATTCTGTAACGATATAAAAAGACTTAGAAGCAATGGGTTTATCGGAATACACATCAGACGAATAGCGTTTTTTTATTGATAGTTCAAAACGTATTTTAAAATGTGTTCTTTTGAACGACCGTAACAAGTATGGAGCAATACCTATTGGTCATTCTACCATTTTGAAAGAGGAATACGAAACAATATCATTTGTCCTGAAAAAAATTAAACATGAAGAACATCAGTGGGTGATTTGTGTCAATTTAAAAATAGTAAAAACTTCCTTCTTGGACATCAAAGTGGAAACACAAAATATCCTTGTTTTTCATGTCTTTGGGATAGCAGAGCTAAGGATCAACATTGGGTTAGCAAAAATTGGCCCCTAAAAAACGTCATGGTTCGAGGAAAACGAAACGTAATCAACGAACCTTTAGTTGCAAATGAGAAAGTCATATTTCCACCTTTGCATATCGAGTTAGGACTTTTGAAACAATTTGTGAAGTCGTTAAACCGAGATGAACTTTGCTTTGGGTACTTAATACGCAAATTTTCTGGGATTAGTCTGGAAAAACTGAAAGCAGGCATATTTGATGGTCCTCCGATAAGACAGCTTATAAAAGATGCACAATTTACCGCATCAATGAGCGAGGTTGAATCTAATGCTTGGTGCTCATTTGTTGAAGTTGTACGAAATTTTCTTGGCAATCATAAAGCAGAAAATTACGCAAAATTAGTAGAAACTAGGTTTTCTAACTTTAATATTCTCGGCTGTAATATGAGCATAAAACTTCACTACCTCCCCAACCACTTAGATCGACTCCCACAAAACCTAGGTGATTATTATAGTGAAGAACAGGAGGAAAGATTTTATCAAGACATTAGAACGATGGAAGAACAATATCAAGGAAGATGTGATAACCATATGCTGTCCGACTACTGTTGGAGTCTGCAGCAAGAATGTTATGCTAAACTCCATGCTAGAAAGTCGTATAAAAGAAAATTTTTAAGTGATAAGCCATGAATGTTATGTTTATATACTTTGTGAAATAAATTCCTTACTTTATATTCATTGTTTTTAATGAGGCCTTGTGGATTTATAACCTGAAATGTATATAAGTTAACAAAAAAATGATTTTGTTCTAAAAGAAGTCAATATAGCGTATCTCAAAATCTAGATCTGATAGACCAAATCTATCGGTTGTTTTCGATTCTACACACAAAAATTACTTGGAAACAGTTCAAAACCCGCAGGCACCAAAATGTGTGTTGGGCTGTGTTATTTTATAGCGATCGGATCACCGGATAGAATTTCTTTTAATAAGTTACAGGAGAAACTATTAAGTCGGTACGATTGCAAACATTCATAAGATAGTAATGTTGTTGCAGATTCGTTTTATTTGTAGTATAACTATAGATCAATACAGTATGACCTAATACGAAGACGAGATAGAAACGCTTCTCTGTTTTGGGTAAACATTCTCTAAGAATATAGGGTGAAGGTGACATGTCCAGCAGTAGGGTGTAATGTTACTAGTCGAATAAAAGAGACAAAATCGGAACATATTACAAGTTTACTATATAGTTTTAATTTTTTAGTTAGGATACCTGGTGTGTGGCATCTTTAATGACCACACTTCAACTACAGAAATCATTAATTTTTACAGATTCGGATAATTTTTCTTTTCCCTCATAATATTTAATTACAACTAGTTCGGTATTAGGAAGCGAATAAGTTGAAGAAAAAAGATTAGAGGTGGATTAACCCCAGGATATTATGCATAATTTTTATAAAAAAAAATTGAATAATTTACAGTGAGTTCAGGGACTGTTTGAAAATGTAAGAGATTTTTTTTTTTTCTTAATGATAGCATCTATTCTTCAGACTTGTCAACTAAACTTGACAGAAATTACCTTTCCTATCGCTGTATTGTAATATTATTGTTCGCTATATTATTTTCACAGTTGTGTTATCTATTGTACTTTTATTAATCTAGCTTTGTTCTTGCTGGATATAACGGAATTATTATTGACTTAAATTAAAAAACTAATAAAAGTTACGTGAAATTTTTTTTTTCATTAGAATAAAAATGATCTCAACAACAGTAATCAGTTGAAAAACGAAAAATCAGTAAATTATTCATTAAAAATTTCTGTCGATGTGTGACACTTGGATATTGCAAAGTAGAATACAAATGAAATTCCACGATGTTTTATTGTTGCACAAAAGTTGTTACAAAAAATATTTCAACTTTTCGTTACACTGTGTATATTAAATGCGCATGTTTTAAACACTCAAAACGAACGATATTAATGGAAATTGAAAATTCTTAAAAACATTTTCATTTATAAAAATCGTAAAAGAATGTTAAATACGTCAACGCGAACAACCCGCATTTTAAATATGAAAATATTAAACGATCTCATCGTGAACAAACTGTAATGCTGCAAAAAATACGTAGCAGAGATATAATCTTTAGTTAAAAACAAAAAAAATTAACCGGATTCGTAAAATAAATTTACTACTAAGTCATCGAATCGCCGTACCGTGACGAAAGAGTAATTAATAGTGAAAAAAAATACTGCCACGCAACAAAATAATTTGATTATTTCGAAAGTTTATCAATTTATTTAAATAGTTTAAAATTTTAAAATTGCCGGTAACAATAACGCGAAATTGTTTAAAATGTTATAAAAGGAAAATATAGTTAGCCGAACTGATCAAGAACATCCATTACCCTGTACTGGAAATAGTCAAAAAAGAAGAAAGGTATAATTTAACCAGGCGACATTAATATCTAAAAATCATAGTTGTCGTTGGTTAAGATTGTTGGTAAAACCAAAAGTGCTCAATCTATAATTCGTATTTAATTGGATTTTTTTTTCGTTGCTGGTTTTTATAACCGGAGAAAAAACACCGCGACCGAATAACGAATAAAATATTAATAAATAAATACATTAGATGACATTAATGTAATTATCATTTAACTAATTTAAATCAAAAGTTAAACCGATAAAAAACAACCATATAATTCATTTTTACTATAGAATGAATAATTTAATAAAAAATAAATAAAAAAATCTTTTTAAAAATAGCCTTTTATTTATGCACTAAAAGGAAGTACAAAATAACTTCATTAGTGTGCGACTACCAGATACGCATCTTAACATTAAAATCTGAAACTACAAAATATTCTGAAAAATAAAAGCGGGGACCGCATTTTAATAATTAAACATTAATATTATATAATATTTAATTATTAATCTGCGGCTCCCGCTTTTATTTTTCAGAATATTTTCTAGTTTCAGATTTTAATGTTAAGATGCGTATCTGGTAGTCGCACACTAATAAACGTTATTTTGTACTTCCTTTTAGTGCATAAATAAAAGGCTATTTTTAAGAAGATTTTTTTATTTATTTTTTTATTTTTTAGTCTGGACTTTTTACTATGTATTTCAATAAAAAACAATAAATTTAGAATTGTATTTTATTTTGCTTTATTTTATTCAATATCTTTATTATAGGACATTTACAGAAATTTGTGTTATATTTTATTATTAATTAATGGATGGCATATTTTCAATTATATTATCTTTTGTTTTTCATACAATACATACGGAATCCTCAGCACATGAAACACAATGTTTGACTAATAGCAATCTTTCCATTGATATATTACATGATTGAAAAAAGAAAAAAATGTTGAAACTTTCGAGCTTCCAGCGCCCCAAGGGTCCGATTTTAAAGTTGGAAACCCAAATGTTCCGAAATAAAGAAATACAAAAGGATGCGCATTTTTTTTTTAATCTTGGTCAATATTTTTAGCTATAAAACTGAGCCACGAGCAGGGAGGCTACACGTAGTTTTTTGTGCTTTTTTAAGTTTTTGGTAAACTTCAAATGTTTCGTTAAAAAAATGAAATACGAGTTTGCTCCCGACAAATAGCGCTCTTTCCAACAGTATATCATATGTCCGGGAAAAAAATATTTTTTTCCAAAAGTTTGAGTTTTCGAAGTCCCGATGGGCTAATTTTAAAGTTGGAAACCTAGATGTTCCAAACCAAATAAATATACATGCATTTGCATAATATTTTCAACCTTATTCAAAATTTTTAGCTATAATACTCACGTCACAAAGAGGGGGCTACATATTAGATCTTGCGCTCTTTTGAACTTTTCCTAAATTTCGAAAGTTTCATTAAAGAAATAAAATATGGTTTTGTTCTCGACAAATAGCGATCTTTCCAACAATATATCATATGCCCGAAAAAGAAAAAAAAAAATCCAAAATTTTGAGCTTTCGGCGCCCCAAGGGTCTAATTTTAAAGTGGGAAGCCCAGATGTTGCATAATATTGTATTGTCATCTATAACAAGCATTTCTGCAAAAGGAAACTTTTTTAATTCATCGAGAAGTAGGTGAAAAATCGTTCGAAAGATTCCCCGCAGACAGACAGAACCACATCCTGACAAAGCGAGTTAAATAAAAGGCTATAAAAAATAATAGAAAACCATAATTATATTCTTGGAATTTTTGACGTGAAACGTCTTTAAAATTGCTCGTGAAACGAAATAGTGAAATGAAATCGCGAAACACTATTATTTTTCACCGCATATATTTATATATATATATATATAATTTATATGTATTTATATATATATATATATATATATATAAATACTTACACCGATACAGGCGTTTCACGTTAAATCAACGGCGGCCCTATGCCTCAGCAGAGCCGCATCTAAATTTTTTTCCCATAAAACAGATATTCACAGACATTTACCGAATTCTATTTTCTTCGTTCTATTTAATTTTCCGAAAAATCTAAAAATGATTTCAACTTTTCGTGCAACTTACCTGATTAGCATAAAGTTGTTTTAATGACGCCTATCGAGAACGTGAGAAACCAATCTGCTTGCATGTTTAAAGCAGGGTATACTTGACAAAAGAGAATAGAAATAAGAAAGGAAGAAGTACTCAAAAATAAAAAATGAAAACGATTGACATCAAAAGTCGAAACAGTCGTAACATGACAAACTAGAGTTAAGAGGAAGACAAGATATGATATCAAGGTTTTAAACTCCCGTACAAATGATATATAAGGAAATTATAATAAACATAATAAACGATAAGGAAAACGAATAAGAACCAAAAACCTAAGAAGAGGACAAAAATATGGCCGGCAACAGCTTATTCCCTCGCAGCTCTTGGGAACTAGTGAGTCGAATTATGTATAAGCAACTATTTTCTGGGCGTATTATAAATCAGAATTATTATTATGTTAAAAGTAGACGAGTAATGGGAATTTTAGTACCAACACATCGATAAAAAGAGACCGAGTAAAGAAAGAACATCCTCGAAAGGTCCATGTAAGTTACTGTTATAAAAACATGTAATCAGGTAAGTGAAAATTGTTGTTTGTATTTTTTCCACAATTTCGGAGCGTTTAACGAGAAAGATTAATTTATAAGTTTCACGTAGAATCAAAATTATGTACATTCAGAGCTATTACTGGCGTGTACGGACATTGTAATATACATTGAGAAAAGTACTGGTAAATAATAATGTACACTAAACACTATACATAAAACTACTGATTAAGGGTAATTTCACAAAACAAATTGACAAAAATATCCATTATACACATCTGTTTCAATTACATACGAATACACTTGTGCGGAACTATGCCCCATTAAAATGAGCAATTTCTGAATTTATAATTTACGTACAAAAATACAATATTATATATAGCATAACATGATTAAGCTCTTTACTAACTATGCTTTTCATTATCCAACTGTTACAAAAAACATAAAACGATCTACATTGTCTAATTTGAAATCATTTGATCAAATCGTGGCAGCAAGTGTTGAAACCTTCACAAGTGATCTTGCAGTGGCAGCAATTTACTGTCATGGCCTATTTCACATACCGGAATCAGAATATAACGCAATTTTCAAACAATTAGGGAACAAGTTCATTTGCGGTGGAGATTATAATGCTAAATATAGTACATGGGGTTCAAAAACTAACAAAATGGTACGTGACAATTCATTTTCTATCCTGTCACCGATGTCACCCACTTACTGGCCTCAACATGATAATAGGCTTCCCGACGTCTTAGACTTATTCATAATTCATGGACTACAAAATTATCACAGGGAATGCAAAACTGTTATCGATCTCTCTTCCGACCATGTCCTTGTACTTCCTGTATTAGATGCGTGTCCTAAAACTATATCCAGACAGCAAGGACTTGTGAGCAAAACTACTAATTGGAATCTTTTTTCTCAAATAATTGAAAAAAAACGTACAATTAAATATAAAAATTAAAAGTAGTGACGACATCGAACAAGCTGTTAAAAATTTTACGAACCTTATTGAACATGCATGCAATATTTCCACTAGCTACAATACGAAAAAAATGTCAAATCATTCTGTTCCAGTACAAATACGAAAGCTAATGCGCCAAACTTGAACAGCTAGACAAAAATGGCAACGGTTTTGTTATCTATCCTTAAAGAAATTATTTACACAACTGCAAACGGAACTAAAGAATAAAATTAAGCTATATAGAAATGGTATGGTGCACCAGCTAATAGAATCCATGAACACTGATAACGGATCTCGGTGGAAGAATACAAGGAAACAACTAAATGAAACAAAAGAACCATAACATATAAAGATTAACAATAATCGTGTGTGACAAAGACAAAGCAAATGCATCCGCAAAATACCTCGGCGATGTTTTTAATTCATATCCCGATTCTTGTAATACACAATTCGCGACCGCTTGTTGTGCTGTTTGAAGGAGCGTTGGTAAAGCGGGATGCTGTATTTGATTTCCTGTGTGTGGGTAGACCCGCCTTTTGTTTTTGTTCATCTTTATCGTTACGATCGCGGTTCAGGGATAGAGTCATCCCCTTTCCACCGACCATTACGGAACGCGTTAGAAAAAAACAAATGCCGAACGCAAAAATAAACTTCACTAAGCACACGAGCACGAACTGTACGTGTCGATTACAATATGATATTTCTTTCTTTACCGTCTTAAACCTTTTGCGTAGTGAAATTATTAAAAGTACATTCATTATTTCGGAAAATTTTGATTAACAGCGTTTGTAATTATTAATATCAATTATCTTCATGACCGATTCAAATGTATTAAATAAGTTTAGTCAAACAATTCAGAATGGATCTTTAAAAAGCTGGAAGTTCTTCATGTCCGAAAGCGAAATACATTTTGCCAGCCGCAATTACTACCAACAAATAAACGATACGAAATGAATTTATTAATTTCAAAAACGATTCTATTCCTGATGAAACCGCAAAATTTTTGTTTTCTTTTGCTGGAATTTATTATTAGTTATATTGCTACAGTTTAAAATATAATCACAAATGAAACAGCAGACTAGTTGTTCTTCGATAAAAAAGCGACTTATTAATTCTGAATTGTAAACCTATATGCATTCTTGGTAATGTGTCTGAAATTTCACCCGGCAATGTTAAATTTCGGTCATTATTACTACTACCAGTAACCAACTCTCATCGTTAAATACTGGTAAGATCGATTCAATTACTACTACTAAAATGCTTGTTCCGTCATCTAATAAAAATGATAATAACAATGATAATGCTATAACTCTTCGCAATGTAGACAAGGCCAACAATATCTGGCAGTTAGTTAGACGAAAACTTCCTTCTCCTCCTTCGCCTCCGCTCACATCCAATGAATTTAAACGTTCAACAATTCCAAAGTTTATTGCCAGAAATCGGTATCAACCGTTTATGTACTTAAACGATAACGACAACGGAACACAGATGAAAATAACGAAATAACGGATGCAGATGCGATGTTACTTGATAATGAGGCATCGAACAACACTGAAGGTAACAATAAACAAAAATGAAACCCATTGCCGCCGACTAACAAAATTACGTCTCCGCCGATTTCAGTTATAGGCGTTAAAAATTATACGGGGGATTCATCAAGTTCTTAACAAGTTTGACAGGTGTTAAATTTACGTTGAAGTCACAAAAACACTCGTATTACTATAAAATAAAGCTCGCCAGCTAGTTATTCACCAGAATAAATACAAATTTTACACTTTTCAACTACCATAGAGCCTTTAGTGTAATTTTAAAAAATCTTCATCATACAACCAATTACGAGGAAATCACACAGGCATCGCAAAATTTAGGTTTCTCTGTTCGTTCTGTTTGAAAACGTAAAAGATTTTAAATATTTAGGAATATGTATCGATAGATCCTTGAGCTGGAAAAATCACGTTCAAGTCTTCAATTCAAAAACCAAAGATGTACTACTATAATATCAAGAATATAAGGTTACCAACTAGGCCAAAAACTCGAATAACAAGAAATCAAAATAATATATATTACATATACCCTAGAGGGGCAAATCTACGAATTGATAACATAGATTATTCAGTCTTAATTAAATTAATGAGAATTATCCCCAATTATATTACAAACGAAAACAGTATTAGCGTGTGGAAAAAGGAAGTGGTGAAATGGCTGAAGGAATGGTGCAAAGAATAAAAAACAAACTGCGTCCGAATTCCTCACTCCTAGATAGTTTCAATCATGCAGCTACGGATATAACATGTATTCTATGTTGTTGTTTTTGCGTCTCTCCTCTTATAACTTACTGTTCGGAATTCATAAAGAAGATATTGGTTACGATATCATGATATATATGTATATATGACTTTTAGAGTGAATGCAGGTATGTGTATGGTTTTTCTTTTTTCTTTTCACCTATATATAAGTTATATATATATTTACTAAGACATATATTAATTAAGGTATATATAATAAATATGTATACGTTTGTACCGAAATCGAATAAACGATAATAAGAGTGTCGGGCACTCACACAACGGGCATACTTGCCCAGTGAGACCCACAAACTTATTTTAAAATTAAAAAAAAAAAATTAACGTAATAAGCAGAAGAACTAAATCTCCACTGCCAATGTTCTTTGTAGATCTCAACAAATCTTCTAAAAATTCAGAAATTTTCAAGTTAAATCATTTACTTCATACAATCGTAACAATTGAAGAATCGCGAGTAAATAGGCAATTAATCCAGTGCATACGCTGTCAAAATTTTGAATACGCGAAATCTTATTGTAATCTCCCACTTTGATGCGTTAAATGCAGCGGTAAACACCTAACAGCTGCCTGTCCTAAAATATCAGAATAAAAACCAATACGACTTTTCTGTCATGGTGAACATCCTGCCAATTATAAAGGATGCGAATATTACCAACAAGAACATAATAAAAAATTTAAACAGAATACAATAAATAGAACTTTTGAATCTCCACCATTTGATTTGGAAGTCCCGTGTACGTCTGCTGTGTATTAACTAGCGCGCATATGATGGTATGCATGTTTGCCATTGCCTTCCACGTGGTTATTAGCGAGTATTTAATTGAATTATTTGTAATAAGTTCTAATGTCGACCGGAGTGACCTCCGTAACGGAAGTCAAGCGCTCTAGCAACTAGACTATCGCGACAACTCTATAAGTACTAATTCATTAACAGTAGAATTATGGAATGCTAATGAGGTTTAACAAAAGTATCACGAACTTCGGTGCCTTTTACGAACAAAACGAACTAATATTGTTCTACTAACGGAAACTCGTGTCATTCATCCGGCGAGCTTTGATTTTACGGATGCTATCACGGAGCACACCCTTCTAGTACAGCAATAGGAGGTGTTGCTGTACTCATTGATCATCATCTACATTTTATTCGGCGAACAGAGACTTAACTACGCTGTTGCGGTTAAAATAAAAGCATATGAAAATAAGAAAGTAGCTGTCACATCGGTTTACTGCCATCCGAGGCATTACATACCGAACGATGAATTTGCAGAACTATTTCATCATCAGGCCAGTAAATTCATATGTGGAGGTGACTACAACGCAAAGCACCCCCTCACTGGGCATCAAGAATTCAAAGTAAACGTGTAGCGCAACTTTTCCAATTTAATAGGAAACTGCGCCTAGATGTTTCACTATTTACACCAACCTACTGGCCAAAGCATACCAACCGGCTACCAAACGTGTTAGACTTCTATTTCACTAAAGGGGGTTAAACAATATACACAAAAGATAAACGCCGAGGCACTACAGACAATGAGAAAGGAAAATAAGAGCTGATCGACACTGTCAAAAGAAGAAAAATGGAATACTTTGATCGTGCTATGCGTGGGCCGAAATATACATTACTGCAGAATATATTGATGGGAAAGGTGGAAGGAAATTGAAAGCGCCATGGGAGGGAAAGAACGAGTGAAAACCAAGGATAGAAGTGTATTAAAAAAAAAACAGCTTACGTACAAGTCCGCAACACAGTGAGACATTTTCATGTTTTCCCGTAAAAGTAGGTTTTGTACAGCCATTCAGGCATCCGCTTACATTAAAACGTCGTTCGCTTTGCGGCCTCCGTCGATATGAGAATGTCGCCGTGTAACCTCTAAATGCCTTGTACATATTATATCGCAACGTATAATTTCGAGATTGAACCTACCCCTACTGTACCTCTAAATGCTTTGTACATATTATATTTCAATGTATTTGCAAAAATATATATTTAACTACTACTACCGCTGGTACAAGGCTCCTTATTTACATCATTATCGTTACGGGTAGTAATAGTGAGCAATGGCCGATGGTGAGAAAAGTACGACACATAAGCAAACGGTTGTACGTTCGATACGTTTCGAGTAAAGATTCCGTCGATGCATTTCATATTTCGCGTTGTCGAAAGGTCCACCGAATTATTCATCTCACAACCGAACGTTTCACTCATGAATTGATATCGAATCGCAATCCATCGTCCGAGTGGAAATCGATGTTGAAATCACCACAGACTATGATCGGGTAAATCGTACAGCTTTATTTCATCGATAAAGAGAAACAGACCTTTCAGCTTGATCGAGTACGGTAGTAGATAACGCTCGAAAAACTTGATCTTATCGTTCAACGTTGTCCCGTTTGAGAGGTACGTCGCTACGAGTAACACACGCTCTCCATCGATCGTCGTTTCGGCTTTGCATATATCACCGACGTCCATCGATATCACGTTACATTCTTCGAGACCATTTTTTTCCTGATTAATACGAATTAGCGGCCGACTGCGGCTCTTCAGAGCGTCCGAATCCAATTTCCTTTCGTAAATCGCTATACCACCAGCTATGTTGCCGTTGTCGCGTTTGTGTCGATTTACGAGCGAGTAACTTTCAAGTTCAAATTTATCGCAATCGGCGTTTGATAACCATGTTTCAGAGAGAGCGAGTAAACTGCACGAAGGTATAACAAAGTCACACGTTATATCGAGCGAGTGTGAGCGCAACGACTGAACGATGAATGAACATAGTGTGAGAGCATCGACAGTCCGAGTACGCGAACGATCCACAAAATCTCGACAGCGGGAAGCGTGCGTGCTCAAACGATGACGCGTAAGACGTTCAAACTCAGTTCTAATGTCTTTCAACTGTTTTTCGCGTCCGTGGTAAAATCGGTGGTCGCCATTCCTATTCGTTAGGAACAACCTTTCGTACAAAGAACATCGAGACAAAGCGACGTACACGAGTTGCTGGTCGTGCGATTTCGAGTATTCGTATACCACCGCCGGGTATGTACTGCCTTGCGATTTGTGAATCGATATCGCGCAAGCAGGTGTGAGTGGAAATGTCGATCGTTTACAGGTAACCATCTTACTAGGAAGTGTCACCGTTGACGAACGTAAGCCGATTGGCGTCCAATGCTCGTAGATACACGCGTACGCTACATAGTGTCCTGCCGCTTTCGATCGTAGTAATTTACCGATTTTAACGTTGTCGAATTTTAGCCAAAGTCGAATTATCCTGCCGGTTTCGCGAGAGCGTTCGATGTACTGCAGCAGGCCTATCGCGCCGTTCACGAGACCGTCGGTGACGTCGATGTTTACTTGCATCATGTACGGCTTGTCAATAAGGAGCTCGATCTTGTATGGTAGACCACCCGTCTCGTCGAGCTTCATCTTGTGCACCTTGGTGCGAGCCGACGCGAGTTGGTCTCTCGTTCGCGCACCGGCGTACACGTCGTCCGCGATGTGCGTCTCGTAATAACACTTTTCATGGGAAAGAAACGGTGTACACGAGACTAAAGTTACATTTAATTTATAATTACTATGGTAATTGTTTTGTGCGCTCAGAAAATGTAAACAAGGAAATGACGTGTGAAATACACAGCCCTACGGTTTTCATAAGAATTCCGTTATAGAAAACACTTTTCCATTTTGTGACGCTTTTCGAGTTTATGTGACAAAGTAAAGAGACATGAAAATATTAGTAATCAGTTGCATCCAAGTAATGACATGAAGTGTTCGTAACGATTTTCCGTGACGGTCCATTTCGTGACGCTTATTTGGTAACGCTTTTCAAGTTTATGTGCCAAAGCAAAGACATAAAAATGTCAAAAACTGCTATACGATCGTAGACTTGTCATCCGATCACCTATCGGCCTTACAAATCCCAGACACTAGTCCACATGTAGAAAAATAGACCATCGATTAACAAATAAATCTACTGTCTGGAATAAAACTGTAAAAACTTATATAGTCAAGTTGACTTAAAGATAAAATTAAAATCACAGCACAATATTGATACAGCTGTCGATTATCTAACAGATATATAATACAGGATTGCTCTAAAAAATCAACGCGACCTGCGAAGCTGACTACCAATAATAGCAATATATTACCCATTGAAAGAAAAAAAGCTCGCAAAAAATGACAACATAACAG
Organism: Icerya purchasi; assembly: GCA_039619475.1. Taxonomy (NCBI): domain Eukaryota; kingdom Metazoa; phylum Arthropoda; class Insecta; order Hemiptera; family Monophlebidae; genus Icerya; species Icerya purchasi. Next base: position 420,363,142 of record CM077116.1, read on the forward strand.
ATACCCATCTAATTACCAAAAACATACAGGGAATTTTTCAAGCAACTAAGGAAGCCACCGCACTATTATCTTTCCCCTTCAACTAATGCTGACGGTTCAATCTGGAAAGCAGCGAAAGTACTAACAAAGAGATGTGTTCCATTCTATCATATTAAAAAACTTAATACAACATGGTCCAAAACCGATAACGAAAAAGTTAATACTTTTTCCTATCTTGAAAATATATTTCAACCTCCTAATATGAAGAACCTACATGCCCAGAACGTTGTACAGCGTAACAGTAGAGTCATATAGTATTGTCAAAATTACACATACATTACACCAAACAAGCTTCGTGTGTGTATTAAAAGATTGTGAAACAATAAGACCCCCGGAGAAGATGGAATAACAAATGATATCTTGAAACATCAAATGACTTCTACTACTTCTATACATATACAATTCTTTGCTTCGACTATCATACTTTCCGAATAGATGGAAAAAATTGGTAACTGTACTATTCAGAAACCCGGGAACCCAATTATAGATGTTTCATCTTATAGACCAGCGATTCTTAACCTTTTTGGCTGGCGACCCAAAGTATAAATATATTTAAAGCCGCAACCCTAATGTTTTATTTATCTTCCAGTGATAATAAAATAATAGGATTAACTAAAAGCCAGTGGTTAGCTAAAATTAATGCCATAAAATATTTAAAAAACATTATTAATTTTTTCTTTATTCAAATCTAAGTTGTTTTTTTTTTTTAAATTTAAAATAATAATATTATTTTATATATTATCTTTTGGGTGCGCCAGCGGCTTCGACCCAACAACTACAGAAATTATAGAAAGGGTTAAATAGAGAGACGATTAGAAATAGAGCTTAGGAAAGATTGAAGTACAGGGGTTATATCAGGAGATGGAAAGGAAAGGACAAAGGTCAAATCTAAGTTAAACAAGCATACATCAGCAATATCGGCATTCATAGTAGAAAAACGTTTTTCATTTTTTCATCAACAAAGTAAAACATAAAAAAATATATAACCTAAGGGTTATCACTAGTAACTACCCTGATGTTGTATTTTCGAGCAAAGAAGATTTTTACAAGGAGTTAAGTTTATGGAAAGTGCACACCGCATGTCATGCTGAGGATCCAATCTATTTCTGTACTTGTTTTTTAAGACAGCAAGGCATGACAATTCTGCTTCACACAAATAAGTAGTTGGAAATGGTAGTAGAGCCTTTTCAGCTTCATTGCTCAAAATAGACTTCCCAGATAATTATACCCAAAATTTCGTGAGACGCATTCTAGCAAATCTTTCTTTAAATACCCTATCACCTTGCAATTCAAACAATTCTTCTTGTAATCTAGCCGTATCATTTTCAACCCCCGTTACATCTACTTCAAATGGATTTCTTACCCAACTGTATTTCTCGATATGGATATATCTTGCCATTTCATTTTCAAGATTTCTCAAATGTTCTAAAAAAGTAGGTATGGTTTCTAGAAAAATATGTCTAAAAACAAGTTTAATGTGGCAAACGCTGCTAATTGACGATTAGAAATTTTTTCTTGCCAAAGTTTTGTTTTATTTTTAAAAACAGTAATTTTTTCATAAATTTCTACTGCGGTGCGGTTTTGACCTTGCATTTCTGTGTTCAACTGATTTAAGTGGTAGAAAATATCGTTTAAATATGCCAATTTGGCCATCCACTTGTTGTAAATGAAGCGGTCAGCACATCGTGTTTTTTATCAGTCAAAAATATTTCTATTTCTGTTTTAAGAGAAAGAACTCTGGCTAAAATCCTTCCGTGGGATAACCAACGGACATCTGAATGGTACAATAAATGCTGGTAATCCGAACCCATTTCTTCACACATCAATCGAAATATCCGGAAGTTCAAAGCGTGCCCCTTTATGAAGTTTATAGTTTGGATTACAATACCCGTTGTAGATCTGGCTATATATCCCGTGTAGCCAAATTTTCTCGATGTAAAAAGCAGTGTATTTTAACAAACTTTGGATTTCTTTCGTTGACTTTGGCACAAAACCCTATGCGACTTCTTATCATTGTTGGTTCTCCGTCCGTACAGACTGCGACACAATTCTGCCACTGCACTTGGTGATTCCCAAAAAATTTGTTAAACAAAAAACGAAAAAAATGTCAGCCCCAGTTGAAGTTACAGAGATCTTTTCACAAAAAAGAAAATTTTCATTAAAATTTTGAGCATTTCTGTATCTTACATACACCAACAGCTGTGGAAAGTCTTCAATATCTACTGATTCGTTGATTTGAATTAAAAATTTTATTGCTGTTTTGAGATCTGTTATTAACTGTTCTAAAATATCTAATGACATTGAATCTATCCTCTTTTTTACAGTATCGTTCGAAATTGGCACCATTTCCAGCTTCTCGCTATTTCATTTCCACAGACAGTTCTCGCCATAGCTATCGCAGCTGGTTTAATCAACTCCTCAGCAATACTATGGGGTTTTCTACATTGAGAAACTTTTTTAAAGCTACTTGAAAAGAAGCGTACGTAGTTTTTTGTAACGAAACTGTTGTCGAACATCTGGTGCATCAAGTTTCATACGCTTTGCTTGTTGTTTTTTTTTCTTTCCAAAAGGCTAGCGGTTTATTTACGTAAGTCGGATGAACTTTTTCAAGATGTCTCTTTAATTTGTTGAGTTTTAGCGATTTATTTGAAAGAAGTTGCATACAGACCATGTATTGTGGACGCGGGACACCAGAATGATCTTTTATTTCAATAAATCCTAATGCTAAAAAATCTTGTTTATAAGTTAACATCCGTTTCACACTGGTTTAATGCATTCAAGTTTTGATTTAATTTAAAAAAAGATGATAATCTGTTGAATGCACTTTTTAACTAATGAAGTTCTACAAAATGTGGAAAAAAACAACGGATAATCATAGTGTCAAGGAAATACTTATAACGTAAAATTAAAGGACTGCTTATGACGGTGTATAAGGACGATAACAGAAAATCATTTTGGAAAAGAAGAAAGTTGAAAATTACTTCTCGTGAAGATTTGTTTAAATAATAGTCCAAAATACAGGTATATTACGCACAATTTCCTGTCGAGTAGAAACGGCACTAATGACGATACCGAATATTTAATCCGAGAAAATATACACGAATTAAATAAATAACAAAACATTAAAAAAAGAAACAAGTGAAAAATATAACTAAAATCAATTTTTAAAAAAATTAATTTTTATATAAAAAGTTTAACCTTCTACCTTTTTTTGAAACAAAATTTTCAAGACTTTTTTATCAAATTCTGGTATATTGTGTAACTTTTATTTGCAGATATCATTGCTAAGCCATTAAGGCGATCTTCACACATTGAATTCCTCAAAAACGTTTTTATTCTTTTAAGCGTGGAAAAACATCAATCTACCTCAACAGTTGATATTGGAGTACTTGGAATAATTTTAATCAGTTTTACTGTTTCGCTGAATGTTTCACGTAATCCATTTGAAATATCCAAGACATCATGTTTAAACAACCAACAATGCCTTGAAAATCTGATCTTGAATAAGTGGCTTCGAATCCAGTCTTTAACTTATTTTTTTCCAAGATGGGATAAAATTAAATAACGGATTCAAAAATTTCCGTGGGAAACTATTTGGAATAATTTGTAAAATTATCAGTGGATACTAATAATGCAGCTTCTAAGTAGCCCCTATAAGACAGTCTATCATTTACTTGAAAAACTATGGTATCACACTCTTCTTTAGCAATAGGCGAATTTTTGTTTTCCTTATTTTCTTGGTCCGCTTTTCGTCGTTTATTTTCATTATCGCTTATTTTGAACTCTGTTACATTTAAGTGTCGAATAGTAGATACGATTTATTCAAAGTCTTTTTTCTCTCAAAAGCTGGGTGCTGTCTTTATTTTTAGATTGAAATTTATTAAATAATATATCTACATGTGGCATAGTTTTATGGAATAAGGTAAGCCAAAATATAAAATCCGGGTCTTCTAAAGTTCTTCGTTAACTATTTTTATTAGATTTTTCTTTCAGTTCTTCCAGACATTCTATTAATTTTTCTCGATTTTGGGAAACAATATTCACTGTACGCATATTATAATTTCAACGTGTAGGACAGTTCTTGGTAATTTCTGATTTAAAATTTCTTGCAAGAGATCACACCTATGAGCAGAATTTGAAAAAAAGACTCTAATTTTGGAATCCTGGCTTGTTGTTTTTTGCATAATTAAATTCAACTAGTGCGCTAACAATGAATAAATATTTTATCTTTGCCTGTACGCCATTTGTAGAACAGCTCATTACATTTGTTCTATCATAAGTTTGAGCAATTAGCTTAAAACGTGAGTCTCCAATTAATTTATGTAATTCAATTTCTATGCATTGCGATAAACCATCGGCTGACCTATCAGTTGCTCTTAAAAAACTCCAAAACCGTTAGTACATATTTTTGTTATTTAAATATCTTAGTATTATTACCATTTGACACCGATTTGATATATCTGTGGTTTCGTCGCACTGAATGGCTGAAAATACATTTTCCTTAATCTCTTTTTTAATTTCTTCTTGACACACTTACAGCATACTTTCTAGGATGTTATTTTGTATTATCTTAGACATATATTTGAAAATGATGACAGTAGTTAAGCGTTATTTTAAAATGATATCTAGTTCTGATGAAAAGTCAATTAATTCCCTAAAAACTTCACGATTTTGAGAATCTGATTCATCATGTCCTCTTAAACCCAGTTTCAGCTTGTCACAAAAGTTTATGCAGTTAATTGTTCTTTTTAGTGTATACCTATTTTTAGAGACTTCTTCATTATGTTTTATAACGTTTAACCTATAAGCAGAATCTAAGTTAAGAACACTATTTACAGAACCCACTAAGCTAGTTCCATACATTCCATACAACAATTCATGTGACGAACTGATAGTTGGTGTATTTTTGCTCTTTGATTTAAATGTTTTAGATCACTAAATCCTAATTGTGCCTATGTCATTTCGGTTCCATCCAATGGCGTCGCCAGAGGGGGGTACCCCCCTGGAGCCTCGAAAATTTAATATTCATAGGCGCGTAATCATGGACAATTTGGAAGACATAATAAATTAGTAGAACAATTTACCAGAAACCTACGAAAATTATGTTTTAATTAAGATTTTATTATTGTTTAATAAAATATTAAGCCTTTACAAATTATATATTTTATTTCTCCTATAACTCATATCCTCTTTCTATCATCTTGCCCCCCCCCCCGGCTTATCGGCTGGCGACGCCCTTGGTTCCATCTTTAAAGAAAAGTACGCAAGGAAAACAGAACAGACGATTAAAATTACCTCACATCCACATATTCATTTGAATTTGTTATAAATTTCTTTTGGGAAATGTCTTGTAAAAGTACGTGTACCTACTTTATCTTATTGGTTCAAACTTAATATGGATGTAGACCTACCTAGATTCTTAATTCTAACTTTTTCTGATAATGGACGCATTTTGAAATTTCCTTTTAAAATATTACTAACTTAATCCATTATTTTTTTTAAATCAATGTTAATAATTAAATTTAAATGTTTAATCAGATAAATAAAAGATATTGAACGTTTGAAAAATCACAATAAAACAAGTGTCAGCAAAAAGTAGTGTTTGCATTCAAAAGTAACAAAATCTATATCGCAAAATGTATTATTTATATTCACGATTAAAAGTATTTACCAGCGGAGAACTAAGCATAATTATAACTCAGCCTTTTCATCTAATAACAGTTGGTAAAACAGAAAAAAAAAATTAAATGCAATTGTGCCCTTTTTTGTTTAAACCTGCTTAACAAAATAAATAACTTCAAACTTTTGATATAATTGAAATTTCCAGATTACCGTTAATTTACTATTAATCTGTAACTGATATCAAAAATAGATCACTCACTAACCACACTTTCTGCTTCGGATTCCCACGCAGAAATTACCTCAATGGAAATATCACTAGAATTTATTTGAAATACATAGAACAAAGAACTTGATTTAGTGTTTTTTGTAAACTAGTTAACAGTCCCAAATGGGGAGAGAAAAAAACAAGAATAAACGTAGAAAATAAAGAAACCGCAATAAAAAATATAAAATGCAACTGTAACATTACTCCAACGGGTGAATATTAGATAAAATATTGTATAATCAGTGACGTTTGAAGAACAAATTTTTCCTTCAATCACCGTCCCTTCATAAAGTCTTGAAGACTAAGAATTAGGGAATTGGACTAAACGAAAGTAAATTGGTACACGTTAACTTTAGTAATAGAAAGATAAAGTACAAACCGATAATAATCAATGGAGAAACCGTGCCCAGAACCTTGGCATGTATTTAGACGAAAAACTGACGTAGCGCATTCATATTGCCGAGAAAAATAAAATTGGACCAAAGAAATGCGCTATCGTTGAATAATAGATTTCTAATTTACAATCTAATAATCAGATCCATATGGAGCTACAAATGCCAACTATAGGGTTGTGCTGTATCCGGTGAGCACAAAATAATGTTCTCAGGATGATAACCGGTGCTAGGTAGTATCAAAGGAATTCAGTCATTCATCGTGATCTTCAAATTTCAACGGTGCCGCAAACAATTGAATCAATGGCCAGACAACGTCAGCAGAGGTTGCAAGAACGTGTAAATGCTGAAATAAATAAACTGAGGGAACATACTCATGATATCCCGCGATTAAAATGAACTAAGCCGCACGAGCTAGCCTAGACTGTTCCTATGCACTGGTTGAAGTTAACTTCCATTAGGAAGTAACTTGTGATATTAAATTAAGTCACCAATAGAAAAATGTTTAATATTCCAAAGACGGTACGAATACTCCTTAACTCCACAAAGCCGTTCTTTCATAACATTGCTTTAACACAAATTAGTACAATAAGTTTTTCATTTTAAACAATTTTAAAGTTAATCAATAAATCGTTCTTAATTTTCCGAAAATTTCACGACTAAATATTCGGTGATCGTCGAAATATTTTGTCTTCACGAAACTGCTGCATTCATTCAAACATTGAAAATGACAAATACTTTTATTCGGTAGAGCAGTTTTATGGACTCCAATTCTACTGAAGTTTATTTCAAACGTCATTTTACCCCAATAGTTGATGTAAATAACCTTTCAAAACACTAATATTTAGCAAGAAATATACTTTAAATCAGGACTTATTTTCCGTTCCGAAACATTAAATATAGATGCGTTAAACATAGTTTCCATTACAAATAAAATCAATTTTTATAGTAATCACAACTAAGCGAATTCATTTTTTTTTTTAAATTTAATTCTTTATAATCGATAAATTTGTATTTTTTCGCAAAAAAAACGAAGGCGATTACAAAATCAATAAAAACAAAAATAATATGCAATTTGTTTATTAAAATAAAACAAGTATCAAAAAAAAAAAAAACAATTATTTTACGCATGCAACTTTACGACTGTCATCATACGCCATTTGATTCTCGTAACTTAGGCATATATTAAAAATTAAAAGAAAAATAAATAAATATATTCCATAATAATAAATATGATATTCTGCAGAAACTGATTTTCATTTTTGTCCGAAATAAACGTCATTATGCGATGTTACGAATTTAAACATTTTTCAATTTGACTTAAACACTGTTGCATATCTTCATTATCCGTCAAGAAACCTGTAATGCTGAACATAGTTTGACCACGTCATACGTGAATTCAGTACGAGTTTAAAAACACAGGCGGGTAAAATGCCAATTTAAAATATATATACGCATGTAACAGAAAATCAATATAAGTTTTACTAGAAAAAAGTGTATGAATATTCGATTTGAAAATCGAAATAGTCAACAGATTAATTAAATCGCATCTAAAAAAAAAAAATCCTTTTGAAAAACTATAAGAAATACGTTAGCAAATTACAAAATGCTCGCAGAAAAAATCAAATGATTTTCCTCCGAATTTATCTGGACATTCATTAAGAAAATCATTAAAATCTACTTTCTACTAAATACAGTTCGTAGCAAATACATAGTATAAAAAGTATATCTTTCTTTCCCAACAAAAAATCAAATACATGAATCACCGATCATATTAAAATTTAAGACGTTTTATTGTAGGGACTTCTATGAAATTCTAATTGGATCTTGTCTTTTCTCTGAAACCCACTGCTTTTAGCGTATTGTCAAGGTTTGCGAAAATTATTAGTCCAGCTAATATCGATAACTAGACAATAGCATTAAATCTTTATAAAGGAAATTTAAACTTTAGAACACAGTCAAATGTTATAAAATGAACCGACCGGATAATGTGTGTGTAGTATTATATTTTTTTTTGTGTTCTGACTCGTGAGACTAAATAATTTAAGAAAAGAAAAAAAAAAACAAACAAAGAAAACGGCTTGTAAAATACTAGTTGACGCAGCTCTAATTTCCAGACTCCTTAATGTAAACTGTAAACAAGAGAATATAAGAAATTCATCACTGAAACAAAACATAAACCAGCTTCCCATCTTGATTTATTATTAACTGCGACATATATTTTACATTCAATTTTTCATATCGCAGTGTATATTTATATAAGATTATAACTTGTAGCGTTAAAAACAGTTTAGACGGCAATTATATTTTTTTACAAATTAATAATACTTACATCGTTTCATAATGCTGTAACTGATCAGCAGTAAATTTCCCGTTTCTAAGGGCCGACATACAGTATGTACCGAGCGTACGGAAACATTGTTTTCTTGGAATATTATGTGATGGATTATCCCAAACAGGCGTTGAGCGAATAATTTTCCAGGACAAAATAACGTATTCCATTATCCAAAACCACTGTTTACTGTCGAGAAATCGTTGACCGTATTCCACTACGGATTTCTGATAACATTTAAAATATTCGAACTATTAATAAAAACCATTTAATATATGTATTACAGTTATTATCAGAATTAAATTTTAATAAGTACCGACTTTGAAAGCTAAAATATGTGTCGAAGCGCGATTATATGCAGCCGCATCAGTCTTGGAAACTAATCTACAACGAGGTAAACATTTATATATGTTACGCTTTAGATAATTTAAAGTATCTTCTATAGCATGCAGGTCTGGCTCACCCAAGATTTTTTTAAGTTCCTGAAAAGAAATAAGAATACAATACTCGTCAGTTCACATGTAAACTATTAAAAATACCGCATACTGTAAGATTAGTTACTATAAATTTGTTCAATATACTCACATCGCCAATATACGAATGATTCTGAACGATATGGGAAATAAAAGTGATTAATTGATCTGAGCTGTATATTTTTAACGCTTCTGAAAGACTAATTTCGCTAGTATCTAATGGAACGTTGACTTTGTGTTTTTTAGGATTTGGAGAAAGCTGTAGATTAAGAAATTACAAAATTACAAAAATATAACTTTCATTAAATATATATATCGAAAGAATTAGTTTTACAGTACTTAAATTATGTTTTTTATTCAACAATATTTTTAAATATAATTATGAAAAAAATCAAATTAGTTTTATTTTAAAAACATTTCTTCAGTTATTTCATTGAAAAATACAAATCAGTTCACTATTTTTCTTTTTATTTAATAAGATTTAACAATATTAATAAGTTTCAGTTAATTTAATTTTCAAATATTTATTTTCCCCCCTTTTTTTTCTTCGGATCCACCAATAATAAGTCACGTTATTGATTTAGAATACTATACTATGAATTTTAAATATTTCACAAATAATTATTTCATTTATTTTTCAAGATTATTAAAACCTTCAAAAAGAGAAAACAAGGAACGAACCAGCTGGAACTAAAATCCAGTCGATGTTCATAATTGCCAAAAACACCTTAGAAAATATTTTAAGGAATTGATTTGAAATGTACTTCAATATTACTCAGTATTGCGAATGATTTTAATTCGATAACGGTAAAAGCAAGTAAATGCAAACTCTAATGACCAAAAATTTTTTCTTTTTTCATGGTACGAACAATGTTTGTTATTATTTTGCATTAATGAAAAAAATAAAATACTTCGATTGAATTATAAAAAATAAACATATAACATCTGAAAGCACATTAGTACAGGATAAACGGTAAACAATATTTACGGCAATTATTTCTGATGGATCGGTAAGTAAAAGACGTTTCCGTGGAGTACTGCGTAAAATTATACTAGAACGTCCGGGACTTCCAGGTTGTTTAACTGGAGTTTGATCTCTACGATCGCGAGTATGCATTTCCTAAAATGTAAGTGAAAGAACGTAAACAGATACTTTAATATTTGTATTAATAATCACAGTGACATTCTTAATTTAAATTGGTGTAAATATTACCTTTTTTAATTCATCAATATCCGGACTAAACGTTACCGGTATCTTTTTTCTCCCACGCTGTTGTATTACTAGTTCTTCCGGCGATGGCGACGGGGTTAACAAATGATTTGAAACACCACGAGGAGTCGTGTTTCCATTCGATAGATTATTAAAACCGTTTTGAATGTTCCTCATATTATTGAAGATATTAAATCCTAAAAAATTATAATTAATAAACATGTTGTAAATCTTATGTAATTATTTTAAACTATATGGAATTTCAAATAAAATTGTATTACTATCTTGGTATTCGGAAACGGACAATGTCAGCAACCTTGATGGAATTTCTGATAGTGCACTGCGCGTTCGTCTGCCGCCGTTATTGTGCGGAGGTGTTTCCATTTCAACTAAATTAAAATAACCAACCATATATAAGCTAAATTGTAAAATAAAAATGGATTTATTGGATACTTAAGTTCATCGAAACGATAAAGAATTTACCCGAATAAGTCGCAAATTTTATAATAGATTATTTAAAGATACATAAATTTCACGACTTGTAATTAAACGTATTTATTAAAAATGAGCGCTTAAATTAAAAATAGAATTTACAGAAACCTCACTATAAAATAAACGCGCGATACACCGTACATACAATAATTCAGAATCTTGTTTAATATAAACACAGTACAAAATGGCGGGTTTTAACGCATATATTGTCTACTGAATACTAAAAATTAGTAATTTCTTTAAATATCTTACGGTGTTAACTGATCAATAGCAAAATCAGCAATACTTTAGGTCCTAGACATTTAGTTTTATAAATCAGTAATTAAATCTAGCGTTCTTCCTGAAAACCGTTACATTACTTACGTTACAAAAGTTCAATACAACCATTACAGATGAGACAGTACTAGAAAAGCCTGCATTTAAAAAGGCGCGAGACGTTACATTCGTTTCGGATAAACGACATTAATTTCGATTCATTCGATAAGAATCGATGAACACAATTTTTAAATTACTATGACCAAAACAAAAGTAACTATAAAAATATATATATATTTAATAGAAAACTAAAAAACAAATATTAATATCTACATAACCATGTTACAATTTATTTAAAATATTTTTAATATTTGACGACTTTAAGAAAAAGATCGTTATATAGATTTAACTAAATGCAGATACACCACAGGCACAAACTGATATTTCAGTATCGCAATTTAAACGTAAAATTATGGGAAAAAATAAAATATTTTTTTAAACACAATTCTATAAATGTATCCATGAATTACAATGTGCTCTGTTTATTAAAGTTTTCTACGTTAATTGCAATATGTAAATATGTATTCTATAAAAATCTATTAAAAAATTGATAAAATGACTATTAGAACAAACAACATATTATATTAAAAATTATCGCTATATATTTTATATATTGTGAAAAAACTAAAAAAAAATCGGATAAACACGAAATAAATTTGAATAATCTAATTGTGACGTTAAATATATATGAGGTGATGTATTTTGAAGGCTGTAATTACAAATAAATTTTTTAAGATAAAAGAACATTTCGCATAAATTATAATTTTACAAAAGTCAATAAACAAGTTTAAGACTTATTAATTTATAATGCGATTGAAATTCTATTTATGCAATTCATTTATAATTAACTTCATGTTTGAAAGTATTTTAATTCAAAAACGAACTTACGACTGAATTTAGGAAAACAAAAATCTTTATTTTAAAATAAGGAATATTAAAAATTCCAAATAGTATTTTGCAAGGTTTTTTTTTTAAATTTCTAAATAAATTCAAAATCGTACATTGAATATGAGATAGGAATATTTGATTTATATAATGCGGAGCTGTATAAAAATAAATTATTTGAAATGAAAATTTTCAAAATCCACACCTTCGTTTTTTACATTACTGAGACTAAACTTTGAAACTTGTAAATATCTTTAAATTTAACCATTTTTTCTTAATATAACTATCATACCGCAATGTTAGCTTGTGGAGCATACATATTAAATTTGGAATACTTTATTTTAAATTTGTAAAAAAAAAGATAATCTAATTATTTTCTATAGTAAATTAATGTATAACCAAAAGTTGTGTTAGTAACATTTTGTTTCTAACTTTTATAACAAAAAATATTTTAAAAAGAACATTAATAATGATTTTATTTTTATTTCGATCGATTTAATAATTACTAATTAGTTTTTAAATATTTATATTATTAGTCAGCGTTTAGTTAATCACCTGAGGATTCCTGAACCGAATGATCCTAGGATCATATGATCAGGGTTATACGCCCCTAATTTTCAACCAATCATAAACCATCGCTTATGATATCTGTTATTTACAATGTTATATCGTCATTACAAGTAGTTGTTTTTTTTTTTTTTTTTTGTTTAGGTAGTCTCCATAAATTCTAGGTTTTTGCCGAGTTATTTTGATTTATCTTATTGAAATGTAATTTTGTACAATGTTTAAGGGATAGTTGTAATTCGTGGCTATGAACAAAATTGTAATTTAAATTACATTTTATTTATTGTAAATTTGTGTTCAGTGACTGCACGGTTGTAACCGCTGGTTTGTGTATTTTCGAACTAAACTTAGTAATCGAAATCTTTACTATGGCCCAAGGTGTACATATGTATCCGCATGGTATAAGAAGGAGAACTCGTTCTGTTGGAAGTATACGTAAGATCATTTATTATTTTTTTTATTTACACCTATTTTTTGATTTTATAAATGTAATTTGAACAATTTATTTGATGTGAAGCATTTCAGAGTTAAAATCATTTAACCAAAAATATTTTAAAATCAATTTTTCTTTTTTTGTCTAAAATTCTTTAGCTTCATCTTGGTTGCAAAATAATGTTGATATATGTATTGAAAGTGATGAAGTGGGATCTAATAATGATATTGGTGTTCAGGTACGTTTATATAATTAAATATGGAATAGTGAGATTACTTCTATATTACAGTTTTAATAATTGATGAAATTAATCAGTTCATGTATTGCTTAATATTGAATTTTACTACGCATTAAGTAAACCAATAATTTGTTAATCCGCTTTTATCAACAGAGTGATTCCGACGACAAAAATTACGACCAATCCGGTTGTTCATATTCATCATACCATATTGAAAACGTTAATAATTCCGATCCAGTCACAGAAAATACTTCATCGTTTTTATCAGTACAAAGGTAGTGTATTAATAAGAGATCTGTATTCTTTACTTTCACACTGTAGGGGGCTTGTATTTTAACTTAACCGTAATACGTTTATTTATAATATACCACAAAATAACTCTATGCGATTTGGTTAGTTAAGGCCATTATTTTAAATTTTCGAAAACTTTATTTATATCCTAGTTTTTCTGGTATTCAACACTTTTTACTTGTTACTACTAGAGTGTTCGTAACTCAATTTAAATTACAGCTGAAACTTTTCCTAATCATATTTCCTTTAATATTTCTTCCACCGTTGTTCATTTCAATAAAATGTTTAATATTTTGATAAAAAAGATCTTTTAGGTTCTTAATTTTGCATTATTTCATTAGTCTGTTTCACACATCCCATCGGTGTTTTTTTTTAATTCATTTTAAATAACTTTTATTGACTTTGTAACGTAGCTTGTATTGTTTATTTTTTCACTTTCCAATTACATAGTGATATATTAAGCAGTAAATATAAATCACAAAATCAGGAATTTTGTATTTCTATATGAACTTTGTGTAGGAAAAGGAAATTTAAAAAACTCGCAATGGATACGAACAGTAACCGGTGGAACGTGCACTGTATTAGTATTGTTAATAGAAAAGAAAGAGCAAAATTGCCGAAATCTGTGTTTTCTCCTGACCGGTAATAACATTTTCCGTTTAAGATTTTAAAAGATTTTTTTTGTGTGTGCGAATCATTACGTTATATTTCGGGTAATATAATAAATGTACGTACACCGACCAAACAGAAGAGTTAATGAACTATTCCAAATGAATTCGAGTAAAAATTAATAAAGTATTACAAAAGAAAAATGCAAAAAAATTCATTCAATACTTTGGAAATGTATGGAAAACCGTAAAAATGTTTAATTTAAAAATCGTTTAAAAACAAGTTTAAGTATAAGAAATATTTACATATTTAAAATTTTTATTTACTCTACAGTTAATGTTTGCAATAACATCGACTATTTCCAAATTTCCCATCTATAAACAATTTTCTTAATTGCTGAAGAATTAATAAATTTCTTATTTAGAATTTTGTAAAATTTATTATTAAAGTTATTTCGAAAGATGATCCAATACATTTATTTTTGTATGCGCCAAATTTTTTTCTTGCCTTTACTCATTAAAAACAAAAAAAAACTTGATATTTAATGGTTAATTGTAATTAAAAATGAAATCCCGTAAGGAAAACTAAAAATCTAAGCAAACTTTAGAAATGAAAGCATATTGTTGACCGTTTCAGACGTAGCTATGTAATTGAAGCTATTATTATATTAGAATAATTATAAAATTACTATATTAAATCGTGTGCTGTGTCATTGCTTCTATCATCTTCCAATAAAACAACATTATAGCGAGATGTTGTTGAGAACTAAAAATTTATATGGTAAATTTATTAAACATTTAAGAAGGCAACTTTAAACAAAACCTTGGTTTTGCGTATAAAGATAAAATTTTATTTTACGACCGTGTAAAAGTTTTACTAAACTGAAATATAAAAAGTTTTTGAAATGTAATCGTGAAAAAATTTTAAGAATATTTAAAAAAAAAAAAAATTGATTCCAAGTTTAAAACTTCTATTATTCACGAAAATAAGAGAAAATATTAGCCCTGTTAATGATCCTTTAATTAAATTTTGTCAGCATGAGCGATTTTTATCGTTACATATTTAAACACATTTACGTAAAATAATTAATGAATCAAATAGTTATGATGAAACTGCATAAAATTATCTTCCGAAAAAATAGTGCAAAGGAATAAAACATAAAGTATTCTTATAATTTGACTGTAAAATACTGATCTCTGCAGCTTTGAAAAATATTCGTGATAAATAAATGGTAAAATGCAGAAATTAAAAATTTTAACGTTTATTTTATAAATAAAAAATTTTTATTATTAAAAATGTAAGTAAATATATTTATAGTTAATTGTGAAATTTTGTAAGCAGCGGTAATAATGTGTGATTAATTAAAACGACTTTTGTTCGTAATTAGATTTATATCGCCTAGTGGAAAGCGTAAACGGATATCTTTCGATAAACAAATAAATTTTAAAGGATCAAAGAAATGTAATTTATCGTCAAAAATATCTGATGAACATAAAGTTTTAGCTTTAAGTAAACTATCGATTAACGAAGAACAAGATCAGCAAGATGCGGTGATGGAAGTGGCACTTTCAGAGGATGGTACGAGCAGTATTAGTTCGTCTTCAAGCGAGGCTGGAATATATACGAATGACGAAGGGCGGGAAGGTAATATTATGCAATTTACTCGTACATACTGATCTAATAAATGAAGTAGAATTTCTTTTAATTTGTTTTTTTGCTGAAATTTTTATCCTTACGAAAATCAGAGTTGGCTAACCAAAACAAAGCTGTACAGGTTTACAACGTTTATAATTTTATATATACTGTGATTCGTATTCCTCTTTTAGAATACTGTCTGTTTTTTTATATGCTAGCATCTGAAATCGAAATGGATACTTGAAAAATCATTTGAAGAACTAAACGCGAGTCCTATGAGAAAGTAACTGACCAATATTCTTTTCGGAAGGCTGAGTACATGGGGAAAAGTTTAATTATACAATCTCTGAGACCCTATCAAGAATACGAAATTGGCTTAAGTTTATTGCACGTATAGTTTTCAGTGCGAAGTACTAATACTAGCTTTTTTTGTTATTTGATTTTTAATAAATTTGTCTGTTTAGTGAAATATCTTTTGTGACTTAAACCATTTTTTGAATGTTTCTGAATGGTGACTGTTGATAAAAAAGTGAATTGCTTGATGATTTATTTATAATTTCTATCTAATTATTGATTTCTTAAATCGATACAATCATATTCATTCTTTTATCCTTATTATGATTGCATAGTATTCGTATGCAATATTAATTTACAATATAAAAATTTTCATTTATTCTAACAATATAGAGAGGTAGGGAATACAATTTTTTGCACATACACACGTTAGTTAACGACTATGTGTACTGGAGAAATCGCATCTAACACATAATGGAAAGATCATTCTCAAAAACTGATGGTAAACTAAAAAATTGAATTAGAATCAGCAGTCTCAACTTTTTTTTGTAATGCGAATCTCCTATGAAATAATGATAATAATGACTATAAAGAAAAAACTTAACCATATAACAAGATTATAAGAACTGTTGAATATCACTTTAAGAGTTTAACGTCTACTTATACAGGCTCGATTGAAGTATTCTATCACTTTTAATCTCTTATTTTCATAAATCATAGTAATTATTTTTTGAAAGATTTTATTTAGTATTGATGCAAAAAACCTGTCATTTTTAAGGTATTTATAAAAGAGTTCCTTTTATTTATTCTTAAACAGATACTTATATCATCTACAACAGAATTACGCACGAATATAAATAGTATGAGTTAAATAAATACTTTTAGTTTTACAAATTAAAAGGCCACGTTTTGTTTATTAATTTTCAATATAATTTTTTTTAAATATTTCAATTAATTTATTGCGCGCTTTTGTCTGTATTTTTAACAATATCTATCTTATCAAGTATCTCTTTTATAATATTATTGTGAAAAACTTTCTTTTATTTGTGTTATTTTCATTTTGTGATTAAAATATAAAATTTTAAACACTGTAATACCTTAGAACTAAAACTTGCCATATATTTTATATCATTTAGAATAATGTAGTGTAGAAAATTCTGTAATTTGTGTAATATTGTAAATTTTAGTTTTGTGTAATATATTATTTGCGTATGTCTGTTTGAAAATAATTACAGCTGACGACGAACAAAGTGACTGGATTGGTGAAAGTGGATTCACGCAGCAACAAGTTTACAACGATATGAATGATCCTAAAATCGGTTTATTTAGCGAGAATTTTGATACTGCTTTAAATGAGACAAAAAAGTCATGCAAAACACTAATGAAACCTGTAAGAAATTTTCTCGGTTAACGTTGCTACTGATTTATGTTACATTAAGAATCGTTCAGACTTTATTAATCGTTAATTTAAAGAAAATATTTTACTTCTGATTGAAGTTTGATTAAAGAATTATTAAATTTTAATTTATCTCCGTGATAAAGTAATAATTTATACTTTATATTACTATTTTTAATAAAATGAATCATATATATACATAGCTTGATCCTTCGAATCTTGTTATATGAAAACCCTCTCGCCCAGGTAAAAGTTCCTATATGTAATGTATATATATATATATATATATATATATATGTATAAACTCGGTCATTTTGGTCTCGCAAGAGGCTAGCCCTTTGACCCCTCTTGCTTACATTTCTGTCTCTTTCTCTTCTATACTTTGTGTAAAATGATCAAAATTTACAACATAATTCTTAGGCCGGCCTCAATTAGATTTTATAACGAAAAAATGTCCCAATTATACATAATAAAAAAAACACAAAAAACAATATAATACTTTTTTTGCGTTTCCATGTTATTATTAAATTAGCAGTATAGTCAATACATGCTTCTCCCTATGATGGGACTTCTTATTCATCAACCTGTACAGTAATAAAAAGTGTATTCATTATGTTTCCAGAAACATGGTACTCTTTCTAATGGATAAAGAATCAGCAAAATCGGTCTATATAAAATGTTTTTTTTTCCCCCCAATTCGGATGTGACCGATGGATGAATTTATTGATAATTACAATGCAATAATACAAGTATTTGGAAAAATAAATGAAATACATAAATAAAACAATATATAGGCCCACTCAGAACTTTTACACAGGGCTTTACATTCAGAGTTGGGCAGTATAAGTATATGTTACGCGCGAGCAAACATAAAAGAAACAACAAAAAAGAAATATACGCGATACATACAGAAAAAAAGTAGATAAATAAATTCATAACATTTACTGTCCAACTTTTTTCTGACAAATTTAAATTTTATTGTCCAATTTTTTTATAATCTTATAGAATAAAGAAGGCGATATTAGAGGAAGCAAGCGAAGAGTACGGGCAGTACCGGTTACCACAGAGACTCATTCTGAATGTTCTCCAAGTCCGATGGAACTTGATTTAAAGTAAGTAAAAAATTATGTCTATTCAGTTATACTATTAAAAATAACTCAAGAGTATACAGTGTTACGTAAAAATTAATCGTGAGGTAAACAAATCATTTAAAACAGAGAAAGTAATAGAACTATAACGTACAATACTGCTGATTTTCCTCTCCCTTGTTATTTCAGTGTATATGTAATTATTTGCGATATACGACTACTATTGTTAAAAACAACGGGCTTTTAACTTTTCTAAATTCAGAGGTTAATATATATATATATATATATATATTGAAAATGAAGAACTATACCTCCAAATAATTGAAATTAAAAAATAATAAATATAAAATTAGAATTAATTATGAAAATTCTAAAATTACCTACTAACATTTATTGGTTAAACTTATTTTCGAGAAGACATAAACGCTATATTTAGATCAAAAGTCGCTTTAAAAATTTAAAAAAAATAATCATTCTATTTATTACAAAAAAGGTAGCAATTAATTTTGAGCGATTTAAATTTATTCGAAAGCAATAAAAACTGTAAACTTTTCAAATAACACGGAAAAAATTGAACTTTTTTTTTTGAATCTGTTAAATTTAAATAGTGTATATATGTATAAAACAATATGCTATAAAAGTGGTGTTGGCGAATCACACCTAAGTTTGAAGAACCTGTTGCAAAATGTTCGTAATTAAGCTAAATGTGTTACTATTACTGGGATGTTTTGTTTCCCATAAATATTATAACAGTGAATATTGAAATAAATAATAAGTGTATTTGATAAATCCGCGTTTTGTTTATGATTTAGCTGAAAGTATTTGTTTTTTATTGAGATTGAAATGAAAGTTAATTAGCTGAGACAAATAACAACTTACGTGGATACTTAAGCAATATAAATTTAATATACGATTATCGTATTCAGCTTCATTTATTAAAAATATTTTAGTTAAATTTCACGTTTCACAAGAAAATCCGTTGCAAAAAAAATAATCAGGTTTTTATCTCGCTGTTCAGTTCTGAATATTTTATTGATACATCTTACATACCCATTTAATTGTTTTATAAATTTGTATAGATATTTGAACTTTCCTAAAAAAAATTAGACGGTCTACTATTTGAAGAATTATTTGTAATATTAACGTGAGATTCCGTCGAATCCAGTTTTTCCTTTGATTTCAAACTGAGATTCCTGGAGATCGAGAAATTTGCATCTGCCGTTACGCATTAAAGGCGGTGATAACAAAAACATCTTACTAGATTCTATGCCGTTTCCAATCCATGGTTGAAGATCGATTGATTTTTTATTAGGCCGTATAGATTTCGTTTATGCTGATATTAAGTTATTGTTACGAGTTCCTTTTAATTTAATTTTCGAGGTATATTACGTTCTGACATTAGTAAATCCGTTATTACATCTGGAATCTACTTAAAACTCATTACCAAGTTTTGTTTATTCAGTTTGTGTACCAATTTCCTAAGTTTCATTTTCAGATTGTATACTTTCATTAATTTTTTTATAAACTCAAGATTTTGTTTTTTGTTTTTTGTTTTGGCTATATTTAAGGTATTCTAGTTTCGCCAAATGCTTTTTTATTGGCATGGTAATAATTATTCTTTATATAAGTGAAAATGTCGGTAATATTATTAAAAAAATGTTAATCTATGACTGGAATAGAGAAATTTTTCTACCGGTGTCTGTATACTTAAGTAAGATTTTTTTTTTTTTGACTTGCCTTTTTCATTGTTTAAATAACAGTGATAAATTAGATAAACATTAGTATGTCACGATTTTTTAATAACTACACTATTTTGTTTGTACATGTTACCTTTATTTGTTTTTTTTTTCTCGTGGTTATTTGGAAAAGTAAGCCTACACTGCAAGCGGTTCATCGTCTTTTTTTGATTTTTATAAACTAAAGAGTTTAACAGATACTCTTGTTTGTATTTGTTTTCAAAATGAATTTTGCAGCGTAGTATTTCAAAAATTGGCGATCGTGTCATTTGAAAAAATAGGCTATTTTGTAAGTAATTAGTACATTTTTTGCTTCTTTTTTTTTTTTTTTCATTGAATTGCCGTTTTGAACTACTGTGGTTATCACGGTGAGAGCTGCCTAAACTACTTAAAAACCACCCAATGTATTTCTTCAAAGTGTTATATGATTTGTCGTTTAATACTTCTGTTAACGTCGTGAAAGTGTTTGGGCGGACTGCATTAAAACTGCGGCATTCAATTATGATTTGTTGTACTGACGGATATTTCAATTCAGCACAGTATAGATATATGTTAGGGGGAGTTACCCTTTGCAGTATGTGATCATGACTTTTAGCTGTATGCCCTATTCTTAGCCGATTGATCGTTGTGTATTCGACATGCGGGCTATTAGTCAGCCACCATGGTTCGATCATCGGCTTTATTTGGCGTAAGAACGTAGTCTTGGACATCCATTCTTTGCTCCACTACTCAGTTATTCTTCCTCGTAGGAACGTATCGAGCGTTGTTGGGCCTTGAGATTTATGCGGTATCGGGGATAACATAGCAGACCAAGCTTCTAGATTTGCGCGTTTATTACCTATTAGCTTCCGCCAGACATGAAAAGGGAAAATTATATTTACATAGTATTTTGTTTACTTTTAGGAGTACACCGTTGGGGAAGCAGGTTTGAAGGGGCAAACAATTGTATTTTCTATCGACCACTTTAATAAACCATGATAACTATGTAACGAGCGACTGTATTTTAGTGGTAATGTCCCCGTTAATGAACAAAAACTGGATGAAGGTGAAGTATGGTGTGCTCCCAAAATAATGCGAAGCGCGGAGTTTTGTATTAGATTAATTATCTTTAATACGGATTTCTTTGCTGACGAGTACACCTGACTTACATAATTTATTTTACTGAATATTAATGTTTTGTATATGTTTAGTAGTAGTTTTGGATGGATATTGAAATTGCGGTTGGATAAACATTTTATTATATTAATAACATTTTGACTTTAGGTTAGTTACATGGTATCTCCATGTCAACGAGGGATCTAGCGACACAGGAAGGTTACTGATAATGCTTATTATTCGTTATTTTATTTTCGATTTTTTTTTTTTTTTACTTGCATTAACAGACGCGTAAAACGTGTTTTTTTTTTTTGAAGTTTTCGATGTCAAATGATAAAATCAAATCGAACGAAATAGCAAATTTACTATAGTATAAATACACTCAAACATTTTAATCTTATAAAGATGCTACTTTATTTATACTTTAATTCTCTATTAGTAAGTTTTTCCATATTATTCTTAATAACATTAATGTGTATGTATATAATATTAGCATTATAACTATTGCATTACATTACTGATTTTATTTCTTTTTTTAATTTTTTTAGTTACAAAAATGCTGAAGTGATAAAAACCCCTAGTCGTAGAAATACATTTAGTGGATTTAAGAAACGTAAACGAATACGTTCAACGCTAATGGAGCAAGGTATATTCGAATATGAGATATCGTTTTGTTCGAGTAAATATAAAAACAGTAAGTCTCGAAATGCTAGGATAACCGTAATGAATTTATGGTTGTAGGCGACATTTATTATGAAAATTATCTGAAAAATAATGGATGCGATGTAGAATATCTCTCGCTTAAGATATAAATAAATGATAATTTGTAAGTCACTGGATACATCTCAACGTATGAGTAAATCATTGAACTTATTTAATTACGTAATAATGTGGAATAACAATTTTGAGGTTGGTTGGAATTAATTTTATAAACCGTATTTGTAAATCGCAAATTATACTTAATGCAAAATTTCGATTCAAACGTTATGAAAATAGTTACAGGGACGAAATATCGACTTGAAAAAAAGTTAAGGTAAGCGAAATAACTGTATTAGACTATTGAAGAAAAAAGATGTTGCACTTATTAATAAATCCAATCACTGTGGATTATTGCAATTTATAGTTTATTTTAGTATAAAATACTTACATGATATGCTGTATTTTAGTGACGGACAGAAGTTCAATAGTGACACAGGAATTATC
This sequence comes from Icerya purchasi, assembly GCA_039619475.1. Classification (NCBI taxonomy): domain Eukaryota; kingdom Metazoa; phylum Arthropoda; class Insecta; order Hemiptera; family Monophlebidae; genus Icerya; species Icerya purchasi. The sequence continues at coordinate 420,385,749 of CM077116.1, forward strand.
AAATATTTCCTCATCAGATTCTAAGGAGTTGCCGTTGGAGGTAATGCTAGTATTTAATTAAGCACGTTGAATTTATTTGATTAATATTACGCTTCTTTTTTTTTTCTTATACGAGTAAGAAATTTTGAACTCAAGAATAATCACAGTGACAGTTTTACTATTTTGTTTGTTTTATAAAATTTAAAAATTGTTTCTGTATACTAATTACAATTGTGTTAGCGACCACCAATGAACCAACTTGAAGGAACCTCTTATCATTGCTAATTCTTTTTTTATCAAACATTTTATATGTTCTTTATGATATAAAAATTCGGATGAACATACAAAGATCGGCAACGAATTTTTTCTGTGAAATTGAGTTTTTATTTTCCGGTTATATTTTACTAAATCCATTATGTAGCCATATATGTATATATACTTGTATATATAAAAGGACCGTTGTTTTCTTTTAATGAACAAATTTTCGGGTTTTCCCCTTCCTTTTGAGTTATTGTAACATCAACTATTGGAAAAATTTATTTAATAGAATTTCTGAAATAAAATATTTATAATTTCTTCTTTACGTTACCCATTAATTATTAATTAAAATCTGTTATATAGACGCTAGTTTTAGAACGTTTTCCGGACTTATTAATTGTGAAGTTTCATTTCAAATATAAAATGTTCCAGTGCTTACTGCTATTACCATTTTGAAGGCCGTAGACAATTTTTTTTCAGTGCATAGTACGCATTTTTATTAAAATGTATAGAATAAATTTAGTTTCTGACGAATACTTCTACATCAACGATTGACCAATCGTGCAGAACCATCTACGAAGCATTCTTTTTGCTATTTTATTATACATTTTAACGATGACTTACTCAGTAAATATTAATTATGTAAGATAAGGTGTGTGTAGCTTCATTTGAAAAGCTCTAGACTGAACTTTCATCATCGCATTCCACTATTCGTCATTAATCACGACTGAAGAAATTTAATTCTTACCCAAATTTTTGTGTAAAACATATTTTTATTTGTTTTTCTTCTTTTCATTAGGATCTGTAATAACTTTTAGGTCAGCGGTTTACTGGAGTATTTCTAAAAATCCAATAGTGATCGTCACGCTATACATTTTGTCGTTTTCAACAGTCGTTTAACACAGCGCATTATAATACATCTCGATAATTGTGGATGGCTGTATTAGCAGACCAATTTTTGTTCCTTTTGCATTTTTTATTTATATTATTACATATAGAGATATTTATAGTTGTCATGAGTTACTTTTTATTTTACATCACTTATTATTTTGTATTATTTATAAACACGAAATAAAAAATAATAAAGTAATTAATTCGTTTTTTCAGCGAATATTCTTATTCTGTATGAAGGGAAAAATTTAATATGCATTCGAAAAGTTCGTTTAAATTATATTAAGTCGCAATAATTTAAAGGTATTTCAATACTTCGTGTGCTTTTATAAAATTCTGGTTACGTTGGTCTGGAATATTTTACTATGTGTTATGTAGAATTAAATTTTGATATTTGATATAATAATACGAACAGTAGCGTGCCAAGCAAAAACAGCCACCCTTCTATATACAAAAATGTAAAAACGATGCACGTGTAAAAAATAAAAAGTGTTAAAAGAATTTTTTAATGTATATATTTGTTTGCGCCGTCTATAGAAGCAGAAGATATATTTTTTGCTCTTTATTTTGTAAAACCTCAATACGCCTCCGAATGTGAATATAAATTACTGTTTATAAAGGAATATTTTCATAACTTTTTTTCTCTTTTATATGTAATTAATACACTAACAAACGCCGTTTTAATAAAAGCCGCAGCTGAACTAGACACATTTTCTGCTCATTTAATTCCAACTAAAAATAAATGGTTCACTTAAACACAGAGATACGATAATACAAAGATAAATTAAGTATATTTGTAATAATACAAGTTTAAAAGTTTATATCAAATCACCTTTTTACAACATAAACTATAGTTATAGTTTACAAATTAGTATTAAAATCAATCAAATAAATATGTAATATAACGATTTGCATAGAAAAATATACTTTTTATGAGATTCCTGCAGTTATTTCATGCATTCCAAGAAATGGTAATAATTACTAATACTAAAACCAATATTAAATAATACGGGAAAAGAACGACGTATAAAAATCCTACAGATATGAGAACCTAAATATAAACCAATAAAAAAGTCTATTTATACTAAAACTTATGTTTAATAAAGTTTATACGATAATCGTAGCTACAGTTACTATCACGAACGTAGCATGTGATTTCTATTTTTATAATTAGAGGAGATAACAATAAATTTGTGATATTTATACTCAGTACAGTCTTTTCTCGTTCAAAAACGTTATTTTAATTATTACTTTTTGTAAACAATATTAATCGGGGAAATTCCAAAAAAATTTCATGAAAATAACGGAATAATCCAGCAACCTTATAAGTTACAAAAAAAACGATATATATATATATATATATATATATATATATATATATACAATGGCTGTCCCATTCCTATTTTTAAACAAAATGATAGAACAAATTGAAAACTACATAGACGTGTAGCGTAGCTCATTTTGTAACCATAGCAACAAATTCAAACCGGTTTCTTTCGCGAGTAAGCGTACAGTATTCAGTTTATGAATGTGCGTTGCGCGATACCCTACGAGTTTTTTCCGTTGCAATATGGACCTAAAAAAAGAACAATGCTTCGTCGTTCGTTATTGTATTCACCGTGGTTTATCGGCTGGTGACACAGTGAAAAAGATGACAGCTGTTTATGAAGAAGAATGTCTATCAAGAGCAACAATATTCTGCTGGCACAAAACAACTCAGAGGGCCGTGAATCCGCATAATTGTTTCCGCACGCTGGCCTGTCATGCACTGCATCAACAGAAGAAAACATAAACACGGTGACAGTGGCTATTCGTGAAGACCAGCATCTCTCAATCCATACTCTCAAAAAGTTGATCCACATTCCAAGTATCACTTTGCACCACATTTTAAAGGTCAATTTAAAAATGAAGCGGATGTGTTCGACATGAGTTCCACGCATGCTGACTCGAGAACAATTGGACAAGCGTGTCGAAGTGTGCCGTGAGACTTGAAATGATCAAAACTGAACCTGATATCCTTAATCGGATAGTAACGTGCGATGAGAGCTAGATTCATCATTATGATTCTCTCTTAAAACAAGAAAGTACAACATGGAAAACGACAGCTTCGTCACGGAAGAAGAAAGTCCATCAATCAATCAGCGCAAACAAAGTAATACTGATAGCCTTTTTCGACTGCTGCGGAATGGTTTACACACTTCGCACACACATGTACCACTATCAATAGTGAATTGTTTTGTCAATATTAAGGGAACATGTGACTAGGAAACGATCGGAAATTAAGAATTCATAGTTGCTCCTTCACGACAACGCACGTCCTCACACATCATAGTTTACAAGAAATTTTCTGCAAAAATGGAAAATCCAAGTGCTACCGCATCCACCTTACGGTGCGGATGTCGCTCCCTGTGATTACTGGTTGCTTCTGATGCTCAAAAAAGAATTATGCGGCCAGAAATTCGACAGTGATGCCGCTGTCCGCAATGCTGTACAAAATGTTCTAAAACGCATTCCTGCAGAATAATTCCGAAAGACAATTAATGTAAAGTGGCAAGAACGGATACAAAGGTGTATCAATTCTAATGGCCGGTATTTTGAAAAAGATAGAGAACCTCATGAAATGGACACCAATGGTGAATAAAATTGTAAGTTTCTGTAAATTTCTGTAAATATATGACTTTGAAAAAAACTCGTAGAGTAAAATTTTACTACTTTCATTCAACACGCTGTAATAGTGCACTCGGTGATCGGAAAATGTTCAAATTTGTACTATAAATAGTCAATGAGTTACATATTTACCCTAAATTGATCGTTAATCGATAGGTGACGTATTGCTATATGAAGCGCAGCCTCAGTTACCATGGGACAGTCTATGTATATATATATATATATATATATATACAGTGGAACCTGGTTATAACGTCATTGAAGGGACCAGAAAAATATTAACGTCATATCCGAGTGACGTTATAAAAGAGCTGCCTTGAAATCTGAGTTGAAGAATATGTATAAGAAGTAAAAACGCAAATGTTTTACATCAAATTATTTGTTGAAATTTACTACAGGAAATAATTAAAACATTAATTTGTGTAAAAAGAACAAACAAATATTACTCACAATATCGTAAAGGCTTACTGTTGAAAAAATCTGTAATCTTCTTTTGTACAGTTTTCTCAGAAAAATAAATTTTCTCCGTTGTGCTGCATACATCCTGTAGAGCGTTGAGTGTTTCGGCAGACGTTTCTCTGAAGTGGAAGAACCGAGAAAGAGTCTCAGCAGCTTTCATTGCTTCGTGAATGGATGGACAAACGATGTCTTCTTCGGTCTGGTCAGCATCTTCATCTGGACTATCTTCAGCTTCCTTATTTTTCACATCTGCAACGATTTCTGCATAACTCAACATTTGCAATGTTTCCACATGATTATCTACTGATGTATATGAATCGATGTCATTTCCAAAGTTACTCTGGTCAACATTAAATTGTCTAATCCATGTTGAAAGAGGCAATTCGTCATCTTCGTCATAATCTGCAAGTGGGTCTGTAGATTTCAACTGTGCTTTGTGAAAGCACTTGGAAATCGTCATCGATGCTACATTCCCCCAGGCATTGTCTAAGAATTCTATGGCATCCAAGATTGAGATGTTTACGAGTTCTGCGGTGTTCATGCAGAAAATTATTTTGTTCAAAAGGAACTTCCGGTAGTGACACTTCAAACATTTTATGACGCTTTGATCCATGGGCTGAAGAACACTTGAGCAGTTGGCCGGAAAAAAAACAAGATTGATGTTTCAGTATGAGGGGACAGCGCCGTCACTAAACAAATAATAGGTTCAACGTCCGGCTAGCGACTTACTTTTCGGTTTTGCTGTTCCTACACAAGGATTTTGAGTGAACCTGGGAGTATTACTCAAGCATAATTTCACTTTTGTAAATTGAGCATCACAAACTTTTTGACGCTATATCCGAGGGGCAATATTTTTTTGACGATATAACCGGGTTTTCTTATAACGCCAAATATTATATTTTGACCGGTCTAATCATAAAATGACGCTAAACCCGAGTTAACGTTACAGCCGGTGCCGTTATAACCAGGTTCCACTGTATATATATATATTAAATCTGATATTTAGTCATAAAAAGTGATATTCTTAAATGACTATAATCAACCATGTCGTCCCGCTGATGTAACATGAGATTCAGAAGTCCTAAAAAATATGAAATAGCTCTCATCAACAGACACGATGTACGATAAATAAAAGCCCGCAGTATTATTACCTGACTTATACGAATATGCATACCGTTTTAAATATCATATTAAATTAGTAAAACATACGATAAGAATGAGCGTACTAAGATAGTCCCCACGTGTAACGTATTCAACTAAATTTACTATGATTTTTATATTATTACATAATTGAACTTAAAAGGCGTAATAAGAAGAGAATGACTGAAAGTGACATAGCAAAAATATACATATATTCCGTTAAAAAATTTAGGACTAAATAAAAAAAAATGGTATAATTTATTCAAAATTAAAATTTATGCGCAATTCAAGCAATGTTTCAAACTTCGACAAAAAGACAGCAAGGAGAGAGAAAAAAGTTCATTATTTGAGGATTTTGAACGTTGGACACAAAAGAATCTCGCTATATACATCTTTAATATTTTTAACATATTTGCATATTGTATTTGTTATTACATCAGGCAGTGAAGTATTTTTTTTTTTTTTTTTTAAATTTATTTACTCCGCTGTACCTTGCGGTTTTTCAGCCAGAGTTTCTGATTGTTACTGTTATTATTTGTTGTTGATGTGTTTTGTTTTGTTATTCATTGCATGGTTGACAAAGCTGATCAAATTAAAAAAGTTTTTTTTATGTATTTCGGTTATTGGTTTTTTTATTATTTTCCGTTTTTCTCTTTCGTTTTTAAACTTATTGCATTCGAAAATCGAATGAAAGCAATCAACTGTTTCCTCTTTACAGTCTATACAGATGTCTGTTTCAGCAATTTTAAATCGTTTCATATAGACACCCCATTATATTTCCATATCCGGTTAAAAATTGAGTGAAGTTATAATCGGTATAAAAATGTTTCATTTGTAGTCTTTCTTCTATGTTTGGAACTATTTCCCGTGTTACTTTTCCAGTTTTTGATTTATCACATTTGAGTTGCCAAAGTCGTATACTACTTGAATTAATTTTATTGATCTGTTTTCGTAACTTTTTTTTGTCTAAAATTTTTTCTTCTTGTTTCCATGTTTTGATTTGGTTTACAGTTTCTAACTTTAAGTCTATAGATATTATTCCTGCTATGATGTTGACTGAAGTATATGATAGGCAACGTCTAACAAAATGTATTTGTGCTCTCGGAAGACCATGCCATTTTCAAACTATCAATTAATTCTATTTTTACAGTTGACATACGTACCGGTTTTATTATACTCTTTAAAATTTAGTTTACTTCTTGGTATTTCGTTTTTTTTTTTTTTTTTCTTTTGGATTAATATTCTAGTGATTTATGTTAATTGATAAAGGATATAGCCGGGTTTATATGGGAAATCTGTCCTTGCGGCTTTTTCGATTCGCACTTCAGGGATCATTTTGATGTCGCATAAAAAAAAATTAGCCAAATTTTCAGCTCTTTATCTCAAACGACCTTCAACTTTTTCAAAAAAAAACTGTATTTTCGATTTTATTTTTTTTTTCATAATAAAATTCAAAATTAATGAATGGTGATTTTTTTCCTTATTCTTAGGAATAAAATATATGAAAAAATATTATGGTCATAATTTTTAAACGAAAAGCCGACTTTTGATGACGGAAATAAAATTAATTTTTTTTTTCAATGCTTTCCTGAAAAGTGTCACTCACCAAATTTTGTCAGAAAATGTCTTTTATACTCCTCTACAATCAGGAATATTTTCGAAATTTTTAAAGTGGTGGAACAATACGAAAAAAATTAAAAAGTAATTTTTTTCATAATTTTGCGTTTAAACAAATTTAAATATTTTTTATTGCTAAAAAATTCATAAAATAGAGTCAATGCCGTTGTGAATGAAGACAGTGAGGAAGACTAACCTTACTTAAAACATCATCATAAATTGTTGAAAATGTCACAGTAATAATTGTTTCAATAACAATTTTAACAAAATGAATTCATACGATAATTAGTATAATTTTAACGAAAATCGGCATCTATAATAATAAAATAAGGAACTAGACCGAAAGAAAAAGAAGTCAGATAGTTAGTAGGTAAAAAAGCTTATTTTTTTCTTTTTTGTTTGGCATACTTGTTTCTATTTTCTCTATTAAAATCTTTTTATTATTCTAAGTTCTTATCCATCTAAAACCCATGTTTCTTAACATTCTTCTTAAAGATGTTTCCGAAGGATGAACGTCAAATTTTTCTTGAACTTTAACTTGCAACCTTTTCACTGTTATATAACAACCATCTGTTTTATGAAAATTATATATCATACTCTTAATATCTTGCATCTTATATTCTGGAATGTCTATAACAGATGATTTTCTCCTATGCGTTCCTTTTGGACCAAAAAATTTCAGTTGCTCAGTAGTCTCCAGCGAATTTTGACCTTTTACTACCCTCTCTACGGTACTTACTGAAATACCTAAAACAAATAGAATTAAAATTCATTTTTACATATTTAAAAGGTTTTAATAAGAGCAGCTGCAAAAATATATTCTTGTATTTTTCAAATTTCGTGAAATATTTTAGGCTACTATTGAATATAAAAGATTATTTAAATTGATTAAGAAAATGAGCTCAAAATGTAATATTTTTTAATTATTTCCAAGGCCCACAACTAATTAAAATTCAGAAAAACAGTATATTTTTAGAAATTGAGGTAACCTTATTCTTTTAAATATTACTATAAATTACGGAATTTCCTTAAAATAAAAATTGTATAGTAAACTATTTTATATTTACAGAAAACAGACGCTATAACTAACCCTACGTAAAGTAAAAGCGTTATACAGATCGAATTTGTGTAAATTATGAGGATTAGGTACGGGTAATCAGATTGTAAACTTCAAGAATTTTTTTTATTGGAAGTCACCCTACTAGTAATTATGAGAGATCCCTATTAATTCTGAAACTGATAAGAAAGTTTAAAACAACAAAAACATGTATGAAAAAATTATAATCTTATACTACTCGTCGTTGATAAAAACTATAAATTTGACTGTTGAGTGCTACTAATTTTTTGAAGAAATTTAAGTTATTCGCTACGACTAAGAAATTTGTTTAACTTACTTATAATCGTTTCTGCTTTGATACGGCCTTTTTTAATATTATTTGTAATGAAAAGTACACTGTTACAAGCAATGAATACAAATTTTATTCAACACCCTTGATCTTACCTGTCGCTTTGGAAGTTTTATGTTTTACTTCATCTAATGTTTCTAAGTCAGTCCTTCTATGTATTAGTAAAATATGTGTACTCCTTGAATATAATCTCGCGCGAATGACTATCAACATCACGTCTTTTTAATGCTCCCCTTGTAAAACACTTTTTCAGAATCAGCGATGCCATTATTAGTCCAATCAAATTAGAAAAAAATAAAAAAAGTCGGTTAATAAAAGTTTTTCACCATGATAAATTATAAAAAAATGTCAGGAATAAAACTCTCTGTCATTGAATGAACACCAAATTTTATGAGATTTCCATAAAAAAAAATTAGCAAATGTATGCAAAACCGATTTTTTGCCCTTTTCTATTAGAAAAAAATTCCGCACTTCCCCCACTATGTCGAATTTTTCCATTGCGCAATGACACGGCCGCCCGAAGCGCAAAATTACACCTTTTTCGGCACCGTTTTTAAATGACGTAACTTGTAATTAAATTTTTTTATGAAAAGTCAGTTGTAGAGCAAATTTTTTTCTAAATAAAGTCCTTTTTGAATTTTTGCTCTAGAACTATCAACCCGCCAGTACTCGCTAGGCATAGCAGGACGCCAGTACTCGCGCGAGAAATTTTCTCTCACATAGGATTTCTGTGTAAACTCTACCCAGTTTTTGAACAGTCTGGTTGAAAATAATTGTCTGTTCATTCATCATTCTCTTCTTTTACTTTTTCACTATATTTTTACACTCCAACTTCCAAAAATTAAGGCTCTGAAGACCATTTTTGGTTAATTTTTTCAATTGGTACCAGTAGGTATACTTAGAAACGCATTAGTCTATATTTAGATCCGTCATATGAGAATAATAAATACGGCGGAGTCGTGAAATATTCCTATATTCTTCAAAAATAAATTGACTTAAAAAACAACAAAATTAAAATAATATTTATTTACATATATATTAATATAAATTTTACTATCTCCCGTTCACATTAATACTTTGAGGCGCTTGAAAAATTATCTAATATCTTGATAAATTCGCTACTCTATTCTCCAACAATCGAAAAGCGATATACATATATACTCACGTCCTTTGGTTTTTACCGTCTGGAACTGTACACCTTAACGATCTGACTTTTATTCAGCTTTTTCTTCGAAGAATCTTATTGAAATATGTTAATCTGCATACAAAATTAATTTTTTAATTTTAAAATAATCAACTTATTACACTTATGATTTTTATTTTATCACGTTAATTTAATAAAATCATAAAAATCATAATAAATTGCAATCTATTCAGCATCTGAAATTACATAGAAAACGATACCCAACATGCCTATATTCTGAAAAACCTCGAAAAACCGAACTCTTACACCCATTTTTCACCCATAATCATTCGTATGTACTCGCACGGCTGTGGAACCCATATCAATCGATTCAGCACCCAAAACTACATGGAAAATGATACCCCACATGCCCATGAAAAAGTTACACTGGCATCGAAAAAATTGAAACTAGAGCACTCGCGTGTGAGTTTTTCTCGCAACTCAGCACTAACGAAAACAAATACCTCCTTCCGAAGCCTAGAGGTGACTAACTTTGACTATAGGGTGTCCTTTGGCTAGTGGTGACCCTCCCTTCCAGCTATACAAAGCCCCAACTTTCCCGCCTTCGTGTACCATAGGTAACACCATTTTATCCGACATGTGATAGAAAATCTCACGCAGCGAGTACTGGCGGATTAACAAATCAGGGCGGATTTCGGCGACCTCTAACATTTTTGCCAATCCTGCAAAAAATTATGAAATCAAGAAACCGAATTTATGTGGTAGTTAGGCCTCTCAAATACCTATAACATAAAGAAAAAGTTCGATACTATAATTTGAAACCACGTAATTAATTTTTCAAAATTTGCTATTTTTTGCAATTTTTACCTTTTTTTTGCGAAAACTCATAACCCGGTTTCAATTAAACAAAAAGGCGTTTGTTCGTATTTTGAACATCTATAACGAGATAATTTTTTTTATTATTAATTTTTCTTCTATAAGAAAGAGCGGAAACCGGTTTTGCGCACATTTGTGAATTTTTTTATATATTATCGCGGTGAAAAACTTTTATTAACCGCCTTTTTAAAAATCAACCTAAAATTTGCTAATTTGACTGGACTGTACTGAGCACTAGTGATGAGCGATATATCGGTATCGGTTATTTTTCACCGGTTAGTTGAAAATCACTGTCACTACCGGTGATCAAACGGTTACGTTAGCAGCTATCAGTTATTTTAAAACAACAGTAATTATACGTTTACTCAGTGAAAAGTGGTGGTTCCAGTGAATTCTTTACCAGTGATAATTTTCTTCCCGGTGAATTCTTTACCGGTGATAATTTTCTTCCCGGTGAATTCTTTACCGGTGATAATTTTCTTCCCGGTGAATTCTTTACCGGTGATAATTTCCTTACCGGTGAATCGTTTTCTTCCGATGATTATTTACTTACTGATTATTCTGAAATTAACTGATAATCATAAGTTAAGATACGTTTTCTTACTGATTTAAATTCCCTAAACGTGTTAGGTCAGCGTAATAAATGCAAACTGTTCGCTTCTATCAACTAAATTAGATCATAATTATTTGCATAAATATTTTATGTTCTGCAAGGCGTATAATATTGCATAATTAAGAAAGTATACTTGCAATTGTACGTTCAATAAATTTATATAAAAAAATTGTTTGTTTTCATATTTCATTTAATTAATTTATATCGGTAGTGTAATACTTTTTTTGGTTAAGTTATAAGTTATGTTCGTTATTTTTATTTTTTAATGATACTAATATAGTTTTTTATAAAATTTATACATTGGTTAATTTAAGAAATACGTTTATAGTTTTTAAGTGTTAATTGTAAGTAATAAGACATTTATATAAATTATATGTATGTACAATAGCTTTTAAAAGTGGCATTATGTCGGAAAAATTAAAGCGACAAAAATTTAGTGAAATATGGAATTTTTTCACAATTGTTGATGAAAAAAATTATTCTGCCGCATGCAATATATGTAAAAAGAAATTATCGTATAAAACAACAAATTCGAATTTAAAGAAACATTTAATTTCTAATCACCCTACTGTGTCCCTAAAAGAAAGAAATATAGAAAATCAACCAATAACTACACAATTGGTAGAGTCCGTGGAATCAAGTCCTGAAACTGCTACAAACGTGAAGGTTAAAAATCAGTGCCAGATCACTCACTATCTTCCAAAAAAGTTAAACATTTTTGATAACAAAATTGTTAATGATAATTTATTACGATTATTCATCGAAGATTTCCAACCTTTTAGTGTATTTGAAGATACTGGTTTTAGAAAATTTGTTGAATCTTTAAATCCTACTTACAAACTTCCAAATAGACACACCATATCGAGAACCTTAATTCCAAGTATATACGAAGAATGTGTATTAAAGTGTAAAGAGATGGTAAAGATGTGTAAAAAAATTTGTATTACGACAGACTGCTGGACATCTATCAATACAGAAAAATACATTGCAATAACAGGACATTTTATAGATGATTTATTTAATATGAATTCAATTTTATTAGACTGTACGGTAATCCATGGTCAACATACAAGTGTAAATTTAGCAAAAGAAATTAAGAAAATTGTAACAGAATGGAATATAGAAAATAAAATAATATTAGCAGTTTCTGATAATGCAGCTAATATAAAGAATGCAATTTCAACAGAACTTAATTGGAAACACTTTGGATGTTTTGCGCATTCATTAAACTTGGTTGTTGATAATGCATTAGATGCAATAGAAATTTCATTGTTGCTTACAAAAATTAAAAAAACAATATCCCACTTCAAAAAAAGTTCGTTATCAAATGAAAAACTAATAAAATATCAAGAACAAACAGGGAAATCTGCAATGAAATTGTTACAAGATGTTCCTACTAGATGGAACTCGATTTATTATATGTTACAACGATTTAATGAATTGGAAAATGCGATTAAAAGTACAATAGCTATTCTTGATAATGATATTCCCATTTTAACCACGCAAGAATGGAAAATAAGTAACGAATTATGTCAAGTTCTCAAACCTTTTGAAAAAGTTACTAAAGTAATAAGTGGCGAAAATTATACATCAGGTTCATTTGTAATACCTTTAGTTAATGGTCTTTTTGAAGTTTGTCAAAGTTTAAAAAAAAAAAATTTTGATAATACTGTACAAGAAACAGTTTTGACGTTAGAGAAACAACTACATTTTAGGTTTGATAATATTGAAAATAGCAATACTTTATCTATTGAAACTTTTCTTGATCCAAGATTTAAAATGGCAGCTTTTAACAATTCACAGTGTGCTGAAACTGTAAAAAAAAATGTGATTGCAGCTACAATTTTAAAAATAAATGAGTTGGAGGCGGAAAGGGAAAAAAATAAACCATCAATTATTGAACAGTCAGATGATGAAGATGATACGTGCATATGGATTGCACTAAAAACAAACTGTGCTAAAGTACAAAAGAGTGGTACATCCAATTCACACGCGATTATTGAAGTGCAGAGATATTTAGAAGAAAATATACTAGCGAGACAAGAAAATCCATTAGAATGGTGGCGAAATCATTCATACAATTATCCCCATTTAAGTCTGGTTGTGAAAGAGAAATGTTGTGTTTTGGCTACTTCTGTACCATGTGAACGACTTTTTTCAAAAGCAGGACTGGTTCTTTCGGAGCGTAGAAATCGGCTTAGTTCTTCGAAAGTTAGACAACTTTTATTTTTAAATGCAAATTTGAAGTATGTATAAAATTAATATCATGTTTTACTTCATTTATCATGTAGAACTGTTTTTTTTGTATATATATATTTTTTTTTTTTTGACAAATTTTACTGTAAGTAGAGAACCATTTTTTTTTTAATATTTTTATAACAATACCTATTTTAAATGTAAATAACGTTTTCTTAATTTAAATCTGTTTATTATTTTTTAAATTTTATTTGATAACTTTTTGGTTATTTTAACCTCAAGTTTTATAATAGAAGTTAATCACTTTCATGAAATATTAGTTTTATTATACTCGTAGCGTTTAATGTTGCGATTATAGAACTTTATTAAATTTTTTGTTTTGAAATAAGTGTATATATAGCTATAAATGTCAGAATCTAACATATTTCACTCATTTCTCAATATCTATAAACTGTCAACTAATGAATGTAAAATTTGAAAAGTAGGGATATCAATTTTATTGCAATAGACATTTAATGATAAAAGATTTTATTTGTGTTTATATGAGGAAAAGGGGGAGTAACTAACTGAATGTACCAATTTTAACTGTTAGTAATGAGTACATTTTTTGAGAAAAAAAAATATTTATAATTCATTACTGTACGTTCAAAGAAAAGTAAATAATGACGATTTCAATAATTATTGTTAAGAAAAATAAATTTGTTAAAAAAAGGTAAGGTTGTATAAATAAACATCTACTTGCACTTCACCTTCTATTATACTTTACATCATTCATCATTACTATTGTTTTCTGTAATAATTTTTAACTTCAATAGCATTATTTCTCTTGCTTTGAATTAAATTATCGTTCTAACTTTACTTTTTTTAATACAATTATAAATATAATTTTAAATGTACTTACAATTTAAGTGGAAAAAAGAGTAAAATAAAAATAAGTTATTTAGGACTGTGGATAATATAAATCAGTGAGACAGTGAATTACATAAAAATTAGTACATATTTTTTATATTTAGAACAAATATATATATATATATATATACACATTTATATATATATAACTATATTTCAGCTTATTGGCATAAAAAATGTTAATATCAAATAAATATTACATACATAGTGAAAATAACTGGTCACCGTTAAGAATCACCGTTAGTTTGAAATCACTGTAACCGGTATACCGGCTACTCAAAAATAACCGTTAAGCTCATCACTACTGAGCACTATAAAGAATTGATACTTCGTACACACACAGCCATACAAGCGAACTAATATATTCTATCCAAATATTTAATTTATCGATATATCTAAAAATTTTCGATATATTATTTACTAACAGAATTCAAAGTACTATTCATAAAATTTAATGTCTATCGATAATCTGTCAGTTGATTTAAAAATTTTAATTATTATTAGTTTAGTCTTGTATGACAAAAGGAAAATTACAAATCTTAAATTTAACTTAACCCCACCCTATAGTGTTTTAAGTTTAACCTTGTTATTTTATATAAATTAAATCTATGTAACTGATGAAACAAAATTTTATATTTGCCCCTTTTAATTGTTTGGGAAACAGTCTTTTTTAAGACTTTTAATCAATATCGAATCTTTCATCTTATTTCGCTAAAAAACGATTTATTAATTCACCGGTGGTACACTATGTTAAACATCGTTCAAAAACATTTTGGTCCCTCGGAACATCAAACGAATAGTGGGGGTAGTTTTAGAATTAGTGGACAGACGGACTCGATAACTTGACTTCCAAAAAGTGCTCACTTTGTAAGCCTATTTTGAAAAATAAAAATTTGAATTTGAATGAATAATAATAATAATTTCTTTACAAGAATTAATGACATCCTATCAAAAACATAAATGTAAAAATGGGAACCAAGTTTAATATTAAGAATATTTGTAATTATCGACTTTGCCGACAAAAGAATTGAGATTTAAATGGGTGCCAAGTTCTATGGATGATCCTGAAATTTATTTATAAGAACATACAACATTCTAAAATAAATTTAAAACACAATTTCTTATTTTTTTCTGCCACAATCATGTTTGCTGTTTAAAAATATAACTTCTTAAATTTGAACAGTCGAATTATGTACACAAAACAGATATTTAGGATAAATTAAAGCTCACGATTTGACTTCGCTGGTTTTTACCAACAAACGAAAGGGGATAGCCGGGTTTATATGGGAAATCTGTCCTTGCGGCTTTTTCGATTCGCACTTGAGGGATCATTTTGATGTCGCATAAAAAAAAATTAGCCAAATTTTCAGCTCTTTATCTCAAACGACCTTCAACTTTTTCAAAAAAAAACTGTATTTTCGATTTTATTTTTTTTTTCATAATAAAATTCAAAATTAATGAATGGTGATTTTTTTCCTTATTCTTAGGAATAAAATATATGAAAAAATATTATGGTCATAATTTTTAAACGAAAAGCCGACTTTTGACGACGGAAATAAAATTAATTTTTTTTTTCAATGCTTTCCTGAAAAGTGTCACTCACCAAATTTTGTCAGAAAATGTCTTTTATACTCCTCTACAATCAGGAATATTTTCGAAATTTTTAAAGTGGTGGAACAATACGAAAAAAATTAAAAAGTAATTTTTTTCATAATTTTGCGTTTAAACAAATTTAAATATTTTTTATTGCTAAAAAATTCATAAAATAGAGTCAATGCCGTTGTGAATGAAGACAGTGAGGAAGACTAACCTTACTTAAAACATCATCATAAATTGTTGAAAATGTCAGTTATTTAAAATAATTATGTTAAACAGTGTCTAAATTATAATAAAGTTACTTTAATAATCGAAATTTTTGTCTATATTGGATCGAGACTGAAAAATTATTCCCAATAGCATGGAAATATTATACAATCGTCTTTATGTACAATTTAGCATGGAATAATATTTATTTAAAAACTCTTTAATCATTTTTTACACTCCTAATAACTTTATACAGGATATGTCTTAGTTTTTTATGGTTTTCTTTATGTTTTTTCTCTGATCAGATTGTATTTTCGTTAAAAAAAATTATTTTTTATGAATTTTTTAGCAAAAAAAATATTTAAATTTGTTTAAACGCAAAATTATGAAAAAAATTACTTTTTAATTTTTTTCGTATTGTTCCACCACTTCAAAAATTTCGAAAATATTCCTGATTGTGGAGGAGTATAAAAGACATTTTCTGACAAAATTTGGTGACACTTTTCAGGAAAGCATTGAAAAAAAAATTTTATTTTATTTCCGTCGGCCAAAGTCGGCTTTTCGTTTAAAACTTATGACTATAATATTTTTTCATGTATTTTATTCCTAAGAATAAGGAAAAAAATCACCATTCATTAGTTTTGAATTTTACTATGAAAAAAAAAATAAAATCAAAAATACAGTTTTTTTTTTGAAAAAGTCGAAGGTCGTTTGAGATAAAGAGCTGAAAATTTTGCTTAATATTTTTTATTCGTCACCAAAATGATCCCCCAAGTGCAAGTCAAAATAGCCCAAGGGCAGATTTCCCATATAAACCCAGCTATACTCTTTTTAGAAGTGTAAGATATGTTGACCTTACAATATAAAAACAACTTCAACAGTTTCCCCTTCCATGGGCGCCGCCAGGATTACATTCATGGAGGTGCATCTGCATTTAAACGGGGGGGGGGGGGTCAAAACAATCAATTTTTTTTTTACTTCCGATACCGAAAAATTGGTTGCTATGCACCTCTAGAAAATTCTCTCCAAATATGAGCTCTTAATATTAATAGGAAGGTCCCCCTCATCAAAGTTTTTCATTTTTACCTCAGTCCTATACGAAAAAATTCATATCTTACCATGAATTAAACATACAGTAAATCTCATTACATATTTTTATAGGAAATTGAACGCTCTACAAAAGCGGTCTCTTACACTTTTTCCACTAATCTAACCATTTAAAAGATATTGAAGGTCAAAGTTTAAAAAGTGGAGGAAATTTTTTTTTCTTCTTAATTTTATAACTCGCTAATTAATAAAACTCATAAAATGAGCAATACATATTTTTGTAGATCATTAAACTTCCTACAAAAAAAAAGTATTGTTTATTTTATGAGTTTCACTAATTAGCGAGTTATAAAATTAAGAAGAAAAAAAAATTTTCCTCAGTTCTTCAAATTTTGACCTTTAATATCTTTTAAATGGTTAAATTAGTGAAAAAAGTGTAACTCTTTTGTAGAATGTTCAATTTCCTACAAAAATGTGTGTTCAGATTTACTGTACGTTTAATTAATGGTAAGATATGAATTTTTTCGTATAGGACTGAGGTAAAAATGAAAAATTTTGATGAGGAATACCTTCCTATTAATATTAAGAGCCCATATTTGGAGAGAATTTTCTAGAGGTGCATAGCAACCAATTTTTCAGTATCGGAAGTAAAAAAAAAGATAGTCGATTGTTTTAACCCACCTTAATCTACACACTATACTAATAACTAATAAAATATAATTAATATGTAATTATACATTTATGATAGGTACATCGTTTAAGTTAATGTCAAATTCAAATCGCGCGATTATTTGAATATGTTTCGCACTTCGATGACATATCTTTGTGGTCGATGGATCGCATTATTGCTCGGGAAATCCCAATAAGTGGCATTGTGACGCACTCGCTTTTCCAAAAACATTTGAAAAGATCATGGATAGAAGGGGCTAAGTGATTTTGAAACTTTAAATACGGCATACCGCAAAGAAGTTGAAGAAAATTGTATAAAACTTCGGTCTATTATATCAATAATTATTAATGACAAATATCCTTCAGCACGTTTTTTCCACTGTGCAAGCCATACATTCAGGCCTGGGTCTAGAGGGGACTGCAGCCCCGGGCCTCGTCTTATTAAGGGGCCCCCAAGAAGCTCTCACCTCTGACATGGACGGTTAAACGTTCAATAATAGATGTTTTCCCAAACATTTATATTGCATATAGAATATATCGATTACAAATTGTGAGACGAAAGAATTTTTTCGATATTAAAAAGAATAAAAAATATGTATAGATCAACTATGCTAGATGATAGATTATCGGCATTATCAAGATTAACGATCGAAACAGATTTTCACCGTTCATAGATTTTAACGATATTATACAAGAATTTGCAGGAAAAAGACAAGAAAAAATTTCATTGTTTAAAATTATATATATATATATATATATATATATATGTGTATATGTATATGTATATATATTTTTTGGCATCGAAAATTCTACCCATTGTCTGTATGATATTTAGTTTTGTTTACGTTAATTACAAAACATGTCAGTTTTATATATTTTGTAAATTAATAAATTTTATTTTCAAATTGAAATTCAATCAAGACAACATAGCAATTTGTCTTTCACTATTACTTGCTAATATTTACATGAAATTTATTTTTAATGTCCAAATATTTATTTAATATTTAATACTAGTTTAAAAAATTTATTGTCAAAGTAAATATTTGTAATAAACATTAAAATAAATAAATATTTAAAGTTTGTGTTAATAATTTATAACAATTTATTTTTATATTAAAAAAAAATAATTTTGAAAGCATTTATTAACCATTGATTTCATTTCTGCCTATCTGCTATGTCTAACCTCGATATATTGTTCACGTTGATTTTATTACATTGACAGTTTCGCAGTCGCGTAAATGTGAAGCACGTTGTTGGACTCGTGGTAGTTGTTAAAGTTTAATGATTCAATGAATATATAAATTATTTTGTTATAAAGTTTAATTTAACGAATTGTTAATATGCGCGATAAGTGGAAGAAGAAACGTATGCGAAGATTGAAACGTAAACGAAGGAAAGCCAGGGCTAGGTCTAAATAAGCATGGATACCGATTGATCATGGAGCATTCGGCCGTTCACGTTTTTATGGAGTAACCATACGATATAAGTGTTTTATGTTAATTCATTTTTGTGGCATTTATCACCACAAGCATGACTTTTGTATGGTATGATTTAAATATAATGTTAAAAAATATTGAAATTATTCTTTTACCGATCAGTAAATCGTAAGTAGTGCTTTGTTCATGTTCTGTCAAAGGCGAAGTGAAAATTTGAATAGCGTAGGTATATATATATATATAGTTATTTGTTAGGATTTGGTTATTTTTTGACTGAATAGAATTCGGAAATTTTTTTAGTATGAATTTTTTAATAAAAATGTTCTTGGGTAATATGTTTCAGTATTAAGTATATTCGAAGTAAAAGTAAAGTCTTCAAAACTTGTTTCGTAGGTTAAAATCGTAACAGTTACATATTTTTATTTTGTCTTATATTATTGATCCTGTTTTTATAGTCATTTTAAAATTAATTTTATTGTATGAAATTGAATGGCGCTGTACTGCAGTGGTATGTAAGAGTAATTGTAAATTATAAATTTTTCCTATGTAGAGATACTTGAAATGAAAAATCTAAAAATAATCTTTTTGTTAAAATCGATGTTACAGCTTTAAAGTCATTTTTCAGGTATAAAATAGTTTTAAAACAATTTTATTACCGGTCTTTAAAAATGAGGATACTTCAATCATCATTTTTTCGTTCGAACATTTACAAAAAAAAAAGTAGCATGATGAGGTGGTCCTAAAAATTGTACAAACATTAAAAATGTGAAAAAAATGGCAGGAAAATTGTTTTAATCACATAAAAATCACTAAAAATGAAAAAATGCTTTTAAAATTAAAAATTATAGATATAAATTAATTTTCTTTATGACGTGTAATGAAACGGTATGTTGATCTAGGAGCAAACGCATAAGTACGAACTAAAAATGTGAAATGACCGTTAGTTTTTTGTTTTTTTTGTAATATAAGTGAGTTACATGGTAAGCATGGAGATCAACGTGTCCAGTTCATTTTTGATAGAAATTTTAGTTTGTTCGATTGTCGTCTTAATCATGGTGTGTGAACTAACATAAATTGCAAGTAAGACCAAAAGTTGCACTTCAGATTTTAAAATTTAACGAAAATTTTAATTTTTTGGAAAACACTAAAATTGCAACAAATAGAAAAGATTTGCTTGACCCTTCCGCAAGGATGACATGTGAAATTGTGAAGTGTTGAAATTTACATTTTAGAATTAAACAAATTTTATTTTTCAAAAACAGTAAATTTTAAAACTAAAAGTAAATAATTTCACATAATTTTATTTTAACTTATTGATATTAAATTTATAATACTTTAAAACACAAAAATTGTTTTTTTTTTTTAAATTTTTAGTAACAAAATAAATTTACCGATAGGCCAGTAATGAACTAAATAATAACATAGTGTCTAAGAATATGAACTGGAGACGCTATTCTGCTTTTTTATCCTTGAACCGTAAATAATTCAGAAACGTATAATTAATCTAACTCTCCAGAATTCAACCAATATCATCGAACGTTTATAGCTTGAAGCGTGGAATAAAATCATGAAATATGGTCCTAGGGAGTATTTCCTTTAATGTATCGGAATTTTATGCAGCGATTGTCACGTTTAAAACTTAATCGTGAATTTTTCAACATCGCCGCAGAAATGTATTCGGTTTATTAGCTCAATACTCTATGTTTTTTAAAAGTGCTGCACTTCATAATTATTCTATAATATTGTTACATTATTTTTCAAATCCATAACTTAACGTTTTTTCCTGTCATTCATCTTTTTTATTCATTTTGTGAACTTACATAAATTATGAATAGTAGCAAATGAGCAAACTAAAATTACGATAAAAAATGAACTGATGCGGTGCTGTATTTGTTTACCTTTCCGTTTTCAGCTAATCTACAACAAATGGAATATTTTGTTGTTTTTTCAAGTTTATTTACAGGTTGGCGACCTAACTGGGAAGCCCGGAATTTTTTAAACCAGAATAAGCCAAGAATTCTGTTGTAAAACCGGGAAAAAAGTAAAAATAGCCAAAAACGATATTTTTAATAAGAAAAAATCATTTGAAGTGAAAATGAATTCATTTTTTAATGCATCACGAAATTGAGGGGGATTTGAACCGAGAAGCTCGGAGGGATTAAAGCCAGGAAAACCGGGAATTTAAAAATTATATTTTTGTGGCCACCATGATTTAGTTCAAGATCAAAACATAAAAAACATATACACATTACTTTTTATCGATTTGTTAATCATCTTTGTAACAATGAATATACGTGCTCAAATTATTCAAATATTTGACATTAAAATGGAAAGACGATATATTGAATTTTTTTTTATAGTACTAAAGAATAAATTGCTTTTTTTTTTTTTCAAATGTTTAACCAAAAGTATTTGAAGGTAGTGGGGTTCAGTTTATGTTTGATTTTATATTTTAGCGAATTAAGAAAAGAACATTCGCTGTTTAAAATTGTCAAAATAAAGACGACACTCAGCCTAAGTGTTTTGTTTTTTTCAATTACCTTAACCGTTATTTGAGAATTTAAAAAAAAATAGTAAATTACTTGTTTGTTAACTATAGTACTTCTTTGTTTCTTTATGAAATTTTTTACATTTTTATATCCACAAATAATTCATAATTTTTTGTGTATCATTTAAATTTTCATCAGCGTAAGTCGTCTTGTCCACTTTTTCGTAATTACTTATAAACTGAGTTTTTTTTTATCTACTCTTAACAGTTGAATATTTGAGAAACGGCAAAATCTGTCAAATGTAGTAAATTATTTTTTCTGGTCATCCCCTTCCCCCTTTTTAAAAAAAATGAAACTGCGGATAAAACAAAAAATTTGAGATACAGATTATCAGCAATTCCGAGTTTCATTTTGAGTGTTCTATAGTTATGAATAGACTATTTTTTTGAATGCGTCATCTTCCTAGATGAAACTGATTCTTCAAGTTGTAAGTGTATTAGTATCAAAAAATAAATTACATGAAATGGTTTTCTAAAAAATATATATTTTTGTAGTGTAGTTTTCTAACGTATCACGGGGACAAGTGGTTTAATAATTCTATACAAAATATGATAAATGGCCCCAGTTAGTAATAAATATTTGAAATTTTTTGCTGCATAATAAAAATTCATTATTCATTTTGAATTGGGTCATCTACAAATTGTCAATTTCGGGATATGACCAAAACGTGGTAAAGGAAAATTTCTCTACGATGGTTACTTGTAGATTTTTCACGGGACTGCTGTGTTTTAGGCGTAACATGATATTAAAAATAAAACGATTTAATGAGCAGTATTAAATTTTAAATTTTCAGAAAATTTATTTTTGTATCCCAAGGTGCAATAGAAAAAACGTTTGAAGGGATAATGTTAAATATCTTAATAAAAAATTTGTCAGCATTGTTCATCAATTTTGGACGATGAAATGTTTTAAGTCATTCAATCAACTTAACAACTACTACTGTATTGAAATTTTTTTCGGGAGTGATTTGCATGATAATAGTGGAAAGATCTAGAAGAATAGCAAGAATATTGCAGTCAGTAGACGGAATACTAAATGTAATAGTGTAACATGACGGTTTTTTACTTTTTCTATAATGCGGAGGATCCCTTATTGTTATATTTTTATGCGGTTTCCTAACGATGTAAAGTTATGTATCTTAACGGGGTGCCACCTAACCGGGTATAAGCCGGGAATTGTGTCGTAAAACCAAAAAAAAAAAGTGAAACTAGCCAAAAATGATATTTTTAATGAGAAAAATCATGCAAAAAATGTACTTCACTCAAAATAAATTACGAAGTTCTGTTTTATTCATATAAAACTTGCTGCGGCGGTTAAATGTTATCAATAGTATCAAAAACATTCCATTCTTTTTTTTTTTTTGTACAATTCTAGTAGTAAGGAAATTGCGAAGATTTGTATCGGAAAAACGGAATTCAAAAAATGTGGCGGCCACCATGTCTTAATTTCCGAAAACATTTCTAATGTATTGAATATTCAACTTATGATGTTTTCTAGTGTTTATAATTTTATTAATTATTTTACTAATGGGATGTATGAAACCACTGATTTAAAAAATATTCCACTGGAAGAAAGGTTTTTGAAACAATCGATAACTAAGGTATTAATTCACATACATAAAAATTCATTTAAAAATGAGGCAATTAAATTGCATTAAATCTACGAGTTGAAATCAATTTTAAAAAATTCGTTAATCTTATTTAATCTTATGTAAGTGATGAATTTAAAACATGTATTAATGTGTCGATCGAAGCTGCTGTTTGTAGGTAATATAAATTTGTTTAAATAATTTTTGTTTTATGTCATGATTATTGTGCTTTTTTTCTGCAATGTATATTATGATTCTTAAAAATAAATAAACTAGAAAAAGTATTACACTACGTTTATTATTTAATAATCTTACAAATTATCAATTAAGCTTTGTTTTACTCGATACAATTAACATTAATGTATGGTATAAAATATAAATTGTGTATTCAAGACTGATGGCAAGTTTAATCAATTTTCCGGAGTATAAACATCTCGACCAGGTATGCCAGTACCTTCAGAGTCTCCTATCCAAGGATACCGATTCGGACAGTCTCGGCATGTTGATAAATATCTTTAAAAGCAAACATAAAATTAAATATTTTATTAAGAAGATTTATAATACGCGCGTTATTAAAAGTAACAAATGACTCCGTATAAATAATAATTAAATAGAAATCGAGCCTACTTTTATGGGTTCGCGCAAGCGCCAAATTTGTATTTAACCTGACCGTAGTATAGTGGGGTATCTGTTTAAAAATAAATATTTACTGTTCGGTTAAGTTTAACATCGTATTCCCATATTAAGTAAAAGTATAAAATTAACTTCTGTTTAGTCTGAATCCTGATGTATGTGTAGGAAATAAGTCTTCAAAGACGGGTGGAATATATAACATAATTTTTTCAGCATTATTTAACATACAGTTTTTAATAACAGTATCTATGATACATTTTTGTATTTAACAATAATCGTTAACTCTAAAAGAAAAAAAATGACGATAACTACGTGTCTTATCAAAATTTTAAAATTAAGTTAAGGTTACTGTTTTTTATTCTATTATAATTATCTTTTTTTTTAAAAATGTTGATATTGTTATGTTATGGTTATTGTGATTTGTCGTAACATAAAGTTATTGTACACGTGAACAGGAAAAAACTACCAGATTGTTTTGAATTTCTGTTGGCATATTTTCTGACCACAGTGAAATATACTACTCTACTATATCGAAGTAAAGTGTCGAATATTATCTTCTCGGGTTAATAATCATTTAGTTTGTTCTAATAATAAATATTGTGAGGAACTGTTTTATCTGAAAATTATGTTGCCGAGTAATTTGAAATTATAAATGATAAATACGGGTTCAGTTTCACGGTTTTTCTTTTTTCCTACTTAATTTTTTTCAAAGTGTATGAACATTAATAGCAACACACCTTGAAATTACTTGTAATGTACATGGTCATTTATTAAGAAGTTGGGTTACTTTATAGTTTTTAGATAACGAAAAGTATGCGTAATGCAAATTGTTAACTTTACAAAAATGCAGGGAAAGTAACTTTGCCATTACATTATAAAGTATTCTGTACAAAATTGATTTATACATTTTTTTGGAGATTATCAAATGAATAATCACTTGTTTTTAAAAGTATGGAAAATTATGAGAAAAAAAAAAGACTTGAAGTTATTGACAGAAGTAGATAAGAGAAATTGAGTTCACAAACTGTAAGGTAGAAGATAACCAACTCAATAATAGTTCACATGAGTCTGATTCGAAACAAAAAAAAAGTGGACCATTTGCAAAGTAATAGCAATATTACGGAATAAGCCACAATTCTCCCTTCAAAAAATATTGGGACAAAATCGGAGAATGTTGAAGCATACTTGTCAACGTGCAACAGATTGCTGAAATGATGAAAGATTTTATAATATGTTTCATATGCCTTTTTTTTTTTTTTTTTTTTGTTTTTGTTTTTCTTGATGAAAACCTTAACTGATATAGTACAATCTTGATCGTATAGTGAAGTTCAAAAGCACTAGCCTTTTGGAATTAGAAGTTTTTTACTTGGCCTGCTTTATTTGGTTGATTTTTATCGTTTTGCTAGCTTGAATTTAAAAAATTTGTGGACGGCTGATCGAACAAATAATGTATTATTCTGAGAAACCGTGTCATTACAAAGGTTCTGTGTTTTAATTTAGAACATATACACTTCGGCGATCTAAAGAACCGGGTAAAGAGAAAAATATTCCATAAACTTTCAGCTTTTCGAACGGTGTTTGATATATTTGTAACTGTCAAGCAGCATATATTGTAATGATTGAAGAGCTGGAATTTTTCTCGGACGGTGTAGGTTTTGTTAAATAATGACAAATAAACCGGCTGAGTGGTATAAAAACTTTGCTTTAGTTGATACTAAGACAATACAGAGTGCTCACCTAACCGAAGATAAGCTGGGAATTTTGCATACCGGGAAAAAACCAGGAATTTTTTGTTGCGAGACCGAGGAAAAAAGTAAAAACAGTCATACAATAGTTTTGATTTTAAAAAATCATTTAAAGTAAAAAATAAATGCATTTTTTAACGTACTTTAATTAATAAATTACGAAGTTTTTCTTTTATTTGCTTAACATGTTGCAGCGATCAATCAGCAATAGTAACAAAAAAAAAGATCAATTTTTCTTTTGCAATTTTCTTCTAATTTTTTTATTAAGACTATATAACAGCAGATCTATTATTATGAGAAGTAATATTTATGTTTATTGTTAGTACAATTTAGTTAGAATTTTAATGAAACGAATAAAAAATTTTGTATTTCAGTTTATTAGGAGGGTTGAGCTCTCTTGGTAAAACTTTCGGAGCGTCTTGAGCTTCATAAACTCCTTGTATGATTACAAATGTAAATTTTAGACGCTAAATAATTTTATAAGTGAGAATTGTTTAAACAGGAAAGGGGTACTGCAATCAACCTGTTATAAACTTCATTATTAACTTTTGTAATGAAAGAGTAAGCATATATTGCTTTAGTTAGTGGTCATTGTAACGGTAGCGTATATAAAATGCGAATAAAACAACTTCAAAAACTAAAAATTTTAACTTTGCAATTTTTTGGTTTTTACTGATAATTTATTTGTCTTCGTTTCAATTTGTTTGGCTTTGTTATTGTACAAACGGAAGAACGTTCGTGAAAGCTCTTGTACAATTCTAGTAACCAGGAAATCGGGAAGAATCGAACTGGGAATTTAAAAATTACATTCGTGTAATACGCTTTGAACTTAGAAATTTATTGTAGCACATAGGTGAAGGGCTACGGAACTAGTAAAAGGTGGCCTCCGACCGGGAATAAACCTGAATTTTGTAAAACCGGAAAAAAGTAAAATTAGCTAAAAACGATATTTTTAATAAGAAAAAAGTCATTTGAAACGAAAAATGAATGCATTTTTTAATGTACTTTACTCGATAGTAAATTATTAAGTTTTGTTTTATTCATGTAAAATATGCTATAATGGTAACAAAAAAGTTCCACTCTTTTTTTTTTACAGTTCTAGTAATCAGGGAATCGGGAGGATTTAGACCAGGGAAAATTATATTTGATAAACTATATAAAAATAATTGATTTACTTGCGAGATATGTGATACCCCGCTACACCGGTACCGGAGAGAAAAAAAATACCACATTACTCCTGAACATAATTTATCTTACTTGTATTTAACATTATTAAGTTCATATATACGACTCAATAGCAATGTACAAACCCAAAATATTAGTAATTTCATTGGTTAACAAAATTCGTAAATAAATGCTAAAAGTGCTTGTGGCTAATCACTACCACCTCACGCGCTTGATACGCTTATTTTAAATTAATAATTTTAATTATGTACGAGTAAATTTTCCGCCATGGACGCGTACATTACCATATTCCATTAATGTTTTCGTTTATTTTTGTTGTTTTTTGAAAGGCACTTTTTATTTTGTTTTCGCTTTGATTAAAGATTTTTACTTTTATTGCAGTCGCATTTATACATTCACTATTTTAAAATTTATTCGTCGATTTTTTTATAATTCAGTTTAGATTAATTTCAAAATAGTATATGCGTCATAAAACTTTAGTACTATATATTTTTCATGTCTTATAGAGGGAGTAGCTGAAACCAATAGGGGCGCTTTGAAATTAGTTTCGAGATGTCTATCTAAAAATTTTCTTTACTTGTTTTCAATTTGAAGCAAATTAAGCAAGAAACTAATCATTTAATCTATATATATATATATAAATGAATCCCTATTTCCCTTGGTCATGCCATAACTTCCAAACAACTGCACCAAATTGGATACATTTTTTTTTCTTCTTTTTTTGGTTATTGTCAGGACAAAGTTTGTATAAAAGAAAATTTTTAAAAAATCGTACGGAAAAGTTTTTAAAGGCTCATAATATGAAAAGTGAGTACGTATATGTTTAAGATAGAAGGATAAATTCTCTGACGCATCAGTGTGATCGTAAAAAATAACGAAGATGGATCCGACTATCGATGAACAATTAACATAGCGAACAAAAAAACTGTTATCTAAAAGACGAAATTCTTTTTTCTTCATTGTACGTATGCAGGCACGATACACATTGTCCCTTGCCGCCATCATCGTTTGTACAAAGCGGTTAATAATTGTTACCGATACAAAAGAACGGATATTATACCCCAACCTTGAAGGGTCATAAATATATCTATATGTATATATAAAACAAAGTCGGGTTAGTTAAACCCTTATAACTCAAGAACAGCTGAACCGATTTTTGTGATCTTTGATTTGTTGCATTTGTCTCCGCTCCGAATAGCAGAATACGAAATTTAAAACAAAATTTATGAAGAAAATTCGTTTTTTTTGCTGTTTTTGGTCCAATAGGAGAGTTTAAATAATTTTTTAACAGTAATTTTTGAATTTTATGAAAGGGGTTCTGTGTTTTGTTTTATATTTTGAATTTTGCTTTTAAAGGGTTATCTGGTGATGAGTTATGAATTTTTTAAAGATAATCTTTGAGGTTGTTCTAAATTCCATATTATATATTTTAGACGGGTTCTTGCCGCCCAGGGTAATCGCTCAGCTTAAAGTTGTAAACTGTGTCATAGACAGAAGTTTAATTATAATTTATGATCCAATTCTGATAAATCAAACCGTTTCTGAGCTATTGTATAATTGAATATTTTTGTCGTTTGTGAACCATCTTATTGGGATTCCGTACATTATATGTGTACGAAATCGTAAAAATCGGTATAAATTTAATTTAAGAAATTAAATTACGTTAGAAACTAGGGATGTTGCGGATATTCGCATCCGCATCCGCATTAATCAATGCGGATATTAATGCGGATGCGGATGTATCGAAGGTTGCGACTCGCTACAAGAAAGAAATTGGGCGAGGGGGCGAATGGCGCGTCCCGTGCTCACAGCCAATAGGAGCGCAGAGAGTGCTCGGTAGCCAGACGCCACGTGTTTGCTATTGTTCAATTTATTTGTAATTAATTACATCGTGTGAACATTTCGATTATTTGAGTTTTATATTGTGCAGTTAATAAGAGAATGAGAATGACAGATTCCTCAGTTAAAGATTCAGAACAACCAGGAACTTCCGGTATGGTTAGAAAGGTTGGCTTAAAAAGCGATCTTGCCATGATGCTAGATTCGTCAAGTGAAGATGAGGGTGAAGCATCGTCAGAAAATGATAGCGCTGACACTCTACTCAAAAAGGAGTTACTTTCTTACCGCAATAAGAAAAGAATAAACGTAAATGAAAATTCACTTAAATGGTGGAGCGTTCACCGAAAAGAACTAAAAATGTTATCTGGAATAGCACGCAGATTTTTATCACCTCCACCAGCCAGTGTACCTAGTGAACAATTGTTTAGTAGCGCGGGCTTAATTTATGATCTTCTGCGAAACATACCTGAACCTGAAAAGGCGGCGATATTACTTTTTATTAAATATAATTCACCAATTTTTAACTTTCATTACTACGTATATAATTATTTAATAAAAATGTAAAAGATTACATGCTTTTGATATTATTTATGCACCAATGTGAAATCTCTTTTTAAAAAATCCTAAGATCCGCATCCGCAGATGTGAGTACTAAAAAATCCGCATCCGCAACATCCCTATTAGAAACCTATTTTTTCGTGTATAGTCCATCATCAGCCAACAGTATAGAATTCACACTTTATTAGAAAGTATAATTTGAGTGTGTACTTTGATGGTCAAAGTAATTTACTTTAATTCTTTTAAATAAATGTATATTGATTTTTGTTATTAAGGGAAATAATGCCTTGCTGCCACGTGAGTTACATTCATTTTAATGTAATTAAAACACTTTTCATTTTGATTTTTGTATATTTATTGAACTTAATTCATTTTGAGTATTAATTTTATCTTAATAAAAAACTGAATTTAATTCAGCTAATAAGTTAACACAACATTTATTGATTCTAAGGCGGTACGAAGTTCGCCGGGTCAACTAGTTTTTAATATTTTTTGATTTCTCGTTTAAAATGTTTTGTATCGATAATTGCATGTTAAAAAAGGTTTGCAAAGTTTTGAGGGGCGTATCCTCTTTTCCCGCACACACACACCAACGATTTCGTCACTACCTAAAATTAATGTTCATTTGACTTCATTCGCAGCAGATTTCATCATTACGAAATTATGTGCACTTTACCTGACGGTGGATACATTTGTTCCAGGTGGTTTAAAAGTCAAAGCACACTTATTTGGTAAGTTGCATGGAGCTGAAGGAACGTTTTGCTTTTCACATTTCCATGGAACGTAATTCAGCGATTCCTTACTCGATCTTGGTTCCGTTATCCAAGTTAAAGTTTGTGTAACTGTTAAAAACCATACATCCGGTCTGTAATATAATCGAATTAATTATTCTGTATGCATATCTTAGGAAACAATAATTAATATTATGTGCTACAATCGAATTATCATTATAATAGAAACAAAAAAGCGTCGAATATACAGTTGAATTTATAAGTAAACACGTGTAACGTTAGTGATTAGTTACGAAATGGATGAGGAAATTTTCTGTTATTAATGGTTACTGTAAATGTCAAACTTACAATGTTCGTGCCCAGTCAATGAACTTGTGTAAACCTTGTTCGAGTTCTTTTAACTGAAACCAGTTTGTGTGAAACGGCATCATATAAGGAGCTTTGTTTTGCTTATAATATCGGTTAAAATCTTCCTTCAACCATTCAAAGACTTCTTCCGGATCATGATTGTGTAATACACACTGATCTAAGTAAGGGCAATGACCACCCTCGTAACTGTCTACATAATGCGCGTTTAATGGCACTTCCCAAATACCTGTATATAGAACCGAAAAATTCATTTGTAATATTGCAATAAATTAAAAAATGTTAATAAATCTACACTTTAAAATTTAATATTATCAATTGATAAGTTCTGCGTAAAAATTTATTTGGCACAAAAAAACCTTGAAATTTCCTTTATTTTTATGTTTTTTGAAAATAAGATCAATTCAACTTGTAATGTTTAAGATTTCTAAAAGTATAAAATGTATAAAACATATTTAATATATTCCGATATTATTCCATAAATTGTTTCTCAGTATTTTTTTTACGCGAAGAAAATTTTAAATTTTAATTATGGCATTTATTCATAGTTCAACTAATATGATTCTTTACAGAATGGTTCAAGTTAGAAAAGTTGACAATTATGAAAATGCTTTACCTTGAAATGATTTTGTAGGACAGGTACTGGCTTTGCACTCATGCGGTATTTTATGATCCAGTGTGTACGGCCACATAGGAAATCTGGACGGTGGTACTCCTATGGAACTGTCATAAATAAAACCGAAATCTTCTAATACCTAAATGTAATTTATAAATCAATTTTTAAAATTTTAAAAATACACTTAAATCTATTTGTTTTTTGTTAAAGAAGATCACCGTATAGAGGCAGTTGTATTTATTTTTTAATAAAATTAGTTAACGAATAATATTCTTTAAACTGCAGCACCATGAAATTGTATGTATTAAAATTCGAAGTCAATAATTGAGTATATGTCTGTATTGAATGGATAATTTTTTTAAAATTAATGATATTTCTAAGGACAAAACACAAGTTAGATTTATTTGACGATAATAAGATACAGGATTCATAAGGTTTTTTTATTTTAAAGCCATTCATATAGACTTATTTTGCAGCTCCAAGTAATAGGCTGTTCGTGTGATAGCATGATAGGCGTGAAAGAATTTCGTTAGTTCAATTCCCATCTTGTTCACGAGTTGTTTTAATAGCGTTTTCTTAAACAATCTAGAATTTCCTTTGAAGGAGAAGTTTCGTGAAAAGATCCAGCTGTAAACGAGTTTATAAACAACATTCATCATACATATTTTAAATAGTTTATGTCTAAAATAATGTGGGAGGTAAAAATCATTTCTAAACGATCAGCACAATTTTTTTGCCTTGTGCAGTTGTTATTTACTTTAAAATCATACTGTTCTCTTGTTTGACAAAAGTATTTTTTTCACTGCTAGGCTGTCATCAATTTTATGATCAAACGAATCTGGTAATAGCGCTAAAGTGCTTTATTTTTATATTTTATTTTGAATGAAGTCTTAACATTGTTTTTTCTCCATTTGTCTCTAGCAGTTGAAGTTTGTGTAATCAATTTATTTCTACTGAAATACAGTTCTGTTACCGTTACAGTATTTTATTTTGTAGGCTTTTTTTTTTTTTTATTTTGGACTCCGACATCATGTGTCATCGGCATACGTTTTGAGTTGATATATAATACATAAAAAAAAAAAAAAAACGAATTATATTAATCCTGAAAAAAACTTGAAATTTTGATGGATATTATAAGTAATGTACATTTTCATCATTTTGACACCCTACATAGCGAAAGGTACGTTGACAAGTTCGCTGACGGTTTCCCGTATTCTTGGCTACTATAAAGTGTTACCAGTCGCACGGCGGATCTGACAGCATAACACGTCACTTTTTTGAATTTAGTTTATTTATATTTTATACCATTAAATTTTTATAAACATACATTAAAGCTGACAATCATATTCTGGACTAATTGGTGCAGAAAGCTTTAATTGAATGTATAAAAATTTTTATTTTTTTCTCTACGGATTGCAATTAATCAGATGAATTTAATTAAAAGCCAAAAATAAATAAAATAAATAAATAAAAAAACTACAGTTTTTAAAGAATATTTCTTGTCAACAAATAAAACTAAATATTTAGTGTTATTCAACGAAATATTTACAAAATTGATAAATCATTGTTTCACAAAGAAGAAACTATATTTTTCATTGGAATATCTGAAGTGATTAAATGCTAATTTGTGTGTAGATGTAGAAGTTTTATTTTTTTGCTAAACGAATATTTACAACACAACTGATTCATCAAATGAACTTCATACTTTTCTACAGAAATCCCTAATTTATGATATTTTTTATGTTTTTCACCGTTGAACACATTGTTAATAATTATGCCAGGTACGACAATTTTTGTTTCATTTCGATTTAGTTGACATTAAAATAGAAATTAAACTTTATAGTGATTATTTATATTTGTATAGGTTTCGAAAAATAATTCTACAACATTCGAAGGAACGACAGAAATACAAAAAATACTTTGCCGTTATTTAACGAAATATAACACACCTCGAACTGAGTGTTTCTACCGGGTTTCAAAAATGGAGCTCTCATTCCGACAATGTCGTTGCGAGATATATTTGCGAAATGACGTAATATTTCTCTCATACCGATCATTTCTCCGACCCATTCTTCGTATCCTTTATCGTGCAAACCTTTCTGCAAACTGATAACAAAAAAATAAAACAGTTACCGTTACCATTTAATTATAAAACCATCATTTTTAAAAACAAAATATAAATTAATCAAATAAGACATTTTTGCACTGAGAGTAAAAAAGTGAAAAGTGTTCTGAAGATTTAGATTGTATTGTTTCGTTTACAATAATATATTTTTATAAAAACTATACAGTTCTGTTTTCGACTTTGTAACTCGTTTGTAAACTCTATTGTGCGATTTTTTGCACTATATAACATATACCATGAATTTACGAAAACAATATTACTTTTTCTTCTTTCGCCGTATTTATCAATTTTAAAATTTTCTCCCTCCTGTAACCTATATCAATTATTACACATTTAATAAACATTGCCTTATTAATTCACACAACAAAAATATGTTTGACCCAAACATCTGTAAACGTACATATGTATATTGTTTTACTCCTCTACAATTACCAAGAACGCAATAAACTAGTATATCGAAATTCAGACATCGGTACTACATCTCCCCACCTCATCCGTATACTACAATATGTAAAAAAGTGTAGAAGCTATTTTCTTGCTTTTACCCCCCTTCCCCTTTTTTTTTGTATTTTTAATTTAAATGTAAAAACTGTTACGGTTTTATTGGTTGAAGATATGGCGCCTTAAAGTACGTGCGATAAAGGTATCAAAGATGTTACATACTTATTTAATGGTTTTGTATGAAATATTTTATTAAATGATTTGCATCTAGAATAAACTTTAGTTTGCTAAACGCTTGAAACAATCTTCGGTTCTAACAAAAATTTTTGATTTTCAGGTCATAAAAAGTGAAGAAAAACGATATTCACTCTTATTTACAAAAAACAAACAACACGCTTATTGTTACATATTTGAAACCTTTTAATGTTTTGAATAAAAAATGATCCGCTTCCTCATATACTTTAAGCTAAAGTCGCTGTACTTATGAAAAATCATCAATTTTCCTTTAAAATTAGCTCCTTTAATTATACTACATAATCCGCTCCTGCCTATATGTTGAAATGTTTCATTAAAATTGTAGTTTATTAATGCAAATTTACAAGTTACGAAATAATTCTCATAATGTTAATATATAATAATTACAGATGATAAAGCATATTGTTTATTTTACCGGCGTATGGGTTGCAACATTAGACATAGCGGCAATCAACACTTATGCAAATCGGCTAAACGGATAAGTCAGTTATTTGTTGACGATTACCACGAGTTAATCGTTCGATATGTTTGGTTTCGTTGCCGTAACTATCTTTATTCACATTTATTACATACTGCATTTTACATTCTGGTATCTGACGCATTCCGTACTTGATGCGTTATTTCTAATTTTTATTATGCATATACCGCATAAACAGCTTATTTTAAAACTGTTTTAGACGATTTACACCTTAGTAGAATGATAGTTGTGCATCGATAATGTAAATGTTACAATTGATTATAGCATTACACAAAACAAGAAAAATGTAACATCTTCGCACAATAATATTAATAATAGTGTGAATCCAAACTCGGATGGTTAATAATACATACAGAAATGGAGAAAACAAAGATGGGCCATTTAAGAGGGAAATTTCAAATTGTAAGAAGTTATCAAAATCTCATTTTGCTCCGAAAACATAGGGCAAGATATGATTTTTTGAAGCAAGATGGAACATACAAATATATTCAAATCTGAAACGAAAGTTGGAAAAGGTGAATAGCGTTTTAACCTAAATTTTAAAAAAACCAGTAGTAGTCGCGTAAAAAATAAAAAAAAAGTAATTTTCAGTCAGAAGCTTTGAAAAATTAATTTTAATTGAAAAAATATAAGGAAAAAATTTAATCTTCTCGGGAAAATAGGCGAATAAATAAATGAAGAAATATACATATTCTTTTATTCTAAAAAAAAAAAAAAAAAAGTTGTCTAGAAAGTTATTTCAGAATTAAGCACGAAAATTTTATATAAAAGTTAAAATTTGATGTAAAAAAGAATGTAAACAAAGAAACAAAAGTTCAATACAAAAATAAAAAAATATATGGCTTCGTATGCAAATTTGTAATTTTTTTTTTAGCTTTTAATTTTAGAAGGAATTTTAATCCTAATAATTTAACTTTAAGAATGGATCGCAACTACAACCATGGAAAAATTAGACATAAAAAATCAGAATGTAACTTTTGATTTAATCAAAACAAAACAGCTAATCCATTCAAGATACAGATGTCAAAATTTAAAGAAGAATAAATGGCAATGTTTGTCGAGTAAATCCATCGACATTTTCAACTGGCGGCACAGCCATTGATCGTAGGATAAAAGAAAGAGAATATTTTCATTTGAGCAGTGAACCATGAGAAACATTTAAGATCTAACTCGTCTATAGGATATATTTGTACCTATTCATCCAAATACAAAGATCTAACCAAACGTTATTATTTCTGTGTGTAAAATATACCCGTACCAAACCACACTTCTTTTTGTAAATGAAGACGAACTTTCCTTCTTCACAAAATACCAAGACCTAAATTATCTACGGTGTATATGTGTACTTCATCAAAGAGTCGTATCGCTCGATTTCGAGTATCGTGACTGCCTATTTGTACACTAGTAGTACAGAATAGGCAGTGTTCATGGCAATTGCTATACGCAACGCGATCAAAAAATTGTAAATATCTCGGGTGCTATATTACATCGAATTTAAACCTTGAAACAGAAATTAAACAAAGATACGAACAGGCGCGCACTGCTTTTGGAAAACTGAAAAAGCTGTTAACAGATAAATCATTAAACTTGGAAATTCGGAGAAGACTAATGAAAAGCTGTATTTGCCCGATTATGCTCTATGGGCTGGAAGCTACAACATATTCCGGCACAGCATTCAACTACCTAGAGGCGTGCGAAATGTGGCTTTTTCGTCGCATGCTTAAGATTCCTTGGACAGTGCGCATGAGAAACAAAGATGTACTAAAATCCGTGCAAGAAGAAAGGATGATCCGTCGAATAATCGAAGAAAGGAAAATAAGATACTTTTGGACACATAATCAGAGGAGAAAGATATGAAATCATCCGGCTTCTTCTTGTTCAAGGGAAAATTGAAGGAAAAAGAGGAGTGGGACGCAGAAGACTATCTTGGACCCAGGACATTCGGAAATGGACCGGAATAACATCTATAGAGAGATTAGTTCAAGCTGCCAGAAATAGGGATATATGATCAACATCCCCTGTGATCGTTACGCACGGCAACCGTGTACAGCATTTTGATGATGATGATGATGAACGCGATCGTACACACGCAAGACCACACCCGGAACTGATTGTAAAACTTTGATTTATCGATATACAAGTGCAATCCCGTGTGTGTCTGCTGTTACTGACCTAGCGCGCATATGATGTTGTATGTGATGGTTTTCCATTGTCTTCCACGTGATTATTAGCGAATTTTTATGATTTAATTCTTTGTAATAAAAGTTCTGTCGTCGCCCGGGATCGAACCCGTGACCTCAGTAACGGAAGTCAAGCGCTCTAGCAACTAGGCTATCGCGGCGACACATATGTGTACTTAACTACACCAAAATCTAACCAAACCTAATGCTTCAAAATTTTAACCTCGCAATTAATTTTAACTTGTAAATAATGTAAAATTTATTTTTTTAAAATCACTAAGTATTTAAAAATAAATTATTTTAATTTTTATATTGATTGAGCTGCAAATAAACAGATCCGTATGAATTGAAGCAGTAAAATTGAAAGAACAAAAACCGTAAAATGGATGGCTAGGATTAATTCAAACCTTTACCATAATATTTTTATATTTTAACTTGAGATTCTGTGAATCCCAGGTGGCCATTTAGTCCGATTAAAATAGACATTTCAATTAACAATAATTCGCATACAGATAAAAATTGACGCAGATCCTTGGTACATTATTACAAATGAAATATCAAAAATCTCCATGTATCCTAGGTTTGCTAAAAAAATTATTTAAGGTTAAAAGTCAAAAATATTAGTTTTTTGCATTTTTCTAAGTGTTATCATAAAATAGATCAAATAAAAATTGTAGCTCATGCAATTTTCTACAAAAATTGTTCTTATACTTTTTTTTCTTACGAATCATGATTTCTGAGATATCGTGATTCTAAAATTTGAAATCTTTTTCTTCTTATTCTTCTTGCTGCGTATCCGTAAATTGTTCTAATAAAGATGCTTCAGTTGTCTTCTCATTGATATAAAAATCCTCATCTGTTGCATTTGAATCAACATTTGAGCAAGACTGGCCTCGACAATTGGTACATATTGGTGAACAAAATAATCCGCCTTTTTTACAACCACAGTTTGCACTACAAGTCTTTTTGCAATTACAAAAGATGGTGTTAAGAAGTTTTTCCGGAGCAGGTGGGAGTAAAGTTTAGATTAGCTCCAAAGTATTATCTATTAGTTTACAACCCCAGTCTTCCGGGTTCAGAAGCAGATGTAGATGTCGGAGGAAGACAAGATAGTTGGATTCTTTTATTGTTCCGTGTATTTTTTACAAAAATTAAATATCTATATTTGTCTATATAATTAATTTTTTTGAATTTCCATATATAGCAAGAAGAAACGAATTCCGTTTGTTACGATGTCTTGTGGAAAAGAGTCAATCCTTTCAAAAACGTTTGCGTAATCAATAAAATCCTGCTTTTCAAACAACCGATGATGTATATAGGCGACGTAAGCGTGCATATTATTATTTTTGATGTTTCAAATGACGATATCTCAGGAATGGTGACTCGTAGGGAAAAAAGTATAAGAACAAATTTTGTAGATAATTGTATAATCTACAATTTTTATCTGATCTATTTTATGATAACACTTACCGTTTACGAGAAAAATTCAAAAAAATAATATTTTTGACCTTTAACTTTGAATAATTCTTTTAGCAGACATGGGATCGGTGGGGATTTTTGCTATTTTATTTGTAATAGTTTGCCTAATACCAATTTTCTGCTCTATGCGAATTATTGTAAACTCACCATTATTTTTTCGTCTACTTTGACCGGAATACATTGGGTCCGATTACCATTAAATCCATCGTTCTGTTCACGATCAGGCTTTCAATATTATTAACCTTGTTAAGTCTATGTGTAACTTTATGTGGGGAAAAAATCCTGTTATTCCTTATCTTCATAGCGGTAATTCACTTCAGATTTAACTATAGGTTGGATTTTCGTTGCAGCCTTTAATGTCAAATAACTGAAATATTTTAAATATATATTTAAGATTAATTACTGGCAGTATTCGATTTTTTCCAATGGCCAGTCTTCAGGTAAAAATCAACATTCTTCCTCTTCTCATAAGGACAAATGTTTTAACCTTTGGATTTTTAGTTATTGTAATTACTGGTTTTCTTTACTTTTGATGAATATCTTATAAATGAGTAACTGGTGATCTGACTCTTCTGAATTTCCATTATTTACTAAAAGAATTTTTGCAATGTTAGCTCTTGTCCCTATAGTTTTTTCTTTATATCTCTTTCTTTCTTAAAGGTAATAACTTTGTCTTGATATATAGATTTACTATTTTATTCAGTTATTGTTAGTAGTATATTTTATTTCTTTTAGTTTTATTTGAATTTATGGAAATTACTTCATTAAATAAATCCTGTTTTTTTCTTCTTTACATCATCTCATTGCGGTTGGCTAATGTCAGTAATCAGTCCTGGCCATAAATGATAATATTGCTGTTTACATTATTCCAAACTTATATACCTGACTTTTTCTGTTTAGTTGTGTTCGAGTACCTATTGAATTTTCAGCTAAGTTGTTTTAAATTTCCTACTTATTCTATTTTAGCATTTGTAGATTACGTTAAATAATTTATTCGAAATATGGCGCAAAGAAGTATAAACTTTAAATATCATTTGAACGACAGTCTCATTGACTATTTGGCGGATTGATTAAATTTTTTTTCCCCCATTTTTCTTGTTTACTATCTTGTTTAGTCTTGTTCTTTCTTTTCGCTGGCATTTTTTACAATTATTTGCAACGACTTATTGGTGGCCAGATGGTTTTGTGCCGGCCGAGTTAAAAAAAGTATCGCTTGCATGATACCAAACATGAAATTGTTTATGCTCTTTCTAATAGCCCATACTAATGTTTTTTGGATCTTGAGTATCATACGCGACATTAAAATATATATATGTCTCTTGACCCCTCTTGCTTACATTTCTGCCTTTTTCTCTTCTATACTTTGTATAAAATAATCAAAATTTACAACGTAACTCTTAGACCGGCCCTCCTTAGATTTTATAACGAAAAAATGTCCCTATTTTATATAATAAAAAAAAAAAAATACAACTAATAATTTATACCATAAATTTTATTAAACTACCGAAACAACTAAACATACTATAACACAAATAAATAATACTTTTTTTGCGTTTCCACGGTATTATTAAATTAGCAATGTAGTCTTTACATGCTTCTCCCTATGGTGGGAATTCTTATTCATCAACTTGCACAGTATAATAAAAAGTGTATTCATTATGTTTCTAAAAATGAAAACCGCCACCGAACGCAAACGTGAATTGCGGAAACGGAAACGGGACGACAAACTGTGCAATAGCGAAGAATTTGCCACATTTATACGTGATACGCATTTTAGTTCGAAAATGACAGATGTAGAAAAGTTTGAAACGTTTGATAGCAATTTAAGTTAACCAATGATTTTCATTAGTACTCACATAGTGACTAAGTTGAATGATACTCTTTCTAATGGACAAGGAATCAGTAAAATCGGTCTATATAAATATGAGTTATGCGCGAACAAATATAAAAAAAAATATACGCGACGAACGTATAATCTCCTTTTTTTTTGGAAGTCGGCAAAAATTAAAATATAACAAACATTACATAAAATTGGCACATTTTTCGTTACATAAAATTTTGGACTTTTTTTTAATGAGAGCCGGCCTAAGAATTACGTTGTAATTAATGTATATTTTTAAAACAAATATAAAATTTTTTAAGAATACAAAAAATATAAATGTGAAAAATTAGTAGGTTTTGAAATTTTTACTTCACCCAAGATACAGAAAATGTGTAAATTCACTTACATAAATTTAACTTCCTCTTCCTACAAATTAAGTAACCTTTTCAAATAATTTATTGAAAAAATTTATGAGTATGTAATAATCGCATTTATACGTATAATTTTATTTTACAGGAGTATTTGTTTCATATTTAAGTTATATAACTTACGAAATAGTTTCTGTTCCAATTTCATGGCCGTCGTGGGCTAAATGCTGCACCATATTGTAATCGCAGTATTCATGGGAAATGAAAAAAGTGCCTTTAATCGGACAGTTGTTGGGGTTTCTCCGGCTTTGTGTAAATACTCTGTTGTAATGTTCAAAATTATTCAGGTTAACCGCTCCGTCGAATGTCAACATTATTATTTGAGGCGTCTGCAAAATTTTCATATATGTGTATTTTTCAAATCGAAATAACTTTGATAATTAATATAATCGAGTTTGTGCCATGACTTTGAAAACGAAACTATAGTAATGAATATTATTAAATATATTTGAAACATTAAATTAAAAATTTCTATTATATAAAAAAATTTTTTGTATATAGTTTCAAATAAGTGGTTTGTTAAAATAACAGCAAGAATAATATAATTGGTTGGATTTTTATTTTTATTATTTATTAACAAATTTTTTTTTACATTAGTATGCTGTTAAATTTTTAATTTTGATTTATTTTTGGTTGTATTTGAAATGTATTTCCATCTATCATGAATAAGAAAAAATGTTTTACTTCATTTTAAACAAGAGAATAGGGTCTGGACTATACTAGGAGCCTCTAGCAGAGCCACTGCTTATTACTGCAAAATTATAAAAACCCCTTTAATAGTCATAATATGCATTAGAAAATTTTACCGTATTTCGCGGTCCCAAAGTTTGTAATATTTTTTCGTAATTTGAGTTTAACATTCCAGTGATGGTTTATTATAATACAGTTTCATACAAAGTACAATAATGTTTCGTATAAATTTTTTTAAATTTTCCATTAGTTTTAATTTTTAATACTAATTTTAACTGGTTCAGTACACTTTTTTTTTACTGATGTGTGTTTAAAAGTAGATTTATTGTTTATTAATAATAATTTTAAGAAATTGCCTGAATCACTTTAGCGCAAATGTCAAATCGTAAATTTGTTAACTGATTTACGAGACCCTTTTCCAGTACTGTTTTTAACTACGGCCGTAAGAGCAGGCCATTTTATGCTTGACGTGAATATTACTGCTAAAAGTCTCATTTGCCATTGGAAATCGTAAATATAATTTGATATAAAATCAAGTATTGAATTGTTACAAACATAAGTAACAAACATGAAATAAACAGAAGTTGTTATTCATTATCTTATTAACTAATTAATAAACGGGAATATTTAAATACATTACATTACTTGATATAGTTTTGAATTTTTAAAAACCTACATTGCAAGAAAATGTAATTATTGATGGTATTTTCAGCAATTGTTTTTTGTTTTATCTGTATATCTACATTTTGGTAATATAATGGGGTTTAAGTTTTGACTAATGCTGTTTTATTTAAAATTGCATTTTTATTGGACTGGGTTTGCAAAAAACTACATAACATGGTTCAAATTATTTACCAAAATCATAAAAAGTGAAAAGAAATATATCTATAATTGTTTTTATAACATTACCTATTTTTTTCCACTTATTCTGTAATAAAGGTTTGATTTTTACTTCAACGTGTACATCGTAGCTAGTCGCGAAGCTGAGGTACAAATGTAAATTAAATAAATATTTTATTGCTTTGCTTCCTTTTAATTGAAAACAATGTAACGTGGTATATACAGTAGACTCCGAATTATCAGACCAAATCGGGGCTGATGGTTGTCGGATACCGAAAAAGTCGGATAATCCGAAATTAATATTTTCAACGTAGAAATAACGTGCATAAAATTGCAAAAAAAATTATTTATTTAAAAAATTGAACTTTGGCGTAAAAGAGAAACAAATAAGTGAAAAAACAATAAATACTGAGTAATTACAAATCACAAATTATAATTTTTTAAAATACAGTAGACACCGAATTATCTGACTTAATCAGGGCTGAAGGTTGGTCAGATACTGAAAAAGTTGGATAGTCGGGAGTCTACTGTATTATTTTTTGTTTTTTTTCCATTGCTATTAGAGTCGGATAACCTGAAAGTCGGATAATCGGGAGTTTACTGTATGTAAATAATACTTATACGTGTTTTCGACTGTAGCGAAATTAAATTTTTCATTTGAAATGTATTTATTTGTTCAAGAGATTTGGTTAAAGCTGTCAAGAGTATAAATGTTTATTGTATTAAGTATTATTGATATATACATATATATATATATGTATATGTGTGTGTTTTTATGGTTCATATTGATGTGTACATATATTTTCACGACTAGTGTGCGGCTACACTTCTTTTATTGTTGTTTTGAATTTTCACGATTGTTATTGCCTATTTTTACATTTTACTTTTTTAATTTTGTACATAAAAATTTATGCAATGTGTTATTAAAATTTATTTTTCTTACGCTAAACGATGTTAGTATCTAACGAAGTGTAAAACGTTTTTTTGATAAACGCAAGCTACACACGGTACAGCGATGTATATTGTAGGAACCATAAACTCCTTCCTGGTTACACTGATCGAAATTCTCTCTTCTCCTCGGCACGTCTGGGGCGAGCCGTGGTTCCGTGACGGCTCGGCCAGGCCAAGATTATTATGAATAATTAAATTTGGTTTTACGACGGTCCGTTCGACTTGATGTCGCTCTGTCCTAGTGATGTGCGATTTCGAAATGTTTTTACAATCGAAAAAATCGACAATCGTCAAAAAAACAATCGAATGATTTTCATTCGAATGATTGTGGTGAATCCGAATGAATTATTCGAATAAAAACCGAAACTATCCGAACACAAACGAATGAAGTATTCGTTAAACATCGACTAGATTCTTCCGAAAGAAATAACATTTCGAATGATTGTTGCGAA
The DNA here is from genome assembly GCA_039619475.1 of Icerya purchasi. Classification (NCBI taxonomy): domain Eukaryota; kingdom Metazoa; phylum Arthropoda; class Insecta; order Hemiptera; family Monophlebidae; genus Icerya; species Icerya purchasi. The sequence continues at coordinate 420,428,810 of CM077116.1, forward strand.
TAGGAATGAATTATTCGAATAAAAACCGAAACTATCCGAACACAAACGAATAAAGTATTCGTTAAACATCGACTAGATTCTTCCGAGAGAAATAGCATTTCGAATGATCGTTGTGAATACGAATGAATTATTCGAATAAAATAACATTTCGAATGCAACTACGGAACAATCGAATGCATTCGAAGTCATCGAACAATCGAATAATTCGAATGAAACATTTCGAAGTTGCCCATCACTACTCTGTCCGCTCTTTTATTGCATAAATTACTTTTACCGTGTACTTTGTTTTTGGAGTCAATGGTGGTTATACAACAAAATTGGTGATCCCAATGTGATCGAATTCAACACCTTTCGATTTTGAAAATTTGTGCGCATTTTCACTTTTACTATAATTTTTTTTTACGAGTGAATGTTTAGGCCATTTTACATATGTTGCCGGCCACGAAACAATGGGCACCGGACGCTGTATTTGTAAACACGCTATAGTCATTTCACACTAAATCCGCTACGTGGACGGCGCCACGACGAAGAGATACTCCGCTCGCTAATCAACCACGTGTTTGAACACTGGCGCCAAGATTTCATAATAAACCGTGCAACGTATGCTCTAAATTTTTTGTTCTCTTCGCACTTTGAAACGAACATACTATCCTTTCGGCGGTATACGACCACAATCATTAAAACTGAACTATTATTCTGAGTAATTTTGTTTTATTTTCAATTTAATTTTTTTAATACCCTTTACTTGTTACCATATTTTAATTTTTTTTTCATGTTCCTTAACTTTATCCAATATGGCAAACAGTAACGACACTTCTTCGCCGAATCAAACCTATAATTGTCCAAATCATGCCAACTTTCCCAGTTTAATGGGATTTCCACCCTTTTCAATATGAGATCCTCAATTATGGTTCATTCAAACTGACGATCAGTTTTCTATCAACATAGTTGATGGACAAGTAAAAGCTGACATTTTTATTGCCAATGTAGATAGCGACCTATTATATAGTATCCGACACAATATTAAACTTTTGCCTGCCCACGAGTATTCTTATTTTAAAATCATATGGCCAACCGGACCACACTCGCCTTCAACAACTATTAACCAATCTCAATATCAGAGATCGTTTGCCGTCTCATTTGTTGTCTGAAATGTTGGATCTTGCTGGAAACCACTTACATAAAGCTACTGTGAAAATCATTTAGGAAGAGCGATTACCGCTTAGTATTCAATCATTATTGACTACACTCCCTATAAATACACTGATCACTAAATTAGCCACAACAGCCGATCGGCTTATGTCACTACATTGTTTCAGAACATCTTTGAACCCACCTTAAAACTATTCTTCCAACTCTAGTAATAAATATACCAACGTCTTATCTTTATCTCTGAATTCTTCGGCCTTGATCAGTTATCATCCACTTAAAAAACATAATCGTCCACTCGATCAAACATGCTTTCAGCCAAACTCTATTTCCATTCCCGTCTGTCGACAGGTGCCGTCATGTTCTTCCAATAAGATACCACTAGATTCCTCATCTCTGTAAAAATTGGGATGAAAACCCTAGCCGATCAACCATGAAAATGTCAACCACACACACCTCAATCAAATTATATAGACTTGTTATCAAAGACAAAAACACCGGATTTGACTTCCTTATTGATTCAGGTGCGCAATGTTTGGTTCTTCCAATTAAGTTAGTCACAAATTACATCAAAATGTCTTCCATCGTTTTAACAACAGTTAATGATACCGATTTTAAATTATTAAGTAGTAATAGATTATCTTTAGATTTTAGAACAAAATTTAATCTGGACCTTTAAGGTATCAAATGTTGCCTAGCCAATCATAGGCGCTGATTTTTTACAGTATTTTGAATTATTAGTAGATGTTGTGAATAAAAGATTTTTAACTCATAATAATTTACAATCAAATAAGCCTTCCGCGAGTGACATCACTCCTGCTGCCTCATCTATCACTACCCTCGCTATTAGACAAGATTCAGTTAGGTCCATTGTAAATAATTTCAAAGATTTGTTTTCTAGAACTTTTTATAACACCTCTCAATTATCCTCTCTTCAACATCTGATAATTACTAACAGGCACTCCATTCATTTGAAGCCTCGTTGTTTACTGCCAGAAAAATTTCAGTATGCTTGTCGAATATTCAATGAATGGATGGACCTTGGATTTTGTCGCCGTTCTGAATCTCCCTAGGCTTCACCTTTAATTTCGTTCCCCAAGGGTAATGGTTGGCGTGTATGCGGAGACTACCATCAGATGAATAATATCACAATCTCTGTCCAATATTCTATTTCACACTTACATGACATGAACTCAAATTTCCATGGAATAACCATGTTTTCAAAGCTTGATCTGAAACAAGCCAACTACCAGATTCCCATGTATCCTCCGGACATTGAAAAAACTGCCGTCACAACGTCGTTTCAGTTATTTGAATTTCAAGTAATGACGTTTGGTTTAAAAAATGTGAGTGCTACATTCCAAAGGGCTATCGATCATGCACTAAAGGATTTACCGTTCACATGCACCTACCTGGATGATGTTTTAATTTTTTCTATGGATCTAAAACAACATATGTCAGATTTGTACACCATGCTGAAACATACAGGAAGAAAACAAGGATTTCACAGCAATATGCAAAAATAAGTCGTCAAAAATTAGAGTATTAGAGAAAGCGATCAACGATATTATGGTCTATGTAAATCAGAAGGCGAGACCGCTTGTGCCGATATTGTTATACCAAAAGATTTATCAAGCAATTCACAACATAGAGCTCCTTCACCCAAATGTGCACTATACAAAATTAAGCAACAATTTGCTTGGCCGCATGTGTCTACAGAGATTAGATATTGGGCACATACCTATAGTTTGTGTCAGCACAATAAGCGAGCATGAAACCATTGTATGGCGAATTTCCCTCAAGTTCTTGCTTTAAACATGTACACTGTGATCTAGTTGGACCTTTACCTTGTTCAGGTGAATATTAATATATTCTCACAAGGATTTGCTGATTCGGTTGCCCTTTGATTATCACAACAGATTGTGGAAGCCAATTTATGTCACAGATATTTAAACAACTCATATAACAATTTGGTATAACCCACATAAATATGATAGCTTACTACCCGAAATCAAATAGAAAAATGGGAAATTGTACTTTAAAAGTTGCTATCCATTACCAGGAAACTGAAAATGGGCACGAAGCCCTTTCCATCATATTATTCGGCATAAGAACTTCGATTAACCACACTAACCATTCGCCGGCCGAACTGACATATGTCCTGCCACCAATACTACCATGTGAGATGATTGATGCTTTACCACCAGTTTAAAACTAATTGAATATAATTAATAAATTATCTGATGCTATCAACAATGTTTTCATAAAGCCAGCACATATTAATAAACGCTCAGGATTTTTGCAAAAGGGCATCAATAGCTGCACTCATGTTTACATCCTTTGGGATCAACTTCAGACAGCTCTACAACCTGTCTACAACGGTCCGTTTAAAGTTACAAATTGTTACCCGTAATGATACAAATTGAAATTTGGTGCAAATATTGACAGAGTTAGCCTGAATAGACTGAAGCCAGCATTCATTTTAGAAGACAACCCTGAAAATGACAAATTGGTTGACACACCATCCTGCAATGATCCTGATCTACTATTAGCTGATTTTGATTGGCCCTTTGACACAATACCCACAAGTGAAGATATGGACGATTCAGTTTCTGATCCCAATTTTTATGGTTTTCTCAACGATGACACCACACCTACCAATCAATTTGAGTTCCCAGATAAAGATGCTGATTTTGATATGGAATTATTTCTAACGATATTGAAATCCCAATATGGACGTCCCATCAGGCGACTGATTTGCTTTGATGAGATCGTGACCATCATCCATTAGTTTTCTAGATGAGTCTATCTCCAGATCTGGTATGGAATTATATTTAAGTAACACCGACACGTTTATACTATTTTATGCAAAATTTATTTTCATTAATTTTATTTGTGTTACTTAATTAACACATATCAAATCACACTCGGCTTATCTCCAGTACCACTATAATCATTTTTTTTTTAAATTCATATCATATGCGAAAGTAATATTTACTTTTTTCAAAGTTCTGAGATCGTAAGTTATTTCCTTTTACCATAATTAATTTAGTTTAATCGTTTTTTTGGATCGTTGTTCAACACAACTTTATTATTCCTTCTTATTCTTATCTCTTTGGATAAGATAAATATTCATCCTTCTTTACTTTTTTTACACATGATTATTTAGTTTAATCTACCTACACCATTTTTATTATTCCGCATAAACGGCCTAATTATATGTTAATTTTTACTATTTTATCGTCTGTTCATACTATAATTAATAGTAAAACTTTTATTTTTGCTTTCCCGAGTTTTATTCCGCAATTTCAACCCACAGGGGCTCAGCCTCCAAGAGGGAGAGCCATATGGGAACCACAAACTCCTTCTTGGTCACACTGATCGAAATTCTCTTCTCTCCCTGACAGGTCTCAGGCAAGCCGTGATCCTGTGACGGCTCGGCTGGGCCAAGATTATTATGAATAATTGAGTTCGGTATCGCTGGTTTTTTATAACGGTCCGCTCATTTCGATGTCACTCCATCCGTACTTTTATTGAATAAATTACTTTTGCCATGTACTTTTGTTTTTGAAGTCAACAGAGGTTATATGACAATATACGTTTTTATACAAACAAACTAAATAATTTTAACAGGTTATGGGCCCAGCACGCATTCACCGTGCGATGGTAAATAAATGAAAATACGATACTTCAAATTTCCTGTTTTAAACGTTATTTCACTAATTGTTTTTCTTTTTTTTCTTTTAAATTTTTTTGTGAAAGTTAGTGTATAAGCGATTAACATTTGTGTTTTTTTTTTATTTTTATTTATTATGTAACGTATCACTATTTTTTTTGTAAGAAAGTTATTATTTTTTTTGAAAAAAAATGGCGGTTAACGAAATGCAAATAAAAACATTAACGAACGAAAATTATAAAAGCTGGAACAAGAGAATGAGAAGCATTTTAACAATTAAAGGTCTATTAAAACCCATAATTGAGACCGATTTTGACCCAGACAGCAGCAAAAAAGACCAAAAAATTGCTGAGAAATGCAAAGCGACACTAATATTGAACATAGATGATGAAAATTTAGAACTAGTGGATGAATGCACAACAGCCAAGAAAATGTGGGGAAAACTGGAAACGTGATACACAAAGTTAGATAGTTTTCATGTAATACAACTATTGAGAAAGTATGTCACTGAAACAAAAAAGCGAGAAGAAAAACTAAACGAGTACATGAATAACAAATGTGACATTAATTTGGTTTAAACATAAATGAAAAAATAAACATCGGAGTGATAATAATTGGTTTACCGAGCCAGTATGCGCAATAAATTTAGATGATGAAAATTCGAAAATCGGAAACATAAAATCATCACTAATAGAAGAAGAACGTTTAGTCCACGAATGGAAAATAATAGATACAAGTGAAACAACCGTTTACATGACAGATAAAAATAGGACTGGATATATAAGATGTAATATAGATCTTGAAAGGAATAATAATAATACAGATAGTGTATGAGATTGGGTGTACACAGATTAAAATAGAGAAAAAAATCTTAACAATAAAATGATGAGCGACCAGTGTAAATGCTTCAAGTGCAACAGGATTGGGCACATAGGAAGGTATTGTCCTAAATTTGGAGATTGTGCAGAAAGTAATGCACAAATGACCACAGAACAAACAAGGGCAATTAACCGAACAAACCCATGAATTGCAAACACATCAGTTTAAAAGGGCAATGGCAGATGGATAATTGATAGCGGTGCAACCAACCATATGGTCAAGTATAAACATAGAATGATAAATTACATTGAACAAGTAACGAACATAGCATGTGCAAAGGAGACGATCTGGATAAGAAATTTATTAAGGGAGCTCAAACAACACAATGGAATGGAACCATACAAAATCAAAAATTGGCAATACAGCAGCGATTAGCATGGTGTAAAGCGATATGACGAGCGATCGGACTATAAACACATTGAGTTACGACAAAAATAAATTTTAACATTTAAATTAACAATTAAATATATATAATTTTTATATCCCCGACGCGTTCGAAGCAAACACTTCATGTTCGCGGGAGGAATTTATATATATATATATATATATATATATATATATAATTGTTAATTTAAGTGTTAAAATTTATTTTTGTCATAAATATATTTAACAATGAGTTTAAATAATAAATACAGTGACATTGAGTTACAATTATTTAGGATAAGAGATAATGTACAAAATGGAATAATAGCACTGGAACGTGTAAATGTCAAAAGTAACATCGCAGATGTGTTGAACAAGGCAGTAAGCGCAGAACGGCTATGGACTATGAAAAGGAAAATGGGAATTGAACATATTGTTTAATGTACAATTTAGGAGTCAAGAGTATAAATGTTTATTTTATTAAGTATTACCTATTGATATAAAGTTTTTATTATTCGTATTGATGTGTACATATATTTTCACGACCAGTGTTCCGATCCACTGCTTTTATTGTTGTTTTGAATTTTCATCGTTGTTATTGACTATGAATTTTACGTTTTACGTTTTTAATTTTGTACATAAAAATTTACGCAGTGTTTTATTAAAATTTATTTTGTTGGTATTTAACGAGGTGTAAAACGTTTTTTTGATAAACGCGAGCTACGCACGGTATAGCGATGTATATACATTTTTATACGAACGAACTAAATGAATTTTAACAAAAGGAACATTAGAGGTTAAAAATATTGGATTTCTGAATTAAATATAAAATGCATTTTCTTCAAAACTAGCAGTTCATTTGGATATTTGATGTTTCTGAGTGATATTTTAATGAAATTTTAAATAAATTAATATTTAAATATAAATTAATTAAATAAAATTAGTTACTTAAGTACACAGTAAATTTATCAGAGTTAGAAATATTGATATTACATCATTCGGATCGAGATCTCCCGGAATTTTGGTTCCATCTCTCGAGCAAAAGCAGTATGGTAAAACGCATGTCGATGGTTCACATTTTGTTGCCAAGTCCGTAGGTGGTTCAGTAACTGGCGCTACAGCTAAAATAAAACACCATTATACTGGTAATATTTGTAATAACGTTAAGGAATGACTTTATGCAAGGCGTATAAAAAAATAATAAAGACGCTTAATTTAAAATTCGCATTAATTTAAAGTAAAAATAAATAAGAAATAACCGATGAAAAAAAAAATAAAATTAACTGATCAAGAGCATAATAAAAATAGAAAGATTTCCACTATAAATAATAAATCAATTAAAAATTTAACACAGTTTTAAAAGTTAACTACATCTGTAAACAGAATAAACGCTTAAATAACTAAATAATGAAGGGTAGATGAGTAATTTATTTCATACGACTCATAGGTAATAAAATGAATAAATAAACAAAAGTAAAAAAAATGGGCAAGAAAAAAAATATAAAAGATATATTATATGTATATATATATATATATATATATATATATATATCAGGGGCGGATCCAGAAGGACATTTCGGGGCGGGAAATTATATAATTACTTAAAATCTTCTACGGTCAGCAGTAGATTTGAGAAATACCCCTTGTTTCATAAAGAAAATCAAATAGAGACCTTTATAGAAATTTAAAAATGTTTTAAAAATATATGATTATCACAATTTTTAATTTAACTTTTGTCTTATGGTGAAAAGTAAAACGAAATTATAAAATTCTAGCTAAAATGGTAGTTTAGAATTTGAATAGTAAAAAAGATAGTATTTTTATTAGACTTTACTTAATTTTTATTTTTGTTAGTAATCCGATCCAAATTCTTTGCTTATGAGCAAGAAAAAAAAAATATATATAATTCTTATTGAACTATTTTTATTTACATTACAAAATAAAAATTAAAAATAAATAGAAATGGCAAAAGATCGACGACAGTTGTGTTTAAAATATAATAAAAAAGGAACATTAATAGTTTTACTAGAAAATAGTATTAAATATTCATTATTAAAATCCGTAAGTAAAATTCATACAAATCTTTTATAGCATAAATTAAGTTTCTCTGTTATAACAAATTTTTTTATAAAGGCTTTGGTTCTTTGGGGGGATACCCCCCCCCCCCCGTGAATCCGACACGGTATATATATAGCGCTGATTTTAATAACTTTTATTTCCATTCTCCTTCTAAAGCTCTTGGTCAACAAAACTTAGAATATGATCAATTATTTGTATTTCTTTTTTATAATAATGGTTTTTCTTGGAATCTCCCATTCTGTCAACATTTTGTTACTGTATTCAAGGCCCACCCTGAACTTGTTTATTGCAATTCGTATCTTGCTTCTGAGGATCAAGTAGTATGTCACTTGGGCCCAGTATCGAATTTATTCTATTAATTCTTTGTTTTTCCCGCTCTTCTTTTTATCGATCTATTTTTTTTTTTTTTTTTGCGATATACCGGTATTAGTGAATATTAGTAAAACTTTATTCTCTTCATATTTCGCTTGACACTACCCCACGTTATACACCTCTTAGCGCTATGAAGCAGTCAAATAAATGGGAACGAATTTTCCGCTACAAATGGGTAAAAACAAAACTAACAACATTAACAAGAAGGGGAAAAAATATTTGGATTTAAGAAAAAAATAATACAAAAATATAGCTTAATATAACTGATAAATTAAATTAATGAAAAATATTTGCACGTTTAGTCATTTAAAAAATATATAAAAAAAAATAACATAACCCAAATTCAAACTAAAATACACATCAGAAAAACGTACAGAATGTTACAGAAAAAACGAAGTTGAAAATAAATTTAATGCTCTGAAATAATCAAATAGTCATGGTCTATCATAATCTTGATTTTTAATGAAAGAATAAATTCTACATGGATTCGAAAAAGATTACTTAAGAACCCGATGTTCATTTATCGGTTCGCTGTAATATTCCTAATTATGTTCTGTTTAACTTTTTATTTCTCAAGTACCAGAATTAGCAGCGGAGGCTTTTACGCTTTGGATAAATTACGAATAAGAAATACAATGGTACACATGACCGCATTTTTACTAATTATTTTCTTTTGTTGAATTTTCCCCGTTGTAATTCAATACCGATGGTATCTCATTTAACTCTTCTCTATTCAGCGATGTTTAACTCATTTCGCAACAGACTTAATACATATTCATTCGGCACGCTACAGAGTAACCTCCATAATGTTTGTTGGCACTGTTCTGAACTATTTCAGGACGTTTAACTTAATAAACGATATATAATTCCTCTTTCAAATACTGGACACCATAACAGATTTCATAATTTAAAAGGACATTATAAAAAATAATAATAATTACAAAATTAAACACTTTTCCTTCAAATAGAAAGGTATTAGATCACGTCAATTTATTCTTACTAGTTGGTAATGGACCGCATCGAGCTTCAGCTTTGAAAGTACATAATTTGCTGATATCGTCGAAATACAGTCCGGATGGGCATCGATTTAAATACGGAAAGTTATCGACACACTGTAAATTTAAAAATATTACAAAAAACAATAAAATTAAATCTCATAATTTTTACACAAAAAAATTAAATTATTAAAATGAAATTAACTAATTCAGTTAGGCGACAAATTTATTTACTTTACAGACGAATCTGTTATAATTACGAAAGATAAAAATTTGTTAAAAAATTTCCGACGAAAATAACGTCTGTTGAGAGGACAGCTATATTTATAGATGAATATTTCATCATTACTCAGAAACTGAAAATTTCCACGTAACATATTTGCAATAAGATTAATTTTGCTGACAGATTAATGCTTTAATACCTAGAAAACTAATTAAAATCTTCAAAAGCAAATGTGTACAGCTACCAGAGAGAAGAAAAAATTGGATTTGCAAAAACCGATAAATAATTCAGACGCAGTTAAGATGTTAGAGAATAAAGGAAGGTTTAGAGGAGGTGGTCGTTTGAGGAAGTGTTTTGAGGAATGTGTAATGGAACGAATGAGAATCGTGTAAAGCAGAAACGGCGATAATAAAGGAAAAATAAGACTGCATCTGTCTATATCGAGCACTTGCATTCTGCTTGTGATGTGTGTGACTGCGTTTGGTGCACAAACGATATAATTAAGAACGATTTGCAGGAAGTCATTATTGCTGCCGCATATGCTGAGAAAGATTATTATAATGTTTGTAAAATTTATAGTGCACGCAGCTAACAACTTTCGTTTATCCTCCCGTACCTGTAGATCCGTCCGATTACTGAACGCTTGGTGTCTTCTGGGAGTTGTTTCTAGACAATTGAGAATTCAATTGTTCCAGCTACGCTAAGAAGTTGGTCGAGTGAGTGATAAATGTGCTAGTCGATAAAAGTGAGATGTGGTTTACAAGTTTATTCGTCTTCTAGAAGTTTATTTGGCAATTACAAACGGTTAAAGAAGTGCGTATTGCATACGTCTACTTTTCTAGCGGTTACGTTAGCCGAGATATAATATTAAGGACCGCTTAAAATATTTCATCAGTACTCCGTTTTACAAGTTTCATCAATTGATGAAGAGTTTCAGGAACATCCTGGGGTACATGGTTTTGCAAACTAAAACTGAGTGTATGACAAAAGCTATGAGATTGAGCGTAAGGATGCTATGCTCTTACAACAAACGTTTCTCGGGAAAAATCAAAAGATTTAACCCTTTGCCGTTTGGCGAGTTATCGGAAGAGATATCTTTTCCACCTATCTATTGTAGATAACCACATCTGTTCAGAGGTCACAGGATTGATAATGACTGACAACGAATTGGGTTGTAGCGATTTCAAACAAATCGTACAGGAAAAAACGTTTTACTTTATTACTTGCAATCTTATTTTCTCTGGTATAGTTTTTCTTCTGGTCAAAGAATAAGATAGCATAGAGATTCTATGCGTTGTATCTGTTAACGTACATCCGTCTGATAGTTGCCATTCTTTGCGAAGTCCTTGGATTTTTTCACAGATTAACAATTCTGCTCAACATGTTGTAGAATGTAAATCAATCTATACCTGTTCGTTAATACTTATAAATATAAAATAAATAATTATCTCGATAACAAACGAAAATAGGTATAAAACAATTTACTTTAATAAATTAAAATAAACGTTTTATTTTAGAAACGTTTTCGGGTACAGCCCATCATCGATTAATAATACAGAGTGAACTCAAATAAAACTAAAGACTCTCATTGTGTAGAAAATAATGGGACTACGTGTGTACATATAGGAATATAATAGACGGATGATAGAGGATTAGAATCGAAGACGGAAAATTGTTTACAAATAAATCAAAACCGGTAAAATACATAAAAAATCAAAGGCGGGATTTTGTTTACATCATAACCAGTTTAACCGACAAAATATTCAAAACATGAATTAAGAATGTATACAAAACAAAAATTGAAAAAGAGTCTAATTATTGAAAAGGGCGTTATTATTATTAGGTATTTTCCAGTGAATTAGGTTTATGTTTAAAATACAGTAACAGTTTCGGCTTCTTATAATAAAGGAAACTTAGTGAATATAGCCAAAAATTATATAAATAAATATAAACATACCCGTAATTAAGTAACCTAATAATTATAAGCCCGCTTTTTTAATATTAAAATTTAACTTCTTTTTAATTTTTGTTTTATATACATTCTTAATTTATATTTTGAATATTTTGTCCGTTAAATTCGTTGTTATGTAGTAAACAAAATTCCGCCTTTAATTTATTTGTAAACAATTTTCCGTCTTCGATTCTGGTCCTCTATCATCCGCCTATTATATTCCTATAGGTACACAAATAGTCCCATTCTTTTCGGCACAATGAGAGTCTTCAGTTTTATTTGAGTTCACTCTGTATTATTAGTTGATGATGGGCTACGTCTGAAAATGTCTAAAATAAGGTATTTATTTCAATTTATTAAAGTAAATTATTTTATACTTATTTTCGTTTGTTATCGAGGTAATCACTTATTTTATATTTTTGTTGTAGAGTATTTGTAAATTTCTGGTGTTTATAATTTATTTCATATTGTTTCATTTTTTCCTAAAACTGTCTTCTTAATTTCCATTTTTCTCTTCATTTATTTTAGAATTATCCTCTATCGTTTGCTTATCGAGTTCTTTATTATCCTCATAAATATCTGCATCCATGTGGTTTGAGCCATCATCGCTATGCTCGTTTTCACATAATTCTTCTTTTAACTATTGTTCCTTTTTTTTTTTTTTTTTTTTTTTATATAAAATAGAGATTTGTCTGTATCGATTTTTGGAATTTTATTTTTATGCATATATGTCCTAATAAAAACGTAGGTAGACAAAACATTGAAATAAGAAACGGGCAATATAACACCTAAAAAATGCTTCTTTTGATAAATAACCGAAATATAGAAAAAAAAAGTAGAGAAAGGAATTTTTCATTTACTAAAAAGTCTGATACAGCAATACTCGTGTGGAGTACAATTGTAAACTAAATAAAAATTGGATATTTAATTACAAGATTACATTAAATAAATACCCACTTCAACCAAAATATTGTTATAGTGAAGATCTTAAAAAGTAATCTAATGAAATCTTAACATTATTAATTTTTTTTTGAGCAATATTACACACTTTTAAAACGGAATAGAGCTCATATATGCTCCGTGCGAATAACGAAGTATTAGAACAGAGATAAACGGAAAAGGGACAGATTTGTTAAAAGCGCATCCAAAAGAAGATGGAATACGATTAGATGAAATGGGAGGAAATTGAGGAACAGATTGAAAAGGAGCTTTTGAATTACAATGTTTATGGAAGGTAGCGAATTTAGGTAGAAGGAAAGAATTAAAAAGTGGGACAGAAGTGACAAAGGAGATTTAGAAGTATTGTGGGAAGAGATGGATTTCGATCGGCATATGAAAAAACATAAAACACTGAAGTACCAGATTTGAATTAAGAAGTCCGTTGAAAAGAAAGATTTTTGAATACCATAATACGTTTTATATTTGTTTACCTAATCTGCTCCGAGTAAAAGTGATCGTTGACAGAATGAACACCTTTACAATTGCGTTAGGTGGGAGGTTTCTACAAGTTGCTACAATCTGAGACTAAGTGCCTAGAAGTACAGTGAGAACAAATAGAAAAAGAACTACAACGGTGTTTCGCAATGTAACTAAAGAAGAAACATTTACAACACCGCATAGGTAAATGAACGTTAAGGGCAACAGAAAACAGGATTTTATAAGTTGCAACGAATTTAGGGAGAGCATTATTATGGAATTTGAGTTCGACAGAACTAGTCGAGATTTTTCTACCATCGGAATAACGATATATACGGTAGATTGAGGCAATACAGATTGACGACAATTCCAGGATTGCAGCTTCAGAAAAAAACGAATGAACGCCTGAGATGACACGCATTCTAAACAATATACTATTCAGAACGTACGCTCCTAATATTTTTTTTTTGGTTTTTTGCCACCACGATACCAGTTAGGCATAGTCGTGATACGCGTAATGCGCTTAGCTTAAGTGAAATTCTTATTTCTAACCATTTTAATAGAAAATTGGGTAAAAATATTAATAGATCGATCCTACAGCTTTCTAAAAATAAATATGTAACATATAGTATGCGTTTTTGTAAATTCGGGAATACCTCAAAATTGTATTTAGCTAACAATAAAGAAATAGAAAATGTCTCGAAAATAAAGTATCATGGAATTATATTTGATTAGATTAAATTGGTCGGTTTGTACAGCTTTTGTTTCAATGAAATTAGGGAAATTAAATTTTTTATTTTACTATCTCTCTTAATATTTGTCACATTTGTATATAGTTTGGTTTTACTTAGCGTTTTACCAGCCAGGATTGCTATATGGTGTTTTTTTTCAGGTGAGGGGAATTGTAATTACCATATTAGCTGAGTAAAACTATTACAAAAAATCCGCGATAAAGATTACAGAAGATAAGGTTCTGCCTGCAGTAAGTAAGCGGACACTGCATTTTAATATAATTTATCATCTTCTTGTATTCATATTTGTTTTTAAAAATAAATATAGATTCAAAATTTCCCTCGAAGGAGGAGTTACAATAATATTACCAAATGGTCTATATGTAAAAATTCTAAATTACAGCGAATATACAAAAATGTAAGTTACGTATCAACCCGCTATTAAATTCAACTCGTTGCCCGCAAAATTAAATTTTCTCCCTTATTTCTATATCCCATTATGAAAAAAGTTAATTTCTTATCCGCTTTGTAGCTTATACAGACTTTTGTTTTATAAGTATTTTATATTTCATGTCATATTGATTGATATTATAATTTTCGTTCACACGTGAATATTTATTTATCTTTTTTGCAGGAAAATAATACACTTTTATATGCAGGAACATGTATCCAGTTCAATGCAGTTGTATATTTCGTAAATTTATATTTGATTTTTGTGTTATTCGTAAATTTTTAATTCGACGAAAAAGTTTTTTATACCTATGTCTGGCTTCGCACAATATTGCGTAAGTCACAATTGTTTAATAATAATAATAATAATAAAGATGATTTAATTATCTTTACTATAACTGAAATTGCCGTTAGGATTGTTACTATTATTATCATTACTATTATTATTATTATTATTATTTTTATCATTATTATTATCATTATTATTATCATTATTGGTAGTAGAATTATTAGAATTTGTAATATTATTTTTATTATTAGTATGATTTTTATTTTATTTCATAGTCCTAATGCCATTTAGAATACTTAGAAAAATCTGGAAACGTAAATTGCTTACTTGGTAAAAGCGTCTGCAAGTTGCAGGGTCCGCGAAATTTCCGTTGCCAGCTCCGGGTGGGCAAACGAAATCTTCAGAAGTTGTCTCTCTTTTATTCTTCCTATTCACTTGTTTATGATTACGACTTCTAGCTAGTAACAGCAATAAAATAAATATAAATTGTTTAATATTTGTAAATATACTTTTTTAAATAAATCATACAATCGTTTCAATAGCGTGCGTCAAAATATTTTTATTAAGCTATTTTATTGATTCCACTGAAGAGAACAGTAATCATGAAAACCTTTTATTGTTTTTCGAAAACAAATGGTTAATTACTTTTAGCGGCTTTTACTCTGCCAGATTTCGGCTATTCTGAGGCGTTCAAACTTCCCTCCTTCTCCTCCGTATTCCTAGCCGAATTTATCGCAATCCTACAAGAAATCTTTTTTATATCATCTACTAACAATGTATCCAAGGTTCTCTTATCTTCTGATTCAAAAGGAGTTTTACAAGCCATTGCTACTCCCTTTCTTAAACCATCCTCTGATCCTACCGTGCTTCACTCTATTTCATTCCCGCTAAGTCCGTATTGATCTATTGTGGATTCCTAGTCGTTGTGGAATTTCGGGGAACGAGTTAGTTGAATCGTTGGCACGTTCGGCTGCTTCAGACGGTCGCTTTATTAGTAATTTTCCAGCTCAAAGTCTTCTTCCTCTTTCCTTTCGTTGCCACCGCAACTGTTGGTCTGATCCCTATCCTTCTTCATTTTCTAATCCTGCTTCCTTTTATTTATCCGTACAACCCATTCTTACTCTTTTTCCGTGGTTTCTTAATTTCCCCAACATGAGGCGGTCAACTATCTCATCTATAATTAGACTTCGGTTAAATCACAGCTCGCTTCCTGCTTCGCTCTTCCGTTTCTCCATTATTCAGTCTCCTCTTTGCCCGTTTGATCCGTCAGAAGCAAACTTCATTTGCGATGCGAATCACATTTTACTTGAATGTTCTTTCATTTCTTCAGAACGCGCGATACCTGTATTCCGGTCTTTTGCGTCTTGGTATTCCTACGCCTTACAGCGTTCACAAAATCCTTTCTTTTCCGTCTCCCTTGGTTATTCCTTTGTTAGTTTCATTCATATGTTCTATTTCTAATATTTTTCCTTTATAATCATTAATGCCTGCATACCTTTGGATTGGGTAACGTCCTTAGCCGACATGCTCAAAAAAAAAAAAAAAAAACTTTTAAATCTGAGAGAATACAAAAACAGAAAAATTACAGAAGTTCCAGAACTTAAAACAAAACTGGTAATGAGTACTGCTCCTCCCCTTGATAATATACCGTTCGTCACATTTTTAAGATATATGTGAACTGCTATACGCATTGGTTTCATACGTTTTACATACACAATAGTTTGATCGATGCTACTAGTTGTAGAAACGTGGCAATCTGAGTTATTACGTAACACAAAAGCAAGTGATTTTATCATACTCGCACTGGTGTTTTTAAAATCATTTTATTTCTCTAAAAACTTTTCCATTGTCTATCCTCTCTTGGACGGATTTTCATCCTCCTATCCCGGTATCAGATTTGTTTTAAAAGTGCAACTTATTTTTTTCCTCTCCTCTATAGCTTTCCTTATAGCTTATTAACCCCGATTTGTCTCCTGAACTGTACTACTCCCTGAAAAGTTCTCGTCTTTACACTCCCCTAATCCTTTTTTGTCCCCCCTTATAATCTATTATGCCTGCTGCATTTAGTTTTCCGCAATAGAACTGTCACACTTTAAAAGCTAACCAAAAAGGTCTGTCGGATACTCATAATATCAGTGTCGCTTGTATGTCAGAAACATGGGTACGATCAGTATGAATCTAAACTTTAGGAGGTACAAGCTGATCAGATATGGTCGCGACACTAGCTACGGTGGAGCCGTAATCCTTGTGAGGAGCGACATTCTTTTTCATTTACACATGAGGTCACTTTTAATTTCCCTTAAAGTTCCAATGAACTAAAAATATGGTTCGTATCTCTATTCCCTTTAATTTTGCAAGTCCTCTTAACAAAGTGTCTCTGTATGTGCCCCTCCGTTGTAATCTTTGTCAATTTTCTCTTTCCCAATTTTTCAGTTCTATTCCATAACCATGGTGATTTGTTTAAAAACGATAGAAAAAAGATGTTAGCTATAATAGACATATGTTGTCAGATACAGGAAGAATATTTAGTCTTACGTTCTCTAACATCGAAATAAGTTTAAAGATACTTCTAAGTTTGGTAGTGACAACCTGTATTGGCGAAAGATTTTTTTCTTCCTTAAAATATATTAAAAATTACATAGAAGTTCTAGGCTTAATAAAAGATTAAACAGTTTAGCACTAATATTTACAGGGTCAAATATTTTTAAAAAAATTAATTTTGAAGATGTAATCTCTGGTTTCATATAAAAAAAAAATCTACAAAAAATTTTTAATAGCTGTTTTTTTGGGGGGCGTGCATTTGTCTTATGGCTGGGGGTCATTCCGAAAATTCCGATACGTAAAATGTTACCGAGAATGTTACCATGACGCCATGAACGAAACCGTTGCTTTTTTTCTATACTGTATTTTCGTATCATTACAGTGAAACTTAAATTTTGTGTATCGTCGCGCGAAAACAGATTGCTAATTAAATAATATCATGGAAACGCAAAAAAAGTAGTATATATAATTTAAAAAAAAAAAAAAACGAAAAACGAGTACGACTCTTCGGTTCGAGTGTGACATGAAAGCTAAAGCGTAATTAATGCGAGAATCGCGTAAAAGTAAACGCAATGAATAATTGCACGCTAGCGACGAATTCGTGCAATTTCTTCTTGATACGCTATTCGGTTCGACGACTACCGACCACAAAAAGTCTGAAGTGTTCCCACGATTACACACGTCGAGTGCGCCGATGCCGGTGAGCAATGCAAAAGGTGTAAACGACATCAGTTTATCCGTACCGTACTGGGATTACAATTAAGTAACGATGCAAAAATTTCTACATCGCACAATTCGACTTGTATCGACGTCGACTTTTCTCGCCATATCGAGCACCTTAAAATTCTCTCGTATCGCAGTAGCTACAAGACATATACAAGTACCATGCAGTCAAGGGCGTCGCCAGCCGATGAGCCAGGGAGGGGCAAGATGATAGAAAGAGGATATGAGTTATAGGAAAAATAAAATTTATAAGTTGTAAAGGCTTAATATTTTATTAAACAAGAATAAAATCTTAATTAAAACATAAGTTTTCCAAATTGTCCATGATTACACGCCTATGAATATTCATCAATGCCAGTTGATTAAAAAGTTTCAAGGCTCCAGGGTGCAAGGGATCGCCAAAGGCTAAGTGCCCAAACCCGGGCTTCATCAGCTAATGCATAAATACGTCACTGTGAATACGTATATATATATATATATATATATATATATATATATATATATATATATATGTATGTATGTATATATATGTATACAGGGGGTGCATTTAAATCTGATATTGTGTGTATAAGTACATCCATATATTAAGTTCTACGTATATGTGTATAAGACGCGCAGATTGACGCATTTATGGTGCATAAGTACATGTTCTATGTGTATATAGGTGTATATATGTTCACGCATATCTGCAGCTATGTATATGGCAAAAAAAAGTATTCTTGCGCTTATGTATAGTTAACTAAGCATGTTGGAAACTGTTAATGTGTGTTTGGAACAGTACCATATCGTTTACCTTTTATCTTCGATATTTCACATGATTCTTAAAAAAGAAAAAAAAAGGATTACTGGTTTATGTGTATATGTGTATTAAGTTAGCATATGTAATCAACAATGTCAACTATTTCAGGAGAGCTTAACCAGATTTTATCCTATATTCACATCTTTAGATTTCTTCCTTGGCGCTCTGTTATTCTACTGGTGAATACGCATGCCCTGTGTGGGGCCTCTCAACACACGCTAAAAAGATCGATGTGGCCTTAAACGAAACATGCAGGCTGATAACTGGATGTCTGAGATCAACTCCTCTATCAAAACTTTACGAACTTAGTGGTATCGCTCCTCCAGAAATTCAACGAGAGGTAGTTGCACAAAATGAAAGGTTTAACCGACACCGGTTATATGAATATAAAGGACTGGCTGAAACAAGATTAAAATCCAGGAACAGCTTTCTACAAAAGGTCGAAGAATTGACAGGCACTGCAGAAAAGGAAAGACTTCGTATATGGAGCATAAAAGTAAACGGTAGACAAAGGGTGGAAGCACTGCCTAGCGGGAATCATCTAAGCTACAGTCTTTGGAGAACCCTGAATAGACTGAGAAGTGGAACTGCGAGCACAAAATATAATCTGTACAAGTGCGGAATATCCGATAGCGATCGATAGTGAGATCGATGTGAAGTTCAAGACTATAATCATCTATTTACATGTCCCGTCAGCGGCAAATATGAACTTGGAAGCTTATACGACGACGTTGATAACGACTTGATAAAATTTATAAAATATTGGACAACCTATTGTATTTAGTCGACCGGACACGCGAATAATAATAATCTTTAAATTTTGTTTTGTACATACTATATGTTTAGAAACAATTTGTTTTCTTTTATTTATAATTTTTAACGCATGTATTGTTTCGTCATGCTTTTATTTCTATATTTACGTATCTGATAATTTTTTATAGTTTTTTAATTTGAGAATAAGTTCCACTACTCGGGTTTATTCAGCGCATTTGTGGTTTTGTTTTGATAATGATAGTAAATTACTTGAAATCAATCTAACTGAAGAAATTGATTAAAGTGCTACTAGAAATCCTGTCAAAAGAAGTGGCCTACTGTAGCGTTTTCGTACACTCAATATTCAGAAAACGAGTTCAGTTAAGCTGGAAAATTCAGTCAAAGAAATTCTTCGGGCTCCCTGTGCGGCACATTGTCCTCTCCACTCGAACGAAGAGCATATTTGCGATGCGGACCATGTGTTCTTTGAGTGTTCATCTCTTTCTGCTGAGTGCTCGGCTTTCTACTTCAGTTTGCTGAGGCTTGGTCCTCCTACTCCATATTGCGCCTCTTATGTTCTATCTCTTTCCTCTCCACAGATTGTTCCTATTATTTGTTCATTTCTCCTAACAATATCTGACCGTATCAAGATATAAGTGATTCTTTCCTTTTCTAATTGTTTCTGGGTAAAGGTCCCCGGTTGACAACCCCCCCCCCCCCCTAAAAAAAGTAAAAATGCTGAACAAATAGATCGGATGGGAACGTTTGTAAGAAACCAATAGGGTAGTCTAAGTAGGCCGGGAGTTTCGTCGCATCAGATGGAAACAGCAAATTAATCGCCGTGGTGGAACAGAATTATCCGATACGCGTAGTCGAAAATGTTACCCGATACCCATACTTTTAGCTACGATTAATTCGAATGAAAATTTTAATTCGGAAATAAGCGAAAAGATCCCTGCTTTTCGGTATGTAAAAGAACGATCTTACGAAATACTGTGTGCTTTCTCAGATCTCTTCTAGATATGTCAGAAATTTTGCACAACACTTTACCGTTAGTCATTAGGACAAGTTATGTGTTTTTATTCGTATGAATGGAAAGCGTGCCTTATTTGGTTTATTGCGTTCAAAAATCGCTGAAACATTGTCATTTACACCGGAAAAATTTTCATCAAGACTACTCAAAGCATTCGTTTTCATTGATATCAGTTGATGGCATGAAATCCGCGCAGAGCTATTCAGAAGTTCTTATTAAAAATTACTTTTTCCGTGTTAAAAGAGCATCCATCAAAAAAAAAAAAAAGTCCTTCGTGCATCAATTTAGATTATTTTCGACATTTCCCTTAAAATTAATAGCACTGTTTTACTAAAAGGTCGAATCTCTCATCGGTATAGAAGCTGAATTGTCGGTCGAATAGTTTCATGATCACGAGGTGAGGTTTAGAGTTAAAGATACATTCTCGGGCGACGACAGCAGTTATTACAAAAAATTAAAATTAAATACTCGCTAATAATCACGTGGAAGGCATTGGCAAATCACCACGTATACCATCATATGCACGCTAGTTAGTACCGGGACTGCATTTGTAGCGCGATAACAAGCGACTACAATTAGTTCCGAATGAAGTCTTGCGTGCGTACATTCGCGTTGCATATAACAATTGCCTGGAATACTATGCCTCTATCTGTACAGCTGAAATGTACAAATAGGTAGTCACCGACGCTCAGGAATTAAGTATGGCGCTATAAAGAAAAAGAAGTGTATATTTAGATATGTGTATTCGTGTCACTGCAGAGACTGCGCGCTTCAACAAAGACGCAGTCGACACCGATTTTCGATCTTCAATACGCGGACGACTGTGCAATATTAGCACACAGTCCGGAGAATCTGCAGCAAGCTTTAAACATCCTTGCTGAAGTTTATGAGCTGTTCGGTCTTTCAGTAAACGAAAACAAAACCAAAATTGTTATTCAATCAACCGGAGGCAATATCGGTAATAATCTAGCATTCAAAATAAACGGAAAAAGCCTTGATGTGGTTCATCAGTTCAGATATCTGGGTTGCATCGTGTGTAATGACTCGCGTTTAGATAATGAAATACAAAGCAGAATTCAAGCAGCTTCGAATGCAATATTCCGACTGAATAAAAAAGTCTTCCGGAACAAGCACCTGTTTTTGAAGATTAAACTTGTAGTATACAAAGCTATTGTTTTACCCACACTTTTATATGGTTCAGAGACTTGGACTCCTTATAAGAGGCATATCAAATTACTAGAAAACTTCCAGCAGCGTGCACTCAGAAGTTTACTAAGCGTCCGGTAGTTTCATCATATTTTAAATCTTGAAGTGTTAAACCGAGCGAACTGCAGTTCAATTCGATTTTTACTTTATCGAAATTGCTTACGATGGACAGGGCACATTTTGAGAATGGAATGTTTCAGACTCCCAAATGTTCTTCTTTATGGTCAGTTAGCAAGTGGAACTAGACCTCTTGGTCGGCCAAGATTGCGATTTAGAGATCATCTGCGAAGAATATTAAAAGAATGTAGATTGGATACTTTAAAATGGGAAGACATAGCGGCCGAAAGAAATAATTGGAAATCTCTCGTAGCAAAAGGCCTTCAAGGCTTAAACGATAATATTACTGCAAACGCTGGAAAGAAAAAAACAGCTCAAAATGTTTCTCATTTGAGCACAGACACCACTTTTATCTGCAACATTTGTGGAAAGGTCTGCGGTGCCAGGATTGGCTTGATAAGCCATCTAAGGACTCATCAATAAAAGACGGGAATCCATACTCGGAATCGAGGGGATATCATCATCATCATTCGTGTCACTTAAGTGTATGGAGTATAAAGGTTTGTAGAGGCATGTTAATTTATGTTTTGAACGTATGTGTATAGTGTGTTGGGTATATGTGTATCTGCGTGTGTGTGTCATTCTAGATGTGTGTATATATATTATATGTACATCGCTCAATAAATACAATAACGTCATAAATTAAAAAATAGCGAATTTGAGTTATGTGTATAGTTGGAATGCATTTTATGAGTACAATTAAAGGTTAGAACGTCATATCTGTAAATAAGAAAATCGACAAAATAAGCATTGCTTTTGGAACGGCTACACCGTTCAAATTATAGTAAATGTAAATGTTAATTTGCGTTTCCTGCGAAATAGCGTTTTTTGAGTTATGACGTTATTGTATTTAATGAGCGATATGTTATATATTTATTTATTTAATAATTATTTTTAATTAGTATTTTCACATTTGAATGTACATTGGATTATACACGCATATGTAATATATACGTGGTAGAATAAATGTATGTCATTAATTACATTTTTATATTCCGCCCATAATTACTTTAAAATATTTGCACTGTCGTATTTTTTAAAAAAGTTTTCATTTTTTTTTCTCCATATTTCATTTTAGTATCTAATATTGTACACTATACTCACGCAAAAATGTGCATCTGTGGTATTAAATAAATAAATTTGAATTGAATGTTATTGTTACCTCCATTATTGCTATAAGAGATACTATTCTTAGCATTTTTATTATTATTTAAACCATTATTACACTTATTTTTTTCACTGTTATCGCTATTAGTGTCATTGTACAAGATTTCATTATTATTAGATGTTCGCAGATTATTTATATTGACATCACGGAACCGGAAAGAATTTATAACGTCTCCATTCCCTGCGGCATTTCGCTAACCTGCACTTCAGAACTAATCGAATTAGTGTTATCATCGTCCATCTCTATGTCCTTGAAACTTTTATCATCCGAAAGGCATTATGAATACGGTTGTTAGCTTAACTTAGACTATCAAACGAAATACTATGCCCCATTCCCTTCCGGGTCAGACAGATCAATAGATTTACCAGAAATTATGTACAGCAGTGGTGGATCCATGGGGGGGGGGATTTCTCCCTCCCAAAGAACCAAAGCCTCTATGAAAAAATTTGTTATAACAGAGAAACTTAATTTATGCTATAAAAGATTTGTATGAATTTTACCTACGGATTTTAATAATTAATATTTAATACTATTTTCTAGTAAAACTATTAACGTTCCTTTTTTATTATATTTTAAACACAACTATCGTCGATCTTTTGCCTTTTTTATTTATTTTTAATTTTTATTATGCAATTTTAATTCAAAATAGTTCAATGAGAAATATATTAATTCCTTTACTTGCTCACGAACAAAGAGAATTCGGATCGGATTACTAACAAAAATAAAAATGAAGTAAAGTCTAATAAAAATACTATCTTTCTTACTATTCAAATTCTAAACTACCATATTTTAGCTAGAATTTTATAATTTCGTTTTATTTTTCACCCTTAAATATAAGATAAAAGTTAAATTAAAAATTGTAATAATTATGTATTTTTAAAACACATTTTTATGAATTGCTATAAAGGTTGCTATTTGATTTTCTTTATGAAACAAGGGGTATTTCTCAAATCTACGGCTGATCGTAGAAGATTTTACGTAATTATATAATTTCCCGCCCCGAAATGTCCTTCTGGATCCGCCCCTGTGTACAGTATTTTCATTACAGTGGAATAGGAAATGTAAGGCTATTTTCCTGTTTAGCGATTACACTTAGATCTTTCAATGCTGATCCTCATATCATAAACTGTATGCAGCATATTTCATGTAGATGGAATCACTATTAAAAACAACAAAAATAATCAGCGGAGATATAGGAATGGAATTTGGTTTAAATAAATGTAAAAGCGTGCATATATAAAGAGGAAAATGCTCGAATAGCTTAAAAAGTGAGACACTTGACGATAGAATACTCCATACTCTAAATTTAAAGGAAACATATAAATACCTATGAATTCAACAAAACACAACAAAAATAGATTATACAAATATAAAATATCAGCTGAAAAACAAATTCAAAATAAGATTAAAAGCTATTCTTAGATCATTCCTTAATTCAAATAAACATGTTCAAGGCTATAAACACGTATGCAGTACCGATATTGTCCCACTCATTTGGAATAATCAAATGGTCACACGCAGAACTGGAAGAACTTAATAGGTCAATTCGATCAGAACTCACCAAACACCGGTTTTTTACACCCTAATTCATGCATCGAAAGAATAAGTCCGCCAAGAAAACAAGGAAGAGAGGCTTCCTAAATGTATCATCTCTCCACCAAAGTTAAATAGAAGGACCTGGAAAATATTTCCATTCAAATTATACATGGGGCGATAATAAAGGCAGATCAAAACTACACACCGCTCAATCAATCAAAAAAAGAACAGCTACAGAGTAGAAATATTCTTAACATGAGAAAAAAGAAAAATGGTCTGGTAAAATGCTACATGGGAAACACATCAATATAATGAACAGAAAAAATATCAATAAACAGTTAACATATAACTGGTTAGAAAAAGGCGAATTATTTCCCGAAACTGAAGGTTTCTTATTAGATATTCAAGATCAAGTGATATCAACGAAAAATTACAAAAAATATATAATAATAAAAGATCAAGATACAACGAATGATTTAGCCTGTAAATGCTATCAAGCCCGTGAAACAATTGAACATATTATAAGAGAATGTAAATTACTTGCAGGAACAGAATACATATAAAAGCATAACAACATGGCGAAAATAATACATCAAGAAATAGCACACAAATATGGAATAATAGAAAACAAGAAAGCACCATATTAACCAGAATCAGCGCTAGAAAATGGAACTGTAAAATTATACCGGGATAGAAATATTCTTACAGATCATAAAATAGATGCTAATAGACTTGATATTACTTTAATTCACAAACCATCAAAGTATATGTTTTCAATAGACATATCTGTCCCTAATGATGGTAATATTATCCAGAAATATGAAGAAAAAATAAGTAAATACAACAGCTTAGCTACTGAAATAAAAAAGATATGGAAATAAAAGAAGGTCACAGTAATACCACTTATAATGTCAGTAATCGGAATTACACCAAACACATTAATGGAAGATTTTAAAACATTACAGATTCTAGGATATATACGTAGTAACACACAAAAAGTAGTCATATTAAGTACCTGTAATATAATGAGGAAGTTTTTAAACCATTAAAATATAATAAAATAATTGTGACTTGATGTAATCCGTCACAAATTATAGTAACTGGGATATAGTAAACCCAAGAAAAGAATGATAACAATAATAGTAATAGTAATAATAATAATAATAATAATAATAATAATAATAATAACAATAATAATAATAATAATAACAACAATAACAATAATAATAATAAAAATCAAAAATCAACAAAATATCGAATAGAATAAGTGTAGGCTTGTTGATCATCATCGTAGGTTAAATATTAGAATCGAAACTGTATCGCTTACTTCATTCTTATTGTGTTATTATATTGTAACTAATTGGTTAGTTCCACACGCTTTCACACACAATGATCTGGGTTCGTTTCCGGTATCTGACTTTTTAGAAAGTAAATTCACATACTCCGATGCCACAATGCAGAAACAACCAACCGATACCATAATGCATCGTTCACCTTAGTAATTTACATTTTTCTCAGTTAACAATTACATTTGTTTTCCTAACATATAATGTCTAGTTTTTCTTTATTCGTTTGTCAGCTTTACGAATGTTGATTTTTACGATAATAACGGCAGTCCTTGTTTTATTTTTTTCATTTTTACCATCTATTCACCGGGGAAATAAGTAAAAGAATATAAATGAAAAATAAAATAATCGAAATTAAAAGTAGTATACAGACCGAACATCGTTATTGGCTATAAGTAATATTTTACCAATAGAAGTGCTTTAAGCAAAAAAGTATTTGTTGTACATTATTTGGTTACCTGAATAGATGAACGGCTCTTGTTCCGACTCCGGCTTAATTTTCAGGGAGAACACTCTATACAGTGATTTCTTTAGAGCGAAAGGAACTTTTTAATCGATTGATTCCTTCCAAACAGGAGGCTTCGACAGTTGGCTATAAAATTTTCCCGTAACACGAAGCCGACAAATATGAATAGCTCAACTAAACAATTGCGCATATTTTGCATAAGCCGTAACTGTTTTAATGATATTATAAAAAAACTTAGTTTCGTTTTCTTTGACGGTAGTCAATTTTTTTTTTTTTTTTATAGAAAGATTTGCTAACAGAGAACAGTGACCGAGTAAAATGTGGAAGAGATGGAAGGAACAGGATAATATTTTTAATTTATCAGACCAGAACAGGAGCAACTGAGAGGATAGGTAGAGAAAAAATATAGCAGGAATTGTAGGTAGCAGGAATACCGAGTTTTAGGAGTGAAGAATAGAGGAAAACTCGCTTACGAAACAGACGGGAATGCTCGAAAAATAGATCTGTGATACAAATATAATAGGAATTTGCAAAATGTAAACAAAAGAGAGATGTTGTCAAGGGAAAACGGTTCAGAGAAGAAGGGAGAAAGCTGTGTGAGAAACGAAGTCGAGATAGCTCAGTAACTGTGGATCGATGGGTAAAATGAAGAACAAGAACCAGGGACGAGGTTAAATTAGAGAAAAGAGAAACATAAATGGAGTGCCACAGCTTAAGTTAGCAGGATTTAGTTGGTGTGTGCTATAATTCTGATAATAAAAGACTTATTAGGAGCCGTGGATCTGACAAGATCGGTCAATAGCTTTATTTTCCTCAACGCCCGAATGTCCGGGAACCAAAAGATGGTATCAGAAGAAGAAAAAAAGAAAGGTGGAAACGTTCCAGTGTTGGTTTTATTTTAATCGCTCGTAAAATTAGTCCAACAAAGCTGCTTTTTTTGTTGTTTTATTATATGCGAATTCCTTTGTCTGTTTTTTAGCAATAAAAGTAATTTAGGATATCGCGAAACGATTTAAGATTTTGAAAGCATTTTTAATTGGCGAGCGTACCATTATTAGTTGCTTTTTAACAACTATCCCATCAAAACCTACTCCTCAGTATGTTGTTAATTCAGAATTCTTAAATACGTCAAGCTCGATTTTCTTGAATGCTTTACAATCGTTACTGACGACTGTACAGGATTTAGCCTTTTTTGTTCTTCTCTTAATTATTACTAATAGTTCTATAAACTTCTTTCCATCTAATCGGTTTTCTGCGCTGAGTCTACTGCTCTTTTGAGGGCCACTCTCTTTATCTCTTCCTCTTTGAATAACCTTTTCCTTCGTGATTCTATTCAGATTGATTTCTTACAGCTACCTGGATGATCAGGGATCAAAGGCAATGACTTAGCAGATCTACTAGCTCGTTTAGCTGCTTCTAAACGATTTATTAGTGTTTTCGAATCCCACAACATCACAATTCTCTCTGTAGCTGCTAGTTTTTAATTATGGAGTAACTCTTATTCCCCCTTCATTCTTAAATAGTAATTCCTAATTATCCATTCAACCAGGTATTCATCTTTGGTTTCTCATCTCTCCTTCTTTGCAGCGATCACCCCTTTTTCTGCAATCTGTCGACTACGCTTTAGATACAGTTTGCTTTCCTCATCGCTTTTTTCCCGCATATATCTTCTCTGTTTTGTCTTTTCCACTCTTCCACTGCTCTTTTTATATATAATTTTGATCATATCTTTTTTGAGAATGCTCTTTCATCGTCGCTGAACGTTCCCCTTTCTACTCGTCGCTTTTATTAATGGATCTTTCCACTCCTTATAGCGTGTCTTTCATCATCCCATTTTTTCCTTCTTTTGTTATGCCGCTTCTTGTATTCTTTCTGTCTACTATCTTAGATCGTATAAAAATACATTTTCTTTCCCTAGTTCTTAAACTAATGTTTAAGTCGACGAACCTACAAAAAAAGAAAAAGCGCGTAAAATTAATATTTCACATAAATTATAAAGAACCGCTTCCGCTATTTAACGTATAACTAAATATACCACTTTTCTTCAGTGGAAAACGTTACTTCTCCTCCATCCGTTCAAAATTATCTCATATCCAATATCTTAAATTTCTTTGTTGAAAAAAATGTTACATACAGTTCGGAAGTCTCCTACTATTCCTAAAAATAACTTCCACGAGAATACTCTCCACTGTTGGTGTATTTATCGCTTTTGAACTCCCGCACATCTAATGAGGATCAACAATTAGTTCGCCAGAAAGACATTGAATACACACTCGATACATATGTGTGCACAGATGGAGCTAAAGCAGATGTCGCAGGTGTCCTCTGCCACGGCATGCACCTACTTCAGATGGAGTTTAGACTGCGCGACTACACGATTGCAATGGAAGTCGAATTATATGGAATTCTTTGTGGATCTTAAGCATACGAGTGGTGTGAATTCGCTAAAAAGTAATATGTAATTATTATAGATTCTCTGAATTCCTTCCAAGTTATCCGGTAACCGGTCCGCTAGTATATAAAATGAGAAAACCGGTGCAACTAATCTTCCAAGAAAGGATGCTGGTAGGGTTTCTTTGGGTTGTGGTACATGTCTGAATACCCGGAAATGAATGTGTAGATCGGGTCGGAAAATCAATGTTATCAGTCCCTATGCCATTTGAAGCTTCACCATCAGAAATAGTTTCCTACCTGCATAGGAGTGTGAAAGAACATTGAATTTTATCCTAGTTCCAACAAGCAACCTTTCTAAGGAGGTGACCATCGATCCAGATGTCAAAAAAAGAATTCTTACTTTCACAAGATAGAGATTGGGACATACATCCGTATCGTATCATGTCTTTGAGGAAGTTCCTCCTCTTACTTCTTGCACATTCTACAATGCAGCAGTGACATCTTTTGTTAAACACGTCATCCTAAAACAGTGAAATCGTTTTAGTAGAACTAAAGACGAACCCCTGTAAATTTTTTGAGCCAATCACCGAGAAAAGGTTCGTAACTTTCCTTAATACCAACAACACTGATCTCTATCCGTCTCTTTTCTCCAATCCTAACTCCTTTTACCTTGCTATACAACTCTCTCCGCCCACTTCTTCCCGGTTTAATAATTTTCCCTGCATCAGCCGTTCTGTTATTTTTTCTATAATTCGCCTCCGCTTTAATCACAATCTGCTTCCTGCTTCCCTCTTTCGTTTTAATATTGTTCAGTATCCCTTGTGTCCCTTCCATCCTCCGATCTTAAATTTGACCTGTGATACAAATCACCTCCTATTCGAATGCTCATCTATCTGCTCAAAACGCGCAGTCCTTTATTCTAATTTGCTTGGCCTTGGCCTCCAGACCCATTACTGTGCCCACTACATTCTTGCTCTTCCTTCTCCTTCTGTTGTTCCTGTATTGGTTACCTTCATTTCTTCTGTTTCTAATCGCTTCCTGATA
This sequence comes from Icerya purchasi, assembly GCA_039619475.1. Classification (NCBI taxonomy): domain Eukaryota; kingdom Metazoa; phylum Arthropoda; class Insecta; order Hemiptera; family Monophlebidae; genus Icerya; species Icerya purchasi. The sequence goes on from CM077116.1 coordinate 420,458,509, forward strand.
TAACTTTCAAGTCCCTAGGTTTCATTATTTGTTAGTCCTTTGTGTTGGGTAAATATCCTGTGTTGACGCGCCCAAAGAAAAAAAAAATAATACCAAAGGCCTTTTAGATATTCTATAATTGTGTAATACCCGAGCAGTTGTACACTGAAGCGAACAGATAATCGGCGGGGGGGGGGGGACTTCTCTAATAAAAAAAGAACACTTTCCAGTGGTAGACTGCAATCTACCGAGCACAATGAACCGCATATATTTTTTTCAGTATTCTCTTGTAAAAGAAATAGAATTTTTACTGCCATCTGGATTTCAGTGCTTTTTTTCTGTTCGAGTAAAGATTACGAAGAATGTAATGTATTTCATTTTTTTGACTTTCTAAAGCAGAAAAGAAATTATTTCGGTCTGTGCTACCATCGAATCGCTTAAAAGTCAGTAGATCCACTTAATTGCAGACCTTGAATTATAATCACCTGTACGATTTTCAAATATTACACGATAGCAACAAACTGACAAGACATGAGCTTTTCAACACCGTTTTAAGATATATAAGTTTCACTTCTTTTTTGAAAAAAAATCTCATGTTCACCGCAAGCTCCGATTTTTTTATCAACGCAAAAAATTAACATTTAAATTATTTTATCGGAAAATTAAAATATATCAGCCATATTGTACAAACTGCGCGATAGGCTTTAATTCTATAAGCATGGTATAGTATGCTGCAGCAGTTAAACAACGGATTTGGACTCCGATTTAATTATAGGCTTTTTTTAGTCTGGAATCAAAACAGTTATCCGAGAAATTTAGAAAGGAAAAAATTACCGAGAAAAGGGGAATGCTTCTTCTCCTTTACATTTATCCAGGACGTTTGACACAATGCGAACTTGAAATTTTCAACTTCTTATTAATGATACTAGATTCTCGCTTTACTTATTTTAATTTTATGACCGTATATAATTTGAACATGTTTTTTTTTTTTTTAAACGATTTAAAGGATTATTATTTGTAATTTTATAGTTTTAATTGTAATAAGCCCTAGAAACGTCAAACGGTGTAAATAGGTTTATTGCTTTTAACAAATTACATTCGGCATTTCTAACCTTTCTTACACTACACTTACATTGGACGCATAATCTGACACGATCTGACACTGTCAACCTACCAAACTGTCGGGAAAAAATCAAGCACACAGAAACCTATTAACGCAAGATATTATAATCGACCCGACTAGTGACGTTATTCCGACTGACCAATGACCGAATAGTCAGAGCCAACCAAACATGTTTGATCTTTTTCTTAGTGTCTGTTTAGATTTCATGAATATATTGGTACATAACGAAACTTTTAGTTTAATTTGTCTTTTACAACGAAAAAAAGTGATTTAATTGAGTTTGTTAGAAATGAAACTGCATTGTGGGATCAAAAGAATAAAAGTTACCATAATCGTGGTATAAGACCAATTTTGTGCAATAAATTTGGAAAAATATTAAACATTTTAAGTATTAATTTTTCTGTTTCTATTTATGTAAAAACCTAAAAGCGCTGTTTAAATTGTGAAATCAATTTAAATTGGTAGACAAAACAATATAGTTCACATTTATTGAATAATGCCACACAATCATATTCCCTAATTTATTCTGCTTCTACTTCCTTCTGTGGTGTCGCAGTTTTCTAATTTCTGATCGTAAACACGCTACCTAGCTACAACTGCAAAGTTTCCTTCGAGATCAAAAACTACATCATGCAATAAACAAATACATCTTACGATCCGATCAGCTTTTCCAACCGATGCCTGGTCAGTGATCTCCATTTGGCACTCATTATTCCAAAAGCATACTTTAATGTTCTTCTTATTCTTGAATGACGGTAATTAAATATTTTTTCCTTGTCGGATAAATTTGTTTTAGAATATGATTTCGTCAGATAAATTTTAGGTGGCTATGCATCATGGCCCAGTGAAGCGTATATCAATGGTATCTTCAACAAAGCTTCTAAGCGGAAGCAATATTTAATTATCAAAATATTATAAAAAAGCTGATAATCCTAAAATATTTTTCATCTATGCTATCGACTGCATTTAGAAAAATCCGACATTGCTTGTATGCAGCAGCTATTTCAGTAAATTGTTTATGACCTGGCACTGCAAGATACATATGAGAAAGTCTTTTCCATTCAACAATTTAGTCTACTATTTTTCCCTCAGTTGAATCAAGTATTCTAAATTGTTACCTAATAGAACAAAAAAACAGACCAGTAGCCAAATATCTGTAAAGCGAGTATGAAATAGAACTGTATTAGTCCGAGTGTCAATTACAAAACTAAAATAAGCAAAATAAGAATACAATTGAATAACAATCTGATACAAAAAAATCTGAACATATATGTATATTCGAAATGAAATATTTTATAAGTAAGCAAGCATAGAAATCATGCGAGTCCGTAATAGATATACACACACACATATATATATATATATATATATATATATATATATATATATATATACTATTATATACTCGTATATACAGGGCCGTATCTGGGGGGGAGGTTCAGGGTTCAACCCCCTTCTCCACCCGAAATGTCTGCGAAATAATAACTGCTTGAATTAAATGGACCGAAATTCAGAATAAATTTATTTCTTTTCAATTTTTGACAAAAGGGGAAAAGAAAATTTAAATTTTTATGAATTCTATGGGAATAACGAGTATTTTTTATTTGTTTTTACTGTAGTGTTCAAATATTTCATATGCGATAATTTACTACAAGGCTAAGGCTTTAATGTACTATTTATAAATAAATAAATTTCATGATATAACTCGGCCATTTTGGTCTCGCAAGGGGCTGTGCCCCTTGACCATCCTTGCTTATATTTCTGTCTCTTTCTCTTCTATACTTTGTATAAAATGATCAAAATGTACAATGTAATTCTAAATCGGCTCATATGAATATAATAACATAATCAAAAAATCCTATAAAATATAACAAACGTTGTACATAAAATTGGGACATTTTTTCTAATGAGGTAGCCTAAGAATTACGTTGTAATTAATATATATTTATAAAAATATTTTCGGAACCCCTCCTGAAATTTTGGTCTAGATACAGCCCAGTATATATATACATATATATATATATATATATAGATATATAGATATATAGACGACAGTTGGAAGAAAAAATAAAATGGAATTCTGATGGCAGTGCATGTCTGTGTAACAAAATGGAGGTACTTTGATAATATGAATTTTTAATGTGATGCTGTTAGCGAATGACAGTCATTAACATGTATTTCAATTTTGTCGTTCGGGGTTAAAACATGAAGCAATTTCTAATTCGGTTTCCAAAGAAACATTGTAAATGTGAACTGTACAAACATAGAAAATAGTGATATAATAACCCCTCCAAAAAAACCAAAACTAATTTTTGGAAAGATGGTATTCGAGTTGAAAGCCAAGAAAATTAAACTTGTGAAAGATCGTGTAACAGGAAAACCAACGAATAAAGATGAAAACTTTTTGCTCTTAAAAAGTTTAACACCGTTAATGAAAAAACTTGATGATCGAGATAAAATGAAAATTTAAATTGAATTTTTTAATTTATTAACTACAAAAATTTCAAGAACAAAAAATATAGGGAAGACAATAATAGAAGTTATCAATCCGATTCTTCTGTAAGTTTATATTCTTCAATTATAACTAACCTTGAATTAAAAGAAATTATGTAAGAAAAATTATAAATTCCATTTTAATTTTTGTTCACATTTATATTCAGTTATAATTTTTTTTTTTTTTTTTTTTACAATACTTGTAATAAACATTTCATTTTAAAATAAAATACTTAATTTCAGTGATTTTAGTCTATTTAGTTTTTAACGTTATATTTCATTTTTAGTCATGTTTCTATTTTAAATGAAATTATATATTACCTTGCAATTAATATAAACGATAAACTTGTTTTTAACAAATAAATAAATTATAGTTTATTTTAATGTTACGGTGAGTTTCTCTTTTGGTGAGGTACATTTTCTATAGTTACTTCTCGAGCATAGATCGTAATAAATAATTTTTAATATACATTGAAATGTTTCAATTCCTGAAATTTTTCTGGAAACTTTTTTAATGATAAGCTAGATTTTTTTATATTTTCCATTATTTCTGAAGTTTTCCCGGATAATGGTGATGTAAAGACCAATCGCTTTGTTACTTATTATTTCCAAGCTATACGAGAAGTTGACATTAAAAAGGTTAAATGAAATTATAGAAAATAAAGACAATATAGAAAAAATCATTCAACGATCTAGCGGGTACATACGAGTCGTTCAGAAAATAGAATTCAATGTTGAAGAAAAGAAAGTCCGTGATTCGCGGTATTCCTCGATATTGCCTAGGCTTTCGACAAAGTCTGGCACAATGGACTCATGCATAAAATAAGAATTCAATTTCCATACCAGTACTAAAAAATTTATTAATTCATTTTGACAAGAAAGATACTTCCAGGTAAAAACGGGTGATGAAGTATTCGATATACGTTCCGTATCTGTTGGAATTCTACAAGGGAGTGTATTATTATAGGAGCACTGCTTTATCTAATATGTATTCAGCTGATCTCTCAGTACCCAATGAAAGTTTAATAGCCATATTCGCAGATGATGTAGATATACTTTGTGGCAGTCGTTGTCCTAATAATGCCAGTAAAAACCTACAAAACTCGTTAAACGAAGTATGCGCGCGGTGTAAACAGTGGCGAATAAAAATAAATGAAGATAAATCTAAACGAGTAATTTTTACCAACGGAAACATCATAGCAAAATATATTAAAACCAATAGAAAATTTTGCCACCAAAAAGCGACAGCGCTAAATTCTTGGGCGCACACCTAGATAAAAAGCTAACATGGCGAAAACATATTTGAAAGTTCAACAAATGTACTGGCTAATTGGTCGTCGTTCAAAATTGTCTTTAGAATTATAATCCATAAGCAAGTGTTAGCCTCTGTCTGTAAATATGGATGTCAAATGCGAGGCTACAGTGCCAGAACCAAAATAAAAACAATAATACAACGGTTGCAGAACAAAACATTAAGAATGATGGAAAATGCTCCGTGGATCGCTTCCAATAAAACTCTGCACCGCGACACCCGGATGTTCCATATGTTGTTGATGTGGTAAAACAAGAAGCTACAAAATACGTTATGAAGCTGCTCAACCATCCGAAAATTAGACACGGCGATCAGAATGCTCGACAAAATTCAACAGAACTACGTCGGTCGGAGAGAATAAAACCGATCGATTTGATCAAATAATTCTAAGAAATTAACCTTACGCATTCCTCTATTGGAACGAGCGTCGCTCAAATAACTGCGGACATCATAACTTCTATTGATAGTTCAACAGCTAGTTGCACACTTTAAAAAAAAAAAAAAAAAATTTTATTTGTTTATCCAAACTCTCCTGTTACTTAAAATATTAATACCGTTTTCTAACAATAAAAAATTAATAATATTATTTTTAGAATCTCTCTTTTTTGAATAAACATACAAACACATTCAAAAATAATTTGTCGTATCTACATCTACTAATTGAACAATTGTTGCTTTGTTTCGAAATTAATCAGTTAAGAAATTGGGTCGGCTTGGTTTATACGTCCAATGTAAGTGAAGCCTTCCTGGTTCCAACATACTCGATTGTTTCGATCAACAAAAAGGAAAAAAAAACAATAACAATAAAAGAAAAACAAAAAAAAAAAGTATTTTGACTCATAAAAGATTATTCGAAGAAAATGTACGACTGATTTTGATTATAGAATCGGTTAAATTAATTGTTTCAGTTCGGTGGTAGAAGACCGATTTAGTTTTGGAGAGACTTGATTTGATTTACGATGTTGTAAACCTAATGAAACTGTAGTAATATCATAAGCATTTCGTAATTTATTTGGTACAATTCATTGCGCAAATTAAAAAATACAATTAAACTGTTCACCTTTTAATATAAATTATTTAAACAATGAAATAGAAATTAAAATTTAAAATTACGGAAAAAATAACACTTACTATTGTGATTATAAACGAATGTGTTTGAAATTAGTTGGTGTTTTTTTTTTTGTAATTTTGTTGTATGTTTAAAATTTTGACTTTTATTTCTTCATTTAAATCGTCGTTTATTGAATGTGTGCTTTTATTTTAATTTACAAAGCTGCAATATTACAGTGTTATTTAACTGTCAGCAGTAAAAACGAGAACGATCGAGGAAAGTTTATATTACGTTTGTTAATTTTCTTCAGTATTATTAACATTTTTAGCGGTAAAATGAATGAAAAATCGTACGTTTCGGCTTGCTAATATTATTCAGATTTAACGGTAAAATCGATGCAACCGGTTTATCGGAAATCGCTGTTACAACAACTTCGGAAAGACCACGATGACTTACTTTTAAATGATGGGATATTTTCGATGCTCTACGGTTTTCCGATGACCGTCTGACTTGTATCACGAGCGGAATTTACGGAAAAATCCACGAAATTCATTTCACTTCGCTCTAACACGATACAAAACCTGAAAGCAACTCTCCGCATAGACCAAACAGGTAATAATTTCTCCATCTGAAGATTATTTCATTGAAGGCCGTGCACATACACTTCAACGGCGAGATTTTTAATTCGGTATTAATAATAAGCTATGAGAACATCTGAAAATTTGGACAACGTTTAAATAATAAAATCAGGTTTTCAGACTTGTTTTATACAAACAGTGAAATGATGGCAGCTGGACTTGAACTGCGTTCCAAGTACTAAAAATAAAGAGTCGACGAAGAATAATAAGAACTGTCTCTTAGTTACATCATAAGATGGCATTGACCAATTGTTATCATCATCATTATTCTAATCATTATTATTCTTTCTATGAGAAGGCAATTGTTATTATTAGCGTTTCTACTGTTAATAATAATAATAGATTAATCGCTGCTATTTCTCTGCACACCAACGACTGCAGTGTGCAAATATTACTCAAGCGAGCTAATGAGCGCTTACTCGTTTATTAATTTTTCTCTATACTATTGTACACAGTTCCTTTCTCTAGAAGAGACTATGTCGTCAACTGGAGTCGAGTTATCATCTTACGTTGTATTTGAGAATTTCTTTTTATAATGATCATCCAGTTCCCGCGTGTAATGGAACCTATTATTAAAGTGTGTACATCTTTTTGTTCTTTCAAAATTTCTGATCAACAAAACCCACTGGCAGTGTTTTCGGGTTGCGCAATGTAATATTTGCTTTTTAAATTTAAAAACCCGTCTCCTTTTCCTTTTCTACAATAATATTACTGCGTAGTTAATGTTTAAACTGAAAACTCAGTAGGAGGGTTCGTATAGGAAAAGCACGTTCGAGTTGCTTATTGTTACAGGCCAGCTGTACTTTTATACGAATCTCACTTTTTTTTCTTCTCTTAAATAGCGCGCACTAAAACTAAATTCGAAACATATTTTTGTATTAAATATAAAAAAGATTTAATCCATAAATTTTGCCATGAATATGAATTACTAAAATTTGAAATCATTACTAATATAATTCCCTCATTATTGTCCTTGGTTCAAATTGTATTTGTAAGCGAGGGGTATTGTTGAAGTTCCTCACTATTTCCTGCTCATATTACGATTTTTACGGATGGCTCGAAATCTGCTCGGGGGTCGGTGCTGCTTTTATTCTTTCTGCCCTCAACTATTCTGAGTCATTTCAGCTACCCTCCTTTTCTTCTGTCTTCCTAGCCGAATCCATGGCTAATTCACGCGCGATCTTTTTTATATCTTCAATTTCCAATTTAGTGAATTTCCTTCTATGCTCCGACTCGAAAAACGTTTTATTAGCTAATGCGTCTCCTTTCCCTGAACCTTTTTCCTGTATCCTATTATTCTTTATATTCGTTCCTTGATTTACAGTTTATTAGCTTCCTGTTTCCATTCAAATTGACCTGCTTTGGATCCCTGGACACTATGATATCGCCGGCAACGATCTTGCTGACTCATTATTCCCTCCTAAAGTCTTTACTCTTTCTCTTTTCGTTCTCACCGTGACTTTTGGACTTATCACTATCCGTCTCTTTTCTCCAACCCTGACTCCTTTTACCTTGAAGCCTTCCCTATCCTCTTCTCCTTGGTTTAACAATTTTCCCAGTATCAGCCGTTCTGTCACTTCTTCCATAGTTTGCCTTCGTTTTAATCATAATCTGCTCCCGGCTTCTCGTTTCCGTTTGCTCTTGTTCAATCTCCTTTGTATCTTTTTCATCCTTCTACCTTAAATGTCACCTGTGACGCAAACCACGTTCTATTCGAATGTTCCTTTATTTCCTCAGAACGCGCGATCTTTTATTCCGATTTACTTAGTCTTGGTCTCCCTACTTCTTACAGTGCTCTCTACATTCTCACTTTTCCATCTCCTTCTGTTTTTCCTTTGTTAGCCGCCTTCATTTCTTCTGTCTCTAATCGTTTTTTGATATAACCTGTCGCTTCGTATGTCTTTCTGTTCTTCTAATCTTTTGTGTTGGGTGAATGTCCTGCGCTGACTACAAATTATTATTATAGCCGATGTGGTATACATATTAAACAACAACAAAAAAAAAAAAAAAAAAAAAAAAATGTTCTATAATAAATATTTGTATAATTTAAACTTTCGTCGAAGTCTCACGAGTCGTATATTCTTCTAATCGAACCCATACAGCGGGCCATTTGATACCTGCGGTATACGCATTGGCTGTTTTTTTTGACAAGTCTGCATATAACGTCCACTTCGCATTCTCCTCTTCATTTTATTATTTTCCAAAAACCGATTTAAAATTTACAACCCCGCCATTTTGTATTCTGGCATTATGTGATCCACCCGTACTAACTTTTTCTACCACGAATAATACCACCCCGCTAATTTTTTCCTTTAGTTTTCTATTGTTCTTATTTTTGGAACTTTTAAAGTTGAACGAATCATTTTGTGTTACTCTTGACCTATTGTTCAGTTTATGGTTTGTGAGTCAAACATTGGGCGCCATAAGTAATTCCAGGCACCGTATAATTAATTATTGCTTATATTGGCTTTTAATTAATTTTGTTATATTATAGTTTATCTATGTTATCAGCGAATCTAAGGTTGCTTTTTTTTTACCTGAACAATTAAAGTTTATTTGGCCGACAAGCTAACGTTATAATTAAATTTTGTAATGAAAATAACAATTACTAGAGAGTAGAGAGATAGAGAAATAAGAAGCGGAATGCAAGGAAAAGAAATTCCATCCTACAATATGGTCGCAACTATAGAGTAGTGCCCAAAATGCTCGATGAAAAAAAACAAAAATTAAAATAAGTCGTCATTCTGCAATATAGCCGTAACTGTAGAATAGTGCTCACAATGCGCGATGAAATTCAACAAGCAAAAATGAAAATTTTTTCAAATAAGTCCCCATCCAGCAATATATGACCTCAGCTGCTCGGCAGTGCTCATAATGCCTGACGGGAGAAAAGAAAATGAGAAAGTAATAAATAAATGGATAAAGAATAGAATAAAATAAAACTAACCGCCTATATTAACAAAATAATAAACTCCAATGAATGAGGGAAAACAAATTAAATAAGACAAAAATTAAATAATAATCTTGTTTCCTTTAATAAACTTAAAAACATAAAAAGAAAATCTTATCGTTGAAACAAAGTAAAAAAAAAAATACACAACGGAGGATAAATGCCCATAAGATTTTCAAAAAACACAAGTGTCTCTCGTTAACAAATTGGTTGCATTTAAATAAAAGTGGTTAATATCTTCTCCAAAATTTAGTCGATAATAAGTATTGTAACCTATGCATTGTCCTGTAATTGTAAAGTTTAAACTCATTCAATAATGGTCAGAACGTAGTCTACGCACAACTGTCACAAATTTACGGGTCATACTAACTGGAACACGAATGTAATAAAACCAAGATATGAACAGAAGAGATGTTTGGACGATGTGGAAATATTTACCATGATCACCGCGTATATAACTCACCCAATCTGCATTATTATCTCTTTTGGCTTTATCTAACGAATGGAAATTTAACACCAGACTCAACAGTTTCTTTAGCAGTTGAATTAACTCTGTCACTAAGTAATACCCTGCAGTGACCTGAAATCCAGCAAAACTTAACGACTCCTCCGAGTTCTGAAATATTAATGTACTTTTTTTTAATTTCATAAATAAATGAATGACAATTATACTTGAGGTTACTACTCTGAAGCAACAAGAAAGAACTAAGACTGTCCGAGAATATTAAAAATTCTTCCCTAGACTGCAACACGTTTTCCATAGACTGTAATACCTTCTCAATAACGAGAAGTTCAATCGTAAAAATCGAAGCCTCCGAAGGGAACCTAAATTTCTGCTCGGTGATACCTTCTATAGTAAACTCTGTTCCTACACCTTCATTAAATCCGCGGAATTTAGCACCATCGGTAAAGATCAACCGGTAACCAGGGAATAATTCATTCACGGTACTTGTAAAAACGGAGTTTACAATATCGTCAGGCAACTGATGCAAATTCTGGCTTTTTAAGGTATTAATATTAATGTCTAATTGGATAAAATTGAGGTCGTAACTTAAATTTAAATAATCTGAGGGAAAAACTGGCACAAGGACTAGGCTGTAATGAACAAATCTCCAATTCTTACTTAATTGCACTATTTTGTTTATGGGTTGTGGATATTTTCAATTACAATACTTGAGCATAAATTTATCAGTTAAATAATTTCTTCTAAATTATGATAAAAATAAACTTTAACACTTTTACACTTTTGTAACAATTATATAATTTTTTAAAACCCCGACGCGTTTCGAAGCAAACACTTCATGTTCACGGGAGCAACTATAATATAAATAAATAATGAAGATCGATAATTACATTTTAAAAAATAACAGAAAAAAGGTCGATATTTTAAAGTCGATATTGAATCAGTAATTTAAAAGTGAAAAGTGTTAAAAAAAAATGTTAACAATGAGTAATAATAACAAATACAGTAATTTCTTCTAATATAAAGAGGAGTAATTTTCGTTTCCATTTGGAGGCCGACAGTAGGGGACTGCTTGATGTTACCCGCGATTAATCTTAATCCAAGATTCTGTAATGAATCTGACTCCCTGAGCTGAGTTTTCGAAGCTGACTCATAAAAAATAGCCCCATAATCCAGTTTCGATCTGATAAAGTTTTTATATAATTAACTTAAGGTGGCTGGATCACGCTTCCAACATAAATTACTGATGGCCTTTAAGGGGCTATAGGTTGTATTAGGAAGCTTTTCGAAAGTTTAATTAACAGAGGTCTCGTTTGGTGGCTCGAGAACAGCATTCGTTACCTAAAAATATGTTTGGTTTTCGTCCTGGACGTGGTCCACCAGATTGTATCAGCATGTTTCTATCGGACGTTTATATGTCATTAAGTAATAAAAAAATTCTTAATTACTGCTTTCGTTGAAATATTAGTTGCTATTGACAATGTCCACCTTTCAGCACTCTTCGACTAATGCTCTTGATTAAAAATTCTTGTCTACTTTGCTTCTCTTATTATCACTCTCTTTCAATGTAGAACTATATTTTTTCCCTCCCTTCTACTTTGTTACAAAGTTAATTCTTCGGGGTGTACCTTAAGGTTCTTGCCATAGTATCTTCACTCTTTAATATTTACTTTATCAAAATCGCTCCTCTTCCTTTTAGCCCCACTTCGCTTTTCTTTCTGTTGTCATTACTTTTTGTTCTTTTGATCCTTCTTTGATTAGTTTTACCTTAAATAGTGGTAGAATTCCTATTATAAACTGTTTTCATTATTTAGGAGTCTTTCTTGACGGCCGTCTCTCCTTTCACAGTCACATTAATTATCTCTATCTGTCTTCTCTTAAAACGCTCAATCTGTTAAAAGCTCTTTCTCATACTAATTCGGAAGGCGGTCCCTATATCCTACACATACTTTATAAATCCTTCATCCTCCCCCGGATTATTTTTGTTTTATTTATGACAATTCAAAATTAAATCGTAATCAAAATACCTCGTCTAAGCCTTGTCGCCCTGATATGTACTTCAAATCCCATATTCCTCTTCCCTTCATTCATAAATATCCCATTAAGGTTATCGCCTTTTGATTAAGCGCCTATTTATTCTTCTTCAGTTGTTTCTTGTTACTCCTCTATCCTTCATAAATGGCGATTTTTTTTTTTTTTTTTTTTTTTTATATAAATAAATAAGTTGTGGGTCTCACTGCGCAAGTATGCCTGTTGCGTGAGTGCCCAACACTCTTATTATCGTTTATTCTAGTAAACAAAATTACAATTAATCACTCTTATTACTTAGATCAAACGTATTAAACCAAAAAAATAAAAATAAAATATATTAATCGACGCAAATATATATATATATGAATTACACAATAATACACCCATACACGGGAGCCGCTTATATATTGGACATCGCATACATTAATGTAAGGAAGGAAAAAATAAAAGGAAACTGGTAAATAGATGGTCTAAAAGAGCCCTAAAAAATGCAGCAATAAAAATAAATGGAAAAGAGGATGCAGCAAAATTCCTTAATCTTTGCACCATTCTTTCAACCACTTCCTCACTTCCCTCTTCCATACACCAATTTGTTTTTCGTTTATTATGTGACTGGGCATATTACTCATTAATTTAATTAAAACCGAATCATCTGTATTGTCGATTCGTAGATTTACCTGATCTAGGATGAATGTAACAGGTATTATTTTGATTCCTTGCTAGTCGAGTTTTTGGTCTGGAAGGTAACTTTACGTTATTGCATTTAAATTAAAGTAATCTGTAATAATAATAATGCATTTTTTATCTCTAATAAAACTTCAATATTACCCCCTTTACATTTCTGTTCATCTTTCTCAATTATTTATAGTCATGATAAACTTTCTTATTTCTCTTTCAATTTTTTCAGTTTCCTTCATTCTATTAAATATCTTTCTTTACCGTTCCGTTCTAAATTTGTTTCTCAGCGTGTCGATAAAATTGAATTTTTCAGTGCTTTATGTTTTCTCTTTCCTACATACACCATTATCCATACTGACGGTTCGAAAGGACCAAATAGAGTTGGTTCTGCATTTTTTGTCCTGCCTTCAATTAGATTCTAGGTCTTTTAAGTTTTTCTCATTTTGCTATTTTACGCGCTGTCTCCTCTTTGTTTCCTCATCACCGGTTTCCCATAAAATGCTCATAATCTCGGATTCTAAAAGTGCTTTACAAGCTATCACACCTAACCTTCCTTCTACCTCTTTCGATTATGTAATACTTATACGCTAATCTTTTCCTTCTTCACTCGATCGATCTTTTGAGTACTCCCGGACATTTGACGCGGTAGATTATTTCCTGTGGCAGATTTTGGGACGCATTTTCAGCTCATAATATTTTTCTTCTTTCCTCAATCGCTCTTTCCAAATTATGGTTCATCTCCTAATCTTCTCCATTTTCTAATCTTGTCTCCTTTTACCACTCTATTCAGCCATCTCCTCGCTCATTTTTTCCTAGATGCCTGCCTTTTCTGGAGCGCTTCAAAATCTCTCAGTTATTTGTCGCTTTCGCTTTAATCATAGTCTCCTTTCTGCATCATTTTTTCGTTTTTCATCTGTTCTGCTCCATTTAGTCCTTTTCATTCCCCTTCCACATACATTACATGTAATTTTGATATCATGTTTGATTTGAGTGTTCGGTCTTTTCTGCTGAACAATTGTCCTTTTCTCTACTAAAACTCGGTAACTTAATTGCTTATGGCGTTTCTTATATTCTCTCCTTTCTTTCTCTCTCCTTTCTTTCTACTTCTGTTATTTCTGACTTTGAATTATTTTTATCCTCTATCCTTAAACGTTTAAGAATACAACTTCATTTTCTTCTTCTTTAAATTTCTTGGATTTAAAGTTGGAAACCCAAATGTTCCAAAGTAAAAAGGATGCGAATTTTTTTAGCCTTGTTCAAAATTTTTAGCTATAAAGCTGAGCCACGAGCGGAGGCTATGCGTCGTTTTTTGTGCTTTTAAAATTTTTGGTAAACTTCCAATGTTTCGTTAAGAAAATGAAATACGAGTTTGCTCCTGACAAATAGCTTTCAGCAGTATATCATATGCCCAGGGAAAAAGAATATTTTTTCCAAAAGTTCGAGCTTTCGCAGCTCCGAGGGGCTAATTTTAAAGTTGAAAACGTAGATGTTCCAAACCAAAGAAACATACATGCATGTGCATATTTTCAATGTTGTTCAAAATTTTTAGCTATAATACTCGCGTCGCAAAGAATGGGGTACATATTAGATCTCGCGCTTTTTTGAACTATTCGTAAACTTCGAAAGTTTCATTAAAGAAATAAAACATGGTTTTGTTCTCGACAAATAACGATCTCGAAAAAAAAAAAAAAATTTCCAAAATTTCGAGCTTTCGGTGCCCCGAGGGTCTGATTTTAAAGCTTGAAACCCAGATGTTCCATAATATTGTATTGTCATCTATAACAAGCATTTCTGCAAAAGGATACTTTTTTAATTCATCGGGAAGTAGGTGAAAAATCTTTCGCAAGATTCCCCGCAGGCAGATAGACAGACAGAATGACAAAGCGAGTTAAATAAAAGGCTATAAAAAGAAAAAAAAAGAATATGTGATATTAATTCTTGATAGCGGGACAATATGCCTAGATTAATTTTGAAAGATGATAACTTATTACCTGACATTTATGTAACCTGTGGGGGAATAGAGAGTGCACATTTGCATGATTCTACGAGAGCGTGGTGTCGGAAAAATATTACGTGCGATAGGTAAAAAGGTCAGAAGGGAGAATTAAATTCATTTTTTGTGTATCGAGATGGTATACTTGAATTAATTTTGAATACTTATCGTCGGATTTTCGAAGAAATGCAAAGTGGGCGGAAAAGGAGGTGGAATATTAATTTTGATAATCAGATAGTAGACTAATTTTGAAAATACATGATACGTTAATGGTGGCGTACGATGTACACTTTCGTAGATGTGACAGATCCGATGACTTTGACAGACACGAAAAAATAAACAATATATATAAAAAAATTAAAATAATAATACACTGCTCGATAATGAAAAACAATTAAAAAATAATAATAATAATAATAATACAATTATAGAATTGGAATTGTTATGCATGTGGACAATGGCACGTTTTTCGCAGGAATGAACTCAGGCAAAAGGGATATGGAGAGGAATGGAAGAGAGTTTTTGATATCACAGTAGTATATTTGGATTTACTTTTAACAATTACTTCGGAAATTTGAAAATGAATCATCAGCTAGGCCACGTGTGGGGAATAAGGGTAGGTAAGGATAGTATTAGGGTTCCACGCAGAAAAAATAAACACAAATAAATAAACAACCGAGTTATTATTTTCGGTACAACTTGCGTCAGACATATTACGTGTTAACGTTTCAAAAAGATACTATATATATTTTTGGGTTAATTTTGAACTTTGGAATACCAGGAGAGTTAAGGGTTCGGCTATTATCCCTTTCCCGAGGCATACTTTCAGATTGCCGGTCGGTGACAGTTTAAGGGACTTGGACTGAGGTAAACTTTAAGGCTTCGGACATAAATTTTTGGTTAATTCGAATATGTACGCTCGGATTTTTCCTATTATGTACGACAGAGGGAAAAGTTAAGGTTAATTTCGGGATTCAACAAAAAAAGGTGAGATAAAAAATTATGTTAATTTCGAGCCATGGAAATTTTGGTTAAACTCAATCGCCACTCATATGTGTGATGGTTAGTTTCCTTATTGTAATACTAATCGGCGAATCGCCAGCTGTTCTATTTTCGCATTATTTGTGTCTAATGCACTGCTATATTTACACTGCCAATCGTTCTTAATAGGATTCTTGTTGGCCACAGTTTTTTCACAATGGAATCACGACTGGCTTTCTTATTCCACATTTTTTTGAAAGGAAAACCCTACAACAAAACTATGTTGGCCTCCAGATTGGGTGGAGCGCAGTCATTTCTTAAAAGTCTACCATATGTTTTTTTCTTACGGCTTCATCTTTTGGAAAGCGCCCTAAGGCTAAGTATTTGCTCGTTTTATTTTGACGTAAGTGCATCCTTCTGAAATGTTTACATTTCAATGGTTTACATCGCGGGATCCCTATAATGCTTCCTATGTGCTACCATTTTCGAAACGTAAACGGTTTTTGTTTTACAGAATTAATTAAAAGAAAAAATTGACATATTTACTTATTGATTTACACATAGTGCATACAACAACCAAGAGGCCAATTATAATGTGCACATTAAATCGAATAACAATGTGTATCGAAAATTAAAAAATAAATAAATGCTACAGATAAAAATAGAAAAAAAAGATTTATAATACAAACACACATATACGCCCGCATACACACACACACACACACACACACGCACGCACACAGCCACACATCTATTCACATGTACAATCCATACTCACATATGTACAGATACGCAGATACGTATAAATGTACATCGACATCATGCATCCGTGTATTTACTTCATCATGCGAAAGTTAGTTTAAAAGAAACTATTTCGGAAAAATTTCCTGACTACAAATTCATACTTACCGATGCCTCTCTAGATACCATTAGACCAAATTGTGCTGCAGTATTTTACAACAGGAATCGTGACATCAAAAATAATTGTAATAATGCTGAAACAACAAAAATCAGTCGGAGGACGAAATAGGTTTGCAGATTTTTTACTATTCGGTCCTACTGCAATGATGTGTCACTGCCGCGTTTTGCTCTCGTTGAAGTGGGAAAATAATGCTTTAACGGAAACGTATCAGTACAGATGGACACGTCTATGTTGTTTAGATTTTTGCTACCTTTACTATTTTTGCTATTTTTCTCACGCTCTTGTTATTCACATCAGTTCGATTTATAGTTTATTGAAAAATATTTACTCTTCACTGAAGTGTTCCTCCCGCGCAATGTTTAATTAAAATTTTCCATTTTCCCCGTGTGGTGCTGAGCACCACATGAAATTTCCCATGTCCGCGAGCACCACAATTTTCGTCGGCTCTGCGAGTATGTATTCTGAGAAATAATATTATTATATCCGAAATAACATTATTTGTTAACTTTAATGTTCCAACGAAAAAGCGCAAGATTATAGTTGCTGTTTGGTAATGTTAAGAACAGGTTATTCACCATAACGCCACAAGCATTAAAAAAAAGGTTGGAATAATAGGCTGGGATTTGTGCGAGTGTAGAGAATGAGTAGGTTCAGGGGAGTACATGGTTTGCAATAGTAAAATACATGCTGTGAGAAGTAAGCTGCATCGTGAGCTAATTAAAATATATCACAAGTAGTTTACAAATAATTTCAGATCTTTCATCTTCTGTTGCGTGAGTACTAAATAGGTTTTTTTAAAAATTATAATGTAAATTTATAATGTGCAAATTCATTTTATCCGTCATTTGGCGTACATAGTTGTTTTTTCTATAATTAACGGAATTAAATTTACTACGAAATGTTTTAGATATTTATTAACAATAACGGAAAAGTTCTCGGTAAGATGTACGTTTTATTAAAAATTTAATTTAGTTTCATTTAATTATTTTCACTTAGCAGTATGCGAAAAACAAAAATATTTTCTCCATTTATTATCGTTTACTGATAAAACGATAAACTAAACTCGTACAAACTAAGTAAAAACATTATTATACTTTATTATAAACTTATTTTTACTATTACCACGCGTGTAACATTTGAAATAACTATGGTTTGTGTTAATTTTTGAAATCTCTCTTCCCACACACACACACACACACAGACAGATTTATATTGACCGCGCAACGCCATTGGCGAGAAGATCCTCTACATCTTTTTCACTTTTTTCTTAAATCTTTGCAGAACATATTTGATCTGATGTACTTTTATCGATTTTTGTTACACAAGTTCTGTTTAAACTGGTTGCGAATTTAATCCGCCGAATGTATTAAAACGGGTTACTTAGGCAGTTAAGCTTGTTCTTATCGGTGCGACCGAATTATCCTGATAATTATTTTTAAGAAACTTTCGTAATTTTACACATCGACCATGTGTAACATCACGAATACACTTCTCACACTACAGAAAAACAGAAAAAAAAAAAAGAATAAAATATCCTTTTCCTAAAACTAAAACAATTTAAACATGTAATTGTAGAAAACAACAGGAAATGTATGGAAGAATATATGCTGCTTTTGTAAGTCGTAGGTGTGATGTTTTCATATTCTTAATTCTTAGACCTGAAAAAGCTTACTGAATTTTCTTGTTATATTTGTAATTATATTTATGCAGTTCGTAATTTTAGCAATCAAGATGGTGCAGGTATCTGCTTATTAATTCGATTCATTACTCCGTCTACTGTTTGGAACACTAGGTGATTTTAATAATGTAATAAGACTGTGTGTATGGAGACTCACCGAGTACTACGTTGAGCGCTATTAATACAACGAGTAGAAATGCGAAATTTTTCATGATGACTGTGTTGATGGGGAAATAGTTGCGATACTTCTTCGTTGGCAGCTCGGTCGATCCGAGAATTTCTTAACAGGACACAACGATGAAACAGCTGGTTCTCATTTTGTTATTTGCCTCTAATTAGCTTCAGATGTGGTGGCACGCGATTATTAATTTCTACGATAAATAGCACATAAACCGTAAAAGTACAATAAAAATGAACCCGACTAAACTAATAGCGCACTAACGTCGTTGAGAACAATGTGCGATCGGCTAATATCGCTGACAGCGATACTGTTAGCAGAATTATTAACAGTCGACGATACGATTACGATTTAGGATACGTGTAAACTTAGTGCAGCTGAAGAACGACATAGCGTACAAGTATCACACACGTCTTGGACAGAGATTCGAATGCAGTACCGGCGGTGTGTAGAACGCACGACGAACAGCTCCTCACCAGAGAACCGGTTGTATTCAATGGTTTACGAACGACGTCGTAATGTGGCTTGGCCATCAATTCAGTTCACTTTCTAGCGCAATGCAACAGTCCGTGGTGCTGAACCTTGCCTTCTAAAACACCAACTTGGACTAGTCTCAGTCTGGCTCCAGTGCTGCTGCTAATGGAAATATCGTTGTGTTAATAAATTGTCAGCGTTCATTTTGCATCCTGATGGAACAGTTTTATGGTCTGCTATTTGCATATAAGACGTAAACAAGTCGTTGACGTACTTAGACTTCATCGTGCGTGATAGTTTTGCGAAATTTTCTTCCATCTTCTCCCATCAGAGCGATTTTCACGCTACTAAATTCAAAATCCAAATGGTGTCTACTTCCAAAGTATATCGGAACGGTCAGCATCAGAAAATTCGTGTGTACACCGAATTAATACATACCAGTAAAGTTATATAGATTTCTGAAACATTATGTCGGAATTATTGGGGTTTTTCTTTCTTTTTTTTTAATCTACAAAAATAAAAGACACTTCAAAATGACTAAAAGATGGTTAAAAACACAGAATAAAATGACATTCGAAATATAAATTACAATTATAGAAGAAAATAAAATAAAAAAAAATTATTACAAATTATTAATATTTTTAACACGAATTTCGCGTAATATTCCTACATAAATTTGTCAACTATTTGCGCGCAGTGTAAATCGTACCGAGAAAAATATCGAAAGCCGGTAAAGTTATCAGATAATTTTTATTAAAAACTCTATTGTTAATAAATATAATCGTAACTCAAAACGTCAGAGCAGAAGTAAACTAAGAGGCTGTTCACAACGCTGGTTTATTAAAAATGGCCCACCTACCTTGAAATGTAATTTCGCAAATATGGCATATTTCTAAGCGAATTGGTATTTTTCGAACGGTATTAACTGCAGTTGTTTACACTGGTAGTAGCTAATTGAACGTTATATAAGGTATATATATATATATATGCGTATGTTAAAATGGGTTGTATTACCGCACTTAACTCGAACTAGAAAATAAAGTATAATATGATGCACAGATTGCACGCTTTGTTTTAATTAAAGTCTGATCGATATGTGAAATTTAACCTTCTAGTACGACCTTTAACAGTATTTATAATCTGATTGGACCATTTAGCGTCGTTAATTAAGGTGATAGTGTGCGTCGTTTATAAAAAAAAAAAAATATTGCTTTTGTTTTATGGGGTTTATTGAAATTTTGCACTTATTAAATAGGGAATTAGCATGGAGAGCAGTGCTAGTGCCAGACAATTTTAGGATATCATTGAGGAATAAATTAAATAGGATCGATGATGATGCTCCATTGAACAATTATCACGATAATATAACAGAATACGTCCGATAGTAAGAATTGACGAAAAAATACGTAGATTGACAGATTATTCTGTGAATGAAGAAACTTCAGGCAAATAAAAAAGTTCTTGAAATACTAAAATTGGAGAATAATTATGAAAAACCGAAATAAGAATATCACAAATAACAATGTGTCCAGCATTAGTCTAAGAAAAATCATATACATATAGAAGCAGTCGTGTTAAAACTTTAATATTGGCTAAAGAAGTGATTAAATAAACCTTTCTGCAATTAGGTGTGACACCGTCTTCGAAATTTAGTAAAAAAAAAAAAAAACATTTAAATAAATTTAATGCAAACTACAATGCTTTATGGCAAAATTCTTTATGGGGATAAGTATAAAAGTCATAGCTTATAAGAATCCAGAAAAATTTAAAAGTGCATAGTGAAAATTTTTCATACGGCCTTTCCCACATTTAGGCCGACAAAATGTCAAAAACAGAGCTATTTTATTCTCTAATTTTGTTAGGGCCAAACCGTTAGTCAAATAGAATTTTTCGGAAAACTTTTTACACAATATGCAAAATAATATTTTATACGAAAAATGTATTTTATTACTTTCGTTAAACCTTACGGTTATCGAAAAAGGATCGTTTTAATGATTTTTTTGGGAAAATTAGTAACCTATGTCTCTCTGAAATTTGTTTGTTGATCAAAAACTAATCACAGCTGAACTTCTAAAGTGTGGTCCCTGAGCGTTTCTAAGCGCCAAGAACTGGTAAATTTGTTTTCCCATCTAGCTTGTTGAAAATATCAGATTTTTTTTGTTTAATTATTCTGTAAGGGCACTAAAAAACGACATCTCTTGGATTCACAGCAAATTAACCACTTAACTCAGGACCGCCAGGATCGCTCTCATTATCAACTTTTAATTTCCTATATTACCCGAAATACGGCCAGTATCGAGTGGAATTTTTGCCGTTTTGTAACGTTTCTCCCCCCCCCCCCCAACTCGGCGTGAAACCATTTAGCCACTAATCGGCTATTATAACATATAAACTAAAGAGTCACTTGACAATCTTAACAATGATTGTTTATCTCTGAAGCTATTAGGTCTATCAGGATAGATTAAATATATCGCATACTTACATCATGAGTACTTTAAACAATTGAAATAATAAAAGCGTGTGAAAACTAGTATAAAAGTTTATAGAAGGCTAAAAGACGCAACTTCAAAGTACAGTCCTAACGAAGCCAAACGGAATATGTACAGCTGTGCAAAACAGTACAGAAAAAGATTAGACAGGATATCCGGAAATATAATGCAAAGAAAATAAATGAAACAATCGAGAAGAATAGAAGCGTGAAAATACTGCGAAATAATTTAAGAATAGTAGGGAAATAGTAAATAACAGGAATAAAAGACGATCATGGTAATATTATCAAAAATAAAAAACAAGTTTTAAAAATAATAGGAGCTTCTATAAAAAATTATATGATGATGTGATGGAAATAGAGGAAGAAAAATAAGTCACTTTCGATAATTTGATCCCGCCAATCACAGAACACGAGGTAGAAAGAGCAATAAAGACGCAAAAGAACAACAAAGCCCCAGGTGAAGATGGAGTCGTAATAGAATTCATTAAATTATGCGGGGAAAAAATAGCTAAATACCTGGCTACGTTATTTAACAAGTGTTTAAAAGAAGGAAAAGTCCGGGAAAAATAGAACTGCGCGGGAATTATACTGATACATAAAAAAGGTGATAAAGAAGAGATACGGAATTATCGGCCAATTAGCCCGCTCTCAAATATTTATAAGTTATTTACAAAAATAATTACGATTAGGTTAACGGAAAAACTTGATGTAAACCGGCCAGACGAACAGGCCGGATTTAGAGAAGGAACGAGTACAATAGATCATATACACGTTGTTAGGCAAATAATCGAAAAAACAAACAAATATAGAATATACCAGTGTGCACGGCCTTTGTGGATTTCGAAAAAGCGTTTGACTGCCTGAAAACCAAAGCAATAATATGGGCATTAGAAGGGATAAAAGTTAGTAGCACATACATACTAATAATTAAATAAATATATGAAAAGGCGACAGCTACGATTGCGATCAGCGTTGAAAAAGAAAACATTCGACTGAAAAAAGGAATAAGACAAGGAGATGCGCTATCCCCGAAATTATTCATAGCCACACTTCAATACAGTATCGGAACGATTAAGTGGGAAAATGCAGGTATGGAGGTCGGAAATATTAACACACCTTTTATACGCGAATGACATTGTACTATTTGCAAATAACTTGAAAGAATTACAAGGAATGATACGGACCGTCAGTGATAAATGAGCAGAAATAGGGCTTAAAATAAATATAAATAAAACTAAATATATGCGCAATGAACTTGTAATGGATAAATACAGTGACGTACATATAAGCATACAGACATTGGAAATGGTCGATAAATTCATTTATTTAGAACAATTGATTAAAGGAACAAACGATTTAGAAGATGAAATATCCAGAAGAATACAATTAATATGGATGGCGTTCTCACAACTTAAGAATATACTTAAAGATACTACAACACCCCTCAGTCTGAAAAAAAGAGTGTTTGGTCAGTGTGTTCTGCCAGTTCTAACATATGC
Source organism: Icerya purchasi (assembly GCA_039619475.1). Taxonomy (NCBI): domain Eukaryota; kingdom Metazoa; phylum Arthropoda; class Insecta; order Hemiptera; family Monophlebidae; genus Icerya; species Icerya purchasi. Next base: position 420,481,443 of record CM077116.1, read on the forward strand.
TAGCGAAACATGGATATTAGCAAAAAAAATGGAACAAAAAATAAGAATTAATCAACGAAAGATGGAAAGGTTTATGTTGGGGATTACTCGTAAGGACAAATGAATGAAAGAGGCATATCCGAGAATCAACGAAAGTGACAGATGCAGTATATATCATTAAAAATATTAAATGGAGATAGTACGGACATGCGGCTAGAGACGAAGACCGCTGGATAAGCGTGGCAACATCATGGAAACCTGATGGCAAACGACTCTTAGGACGACTGAGAATACGATGGGCAGATGAAATTCAAAAATTCAGAGCAAACTGGCAGGAAGAAGCACAAGATCGCAGCGTTTGTAAATTATATTCTGAAAATCTTTGGTTTAACCAATAATTTTGATTACTTTTGACTTTTTTACATTAACAGTCTTGAACGTAAATATGCTAAATTCATACGCTAAATTTAACGTTGATTCTAACTACTTATAGCGATATAAATTTAAGCAAAATAAATTATAGACGACAGAGGTTCTCTTCCATAAATAAGTAAATTCTTTTGTTTTTCGATTCTATCTAGTATACAAGTCCGTGCATTATTTTCGGTTTGCATTGTACATCTTATTTATTGAATTTGTCTTTCCCTGTAGATATTCCTTCACTATTATTTATTTAATTATCGTTCGTAATATCTTTGATTCTTCAACTTTCATATTTTCTACATACTCTCAATGATTCTATTTTTTGTGCATCCATTGCTTCATATTATTTCTTTACTTTTGTAAAATTGCATTCAGATTTGGAGCGAGATTATTTTATTTCCGCATTGGGAACGTGCTCAACTCAAGATTAGTGTGTCTTTGCTTAATGTAGTCTTCATCCACTTCCAAAAAACAATTTGTTAAACGACTCTTGTTCTGACATAGTATTTCACTTCCAGATTTATACATTTTTCAAAACTAGTTTACAGAACTTACTGTTGATTTCGGAGTCTGTAAATGTTTCCATAAATACAAAAAGGTTCTTTATCCTTGAAGATATGATATATAGTCTAACTGCTGCATCTTATTAGCTGTCAGACTGTATTCTTGTGATTTTTAGGACATGCAAAAATGGCGAATTTGTTCAAATTAGAAATAACCTACATTTATCGATTTTAGCTGTAATCTCTAAATCCAATTTCTATTGCGTAGTGGAATAATATCTGGTCAGGTTGGATGATGTTTCTGAAGGAAATAAAGCTTCTGCTGAAGTCTTGTAATACATTCCGTAAGGACATGGTTTTTGCCTAATAACCATTTCGGAAGGAATCGCAATTTAATTTTAATAAAAAATCGTACTCTTATTTCTATAAGTAAAAATTTGTTTTTGAAATAGATTTTAATTTGACGTTCTTAGGATTAAAACATCGTCAGTATTACCTTTGTTAACGCATTGTGAACTACGTGTTCTTAATCAAATACACAAAAATAAACTTGTTAGTGTGAAGATTTTTTCAAAAGGAAAATATTACTTTTGGCTTAGTATGAATATATATATATATATATATTAATTACAACGTAATTCTTAGGCTACCCCCCCCCCTCGAAAAAATGTCCCAAAAAAATGTCCCAGAAAAATGTCCCAGAAAAATGTCCCAGAAAAATGTCCCAATTTTATGTAACGCTAAATGTCCCAAAAAAATGTCCCAGAAAAATGTCCCAATTTTATGTAACGCTAAATGTCCCAAAAAAATGTCCCAATTTTATGTAACGTTTGTTATATTTTATAGGATTTTTGTTATTGTTATTTAAAAAATGTCACAATTTTATGTAATGAAATATGTAACGAAAAATGTAACGAAAAATGTAACGAAAAAATGTCTTAATTTTATATAACGGAAGGTAAATGTTAGAATAGGATTTTTATGGTTATGTTATTTTTTGTGTGTGTTGATGCCAGTAAGAATTACGTTGTAAATTTTGATAATTTTATACAAAGTATAGAAGAGAAAGAGACAGAAATGAAAGCAAGATGGGTCAAGGGGCACAGCCCCTTGCGAGGCCAAAATGGCCGAGTTTATATATATATATATATATATTGGCATTGCAGCCATAAAAGGGTATAGCAGAAATTTATAAAATCAATTCTTTGTCGACAGTATAAATAAATTTGTATATGTGAAATATACGAATAATTAAATAAGTAACAGGCTTATAATTTTCGATAACTTCTGGCTAAACCGGATTGCTAATTACATTTTATTCAGAATACGTTTTATTCAAAAGAATCATTCTACTTTTAAAAAAGAATTCGTTTTAAGCACGTTTTACAACTTCATCTACATATTATGGTTGGGCGGTTATCTATATATATAAAAATGAATCGCTATTATTTCCCTTGGTCACGCCAAATTGGATAATTTTTTCTTATTGTGTTCGTTATTGTCAGGAGAAGGTTTGTATAAAAAAAAAAATTTAAAAATCGTACGGAAAACTTTTTGAAGTGTCATAATATGAAAAGTGAGTGAGAGAGTGTATGTATATACGAATACCTATAGACGACCGACAGAGAAAGGTAGATGATATTTAGAAGAGTAATTTCAGCCGTTTACACAATTTTCAATATTTGAAAATAATTTACTAGCCCGTATGATTTGTAACGAAATAGTTTTTCCTCGATCATTCATCATTCATTTAATTTGATAAGTACAATTGTGCATTTATTTACTTATTAGCTAACCCGGCGAACTTCGTACCGCCCTAGAAAGTAAATGTTGTGATAACTTATTAGCTGAATTAAATTCATTTTTTTATTAAAATAAAATTAATACTCAAAATGAACTAAGTTCAATAAATGCACAAAAATCAAACTGAAAAGTATTTTAATTACATTAAAATGAATGTAATTCACGTGGCAGCAACACATTATTCGCCTTCAATAACAAAGATCAGTATAACCGAATAAGATGATTCACAAAAGACAAAATTATTCAATTATACAATAGCTCGGAAACAGTTTGACTTATCAGAATGGATCATAAATTACAATTAAACTGAGCGATTACCCTGGACGGCAAGGAACCGTCTAAAATATATAATATGGAATTTAGAACGACCTTAAAAATCACCTTTAAAAAATTCATAACTCATCACCGTACAACCCTTTAAAAGCGAAATACAAAATATAAAACAAAACACAGAAGCCCTTTCATAAAATGCAAAAATTTCAGTTTAAAAATTGTGTAGACCCCCCTTTTGGGCCAAAAACAGACTAGCTGAGCCGGCGAACTTCGTACCGCCTTAGAATCAATAAATGTTGTGTCAACTTATTAGCTGAATTAAATTCAGTTTTTTATTAAGATAAAATTAATACTCAAAATGAATTAAGTTCAATAGATGTACAAAGTCGTCGCGATAGCCTAGTACGAAATAAAGAGGACTTAGATCGGCACAAATCAATACGGCTAAACGGAGTCAACTCCGGTGGCAGAGAATCCAATCGTAACGAAAAGAACGATCGATTGTCACGAGTCGTTAGACATTGTATTTCCACCGTCAGACATCAAAGCATCAAGGAATACACCGATTATACTTCGGTAGAACGAGCGAAGAGATCGCTCTGCACGTAAGTTCCGAGTAGTTATTACTTTATATTTATATTTTACGTTCGTGTGTGTGAGTCTGCGTCGCGAGAGGGCCCTCAATAAACTGGTCACCCTATTTTCAATTTAAGTATTTAAAGTCATTCGTGCTTTGTTTATATTTTCATGTAATAGCCGTCAATATAAATTATAAAAATAGTATTTTGTTTTCCATTGGAGCGTTTTTTTAAAATTTTGTATATTTCATGTTTTTCTTATGTTTTAATGAAACGACGTTGATTAAAAAAAAAAAAAAACCGTAGCTGTTATGAGGGCTGTTGACTTTTTTTTCTTATTTTTCTTCCACGACTGTAATACTTCGGGTGCATTAGATATAAAGCAAAAAATAGAGAATGTGTCCCTAGTTCCATTCGATAGCAGCTAGAAATATTTTTTTTTTTTTTAATTGACGTCTTTTCGCCTTTATATTGTGGAAATAAATAAATGGGCAAACATTTTAAAACTTAAAGAATCAAATTTTAAAAATTCGGATTGTGGCTTGAACAAAATTATTAATCTCTTCATTAGTTACGGATGAATTTTTTACTCTTAAAGCAATATGAGCATGAGAAAGACGTCTTTTTTGGAATTCGATTACATATAAAATATAAACCATTTCTCTGAAAATTTCACCTGACTTTCAAACCTTTAATAAATCATTTAATTTTAATTGGAATATCCTTCAATATAAATCTAGACAATCGATATGATATTGCTTTTTATTTAAATTTTATTTTATTTCTATCCAATTAGGATTACACGTCATCGTAATAAAAAACTTTAGTTTACCTAATCTGGCAACAACTGCCATACCATCCTGATATTTTAATTTCATATAACGCGGACCGTGTGTACATGAGTTTGGAAGGCAAATTTTTCCTGGTTTTGGACCTATGACGATCAGTTTTTCGAATAGTTTTTTCAAATGCCAAATGCGATTGATTTCCCTTTCCTTCTCATTAATTTTATTCTCTTCGTCAAACTTTCCCTCTAAATTTACAATTTTTTCCTCTGTTAGTCTCCTCCATCTTCTCTGCCAAGTCGGCTACCTCATTTTGGACCGTTTAATGGAACATGGTTTTAAAATAATCGATGTTTAGATTTATACTATTATTATTTATTTTTTCTTCCTTTGGTTGGTCGAATTTTTTATTTAGAAATTCCATCAAACTGTTCATGTCTATTTAACTTTTAAATTTTGGACCTCCCGTATTTTCCATATATTCTAGCGACTATTATATTATTTAAAAAAGGGAATGACCTTCCAGCTACCATGGAAAGAGCTGTGGGCTTTTTTTTTAGTTTCTAGTCTTACCGCTTTCAGCGTGTATCTTCCCAAATTTTGGTCCCTAAATATCAAAATATTTCGAATTTCTTATCTTTCCTGTATTTTGGAGACCTTAGTGTGCAGGTTAAGAAGAAAATCAATACCGTAACACATATAAATCCGGCTGAGGAATTTTTAAAAAATTTTTTTCTTGAAATTTGATTTTCAAATTTTTCAAAATTTGGGCATTTTAATTTTGAAATTTTGGGGGTTTCGTATTTATCCTATATTTCAGCGATTGAAATACATCATTTAAAAAAAAAGAATGACCCTCCTCCAGCTACCATGGTGAGAGCTGTGGACTTTTTTTTAGTTTCCAGTATTTCCGCTTGAAACGTGTATTTTTCTAAATTTTGGTCCCTAAATATCGAAATTTTTCACATTTGATATTTTTCCTGTATTCTCGAGACGTTAGTATGCAGGTTAAAAAGAAAATCAAAACCGTAATTCATATAGACTCGGCTGTGGAATTTTTTGAAAATTTTTTGCTTAAAACTTGATTTTCACATTTTTCAAAATTTGGGTTCTTTGATTTTAGATTTATTTTAGTTTCGTAATTTTTCCTATATTACAATGATTGAAATACATAATTTTAAAAAAAGAGTGACCTTCCAGCTACCATGGAAAAGGCTGTGGACATTTTGTAGTTTAGGGGGTTACGGCTTTATGGGTGTATTTTTACAAATTTTGGCCCCTAAATATCAAAATTTTTCGAATTTTTTATTTTTCCTGTATTCTGGAGAACTCAGTGTGCGGGTTAAAAAGAAAATTAATACCATAACTTATATAGATCCGGCTGTGGAATTTTTTTTAAATGTTTTTCTTTTTCTTCTTCTTCTTTGATTAGCGTGCCGTGTACTGTCGCCTAGGCCAGAGGCACGGATAAGATATGAGTTAGATGGAGTGGAATTCGTTAGTGGTCTTGAGAAAACTTAGGGGGCGTTCAATTTTGTTGTGGCGATCAGACAGGATTTCGGAAAGGTTGGACAACTGGAGAATTTGTGCTCAGTATGAATTATAGGTGGGACAGCTGACGAGTAAATATTGGATTGTGACAGGCGAATTGCAATTGGAACACAGTGGAATAGGGTTTCTGGACAGGTGGTGACTATGAGTGATTTTGGAGTGACCTAGGCGGAGTCTCGTGACAACGATTTCATTTCTTCGATTGCTAGGATAATGAGGTTTTCCATGGTCGAATAGTATCTCGAATTGAGCGCAGCTTGTTCGTGTTTGGGATGTTGGTCCACTGTTTTTGCCATGTTTGAAGTGATTTTTGCACTATATAAGCCTTCAGATCCATTGACGGAATTTCGATGTTCGGTACCGGAAAGAACACTGAGCCTTCTTTTGCCGTAGTATCCGCCTATGAATTCCCCTGGATCCCAACGTGTGATGGGATCCATGCGAACGAAACACGAATACTTGTACTACAAAGCGTGCTAATAATTTCCTTGGCTATTGGCTGTTGGTGAGGAAAGTTGTATTTTTGAATTGATGTGATCGCGTTTAATGAGTCTGTACATATGAGGTCTTAAAACTTGATTTTTACATTTTTTGAAATTTGGGGCTTTTAATTTTAATATTTTGAAGATCTTGTAATTTCCTTGTGATCTGCCGAAGAAAATACGTCAATTGAAAAAAAATTATCTCTCTAGTTACTATAGAACGGTCTGTACGATTTTTTTCCTTGCAGCTTTATATAATAGATATACATATATATACATATATTTACTTAATTTATAATTCGATGAATAATACTTTTTCGAAGACACAAATGATAGCATTCGAACTGTAAGCTGATAATAAATGTCTTATCAATCACATTTATCACTATAAAATAAATAGTAACATCTGTAATTACATAAAATTTTGTCTGATATTATTTCAGTATTGTGTTTAGGTGAAAAACGATTGTGAACGTGGTAGCTATTAAACTTGATTTGTTTAAAAAAAAACTTTTGTATTATCACAGCATGTTTAAAAGAATTTATTATATTTTACAAAGAAAATATACGAAACAGATTAGTGGCTTGTTAGATGCTGATTCGGTAACGCATGTACGTACTTTCGATTCCATACCGAAATTGCCTCAGTTGCCTGTTTTGGGAAATTGGCATTTATACAAATTTGGTATTTTTTTGAATTACCTATTACATTTATTTAAATATGTAATTTTAATAAGTTGTGTTGGTACAATTGTAAGCATTAATTACACATGATGGTCTTGTTCAGAACAACCTTACAACTGAAAAAATAATTAAATTAAAATAGTTAATTTAGAAAAACACATTTTTACCCAATTTTAATTGAACATATAATTAACAAGAATTACTATTAGTAGGTCGACGACTATAGAAAATACTTCTGAAATAAACTGAACCTAGTAAATTAATAATTTAGTACAGAAAAATATCGATAGTGAATCCCGATGGAGTTAATGTTTTCTTTTTGATAATCTGAATTTACATAATTCAAATTAAAACGGAAGTAACTAATTTACAAAAAAAAAAATAATACAATATGTTTTTCTTAAAACGCCGCCTTTAATTGAAGTTTGGCAATCATCGTTGTTACATGATTTAAAATACTAACATACAATTGTGGGAAAATTAAAATTCGAATATATTTGATGTACTGTTAATGTTTTCTCTAATAACATATTCGCATCACAAAAAACATACATTATAAGGAATATCTAAAAAAATGAATGAAAATTTACTCACTTGAATTTACTAACAATAAAAATTTATCCTTATGGTTATATATATATATATATATATTTTTTTTTTCTTTCTTCGAATTGGCCATCTTAGAACCACGATATTTCAACTGTTTGAATTTTTGTATCCAGTATTGCTGCATTCGCTGTCGATGTTGCTCTTTTCTTTCTTCGGTCCACTGTTTCCCCACTCCTGATTTCGGTTATCCTTAAAGCTGACATTTTTTGCTAGTTTCTTTCGCAATGGGTGGTGGATCTCAATATCCCTTGATTCTATACTAATTTCGTTTACATCTCTTTCCACTTCCTCGAATCAATTCCATTTATTCTTTAAACTTTGAATGTATGTAAATATTCGGCTAATTAGCTGTGTAGGTTCCGAGCGCTTTCTGTGCCCTTTGCCTTTTTCTCATCACGTCGACCATCTTATTGGAGTATTTGTATACTTCTTCGTTGGGTCTTTGTCTATATTCCCCGTTTCCAGCAGTTGAGCCTAGGATTCTTTGTAACACTTTCCTTTCTGTTTTGTGCAGTTTTTCGATCATACCCTACGTATTTAATACTAGGGTGTCTGCCGCATAGAGTATCTCAGGCTGAACAACCGTACGGTAATGCCGTAATTTCGTATTCCGCGAAATACACTTTTTATTATAAACATTTCTTGTCAATTGAAATGTCGTTTCTAATTTGCTTATTCTAGACCGCAGTACTGTTTTGTCTAGCACATTCGGCTCAATCCATTCTCCCAGATATTTAAACTTGCTTACTCTACTATATTTTCTGTTCTCCGTTAACAGAAAATTAGGTGCTGATGGTATATTAATGATAAATTTCGTTTTATCAGCAGATATTTGAAGACCTGCTTTTGCCGCTTCTTTCTCCAGCAGCTGAATCTGCGTTACTACGTCTTCTATTGTGTTTGCAAGAATCACTATGCCATCTGCGAACGCTAATCAATTGTTAGACTGTTCTTCTTGTGCCCTGGCTTGATTTCACTATCTACCTTTTCCTTCTCTAGACTTAAGCATCATTCCCGAATAATTTTTTCTAATACGCAGTTGAATAATAGCGGCGATAGCTCATCTCCCTGTCTAACTCCTACTTGGACTTCGAAAGGGTCTGATGTTTCTCCTCTAAATTTTACCTTCGACACAGTGTTAGTCACGGTTTGTATCATTCTGGTCTTGTTATCTACACCTAATTCTTTTAGAATTAACAGTAGGGTCTTCCGATTTATATATTTTTTGGAAATCTACGAAGGTCGCTATACAACTTTTCTGTCTCAGTTTTACATAGGATAGAATGAGCTTTAAATTCATTATCTGTTTAACACAGCTATGGCCTTTTCTGAATCCCGCCTGATATTCTCCTAATTGCGATTCAAGTTGTTCCTCTGCTATTATTTGTACGGCTTTCGACAATATCTTATACGTTACAGGTAGAATGGAGATACCTCTATAGTTGTTCACTTCTGTTTCGTCGCCTTTCTTATATATGGGTTGAATTAGGGCTGTCTTCTAATTGCTTGGTAGTCTTAAGGTTTCCCAAATTGTACTCATCAATTCGGTTAATTTATTGACCTATATACATATATATATATATATATATATATATATATATATATATATATATATGCATATATGTATAGAAGGACATGGGGGGGGGGAATTATAAGGACATTAGGGGGAAGGGAATTATGTAATTACGTAATATCCTATACGGTAGGCAGTAGATTTGAGAAATACCCCTTGTTTCATAAAGAAAATCAAATAGCGACCGTTATAGAAATTTAAAAATGTTTTAAAAATTATTACAATTTAATTTAAATTTTATTTTATTTTTAGGTGAAAAATAAAACGAAATTATAAAATTCTAGCTCAAAAGGTAGTTTAGAAATAGTAAGAAAGATAGTATTTTTATTAGACTCTACTTCTTTTTTATTTTTGTTAGTAATTCAATCCGAATTCTTTGTTCATGAGCAAGTAAACAAATATATACAGTGATCAACATTAATATTCGGACACACGTAAAATTTTTAATAATAAACGTGAAAGAAATGGCATTCGAATACAATTTTTGAACAAGTAACGACGAAATATATTTGTAGTGTCTATTACAAAGAAGAAATACCGAAAATTTTTAAAAATACTTATTTTGACTTCATAAAACTTAAAAAAATTTAAAACATTGCGATTTAAAAAGGTAACAAAAACATCCGGACTCTTCGAAAAGTAATCAAAAAAAAAATCATTTAAAATTTGAAAAAAAAAAGTTAATACTTGGTAGGTAAACCTTTTTGCTGTATTACGGCAGGCATTCTTTGTGGCATCGACTCAACCAATTGAGCAGTTGTAGCCGGTGAAATATTTTTCCATTCGTGTAGCAACACCTCTTTTTTTCTATTAGAAATTTTATTTTCACGTACATTTTAATCCAATATTTTCCAAAAGTTTTCTATAGGGTTCATGTCTGGTGACTGTGGGGGAGTTTCAATCACTTTTGGGCAGTTGTAAAGCAACTAACTGCGAGATAGACATATGATTTATGTTTGGGGTCATTGTCTTGATAAAAACTAAAACGCTTTTCGATCCCCAAATTGGTGGCGCCTGCTTTTAAATTTTTCTTTAAAACGTTAACATACATTTCGGCATTCATGTTGTTATGAATAAATTCCAAATTCCTCACTCCTGAGGCTGCGAAACACCCCCAAACCATCACACTTCCGCCTCCGTGTTTCACTGTAGCGTTTAAATTACGTTTTTCTAATTCTTCTTTTGATTTTCGCTACACTAAAAACATTAAATTTACTTTCGTCCGTAAATATCACCGATTTCCAATAATTAAAATCGCATTCAGTTGGTTTTCTTTAGCGAAATTTAAACGTTTCGTTTTCGATTACGTTCAGTTACGAAAGGTTTTCGTCGAGCAGTACGCAAATTGTAACCATTCTTCTTTTTAATGATTCGACGGATGGTTTGCGGGTGAACTTTCAGTTGGAAGTGTAGGAGAAACTCCGAAGCTAATTTCGACGAGTGAATTATAGTTCTTTATTTCCTTCGTTATAAATCACTCGTCGTATGGTGTCAATTTACATGGACATCCTTTCTGGGGAATAAAATCTAACCTGTTTTCAAGATCGAATCTTCGACAAATATCGGGTATACTGTACCTTTTTTTGACATTCAACAATTTCTCGATTTCACGATAAGGTTTGCCTTTTGCGCGACTAAAATTAGTTAATTTTCGCGACATTATGCTTTTAATCGTACTTTACGCGAAGAAACATTAACACCTAGTGACGAGCGGTTACGTAAAAACTTTTGCGTACAGGTATGAGTCATCATGAAAGATAGATGTCCGAATATTTTTCTCACCTTCAAATGATGAGTTTTTCTGCAATTTTAAATTTTATGGGATGACTGTGGTAATGTAAATTTTTTTAATCGGGTGTTTCCCCTTAGGCATTACTACAGCAAACATATTTCGTCGTTAGTTGTTCGAAAATCGTACTGGAACATACTTTTTTTCACGTTTATTATTGAACTTTACGCGTGTCCGAATATTAATGTTGATAGCTGTATATATTTCTCATTAAACTATTTTCATTTACATTACAAAATTAAAATTAAAAATAAATAAAAATGACAAAAGATCAACGACAGTAGTGTTTAAAATAAAATAAAAAAGGAACATTAATAGTTTTATTAGAAAATAGTATTAAATATTAGTTCTAATTAAATCTGTAGGTAAAATTCATACAAATCTTTTATAGCATAAATTAAATTTCTCTGTTATAACAAATTTTTTCATAGAGGCTTTGGTTCTTTGGGGGAGAGAAATGTCCTCTATCCCCCTTCACGTGGATCCGCCATTGTACATATATATATATATATATTAATTATAACGTAATTCTTAGGCCACCCTAAACAGAAAAAATTTCCCAAACAAATGTCCCAAAAAGATGTTCCAATTTTATGTAATGCAAAAGGTCTTAATTTTATGTAACGTTTGTTATATTTTATAGGATTTCTGTGATTATGTTATTATATTCATATGGACCGATTTAGAATTACGTTGTAAATTTTGATTATTTTATACAAAGTATAGAAGAGAAAGAGACAGAAATGTAAGCAAGAGGGGTCAAGGGGCACAGCCCCTTGCGAGGCCAAAATGGTCGAGTTCATATATATATATATATATACATTTATAGTCCATTCTTTGGTCTACGATATAGAGACGTCCTCTAAACCACCAGATAATGGTTATTTATAATTCTTACAGAAAAATTAGTTTAATGGACCATTTCATTCTTAAACGACAAAATCAATACAAAAATGTTACATGATTTTTCATATTACCCTCGGCGTAAGAATGGTATAAATATTAATATACATATATAAGCAAACTCTGAGTTTTAAAAATGTTTTCCGTATCAAAAATAGAATTATTTTTAGTAAATACCATGTTAATAAAATTATTTAAATGATTAAAGCGTTCGACAAAGTATGGCGATATGGCCTCTTATCCCAGCTAATTGGAAACATGGCCAATTATCTGAATAATTTTGTAACAAATAGAACGTTCCATGTTAAGATTGGTTCCTTAACATCGAGCACCAATCAAACTGAAAATGGCTTACCACAAGGATCTGTCCTTAGTGCAACCTTGTTTATTTTTTATATCAACGATATAAATGATTGTATTGCTCCGTCTGTAAACGCCCGGCTCTACTTTGATGACTTGAACATTTACCTGTCTTCCAGTTTTCCAGAAAATTCTCAAAAAATCCTACAAAAAACTATTAAAAAACTACAATCCTGGTGTAACAATAACGGTCTTGTGTTTTCTTCATCTAAGTCTATCCGTGTTGATTTCTATAGGGGACGTCAAAATTTCTTCAGTATCCGCCTCAATCTAGAAAACTCCTCCCTTCATTTCCAGCTTACTGCTACTTTCCTTGGACTACTGTTCGACCATAAGTTAACTTGGCGGCCTCACATATCCAATATTAAAGTTAAATGTTATAAATTCCTATCTATTTTTAAATATGTATCAAACACAAAGTATAATGTACCTCCGAAAACTCTCCTCTCCATATAAAAATCCTTAGTCATTTCCAAAATAAACTACGGGTTCCAGGCGTATTCGTCAGCCAGTCCTTCTTTACTTAAATCCCTTGATTCAGTACACCACACGGCGCTCCGCACGATACTTGGCGCACATAGAACTTCCCCGTCTGTAAGTTTGTGTGCCTTGTTAGGCGCTCCCCCACTAAAGCATTTCCGAACCTTTTATTACCACCGTTTTTTCTCTAGTAAACGTTCCTTTCCTATTCACACAAATGACCTCCCCAACAACCCAGAGTTCCCTAATGACCCTTTCCCAGAAATTCTAGCCCTCCTATTGCAGCACAATGTGAGCGTAATCCCCTTCCCTCACCTAGCTCCTAACACCGTGATTCCGCCGTGGGCCCCTTTAAACATTGATGTTAATTTTTCCCTGACGACGTATAATAAACCCCTGCACCTGAATATCGTTCAGTTGACTGCAGCAACAATACAAAAATACCCCGACCACCTCATTTTTTTCACGGATGCTGCCAAGGCTATCCCAGAGGCTACTTCATTCCCAATCGCCCGTTCCTTTGAAGTCTGCGACGGGATTCGAAGCATTCGACTGAATGACAATTGCTCGGTACTGGATGCTGAAATATACGCACTATTTTTCTGTTTGGAATATTTTCTTTCTACAGATCATACATCACAGAAAGCCCTGCCGGTATCTGATTCATCTACGGCTTTAGTGACAATCTCTAATCCCCTTACCAAACATCCTGTAGCAATTCGAACCCAGCAGGTATTATACGAACTTATTAAGAGACAGTGCTCCGTATCCTTTTTGTGGGTGCCCAGCCATGCTGGGATTCCTGGAAATGAATGCGTCAATACATCCGCCCGAGAAGCAATATATTGCCCCTTGCCAAGTAATAGCCCTCCTCCACCTTATTTGTCGAACATAATCTTCAATAATCTCACGTCCTCATGGAAAGTCCATTGGTCCTTGTGTCAGACATTCACAAGGTTAATTAAACCTTCAACCGAACCATGGTGGCCAGAAAAAAAGCATTTCCCGTAGAGATTTCTGTGCACTTAGCCGTTTGCGCACAGGCCACACAGCCATGTCGCATAATTTTATTTTACAAAGAACCCCACCTCCTATGAATTGCTCTTTCTGTTGCCAAGGTGTTAATCCCTCAACTCCCCATATACTGTGCGACTGCCCAGCACTCTCACCCCACCGGCCCCCTTCTATTAATAACAAAACATTCACCAACATTCTTGAGAATTCCCTCAATTCAATTTTATCTGTAACATAGTTTATCGGAACTAGCGGAATAAGCATATATCTATAAAAACAAACTACGCATCTTCGTAGCCACAGCAGTTAAACAGGGTACAGGATGTTGCTTTCACAAAAAAAAAAAAGAAAAAAATTGATTTTGTTCAATAGCAATGCAGTATTGGTTAAAGGAAATCATAGCGAAAAAGGTTAATTAGGGAAACTACCAAAATAAATAAAATGTTTTTATAAAAAAAATAAATACCGACTTAAAGGTTTATTGTAAAAATTTAAAAATACACTAAAAAGTAAAAAACAATTATTCGATAAAAAATATATATCAGAGTGATACAACTTACTCGGATGTGAAATGAATGAACTCCAGCTCTATAGTAACCAATTTTTCCGATCGACTAATGCTTATGCTGCAGTTGGGTAACTGAGCATGAAAAAAAAAATATATATACTTATGTACATATATAATAGCCTCGTCAATTATGGTCTTAGGACCGGTGTGATGTAAAAAAAAAAGAACTTAAGGTGATATCGTGATTCTTATACAACATTAGCTTTTTGGAGTTGCCATCAAATTCATATTACAATATCTAGGAACAATTTAATGAACATTTAATGCAGTTTTTAATTATTATTTTAATATGAATTTGACGCCAATTCCAAAAAGTTAATGTTGTATAAGAATTACGATATCACCTTAAGTTATATCACTGATATATATTTTTTATCGAATAATTATTTTTTACTTTTTAGTGCATTTTTAAATTTTTATAATAAACCTTGAACTTGGTATTTATTTTTTGTAAAAAAACATTTTATTTTACAATTTTTAGCGTTATACTTGAATTTTCTTTTTGTTAAAAATCAATTTTTTTTCACATTATTCTCCGTACTTTATACTTAAAAAAAGTCGATTTCTTTATTTTGCATTGCATTTTCACGGTAAAAACATCAAAAGCTACATTTCCATGGTAATTTGGTATATTGATAGTATTTTAAGACCTCCGCGTTTTTATAATTCAGCAGAACGGTAATGGTAAGATTTTTTAATTATTATTATCGACTATAGCATTTCTTATCATTAGTTATCTGTAACGCTTTGTTGTTTCGTTAATTCGACCAAGTGCGTCGCTTAGCAGATAAAACCAAAGCCGGCGGTAGTGCACGTCGCTTATCGCGGCTCGATCTTATCTCGATCAACACAGGTCGTGTCATGTCTTCAAAAAAAATAAATATTAAATTACTCCCGATTAGAAAATATATATCAGAGTGATATAACACTTAAGTTGTGATATCATACCTATACAACACTGATACCTTAATTAGAGTCGGCATCAAATTCATGTTACAATGTCTAGGAACAATTTAATGAACATTTAATTCCGGTTTTTTAATTATTATTTTAATATGAATTTGATGCCGACTCTAATAATTATTAATGTTGTATAAGAATTACGACATCACTACTTGAGTTATATCACTCTGATATATATTTTCTAATCGGGAGTAATTATTTTTTACTTTTTAGTGCATTTTTATTCAATTACTTTTTTTACTTTCTAGTGCATTTTTATTTAATTTTTATAATAAACCTTGAAGTCGGTAATTATTTTTTGTAAAAAAACATTGTATTTTACAATTCTTAGCGTTATACTTGAATTTTTTTCTTGTTAAAAATCAATTTGTTTTCACATTATTCTCCATACTTTATACTTGAAAAAAATCGATTTTTTTATTTTGAACTGCATTTCCACGGTACAAACATCAAAAATTACATTTCCATGGTAATTTGGCAAATTGATAGTATTTTAAGTCAATCGCCTCTGTTATACTAATAAAAAATATGAAGAAAAAAAAATTATCCAAAGAAGCCACATTTTTTCACGTCTTTTGACGAATACTCAGTTAATGTTCACCGATTTTCATCAGTATTCACATGAAGTACCTAAGTTAAATGGCACTCTTTCTAATGAACAAAGGATCAGTAAATGAATTATGCGCGAACAAACATAAAAAAAAATCTTTTTGGAAGTTGGTAAAAACGGGTGTAAATTTATTTTAATTTAGGCTGGAATGCGTTTTTTCATATTTTTCTGCAGATCTTCCAAAACTTTTTTCAACTGAAAACATTCAATTGAGTTATTTCCATCCCGGGAGAATAACAAAACGAAAAAAAAATGAGAACATCATTAATGTAGTCGAAGTCAATTACGCATTATTAAGGGTAACTCAAAAACTACCGTTCAGATCTTGATCAAATTTAAATGAGACTGCATGAGAAGCGGCAGCTTTCAAAGAAAAGAAGAACCATCAAAATCGGTTCACCTAGAAAAAAGTTCTGACGTAACACACATAAAAAAAAAATACAGTCGAATTGAGATCCTCCTTCTTTTTTGAAGTCGATTAAAAAAGAAAAACGAAGCTAAATCTAACCCGAAGGTGAAACCAATCATGAATGAAAAGCATCCAAAAAGACTTCAACTTTCCAAAGTTTCATCTCCCGCATTATTAAGGATAACTCAGAAACTACTGGTCAGATCTTGATCAAATTTAATTGGGACCACATGAAAAGCACTAGATTTCAAATAAAAGAAGAATCATCAAAATCGGTTAACCTAGAAAAAAGTTCTGAGGTAACACACGTGGAAAAAAAATAAATAAATAAAAAAAAAATACAGTCGAAAATTGCAAATCTCTACTTAGTTTGTTCCATTCAAATCGATCTTCTTTGGATTCCTAGTCATAGCGGCATCGCAGGCAACAGCCTAGTTGACTCGTTCGCTCGCTCTGCTTCCTATAACGGCAAATTTGTCAATAAATTTCCTGCCAATAATATCCTCTTTCCATCCAAACAAGCACACCTCAAATCATGGTCGCATATCTACATTACCTCCTTTTCCAATCCTCATTCCTTTTACAAACTCTTGCAACCTCTTCCTTCATTACGTTCCTGGTTTGCTGATTTCCCTGGTTTCAGTCGTTCCGTTATTTCCTCCATAACACGTCTTCGTCTCAACTATAATTGTCTTCCTTCGTCTCTCTTTCGTTTTTCTATTGTTTCTTCCCCATACTGTAATTTTCATCCCTCGGATCGTTACTGTGTTTGTGATGCAAATCATATCCTTTTAGGAGCGTTCCCTCCTCTACACTAAGCTTCTCCACCTAAAACTACCTACTCCTTTTTGTGTTTCCTACATACTTTCCTTTCCTTCACCAGATGTTGTTCCAATCTTAGCGGAGTTCATTTCCTCTATTTCTTTATATATCAAAATTTAATCCTGTTCTCCTAATTCTTTGATGATGGGTCATTGTCCTTGATTGGCGTTCCCAAAAAAAAAAAAAAAAAAAAAAAATGATTTTTTTTTGGTATTTGGCGTTTTTGCTGAAAATAATTTTATTTCTAATACTGTCCATCGCGGGAGCCGTAAATTTTTAATTTTCCGTGTTAATTCAAAATTATTAATTCGGAAACTCTGGAGAAATTATTAATTTATATGCGTCACTTTTGAATTTACTTAGATCGTCTGTAGTTTAATATGGTTAACTTACTCCTTGATTAAAACAGACTCCTTTAATGTCTTTTTCTTTTTTCTTTTTTATATTTCTCCTCTATTTATGACATGTTTTAGGAGTATATGATGGCAGTAAGTATCATAAAGTTTTACAACTGATATACGAATCGTATGGTTCAATTGTACTGGAACGTATTGGATGGCGTAAACCGATTATTCACGTTTTTGATCCGGATGATGCTAAAATTATTTATAAAAACGAAGATAAAATGCCATATTTATTTCCTCTAATGGAAACTACGCATATAACTAGAAAAGATATCGAATACATGAACCCTGGATTCGGACACACGTTAGTAAACTAAAATTTTCAATTCTGAAGTGTGCTGTACTGCACTTGTTTTTTCATCTCTTCATTAAAAATGGTAATGACTGTTAAAAAAAAGAAATATATACACGTATATGTAATCGTTACTTTTAAAAACGATAGAACGCATTTTAAAAAAAATCGTATTTTTACGTTATTTTACACTTTATAATAGAAATGGGGAAGATTGGTATCGATTAGTATATAACGTCCGAAAAGTTATGATGCGCCCTAAAAGCATGCAAGAATATTTACCTGTAATGACGGACACAATTCAAAACGCAATTGAAGATATAAAATCAGATAAAAATCAGAACTGCACTGTGCATAAATTAAAAACGGTTTTCGGCAAATACTATTTAAAAAGTAAGTTTCAATAATTGTGATGCAGTTACTGAAGCTAGTTTGAAATTTGTAATAATGTGCGTGTATTGCGTATCTTATATCTGTGTAAGATGAAATTAAACAAAAAATAAAAATAAAAATACATTAACAAATAAATGAACAGATAAATAAAATATGTAGCTGAAATGTTGTGTGAGAATAAATGGGCGTGTTTATTTGCTGGGCTTGTTAACAAAGGGCATTGACCCATGCTCGATAAAAACCATAACAACAGATTATTTATTTAAATTTGTTTTCGATCGGATGAAGCGAAAATGAAGAAACGAAGAAGAGAAACAACAAATGGCGATGGAAATGAAAGAATTGATGCAGCGCTATAAGGAGTAGGAATATTAAATTTAGCGGTTGGGAGTAAAGAGTGAGATGCTCAGACGATCAAGCGGTGTTACTGGAGGCCTGTTTTGCCGGGAGGGAATGATTCAGCCAACTCTTCTTCGGTGAAAGTAAAAAAAAAACTTGTTTTCTTTTAAAGAAGTCAGTGTTTTTGAAGTAATCAACTCACGATAGAGAAAAAAATCATCTATCACGGTCATTAGCAAGAGGTAACAGTAAAGTTCTCGAACAAGCGTTTGATCGATTATCGATCGACAGTATTTGATAAAAATATTGATCAGAATAGAAAGTAATTAATTAATTAGATGTTCGTCAGCTGAATTAATTAGAAAATAAAGAAAAGACCGAGAACCCGAAAGAAACTTACTGAACTGTTTAAGAGAACAAAAAGCGAATTCGTCAAAGTAGAAGTACACCAAGAAGGTCTGCACGATGATATTCGACCTGTATTATTATTATTAAATTTTATTTTTTATATCTATTTTTCCTTTTAGGACTCGTTAATGAAGAGGGCTACATCATAATAACCAGAAAGAAGATGATATCCTAATATGCTTGGAAACCGAAGAGGTAAAATAAGAGATTGTAAGAATAACAAATAAAAGGAAGTGAAAGAATTTAGGAAGACATCATAAAGAGTGGAAAAGCCAGACTTAAGAATTAAAAATTAAGATAAAAGAATTTAATAGCAAGAATAGCATTTTCGAAAAAAATATGATCGACACGGCAGATTGCACCTAAATCATCTGGGTGAAAAGGACAAAACTGCGAAGAAGCTTAAAACAAAACAGACAAAGGGACACTGGAAACAGATTATGATTAAAATAAAGAAGACAGATAGATAAGACAGTTAAGATTTTCATTATCCCAAGTGTCATGGCAGAAAAGGCAAATTTGACCAAATAGAAATGAGTAGAAGAATTGATGGCTAGAAAAAAAAGAGAGGGCAGATATCATACTGTAAACTAAAGTGGAGATTCTTAGATAGAAAGTTAATACTGAAGGAAAAGAAATTTTCAAAATAACTGGCTAACTCGAGCGGCAAATCACGTCAGAGTATTGATTAGCTCGGTTAATTGACTGGAAATCAAGAAAAATCAATTTCAACAGAGCAAGCGACAGATGAAATTTACGGATATTTGATAAAGAGGAAAAATAATGGAATGTACAGAACACTTTTAGAATTGGAGCCAACGGGAATTTTTTGATACTAGTGGTAAAAGAAAGTGGAGGACCTATGGAAATAGGATAGAAGGAAAGCAATTCGATGGATTGAGGTAAGTTACGAGATGAAACAGACTGGCTCTCTGGGGTTTCCATCGATAAACGTGACAGTAAGCGAAGAAAATGAAGAGTACCAAATAAAGTTGAATTCGTCAATGATATTGAAGTTGGAGAGAGATTTAACTGAAAAGATGAGAAAGAATAAGCTAGGGGATGAAAAAAATCGGCGTAATTAAAATTTACTTTAGGATAATACGAAAGGAAAGAAATGATTAAGGCGTACAGATGTAAAGAATCGGAAATTTTTGAAGCGTCAATTATGAAAAGAATATAAAAGTTAAGGGGATTTTCGCTTCTTAATCAAGATATGATAGTAAAATAAGATACGCGGATTTGGTTTCCGAGAAAACTGCTAGTGTTGAGGAAGAATTTAATGATCGGTGACATCGGTGGAAACATGAGTTTTGGATGCGATTTAGGTAGTTATAACATTTATGGTTTTAACGTAATTTTATAAAAAAAAAACACCAAATAGTTGCATTAATAAATCGTTTATGTTATAAACAGTAAGAAAAAGTACCGAGTTACTGTTAATATTGTCCTTTATTAACTTTTAGGTGCAAGTGAAGTTTTGTTTGACAAGAAATTACATCATTTTTACGATTCAGGAGAACATATTTACGATGAAATAATACATGCAAATTACATTGCATTCCACGTTAATAGAATTTTAAAATTTTCTTTGCCATTTTTTCAATACTGGTCAACACCGAAAGCTTCTAAACAAGCACGAAATGAAAAATTTATATACAAGTAAATATTTTTAAATCTCTATTAATTTTATATAATAAACAACAACTTCACATAACTAGAAATATATTATTTAATTAAAAATGTATCAACATACAAATATTTTGTAGCAAAAGGTACATTTTCGTGGTTTTCCCAATTAGTAAGTACTGAAGAATTTTTTAATTACAACAAGATGCGGATAAATATATGAGCGCCGACTTTAGTTCTTTAGTATTCAAAACTTTGAGTAATTCCTCTCCAATATTCCAAACTTGATGCGAATATCTCAAAATAAAGAAAATAAATATATAATTTCTTGTCTGTATATACGTATGTATAGAAAAAATGGATTATTTTTAGTTTGCCTATTTGTTCTTACTTCTTTTATGTTCTGTTATGGGTAATGCTGACTGCTGAAATTTTGGTCTTGCATTAATAGAAGGTGCTAAGTAATTATCACCAAAATTATACAGTCTGTCAATTGTCGCAATTTTTATTTTTGTTTTTTATTTCACATTTTTCTTTCTCTATTTTATCATGAAAAATGGCAACAGTTTTTAAACTAACTACTTGCTTTTTCCTTTAATTTATAACGTAATCGCACCCTTTCCCACATATATACATACATATATAGACACATCGCTGCTTGTTTACAGAACATCGATTGGTGTAGATATGTATGCTCTATTTGAAACCTTATTATTCACTGTTCTTCTTTTCATACAGTTGTTTCTTTAATTCTTTGTATCTGATAACAGCAAGGACGCTCTCATCATGTAAGTGGTCTAGGAGGCTCCAAAATGACGTCCTATGAATACCGAACCATGCTTTCAAAGAATGCATGACCTGACGTAATTGTTAGGACAACTTTCTTTCTGCAATGCATATCCATGTTTCTTCTTCTCAGTTACTTGCATCAGTTTTCGAAATAACCACCGTAACAATGTGAGCGTAAGCATAGTCAGCACATGGCTCGTACTTAAAAACCGTTAAACTGGACGCAGAACCTTGGCGGGTTTTCTTGAAATCATTGGAAGTAAATTTATAGCATTTAACTGTTTACGAATAGAATACGGATCATTTTCGCGTAATCATGTGTTCGAAACTAAACATCCGGTCTTTTTACCCAAATTCCAGCTCACCTGCAATTGAATACATACTCGGTAATGTTCTAATTTCGTTCAACCCCACCTTTCTTATCCAAACAGAAGTTAATAAACGGACCAAAATTGGTTCGATTTACGTTATCATTCGTAAAAAATAAATATTAAATGACATCATGTAATTCCTTTAAAAATAAAAATTAATAGAAAAAAAAAAGAAAAAACCTTATTCAACGATTTTGAAAAAAAAAATAAAATAATACCAATACATTATTAGAAATAATAATCTAATTAAATTTATATTACTTGGAGATCTTAATGCAAGATACTTATTATGGGATAAAGCAGAGTTTCCCAACCTTTTTTTCGTCGAGCCTCCCCGAATTATAAATAACATTTTTATGCCCCCCTTTATTTTTTTCATTAAAAAAAAAAACGCACATTGTTTTAATGACACTTATTTATTTTGATTCTAAGTTGTAGAAAATAAACTTTAACCAAATTTAAAACGTTTTTTTTTATCGAAATAATTTATTCTAATTAGAGGTACTAATGAGATACTTGAGCTTGCATGCTCTGCACCAGTTGGCTGATTCTAGGTTCAGTTTTTTCCAGAGCTATTGTCAGGTCGCTATCGACGGCAAGACGATTTCGCTGCTTAGTTTTAATTAAAACCAGAGCTGAAAACCCTGTCTCACATAAGTAAGTCGAAGAAAAAGGAACAAGTATTCCCAAAGCAAGAGAGGCAACTTTGGAGGTAACAAGGAATCGTTTGATCCAAAATTTCTCCAATGTCAACAGATGAAAGTTATCTTTCGTTGTCAAATCAACCTTCATTGCTAGAAATTCTTTCTGAACTTCATCTGGTAATTGTAAGACATCAACAACAAATGAGTTTCTGGTCATGTGACATATTAGTGACTCTGAATTAATGTCTCGATAGTATCGGTGAAATTCGTTTTCCAGCGCTTTCAAATGAGTTTATATTTCAACTTTGAAATCTTGGTCCAGTTTTTTATTTTTAATTGCTTTGAATAGTCGAGAAAAATATATTATTACATTTTCAGCAGATAGCTTTTGATTCCAAAGTTGAAGCTTTGATGTGAACCCCTGAATATGATCATAGTTACTTATTACAGTGCCGCCTCTGCCTTGAAGCTTCAAGTTTAGCTGATTAAAGGCATCAAATATATCGGTTAAATAGGTCAACCTCCATTGAAATTGTTCATTGTTGAACATTTGCAAAAAATCTCTTTTTTTCTTTGAACTCAAGAAAGAGGATGACCTTATCTTTCAATTCATAAAGGCGAGCCAACATGTTGCCCTTAGACAACCAGCGTATTTCTGTGTGAAATAGAAGGACTCTGTGATCAGAATCAAGATCCTCGCAAAGCAAACTAAATAATCGACTGTTCAAAGCGCTACTCTTGATGTAGTTTACGATCTTTATAGCGAAGTCCAAAGTCTGGCGTAATTTTTGTGGCAATGTTTTGTAAGCCAAAGCTTGTTGATGAATAAAACAATTAGTACACACTATAGCGGAATTCTTTTTCTTGAGCTTTTAAGCTGAGCCTGATCGTACACCTATCATTGCAGGGGCGCCATCTGTGCAAAGTCAAATGAGTTTATTCCAATTCAGATAATTTTTTTCGATGAAATCAGATATTGAATTAAATACATCTTCAGATTTAGTGCCTGGTGTCAAAGATTGGGAGTACAAAATCTCTTCTTCAATGTGATCTCCACTGACGTAATGAACATGAACTATTAACTGTGCATAATTAACGATGTCGGTGGATTCATCGCAACTAATGCAAAAAATGATGATAATTTTACTTTGTTGATTATTTGTGAAAATTTTCAGATGCCTAAAAAGTAATTTTCGAAGGCATGTCACATTATTCATTGAACACCCCTTGTCCGATGTTTAATTTATGCATTAAATTAATTTTTCATTCGTGCCTCCCTTGACATCTCTCTATGCCCCCCTAGGGGGGCGTCCCCCCCGGTTGGGAACTCCTGGGATAAAGTAAATAATTCTAGAGGAAAAGAATTATGCGACTTAATACCAATCCATTAACTAAAACTATTAATTAGTAAATCTTCGCCTCCAATTATGTGCTTCTTTTACGGCCAGGCTGGTATACCAACAGTTCCACACATACTTTTCACGTGCCCAAAGTTCGCCACGTTCCGGACGCAACATGGCCTACCCAGTAGTATACAGGATTGTCTGGAAAATATTACAACTAACGTTACTTTAGAACGAATGGTTTGACCGAACGTATATAAGTTACCTCCATATATGTGCTGAAATGATCTTAGTAGTTGTAAACTGCGCATATAAAAAAGGTGAGGAGGAGAATTAAAAAAATAAATAAAAAAAATATTAAAAATATACTTACATTTAAAAAAAATAATCAGCATAGTACTATCTATTTAACATTTATTACAAATAGTACAGCACATTTCATTAGCAACTTCGGTGTATCTTATGAATTTAATTATAGTGATATATATTGTTTGAGTTTCAAGCAATGTATAAGAGCAACAACGAATATATTACGGAAATAAACTATCATAAATTAGATACAAATATAGTAAAATTTTCACATAAAATAGATTTAAAAATATCATGTAATTCCACAAACTTGATTAAAAATTGATTAGATGAATTTCAGCAGTATGTAAATACGGTGTTGCATCACTGTAGTATAATTAAACAAAAATCTACAGCTTATTCGTGGAATGCAAGCTTACAAAACCAAAAATATATTGTGAATAAATTATAAGAACATAAATTTAAGAAAAATATATTATGATAATTACAAGGAAAAATTTAAACAATGTAAGTATGCCATTAAATTAGCAAAAATGCAGGCCTGGAGAAAACTATTAAACGATAAATCGGTATTCGGGTTCAGGTATAAAATTTAAATGAGTAAAAATAAAAATTTTTGTGTACCCACGTGTTATGTATTTTCATTTTATGATGTAATAGGTATATTATTTCTGTTAATTTATCCTTAAATAGTATAGCTTTTGCTTGTGTTATTTGCTTTCGTTATCTCGGTATCTTTCTCGATAGTCGTCTGACTTTCTTCAAACATATCAAATATTTTTCCTCCTCTCCTAAACGGTTGAACCTGCTGAAGGCCCTGTCTCCGACTAAATGGGGTGGTGACCCTTTCATTCTTATTCTTCTATATAAATCCATTGTCCGCTCCAAGCTTGACTACTGTTCGTTCATTTATGCCTGCGCCTCCTAGTCCCGTCTTTCTAAACTTGATGTGATCCAAAACTCTTGCCTTAGACTCTGTCTTGGTGCTTTTAAATCCTCTCCTATTTCACCACTGCTCGCTGAATCGAATGCTCCTCCCCTGACTATTCGCAGATCTTATTTAGGCTATCGCTTAAACGTCTTTCACTCTCATCTTCTTCTCTCATTTTTTCCTACCTTTCAATTTCTCGGAATTGGCGCTTTGTGCCTAGGAAAATTCGTATCCTGTCCCTTATTTCTCTCCGTCTTAGTTCATTTTGGTCATATACAATTTCCTTTGATAGTCTGCCTTATTTCTCCTTTAACTTCAGCGACCTCTGCCATCCTCCCAGAGTATTTATTTTGCCTACACTTGCAAAATCTCTCCCTCCAGCCGTAATTAAACAGGAATTCCATAGTATTGTCAATTCTCTCTTTCCTTCTCATGTAAACATTTTCATTGATGGTTCTAAGGGGCCTGATGGTGTTGGTGCATCTTTTATTCTTCCAAATTATAACTTCTTTAAACCCTTCTGTCTTCCTTCTTTCTGTTTCATATTTACGGCCGAGCTAATGGCTATTTTACGTTCCATTATTTTTATTTCCTCCAATCGTCTTTCCTCCCAGTTTCTGATCATATCCGACTCCATGAGTGCTCTTCATGCCATCTCTTCTCCTCTTCCTAATCATTCCTGTGATTTTACTATTCTCCGCATACGTTCTCTCATTCGGACTCTCTCTTCTCTCCATGGGATCCATATTGACTTGCTGTGGGTTCCTGGCCATTCTGGCATCTCAGGTAATGAGATGACTGATTCTTTGGCTCGGGTTGCTGCTTCTTCTTCATTCTTCTTCAAAAAAATCCCGTCCTCTAATCTCTTGTCTTTGTGTAAATATTTCCATCTCAGATTTTGGTCGGATATGTACCCTTCCTCCTTTTTTAATTGTCGCTCTTTTTATCTGTCCGTTCAGCCTAATCTTCCTTCAAATCCTCGGTTCCTTCTGTTTCTTTCACTTCCTCGTTCTGTTGTTGTCGCCATTGTGCGTTTGCACTTTATCCATTTCTTGCTGCCTTCCTCGCGCTTTCGCCTCTCGTTGGCCTCTTCCCCATGTTGTCCTCTCCATTCAAATAATGGGGTTGTTTGTGACGCCGATCATGTGTTCTTTGAGTCGGTGGAGCGTTCGGCTCTGTATTCCCACTTGCTTAGGCTGGGGCTTTCTGCTCCTTTTTGTACTCTTCATATCCTGTCTTTTTCTTCTACACTTATTGTGTTTCCTTCTTATTAACGATATCTGATCGTCTCACTATATAACTTCGTTTTCCTTTAATTGTTTCTGGGTGAAGGTCCTTGGTTGACGAGCCTAATTTAAAAAAAAAAAAATTACAACGTAATTTTTAGGCTACTTCCTATTAGAAAAAATGTCCCAAAAATGTCCCAATTTTATGTAACGTTTTTTATATTTTATTAGATTTTTGTGATTATGTTATTATATTCATATGGACCGATTTATAATTACGCTGTAAATTTTGATTATTTTATACAGAGTATAGAAGAGAAAGAGACAGAAATATAAGCAAGAGAGGTCAAGGGGCACAGATCCTTGCGAGACCAAAATGGCCGAGTTTATATACATATATGTATACATGAAAAATTCAAATCAGCACCAAAATATACCCACATACTCTCACATCCTCACGCACGAATACACACACACAAATACAACAAGCACACAGATGAAATCCAATCACCCACACACATACAGATATTCTCAACGAAAGCAAATAGGATAACTCAGCCTTACGTTGTAAAAATCTTGACGATTTTTAAAAACTCTCCTGAACGACTATTAAATATGTATAGTTCATGATATTCCTTCTCTACAGTGACGGAAGAAGACCTAAATTTTATGTGGGCAAGGTGCATTTTGCGAAGTCCTCTGGTGGCGCAAGAAAACGGATTTTATAAAATAAAAAACAGTTGCAACTGTCCAATTTTTATTCATAAAACTGCAAATTCTTTGACAAAAATAAAAAAAAGAAATTAAAGAAACAAAAATTCTGTACTTTTAGCCTTACTGAATTCCATAATAATAGTATTGTAATTCAGCTTAGATGCTTTATCTGCTTCAATAGATAAAACTGCCAAAGCTGAAAGTCTTTCCTTACCCGTTGTACTTTTTAAATAGTTTTTAATTGGTTTTAATTTTGAAAAGCTCCTTGCAGTGGACATTTTACCAGTATTGTTAACAAAAATCGAACGGCTATGTAAATATTTGGGTAAATTTCTTTCAAGCTATTTTCTGTTATGTATTGGAGCATATGTTTCACATTTTTAATGAAGTTGGATAAATTTTGGAGAGCATTGTTATTAATTCTTCATACAATTCGTAAGGTTGAAAGTCGTTGCTTTCACCCACTCGCAGGGAAATGTGTAAATCTTGACAGTTTTTTAATAATTGCTCTTTGGGAATATACTTTTTAACTTGTTTAGATAATAGAGAAAACTAAAATTTTCAAAACGTTGATTAAAAGAAATAAATCTTGAATCCATATTGCTTATTATAGAATCAATCATGGTATTCAGAAAAAAATCGATTTCATACCGGCTTTTGGGAGACTGTACAGGTTGATCGCCGCTTTTATAATCGAACATCCTTTTCTTCTTTTGGCTACCCTTTTATTTTTAAAGTCTTTTGGTAGATTATAACTGCGTTTCTCAATAAATCGACAAGCATCAGACAAGAATTTTTCGAATTCATTTTGTCGGTATTCTTTGACTCTGTCACAAAATGTACACAAATATTCAAGAGCAATGCTTAAATGGACATGTACAAATTGTCATAATTTGCTTATGACATTAACTCGAAATAATATCTCATACCATACATGTAATGATATAATATAAATTCTAAACTGAGAATTTCGTTCAAAACCGAATCACAATGATTTTTTAAGCTTTCGATGCGTTCAACATCATCATCATCAAATTGCAATAATATGTCCTTCAATGCGTCGATTCTACTTTCCCACCTTGTGTCTGACAAAGGCTTCATAGTAAGCTTTAATTTGCCTTTTTGTTTAATTTCAAGCGTTTGATGGAACTTGAAAGTAGTAAATAAATTTTCTGAATAAAACCAAAAGATTTTTTCTGCCATAGAAGAATTAGCTACGTCTCTACCAACAAGGCATTCGATAGTGTTACCTGGAACAAACTGTTTCTAATACTTCAAGAAGCGGGTGTCCCAAGTCATCTCAGACAAATTATACAGAATCTATATGAAGGCAGCACTGCGTCCGTTAGAGTAAATTATACAGAATCAAAAAGATTTACAACAAGTAGCGCAACGACACATACGTACATAATGGGATACGAAGTAGTAGAATCCTTTGTCTACCTCGGCTCATTGATCAGTTGCCATGGTTCCAGTGAAATGGAAATAAAGAGAAGAGCATTATTGACCCCCAAAGAGGTAATGAAAATGCTGTCACGTATATGGAGAAGTCACGACATAACAAAAACAACTAAAATAGAGATGGTACAGTGTCATTAATATATCCTATAATGCTATACGGTGCAGAAACTCGGACGCTGCGAAAAACGGATCAGAAAAGAATAGATAGTCTGGAAATGTGGATATGGAGAAGAATACTTCGCGTTCCGTGGACGGCAAAGCGTATCAACAAATCTGTCTTGAATGAGGTTGGCGTAACTATGCGGTTAAGGAATATATGCAAACGACGAATAATGCAGTATTTCGGACAAATTATGAGGAGAGAAGATGATAGTTTGGAAAAACTGGTAATACTAGGGAAAACATATAGCAAACAACCTCCGGGAAGATGCCCAATGAAACGGATAGATCAGATACATAATTTATGCCAAGAATTAATTCACCAAATTATAAGGAGAACAGAAAACCGTATAGGCTGGAAAAAATATATCGCACAAATATTGATGTAGCTACGATCGTTACGGTCGGCACAAAATGATCATGACCAACAGCAGCAGATTCCAGATATGACAACCGCAAGGTGTAAAAAATGCCTTGGGATTAATATTTAATATTCGAGTTGTAACTCCACCATTTACGCCTGCCACATTTGCACCATTGTCGTATCCTTGGCCATGACAGTTTTGAATATTTAAGCCATTTTTTTCAAGCTCTCCCAATATTGCATTAGTTAAATATTCTCTAATCGTTTTAGTGACAGCAAAAAATACGATAAAGTTTTCTTCTATTGTGATCCATATGTTTGATTAGTTTACTGGTAGCCTATAACGAGCATAAATCGACGACTAACAGAGCAACATCCAAATTCGCCATGTGGCGACATCAACCTGTTGTACTTTATTAAAATTAAACTAAAAAAAAAATTTGTCAGTTCGGAGAGTTGCTAATTACATTTATTGTTTTATGACGAGTAAAATTTTTTCGCGCGGTCATGGCTTTTAAGTACCTAATGCATAAACCTTTGAGGCGCGAGGCCCCTTGGACCGCGAGGCCGTAGGCGGTCGCTCACGTCACCCACGCTTTACGCCGCCTCTGCTTCTCTAGTTTGTTGTATAGTATAAATAAAGAGTGTAGAGTGGAACATACATACTGCTGAATCCTTGCAAACTGTACTGCCAATACATGAGTTGGTTGGACACCTGAAATGGGTACTTTAATCAATATTTTCTCTAGCAGATTGGCACAGTTTATTTTACCATGCAACCGATTATACAAAAAGCGAAGCGATATCTCCTTCCTCCTCCCCTCTATAAAAAAAGAAATGAGCCTAAAATAGAACTCTGAGGCACTCCGAAGGAGTAAAGAAAAGAACAGGGCCTACAGTTACTAAATTGGACATATTGCTCCCGATTCTGCAAATAACTCTCCATAAGTTTTAATAACCCAGTAGAGAACCCAAAATTATTTAATTTACGCAATAGACCTGAATGATCTACCCTATCGAAAGCTTTTTGGAAATCAATGTATACTACGTCCACCTGCGAGAACGTATCTAGTACCGCAGAAACATAATCCGTAAACGTCATTAGGTTAGTCATGCTGATCGATTGCCTATAAATATAATTTTTTGGTTCTATTGAAGCAATTCATTGCATACGGTATATTAATAATCGCACAATAAAAGTATACATAATGTTATATATTAATATTTGTGTCAGATTTATAAATATAATTCTGAAAGAATGTATTTAATTATATATTGCAAGGCATAAAAATGTCTATATCTGTAAGCGATTTGTAAAATATGTTTCGTTGGGTAGCAGCGGCCTCACCCGAACCACTTTTTCAGGAGGAGTTTCAAAAAATTAAAAAAAAAATTGTAAACGATCGGTCCGGCGGGGGGGGGGGGGGGCAATTATTTTAAGAAATGAATAATAATTTTAGCTTACTTGCCCTAATTTCTGGAATAATTAGAAAATCAAATAAAATGTGTTATTACCTCCGCTCTGAGCAGTTGCTTGCTTTGCTATGCCTTTGGGCCGGCCCTGATATCAAATCTCTCCAAAATTTTGGAGGGATTTAACCCTTCCCCGAAAAAAAGTATGCCGCTGTTGGGTAGAGTAAAAATTACGATGAAATAAAACTTAAAATTTATTTCTGATCAATAAACATTTATTTTATCGTGTTAATAGGTATAATTGGAATTAATTATGCACTTAAAAATTAAATATAATTAATATGAGGTATAATTGGCTATTTTTTCGACATCTAAAGGATGAGACCAAAGCTTGCATTAAGAACGCATTCGAAAGTTTGTAACTTACGAACTTCAATCAGCGTGATCCTGCAATAAAGTTTTTTAAAGATTTGGATATATTGAGTTGAATAGAATTGTAAAAAGCAACCTAACGAGGGGAGGACTAAGTACAGTTGTCATACTTTTACGAGCGAACCTAAAATTTAGGGTAAAAAGGTTCACGGTGAGCTGCTTTAGCAGCTTGATTTACAATTTTTTGCTAACAACCTCAAATATATTTAATACTGTTAACCGAATTCTCATTTTATAACAGAGTGGAAATCTGTGAGAAAACGAGACAATTATTTAAACCAAATATGAGTATATTGCCAAAATTTGATAATTCAACAAAAAATTTAACGATTTTATGATGGTCATATATCCAGCAGTATTCATAAATTGCATTTTAAAATTAAATTGCAGTACGAAATAAAAGAAGTATCTTCAACTGCGAAACCGTCAGTAAAGATGTATTAAATTTAGGCCAATTTTAGTATTTGAGTAACATACGGGAGTCATTAAAAAAGTATGTTAATGACTGTCCTACAATCAAAAACGTTATTCAAAGGCTAGGACAACAAAATATATTGTTTTCATTTTTCTGTATACTTCCCACCTTTATTTAAATACTTCTAACTATTAATTTACTTATAAATACACGTGCAAATAAAAAGCCTGTCGCCAATTTCGCTTAGACTAGATAACTTGATTTCATTTATTTTAAATTGATTTCGTTTTTTAGTATGACGTGAGACTGATCGCCATTTATATGTATGCGTATATATATATATATATATATATATATGTGTGTGTGTGTGTGTGTGTGTGTGTGTGCGCGTGTGTGTGTGTACATCTAACATTATATATACATGAGAACAAATAGAACAGCAACTAGATGCATATTAGAAAAACAGAACTGGCAATGACAACGAGATATTCATTATGAAGAGACGCGGCCGTAGCGATGGTAATTTTGAACCAGCCTGGGTGGATGGTAACTATACTTTACCTGTAAGCAAGAATACTGCAGGAATAAATGGATTTTTATTTCTGCATCAGATTCCTCTTATTTTCGCAATTTCTATTGGAGATTCAAGAGTTTAATTATTTCATCTTTTGACGTTCCAGTAGGCACCTTCCAGATGACATCGATGCGGATAAAACGGTGCTTGAAATAGAAGTTTTTAAATTATGATTGATTTTACCAATGTGGCTGGTGAAGCTGTTGGTGTTAGTTATTGAGTGTCTGGCTCCTTTTATGTGGTTTAATCCGTTTTTGGAGGGGAATGGTAATACGGTACATTTCATTAACAATTTATACGTCGTAGATGACTGTAGTTTCGAACCCATTGATAATAAAAGGACTAATAATTGTAATTTCCTATTGAACAACCGTTGCTGATAACACTATTACAATGCTGGCAATAGTATATTTATTCATACTGGAGACGTCACAGCTATCATGTTGTTATCACTTGTACAGCTATTATTATTATTATTACGACTATTACTACCACTATCTACATGTTTTACTAAACAGCGCATCTAGCGATCAGGTTTACTTCCTCCGGAGTTATCCATCTCTAAACGATGTTAATTATTACTCATTATGCGGGGTGCGGCAGCATAACTTCCTTTTTTAAAATGCGCAATTTTTTTTCTACTAAATTTTTTAAAGAAATAATAACAGAAAATCGAAATAAAACTGCAAGGCAAGAAGCATATATATTGCCCCAATGGGGGATCTAGAGTATGTATTTCGATTTTCTGTTATTATTTCTTTAAAAAATCTAGTAGAAGAAAAGTGGCGCATTTTAAAAAAGGAAGTTATGCTGCTGCACCCTGTGTAAACAAAAACATTGAACACAGTAAGCGTAACTAAATAAATCACGAACTAAATTGAATTTTAAATTATGCAGTGGTATGAAAAATGGGGAAAATAAAGTGAAGCGAATTAAAAGGAATTCTATCAATTTCAATCAGTAAATAAAGAACGATAAGTTTAATGAAATTATAAATCATCAGCATGCAGATGTGAATAACTGTAAACTGCACGAAGTTAGGCGCAATTGGATCACTTGTTAAATAAAAAATTTTCATATTATATACGAATTGTTTTAACTTAATTTTTTCTTTTAAATTCAGTTAGTGTGTCATGATGACAATCATCATTATTATGGTAAAAATGTTTGGTTAAAGCGAAAATTACAAATTGTATTAATTTATTAAAACCGCTTGTATACCTTCATAAAATTGCGCTGTAGTACATATATCGTGCCGTTTATTTTCATCCTTATTATAAAAATGTGTATGTTACAGCTAATTCCGATTAAACACAAAGGTAAGTGTGTATTTTAAATAAGCATTTGTGTTTGTATTATTTAGAATAATCTTATTGCAATTGCGACGCATAATGTATTAAAACTTATTCGATATTAAAGTTTCATTATTTACATTTTTACAGTATAGTAAAGAAACATTTACACGATACCATAGAAGTAATTAATGAGAAGAAGAAATATAAAACTTTAAAAGATGGGGAATTTTCTTTTCTAGTAAATTTACTCGAAACGGACGCATTAACGAAAGAAGATTTAATGGCTATTAGCGTATCTTTATTTACAGATGGACTCTACACGGTAAGCAGATAATCCAAAGAAGCGTAATATTCGGAGTGTTTTTTTTTTTTTTTAAATAAGTTGTGGGTCCTACTGAGCAATGCTGCCCGTAGTATTGGTGCCTAATACGCTTATCAACGTTTATTATTAAAAACTAATACTACACTTTAATTCTAAAACTGTAGAATTAGATTGTTAAGCACTAGTTCTATCTGACACAACATTCAAAGGGGGGATATATATAGGTATATATATATATATATAAACTCGGCCATTTTGGCCTCGCAAGGGACTGTGCCCCTTGATCCCTCTTGCTTTTATTTATGTCCCTTTCTCTTCTATACTTTGTATAAAATGATCAAAATTTACAACGTAATTCTTACTGGCATCAACACAAAAAGAAAAACAAAACATAATCACAAAAATCCTATCCTAACATTTAACTTTCATTACATAAAATTAAGATGTTGTTTCATTACATTTTTCGTTACATATTTCGTTACATAAAATTGGGACATTTTTTTGGGACATTTTGCGTTACATAAAATTGGGAAATTTAGCGTTACATAAAATTGGGACATTTTTTCGAATGGGAGGTAGCCTAAGAATTACGTTGTAATTAATATATATATATATATAGAGGTGAATTATTATATTTTACAACCAAAAGTAAAGTAAAGTCAGGGCGTCCGGGATTACAAAGTTAAGGTTCATAGTGTACTAAGTCTAACAGCACTAATTGGAGTAGAGGGGTCTATAAATAAAAACAAAAAATTTAATTGCTTCAGAAAAAAAGGATGTAACAAACAAGGTATAACAAAACAGAGTGAATATATACATTACTTAATGCTAAGACATGTTTAACCTACTTTTTACACCACTCCATTAACCACGTTTTAAATTTACTCTTTCACAATACTATCTTCTTTTCCGCATGTATGTCCCCGTACACCGACGTATAGGAAGGGGAGGTTTTGGGGGGTCGACCCCCCCCCCCCCAACCACCAACCCCCGCGCACACAAAAATCCAAATATTAACCGAATACACGATCGTAGTGTTTGCCTTCGCATTGTCGTTTTGGATTGGATTTTAAATAGTTTGAACCTTTTTACGTCTTTATTTAGATTACTTTAGTAGAAAAGAATGTCCAAGCTTATTTGTCAAAAGGTATATTATATTGTCTCTAGTCCTTCGAATAATGATGTGGAAAAGCTGAAAGCTTTAAAAGAGCGTTGGAACTTACCGGATACTTTCAAGTTTCCAGTCACTAGCAAAAGGAGTTTTTCTTTTCAACGTCGTTGGACTGCAAATCACTCATGACTTACGTATTTAAACGTCATGTAAGGAGCACTTTTTTTTTTTTTTTTTTTTTTTTTTTTTTATTATAAATAAGTTGAGGGTCTCGCTGAGCAATGCTGCCCGTAGTGCGAGTGCCCAATCAGCCTATCAACGTTTATTAACAAAGTTACTTAAAATATACAAATGTTTCTATAGTACATTGATATAAAGTTACATATTTACATCTAACGGTATTAACGTAACGCCTATTCCGACGGGGAATACATTGATAATGGGTTATTAGGTTTACGTATATTTTGAATTAAAAAAGCTTCTTGTACGCAAGTTATTTGGTACATAGATCCCGTTTTCCTCAGAATTTGAAACTTAACTATTAACATGATAACGGATAAAGGAGTATAAAGGAGTATAACGAATAAAAAGGTTTTAATCGGGAAGGATCCCGCATTTGAAGTGGGAAATTACGTGTTTTTAACATTTGGAATTGATTCGCCTACTGCGTGCACCATTCTATCAACCACAATTTAACTTTATTCTTCCACTTCGCGAACTATGTGTTCTACTTGGAACAACGCAATGCGGGCATGATTATCAAGATCTTAGAGCTTTAGTTAATAAGCCATTTATTAACTGGAAAAACGCTTTAGAGAACTATGGTCATCATGCAAATACAAAATACCATAAATTTGCTTTAGAGCAAATAGAAAACTCTGTAAAGTTCGCGAAAGGTAAAAATCTATTAATGTTGAAGAGTTTATGAACCTGAAAGGTCATAAAATTGCTGCAGATAACCGCGAGAGATTAAAAGTTATTATAGAAACAGTTCTTTTGTACAGAAGACAGGAAATGGTCCTAAGAGGAAGCCATGATTATGAAGTTGGAGTAAACGAACTTGCTCACAATGACGGCAATTTTCGAGTACTTCTCCATTTTCGTGCTCTCGATCGGGTAATGAAGCACCTAAGAGTGTCATTTACGTACACAAGGCATGCATAGTAAAGCTATGTATATTTGATCAGGAATTTAGAACGAAGCGATCGAACTATTATGCGCTGATGCTATTCAAGCGCGTGTACTTAAAAAAGGATCAAAGCGGCTATTTTTTTTTACGATATTGGCAGACGAAACTCAAGAAATATTCCGGCGAGAACAAATAGCGTTATGTTTATGTTATTATGGCGTTTTAGCGATAACTGGGTCTGAGAGAAATTTAATAATAAACTATTTCGTAAAGCTGTAAATTATTGCGTAATTCGGTGGGAATATTTAGAAAGTTAAAAACGAAAAATATATATATTTAGTAAATAAAATTCCAAATATGAGTTGACAGATAATGCATAAGCCGGGGAATTGCGAGATAAATTGAAATTAACAAAGAGAACAGAAATGCTTATTATTAATAGTATTATAGTGCGAATTCGGAATTAGCGGTAAAAGGGAATTTGCAAAGTGTCGCCGATAATGGCTTGTCGGGATGATAAATAAGAGATCGAGGGAAGCCTGTCCTTCGGCCGAAAGCAGTATCGAAACAGATAACGTTTACGCTGGTCCCAAAACGCGACGTTTCGTGAGATGCGTTAAAATATCGCTAATCAATTTATGTATGTATGTGCCACGGTTCATGTTAAAGTTAATCTAGTCAAATCGAAATAAATTAATTACGAAATAAAAATAAATAAAAAACAAATTATACTGCGAATAGTCTAATCACGGCAAAAAACCTAGTCTTCACGCGATCCACCGTTAATTTCTAAAGCGGCTTAAAAGCTACCGGAGTCAAGAACGTCGATGATAAAGATCCATCGGAGGCTAATCATCCAAGCAGCACGTGTGGCGGAAACGATCTAAGAACCGAATCGTCCGCACCGGTAAAGATCCTGTAGGCGACGGACTAAACAGGCCAGATTTTATATTTTATTTAATGTCGTAAATATTTTGTGTAGATGTGTGTACGTGTGTTTTAATTTATATGTGTGGGTGTTAATTCTTGTCATATAGTTCGTGAATTCGCATTGTCTATTTATTTGTCTTTTGGTGCAACTGCATTTCCTTTCCGATATTGTGTGGCGATTTTATAATAATAAAAGAAATAATAAAAAAAAAAAAAAACAGTCACGAAATAATTTGATTGGATGAGCGTGGGTGTGAGATGTTCTCGGCCGACTAGGCAATCGATTAAATTTACGTTTGATAAAAAAATAAATAAAAGAAAGAAAAACAAAAGTAGTAGGTTAAATAAAAAAAAAAAAGAAAAACAAATAAATAAAAAATAAAACAAAACAAAAATAGATGGCGATTAGCATACATAAACAAAACTGGTGATTTATCACGTGTTTTACTATAGTTGTATATTTGGTGAAATATATGAGTGGTGACCACTAACAGGCCCTGTTAGGGAAAAAATTTATCTCAGTTTTATTGGGCCACTTCCGACAGAGCAGCGATAAATATTGGCAACCACAATGGGATACACCAATTCGCCAGGAATTTAAAGAATACTTTGCCATTGATGAAACGAACAAGTATGTCTGAAAAAAGAGTGTTAAGAAGTGAAAAAAATAGTGTAACACCACCAGTAGTAAAAAGGGGAAGCAAGGAAATGCCAAATGACTCAGGTTTTGTTAGTTCAGATACGTCTGTGCTTGTGTTGGAAGGGAGTACAGTAGCGGTGAAGGCGCCACAAGAGATAAAAGTAACCTCATTGATACAGATGCAGCATGGTTAAAATCAGTATTCGAAAATCAAAATAAAAGTCTCAATGATATCAGTAATAAATTCGATAGTCAAAATAAAGTTTTTAATAACAAATTAGAAGAATTTAATAACAAATTTAATGATAAATTCAAAAGGGTAGAGGAATAAAATTGGAACTTAAACGTTCATTTGAGAAACATCGAGAATAAATTTTCGGAACAGAACGAAATTTTCAATGTGAGGTGGGAAGAGCATAAAACGCATATTCAGAAAGAGATGGAAGGTAAGAAAGTAGTAGTGGAAACCAAATTTGTTGAGAAAATAGAAGTTAATGAGAATGTGGAGAAGCAAGGTAGGAATCTAAATAATATAGAAGGTAACTTGAAAGAAACGGTCAACAGGAAAATCAGCGGTATTGAGGAGAAACTGGAAATGGAGCTTCATGGCTTGAAAAGGATTCTAGAAGCGAAGGAACATGAGATTGGGAACCTAAAGAGGGATCTAAAAGAAAATGGTATGGGAGTGATGCCGATAAAATTTGCATATAGCTTAGAAGATCATGTAAGACGTTTTACCGAGAATAATACAGAGACTTATATCAAGGAGTACGTAACGGATTTGGAGTCAGTATTTAACAGATATCAGATGAGTGATAAAGAGAAGATAGAAACAGCAATCAGAAAACTGGATATATCAGTACAGCAGTGGGTTAAGAGTGTTTTAGGTAACAGTGGAACGTGGGAGAAAGCTAAGGAAAAAGTACTAAATAGATATTGGAGTCAAGAGACACAGCGGAAAATGATTGCGGAATTTTATTCTGATGAGAATATTTTCAACAGAAATGGAAATTATGAGGAATACATAATTAAATGGATGAATCGTTTAGAGCACCTAGATAGACCGTTGCCAGATGAAGAATTTGTGAGTACAATCAAATATAAGTTGCTGCAGGAGGTGAGAATTATCATGAAGTGTGATCAAGTGAATACGAAAGAGAAACTGCTGGAGTGCGTGCATGAACCGAGAACCTGGGTAACCTTAGAGGATAAAAGTAGTAGTGTAGGCTATAAATGAAGAATGAACACGATAGAAAAAGGAGAATCAAGTGTCAGGTTTAATAATGGTAATAACCGGAATTATGGGAGACATAATTATTCGTATGATCAAGGGAGAGAAGCCGAAATTGCACGTTTCAAAAACTGTGAATTAATTGGAGATAGTCAGCTGGTGCGATTCTGTGAGAGGAATACCGGATTAAAACCAGTTAAAACCCCGAAAGGAAGTAACAAGGTGGAATTATGCATATCGGGAATTACAACTAGATCATTAAAAAATTACGTAGGTAAGATAAATCGAAAACTTAGAGATAATGTGGTAATTTTCGTAGGTTGTAATGACATAGAAAAGTCATATAATATAGAGGAAGTAAAACGGAATTATGCGGAATTAAATGATGTGGTGAAAGAAAAAGGGGCTGAGAGAATTTTACTCATCACGGTACCCTCGCGAATATCGCATGCGTCACAAGAGGGAAAAGAGAGATGCAAGACGTTAAATAGACATATTAGATCATTAATCAAAGAAAATGTAATGGTGGCTAACTTGTACAGCGAAACGATGGAACAGAATTGATGTCGGGGAGAACTGTTTGAATCATTCTATTACGATGGAAGACCAGATGGAATACATTTGAATGAGATGGGACAGGAATTGTTGAAGAATGAAATAGAAAATTCTTTTCGGTGAGCCGACGCATGTCTTTGTGGGAGGCGAGAACTGTCAACAACATTAATAGGGATCTATTAGAGGATAGTGGGACTAGGAGGGGAATTGTACTAATATGAGAAAGAGTCCCCACGACCTATTATATTTGTGAGCAGATTACTGAATAAGTATGAAAAAAACTACTGCTGCACTGAAAAAGAACTCCTGGCGATAGTCATCGTCTGCAACAAATTTAGAATAATTATAGAGGGACATCAGACTGCGTGTTGAAGACAGATCATCATAGTTTAAAATTCCTATGAGAAAGTAAATGGAAGTCACAGAGATTAATTCGGTGCATGTTCTTCTTACAATCTTTCAATCTGAAACTTGAATATATTAAAGGGAAGGAGAATGTAGTGGCAGATAGTCTATCGCGTTGTCTAGTAAGCAGTGAGAAGCATAAACATCATAGCGTGTTAATAGAGAATATAAAAAAGGTAAAGGTGACTATGGAAATAATAGAGAGAATAAAGTGGGCACAAATACAGGACCGAGCGATAAGTGCAGCCATTATTAAGATGTCGATTAATAGAAAATTGAGATTATATTAGAAGTATAAAGAAGGGGCGTTGTTTATAGACGCAAGTGGAAAGAAAATGTACTGAAAATTATACATACCGAAGGCGATAGTAATAAAGGTGATTTGGATGTATCATCGTGAGTACGCACATATTGGTATTAATAAGACAATAGAAGTATTAAAGAATGAATGTTATTTTCCGAAAATGGCATGGTTAGTGAGACGGGAGATCAACAAATGTGAAATGTGTAAAAGGTTACGTGGAAAATAAACTAGTATATAAGGCACACGTAGTACATCGTCCGCCAGACCTAGTTTCAATTGACATTTTCGGACCACTTCTGATGTCGAAAGGGAAAGACAAAGTATTAGTGGTGTATTATGACGTATTTTCCAAGTTCGTTAAGTTGTATCCGGTGAAGAGGCTGCCGAGTAGGATCATGATTGCGAAGATTAAATTGATACCTTTGGCAAAATGAAAGCAATAGTTTCCGATAATGCACCAATTTTTACGAGTCAACTATGGAGAGAACACTTTGAAAAAAAGAACGTTGAAATACGACATACATCACCATACTTTCCGTAGGGCAATCCAGTGGAACGATGTAATTTGGAAATCGCGAAGTATATGAGGGGACTGAACAATTATAGACACAAGAATTGGGGATTCCACTTGGAAAAGATAAAAAGAATTATGAACAATTTACCGCACGAGGTAACGAAAGAATGTCCCATTACGGTGCTTACTGGAAAAGAAAGGTATGATTTACTGCGAGAAGAGATAGAATATCCGGATAAGGTAATGGTAGATCGTGAGAAGATAATTGAAAAGCTTAGATCATCACTACAAATCGCGGCTAGGAGAAGGGAACTAAAGTGTGGGTCGGCACCGGCAAAATTCGATGTTGGTGATATAGTGTATATTAGGAATTACACCCTGTCAGACAAAGAGAAAGGAAGAATGAAAAAATTAAATGATGTGTACAAGGGTCCATTTAAAGTGAAAAAAGGAGTTGGGGCAAATACTTATGAAATCATTGACCACCTTAAGAATAAAATAATAGGAATACAAAACGTTAAAAATCTCAGAAAGGGTTAAAAAAAAATAAATAAATAAAATTTGAAATCGAGGCGATCCGCCGGAATTTCCATTAAAAAAGGAGCATTTTGGACGCCTAGATAAACGGTAGATGGAATTACTGTAATCTATTTCGTTTTATGTTGAATGATATTAGGTTTTAATTTATATCAATTTCATAATTTATATATTTTATCTGGCATGTTATTTTAAATATATTTGCATCGTGCTAGAAATTTCGCAAAAAAAAAAAAAATCTTTTACTCAAATCATTTTGTCGGTATTAATGAGAGTTAAGTTTGTAGTTGTATCATATTTAATCGCGTTTGTATTTAATCGATGTAATTTGTTAGATATATATATTATTTAGTGAAATAATTATACAAAAAAAAATAAATAAATAAATCATAAGAGTAAATGAATCGGTTAGATGGTAGTAGAGGTAAATAAATATTGATAAACTATCGAATTACATGGCGTCAGAGATAAAGTGCAATAAGGGTGTGTGTTAGATCGCTATAAGAATATATGAGAGTATGTGATGGAACTGGGCTATGACTGATAGCGGTTGTGATAAAAGTGTAAGAAGGATACAGGGAGAATGGATGTGTACTGGTTATCGTGTTGATCAACGCTAACGTCTAGTTTCTTATCAGGATTTACCTTTAACGTTGAATAATAATAATTGTTTCATGTAACAATGATTCAGCGGCGCTACGGCTTATCTGTCGACTGATAACAAAATTAAAGTCACCAATTGTGGTCGAATGATGCCATCTCGTTGTGTATTTTATCTACAGACATTCCGGGCTGGAGAACACACGGTTTCTTCGTTAATATTCAGAAACGTTTCCGGGGGGTATTATGTCGTTGTAGCGATAACTAGGTTTGAGAGAAATTTAATAATAAATGATTTCGTAAAGCTGTAAAGTATTGCGTAATTCGGTGAGAATTCACGCGCTCCACCGTTAATTTTTAAAAGCGGCTTAAAAGCTACCGCAGTCAAGAACGTCGATGATAAAGATCCATCGGAGGCTAATCATCCCAGCAGCACGTGTGGCGGAAACGATCTAAGAACCGAATCGTCCGGACCGGTGAAAATCCTGGAGGCGACGGACTAAACAGGCCAGATTTTATATTTTATTTAATGTCGTAAATATTTTGTGTAGATGTGTGTACGTGTGTTTTAATTTATGCGTGTGTTATTAATTCTTGTCATATAGTTCATGAATTCGCATTGTCTATTTATTTGTCTTTTGGTGCAGCTGTATTTCCTTTTCGATATTGTGTGGCGATTTTATAATAATAAAAGAAATAAAAAAAAAAAAAAAAAAAAAACAGTCACGAAATAATTTGATTGGGTGAGCGTGGGTGTGAGATGTTCTCGACCGACTAGGCAATCCATTAAATTTATATTTGGTAAGAAAATAAATAAAAAAAAGAAAAACAAAAGTAGTAGGTAAAATTAAAAAAAAAAGAAAAAAAAAAGAAAAACAAATAAATAAAAAATAAAAGAAAACAAAACTAGATAGCGATTAGCATACATAAACAAAACTGGTGATTTATCACGTGTTTTACTATAGTCGTATATTTGGTGAAATATATGAGTGGTGACCACTAACAGGCCCTGTTAGGAAAAAAATTATCGTAGTTTTATCGGGCCACTTCCGACGGAGCTGCGATAATATGTAGATCGCTCCTTTCAAAAATCAGTTATCCAGGAGGATTTTCTTGAATTTATTTACATAGAAGATGTTTCAGCTCAAACATTGATGACGGCAATTATAATGCATCTCTTATCCTATAAACTTGGATGTAGATAAATCATTAGACAAGGCTTTGATCGCGCTGCAGTACTGAGCGGTTGATTTCGAGGCGTGAGAAGGGAAATACTCGAGAGCGCAATTTGTGTACTGTGTGGCTCACATTCTCAACTTAGTTCTAGTGCATTCATGTGGGGTACCTACTGTACAGAGATCATAAAATATGCAATAAAGTTTTTTCGACAATTTTCATTTCGAGACAGCCTTTTGAATGATCAGATTAATTTTTCTTATTCAACATTTATTTCTCTTTGTGAGATACGGTAGATCGAAAAGCACACGGCTGTAGAATGGCTTGCACAAATGATCATCATAATACGCGCAACACTTGAGGCACTGCAAAAAGTTACATGTAGGGATGTTGCCGCTCAAGCATACAGATTGCAAACCGCCATAGAAAATGAGTCAGTTTGTTGTGTCGCTAGTTATATTGAAAAAAATTTTCTTATATACAACAAGCCTAAACAAAGCAATGAAAAAATTTTATATCGATTTGACCGACACTTGCAGTTATACAAAAACCTATAAAAACGATATTACAAAATATTTGAAATGAAAGTCAATTCTCAGTTCTTTTCGAGCTGGCAAAGCAGATGAGTTCAAATGATATAGTTGTTGCAAAAACGAACACATAGAACACCCAGCGTTATAATGAACCGCGAGGAACTATCGAAATATATTACCATCGAAATGTATTTTATCCCTTTGTGTTGACCATGCCATTACAGAACTCGATGTCCGCTTTGAACCACATGAAAAAACGATCGAAGGGATTCAAATGTTTCTACCTAAGAAGACGAATAATGACTCTAGCACACAAGAAAAACTGAAAAAAATAGTACAAACATTTCTTGGTGAAAATGAAGGCACAATATTTGTAAGTGTATATGGGAATCTGCTGCGTGAAAACCTACCACTGCAGTAGAAGCTATTGATCATTAGGATGAACAGTTTTTTTCTTTGATAAAAAAGCTTCTTATTATATTAGCCACACTTTCAGTGATCACTGCGATCCCAGAAAGATGTTTGTCTAATTAAGAACCTATATTAGGAATCGAATGGGTGACGAAAAAACATCGGTCTTACCCTTATGAGCATTCACCTTGACCCCCCGGTGGTAAAACTAGATTCTAAAGAAATTGTAAATAAATTGGCAATAAAACGTAAACGACTAAATTTAAAATTTTAAATTACATTCTTAATATATTATTCTAGAAGATTAAAAACCGCTGTTCGCAAATTAACAAAAAAATAGGCACGTACATTAGAAGACGACTTCCAGCAACCAATAAATTAAACACCGGAAAAATGCTAGAGACCACAGGACTTCGTCTCCCACAACCAAAACAAATCAGATCACTCCAGTCATTTAAACTTTAGTAATTGTCCCATGTTTTGTTATGGTAGGGGGAATAAATAAAAAAAAAAAAAAAATTGTATGAAAATATAAGCAAAGAATGAAATAATATGTTATTATTTAATATAATATAATAACATAGAAATTTTATTTTGCTTAAAAAAAAAATTATGAAAATTTCAGATTTGAACCCCCTCATTGAAAAGCTATATATACGTCCGTGTCCCCATATATTGAATGTGTCGTAACTTCATGTACGAATGAGTTGAGAAACTTAACGGACATTCCATAATCATTCGTAATTGTTAAAATAAAATTTCAGTTCAAAAATAATTAGAATTAAAAAAAAAGAGACAAATATTAAATGAAATTATTTTAAACAATTTTTTTGTAATATTCTTGAAATTTATTGTGCACGCATATAGCTTTAACTTGACAAGGAAAACTAGTGTAATTTTATAAAAATACGTTTACTTTTAAAAAATATACATAACGTACAGAAAAATCATTATTACTAAATTAATCTAATCAAGTGCGATAAGCGAATGTTAAATGTTGTTAACTTAATTAATGACACAATATATGTATTTTATTTCGTATGATTTTTTCTTACTTTTACGTCTAATTCGTACACCCTTAACTTAGTCTGCATTTTAAACATCTAGCTGTAATTCTTATAGTTTTCTTAAATTACACGTTTAGCCAATTTGTTAATCGTGTTAATTGGAATGCCGGTTTCCGTTTTTATGTTTGTTTTCGATTTGGTAGACATGAGGAAATGAAATTTCATAAAATTTCATCCATTAGTTACACAATTCGTCTATCTTTTTTAAAATATCTTAACGTATAAAGTTATACGGGAATCTTTGATTTATTTATAATTTATTTTATTTAATTTTTTTTTTTCAAACGTTAACATTCTGACAGCGACTACATTCCTATACAATGATTTCTCCATTCGTGTTTTGTTCTCTTTATACTCATTAGTAACACTTCTAGGATAGGCCTCG
Source organism: Icerya purchasi (assembly GCA_039619475.1). Lineage (NCBI taxonomy): Eukaryota > Metazoa > Arthropoda > Insecta > Hemiptera > Monophlebidae > Icerya > Icerya purchasi. Next base: position 420,526,359 of record CM077116.1, read on the forward strand.
CGTTGCCATTGAAACATACCTTACTATGTGATGTTTTAATTTTTTTTTACTTTAAATTAATTATTGCTTTATTTTGCTCTCCATTGTCGAAAGTACCGGAGGCAATTCTTCAACTTGTCATCTTTATTCTACAACTTTTTTGATTCTATTCCACTCAAGAATAAATACGTTACGCAGTGTATATTCGTTGAAAAATATTATTATATAATTTTAAAATATTCACAGTAAAAAGGTTTAAAAAACACCTTGAAGAAGTACATTCAGGATGGCGAACTGTTGCGTGGTCTTTTAGTAGCCTAAGCAGCTCTCACCGTGATAACCTTAGTAGTTAAAAGCGGTAATTTAATGTAAAATGAAAAAAATAAAAATAAAAAGATAAATAAAATTTTAAAAAACCTACATTATTAGAAATGCTCAAAAATTTCAAATTTTTACGAAGGCTCGCATGATAATTTTTGAACGGCAAGACTATAGCAGCTTACATAAAAGTCAAGAAAAGTAATTTAATTTTCGAATTTTTTTTTCTTTTTATCTCTTTGTTTGCAATGTTTTGCTCCATACAAAAATGAACACTGTAAAATGATAATGCTTTCGAAAACTGTGTGAGATATTTCCAGAAAAATTTTGCTTTTTTTATTTCCCTGCTACTTTACGAAACTTTTTCCAGCCTTTTTTCAAAAATTTTTTGTAGAAAAATTTTGTAAAATTCTGTTACTCTTATTATGTAGCTAACTACTATTTTTAACTACTTCTAGTCTTTTAGTTTTTAATAATATCAGAGGCGGATCCAGAGAGACATTTTGGGGAGGGAAATTAAATAATTACGTAATATCTTATACGATAGGCAGTAGTTTTTGAGAAATACCTTTGTTCGTAAAGAAAATCAAATGGTAACCCCTTTAGATTTAAAAATGTTTTAATTTAAATTTTGTTTTATTTTTAGGGGAAAAATAAAACGAAATTATAAAACAGTAGCTAAAATGGTAGTTTAGAATTTGAATACTGAGAGTTACTAGAAAGAATAGAACGATATTAGACTTTACTTATCCGAATTCTCTTTGTTCGTGAGCAAGTTTAAATATATATATATATATTTCTCATTAAATTATTTTTAATTAAAATTGCAAAATAAAAATTAAAAATAAATAAGAGAGACAAAAAGACGACGGTAGTTGCGTTTAAAACAGAATAAAAACGTAACATTTATAGTTTTCTTAGAAAACAGTATTAAATATTAGTTATAATTAAATCCATATGTTGTAACATTTATACAAATCTTTTATATAGTATAAATTAAGTTTCTTTGTTGTAGTAGATTTTTTCATTAAGGTTTTGGTTCTTGGGGGGGGGGGGGGATTTCTACTGTTCTTGCCTGCGGTGAAAATGTGAAATAAACGCTTAAGGTAAGAAATTTTTCTGCATATTAGCATTAAAGTTTTGAATTTATCAAATAAATTACGGCGCTAAGATTGATGTGCTATAGACCAGTCAATTTAAGGCTTACAGCAGACTAGAAAGCATTTTTTTTTTTTTATAGAAGCCATTCCTAGCCTATGATGATTGTGACGTGAAGAGTTCGTAGTCCAGTGACTAGTCCTTGTATTAGTAACTTATGCTTGAATAATTCTCACAAAGGTTTTTTTTTTTGCTAAGCCAGGTCTAAATGTTTTGTATTTCCTAGTCTGCGCACTTGCGTTTAGTGGCGAATTATCCAGTAGGTCAATTGCAGCTCAGTTCGTGTGATTATATAACCGCTCCTGATGTTTTGTTGCCATCCATTTGATAACATCAGCTACATACTCCATGCAAAGGTAATCATGTATGGTTTTATTCCTTACGTATCATGGGGCTCTAACGATTGACCTTAGAGTAATATTTTGGTATCTTTGAATTTTCATGATATTGCTCTTTGTATTGCAGCTCCCAAATTCGCATCCATACTTCCATATTGGATCGAGTAGTTGGTTGTATAATAGCAGTTTATTTTCCAAGGACAGTTGGGATCGTTTTCCTAATAGCCAATGTAGTTTGTTGGTTTTGATTCTGAGTTCAGCCTTTTTCATGTCAATGTGCTTACGCCATATTAGCTTCTGGTCTAAGTATAAGCCTAGGTATTTAACGTCTTTTTTGATTGGCACTATCTTTTTATCGATTTTTATATTTTCTGGCTCTATATAACGATATTTGTAACTACTATATGTGCTGATTTATTTTCATTTATTTTAATTCGCCATTTCATGCACCATGACATAACTTTATTCACTGCTCTTTGCAATTTACTATTTGCTTTTGTTTGACTTAAATCAGAGTACAATAGTGCGTTGCCATCTGCAAAAGTTGCCATTAAGGAATAATTGTCTTCAACTGGTATATCTGCTGTAAAAATAAGATACAATAACGGCCCCAAAACACTTCCCTGTGGAACTCTTAACTTTATTGGATATATGTTAGATACTTCGTTTCCATGCTTGATTTGATAGTACCTTTCATCCATATATGATGAAAACAACTCGTAATAACGATTTGGAAAACATTTTTTTTATTTTATACAATAAGCCGTAATGCCAGTTAGGTATTATCAATAAAAGTTGAAACAAAAGATCTTCTGATTCCTATAAGTGAAGCATAATCTTTGTTTTAACGGTATGAATAAAGTAGTATTTAAGAACTTTTACTGGTAGGAAAATGACGCTTTTTTTGTTTTTTTTTAAGGAGAAAAATTTTTCTTTTGTTACAACTAAATACAAATATTTAAAAAAACGAACATAATATTGCAAACAAAAAAATCTGATGCAACTGCATATTGGATTTCAGTTGTAATTTCATTACTTTTAAACGATTTATCTTTTTCATTACTGTTAATTGTCCTCTTCTCAAATTTTAATATGGTTTTACAACATTCCTGTTGAGTATTTTAAATTCAGTGAGTTTTTACGCAATGAAGGTTTGAGTTTAAGGAAACATGATTAAAATAAAATACATTAACACATATATAAAGACGAATGTAGTGAAAAAGAAATGAGTTTGTGGAAGTAATAAGGAGATAAAATAATGCTTAGAATAAAGAGTGCGACAAAAATGATTCACTAATTGTAGACTACGGAGTTGTCACAAATTGATTAATTATCGGTATTGATCTGATACTGTTTGCCTTGTAATATATTTGAATAAAATTTTGACCTATTTTTATTCACACCGGGGTTTTATTGAGTGTTTTTTTTTTTTTTTTGTGGAATATTTGCTATTCAAGAAGTTGAAATTTTAGATCGACAAACTGTGGAGAACGGTTTTACGGAGAAATTTAAAAAAAAAAAACATTTTTATTTATCTTACAATTCCGAGTATTAAACCACAACATTTAAAAATTATAAAATTTTGAATAATTCTTAATTCCCTAAAAAAAATTAGTTTACAAACATTCTGTGTTATATATAGGGTAATGATAGCGAGTCAATATAACGAGATCTGTAAATCAAAGAAAAAAATGAACTTTTTACATGTTGTAGCATTTAATTTAAAATTCAGTTGGCAGTGTAATATATTAAAAAGCTTCACGATATTTTATCTTTTTAAAAAGTCTGCATACTTTTTTTATAGGGTAATATATAGATGGAATACCATTTGTTTAAAACTTATTGTTTAATCAAACTAAGAGAATATGCTACCCAGGAGAACTAAAAAGTTACAGTCTAAGCAATAAATTATATTAGATGTAATGAAAAGGACGGTATATAGCATATTTTGAATGAATACAACATACTAAATACAGAAATATTGGAAAATTGCAGTAAACTGGTACTGGAAAAAGTGAGTATGTTTAATGAATTTGTTAAGAAGGAACTGGAATATTGGAAAAATTATATTAACTTGTATCGAAAATAAATTGTATAAACATAAATGTTAAAGATGGTAAAATTTGGGGGGAGAAATCAAAACTTCATTAGATGATTTTCCTCCCTGGAGCACATTAAATTTTTATAGGTACTTAAATCAATATATATATATAACCTTACTCATGGAATACGAGATTAGGAAAAAAAAGAAGCAATATGGGTCTGTGTAAATAGAACGAAATGAAGACTTTGGAAGCACATGCGATTCTCAAGACCATCCGAGAAGACTCATACTGAAAAAATCAATTAAAACTTCTGTGGAACGGTTTTCATAACAATATTTTGGAGTAACATTTTAAAGTTACTTTCCATTCCATGGACACCCAGTATCGTGTACGAATTTGTTTTTTATAGTTTAGAAAATAACATACAAAAAAAATCAATATCAAATGCTAAAAGAAGAAAATTAGGTTCCAATCAAAAAATTAATATCCCACTAAAAAGAAATTATTCAATGTAAAATTTTCAGAGGATGAAATTAAAAGCTGATTTTATTCGTTCGCGCAAACCGAAGATAAATAAATTTGAATAGAATTGCAATTTTGGCCAAATGAACTTATATTGTCAAGGCCAAAAAAAAAAAAAAAAAAAAGAATTACAATTTTCTAAAATTATAATGCGTGTTTAAATCAAATTTTGAAGAACAAATATTTTTCATTAGAATATTTTTAGCATTTACTGATTTCAATAACCTGTGAAATCGAACATTTCTTCTCGAAGTCAGCCGTTATAAACAATAATTTAAGATCATCTATGGATTAAATTCACAATTAATTCATTTAACTGATCGAGACGTACTGAAGAAAACGGATTTTTGAGATCTTTTAAAATCATTTTGGTATACTTTTGTACAAATTTTTTTACAATAACACATTCACTTAGTTTTATTTCGTTTTCAGAAACTATACTTTTCATAGGTACCATTATTTTCAATATGTTTGTTGATTCATTTTTATATTAATCTTTAACCCAAAATAATAATTATAATTTTACACGACAATTTGTTATATTTAAGTTTTATTTTAACTTGTTTTGTTCAGTTTTTTAAATGATTAGGAGGGCTAAGACTTCCAAAAATATGCAGCTACGAGCTTACTAAAATCTTAAATTTGTACTACTGCAATTTTTTTTCTGACATAGATATGTCTTAAGGCTGGGCACAATCTGAAATTCCGCCCATCACCAAGAAATGTTACAAAATCTCTATTTAAACCAATTCAGTCCGTTAAAACGACGAAAAAGTGTTACAACATTTTATAATGATTTTCCATTTTCTGTATATAACGGAAGTTTCTTGTGAGAACTCTTAATGAGAAATCCTCGAATTATAAAATTAAGTGCGGTATAAATAAAAATTGCCATGCAAAAAATTACCGGCATATTTTTAATATAAACAGCAAATAATAACACACTTGTTACTTACTGAACAAAAATATATCGAATGATTTATACTCGCAAAAAATAATCACATGAAAATTTTCACCTAGGTTTTAAAAATTATTTTGTTGTTATTAGTATTTGTTCATTATATTTATTTGTTTGGTTTTATTCACTAATTTTTGTAAAAGTTAGTTGTAATTAGAAATTATAATGGTGTTAAAATATTTCATTTTTCAAAGTTGTTTCTGAATAAAGAGCATAGAAAATCGCATCGTAGTCTAATCCAGAATGAAGTAAAGACTTAAAAAGTAATTCTAATACAAACGAATCAATCCTCCATGAATGGCTACATATTGATTTAAATAAGTTGAGTGCTTTTCATATTGGACTCAAAACAGAACACTAAGCTAAACCTTAATATGAAATTTTTGCCATGGCTAAATTAGAAATCGGACTTCAAAAATATAAAATTCCTTTTCGTAAATAAATTACAGATAAATTAGTATATCCGAGTTTAACCTATCTTAACTAACTGATAAAACAGAAGCGACAAATGATCATTATTAAACGCCCTTCAGACATCCAAAAAGGTCGCCAATAAATATTTTTTATCAATAAAGCATAAGTACACTTCATTAATACTACAATGAGAAATATAGTCTATTGTAGCCAAACCAAGTCTGAAACTATAGATACCAGTAAGGAAAATATTCCGATACTCGACCTGTCACAGGTGCCTATTCTTAAATATAATCTCTAACCTCTCTAACGCTTTTATAATTTTGTAAAAAATCGCTTGCAATTGAGACTTGCCAGACTTTTGTATTGCAGTGAGTAAAGAGCACGTCCAGTGCTCAGGTATAATTCTGTCGTGAACTAAAATGCTGAAGTTACGAGTATCTCCCGCATTAGATAAAACTGAATAAGAAATGATTCTAAATCAGGTGCAGTTTTTTTTTTTTTTTTGTTTTTGTTAGTAGAAAAGTAAATGACGTCAGAATTAACTGATTTAGTTAAAAAGTGTGTGTTATCATCTACCATAGAATACCTAGTACCGATGGATTCCTTAAATGATGGCACATATGGAGGAAAGAGTAAATCGAAAATTTTCAATCATTTATAAACGCCTTGCAGCTGTTTTTGTTTTAAAGTCGCTTAGATTATGTTCATATATTGTAAAGGCAGTATTCTTATTAAATCTACCACAGATTTTTTTCATAAATTATTTTTGGTAATTTTCAGAAATCTGCTTGTTTCACCTGCAAATGTAAGCAACGAATATCACAACTGACCCTTTTAATCTAAAATTTTTTAAAACAGTACTTTTTTAAAATTTTTTCTTTACATGCGTTATTTCCTCACAGATTCGGATATTTTATGCTGGTTCCAAAAGTGTAGAGTGCTGGAGTGAGTAGGTGCCATTCTTTTATCCATTTCATAGATTTTTGCTATATAAGGAACATCGTAACAGCCTAAAATCGTACCAAAAAGATATTTTCGTTAAAATCAATGTTAAGTCAACTCCACTAGCAAAATACACATGTTAGCTTCGTGAACTATTTATAGCACAGCATCTCTTCTATTATCACTTCAATTACATCCTTATAGACTATTAAGTGCATTGAAGTTTCCATTGTGGGTTACTGGAAATTTAATCTTCCTGTTTTATTTTAGATGAGAGTTGGATCGATGAGATGACCAGGAACAGAATAATAAGAAATAAAGTAACCGGAAATTTTTTTTAAATACATCAACACGCAAACTACATTAGTTCAGAGTTGTTTTTTGAATTAACAAGATTATTTTATATAGCGTCATATAAAATACCATTTTTAATCAGTCTAGCCGGTTCTCTATAACCATTCTGCCATAATTTCGAAAATATGTATAATTATATGAAATTGTCTACGTGCAACAGTCATGTTTCAGAAAGAATGAATGAACGAATGTAAAAGTTTATTAATATAATTGTAAGTTTACAAATAAAAAGAAATTTCTTCCACTAATTATATAAATTTTACGCGTTTCGGGCAATATGTCCTCTCCAGAGTGTGATACATACTGTTTATAGAATCAAGCATAGATTACAATATGATTTTATATTTTAAGTTGACTATACGATTAGGAAAAATCCAAAAGGAAAAAATCTAGCTGAAGGACAACATCCATCTCATGACTCGACAGAAAAACTTCTGTATCACATTTATTAGAAACTATATTGCTAGCATTCCGCAGTAATACACAAATCATTTGTGAATTAAAAAATTTAAATAATTTAATGAACGACGGAGTTAAGAGAATTCAATTGAAAATAAATATCGATATATATGGGTATGATATGAAAGGGGAAAATGTATTTATAAAGATATTGTGATCATGGCAAATGAAATATACAAGGTTGTATATTTAAAAAAAAAAAAACAGATATGTGATATGAGTGATCTGATTTGGCGTCCGTTGTGTATCAAGTTAAAATTTTACATTAAAAGAAGTGCCGGATCTAAGGAGGTCTAAGGGGGGCTGTAGCTCTGGGCTCCAGCCTCCACGGGGGCCTCACGTTCTTGAACAGAATAAAATTTAATTTTCCACGTGCAAAATTTAAGTTTCTTTTCCCAAAATACTTAATACTGCAAAAATGCAAGATTTAAAATTTTTGCTTTTTTGTTCTAAAAATAATTCAGTTAATTTTTATATATAAAAAAGGAATATTTGAATTCATCAATAAAATTATATTCTTTTTCTTCATAAAATTTTCTCTCTTTCTCCCAATGAACTAAATGCTAAATGAATATTTATAGGAATTATATGCGATAAATCTAATTTATTGTCTTAAAAAAAAATAAATGAGTCCTTTAACGTATGTATTGAAAATAAATAAACAATCGATAAAACGATTAATAAAATTCTCTATTCAAATATTGACACCTATGCAATCGTTATAAATTTTTCTATGTAAAAACGTTTTACGATCTGGAATATTCTTAATTTTAAAAATATTTTATTTTTTTACTTTTATTGAAAATTAATGTTTTATTTTGAACTGTATAAAAATTATTTATAATAAAAGCGAGTTTTAATTGATAGTTGATTTTATAAATATATTTGTATTTAGAAAAAATTAATAAATCATACTGCGTTTCATTCGCTTTTTTCTAATCATATAAACAATTATGGAATTTTAGTTTAATTTCTATAAAGACATGATCAAAAACATTGCATAAATGTATCAAAGTTAGCCTGAAAACCGCTGTAGCGCCGCAGGCGTAGATAATGCATTATAAATAAAGTTTTTATTTTTATTAAAAGAAAGATTTTTTCTTTTTTGCTGCCCGTAATATTTAATTTGTATATGTAAATATTTTTTTGTAAGAAAATAAACCATAGTGTTATTAATAAAAAATTACGTAAAATTTTTTATTTGATGTTCAATTTGTGTAGTATTCAGTTTGTTAGGGTAAGAGCGTAATTTTAATTTTATTAGTCATTCATACGTATTTTTTCTTTTTTGTTTGTACATATATGATAATGAGTTTTTTCATCATGTGTTCTTTGAAGGAGGTGCCCTTCATTCAAGATTAGTCCCAGGCCCCGTAAATCCTTAATCCGCCCCTGATTAAAAGGCAAAAATATTTAAATCGCACATTACTAGATTTTTTTTTTTTTACAATTGAGAATTTCAAAATAAGCAGTAGAAGAAATATATATGTATAAATTTGGAAGAATTAAGTTAACCAACTAGTTTAATCTCAACAATACTGAGCGAATTTTACTCGATATTTCAATAAAACAATCGTTTTAATATAATTACTGCCTTCTTCATTTATTTTCTTAACATTTCGTTACCTACAATACTCCATATACTTTATTACGAATAAAGCTGAAATTCGTACATTTGATTATTTATTAAAATTTTCAGATAATACCAATTTTAACGAATAGCTTGTATGCGTTAGCAGTTAACCAAGGTGTTCAAGACGTATTGTACGATGAAATACGGTCCATTTCCAACGGACAAAAATCGATAACAAAAGATATGTTGAATGATTTAGTGTATTTAAAAGCAGTGATCAAAGAAACATTTCGGTAAATATGACCTTTTATAAATAACTTTGTGTAAAAGTGTTGTAAATAAAGATTTTTTTTTTTTCTTTCGACCTCGTTAGCCTTGAAACAATTTGAAGAGGAAAGAATCGGTTATTTTTTAATACGATCAGATGTCGTTAATAAGAAGTAACTAACATAGCAAGAATAATGTGTGGGAAAAGAAAGGACGGAATGTAAGAACTGCTATAAGAAATAGAAAGTCTAAACCTTAGCAAATTGCAGTGCGGGCTAGAGTGCTCCACCAAAAGGGTTGAACATTTCGAGAACAGATGATATGCGTTTCAGACAACTGTATCATTTGGATGGAAAGAACAATAAGGAGAAGAAGCCTACAAAAAACGAAATCCGGAGAAAGGAAGTAGGGAATGGCTAAAATGGAAGTAAATAATGGAGACAACAACAGAACAACGGATTAGCCGGAAGACAAGGTTGAACGGGAATAAAATTATTAATTCTTAGAAAAAGAGAAAGTGTCTATATCCTACCAGAATCTGAGGTGAAAACTTTTACTGGAAGGAAATTAGAAGATGGAATTTTTTAAAAAAGAAGAGCGCGGAAGCAGTAATGCGAGCGAAAGCCCCTTCATTGCCAGAGATGCCCAAGTGGCTAGGAATTCACAGCAAATCAATGCAAATTGAATGGAGAAAGGAGAGAGTAGCTTGTAGTATTTGAAAGAGGAACTGCAATATAAACAGAGGAAAATCTATTCGGCATATTTTCCTTTTTTGTTTTATAAAGCTAAATTTTGAACCCACACTTATCTTCTGTTTTTTCTTTTTTTACTTTGTTATTTGAGCTTGTCAGCATTGTCGGTCAAACATGCCGCAAAAGAGTGTCAAAATAAAAAAAAAAAAGGAAATAATAATAAAGTGAAGTGGAAAATTAAGAAATGAAGAAAAAAAGGAAGCCTATTTTTTGTGCACGTCAGCAAAGGACCTCGGCTCAGCAACAACGTGAAAGGAGAGGATTAATTAAATACCGATTCGGTCAGAAATAAACCGAATAGAGGAACCAAGAACCGGAATAATGTACTGGAAGGGAAGTAACAGGATGCATGAGGCGCAATAAGGACCAGCAAATCCAAGGGCCAACAAATTAGAATAAAGAATAGCAGGTTCCGACAAGAAGAAAGGACATTCGAAGAAGATATGGTTAGAATCGCGATTCGGATGAAGATGACGGTGAGGGGGTTAAATGAAAACGGCCGTAGCAAAAGGAAAGTCATAAAACCAAGGGTGGATAGGAAAATTTGGCTGAATGAACGGATAGAAGGAAAGATTGTTAGAGAAGGAAGAAGCATAAATAATCTGACGACCAGAATCTAGTATGGAATTGTAACCATAGAAATAGTAGGTTGGAGCGAGAATTTGATTGAAATAGAGGCTAGGGGATGGAGCAACTCTAACCAAGGAATCCGCCATCTCATCACCCTCACGGCTCGCTAGGGCTCAGAGTAAATCAATATGGATGGAATTGAGAGCTAGAAGATTGTAGATAAGGGATCGAATACGGAGAGTGACAAAATCGCAGGACTGAGCGGGAAAGGGAGAGGACATAGCTTGAAGGACACTTACGGAGTCGGTAATAATCAAATAGCTGGAAAAGGAGCGATGAGAAGATATGTAGACAATGGACTGTAAGATGGCGATAAGTTCAGCGGAAAAATTGTGCAGAAGAAAGAAATACGAAAAGACTTAAAATGATTAATGTCAGGAAAAATTAATGAGACTCTAACTCTACCAGGACCCCTTGAACCATTCGTAGATATGGCCTTGTGGATGGGAAATAAGAGTCTGGCAGTACTGTGGAATTCCTGTTTTAATACAGATTTGGGAAGAGATTTAACAGAAAGTGGAAAGAAAATTACATTGGGAGGGTGGGAAAGAGTAGCGAAATTGAAGGAAAATTATTGGTCGAAATAGTATAAGACGAGAAAGAAATAAAACACAAAAAAAATATGAGGTAGCATAGGAATTTTCTTAGCAGTTATGGAAAATGGAGGGGTAAGAAAGAATAACTCTAGAAGACGTCAACGAAAGATATTGAGAAAGAAGCCTATAGCCTAAATAGGACTTACGAATGGAAAAGGGAACCATTTTAGACTCAGTAAGGACTTCAGGTATTGAGGAATATTTAAGAGAAGCAAGGCGAAGACAAAGGCAGGAATTCTGGATGATGTCTAACTTATAAAAAAGAGATTGAGAAGCACAGCCATAGCTAAAAGAGCAACAATCAAATTTAGAACGAATAATGCATTCGTAAAAGGAAATAAGGTGAATAGGATCGTCCTCCCCTCATTTAGTAACAGAAAGGGCCTGTAATAGGTTCAGTCCCTTGAGAGCAGAGCAGGAAAGAAAACTAATATGCTTATAGAAAGACAGACGACTATTACGGAAAGCTTTGTGATAGTAAAAGTAGTCTTTAAGAGGGATGAGCATAGAGTTTAAAGATACAAAGGTACTTGCTAAATTATAAGGACGAAGGAAAAAATAATGCAGGAAGATATTGAATTGCACGGTTTATGGAGGAAATAGATTGTCCCAACATAGTCCAAGACGAATTAACTTTCTCATTCGCGTCTTCAATAATATAGAAGGAGGAGGACAGCAAAATGTCAGCGCAAAAAAACAAAGAGCAGGAATCTATAGAAAGAAAAGTAGCTAAGATGGTAAAAACACTGAAAAGAATCGGGCTAAAAGTGGAACTTGAAGAAGACCACGAGAGACAATTCTAGTAGGCTACAGAAAAAGAGAAGTGAAATGAATCTAACGGTTCTGCATGAAATTGATAATGATAAAAATGAATTTTATAGAAATACTGCAAGCTACCATACTATCCCGAAGAAAGATGAACATTATCAAAAGCACAGGAAACAGAATGATTTATTGAGAGATCATCCCATTAGACGGCGAGGAAAAACGGTTAGGAACGAGATTAGGAAACTGTGAAGAAGGAGAATGTACGATTTTCCATTTTTAATTGGCAGGCTTCATTAAAGGATATAAATATTTCAAATGTCATTGTTTTTTAAAATTCAAGTTGTTCTAGAAAGAATGAGAATTGGCGGTTGGTGGATTCATGTAGGCCTTCATAATTAAGACATTTTAATTACAGCTGAGGATTAGAGCATTCATTAGCTCCACATGAATCACCGTATTTAACACTACGGGGTTTACTACGGTATATTGTGACCAAAACGGAAGTAAGCACGACACCGAATGGGAGGTCTCACATTAGGTTCAACTGCACAACGAAGATGAAAGAAATGAATGAACTCAGAGATTTTAAGGGAAAGGAATTTAATTTCGACTAAAAGATCGGGGTAGAGTTTTTCACCCCGCCTGTTTTTAAATCACCTTATAGAAATGACAGGTACAAGCGAAGATACATCATTGAGAAGGTTATTTGCAGAAACATCAATCGGAATATCTCGAACAAAACCAAACGAAAATGAGAGGGCAATAGGAATAAAAGCTTTAAATTTGCGCTTTTCAAAAAAAGATGGTATCTGAAAGAAATTCGTTGGCTGAAGAAATACCGGTAAAAAATAACCGAAGCCAGTTCTTATCGGCTCGCACGATTTCACTGATTGCAGTGGTTTTGCAGAATAAAAATTTAGCAGTTGAAAAAGGATGTAGGCTAACGAAAGAGATTCTAACATAATCTGAATAGAATCCGTAAAGCTGCCGTGGAAAAGATCGACATTACGCGCGGTTAAAATGTTATTATTAGTAATGTAATTACTTTGGTTGGTAATATAAATATTGTACTATTGCTATTGTTATTTATATTTCTATTATTATTATTGACTATCGATGACGTTGCTTATAACTATGGAATTTGCAGAATTAACTAAGTCGGTTTGAAAGAACCGAAACTCCTTAGTGGGCAAGTTTGCTTTTGGAGTGACAGGGCTAGAGGGCTTCCGTTTATCGCAATTATCCACCTGCATTTCATTCAGAGATAAGCCAGATTTGGAGGAGGCCGCCGTGCTGTTTCCCTTAGACGAACTAATCAGCCAATAAAGTACTAAGCTACAGAAAATTAGGGGAAGGGAAAAAAGAAAGGAAGAAGAAAAAAACGGAATACTGAAAGTAATACTAAAATAAAATAACCAGGAGGTAGAGACAAGAATGGGCTAAATTTTTTTTCCTACCCTGAGGGCGCCAGCGGCCTTGACTCAACAACATGAAAAATTAAGAGATAGAACTAAATAGCCAGGCAGTCAGAAATGGAAAAAACAGAGGACAGCAGCAACGGAATAACTGAAGGCAATGGGAAAGGATATAGGTAGCGTTAAAGGAAGTAGGAAGACCCAAAGCTAAAAGTTGGGCGTACAGAAAGGAGCGTTCGTTGGAGAGTGCAGAACATTCGAATAGGATATGATTTGAATCACAAATACAAGAAGGCTCAGAAGCGTGAAGAGAGCAGAAAGGAGAAGGGAACAAAGCGAATCGAAAGCGAGAAGAGGGAGTAGAGAATGATAGATTCTAAGCTTAATTAAGGAAACAACAGTAGAACGACGACAGATAGGAATAGATTGAAACCAAGGCAGGAAACTAGGAACCGGTTGAATAAGACGGTACTGTGAAAAGCGATTTGAGAATAAAGATGGATACATGTCAGAACAAAGTCTGGAATGATTAGAGCGCGATAGAGAAAGAATGCCTGAGGAAGGGAAAGAGTCGAGGAAAGGATCAATGCGGGCGGCTGATCGAGCTAAAGAGTCAGGTGAGTCATGGCCCTCAATATTGGAATGACTAGGGACCCATAGAAAGTCTATGAGAATGGAACGGGACGAGAACAAAGAAGAGACAAGAGATCGAATAGAGAGGATGATACCGTCAGAAGTATGAGAAGGAGGATAGGAGATGGCTTGAAGAACGCCTTTGGAATCAGAAACGATCAGGAATTTGTGAAACCCACTTGTAGAGGATATGAAATGAATTTCACGAAGAATTGAGATCGATTCAGCCGAGATGATAGAGCAGAAAGAAGGAAGTCTGAAAGACTCAGAGTGCAGGAACGTAGGAGACGTATACGCACCACCCACGCCCCCATCACTCTTGGAGAAAAATTGGACACACGAGCAGCTATATGCGATAAAATCGGAATTCTATGGGGCGCCAAGCGCCAGTGATTTTTGATATGAAGATAGGAAGGAATAATATTGGATGACAAAATGGGGAGGCGTTTTATTAAAAAACGATAACCGAGGAGTGAACGACGAATGGATAGAGGTTGAGTGGAAGATTCAGAGAGAATCACGGGAATAGGAGAAGATTTTAAAGCGCCAATGCATAGGCGAATGCAGGGATTTTGAATAGCGTCAAGTTTCGAAAGGAGAGATTTGGAGGCATTGCCATAAATGAAGGAACAATAGTCGAGTTTGGACCGAATAATTGATTTGTATAGAATTAAAAGAATGCACGGGTCACCACCCCATCTGAGCGGAGATAAAGATTTGAGGAGATTTAGTCTTTTGATCGAGGAATTATAGATATAATTAATATGTTCATGAAATGTAAGGCGACTATTTAAGAAAAGACCTAGGTAACATATGGAATTAGCAGTGGGAATAGGAATATCAGATATGCTGATGTTTATAAAAGCACGGTTAAAGGGGCGGAGAGCAAAAATTATACAGGAAGACTTGGAAGGAGAAAGAGAGAGGTGGAGAGTAGAGAGAGCATTGCTAAGAAGAGACAATGAATGATTTAACTCGTTGGTGACGGTGGATAGATCATCTGAAGATGAATAAACTAAAATGTCATCAGCGAAAATGAGGGAGAAAGAGGGAATAGGAAGAGAGGCAATATCGTAAGAGTAAATATTAAAAAGAGTGGGGCTAAGGCAGGAACCCTGGGGAAGCTCACGATTGACGCATCTGAAGGTGGAAAGAGAAGGAGTAGATATATAAAGAGTTCTATGTTGAAAGAGGTTGAGTATAAGAGAGATAAAAACCGGAGGGAGATTAAGAGAGAGGAGTTTGGAGACTAGAGAAGAAAGATGCACATTATCGAATGCAGAGCAGATATCGATAAAAGAAGCGACAGTAAATTTCTTTTGTAGCAAGGATTTATAGATATCTGCAAGGAAATAACTGATGCAATCTACCGGACTAAGCCCGGGGCGAAAACCGAAGATATTTGAAGGGACTAGATTATTATGCTCTAGCCACCAAACGAGAAGGTTGTTTATTAAACCTTCAAAGAGTTTGCGCAGCCATGAGGCTAGGGAGATAGGACGGAAAGAATACGGATTTTTTTTAGGAATTTGAATGACGATGAAGTCGTTCCAAGACAGGAGTAAAACCAGAGAGTAGGAAAAAGTTGAAAATATTCAGAAGGGGGAGCAGCGCGGAAGGAGGGAGTTTTTTAAGAATAAGGAAAGAAAGGCCGTTCAAGCCAGGAGCAGAAGGAGAGGATTTGTTAAGGACAAACAAGAGTTCCTCATAGCGGAAAGGAGAAGATAAGAAATGAGGTTCTGAGGTATTCCGGAGTGAACGAATGTTCGATTCCTCGAAACCGGGGACATACGGAGGAGCAATAGAGTCCAAGAAAGAGTGGAGTTTAGACAAAGAAGGATGGGAAAGGTGGGGACGCTCAGAAAGAGAAGATCTAAACGCCTTGGCCATTTTCCAGATTTTAGGGATGGGCGTATCTCTAGAGAAAGAAGAACAAAATGATTTCCAAGAGTTCCTCTTAGCAGATTTTGAAATGTACCGAGCTTTTGCGTTGGCTTCTTTGTGAGCTAAAAAGTTGGATATTGAGGAACAAGAGCGAAAGGCTTTGAAGGTAGCGGTGCTTCTTTGGAACGCAACTTCACACTCTTCATTCCACCAAAGAGAGGAGGCATAAGAGGAAGAACGACCTTTTTTTTTAAGGTAAGCTATTGCAGTCTTACAATTCTGGTTCCCTAGTACTATTACGCTGCTTCTCTCATTTATACTCGAAGAGCAAAAAAATTTTTATAATTGTTATTTTTAAAATATGCTTGACACGTATTTTTAAATTCGAATTTTAACAACCAAAGGCGTTGCATTTATTTTTAGAATGTACCCAAATGGAACAGAAATAGCACGAATAAATAAGAAACCATTAATATTATCCGGATATTACATTCCTCCTGAAGTACGTACGCTTATAACTTTTTAAATAAATGTTTATAATTTTATTCATTTCGACACAGATTCTGATAACCAAAAAAAAGAACAATGAAAGAAAACAGAAATATTATGTACATACATACATACATACAAACATATATATATATATATATATGCGCGCACGGGTGTGTGTATGTGTGAATGTGTGAGCCCGATTTTTGGAACTGCGAAAGAGGGATATCCATACACACGCATGTACAAATCTCTTATAGTTCTTTTGAATGAGTTTGTTTTAATTGACTATATTATTTTTAAATGTTCCATATAATCGATTCAGTTGTCGCGATAAATTGGCATTAACTTCCGCCACGGAGATCTGAAGTTCGATCACAGGCGACGATAAGAAATTGTTACAAACAATAATAAGTCACGCGGAATAAGAAACATGCAAACCATCTGTTCGCGCTGGTTAGTATGCAGACAAACACACTTGGGGCTGCAATTTGTATAAATCAAACATTTACAATCAGTTCCAAGTGTAGTCTTGCGTACCCACTCGCGTTTTGAATATAACAATTGCCTTGAACACTAGATCTGTACAACTAAACAAAATGTACAAATAGGTAGTTACGATGTCAGTATCGAGCAGTGGAGTTTAGGAGATGGCAGATAACCGATTCAAAAACGTCACATCAAATCGATATAAAAAAATTATTTAATTTTTGATTATTACTCTGTCAGTTTTCTTCTACATTACACCTAGTACAAATACTGGCAAAAGATTTAGTAACCTTAAAGGGCCATCAAGAAAATGTTCAAAGATGGCGAATTTAATTTACGGTTTGCGTAGCAGTTTTTTATTAAAACTTCCATAACACAATTCTGAATGGGAAAATGCAACAGCATTTCTGAATAACGTAAAAACTTGACACGATTTTCGTATTAGTTCTGGCGTAAAAATGACATAGTCTCATTAAACACATCGTGTAAACAATTTATAATTTAATTTAAGCTTAAGTGTAACTTCTTTATTAGTGATTGAACGTTTCAATAGGTCGTAATATATTTTAGTGCCGATGGTTTCAGTGTAGAGAGCGAAAGCAGAAACAGATTATCAATAAAGACTAACGGTAAAGTGAGAATTGATCATTTTCTGTACTCTGAAGTTTTTTTTTGTCAGTAATAGTGAACACATAAAATATGCTCCATGAAAGGTAAACGGGTTATAAAACATAATAATAGAACTGTTACGAGTTGGAAGAAATGAGAAACCGACAGTCACACGAGGGGCAATGTAACTTAAAGAACTGAATAGTATACAAGTACGCAACGCACTTTTAAAACTATATTGACGATGTCTTATTTTTTTGTAATTCAGTATAAACATTTTTGGGCAGTAATGATGGACCAAACACTTAAGATGGCATGTACATATGGAATACATTGCAAAGAAAATAATTCGTCCACAAGCGTAATTTATGTAATAAAAAATAAATACATATTAGTAGTGAATAAATAGCGATTTTGGCGACTCTGTGACGTAACACCTTAAAACCAGGTAGCTTCGTGGCATAGTTGGTTAGGCAGCGTGGCGTTTCGTTCGGGCAGGATATCCCGCTGTGGCACATTGAAACTTACAAAAATTTCACTTGCGCTGGATTCTCCCCTTCCTCTTACCCTTGAAGCCGTTTGACGCAAACCACATTTGTAAGATTATATAAACACCACAATAAATTACAATAAGTATACTTGTAATTTTTCTCAACGGAAAAAGATACTGGTTATTACGATTCGCTGACCACCATACGAAGTTTAAAAAATAATAAAGAATCCACTGCGCAAAAAATTCAAAGGACTCTATTATTGCTAGATCAGAAGGACCGCCAGGTCGAGTTCCTGCGGGTTCCTGCACATACTCAGATCCCAGGGAATAAGCGCGCAAACTTAAAAACTCGATCTGCTATGTTATCCCCGATATCGCATAAATCTCAAGGCCCAATAATGCTTGACGCGATTTTACGAGAAAGAGTAACTGAGCAGTGGAGCAAAGAAGGGCTGTCCAAGACTACGTGCTTACGTCAAATAAAGCCGATAATCGAACCATGCTGGTCGTCGATTAATAGCCCGCATGTCGAATACACAACAATCAATCGGTTAAGAATAGGGCAGCATATAACTAAAAGCCATGGCTACATACTGCAAAGAATAACTTCCCCTAATGCACATCCATACTGTGCAGAATTAAAGTATCCATCAATAAAACAAATCATAATTGAATGTCGTAGTTTTAATGCAGTCCGCCAAAGCACTTTCATATCGTTAGCAAAAATATTAAACAACAAGTCGTCTAACACTTTGAAGGTTGAATTGGCTCTAAGAACTGTTTTTGTCCTGCGATTCTCATCGGTAAACGGATATTGAAATCAGTTCTTTTTTTCTTTTTTTTTGTTCTTTTCCGTCCGTACAGAATCAGCTCTAATTCTTTCGGAATAGTATTAATTTTTTTTTTGGGGGGGGGAGGGGATATGAGTAGTGAATAAATAGCGACTCTGGCGACTCTGTGACGTAACACCTCAAAACCGCGTCCGCGCACTGAAAGTAACCGATGTATTTCATCAGGGAGGCAAATAGTAACCCAATTTTTTGTTCTGACGTTGAAAATTCATCCTATTTTCCCCAAAATTTCACCAAAATTCTCCCAAATTCTTCCGTACGGTTCCCTTGCATTTCCGATAATTCTAAGCGTTTAAAAATTAACCTCGGTATAATATTTAAAGTAGGAAAGTAACCCAAGCTCCGCTCGCCATTTCAGCATGCCTCGAAATCGAGGGCGCGCTGTTCCCACGCATGCGTTGATCGTTCGCGATACCATTCCGAAATTAACCAAAATATAATATTTAAAGCATGAAACTAACCTGAGCTCCCCAGATCACTCCCTTTTTCTCTTCAAAGGTATTTTTTATTTTTCCAAGAATAAGTATATAAAATTAGCCAAGTATATTTCTTATTTTCTACGGTTCCAGAAATTTTTCCTTATTCTCCAATCGTTACAAAAACAAGTGCTCTAAGATGTCGTGAACTTTCTGCAATGAACATTGTATCGTCGGCGTATCATATATTGTTAATTTTAACTCCTCCTATTTTGATACCCTCTTCGGCGTTTTCCAAGGCTTCCTTGAAAATCTGCTCATCATAAATGTTAAATAAAATAGGAGACAGAACACATCCCTGTCTGACTCCTAGTTTTATAGCCACTGGGTTAGTAGTAGATTTATTCTCATGAGCTATTATAGCGGTTTGATGTGCGTATAAATTTTCTATTACGCGAAGATCCGCTGAATCTATACCAATATCTTTCAGTATTTTGAAAAGTTTATTATATTGCACTTTATCAAAGGCCTTCTCGAAGTCGACAAAACACAAGTATAGAGGCTGTTGAAATTCCAAGCATCTCTGAATTAAAATGTTGATACAGAATATTGCTTCTCTTATATCTGTTCCCTGCCTGAAACCGAACTGCTCTCTGCTTATGTTATCTTCACAACTCTTCTGTATTCTTGCATGGATAATCCTTAAAAATGTTTTTAATGCATAGTTCATGAGACTTATCAGTCTAAACTCATTACATCTTTTTGGATTTTGTACTTATGATAACATAATGAATCTCGACAATAACCATTCTTCAGGTATAATTCCGCTTTGGTATATCCTGTTATAAAGATCGACTAAAATTTTTATGCCGTTTTCAACAGGTAATTCGTCTAGACCTGGAGCTTTGTTTAGCTTAGCTGATTTAAAAGCTTTTTCTACTTCGCTTGTTAGGATGTTAAGATAATCTGTTATTTCCGTTAAACTTGGATTTACATTCGTATCATTGAAGAGTTGGCATAAATAAGATTCCCACATTTTCCGTATATCATCTTCATTTATTATTGGTCTTCCTCTTTCATCTTTTAATGTAATAGGTTCTTTTTGTCTGTATATTCCGGACGCTTCTTTTATTTTCTTATGTAGATTGAACGCATCGTGTTTTTCTTGCCAATTCTCAATTTCCTAGCAACTTGCTATGAGCTGTCTGCTTTTTGCTTTTCGAATTTTCTTACGAAGTTCCTTATTAACTGTTCGGTATTGCTCTCTGCAATTTTCCACTGACCCTCTTTTCTCGATTAAATCTATTATGACATCGATAATCCAGTCGTTCCTTGCCTTTTTTTTCGATTTAAGTTGTGCTTTAGTTTCATTCAAAATTATATCTTTCATAAGAGTCCAGTGATTATTAACACTTTCGCTTTCTCTAATCTCTGAGAGTTTTGTATTTAGTTCGGAAGATATTGATTCCCCGAGTTTTGATTTAACTTTTTCATTTTTCAACAGTTTGTAATTGAAATATTCTTGCGAAGGTTTTTTGGTATTCTTCAATTTTACTGTCAACTTTGCGATCAAAAGGTTATGATCCGAATTTATGTCAGCGCTTGGGTAAATATTTTACTCGGGTTAATTTTGGAATTTTTATACTTACGCTCAAAATTTTGAAAAATCGTGGTGCACGAATGATCAACGCGTGCGCGGAAGCAGCGTATGCGTTTTCGAGACATGGTGGGAGGGGCGATCGGGACTTGGGTTAGTTTCATGCTTTAAATATTATACTTTGGTTAATTTCGGAATGGTATCGCGAACGATCAACGCATGCGTGGGAACAGCGCGCCCTCGATTTCGAGGCATGCTGAAATGGCGAGCGGAGCTTGGGTTACTTTCCTATTTTAAATATTATACCGAGGTTAATTTTTAAACGCTTAGAATTATCGGAAATGCGAGGGAACCGTACGGAAGAATTTGGGAGAATTTTGGGGAAAATAGGATGAATTTTCAACGTCAGAACAAAAAATTGGGTTACTATTTGCCTCCCTGATGAAGTACATCGGTTACTTTCAGTGCGCGGACGTGGTTTTGAGGTGTTACGTCACAGAGTCGCCAGAGTCGCTATTTATTCACTACTCATATCCTCCCCCCCCCCCCCCCCAAAAAAAATTAATACTATTCCGAAAGAATTAGAGCTGATTCTGTACGGACGGAAAAGAACAAAAAAAAAGAAAAAAAGAACTGATTTCAATATCCGTTTACCGATGAGAATCGCAGGACAAAAACAGTTCTTAGAGCCGATTCAACCGCGTCACTGATGTCACACACTCAAAAAAAAAGTTATTATTGTTTTTAATGAAATTGCGATTAAGCGGGGTCTTCTCCAAACAATACAAAATATTTTTATTTTTTTGTTTTTACATTAAATTACCGTTTTTAACTACTAAGGTTATCACGGTGATAGCTGCCTAGGCTACTTAAAGACCACCCAACAGTCCGCCATCCTGAATGTACTCCTTCAAAGTGTTAGACGACTTGTTGTTTAATATTTTTGCTAACGATATGAAAGTGCTTTGGCGGACTGCATTAAAACTACGACATTCAATTATGATTTGTTTTATTGATGGATACTTTAATTCTGCACAGTATGGATGTGCATTAGGGGAAGTTATTCTTTGCAGTATGTGGCCATGGCTTTTAGTTATATGCTGCCCTATTCTTAACCGATTGATTGTTGTGTATTCGACATGCGGGCTATTAATCGACGACCAGCATGGTTTGATTATCGGCTTTATTTGACGTAAGCACGTAGTCTTGGACAGCCCTTCTTTGCTCCACTGCTCAGTTACTCTTTCTCGTAAAATCGCGTCAAGCATTATTGGGCCTTGAGATTTATGCGATATCGGGGATAACATAGCAGATCGAGTTTTTAAGTTTGCGCGCTTATTCCCTGGGATCTGAGTATGTGCAGGAACCCGCAGGAACTCGACCTGGCGGTCCTTCTGATCTAGCAATAATAGAGTCCTTTGAATTTTTTGCGCAGTGGATTCTTTATTATTTTGTAAACTTCGTATGGTGGTCAGAGAATCGTAATAACCAGTATCTTTTTCCGTTGAGAAAAATTACAAGTATACTTATTGTAATTTATTGTGGTGTTTATAAAATCTTACAAATGTGGTTTGCGTCAAACGGCTTCAAGGGTAAGAGGAAGGGGAGAATCCAGCGCAAGTGAAATTTTTGTAAGTTTCAATGTGCCACAGCGGGATATCCTGCCCGAACGAAACGCCACGCTGCCTAACCAACTACGCCACGAAGCTACCTAATACAGATAGCGCGGCCTGATACCGGTATGACCTTCATTGTTTTATTTTCGTGGTACGTACTGTATAAGCTTATTATTTTCCGTGGAACTACGTTTGTACTAATGCATGCATTTTTTCTGTTTTTTTCTTTTGTTTGTTTTAAGAGTAATTTAAGTATAAATACGCTAGTGCATCATCGATCAGAGAAGTATTTTACGGAACCGAACGTTTTTAAACCTGAAAGATGGATCAGAAACGAATATGACGTGAACGTTCACCCGTTCTTACTGCAACCATTCGGAATTGGTGCTAGGACATGTACAGGTAAACGCGAAAAAACCTTAATTTATTAGCGGATGATTTGGTCGAGATTAGAATGAAAAAGTGAACAAATGTTTTACGCCGTACGCGTTATCTATCGGCTGGTTTTTATTTCTTTAATCTAACGGCAAACGTTAATAATTCCGTAAACCGAAGTTTGGATTGAAGCGGATAACTATATTTGAAAAAAAAAAAAAAACATAAAAGAAGAATAAAGATTATTTAAGTTTAAATTACTCCGAGTTCGGAAGAAGAATTCCGTGACTTCGTAAGTCGTAATATAGAACCGTTACAAAACCGAAACACACATTCTTTTCATTTACCGAGAATTGGAATATTATTTACGGTAGACAGAAACAAAACCGAATTCGAAAAAATTAATTACTTTTAGTATTTAAGAATAGCCGTCTTCAAATGATAATCATTTTCGCGCGCTCATTATTTTTTTCTCGATCTACCGAGATAAAATGTGTCGTATTGCAGGAACCCCCCGTAATTTCTTAACGAATTGCGGCGAAGTTTGATTCGTTTCTGTGAATCATTTTTTCAGTGACGCAGAATGAATAGCCACGTGAACAGCACGGCCTCGTTTTATTTCTACAGTGAAACATGAGGTCTTTACAAACCAAATGTTTTTTGGAAATTTCACTGAAGCTCTCGAATCACTCACTGCACTTGTTTTATTAAATTTGACTTTACTTAAATTGTGACGGTATGCACGACGCGAGGTTTTCTGATAAAAAAATTACAATACATCACGGCGGCGACGCACATTCCGGACTATAATTATTTATTCTCCCTCTATTATAGAAAATAGTAATTTTTTACAACTAAAGTATTCAAAATAAAATCTTCGAAATGAAATGTTCATAATTGTATATAATTTTATCTAGATGGCGCTGAAATAATTCGTAACGATACGATTGAAGAATTTTTACAATAAACATATTTTTATTTAAATTTCTTATTACATCCGGGGGCTTAGCGAAGTAGTCTTCAAAAAATATACCAATAAATTATTAAAACACACGTTACATGCCCGAAATAAATTAAATTGTTTCGGACTTTATTCACTTCTCACGTAGGTTCCGCAAAAGCTCGTGGTTGCTTCGGCTGTTGACCAACCATTTTCGTGTTAAAATTCATAGGCGCGCTGACTTGGGAAAGTATTTTCGCATAATCGTTTTACACACACGTATTTATAACATCTGTGCGCGCGTAGTACTTTCTGAACTAGAAGAGAAAACTAGTAGGTGATTTAAAAATTCTTATTAGCGCGTCACGATAAAGTAAACAGAATGAAAAGAGAGAAGTCGAAAACAAAAATTTAAAACAAAACACCACGATTCACACGATGCTAAGAAATATGAAGCCAGATGAAAAAGATAGTTTAAACTATTAGTGAACCTGGTATGGTTTTTTTTTTTTTTTATTTTTAAATACAGGACTGAAATTCTGATTAATGCCTGCGGCAAGATTTAAAAAGATTAAGAATATCCAATTGAAAAATTAAATTTTTATTTAGTTGACCGGAAGACGTCGACGTCAAGTTTGCTTAACCGAAGTCTGTAATGCGAGGAAGTACGGCTTCAGGTTAATAACGCTATGAAAACTACTATTGCCTTTGTTTCTTACCTGAGACAAGGCGTATCATTTGAAAATACGAGTGCGAAATTATTATTTTATTCCTTAATATGAAACAACCGTGTAACAGTGTTGTATATCATCTTCGTCTCATCTTCAAAGCTTTTAAATTAAATATATATATAGATTGTAACGACATTGATATTTGTGCTTTATATTTTCGGTACAATATTAATGAGACATTCATTAGCAGGTTAAGTTAGCACCGTGTTCCTTATATACATAAATAAAATGCGAATTGCGGTAATTATTAACGGAAATATTTCTACTTGTCATGCAGGTCGGAAATTCGCAGAATTGGTGCTGTACACTGCTCTATTTAATATCGTACGAACATTTCACTTACAATGTCCCAAAGAGCAGCCAGAATTAGAGCTAGTCTTTGATACACTGTTGACATCAACGAACGAAACGATTATTCAATTTTCCCGGCGTAATTAAATTTTGTTGACAATATCGATGATGAAATATGCAAATATTGCTTTATAAAAACACTATCATCTATTACCGAACCGTGTAATCTCATTAACGCATGTTTAACAATTAATTTATTAGCCTCCGTTTGCCAGTGTGTTTTTTTTAATTTTTGTAACATTTATAATTAAACTTACACAATATTTTAGATCAATGTACTTATTAGAATGGTAATATATGTTAGAAATAAGAACAACCGAATCGATCTGGAATACCGAAGTTCGTCCTAGGTTTACCGGTAAATAAAGTGTACAGTTAATAAGAATAATAAGAATGCGTGGTATGTAGTAGAAGTGCACTGTGAAAAAAAGCGCAAAGCACGAATCAGAATAAAACTGAATGAGAACAATTTTTTTAGAAACACTACTTTTTTTTTTTTTTTTTTTTTTTTAAATCTATATAGTTACGTTAACAAAATTTTAGTGTGCAAATCATTGAAAAGAGTAAAAGTGAAGTTTTGACAATAAGTTTCAGCCGAATAATAATGATAATCTTTTTTTTTTCACTTTTGTTTTATTATTTTAGGTATTAAATGGTTAATGCGCTAATAAGAACTTCAAATTACTGGCCCGTAATTAACAGCAGTTTTAGAGTGATTTTCAAATAAGTCTAATCACCATACGACTTTAATTGTTTCTTTCGCGGATTAAACTTATAAATTTCGCTTTACGTTTAAAATTTGACTTAAACCTTAATCCATTATGTTTGATATACCACCAGTGGCGTAGCGTCAATGAAAGCGACGGAAGCGCCGCTTCCCTTAACAAATTAGTACGAAATTATTATTTAGTATTTGCGAAAAGACAACAAGCCTCAGAGAGAAAGTGAGGTAATTTGTTGAATTGTAAGTGCCAGAATTTAAAATTACTAGAAAAAAACAAGTGCTAAATGAAAGAGCATCTGCAGAAGAGAGTGATAGAAATCACCGGGTATAGGCTTACTACGAGTATTTCACGTTACTCCTGCCTAGAGTTGCCTTTGAACGATCTGCTGCGTACCGATGATAGAAAAAGGTTGCGCACGCATATTCAATTTGAAAGCTCTTGGTTGTGTCGCTTCGAGATCACATCATTTGCGCGAACTTTTATTCGTGCGATTCCAGAGTGATGGGGTTATCGAGAGTGAAGGAAAACGTGCGCGCGCATCTTCAGTCTGAAAGCGCTGAGTCAAATTGCTTCACGGTCACGTACACCGATCAAGAGCGCGATTTTTGTGCATGTCACACTGTTTCGTGTGTACGAGTATAGGGTAGTGCGCTATTTGCAGTGTACATTTTCTTTGGATCGTTTTTTATTACGTGTCTCGTTTAGTAACAGCGGAACTGGAAGTGATGATCGGTTGTGCTTTTCAGTCCGTAACGTCACTACAGTCTATACTGGCTTGTTTATCTTATTTCTGCAACTACAATTGTACAAGTCTGTTAAAATGCATACACTTTCGAAATTGAGGTTACATGCAATTGTATTATTGAGAAACGTCTACTGATCATCGGGTTTTCAAGAAAAAATGAATAGTATTCAAAATGATAAACTAACGCTTAGTTTAGAAAATTCGAATACAAAATCAAAAGGCATGTAAAATATTCTCTTTCATAATTTATCAAACTTCTCTATGTTTTTAAAGTATTTAACGGCCATTTTCAAACAAATTTATGCACAACAATGCCATCGTTATGCGGTTATGAGAAGATACAAAATTGTTCTGTTGCTTACCTTTTTATTTAAGTAAAAAAAAACAACAATGTATGGAATGCAAATGGCTTTGACTTGAATAATCAGTTGTTGAGGAAGACAGAAAGCTATCATGAAAAAGGATATTTTTAAAAATTATCGGTGTTACGCAAACAAATATGTCTAATAATAGGTTTAATGATGTAACAAAATTAAAATTTTTAAATCTCTTAAATATAAACAATTTTTTAAATTTTCATTAAAATTTTCCGGAAGAAGACCTTTTTAAAACAGAATTACGGAAACTTTTTCGATCTTGCAAGTTTGAAAAGTGTACTTTCAAGATTCTAACATATATTTAAGGGCACTGCGGTGCATCTTATACTTGACCGCTTCAGATCTAACAGATGTTTTTCCCAGAAGTGTGTACAAGCTTTCTCATTTAATAACCACAATCCCAGCAACCATTTCGTCTGCAAAGGTTGATCATTCTCAGCAATGAAACGAATAAAAACGTATTTAAGAAATACGCAAGATCCGGAGTGACTATCTTCGTTAGCTTTTTTTAGGATTGAAAAAGAATTATTATCAAACATTAAGAAACAAGCATCTTTTCGTGATTTTCGCAAACAAAAACCGAAAAATTGAATTAATTTATAAAAAACTGAGACATTTCGTTTCTCTTAATTAAATTGTAATTCTGCTCTGTATTTAACCGAATTTTAAGCATGTTTACTTTTATGTAAAAAAAAAAAGTACTTGATTGTGGCGCTTCCTCAGTCCTGAAATTCACGTTACGCCACTGGATACCACGTATTTTTGATTACAAATATTCTTCAATTATATAAACTGTTTAAAAAACGTCTTTATTAATAATTTTTTTGTAATAATCATCCCGAGAAGAAAATCTACGTTTAACTATAGAATTACATTGGTGAATCGTTTCGAATGCAAAAGATAATTTAAATCTGAAATTCGCTTTTTTTTTTTAAAGTTATTTTTTGAATTCATATCTATCAGATTGTTCTATAAAAACTTTCTACGTTTAACATTTTATGAAAATTTAACCAAAAATTCGATCTAATTCTAAAATCCCGGTTGAAAGCGATGTAAAAATGATCTGAAAAAGATTCATAATTTTAAACTTTAAAATTATTGATTTTATTCGATAAATCAAAGTTGACAAATATCTGATTAAAAGCATACTTCATTGTGATTTCGGGTAACTCCGTCTGATCGGAATTTTCCTTTCTCGCCTAATGTAATTACGTCATTAGCTATAATTGCGTTTTCATTGCACGCAAATACTGCCCGCGTAATTTTCCGCACTGAGCTGCGCGTATATTAAAATCTCTGAAAAAAGTACATACTACATTGTTTAATTAGCTGTAATAACTAGTACGTATTTTCACGGCTGTTGGCTACGATATTTTTGAACTGACTCGCGGAACGATTTGTAAATTATTGAAATTAAAGAATTCGTTTAATCTTCTTTACGCGACTAACCGTCGCATTTAACTTCAGTTACTTACGAGGTATTAAAATTCTGAACCGCGTGATGTATACAAAATTGAAACCGATCAATTTCTATCAGATATTCAATACGGTTTCCAAAAAATTCATCTGTCACGGATGATTTAACATTTTTAAGAAATATAGCAAACAAAAATCGTTACCAAAAAAAGCACCATCTTTTAGCGGGGTTTTTTTATTTTGATTTTTCAAAAGGGGTTTGACCGGACCTGGAAATACAAAATACTATCTACAGTTCGTAGTTGGAGCAGCCTTCGAGGACATCTACACTGCATTTCATCTAATAGTTCCTAATATTAAAATTTGATAAATACATTATTTTTATTACGCTTATTAAATGAATCAATATACACTTTTATGAAATAATAATATATTTAAAATTAAACACTGACGCGTTTCAAAACCAATGGCTATCACAGAAAATATATGACAAAGGTTAATTTTAAAATAAAAATACAATAAAAAGGTACATATCGATTTTAAAAAGTTCGATTATAAATGAGAATAATCATAATCGATCTAATTTATAATCGACCTTTTCAAAATCGATACATATTGTTTATTGTATTTTCATTTTAAAATTAACCTTCGTAATATATACCGCGATCATGAAACTATTAGCTTCGAAACGCGTCAGTGTTTAATTTTAAATATATTATTATTATTATTTCATAAAAATGTGTATGACTTTTGATTCATTTAATTTCTTCCTAATTTCAAGAAAATTTTGCGTTCGAATCACATAGTATACTACTTCATCATTAAGAAATCTCATAATATGGTGTACCGTAGAGTTCTATCCTAAGTCGATTGCTTAATTATCAGTTTGTTCTTATCGCGTTCAAGTGTAATTCTTCTTTATCAATGCATAACGTTCGTTGCATTATCGTAATGCTTCAAACGCCGCCTCCCTCATGCAACTCACTGCGGAGGGATGAAGCGGAGCTACATAATCCGGCATCTCATACGATAACGCCGCGGTATCAATACCAATTGATCTATTAATACACTCAAAAAGGAAACTAACCTCGTTGGCTAGTGCAACGTTATCTATGTCGTTGACGTTCATCAAACATTACTGCATGAACTTATAGCTGCAAACGAAGCCTTCCCGACGAAGAATCAAGCAATAATAATCTAAATAGACAACGAAACTGCATATTCCGACGTAGAAAAAACTATGAAATTCAAGGAAAAAATTGATTATTCGCATCAAAAATTTCAAATAACCGCACGTACGCCTTTATCTTAATAGTATTTCATTAATTAATGAAATTACTGCGGAACATTCAACAATAACTGTTGTAATGTGTCCATTACATGGTTTAAGGGTAAAATTAAAAAATAATAAAATAATAAAATCAAAAAAGAAATTATCGAAAAAGTGTTGCGAGAGTAAATGTGCTTATATGTGTGATCCTGTCGTCAGTCGGGGTAACCAATCATCGATTACCGTAAGAGGAAACGTGTACCTGATTTGGTAAATTTCCAGCGATCACGGGCGCAAAGGCGAGGAGAAATGGCCAAGGATGCCAGAGAGATGTTTTTGTCGGTTTGTCGCGTTTTACCTTCGGTTCAAATAATTACTTCTCTTTAGTCAGTTGCGTTTTTACCTTCAAGGGAAGTAATTTCTCCGTTATTAAACGGTTAGTCGATGTTGTACCTTAGAACAGGGTTAGTCGTTTTTAACTTTTTTTTTATAAAATAAGTTGTGGGCCTCACAGGGCAAGTATGCCCATTGTGTGAGTGCCCGACACATTTATTAACGTTTATTCTAAGTATACAAAATTACAACTATTCTTGCTTATCCTATACATCGTAATATTAATCAAGCTAAGATTATATAAATTATAACATAGTACACACATACAAATACGTATACACACCGTAAATACTCATCTGTATATCCATGAGGGCAGCTAAATATCTTCAAATACAAAGAAAAGAAAGAAAAGAATAAAAAAAAAGAAAACAAGAAAGGACGAAAACAAATAAATAAAAATAGAACGATAAAAGAAAATTATAAAATAGAAATGATTCGAAACGTATCTTGGGTTTTATACGCCATTCTTTCAGCCATTTCCCTACTCCCCTTTTTCCACACACCAAGTTTTTTTTTCGTTTAGCATGTGATGGGGTATTTTACTAATTAGTTTAATTAAAACTGAATCTTCACTATTATCAATTCGTAGATTTACGCCCCCCAGGGGGTAGGTGTAATATATATATTATTTTGATTTCTTGTTAATCGAATTTTTCGCCTAGATAGTAATTTTATATTATTGACATTACTAATAATCTATAATAGAAATAGTACATCTTGGGGGATATTTCGTTGTTTGCCTTTCACACATAATTGATCTAAAGTCGATTTATTTCCCGAGGGGGGAGTATAAGTTTCAAACACCTCTTCTGTATTTTACTTATTTTATTTATTTTTGTTTTGTTAGCCTCACCCTACATTTGAATTCCATGTAAAATTCTAGATATTATTATTGAATTATAGTATATACGTAATGTGCGATATGCTAGAACCTGTTTTATTTTCTGTCTTATTTTCGAATTTAAACTTTGAATGTGTCTTTTACGGTTCAAAGATTTATCGATATATATGTACCTATGGATATTTAAAATTTTCTACGTTCTCAAACGGTAGACAACACAACTGAGTGTTGTTATTTATATGAAGTTCATGTATGCAATCATTATTATGGAGTTCGCGGATCGTGTATCATATGTTTGGTACTGTTCCGAATGTGCAGTAATTTAGATTCATTTATATTAATACATAACCTCCTATCATGTGCCCATTTACTAAAATTATCTATATCCTCTTGTAATAATCTTTCCGCTATTTCTAAATTCTTATGCTCCATTAAAAAGGCAATATCATCGGCAAAAACATATACCTTTGCACTTTTAATATGTTTATGTAACGAGTTACTATAAATTAAGAAGAGAATAGAGGTCAATACGGTGCCTTGATCTATTCCGTACTGAATAGTTTTTTCATTATTTTTATTCCCTGCGATATTTATTATACTTTTCATAGTTTTTATGTAATTCATAAACCACTTTAGTTGATTATTTGTAATGCCCAAATTTTCCAAGTCCTTAATCACATGGTCAACCAAGTCAAACGCTTTAGATAGGACGAAAAATGTAATTACAGATTGGTTTCCCATCGATAGCCCCATATTTTTCTTTAATTTACAATCGATCTTAGTAATGTTATCGTAGATCTTTTTTCTCTAAAACCGTGTTGATTTTCATAGAGTAAGTTGTTTTTTTTCAGATAATTTCGTAAATGTTTATCTGTAATGTTCTAATGTTTAGGCTATTACAGGTATAGTTGTTATTGGACGATAATTTTCAAATTAAATTTGCGGTCCTTTGTTATATATCGATCTGACAATGCCTCTTTTCAGTCCTAATCAGGAGTGTTAGTTTCCTTTATAGAATAGTTGACCATGTTCGTCAAAAGAGGAATAAATATATTTTGGGTTCTGTTTAAGATCTTTAACCCTAATTTCGTCCCATCCAGGTGCCTTATGAATTATTAAATTATTAATTAACAGTCCTCTTAACGAAATATCGCGTCGTTCGGGAAAGAACAGGGAATAACCACTGCAGCGTGGAAAAGTCAGATCGCCCGACAAATCGGTTAAAGTATTAATTCCGTTCGTGAAAGTAATTGTGCCAAGTTTAGCTAAATTTAGTTAAAATTCGTGCGTAAAACCCGCTTCTCGTCGATCATCAATACGAAACGCAGCCCCAGATTACAGATTGGGAAACCGTCGTCGCCGTATTCCGGTACCGCTGCCGATAATAGAGATATGTATACCTGTCTATTTTATAGTATTCGATTAATTATTTGTTTATTTTAATATTATCTATCACAGCGCTCAACCGATAACGAAAGATTTGTGTAGGTAATTTTCTTTAATAGACTACATAAAATTTCATTCAGTAACTTTATTTAAATAATAATAATAATAATAATAATAATAATAATAATAATAATAATAATAATAATAAAAGAAACAATTAAATTTCGTCCACGATAAATACGAGACCGTGATGGCATCTTTGGATAAATTAAAAAATTTAAATTAACAACGGCAAGAATCATTACATTATCAACGACAAACATATTCGAAATACATAAACCCGTCAAAATGATTCATTTTATTTAACGTTTCCCCGATAGACCACTTGAAATAATAAAAAATCTACTTATTAGAAACAAAATTGAAGTGACGTCTGCAGTTGTTTACCTCAGAACGAGGTAAAGGGAATCAGAGCTTAGTCATATTAGTAGCTTTTGCAGGCATGTTTACATTGAATTATTCGATGAATAAATCCGCATAATTCCTGATTCATTACTGATTAAATGCGATAGAGAAACATTGTGGATATTTCTAACTATCGACGGAAAAAAATCTAACGAGGATAGGAAAATCAATCAACCCTCGACAGGCACTTTACTATTAAATGACGAAAGCATATTAAACAAAGACGGAAAACTAGCAAAAGTCACCGAAACACCAACGAAGGCACTAGATTCCTTAACGACAAAAATATCAGGCAACCCTTTTATCATGGAGGCTATTACGTCCCAGAAAAATACGAAAACTGCGCGGAAAAGACCTATACTTACAACTCGCGCGAAACACAAAGTCATCAGCCAACATAGACGATCCCGATGTAATAGTGATGGCTAGTATATCAGCACAGTTGATTACCCGACTATGTCAGTGTGTCATTAATTGAAACAAATTTAACAGTGAGACGTTTGAAACATTTATCTCATCCGTTTCAGTTGTTTTGTTTACGGGCAAGAAGTTTAAGTGTTTAATTTTTATTTTTATTGTGATTTATTTGAAATATTATTTTAATCATTTTTACTAGTATTTATTTTTAACATTCCTTAAATTTTTATAAACAAAAATTTTTGTAATTGAGGGGTAATGTATTTTTTCCCCTTTTTTGAAGCCAAAACCAAATATTCAGTTTTAAAAGTGAGCAAAATGACACATTGTACTATTTGCAACATTTCTAACAGAAATAGTTAAGAGTTTTAAAACAGTCTATTGATACATTTGGAAAATTCAATTCATTGAAAAAAATGAAACGGGAAACAGTGACACAGTGAAACATTTAAAACATTTATCTCATACAGTGAAACAGTGATACATTTAAAACATTTATCTCATCTATTTCAATTGTTTTGTTTTCGAACGAGAAGTTTAAGTACTTCATTTGTATTTTTAACGGCGATTTATTGTGATATATTTGAAATATTGTTTTAATCACTTTTAGCACAGTATTTATTTTTAACATTTCGTAAATTGTGATAACATTTAAAAAAACAATTTAAGCTTACATTGAAAATGGTTATAATTCTGTATTTTATTTAGATTACATTAATTACCTTTGTCAATATTTGAACTTTATCAACAAAGTTGTAAGCAGTTTTTAAAAATTTGATTCTAAAAGTTCATTTATCTTGAATAATTTGTCTGCAAACTTAAGTAACATTAGAAACTTTTTTCGGCAAACTTATTTATTAAAATGAAGACGATTTCAGCTTTTCTAAATTTCCTGCCTCTGTGGATAATAAAGACGAGTCTGAAAGCTGTTCCTGCCCCATTGAAGTCCTAAGATAATTTTTTATTAGTTTTAATTTCGAGAAACTTCTTTCAGCTGTGGCAGTTGTAACCGGGAGGGTCAAAAATAGACAGCATGCTGTTATTACCTCCGGAAAACTGGATGTAAGGCTATGGAATTTTATCAGTAAAGTCCTTTAACGGAGTGAATAAGCAATTAATTGTTCATACAGATCAACTGGCATGTCTTTACTGTATTCAGCAGACAGTTTTCCGGCATAATTTTTTATCATTTCGTTTGAAAAAGATAACGAATTTCTCCTGTTGTAACACTTCGAACGTATTACTCAAGTCACAGAGGCTCTGAAATCTTTGTTTAGTTCTCAAAGAAATTAATATATCTAAAGAACAATAATACACATTGACTTTGAAGTACGATTCCGGATCTGAAATTTTCGCATCTTCTGCTAGTTCACCAAAAAAACGATTCGTTATCTCCTGTCTTTTGTTTTTCGAAACATTAGCTACCCCCACTCTTTTGCTAAATCTGTGGACTAAGGCGTGGAACGAATTTTGATTTCTTATTTCGTTCAGTCTATTTAAAAGATTACTTAGTAAAATACTAGGTTTCTGAAAGTAATACTAGATTTATACGAATTTTTGCTCACACAAGTTTGGGCCCCTGTACCCCGGGGGCCCCGGTATCATTGATACGGCGGTAGCTACGCTTCTGCAAATTATTAACTTTATCATTAAAATTGTAAGCAGCTATTTAAAACCTGATTTTAAAGTTTATTTATTTTGAATACTTTGTCCATAAACTTAAATACAATTAAAAAATCTTTTGCACAATAATATGTAATGAAAAATTTAAGAAAAAGGAGTGTTATTGCTGTCTCACTGTGTCACTGTGTCATTATATTGATACAGTGTTTATACGAATTATTAACTTTATCATTAAAATTGTAAATAGCTATTTAAAACTTGATTTTATGCACTTGTTCATTTTAAATCACTTGTCCCCAAATTTAAGTATAATTAAAAGCGTCTTACACAATATCATATAACGAAAAATGTAAGAATAAGAAGTGCCATTTGCTATCTCACTTTGTCACTGTGTTGACACACTGTGTCAATACCGAACGATGTGTCAGTTTCACTGTGTTAACACACCAAACTGTGTCACATTTCTGATCACTACGATGGAACCTTCTACAACCAAACAACCAAAAATCAATCAAACAGAAGTAGTAAAAAAAAAAACAAACAATATTGATAGATTACTATTACTGTCCCGAAGCATGGATAAATGATCAATATTAAAATGTGCTCAGCATAGAGCAACTTACAATCCTTATGAATAAGGCACAAAAAAAAAAAAAAAAAAGAAGCAGTAATTAAAAAGTTAGGATTAACAGATATGCCTGTAAACAATATCCTTTCTCAACTGAACTATATATATATATATATATTATATATGAAGCAACTGAAGACAATTCGTTAAAAATTATAGTCACCAAATTTACTGAAAAGCTAAAATTATAACGAATAATTAGTAACGAAGACAAGAATCCTGCAATGGAGCATTAACAGAGTTCTTACTAAATTATTTGAACTTCGCTAGTTAATCGCCTCATACCAGCCAACAATTATTTTTCTTCAACAGAACCAGATTAAAACCTAACCAGCCCTTTCGTATTCAAAATTACTCTGTTTATAGAATAGATTTTCAAGATGGTAGCATAGCATCTGGAAGAGTAGCAGCTATCTTGCATGACTTTGCTGTTCTTTTATCGCAACAATATTTCTCAGCGGATTTACAAATGTCGTATTACAGATTATTATTTAAAATTTAAAATATAACAGGCAATTTAGTATTTGTGATATTTATAATACTCCAAACCAAGATATTACGATTAAACAAATACGAGGGCCATTGATACTGGTCGGCGATGTTAACGCTCATAGTTCTAGATGAGGATCGGAGACAACTAACAATAAAAGAAAAATCTTTGAAAGGTATCTCAATGAAAACGATGATAATTACTGAATAATGGAGCACCAACTCGGTTTAATTCTTTTAATGGTTCCTTTTCGGCTATAGACCTTACATTACTTTCAGTAGCGCTAGCTCCTGTTTTAGAGTGGTTCGTCCGTAGCGATCTATGCTCGAGTAATCTCACCTCCCGATAATTACTACTGATCAACTTACACCTATCAACACCGACATCCAAAAAACAACTGGCAGACTGGAATCTGTTTTCTGAACTATGCTCCGATGTACAAATGAGTGACCTCGATAAAATTAACTCAATCGTAAATGATTTAAACGATGCCGTGCTGGATGCAGACCGTATATCTATCCCTCGTTTTCTACATCAGCTGCTAGTCCGAAGAATGTGCCATGGTGGAATCTTTCGGTTCAGCCGGCCATCAAAAATGGGAAGAAAGCACTCGCTAAGTTCTGAACCGCAAGATTACCAGAAAATCTACAAAGCTTACGGAAAATACATGCGTAAACACGGCGCTCCATACGAAGCGAAAAACAAAACAGCTGGCACCTTTTTATGGAAACCATAAACTGACCTCTGATCATTACAGGCAGACTAAGATAAGAGCACTAAATAGGAGAAAAACGAATTTCTCAATTCCATATATTTCGTTTAATGGTGCTACTCTAATATCTGAAAAAATCGCGGATACCTTTGGCGTTTCGGATAAATTGGCAAGTGTACTATTCGCCCTTATTTTATCGGTTCAAAGTGCAACAAGAAGAAAAAGCCATAGATTCTAACATTTTAGAAACTTATAATAAACCTTTCAACATAACGGAGTTGCAGGAAGCTTATAACATTTTACGAAAAATTCATCTCCAGATATCCGAATGACAAATCGGTTACTTTCGTGAAACGCCTGCCACAAAAAATATATATTATAAGATTTGCTTTGAAAGAATTTGCCCATCCATGTCAGTTGTCATTCCAATAGTGAAAGTTGGAAAGTGTAAATCTTTACCAACCAGTTAATATATCTTTAGCATACGCGTTATGTAAAATAATGGACAAAATGATAGTTCTTATGCCGTATTTAGATTGTAATTCGACAATTAGTCATTACCAGTGCGGATTTCGAAAAGACCGTTCAACTCTCTAGAAACGGAACTCGAAAGCGCATTCACAAATAAACAACATTTGTATTCCATTTACTTTGATCATCTCGCGAGGATATATGATAGAACGTGAACACACCTGATTGTCAAGAAGTTTAAAGAATGCGGTATAAATGGAAACATGCCGCATTTTATTAAGGATTTTCTATTAAATAGATCGATACGGGTCCGGGGCTACAGAATTCGCTGTCCAGGCTTCAAAAACTCCAAAACGGTATCTCGCAGAGGAGTACACGTAGTATACATTGTTTTCCAGCGGACGATTAACGACATTACGACTTGCATTCGGGCTTCACTAGTGCACCGATTATACGCGAACAATCGGTTCATCGAGAACTCGAAATCCTGAAGCTGCTCAGCAAATGCTACAAATAACTTTAAAAAATCTAGAAATTTGACGCCAACATACCGGCTCAACTATTTCCAAAAAGTATTGCGTCGACTTACATCGCAGACGTGAACCGCAACTGACCTTTAAAGATAAAATTATATAACCTTTCTTGGTGTAATTTTTGACTTCAGACTTCGCTGGTCAGATCATATTACAGCCCTTCGTAAGAACTACCCCAAATTCTTAATCGCGCTGAAACTATTTGACGGCAAAAAGTATAGACCGCGTACTAACACGCTTCAGTCGATTTATCGCACAGTTGTCTGTTCTCAAAGATAGACTATGGTTGTATATTGTATCGCGCAGCGTCAATATCGCTCCTTCAGAAACTGCAGTATGGACATCTTTAAGTGCTCACCCAACTAGCCCTTCATCCAGTATACTTGCGCTAGCAGAGTAGCCGGCTCTACACACACCCGAAGACAAAACAGTCAACGATGGCGCAACATTACTAATGAAGGCTAACCATCTAAACCTATCACTAATTAATTTGTAATGCGTGAATTCTACGTTAGTATTGTGCGGATTTAACAAATTTTCATTTGGAACAAACCGATCTGGAACATCTGCCGCTGGAAAAGACATGCGCACTACAGAAATGGAGCGAAATTTGAATAAATACTTTGATAAATTTCGTAATATCGAAGACAGCATATACTGCTTCAAAACGACCAGACGAGAAAATTATATTTATGAGAGAGCGCTTGCTCGGCTCAGAATCGGACATACGCCGTTGACGCAACGATATTATATCTTCGATAATGCGGAACCCCCAATCTGCGAAATGTGCGGTGAACACCCATGTGTACCATCTTCTAATGAACTACTAAAATTTTGATGAATTTCGATTACGGAGCAGGATGCTGACAAAACAATTTAAAGGATATTCTCCGGGACGATGAATTAATTACGCATAATCTATACGATTAGGGTAGCGCGGTAGCCTAGTGGTTAAAAGGTACTTAGCTACCAAACCAGAGTAGTTATCATGGGTTTTCGGGAGTTGTCTGATTCCGGATCAGGCTTATTTCGCCACAGTCTACGTATTTCACCGGAATTATCCAGCAAATTGGTGGAAAATGGATTTACACGAGTGCTAAGTTTATTTGTTCGTCTTTTGATTCCATCTTCCACAAACATTACGTTTAAGTATGGAGGGTACCATTTGAGACGTACCGGGGGGGCTGCAGTAATGGTTCTCAGTACCCTATTTTGATATTGTTCTATTTCCTATAAGTTAGATGTTTTTTGTTTTTGTTTTTTTTTTAAACCATTGAAACTAGTTTGATTCCTATGGTCGACAACGGAAGCGTAGAATATACTTTACTCCGAACTAGAATTGATTTTTTTGCACATTCAAAATCTCCCAATTTCCATGTAATAAATATTCTCGTCGAGCAGTGTTTACTTAAAATAGAATTTATCATCTGACCCGCATAAAAATATCTAACCTCTCATCGGTACGTACGCTTTTGAACAGCGTATTAAAGAAATGCTTCGAAACTATATGCGGCGTAAATTTTGATTTGAATTCAAGTATCAGAAATAATTTGAAAAAGTGAAAAACAAAAAAATTGACCAAAAATTACATTATTGGAGAGCGAAATTGTAGTAATAATAATAATAATAATAATAATAATAATAATCGGAGCTACGTATAATAAGAAAGAAAAATTTTACAAAAATCATGCTAGAAGTTGTATTGTTCAAGAAACACCCCGATGCAATTTGCGATGAAGTAGTGATTCTCGTTAATATATTTTTACGAATTTCAGTTTACTTTTTGTCTATTCCTCTCTTGAAATATTTGCTGAATGTGTTTAGTTCTTATACATTTTGAATAACAAGCTGATGTTTAGAACGACAACATTTTTGGACCGTAAGCGATCGGGTAGGGTACCTACTGTAATTATAGTTTAACCGACTATGATTTCTTCTCGGTGGCATTCCGGTACAGAGGTCGTCCCGGCGGTAAGTGTTAAACTTCGTATTTTGTCGTAGTTTGTTGGAATCCGGTGTACTTCCAACCATTGTTTGCTTTGACCACCGATCGTTTTATGAATTTTTACAGATCGTCTATCAGCATTGATAAATTCGGCTAGAGCTGAAATCGATCATCTTCCTTAGTGTCGGCAAGAAGACCGAGAACGCCTATGATGAAGAAAGTAAAAATTAACTCTTTATACAAATTAAACATGGAAAAATCTTAACACCTTTTACGCGCAAACTCGTTTAATATCGCAGCCTACATTGTTTTCGGACGCGTAAATAACAGCGATAAACAGTGCTTCTGCGAGGGGATGATTAAAAATCGTTGGAAACAATTAAGCATCGATGTTAAATCTTTCGTTAACAAAAATGTCACAAAACTATATCGTTTTTTTTTTTGTTTTTTTGTTTTTTTAATAATGTAGTCGAAACGATACTATCGAAATCGAATTTTAACGTGCAAAATTTAACCGATTGTAAGCAAATCGATATAATAAACACTGGCAAAAAAGCGAGAGTAATAACCGCGCAGTCAGTGTAGAAAAGAAATATGAAAAATAATTTATCGTTCGTGACAACCGGACTGTATTTAATTGCCAGTCAGATGAAACATCGGAACGAGAATCGTAACACTTCCTATTCGAAAATTGAAACAGCTTTCTTGCACCCCCCCTTCGTCGTCCGTTCTTTCAACTCAGCTCGCAGATGGGACGTGGTTTACACCATCTCACCACTTTATCGTCTAGTACACGTTCGCTCGGCAGTCCGAAGTGGTACACTTCACGATTTAACGTGTTCGCGCTGTATTTGTTTCTTGTTTTCGGCTTGTTGTATTACAAAAATTATTGTATAATTTTCTCCGACCGAAGAGAACAGCGAACATTTCTAATCAAATATGGTGGTCGTTTTAGTTTTGAACACATTCAGGCTATCAGCGATTTTAACACAGTTATTAGTTGTTTAATATACGAAAGGTTAGTATACAACTTTAACGCCTACGTAATGCAAGAAGTTTTGTTGTTTTTATTTGAAGTGTTTATTAATATCGTAAACTCTTTTCTTTCTTCTTTTTTTTATTTTTTATTTTTGCGGATTAACTTTCGTCCTTGGCCAGTTTCAAGCTTATCTTTAAATTTATTTCAATATAAAATGATGGTATTTAAACTTAAAATCTAATATATATATATGTATAAGGATTATCTGTAAAATTTTTAAAAGAAAGGCAAACTTAATTGGAGCATCGATAACCTTGTAAATACCGACGTTTTTCTCAAAATTTGAATGTTTTATTTTATTTTATTTTATTTTATTTTATTTTTTAAAACTATATCATAAACGAGAATACGAGTTCTTTCCGTTCAGCTTTGTTCATTTTTTTATTTGTCACTTTGATTTCCACATTTTGAAACTTGTTATTTTAAGATTTCTCGACTCTTAGTTATCGCCTAGCCTACCGAATCTTAACTGCCTCTCCCATATAGCGTCAAACATTCTTTTTTTTTTTCTTCAAGCGCTCTTTCTTTTCTTCCTAGCAATCTTTTCTTTAATGCGAATTTGTTGTAATTTGGTGCTCCCATTCCGTATAATAAACCCCTTCATTCGGCTACATTTGTGAACAAGCATCGTATTTAATTTTAAGAAACATCGAGGTACGCGTATTTCTCGGACAGTAGCGAATGCTTTTTAAGTTGCTTTGCTCGTTTTCCCATCTATTTTAAGAAAATTCCAGGTCTCAGTCCATTATCCTTGTGTAAAAAATTTCACTGCAGGTTTTGATCAAATCCTTCCTCCTTTACTAATAAAATCGTATTTCAATTTACCCTCATCTTCTAATCCTTGATTCCTAGAGTTTCCGTCTCTTCGTTGTTCCCATTATTCTCCTACGTCCTAATCACGCTTTATTGCTTTTTTTCGCTGTCGTCCTTCTGCCCTTAATGTTTCCTCTCTCCATTCTTTATCTCAATGATACAATTATACAATTACCTGCGTCCCTAATTATGTTTTCTTCAGATGCTCTTCTTTATTTACATTTGTTAAATTTCATACTTCCTGCTCCTTAATGAGCTTCTTCTATCTTTTCCTTGCCTCCCCGGTCTGTTATTCTATCCGATATCGAATTGAGATCTAATTCATTGACTTTTCTCTCTATCGTTTCTAAGTAAAGGCCTCCGGTTGGCGAACCCAAGAAAAAACAAAACAGACTTAATATCTTACTGAAAAATTTATCACTAATTATCATTGCAGATTTAGCGCACACTAAATCGAGCTTTTTTTTTCTTTTTTTTTTTTAATTATTCTATACACACGCATTGAAAAGTTTACTTTTAAAGATATTGAAAATTTCACGAGCACAAATCTTTCCTACGAGTTTGTCTGCCGATTAAATGAAAAAGGATATAATATGTGCTTCCGGGAAAATCTGGTAAATGAATTTCAAATTTCAACCGGGGTATCACGCTGGTCGCGTTCACTTGTGTTTTTGTAAATAAGGTGGAAGCTTTCCAAAACTATTCATTCCTCTATTTCTAAAAATGATTAATTTTTTTGGCGTATTTTTCATGCGGAATCCGGTCATGTAAGCTCTGCAAAATATTCGAAATAGTCTGTAAATTTATTTCCACTTCGAAAATAGTTGTGTAAAAATTTCAGCCTATAACGAAATATTTGACTATTCGTATGCTACTTACGATTTCTATCTGGTAATTTAGAACTGAAATTTCATAAATAAACGTAAACCGTCTCAAAAATAAATAATTTTTTTTTGAAAACAGGATAAAGCACTTCTTGTTTATACTTCATTTCTGAGTTTCATTAGAAAAGCTGAATTTCTAGCTCAGATGTGTTGGTTCTGTTTCAGCTGCTCTGCTGTATATCCTTTTTTCGATCAAAACGTTCATATCTTAGATCGGCTCGAGGGTTAGAAAATAAGAAGTCTATACTTCTTTTCTAACCCTCGAGCCTTTTATTTGAAACGCTAATTTGCAAAATTACAAAGTACGAATTAAAGGAAAAGTAAGTTCAATACCGTTAGTTGTTCATCTAAAGAAATAGTATTAAAAGGAAAATTGACGAAAAAGGCATATAAAGTGTGAGCAGCAAGGTCCTTTTCTTTTCATAACTCTTCTCAGTAATATTACCTGCAAATCGGTCGATAAAAACATTATAATAACAAAATATTTATACGCTCTGCTCTATTATACAAAACTGGTGTATGATCTAAAGACTGTTTTATTTCACATACTGAGAATGGATTACAACATACATACATATATTTTAATTCTTTTCAAACGAAGAACAAATAAAAACAATTAACACTTATCAAAAAACTGAAACGTTCGAGTAAAAAACTAAAATGAAACAAACAGAATTTTTATCAAATGAAAATTTGAAAAAAGTGCGAAAAAAATCTTCCGCTAATATTTTTATAAACTAAGAAATTATTAAAATATAACGAATAAAACCACTTAGCGTTCTGCAATAGCGTTTTTACGTGTATTATCGGTCGAAAGACATTACAGCGCAGGACCGAAATATTCTTTTTTGAAAGTAGGGATATTTATTTCCTTTTTTTTTTTAATTTTATTATTTTTATAGAGTTTATTAATCACTACTGTTTTTGAATAACTGTCTTCGAAAAAGAATATTTCGCACCTCCGTTATACTTCGGCTGATGGTCGAGAAATTCCGTATGCATAGTCACCTGATCGTTTTCAATTTGATACCTATGCATTGCTTTTCGTCTCGTTGATAATTCCAAGGGAAATACATTTCTACTTCATTTCCATTTCAATTGATCATCTACCGAAACCTGTTGTCTCTTTATGGTTTCTGAGGACGAAAGTTTCTTTGCGCCTTTCATTGATATAAAAAGCATAAAAAAAAAAAACTAAAGAGAAATATTGGTGAATACGATTTGAATAATGAGATACACTTTGAGCAAGGGAAGGAGATTGTTCAATTGTTTTATATCTTCATGGAATGCTCACAAAATTTATGTTTAGGTAGATCAATAAAAATGACTATCATTTCTTTGGAACTGCTACACCTAACAAAAACTTTTAGTAATTCCCGCAGTATTTTTTTTTTTTTTTGTCCTGTCATTAAACCATTTGATCAACAGTAACTTTAGATTCATGTATTGCGGAATTCTGATTCGGGTAAGAAATAGTGAGATAGTAAACAAGGTCAGGCACGAAATCGTCTATATACAATTAGGTCGTAATCATGAAAGCGATTATTTAAAATTTAAAGTGACTGTCATGTTTATATGGAACTTTTTCGTTTTTTTTTTTTTTTTCATTTAGCGTAATGAGAGAAAATCAAGTAGAAAAAAAAACCCAAAAAGATCTAGTTCAGTAAATTACGAAACGTATCACCCACCGCACTTGTAACATACTCCTATTGCATTATTGTATCTCTGTATTCCTCAATCTTGGACTAATCACTTGAAAAGTTGTTAGACTTTTGCTTTTAATTATTTACCTCGAGCTTTCTTTTTCAATAATTAGTATTTTTCTGCCTTGGAATTTTCAATAATTTGTGGGATGTGGGTGTGTCGTGGTGCTCTTCCTCATAAGGTTTTTTTACGGGTCATTCTATTATTTGGTTTAGACATTATTTCTTAGCGAGGCATCCAATCGCATGATCGTTCCGTTATATTTTTCATTAAAGACACTTTCTTCATTAATGTTTTTGGGTACTTCCAATCTTATCAGTCCAAATGGTTTTTTTACCGTTTTCTCTAACACGAAATTTCGAGGGTTTCCAGTTGTTTTTGATTTGTCTTATTTATGGTCCGTAGAAAAATACCCTCCAGACACACACACACACTTTTATTAGTTGTTTTCATATTTCTACGTTTTTAGATGTCAGTAATGATCTCCTT
Source organism: Icerya purchasi (assembly GCA_039619475.1). Classification (NCBI taxonomy): domain Eukaryota; kingdom Metazoa; phylum Arthropoda; class Insecta; order Hemiptera; family Monophlebidae; genus Icerya; species Icerya purchasi. The sequence goes on from CM077116.1 coordinate 420,570,690, forward strand.
TTATTGAATGCGACTTTTGCTTGTGCTATTCCAGATCTTATTTCTTCGTCGCACATGGTGTAGCATTTTATTATTTAAATTTATTGTCACTTTCTTACTGTCTTTCATTTTGTTATATTTCATTATTGCTGAGTTTTTTTTTTTTCATCGTCGTATTATAAGAGGATTAATCTTAATTAAGATAACGTGTTATAGAAATGCGAATAACTTTATTTTCGTTCCGCCTACAATAGCTCTGATAAATTTCCTGCCTCATTCCAACTGTGTTGCTCTGCTTCGGTATTTCCGCTTAAAATTATTAGTCTTTGAGCTTTATAAGTGACTTTTATCATCCTTTTACCCCTAAAGTCATTTGTCGACAAAATTTTAGAGAAGACATTAATCACTTGTTATTTAATTGCACCCAGTTCGATGACGCGAGACTTGCGTTTTCTAAGGACCTCATGTCCTGTGGTGTTTATTCTCCATTGTGTGTTTTTCATCTTCTCTGTTCCAGTGATAAAATTTTATTTGTCCTTTTTAGGTTTATTGAAAGAAACAGGATTGTTGTTTGATTTTTTTTTTTTTTTTTTCTTTTTTTTCTTTTCTCTCCATTATTTTACTTATCTTTTTTTCTTACATTATTGTAGTCTTTGTCCAGTGTGGCTGTGACTACCTCCTTTTTCTCATAATGCATTGTGAGCATTGCCAGGCAACTGTGGTCATAATGTGAGATAGAAATATTTATCTACTTATCTATTTTTTCTTTTGCTCCTTTTTCCAGAATGGAAAAATCTTGTTTGTTTCTGTTTTGTTTCATTGAGCATTGTGGGCACTGCCAGCAGTTGCGGCCATAATGTAGAATGAATGAAATTTCTCTTCCTGAATTTTCTATTATTAGTATTTTTTAATATCTAGTCGTGTCGTAGTTTGCTGGCCAAATGAACTGTTCTGTTCGGGCCAAAAAAAAAAAAAAAAAAAAAAAAAAGTCATTTCTGTTAAAAATTTATTTAAAATGTTTAAATTGAATTTCCTTCTCTAAACCTATCGTTCTAATTACAGTATTTTGTTTCCTTTTAATTTTTGTTTTGCGATCGAGTCCTAAAATGGCTATTACCAATTTATTCTCTCAAAGTCTTCTAGTATTTCTCCTTATTCATAGATTTCAGAAATTATTTTGTACATTTGTATATTTTCATCTGTTGTTCACTGCATATGTTGTATGACTTTTTAAATATTTTACCGCTTTGACAAATTCTACTCTTGTTCCGCACTACTATCTTGTGTGTTATTCATTACGATTTTATCTCCAATTTTTATTCGCTATCTTAGCTTTGCTCCTAAAGTCGCTACAGTATGTTACAATCTTCCTGTATACATTTTCCACATTACCTTTCACTAAAACTATCTTCTATTTCTATGTATTTTTGAAGTATTTAATTTTAGCTCCCTTATTGACCACATTTCCGTATATTTTTAAATGTGCTCTACTATCTTTTCTGTGTTCAGATTTTTATTTTCTTCTTCCCATTAATTCTGGTATTTCCTTTGTAATTCATGTTTTTTTGTTGTTGTCTTTTTTAGGTTTATTTTTTTCTCTCATGTTTTATTTGCAGCGGCCGTTATTATTCCTTTTCTATGTATTATTCCATTTTTCATTTATGTTGCTTTTCCGCTGCGTTGTTTATGGATTATTTTTAATTTGTTTTCTATCTTTCATTTTTCGTCATCTTTTAGCTTTTCCATATTCAGTAACTTCCCATTTCTCCTGATTATTATTTCTTTCCAGCACTTCACATATACAGTTCGAGGGGTTACATACGCGTCAACAAAGTGAAAATCGGAAAGTGATACATCGCTGTGCAACGAAGGTAAAAAATATGTTTTATAATTATTATACAGACATAATTAAAGCAGTTTTCGATAACTGCTTTTCGATATTCACTAACGGGTCCAAGGTAATGGAAACGGAGAAATTTTTGCGGTTCCAAACGTATCGGTGCAGATGCTTAAATTACCTCTAGAAACATCCCTACGTATAGCTTAAAACTTTTAGCAAATAGATAAGACGTGTGATTTTTTATCCTGAATATTTTGACCAGAAAGGAGGGATTTTAACATGCAACTATAGTCATATTAGATTTCGATTTCCGGTGTCATCCATTAATTTACAAAATTAAAGAGAAATGCAGACAAAAAAGGCAAAAACTACATTAAAGTTTTGCCGGGTGCCTAGTCACACACGTTGGAATCGGTGGCAATAACGACGCTGGCGTGCCATCAAGGAAGCAGCTTAAAATAACGTCTAGTTTTATATTCCTTCGATACATGCGGGTTAATTTAAAACATCAACAAGCTTGATCGATCTTTAAGAAGAATCATAAAAGCATATAACCAGTAGCGCGTTAACATTTAAACCGCGTGGTATCATAAAATTCCCAAGAATATTTCGATGCGGTACATATGATTACTCGGGTAACAATTAATTCTGCGGATACTTTCAGCGGAAACTTAGCAGTGAACAATTGTCGTTGGAACTTTGCGAGGATATTAATCGCGTTGTTTTTTTGCTCCCGCTCTTGAACCGAATACAGTTCTTCGAGATTTCTTTTCTTCGTATAATTACCAAATTATGCTGCAACGGAAGTATCTTTCTTTCGTTCTTAAAATTATTATTTTGTGGTTATAAACTCCCATAAAATTTTTATTTTCTACAACGAAGGGTTGGATGATTGAAAAAGATTTAACAATCAGGCAAAAGAAAGAAAAAAAAATGGGCTTATGTTTCTGAGTCAGAGAATGTAAAACGTACAAGTGTTGGGAAAATCTCAGTTCCCCTATTTAACTCTATTCTTAATCACTCCGATCCGAATTTATTTATCCTTAATATATTTTAATTTATGAATTGAAGAAGTTAGTGTGATATTTTAAACATTTTATAATCATAATTACGATATTATATGATTTTCAAATTTTTATACTACCTCCTTCCTTACTTTCATAAAGCACCAAGCGAACCGGAGACCACAGTGCGCTTCTGATTTAAATGTGCTTCACTGCATTTTTTTTATATAGGGCACATCAAAGGGTAATGTGTTTTCCCAAAGCAAAAGGTAAAAGAAAGCAATCTAAATGAGAAAAGAAGTCTGTACAGTGTAATAGAAGAACAGATATAAGGTTAAATTGAAAAGTGTCTCGCGTTTTTAGAATTAGACTAAACGTCGTAGAAATAAACTTACGGTAATTTCTGTCGTATCCCTACATCCCGTGGCCTCTTCCACAAAAACAAAAAAACAACAACAATATAGTATTAATTTTCATCACTTTAGTTGCCAGCCGTTGCATGTATAAAATTATGATTATTTTTCAATCTATGTAGAACAGATTGAACACACAAAACTACAGTACTATGTAACATGGCTCTGATGCATAGGCGCCGAGCGAGGCCTCACAGCCGAATTAGAAACGTCGAAGAATATCGACCTGTACTGGTCTATTTTCTGGACGCAGAAATCGGTGACAAACTGTGTATATTTGTTCTAACCACACAGACACGTTATACACGAAACGATTTTATATGATTTTTAGGCCACCAAAACATTGCGAATGTTACATCTTCTCGAGGCTTTCAAGAATCTTATGTAAGAGGGAAATTTTTCAAAATTATGCTATTAACAGAAACAATAGCGAATAGCCAGAGTATAATAATAACGAGAAGCGATTATGGAAAAGTTAAAAAATTTCAAAATTTACGGTACAAAAAAATTTTAGTTAATGTATATATTTGTGTACTTCACGTCAATCGCGGCTTTTTACGAGACTGAATCCATTCAAACGGAGCGGTGTGGTTTTGTATGTATTTTGTTTATGTCTCTCGTTGAATTGCTATTTCGTACTGTATCAAGTTTATAGTAGTTCGATTCATTTGGTATTTAGCTGTTCCCGATACGTACGAATATTTATTATAACAGTCGCGAATTTTAAGGATCGAGGTCATGCAAGGATTTAGAGCATATCGTCGTGTTTGTTAAACATAAAGAAAAAAAAAAAAAGAAAAAAAAAACTTTTATAAAAATTCTTTTCGTTACGACTATTGTCGGTGGTGACACGAGACTTATTAAAGCCGCGAGAAAAAAAAGATCACAACTTTTCAGATTTTTAATTACTTCTCTAAGCCGAAATGTGATCTATGACGGCGAGTACAAGTTAAAATAATAACATTTCTGAACAAATTTTTACCAAAATGTGTACAAGAGGTCTCGAAAAGTTACCTCGCCAAAATACGACTACGTTTTTGCCTATAATATACGAATGAATTATTTAAGAATGTTTTTATTCAAATATTCAAGGTTTTTTTCCTTTCTCTGTCATTAATGAATAAAATGAAATTTTCTGGATTTGCATAAAAAAAAAAAAAAAAAAAACCCAAAGAAAAAAATTTCTGTTTTATTGAAAACTATTGTGAAATGCGAAAATTATAGAAAAGAGAGAAAATATACTTATATTTCAAAAAGAAAATTAAACGCCAAACAGTTGAAAAACAAACGAATGAAATATTCAATCTGTGGTACTTTCATTTGAATTCATGTCGTAATTTAAATTCGCAAATATTTGCCTACACGTACAGCGTCGGAATAGATTTGAACAGAGAAGCCGGAGAAGCTCATGCACATGTATACACAGGCGCACATATTCATTGGCAGTGAAAATGATAGCGAGTCGATGTAGCGACGATTTTACGAGGTCGCTGTATTCGCCTTTCACTATTATCCAGAGAAGTTCTTATAGGATCCTAATGTAATTAGACATACCTAACGGACAAGTGTTGAACTGAATACGCTTGTAAGAACCTGTTTGTGCCGGTACAATAAAAATCGATTTACTCGAAGAACTTTAATTGTAGCAAATCCGCGTTAATCTACTGCCGTTCCTCTCTGTATCGTTACAAATTTGTTGTGACCTTTATCGCGGTAACTGCTGGATTTAAAAATAATTTAATTCAATTCCTGCTGCAAATTCCTTCCCCCATTTGCCGATTGCTAATATTCATTAACAGAACCGATAATAATTAATATTATGACCGTCTTCTCTCGTTATATGCCTGACCACAGCGGTAAGGCGTTCATCACAGAGGCTTTCTGTCTTGTTCTCCGCGAACTTTAATCTCCCCCTTCCGATCGAGGAAAATAGACCATGTACGGAAACTTTTACTTTTCTTTTTTGCTTTATCGAATGCGACATCATACAGACGTTAAGAATACTTGTCTAAAAGACTTTCTTTAAGAGTCCATTAAGAGTTTTTTCGATCATTTTGGAGTGAGAACTGTTTATCCGAGCGCGGTCGCTTCTAAAATTCTCCGCTCTGTTGTCATCTTAACGGCTCTCGTCGCATCAATGACGGTAGAGACATTTTAAAAAAAAAATGTCACGAAGAATCAAGTGCGAACTACTTACAAATGTCTCGTCAAACCGTCGCTCGTTATATTAAAATTAAAAAATTCGATATGAAAGTCGTTATAAAAGTCATACCAGTCAATATAAATGATTGGTAAATAGAACCACCGTTGGTTGTTACACTTCTCGGTAATTGTTTTTTGTGCCGTACACCTTTCCTCGTACCAAAGACACTTTTAATATTCTTATTGCCGCTGGAGTGCTCTTTCGTCGGTAATTCACGTCTTTGAAATGTTTCGTATACCACTTTATCCGTTCGACAATTCAACCTACTCCACTAATCGCTCTTAGTTTAATTTTTAGGATTCCGTACACACGTAATGTACAGAATGTTAATAAGATGGTTTGGTGACTTTGACTTATAAACTTCAAAATTGGATCATAAATTACAATTAAACTTCTGTCTATGACAGTCTATGACTTCAAGCTAACCGATTACCCTGGGCGGCAAAAAACCCAAAAAACCGTCAAGAATATGGAATTTAAAACGACCTCAAAAATCGCCCTTAAAAAATTCACAACTTTTTAAAAATGAAATTCAAAATATAAAACAAAACGCAGAAGCTCTTTCATAAAATCAAAAAATTACGGTTAAAACATTTTATAGATCCTCCTCTTTGGGGCTAAAAACAAGAAAAAAAATGGATGTTCACGTAAGCAATAAAAATGTTGAGAAAACCTATATCCCAAGTATATGCATAGAGGACCGCTTTAAAAAAAAAAAAAAAAAACTTAATATTTGAGTATCAAAAGGTCGAAAGTTTTGCAAAAAAAAAAAGCACTTTTTTTCCCAGGCATGTAGTATATTGCCGAAAAGATCGCTATTTTTCGGGAAAGAAACCGTACTTCATTTCCTTAACGAAACTTTCCAAGTCGATGAAAATTTCAAAAAGGCTCAAAAAATAACGTGTTCCCCTCTTAGCAAAGTTTACAAATACCCTTACGCAATTTTCCGTGTGCAGTGCCATCCTCACCATTCACCATATCCTCACAGAATACCCTTCGTACTTTTTGAAAAAGAATTCTTTCAACCTACCTTATTTTCTTCCGCTCATTCTTAAAGACAACTCTTCTTCACTGTCCAATTTAATTCTTTTCCTTCATAGGTCCGGCCTCTACTCACTAATCTAAACCTCCTTTTCCTTCTGTGCCTCTAGCCATAGTTGCTGCACATGACACGTAAATCTAATTTATTTATTTATTTATTACGTAATTGTTTCTCTATAAAACAATATTTTTCCGATTTGTTCGATGCTTTCAAATTCTCAATTTTTAATTAATACATATTATGGTAGAATAAATAATTTCACAATTTTCACATCGATTTCGGAAGGCGCGACGCCGGGCAGGGATTTCCAGGTAATGTTCGAACGTTTTCAATTTTTAGTTATTCCCGGCTATCAGATTAATATTGAAATAATTTTTAATTTTTGAAATAACACATAGGAAAGAAAATGAAAACATCAAATAGTTAGCAGCGCGTTTCTTTATTAATAAAGAGATGATTTTACATATTTTTATAAAAAAGAAGTTTAATTTTTCTGCGCTCCTTATTTTAAAAAAGAGCAAGTATTATGTTCGGAGAAATAACAGAAAACCGGAAAATTCGAAATTCGATTTATCTTTGAAATAAAAACAACAAATTCTTTATACTGGTCGTAATATTTACTACTAGGAAGTGTTGAAACAAAATGGGGGAAAAAAAAAAAAGATCAAGCAACAGACCGTTCTTTGCACCCTACAATAAAACTGAGACAATTATTTTATTAAATTAAAAACGGAAAACAGTCTTGCAAAAATTTGGCTCGTTACCTACAAAATAAATTTACATCAGAATGAATCGCGGCACCAATCATAACAGTACAAATTTAAAAACAACCACTTTATTACGTCCTTCCTCAAATAAATATCGCTCTTTTATCTTTTTCTTTTTTTTTGTACTTAATGCGATTGTTTCGAAATTTTTTTACATATTGTTTCAATGACTTTTAATTTTACACGCTCGTAAATATGTCGGTATCAATGAAGCATTGCAAAAACTTCTTGATGTTTATGTTTGCTCGCATGTATAATACAGATATGCCCGGCAACTGATTTACCGGTGCGGTGATTTTTATTTTCACCCTCACAACTGACATGCGAAACGTTTGATTAATCTGTACATGTGACGTTCGCCAAGAAAAGGAACCCGTGGTGCGAAAATATGGGTTTTGAGAAAAACGCGTTTAAAGTTTGCGCGGAGTAATACTACCACCATAATAGGCTATTGTAGCGCGCATGCTTGTATGTAACGGGCTGCAAACTCAATGGAACATCGTTGCCAAATTTGGGTCTAGTTAAATTAGAATTTAGTCGCTCAAATGTAGATTGCTACGAAGATTTTGAAGAAGCTGTTAATCGATCCAGCCATACAAATTTAAAGTCGCTGTGAATGCAAGCTAAATCGAATGGCGAATGTGGAACGCAAAATTTCGTGATTTTTATTAACAATTACCGCAGATGCATGGTCGTGATTTCGTATTTTCATCTCTCAAATTTTAATTTTATCGCATTAATAATTCGGTATTGTTTTCATAATCATCACCATTTCCAGTTTAAAAAAATGAATCACTTGCATAAAATATTTCGACTCGGGAGAGGAAAAATTTCACTGACATGTACAGCGAAACGTACCACCAGCAAACCATTTGCTCCCCCCCCCCATCACATTTAGTGATTAATCATTAGAACGGAAGTGGTACCAATACGATAATATAAAAGAAGAAAATTGAAACTACAATCAAAAACAAGGAAAAACCCGAAAAAAACCGGAGTTTCAAAAAATAAGAATGGCTGATGCTAAAAAAAATACTCGAAGCAAATAAAAATCATTAAAAAATGTCAAAAAAACTAACAACTAGGAAAAAAAATAGATTACTATTTTTTTTTTTAAATTTTGAATGTTTTTCCACTTTTTCCCATTTTTTTCCAGTTAATTTTGTATGTTTTAGAACATTAAATAAACATAGTGTGGTGGTCACCATAAGTTCACAGAGTGTAAAAAGGATGAAAACTCTGCGCCAAAGTGTGCGTTGTGTGGAAATGACCATCCGTCCAACTACAAGGGATGTGCAATTTACCAAAAATTATACGAACGTAAATATAAAACCGCAAACATCAACGTAAATAGGTTCGGATTTAAAAGTAACCAGCAACAGTATGGAAATCAACAAATGACGTATGCTGAAGTTGTAACAAACCAAGATAGTGCTAATAATTCTAACATCAATAATAATGCTGAACTTACAGCAGGCGAAAACAATAATAGGAATCTCAATAGTTCTAAATATCGAGATAACAACTCTGATCTCCAAAATACGCTAACAACCCTCTTAAATGAATTTAAAGCAATGTTTAACCAGCTCTTGCAGCAGAATTCCATTGTCCTAAATCTGCTAACATCACTAACAAGCAAATTAATAAAATAATGGCCCCGTCGTTGAGAATAGCTCACTAGAACGCCAACGGGGCGCTGCAAAAGAGACGTGAGATCGAGCTGTTTTTAAATAGTGAGCAAATTGATATTCTCCTTCTTTCAGAGACACATTTTACGCAAAAAACATACTTCCATATTCCGAATTACCGTACGTACCAAACAACAAGACCTGATCACAAAGCCCATGGCGGAAGTGCAGTTATAATCAAGAATACTATTAAGCATTATGAACTATGTAAAATTTCTAGTATAGAAATGCAATCTACTAGTATAATGGTGTACTCTTTAAATGGAAAAATTGCGATCTCAGCTAGTTATTGCCCACCAAACCGCACACTTGACGAACAAAAATTAAGTGAATATTTTCAGAGTTTAGGTGATAGGTTCATTGCAGGTGGTGACTGGAATGCAAAGAATATGCGCTGGGGATCAAGGTTCACGAACACAAGAGGTAGTCTATTCGAAAAAGTAATGCTCACTGTAAATCTTGGGTGCCTGGCTACTGGTGAGCCAACATATTGGCCAACAGATAAAAACAAAATTCCTGACGCGATCGATTTCTTCATAACCAAGGGAATATCAATGCTTAATTGTAAAACTAACACATGTTTTGACTTATTTTCAGACCATAGTGCCCAAATTCTAACAATAAGTACAGGCTTAATAACAAAAGAAGAACCTCCTTCTTTATATAATAAACGAACGGATTGGGACAACTTCCGAGAAGGAGTAGATAAAATGCTGAATTTAAACATTCCTTTAAAAAATGAACGAGAGATAGACATAGCAGTCCAGTACCTAACTGAAACTATCCAAACAATGGCATGGAAATCTTCGCCTCCTATTAAGCCTTCAGCTTCAATACCTAACCTACCAAGGCACGTCTTAAATTTAGTAAGGGAAAAAAGAAAAATTCGCAAAAAGTGGCATATAACAAGAAATCCCGCTTATAAAACTTTGCTAAATAACAAATCCAAACAGTTAAATATACTAATTCGTAACGCTAAAAATGAAACCTTACAACGACACTTGCAGAATTTATCTCCAAATCAGTCTACCGACTACAGCATGTGGAAAGTAGTTAAAAGCCGAAATAGGCCAGTACAATATTCTCCTCCTATAAGAAAATCGGACGGAACCTGGGCCAAGGCTGATAATGAGAAAGCTGAAGTTTTTGCTAAATATTTTAGCGAAGTCTTTAAACCAAACCCTAAGGTTACAAACTCAGATGATATAACAGAGTTTCTGAGCTCCCCACTACAGCTTAGTGTCCCCATTACGCCGGCATCCCCAAAGGAAATACAGTATGTAATTCAAAAACTAATCGATAAAAAAAGCCCTGGGCACGATCTGATCACCAAAGAAGTGTTGCTAGAACTGCCGCGCAAAGCTATTTTGTTTATTACTAATATATTTAATGCAATCTTCCGCTTGCAATACTTCCCGCTGTCTTGGAAACTGGCACAAATAGTGGTAATTCCTAAACCAGGAAAGTCTCCAGAGGATGTAACTTCCTACAGACCAATATCCTTACTACCTATCCTATCTAAAGTGCTGGAAAAATTAATCTTAAAAAGATTGCATCCTCTGATTATAAAGGAGAATATTATACCAGACCACCAATTTGGGTTTCGAGAAAAACACTCGACTATTGAACAGGTACACCGAATCCAACGTATTATCCAAGATAGCTTTGAAGCTAAGGAAATATGTGTAGGTGTATTCCTGGATATAAAACAGGCCTTTGATAAGGTTTGGCATCGTGGTCTGTTATATAAAATTAAGAAAAATCTTCCTCATCCTTTTTATCTTCTTCTAAAGTCTTTCCTTGATGATCGAACATATCAAATTAAATTCTAGAATGAACTATCAAACATCTATCCTATATTCGCTGGTGTGCCTCAAGGCAGTGTACTGGGTCCAGTGCTTTACCAAATGTACACTGCAGACTTTCCTGACAGCGAGGGCGTAGCTATTGCTACATTTGCAGACGATACTGCGCTTATAGCGGCAAACAAAGATGCTGGAACAGTAACAAATAAATTGCAGCTGGCGTTAGCAAAAACTGAAAGGTGGTTAGATCGATGGCGAATTAAAGTTAACGAGAAAAAGTGTACACAGGTTACATCCGCTCTACGAAAGGTAGTCTGCCCGCCAACCAAAATTAACGGCGAAACAATCCCAGTTAGGAATGAGGTGAAATACCTTGGGTTGCACTTGGATAGTAAATTAAGGTGGAATAAGCATGTCTCACAAAAAAGAAAGTGCTTGGATATAAAGCTAAGAAAACTCTACTGGCTTCTTGGTAAGCATTCCAACTTGTCGATCGAAAACAAAGTATTAATATATAAAATAATATTGAAACCAGTATGGACATACGGTCTAACTTTATGGGGCTGTGCTAAAAATACACACATTAATAAAATACAACGTTTCCAAAATAAAGCTATTAGACTCATTGTGTCACCTCCTTGGTATGTCTCCACGGACACACTCCATAGAGACTTCAACATACCTTACGTAAAGGAAGAAATAAAACTAGTCGATTAGAAACACATCCCAACCCACTAGCTATCAACCTGCTTGACAATAGTCAAGAAATTCGACGGCTGAAGCGCTCTAGAGTCTTTGACTTTGTTTAGAACTTGAATAGATGTTCCTGGGGAACCCTGATAGTGATGGCCCCTTACGCGTTAATTTGCATTCCAGTAAAATTGCTTGATGGTCTATGGAGACCAGTTGTAATTAATAAAAAATAATATAAAAAAAAAAAAAAAAAAAAAAAAAACGTTTGCGAAAAAAACTACATGTTGCATCTTATTTTACACACTTTCAAGTATCATAATCCGTGTTTAACTCAAGATCCATATTTTCGCACCATAGGACGACCCCCTTTTCTTGGCGAACGTCATATATATTTATATAAAAATGAATGAATGTTTGTATGTTTTTTTGTCCCGTACGCATTCTCGTACCGCTGGACGGATCATACTCAACATCAGTAGGGTGCGCAGTCACTCTGGAGGATTCAGTCATCGCATGCTACTCTCTTCCTCCATCTTTCTCCATTTTATCTGCAGAACTTTATGCCCTTTACCGGCTTCTAAAGAAAACTGCAACCAGATCATATCTGCTACTAATCGACTAGCTTCACTACTAAGTCTATAAAACCAATGGGCAAACCAACAGCACTTCCTGGCCAAAAAATTTACCCAGCTGCTCTTCTCAAACCCTTCTTTACATGTCACCTTTGCATGCATACCCGGCCACAAGGCAACAACCTGGCTGACAAAACTGCAAAACAAGGTGCTATAAACTTTCCAATTTGAAACGTTCCAGTTCCTCTAGCCGATTTCCAACGCACCATCAAACTTCAACTACAAGAACGATGGAAACAACAGTGGACTAACTTAGGTCACTTCGCTTCTTAAAACCCTCTATTGGAAAATGGAAATCAAGCCTCTCATTCGATAGAAGGCACTAAGTTGTTCTCGCTCGTGTAAGCCTCGGTCATACTCTTCTCACACGTGGCCATCTCTTTACTCGCATCTCTCGCCCAGTCTGCCCAAACTGCTCAGCCGCTCCGATTTCTATTCGTCACCTTCTATTTGGCTGCTTAGGCACACTTTTACAGCGTCAAAAAGCATACAAACGATTCTCCACCACACCACTCCTAGAGAACTAAAAACAACTCTGTTTCCGCTCTCTTCAAGTTTCTCTAAGATACCAACCTTTACGATCAAATTTAACCTCCCCCACTCAATGTCGTGCTGCTGGCCTATGATTCTGTAAGCATGTATGGAAAAAAAAAAAAACGAAAAAATAAAATTTTCAGAGTGTAAGGAAAATAGGAAGGTAATCGACCAAAAGGAAGACCTAGAATCAAGTTTATGGAGGACATACTGAAGGAACGAAGCTATGCTGAAATGAAGAAATTAGCCCGCGCCAGAAAGCTACTGGACAGCCATGTTGCCCATCAACTGAGTGGTTGAGGAAATAGTTATGATGTGTTGTGCCAACGAAGGTTTTAAGGTAAGTTTGAGTTTTCTACCCTCCCGCCTTCATGATATATTAATTTCAGATAAAACAAACATTTCTTTATTAATTTTCAAGTACAGATTTAAACAGATATTAATACGCAGGCGAAGCCGTGAGAAACAGCTAGTATGGATAATAAAGATGAATATTTTTTTACATAATTAAAAATATTGTTATACTAAAGATTTATAAACTTAAATTCAACGTAAAAATTAAAAAAATTTAATCGCTTACGTTAACTACGCCTCAGATTTTTCATTAGAAGAAACAATGTTTTACAATGAAATTAAAAATAATAATATTTTTAAAACGGTATTTATAGGATTTTAAGAAATAAAGATAAATGTAAATCATATAACGCATTTTAATGCAACAAAAAAAAAAAATAAAAACTGACCGCAATATTCATACATGTGTTTTACTTAGTTATAGGTAACTCTTTTAAGAGTTTAAAATAAAATTGAAGAAAAATCTTTTAGGGTAAACAATTAATTATTAAATATTAGAAATTTGATTTGTTTTGTTTTTTTTTTTAAACATACATTGTTCGTATTTATAAAAGCAATAAAACAAAAAAAAAAAAAAACAACAAAATGAAACAATAAAACACTTACACGTAAAAGTAGCGGAAAAAAGCGTGGATGCATTAGTGTTTGCTATAAATTCTAAATCGTTTGTATATCATTCATTTTAACCTTTTTGGAAAATAAAATGAAACATGATTATGAAGGAAATTGTGTGACAGAAACAAACATGTAGCGCCAGCAGTGGCGCATATTTCGTCTCACTATGTGTTTTAGTGTGTGTGTGTGCGTATGTAGTGCGTCTGGATGAGTAGAGGCAATGGAACGTTCAACTGAAGAGACAACACCGTTTTTCCCAATGGCTGCTTTGGAGCAGTAGTCGGAGCAGCAACTGTCGCTGGAGCAATAGTTAGAGCAATTGCCGAAGCAGTGAACAGTGTCTTTCTGATCACTACTCCGAATTACAACTGCTCATTTATCGGAGCAGTGACAAAAAAGCAGCGGTGCGATTTTCGGGCCATCACTAATTTATATCACTAATGTATAACCAAGAGCTTTCGTTGTCCCTGAAAAGTCAGAGTGTATAAGTTGTACACGCGTTAGATTCATCACGGTGTTAATTAACCAGACCATAGGAGCCTATAGCATCACCTGAATGCAGCGGTATCGAAACTTGGTTGCATCAAAGGGTACAAACTTTTTGTACATCTTGAAGTATACCGATGATGTTGGGTTTTTACGCAGACGGAGAAATTAATATTTTGCAAAGGCATCAACTCAAACTTTTGATCATTTTAACATGCGAAAAATAACGCCAATCTTCTTCATCATTCGTAACCTTTCCTAAAATAAGAAATCTGTAGCAGATTGCGTAATAAATTCTCTTCATTATTCAGGCGATTAATTTTTCAATTAAAACCCTTCCGCCCGTAAAAACACTTGCTGATAATCTACTAGCGTTAAACAATCTCTCAATTGATATGATAATTTAACCTTTAAAATTACACGCCACAAACAGGATGAATTAATTGTAAATTTGTATTTAAAAATGTATACCGTTTATCGCGATATCTCTGTTATAATACATTGGACATTAAGTTTCGAAAAAAAAAAAAGGGGCGATCTTGCAATGCTAAGTAAAAATAAGTGTACATTGTCGTATAGAAACAACGAGATCTCTATTAATAAACTAGCTTAAAAAATCCTAATTTCGATCTATACCTCTATGTTGTTCAACATTCATTACTCATCCGTTATTAAGAATTCTTGTTTTGTTTCTCATACGGTTAGTCGTTACGTGCTCTTATTCGGCCTGGTCTTCCGTTAACATCGCCGTTATTGCAAAAACTATAGCTAATTTAAAATCGGATGTGTCTCATAGATGTGTATAGTTGACATGAATAAGATTCAATTTACCTCTAATTAGAGACCGCATATCGAGACTTACATTTCGTAATGTGTAATATTAGCTAATTTCCTACAACGCGATTGCAGGCAAACATTAAACTATTTGTAAGAAATATCGTAACATCGTTGGTCCGATGTTATACGCACCTGGAATGCCAAATATAACGTTTAGTTTGCTTCGTTAGCCTTAGGGATGTCATCATGGCCTCTAAATCCGTAGATGCTTATTTTCTATCTCAAATTATTATTATTATTTTTATAATTATTATTACTACTATGATTATGAAGTCAGAGAATCGAGTTTTTTTTTTTTAGTGTTATTATCTTAATTCAAAATTTACACAAATCTAACAAGGTAACGTATTGTTCGAAAAAAAAAAATCAAAAATGTATCAGGAGGAGTTAAATAAATACCTTTTTTGTCATTGATTTTATCCTTTATCGGGAGCTATAGCGGTTTATTTAATTTCGAAAACTTTAGAAACTTTTTTGGGTAAAAACTTTTAAAAGGCAAAAGGAAAATGACGATAAAAGTTATCACCTTGTATCGGACAAATGAAACACGAAATTAGAAAAATATACGGGCACACCTGCAATTATACAATACGTAGGGCATTTCAAAAGTAATGCACATGACATTCTTACGTAGTCTGTAAACTATTAAAGGGGGGGTGGCAGAAGGAATCTATACTATGAAGTTTTGTCAACGCGGCAGTGTGCACTGTGATTGGTTTGGAGTATTTTGTGCGTACGTACGAACGTGTTTTTGTAATGACGAAAGACCGCTCGGGTCGCGTTACAAATCTGGACCAGCGGAGGTATGTGAAAATCGAAACTTTTCGTGGTCGTAGGCCTACAGAAAATCATTTTGCATTTGAAGAAGTGTGTGGTAGTGACACCATGGGAACTGTGTATTTCCGGCGGGGCAAAATAATATAAAGAGAAGGCTGTTTATCGATTAAAGATGCACCTCGTATTGATCGTCCAAGAACTTCGCGTGACAACATAAACATCGCTATAATGGTAACACTAATCGATGAAACATTGTCATATGATGAGTGAAGAGATAGGTCATATAGCTGGTATCGAAAACCTGTCGGCCACCACCACCAAAAATCCGAAAATTGCGTCCATCACTACTTGATCACGGCGTTCCCATCTTGCATGATAATGCACGCGCTCATAAAAATGATGAAATTCGAACAATTTTTGCGGAACACGGTTGGGAATTGTTACCACATCTGCCCTATTCGCCGGATATGGCTCCTTGTTGTTCTCAAAACTCAAGAGCCGATGCGAATAATCCGTTTTCCGGATTTAAATGCCTTAAATAGTGTTGCGACCCGACGGATGCGTGAACTAAACTTCAAAGGCCTCCTGGACGGCATCCAGAACCTCCCCCGACGCTGAGAACCTATCATTGAGGAGGAGGGTGATAATATTGAAACATTATAATATTTATATGACACTTTGTCAAATACATTTTTTTTTGTATGGACATGTGTGCATTACTTTCGAAATGCCCTACCTATTAACATAAATATAATTTGCAGAAATAGACTAAACAAATAATATATATATCTATATATATATATATATTATAAAACAATTCGTATGTGGGAATTCCTAATATATAATGATAAGTGGAATTTTAAAAAAAAAAGACAGTTTTAAAGAAGGTATGGTTTGAGAATTCTTGATCGGCATTAAAAAGGAAATTCATCCCACATTGATTTTATTTTTATTTATTATTAGATTTTATTTATTTAACTCTATTTTTTCTTTTTCCGCTTGTACTTTAGTCTCACTGCTTAAAAAAATTAATCCCGTCTTTTTATTATTTACTTAAGAACAATAAAACAAATTTTATTAAAATAGGAGTTGTCAATATTTTCACTTTGTTTTAATTTAAGACCAGATTGCCATGTCGGCGTAACTAATTATAATTATAGAGAATTCTACTACCTGTCCGCTGAAATTATCAATTTTTAAAATAAATAATAATTACAGAAATTTCAAGCAAACAGAAACCAATATATGATGCTTATTATCCGCAGGAATGTTTTCGAGCCCAACACATCATTAGTTAAAAATGGAGATTACTCCAACAATAGAATATTCAATAAATAAGGACGTAACGAATAGGAGTACTATCGACGATCTTATTAGGATTGCGTACACATGTAACGTGCGGAATCCTAATAATATGGTACAGATGCGACAAAAATACCAAATAAAAATCAATAACTCAGGAACGGTTTGACTTGTAAACTTCAAAAATTACAATTAAACTTCTGCCTATGACAATCTATACTTCAAACTAACCGATTACTCTGGGCGACGAAAAAAAAAAAAACCGCCAAGGATATATAATATGGAATTTAAAAAAGACCTCAAAAATCATCCTTAAAAAATTCACAACTCATCACCGGATAAAACCTTTAAAAGTGAAATTCACAATATGAAACAAAACGCAGAAGCTGTTTCGTAGAATCAAAAAATTATAGTTGAAAATTTTACAAACCCCCTTTGAGGCCAAAAATAGCAAAGAAAAACGGATGTTCACGTAAGCAGTAGCTCGAGTAAAAAAGCTGGGGAAACCAAAACTATCTTAAATAAACGCATAAGTGACCGCTTTATAGGATAGCCGTATAACTTTATATTTAGACCCTCAGGGCGCCGAAAGTTCGAAATTTTTAAAAAAGGTATTTTTTTTTCTAGGCATGTGATGAATCTATGGAAAGAAACGAAGCCGTATTTCATTTTCTTAACGAAACTTCCGAAGTTGGTAAAAAGTTTGAAAAAGCACAAAAAATGACATGTGGCCTCCCTTTTGGGTCGCGAAAGTAATAGTTAAAAATTATGAACTAGGTTAAAAATATGCCACGTATATTTCTCTAGTTTGCGACATTCGGGGTTCCAACTTTAAAATAAGACTTTTGGGACGCCGAAAGCTCGAAATTTTTGAAAAAACATATTTTTTTTTCCTAGCACTATATATAGTGGTGGAAAGGTCGTACATTACTCCATGTAACAATTCATTATTAAATATAAAATAATAAATGTGAAAGTTTTATATTGATTTCTATTTTCTAAATTTTCTAATTGTTTATTAATATTGCTTATTGCTTCGTACATATATTTAATTTTATTATTTCCCGATTTTTTGTTACCATAATTTTGTACAATTTTTAAAATTAATACCAACAAAAATGTTTTATTCTGAACGTTTAAATATCGTCTTTATTTTGTGATTACTACGTTCCATATGTTATAATACGGTTTTTAGTATTATTTGTAGAAACCACGAATGATCCCGAAACATGTCTTCTTCTTCTTCTTCTTTACGCCATCTCCGGTCGAAGTTTGGCGATCAATGTGGCTAGCTTCACTTTATCGGCCGCTGCTTGGAGTAACTCCGATGATGTTGCACCATCGCTGCATGTCATCCTCCCATGATAATTTTCTTCTATCTCTGCTTCTTTTTTCAGCAATTCTAAGTACAGTTTGCAGGCTTCTATACTTTTCATTGCGATTAATGTGGCCGTAGTATTTGATTTTTCTTTCTTGCACAGTTAATAATAATTCTCTTTTCTTGGCCATTCTATTCAGTACTTCTTTGTTAGTTATCCGTTCTGTCCATGATATCTTTAACATACGCCGGTAAATGTACATTTCAAACGCTTTTAATCTTTTTTCAAGCTGCTTTGACAGCGTCCAACTCTCAGCACCATATAAAAGTACTGAAAAGACATAGCATCGGACTAATCGCATACGTAAATTTAAACTAATATCCTTTCTAGTTATCAGGCTCTTCATAGTATTGAATATACCTCTGGCTTTCTCGATCCTAGTTCTTATTTCAATGCTCCAATCTACTTCCTCATGAAGCCATGCACCCAGGTATAAAAACTTACTGACTCTTTCCACCTTCTCAGCTCCAATGTAAATTTGACCAGCTGTTGCACTAGCATCAGTTCTTTTCTTAAGTATAACCCCATCCACTTCGTTTTGGTGGCATTTATTTCTAACCGATACTGGAGACTGATGTCACAAACACGGTTAACGATTTCTTGTAATCCAGTAATATTATCAGATATTAGAACTGTATCGTCCGCGTATCGTATATTGGAAATCCGGCTTTCCCCAACTTTTACTCCGTCAGTTTCCTTAATGGCTAATTTGAAAATGCTTTCTGCATATACGTTGAAGAGTATCGGTGACAATATGCACCCTTGTCTGACACCTTTTTTTATCGCTATATCTTCTGTTATTTCGTTCTCACAACGAACTACAGCCGTTTGGTTCCAGTATAGGTTGTGTATTATTTTTATATAATTTTCATTTAGGTTGATAGCTCTCAAGATTTCTATTAGTTTGTCATGGTCAACACAATCAAAAGCTTTTCTATAATCAATAAAGCATAAATATAGTCTATGATTCATGTCTCTGCATTTCGAAGCAAGTACATTTATTAGACATAGTTCTTCTATTCTGGAATAGTTCCTGTACATGTAGGTGTTTTTTTTGTAAAAAATTTTAGTAACATAAATCTCTGATAAGTAATAATTTTTTCCAATCATACCACATTCAGAGAATGAATATCCAAATATCCAAATATTCTATTATATCAGGAACATTCGATTAACAGGCTACTGAGATGCGCTGTGGTTAGCGACGACCGATAGTACTGCCCTAGTGGAGCGGTATCTGGGCACCGACTGTAGTGGAAAAAGAATGCTGGATAACCGCCGACTGGGGTCGCCTTGAAGAGGCGACCATGCGTGAAAAGTTCAGAATGTGAGTGATTCGAAGGATACAAATCCAAGTGTGAACGATCGGCTCGCTCTGCAGCGTGATTGGTTATGACTTACACCCGAGTAACCAATAAAAATTGATTTGATTTTCCACGGTACGCGTACATTCGAAATTGACATTTATTTCTTTTACAGAAACGGAAATAATCGAAGTCTATATCGACAAAACTGACACGTAAACAAAGCGACGTGGGATGACAGGGAGCTTGAGCTTCGATGAGAATGCAGAATACAGCGCTCGACAGAGAGGTGTTTGCATCATTCGAGAGAAGAGAGAAACTTAGAAGGAGGAAACAAGGGAAAAGCGATACCGGGAAAAGACAGAAGAGGATGGTTAAAATGCAAGCGAATGCGCAAGTTCAGTACCCCGTATTATTGTAAAGAGAATCGTACAAAAGTTGTCAGGAATCAACTAACTTATACCGAAATTTTAAAGGTATTTACGGAAGATTAGCCAATTTTTCATCCTAAGTAAAAGCGGATAATTTTTTTTTTTTTTGATGACCCTTACATACAAGCCCAACCGCTCTCATAAAAAACCGGCAAATTTGAACCTCGATGTTTTCACGAATTATTCGATTTCATATAGAAAAGCAATGAAAAATTTAAAAGTACCGTAAAGATAACGTACTTATGTCTACTTCACATTCTTACAAATGGATTACAACATTACGGTCAGGTTAATCGTCGTGTATATTCTGTTTACGGATAATGAACATCCTGTTCTTTTCCTTCTTCTGTGTGATAACGCATAGCACTGTTTCGCGCTGCATTATTCCATCGTTTTTATCTACTTACGTTGGCGTTTTGAAACTCAACTGATAATGAAAAAAAAAAAAAAAAAACTGTAATAATTATAAAAATGATGAGAAAAGGGTAAATTTTTATTTACGCGGCACCAGTTCGTTTTTACATTTAGTTCATCTCAATAATTTACTGTTTTTAAAATATTTCACATTTACTCTCGTTTGTTATTAGTTTGGTTTGGTGGCTTGATTATTTTCTTTTTAGTTATCATTTACAGTAGGTTCGTTATTTTAAAAATATTCTTTTTCTAGTATTTTACTTTTCGCGCCATTTTTCGTACGATCGTTACGTTACTTCGCTTCTTTCACGTCATATTCGTAATTTTAGTTCGTTCATTTTCGCTGTTATTCACAGTGGGTGAACTAACACAAGTTATAATTATCATACGAACTAAAATTACGACCAAAAATGTAAACGCTTACCGAAAAAAGTATAAGCGTTACCGAACTTTTATTCCTTTAAATGTTAAAATACAGACGTGAAAAACTTTGTGCTTCTTTTTTTAATATTATGTTGAACTCTATAACGGATTAAAATTGCGTTTACATGAATTACTCTGTTGAGACTGTAGCAGTTCAAAATGTCATTCGATTTTGCATTTTATAATTGTTTCGTGATTTATTCGGTAAAATGATAAAGCGAGTAGTTCCGCATGGATCCTTGATAAAACATTGCGAATCGCGTAATTAAGCTTTTCGTAGTATATTAAATGGACCTGAAGAGAAGATCACTTAAAAAAATAACCTTAAACTTTCGTGATTTTTTGTATTAATCGTACGACTATTTCCGGTATAAATAACGTCCAAATTAGAGCTAATGTTTCAAATGGCATTATTCCCTATTCATCATCAGAGCAAAACCAAAAATTCAACTAAGGCTACAAGGGAGAAAAAACCGAAACACAACAGATAAAATTATTTGCGATATTGCCCGTTTAGTCCTATCTTCGTACACGGTTAATTATGGGCTTTCAAACTGTTCTATATTAAAATTTATGCATTTTTCCGATTGCTTCTCTTGTCAGACGTTTATTCGAATTTCCAGTTCTCACTGCCATTTCAGAGTTTCATGAGGTGATGAATTCCTTAACCCGTTCTTCCATTTCCAGGAACACATTTTTGAGCACATTTTCAGCCCATAATATTGCTCTTCTTTCCTAAAGTAACTCATTCTAAGCTATGGCTCAACTCCAACTCTTCTTCATTTTCTAATCCTGCCTTCTTTTACCTCTCTGTTCAGCCATCTCTTCAACTTCATCCGTGGGTTTCTTGATAATTGCTCTTTCTTACACGTTTTACAATCTCTGCTATTTGTCGCCTTCGCTTTTAGTCTCCTTACCGCGTCATTTTCTCGGTTTTCATCTGCATCTACCCCATTTTGTCATCCCCTTCTAATTACTTTCTTTGTGACCCTGATATCATAATTTAATTTGACTGAGTGCCTTCTCTGCTCAGCAATCGTCCTTCTACTCTTTTCTATTAAAATTCGGTATTCCTACTTCCCGTAAGAGAGTGCTTATTATATTCTCTCATTTCCTTCTGTTTCGGTGATTCCTGCCCTTGATATATTTCTATCCTCTGTCCTTAAACGCATAAGAATATATAAATTTATTGCTCCTCTTTTCCATTTCTTGGTCTACTGTCCTTGCTAACATACTCATTAAAAAAAAAAAAAAAAAAGGGGAAAAGTTTTGCTAGTTTATTTTGTTCGTTATTGTCGGACATTGCGGATTTTTCTGTACGTTCGTGTTTGAATTAAATTTAGCGGAACTTTGAAATATTTGTCAATTGAAAACGTGAACAGACGACTAATAAGAAAAGTGTAATCGGAAAAATTAATAAATTTTAATAGAAAAAACGGCTTAAAAATCGATTCGAGTTGGAAGTAAACCATTAAATGATGAACCGAGCAATGTCAAAAACCCGGAAATAATTATTCGTTATGATCCGGCCTACACGCTTTTCCCGTGTAGCCTTAGTTGAATTTTTGTTCTTGTTCTGACGATGAACAGAGTAATGCTATTTGAACCGTCATTGGACGTGGGAAAACAGACGTACGGTTAATATTCGGTTAGTGATTTTTCCTCCGTTTTGGATCTGTCTTTATTTTCCCAGACGACTACCCCAATTCCTCGCTAAGTAGACCTCAGAACGCGGCAAGCCGCGCGAAACCTTCGATTTGGTAGTAGAACACCATTAATACTTGATTTTCATTATGTATAGTTTAAGAATGACGCATTTATTTTCGTTTCCTTCGTAACAAAATAAGTTCAGTAACATAGAAGCTGATAACTTTTCAGAACACTTATTCCGAGAAGAATTAGCTATCAACATTTTAGGGGTCCTATTTTAAATTTAAATATAATAGACGACCAGTCGCTATTGCAATAACGGTGAACTGGCAGAATTCGAATAGCGCAGCAGGTGGTTTATAAAAGATTCTTCTAAGTAATAATATTTTTCAACTTGCGCGAAGTAATCACATCAAGATGCATCGATTGTACTAGTTCGTAGCACCCGTAACCTAATTTCTATAATCGACCGTAAAAGGTACAATCGTTGTTTAGTCAATTTTTTATTTCTCGTAAAACTTGCTGGACGGCAATGAATGAGTGTGCAAGAGGAGCCGTTTAGGACATGTTATGAAAGGCCTTAGATACGGACTGCTGAAAGTGGTGTTCGAGGGAAAAATCTGTTGTAACAAAAGGCAGAACTCATGGTTGGGAAATCCGTGTCGGTAGCTGCGGCATCTCTCGAAGAGAAGATTTTCAGGACAGCGGTGTAGAAATCGGCATACATCACGTGGATCACTAATGTCCGTTTGGTGCCGGCAAGAGAAGAGTCAAACGAAGAAAACTTCAACTATACCGAGAAAATTTACGTATATATTATTGAACTGCAAAAATGGAATAACCGAATTTGATTGGTCGCTCCAACTTATAATCGGTTATTTTATTAAATATTCATCCGTCTGTATTCCAAATTATCTGAAAATGACGCATAAATAGAAATTAATTCTTACAAATAAAAGTACCCGAAATACTTTACAGCCCCCGATTTACTTTTTCGAAACAAACGGATTAAAAAATTCAGTTCCCCTTTCTTGTTTTCTTCTTCTTCTACGTTTCATCTTTTATATTAATGTTTTTCGTTGTTTACTTATTTTTTCTTTATTTTTTTTTATTTCACTTTATTTTTATTTTTTTGCAGCACTTTCATACAATCGCCGCTTATAAAAACTGTGTTCGCTCTTCATTATGCACCTTTCAGATAAGAAAAAATTAGTTATTATATTAAGTATTCAAAATTTTATTTTATTGCATGTACGACAAAGCGCGTTCTTAAGAAAAAAAAAGAAAAAAAAAGTGATTATTAGCGTGTACAAGTACGTCAATTAATTACTTACCTTTTGCAATATGTGTTCCCGGAGGTTTAGTTAAAAATGATGTTAATTCCACGAAAAAGCGAAACTACTTATTATGTGAATTATTAGACACACACACAACCGTAATGATGATCTTATTAAATTTTCTGTTCTTATCACGAACGTCATTACAAATAGTTTCAGTTATACATGTAATTAAACAACGACTCCTATCTTATTAGTACTTTATTTTCTCGAACGTGCAATCTCTTATCGTAAACAGCATCGCAAAAATTTATTACATTTCAAGCTACCTTATTAAAACCTTCTAAGATCATGATTTGCCTAACTAACACGGATAATGGCTTTAAAGTTTCGGCGAAATGAATTCTTCACTATTTTGTATCGTAGCAATTCTTAGGATCAACGCGCGATTAAATTTTTGTACGCTTAAAAAGTTTTTCTCGCTGAAAAAGTTCAAAGCGCGCGTGTCTTCAGATTCTATTGAAACGTTCGAATTTGGACTTTTAAAGGCGCTGTAACTGTTTGTACTAACGTAAACATGAACATAATTTTCTGAATTTATTGTAAAATTTAGAAAAATCTGAAAGTTTCAGCTTTTTGTAATTTGAATAGCCTCCCCTTATTATTGTAATGTAATTAAAGAATGCGAAAATAACACGGGAAAAAGTTAATCTGTGCTTTATTACTCAATTATGACTAAAATGTGTTATTATCATATAATTTAATTTTATTACGAACCGATGTACTTCTCCAAATATTTTTTAATATTAACTTTATGTTGTTAATTAGTATTATTATTATTATTATTATTATTATTATTATTATTATTATTATTATTATTATTATATTAAGCGACGTCCGAGCAAAATTCATATCATTCCTTATTTTTATTAGCAATCCCGATTATTTCATCTTTATTGTTCGTGTCATTATCCGCCTTAGCGTTGTCTGCTGTCCAACTATTTACTCTTACGCCGAAATCAATTTCCTCTCTCAATTTTCCGTTTGTTTAGTTTACGATTACAGCAATATTCTTTGTATAAGGGCCATTGTCGATATCCTAAAATCTTTTTCGTCCGTCGTTAAATGATTTAGATAACGTATCTATTATTTTTTTAGCCCTAATTATCTTCCATTTATCCGATTCTTTTATCTTTATTACCTTTCGGCATCATTTTTATCACGCCTTTATCTTAAGCGGCCTTCTCCTTTAATAACTTCCTCTACAGCTCGAACAGAAATCTGTGTTTTCCTTTTTCGAATTGGTTTCAGTTTGACAGTCTTCAAGACTTAGTTCAGCTCTGGCTTAAGTCCTATCCTAGAACTCCATTCCAGTCCTATTCGTCCTTCTCGATCTTCCTCGATCTATTCTTTCTGCTACGTTCGGCAATTCGAAGCCGTAATTTTAACCGACCAATAAGTCAGCTAATTTTCGTCTCGTAAAACGAATCGTTAATATTGTTATTTCTCGTATTTAATAATAAAATAAATTACGGATCGTTTTCCTGTTTGGATTAACGACAAAGAAATATAAAAAGGGTTAGTTTTCATTTGTTACCTTTCATGCCTCTCCGTTCGATCGGGTATAGGGAAACACAACATAACTAATATGAAAAGTCTTTAAAAAATAATAAATAAAAGAAATTAGAAACTAATAAAAACATGTTAAAGTAAAATAACTTGGCATTTAAATTTAGACTACTGAACTTGACTGGGCTGTTTAAAAGTTCTCGTTTTTGCGTGGAGTACAATTGTATAGCGCACTGAAAACATCATCTGTTCTAATAGGTGTACACCTTTTGTGTACTTTTTTAGGATCCTTACTAATATAATAAAAACCAATTTTTTATCAATCTGTAAATTCGCAATGAAGATTTAAGTTTATATTAAAATATTATTATTTCTTTCTACTAAATATTTAATAATTCAATAATTTCTGTAAGCTGCCGTATATAACTAGTTTAATTACTTCAGTGTTGTGTATTAACACGGTCGAGTTTAAATAAATAAAAGAATCTGCTATTTAAAAAAAAAACAAAAAAAAAAAACGATACGTTTAAACAACACATCTTTTCTATCCTTCATAGCAGAAGAATATTCTCTATGGAAAGCTACCAGAAATTTAAAAAACAAAAGATCACCCGGTCGTCAGGAAAGCTAATGACAGCTAGACACATAGCGATGAAGAAAAAGTAAAAGAATTTGTTAAATATCTCGCTAACATTTTCACTTCAAATCATCGGGATGAACCATTACCAACGAGGAAGTGCAGTTTAAAAGTTTATACTCCAATAAAACCAGCCTCCCTGAGAGAAATTAAAACTACTATTAAAAACATGAACTTAAAGAAAGCTCTCGGATATGATCTGATAACAGCTAAGATCTTAAAAAAGCTACTAGGCAAAAGACTTTCAAGCTAACGAATATATGTATAACGCAATTCTAAGATTTAGGCAACGTATTTAAAATTTTAGTAAATAGTAATGATGCTGAAGCCTAATAGGCAACCTTACACGAACTAATTATTAAAAAAGTACTTCCTTTAGTTTAAGAACAACAGATTATCCCATTCCATCAGTTTAATTTCAGAGCGAAACACTCTGCAATCCGACAGGTGCATCGAGTAGTACAGAAAATTGAATCTGACTCGAAGGAGAAAAAATGTACGACGCGATTTTCTTAGATGTCAGACGTTCGATAAAGTTTGACATGGCGGTCTCTTGAAAATATTTTCCATATCAATATAGTAAATTATTTTCTTTATATCTAAATATGGCAGACTTTATCAGATCAAATGTGGAGACGAAGTTTCTAGTGTATATCCAATAACCGCTGGTATTTCCAGAGAAAAGGGTATTGCGGTCATTATTACAATTTAAATAGCAAATCTACCTGTTGACGATAGTTCTCTAGTAACCACTTTCGCTGATGATACTGCAGTTCTATGCTCAGTTATAAATCCGACTAATGCAAATATTGCTTTACAAACAGAAATTATTGAAGAAATATCAAAAATAAATCGCGCCATATACTATTTACTAATCGATATACAGAATCGCCAAAGTGTAATGACTAACATAAAGACAGTTCCACATTAAAAGGATGTTAAATAGTATGCATCAAGGATGCATGTAAATAATATAACGAAGAATAAATTTCTCTTTTCTAATCTTTAATTTATCTTCTTTTTTACACTTTAAAACAGTGGTGCATGTATTATAAGTTATGAAAAATTTAAATATAACGTAACCAATTTCTACATTGCCAAACTTGAGAATGTAGTAGTTAAAAAACGAAATCACTCATGAAACATTTGCTAACATAATATCGAACAAAAGTAATTTGGATGCACACACATGCATTTCTATATGCACAATACAGGTATAAGCAAGACTTAACTTAAAACTAATTGTAACAATTCCTTCTTATCGCGATATAAATGCAATCCTAAACCTGTCTGTACATTAGTTAGAGCGAATATCACGGTATGCATGGTATTTTGCCATTTCCATCCGCACACAACCATAAGAATTATTTTACTTTAATGATTTTATTCACTTTATTAGTCACCGAACGTTTCCGAATCATGACCCCGAGATGGGTAGTTCAATCGTTTTAGGTACTCGACCACCGTGTCATACACACGCATACATACAAACATATATATATATATATATATACTAGCTGTTGCTCGTGGCTTTCACTGCATATTAATATCTGTTTAAATCTTCATTTTTTTTTTTGTTTTAAGTGAACTTTGTATTTCCATTAAAGATTCAATTCCTCCATTCGGGTTTCCTTTCTTTTGGCAGCATTACTAATATAATAATTAAAACCAATTGCAAAGATTTAAGATTTAAAAGTAAATCACATTCCTAACGGCTACTATTAAAACTTCTATCTAACAAGGAAAGTACACGAGTTGTCAGACGCCGATTTTGATGAAATTTGGATACGTTGTAAAGTATAAAAAAATATTAGACCCGTGTTTTTTTTTATCGGCCCATATGCAGCTTCAAGGGGTGAAAACCACCCCTAAAGTTCACCTCCAAAAATCGTTTTTCTTAAATATCTCGTCTTTAACTTGATATTTTTTTATGAAACAAAATGTAAATTATTTCTCGTGCGAAGGACAAGTAATCCACAGTGATTTAAGCAGTGGAGTTGCATCCCCTATTTTCTAGGGGGTGAAAACATCTTTTTTTTGGTTATAATTATGGAATAAAAAATTATAAAATAACATTAAAAAATAATAAAACTTTTTCTAACACACACAATTAAAAAATAAAGTTGACGTGTTTCGGCGTTTTCATGAATTTCACCCTTAAAGGGGGTAAAGCACCCCTTATAAGAAAAATCAATAAATACATGCATCAAATAATCCAATTTCGTAAATAATTTATATGTAAGGGTTTTTGAAATTGCTGATTACGAATCCGTCATCAGATTTTTCTAATTCAAAATGGAGGATCCAATATGGCGGGCAAAAAAGTCAAAAAAGTTTTAAATTTAACGACAAATTGTATACGAGGATTTTTAAGGTCGCTGATTACAAATTTGTTATCAATTTTTGAAAATTCAAATTATCCTGTGCTTTTATAACCATACAGCCCCAAGCCCCTAAAATCCAGACAGGCATTTAGCCTGTGTTTTTTTAAACCAACAAACCCCAAACTCCTAAACCTCATACAAGCGAGAGGGCTGTGTGCTATAACCATACAGCTTCAAACCTCTAAACATCAGACACATACTTTTGCGGATGCCGTCTTGCTCTTAAACGAAGATGTTAATTTACACGATAGAAACAACATTATTAAAATGCAATCACTTACACATAACCAACTATCAAGTCCTAGATTCACAAATTCATTCTTATATGCTTGGTATGCAGCAGGTTACATTGACAAACGGCCCGAGAAAGGACCGAACTCTAAAGAATTTTGTTTTAACTCTGATAACATGAAGTGCCACATCTGTTGTAAAAGGGCTATTATAACGTGCTCGTGGTGCAAAAACACATTATACTTAACCCACTTCTTTCATGATTATCATTACTGCAAACCGTATAATAAGTAATTTTATTATAATGAGTAATACAATTTATATAATATTAAATACACATTATACAAACAATTAAATTATATGCATTATTAAATTGTGGTGTATTTATATAAGTCTACGAAAACAATTAATACAGTTAAATACGTGATAACATTTAATGATGTGTTGATTTATAAAAATGTTGATAATTATATTTCAGATTCTAGTAATAAATGTTTTGATTTACTCACTGAATGTAATTCTCCTAACGTATTAAAGTTTATTGTAAAGAAAAATTTATTGTATTACTAATTAACCTTGGCTACTTATTAATTTATTTTTGTTATTATTTACGTAAGAATAGAATGATTATTGTTAATAAATAGATAAAGAAATAAATAAATACATAAGTTGAACTGTACCAGTAATTTTTTAAATAAGTTAATTATAAGAACGGTTTTCCAGTATACCACAATGAATAGACCTTTCATTTGCCTGCAGTTTAGGAGTTGAGTGGTTTTAATCATAGGCAATCCGCCTGTCTGATGTTTAGAAGTTTGAGGCTGTATGGTTATAACGCACAGGCCTCTGGCCTGTCTGGAGTTTAGAAGTTTGGGGTTTACCGGTCTAAAAACACAGGCCTCTGGCATGACTGGGGTTTAGGAGTTTGGGGTTTGTTGGTTTAAAAAAACACAGGCTAAATGCCTGTCTGGATTTTAGGGGCTTGGGGCTGTATGGTTATAAAAGCACAGGATAATTTGAATTTTCAAAAATTGATAACAAATTTGTAATCAGCGACCTTAAAAATCCTCGTATACAATTTGTCGTTAAATTTAAAACTTTTTTGACTTTTTTGCCCGCCATATTGGATCCTCCATTTTGAATTAGAAAAATCTGATGACGGATTCGTAATCAGCAATTTCAAAAACCCTTACATATAAATTATTTACGAAATTGGATTATTTGATGCATGTATTTATTGATTTTTCTTATAAGGGGTGCTTTACCCCCTTTAAGGGTGAAATTCATGAAAACGCCGAAACACGTCAACTTTATTTTTTAATTGTGTGTGTTAGAAAAAGTTTTATTATTTTTTAATGTTATTTTATAATTTTTTATTCCATAATTATAACCAAAAAAAAGATGTTTTCACCCCCTAGAAAATAGGGGATGCAACTCCACTGCTTAAATCACTGTGGATTACTTGTCCTTCGCACGAGAAATAATTTACATTTTGTTTCATAAAAAAATATCAAGTTAAAGACGAGATATTTAAGAAAAACGATTTTTGGAGGTGAACTTTAGGGGTGGTTTTCACCTCTTGAAGCTGCATATGGGCCGATAAAAAAAAACACGGGTCTAATATTTTTTTATACTTTACAACGTATCCAAATTTCATCAAAATCGGCGTCTGACAACTCGTGTACTTTCCTTGTAAGAATTCTTTAATAATTTCTCTGTAATTTAAATTTATAAAATATTTTAATGAAATACATTCTTTCATAAAACAATATCTGCTGAATTAGGTATCGAAATGTTTTAAAAAAAACAATAAACATTATTATGAAGAATTGTCTATTATGTAACGTGTTTACTTAATTAATACTTATTGTTACGTAATAATTTAATACTGTGTCTGCCTTATGAAGCCGTTTTCTGCAACTTCATCCTTTTAATCGGAATACTTACTAAAATCAATTTCATGATTTCTGAATGTTCGCTTCACCACTACAGTAATCTGGTACGTCACCATTCCGTTTCCCTCATACCATTCACGTATTCTGTGAACGATCCATCCACTTAATTGATTGCTTCTTTGATGCAAATGATCTTTACTTCTTTTTGTTTTTTAATCGACAAATTAATATAAAGATTTTTTCTTTTTCTGCGAAACGTGACACAGTCCACGTGTTTGACTGAAAATCCTCGGTCTATCTGTGATCTACGTCTGCCAGCGTCTAACGAAAATCGAGATTTTCGCTCATCTAAAGATTGCCTTGCTTTTAGTAAAAAAGAGGGTCCCACACTCTTTCGCTGGCCGAAATTTTTTCCTTTTGTTTTTATTTTGTCTTACTGAATTCGTTCTTATGTATTTCACGTACTACATTTTTTCGTTGTGGAATAATTATTTAACAATAAAAGTGAAAAAATAAATAATATCTAGAAACGCGGAAGTGTGTCAAGCCAAGTTCAAGCCGAGAAAAAGGAACTGGCGATGACGCAGCAGCGGCGTGTTATATTACACGAACCATTTGGAGTCACTTTCAGTCCCTTAATAACTCAAAATCTATTTAACATAAACACATGAAATTTGGTTTATTTATTAAAGCCTCTTAGATTAACTAGAATCCCAAATTTCATAAATACAACTCAAACGGTTACTGAGATATTAACGTCTAAAAATCGGCA
Source organism: Icerya purchasi (assembly GCA_039619475.1). Classification (NCBI taxonomy): domain Eukaryota; kingdom Metazoa; phylum Arthropoda; class Insecta; order Hemiptera; family Monophlebidae; genus Icerya; species Icerya purchasi. Next base: position 420,602,027 of record CM077116.1, read on the forward strand.
TTTTTATCACTGACTGGCATATAGATCAAAAACCTAACCCACTTCCAAAGCATCTAGAAAGTTAAAATTTGGCGTCCAGCTGGGTAATTGTGTGTATACAAAGAAAAAAAATCAAAAAAACAGTGAATTTTTACGATTTGAAATATTTTCCAAGCAATCGATTTTTATTAACAGCTAGTGAAATCTTTGTGTGCGTTTTTATAATAAAGTCCCAATCGAGATACTTGACCTGCCGGAAAATAAATTTAAAATTGCTGCGAAGAAGCATGCTTGACAAAGCTGATTATAATAATAGATAACTATCTTAATGATAGACCTATATTATGGAACAATGCGAATCCAGCACAGTACAGGAAATGGACATTGTATACTGATTTTGACATACTTGAAAAAAAAAGAGATGAAAATAACATGACATATTTATAGGGCCTTGTGTGCTGAAGTAAGGATTTCTTGCCACATCTTCGCCAAAGCCATACAGGTCCGAAGTGGTGGTAGTTTGAGAGTTAGGGGACTTACGGACTCGATAACTTGACATTCAACAAGTGCTCACTTTGTAAGCCTATTTTGAAGAATAAACTATTTGAATTTGAATTTGAATTTGAATGAATAATAATAATAATAATTTCTTTACAAAAAGTAATGATATCCCATCAAAAACATAAATGTAAAAATGGGAACCAAGTTCAATATTAAGAATATGCGTGGTTGTCTACTTCGCCGACAAAAGAATTGAGATCTAAATGGGTGCCAAGTTCTGTAGATAATCCGGAAATTTATTTATAAGAACATAGAACATTCTAAAATTAAAACATAATTTCTTGTTTCTTTCATAGACAACAATGTTTGCTATTTAAAAATATATAATATCTTAAATTTGAACAGTCGAATTATTTACACAAAGCAGATAATTTAGGATAAATTCTAACGATTTCACTTGGCTAGTTTTCACATACAAGTAGGCCCGTGCCCAGAATTTCATAAAGGGGGGGTTTTGAAAATTTTCTTTGTATATTTTATAAATAACAATATATTTTTCACTAATATGCATACTATTAATCATTTTCATCATTTTGATTTATATATTAATAATTTATATAATTGAATTACCGTATAAACATTAATAAAAATTACATATGTTATTGATTATACTCGTAATAAAAAATTTTGCATGAAACATTAATGAAGTACCTGAAAATATGGAGAATATTTTTTCTCTTTTCTCTTATACAAGTAAGAACTTCTAAAAAATCATCAATATTTATTTTAAATTTCTGATTTTTTTCAGATTTCTATGTATTTATAATAACTATTTCAGTTCTCATGAGGGGGGCTACCCCCCCCCCCCCCCCCCATGGACACGGTCTTGCATACAAGTTATCTTATATTTGGCTAATCAAGTTATCTTCTTTATGTTATACGCAAATTACTGTTTTTTGTATTGTACGGTCAACATATCTTATTCTTATAAAAATTTGGTTTGCTCGTAAAAACTAGCGAAGTCAAATCGTTAGAATTTATCCTAAATTATCTGCTTTGTGTAAATAATTCGACTGTTCAAATTTAAGATATTATATATTTTTAAATAGCAAACATTGTTGCCTATGAAAGAAACAAGAAATTATGTTTTAATTTTAGAATGTTCTATGTTCTTATAAATAAATTTCCGGATTATCTACAGAACTTGGCACCCATTTAGATCTCAATTCTTTTGTCGGCGAAGTAGACAACCACGCATATTCTTAATATCGAACTTAGCTCCCATTTTTACATTTATGTTTTTGATGGGATACATAAAACCCAATGTGCAGATAGTATGTATATACATACGAGCATGGGCGTCGCCAGCGAGGCAGGGAGGGGCAGCTGCCCCTCCTGGAGCCTTGTAACTTTTTAATCAGCTGGCATTGATGAATATTCATAGACGTGTAATCATGGACAATTTGGAAAACTTATGTTTTAATTAAGATTTTATTCTTGTTTAATAAAATATTAAGCCTTTACAACTTGCAAATTTTATTTTTCCTATAACTCATATCCTCTTTTTATCATCTTGCCCCCCCCCGGCGGCTGGCAACTCATCTTGCCCCTTCCTGGCTCATCGGCTGGCGACGCCCTTGCATACGAGTACAGAAATTTATTCATTGCATGTAAAGCTTTGATAATAACAAAACAAACCAATAAATTACACTTTTTTTACTTGCATCAGAAATTAATAAAATGTCACCCTAAATTCATATTTACATTTATCACATTAAACATTTTATTTCAATTTTTACATTTATATTTATACTAGCTGTTAACCACGGCTTCGCCTGTATTATTATCTGTTTAAATCTGTACCTAGAAATAATTTTTTTTTTTTTGTTTTATGAAAAATTTATATATCGAATTTCTAGTTCCAGATTAAGTTGTGATGAACCAAATTAATTTCGAAATACAACTCAAGACCGAAATGGAGAGATTACACTCGGATATCTCAAATAAGCATTGACAGTTTAAGAATGAACGAGAGGCTCTTAGTCTTCAAGTTTATTGTTGAAACCGATAGCTAAACCCCTAACAGGCATTCGTGATGTTATACAGCAGCAGCAGCAGCAGAAGCCGAGTATAAAGCAAGGGAAAGGTGGGCTCCCCGAGCAGTTGACCTCTACCCCAAAGGTAAAGGTAGAGCCTGATGAAGACACAGCCGACGCGCGTCATCGCTCATTGTGAACCAGGAGCCATAACTTTTTCTTCATCTTCAGACCTCATCTATGGAGTACAGATCGATAAGTATGATGGCAATATCAAACTCGGTGATGTGTCCATTTATGCTAGTTCTGAGGTGGAAACATTGTATATCGGTGTCGATTGTTTCCCACTTACCACCAGTCTTCACCATTTACTCACCCAACTGGAAGTCGATAGTAGCATGTACAACTCACATGATTTGCAGGTATATAAACAGCTATTGGAGCTTACAAACGTACACAAACGTTCCGATAATAGTCTAAAAGGAACCCTGCGTATGTTATCTTCTTCTATTAGGAAAAAACAAAATGGTGTATTATTTTTCTCTGCAGTCGCGATCACCACCATCACTGAGGTTTTCAAGGAATTGTTTACACAGGTTTCTCTTGACCCTACTGTCGTTAGATAGTAGTCGTTTATTCTATAACATCAAATTACAGCACAAATTTGTAAGCTTTCTCATCTAACATTATAAATACTCAGGATTTACTTACGAGATAGAAATGCCAACCACTTAGATGCTCTAATCGGATAGAATTTAGGAAAACAATTTACGGTAGGCACCATGTGTAAACAAATTTAATCTTAAAACTTACACTTATCATCATCAGTAACAAATTGAACCGTGTTTGTTAGTTTGTTTCTAATGATAATAAGCCGAAACGTTAAGTTTTAAGATTAAGTTTTTTGAAGCATACCGTCTACCGTAAATTATTTTCCTAATTATATTCGCTGTGGAAGCTTTAAATATTTAATTAGACAGAATTTTTCAAGACATGCGATTGAGGCACGAGTAGCGGAAATTTTTGAGATACAACATAGCATATAGAACAACCTAGAAAGGCTATCAATTCCGACATATAATGTGATACACGTAATTTGATATGAGAAATTCTGAGGATAATAAAGAAGGCAAAGAAGAAAAAAATGAGCACTCCTTTACTATCGAGCATTAATAATAGAAGAAAGAAATATAACATTTTTCCGTATATTTAAATGGTCGCACGGTTTTTGAAATCGAAAAATTTCAAATTGCTGAAACTTGGTCTGTTTGGAATTATTAGCAGTAGGTTTTTTTCGAGGAGCCGTCGCGATCTAACTTTTCATGTTTTTGTTCCATTTTCTTGTTTGGTCACAGGCGTGATAGCAAGTTGACTATTTGTTTCGTTATTTGTTTTACAGAGTACACGATTGTATAAAGAAACAAAATGACCGTCATTAAAGGCTGGTTAAATGATCTGAAACTGCGCCGAAACGTGGTTGGCGCATTAGCGTTCCTGGGATTCATTAATGTGTACAGCTTACGAGTTAATCTCAGCGTTGCTATCGTGGATATGACTAGCGAACACAAAATTGAATTGCCCGATGGAAATTCAACGACAGTGAGTAAACACGAGTTATCGATTTTATTTATAATAATTTAAAAATAGAATTACTAAAAAGGCGATGCGGATTGTTTTTTAGAGCAGTTCACTTACGTAAGTGTGTCATCAGGTATAATACGTTAAAAAATATCGCTGTGAAATTAGATTGAAAATCGTTTACTAAATCCAAAATTATACATTTCATTTAAACGTATCACAGCTTTATTTCAGACAAATCCGCTACGTTTTTCTGGAAACGTGCACACGTTTACTCAGAGTAATTCGTGGACAAACATATCCGCAACCCTTTTTTGCAAAACTGTTATATATACGAAAATGTCAGCTGTACACCAAAACAGAAATTATATGAACGCTAAAATATCCAAAATATTAAAAATATCAATATGTTTCGTAGCAACGAACCACATCGTACGATTATGCAGTTCATGATACGAAATATGTCGGTGTTTTTAAATTTTAACGTTTATAAAATATAGTTTCTGTTTTGGTGCGTTGTTTATATTTTATATATTACAGCGAATAATGGACGTCGTAATTACTAATAAAACTGTTTTAGTAATAAAGATCTTTTTTCCAACTATTACTCGTTTATGGAAAGTACTAATTAACTATATTACGATGACTTTTTTATTTAATAATTTTTTCACACCTCTAGCTCTAAAACTTTCCTTTAACTTTCTTTTGATAAATCAATTATAAGGGGAAAAAATGAACTGATTCTCTAGACTTCCCTCTTCGCTTAAGCAGAGTAAGAATAAATTTTTAATTAGTATAATATCGAATATAAGAAGGAAATTATTAAATTAGACAGGCTTTCGACTACAGTGAAATTGCATTCCAGTTCTCCGTAGAATGTTTAGGAAATGGCTGACAAAATTAATCGTTTTTATAAGATCCGCTGGAAAGATTATTTACCGCCATCGAAGAGCAGAGAATCTTTTACAGTGGAATGAAGAATACTCCGAAAGTAATGAAATTCAAAAGGAAATGTCAAGTAAGCCAAGCTTTGATATGTTGATAAAAGTTTGGACTACATTAAGTTATAATACGAATACGAACGAGAAACCGTCGCAAGGCTAGCCACTTTTTAATTACGTATAGACAGCAATGCGATAAGTGAAAATGCAATATGGGGAATGGATCGCATTATATGTAGCAGTGTAATTAACACCGGAAGTGATCGTTTAATAAATTTATGTTTTTACCTGGTTGAACTGTTTATCGTTATTACGAATGATTAGCAAGAATTAGCGCGCAACTCTATAATTTCATAACAGCTAATCTGATAATCTGGAAATCTGAGTAGAACTAGCCAGCAGCGAAGGTAGGGCCAAAAATAAAAAAAAAAAACAGCTAGTTATATGTGAACTAATACAGCTCTTTGGCTCTCCACAGGAGCATTCCGCACTACTCCCATCGATAGCCTACGTGTAGAGACGCCCGAATGGCCCCCAGACATTCGACAAACGTCTCGCTTATCTAATTTCTATATGCAATGCATAGCCTCAAACTTCAGACTTCCGCGCGTGTCATATCAACTACTCCTCGAACTGGAATGTAAGCAGTCGAGACAATCCTATCACATTATCAGCGGATACTATCGATTACCAACATGAGGCAACCACAGATAATCTCTCACTCGGTCGCAGTGATTCCGCCATGGAACCATAATCCAGTCAAATTGGATTTTGATTTATTAAATTGTTACCGAAGCGTAAATTTCATTTCCGAGGAGGAGGAGGCTAAACTAAAAATATCTTCATATGCCCGCAACGCATCAGTCTTCTTTACGGACGCATCTATCTTCTGCACTTTCATAAGTTCGGTGATAAAAGGGGAAATGCCGTGCTAATTCGATATTCACTTCCTGAATTCTTTTCCGTCCTTTCGGCTAAGCTTTACGCAATATTCTTAGCACTTTAGTTCTTCTTGAACCAGGAAACAGACAATTCTGTAGTAGTCTGTTCTGACTCGCTTGCTGCTTTAAATTCCATATCCGATGTTTTCCGTGATAAACAACACCCCATTGCGAAGGAAATAGTCAAACTACAGATATCTTTGCCTCGTCTCGCGCGATATCATTCCTCTGGATTCCAAGCCACTCGGGAATTCCTGGAAATTAGTTGGCCGACAGTGCAGATTAAGAAGCCATAGCAATTCTCCTCGAAACGGGACCAGCTTCAGACTTTGTTCGTTACTTAAAATTGGCTTTGGGCATACTATGGAACCAACGATGGCTGTCCATTCCGTGTTCAAATAAACTTCGCCAAATTAAGCAGAATGTCCGACCATGGAAGACTCACCTGAGCCGACCAAGAAATGATATAATCGTTACCAGACTCTTATTTATTTAATTCTTGTAATAAATTCGTCGTCGCTTGGGATCGAACTCGTGACCGCCATGTCGGAAGTCAAGCGCTCTAGCAACTAGGCTATCGCAACGACTAAAGCTATACTAGGCAATATAAATTCCGTAATTCGTTTATTTAACATATACATCTATATTTATCCGTGCCTCTGGCCGATAGTTGCTGTTCATGGAACGTAAATTTAAATAAATAAATAAATAATAATAAATTGAAACCTTTTTTGTCTAGATTTATTTTTTGTGGAGAGTAAAAGAGGACGGTAATTTTTGAGACGTAAGGTTTACATTATTTTTTCCAGACTCCTCTTTCCTTCGCAGAAGGTCGGTATTTATAAAATTTTATTTTATTTATTAATAATTGTTCACTTTGAAAAAACAAATTGTCGCAAAATAATAACTCACGTTGGGACCTCAATGTTGTATTTGTATAAATTTGAGTGCAGACATTATTTATATTCACTAAAATTGAAGGAAATTTAAAAAAAAAAAAGAAGGTTTTTGAGAATATACGCAGTTTTTTTTTTGATAATAACCGAAAGTGGATCACTCGTTATTATAATAGAATTCACTCATTTCGTGCGTATAAAAAAAAACAAAACATATTATAATTATTGCACGTTTTGATACAAAACCAATACTCATAGAACGTAAAAACTAATAAATACAAAAACTAACTGGGAAATATTCTCTAACGAGGTAAACCAAGCAGTACGCTTAAACATAAGCTTAAAAACTCCTAATGACATTGATACAACGGTTCAGGCTATTACACAAGATATTCAGAACGCTTGCAAGACAGCTACTGTAATTTAGAATGGACAATCTACAGATTATGTATATCCTGTACCCCTGAAGATAAAAAATTTAATACAAAAGACCAGGACTGTTCGTTTTAGGTGACGACTGAATAAAACACCGCTTTATAAGCGTGAATATAACCAACTGCACAGGAAACTACGGACCGAAATAAATGGATACAAAAGTGATAGGTATATCGAATTTTTTTCTTCATTAAACTCAGAAGAATAATTAAATCATACCTTGATCAACTAAAAAAGCCTCATCCACTAAGAAAATCTAATGGAAAATGGGATAAATCGGATGAAGAGAAGGTCGAAAAGAAGGTCGAAGAGCTCGGTGTACATTTATATAGTACCCTTCAGTTTTTTCTTCTAGCTGAAGTAATTAGGTTTCCTTCAGATTAAGATAATACACACTGTACATTAATCTTTACTGACATGTGTTTCTTTTTTCTCTTTTTTAACTATTGCTGGAATCTTCCTCTCAAAAGTTTCTAGCATATTTTATTTAATGTTTATTCGGAATATGTTTTTGTTATTTATGTTTAAGATCAGAATTAAAAAACAATCTGCGGAGTATGGAAATTTTTTAAAAGCAAGTATTTTAAGATTTTCCGGATTACTAACATTTAATCAGATATTTTAAATCTTTAACACAAAATATTATTTTTTTTTTTGGCGTATTAGAAAAAAGAAAATTAAATTTAAATAAAGAGAAGCGATGTTTAAAAGGAGAGTATTTTATAGTTACAATATATGTATATGTTGTAGGGAAACGCTTTTCAGTGACAATACTGAAATTTGTATTGTTTATTTTTTTTATAGGTAAAATATTTCGATTGGTCGCAGAAAGAAAGAAGTAATTTATTAAGTTCATTCTTTTATGGCTACATATTCACACAGCTACCCGGCGGATGGCTATCTAGTAGATTGGGAGGAGTAAAAGTATTCGGAGCGGGTGTAGTCACGACAGCAGTGCTGAATTTATTGTCACCGCTATTTGCCAGACTCGGCTTAGGATACTTCTTGGCTTTAAGAATTTTGATTGGATTTTTTGAGGTACATCACTTATTTATGAGCGATTTGTAGATATACGAGTATTATATATATATATATATTTTACCGGGAACTATAATAAATCACCGAAGATTAAACACACACGTACGTATGGGGAAAGAGCTGATATAAAATCTAAAAATTACTAGAATTAACTTGACATGTAACTAAATAGATTTGTACACCTGTTACAAAATTATACAAAGAAAAATAGATATTTGCATTTCCGGTGGACAAACGGAAGTTCATTCTATGAGTGTAAGGTATACATAAAGATAACAGCGTCTGTGAAATGAACATTTATAATAAAAAAAGAAAAGCATGAAACTTGATTAGAATCAGCCTTAAATTGCGAATCATTAAAAAGGAAACGTAGTTAAATTTATTTTTTTATTCTGCGCAATAGCGAATGTAATCTAACGGTAGTTGCATATAGTTACAAAGAAATCTCTAGCGTATCAAGGAGAATAGAATAAGTAAAAAAAACAAAAATTATCGGAAAATTGAAACGATGTTTTTTCACGATATTATAAAAACAATTAACAAATGGATCAGATCGAGTGATTTCTGAAATATTTCTTGCGAGCGTAACTTATCTAGCATTAAGGCAGTGCGGTAGCCTAGTAGTTAAGGCGCTTGGCTACAAAGCCAGAGGTCACGGGTTCGAGACTAGTGTTGTTTCGGATCGAAGTGGCTTCCAGGTTTACTCAGCCTGAAATAATTGGTGCCAGAGAAATCTGGGAAGGTAAAGGCGGCCAGGAGAAGGAACTGACCCCTACTCTCGTTAGTGTCGTTGGGCTTTATACATTGTGAACCTTAACTTCACAATCCTCGACGTCCTGTCAAGGGTATGGGACTTACTTTACTTACCATTATGAAAAGCTTAATCACGCAATCCATGATACCTTATCAAGGATATATAGGACTTACTTTACTTAATCTAACGTTAAAAAGAAGAAATCACTGGTGAAACACGAAATCTTTTGTCCTCGCCAACTTGAATTTTTACAACTAGAAATAAAAAAGTAATTTTATGGAATAACCGCATAACTAGGGAGATTCAAGCGAATCCCATAGACACGAGCTTTAATAAGCGCGTAGAGAAAACGAATACAAATGTTTTATGAAGCGAAGGATGTAATTCTGTACTAAGGACTGAAAGTAAACATCTTTCTGAATCAGAGGGTAATTAAAATAAATTGCCAAGACTTACTAGAAACCTCAATGCACGAGCACAACCGCACATTTCAAATTTTTTAACAAGATTCGGTTGTAGAATAACAAATGCTGCACCAACACCGTTTGCTAAAAGTATATGTACAGGACAATTGGTCGACACTGTTGTAATAGTCAAAAACGTGGGGGATTAAATCTATTTCAATATTCGTTCAAAAAGGAATTTAAAATAAATCAAAAAAAAAAAAAAAAAAATTATCGAGCTGACTAAAATAACGGCGATAGCTATAGAATAACGATTCGGATTCGAAAAATCCCTACGAAAAATTAACATCGAAATCGGTTTGGCATTATTTTATTCAAAGACCAAACGTAATGTCTTAAAACAAATTCATAAATCTTTTGACAGGCGAAGAAAAGTGATTAAGGTTTCTTAAACCGGTCGACGGAAAACAGTGCAAAGAGGCCCAACAAATCAATCGGATTTTGAGTATTGTTTAATTTTAGAAAAAAGTCACTTGAGAGATAACGCCGAAGACAAAACACCGCGACACATTCTAGAACCTTACGGGCGATATAGGACAGTTGTATTGCAGAATTTCCAGCTCAATTGAAACTTCACCATTGAAACTCGCTTTAAAGCTTTATGAAACTGCAACCGTGAAAAGTTCATTATTTAGCTCGAATCCGAGATATTTGAAAGTGGTAAAAGTTTAGTTTAGAAAAAAAATTACATCGGAAAAGGTAATTAAAATGTATTTACTGGGGGGGAGGGGGGGGGGGGGGTTGAGAGTGCAAAAAGAGTTAAGATCCAAACGTGATTCTTATTATATCTACGAAACAGTACAGAAAAAACTGCATATTGCTGCAAATCCGTATTGTTTACAGAGTATCATTAAGACGTTTGCGAAATTGAGCTTCGCAATGTATACGAAACTTAATGGACCTAAAGCTAATATCAAGTTAGTGATCTTTTATCTGTGGAACGCGGCTTATGCAGATGTCAATGATATTGAGTTATTTCAAGTTCGACAGACTTTAAGTTATCGGATCAGGGACTCTGAATTTGTGTTTAGCCTGCTACGTTGCTATTGGGTGCAGAATAATCATCAGCTATCATGGTAGTTAAGTAATCTGCTCGATCCAACACTGGTTCTCCAAAACTCGGACCCAACTGCCAAAATTATTTTTCAGTTGTTCTCTGGAAACAGCTCCAATTCGTTGTTCAGAATCCAATTGAAGAAGCGAAGCAGATAGATAGGCTGTAAAAGGAAATTAGCTGGTTTTCCTGGTCTTCTCTCTTTTTTTTTTACAATTGCGATATTTTCTTGCAGCTCTCAGAATATTTGTCAAATCGAAGAGAAAAAGCATTTTAGTAAAACGCGAGCGGCGGGATGAAATAGATAATTTCAGATTTTCATATCGGAAAAAGTTCAAAATTTTGCTTATATAACCGGGGATTCGATAAAAACTGAGGCCTATTTGTATGTAGGAAAACAACAACTAGTGACTAAAGGTTTAATTTCAGTGAAATGAGAAGCATAAGATGGAACAACGAATGAATAGTCAATAATCGTTATACTAGAACTATGTTTCGAATCTGGTCCAAAGAATACTTTTCTAATTCAGGAAACAATTTTCAAAAATCTTTTAGCAGATGGAATAAATTTTCACGTTAAAACCCACCGATGTTTGCAAACAGTATAATCGGCGTAGGTTAATGCCTAATAAGAGCGTTTTGTCAAGAAATTAATTTTAATTCTTTACATTATACAACTAATTGTATAGATTAGTCAACTCTTTATATGAAAAAAAAACCTTTTCATCAAGAAAAGTATACGATAAAGTATAGAACTGAATGAATAATGAACGTTTTCGCCTTCTTCTGCGATATGCTACGTGATTTATTTTTTTTCGCATTTTAAATTCGATATTTGAATAAAGTCAAATATTATCATGTACACAACCCTAGAATTGTATAAATTCTTTTTTCACCTTAAATAATTATTTCGAATCTCATAATGATGTGTGTTATGTTGGGGAGCAGTGATAAAAACGACAAATATATAGAACTGCGATTAATGCAAAGCGCAGATCTCCGGTGTTCGTAATGGAAAACTAAATCTTATCACAGTTATAAAATTAGAACACGCAAAGGCATAAACAGCGGGTCGTGCAAAATGCACTATCAATACTTAAAAATTGCTAACTTTATGACTTAAAGTAGTCGGATGTAACTCAAAGTAACCTCGCTAATTTGAAAAGAAATCGTTGATAAATTAAGAGAAAACTGTTTCGAGTATCGTGTAAAAGGCCGCACAAAGACTGTAAATTATTTTTAAATATTGCAGGATGTAAAATGAGAAGAGAATTTGTTAAACGCAAACCTTTCGAACTGATTAAATAATACAAGTCTACACACTATCCAAGGTTACGAAAAAAAAAAAAGAAAAAAAAAATTACGTTAATTACATTGTCAGAGTATATCATCCGAACACCTACGCAAGCAGCGTTAATAAAACTTTTTTTCCCTTCAGCCCGTTAGTTTAATCGATAAATTTAATCTTCAAATTCAAATTCTCATGCACAAAACAATAAGTTTATGTGAGGGAAAAAAAAACATTACTTAAAATATAAAATAAATTTCATAATAGAGTTTAAATAAATACTCATTCAAAGTATATGAAACGGTTTTTTTCAATTTTTTTCTCTTTTTAATTTAACCATTTTTTACTTAAACAAAATAGTCCAGTGATTCAAGTATAATACTAAGAAATGTAGTCTGTTCGAAATTTAGTAAATCTACCTAACCTGAAATTCACTCCTTAATATAATTAAAATTAATAAATTAACAATCCCGGCTTCGAGATTTCTGACGCACTGTCGTCAAGAGTCCATGGGATTCAATTTATTTAAATTTTTTTCAAAATTAACGAGTATACTTTTGAATTTACATAGTTCTCTATACCGCTTTAAGAATTTCAAGTTTTAAAATTTGCTTAATACGTATTTACGAAACTCTAAATCTGAATTTAATAAAAAAAAAGTAATAATAGCGAGGTTAAATACAGATAAATCCATATTTTAGTTTTAATTCGGTGTGTGCACTCATGCGTTGTTAGTTGATGATGGACTATGCCCGAAAACGGTTTTAAAGTAAATTATTTTAATTTATTAAAATAATTATTTTATATTTATTTTTGATTTGTTTAATTAAAGTTTTAAATTCCAACCGGCGAGGAGCAGTTCGAGAAAATTTAATGTTTTCCTTGCATTCAGCACAAACAACTAACGCAGACAAGGCCGTAGAAACCGAAAAAATTTCTAAGATACAATATCCGTGATTATTTTCTATTATAATTTCATCATCTTTCGCTTAGTTTCTATTCAGGTAGTCGGAGATTACCTACCGTCTACTATTGATTCGTTCCGACCGGCGCGTCACAAAAATAACTATAACTCCGATAATAATTCGAATTTTTAAAAATCCTCTTAGAGGCGTATTCTTAAGGGTCTAAACTTCGAAAATATAGAAGAAAAAAAATCAATTTTTTCAAATTTCTAGACCAGAATACCCTCTTAAGATATTAATGAAGTACCTAAAAATATGGAGCGTATTTTTTCTTTTAAAGGTAAGAACATCCTAAAAAATCATGAATATTTATTTAAAATTTTTGATTTTTACGTATTTATAATAACTATTTCAGTTCTCATGGGGGGGGAGGTTAACCCCCAAAACCCAACCCGTGGACACGGCCTTTAATAACAGAATACATAACTGCTATAATGCGTGGACCCGAGCGAGGGGAAATAAAATAGTTGAAACACTTTCGGAATATTCAATATGGAATTTTCTATAAACCGAAAAATAAAAAGTATCGAAGGTTTAACGATTTGGTATGATTTTTTTTTCTTTTGTATTTTTTCGGCTGTTAAAATGATGAGTTAAAAGTCTTTTAAACTTATTTACTTATAACACCGATTATACGATATTGTGTGCTAGTGCAATTTTAAATCTTTATTTTTAAGCATCAGATTTATAAATACAATGTTTTGTTGGTAGTAAATAATTTAAGTGTACGGACACGTTGAAAAAAAAAAATCAAAAATCTACAAAATTATAATAGTGAAAGATAAATAAATAGAACAAAAAGTCGGGAATTATCGCATGAACAACAAACGCATTCAAATAATTAAGCCGGTAGAAAAATATTCGGCTTAATTTGAAATGTTCAAAAATAAACCGTAGCATAATATAAAATAAAATAAAAAAACGGAAGGAAAGAATAAACAACTATTGAAATACTGAAAATAAAAGTAACGGGAAAATTCCGAACGTGTAATTGCGCGCTTCTTCCTTATTTATAATTTCAGTCGCGTCTTTTATCTTTTTAGTTTAAAATTCCTTTATTTTTTCTTTCTGGTTATAAATCAATCATCACGGGTGTCTTTCGTTCATTTTTGCACTATTTTACCGATTCGTCGATTGCGAAATTATTTATAACTTAATCACTGATGCTCATTGCGATAAACAACCCTTTCAAGCAGTCTCACTCGATGAAATGCACGTTTAATAGATAATTTTAAGAGGATTAAAGAAGCTTTTTGAACAACAAAATCCTCAGCAAGTAGTATTTCGGCAAATCATTTTTTTTCTTACTTTATATTTTCGTTTATTATGGCGGCGTGTCTCTCAGTTAATACTGCACTTTATCATCAAACTAAGTATTACAAAGTACAGAGAAAAATGGTGCAGTTACACTAAATGATAAGTAATCGGGAAATTAATTATCAAGAAATAAATTTAAAAAAGTAAATAATATCCGAAATTATATTAGAACGAAAAATGTATCGGATTCCAGTAAACGTTTTAACGAAGGATTATGTTGGTCGCGTCTTGTCCGAATTATCATTCAGTAAAATAGTAAATTTACGAGTGTACTATCATCTATTTTCTCCATAGAGCTAGCCAGTGTACAATGATTGCGGTACCGGAAGAAAGTAACGGTAGTGAGAAGAATTACCACTCCACTAACATTATCAACGCTCAGTAAAAATTATCGGACTCACCTAACGTGCTAATACAGAGATAATCTAATGGTTTGTTTTACAAAAAAATCATTTTAGACGCATTCCGCATCTTTCCGGTATGGTACATTTATCTATTTTACTCCCTTCCCAAAATTCAAGGTTAGAATTACTCCGTTCGAATCTGGTAGTGAACAAAACAATTCTCACATTGCCAAAGTATTATTACGCGATATATAAATAACACCGAATGCATGGTCCCATAAAAAGTTCAACGGCGATCACTGATTTTATCAATTTTAATACTTATGATTATTAGTAATCTAAAAATAAATAATCAAAAATTAGGGTTTCAAAATATAATTTTCAATTTTGTATTTTTTTTACGTATTTAATATTTTTGAGCTATAAATGCGGTTAATTTGAAATTTTGCAAAAAAGTTACATCAAAGCATCAGAGAATATATAAAAATCGAAGCTAAATAAGCAAAGAGAAAAAGGAAGCTAAGTCGTTTCGTAGATACTTCAATTTTAATTTTTAATTACGTAATGGTGTCCGTTTTAAATAAAATGATAATTTTTTCGCAATTTTTTTTTTATTCTGCACGAAATGTTACAATTTTGGTTTTAATAATCTAGTTTCAAATATCTACACGAAATAAAGGACATTTTTCGATTTAATGCGATATAATATTTTACGAGGTACCTACAGCTTCTCTTCGATGTTTTCATACTATCGAGATTTTAAAGTAAAAGATGTAACAACTGTAAAATACCAATACCATTTTTCAGTTTCCAATCTGATGGCTAACAACGCTACGTGGATATTACCTTTCCGACATGTAGCTTTACTCATATTTAAAGCCAGTTCATTTTAAAGTTCCTTTCGCCTATTAATTCACAGTTAATATTATCTCAAGCGTTAAATTTCACTTGCTTTTGATTTTAGCAGTTCATTTTTACAGTAGTTAGTTCATTTTTACTATAGTTAGTTCATTTTTACAATAGTTAGTTCATTTTTACAATAGTTAGTTCATTTTTACAATAGTTAGTTCATTTTTACAATAGTTAGTTCATTTTTACAATAGTTAGTTCATTTTTACAATAGTTAGTTCACTTCTATTTTATATTCTTTAAGGCAATAATAGTACACGCTACAATTAATGTGTGCTGTCAGTTGTTACCTATAGATCCCAAACCCGGTAATTTACAGAAACAAATATAATAAAGATAAGAAAAACGCAAATGTTGAATACAAGACGACGAGATATACGAAACACAAAGATACGAGAAACATCTAATTAAGCGACAGAACAGATAATCAAGTTCAAATGGTATTAGGTCGACCATGTAACCCGGAAAAACGACGGTAAATAGCTAAAACGCGTCCCATAATGAAGACCGACAAACAGAAAATAAAAGACAGAAAGATCACTGACCCGTTGGAACGACGATATAATTAAATTAAAAAGGTACTAGATTGGAACGAGTGGAAAAAGTGCGAGGAAGGTCAGTAACGAACCGATATAGACTAAATCGTAAATAAGTTTTGTATTGTTCATTCATTTTAATAACATATTTAACTGTTCAAAATGGTATTTCGTTACTTTTACATTTTCAGAGGTGATGTATCCGGCGTGATAATTTCATTAATTCGCTTACGTTTAGATAGTCATCCTTAAGCGTAGTCTAATTGATTTCATAACCAAATGACAATTCACGGAAAAAACAATGGAACAATCGTCCCTTCCCTCTTCTTTCCACTAGTATTATGCTATTCGGGTCTTCAAAAATTGAATTTTTAATGTCGAAATAATGAAAATTTTAGTAAAACAGTCGCTTTAATTGTTCTTCTTTTTTCTTTTTTTTTTGAAAAATTGGTACGCTAAAAGGAAGAAAGGTTTTCGTGGTTGTTGAAATTATCCACATGTTTATTTTCGGTAGAAACCACGTTGAAAGAATTCATCATTAACTTCAACCTTTCGAAACGGATTACACTGTTTATCATCAAAGAAACAAGTGACCAGCATGTGAATTGGTACACCAATTTAATTTTTTCTTTTGTTTGTTTTTAAATACAAAGATATATCTTTCTTTTTTTTTTTTTAAGGCTTATTATAACAGAAAAAGGCTAAAAACCAATTTTTGACTGCAGCTGACAAAAGGTAGATAAGCTAAAACCTTATACTTATATATGTACTGAAATCTGGTGATCTTTTAACCTCAAGTTATAACCTATCTTAACTATGAAGTTACAAATATTAATACCCGTATTTGAGTTAAAAATATAATATGAAAAACTTTGTATCTGTTTATGTAGCGTTAATACTTAAGAGTGTGTTATGTCACACGCGGAATTGTAATGTTCCTTTTGGGTAAATTTTATTTAGAAAAGAGGAGTATAATAATAGATTACGGAAAAATACGTTATTGAAGAATTGGTAAGAACAGTTGATATAAGCCCTCGCAAGGCCAGCTGTGGTGTTTTTTTAACATTAAACCTTCAACTAACCTTTTTTTTTCCCCTGGTGACGTCCATGCACTATTTTTAACTGCAATGGTCATTACAGCACATGGGCCAGCGTGAAAAGGCTACTTCATAATTTAGCTAATAAATTGTTGGCTCTAAGAAACACGAGTAGCATTTGTATGCGTGTTGGGTCATTTGACAGGACAGTTGAATGTAGAACACCGGCAAAGGCGGAATGCACGTTGTTGTAACAGGTGTTCCACCGAATGATAAGAAGAGCCTGAACAGAAAGGTCGCGTGGGTGGTGGAAGGGTACCTTCAAGTATATAATTGTGTGAGACCGCTGTATGCCCAACCCGCCACCTATTTAACACCGCATATTCCCGACGCGTAAGTTAAAGCGAAAGAAACCATGGATCAGCTGTAAATTTTATGCTTCTCATAAAGGATAGTTCCCTGTTCCCTTTGCCACTGGCTGTTCCACTCAGCCATCATACGTTCATGGAAATAAACCTTCATTTTGCGGATTGGTGGCGCTGCTAACGGCATTGTTGCAAGCAGAGCTGACTTGGACGCCAAGTCAACTCGCGCTCGATGCTTGAAGTCCCATATGACTCGGCACCCACAAGAGCGTTACCTGATTTCTTGCTTGATAGAGCAGCTTCAACGTATAATTGACTTTCCGGGCCAAGGTATCCACGTTGTTCTATGAGGTGATCGATTTTAGAGAAGCCAAAGATTCAAAACATTGATTTCCCTGAACACGTAACTTATTATATTATAATGGTCTACGAGATTTTGTGTTTGATTAAGATCTTGTCATCAAGTAGTGAGTACCTAATATTTTCAAAGCCGAAATTTTCGCTTCACCCTTTAAGGATCCGACACTGAAGTAGAATTACATGTGTAGATTAATATCTATGACAGAGCTTTTAAAGGAAGTTTGAAAAAACCACAATGATCAACAAAACTCGCGATATATCTTTTATGTAAAAGATTCAAGATTAATAGATCGTCACCGGAACTTATACTTTAAATAGAGCGATTCGTTTAGAAAGTTTATTGCTAATGTATAAAGTCAGTACGCTGCTTGCGAGCGAATTTGTCGTATCTAATTATTGCGGTACCACCATATCCGGTCGTTTCAATTAGATCTCATTACACGAAAGTCTTTACAATTAATGTAGGAATTGTTTTTTTAAGCCATGTTTCCAGGAGAATGGCGATATCTAAGTGTCCTGTTGTACTAGTCAGAATTTTTGAAACTCCTGTGTTAAAATAGTAAGTATCCACCAAATTCTGTTTTTCCCAGAATCACAGAAAAGTTGTCATCACGCTGCACTTATTCATTCGATGGTATTAATATTCGTGATGTTTTTTTTTTTATTTCATGAAAGAAAAATAAACGCAAAAATCACCACTTTTAACATGAAGAAAAATTTTTAACAAAAATTATGAAGAATGCAGAATTGAAAAAGTATAAACGTTCAACAAGTAATTCTGACCAAATAATTCCGTTTGAGGAGCTGACTCAATGCTTTACTTTAGAAACGGTTGCGGCTGATAAAAGATCGTATCAGTAAAACTGAATTCCTTTGTTAAAATTTGATTGCATCTGTAGATGAGCGCAGTAGTCAACTACTTGGGTGTATTTTTACATATTCAAATAATGGAATAGAAAAAAAGTATTTGAACAGTAAGGACCTGTTTAAAAGCAAAGGGTGTGGCACTTGCTTACATGTGTAGCATCTTTGTCGTATGAGGAAAGTACAGTAGGCTTCAGGAACTGTAACTGAGCGAGCTCTGAAAGAATGTAGATAAAATTAGTAAGAAGAATGGAAAAGAAGAAAGGAGAGAGTATATTTTTAGAAATTGTGGGCTAATTCTATAATATTCGCATACAATGAAAATTTTGAAACGGATCACTAAGTGCGGTGTAACGCGAATTTCTTTGAAATTCCTGGAAAAACAGGAGTTGATGATAAAAATGATTGCATGTGCCGGTGTATGCATGGGAATGGGACGACTCGTGCTTACACCGGATGTAAGTATGTACATGAAAAAAGAAAAAAAAGGTTAGTTCTGGACTTGGAAATTATTTCAATTAACGGAATACCGTAACCGCGCAGCTTAAGGGACAGGGGTTGGACTGTCTTCCGTGGGAGCTAACTTTTTTGCATTCTGAACATGCACAGCGGTAAGAGGAATGGGAAGCTGGGATTACTTTTGGCTTTTAGGCATAAATTTGATTAATTTTTTTTAAAATGAAGGTCGGATTAATAGACGGGATCAGCCTGAGGAGCTGAGGTTGGGAGCTTTCCCTGAGAAACAGATGCTTGGATTCGTGCCAAGAAGCATGAATTTTTCGTGACATGTTTTAGAATTTTTTCAAGCTTGCTTTTTAAGTACATATTTCTCTTGTCTGCTTGTTACCGCTAATTGAGTCAAAGGAACGGTTTACCACCACAGGGACCCACAATCAAAATATACGTTTGACCAAACAGATGTCTTGCATTTAGACGATCGTTAAATAAACACGAACGCGTTTAATTATCAAATAAATAAATTGAACAAATATTAAAACTAGTTTTTCTTTTTTTTCTAATATGTTCCTTCTATTTTAAGCTCGTATTTCCTTTCTTAAAAAATTTTCCTAAATAAAAGCATAATAGAAAAAATAGATCCGCACTGCGACAACTTTAGATCTACCGCAACGTTATAAATTTATTTTTCAGATTCCTAATAAAATAAACGGCAACTTTTTATTTCTACCCGTTTCCGAGGTACACTTTCGAAATCACTTCAAATTTAATCTTCTTACCTTAAAACAACTCAACAAATTTTTATTTATATTCCGCACGCTACCACCAGGTGGTGTATCTGTAATTACAACTAGTCTTAATATTAGAACTGCAGAAATAACTAGGTTTAAAATTATTCTAGTTATCAAAAAAAATATCTAAGTTCAAGTTCCGGGAATACAAAATCGGTAAGCATCCAATATCAGCCAAGCTGGTTTAAGACTTGAAATGAACTGACAAGAACTGCGCTGCATATAAACTTTTAAATAAAAAGGGAAAAAATACAACCGAATTACATTTCATAGATGCAAAGTAAAATATTTTAATGAATTAAAATTAAATTTAAAAAGTTAAAAATTTATCTAGACCAGGCGTATGCGATGTTTTAAACTAACTAGTGTCACTTCCATATTTTTTAAAATTATTATAGGACTACTAATAAGTGATGGTATTAAATATTACTGTGCTTTGTAAAAACGTTTTTTGTATTACGAACTTTACGAAAAATAAATAAACAAATCGAAAATAATCCGCACGATAATACTATTGATTAATACAAATAATTTCAGCATAAAAGTGAATTATTAGAATTTATACTTCTTGGTTTAACAACTTGCACTTATTGGTGTAGCGGATCACAAGTGCTCTAGATAAACACAACGATTAATACGATTGAATAACTTTTATGTACTTATTTAAGTGTTATTTTCCCGATAAGATCTCCGTTAAATTCACGATTTATCACGTTCGCTATTTCAAATAAACATTTTCTATGCGTTGTTAACCGTGTATAATGGCGCAGCTAAGCTCCATGAAAACAATAAAAGGTACTTTTTTTGAATTACGGAAGTATTATCGGTAAACAGGAAACGTATTATATCTGAAATTCCGCTCAGTCCGCAGACAATTCTGCCTTTGGCTTTTTTTTTTATGACGTACTAGTAACGATTCTATTTTAATGTTAACCTAATTCCTTTATGTAATCGCACTGATATCTGTCTCGTCATAGAATTCGCTTTTTCATTAAAGTATGCATCGGCGGCGCGTACAATCTATTTTTTAAATGATCTGCAAAATATATATATATACCAAAAGAAAATAGTAACTTACGACTGGCGCTATTCAGTATTGTTTGTCATATACTTTGCTGGAAAGAATTTGTACAGCAGCAGTAGGCAGGGCCGGATTATAGCCAAATGCCGCTGTGGGCTCAGTAATTTCTGCCGCCCTTGGAATAATTTATAAACTAAGTAATAAAAATTATAATCGAGTAACTGAAGTAAGAAAAGACGTAAAAGTTAAAAAAGCTTTCAATTGAAAAATTTCACACATTTTTAAAACATACCTAAATTTTATTATAATTCTATACATACATTATTCTTACATGTGTCAATCAAAGTTTACATTTTTTACGACGCAATTTTAAAGATGCAAATTCATTTACTACATCATCAAAGTTCAAAATTCTATACTAACTGTTCTTCAATAAATAAAAGTTTGATAATTTTCGTTTATTACTTTTGAATAAACACGTTGTTATACGCGTTCATTGTTTCGTCCGATAACGGTTTTTAGATAATTTTATTCGTTTGTCGTAAATCTCCGGGCGGCTAATTGTTCTCATTGCCAACGCACTGATAACGATCCGATTTCGGTGAGCTCGTTCCTTTTATTTGTTTAATTTAACTATTAGTAGCACTTTACGTTTCTTATTGATTCTCTCCGCCATTTTATTTCTAATTTTACTTTTAGTGTCGTGTTTTGTTTTTTTTTCTTTTTTTTTTTTACTTTCTTTTCTTTTTCATAATTTTCTGTAAGCCTATTTACGATCTACTGTTACATTAGCTGATGAGTTCGTCTAAAGGAGGTCCACGGCGGCCTCCTCCAAGCCCGCACTTTCCCTCAATGTGATGGAGGTGGACACTTCCAATAAACAAAAGCCCTCCAGCCCAGTCTTTCCTAAATCAGATCTACCCGTTAAAGAGTTTCGTTTCTCGCAAACTGACATAAACAACGCCATCGAAAATTTTAAAATAAAAGATGACGATAAAAATAATTCTAACGACTCGAAAGTTGAAAATAATGAGATTAATAATATAAACAACAACGAGATGAAGATACCTCTGCTATCAATAACATTTTAACAGCGCCTAATGTCGATCTTTTCCCTAGCAGCTTCACAGGCTCCATTCAAGAGTTATGCTAGAATCTCTTTGCGATAAAAACATCGGTAGTCTGCATCCTTTTGCAGCTGCTAAATTTTTATTCCGTAAGACTACTGCAATCAGCGAAATCGTGCGAGCCGGCAGGAATAGACTTCGGTTATTTTTTTAGAAATATCTCCGTCGCCAACGAATTTCTGTTAGACTCAACTTTTTTAGATAATCATAAATTCAAAGCATTCATTTCTAGTTCTCTTCTTTTTTCTTTTGGTATTGTTCGAGAGATTCCGGTTGATTTCTCTGAAGATGATCTCCTTAATGATGTCTCTTCGTTGGTTCCTGTTATTTCTATACGGCGTTTTAAAAAAAAGGAAAGATGATAAACTCTGTCCCATTCCTTTAATCGAAATTAAGTTCCTTTTCAACAAAATTCCTGATTTTGCCCATTTCTTCCATCTTCGTTGTTCGGTTGAACCTAGTGTCAGACCTCCCATCCAGTGTCGCTCTCGCTTCCGTTTCGGTTATACAAAAAAAATATGCCGCAGTAAACCCCGATGCGTTAAGTGCGGTGACTCCCACCGAGCTAATCAGTGCTCTAGTCCTACGGTACAACTAAAATGTCTTAACTGTGAAGGCTCTCATGATTCCACCAACCGCCAATACCCAGTATTTCTTGAACAACTGGAATTTAAAAAAAATTATGGCGTTTGAAAATATATCCTTCAGTGAAACTTGCCAGTTAAAAGAGGAAAATCGTATTTCCTCTGCGTTTTCCTTCGCTGATATCGCCCTCAGGAAATTAAACCCAAATGTTTCCCGTTCCAGGTTTAATAATTTATCCTCTAGTTCTTCTCCTTCGTCATCCTTCTCGCTGCCTAAATCCATTCCTACTCCTAAATCGCCCACTTTTCACAAACACTCTTCTCCTAAACCCCACTTCAATTCTCCTTCACAATTTCCTAAGCTCCCTTCTAACCGTCTTCCCTCTCCTTCTAATGGGTGGGCACTTAATAGATCCGTATTTTCCTCTGGCAATTCCTCTCCTATCAAAAGTAGTCATTCCGCACTTAGCACCTCTAATCTCTCTCCTTTAGCTTCTTCTAATCCTTCTCCCTCTACTTCTCTTCCATTAGTTTTCTCGCTATCCGAAACTTTCTTAGAGCTTTTGGAATCTAAAAACATTGCTTCTTCTCTTTCTCTTGCTGAATCTTTACTGCTTTTCCTAGCTAGTTTCATCAATTTTAATTAACTACTCGTTTCTCCAATAATAAATAGTAAAAGAATAGAAATTCGAGGCTCCCTTCTTCTTTCTCTACTTTATCCTATTCCTTTTCTTTTTCCTTTCGTAGCTTTATGCTAGTTTATAATTATTTTTGTACCTATTTTTTTTTTTTTTTTTTTTATTTTTAAATAAGAAAGTTGTGGGTCTCACAAGGCAATTTTGCCCGTTTCGTGAATTCCCGTCACCCTCATTATCGTTTATTTGACATAAATTTACAATTTACTAATAACATTTCAATACATCTAAAATAATATTTCTTATAACTATAGTAATATAATTAATTTAGTACAGTAACTTCTTATGACTACACACTTAGCACCTATACATCATCAACCAGTCACACTCAAAATAATCATTCCCACAAATGTAAAAGAAAGAAGATCTTTTCCGCTACATTATTGAAAATCATCTACATGCCCCTGTTGTAGTTCCTGTGCTGAGCAAAGAGAAATTTAGAAACCTAATTTACGAAATAAAGACGAGTCACCGATATGGTAGTACAAATAGAAGAAACCTCGATAGTTTCTTAATCTGCACACCAATCTGTCAGCCATTTTTTTACATCTTCCTTCCACCCACCTAATCTTTTCTCCTTTAATATATTACTTGGAATTTCGCGCAGTAATTTAATTAGTATGTTCCCGTTTCCACTTCTTGTGGTATCTTTCCTCTCTTTCCGGTATTTGTTATAGTTTTTCCCCTTTCTTGGATTTTGAGACATTCTGACGAATTGCCCATTGATTTTATTGCAGTAATTGTTTCCTTTATCATTGAATGTACTGACGCTGAAGTGGCTATACCCACTGTCGGGCGCAGTTACATTTATTTCAATGTTTTCATTCACCAGAGTACTCATAGCATGCTCGTTTCGAGCCTGAGTTACTCGGTTACTACTCTATACTACAATATGCTGTATAATCTTCTCACTTCAGTGGGACTCACGGAGCGAGTTTCGGTGTCTACACTATTCGTTGCGTTTAACACTATAACTGCAACTGCAGTAATTGTTTCTTTAAACATTTTATGTACTGACGCTGGTGTAACTAAAACTACT
The DNA here is from genome assembly GCA_039619475.1 of Icerya purchasi. Lineage (NCBI taxonomy): Eukaryota > Metazoa > Arthropoda > Insecta > Hemiptera > Monophlebidae > Icerya > Icerya purchasi. Next base: position 420,626,342 of record CM077116.1, read on the forward strand.
AACGGGCTCAGTTACTAGTCATTTCATGGTTGTCTTTTACGAGTGTACTTTGTCTCGTTTTTTCGAGTCGGAGATTCACTGTGAACAAGTTATCTATTACTCTCACTTTAGCGGGACTGTTGCAACGTGTTACGTTATTTAATCAGCTCGCTTCGCTTTACACTCTAACTGCAACGGGCATCGGATCCATTTCCCAGATGTCTTTAAAATCCTTTTCTTCCGTTACCGTCTTCTCTGATGCTTCCTACATCCCACTATCTTCGCGCAAAGATTTTTCTGAGCGGAGGGGGCTATATTACTTTGTCTTTTTCCCTCCCTTATTCCTTCCCGCCTTTTCCTCTTTTCTCGGTATTGAGTTTTTTATTTTTTGGGAATATGGAAATGATTTAATGGTTATTTTCTCATCTTCTTTTTCACTTTCCTTCCTTCTTTGGCTTGGTGTGTGTGTTCTACTTTTCCATGTTCTTCTTTTTCTTTCAACTCCCGTCTATCTAAAAATTCATTATGCCCGCCCAGCTTAAGGTCCTACAATGGAACTGCCGCAACATTAAGGCCAACAGAAACACTCTAGAACGTCTGTTAGATGAACATGATATTAGTATCACGCTTCTTTCAGAAACCTGGTTATTAAGCTCTTCTGAGGTCAATTTTAATGGGTTCTCTCTGATCTGTTCCAATCGCACCGATGACTACGGCGGTTCAGCTATTTTAGTAAACAATGATGTCCAGTTTTCAGTCCATTCGTCCCAGCCTTTTTTCCTTCTAATCCGTCTTTTCTCAGGTTAGTACATATCTCAATTCCTAACTATTCTTCTAGGCCCTTTCATTTCTGCTTACATTGCACCTATTTTTGATTTGCGTGATTTACCCTTTCTAACTTTAATCAACTCCCTTTCCCCTCGTTTTCTCATAGGTGGTGATTGGAACGCCCATTCTCCTCTTTGGGGCTGTTCTAATTACAATAGTAATGGCACGGTCTTAGAGAATTTCATACATCAGAATGATCTATTCCTTCTCAATGATGGTTCTCCTACGTGCATCAGAAGTCACTCCTCTCTCAACTCCATTGATCTATCCATTACCTCTCCTAATCTTTGCTTCAGTGTTTCATGGTGTACTTTAGACGGCACGTTTGGAAATGACCACGTTCCTATTGTGATCTCAATGAATGAAGTCTCTTCCTCGTCTTTCCATACTTCTCCTAATCCTCCGAAGTGGGTTCTTTCTAAAGTTGATTGGCCTAAATTCCGTTCTTCCGTCGATTGCACACGCTCTTCTATCCCTGCTTCCTTGCATTGTTTTACCCAATATGAATTCTTCATTGATTTGATCTCTTTTTCCTTAACTTGTTCTTCTCCCCCTGCCCGTCATTCATCTCATAAAAAGGCGAAATCGTCTTCCGCTTTGTGGTGGAATCAAGATTGTAAGGCTACTTTTGATCTTAGTTCAACTACTTTTAGAGCTTTTCGCTCTAGCCTAACTTTCATTAACTATCTTTCTCATAAAAGAGCCAGTGTTAAGACCAAATTTATCCTTCAATCGGCAAAGAAAAATGTAAGGAAAAACTACTATTCCTCCTTTTTTGACTCTATTGCCCCTTGCTATGTTCCTAACTTTAATGAATCATGTCGCATTCCGTCCTCTTCCATCTCCTCTCATTTTCTACTCACTCCTTTTATCTTCACGGAATTAGAAATTTTCTTACGGAATTCTCCAGACTCTGCTTCCGGAGTGGATGGAATTACATTCTCTATTCTTAAAAATCTTTCCGATTAATTTTTCTCTTCGGTTCCTCTTAAACTTGTTTAATTCCTTTCTTCGCCTTGGTTGTACTCCTTTATATTGGAATACTTTCATCGTTATTCCTATTCCTAAACCCAACTCTTTCACACTTTGTCCAATTTCTCTTGCGTCTTATGTCAGGAAGCTTTTCAAAAACCTAATCAACAGACGTCTTGTTTAGTGGCTTGAGCATTACAACTTGTTTGCCAAGTAATATGTTTGGTTTCTGCCCTGGCCGCGGCCCTCCCGACTGTATTAGTGTGTTTCTGGCAGACTTCTACAAGTCATTCATCGACAAAAAATTTCTTATTGCTTCCTTCCTTGGTATCTCGGCAGCCTTCGATAATGTCCACTTTCCTACTCTTTTTGATTTATTGCTTTCCTTTAACATTCCGGCTCATTTTTCTTCCCTTATTATTAATCTTTGCCTTTGCCGAACTGTCACTCCTTCTGTTCCCCTTCATGAAGCTACTCGACAAATCTTTCGTGGATTACCGCAGGGCTCCTGCCTCAGCCCAACCTTGTTCAATATCTATGTCATCAAAATTGCTTCATTGTCTCTGAGTTCCTCTTCCCTCTTCTTTGCTGACGACATCCTTATCTATTCCTCTCATTGCAATATCACGCAGGCTAACTCCCAACTTCAAACCTTCTTAATTTCATTGCAAGACGCTTTATCCAACATCCATCTTTTCATCTCCTCTAGTAAATCTTCTGCTGCTGTCTCTACTATGCGCCCTTGTATTCCTTCCTTAATCAACCTTGTTTTAAATAATGACCCAATCCCTCTTTGTTCCTCCTTTCGTTATTTAGGTGTTTTCCTGGATAGTCGACTTTCATTTCATGATCATATCAACCATCTATTCGTGTCCGCCTGCAAAATACTTAACTTCATTAAATTCCTTTCTCATACTGATTGGGGTGGTGATCCTGTGATCCTGCTTATGTTTTACAAATCTTTTATCCGCTCTATTCTTGATTACTGTTCCTACATTTACGGAAATTCTTCTAGATCCCTTCTGTCTAAGCTCGATCGGGTCCAAAATGCAAGCCTCCACCTCTGCCTTGGAGCTCGAAAGTCTACTCCTATCCCAGTTTTGCACGCGGAATCTCACATTCCTCCTCTTTTTCTTCGACGTTCCTTCCTGGGTTATCGTTCCCTCATCAAACGGTTGCCGATTTCCTCTTGTCCTCTTATTTCTTCTTATTCCCCCATCTTAAGTAGCTGGCGTTTTTCTGTAAACAAAACTCCCATTCTATCTCTTATCGCTGCCCATCTTGTTCAGTTTTCTCCGTATATGTACGTATGCACCGGATGATCCTTATGAGTCCGATATGGATATGTATTCGGAATACAGTTGACCTGCGATTCAGTTCCGGATCGCATCTGAAGCAATAATAAACTTACTCATCACTAGTCCAAATCAATACCAAAAACTTTTAACTACCAAAAAAATTCTTCAGTTGGAGTGAACAGTATTTTTTATCGGATAGTTCGAATACTATCGATTGAGACGAAACAGACGTTACTGAATTTTTTTAATAAATCGTTAGTGGAGCCGGATATTTGGAAAGAATAGTGCGTATGCTTGATTTTAAAAATATGAAAAAATCAAAATTCCATTAACTCATACGGATCCATATTTTTCCTCTCATGCGTAGGGAACTCTATCGAAAATATCCTAAAATACAGATAGAATGATGGACTATTCATTTTATAATAACACCAAAGGTTCAATACCACTGAAAAAAACCACTAAGAACTGGGAGGATATGACAACTGCGAGATTAAAATACGAATAAAGAGAATTGATACGATATATCTTCGACGGAGGAAAAAAAGAAGTAATAACTAGAAGAACACTTTTAGCGTTAGAAACAACTAGTAAATTATTAGTGTAACTGGAAGAAGAAATATGAATGATAGCACGGAGAGTATCTAGAAGTTCAGCAGAACAAATGGAGCAAAATAAAGATAATTTAACAGATTCGGAACGATCGAGAGAAGGGATCGTAAAGGCATCATACACTCCCTCCAGACTCTTAGAACCATCAGTGTAAATACGAGAGTAAAAGGGGAACAAAATTAATGGTAGAGGTAAATTCACTAATGACAATCTGTTTAGGAGAATATTTATGAAAAAACAAAAACAAAAAACAAGCTGGAGAGTGAACGAAAAATATTGACATTGGGAAAAGATGATAGAAGGAGCAGACTGTCATTGTTTATTGGGGAGACGGTAGCCTGATTAGAATAGGAAGAAGCTGAGGAAGAATATGTTGGCTTCCGAGAAAGGAAGGTTTCCCCATAAGCCATTATTTTGCATATTTCTTTTTATCGGATCCGCTCAAAGCACTGACCATCAGTCGCTCTATAACTGCCTTTACAGTTGTAACAAGTGAAAGAACTGTTATGAGCTTGCATTCGGAAATAGAATGTAAGCCGGACAATGGAAACATAAGAGAGATAAACTGCGGCGGAGTTTAGCACTGATGCTCAGCAAAACTTTAAATATGAGCTTAGAAATAAATATTTTAATCGCAAGAGCGATACTTTCAAAGCAAATTTCCACTGATTTAGTAGCAGTTTTTGCATCTTCTTTGGTTCTAAAGATTCCTCTATCTGACGACACAGGGCAATTGGAAAAAGAATTTCTTCCATAATATTCTCCTCGGAAAAGGATAACAATGCCATACCTAAATAATACATAATATGGAATATAAGATTTTAGATTATTTTTGATAAAAAATTAATTTTCCTTCGAGAAATCGTCGGCTGATGAAGCAGAAGAAAAGAATGCTATCAACCGATTTTTCCCTACCAATTTAGCTCGGATATTAATTAACGTATTGGCAGACTCCTTTACTCGGCCACCCGCCCGTTTCTTGCTAAAATTCCTGTTTCCAACCTGCTTGCTCAATGTAAAATTTTCCATTCTAGACTCTGGCCAGATATTTATGTTCCATCCTTCTCCAACAAACAATTCCATTACTTGTCTATCCAGCCGAATCTTCCTGCTCACCGTTAGCTTTACGATTTCCTTTCATTTCGTCGTTCCGCCGCTGTGTCTGCTCGTTTTAACCACAGTCTTCTACCTTCATCACACTTTCGTTTTCTTTTGACTCCTTCTCCAAACTATTCTCTTTATCCTATTTACGGGGCTATTTGTGATCCTAATCATATCTTTTTTGAATACCCGTCCTTCTCGGCGGAACGTACTTTCCTTTATTCTAATCCAACTACTTATTGTGCCTCTTATAACCTGTCATTTCATTGTTCATAATTTCAGTTTTTTCTACCTTCACTCTGTCAATCTTTGATCGTATCCGTGTTTAACTAACCAATCTTCCTTCATATTGTGTCTGAGCAGAGATCCTTTAAAAAAAAAACGTTCTGGTAGAAATTTGGCGGAGACGATTAATCGCGTCTAAACCAATTTTTAGTTGTATACTTTTTAAAATTGTTAGGGGAGACAAGATATAACATCATGCATGGATCGTGTTAATCTAAAGCTAGTTGGCTTTTTATATTTCATGATTTTTTAATAAATTTCTATGTTTTAGTGTTTTTATATTAATATTTATGTAAATCAGTGTGAAAAATTATACGATTATTATTATTAATCATTATTATTATTATTATGTAATTTTTAAAAACTTTTAGAAGTATTTCACTTAATTTTCAAACAGGGCGTTACTTACCCTTCAATACAGGCAGTATGGTCACGATGGGCACCTCCGCCAGAAAGAACTAGACTGGCTTCATTAGCATATTCTGGTAGTTTCGTAGGTACAGTTATTTCATTTCCAATCTGCGGAATGATAGCGGAAGAATTCGGTTGGCCTTACACGTTCTATATACCAGGTATGAAATTTCAGTACTTTACTATAAGTGAATTACAGAACAAGTGAAGTAAAATAAGTATTTAAAACAAAGTTAACAATCCTCACTAAAAATATAATTCGACTTTAAAGGAAATTTCGGTTAAAAATAATTTTTAGCGAAACAATGTGACTGCTGCACCAAACAGTATATTGAAGATTGTGTTTGTAAATAAAAACTGGTTTCAATGATCGACTCAAAGAAAAAAGTAGAATTATACTTTAAGAATTAAACAAAAAAAAAAGGGAAATAACGATCGATGCAAGGTGAGCATTATGCAAATTTTAAAAAACTTTCTTTATTAGGTTAAGCTAAATGATTAGTAAATAAATATTTTTTTTCTCTTAAATTGTATGCGCTGTTTGTAACTACTATGGTCATTACAGCACACACAATGGGGGGGGGAATTTAAATACGCTGAGTTAAAACACTCATTTCAATGAAGGCAATAACCCTGGTGATGGAAATTACCTCATTTGAGAGGATCTGCTCTATGTTTCTGAGTAGGCCAAGTTGCCTCCGCAACACAGTAAACTTTTGGCAGGTAAGCAGCATACGAGAAACTGTCGATATCGTCGTCTAGCTACACAAGGAGCATGTAGTCGGAGGCGACGTTCTATCGATTATGTGTTTGTGCGAAATAGCGATGTAACCAATTCACAGCCGGTTGAGTATCTTAAAGTCATATCGGGATGTTCCTTCCGTTGGCCATCATGATCAACTGTGGGCTTAATGGTTCTTAGGGATGTTGTAGCAGCTGCCCATTCAGTTCTCCACTGGTTTTCGCAAGCGTTTAATAATGTATATGCAATTGATGACGGTAGCTCCGCGTCCTCCGGTATTGGCGAGAGCACGGCAGAACGTGCTGCTCTGTCGACCCTCTCATTACCGGGTACTCCAATGTGTCCAGGAACCCACAGCAGCGACACGTGACTATGTATTAGATGCAATTCGTACAAGTAGTGGTATATTTTTAGAACCAACGAGTTGATGTATTTTTGGCTCTTAATCATGTTTAAAACTGTAGGGAATCGGTAACCAGGAGGAAATCACTGGGACTGGTGTGAGTTGTAACGATGTGGTGGACGCAGTGTGCAATTGCATATAGTTCTGCATCCAATGTGGAACAGGGATCATTAAGTCGAGTTTCGCATGAGATGTCGTTACCCTCGAATGCACAGGCTGCAGGCAGTGGACCTGCCTCGCCAACTGTCTTCACTTCCACTGTAAAGAGGGGACTTGTTGAGTTTGAATGTTGTTACACGCGATAGATCAATATTTAGCTGAAAAGTGATCCAAGGGGATATAAGGGTATTGGGGCAGGGTGTTGACCTCTGTACAGACGTGATACCACATCTTCGCAGGTCGGCCAGTAATTCTGGTAGTGAGTCGCCAGGAAAGTTTGGTTCAAGAGGAAAATGTTCCAACTTTAGGGGGAGGTTTCGTGTGCGGCTGAAATGATTGTACATAATAAATATTAAATAAGATTAAGTAGAACAAAAGTAAAAGTTTTTTCTTTCCTTTAGCACAAATTAAACCGTCTGAATTTTATGTTAATAATTCTTAATAAACAAATTCTAAATCTATTAACTGACGTTTTATTTTTTAATAGAAAGTTATATTACACGAGCCTAGCCAAAATTTTATATGGGGGAAGGAGGAAGAAATAAATTCGATTTTTCATCTAAAAATCGGTAGTTGACCAATAGCGGAAAAGCGATATAAGTCTTAGGAGGCAGGTTTCCTAAATAAAGCTAATTTTCAAACGGATAGGAATAAAAGAAAAAAATGGGTAAACGAATTAATGGTTATATTTTAAAAGTTTAATTATGAGTAAGAAAAAATCATTACACTCCGTCGCTATGCCTCTGTTATATTACAATCAAATTTTATGAGTTTGATTAATTAATACATCATGACTAAACTGTTAATGACAGATCGATGTATATTGTATCTAAATAATAAGAATTCTAGCAATGATATCAATGCTACTATTGTAGTAGGTCTCATTTCTAGCTGTTTTCTGCTGCCGACACAAAATAAAAGTAGCCAAAGGTCCGGACGTCAAAAAAATCACTAGTATTTATACCAATGATATAACATTTACTAGATATTTTCAGCCCCTGTAGTTTCTCATGTGGGCTAGTATTGAAGAATGCCTGAACATTCAAATCAGAAAAATTCATGACATGCATTGAAAATCCTAAAACAATCCACAAACTTATAGCCCTCGGTCTTCTAGCAATAAACGGATAGGCGAAATGATATGTACAGATCATTGAAAGAAAACTTAAAGTAATAAAATATAAATCACAACAGTAAGTAATGAAACTGGTGAAATCCTTTTTCGCGATTGAGCAACTCGAAATATATGTATAAAATTAGACGCACGCATATCACCAAAATATAATACCAATAAAATTAAACAAACAAAAGTACTGGTAATGTTGGTGATAAAGTAATAGCGAGGTTATACATAAGCCACTGAAAATGGAAGTCTGGCACTATTAATAAAAGATTGAGTCGCCTATACTGCATAATTGAATAACATGGTGATAATTGTGCACACAGAGATCAACACCAAGTAAGTAAAGTTAACAAGAAAAATACAAAAAATGTAACATTGGAAGACCATCAAGAATACTACCAATTTTAGTACTAATATGGAAGTCACAGGTGCAAATAACTAAGAATAGAGCAGAAAAGGAAACACCAACAGAATCCATAAAAGTATCGCGGTCAGCAAGTACAACAGAAAACTCAATTTGAAAGTCAGAACAATCGTCAATAGAAGTACCAGTGATATGAAGAACACCGTCGGAAGTTGACAATGGAAGTACATAGTATACGAAAGCCAGTCCGACAATGGGAACCTCTTATACAATACATTAATAGCGGTATATTACAGTTACTTTTTGCTCAAAAATTTTCTTTTAATTCCTTTTTTTCTATGCACTTTAACTTTTTTAATATAGGAGGGGAGAATTTTAATAAATTTTAAAGCATTAATTATAGATGGATGAAGACGAATGTGAATAGCAATTTTTATTCTATTATTACTTCGGTCTGTACGCTGCAATCAAGATATTATTATGAACATTTTATTCCAATATACATATGTGTGTTGAATGGTTGTATTTTATCATCAGTCACCAACTGATTATTTTATTATTATACATCATTATCCACGACACCGATCTGCAGTGTTGTATGCTAACGTAATCAAATTGTTAGTTTCAAATTAACTTTTGTAGAATTCCAGAATACCATTTCATATCTTTATTTTTAAGTATGACGGTTAGATCAGAATTAATTAATACTTGACTAAAGGAGAACATAACTTGGAACTTTTACTAGATGATGGTCTAATTCTAATACAACTTGACTTTATATTTAATTAAAACAAATTTTGTAGCAAGTTATTTTTGATCCATGAAATACATAGTGTAATAATTAAAGTTTTCTAAAAACTCATTATAGAACATGATTTTGTATCTAAGTTTTTCCACACACACACACACATTATATATATATATATATATATATGAAAATAAAAATAAGGAGGAAAATTAAATACGTTCTGATAAGAATTATATATGTTTATTTTTATAGGTATTGTTGCTTTAATATGGGGTGCTATGTGGTTTGCATTTATTAGGGATAATCCAGCTGATGATCCTTATATAACAAATGAAGAATTAAAATTATTACAGGCAAATAATAATGCTCGTGTAGTAAGTATATAAAAATAGTTGTTTTGTATTAAACGCGCAATAGAAACTGTAATTTTACTTAGCTCATTTTAATTTACCTACTCAATATCTTGTAATGAATAAATTTTTATTTCCCATCAACACTAGCATACATTTATGTATATTATAAAAATAATTAACTAATCTGGTGATCATTATCGTAGTTAGAATTTATTTTCGGAGGGGATTCTATCTATGTACTGCAAACAAAATTAGCATTAAATATATAAATATAATACAGGTTAATTTTAAAAGAAGTAGATCTGTTGTATTGTTTCGCTCATGGGCATGTGTGAGATCATGCAACCTCCCTAAATCATGTTAATAAGAAAACCGAGATCAGTTTTTCCTTTGCTTATTATAGGAGATTTCTTATAAGTAAAGTGAGAAACTTCAAAAAATGGCATTGCTTCATTTGTTTAATTGCAGCTGATTTTCTCAACTTCGTAACGAACAAATTCAGCAGGTTTAACCTTTTAATAGAGGAGAAGGAAAGATATTTGATATGTTCGGAGAAGGTCAGACGACTATCGAGGAAGATACCAAGATAACGGAATTAACACGAGCAAGAATTGTACTATTTAAGAATTAGGTTACACACAGTTCTAGACTGAGCTATTTGCTTATCTATGTACTGACTTGGTATATGTTAATACAGTTAAAAAGGATAAACTTAAAGCAATAGAGATTTAATCTAAGCTATGTACTATATAGAATAGAATTTTTAAAATTATTTTTATTGTAACATTTTTTTATTTCGATTAATATATATTTCTAGTTAATAAATATTTTGAACAAAATTAACAGAAACGAGATGTTATCTTGGCCGCTGTAGCGAAAGTAGTGTTCAACTACAATTGTATCATCAGTGGCCCATTCTAGTAGCATAAACTTGGAGTGATCCTCTCCCCCAGAATCTAATGAAAAATCCCTTAAACACAAATACGATCGATAAGGTTCAACGGATTTTTTAAAAAAATTTTATTCCATTTAAAAAAAGAAAAAAAAAAAAAGATTATTAAATTTATATCCCACGATAATAGGTAAACAGTTTACAAAATACATGAATTAAGATACTAGCTAGAGATGGTATTCCCTACAAAAAAAAAAAAAAAAAATTTTAAAGTTTGTCTACATAAATCTTAACTTAAGATTATTTAGCGGCTTGAATATTTTTGATTACTGTGTTTCGTCGCAATTCCACAAGTCGACTATTAGCAGGTTCAAATTAACTTACAGTCTACTTACATATTTAATGCTATACAGATAAGCTAATTTATGCGCCTTCTCTACACCATCCCCATGGATATTTTCATTTGATACAAATAAAGGTGCTTTCAAAATACATTTTAGAGCTTTTGATTGAAATCGTTGTACTGCAGCAATGTTCGAGTCGGATGACCCACTGCTGGACTCCCAGATTAGTCTAAATGTTAACTTATAAAATAATAATTTAAATTCCAGCGATAGTTGAAATCGGTGACTAATTAACCGGAATGATTTCGAAAATTTGTATAACAGTTTAATTCTTTTCGTTTACTAATTATATTGTAGCAGCTTGAATTACTCATTTACCATTTAAACTTCTTACCGAGTAAGTGAATTTTCAATTAGAAAAAGGATCTTATTCAATTATTTAAATAAAAATTATCTGAGAAGTTATAAAAAGTTCTTAAAAATACGAAAAAGTTAAGCTTGCTGTTAATGCAACTATTTTATGCGATATGCAAGAAATTATATTACGAAGCTATAAAGAGGCGGCAGTTCAAGTAAAAAGTTAATTTTAAAAACATTTTTAAACCGCTAACCATCTATTTTTACATAGAGTTCAAGGTTAATTTACTTAAAGATTTACAATGCAATCGGATTATTATTAAAATGCGAAATATATTGCACATTCAAACATATAAATACGAAAAATCGAACAACAAACGCAGGTTGTATTATAATCTTCTCAGTTTATCACTGCCGATAGCGGAAATACAAATAAATTTCTTAAATTCACCGTGATGAAGCATCATACATAGAAAATTTTAGACACCTCCCCTCAAGGAATGGTGGCACACAACTGTAAATAATTCGCTGATAATTACTACATTTCAATACAAATATGTATATACCTACTTATGTAGTTCAATTGCATACGTTATTATACTTAATAACTTCTTTTTTTTTTTTTTTTTTTTTTGAACTATCCATTACTTATTTACTTAGTACTAAACTTTTAAAATCCTTTTTTGGTATATTTTTTTTCTTTTATGTTATTGCATATCCGGTTTTCAATAAAATTGCTCACAAAATAATTACGTTTAAGATGACAGTATCGAAATATTTATTTTTATTTTTCTATAAACGGCGTTTGCAATCATCATCATTTTAAAGAACAAAAAAAAAAAAAAAAAAAAGGATAAGGGCCAATTGTAAACAGAACAGATATGACATCATTTAAACCACCAATATTCTGCGCAAACTAACGTAGATTGGTAGTAAAAATTTCTAAAGAAAACATTTCGTTTATTAATAGCATGTGTGATTTTTGTAATTTACGATTATCGGCTTTGCAGTTTTTTCCTCCCAGTTGTTTTTTTATCCCTTTTATAAAATATGGCATAAAGTGCAATGATAAAGTTGATCTACGAGCATCATTTTTGCAGAGGTCATAATTTAAAAAGGAAAAAGAAATACTTAATCGATCAATTACTAAGCAAGTCTATAGAATTATTCCAGTCAATCTGAAAGGGGAAATAAATAAAAATAGTTCGTGCTCCTGGTTTAACAATTACGTCGATTTAAGAGAAAGTAGGATATCAAAGTATGGAAAGACAAATATGCTGTGATTTCCGAAATGCTTTTTCACATTTCAATAAGGAAATAAATAACCACGAATACTCGATCGTTAGTTTTAATTAATAAGAAAATATGATTAGAATTTACTACTCGTATTAGGTTTGTTAATTATATTCTTTTAACGTTTTCATGGCCAATATAATACATGTAATAATTCTTGTTTCAGACCAGTTACCCATGGCGCAAACTGGTAACATCGATGCCTGTCTGGTCAATTGTTATGGCACATTTTTGCGAGAATTGGGGATTTTATACTTTATTGACTCAATTACCAAGCTTCATTCATGGTATGTAACTTTTTTTTTTTTGTAACTTCTATTTTTTCGATTACAGTAATCGCAATATTTTTCATTCTTCTCATAAAAAACAACTGCGCTCAAAAATAGAATAAAACCGCACAATAAAAGTTATACATAATGCACTATTTTTTTCTTTTTTTTCTTTTTTTTGGGCTCGTCAACCAGGGACAACTACCTTAACGCGAATGCTGAAATTGAGAGTAGAAAATACATTTTAGAAAGTTACATAAAAGCAACAAAAAAAGTATCTTATGATACTAATGCGTTTACAAAATTACTTCTGCCCGTTTACATTTCTTAAATTAACAGACTTCGATATGAAAATAAAAAAATAAGGTGTATAATTTCGAAATGGATTAGGATATCATCTGGAACCAGAAATTGCCGCAATTCTACTTTCTCATGCTTTCAAAAATTATCTAAATCAAAAAAAAAAAAAAAAAGAATAAAACAGAAATTAAAAATTAAATGAAAACCTTTAGTTCAAATTACAGTACTAAATTTTTAGGATTCCGTGCATATATAATGTACAGAATCCTAATAAGATGGTTCAGAAACGACAAAAATATTCAATTAAAAAATGCAATAGCTTATGAACAGTTCGACTTATTAACTTCAAATTTGGAACATAAATTACAATTCAGACTCCCTTTAAAACCATATCTATAACTTCAAGCTAACCCAACACTCTGTGCGGAAAAACATAACCGTTAAGAATATATAATATGGAATTTAAAACAACCTCAAAAATCACCCTTAAAAAATTCATAACTCGTCATCAGATAACCCTTTAAAAGTGAAATTCGAAATATATCCTGTCTTTTCCCCTTCCATTGTTACCTTCCTATGAACGATATCTGATCGTCTTATTATGTAACTTTCCTTTTTCATTTCTAATTGTTTCCGAGTAAAGATCCTTATTTAACGAAACCGATTTTCTTCTTTTTTTAAAATTAAAAAACAATGCAGAAGTCCTTTGATAAAATCAAAAAATTCACGGTTAAAAAATCGCAAAAAAGTACATGCCTCTCCCTCTTAGCAGCGGGAAAATTCAGATTCCCTTTTTTTGAATTTACTATTATGTAAATGTAAATTATAGTTATCGCTAACTTAACATACAAAATCCTCAGCGCATGAAACATCATCATCGTCATAAAGGTAGCATCTCCCATTCGGGAGGTTGCACATGACGAGCACTATATACAGTGAGCCACAATAATATCCGGGCACTAATGTACCCAATGAATATACGCTAAAAACAAAGGAAAAAAATGCTTTATTGTTGAAACAAGTAACGAAAATAGAAAAATAAGTATCTCCTTAATATATTCTCGAAAAAAAAAAATCAAAAACATTAAAAAAACACGGCTTACGATACAGAAAACGCAAAAATTACGAATTTTAAGCGCCACATTAATATCCGGGCACATAGAACTAAGTGCAGTAAAACACTCGTGGGTTTTTCCCAAGGGCATCAACTAAGACGCGCTACTGATGTGAGTCATCACTGTAACGCGAGTCGTTACGCGAAAACGCAAATTATAATTAAACAGTACGTTTGCTACAGTAATTGTTAAAAAAGTGCTTGTTAGTGCAGTGAAATGTCGCGAACGAGTAAAAATACGTCTTCGGAAATGCGTCAATTAGTAATTTGGAAGAATGAAGAAGGTTTTTCAGAACGGAAGATTGCACAGCTACTAAATATTCCGAAAAGTACGGTGCATGACGTTCTTCATCGCTTCAAAAGGGAAAATCGCATCGACTCGAAATCTAAAAAGCTAACAAAATACAATATGCGTTTTATCCGGCGGGAAATAGAAAGAAATCCTAAAGTAAGTGCGTCGAAACTAACTATGGCACTAAGAGAGAGCAAAATGATAGAAATTTCAGCCGAAACAGTACGTCGAGCCATAAAAGATATGGGGTACTTTTCCCGCACTACTCGCAGAAAACCCTATATTAGTTCTGCAAATATAAAAAAACGGCTCGCGTTCGCAGAACAATACCAATTTTATTCGGAGGAGTTCTGGAAGAACGTCATTTTTGTTGATGAGTCCAAGTTTAACGTCTTTGGGAGTGATGGAAAACAGAAAGTATGGCATAAACCGAATACTGCGTATGAATTAAAAACTCTGACTGCATCAATTAAACATGGCGGAGGAAATGTACAGGTGTGGGGGTGTTTCGCGGCGAGTGGTGTGAGATCTTTAGTCACCATTGATGGTACTATGAATAGCGATCTATATGTGGACATTTTACGACACAATTTATGCCGAAGCGCTGAAAAATTGGGCATTTGGAGTCATTTTACTTATATCAAGATAATGATCCAAAACATACAGCGTACAGAACTCGAGAGTGGATTCTCTATAATTGCCCCCACATCCTTGCCACACCCCCACAGTCTCCGGATTGCAATCCGATAGAGAATCTATGGGACTACCTCAATAAAAGGATTCGTGAAAGGCCGATTTCCAACTGTAATGAATTAAAAAGTCGTCTAAAAGAGGAATGGCAGAAAATTCCCCTTGATTATCTACAAAAATTAGTTTGTTCAATGCCGCGCAGGTTGAAAGCGGTCGTAGATGCCAAAGGTCGTCATACGAAGTATTAATTTTTCCAGAAAGTAGATATCCAGTTATTTAGAGAGCTCCTTTATTTTATTTTTTCGTTTGCCCGGATATTAATGTGGCGTTTAAAATTCGTAATTTTTGTGTTTTTTATATCTTAAGCTGTGTTTTTTAAATGTTTTTGATTTTTTTTTTTTTGAAAATATATTAAGGAGATACCTATTTTTTTATTTCCGTTACTTGTTTCAACAGTAAAGCATTTTTTTCCTTTGTTTTTAGCGTATATTCATTGGGTACATCAGTGCCCGGATATCATTGTGGCTCACTGTACGTCGGCATCTGGCTGATTCCATTAACTGGAAAAAACCATTAAATTCCTTGTTTGTGTTGGTTAGTTCCATTCTTTTCCTTCCTCTGGGTGGTTTTCCTTGAATTTTACCCTGTGCTGCCAAATTAAAAAGACTTCCTTCTCGAATTTTATGCGCGATAAATTTGGTTTGTCTTCTTCTTATGTCGCCCATTAATTGTAATCTGTCGACTTTGCATCTATTCAACACCTCTTTCATGCTTGACTGAATTTGTTTTATTAAAAAATTTATGGAAATCTTTCTTTTTAGAAACTTCTTGTTTAATTATTGAATGTATTGAAGTTTAGTTTTTTTTTTTTTATTATTTATTGTTTTATCTCATAATTATGTGTAATGGATGAATTTAATAAAACATACAGGGAAATATGGCATAGACATAAAGAATGCCGGGTTCCTTTCAGCACTACCCTACTTGGTGATGTCAGTAACGCTGATTGTTACTGGAGGACTTGTAGATGTATTACGAAAGAGGAATATTTTCACAACAACGCAGGTATGTGAATCTAAAACGAGCCAGTATTCTCCCGTGATATATGAAAATTGATTAATAGAAAGTTAGGCTTACTTTTATTATTTACATTTAAATTTAACCGCGAAAAATTTTACTTAAATAAGTTTATACCTCTTAAAAGAAGCAATTTTAAGGTACTGGTAAAAGAAATGACCTTTTGTATAAAAGTAAAATCAATATAACAAATACTATATTCGCGGAATTTGACGAAACTTCAAATATCGCTTCAGACGCCAATTAAAAATGCATAAATATGAAAAGGATAATATTAAATTTATTTTCATTCGCTATATTGCAGTAAAGCTATTTAAAATATTTATTTTTGTACGTTTGCCGGTTGTACTGATAAAAAAACAGCTATTTAATTGTGAAGTTCGATTAGGAAGTTTGCTGTGCAAAAAGTACATTAACGACGTTTTCAATGTATCGTTCAATCTAATTATCCGCATAAAGTATAATTAAGTCTTCAGACAATTGGACACAACGCGTACTTTTTTTATTAGGAAACTGATAAGAATTTTTGTTTTCTTCCAGGTACGGAAAATATTTAATTGTACGGCATTTTTAAGTCAAACGGTGTTCATGGTAAGCGCTGCATTTGTAGAACAAGTATGGCTTTCTATTACTTGTTTGACATTTGCAGTCGGACTCGGATCTTTTGCGTGGACCGCTTTCAGGTACTAAATTTTATTACTATTCGCGCTAAATTCTTCAATAATAATTATTCCACCAATTATCGATACATAAAATATATAAAATGTTAATAGACGGTGGCGAACTTGCTAAGTTTTGTTACATTACTATGGCGAGTGGCTTCTCTTAAACTTTATATTATTCCCGTTAATTATTATTACGTTCATTGTGTATCGTAATTCATACAATGATAATAAAAATTAATATGTTTAGTGCAACTACAGTAGAAAAAACGATGAATTTTGTACCATTCTTCATTTTATTGCTAAAATGCAAACTTCTGGATTGTTTAATTTACTTTTGAAATAGCGACAAATTTGGTTTTTACTTCTCCTTGACCACTCCATTTTCCTTATACCATATTCACTTATTTTATAATCTACCCATCTATATTCCTCCTTGATCCTTACACTTTACATGTGAAAACGTTTTTTTTTTTTTTATTTTTTGGTTTTTAATTGACACATTTATATAAAGATTCTTTCTCTCGTTGGAAAATATGTTTATCACCATCCGATAATAAATGGTATTTACGTTTCATGTTCAGCCGAAAATTATCCGTCATTCTATAGCCTGTCCGTCGTGATCTAACAAAAAGTTTTACTTAACTAAACAGCATATGCTTTGAAGGGGCGACTTATACACACGGTGATCAACGTAATTACACATTTAAGAGAACATCTTCCGCACTCACATCTTCCGAATTATTCGTCTCGAGCATTTTATTGAAATTAATTCATTACCATAAAATCAAAATAACAGTAGTTGGGTAAGAATTTCAAATTTTAGTATAAATAACATTCCCGGTAGCAAATATTAATAATTCTGTTGCAGAATTTTTTATTTCTTTGTAAAAACTAATAGATAATTTTACTGCTTTTTTTTTTTTATTTCCGCACTGGGTACAGCAGCTAGGCTAGGAGCGCGACTTGTATGTTTAGATCCTGTTGTGGAGGTTTAATGATAGCTGACTCTGAAAGTGCCTTGCAGGCGATTTCTTCTTCCTTACCGTTTCCCTCTTCTGAACTCTTCGTTTTTCTTATTTGCAATCAATTCGCGAATTATTCCTGTTCCTTTCTATCCAAATACATCTACTGTGGATTCCTAGCCATGAGGTGGCTGATTCTTTGGCTCGCCTAGGGACTTCCAATGGACATCCTCTTCATAAATTTCTTGCTCGCAATAATAATCATATTTCCAGACAGTTCCATATTACATTATGGAAGGATATTTATTTTTCCCTTTTCTCCAATCCAAATTTCTTTTATCTTTCCACTCATCCTTTACCTTCTCTGACCAGATGGTTTTCACAAGATTTCCTTCTCTTTGTCGTCCCCTGATCATATGTCGTCTTCGTCTCGGTCATGCCTTTCTCCCTTCGTCACTTTTTCGTTTTTCCTTCGTCTCTTCTCCGCAGTCTTCACCCAGAAGATTTCGTTTTTCTGTGTGATGTCAATCATGTCTTCTTCGAATGTTCCTCACTTTCTTCAGAACGTTCTCTCTTCTATTCTCATCTTTTGGATCTTAGTCTTCCTAGTCCATACACAATGGCTCTTATGTTCTCTCTTTTCCTTCTTTATCAGCTGTTCCTATTCCAGCTTCTTTCATTCATTCAATCTCGCGCCAGATTAAAATCTAATATGTTATGCTCCATTTAAGCTATTATTTAAATTCCGTCGTTAATTGGACTGTTGCTCTTCGTTGGCGTACCCACAATAAAAAAAAAAAAAGAAAAAAAAAAAGAAGATTACAGTAACGCAAAAAGAAAAGTAACGGAACACGATGTATTTACTTACGCCAAAAATTTAAAAAATGTTATCTAAAGCTTATTAAAATCAAAATCACAATTTTTGGTAGACACCACGTCAACATTAACACAACTATCTCATGTTTCGAACGGCGTTTGCACGATCCATCATCAGAAACTAAACTAAAATCTAAACTCGCTCGCTTTAGCCGACTACGACTACGTAGGTTATATTGATTTTGCTTTTGAAAGGGTCACTATCATTATTTTCATTGTCACTTATACCTGTGTTTTTCCCTTGCGTGCATCATTCTCACCAATAACCTTTTTTATTATTTCCATTGTAATCATTTTATTTATATTGTTAAATTTAATTTATATTTACCGTGGCAATCATTTTATTTAAAATTTCATAAAAATGAATGTTTGTTTATTTGTCCCGTATGCATTCCTGCATCGCAGGTGGCATCATAATTCATTGTTTAACTATTCAAAACCACATATTTCGTGAAAACTCAGCCGTACCTTAAAACCTTCGCTGGAACAACACGAATGCACCCTGAAAATTTTAGCATGACCCGTCTAGCGGTACAAGAATGAATATTATTATATGTATATATTTTTTTTTTTGGGAACGCCAACCAAGGCCCATCATCCAAGAATTACAAATAAAAGAATTAGATTTTAATATATAGAGAATTAGAAGAAATAAACTCTGCTAAAGCTCGAACAACATCTGGTGAAGAAAAGAAAAGTATGTAGGAAGCACAAAAAGGAGTAGGCAGTTCAAGATGTAAGAGCTTAGTGTACAGAAGGGAACACTCCTTCACCAGAAGAGAACGTTCAAAAATAATATAGTCCTGATCCAAGGGATGAAAAGCACAAAGTGGAGAAGAAACAGTTGAAAAACGAAAAAGAGACGAAGGAAGACAATTATGGTTGAAACGAAGACACGTTGTGGAGGAAATGATGAAGCGACTGAGACCAGGAAAATCGAAAAACCAAGGCCGTAATGGAGGAAGAGGCTGTATTAGTTTGTAAAAAGAATGAGGATTAGAAAAGGAGGTATTGTAGACATCCGACCATAATTTGAGTTGTGCTAGTTTAGATAGAAAATGGATATTGTTAGCAGGAAACTTATTGATAAATTTGCCGTTAAAGGAAGCAGAGCGAGCAAACGAGTCAACTAGGTTGTTGCCCGCGATGCCGCTAAGACTGGGAATCCAAAAAAGATCGATTTGAATGGAACGAACTAAGAAAAGGTTAACAATTAAGGAACGAATAGAGAGGATAATGTAGTCGCATGAGGAGGATGAAAAAGTGAAGGATATGGCTTGCAAGACGCTCATTGAGTCGAAACAGATAAGGGACTTGTTATTGTAGGAGAAAAATGCAATGAAAAGAACTGCACGAAGTATTGCATACGATTCTGCAGTAAAAATAGAACAGATAGAAGGAAACTTATGAAGTTCGTAGTGTGGAAGGAAAGAAACTAGGAAGCTCTTGGAACCATCCGTGAAAAGGACAGAAGAAAAAGGAAATCAGGACCTCAAAGCTTCGCTGAACTCGCCTGAGGCGATTGGAGGGAAGCCTTTGGTGTGAGAAGGAAGGAAAAATAATTTAGGAGGATGTGAAAAATCTAAAAAACTGAATGCAAAGAACGGGATTTTATGATATGTATAGATAAAAATGGTGAATAGGGAGAAATACGCCGAGAAACATGAGAAAGAATAGGAATCTTCTGGGAGGAAAACCGCCAATTAGCCAAAATGTGGGAATAAGCAGAAACTAATTTAGAGGACTTAACAGGAAGACTTTTTATGAGAAAGCGATCCCCGAGCAAGGATCGGCAAATGTATAGAGGATGTATGTTAGTTTCTAAAAGTTCTGTAGGAATGGGAGAGGAATTCAGAACACCAAGGCAAAGACGAAGACATGAATTCTGGACTTCATCGAGTTTGGAAAGGAGATGTTTACGAGCATTGCCGTAAATGAAGGAACAATAATCAAGCTCGGAACGAATGATAGATTTATAGAGAATAAGAAGAATGAATACAGAATAAACAAACATTCATTATTTAGCTATTACCCACGGCTTCGCCTGTGTATGAATACCTGTTTAAATCTGTACTTGGAAATTAATAAAAAAAATTTTGTTTTATCCGGAATTATTGTAAAGATTCTTTTTCTCTTTGAGAAACATGTTTATCACCATCCAACAAAAAAAATGGTCTTCATGTTTCACGTTTAGCTGAGGATTATCGATCTTTTCATAACTTGTTTTTGTCTGATCTAACAAAAATATTCACTCAACTAAACAGTACACACATGGTCATCATTTGAAAGGGACTGAGTTATTCACATGATGATCTTCCATAATTACACATTTAGGAGAATATCTTCTTCACTCATATCTTTCAAACTATTTTATTAAAATGAATTTATTACTACAACAGCAAACTACAATAGTTGAGTAAGGATTTCAAATTATAAATAACACTTCTGGAGCGGACATTAAAAATTCCGTTACAGGATTTTTTATTTCTCTATAAAAAAAATAAAATAGAAAACACACCCCTTTTTTAAAACTTTTTACAATGATTACAGCAGCTAGGCTAGGAGTGCGACTTGCGTACTTAGATCCTGTCATGGAGGTTTAATGATTTCAGTAACGCAAAAAAAGAAGTAACAGAACGTGGTGTATTTACTCACGCCGGAAATTAATAAAATGCTGTCTATAGTTTATCATTAACCATGGTTATAAAACCAAACACTGAATCTTGGTGGCCACCGATCCAAATGTCCAAAAATGAATTCTCTGCTCTTACTAGGGTAAGACTGGGACACACATTCGTATCACATAATCATATCCTTCAAAGAGCTCCCCCCCCCGCCGCCAATTTCTTGCCCATTTTGCAATGTAGCAGTGGTACCTTCTGTCGAGCACACCTTGAAACAATGTAAACAATTAAGGAGAAATAAGGACGAACCACTACACATTCATTTGTCCAATCGTCCAGAACAGGTTCAAAAAGTGCTATCTTTCCTCAACATAAATAACCTTTAAGGTAAACTGTAATAACTACTATGCTCGCCGTGCCGTAATGACCCTGGCAGTTATAGACGGCAAGCCAGTAGATATAGTAATAAAAAAAAAGAAATGGTATTCATTTTATTTAAATGTTTACGTTTAATTTATGTTAAAAAAAGTTCTCAATTGCATATCACATCAACATCGATTTTACCCTCTTCTGTTACTTTGGCATCATATGTACTTTCTCTTCTTTGTATCACACATAAGCTACCTTGTCTTCATTACGAATTTGTTTTACTGCGAACAATATCTCTCTCTCGCGTATACCACGTAATGTTTTCGTTCATGAACGTTTCCGATGCTACCGCCAACATCTTTTGTTGTACCTTTTTCTTTTCGAATTTGTTATTAGCGCCTCTTGTATTGTATTGTATTGTATTGTATTGTATTGTATCCATTAACGTACCGTGTACTGCAACAATGGCCAGAGGCACATTTAGGCGTTCTATCGGATAGTCTCAAAAATCTGAAGAGCAGCTGGACTTTCTGTTCATTGTCTTCAAGAATTTCAGCCCTACCAATTATAATGATGATGATAACGATGAAAAATTGTTTATTCAAAATTTTAACACGCAAATAACGACTCAACGACGTAAAATTTAACTTTGAACGGTTTTTTGCAGGTAAATTCAAAAAAAAAAGAAAAAAGAAAATAGATACACATGAAAAAATAAAATTTTCAACAAGATGGACTAGAAATTATGTCGCTAATTAAAATGCCCACCATAAACATAATGAAACTGATGAAAACCTCTAGTACAGGTGTGCCATTATAAAGAATATTGGAAAAAACCATACGTATGTACTTCTCGTATTGTTATAATAAAAAATGGAAAACTACAAATTTCTTTAAAATTAAGGAAAAACCGAATTATCGATATGCGTAGTAACTTTTTTGTTCTATATTAATTTAGGTTTTATTTTTCATAATTATATACTTCCATGTGTAACGAAAAAATTAGAGCTTTAAAATTTATTAAAAAGATACACGTGTCTAGAACTGTCTCATTACAAATGATCATTTGTTGTTTAATCAGTGAAAAAAGTTATAAAATACTTTACGGAAGTCTTTTAATGCGAGTTCCATGAAAGTAAATCCTAGGCATTAAAAAATCAAAGAATTTTACTCGGTATCGGATATAATACCAAACTCTGGCTGTTATAATGACCAAATTATTTTTAATCGTTATAACCAATTTCCACTTATGATATATATATGCATACATACATATATGTATATATTTTGAAACTGTTAATTTTTTAACAAACTTTACATATAAGTACTGACCAATGTTGTTTAAATTCTTCCCTTATTTTGTTCCATAAGAGCTAGTAAAGTGTAAAGAATTCTCCTTTCCCCTATTCTTATCATTTTTCTGCTGAAGTTATCCCCCCTCTCACTAAATGACGGCGGGCAGCGCTTAAATTTTTTTCAATTAAATTTTTATCACACTGATTTCTATTTAGGCTTGTGTCTATTGTGGACAATAACTTAGAGCGCAAAGATAATATTGTATACTTTTCGGTGAACGTTGACAGCGCATGCCCAACCAGCCACGCGACTCTAATGATAAAAGATCATCAAACCAATTAAAATTACCCTTCAAGATTGGGTCAATGCCTCTATATCAACGGCGAACCCAAAGAAATTTATTATTAAAAAAAAAAAAAAATACCCTTCAAGATCGTTTTTGAATTGATCTATAAAAAAAATTGCATAATATTTTTCATCCGTCTCCTCTCTGTTTCGTTCATCGTAAATTAATAACGCGTAATAATTTGTTCCCGCTTTTTAATGTCGAGCGTCTTTATTAATTAAAAATGTCATATAAACCCCGCTCTTAAGAAAAAAACTCCGCCCAACATAGTTTAACTACAGCGAAACGGCCTATTATTCGCTCCGACATGATACACCCTGTACGTCACAACCCGTTTACTACTGTAACAGTGCTGTTCCAAAAATAGAACACTTTATAAACACAAAATCATATCTACGTAACAAAGGAGTGGAGAAAAATTACGAATGGGGGAGGTGGTAAATTTACTGCACACACGGTGAACGGCTACTTATCATTGTCTCTTTTTTTTTACATTTTGATATTGTACGTTTTTCTGTTCTCTTTTTCTGTATCTTGTGATTGTTAACGTCATAGTAGCAAAATATCGGAACCGATGAAGTGCTTGTAGTACATAAAAATTTTAAGTACACCCGTTGTATTGCGTATTCTAAAACATATCGAATATAACAAGTGGCCAAATGGTTCATTGCCGAGCCGGGAATAAAAAGCACTAATGGAAACTACCATGTGGTTTTCGTTTAAGTAAAACTCGGGTTCGAACGCTTCGTAATGATAAACTACGAAGGTGCTTATCTGGTATATTTATACAGCGTGTATACGGAATTATAAATACATACTGGCATATTGATATTAATGCCTAAAATTATATTTAATATTTAATACCTAGCTTTTATTTGGAAAATACTAAAAATAATTACATGCCTTTTTAAGTGATACGTTACAAACATTTTTTAAAAAAGCGTTTTTTTTTTCTTTTTTTAAAATATATATATATATGTTTATTGCCATTTACAGATTGTCCCGCCAAGCTGTATAGCCTTGTCGACGAGTTTCCTTATATCTAATAATTTCTTTAGCATACTACTTATATTATACATATACTTTCGCCGTGCAAATATTTTGTTACAGCTTATTCTATTTTTTACTTATTTCTAACTTATCTATACCTAATCTATTAATTTACATTTTATTCTGCCTCTCTTCCTTCCCCCATGTTTTCACTTTTGTATATCATCACTGTTTTCCGAACCCCTTTTTTTTATCTGATGCTTATTATTATTCCTATATTTTCCTCTTTCTGCAAGCATTCTTTTATTTTCACCCCCCCCCCCCTCAACTTTTTCTCTTCTATTATTTCTTTAGGCATTTTATTTAACAACTATGTTATAACGTATTTTTCTGTTTGCTCTCTCATCTTCGTTTTAGCCAACGGCAGTTTGTACAAATATTTTCCCCTCAGCCCATATTCTATTTCTCTTCTTTTTTCCAGTTCTATTTCCTTTTCTGTCATTATGTACTCCGAAATCTCATAACCTTTTCTCCCCATTGTGTAAGCCACTACAAAGTACGAAGGATAAAGAAATTTTTCAAACAGTCTGGCTGACACTTTTTTTGGTATTATTTCCGCAAAGCTCATTCGTTTTTATTTATTCGGCAGAACTTTAAGATGTTTTTCTTTTTTGTTTTAACTTAATAATTGCTAAATTGCGCCTGGTAATAGCTATTTGGCAATTTTAGTGATGGATGTGTGACGTTGAGTAGCATTCTATCTAGCGATAGATGCTAAGCGAAATAGTTTTACTAAACTTTCCTGTTAGAGGCTCTAGCTTCATCGGCTTGATTCTGGCAAGCCGCCGGAACTTCCAGTGAATTTTCCAGCAACCCGATTGCCCGGTAGTTCGGGTGTATTTCCAGTCTACGAGCATACTTCTTTGCATCATCAGATATTACTTTGAGAACAGACTTCGTTATGGGATCTTCGTGTAGCGTTAAATTAGCGATGTACCAAGGGCCATTGACAACCATCCGAAGGATTCTGAATCCGTTGGATAATTGTTCTTTTTCGAGCAACCCCCTCAAAGGGCAATCGTACCGCCAAACTGGCTTTAGGATTTGATTATAAATTAATAGTTTTTTATTTTCAAGTGATTGTGTTTAACAGCCGGTACATTTGTCTCAGTTCTGCATTTAATTCGGTCTATTTTGCTGTTATGTATCTTTTCCATGTTAAACGTTGATCGAGATATATACCTCACAAGGTATTTTACATCTGTGCGTGGCGGAACTGCAACACCATTAAGAATTACGTTTTTCGTTGATATAATTCTTCTGTTAGTAAAATAATTCGCGTTGCTTTACTTTCATTGGTTTTGATCTTCCACGAGCTAAACCACGATGAAAGTTCGGTAACCTTCGTTTGAATGATCTTTAACATCTGAGCAGAAAATCGCGGTGTCATTAGCGAACGGCGTAGGAATATCGGACGTGTAAATGAGATTGAGCAGCGCGGCCCTAACACGCTTCCCCGCTGAACGTCTGCTTTTACCGGGTGTACATGTCAGGCGAGTCGTCCCCATACTTCACTTAGAACTATCTTTCGCTTAAGTATAACCGAAGTAACTGATATAACTCGAAACGGAAATGACATTTAATTTTGTGTAACAGATCACCGTGCCAGACTTTATCAAAAGCCCGACTTATGTAGAACACGGCGTCGAAGTACTTTTCTTCTTCGAGTTATGTCTCTATAGCATTACCTATATTCGAATTAATATTCCGGTATTTTTGTCGTTAATGATTGGCATCATCCGTTTTAATAGCAGCTTTTTTCATAAAAAGCTTGAAGATTACAGACAATGCAGCGAGATGGGCCAATACGAATCCAGTTCTGTTGGTGGTTTATGCGGTTTCTTAATGACGACGATTTGTGACAGCAGTTTTAGCTGCAGAGGAAAATACCGTAAACGAAGCATCGCACTGAAAATATATTACGTCAGCAATATAAAACCTTTTCTCGACAATTCCTTTAATATGCGTGCCGCAATTAGGTCGTAGCCGGGAGATTTAGGCGGATTTACGAGTTTTTACTAAATTATTAATTTCACCCCACGGGAGATGTGAGTTTTATCGCTTTACAAACATCGTAACAGTAAGCATCCCAGGGGGTTTTAACGTTGTATTTCCAGGATGCGTCTGGTGTACGTTTGCGAAATGTTTCGCAAAGACTTCCTCTGAGTGTCCGTCTTAGACTAAGCTCGATATAATTTTCTTATCGAATGTGTACGGCTTGTACATAGATCTCTTAAGGTTCTTACTTATGTTCCATAACCAGTAGTCATTAATCTTTGTTTTAACGATTTGTTTTTAAATCTTGCAATAATTTTTTTAAAAACTTCGTTTACTTGTCTAAGCGCTGTTTTATAAGTAGGATTTCTTGATACTTGCCTTTGTTTTCTTAATTTCCGTTTTAACTGGACTGCCTTTTTCAATTGTATCCGGATAATAGGCAACAGGTTGGTAATTGCTTTCTGTTGGTATGGATTCCCACGCAGCTTGTTGTGAAACTTTAATGAAATACTCTACCGCTTCATCTATTTGTTCTTCAATTTTCAATGGTATTTTAAGATTTATTGTGCGTTCGAGTTGGTCTCGAAATACATCCCGGTTTTGCGAATTTATTATGCAGCTTTGATTTACGCACTTTCCTGACTATATGCAGACTAATTGTTAGTGTAACCGACGAATGATCGGATGATGGCGATGTTTCATCAGTCCTAACATCAATAAATGCGGATGGAATTCCTTTTATTATGACGAAGTCCAGTAGGTCTGCTATTTTATTGGGATCGATTGGCCAGTAAGTAGGTGTTCCCGATGAATCGACGATGTTGCATGTTTCATCAATAAATGATTTTTAAGCGATAACGGGAAATGCTCCGTGCTTAGCCACTACCGAGCCTATTTATGCGCTAGGCGAATACTGCTGACGTCGGCGTGTACATTAAGCTATCAGCGTTCGTTTTTATCTATTTACTTTTTATTGACGCATAACCGTTCAAGTTAATATTTTCAATTTTAAATCACAGTGTATCTGTCCCCTTATGGTGTAAACTTTTAATATTAAATTGTAATAATTATTTTCTTCTTATTATGAATAATAAAATATTTTTGGTATTTTTTTCCAATGTCTATTTCGAAATTTTGAAGTGTAAAACAGAAATTCGATTTTTTTTAGTGAATACAAATGCTGTGCACATTCCAGAATATCTTTAAAATCAAGATTACGACATTAATTATAACGAAATTCCTGTATATTTACTCGATGTTCAAATTAAATGGTAAACAAAAAAAATTTTAATTATACGGGTACAATTATTTTTAATCTACTCGAAAAATTTCACTGCATAACGCTAAGTTACGTTTCCATCTACCGAAATCTTAGCCAACTTGTAACGTATTTTGCGGGGAAAAAATTAACTTCGGGGGGGGGGGGGGATTTTTATATATGTGTCGGTAAATCAAATTTTAAACTCTGGCAGAGATGCTTCAGAAGAAATCGTTGTTAATGATTTAAGAATAAATACTAGATGCACTGATGATCCGCCGGTTGATAAGCTCGAATGAAGGCTTACAAAAACTATTACATAAATTCACCAGCGACCAAATTAGCATTAAACACCATTAAATTCGCGATAAGTAATACGAATAAAAAAAATCAGAAAGATAAAATTATATAGTTAAAGGACAAAATGTAGAAAAATGTTTAAAATTATTATATCTTGGTACCGTATCATGTAGAACTCTATATTATAAAGCTCAAGCTACGTTTGGAGGAAAATGAAAAATACTTTATGTAATCGTGAATTAAGCGTTAATCTCCGATCGAGATTAGCAAGGTATATTTTTAGTTCTATTATCATTTGAAGTAGATCTATGATCGGTTACAGAAACCACACTGAGAAAATAACAACCTTCGAAATATTTAATTTACTGTAGGTTATTGAAATTAAACTGGACAAATAAATTCAAAAACACAGAAGTGCCAAGAAGCATGGATAAAAACTCGAAAAATGGAATATATAATATGTGGAGAAACATGTACCGCTTCAGTAATTAATTTATAGGAAAAATAATCGGTCGAACCGGAACAAAGAACATTAAAAACGATCACCGAGATAATAATTAGGACAGTCGCAGACAGGGTGTTTTTGATAGAAGTATTATAGCGGACGACTACGGATAATAATAAAAGGACGAGGAAAAAGAGAAATTATAGTTGACTACGGTCAAGAGACAATACACATTCCTCTGTGGCATCTATCAATATTTTCAATTTTTTGTAAACGATATTTTTTGATTGTATCATTCAATAAACTATCGAAGAAAAAATAACTGTTCAGGAGGCTTGCAAAAATAAGTTAAACATCTTTGTTTTTTCAACATTTTATGCGGCTAGCAGACCTTAATGCGCTAAACTGCCATTTTCCCTTTATTTTTAGTTATTCCTCATCGAATTTGAGCCTTGTACAAATCATTTATACAGCACCATTTTTTACAGTTGTCATAAATTGTTATTAATGTCGGTAACATAATTTCGCGTCATTATAGACTGTTGTTTTGTTTACTTATAATATCAAACCAACAAAATATGTAAACATCAGCTTCACAGAAATAATACCGAAAAAAAAAAAAGTGTCGCTGCCTCCAGGAACAGAACTTTTATACTACTTCAGAATATTATGAAATTCCCTAGAATAAGCGTGAATAAAACAAATACGAAATGTGAACATTAATGTGAACAGTAGACGACGAAAACAAAGAACGTCAACATCCAACTTCGGAAGACTCATTTGTTGGATGATTGCCAATCGCGTATAGTATCTCACATTTTTATGAAATATTTCGCTTTACTAAAATAATCATCGCATTAAATTTGGTTGAAGCAAGAAGAGAAGAGCATATTACTCTTAAATACGAGTTCAGCTTAATTGATTTCAAATTTTTTAAGCGACAAATTAAATCTACCGAAACTATCAGTATCGCGCTCGAATTAAATATCGACAATTTTATACTTTTTTTTTTTTTGTAAGTAAGAGAGCGCATTAATTCTCTTTAACAAATTACTAATTGGTAAATATTTCTACGAGCTTTTGGTCACTACTTAGGTTACTGATAATTCAAAAATTATTATTTCATTTCTTAAACTACGACGCAGCACGACTGATAAAAACCGCCAAGCCCTTTACATTAAGTTTTTTTTTTTTTTTATTACGCTATATCGCATCTTAATTCGAATCGTTGATTTTTAATATCGCGAGATATTTGAACTCAATAGTTTCAACGAATTACAAATACGTTTAGAGATAGTCATAAACTGAGAATTATTAAAATGAGGATTATTTTTTTATTATTAAACGATAAAACTAGTTTATCCTTTTTTTGAATAGTTCGTTGTTTTTTTTTTTAAATTATGCCATTTCTGAAGTAAAAAAAAAAAAAAAAAAAATCTCATTATATTTCTGCTACATTTTGTATAATACGTGTCATTAATATATCTATTCTCTTAATTCAAAAATATATATATTATTAATATTGAAAAATAAAAATTGAACTATACTAGAAAACTTTAGAAAAATTTTTTTAACAATGTAAACATTTTTTTTGAAACAAATATTATTAAAAATATACTTATTTTTTTATCATTACAGCGTAAATCCGTTAGACATCGCCCCGCGCTACGCTAGTATTATAATGGGTATATCCAATACTTTTGCGACAATATCAGGAATTCTGGCACCTAATCTACCTGGCTGGCTTGCGGATAAAAACGTAAGATTTATTTTTAATTCTATAGAAATAGTTTTCTTTTAACAAACGAATCAGAAAAGTTCTGAAGACACGTGTTATAATGTTTAATAATCATTTCGTATATAAATTCGTTTAAAATTATTCCACTTAGTGCATAATTTTACACAGCTATTAAGTTTTTCAAATATGAAACTAGCAATCTCAGGAAAACTTATTTCTTTATCCGTCTGTCTGCAATTTAAAGTTATCTGATCTTTAAAAATACTTATTTCACAATAAAATCATGTAAATGAATTAATCCCATGGCTTTGTTATTTTTCATCGAAATTGTATACAGAATCCACTTTACATATACTTACATAGTAAATTTGAGACATTTTCCTTGACCAAAATTTTGATACCATGACGCTGAAGATGAAACGATTTTATTTTCTTCCGTCGCTGATTAATAATCAGATATATATTTATTTATGCATTTAATCTCCAACGAGATTTTACATATATATTATATACACATATATAAACTTATATAACAATTTTTACTTAACATGTAGTTTAAATTTTTAAATTACAACCGGATAAAAATCAAAATAACGCTTTACAAACATCGATTTTAGGATCGGCAAGAATTAAGATACTCTTGATTGGTGGGTAAATCTCGGAACGCTTCAAAGCAATTAACAGAGTTGAACGTTGAGTGTCGTAACTTGGACACTGCCAGAAAAGATGATTCACAGGTCTTTTTTGGAGGTGCCATAGTCACAAGCAGGACTTGCGATAAGGCCGACTCGAGCCAAGGAGGCATTTAGACTATATAGTGATTCGCTTGGCATCTGTTTATGGTACTTATAATTTCTCGCGAGAGAGGTTAGGATAAGAGAACCAAAGTTTGCCGCGGCGGTTGAAGAAATAGGAAAATTATTCAATGCCTTTAAACCAGCGAGTGTTAATTGTTGGAAGACTGATATTTTTTTTCTATAGTATTTGAGGTCTATGAAAGGAAGTTTAAAAGCTGAATCTGTAGTTTGACTAGACGCTTCCTTAGCGAGTGAATCGGCGATTTCATTGCCCTCAATGTCCCCTAGTGTGCTGGGATCCAGACTAGCCAAATTCTACTACCGTTTGGACTTGACTAAAATTTAGTATTAGCCTTTTAATTTCCCAGATATACGGATTGACTTTAATATCAAGTTTGTACTGCTCGATTGATTGCAGAGCGCTTCAGGAATCACTATAAATTATGAAGCTTCAATCCGGAAACTCCGAAGCTTTATAAGAGCGATTGTTTCCGTGGTAAAAATTGAGGATCTTTTATTAACGCTGCTTTTAACAATAGTATCGAGGTATCTTGGCGTACTGTTTCTGTACTCGAGTGCGAGTCTGATTGCAACGTTCTTAACCTTTTCAAATTTGTGCACCTTTTTTTTTTTTTCTTATTTTTTGGAGGGGAGGAAGGATGTACAAAACAACCATAGCATATAATGGAACGAAGGAAACTTTTGTACATAAGGAGAAGAAAGTCTGTTTTAACTCACCATTAAATGCCTGTAGAAAATTGAATTAAACTTAGAGCCCTGAAACACTTATTTTGAACAAGGTCAATCTGCTACTTAAAAGATAATTTATAATCGAACGTGATGTCTAAAAATTTGCCATTACAGCTGCTATTAATGTTGGTGTTTTTAACGGTAATATAGTTATTTTTATGACCGTTTGAATTAAATAGAACTGAGTACTCCTCCTTGAGGTACACTCTTTTGTTAAGAAATTTGGCTGCTGATTGTGAGACTTCAATATATATAATTCTGTTTCTGGTTATAAAATTAATAAATGTAATAGTACGATTATTAAGGGGACAGTCATCACTAAGGTTTAATAATAATGCAACCCAACACACATTTTGATGCTTGTTGTTTTCGAACTGTTTCTAAGTAATTTTTCGGTGTAGAATCGAAAACAACTACTAGATTTTGTCTATCAGATCTAGTTTTTGAGATACGCTATATCGACCTCTTTTAGAACAAAATCATCGTTTTGTTCATACATTTCAGGTTATAAACATTAGTATTTACCACAAGGGCTGATTTTAAAAACAATGAACACAAAGTAATTTATTTTACAAAGTAGATAAATATACATTCATGGCTTATCACGTAAAAATTTCCTTTTATACGACTTTCTAAAATGGAGTTTAGTATAGCCAATTATATAGGAATCCCATCTTTCTTAATATCGTTCTTCCATCGTCTTACTGTCCTGATGAAATCTTCGCTGTAATCACCTAGGTTTTGTGGGAATCAATCTAAGTGGTTATGGAAGTAGTCAAGTTTTATGCTCATACTACAATTGAAAATATTAAACTTAGAAAGCTCAGTTCAGATATAAAAGGTCTAAGTTGTACGGTCATCGGCAACTTTCATTGCCTAATATAATACAATTTTAGGTACCACGTTTCCATTTAGGCCTATAAAGATACCATCATTTCATTATTTGCGCATTTTCTTAGAAATGAAAATCAATTAGCCTGTATCTCAAAAACTAGAGCTGCTACTAAAGGAAGCTAATTATTTCTGAATTCAGCACGTTAAACATATTCAAAAGCGGTTCTCAGTTTTCTGGCACCAAGAAGGGAAAATTTTTTGCTGGGTTGTATAATTATTGCTTAACGCAATCAAAATATTTTTAACTGCTCGAACGTGGAAGTTACTACAATAACTCCGAAAATCAAAATTGAAAATTTTATGAGACATTTATTTTTTTTATAATTTGAAGAATACAAAAAAAAAAAAAAAAATAGAATAAATAAATAAATATCTGCCTGTATGTCTGTATGTATACGTGGTTCACAGAATTTTTTGACGATACTATTTACTTTCGGTTTCTGTCATTCGATTCGTACTAACGTGCAACCGTGACCATCAGATTGCAAGCAAATCTGACCGAGAGATTTTTGAGAACTGTAAGAAAATTTAGAAAAAAAGTAATTTATTCGTTTTATAAAAATTAATAAACGTAATATCAATCAATAAATTTCCCGATATTTAGAAATGAAAGAACAAGTTTTAATTTAAGATATAAAAATAAAGCAGTTTTTAAAAAAATGTTCAAGTTTTTTGTAAGTGTGTAATTTGAGGCGCATGTAAAATTTTGTGTTAAATATATGAATTAATTGTGTGGTATTTACCGGCCGAAATTCATTCAATTTATTGATATACATTACTGTTACATCGCATTCGGTTAATATTCCTATACATCTAATCAAACGATAAATTTACCACTTCATATTTAAAACTGATAATTAATTAAATGCAGGTTAACTATAAATAGATCATACAATCGAATTCAAATCTTACAAATATAACTACTACTGTACAACTAAAACACATGAAAATGTTGACGTCCAAGCAATTAAAAAATTCATTCAATTAAAATTATAGAATATCAATGTACTACGTGTGTAAATTATCCGGACCCTACCGCGTTTAAAGTAGCTATTTTTAATTAAGCGTGTAAAATTTTCACCGGAATAATTGGAAAATGATTATTTCACTTTAATTTTATTCATTCGTATTCTAATTCTATGAAAAATTTCAGAATCAAGTAGAATGGAAATACGTTTTCCTGATAGCAGCTTCGATTTATGTAGTTGGAGCCGTATTCTATGGCACATTTGCATCGGGGGATAAACAACCATGGGCCGATGATAACGAAGAAGATAGTGCAACCAACGCCCGAAGTAATCGCGAAATGGCGGTAACAACATCGCAAAAATGATAACAATTACTTTCATAACCAAAAGGTATATAATGTTAAAAGAAGCGAAGAAGAAAAAAAAACACATTATTCGGCAGCAGACGCGTGCCACCATCTAAAATGAAAATCCTCAAATTTACAATGGAACGAACCGTTTAAAAGTGCTTCATACAAAATGAAAACGGCCTAATATGTCTCAGCTTATCTCCAAAAAGGAGAGTCCCGTGTTAAAAGCTATTCATAGTAAATTCAATTGCCACTTTAACCGTTTTACTAATTATGAGAAATTTTTTTGTATAATTGTGAACAATATTTCTACTTACTGCAAAATTTTGTTTACATTTTTTATTCAAAACTTTTATACATCGAATAATACAATAAATTACCCGTAAAACATTTTATTATTTTTATTAAATAAAAGCGTCGCTTTTTATTTGTGCGTAATGAAATGTGATAAAAGGAGAATTTTCAAATCCCACTCATTACCAATTTACGTATATCCAAGAAACAACAGATCTACTACTACCATCAGGGCCGTATCTGAGGGGGGTTTTCAGGGTTCACTGCGAAATAATAACTGCTTGAATTAAATTGACCGAAATTCAGAATATACTTCTTTTCAATTTTTGACAAAAGGGGAAAAGAAAATTGAAATTTTTATGAATTCTATGGAAATGACTATTTTTTATTTGTTTTTATTGTAGTGTTCAAATATTGCATATACAATAATTGACTACAAGGCTTTAGTGTACTATTTATAAATAAATATATTTCATGATAATACGCACACACACATATATATATATATATATAAATATTTTCGTAACCCCTCCCAAAATTTTGGTCTAGATGAGGACCTGGCTACCACTATTTCTATATAAAAATTAAACCTCTTTGTTTCATAATTCAGCAGTTACTTTAAACCTGTTTTGGGAACTGTCACTGAGACTGTGCGACGCATACGTAATATGCTAAAACCCATGACTCATGCGTTCTTATTTAAAAACGTAATCATTCAGTAATTAACATTGACTACTTACCAAAAATTCGGCATGCAATTAATTTTGCTTATGCCATTCGATGATCTCATTAGTGCAGTAGCAAAAGCTTCGGAATGCATTATCAACGGTATACTATTTCGTATGAGAAATGCTCTTCACAACCAATGAATTTAGTTTTCAGTTGTGGTAACAAAACTCCTCATCGGTGTGTCAAGACTGAGAAAAAGTGTATGGACTCCTGTACAGTACCATAGAAAAAGGTACTACAATTCGGCATGAATTTTATAAATCATCCGAAAAAACATCTTTCAAAAAAACACATATTATCGTAGCATGAATTTAAGTAGATCCACATAGAATGTGACATGTACCAAACTAACAAAAATAGAAAAGTACTTAACATGCTTTATATCAGTATCACCTCTTTTACCGTAATGAGGTTGATTTTTTCGTATATATTCTAGATAGTAGATATAACGTTAAGTCGCACCTTCTGCTTTTCTGACATTTTATGTACCTACCCGTCGAAAAAAATATCGAAATGATCCAAATCTCTTTCCTAAATTTCCAAACGGAAATTTCGATAACAGTGCACGTCTCTTAAACCGAATGTGTTTCATTTTTTCTTCCATTTGAAGATCACGACCCTTATACTATATTCTTCTTCATTGTCACCTTTGCATTCGCTGATCTATAATTATCTGAAAGTTCACGTTTCTTCACGCTACGACCTATATTTTTCCAGACATCGAACACTTTACCACACACAAAACTTAATATCTTAGCTCTACATAATTATCAGTTAAGACAGCCGGCGTTTTTCGCCATGTCTGGCTGAATAATGAAAAAGATAGGTAAAACTATCTGCATACTGGTGCTTTGGGAGAGATATAATTAATATCTGGTTATTCGTTTATCATAACATTCTACACAAAATATTTCAATGTTATTTGTTCACTAGACACTAGGTGTTCATCACTAATAGATGGGAATAATGGAATCGCAACATCATATATGTTCACTTGCGATTCAGTATTTTTGCTAGAATTTGACTGCTATAGAGTAGTTGTCAGACGTCAAATTCTAAGCAGCGGCGTGGCGTCAGTTTAAAAACAGAAGTGTCGAAATAAAATACATCGTAATAATGTTTTTACACAAGAAAAATGACAAAATTCAATAAAATGGATGTAAAAATCAAAAGTTGAGAAATTTTTGAATAATTTAAAATAAAGCGTATTTTATTTTTTGTAGGTTAATTCGATTCTCCGTATCTTCTTATATGTCTATTACATTCTTCCAAAAAAATGATCATTTTATGTTTAACAACAAAACTTTTTTATACCAAAAGAATAATTAAAGATATTCCTCGAGTATTTTTTTATTCATTTCGACGTTGAAAATAATTTTTTTGCAGTCTAGATAGTAGCCAGAATGGCCGCTATTAATTAAGAAAGTTTATGTACTGTCGAAAAACATCGGTTACATCTAGTCATGAAACATTTATTACAAGTGTCTGTGCACATCACGAGATCTTTACGTAAGACAGAAACTTTACTCTATAAACTCGTAAAATCGAAACATTGTTATTATTCCATTTTAAATTTTAAAATTCTTCCTCCGAAAATGTATCCGGCGAACATAATTTTTCATATTCAAAAGATTTAAAAATTTTAATTCCTTAATAGATCCTTAAATCTGTTGAATACTTTTTGTGACGACATCGACAGTTTTTAAAAAAAAAATTCTTTTATACGGCAACTTCTATCTTCTTCAAAAACTGAGTCAATCCTTAACGTTTTTCTAAAGATTTTCGCAAACCGAAAGCTCTCATTCTTTCATTAGAACAGCCAATCTTAAAATGCAATAGAACTAATCTCTGAGTTGTGAATCATGAATCTATTCATTTTGCTTTAAGGCAAGAATTAATTCCTAAATATTTTCTTTCAAAGTACGAAAAATGGTAAATCAGACTGTGAACATATACAAGATTACACGTTTTTTTTAAAAAAAAATTACTGACTTCAAGATTTATTATGAAAATTTAATAGAAATCCACTAAAAAGTAAAAAATAATTACTCCCGATAAGAAAATATATTTCAGAGTGATATAACTTAGGTGATATTATCCGTAATTCTTATACAAAACATTAATACTTATTAGAGTCGGTATCAAATTCGTATTACAATAATAATTAAAAACTGCATTAAATATTCATTTGTTCCTAGATATTGTAATATGAATTTGATGCCGACTCTAATAAGTATTAATGTTGTATAAGAATTACTATAATAAACCATAAAGTTAATCACTCTGAAATATATTTTTATCGAATAATTATTTTTTAATTTTTAGTGAATTTTTATTCAATTACTTTTTATTTTTTAGTGCATTTCTATTACATTTTTATAATAAATCTTGAAGTCGATAATTCTTTTTTTAAAAAAACATTTTATTTTACAATTTTTAGCAGTATACTTAGATTTTTTTTCTTGTTAAAAATCAACTTTTTCGTCACATTATTCTCCATATTTTATGCTTAAAAAAAACAAAAAAAAAACATTTCTTTATTTTAAACTAAATTTCTACGGTAAAAACATCAAAATATATAATCGCTTTCCTTATTCAAAGCTACATTTCCATGGTAATTTGGCAAACTGATAGCATTTTAAGTCAATCGCCTCTGTTATATTAATAAAAAATAATAAGAAAAAAACATAATCTAAAGGGACCACATTTTTTCACGTTCTTTGACGAATACTCAGTTTATGTTCATCGATTTTCATCAATGCTCACATGGTACCTAAGATGAATGGTACTCTTTCTAATGGACAAAGAATCAGTAAAATTGATCCATGTGAATATAAATCATGCGCGAACAAACGTTAATGAAAAAAAACCATACTCGATGAACGTATAATCTCCTTCTTTTGGAAATCGGTAAAAATGAGGTTTAATAACAATTATAATCGAAAACTCTTAAAAGTATTAAACCACAAGCACACCCAACTGTTTTGATACTTGTCAGCATTTTCAATGAACAATCTGAACGCATCCCTTAATTCCCTTTTCTGTCAGTCCACTATTCCCACCGGACTGCAGCCGTAATTGTAACACACTGCCGAAAATGTAGGAAATTGTCTTTTCAATTCGATATTTAAAACTTCAATTTTGTTTGTTGTTTTTGAACAAAGAAAAAGAAAATCCAGAACTCAAAAGAACCGAAAAACATATTTTACACTATTTTATGTAACTGATGGCCTACAAAAGAACCAAGTTCAGTTTGTAGGCGTAACAGTGAACGAAAATACTTTAAAGGTTTAATCAGCAACTTAAGCCTACTATGTTCGCCAGCCGTAACATCTGCACCATCGCAAGTTTGACCGATTAATGTTTTTTTTAACAATTAAAGTCTTCTAAAATTTTACAATCTTTGTAAACGAGAAATATTAAGCACTTCGAGCTCTATAAAAGGTATTTAGATTATCAAAACCAATAATATTCCGAACATTTTTCCCTTGTAAAAATAAAAAACAAAACCAACGAAACGATTTTTTCGTTGTCCCATAACTACATAAGCATTGTTCTATAGTTTATAAATTTGTTTTTGAAAAAATGCTGAATAAAGATTTTATTTCCTTCCGTTTTTGTAATTAAATTATCCAAATTACACATTAATTTATCAATGTTTGTAATGTTAAACTTTTCTTGAAAGTTGAGAAAATTAAAACTTATAAATGAAAGTTCCTTGATAACATATTCCATCTGGCCATGATTGTCGCGAAGTTCGTAAACGGTTATTAAACTGGTGTGGTAAACCGATGTAGTTTCACTTGTAACAGCGCCAACCGTTCAGGTGTATGGACGACCATCACATCCAGTTACGCTATGATTAAAAGGCATAATGGTAAACAAAAAAAAACTGTTAAAAATTAAATGCTGTAATCTAATTAAAAACAAAATTATACAAGCGAGACTTTGGTCTAGCGCACACATTTAAACGCATAGAAAAGTATGTAATCTTGCCAACGTCACGAGCTTCCGAGATAGAATATGCGCGCGCAGCTAATTTTCATCGTAATCTAAAATCGATGTACATCTTCCGGTGATATACTCTAATACATAAGCATTTGATCAAAAGAGCTAAAATAATTTG
Source organism: Icerya purchasi (assembly GCA_039619475.1). Classification (NCBI taxonomy): domain Eukaryota; kingdom Metazoa; phylum Arthropoda; class Insecta; order Hemiptera; family Monophlebidae; genus Icerya; species Icerya purchasi. Next base: position 420,665,183 of record CM077116.1, read on the forward strand.
CACTTTTAAAGCAAAGCAAATGCTGTACTCTGAACTGTTTCTTTCACTTTCTCTAGTAGCTGTTTCCATTCTTCTTGCTTTTCGTTTATTCTCTTTTTTTTTTACTTCTTGACTGCCCAAAAGAAAGGGTGGAAGCACTGCCTAGCGGGAATCATCTAAGTTACAGTCTTTGGAGAACCCTGAATAGACTGAGAAGTGGAACTGCGCGCACAAAATATAATCTGTACAAGTACGGAATATCCGATAGCGATCGATAGTGAGATCGATGTGAAGTTCAAGACTATAATCATCTATTTACATGTCCCGTCAGCGGCAAATATGAACTTGGAAGCTTATACGACGACGTTGATAACGACTTGATAAAATTTATAAAATATTGGACAACCTGTTGTATTTAGTCGACCGGACACGAAAATAATAATACCGATACCCTGGATTTTTTCTATTGTCGACATTTTTCTCCTTTCTGTCCTATATAAATTATAAAATAAAAAACAATTTTTACTCCATTTAACAACTTAAAAACCAAATTTCACTATCGTCATTCACTACTTTTCACTGAACTATATCAGGAAAAAATTAAATTTCTAAAACTCCATGACAAATTATTTTAAATTATTTTTTTGACTATCTGTTCTGCTTCATATATATGTCCATACAGTCCATCAATTACGAATTAATGTGCAACTTGAGAAAAACAAATTGTAAGATAGTTAAAATAAATATATTTTAAATGTGTTTTCGTTATTCGAGTTTTCGTAAGTTACATAAATGCGTGCGTGTAAATACTACAATATTCAATACTATACCTATAGTTTAAACATTACGTTAATGATAAATACAAACACAAATCCTGACAGAATTTTTTGCAAATGTTTGAATTTTTTTAAAACAAAATTGATTTATTTCTTAACAATAGCTGTGACGGGTCGGTTAAGTCCCCCCCCCCCCCCATCCCCGCTGAAACGGAAGTAGTTGTTATAAATAAATTAAAGCGGAAAAACATTTAGGTGAAAATAAAAATTAGACGAAAACAAAACTGACTTCTAAAAATACTCTTTACGCTTTGAAAAATAAAAATATATAAAAGTAATAATATTTTCTTCCATTAACAATATACCGAGGGGTCTTTCGGAAAGTCAACATTTTCGGGGGACATTCTCTCATCTGTTCTGATCAGTTTCATGTACCGCGAAGTCTGGTCGGTCTATTGTTGTGTGTTTTATAACGTTTTATTATCATGAAGTTGCAATCGAAATTCGCCTACAAATGTGAATTATGAATACGGTTTTTTACCAGTAAAAAGTTGACTGCAACGAAAATTTAATGAGAATTCCGTTTAAGGTAATAAATGTATAAGCCTGCGGATAATTACGCTTTAGCAAACAGCGATCTTAAACGGATGTGAACAGTTGCATAGCAAGGAACGACCAGGCATACAGTCAGCGAAGAGAAGGTTACGCTTTTAAAACAGATGATTCAAGAAGACGCATGGTATACCCTAGAAAAACTCCAAGGCAGCAGCGAATGTAGCCGTTCTTCCCCATCGTTCCCATCATCCACGACGTACCCCAGCTATATAAAACGTGAGCACGCGATGGTTGCCTCGTCTTCTTACTGAACAGCACAAAACAGCCCACTGAGCGTCGCTCGTTCCTTTCTTAATGCATATGAGGAGGAAGAGGAATCACTGCTGCACCGAGTTATTCCTGGAGATGAAACTTGCGCGTATCACTATACACTTGAATCGAAACGATCAACGATGGAATGGCCAGAGAAAGGCGGCCGACCTCCAAGAAAATGCAAAATGACGTTCTCTTCCAGCAAGGTTCTGGCAATTGTGTTTTGGGATTATCGCGGTGTTTCGCTAATTGATTACCTTGATACTACTGCGACGTCCTGAACCGTTGGCGATTTGCAATAAAAAACAAAAGGCCCAATTTATTGAGTCAAATAGCTCATCGACGATGATAATGCTCGTCCGCATTTGGCTCGTGTAACCCGGGAAAAATCACGAAAATTTAAATTATAACTTTTCGAACATTCACCCTACTCACCTCGCCTAAAGCGATTACCGCCTTTTTCCCCTGATATAGGAAAAGTTTAGAGGCCAGCGATTCAATTAGTCGTAGGAGATCTCAGACGCCGTGACAAAGTATTTCAAAAAACTGGACGCAAATCATGTCAACTTAGGAATTAAAAAACTTCTTACTCATTATAAAAAATGTCTCGAAAAAAGCCGCGATTATATAGAAAAATAGAAAATTGTCAGTAAATTTAAAAAATTACATTGTTTTTTTTTGTGTGTGTGTGTGTTTTTACCACTATTTCATAGCGTAATCAGACCGTTAAACTTACTATCTGAACGACTCCCGTATATACAGTACAATATGCGGTATATATTGTAAAAACTATTTTTGAAGTTTGTAATTGTATAATTGTATTAGCGTAATATTAAACGATTTAATATATTTATAAAAGAACGTATATGAAATTCTAAAGGTTATAAGAGAATGCAGTTAAAAAAAAAAAAAAAATTGCTAACACTTTTAATAATTGTATATATTTCTCTACGTTAATTGTACGGTTAAAATATTGCACATATCAATTATGGCTGATATGATGGTTTTTACTGATCTCTCAGATTCCATTTTTGTTAAATCTTTGAAGAAAAAAAATGATCCGTATAATATAAATATCAATTAGTTATTTGTAAAAACAGTAAAATTACATATTCGTCGACAAATTTTTAAGCTTGACGCGTCTAAATTTAAGATTGTAATAATACTTATAAGAAATATACGATTTAAAAAAAAAAAAAAACAAAACCATAAATTCTATATCCGAAAAATGAAAGCTGTTTAAAACTATTAAAATTATTAATGTATTAATATTAGTTAATTCTAAAATTTACTACGATCACTTTAGTCCCGTATATATCCTATGACTTGTTAGTTTTACACTTAAAACTGTTTACATTTCATGTCATTTTTCATTTTACCCCATATTTATTTAAGTATATATTTAATTTTAATACATGCATATAATTGAACATTTATTAAAAATATTCATAACAAAATTGTGTTTGTAAATACTATTAATTTTATTCATGATGTACATATACAAATTATATAACGCCCAGTTTAAAGTAGAAAATGCCGATTAAAGTATAAAACTGAATTTTTTTCATCCTTTTTAAGTTCAAAATTTATTAAAATATCAACTATGAAATAATCAAATTAACTCTCCCAACCTGCACTGAAATCGTATTCTTCTTCCGAAGTTTTCTGATTATCTTTATTCATTTTACAATCAATATCACGAAAACACGATGAAACTTTTAATTGCTGTTTTACTTACTTTCATAGTTTTAGATCGTAAAAAAACAAAGCAATGACAATATCGTAAGTAAAATATTACAACTTTTACATATAATAAACGTTATGATAGAAAAACTTTTATATCTGAGGACTTTGAAATGCCGTTTCGTAGGTTAAATTCACGTTTCATGTAAGCGAATAAGATATCCGTAATCAGAAATATCTAAACATAAAACAAAATAGAAATAATTACACTTTTCATTTAACAAAACAACAAAAGAGATAAAAAATTTAAATAATAGTACTATCCGCTTCGTTTAATTTTAGATTTTTGATTCGAATTTAAAAATGCCAGCAAAAATTGCAAATATTCCTATTTAAGATTATATTACGAACCGATTTGTCTGTTTTCAGTTAAAACCATGTTTAAATTAATTATTTCATTATCTAAGTTACTGAAGATTAAAGGCATGGCTTACTGTCATACGAATAGATTATAACGGATGCAAAAATAACATCAGCGCGGTATTTGAAGTGTGCAATAAAGTTAGGTATACTTTAAAAAGATTGCCCAAAATTTCTTACTTAATAGTTCTGTAACGGTGTTTTGGAATTAAAAACCACGCACACAGTGTAATAACCGCACATCGCAATACACGTATTAACAAAAACGGTAAAAATACCGGTTAACGGAATGTTTATTTCGGCAAAAAAAATTTACGTTTATGGCGGCAACGGTGATCAGCGAAGCTTTTGAGACTAACAAATGCAATGCATAAAAAAAGAAAATTAATAACAAATTCCTTTATTCTGATAATAATAGTCGCGGCTCGTCCGTTTTTGACGATGAATGATGGAAAAAAGGAAAATTATAATTTATACGATGCAGTTTTAAACGAAAATAGACAAATTTAAACAACCGCGAAAATATATACAGACCTTTCAGATCATTTACTACATTATTCAATTTAATTTTAGTTCAAATTAACCCCGTTTATAACCGATTACCATAGCAGAGTTGGCTAGGCAGTACTGTTTCATTCGAGTGGCACTTGCATCCCCACCCCCGCACATTAAAAACGTCAAAAATCATCAAAGTTGTGCTAAATTAATGTCTGCATAGTAGACGAAGCCCGAAATAAAAATAAAAAAAAAAGGTCCTTTATTTGATTTTTAATATTTAAACGTTGCGTAAAAAACTATAAAAACAATACATTAACAACATAACACAAATATTTATAAGAAGTGTAAGTTGGTTCGGCTTACGAAAATGATCTAATAAACACATTTTCTCTTCAAATATCTTATATTAAATCACACTTCCTTCTGGACGCACCCAAAATATTTCAGTTTTCTTTTGAAAATCCTATGTCGACAACTTAATTACTCTTTGAACTTTTTTGCTATCTTAACATTCTTCAATAAATCAGTGTCACGAGGAAATTACATCTTAATATTTTTAAATAAAAAAGTATTTGATCACTGTTAATTTCATACAAAAATATATATTTCGCAAATTGAAGTAAAGAAAGATCATATAATAAAGCGCAGACTTTTTTTAAATACATTCTTCGATGAAAAAAATATTAGAATTTTTTCTTTCTTTAAACAAAAAAAAATTGATTTGTTCTATACCATCGCAAAAAAGTTTTTGCCGTCAGTCTTTTTGAATGAAAACGGAATATTCAAGAACGCGCTTCAATCTTCACGTTAACATGGACGGTACACAACTTTGGTTGTTCAGTTTTGAAAACCGTCGTTAATATTTAAACAAATGATACTTCTCATGTTACCGCCAATATGTACAATTCAGTCATTTTATAAATTTATATTGTAATATCTGCATTACGTTAATGTATATGTATATAAAATAAAATAAAAGTAAAAGGTAAATACAAATATTAAATAAAACTAGAACTGGACGAAAATCAATGTGCGGACACATGAGAACCAGATGCTAAATATGGGTTGATAACTCGTTTTACGTCGAAGCTGAGAGGATTCACGCGATCTCAGACTGGTCAATCTCGGCAGCGGCTAGTGGACGAAGAAATAAGTGATGGTTATAAAAAGGTTACTTTCCGAAGTCAGTCAAAATTAAATCCTTCAGTTAACGGACAGATACTGAATAACGAACGTCTAAATCGCCAAGAAGACCTTTTACCTCGTTTACGCTGTCACAATATTAAATTAACGCAAACGCAAAATTACGGGGAGAAATATTAATGTGGTTCGATTATTCGTAATTTTTCCAAATTATTAATTTTTGAATTTCACCTTTTCCGCTATCGGAGATCCAGGTTTGGACTATCAACAAAATTCATCATTCAACTATACAGAGTACCCTCTAGCCGCAAACAATGATACGAATCACTTTTTTACTTAATTTGATAATTCATGTAATTAATTATTCTATTGCAGGCATTAAGCGATCAACTGACATAGAAATATTCTTGCAGACTGAATTAATAATAATCCACTAAAAAAGCAACTCGACTCACCTTGATAATAATAATAATAATCTCTAATATGAGATAAAATAAATATAATTAAATAAATTTTACGTTCACGAATTCAGAACTTAAAGAGTAGAGTCATTAATACATCAAAAAAAATATAACGTTGCAATATTAAGTACAATGAAAATTAAACATATTTTTCGCAATGTAAATGTTTGCATGACGAAATCTCGGAATCATCCCCAATCATACAATACGTTCACGTCAAAATGAAATGTTCATAAAAAGATCAATAAATTTAAATTTAATTTCAAATAATAAATGATCTTTGCGTAAGCGGGACGTTATTCGCATTAATAACTTCTGCCGTTTGTGCAAACGGCTTTTTGTTTATTTTTAGGTTTATATTGGCATTTTTGAATGTACAATCGTCTTGTTTATCCTGACACGTAAGAACTTATTTATTTCTAAGTTATGCCAGTTCATTTCCTACGATCGAAAGTGTAGTAATTTTTTTCGAAACGTTAATTGCAAAGCAGAACAGTTTTAAGTCAATATTAACAATTATATTATTTTTTTAAACATTTCTAATAAACTTCAAATGATTACTTATACATCGTTTTTATTAAAATTCTATTTTTGTATTTTTTTTAAAATTTATTTTACTGTTTGAAACCCCAACAGTAACCAATCCGAAGCAATCAGCACACCTTAAAGTTTTAACTTTATAGTATATTTCAAAACGTGTTTGGAAAATAATTTTGAAAGAAGTAATAATGTCAAGATGAAATATTTATCAATTTTATTTATCTCACTCCTCCTAGATAAAAAGAGTGGAAAATAATACGAAGTATCTTCGGTCACTTAATGAGAAAATAAAACAGCCCACAAATGTTGAAAATTAAAGGGAAAGTCGCGTACAGTAAAATAACTAGAAACAGATACCAAATAAGATGGATTGATCAAGTTCGTGCAATTTTTAATGAAAACGTCCATAACATACCAAAAATCATAGTGATCGACAAAAACTTACTGTTCAAATATGTAACTTAATTTATATCAGGGTTAATTCATTTTGGAAAAAATTCTGCTATAAATTATTTATAAAATGTAATTATTAAAATAACATTTTACGTACCTGCGTAGCAGCGAACGCTAGCGTAACACCAAAATAAAAGTTAGCATTCGCCGATCCGGAATATATCCATAAATGCCAAACAGTTGGAGCAAATACCGAACAACATACAGCGACGCACAGTACAGTGAAACTTTGCGCCATAACTGAAATTATTACATGTATAAGATAAAAATCACTAATAATAATAATAATAATAATAACAATAATAATAATAATAAAATCAGTTCCGCCGTAAATAATAAAAAGATTAAAAAACATGTTATTCATCGATGTCTCGGAATATTTAGTAAGTTTAATGGATGGGTAAAAACAATATGTATTCCTACATTCATTTTTTCCAAAAGTGGAGCGAGGATTGACGAAAAATTAAACGACTTAAGTAAATGGAAAAGATTGGTAAATATTAAAAAATCAATTAATAACATCGAACCTCTTCGCAATGAAAATAAATATTTTTCTTTTTTCTCTAAAAATGCTATTCCTTCGATTAATATTACATTACTGGTATCCCCAAATTAATATATACAGTATCCTCTGAATCCAAAACAAATATTTTACTTTTCTCGATACTTGCGTCTACGGGCATTTTTAGTTTTGAAATTTTGTAAGCTATTTTTTATATTATAATGAAGATTTTTCGACTAATTTTTGACTGGTTATAATAATAAAAATAAAAAAAAGACTCTTTTTTTAACCTTATTTGATGATTGCCCAGCTATTACTCAGCAATACTCATCAGTACTTATATGGAACCACCACCGACCGATGCACTTTCTAATAAACGAAGGATATCTTTCGAATCAATCCTCATAAGCATAAGTTATGTGTAGTAAGGTTAAGACGTAATATTACCGTCACTGATGAGTTTGTAAATAAGATCATGAGGATTCAAATTCGTTTTCTTTTTTAGAATTTAAATTTTCATAGCAATTAACATTGATAATACTTTAAATTATTCACGTTTATCGCCTCTTTAATTTTAAAACTGTGAAATTTTGTATTTTCCTTATGGATCCCAATTACAAAAAGGCATCGATTAAAAAAAAAGATCGCCCCTTTAGCCACTGTGGAACGAGTTGCGGTCATTTTTAAAATTTCTTAGCTAATTTTTGTCTGGCTGTATTAAAAATTAACTTTCTTTCCTGTCTACATTTCCATGGGGAATAACACCGATAATATTTTAAGTCAATCGCATTTGTCATTTTCTCAAAAGAGATCTCTTTTTTTCAAGATAATTTATCGGTGTTCATATGAAACCACTACCGCTGGAATTATTAAGATATCGATCTATATGCGTGAAAAACGTAAAAAAATAAAATAAATCAAAAAAACAAAATATGCCACAAGCATATAACCTCCTCTACTTGAAGAACTTTGTCATTCCGTCTTTAATACATATTTGTAAATTACGATTTATTTATTTTATTTTTAACGTTAAAAACCAAACTATATAACATGGTCACCTATTTCTCTGAAATTCTAAAAACGTGAAATATCAGCGAGAAAAAATGTACTTATAATATTTCGCAGCGAATACAAAGATAACACGCAAAATCATAAAACGTTCCACATTTTTCTTCTAATCGCAGTGATAGATATAGTGGTTCAGCTATTTTAATCAGAAATTATATCCATTCTCTAACTCACAACATCTATCCTCCTATTCCATCTAATCCATTAAATCCAAATTTCCAGTTCTTAATAACTCCTCAAATCCATTAAACCTCGTCTCAGCTTAAATTCCTCCCAACTTTGATCTGGTAATTTCCCTTTTCAATCATTTATTAATTCTCCTCCGGTCCCATACTCACCTCTTTAGGGTTGTAGTGGGTACAACAGTAATGGTTTTACACTTGAAAATTGTATCTTACAAAATTACTTAATCCTCCTTAATGATGGTTCGCCTACTTGCGTTAAAAGATCTTTGTCTGCCAGTTCCATAGACCCGTCATTCATTTTTCCTAATCTTAGTCTCAAATGTTCATGGTCAACTCTGAAAGATTCCTTTGGAAGCAATTATATTGCTATCATCATTTCTTTTAACGAGTTTCCTCCTTATGTTTCTTATAAGCCTCTTCACTCTCCCAAATGGATCCTCTCTAAAGTAGCCTGCGCCATTTTCCGCTCTCTCGCTGATTCCTCACTCTCTTCAATTCCTCTTAATTTAAACTAATATAATTTCGTTATTAAATCAATCTTCTTTTCCCCCTATCTCACTAACTCCCCACAAAAAACCCGGAACGTCCTCCGCCTTGTGGTGGAATAAGGATTGTAAGGCGGCTTTTAATTTAGGTATGCCTACTTATAGAACTTCTCGCTCCTTACCTTATCTTTTCAATTTTCTTGCTCTTAAGAATGTCAATACTAAAGCCAGATTTGTTTTAAAACAGCTAAGAAAAACTCATCGAAAAGCTTCTTATCTCGATCTACTCATATTTTTGGTGTATAGAAGATAGCTAAAGCCTTTAAATCCTATTTCTCCCAACGTATTTCAAATCATAATTTTCCTCCTGAAAAACTAATATCATTTATTGATTCTATAGCTTCTAGTTATGTTCCTAGCTTCCAGGAATCCTACTCTTTCCCATCTGCTTTTAGTTCACCACATTTTATTACCTTTCCTTTTACTTTATCACAACTTCATTAAGCTTTAAGCAGTTCATCTAATTCCTTTTTAGGCTTAGATGGGATCACTTTTTCTGTTCTTAAAAATCTTTCTGATTTTTCCCTCCAAATACTTTTGGATATTTTTAACTGCTTTCTTGGTTCCTGTTGTATTCCTCCTTCCTAAAACACTTTTATTGTTGTTGTTCCTATTCCAAAACCTCATTCTTCTTCGTTTCTTCTTATTTCTTTTGCTTCGTGTGTTAGGAAGCTTTTTGAAAGTTTAATCAACAGATGTCTCATTTGTTGGCTCAAACACAGTAATCCGTTACTTCTCATAATACGTTCGGTTTTCATGCTCCACCAGATTGTATCAGCATGTTTCTTACATTATCTACACTGACGGTTCCAAAGGGCCAAATGGAGTTGGTTCTGCCTTTTTTTGTCCTGCCTTAAATTATCCTGAATCTTTCAAACTTCCCTCCTTTTGCTCAATTTTCTATGCGAAATCTATTGCCATGCTACGTGCTCTCCTCTTTGTTCCCTCATTATTGGTTTTCCATAACGTGCTCATAATCTCGGATTTTAAAAGTGTTTTGCAAGCTATCACATCTCCTCTTCTGCTTGCTCTTCCGATTATGTAATACTTTGCATACATAACCTCATTCATGATCTCTTCCTTCTTTACCCGATCGAGATCGATCTTTTGTAAATTCCTGGTCATTTGGGCATTGAGGGTAATAAAATGGTGGATTCCTTAGCCCATTCTATCATTTCCAGTGGTAGATTTTTAAGCACCCGCTTCTGCTCATAATATTGCTTTTCTTTTCTCAGTCGCTCATTCCAAACTATGGTTCAACTCCTATTCTTCTTCATTTTCTAATTCTGCCTCCTTTTACCTCTCTAATCAGCCATCTCTTCTTAGACTTTCCCTCTTTTTAGCCCTCCACAATCGCCATTACATAAAACGACTTGATTTATCGACTGACGGAGATTTTAACAAATGAAAGTATGTTAAACAACTTTTACACAATCTTCAGTTTATTTTATATTATTAATCACAAAGTTTTTAGCTTAACATAAGTGGAACTATTCTCACATCTATCGGGGATAAAATTTACAAAAAATTACTTATTCTAGTCATTAAGAATTTTACTTTTTGTGTTTCACAATTTGTTTGAAAAAATCATTAAGCTGATAACAAAATGCAACCAATACGGTGGTTACGATTAATTTTTCCGTAAGAAAATTGTAATAAACATATGCAGTACTTAGCTGCATCACTGATGGTAATCTATTAAGACTCTTTAACAAAGAAAATAAACACAATAAACAGAGTATTAGAAAAAGAAAAGATCGGTCGATTAATGTATATTGCCTAAAACTGCGCAAAACTGTATGTAAATTAATACAAATTATAATTCAAATTTAAAACTTACATTCGAAAAGATGTTTCCACATTGGTATAAGCGATAAATAAAATCCAACGTCGCCTATACTCGGATATGACTTGAACACGGTGATTAAAGTAATTAAAGAAAATGAAAGTAACATCGGTTCATCCTTGAAGCGGGTACTTAACGGAATTAAGTATAAAACAGTAGCATTAATCTGAAAGGACCAGAGAAATAAAGGTCGAAAGTGTTCAAACATTTCGGTGAAAAAGTACCAAAATAAACCGATATTCGGTTTTAAATCTGGAACATTTAATCTACACAAACATACCATGCATAAGTATTAAGATAAATGAAAATATCAATTCTAAATGTAATATCTGTGTACATTTAAAAAATAAAAACAAATATATATTTTTTTTAAATTGAGTTTTATATTAAAAGAGTAACACGTAACAAAAAATGTGGCCAGGAGTTCCCATATCCAATAAATTACTCTGAAAATTTTGTCACCGCAATAACGGATTTTAAAATGTAGTACCGAGTACATTTTTGACCGTTATGTACACGTTTTCATTAGAGAGAAAGCATCATGATGGCCTATATGCAATTAAATCTTGTTAAAACATTCATGCCTATATCTAACCGTTTTAATTCGTATAAGAACCATAAAAATAAAATAAAAAAAAACAAAAAAAACACTATGAAATACGAGAAATAGTACTAAATTACTTATTCGGAAAAAGTATGTACAATAATTTACAAATTCTTAAAATGACAAATATTTCCAGTTATAGTGATTGAAATACGGCTTATTCGACAAATTAAATTATTATTTCTGCAAAGGGAGCTCTAATATTTTACAATTACGATGTTTTTGTAAAAAAATAACTTTGATAATCTTTTTTTAAAAAATCGTAAACCAACTAAACATTACTTTTGTTGTGTTTTAAAAATGTTTTAAAATATGTAATATTATTAATCAAATTAAAACTCGATTTCTTTCATACTTTTCTATTTGTAATTTATTTAAAACGAATAGTAACGAAAATAACTGTATAATCTGTAAAATGGAAAAAGCAATAACGTAAATTCATAGGAAACCGAAAAAAAATTATTCGTAAATAAACTTGGGAAATGTTTTTAGGATTATTTCAGTTCCTATTTCGGGTTGTTTTCCTTTGTTCTGGAAAGAATCGACAATTATTCTCATACTGAAACAGGATAAAGATAATGCGTACTCGCAATCAATTATAGAGCAATTTCTTTAATCAACTACTCGAATAAAATTGCTAAGAGACTAATGCAACAATAGAAACATTATTATTCCCAATCAGTTCTGTTTTCTTCACAAATTATACATTTCTCTAAAAATAAATAGTCTAACCGAATTTGTTACAGATAATTCTAATGCGAATAAACACAACAGACTGATGTTACTTCACACCGAAAAAATTCCGATATCACACAGCATTAGTGTAATCTTTAAACTAATTAAATACCAATTACTACTATCTTTAATCAAAGTTCCAAAACAGTTATTTAGTCAAAATATTCTCAATAAAAGTTAATAGTAGAACTTCCTCATTGCAAAACTCGCTGGATAATGTTCTTAAAGGAAACATTCTTCACCTTTTCCTATAATTAAATAATTTCCCCATAACCGAAAAAGCCGAATTAACACCGTTTGCAGACGATACAACTATTTCCGTGCTCCTCCAGAACTAATGCAACTAAACATAAGTTAGGATCAACTTATAATAAAAAAATACTTAAGTAAATTCAAGTTTATACTTAATTCGACTAAAACACAAATTGTTCTTTTTAGAACAAAAAAAAAACAACTTACATATCCTCTTACCCACGAAAATTTAAAATAATTTTATTTTTAATTTATAACGAAGTTATTGCTTTTAAAAATAAGATAAAATATCTTAGTATTTTATCAGATCAAAAGGTAAAGTTAACAGAAAAAAAAAAAAAAAAAAAAGGCTTTTGTGTCAGTTGGAATGTAGAAATGAAAAAACCAGAACACATTATAAACGTGTAAGTAAAAGAGAGCTTTAATGGAAAAGTATAGTTGATATTATGACTTCATATTTAAATCTTCAAAACGCAACAAACTACAAAATTCTGGAAGAAAAAAATTCCTAGGCATATTATATGTAGAACTCGCTATTTTTATCTCAATTTCTTAACAAAACTTGTACAGTTCATGAAAAATTCAAAAAAATACAAAAAATAGCACATCTGTCATCTGTGGCACGAACATTATAATTCATAATTTCAAACCAGCTTACAACATTCGAAAAAATTTCTCTTGTCAACCGTAGACAAATTTCCAATTTTAAAATTGAACGTTCGACGTATCACAAACTCTAAAACTGGGAAAGAAATAATTTTATTCCCAGACGCGTTGTATATCAATAGAAAGCGTATCATTTGGAGATGGTAAACCAATCAACAGTTTTCTTAACTGATATTTATATTGGAATATATTTGTCACAATTAAAAATTTTCATTATTCACTAATCTGGAAGAAATATTTCAACAAACTGGAACAACTGAAGAATCGCTTTTGAAAAAGAATAGTAACTAAAAACATTATCCATTCGAGAAAAAAAACAGATTTTATCGTCACAATCAATTAATTCATGCTTTTATTAATGATTTCAGTATGATTTTGTTACAAAAACTAAAAGTATTTACTGATTTACTGATAAAGTTAAATTACTCAGGAACACATAAAAATGCCGTTTTTTTTTTTGTTTTTTTTTTATCAGATTAAAGATATGTATTATTTTAGCATTAATTCTATCTGGAATCAGACCATTTGCCTATAGCACCAATTATATGTCAAAGTAAATTTACTTAGAATCAAAAATAGAACATTATGCATATGATTTATTTAAAATTATTGATTTACTACGTTTTGTAAAATTAATACGTGACACAAACCAATAGGTTTTTTTTAATTTTTATTATTTTCTTCATTTTATTATTATTATAAACACCGCAAAAACATATATGTGACGACGGTCGCTGAGAAAAGGTACACATAGCGTCATCAGAAAGCAATTAATCGAGAAAACCGCGTTTAAAGTTTCGCAGTATAATACACTACTTTAAGGTGGTAATTTTAAACATCTAAAATTACCATTTACAACAGGTAAAAATAATTTCTTTTAACACCAATTTGATCTATTTCACGTTAAAGAACATGTGCTTTTTCAGGTGTCCGAAACCGTTGTTAAGTCAAAACTGCACTTTTGACACACTACGAGTATGTACTTTTTCTCAGCGATTGTTAGATATAATAAATTAACAAATGTCAACGTTAAAGAATATGTTCGAAGGAATAGAAACTAAACGTACTGAACAAAATTACTTGAAATTTAAATAATTTGATCAATATTATAAAAGTGTACATACATATAACGAATTTGTTTAAAATTTTTTTCGTTCTAGCAAAAAGTAAATAATGTAACTGACTTAATATTTGATTTCATACGATACAAACCTACCGGGATTTTAATAAATAACGTAAAGATTGATAAAAAAATAAGTATTAGGTATAGGTGTACGAAGAAACTAAAAATATGGAAAATAAATAAATATAAAACAGTCGAAATACTTGAATTACTAAAACATAATCACAAAATACGACCTAACAGATCGACAATTTTTCCATATGTTTTATTGGTTCTTAAAAATGTATTCTAACTTAATCGTTTAAAAGGTACAATTTAAAATAGAAAAAAAAATTATTGTTAAATATAATCTAATAGCTGTCGTTTCATTTTCCTCATCTTCGTTGAAATGCTACTTTTTTTTTTTAAACGTAAACAAAGAATTCGAGTAATTCTTAAAAATTATAAATAAATACAACAAATTATGCCAGCAATCAATCTAATTAAAAATACTTACATAAATAGTAACGTGTTTTCGACAAAACTCCAATCGCCAATAATTTTGTAACATATAAAGAACACCGTTATAAGCGACATACCGAAAACGATTATGGGCAAAATGATAGGCAATATCTTGCTGTTACGAGTTAATTTACGCGAGAATGATGACGAATAAATACATATAGGAACTAGCATTATCCACGGATAAAATGATCGTAGCGTACATATAGACAATAAGACACTGGACAGTAATGTTCGTCCTATATCAGTAACAAACAACGAAGAAAATAACTGTATTACAAATTCGCAATATAACTATATAAACAGAAGATATACGTCGTTCGAAGCAAATTAGTTCGGTCCGTTTTTAAAACATGGCGTTGGCTGTTATGAACGTTTTATACAGCTGATTCCGATGATTTTAGAAAAATAAGACATCTATCAATAATGTAGAGTTTATACCGCGTTCAGTTTCGTACGGAAACTTTTACTATGTTGAATGTGTCAACTTTTGTGTTAACTAAACAACATTTGCGGGAGGTTTTATTTTTCTTCTTTAATTGGAAGAAAAGTGCAGCTGAATCGCATCGAATGCTTGCGGAAATTTATGGTGACAATGTTCCAACTGATAAATCATGTAGGGAATGGTTTCGACGTTTCAAGAATGCAGATTTCAACGTTGAAAACAAGCCTCGCTCTGGACAGCTAAAAAAATTTTAAGACAAAAAATTGTAGGTATTACTCGATGAAGATCCGAGTCAAACGCAAGAGAAGCTTGCAGAATCATTGGGAGTTACCCGACAAGCAATTTCGGTACGACTACAATCCATGGGAATGATTCAAAAACAAGGCAATTGGGTGCCTCATGAACTGAAACCGAGAGACGTTGAAAGGCGATTTTTTACGTGTGAACAGCTAATTCAAAGGCAACAAAGAAAGGGTTTTTTACATCGGATTGTGACTGGGGATGAGAAATGGATATTCTACAACAGCCCCAAGAAGAAAAAATACTCGCTATGCCCGGTCAATCATTGCTATCGACCTCAACATCAACACCGAAGCGGAACATTCATAGTTCGGAGGTCATGCTGTGTATCTGGTGGGACCAAAATGGTGTGGTACACTACGAGACAACCTGGCGATTCCATTACGGGCGATCGGTATAGGCTACAATTGATTCGTTTGAGCCGTGCATTACGAGAAAAACGCCCGGAATACGAGCAAAGACATGACAAAGTTATTCTTTTTTGCATGACAACGCTCGGCCTTGTGTCACAAAAGTGGTAAAAAAATATGTGGAAACGCTCAAGTGGGATATTTTACCGCACCCGCCGTATTCACCGGGCATTGCTCCTTCTGATTGCTGGTTGTTCCGACAGATGAAGCACGATTTAGCAGCTAGGCGGTTCACTTCTTTCGCGCAAATCGAAAATTGGCTCCTAACTTGGATCGCCTCAAAAGATGAGACATTTTTTCGAGATGGAATTCGAAAATTACCTGTGAAGTGGAGAAGAGTAGTAGCCAGTGATGGGCAACACTTCGATTAATTTATTCGTTTCATTTTGATTAATATATTCATTTCATTTTATTCTAAAATAAAACATTTTTCACCAAAAAACCGACCGAACTAATTTGCACTCCCAATACAAGTTATCAAAATTCAAATTTTCGATGTGACGGGATTTTTAAAATTCACTTGAATTTTCCTGTAATTAATTTCTGTTAATACAACATCACGAAATAGTAAACAGTAAACGCAATTACCTTGCAACATCGATAACAGCACCGTTGAAAGTAAAAGGTTCGAAAATACGGTAGTAGTTCTTGCAGCGCAATTTAAAATAATGTACGGATTGAATAAATAAGCGATTAGTACGTAAACAGGTAGCTTTGTGACATCTTCTTTTTTCAATAGCGAAACTGTTGTTTCTTTAACGTAATTCGATTTTTCCTCTTCTTGTTTCTGTAACTTAATTAAGTAATTTCACATAATTACGTTTTATGCCGACAAAAATATCGCTTTAAAAAAGTTAATTTTAAATTCAAATTTAAAAGTTCGATTTGATGGTTCCTTAAAATTCAACTATAACTGACAAGTCTTAAAATTACAAAAGTATGATTTTATTTAAAAACTATAGCTTTGCCATTTGCTAAAAAACTTGTGACATGCACGTATTTATTTATATTTCTTTATATACAACATTTTTTTTTAACGTTCAATACTATCTGTATTTTTAAGCTGTCGAATGATTTTAGTGTTTAAAAAAGAAACAACAGACGGTTGACCCTGAACAAATGACGAGTCTAGTGAAAATATGGGACTTGTAAAATATCTGGCTCTAGAAATTATTTATGGTAATTGCGAAAGTTATACAATAGGATATAATTTTAAATTTAACGAGAATGACCATCTGATAAAATTAATTCTAACTTGAAACATTATTGTAGTCTTTTTTAATTTTGTGTGCAGTAAGATCATATTATTTATGGGTAAAAAAAATTTACTTACCACTATGCGAATATATTTCATAGCGATCAGTTAATAGGATACGAAAAGAAAAGAACATAACTGGAGCGGCATTTGAGCATTGTGTAGTTGCTTCTTCTCATTTATTCCTATACTGCCTTCAAAAAGGAGACAATAATTTTGTGCTGCAGCTTTGAAGTTCATTCTTTTTCATTGGAAATTTCAATATTTTTAAGCTTGCACCACTCATATATACAACAAAATTTATCATGTCTTACAGATAATATGCATAATTGAAGATAAAATATTCACTTTGTTTTACGGCAATGCATTTTAAAAGCGTGAAGATTTGCGTGACATGACTTTTGGAATTATTTCCAGCAGCGAGATATATTTATATAAAATAGTTTTACATAATACTTCGTTATACCCATGACCGTGAAATGCTATAAACTTTTTTCAATTATTTTCTTAAATTAAATAATCCTTTATGTTATTTGCAGTTAGCAAATTAAGTATGCAATAAGAATCTTAAGAAAATTGTTTCAATCAAAAAATACATAAAAGTAAAAAATAAAAAAAAATAAAAATTAATGCTTACATCGGATTGGATTTACATTACACAGTAATCTAAAAAAACAAATATATCTGTGTGAGAGTAACTGCATGAGAGGAGCGAAGGGGGATGAAATGAGGAGGTTGCGTGTACACACACTTCCTGGATAACTTCAGTAATACAATAACATCAAACTCTTCAGATCTGTGGAGTACGGCAGATTGGTTTTAATATCACTCCTATTAGTTATTAATATTTAAATTACCACTAACTTTTTTTCTCTAATATAACTAAATTCCTCACACATTAAATTACACAGTATTATTTTTAGAAATGATATTAAATTGTCTGTATCTCCAAGTTAAAATTTAAAATATATTATTTTAAAAATTTCTTACCAACTCCTCCTTGTATAAACACGTCATTTTGAATAAAATGTACGAAGTGATCATGTCACAAACAATAAACAGTAAATCAACAATAATCGAAGGAACAGAATGAATAAGCCAAGTAAAAATGACTAAATCAATTGGTGTTCTATGAAATAAATCGCCGTCATACGGATTGATTCCTTCATTAAATAATACAGCTCCTTCCTTAACTGTTCAGAAATAAGTAAAATACACCAAATTAACTTAAAGAAGTAAAAAGCATTATTACTACTATATTACATAACATATATATATATATATATATATATATATATATATATATATATATATATATATATATATATAATTACATATCCAGATATTTGATTTATAGATCATTAAACTATGTTAGAATATTCAAATTTCATTAAAATCCATAAAAGAATCTTAAATTATAATTAGACAATTTATTTTATAAAATAATGACAAATGTAACTTTGTGAATATGTTTACATTATAATATAATAACCATTTAAACAAATTTTAATTATATATATTATATGCATATTTTTGTTTTAATTACCTCTTTTCCAGGAATTGAGAGGAGTCGATATTTCAATTCTATCTATTATAGATTTATTATAATCCGACGATAAAAGCCAAAACCGAATAACTGCCGCTACGAAATAATAATGTATTAAAGTTCCCATTTTATGAAGAAGTTTTATTTTAATTTTTTATACATAAATAATTGATGAGCATTATTTTCTAATAGTTTCTAGATATTTCAAAACACAATCATTTCTAACTTTAAAAACATTTTGATTACACCGGCTATAATTTAGATTTGTTTATTGATAATTCAGCGCGCAGTGCAATGTGACCAACACATATTTGCATAAATATTGTACACTTAAAAATAATGAATGATAACCAGTAGACTTTATTTGTCATACGTCTAACAGTGAATTGTGTAGAGACACAGTCGATCACGTTACAATTCCATCAGGTGGTAATAAAAAGCACTATACCTGACCAGCTTTTTTCAAACAAAACTGAAATGTAAACATCATACAGAGGATTGAAATATTGCTATTTGAAAGAATAATTATTCATTATAAGTAATATAGTATAAATAGCCAAGACAAGAAATCCATAGTAAGTAGAGTTATACACAGTTGCAGAATCCACTACGTTTTAAATTGTTTTTAAATTTCATTTATAACTACAGGTATATGTATGAAATTAAATATCTTAACTTATATATCCAATAGTCAAACGCGAACAAACACATTTAATAGAACTATTTTTTATGTGTAAATATTTCAATTGTGCGCTTTATAAAAGAGAAATCGTAATGTTTTGTTCACTTTTTTTCTACATATTGAATTTAAACGAAACTTTTTGAAATTAAAATTTTAACATATTTTTTGATATTAAATAAATTTCCTTTATCAAAATTATTTCAGTGTAGTATCATGAACAACTCTTTACGTTTAATCAACTTTTAATTTTCAACATTCTTATAAATTTGGCGATTTGTTTTTTTCTTTTATATATATATTTAACTGTCAGCACTTTTGGTAAATTCACAAATATACAGCATAAATAAAATAAATGTCACATATTTAGTAAAATATTAAAATTTTATCAAAAGTTTTACTTAATTTTAGTTATTTTTTATAAAAAAAAAAAAAAAAAGTAATAATTTGGAGATATAATGAAATTTGCAAAATGTACATTGAATAGCACTAAACAAACTAAAAGCTATTTCAATTGTTTTTAATTTTTTTAAATTCAGTTAAAATATTTCCTTTCTTTTGAAAAAGAAGAATTATTCCAGTTCGCAAGAAGTCAGGACACATTTTGTCAAATGGTGGAGTCCATGAAAAGTGGTTAAGCTATACTTGAATCGGGTTGAACGAAGAAGAAGAAAATTTCACATTAAAAAAAAAAAAACAATTGATTCTAGTATACTCTATCAGTAATATTTTCAAGTTAATACATTCCAAAATAAACATATTTAAACGCTATAAATATCGTACTGATAATGTTTCAGGATGCAAATATTACCAAGGAGTGAGAAAGCACTATTCAAAACCGTCAGAAACAGAAAAAACTTATTCAGGATATGGTAGAAAGTAACCATAAGAAACATTGCAAGAAAATGAAAAAAAGAAGAGATACTAGTCCGTATCAGCTATTCGAATATCAATGCGGCAGAACATGTCCAGCTAAAATTGGACTAATCAGCTATCTACGAACACATAGTTAGAGCTGAAATAGTCTGTAAAATACATTTCTGCGGACTCATTTTAAATTCTGTATCAGTGTTGTTATCATTCTTTTCAAAATTTATCCAATTTTAATAAAATACTGTTGATTTTTTTTTTTTAAATTATAAACCAAAAATATTACCAAGTTGCTAATTTCATCTTTCAGCACTCTTAATATTCTGTATATTTGTAGCTTTTAAAATTACACTTTCAAAAAGTCACCCTGAACAGATATAATTTAGGAGAAAATATTTCTGACTGAACTATATAATTATTTGTTAGTAAAATTTTAATTAACGATCATGAAGGAAAAGTAATGGTCTTTCTATCAATTAAATTAGACACAGACGGTACTACTGCAAGTAAGTTACTATTTCTATACTACTCAGATGAAAATCAGTTTCAGTTTTTCCCATAACTATCAATAAGTAACAAGAAACAAGGACACTTTGCCGTGTCATGACATACGTCGATATACTTTCATTCAGCCACGGACAGTATACGTTACGTTATTAAGATGTTTGATAAAAATACGTTTAAAGATACAAAGTTTCGAAATATTAAAAATATCGTTTAGAAAGAAGTTTAAAGGGTGGTTTATTTGTTGCCTTTTTACGTTTTTGTAAAATAATGTGTGCTCAAAATGTGTTTGCGATGGATATTTGGAGTATTTGCAACTTCTCCGAGAATTGAACTACGTGCTGAAGCATGTATTACTCCGATTCGAATAAATGACCAGCAGCTGATTTATCTTTCCCTGAAAAATCGGTCATCAGTAATGACATAGTCTGCTCGACTAGAGGTTTTCCAACAAAATTCTTGACTGCTGCACGCTTTTCCAACTGGATTGCTTTATCCATATAAATTCCTCCTTATAACTACTAATATTGAATGTAAATAAATCCATACCAGTTTTTGAGTGTGCTTTTAGTTTTATTTGAGTATACTCTGTATTATTAACTGATGATGGGCTATGCCTGAAAACGTTTCCTTAAATTGAGGTATTTATTTTAATTTATTAAAGTAAATTATTTTATACTTATTTTCGTTTGTTTTCGAGGTATTTATTTATGTTATTTTTACTTACTAACGTTCTTTCAGTGTTCTATAGATTTAATTTCATCTGCTCATTTCACAATCCGTCTGTACACTTTGATTCACATAAGTATTGGCATTGTTCTAACTCAACATTGCATTTAACTTATATTTCATTAAATAAAGATAAATGACCGAACTACTTGAATTTGTATCCTGATGAATTCAAAGATAATATACGTCAGTTTATTGTTTGGAATTTCTACAAGAAATATCATCAAAACTTTCAAATTAATTCGTTTCTTCACGCGGTTGAAATTACAATATACTTAAATCCCATTCCTTAAGTATAAACAGGATACTTTTCTGGTTCATAAAGATGTTAACTACTCTCAACAACTTAACACAAACGGATATCTAATTGATTTCTGTTGGATCTCAAGAAACAATAAAGTTATTAGCACCGAGCTATGTGATTAAGCGGTCAAGGCAGCTTTAATTAACAGGATAATGTCCTGATTCATACTATGAAACGATTTATAAAAAAAGGTCAGAGATGTAATATATTTGGAACAGATGATTTGATGTTTAGCTTATCTGTAAATCGCTCTGTTCAACGACAAGCGTAGTACTTCAACATCGATTCAGGTTTCCAATCTCTTTGTAAAATAATTATTTTTACTGCTACAGGTTCTAATTTAACCATCACTTCTTGTCTGCGTACCTGTTTAGGGTTAGCTTATCAAATACAGTCGCATGTTCACATCCCACTAACGCCAACGTTCCTAAAGATGCAAATTACATATTTTTTAACTGCTCGAAATATACCAATTCTCAAAATAAGCTTAATTGGAATTTAATTTTTCCTTAGATATTCTAGGTTGCTGAATTAACTTATAATCAAATCCTTTCTTAAGTTCACTTTAGCGTGAACCAACTGATTTTATCAAGTTCAAAAAAAAAATAAATAAATAAATAAATATCAACATGAGTTGAAAGAATTTACATTAAACATGAAGTTTATGACCCGTTTAACTAAGATTTTACTTTAATTATAAAAACTAAAACTTCATTACGAAAATTTTTCAGTATTTGCTAGTTACTCATATTAAAACCAGCAAACAAAAATAGAACAATTAGAATTTTATACAAATTTACCTTACAATGCAAGTAAATTTGAAGCTTCAGTTTTTCTTTAACCAAACTAAAAGTACAGCGGGAAAAAATAGAACAACATATAATTTACTGCGACACGTATGTGTACGTCATACGTTAGTTTCCAAAGAAATAAAACTTGACATTTCATTGTCAACAAGAGGACTAGTAAATTTTAGTGTGCTATCGAAACTCAATAACGCTTGATTCTGACATATGTCTTATGGTTGGGCACAATCTAAAATTCTGTACGTCACAAAGAAATGCCACAAAATAAATTAAGATCAATTCCATTTTTTTATTAAGGAAAATTATGAGGAAGAAATTGTATATAACGGAAGTTTCTCGTGAAAGCTCTTAATGAATTCCTCGAAATGTAGCACTAAATATGGTGCAATTAAAAATTGCTATACAAACCATAAAGTAACCAGCATTTCTTCAATGAACGCACTTCGTTATTTACTCAACAAAAATGTATCGAATGATTTGCTTACAAAAAGTACGGTGTTTCGTTTAATTTTGTTTTGTTGTTATTAATATTCATTCATTCATTATATTTATTCGTTTGGTTTTCTTCGTTAAATTTTGTAAAATTTAGTTATAATTATTAAATATAAATTTTTATATTACTTTATTTGTAAAGATAGTTTTTGAGTTTGCTTTAGCACAAATTTCACTATTGGATATACAATAATTATCGCTCAATTACAATTTCGGAGCCATTTAGGTCTTAATTTAAATTCGTCGAAGTCATTGTACCCACGAACCAAAAAAAAACAATACAAAATAATCTATTGCAATCATTGTTTATATATTTCGATAAAAGTAATCCATAGGAATTCTCGGGGTTCCATTCCGCGTTGTTAATTGGTTTAGTGGGAGTATGCTAGGAACCTCCATGTGGTGTCCCTCGAAACGGTGATAATACGGTACTATACTGAAGTGTTCAAAAGATTCCAAAAGAATTTTGTAATGAATACACCGGCCAATCCTACCAATCCCGGTTCGTGCAATCAGAAAAGGCTCTTATTAGAGCCAGCTATCACAATGATCTCGTCGAATATCAAGGGATTAAGTAAAGATAAAGAGGAAATAACTGCAGAACTCTGCACAAGGAATAATTTTGATATACTCTGCTTACAAGAGACTTAACGAGGTAAAAGCCAAGCCAGGACAAAAATTGAAGGCGTGCGATTAATAGCAGAATGACCGCACAAAAAATACTGCAGTTTAATTTTTGTTGAACAAGGAAAAATCATGAAAAGCGCCAAGATAACGGAAAATAATAATATCGAGATTACAACCGTAGAAATGAATAACTATAAAATTACATCCGTATAAAAATCATCTAATACAACTTTTGAATTCAATGCTCCGAAAAATTTCAATAATGAAGATATTAAGCTAGTGGTCGGCGATTACAGAGAAACAGTCATCATATATGACGAATACTTAAACGAATATGAAAGTAACCATTTCTAAATAAAAACAACAGAATTAGGGGATAAAAATGATAGGAGATACAAAATGAAAAAAGTTGTTACAAACTACCGAAAACCTAAACATGACGTGAGACAGCAACAAAGCACCGAAACTGTTACGAAAATTAAACGAGCAAAACAACACACACGTAAATGTAACGCCAAATCAAATTGTAACGCACCTGATGCTAAATATAAAAACAGGAAAACGCCTATTAAAAACGCATTTGGCCAGAAAGCCAAGTTCCGAAGTAAATACTACGCTACCCCTTTCACAGTAGATGAAATCAAAAAGCACTGCAAACTATTAAAGTAAAAAAAGTTGCAGGACTTGATGATATAATGCTAGAGCAAATTAAGCACTTTGGAGAGAGAATGTTACGATGAAAAAAGCACATGTTGTTGCGCTGCCAAAAACACAGAAATATCCGACAAAAGAAAACTAAATGTAGTCTTAGAACAGCTAGATAAATAATACGAACAGAATAATCTCATAAAGAATCTAAATAAAACACAAGTATGTGCTTTTCACTTAAAAAGTGCAATGGCAAAATCAAAATTAAAAATTAAATGACGAGGAATAGAACTTGAACATAATACTTATATAATATACTTGAGAGTAATACTAGATAGATAGGACACTGTAGAAATACCAAACAAAAAGTAAGTACATGGAATGGAATTCTAAAAAAGTTTATATAACCTTAAAATGGGGTGCAAGTGCTACAGTCATGAGAACCACAGCCTTGGCGTTAGGTTTTACAGCGGTAAAATATGGTAGCTCAGCTTGGGCTAGGTCTGCGCATGCAAAATAGGTGGATATTACTTTGAAAGAATCATGTTGATTAATAATAGGATGTTTAAAGCCAACGGCAGTAGGAAACATTTACTTCTAAACAGTATAGCGACAACACACATAAGACGCCGTGTAACAGCTGACAAAGAAAGGACTGCTCAATGCTGTAACGAGGGGTATCCAATGTATGGTCAAACCGAGGTAATATATAGCCTGAAATAAAGCAGCAGTTTCATGAAAACTGCCAACGAATTAATACTGCGAGCCGAAAAAGAGCGGATAAACCAGTAGAATAAAGAAATTCCAACAAATCCCAGAGAAAACTCTAGCACCAGGACACAAAAAAAAATTGCCAATATGATGCACAATAAAGCAAATGTGAAAGGGCTCTGTGCTCGTATGGTGAAAAACCAGAATTGTCAATGCGGAAAATATCAAACAATACAACATTTACTTGTATGCAAAAATTATCCGACGAGGTATACAATGCATGATGTCACCGAAGTAAATGACAAAGCCAAGATCTTGACTGAATATTGGTGCGATAAAATATAAAAAAAGTGTTTGAGCAAACCGGATAAGAAAAGAAGAACTGGTTTAGTTCTCTGGAACGTAGATCAACAATGATCGACTTCTCAAAGTGTCCAGCTTTCATAATGTCTCTTGATTAGGTGAAGGAACAAGTAGTTTGCCGATGTTCGCATCCTCGAAAATACGGAATATTCGTTCATCTTGAAAAATTCGACCGAACACGAGTTGATGAAGTAAAATGAAAGGAAAGGTAAACTGAACGAATTTCCATCTTACACGATAGTATTGAAGATTCATGTTCGATCCAGACAACCAATAAGAATAAACAAGTGCTACTCGCATTACATTTCTAACAATAATTCTTTGAAAGACACTCAATTTTTTTTACTGAATCTGCTCGCCTACAGTCCGAAACGAAATGATTTACACTTGATAGTACTCAGTGGTAATTTCTTCATCGATTTAAGCTTGATACAAGCAGTAGAATTATTACAATTTCCACGATAAAATTGGAATTTAGAAATTAATAATGATACGCACCGCCTTTGATTTAGGAATACAAATGTAAATAGAGAGAAACTGTTTGAACATAAGGTTGTACATTTCGTTACTTTATGAGTAGATACTCAAACCGTAGAAGGCAAAAGACATATCCATGTCCGCACGTATTCCTGTATAGATGAGGTATTATACGTGTTTTTTAAAAGTTATATACATTTCTCATTTGTGGTAGTAAACTTAAATTACATTGCACATGGTTTTTCCATGAAGTAATGAGACTGGTCCCCACGCGGTGCTCAAATCGCCAGCAGCGCATTCCCTGGCAACGTGATCTATGGTGGGAGGTCTAAGCTAAGAAACGCACCAGACGGTAGTCGCGTCTGAACTCTGACACAGTAAGGTTCACGTATGGCGCTAAAGCTGTTTATGAGTTTTTGTCACGGTAAAAAACATAAAAAATGGAACGTTCGCTGGAGCAGCGCTATACGGTTAAATGTTACTTTCACCTGGACAAACCGCTTCAGAGACGCTTGCCTCGATTAAGGAGGCTTACAAAGACGACGCTCTATCAAAGGCCAAGGTATTTCGGTGGTTCAGTGAGTTCAAGAACGGACAGAAGACCGTTGAAGACATGAAGCGATTTGGAGTGATTCGGACAAAAATGTGCGCAAAGTAAAAAATCTCCTGGACTCCGACCGTCGTTTGAGTGTAACATTAATCGCTGAAGACCTCAAAATTATTTCTGAACATTTGAACACGCAGAAGGTTTGTCCGAAATTGGTGACAAAATTGTTGGATGGTGAACAAAATCAACGCCGAGTTGACGTTTCCCGTGAAATTCTGGACCAATTACAGGTAGAAAGTGAACCGGACTTTTTAGACGACGAATCTCACGGATATTCCAGTAAGACCCTGAAACAAACGCTAATATTCGGAGTGGCTTTCCTCAAACATTCCACGCTACAAAAAACGAGAATACCGAAGTCCAAGGTAAATACAATGTTCTTTGTCTTTTTTATACAAGCGTGTGTGTGGGAGGGGGTCCACAAAAAATGTATAAAAAAAAGGCATTACGCCCCTGCACAGAGCCGTCAAACAGAAGCGGCCGGAGATTATCGATCTATGAAAGCTCCACCACAGCGCCCAGCCCATACCGCCTTAGTTGTGGCTGCTCACCTGACCCGGATAAGGGCCGCAACCTTGCTGCAACCACCATACACTCTCGAAGTCAGGCCGGCAAACTTTTTTCTGTTTCCAACTCAAATGAAGCCTGAAAAGTCATCGCGTTTTGATGTACCCACCATCCAAATGACTATTACGAAGTCTTGAAAGAGGCTACAGCAGTTGACTTGTAAGGAACCTTTGCAGCATAAGCGTCGTATTGGCAGCGGTGTATCGACGTCCAAGGAGACTATTTTGAAGAATTTTAACGGTACGTACAATTTGATCAATGTATTTTTTTTTACCAGACCCAGTCTCATTACTTTATGGACAAACCTTATATAATATAAATATTACTATATGGTATTATTTAATAGTAAGAATCAGAATTACAATTTAGCATAGTCTATGTGACATAGTTATTTATATTTAATCGATAAACTGCACTATTAAATTATTAAAAGTGCACTTATATTTTTGTTAATTTTTGAATAATACTCTTTCACGGCTCATTCTATACTCAACTGGCTAAAAATAACTAATATAAATGGTATTCGTTTATATACCTCGTATAATTTATTTAAAAATAGAAAAAATACTACACTCACTCACGCATGCGCACACGTACACACACACATATATAAAAATAAATAATTACAATTAAGGAAAAAATACATACAATCAGAAATTGTTAATTTGACAAACTTTGTATTTGATTAAGAATATTTTCAACTAAAGCATTAAAAGCGATGCTTAAGGAAGATTCTGGCAATGATGCTGCTACACTCTGCTGATTTGAACAAGTAGTTCCAATCTTTGTATCTATAGGTAGTTTACCCAAAAATGGTACGGAAGTCTTTTCAGATAATGTCTTTCCACCTCCTTCAGAAAAAATATACGTACATTCCTGCAAAATAAAAATATAAAAAGTTCAACTTTTATAATATTTGGAACATATTTTTGTCTTCTTGAGCACAAGTTTTGAATGTATAATTAACAGTTTCGTTAATGAATACATTTATTATTTTAATTAAAAGAGCATTTTCTTTTTTGTAATGCCATTAAAATCACTTTAATTTCGAACAGAAAACTGCGGTTCCAAATAATGAAGATAAAAGCAAGACATAATCAGCTTTTACATTATTATATAAAGCTAAAATCTGTTACAAAACTTTTTTAACGCTACAAAATTTTATTCTTTAAGAGAAAAAGGTAATATTAATGAAGTCCAATACACGTATAATGTCTTTAAAATGTAAATTTTATTATCACCAGTAGAATTGGAATAAAAGCGAATTATGGGAAATTTTTCTAATGTTTTTTTTAATTTAATTAAAATAAAAACTCTCTTATACAGATTTTTTCATTATTGGGATGTGACTATAATCAGCGATAGTACTGTTAATTGAATAAGCAAAGTTCCAATATTCAATCATTCGAAAAACGGAATTTGTATAAAAAATACCATGTTCCAACAGAAGGATAAATTGTTACTTTGCAATGTGAGGAGGCAACATTAAAATTAAGAGAAAGCAGCGCAAAAATAAATGGCAACTAAATCATGAAAGTATTAGAAAGAATGGCAAAATTGAAAAACAATTTCTTAAATAATAGTTTTCTTTTCGTAAAATAAAATTGTAAGTTTTATGATATCAAAGAAAGTTGATGTACAGTATCCATTCGATACGAGAAAATTATCGTCCTGTAAAGACTAAAATAAAAATTTATATCAAAATGCAAGTGCTCAATCAGTGTATGCGGTAGCTCCCCCACTTTCATTCGTGCGGATACCATCATCGAGAATCGTCACTACTTATTTGTACATTCTCGTTGTTGCTTATGGTAATTCTACGTGCAACCTACATTATTCAAGATTATATTAAAAATTAATTGCAATAATTAGCTACCAGGATACAAGTGTAATCAGTGTATATAAGTTATTGCATTTGGCGGTGTGGGTGATAGTTTGTCGTTAAATTTCTCGAGCTTTTAACAGCTATTGTATCTATTTAACATTTCGCCATTTCTGTGCGGCTGATTTTATTTTCCTTTAATTTTCCACATCGAAGATTTATTTTAGGAAAATTTACTTTGTTTTTCAGCTAATTTTGATAAAAATGTCTCGTCATCACAGAACTGCATTATCACATGTTTCGAAAGTTTGACAATACGGATTAAATAATATAAGGAACGATCCGATGTGTACGAAATTAAAATGTTAAAATTTGATAAATGGTCAATTTTTCTTTTAGAGCACACTGATTGCGTGATGTATTTTCGAATTTTATGGTGAAAAAATTTTAATCATTAAAAGGCATTTTAAAGAATTTATTTTTAAACTTAAAATATTGTACAATTTCTAATGTATTTCAGTATTTCTGTCTGAACATAAAATTAGAAATTTTTTGCGAAATGAAAATTTTTTTTAGTACTTGACCTATACTTACCGAACAATTTGAACAAATATAACCGCTCATATTTTCAATAATGCCTAAAATATGTATTCCGGTTTTATTACAGAAGTTAAGTTCTTTTCTGACATCTTCAATAGCAACAGATTGAGGTGTGGTTACTAAAACAGCTCCGTCACATTTGATCGTTCTAAAAGATAAGTATTAAGAATAATAGCATAATTCAGGCTTGTAACAGTTAATTTGGAACATACTACAATGTTTTTTGGTAATTTCATCCGTACCGATCATTTAAATACACTCATTGGCAAAAATTGGAATAATAAATAAGTTTTAAATTGTTCATAATCTGCATTTTATAAATATTTCAATGCCGAACCACTACAAAAATTTTAACTGCTGGTATATAGCACCACACTACTATTAAACCACTATTATTAATATAGAATGAAATTTTTCAAGAATACATCGTTATTGAATATTTTTTTGTATTATTCATTAATAACTAAAAACTATCATTTAACACTGCAAAAATCAATTAGCGTATTCAAAAGTATCGTTGTTATTTGAGAAATTGCAGTAAATTATATAAACTTGATTAAAATACTGACAAGTCACATCTAATATATCAAGGGTGAAAATTACAGTTATTACAAATAATTAACACAATTACTTTAGACTTTCCATAACAGTTATATGCTCATCGGACGTACCAGGTGGAGTATCGATAATCAGAAAGTCTAAATCCTGCCAATATACATCTGATAAAAACTGTCTTATCATCGCTAAAAAATAAATATTATTATCATTATCGCTAAAATACATGAAGCGAAATGTTATTTTAGAATATATATATTATATGTATATGCAGTGGTGCCCCCGTATCCACGGTTCCGGTATCCGCGGTTTCAGTTATCTGTGTCACGGCACAACTAAAAAAAAAACAACACCTAGCGTCTACTCCACTTTCAGATGAGGATGTTTATGACTAAAGTTTTCTTGTTCAAATTTTAACTTTCAACTTTTCATACTTTTCATCACACGTAGTAATTCATTTTCTGTATGTAAACAAAATTCATAAAAATATTATCATCGGTTGTCGTTCTACAACCATCATAATCTGCATCAGGTTGGACAATATGAACAAGAAGAATAGAGTACAAGACATGATGATGAGCACACAATCATGATAATGGTACAATTTAATGTAATAATTTTTAATATTATGTACGGTGCATTTATACAATTACAGTACTGTAAATGTCTGAATCTGTAGTATGTATGTTAATGAACTAAGCTCAATGTCCTCTACTATCAGCGGTTTAACGTATCCGCGGTATGGCTCGGAACCATTAACCATGGATACGGGGGTACTACTGTATATAAATTAAATACCTGTTTTTTTCGGTCCTCTCCAAACGACACTATTATTGCGGTTATTTAAAAGAAATCCAATAGACATAACTGCTAACTTTTGTTCATTATCTGTATAAACCGGTATCCAACCTTCAGGACTTTGATGTACCTCATTATTTTCCAATTGTAATAAATATGGAATAGACGGACCACATAAATCTATATCTAACAAGCCAACCTATAATTAATTTATAATATTATAACATTTTATGGGAAAACTACGTTAATATATATATATATATATATATATATATCTACGTCTACTATTTTCACTCGATTACGAGTATGAGTTTATCTTCTAATTCGTAGCAGAATTAGAGGATAGATAGCAGCACAATTTCGAAGCATGTAAGCAGGAGCGCAACCTAGCTTCCATGCTGCTGACAACGTGAGAAAGGTATGAGTGGCAAAGTGAAGCAAGACGACTGGCCTACTCACATTAACGCGATTGTTCGCCGGATGAATATTTTTATACGACGCTAGCGTTATAAATGCAGCCCAAATGTGTCTATACTGCTGTATATTAAATAACGTGCATATTCTGTCATCGCCCAGGATCGAACCCGAAACTTCCGAAACGGAAGCCAAGCGCTCTAGCCACTAGGCCATCGCGACGACACACACGCACACATATATATATATATATATATATATATATATATATATATATATATATATATATATATATATATATATACACGCACACACACAAACACACCTACACTGAAAATTTAAAAAAAAATTATTAAAATTTTAAATAACCTCAATCACTAAGAAAATAGTTACTTTATATTCAGCGTATAATACATATATAAATGTCATGGTATTTTAAAGAACGAGAATTAAGACCTGAACAAAATTATGGTAGAAATATTAGAACATTAATCCACCTACTGAACTTTTAATTAATAAAAATATAAATAATCAGAGGATTTATTGAAAAGTATTACACATTTTTCAAAAGTCGTAGACGAAAAATTATACAAATAAATTAAAATAAACGTTCAACATAATTATTGTTTATTTCTACTGATCCCATAAATAAGCAAAGTGTTGAAAATTTTCTTTAAGTTTTTCTTTATTTGTGAAAAGTACCAAAAATGGTATGATATCCAATTTATTATATACGAACCTGCAAAGTAAGCTCGAATTTCGGTTTGAGGGTGAATTTATGTAATATTAATCACAAACAAACTATACAGCAACTTTTCTGGATAATATATCCCTGTTTTTTCAATATACTTAACTGGTTAGTAATGAACTTTTTTGGTGACATGAGGATTCTGTCTTCTGATCTATAAAGTTACATCACCCATCTATTTAAATAGTTTGGAGACAACTAGAAACATCATTTTTCAGTAGTTAAAACTTTTATTACTCGATATTATTATAGATACACTGGCACAGCAGGTGCTTTCGATACCATTATTAATTTTGTAAACAAACAAGAAGTGTTTAGAATTCAACGCAATCCGTGTTTATAGTAGAAGAATGTATCATTAGCACGGGAACAGACAATATATTTAACAAGTGCTTAGAGCTTCGCTTTATAATCAAGTATATAATAGTTAAAGGTAAAGCAGCAGATGAGTGCCTCCAGTTCGTATTGTCTTTTTTAATTCATATTCCTATGCATAATGTTGTCACCGTTTAGTTCAACTACTGTACAAAGAACTATCAATAATACTAAAAATTTAAAAAAAAATACAAATCTGTAACTTTTGGGTTTAAAATATTTCAAATTTTATGTAAGTAATTTTAAAAATTTCACACTAATCTTGTACGTAACTTTAAGAATAATTAGTGTAATTGTTTACTTTCAATTTTAAAAAAGTTGTTATAAATTTGTGATTAAATTATTTCATTATTAGAAAATTGCTTTTTTAAATTGAGAAAAATTTAACGATTTCATTTATCAAAGTAAAAAATGTAGAATGCTTCGCGATTTCGTGTGGCATCATTGCGCAGAGGTTCAGCTAATCTTCTCTGCATCATTGCACCTTTAGTATATGTATTTTTGAAAAGTAGTTGTAAAAATTTTAATTTAACGTTAAAGTATAAACTGCGAAGCTTGTCGCTGATCTCTGTATCTATTAAATGAATCATACAAACATCACAGAAACAATTACATGTATTAAAATTAATTACACCGACATGTTTCGGAGATTTATTTCCATAATTATGGTGAAATACACTGTTAAGTTTAGTATGTTTGTTTTTTTGTTTGCTTTTTTTTCACGTCTTCGGTAGAAATTTTAGTTTGTTCATTTTTGCTCTTATCCATAGTTTGTGTTAGTTCATACACTATGAATAAAAACAAAAATGAACGAACTAAAATTTCGATCAAAAGTCAACTGGAAGCACTCATATGCTCGCTTACCAAAGTAAACAATTGCATTATCGGCACGAGTTCATTTTTAGTCGTAATTTTACATGTTTACTGTTATACATAGTGTATAAATTAACACAAACTACGAATAACAGGAAAATAAGCGAACTAAAATTACGACCAAAGATGAATAGCAGCAAAATAGCGTAAAGAGATAACATTAAAAATAACGTCAAAATAACGCTTGAAATGTAGTAATTTTAAAAAAGATGAATTATCGCACAAACTAAATTGACATACCTTAAAATTCTAAATACACTTCTGCGACAATGTTAAAAAACTCATGGATCAGCTCAAGATATGGCCCTCGCTGCGTAAACTAAAATGCCACAATATAGTAAAGGAAAAATCTTCCCTAGTATCATATTTCGGAATTTTACTCCAGGTTTCACGCCATAACCATTCAGTGTTATTGGTGTGAACACCCCAGTAACCGGATTGACATACGCTTCCGAATAATTTACAGTCCGGCGAGTATAATTAGGATTACGCAAAAGGAGTGTGTACCCCTCCCATTCATCAGTTTGGATAACGGAACCCGGACAAATAATATGGTGCACATTTGAAAATGGAGTTTCAGAATTTCGATTACGAACAGGGGATAAATAGAAGATACCGGACGGAACATCGACGGGGCCAAAAACTCATAAACCAGTTTCTTGTTGCAAAGAGGAGACAAATGCAAACTTCGTTTTGATGAGCTTCACTTCATCGACCTGAACAATTCGATCCTTACCTCCTAAAGATGTCGAATTTTTATTAAAGTATTGCATCATAACTTCACGGCAAGAAAAGGTCCAGTTGGTTAGATAAGAAAGTAGATACGCTCGAGGATTACGGACGTACAGGACTTTAACAACGAACATCCACACATTTTTAATACTGATACTCTACAATGAGAGAGCCACGTTCCAGCTTTTGTCGATTTGCGGAAACAACGCTGCTCCGGCGACCGCATCGAAATTCCAAATTTTTTTTGATAGTTAATAAACTCTAACATGCCGAACAAACCCTGAAGTATACAGCAAATTATACTTCATAAAAAAAAAAAAAAAAGTAACGCGGAAATAGGTAATGAAGTTAAGAAAGAAATTAAATTAAAAAAATAAATCTGTAAAAATGAATTTAACTGGAAATACGAAAGAACACGATCTCTAATATAAAATTGTACGATCCCTTCTCCATAGATCGCATCAAATCGAAATACAAAGACATGAAGCCTGACGCGTCACACAATTCAATTTTGGTGGGCACGATTTGAAAAAAAAAAGAAAAATAAAAAAAGCGCAAAACTCGCGGAACCGAAAAATACGTTACTTTAGTAAGCAAACCGGTGCAACAGGTTATACTAGTCCAATCATCATTTCTCCTCAACCGTTTGGTTGGTGGGCAACATGGCTTGTACACAGTGAAATCCTGGCTTGAGTACCATCTTTTATCTTTGCATAGGTTTGATCTTTTATTATGGCATCCATAAATCGGGTTGTTAGTCTTCCTTTTCGTAGTTTTCCGTTTGCTTTTCCTTCTATTAAGTTTTTAAGCCATTGAAAGTGTCTGATTTGATGGCCGATCATATTGCTTCTTCTCTTTTCAATAGTATTTAATATCTCCGGTTGTTCTTTTATCCTGCTTGCATTTTTAATCTTTCTTTTTTTAGCATTGTCCAGGTTTCACAACCGTATAACGCGACGCTCCAGACAAATGTTTTAATGAACAATTTCCTAATATGTAGAGAGAGATTTTTCAATATAAGGAGATTTCTCTTTTTGTTAAAAGCATTTTTAGCTTGTGCTATTCTTTTTCTCATTTCCTTTTCTGTTCTTTCGTCTGACGTTATCAAACTTCCAAGAGAAAGAAATTCTGTTACTTGGCATACTCTTTTTCCATTTAGGGCTACACCTAAAGTTTCTATAGTATCAGTATCATCTATACATATCATTACTTTGGTGTTATCTATGTTAATTTTCATTTTCCATTTTTCTATTAAGAGTGTATTCAAATCATTTAAAGACTGTTGTATTCTTTTTCCTCTTCTACTACCAATGCGTACCGAATAATGCCTTATCTGACTGCATTAATCTTAACTCCGGCATTTTTCTTCTCTGTGAAAACTTTCATCGCTTCCTCTGTGTATATGTTAAAAAGTAGTGATGACAAGCAGCATCCTTGTCTTACTTCCTTTTTTATCCTAGCTCTGGCTTTTACTAATGCTTCTCGATTCTTATATAGTTGAAAAAGTATCTTCCGATCCCTATAATCTATGTTTATGTCTTTCAAGATTTTAAACATCATATTCCAGTTTACGTTATCGAAAGCTTTTTCAATATCGATTAATTTTATTGATTTCTAGATTTTTTTCAATAATTAGACGTGATGAAATAATAGCTTCTCTTGTGCCTCTGCTTTTCCTAAATCCAAATAGCTCATCTGATAAATTTTCTTCTCTCTTATTTTGTATACAGTGAACCTTCGTTAGAATTTTTGAAATATGCGGTAGAAAACTTAGAGTTCTATGTTTCTCGCACGTCTGAGCATTCGTTTTCTTTGGAATTGCAATTATAGTGGCTTTCTGAAAATCTTTTGGGATAATTCTCGTAGTATATATTTTGTCCATAAGTCGAGGGACATCCAATGTATGGTCAAACCGAGGTAACGTACAGCCTGAAATAAAGCAGCAGTTTCATGAACATTACCAACGAATTAATACTGCGAGCCGAAAAAGAGCGGATAAACCAGTAAAATAAAGAAATCCTAACAAATTCCTTGGGACCACCAGAGAAAACACTAGCACCAGAACACAAAGAAAGATTGCCAATATGACGCACAATAAATCAAATGTGAAAGGGCTGTGCTCGTATGGTTTCAGAAATAAAGAAGTGGGATCTAGTGAAGCGAATTGTCAATGCGGAGAACATCAGACAATACAACATACACTTATATGCAAAAATTATCCGACGAGGTATACAATGCATGATGTCACTGAAGTAAATGACAAAGCCAAGATGTTGGCTGAATATTGGTGCGATAAAATATAAAAAATTTTGAGCGAACTTGATTTGAAAAAAAGAAGGGGAAGTGTTGAAAGTTAGACCTATTTGTACCACTAGTGAAGATTAAATTATTTTTGAGATTCCATCATATGAATTCAGATCCACATTTTTAAATATCACATCGATGCAACGCGATTCGAGTGTTATATTAACCACATCAATGCGGTTATTGTAATACTCGCATTATGCGAGGATTTTAATTCGAATTATTACATCACTAGCAAATATCAGTATTAACTCTAAGGAACAGAATGGATTGATATCAGTAATGTAAAAATTTACTAAAATGTAATTTTATTATAAAAAATAAAAACTCTAAACTATATACAAACCTTATAACCCTTTTCTTTTAATAACAAGGATAACTGGACACTAATCATTGATTTTCCAACACCACCTTTTCCAGAAAGAACTAGTATTATGTGTTTTACGTTATCCAACATTTTGATGATAGTATTTCTTTAATATCAAAAAATTTTTAACGAATACTAAAAAATACATAAATTGAATACAATTAAACGTATGTTCAACATAAATGTATTGTCTTATTCATAAAAATGATAAATGCAAACAATAAATTTAAAGAAATAAATATATGCGCTAATTTATGATAGATGTACAAATCTAATTTTTAAACTGGTGCAACTCTGTATTGCATCATATTTCATTTTTCCTTCAAAATTTTCACTCAAACTCAAAAATGCAATAATTACATCAGTTTTATTTTATTAACAAAAATGTATTTGTACCTCTTTAAATATACAGACTCATGTAAGGTAAAATTATAACTAATCAGGAAACAATTGCGCATATTGTATTACCAAAAAAAATATATTACTTTCTGTTGACTTCATAAAATACAATAAACTTAAACTATTATCAAAATAAACACAATACGTGATAATTTTCCGTATCAACACTTCATATCAACCACAATATTCGCAATTTTATTTATATGAGACGGTTTCGTTTTTTTTTGGCTTTAATTATAGCTTACATTCTACATGCAATTATGTTATTTATGTATAATTAATCAAATATTAACTAATTATTATTGACATCACTAACCAAATTTTTGTTTGATATGTTACATCACGACACAGTGGCAGATTTCTAAAATCATTAAAGAAAATTAATAACAACAATACCGTATCAGTGTGCAACTAAACTAACAGCAACTTTTTTTAATGTTTCAAGATCAGTGATAATATTTGTACTAAAATACCAACTGAATTATTTATCTGTAGTTTTCGCTTTAAAAATTTTGCTAGTGTTCAGAAGTATTTCTTGCAATATACAATTCTCTTCACTTTTAAATTAATAATTTACGAACGTAATCATTTGTAGCTGGTAATAACAGTGTTAAAATACTTGTTTTTTACCTATATCTGTAACTGATACGAGAAGCGCAACTTCGATGCCGAATTCCGGTTATCTAAATTTGTTTAAAACCGGAAAGGTACTTCGTTATGCGCGGGTTTGCCTGTGTGTTTATCATATTTTTGAATATGTTTTCTTTTCTCACTGCCACTATCTTTCAATTTATTTTTTTGCATTTCGTCAGTCTTATACTATGTATTTAATTAATTGACTCTACCAGGCCCATGCCCAGAATTTTTTTTTTTTGGGGAAGGGGGTAAAAATTTTCTTCGCATATTTATTTTATAACTAACAACACATTTTTCACTAATATTCGTACTATTAATAATTTCCATCATTTTGATTTATGTATTAATAATTCACATAAATGAATTACCCGTATAAACTTTAATAAAAATTACATATGTTATTAATTATACTCGTAATAAAAAAATTTGCATAAGATATTAATGAAGTACCTAAAAATATGGAGCATATTTTTTCTTTTTTCTTTTAAAGGTAGGTAAGAACACCCTAAAAAATCATCAATATTTATTTTAAATTTGTGATTTTTTTCAGATTTTTGTGTATTCATAATAACTATTTCAGTTCTCATGGGGGGGTTAACCCCCCCCGGACACGGCCTTGGACTCTATCTACTTACTTGTTAACTTGCCGGTATTTTTTTGTTATTCATTAGCAAAATATTGTAATGAAATATTTAATATATGTGTAATTATTAAGTTGCGCGACCAAATATTTAAAAAATTCAATAAGTATTATTACAAAGCAACTAAACTGCGCAACTAAATATTCTAAGTATAATAAATAAAATTTTTTACAAAGCACGATATCGAATAAAACACTTTTATACAATTCTAAAATTAAATACTACATCTGTATTATAATATTACTAAAGATTACAAAATCTGAATATTATCCACAAATCACCAACGAATTAACAAGGGAACGAAAGAAGTTAATTTGCAGTTCTTGATAGTTCCATTAGGTTTTCCATTAAAACAATGTTAAAAACAGACTCTGGAGTCCAAAATACACGTATTTTAATATCTAACACAAATAATTTGAAAATTTTGAGTTCAACCTTCACCTATTACAGCCGCTGTAATGAATCCACTGGTACTACATAAACCTATGAACTATCCTCACAAACTAACTACCGTATGTTAAAAATATGAAGTCGAGTACTTTGACGATGATGTGTTCCCAAACAAAAAATATTCTAGAATTTCTGTTTCAGTTATATTTTTTTGCAACTTAACCACTTGTCGTTGTATAATTTTAAAGGACTAAGTTTTGGAGAAGCATAATCGGACCATTGGCTTTAAGTGAAATTCGATATGCAGGAAGACCATTTGAGGTGAGTCTACCAAGTATGTCTGGCAGTTTTGCCTAATTAATCTCCCCTGGTTTGAGTTCCTTTGATAATTTTCAGAAACACATCAACGAATTCTTGAGCGTGTAAAATATCATCAAATCGTACTCTTGTGTTGTCAGCTAGACACTTGATTCTTAGACCAAAAAAAGTAAACTACTTTAACAAGACATTCAACAGATTGGTTCTCATACCTTATGTTATTACAGGGAAAAATATTTTTAAAAAATTTTTAGGAATTTTAGAATATTAATTTATGTTTATTTAGAGTTTGTTATCGTATTCATAACTTCATTAACTACTTAACAAACAATACGTATACCACACTTCTATAGATGTTTTGTAAAATCCGGTGTACAGCTTCATCATACACTTATCCCCTAATATATATAATTTTAAACAATGAATTTTTCAGCAAATTTTAACCAAAGATTTGCATAAAAGGATAGTGTGGGGGAGGGGGGGGGGGTTATGCGTGTACACACGCATACACATTCATACAGATATTTCCTAAAAACGTAGATTCCGACTCGTTTGTACCTTAAAACAAATTTCTTGTACGTTTTATGGAACTCGAAATTTTACTATCACGAAGTTTCCTCCTCTAGGAGGAAATAAAAATAGATACAAAATTATTAACAAATAAATGTGTTAAAAAATGCACTTGCTCCTGTAAAGTTGATATTATTTATTCAAAAAAAAAGTTGATTTATATGACAAACGATAGATTCATTTTTTATTACATGTCGGAAGTAGGTGTCTCTTAGGGGCCCCTTTATAAGGCGGGACCCGGGGCTGTACCCCCCCCCCCGACCATCTCTAAATCCAGGCCTGCCCCTATGATTAAGTAGCAATATTCAGACCCTATTATTTTGTTACTGTTGATTGGTATGAATAAAAAATTTCATAGATATACAAGTCTATGGGAATTTTGAACATTGTATGCGCTGTTTAACAGCGATTCCAGAAAATACCACTGCGCATGCTATTTTTTCTTGTCTCCTCACCTTTGCCAGGAGGCTGTAGTAAACAGTATTCAAAAGGAATGCCCAGAAAAAATATTTTTCTTTCAATATATACTGTCCGTGGAAATTACAACATCCTGGAGTGGATGTATCTCTATATATCCTATCGGAATTTTTCAATCTTATCTTCCCAATTGCACCATAGAGTGCATTTGACAAATGATGGCGATATTTGGTATATAAATTAATAAATCTGAAAGTCCCGAAGAGCAATTATGTGACAGCTGACTAATGTCGAATTAGATGTAGCTGTCGCTTGAAAGTCTCTCAGTCTTAGTCACAATTAAAAAGATGATGTACCCTGCAATTTATGTAAAGCATGACTTTTGTACAATGATTGTTCTGAGGAATACAAACGACGGTGGATTCCTGACCGTGTATATTAATAATCAAAACAATATCATTTGCTAATGTTGGGATGTATTGTATATGTTCTTTCTAGAGCATTGTTTTCAAAAACCCCTGGGAATTCTTCCATTAAGCAACCGCGTCGACGCTGATTAAATACGCTTCTTTGCTATTTCAACTTGTGATGCAATGTAACTTTATCATAAATTACAGTTTTTGAGAACTGGTCTTATTTATATAAGTTGAAAAATGCCAAGACTGCTCCTCGTCATGAAGTTTCAATGTATTCTCTGGCATTATTGAGATTGAAGTTAATTCGCTGACTACTTTTCAAATGAACGTCCAGGTCATGATCATTGAATTCCGATAATGTATAGAAAAAAAACTAAACACTCCCAAACTGCTAACGTACATAAGTATGTAGTAACCAGGCTGATATTCGGTCACTTCCATTTAGTTAATATCTCGTAAAGAATTACAGCTTGGTCGTTACCTTTATTTACACACTTGCATATGTTCGATGTTTTTAATTGATTTGAAGCGGACGCAGGATTTAACATTGATATTGGTTCGAATGTCCTAGAAAATACTGAACAGTATGGGACAATCCAACTATTATTAATATCTACTGTTTACCCATATACACACAGCTCACAAATGAATCTACCCTTTGCAATGTGTCCATTACATGGGACCAATGAAAAATTCTGAGAAAAATAAAATAATATAAACAAAATAATGCTAAAAATAATTTAGAATAATTGGTGCGAGTGCGAATGCGCGCGTGCCTGGAACTATTGTCGGTTAGGTTACCAATCACCATCCAGCAAAAACCAAAAAGATCTACCTGATTCGGTCAGCTCCAGCGGTCACGGCGGAAAGGGAGGAGAAATTTAAAATTACAGAAAAAGGATTTTTTTTACGAAAATCAGTTCCGTTTTTACCGTTGAAGAAGTTGTTTCTTTTTTACCTTCGGGGGAGTGTTCTACCTTCGCTAAGGTTGCCCGTGTTCATTGAAGTGACATCAGTTAAAATCTTTGCTGTTCATTAAAGTTTTGAAATTGAGTTTACGATCGATCATCAACAAATATTCGCTAGAATAGTAAAACAAATTCGAAACTATCGTACCTTGATCAATCTAAATAATACCGAGTCCGATTTCTGCGTACCAACGGACCACCGAATCGCCAACGTACGGATCCCGGTTCACCGACAATAGTGATATGTAGCGTTTTGTGTTATATTTATATATATATTGATTTTATCAGTTTAATCGTTATTCGCGGAATTAATTATTGTGTTTTTCAGCGGTCGACCGGTCCTGAAAGATAGGTGTGAGTTTTTCTTTCTAATACATTGTCTTATACAAATTTCAACTAAATATTTTCATCTATATTAATAATCACTATTTTGAATAATTTAATTAAAAATCTAAATAAATAAAATCCACGAGCATAAAACCTCGTGGTTGGCATCCCTGTGGACGTAAGCGAACGGCCAAATACCGTTACACCTTAATGGATGGTGGGCAAGGATATCCGATGACAAGCTTTTTTCATAAACCGTTTAGTACAGTCCATCTTTTGTATGAGTAGAATTTATATTCAAGAAGCTACATGGACTATAAATCACTTGACCCCTAATAGTTTGGTATAGTATAGAGGTAATTTCACGATTTGGTAACTCGGCGTTTTTTGTTGGGCCTGATTTTTTCTACCGACTACAAAAAGATGTGTATCCGGAGCAAGTCACTTTTTTGTCATTCAACTGAACACATGTAGTATCCGGCTAATTCAAAACTTTTCATTTTGTAAGAAGATCATAAGGAATTTAAATTTTAAATGGAACATCCTTTTCAAGAAGTTCATTAGTAATTTCAGGTCGCTTGAAATTCGTAATCATCGTGAAAATAAATCCTGTCGACCGAATTTTCACACTTAGCAAAGGAAGTCCTGTGTAGACTTCGTGCGAACACAAAGGAAAAATTACTACTCTGCCTAAATTTTAAACATCTAAGTCCTGTTGAATAGCGTTCTTCAAAGCAATATAGTTTTTTACTCGTCATTTTTTTAATCGGTTCGAGTAAATGTCAAATATCCTGTTTCAATTTTAACGCATTCATCTACCAAAACCTGACTGCTCGCGGTAGCAGTGCAAATTAAATATTTCATTCAACTAAAGCTGAAATAAATGGCTGTAAAACTGCATGACTGATATTTTCCTATTTCGATTCGGAACACCTGTAGCATGCTCGACACCATACACTGAAAAATTATAGCCACCTTCTGCACAGTAAAATATGAGTAGGTAATCTAAGGTATCGTAAGAATGGTCCTTTAAAGACAATTGTCGGGTGTGCGCAATTTTATCATATTTCTGGTCGGCCAGTAGTGTGACTGGCTCGTTGTTAGTTCACTGCATTTTCGGTAACCCATTAATGATACCATTATCGAAGTTAAAATTATGTCCTTCAACGTTAGCAAGTTAAGAATAATCAGTTAGGAAATAAACATAAACATTTAGATATAGCAGTGATTAAGAACGACCCGATGTAGCGATAAATTTGTCTCTGTATCTTAAAATTTAACATGAATGTCTCTTCAATGATCTGATTTGGTCTAAATGAAGCAAATTTAAAAGGCACTGTTGTATACTTCTAAATTACTTAGAAAATGTTTAGGTTTAGGATAGTCTTTATCAACAACGCTTCAAGTAGCTCAGGTGGTTCTTGAATTGGCAACAAGTAAACATTTCCTGGCATATATATATATATATATATATATATATGCGAGTATTAATGTTGTAGTGCATTTTTATTGAATTTTTATAATAAATCTTGAAATAGATATTTTTTTTTTTTTAACATTTTATTTCACAATTTTTAGCATAATACTTCAATATTTTGTCTTGCTAAAAATGACAAGCTTTTCAATTTCCGCTTTGGGGTCATAAATATTCATTATCTTTGTTCCAATCTATAGTTATCCGTGTTAATTATCGTTTTTAATACCTCCATTTTTTCAAATCATGTTTCCGTGCTTAATATTGATAATACATTTTAAGTGTCATCGGCGTCTGTTATTATATTAATAAAAAATTATCTAAAGGGGTCGAATTTTTTCAAGTTTTTCGATAACTACTGAGTATCAGTGTTTATCGACACTTAGTGATAAACTTACATGGTACCACCGCTGAATGATACACTTTCGAATGAACAAAGAATATCATTGGAATCGGTTCATATGGGCACAAAAAATTGTGCGTAAACAAACATAAAGAAAAAACAACTTCAGTCAAGCATGCTGTTTCATGCTCTAAGCATCCCCGTATGTAAATTAACGATAACTATAATTTAAATTTACATAATACTAAATTCAAAACAAAGGAAATTGATTTTTCCGCTGCAAAGAGGAAGAGGAACGTAAATTTTGCGATTTTTTGAAATTATCGCCATCTCGAAAATTTCGTTAAGAAAATGAGGGTTCGTTCCCGAAAAATAGTGATCTCAATCGATATATTACATGACCGAAAAAAAAATTTTTTTTCAAAAATTTCAAGTAATCTGCGCCTCCGGGGTCTAATTTTGACGTTGGAAACCCGGATACTTCAAACTAGAAAAATGTACGGGAATGTCCATATTTTAAACTTGGTTAAAATTTTTTAATTACACATACTTGCGTCGTCAAGAAAAGGACATACGTCACCTTTCGCGCTTTTTTGAACTTGTCGTGAACTTCCGAAAGTTTCGTTAAAGAAATGAAATATGGTTTTGTTCTCGACAAATAGCGGTCTTTCCAACAATATATAATATACCTAAAAAAAAGAAAAAAAAAAAAAAAAAAAATTTTCCAAAATTTCGAGCTTCCCCGAGGATCTAATTGTAAAAGGCTGGAAAGTCGGATGTTCCAAACTAGAGAAATGTACGTGGAAGCGCATGTTTTTAGCCGTGTTCAAAATTTTTAGTTATAATACTCGCGGCGCTAAGGGAGGGCACGCCATTTTTCACGCTTTTTTGAACTTTTCGGCAACTTTGAAAGTTTCGTTAAGGAAATGAAATATGGTTTTGTTCCCGATCTTTTCAACAATATATCACATGCCGGGAAAAATATTTTTTTTCAAAATTTTTGAGCTTTCGATGCCCTAAGGGTCTGAATATAAAGTTGTAAGCTTGGCTATATTTTTCCTATGAAACGGTCCTTTATGCTGAAATACATACGTTTTGGTTTCTCCAACGTTTTTACTCGGGCTAATACTTACGTGAACTTCGTTTTTTTTTTTTTTTGCTGTTTTTGTCCTAAAAGGAGCGTGGTTTAAGTAATTTCTTTACCGTAATTTTTTGATTTTATGAGAGGGGACTCCTGCATT
The DNA here is from genome assembly GCA_039619475.1 of Icerya purchasi. Lineage (NCBI taxonomy): Eukaryota > Metazoa > Arthropoda > Insecta > Hemiptera > Monophlebidae > Icerya > Icerya purchasi. Next base: position 420,710,098 of record CM077116.1, read on the forward strand.
TTATTTTATATTTCGAATTTCATCTTTAAAGGTGTTTATATGGTGGTGAGTTATGATTTTTTAAGTAATTTTTGTAGTCGTTTTAAATACCATATTATATATTCTTGACGGTTTTTTGGATTTTTTTCCGCCCATGGCAGTCATCTTGAAGTTATAGATCATTTTAAAGAGAATTTTAATTGTAATTTATGTTCCAAATTTGAAGTTTGTAAGTCAAACCGTTCGTGAGTTATTGATTTATCTTTGTTATTTTTGTCGTTTCTGAACCTCTATTACGATTCCGTACATTATATGTGTACAGAATCATAAAAACATACCCGACGAACGTATTACTTCCTTTTTTATGGAAGTCAGTAAAAATGTAAAAGAAGTATATTCCCCTAAAATATAGATATTAATGAATATAATACAAATAAACCCAATTCTTAATAGACAACAAGCTGAGTGTAAGGTGTTTTTAGAAAGGAATGTTTTTTTGTTTTGCTTTAAAAAATAGAATGATTATAAATAGGAGACCCAATTAGAAATTAATAAGTCTAATACATACCCCGATAATAGGACGGATGAACAAAAGTATTCCTAATGCGATAAGCAAAAAAGGTTATTAATACCAAGAAAAGTGATTTCAAAAACATGGAAGATAAGTGCATAAATAATAGAAAATTGCTAATCAATCATTGTGTTTCAGGGATTTTGTTATATTCGCTTGATTTCGATGTTGTACTTTACGGAGTAACCTTGGCTTTCTGCCGGAAAATAATTTATAGAGTTCATAATCACGTCTGTTATCCAGATAATAGAAAGCACAGATATGAAAAGATAGTGATCTAGGTTAAAAATATTTAAGATGTTACTTTGTACAGTCCAATTTTACGTTCTCAAATAATAATATCCGGACCAAATATTTTCCACGTAAAATTTAGTATTTCTGAAAAATTACAGGTTTTTAATTTCTTTCGATTCTAATGTCGATGTTATTAACTCTACACAGATGTTTAGCGCATATAAATAGTTTCGGAACTATTTCAATAGCATTGTGCGGAGATTTGAAAGTTGCAAATCATCTTCGAGGAGGCCGTTTTCGTAATAACAAGGATGAGGCAATATTAGAATTATTTAGCAGCTCTGGCCTGTTACTGAACGACGGATGGTCAACCAGGATAAATAATGCTGAACGAGTCTCAATAATCCTTGATCTGAATATGATTTCACCTGGAATTTTTCTTAATTGTACCTAGATGGTACTATCTCATGTTCTCGGTATTACTCGATAGTGTTATTTTATTTCCGAAATGAACATCTTTAACAAGCTAAAGCGAAATGTGTTTTCAATTTGAGGAGGAGGAGTTTTCATAAATTCGACCGAAACGCCCGATAAACCGGGAGATAAATGTTATTCAAAAAATAGAAGTGCTTCAGTTGAATAGTACAACACAGCTTCCATAACACTGTAATTACCATTTAAAGTCCCTCAATATCTTATAAAGCTAAAAAATTGACTTGTCCACGATAGAATTCGAATGTAAGAAAAGGACTACAAAAAAAAAAAAAATTCTACACAAAAAACCTTTCGTTCACAGTGAGTTGTGGAATTTAGGAAACTTGCCTAATGTACTTTTTATTATAAACGAGACAATTATGTATAACCATATAAATGTAAGTGAGATGGATACAAATGAGTTGTAGTTTTCTAGTTCCGACTAATGAAACGGAATGAATAGTAGTAAATTGAGTAAATTCAATCTACCGAAAAATTTAGACTCGATCGAAAGATAATAACTCGGACAAAAAAATATGTATACGAAAAGAAAAGATTATCGGACCTTAATAGCAATTCGTGATCAAAGCGAACTATTAATAGTGTGTCTTCCGTCACGCGTGATTTACTGTGCAATTTGTGATTGAGGAAATAATATACGTATAAAAAAAGAACCGAAAAACAGGCAGCGGTTTAGATTTTAATAAGAAATCAATCGTTTCGTTATATAATAGAATTTAATGCATTTACGAAAATTCGTAATTTTATTTCGAATATTACACACGAAAAAAGTACAATGAAATACACGTAGTCGCTCTTTGTTATTACTTTATATTTATATATTCCATAGTATGTTTTTAAAACATATAACAATGATAACAATAACACAACTGATAAACAAACGCATACCATTAATAACATTATTGCAAAATGTGTATTCCACCGTTGAAATACGCGAAGAAATATATTACATACTGAGAAATATGTGAATGCGTGCGCATTATTAAAAAACAATATACAGTGGAAATAATCGGTTATAGCGTCCATAACACCGACAATAGCAACGAATTTAGTCGGCAGAATTGCATAAAATTATATGTTTCATTTTCTGTCAGTTATTACGACATCGGTTATTGTGACCAAATTTAAAAATGATCGCTTACATGGCGGCTCAACAACATTTAGTTTCAAAAATTTTTATAGATAGATATCGACGAAAAAGTCGTATTTTTTTGACCCTTTTTCATGGGAAAAAAAATAAGTTTCTACAGACGAAAATAATCTCGTATAATGATGTTAGAAACGCGTCGGTAAAACACGTCGATGTTAATTACTAGCTACTGTTTTGTAATTTTACTAGTCATCTTTTTTTATTTTTACTTGTTGCATTATTGGCGACTTTACTTTTTTAATTGAAAAAACTATACTGTATTCCCGCCGCTGCCTTTTATCGTTATTAACATTGCGACATCATCTGAGTCAGATTTTGTAAATAGCGCGGGATAACTTTTTTTCTCCTGCGGTACATTCAATTTTTTTTTTAAAGCAAATTTGCACTGTTATTCTCTGTTTTATATTAAATTCTACTTTTTCATTAAATTATTCGTGGCGTTCGTATTTTTGAATTTATTAAAAGTTTGTACCCATTCCTATAAATAAATGAGACTTGTCAGTGGTAGAAAGGTGGAATAATTAAAAATAAGCAAATGAAAAATTTTGACTAGGACGATGTCGTATTAATCAAATGCCATTAATGTACTATCGGAAAATTCTTTTTCAGTACAAGCTGGTATTATTTCACGATGACAATATTTTCTTAAATAAAAAATTAAAATATGCACAAATAATGTGGGTAATATGATTAAACAAATTAATTATTTTTACATACATTTGCGCGTTTGAGATACAAATACTTATCGACATTTTTAAAGAAAATTATTTTGCATTTCTGCTTTTTTTCCTTGCAGCATATATATTCTTTACATCTTCGCCCCCTATTTTTGCTCATTTCTATGTTCTTAATTCTGTCTAGTTGTCGTGAACTATGTTTCTATAATTCATTTGTAGTAAAAAAAAAACGTTTACGAAATTTTAAAAGCTTTACTTTATTTGTAATATCGAAAATAACGACGAATCGATATTGTAGTGACCACATCATTTTATCCCCTTTATTGTCGTTATAACCAATTTCCATTGCATTATTGTTTTTAAATAAATTTACAACAGTATAATACAGAATATGTAAGGAAAGGCTTTCATGTTTACATCGCATCTGAATATCGCTTTCGGGAAAAATACAAACTAGTTCGTTTTAGAAATATTAAAAATTATACAGTACGGTTCAATTGTTATCGACGCTTTTTTCTCATATATGTAACAAGAAAATTCGATTTATAAATATATCGGTATTATAGCATTACCACAATTACCGCGAAGAATAATGCTGCCTTCGTTATTTAATATTATTATCGTTACGGTTTAAGGAAATTTGCTTAATTACGAAATTTCCTAATTGTAAAATTATAGATTAAATTGATAAAATTTTAAATATTCCATTGTTCATTATTCGTTTTTAGAGAGAACATAAAAAAAAAAATAGAATGCGAGAAATTAAATAAACAAAAAAAAATTCTATAAAAAGCATACAACAAATTATTTTTTAATCGCGAATTTCAACATTTAACAGGCACCACACCATCAATTTCACTTGAACATTTTTAAAACATTTTCAATTAACTTATGGTTCAATCGACAATTTTATATTTTTAAACCACTTTTTTGTATCAACTTGCAACTAAATTTCACATAAACTAATGAGTCGGGCAATATACGTTGCATAGACCTTAATAAAATTAAAACGTATTCACCGCAGTTCACACCATTAACTAACACGCATACATATTATAGAATACATAATCATAAAAAAAAAAAGAAAAAAAAAACATTGGAAGAATTTAATTGAACACATGTTACGAAGGAATATCGACAATGGAAGATACGTTTTCCGTATGCTAACGTATTAAAATTAAGTTTAGAAGTGTGCTCGCGATTAAAATTATGGTCCTTGCGTTATAAATTTATCACCATTATTTTGCGACGTTTATGTACAACTTCCATTTATAATCGTTGAAATATAGACATTAAGAGAAATGTATAAACTATTTTCGACACTTTTTAAAGTTCTCATCAGCATCAGCCTGCAAATTGTCATGTCTTCAATTTTTTTGGGTGCGAAATAATTATTTTGATACTATTTCGGGTTACCTAAAACGATGATTTCACGTGAAAATTTTCGTGTCAGGAAAATAAGGCGGTATCAAAACCGTGCCACGTAGAGATCGTGAAAACTTCACGATGCTCAAATGTGACGCGGTCTGCTTGAGCAGAATTTGCATTCGTCAGTTTTTCTCCGCTTCTCAAATCATTTGTGCTACTTCTGGGTTTGTCTGGTTTGGCTTTTTTCTTTTTCGAATTTTTTTGTCAATTTTTACATTATTCGAAGTTAAATAGTTGACATTCACGAATTAGCAGTCTAAAAGCAGTAACTGGCCTTTTTCCGACTTCCAGCATTACGTTAAAGATGAAAAATGTTTTATTCTAAACCTGATTTAAATCAGTTGCAGAATGCTATTCCGTTGCCACACCATTGAAACGACGCTCAATTTAATCCGGTGTTTCGTAGAAAATTTTGAGTTTACTTTTTATCGCGAAAAATATCGACAAGATACAAATAACACGATCTATCTTTCATGCAGGGTCCTTAATACGAGTACATTAAACCCCGTTCGATGAAATTTACACAAATTGCGGTACAATTTCAATGTTCCAACCGAAGGTACCTGGACATTTTAATCACTTTGCTTCCGGGGACAAAATTATAATTAAAATTAACCATGAAAATCACAAATATTAAATATTTTTTAATCATAATAATAAGTCGTAATTTTTACATTACAAATAAATTTAAAAATTATCTTCGTAGAATGGAATCAAATCAGCGCGCATGCTCTTTTAATTTATTTCGTTATTTTACAAAGCATCTTTTTATTCAGTACTACTTTCACCCGTTTAAAATTCTCACGCCAAAGTATGGCCAAGTCTCTATATACATCTAAATAAACTTTAAAATTTTTTAACATCGCCTAACGCGTACACCTTAAAAGACGCACAAAAAAAAAAAAAAAAGAGAGAAAAGAAAAAGGAACCTACGAAGGTAATTTATAAATGAAATAAAAATCGACGCATTTTATTTTATTGCCAGTTCTCGCTAAGGGAAACAAAAGAGGAGATGATAACACAGTTCTAAGCTTTTATAAATCTTTCTGTTTTTAAAGTAATTTTCAAAGCTGAATTTAAAAAAGAAAACAAAAAAGAAACATGTATACTAACCGTTAAAAGAAGTGTAGATAAAAATTAATTATTATTCGAGTTTACATAGAATATAATGGGTGACTTTTTTTTTTTTGTTTTTAATTCGTCAAAGTCGAATAATTAATTTTATTACACTTTGCTATATCGGTAAATTTTGAATTAAAGAGACAATCTCGTTTTCTCTCTCATAAAAAAAAACGGAATAATAAATGTTTTGTAATTAATAGAACATTTCTTAATTACCAGAAAAACTTTTACTACGTTTTTCGCTACAAACGTAAATCGTTTTAAAGATTAAGCAAATAAAAATTTTTTCAAAAGAGATAATTGAAAATGAACAAAAATAAAAATAAAAGTTTATGTATATATAACACAAATTATAACGGTCTTTACAAAATTTGAATTATCATTTGTAAAAAATTATTTTAAAGTTGCAATAATGTAATATTTAAAGAACAAAAAGAAATAATATAAACATAGACACGTATTTTACGAGGAAAGAATGTTTATATAATATTACAGATACAGATTTTTCATCACTTTTCCGATGGATTATACGGTACAACTAAGTGTTCAGAAAATTCTTCAATTTCGGCAGCGCCTCGAACTTCCTTTTTAACTTGCGGTAATTTTACGATGTGCATGTCTTCGTATAGTTCCGCGATCTGTGGAATGATTATTTAAATTTTTAATTATGAGTAATAAAAAGTTCGATACTTCTAAAATTGTTTACTTCTTGATCAATAATAAAACTCGGTAACGACGATTTATTTCCCGCGATTGTTCATTTATTACGATCGATTTCAGCTCATTGAAGCGAAATTGGTGAAAGCGAATTACATTTAAAAATGAAAAGACACAACAAAAAACACCGAAATATGCTAAATTCCTATAAAGTGTTTTTCCGTACAATTCATTAAAAATGACAAAATGTAGTGAAAGATAATTTAGTCGGGACATGACGTGCAGCAGATATATGTTATGGTTTATTTGAGGGTTTTTATATAGATAAAATAAATTGCTGTCCCTAATTTCTAACAACATCGGAATTCGATATTACCAGTGCACAGTGCAAACAAAAAAAATTCCGACCAAACGTAAGAAAATATTCGAGAATCAACATGCTGTAAAAATGTCGGGAAACGATGTCTTTAGTGTATGACATTCCTGAAAAAGCAATAACATTTAACGGCAAGATCGACAACTGCTCGGAACTACACGTTATACTTTTTCCGTAATTATGCTTGTTATCTGATGTATATAGAATGATACATGTTGCGATCAAAATAGACGATTTGAACAATGGAAAATGAATCGCCGTTTTAGCCGTAGTAAAGTGTAAAACATTTCATTATTATTCATTATTATTCATTATTAACAACACGTATAAAAATATGGATAATTATTTCTTTGCTAAAATGCTTTTTTTTTATTGTCTTTTTTTTTTTTTATAATTTTCACAGTTATTAGGATATTCGAAATCACATTTTGTATTATCGCCCTTTTTTTTTCTTTTATTTATTTCACTGAAATATAAATTTCTGAAAATGTCCGAAAAATAGGAAAATTTTGAAAATTTTTCAAAAAAAAAAATGATTTCCTTCGTTGTAAAATAATTCAATCATTATATTAATAAATCGTAGGCGAGTATATTTTACGGTAATGGAATTTCAAATTCATTTAGAAAATTGGCACTGTTAACCGACGTTACTTTAGCAGCGAGAAGTGGGTTAGTATCAATTATACAAGTAAATGAATTTATACGAATAATGAAGATCACATAAAAGGTTGGAAATGAAATGGAGTGTCAGTTATTAGAAAAGTTATTATGGAACGATCGAATTAAGATATGCATAAGAATAGCATCGAATTCTAACTCAAATGATGAATTGTCCAATTTTCTTATTGGTATCGAAAGAAACACCGCTGAAATTTGACTGAAATTAAAATCCTCCCGATGTTGGTTTATAATCGTGAACAAATTAAAACAGTCGGTAATTATAAAGTGTAAAACAAAAGAAGAATGTATGCGGGTTATTTCCAAAAATAAAAAAACAAACAAAAAAAAAGCACAAGTTAATAAAACAGCTACAACCGAAAACCGAGTAGCCACGTAGTAAAATAAAATGAATTAAAGCCTTTCGGTTAAATGTAGTGTGCCGATACATCCTGTTTGTTAATTAGTTAATAAGATAAAATAACGAATAATTACAAGCAAAAATAATATCAACGATCGTAAATACCGCGTTAATCTTTGATAATGTGTTTTTTCTTTCCTTTTCCTGGTGGAAAATGGGATATTTCTGAAAACGCTGCTGATGTATTTAAGTTAATGTTTTCATTCAATGTTTGTTATTTATATTTATAATTATTCATTATTATATCTTAATGTATTCTTCGTAACAGTTTAATTCGATTTCGAAATAACTGGCGTTGCAGATTGCTTTGCAATTATTCAACGAAAAAAAATTTAACTATACGAAACATCAAAAGAGCTAAAAATTTAGGGGAAATAATAATTAGCGAACTATCTAATGGTGTATGCTAAAGTTTTTCGCCGCGTTGTAAACGTCTTAGTGCGGCGGCCAAAGATTGTATTTAACTTTGAATAGGTTTATTGCTAAAAAAAAAAAAAAAAAGAATATACCTACAGCGTAACATCGAATTAGTGAAAAATCATTAACAGCAACGTACAATAGGTAAAAGGATTCGAAATGAATCAACAACATCTGAGGGTGTTTTTTTACATCAACGGAGTCTAGACAGAGTCAAAAACTTCCAGACAGACTTGCCTCGTTGCATTTGTCGTAAATAAATCCTCATTATACACCACTGCTGCAACGGCATATGTACGTTCGTCTGATTCGGCGTAACACCAACTCAACAAAGAAATATTAAAAATAAACGTAAAATCACTATCAGCCGTTGTGCTATATACAAGTTAAGAGAAGTGTCGTTTATAGTAACGATCTTAATTATTTAGAAAGGGTCGTGTTAAATTCACAAGGTCTGATCACCGCTAGCGCTAGACTGGATGCGGTATACAATTTGGTGCAATTTGCGATAGGATACTGTTGTATCTCTTTTTCTTTTTCTGTAAAATATAAATATGCTGAATAAGTTCTAGCAAGTACATGTTTAGTCCGCAGTGGGGATATAGGTTTAATGTATTTTGTTATTACTATTCGTTATATATAAGTGTTCAATTTCATTCCACGAGTGAAATTTAAAATTTTTCAATTTTCACTAAATGCTACATAGTTGAGATATTTCAAAACCGCGCTAAAATCGTATTTCCCAGGGCATTACCATAAAATAGACTCTTGTTTTTCATCAATCTTCATTTTTTTTAATGCAATTACCGAAAATTAACTCGAATTTTAATTCTAAAGCTATTCGAAACAAATGCGTACGTAACATATAATAATCTAAACAAGAAGCGTAACAATCGAAACAACTAATTACAAATATCACACGGTGACGAACAAAACGACAAGTTTTAAATAGCTCCTTAATAGCTTCATCACCATGGAAATTTTAAAAACATTTTACCGCATGAAAATAATTTTTCTAATACGCTATTATCAGTCAACAACCGACTGATGATCACCGTTAATAAGTGATGTTTGTTTTAATTTTAGAATAGCTAATACAAATATAATTCGTTACCTGTTCCAGATACTTTTTCTGTATTTTAATACGAGCACTACATAAACTACACGGCAGGTCATCTTCCGGATAAAGAATTTGATTAACAATTATATTATGTGTATCTATATTACATCTTTGTAGTTCCTGTACCAGTCGTTCCGTTTCGTACAACGGCAAAAATTCCGGGATGCAGACACAAACGAAAGTGGTCAGTTGCTGTAAACATAATATGCGCGCTATATTAGACGATATGTAAGAAATATTATACTAAATATGACAAACCAACCTCTTATATCACTTGTTCCGTTTCATTGGAAATAATAAAACACTAGTATGTGTTAAACTTTTAATTACGTAAAATTACAAAACATAAAAACACACATTTAAATTATAAAAATGACGACTAGTTTCGGATAATTTAATCCATAATCATGACGATCCGTAATTAGCTATTCGTAACATGTATTTAAACGTCGCCAGCTGCCTAAGAAAGTATAAAATTATGGATAGCGAGCTTCGCAGTTATTGCAAAAAAAGAAACTGATATTCCGTGTTACAATATCAAGGTGTTCGTATTTTTTAGGAATTCGATATATTTCAATCACAGTCGTAATTTTAATTTAAAGAAAACGAAATCGATCAAAATTCCAGTATGTATTCGTCATTTTCTAAACTGAAATTCGACAGTAGCTTAATACGATTATTAGAAAATAAGCGGTGGACACCGTACTTTAAAATATTTTTATTCAACGTTTCATCAACTAGCTTACACAAACCATCGTTAAAAAATAAACTATTCAAAACGTTAAATAGAAATATTTTACAGTACGGTGACCAGCGCAAATTTTATCATTCACCGGCGGAAGTTTTAAATTTTCAATTAATATGATTACACTAAACTTTATAACACAATATATATGTATATATTAAATTTTAAATTTAATACATATTGTATTATTATAAAGTTTAGTGTTGCATTTATTTAATTCAATGTTACAATAAATACGAATTGTTATTATATTAATATGATTACGTCGATAGGAATACAATAATAAAGCATTGCTCGTGCACTGCATGGTAAATAATATAACTGCAGCCGTACTTTTATCATATATAAATGCGTGATTTCGGATTTTACAAGTAAACGTATTAAGACAAAAGAAAAAATTAAAAAGACGTGACACTAAATAAAGCGAACGAATCGTTTTAATAATAATTCCAAAAAAAAACAAAATTTTTTAACGTTATTGTAATCACCCTAATTAAAATTTAATAATATTTCTGTTTTCGAGCATAAAAAATCAAAAAAATCAAAAAAAAACAGTTGGAACAAATATATATACGTAAGCTTTAACTTTGTCCTTTTTATACATAAGTTCCCCCCCGCGCGCGCACATACACTTTCGTCTGATAAAAATTATCTAAAAACTAAAATTTATAACAAAAATTACGGTTGATTAGTCATTCGTATCACTAAACATGTATGCGTCATTCGGGAATATTCAAAATACGCTTATTATCTCGAATTAGAAAAAAAAATTTAAGAAATTTTCCAAGTCAAATCACATCATCAGATTTTTATACCAAAAAAATGTACAAAGTAGAATTTTAAAATAAAAAAGCGAATTTACCATTTGAAACGGTACTACGCTGCAAAGCGTCTTAACTCGCGTCCAGAGATGCCACCACAGATTTAGTCCGCGGAATTATTAATTATTATTTTATTAATTATTATTATTATAGTTATTATTATTATTAATTATTAGATTAGCCAAGAAATGGGTTGCGTTTTAAAGGGTTGTATTTTAAATTTACCTACAACTATTTTACTGGGACGGTCGACCGCTAAAAACACGCGTTAATTAAACTAGGTACGAACATAATACGGCGACGATTAATAAATATAAAATAATTCAATACGTATCTCTGTTGTCGGCCGGGTAGTGCATGATCCTGAATGGCGGTGTCTCGTTGGTCCCTTAAATCGGTAGATCTGCAGAGGGAAATTCGGTCCGCGGTATTTTAAGAACAATTAACGAATTATACTCCGTACACTTTTTTAATTATAACAATCGGAATTACGATCTTTCGCGTTTTTAACAGTCGAATTACAGCCAGTGGCCAACTTGAGCTCCTTTTTCACTTTTTTACTGGTCCGATGATTAAGACCGAAAACTATATCGTACCGACTTCGACCGTGACAAAAATTAAACTGACTCCGACCTTTTTTTAGATAGTTTTTCTCGCCCTCGACTCCGGCTCATTCCAGTCGTTATTTTTCGTCGGCATGTTTTTTACAACCTGACCGCCGCAATCGTCGGAATCGCGACAAACGAAAGCCAATGGTCGCGGAGATCCTTTGATGTATTCTAAAAGGTCGTGCCTTCCCGGAATCTTTAGAACCTGCGATGTTTACGGGCCTTATTTTTTATGATTCGTACTATTCATTTTTTCCGAATAGTCCTCTGTGGGTGGCGATGCAGAATTCCTTTCTCCCTAGCCGACAACGGGATTACACATATACGCACACTTACGCTCACACCATTTGCCCGATAGTCTATTAAATTAAATTTTTAATATTTTATTTATTTGTTTAGTGATTTTGGTTTTATTTTGTTAATTTTTTATCGAACCATGTAATGGTCACATTACACATTCTAAGTGTAAACATCGAAGAAAATATTTAAAAACATACTGAATATACAACGAGTAAGTAATGGCGTTATTACAAAAATTTAAATCGATAAATATCAACGTATACCGGTATATAGTAAGTAAAGCAGATCCTATAGCCTTAGAAGCGTGTAATTAAGCTTCTCATAATGGTACTAAGCATAATTGGATCTGATGAGAATATACTGGGAGCCAGTTCCTTTCTACTTAGGATCCACCTTTACTTTTCCAGATTTCTCTGGTACCCAATTGGAAGCGATTCGGATCCCGATCGAGACGAGTCTCGAACCCGTGTCCTCTGATTTAATAGCTAAGCAGCTTAACCACTAGGCTACTGCGCTACCATACCGGTATACAGGAGAACGGGAAATGTTATTAGAAAATGATTTTGTGTACAGTAAATACAGTTAGAATTTTACGTTAACCGAACATTTATTTACTGAATAAATCATCGGCGTCTCAAAGAACCGAAAAATGAGTGTACATTTCCACGTAAAAATGTCAGTTTTATTCTCTGTTCAGGATTGAATCCGGTAATAGAGACTATGTGTACGTCTACACACACCTACTTACATCAACCTCCCATATTTCGGGTAACTAATGTCTACAAATTAAACCACGAATGTTTATCTTTCCACTTTTAGAATCTTATAAAAGTAGATTGTACGTTGGTCAGTGTCAGTTTAGATATAGTTTACAGAACGTCTGAGGCGCCCACGCAAGCGTCGACTAGAAGAACAGCTTCCTCGAAGAATATAATAAACACATGATAAACACTCCTTTCTCATCTACTGCAACAGGCGACGAAAAATTTGGTGTCGTATAAAGAAATAAAATGGTGTAAACGACAAGAGGCTAAAGCGCGTTAAAAAAAAAAAAAAAAAGAAGCAAAACAGACTAAATAATATTGACTTCCAAAAAGATTGAGATGGCAGAAAATAGAATTCGCGAGCGGCACAGGAAATTGATGAGATTACTGAACCTCGATCTAAATGAAACGCAAACTAATAAACAGTCTCACTGGTCAAGGTATGCGCAGTCACGACTTACAAGTCATAAGGAGGTACATACAATAGTCAAAAAAAAAAAAAAGGATTTGGAAATCTCTAAAAAAAATAAACGCTCAACTGGTCCCACAGAATCTCAACGGGATTTATATCTGGTAATTGGGAAGGCGTGTTTAACACTTTTCGGCAGTTGTAAAACATCCATTCACGAGTTTTAAGTACTTTGTGCTTGGGATCGCTGTTTTGAAATAAATTATACGACTTCAAAAGACCTAAGTTTGCAGCATTTAGAGGGAGATTTTTTTCAAACTAGTTGATGTAATCATCTGCAGTCATAGTTCCATCCATAAACTCCAGCGAGCCTACCCCCTGCGAAACGGTCCCAGCCCACGGCATGTTTCAAATTCACATTTATATTTTTTATTTCCAATTCAGTATTAGGCTTCCGCCCGCCAGACTCTTTGCTTCCCGTTGTTGCCGAATAGGTTAAATTTCGATTCGTCACTGAGATTACAGTTTCTCAAAACGTTTCGTCCATTGAAATATATTTTTTGATAAAATCTAAAGGCGCTTGTCTTGGCACGACAACTTTTAAGGTTAACCAGACCTGGCATACTTTCTATCCTGTTTTCTTATTTAAAGCGTCGGATAATTATGTTGTAAACGATATTTCGTTTCATGTTTAATAATGCTGAAATTTTATCACCCGACATATTCTTTCCGTGATTAAAAATCATCAACTGGCGCTTCTGGAAAGAAATTTCTTGCGATTATGACCCCTCTTCAGTTTACAATTTTTATTTATTATTTTCACGACCAACTGTAATTTTAACTATCAGGCGTTGCAGACAATACGCCAACGTGAATATAAATACGAACGTGAATGAAAACGAACTCATCGCGCTTTTACGTGTTACTCATGCTCGTGGAAAACCAATTAACAGCGCATCTTCCGAAAATTTTTGTTATGTTCAAGTCACTTCTTTTGAATGCAAATTTTAATTTTTTTTTTCGCTTTACCCTGGGGTTGCGTTCATTTTTTAATTTTTCATTTTGTTTTTACGTAATGTATGCTTCTTCTATACGTTGTCAAAAAACGTTAAATTAAAAACACATTTTTTCCCCTATTAAGTTATTGTTTTTTCAACGATGTCCAAATACTTCTTTTGACCACTATATAACATAGTCGTATATGTGATCGCAGTTACGAATAGTAACTCAAATGGGTCGCTTTGAGTCGAGCTATTTTCTTACATTGCTTATATCTTACGAATCGAAACAACGATCGTACATTCAACTACTACTGCCGCAAAGAAAACCGGGATTTTGTCAAAGAATTTAATCGTTTATAGCATCAAGAACTCGGAACGATCACAGATTGTACACGAAAATTGCTAGTACAATTACTGTCGCTTCCTACGGTAGCACCTCTGTGTACATTCAACGCTCAATCGTGCCGCGCTCTAATGCAAACCACACTACCGATTTCGTTATTCCATCTTGTAAGATTATGGCTATTTCTGAGATGTGCATAGACAACGGTTAACCACGTAAAGTTCCCCGCTTCAAACGGAAAACTAATTTTGAAATGTTCAAAAAGGACCGCATCATCTATCATCTAGTGAACATTAATTAATTAACTTCGATGGTGAAACCCTGAACATGAAACGTATCGCTATAGTACACAATAGAGTTGGTGATATGATTCACGTTTACTTTCAAAATTATTTCAGTTTATATTTTACCGATAAATAAACAAACTTTTTTTTTTCTTTCTCCTTCCCCAGGTGCGCCAAATCAAACTTAAGCAGCCACAAGTAAGTTTTTTTAAAGTATTTTTTTTTTTTTTTACAAAAAGAATTGAAAATTAATGGATTAACCCAAATTTAGGATTTTTTTTTTGAAAATCAGTATACTTAAATGTACAAACATCAACGATTATTGTACAAGACATTTACATACTTTATGCACATTAAACGGCAGAGCGTTTATATCATTTTATTATACTTTAGTGGCTTAAATTGCTCTATAAATTTTGCCCGAGATCAGTAAACAATGCAAAATAAATAAAATAAAATTTTATAATTTTCTCGCGTTCGATTTTGTAAGTCATTATGGCGTACAAACCAAGCTTACAGTAGTTATTAAACTCAATTATCACCCAGAATGATAATAAACTTATAAAAAAAAACATTTTTATTACACTAATTTTATTGATGTTTAATAAGTAATTTGGGTTCCTCCTTCGTTATTTCATTATTATGATAATTTTTTTAATTAAATTTATTATCTTTTCCTGCCCCGTTTCTTCATAAAATAAGATATTTATTATATCCTCTCCTTTTCGATCTGTTCACATTCGGGATTTGATAAAAATTTGTAGATAAAATTTTTAAACATATATAATTTAATAATAATATCAATTAAATTTTAAAAGAAAAGTTCTTAAAAAAATACAATCAAATTAAAAACGTAAAATTTTGAATGTCCCCTTCAAATCAAAATCTGGAAACAATCCTGATTGAGCAGCAATTATAAAATAATTTTTATCCGTTGATAGATATAAGTAAATGATTTTTACAGGTTAAACCGGATTTAGAAGGTAAGATTAAAACCATCGAGGGTTAATAGAATTTTACGTAAACCACATTAATAAAAATAACTTCACAGGAGCAGTTGTCCTTGACATACCCATACAACTGCCTGAAGAACTTCATTATTCCTACGTTATAAGCGAACGCAGGCATTTTGATTTTTTGCAGCTGCTATAAAGTCTTTCAGAAAAGACGTTAGTTTTTATTCTTCCCCCAAAATCATATCGAACGATGTTAAATCACGACTTCTTGCCAAATTAAAAAATTACTTCTATTTCAAATTTAAATGTGCATCTTCCTTACAAACAAGTTCAGTCAAGCATGATGTTTCACGCGCTGAGGGTTTTCCGTATGTTAAGTTAAAGATAACTATAATTTTAATAATAAATTCGAAACAAAAAGAAATTTAATTTTTCACGACGCAAAGAGGAAGAGACATGTCGTTTTTCGTGCTTTTTTGAACTTTTCACCATTTTTGAAAGTTTCACGAAGAAAATGAAATACAGTTTCGTTCCCGACAAATAACGATCTTTCCATCGATATATCACTGTCCGGGGAAAAAATATAACTTCCGAGCTTTCAGCGCCTCGAGGGCCTAAATATCCAGTTGTAAGCTCGGCTATAGCTTTCCTACAAAACGGTCATTTATGCATATATTTGAGATACGTTTTGGTTTCCTCAACTTTTTTATTCGGGTTACTGCTTACGTGAACATTCCTCTTTTTACTGTATTTGATCCCAAAGGAGGGAGTTATATAATTTTATAACCGTAATTTTTTTGATTTTATGAAAGAGCTTCTGTGTTTTGTTTTATATTTTGAATTTCACTTTTAAGGGTTTCGGTGATAAGTTATGTATTTTTAAGTGATTTTCGAGGTTGTTTTAGATTCCACATTATACATTCTTGACGATTTTTTTTAAATTTTTGCAACCTCAGAGTAATCAGGTAGCTTGAAGTTGTAGATTATCTTATGAGAGAATTTTAATTGTAATTTTATGATCTAATTTTAAAGTTTATAAGTATCAAGCCGCTCGTAATTGATTTTTATATTTTTGCAATTTCTGAACTATCTTATTAGGATTCTGTACATTACATGTTGTGTACGAAATCCTAATAAAAGCAATGGGTAGCCTTCGATTCTCTTCGTATTTGTTTTGTTTATCTTTTTTTTTTTTTTGTATTGATACAATTATGCCATCATTCCGGGTGATACTGCTCAATCAATGCAACAATTAATACCTTACAACGTTTACTGGAAATTTAGAATCATTCGTATATTATTACGAAAAACGTGTTACAAACTTTTTTTTTTTTTTTCGATAGCTTTGTACCAAAGCATTCTGCCAATGTTTATAAAAACATTTTTATTTTTACGCGGAATTTCTTATTAAATCCTCTAATTTGGGCTTTATTATGAAATTTAATTCTTTTGACCCATGAGGAAATCCTCTACACCTACAAATGATAGTTCTTCTATTATTCTAACTACGTTACTCTTAAAAAAAAAAAAAAAAAAAAAAAAAGAGAAGGATGGTGTCTAAGGACATCCGGTAGGAACAAAGTTTCTTTCGCTTTTTGATAGATATTAGTTATAAAGTCACCCGTAAAGTATACGATAAAATAAAACAGGTTAAAAGAAAAAACACACTACTTGTACTTTGCGAAATTAAGAAGAGGAAAAATTTGAACAGAATTTTACTCTAACCGAGAAAACATCAAATTTTTAATTACGTGCTTGATGTTAGAACGTATAAGATAATTTGTCGACGAGTGTTTAGCTTGATGAAAGAAATCGGTGTAATGAAATAATTAAAAAAAACCGCGCCAATTTTCAAATTCAATAAAATGTACACGTGTTTAGAATTGAGCTCATACAGCTGACCGCGCACAATGCTTGCTGCTCAAATCTCGATACTCGTACGCACGCACACACACACACCTGTATAGAACAGAAAGAGAGTGAAGGTCGCCTGGAGGACGATGCATAACGCTTTTTCGTTATCTAATCATTTCTGCCCGTTTACTCCTACCGACAAGCCGCGTAAAAGAACTTCGTGATGAAGTTGATTCATACTGTTGTATTTTTGGGAAGTACTAATTCACCCGTTTTCAGCGCAATGCAATGATAAGACTTCAATTTGATGAAACCGCTTTAATGATCGAAGTTTACCGTTACACCAAATACAATATATACCAACTTCATTTCTCTAGTGAGATAATTCAGTCATACTGCTCCTTTAGTATTAATACTTTTTATACATTCTACTACATTTCTATTTTAATTTTCAAATTAAATATCAAATATTTAGGTTAATTTTTAATAATATTCTTTGAGTTTCTCTTCCAGCTGAAGGTAAGAAATATTTAATTCTTCTCCAGATTCGGGAACACATAACATTAAATTTATTATTTTCTTTAGCATTTCTAACTGAAGACGGGGAATTCTCGAAAACGTTTTTAGAATATTAATTTATATTTATTCAATATTTGTTGCAGTGTGCATAATTTTATTATTTTACTATTTATTTAACAGACAGATTGTATGAATACACCAAATTTAATGTGAATTATAAATTGTTTCATTTTTTTCTTTCATATCGTCTTACCGCCATGCATATATTTCAATAGATCCAATAACGGATAAGTTAAAAATCTAGTACGAAATTTGCAGTTTTTGTAATTTCTTTTCTAAATATAATTCAGATTTATCAGCTGCGTGCTTTTCTTTCTAGCATGTCTTATGGCTGAGTATCGAGAGAAATTTGCGAGACGCTATTTTATGTACCGCAGTTTTTTGTTTTGACATGAGATGTACGTTTCATTAGCTTCTATTGTAATTAATATTGACATTTTTTAACTAACTTCTTTTTGCTACATGAAATTTAAAAAAATAATTAAGATGAATTCTTTTAGGAATCGGTGAGCATCGCAACTGGTTCATCGCTTCGTTAAAAGGTTTAATTAGACGCGTACTCTTTCCTAGTTTGGTTTCGTACGTGTGCGCGAAATAATCTGTTCACTTATAAAAATATTTAAAATTCGAAATTTTCACTTTTAAATTTTTAACTTCAAGATGTATTCAAGATCTAATGTTTTTCCCAATAAGGGAAAAATTACTTAACTTTTTTTTATTTATGACGCGTCGTTTATGACCAATGGACGGTTAGCACTAGTGAAATTACACCAGATTATTTATCGATATATATTTTTCTAATTTCCTGCGTAAATTTAAAGCCTAAAGAATATTTGTGAGCGAATAAATTTCAATGATTTTCTGACAGTTAGCCTCCTTTCCTTCAACATAACACATTTTTTCTTTGTTTTTCCCTGTTTCACCCCCTTTTCTTCATATCACAATAACTTCTTTTCTGCATTAAATATTTTCTCTCTCTTTCACCATTTTTTTCACCTACCATTTTCTCTGATCCAATTTTAAGCATTCCATTCTTCGTCAGTACAAGTTTCATCCATTTATATTTTCTTGCTTTTATTAGTCTTAGCAGTGGTCAGTTTTTTTTTTTTTTCTCTTTTACTTCATGGTCTGCCAACGTATCAAGCGTAATATACTTCGCTAAAATTATTCTTAAAATACGTTATCTTACTATCCAAGATTTTTAAAATGTTATTGATTGCTTCTTTTTGCGTGTGTGGTACAGCGCGACCTTTTTTTGTATTCGCTTTATCATTTCATTTTTCATTTGTTTGTTTCACGATCCCTTCAACTAATTTTATTCATTACTCGACAACATTTATTGCTTTTTTAGGCATGTTTAAAAGGTCGATAGCAAACAAAACATTACATTTACCATCTGCTTTTGTTTATTCGAAAATTACCATGTGAAACTGGTAAGCAGCAAAATAATGACTGAGTAGTCATCAAATAACGTTAGAAAAAGAAGCATTTTTAAGGAAATACTTTCTTTATTTAATTGTGCCAGTCAAAAATAAGCCAAAAAAATTTCATTAAAATATAAGACCAACGTGAACTTCCAAAATTTTAATATGAAAGAGGTGATGAACGCGAGTGGCTTAAAATATTGCCAACGTTAATTTCTTATAAAGATGTAGATTCGAATAGTTTGAAAATTTCAAAGCGCGATTTACAAATTCATCACTAACGGAATTTGAACATTAGTCCTTAACTAATACCATGGAAAATAACAGCGTTCAAGTTTAGTTCATACGCACCATCATTTAAACATATTTACAATAAAAATCGTGAAATAAAAATTTTTTCTTTTTAAAATACCGATAAAAGAAAAATGCACTCTAAAGAGTAAAAAAAAGCTAGCATATTTTAAAGTAATACATTTGAGGATATCACGATAATTTTTAGAAAACATTAACTTTTTAGAGTTGGTACTAAATTTAAATTTCAACAATAATCAGAAATCATTTAATGCATAAAACTATATTACAATTAAATATTTCTAATATTTTCGATGCCCCGGCTTATAGAAAACGAGTAACTGTATTGGGTTATATTCATTAAATAGTTTTTAATTATTTTTGTAGTTTGAATTTAGTGCGGGTTCCAAAAAGTTAATGTCATTTAACAATAATTATAATATTGTTAAGTATATTATTTTTAAATATATTATCTTTTATGAAACAATTTTTTTTACCTTTTTTGGAAATATTAAAGCTAGTTATGAAATAGTTTTTTTCTTCAAAGAACAATTTTTTATGTTATTTAATTAATCTTTTACCTTTAATTCGCTTATTTTTATTTTTAAAAAGTAGTAGTGGCAGTAAAAAATTACAAACATAATTGCGGATTACATTAAAAAGAAAAGATTAAATTCATTCATTAACCGTGAGCGTATCGGAAAATATGCTTGGCGAAAATCAAAAGTTTGATAATGACTTAATAAAAATAGTGCGACCATGATTATTATATATATATATAGTAAGAATGCTATTTAGACGAAGGACAAGTTATTTACATAATAGAAAAAAGAGAATGAAGATCGTTACGTAATATGAATTATTAAAAACGCCACGCGTTCTCATACATTTCAGGTTCAAGGACATATATACACCCGGTTAATTTAAAAAAAAAAGATTGAATTTATTTATAAAAAGGCCATATGTAATAAAAATGTAATAAGTATGTTTCTACTAAAACATAATAAAAAGAAAAAATTAGTTAAACGTGTAATTATAAAGTTGATGATACATAACATTTGTGTATTAGATACTTTCAAAGCAACATAATTTCTATCGGTACGTTTAAACTACAACTGCTCAACATTTTTTAATGTTTGTTGAATGGTAAATACAGCTGTTTCAACAAAAACAATATCATATTTAAAAGCATTTTGTTTGCGTAAATAACTATGTAAATTTTTAAAAGTTTTACACAAACATCAAATTCAATTCTATCATAATCAATTTTTGCTATTAAATGATCCATGAAACTGTTATTCATTTGACACTTCCTAAAACGTTTTAAAAAATTTCTCACTCGTTTTCAGTCATAACATAAAACCAATAAAACACCCCATATTTTACCCAATTAAATGCGCCACTTTTTTTTAATTCAATATATTGATATATATATATATGTACAACATATGTAATAAAACGTTACACGGGAGCATATTATATCTAATTATCCAGGCCCATGATAGATATAAAGTTGCAAAGAAAAAAATCAGCTTCAAAAGTGTTAGTTTGGGATTAAAAAATTCTCGATAGTATTTTAAATATATCATACACAATAGTTTTGGACATTAGCAAACATTTCAGAGAAAAAAGGTAGATTTTGAAAGGTGTTTTCTTTTTATAATTAAAATATCATACACTAAAAGCGGCAGAGAATAATTAGGCACAAATAAAAAAACACAAATGAAAAAAAAATTACCCCGAACTTTTGTATTTTTAAAATTAGCCTTGATTTTCTATTTTTGTTAAATATTATTTGAATAGTTTTGTAACAAAAATTCAAAAAAAAAATCTAAATTTACTACACTTTTTTTTAGGTTGACATTAAATCATTTGGCCACCAACTATGCATTCAGGTTTTCTATTGTATAATTTTAATTTAATTTTTATTTTTGCGGCCGCCAGGAATTAAACTTGGAACCTAACATTTGCAATCAGTTTCTCAAGCCGTTGATCCATCATTAATATCTTCCTGAATTCTTTATCGAAATGCCAAATATAAATAGTTTAGTATTCATAGGATTTTAAATGCCATTAAAAAAAACACCGAGGAAATTCTTTTAGTTTTCACAAATTTATCCTGCCCAATTCACTACCGCACTTAATAAATAAAGATAAAATTTTGTTGTAATATTTTTAATTTACGTAAAATAAAATGGAATCAAACTTTAAAATACCAAAAACTTTAAGGTTCTTTTCGACATAAATTGTTAATTGTTAGTTCTGTCGTTTTTACAATAAGCGGTCTCAATAATAATTTCTGTAAAATAATTAGAATTTGTTATTTTTATTTCAAAACTATCATTTGGAAAGCTGTCTTTATTATTACCTATCAAATGTAAATTTGAACAACTAAAATTTACTTATTTTTAGAATATTTCATTTAAACATAAATCTAATCATAAATACTGCATGTACTTTAAACGCTAATAACTGAGAAATAAAAAATTGAGAAAAAAATTATATTTGTAAAATACACAGAATTACTATCCTATTAGCAATGTATTTTATTCAAGAAATCTCCCTTCGGTTTTGAATACATAACGCTAACGTTTTAGTCACCGTTCCATACATATACATCTCGTTTCCACAAGAATCTTTGCTGCTCCTTCATGGATGATTTTTTTTTATATGAATCCAAAATTTATATTACATTTTCAGCAAACCATCTCCTTTAAACTATTTCTTAACGCATAACCGAAAAGGTTCAGATTGAAACTTTCGAAGAGTAAGAGAGAAGCCTTAATAAATTCTGGAACATTGTTTTCAAGACAATTTACGTTATCCGAGCTTTATACGTGCGTGCAAAGTCATTTGACAAATGCACTCTGCTTTTTTGAATTTGGTAAAAGTTAAAGGCTTAATTCCAAAACGGTTATCGATACATTGCAGGTAACGTTTCCAAAACAATATTTCATGGTTCACATCAAACAGAAATCGATTCCAAATGAAAAGTAACTTATTGTAATTATTTTAAAAAACATCATTATTCGACCTGCTTGTTACACTAACGATAAAAACAAACAAGTTGACAAGGTATGTCGAAAAGAAGAACCAGAAATTTTGAAAATCCGTGGTTTCTCCAGCTGAAATTAAAATTGTAAGTTGATTAATTCTTGAAATTCATACTTCTTTAAAAAAAAAAAACGATAGGTGAATAATTAAAATGATCTGACTATCAAATAGATGTAGTTCCATCGTGAAAATTGACCAATTTAAAATATAAACATGCAAAGAAACAGTCGAAAACCACCTTTTATCGTGATTACAGTAAATTTATAGTGTGGATCTGCGTACCTGAATACACAACTAGGTAATTACAACGTTCGAAATCAAACAATACAACTATATTACTGAGACGATCTGCCTGATTCTTAATCTCACTTTGTATTCAATATGTTACCGAACTAAATTTATTTTCTCATGTCAGGGTATATTCATATTTTTTTCTTTAGAAGTTGTCTTTCTTTTTATTTTATACGCTAAATTACTGCAATTTTTAAAATATACAGTTTAGTCCACACAAGTACATTTCTGTTCGTACAAAAGAAAAAAATAACATCTAAGAATGATAGTTTACTTACTGGATCCTTCAACTGCGTATTAACTTGGTTAATAACACTTAATGTTTCGTCCAATTTCTCTGAAAACCCATCTGATTCTGGATCAACCATTCCAAATATCATTTGAAACTATACAAACGTATACATATAATTTTAATTACACCGTATGAGAATATTTTAAATATAATTACATATTACTCAAAGTAATTTAAAAAAAAATTATAATTGCAGTATTTATTGTGCACAGTGAAAATTGGTTATAACCACATTGGATATAGCAATAAATCGATTATTACCACTAAAATTTTGGCAAGCAAATACCAAATTATTGCTTATAACAATGTGGCCGTAAAAAATTTAACTTCAAAAAGTTTTTGCAAATGAATTTAACAAAAAAAAATCGTCTTTTAATATTTTCTATAAAAAAATAATTTCTGCAAAACGGAAGAGACATATTATTTTTTGTCCTGCTTATATTGTTAACGTGTCCTGTTAAATGCTCATTGTAAATTTAACGAGGATGACAACTAGCGGTAGTTCATTACAAAAAGTATTAGAAAAAGATTACTATTCTTTTCACTAAAATAAAAATCAAAAATTACAAATTTCTTCGAAAGTAAGAAAAAATTAATCCTATCATTTTTACGTAGTAACACTTTTTTCCTTTTTTTGTTGCTTTCTATTAATTTAAAATTCATTTTTTCATCGTCGTACTTTCATGTATAAAGAAAAAATATATAGTTTGTGCTTTTGAATTAAAGAAAAAAATATGTACAATTATGATTATAAATAAACAATTATTTATTTAATTAACGAAAAGTTATTGCTCAAAATATTTCATGGAAATTTTATAACGAAGTAGTTGTTCAATAACACAGTAGATCTCCCAGAATAAAAAAATTATAATAATTTTATATCAGATATAATGACGAACCGGTTATAAGAATCAGATTATTTCTCTCTTTTAACATCGTTGTAACTGATTTTCACCTTTTACATCCATGCGCATATATGTAATTATTTGAAAAAAAGTTCTCTCCTAAATGATTACTAAAAATTATTATAAGTACAAATCGTATATATTAAAATAGATATATAAATTTTTCGGTTAGATACTTATGTAGAACGTTTAATATAGGTTATCCTATTTTTTAGAAAGTTTACATGCAATCTCATTCCTCTTATTTCTGAATGTTCCGGTACCGGTAGTCATATTATTTTCGATCAGTTATTTTCAGAATTAGTTTCTGTTGTAAAAATTATCCAATTAAATTTTAGTAAAATAACCTTATTGTTTGGCTAATTATGTTATTTCAATTTTTATAATGTTCAAATTTTTATATTTTGAAGATTTTATTATTACCTTAACAAAGGTGATGAGAGAACAAAAATATCACCTAGTTAAAATAATTTTTCTTGCAGCCCCGCTTAGATATTGTTTAACTTAATTGAATATAAAGCTATAAGAAAAAAAATTTTAAATTATTCATTACATCGTAAATAATGCAATTTAAAAGCTAATTTGTCTACATTCCACTGTTTACCAATATGTAATAACATTTAAAGGGAAGGTTATATCAGCATATAATTTTTGTTTATTTCTAAGCCACGTCACACTGTTCTAACCTTGAAGTGAAAAAAAAAGTATACGCCGCGAATTCTTATCAAAAACAAAACTTATTTTTAAGGCACATATACAATTTCAACTGATAAAAAAACTGTCACTGCACAATACTTAAATATTATTCGTTTTTTATATATCATAAAAACAACAGAAATCAAATACTTCAGAACCAAATTTTTTATACGACATAAGAAAATTCAAATAGAGAAAAAATAATATATATATATATTGATATTATTATAATTTTCTCCTCAAAAGTGCCTTAAAATGTTACTTAAAATAGTTTGCAAAGCATTTTGCAAATCAAAGATAACTTTAAAAAATAAACGGTTAGAACAGTCAGAATTATCAATAAACTTAAAAACCTTCAAGACAAAATTATTCTAAAAGTACATTTATGTCAATTATAAATACAAAAACCAATGTCCCTGATGTATTACATAGTATATATTTTTTGATGTGTATAAATAATGTTGTTTATCCTTCGGAAAAATTTTTAGTTTAACACTGCTTCACATTAATATTTCAAAAATGTTTATTACATTTTAAACGGCGTTTTTAATAAACTTCATTTTTTATTAGTACACAATGAGAACTAAAATTCATGCAGATAAGTGTCAGTTCTGCATTAATGAATTCAATAAATAAAGAATTCGATGTTTTATAATTAAATTACACATAATTATCACGCATTTCGTTCAAATTAAGATATAAAACCTAACCTGATTAAAAATGGGTGCGAATCCTTGCTTAATACGTATCAATTTGCTTAAACCAGCTTCCATCGCTTGAGGAAAACTTAATAACCTTAATGTATGTCCTGTTGGTGCAGTATCAAAAACAACCACTGAAAAGTCCATGCTTTTAACAAGCCTAAACACAATATTAATTGCTTACTTTTAACAATATAATTTCGTTTTTAGTGTGACGATTCACCTGATAAATGATTGTAGTAAAAATTTTGAAAATTATACGCGTTGAACTCACTTCATTACGACAGCGTAACTCATTGCTTCATCAATCCCAGGAAATGCGCCAATTATTTCCTGAATAATTCCTTTACTCATCCGCATAAAATCATTTCCACCGTCAAAATATTCGTCGGGTAGCTCGTTATAACCAACATTTGGATCTATTTCCTATAGATTTCAAATTAAATGAATTCAGTGTAATTCTAACTTGAAAATATGCGAGTATAATATAATTAACTGAAAGAATATTGTAATTATTAAGTAAGAGTGCAATTACCATTCCGAATAAATTTGAAAATTCCTTTACTTTTGTTGGAACTTTCGAAAACTTTTGGTTAAATGCATCGGAAATACTATGCGCTGGATCGGTAGAAATAATTAAAACCTTTTCTCTTACTTTAGCTAATTGCACAGCTAAACTGCAACTGAAAATTGTAGGAACAAAGTTGTGTAACAAATGCAGACAATTAGTAATAGTTTGAAAGGAAAGGTATACTGAAAAATTATATAATTTACCTGCACGTAGTTTTTCCAACTCCTCCCTTACCCCCCACAAATATCCACTTTAAAGAATCTTGCCCCAATATATTTTTAACAGACGGCTCTAAATTAGGAATTGTTTCGCTCATAGTAAATTTTAATTTTAACAACGTTACAGAAACAAATAAGATATACAGTGAATTTTAGTTTTTAAAACGCTATAACAGAACATACAACACACACGAAATCCAAAACGGCAGACCAGTTAGTCATTTATGTCAATTTTACATAACCAATAATTTTATATCAACCTGATAACACAAAATTCGATTAATACCGAAATATCAAACGATTATGTAATATCGATATACGAGTTTAAATAGTCATAATCATGGTTCAAAGTGCTAAACTACAATCGTTATCCTACATGGAGGAATTGCAGCGAGGCACGATAGCAACACTTTTTTTGTTTTTTATGTTGTCGTATGATGCGTGTAATTAATTATTTTAACTGTTAGATCTTGCATAGTTTAATTTTTATATGTATTTACTTCAATAACTTCAAAGTTAAAATTTAGTTAATGCCCGATAATTGTATCAAAATTATAAAGATAGATAAAAAAAAATTCTTCTATTTATCAATGTAAAATTTATTATAATGCTTGTAGTATATTGTGAACCTTAACTTCATGATCCTCGACATATTGTTTAAAGCAGGGGTGGCCAACTCGTGGCCCGCCTTGAACATTTTCGCGGTCCGCGCGATGGGTAAAGTGGTAAAAAATTATGTTCTGCGAACTCATAATGCGCGCGCATGTTGGAATATTTAATATAACGATCTATGTTTGCATGTAAGAATAATAATAAACACAATAATAATAACTCATTATGTTTCAATTTTTCACTATAAAAAAATGTCTATAATGATTTTAAATCTAATATCGAGATATATGATTTTATATGCGGTCCGCAGAGTTATGATGCATTTCCAAAGTGCCTCGTAAGATCATTTGGGTTGGCCACCCCTGGTCTACAAGTATGAGACTCGCATTTCGGATACCTTAAAAATACATTGACAATTTTAACACATGAATGTAAATCTAACAAATATAAAATATTACATGAAACTTGCAATACTAGAACTCCATTACAAATGTTGACACATTAGTCCCTAAGCTCTTGATATAAATATATTCATAAAATACTTCGTATCCAGAATATCAATATAATTTTTATGAATATGCTGTATATTGAAAAAGGTAGATTAACATAAAATTAAAATTTTTGGTATACACCATGTCAACATTAATATACCTATTTAACGTTTCAAACATGTTTACACGATCCATCATCAGAAACTAAACTAAAATCTAACTCGCTCATTTCAGCTGACTACAACTTTGTAAATTATATTTTTTACTTTTAAAAGGGTTGCTATCATTATTTCCACTATCACTTATACATCAGTTCTTTATTCCAACTTAATTTTTCCTTCTTTTGCTAAACTTCTTTATATACTACTTCGCCTCTTTTCTACTGTAACCATTGGCCGTTATCTCCTCTATGAAACCACTTGGGAAAGTCTCAATTCAACAAGTATTAATGACACGCTAATTGTGGAAAACCCAGAAGTGATAAGTGGTGAAATTGACGCACACACGAGTATAATTTAGTGGCAGACAGGGCTGGCAGAGTCATCAAAAAAAATAATATTAGACCCGTGTTTAAGACAAGCGTGAAAATTAATAAATTATTGAACGACGTTAAGGATGATATACCCCTGTCAGGCCCGTGCCGAGAATTTTTTTTTTGGGGGGGGGGGGGATTTACTCCGCATATTTATTTTATAAATGAAAATATATTTTTCACTAATATTCATGCTATTAATAATTTCCATCATTTTGATTTATATATTAATAATTTAAATAAACGAATTACTGTATAAACATTAATAAAAATTACATATGTTATTAATTATACTCGTAACAAAAAATTTTGCATAAAATATTAATGAAGTACCTATGCTATTTCAGTTCTCATGGGGGGGGGGGGTTAAACCTAAAACCTACACCGTGGACACGGCCTTGACCCCTGTATTATGTAGTTGGTGTATATAAGATTTCGTGCGAATGCAGCAACCGTTATGTTGGGTAAACGGGTAGAACGATTAGTACACATTAAAAAACACTAAGCGGATTGTACGCATAAGCGCGTGAAAAAATCAGCGTTAGCCGAACACAAAACAATCTTTGGTTATGTAGCATGGTGTGTACCAGGCTACTAAGAAATACAGTGTTGCCGAAATGAACTGCAGCAAATTTAAAGAATGGTATATTTCGCCAAAGTGTACAGCAAGTGTGAACGTCGCCGGAATGATAAATAAACATTGATCGCATAAAAATGATAGCCATATAGTGCGACATCGATATCTGAATAATCTTAATTTTAACAGTAAAAAATAGACGTGTACATATGGCGAGTAAATGACAATTCTTATTACGCGGGGTAAACAATTGTATGAAAAAATTAAATTAAAATTATGACGGAATTGTTTACAAAATTATTATTAAAATTATTATTTATCGAAAGTATTTACAAAATGGTTATTTATCGGAAGTATTTACAATTATTATTTATATACAAAATTATTTATAGTTTTTTGTAGTATACACCTACAATCCCTCCCTTTGTAAAAAATAAAAAAAATGGAACATTAATTATTAAATAAAACGTACCGGAGGTTTAATACTCCTGCCAAATCTTGTGGTAACTTTCTCATGGAAGGATCGTGGGATGTGGTTATTCCATTGTCGGTTCTGTACCAGTTGGTCATCACCACTAAATGGAAGTTCTTCAAAGTTCGTCTGTAAATCTGAGTCCAAAGTACGTGACGCTCTTAATATTCCTCTGGCTGAGGCTGGGGAAGTGACTCCTTGGTTATATTCGTTGCTATCTGTGGATGACGTTGTCGGGGAATTGTCATCTGGACGTTCACTTCCTAGAAAGAATGCTGGAATCACGCGGTCCATTGAGACTGTGCGTTGGTCCGTTCCATAATCTAGGGTGAGCACTTTTCCTTTATGTTTCAGTACTCTAAATGGTCCAGTGTACGGCCGTTGTAGTGGGGTGCGAGTTGCATCCTCTCGTACTAAAACATGTGTGCAGGTTGCCAGTTCTGGTGCTACAAAAATTGGATTTTTGCATTTATGTGTAAATGGTACCGGCCGGAGTGTGTTCATAGCTGCTTGTAATGAGCGGACATATGATTCTGTGGCCTTGGTAACATCAATTCCTTCATCATCCTGCCAAAGTAATCCACCAGGAATCATAAGCTGAGTGCCAAATGTTAATTGTGCTGAAGAAACATTGGCATCTGATTTTATTGCTGTACAAAGTCCTAGTAAAACCAGTGGTAGTGAATCCAGCCAATCACCAGCAACGCACTTCAATGCTGTTTTCAGTGTTCGATGCCATCGTTCAAGTGCTCCATTGGCAATCGGATGATATGCTGTTGTTTTTATGTGGTCAACTCCCAGAATCCTTGTCAGTTCGGTAAAAAGTATACTGGTGAATTGCCTGCCACGATCTGAAGTCAAATGGTGTGGTACTCCATAATGGGAAACCCATTCTCCAACAAAAATGGTAGCGATTGTATTTGCCGATATATCAGCCAAGGGTATGGCTTCAGGCCAGTGTGACCATCGATCAATGAATGTGCATAAGTATGTGAATCCTCTGGATTCGGGGAGCGGGCCCACAATATCGATATGGACATGTTGGAATTTCTGCGACTCTGGGAATTTTTCCAGTGGTGATTTTGTATGCCGGTTAACTTTTGACAGTTGACATGGTTGACATGCCTTGACCCAAATTCGGATGTCCTTCGTTGCATTCGGCCACCAGTATTGTGAAGTAATAGCTTTTACTGTGCTGTTTTGGCCACTGTGTGCTATGTTGTGGATAGAGTTGAAAATTTTCTGCCGAAGCCGTTCTGGTATGACTGGTCGTTGGATTCCCTGGAAAATATCACAAAATATGTGGTTCCCATCTCGTTCTACTGTTATAAATGTGTGATTGCCGTATCCATTTTGGCGCATCTGCTCGATCTCTACATCTCCATTCTGACTTGCTGCAATTTCTGAGAAAGAAGTTGATTGCGGAACTGCATTGACTGTTTCTACCCGACTCAACGCGTCTGCCACCACATTAGATTCGCCTTTGATATATTCAAATCTGGGTGCATATTGCAGGATGAATTCGATTAATCTGGTACAACGGTCCAGCATTCTCTTTTTTCCTGTCTGCGGTCGTACGAAAGTTAGTGGTTTGTGATCTGTGCGAATTGTAAAATCTTTACCTTCTAATTGATAGGTGAACTTTTCGATGGCCCGGGCGATTGCATATAGTTCCTTGTCGTATGCACACCACTTTTCTTGAGCTGGTGTAAGTCGTTCTGACAGGAATGCTAACGGCTGCCAACTGGATTCTGCTTGACAACGTTGTTCTAGGACGGCTCCAACTGCTATATCTGAAGCATCAGTTGTTAATCTGAGTTCTGCGTTAGAATCTGGGAAGACTAATTCTGCTGCTTCCTATATTCCTATCTTTGCCTGTTGATGGACTGCTAATAATTCCTCTGTCCATGTGATTGGTGTTTTATCGTTACGCCGAGGATGACCACGCAGCAGGTCGGTAAGTGGTGATAGTGTTCGTGCTGCATTGGGGTAACAATTACGATAAAAATTTAGGATACCTAGCTGCGTTCGAAGTTGTGCGATGGTTTTTGGTGGTTGTAGCAAACGAATAGCTTCCAGGCGTTCCCTTGTTGGTCGAAAACCACAGGCGCTGATATTGTATCCTAAAAAGTTGATATCTTCCTTCAAGAAATGGCATTTGGCTATGTTGATGTGGAGGCCAGCTGCATCTAAACGTTCCAGTACTGCTCGTTCCTCTTCTGTTTTGCTGAAGATAAGGATGTCGTCCAAATACACAAAAGTGTTGGGCAGGTCCTTCAATACGTCATCTATAAATCGTTGCCAGGTCTTTGGGGCGTTCATGAGGCCAAACGGCATTCGTATATGTTCGTATAATCCAAACGGGAGGACTATTGCGGTTTTTTCCTGGTCATTCTTGTTGACGGGAATGTTATAGTATGCACGAGTAATATCAATATTTGAGAAAATTTTGTTACCGTGGAGTCCAGCGAAAGCATCTTCCAGACGTGGCATTGGGCATTCGTCTCGCTTGGTAACTGCATTTAATTGTCGGAAATCGCCGCAGAGTCGAATATTACCATCTTTCTTGGCTACCACTACTGCTGGAGAGCTCCATGCTCCTTTGGATGGCTGTAAGATACCAACTTTTACCATTGTATCCATTTCTTGTTTTGCTCGTTTCCAGATGTCTGGCCGGAGACGTCGAGGTTTTGAGCGGATCGGTGGTCCAGCAGTTTCAATGTGAAGTGCGACATTGTGTTTGATCGGTGGGAGCTCCTGTCGGGCTTGAGTGATTGAAGGAAATTCGCTCAGCAGCTGTGCAACGCTATTGTTGATGGATACCACATGAATGTTGGAAGCTGTTGGAGTTCCTTCACTGGTTGGTACTGATGTGAGATTTCGACTGTCTAGCAAGCGTTTTCGTGTTAGATCTGGAATCAACTGAAATTTCGCTAGGAAATCGGCTCCTAGAATCCCGTGTGGTACATCTGCTACTATTAGTGTCCATTTGAACGTGCGTGTCAGGCCCAATGATAGGTTAGTTTAAACTGAACCATATGTTGCGATCGGTTTCTTGTTGGCACCTTCTAATCGAAAACCTAGGTCCAACTGTTCGTACTTCAACTGCTTTCCGATATGTTCTGGTATAATCGAAACGTCTGAACCAGTGTCGATGAGGAATGTGCACTGCAATTCTTGGTCCCGAACAAACATCCGCTGCGACTTAGATTGTATCGAAACAGTCGCAGCCATCCTGTTTCGATTTTTTAGTTTAACTGTTGCAATTTTGGATCGAACATGCTGCATCCTTTTCGGCATTTCCACGAATCCTTTCCAAACTTTGCATGGAAATAACATACGCCATCTTTGAAAAAGTTTTGACGCTCCATCAGCCTGGGTCGGGATTGCAATCGAGGTCGTCTTCTTTCATCTGCTAGTTGCGTGCAGGCGCAGGTGGACTGAGTAGTTGACTCTCCCGTCGCCATCTGCATGGTTAGTGTTTCAACCGTCTTGGTGAGTGAAGCAATAGCCGTATGCATCTCATTTATCCTCCATCTGTTGTAAGTGACGCTGTTCCTGGATTTCTGCTATCTGGAAAGGTACAGCGGCTGAATTTGCAAGTGGATTCCGCATTGCAGGTCGATCGGTGTAGAGCAGGTCTGCTGTTTTCGCTGCGTCCTCCAGGTTTTTCTCAGACGTTATGCCAGTGACCAAACTTCGGATGGACTGGTCTATATTCTTTAGCCATAGACGCCGGAGAACCAATTCATGTTTCGCATTGAGTGGCCCAGATCCAAGTAATCGTTTCATTTCTGCCAGTATCTGAGATGGTTTGCCAGAGTAGGTGCGTGCCGATAACAATTCATCAATCTGTTGCTCTTGTGCAACTCCAAACGTGGACAGGATGGTCTCTTGGGCTTTCTGGAATTTATTTCTCTCCGATGACCGGATAACTTCTGCGATCGCCAGTAACACTTCATCTGGCAAGGCCGGATAGATCGTAGACATCTTTTCGTCGTCGTCCATGATATTTTGTAGCTTTTCAGTACCGCTTCGACCATTAGAAACCACAGATCCGGATCGTTTTTTATGTATCTTGGAATGTTGACTCGGTGCAGAAGTCTCGGTGTTACTTCTGTGAGGCCGGATGCGGTTGAGGAGTCTGCTGCTTCTTCCATTGTTGCCAGCGCTGCAATGATTTGTTGCTAAGCAATATCGATTAAGTGTGGCACGGTGGTTCCAAAATAATCGTGGTCGCCAATTGTAGCATGGTGTGTACCAGGCTACTAAGAAATACAGTGTTGCCGAAATGAACTGCAGCAAATTTAAAGAATGGTATATTTCGCCAAAATGTACAGCAAGTGTGAACGTCGCCGGAATGATAAATAAACATTGATCGCATAAAAATGACAGCCATATAGCGCGACATCGATATCTGATTAATCTTAATTTTTTCAGTAAAAAATAGACGTGTACATATGGCGAGTAAATGACAATTCTTATAACGCGGGGTAAACAATTGTATGAAAAAATTAAATTAAAATTATGACGGAATTGTTTACAAAATTATTATTAAAATTATTATTTATCGAAAGTATTTACAAAATGGTTATTTATCGGAAGTATTTACAATTATTATTTATATACAAAATTATTTATAGTTTTTTGTAGTATACACCTACAGTTACATACTGAAATTTGACAAAACAGAAATCTTGGAATAAGTAGATAAGTTTAAAAACAGGCTGGTTAGAGAAGCCATTGAAATCGAAATTAATGAGACAATTAATAGAGAGGAGGGTGTGCAACTTAGTTTGGGAAAGAAACCAATTGTTAGTTTACTGAAAAAAAGCATAATTGATAGGGAAGACAAGGGAAATTCTACAAAAAGTACTGTTATGTCGAAAACCACTCGGGAAAGTCCCAATTAAACAAGTATTAATGACACACCGATTACTGAAAACCCAGAAGTGATTAGCAGTAGGATTAATGCGCACACAAGTACAAATGACGGTAGAAATAATGATGGCGATCATTTTAAAAGCAAAAAACATAATTTACGAAGTTATAGTCGGCTGAAATGAACGAGTTAGATTTTAGTTTAGTTTCTGATGATGGTCAGTGTAAACGTGTTTGAAATGTTAAATAGGTGTGTTAATGTTGACGTGGTGTCATTGGGCGTGGCCAGCGAGGGCAGGGGCAGCTGCCCCCCTCCGGAGCCTTGAAACTTTTTAAACAACTGGCTATGATGAGTATTCATAGGCGTGTAATCATGGACAATTTGAAAGACTTTTATAATAAAGTAGTAGAACAATTTGCCAGAAACCTACGAAAATTATGTTTTAATTGAGATTGTATTCTTGTTTAATAAAATATTAAGCCTTTAAAACTTATAAATTTTATTTTTCCTATCACTCATATACTCTTTCTATCATTTTGCCCCCTCTCCCTGGTTTATACCAAAAATTGTAATTTTGATGTTAATAAGGACTACAAAAACTCTTAGTGTAAAAGTAGATTAAATTAGAAGCGGAAAAGTTTATTATCTGTTATTTATAATAATATTGTCTGATATTTATAAGTTCACTTCCTCAAAAAAAGAAAAAAACAGAATAACATGATTAATTTGTCAAGTTCTTTATTAAAATTTTTTGTTTAATTTTATTATTAATTCCGATTATTTAAATTAAATAAAAACAAAAATCCTGATTGCACACAATTAAACTTATAAAACCGACTATTAAATTAGCCCGTATGGAACGTGTAAAAATTAACGCAAGTAATATTAAACATAAAAAATACCATATTTTAAACAGCGATAACAATGAACTTTCTTGCTGTTATTAATCAAAGTGCAATAACAACAATAAAACGTTTTATTTACAATAACTAATTGTATGTGTAATTTAAGAATTCTAGAGTGGAGGAACTTAATACGTTAATTTTTATATAAAGGAACGTTTCGGTTCCGGTTTGTTCCAGGGAATTGTTTTTATTGTGAACTAGTTCATCCGGAAAATTGGAGTGTGCGCTATTGGAGTTAAAGAAATTGGGAATTTTAGGTTTATAATGTACTGAGGTTATTAAAATTTGTTGATAATTTTTAATTCCAGTTGTAGCTAAGCACCTTTATTAATCCTGCTCAGAAATTGTGGGAAATTGTTATGTATAAATTTAAAAGTGTAGTTTGCAATTATATATATATATTTTAATTCTGTTTTAGCGATTAATGGAATTCAATCCATCAATGTAAACTCGAAACTTTAGATTACATAGAATGTGGCATGGCATTCAATTCAAAAAATAGAGGTAATTGGTTTATAATAAACTTCAATTTCATTAAAATTTTAGACACATCAACTAAATTTGTTTATATTTCGGTATATATTCGTTTTTATCACATTTGTTTAGCTTATTGCTGTTTTTATAATTCAGATATACTATACGGTAGTAGTGAATAAGTGAGTAACAGATAGAAGTATTGCATATAAATTTAAAATTATCCTGTTGATAATTGATCCTGTTCACATTTAAAAGTTAATGATAGTTATATTGAAAAACAATGGTTCTGCTAAAGTTAATCGTATTTCTAATTTTGAAATTCGAAATGAAACACTAAATAATGATAATATTGGGTTGGTTTACATTGATTTGTTTTGCATATTCGCCCTGAGAAGTATTGTAAAACAAAATTCTGATTAAACTTTAGAGCTTTTACTACTTTTGTGTACACCCAGATGTTTTGCATAAAGTTGATTTCAACATTTTTGCTCCTACCTATGGAATTGAACTACACAAGAAATATTTTAGTACATTCGTGAAATTTGCTGGAATATTTTAGCAATTTGAAAACCGCAGTCGAAAAACATATTTTATAAACTTAGTTTTTGTCTTTATATTTTTAATGGACGTGCTTTTACTGCGAACCGTAAATATTTGGAATTATGCAATGGTTACAGCTTTCTTGAATCTGAAATGGATAGTGATTGAATAATTAACAATAAAAGTATTTAAATAAAAAATAAAAATACGTGTTTGATAATGCTAATCTTTTTTTTGCTAGAAAAATAACATAATAAAACGTCTTTATTAGTGGTTTAATTATTGCTATTTATAATAACTCAGTGCGCGACTATGATGAATTTATTCGCTGTGAGCGTATTGTATTCCATAGTGACTACGACGAATATATTTGCATTTTTAAAGTATCTCTGTATGTATATTTTTGCTTAAATGATTTTATAGTATAATTTGATAATTGCTGTATGTTTATTCAATTATTTCGTTTTTGTATTTTATTTAAATATTTTAAGACGAGATGTATTTTGTGTACACTATTTGCTCATTGCTGTTTATTTGAACGTAGTATTCTTAATCTTTTACCATTTTTTTTTTTTTTTTTGTATGTTTTTGTTCTTTGTTTTATTGTGAATTTTTCGCCATGCAAATGTTAAAAATAAGTGTGAGGTAGTATGTTTAGTGAGTATAACGATCACAACGATAATAGTTCAACAGATTCTACTGCTTCAGATTCTAAAAGAGATGGTGTAGATTCGAATTTTCCTGAACAGATTAATGTTCTTTTGTGTGATAATGGAATTTTTTGCTGGGACACATAGTATCTTATTATATAGTTGTTATAAGGAGCATTATTTTTTAATATGATGACAAGTACGAGTCGGTTTTTAATACAGTGCCGGGACGAGTATATGCGCAAACAGTAAAAATTATGTACCACCACGGTATATACTTCGGTTTTTGATTGATGCCACGCAAAGGGTTAAATATTTATTGTGCATTTGTATTACCAGTTTCATAAGTTAGAAGCCAAAAATAGGATATAAAAGGTATTAGAAATCGTTTGATTTCAGCGAATGCTTATAGTTCTTATATTTTTTGATTTTATAACTATTTATATTGGTTAGAATATTAAATTTCACGAATTTTAAATAATTTGTAGAATAACGAATTTTATAGAAATTCATTCAACATTATTGCTAAATTCGTATGTTGCAAGCGATAGCGCAGATGAATTATTATAATACTGTACCTTTATGCACTTTTAAGATTTTCATTTTTTTTTTAAATTTGTTTTGTGCAGAATCTCAATCACGAAAAGTTCTGGAAGACTTACAGCAGAAAAAACATTTGTTGTATAAACAGGGTATTTCTCATCCAATTAATCCAAATTTACCGCTTACACCTCAATTGTCCAATTCGGTTTGTATTCACTGATCATACATTGTTAATTAATTTTAAATAAATATGACTAAGGGGTTTTCTAGGAAACAAAAACAAATGTAAAAGCAAGGTTGCCGATAGAAGTGGTCCAAATGGTGCAGTAATGATGGACGAAAGTAAATTTAGTTGGTTTAATTATGACGTTATAAATTAAATATATGAAATGTGTGAAAAGTATTCTTTCCATCAGTAACTGAACAATACGTTAAAATAGTAAATCATCATTCTGCATAATAATTAAAACGATTTTTTAGAAAGTAAGTATTGAGAACATTAATTACAATTGAAAGTTATTTTATTTCCTTTCTTACAGATTCTGAAGAGAGATCCTTGTTAAAGTGATGTACTTTAAGAAACGGGGATCTATGTGACAAGGAAGGACATGTTGAAGTTGCCAAGAGGCGACGTAACGTATTTTATGAATATAATCGTTTACATTATTTTTATAAATGTGTAAAAATTTTATCTCTTACAAATTTATTACAGTACGCTGAATTATAAGAAAATAATGATACTGTAAAAAAAAAAAAAGTAAGAGTAAGCATAAACTGTTGGCATAGAAATGGTCTATTTTGATTTGGAAAACAAAGATATACATATAACATGTACGCGCGCGCGCACAGACACACACACATACACATTTATTTATATACAGTAGCCTCCCGATTAACCGAGTTAATCGGGACGAGAGAAACTCAGCTAAACCGAAGTCATACTTTTTAAAAGAAAAAATGTACCCTTGATAGTCGTCGCAGCTCTTGGAACAAGAGATCGCGTGCAACTCATATGATCCTATTTCTGGCATCCGTCACTGTTTTCTGAAATGTTTTGCTAATCAGATTCGATGTTACCATTTCCAGTCTTCTTCTCCCTCTGAAGGGTTTTCCTTGTATTTTTCCCTGTGCTGCCAACATGTAGATTCCGTTTTTTCGTATCTCATGAGCCATGTATTTCACTTTCCTTTTCTGGATACTGTCGACTATTACAGGTTTTCCTTCTTCTACTCTGGTTAAAACAATTTTATTACTGACGAAGTCTGTCCAGGGAATTTTTAACAAGAGAACTACCTATAAAACAACTTTTATTTTTCAAAAAAAAAAAAAAAAATCTACGAACAATAAGAAGACAATAACTTACTTCTTTTTTAAAAAATCAATCAAAATGGTTTGTTTTTTCGATAACAATCTCCACTTCCGCAAAATTAAAATTTCATGCGCTGTTACACGTCTGATTGCCTTTTAATGAATTCCAACGATGTTTGTAAAGCCGAATACGCTTGATCGGGTGAAATTTTCAACTTATTTTCTTCTTGAATATCTTTCAGTGAGCTGTTCTCTTGAGATAACACGGATGCCCCGATTTCTTGGTCACTCGTCATTAATTCAGGCTCATCTTCGGTGAACCCTTTCTTAATGTCATCAGAATTAACGTCACTAAAACCGGATATTTTTTTCAAAAATTTCTCCAATTTTAGATGATCTTTTTTGATCGGTTCATCTTCGTAACTGATATCTAGAAGAGGACACCACGCTTTTCGAAGGCAAGATACGGTAACTGCATTCCACACACTAGCTGCCCAGAAAACGACGTCTTTCCTATTGTTTTTTTTCAAGCAGTTTGTCAAATTAACGTAATTTTTGTCGGGATTCAATAAAATTTCTTGAAGAAGGTTTGTTCGATAATGTCTTTTTTTGAACGAAACAATAATTCCCTGGTCCATTTGCTGAATAATAATCATTGTGTTTGGCGGTAAGAACACAACGGTAATTTCTTGGCTTTCTAACGAGTGAACTGATGGATGTGACAGCGCACTATCAATCAATAAAACAGATTTTTTGAGGAAGGTCACTCTCTTTCAAAAATTTCTTGATGAGTGGTACAAATTGTTGAAAAAACCAAGTCTCAAAAAGTTGAACATCCATTCATGCAGACTTTTGATTTTTGTAGAGTACCGATAATGAGTTAAAATCCATATGCTCTAACGCTCAAGATCTGGCAGATTTACCAATTATGATTAAAGATAAGCAAAAAGAGCCGGATAGGTTAGTGCACGCCATAACGGTTACACGTTCTATAGACATTTTCACTTCAGGAGCTTTCTTCTCAGCTTTCGATGCCAAAGTTTTATCAGGCAGCATCTTATAGTCCCGTTTCGTCAGCATTAAAAATCTGGTCCAGAGAATAGCCACTGTCGTAAATTAAATCTCTTAATTCATCACAAAACAATGTCGCCAATATGTTTTCGCCACAAACATTCAACTGTCGAATTCCATAAAAATCTTTCCATCTGTTCAACCAACCCTCATTAGCTGTAAAATTCTCACTTTCTTCTGGAAAATTCTTGAAAAAAATTCGAGCTTTCTCTTTGATGATAGATCCTGATGTAGGGAGTCTTTGGCTTCTCTGGGAGTAAAACCACAAATAAACAGCTTCATTCGTTTTTGAAAAAAAAAAAGAATTTCATGGTTTTTCTGTCAGTGCCAGTTACTGCACTTTTAGCGACGAATCTTTCAATTTTTTTACAATCTCGGCGCCAAACTTGCTAGAAACATTGAACGAGGCAACGACTACACGTAGTGTTTCTCCTCGATCAAGACTTTTGATGGCTTCGAGTTTTTTATCGCTAGAAACAACACGTTTACGTTTTGATTTTGCCGAGGTTTTGTTTTTTTTTTTTTTTTTTTGGTAACAGATTTACTTTTCAATTTGGCGTCCATTTTTCAAACACAGCAAAAAAACAAAAATGAAATTAAGAACACACAACTTTTTAACCGATGGATTAGAAAAAATACATTATAGGAACAGAAAAACGTTTCACATCGTGTATCAATTTCGCCCGCGCATCAACGCAACAAAAAACAACATGCATCTCCTACTCGAATATAGCGATTAATACGTATAATTGGAGAAAATGACAATTCTATTTCTAACGTACACCCGTCGTCTCGTTTCTATATTAACGTAATTAATGGCGCCATGTAAAGATTAGCGTTTTCTATTCGTTTACAATCGTTTTTCCGCTGTTAAGTACGAAAATAACGATTAAATCGGATAAAAAAAAATAAACCGATTTTTTTGCATCGGTTGAACCGAAGAAATTGGATGCATTTTTTTGTTCGGTTAAACCGAAAGTCGGATAATCTGGAGGCTACTGTATATATATACAAAATCTTTGAAAATACGTATTTCACCTTTATACGAGGACTGTTCAAAAAGTTTTTGGACAAACATAATTGTCCTGTTATATCTAGTAGACTTTTCTTTGATGGATATGAAAACCCGGTTGATCCTTTTTAAAATAATATATGTCGAACCAATTACTTGAAGTGATTTTCAAAATATGGATACTTCTACGAGAGCACCCCCAGGTAGTGTTTCAATAATCGAAAAAAATGAAATGAAATATATTTTTTTTTGGACTGTAAAGGTGGGAGTGACAAATTTTCTGAAATATTTTTATCTTCTTCCAAGTATTCGGTTTCCGTCACAGTGACTTCATCGATCATTCCATTTTTGGAAGCATTGAGCGAACTCCACCTTGGTGGTATTTGTTTACCAGTGTTTTCTTGGATCATTTTGCACATTGTCGAATTGTTCTTATCATGGTGTAACAACCAACCATTTTTTCATTTGTCCAGTTTTTTTTAACGAATTTTTTCGCACAAACGCCGCAAAACATCGCGGTAAAATAACATACACCGACTACGGTCCGAGATTATAAACTAGTAATAAACCATATTCCTTCAAAAGAACATCATCATGGTTTTCACTCTCGATTTCTTCATTTTCGCTCTTTTTGGTTTTGACAATTTTTTTGGCATAATTCATTGCAAAGGTTGCATTTCTGTCTCCAGATAGTATCTGTACACCCAGGTTTAGTCCTCGGGATCGGGTTTGGCAGGAAAAAAGCGAGTCACTTTAGATATTCCAGTGAAAAATTTTTGAAACATTTACATTTAATCGTGCTTTTTGCCCTTCCGTTAACAGTCGCGGCGCATCATTAAATTTTTTAAAACAATCCCGTAACAGAGACTGAGGGAAGAACTCATTTCTCTGATTATCACGCTCCTATCTGAATGTACCGAAAAACAAATTCGCAAAAAAATTCGACCGGTTGTCGCGTCATCTTCAGTTGATTGTTGGCCGTTGGTTAATTTTGAATACCAAAAATGAACGATGGACTGTTTAACTGGTTCATCATAAACCTGTTCCAGTAGACTGAAACGTTCACTAAACGTTTTTTTTCCCAAATTTCAGACATAATTTAATGTTCGTTGTTCGGC
Organism: Icerya purchasi; assembly: GCA_039619475.1. Classification (NCBI taxonomy): domain Eukaryota; kingdom Metazoa; phylum Arthropoda; class Insecta; order Hemiptera; family Monophlebidae; genus Icerya; species Icerya purchasi. The sequence goes on from CM077116.1 coordinate 420,751,699, forward strand.
ACTTGGTATTTTGCAGGAAAATGAAAAATCGAAAAGCTATACCGATACCGTCTAACTTAATTATACATAAAACGTTTATGAAACATGCTACTCGTTTCGCCAATAGTTAATTTATAGAAAAAAGGTTTTGGCTTTTTGTCTCTACTTTGCTGAACAACACACATGTTTACTATTCTTGCCGCAAGCGAGTTTGTTCCGAGACTTTTTGATCAGATCTCGTATATATATTTTCCACAATGATAAATAAATATAAAAAAAGTGTGCTCCCCGGATTTGCAAAGTTGTCTTATGGTAGAGCAGATATTTGTATTATTTTTAAGATTAAAAAAAATAAAATTGCATTTCACTGTCTTTCTTTTAGAATGTTTTTAACGTTTATACATTTATAGTAGATGTCCCCTTTATTAATGATTATTTTGTTAAAAGATTAGTTCTCTTGTTACATTCTTTTTTAGATGAAGTAAACTAAACAGATTTTTTAAAATTTACTTCAAAATGATGTCGGTTTAATGAAAGATATCAACATTTTTAATGTAAACTCTAGATTTTTTTTTTCGATTGAAAGGATTAAGTTTTCATTCGTAATTAAACATGTACCGACAAATATATTAAATGAAATGTATTAAGACATTTATTCATTAGAAATTTTAGTTAATGTTCGCACAAAAAATTCATGAAACGGTTGTTCTTATTTAAATGAAAATAATATTCTTTGAGTTGGTGATCGTTTAATTAATTTCTCAGCGCTATCGTAAATCATCCAATTATTATTTTGTTTAAAAAGATATTTTTAAATTACGACTTCCATGCTTCTGGAATTTTCGTTATCAAATTTATGAAGTTCTGATTTCGGGAGTTATAGGAGAATTAAATTGTGTGGTTAATGTAGTTTTATTTAAGTGCGCCATTTATGCACGATTCAAATAACTTCAGCTAATGAACCAATTACCGAAAAAGCGGCTTTGACTTTCTAAACTGTTTTAATTGTAGATTTTAGAAGTTCATTTAGAACTGAATTTGCTCATTGTATGTTATAGATTTGGAAAATGTTATATCGCGTTATTTAGTAACGAATGCAGTTCTCTATAGAAACAGTTTTAGAGATCTATCAACTGAAACATTTATGTTCTACTTCTACAAGTTTTGTCTGCTAAGAACCAACCTTTTTGAGATACAGAAAATCTCGAATTTTTCTCGACTGGTCGCTTATGATTTTATGCACTCTGTATCATGGTGCTATTTGGAGGTGAAGTTTAAACTTCGTTCAATGAAGATTATTTTATGGCTTTGTAATGACAGAATCTATTCTAAATTTATGGATTACTTCATATATATAATTGCTTTAGACGATTCAAGTATAATATTACGCGCTATCGTATTTTGTAATCAAAAAATCAGTAGTTACAGGAACTCTAGGTAGAGCGGTAGCCTAGTGGTTAAACTGCTTAGCTACCAAATCAGAGGACACGGGTTCGAGACTCGTCTCGTTCCAGATCCGAATCGCTCCCAGGATTACCTAGCCTGAAATAATTAAGGACCAGAGAAATCTGAGAAAGTAAAGGCAACCGAGAGAAAGAAACTGACCCTACTACTCTCATTAGTGCCGTTGGGCATAGTACATTGTGAACCTTAACTTCACAGTCTCCGACGCCCTGCTAAGGGTATGGGACTTACGTTACTTTACTTATATGAACTCTAGATTCCGAATCGATTTCATCTACTGATTTCAGCAAGATTACTATGAGCTATGTACTTAACTATATCGGTATATATTACCGTATTATCTTTATCATATACTTGTGAAACCTATCGATTATAATTATGTATAACCGACAAGAAAAGATACACAAAAAAAAAGAAAAAATATTTATGAACCGTACTTAATTATATCGGTTGCCATGCCATCTTTGCGACTTTTATCTCCTGATTGTAGTAAAATTTCTGTGTTCCTATTGTATCGGTTGTTATGTTGTGTGTGTGTGTATATATATATATATATATATATAGGGTAAATAGCACGCAAACTCTCGGACGCTGATAGCCTGGTTCACCATCTATCACAATAATCTAAAGTATGTTTAATAAAAGTGTTATGGTTTGCGAGTAGTTCAAACTTTTCTGAAATTGCCCAGAGTCTCTACCTCGCATCAATATTTTTGCTGTCATTTCCACAAATTTATAGATTTTTCAATTTATTTTTTGGGAAATACTTTAACATTAGTTGCTGCATCGAATGCATTAAACACATTTTTTAAATTATTAAACAGCTCCCGGGAATAATGCATTTTTTCAAATTTTTTACCAAATCTAAATTTAATTAGCTAATTTTGAAGTTCGCTGCTGGGAAAAAAATGTTCTGTACTCACTTGGCAAACTGCATGAAAAACTTTCTCGTTCATAAAGATTTTGAAATGGTAAAACGCTACCGATTTTTTTCTCATGAAACATAAAATATCGCATTGCTAATGACTATTTCTTTACTAGGTATCAGTATCATCCTTGTCACGTGCAACGCGTGCAAGCTCTTTAATCTAGAGATTCTGCATTGAGACTCCACTTTTGCCACAAAATGTTGCAAAAATACCAAGAAAATTCTGACTTTTTCAATAAGTTCTCTGGAGCGACGAATCGTCCTGTAAGAAAGATGGTTACTCGAACCTTCACAATCTTTATAGCTGCCAGTTGGAGAACCCTTACGAAATGAGAGAAGATCGCTCGCAATATCAGTTCAAAGTAAATTTGTGGATTGGTATCTTTAATGGATCAAATTTTGGACCAGTCAAGCTACAACGTATATTGGATGGTGATGAGTATTTGTGGCTCTATTAGAAAACAAGTTACCGGAACTACTGGAAAAGGTACCTCTTAGTTTGAGATCGACCGTGTGGTTACAAATTGATGGATGTCCTGCCCATTATGCTACCCAAGTAGGAGCATTTTTAAATAAAAGGTACAGAGGGAAAGATGATCGGTGGTCTTGGACAATTCTGTGTCCACCTCGATCACCGGACCTTAATCCTTTTGGATTTTTTTTATTGGGACTGTCTTAAGGAGAAAGTGTATTAAAAACTTGTTCGAAATAAACAAGATTTACGACTAAGAATAAATGAGGCAGCGCAAGAAATATCCTTGCAAAGCTTACGTTTATTGAAAAGATCATTTTTGAATCGATGTAGAGCGTGTATTAAAGAGGGAGAGTGTCAATTTGAGCATTTATTAATTTATTTTTAATTCAATCGTTTTATTTATCAATTTCAGTATTAGCAATATAAAACTCATTTTACTCGCAAAAAGACAAATTTATGGTCTAATGAACAAAAACAATGATAAAGTAACCCCCGATAATAATATCAAATTTCCATGTCACATTCGCAAACAAAGTTGAACAGGCCATAAAGCTGTAGTTTCGTAATTTGAAGAAAATCGGCTTCTTTAAAAAAAAAAAAAAAGCGATACTTCATGTTTTATAAGAAAAAAATCGATAGCGTTTTACCATTTCAAAATCTTTATGAACGAGAAAGTTTTTCATGCAGTTTGCCAAGTGAGTATAGTACATTTTTTTCCCAGCAGCGAACTTCAAAATTAGCTAATTAAATTTAGATTTGGTAAAAAATTTGAAAAAATGCATTATTCCCGGGAGCTGTTTAATAATTTAAAAAATGTGTTTAATGCATTCGATGCGGCAACTAATGTTAAAGTATTTCCCAAAAAATAAATTGAAAAATCTATAAATTTGTGGAAATGACAGCAAAAATATTGATGCGAGGTAGAGACTCTGGGCAATTTCAGAAAAGTTTGAACTACTCGCAAACCATAACACTTTTATTAAACATACTTTAGATTATTGTAATAGATGGTGAACTAAGCTATCAGCATCCGAAAGTTTGCGCGCTATTCATGGGACACTCTGTATATATAGGTTTATAAGGAACAAAAAAAAAAAAATCCAGTTCTTTAAAAGTAGTTAGCTTTCGCATCGTCTAGTAAAACTTACCAAAATTGAAGGTTTCATATTTCATTAAAGTAATAAAAGACGAGCATGTAAAAATAACTTTATTAAAGTTATATATTATTTATATTCCATTACTTCTGTAAGTGTGATACGTCTTGTGGACGGAAAAATATAAAATTTGATACTCGTTATGAACAATTGAGTTATATTGCAGTAGCTGTTTTCTTAAAATTTTTATGAATTTATTTATTTTTAAATAGGTAAATAGCGTATCAACTGATGTGCAGATGAACGCAATACCGCAACTAAAACCTAACGCCATTTTAATAAACCCGAGTACTCAGTCGTTTGGTTATTTTATTACTCAAGATTCTACATTTGGTAACAGTATTTTACCTGTGCTGCCCCGTTTGTGAAGGGTTTTTATGCACGTAAAAGAAAATGGCGGTGATGAAACTGAAAAAACTAGAACAATATTTACAGCAATTGGAGACATTCGATAAGCCAAAACTGAAGTTAGAACAATATGCTACACCTGCGCATATAGCAGCTTGCATGCTGTATACTATTCAGAGTTGTTACGACGACATTGAAAATAAGTTGATAGCGGATCTCGGTTGTGGGTGTGGTATTTTATCGATAGGCTGCTGTTTAATGGGTGCCGCATTTGTAACTGGATTCGACATTGACGAAGACGCAGTTTGTAAAGCCAACCATAATGCTGTTGAGCAAGACGTCGATGCATTTGATAAAGTGGTTTGCGACATTTTATCGGATAATATTTTAAGGAAAAATCATAAATATTTCCATACAGTGATCCTGAATCCGCCGTTTGGTACACAGAATAAAGGTATTGATGTGGAATTTTTGAAGGTGGCTTTAAAATTGGCCGAAAATTCTGTTTACTCTTTACACAAAACTAGCACCCGAAATCATATATTGACTAAGGCTGATGATTGGAATGTAAAAGCGGAAGTGTTAGCTGAACTGAAATTCAATTTACCCGCCACGTATAAATTTCATAAAAAAATTTCTGTTGATATTAATGTTGATTTGTTTCGATTTTCAAATTTAAAGTAATTATTGATATTGCTTGTACTTTAAGAGCTCTGTTGATTTACATATAATGTTCTTGAAGTGTACGATTCAGTAAAACATATAATTTGTATATTTTCAGTGACTGTTCAATATATTTATTCTTATGCACAGTGATTATATAACGTATTTCATAATTTTTATGATTAATATATGAATTCTTATTTTATATTTTGTTACTTTAATTTTGTGTATTATCAAGATATGGAATGTATATATATATATGAGCTGGTGAAAATGAAAGCGGTGTAAGTCACATTTAAGTTGTTTCGAGAAAAAGAAGGATTTGCGTTTGGTATTTCTGTAAATCTGCGTGCACAGTTACGGACTTGAAATCAGCTATGTGGGCTCAGGAAAGGACTGAAAGAAATGTACGTCAAAAACGAAGTTTGTTTTTTTAAAGGAGTTTTGACCAGGGATTAATTCAGGATCTGTTTCCGGGGGGGGGGGGATTTATATTCTTGGGGAGTCTGAGATTTTTTTTAATATTTTTACTGAGAAAATTTTTTTGAGATATTCCCGAATAAAACCAAATATGTAAAAAATGATTTATTATGTAATTTAAAATAATGAAAAAGCAAGTGCGAACAGTAAATTTTAAGTATAATAATCGATCATGAACAATAATGTTTTCTCAGTTGGTTTTAAAATTATTAATTCCAATGCTAATTAAAGAGCATATTTTATAAACATTCTAACGGGTTGATTATCTTTTTATAATAAACGAATACGCCGTGGTTTAAACTATTTTAAGTGGACTTTTTTTGGAAATAAAAAACAAAAAAAAGCAACAGAGACCGAAATGAAGTTGTCTATAAATCATGTTGCTTAAAAAAAAAGGATTAAATGAAAACCGAAAAGAAACATTAAACAATTTATTGATATTAATGATAAATGAATTGAGGTGAACCGTGATAGTTCCCCTTTTAAGGCTGACAAAAAATACTTACTGCAGCTAATATTTTTTTCTGCTAGCAAGTATTTTACATCTTTCGCACATTTGCAATAAAAGCATACCAGTTTTCATAAAATACAAGCAAACGTCAAAGTCTGATTTTAAAAGATCATTTTTTTTTATTTGTATTTTATAAAGTTTCATTTTTCCGTCAAAAATAAATCTCGCAATTTTGAAATTTAAAAGTATACGACTATTGAACCATTTCAAAATGCTTTGGCATCAACTTTTGACATATCTGTAAACAAAGCGAATAAAAAGAATTTGATTTCCTATTAAATTGGTACTTTCTTAAACAGCTTGTATTAAGTTCTGGGGGGGGGGGCATTGCCCCCCAAAAAACCCTCTGGATTCATCCCTGAGTTTTGACCATACAAAAAATATACAAAAATACGAGTAGTAATATTAAATATACACTTTTTATTTTAATAGATACAACGATACCACGGCAAAAATAATAATAATTATTCCAAATGATCAGTAAACTCTTCTTCCACACACTCAGGCAGATGACCTACATCCATTACTTTGTCAAAAGCAACTATCGCATTTAAATTTTGAAAAAAATCATGGTATATCGGAAGGACATAATGAAGCAAGTGGAGCATATAATTTTTTTTCTTCCGAGTAACAGTTAAGCGGTTCGAATACAGCGGTTTCTGAGTAACAGTGCTCAAAGATTCACGCTGTCTTTCTTTTTTTTCCGTTTAAAAGTAGTTCAGAGAAGGGTTCTTCATCTCTTAAATTGTATTTCTTTCTATAACCTGTCCGTCGTGATCTAATAAAAAGTTTTGCTCAACTAAATAGCATACACAGCCATCGTTTTGAAGAGGCCGAGTTATTCACACGGTGATCTCCCATAATTATACATTTAAGAGAACATCTCCGTCAATCATATCTTTTAACCACTCTGTCTCGAGCTTTTTATTAAAATTAATTTATTACCGCAACGGCAAACTACAATAGTTGAGTAAGGATTCCTGGTAGCAAATTATTAAAAAGAAAGTTAAACAGTTAATTTAAAAAATTTATACAGCGTTTTTGGCCCATAAGTTTGAATATTTGACATATCAGTTAAATATTCTATTTTATTTTTATATGTTGCTCATTAAGTTCAATAGTATATGTTTTAAACCTCTTCCAGTTTTTACAAACATATTGTACAATATATTTTTGTATTTCTACTCTTAATAATTCATTATTTAATAAATAAGAGTTTGTCATTATTATTGTGTTTATTTTTAGAAGCGAAAATTAAGACGGCAGATTGGAAATGACATTATTACAAATAAAAATTATACTTGTATATATTATCGGGAATTTTTTTCTTTTTAATTTGAAACGGGGACTACTAGGACGGTTATTTTAGAAAGACGATGATTCGAAGTTTAATAACAACGCTAAGAAGGCAAGCTCGATTGCATGGTAGATGTAAATGAACAGAAATAGGTTTTTATATAACCAAGATTTATTTGCATCATGATTCGATATTCCCTTTTGACCTAACGACTTCAATGTGAAATATAAACGATAGACTTCTGATATGTATATTTAAGAGTTCTGCTAGTATGAAGTAGATGAAGATGATTAATAATCGATCAAATTCTTTATAAATGTTTTATTTTATTTTATTTAAAATGTAGTCAGCCGTATTTGGGAAGTAACAAATTTATTTATAACGTAACATAAATGAATTGAATCTGGTTCTGATTTCATTTTCTGTTTGTATTTAGCGGGTTTATTTGATGTGTTCTTCGAGGTTTCTTTTATGGACGATTTGAATTATATGCAGCAAAGCCGTATCTGGGGGGGGGGCTGGGTTATCTCCCATCCCCCGAAATGTTTGCGAAATAATAACTGCTTGAATTAAGTAGACCTAAATTCAGAATACATTTATTTCTTTTCAATTTTTGACAAAAGAAAAGAAAATTTAAATTTTTATGAATTCTATGGAAACGATTATTTTTTATTTGTTTTTACTGTAGTGTTCAAATATTGTACATACAATAATTGACTACAAGGGTGTAGTATATTATTTATTAACAATATATTTTACGATAATTCACACACACACACATATATATATATATATAAATACAGGGTGCGGCAGCATAACTTCCTTTTTTAAAATGCGACACTTTTTTTCTACTAAATTTTTTAAAGAAATAATAACAGAAAATCGAAATAAAACTGCAAGATCCCATTGGCAATATGTATGCTTCTTCCGTTGCAGTTTTATTTCGATTTTCTGTTATTATTTCTTTAAAAAATTTAATAGAAAAAACGTGGCGTATTTTAAAAAAGGAAGTTATACTGTCGCACCCTGCATTTTCGTAACCTCTTCTGAAATTTTAACCGCCCTGATATGCAGTGATTTCATTCGTTGAATACAAATATACTTTTTTAAATTTGTCGTTAAAAGAAGTCAGACTTGTTATGTTATGGTGCGTAATATTTTTTTGTGAAATCATTAACGAAGCTTTTTAGGTTTTAAAAAATTTCGGAAAGGAGCAATACAGTCGCAAAAATTTTTAAACACATAATTTACGGGAATGCTGGGTGAAAAATATATACATATGATATTACAAATAATTTTAAATTAGAAATATTATTTGTTTTGAATTTAGTGTTATGTAATAAATTATGATTATTCTTAACATCCGGAGAATCCTAAGCGTATGAAACGCTTGACTAACAACCCTGTTTTACGAGGGAGGATCAATAAGTACGTTACACTGGCGCATAGTTTCTACCTAAATTAACGTACAACTCTCCGCTCTGGCTTAAACGAAACCGATTTCTGTATGAAACCGGTATCTCGTTTGGTTCGTTTACAGTGTCTGTTTGAAATGGAGCGTCTCGTGTGAATAAGTCATCCAAAACATTAAGAGGTGAAGTGTAGTGCGGTTTTTGTAGGCAAAAATCATAATTCCACTGAAATTCACCGACAAATATATGAAGTGTACGGTGATAAAGCAATGTCGAGACCCATAGCAAATGGTATCGTATGTTCGCGGAGGAACGAAATTATGTGGAAGATGAAGCGCACAGCGGTTGGCCGTCAACTTCGCACACAGATGCAAACGTTAAGCGTGTCGCGAAACTTATTCTTTCGGATCGCCCGTGTGTTCGGTCCTTCAAAAGCAGCCCTGGGGGGAGCAGAGCGTTTCGCGAACGACGAAGAAGTGAAGAATTTCGTCCAGAATTGGTTAGCCGAAGTTGGACGGACGTTTTTCAAACAAGGCATCGACGAAAAATTGGTACCAAGTTACGACAAGTGCTTGAATATTTTAGATGAATACGTCGAAAAATAGAGAAAAGATTGTAGATTCAAAAATATATTTACATATTTTGTACGATTTTTTGTTTTTTTTATCGCGAAGTGTAACTTACTTCTCGTATTATGTTCATTATGAAAAAGTTTGCTTAGAACAAATATAAAGTTGAAAAGAGAAAGAAAATTGTGTAGCTTATGCTTTTTTTTATTAACTTGAAAGAAAAGGAATAATTTTTTATACAGTTAATAGTTCAAATTCTTTTTGATTTTTTTTAAACAACTCCCCGTTTTTATCTAGTGCCGTACAAATGAAAAAAAACAATCATCCGTATTTTTAAATTATATTTCTCGATTAATTTTTCAGCAGAATGATCATGAAAATCCTAATCTAATTTTTCGCATGATTTAATTTTCGACCTGATGCCGATTCCCATAGATGAAATTTCCAAGAGTGAATTAAATAGAATACACTTTTAATCATCAAAAAAAAAAAAAAAAAAAGTCCGTCTTCTCTTTCGTTTTGGATCTTTACACCAATATTATCTTCAAATGCGTCAACTCTAACTATAAAAATACTTGAAAGGCTTTTGAGTTGTAAAAAGATACAGAAGAAATCGTCTATACTTTGTTTACTCAAAAGTTGCAATAGAAAACGTAAGTTATTTATAACCTTATAATTTGGTACGAATGTATTTGTAAAATTCGAAATCTTACGCACATAAATTTTTACGTTTGATGGAAATCAGCGTAAAGCTGAATCTCTTCTACTTACAAACTTTCTATTTCATTTTACGATAAATCTGTTAAAATTTCATCGTAACTGCGCGCTTTTTTATTTAATTATTTTTTAAAAAATTATAAATACTTTTCCTTCATACACTACAAAAGTTTTCATTGATTTTTAAAATTTTTTTAATTTCATTTCTATTTATTTTTATTGACTAGGAAATACTACGAACAGTTTTAATACCTTTTCTCCATTATTTTACCGTTTATTAATCACACGCATGAGTTACCACATTGTAAGAAATTTTACTACTTTTTCATCCAAATTACACATTAATTTAATCCGCAACGCCATTGCCTTCTAAAAGTAAATGACGGATTAATTTAATTGTTTGCGATCATTTCGTTAAACGGTTTACTTAACGAAAAATAATGTTTCCGCACTCAGAGTATTGAACGATGCAACAGCCGAAAAAAATACGAGTAAATATACGAGAGCAATACTCTAAATAGTCGGTTTTGAATAATGGAATTACATCAAAATATTTCTACCTTTCTTCATACCCCCCAAAAGAAATAGTCTATAACTAAAAAAAAAAAGTATAATATTTATTTTAAAAATGAAATAACGAAATACAGTTCTTCAAAACGCTTAGGGGTAAAAATACAAAATAAGTTATAATAATTTGTTGCCGTTGATTACATCGTTCAGTAGAAATAACGTAAAATTCTTATTTTAAGTTTGACATTAATCCGACTTGAATTTAGAAATTCGGAAAAATTTCGAGAATATTAAAAATAGTTGCAGAGTTATAGCACGATTTTGAGTATAACAGCTGTCTCAAACACACACTTCACTGCACCAATTAACGGCGCCACTATCTTCGTAAGCTATTTTCAGATACAAACAATAAACGTCCAATAAGCGAACAATCCGTGTCTTCATTGAATCCAACTGAAAATTCAGTTTCACAGTTGAACTGGCTTGCAGAGAGTATCTGTGCAATTAGGAATAACGAAATTTAATAGCTGGTATTTTAAAATGGAATCGTTTAAAAGTATAAAACAACAAAGCATACATACCTTGCGCATATGTGCCTGTGTTCTTCTCTATTCGTCATTTTTCTCCACATTACTAGATTCAGGTGCGTATAATATTTCAGGTATTTCTAACGTCTATAAAATATTTAAGAAAAAAATATTTTATTTTAGTTTTTTGAAAAACTTTTTACCTTTTCATTTATTAATTATAGTAATTAATAAAATATTAACTATGAGAAAATATTCTGTTGGGGATTTCACTTATACTTTATTATATTTGTACAAGTTCGAAACGGCTCAATTTTTAGAATTAAAAAATACAATAAATCGGAGTAAAAGAACACGAAATAATGATTTACCTCCTTTGAAAACTGTTGTACCGTTAACATACAGACAACTAAAAAGAAAGAAAAAAAAAAAAGGAACAATTACGCAAATACTATTAACACTGTCAGTATCTGTAGAAGTGCATTTTTTCAAAATTAAGATTTAAAGAGATTACTATCTTCAGTAGGAAATAGGAGTACCGGCGAGTATCGGCGAGTTTTGACCGAGAAGCCATTCGATAGTGTTGAAAAAAGGAGTTTCCTTCTTCGCCTGATATAATGAGATAAAAATTAGCAAAAAATTATCATTAGAGATTATAGGGGGAAAATGTGAACGTCTGAAATTTAAACGAGGCCATTTATAAATTTTTTAATTTTCTTAGTTAGTAAATGATCTTTAAAAAAATTCATCTTCATTCCTTTTCCACGGTGGCCACTTAAATATAATTTTTAAATTCCCGATTTATTCCCAGTTTTCCAGTCCAAATTTTCCCGATTTCCTGATTACTAGAATTGTACAAAAAGAAGGATGAAAGTTTTTCGTTATTATTGATATAATAGATGACCGCCGTACGTATTTTATATGAATAAAACAGAACACTTCGTAATTTTTATTTAAAGTAAAGTACATTAAAAAAAATCCATTCACTTTTTAACGTTTCAAATGCTCTTTTCTTATTTAAAATATCGTTTTTGGTTATTTTTACTTTTTCTCCCGCTTTCCCAGTAGGGTGAGCATAGTATTTTCCGTATTTGTTGCTTTCGTGTTCCGAGCTATTAACATCTGTATATTCCTATTTTCTATTATTTTTGTTCATTATGTTTGCGGTTTTCGATCAAAACGCTGTTTTTCGTATAACCGTTGCAAATTACATGGTCGCAAAATTGTTACGATTCAATTTCTCCCTTAATCAGTTTTTTTTTTTTTTTATTTACTTCTCTATTTTTTTATTTATTATTTTTCTCAATTATGACACTGTGTTTATATTCGTATAAGTGATAACTCGTGTTCGCACTTATCAGTTCCAATTGTTACTTTTTCGCGTATCGTATAAATTCAAATATATATACCATATTGTATAATTCATTTTTTAAAAATAGTAGACCATCGATCATGTTTCCATAATCGCATTTATAACAACAAATGCGTTTTTGTTTGGTGAATTATACATTAAAATCAATAATGTAAAAAAGAAGAAAAAAAATATTTCTTATAAAGTATATAAGGCAAAACGAAAAAATTTAGTTCGCACCTCAAAAAAAAAAAAAAAAAAAAAACAATTGAAGAACAATAAAGTAATTACAGAGGCCACGATTACCTTCCGGAATTACAAATACGGATTATTATAATTGCGCCTATCTCAGTAGAACAACTCAAATAAAAAAATAATTCGAAAATAATACGTTAAATGTGTACAGGAAAAGTTTGTTCCTGATAAATTTACATTTAATTTAGTTTAATATAGCAACAACAGCTAAATGACAGAATCAACTTAAATTCCTTTAACAATAAATCTACCGACATTTCTGTATACCTGTTCCTACCATGATCGGTCAAATGACCGGTTCCACAAAAATATATGTATTTTAATATAGAAAGGGATTTTAGTTAATTAAACAAAATGAAGAGTAAAGTAAACAAAATATTTTTTATATTTAGAAAAGTTTTATTTAAATTTATGCATTTTGAGCATATTTTTTTACAAATTATAGTATTTTGTAAAGCACATTTTCCAGATTTGTATCTTTTACAATTTACGCAAATTTTATTAGTCTTATTGTCTTTACAATATCTTATTTGACAAGTTTTCCGTTCAGATGAATTTATAGTTGTAGGGATTTTTTTTTTTTTTTTTTTTTTTTCTGATGAACATTCCTTGCTTGGCCGTCAAACCCTCTGATATTCCGCTCCAAGCTCCTCTGCTAATTGAAATAAAAATGCTTGCCTCGATATTTCTTCACCAATCGTTTCCTTGTATAAAATCCAAGCATTTATTCTGGATAAATCCAAGATATTGAAAAATACCTGTAAAGGCCATCTTTGGCATTTAGATTTTACACTATATTTTCTGGCCACTTGATCAATTACATCCACACCGAATTTCGTGCTACTGTAAAATCTAATTGTCTCTGGTATTATCACTTTTTTCAATTGCAACGGATGAATTTATTGAGTTAAGCATCAGCACTGTTTTATTAGGTTTAGCTTTGTAAATTGTAAGAATAAAATCATTAGATTTGTATATATTATTGTAGAGAAGCGTGCCATACTATCATTTGACTCTCGCTAGTTTTGGTAGCTTCTCTTTTATTTCTGCGAATAGTTCGGACAAGCGTAGTTTTTTTTGCTCGAAATTTTCTTGCTAATGATATGCTTGTAAAAAAAAATAGTTAGTAGTAATATCTCTCCCACGGCCCGTATATGGTTCTGCTAATTTCAAAGCTACAAATTCCCCAAGTGGGACCACCGATGACTCTCTTCCCTCATCTTTTCCCCCTAATATGGGAAGCCGTTTACTATATACTAACTATTTACATCGGAAGCAAAACCAGAATTTTATACCAAATTTGTCTGGTTTATTGGGCATGTATTGAGTAAATCTGTAACGTGCTTTTGTCGAAAACAACTGTTCATCTATAGAGATATAAGCTCCTGGTTTTAGACTGTTTTCGATAAAATTTGTACCAAACTTCAGATATCAAAGCGAACTTATCATTTTGTAAGCGTTTGCTTCGTTGATTTCTGTTGTCAAACCGAATAAACCTCGTGACTTCGGTAAACTCATTTCGGCTCATAGTTGTCGAGAAAAATGACGGACGCCATTTCTCATTCTATAAATAAGATAAATTAATATTTTTGGCCTCGTATGCACCGCGTGCATATAAAATTCCAAGAAATGCACGTAATTTTGCAGCAGATAAATTCCATTTCGTTTCCAGCACTGGAAATGCTTCTAATTTCGTATATATTCTTATCTGTTTAATCATGTTATGATCAATAATCAAGGAAAATGCCGAGTCAATTTTTCCCTTCATAATATTTCGTTTAGCGTATCCTATCGGCCCTGACATTCCCTTGAAAATATTACTCGTATATATCGATGCTCTTCCGCGGTTAAACTCTTCTCTTATTTTTTGCCAAACAGTTCCGTCCGTACCAACTTCAATCTCTTCCCCATTTTCATATAAGTTCTCCGTTGTATCGTCATCAATATCGGAAACTTCCTGTGGCTATATTCCGAACAATCCTCGTCAGTACTGTTTATTTTGTCTAATAAATTGATATTTTTCGGATGTCTTGACATTTTTGGAAATTAATATATAAATGAAGAAGTAAAAATCAAAAAAAAAACAAAAACAAATCAAACGGGGCATAAATAAGAAATCAAATGTAAATCATGCCATAAAATATTGTTATATTCACCTTATTCCTCAACCGGTCAAATGACCGCTCACGGTAGACTAGACATATTATGAATTTTTTTTCAAAAAGTGAGCAATAAAGAAATTTGTGAATATTGAAAAATGGATTTTATATATATATATATATATATATATATATATATATATATATATATATATATATATATTATAGAAAAAGTCAAAAAACTACATGGCGATACGGTAACGCTATATACACGAAAATCGAAACTAAATTTCAAAAACGATCATTTGACCGGGCTTGGTAAGTTTAGTGTTACAAAGCGAATCTAAATATGCGGGCGAAACCGGAAGAGAAAAACTAGTAATCTATATAAATGGAAAATATTAATAATGACCTGACAGATCTAGTAAGTATGAATGGAAGACACCCGCCGAACACTAAACCCGGTCCGAGCGTATCCCGTAATAACATGTTTTTAGTTGAAGTGACACATACTGAACGTTAAACCTAAGCCCATGTACGGGTCGGTTATGTGAAGAACACCGTTTTTTTTTCTCATTCAGGTGGATCGCACGGATTGGTTTCAACTTGCTAGTTGTTATAAATGTTGATTTATCGTCTAAATTACTTAATAAATGAAAAATAAATAAAATAATTTTCACCTATAAACCTTTTAATAACCGTAAATTAGAACCGAACTTCAAGTGAGGCGAATTCAGAATCGTTAAGTTTAGCTACGACAATAACTTCATTACTGAAAATGTATATTCGCAGAACCTATTTTACAGTTGGCCATTTTAACTGTTTATATGGTGTGATTTTTAGATTAAAAACAGATAAATGACAAAGCTGTTTTATCAAATGTAAATACGTAAAACATTCTTATATAAAAAAAATCAATAGAGAATTACACTCTACTAAAAACATAACAGCGATCAATAGCAACTAATTAATAGAAAACATACCTTTCCAGGTTTCAGAGCCTCATATTGATGCTTAAAAGTTTGTATTTCAAACAAACAGGTAGTCAAAGCATTGCGCATTTCGTTCAATACAACAATATCGCTTCGTAGCTCATTGAACAAGGCACAAGTTTCTTCTGTCGGTACCGGATTAGTTTCTGGAAGAAGAAAATTCGCGTCTATAGAAAAAAAGAAAAAAAAATGTAAAAGTTAAATCGAACGCGTAAATATAAATCATCGCTTCAATTAAGTGACAAGTTTCTTCAGCTCTTTCTCATGAGCCGTAGTTCTTGATGATTTCTACACCAATACTGTATAGTACGGCACGTTCGTTCGTGGTAGCTGCTTATCCAGATTGAAACTTATTGATCGACACGGTTCTGTTTAACAAGATATGCGCAGTTTTTGTTTGTTGATAAATTGAAATAGTAATGCACAAAAAAAAGGAACCGTTAACGAAACCGGAATAATCAATTTTTAATGTACTAAATTTTATAACGTGTAACATAATACGATGATAAAATCTAACAAAAATATAAGCAACGTTCTTTAGTTAATAAATTAATCAGAACGAAGTTAACTGGAACTGACCGAAAATTATTAATTGAAAGAAATAAATGTGTAAATAATTAACCTCTGCAAGTAATGCGCGTAGGGTTATCCGCATGAATGGAAATGGTCAGATAGGACTTGTTCCGGGAGAATAATAAAAGTTGACTTAAAAAGTGTAAACTTTTCTTTACATTTGCAATATCCCTAAAATTTTAATCACAGAACATAGGTAATCTTTTGCTATCAACCAGATAGTTATTGATGATTCAACGGGGTTTGAATAGCAATTTCGCTTATACCATTTATATTAAAAGATATTGTAAAAAAACATCGTGGCATCGTATGTTAAACATCTGATCTTTTCTAAGACTTTGTTATAAAGAAACCGTAATGATAGTTGCGACTGAAAGTAACAAGAATCAAAACAAAAAAAAACAATAATTTTTAATTAAGATAACTATTTAAATATTACAGTTTTACACACCGAAAAACAGGAATTATAAATAGCCTCCTACACGAATCTTGTTGTACTCGCATTAACGACAGCGGTAACAACGAATTAAACGAATCCGACAAAATTAGGGCGTAATGGTAATTTTTACGAATCTATTGCGTAAAAACTAATATAAATTAATACGCAATTTTTAGTATTAAAGGGCACTGGTAAAGATTTTCGATAATATATATCGCAATAAAACAATCATTATACACCATTTGAAGAGATAAGCTAACACTTGCAGGCTTGTCTTTTTGACGACGACTTACAAATTCGTACTGTCGTATGCGTGTAATTTTTTATTGCTGCTTGCTGTAAGGCTTGAGTCGAACGTCTTTTCAAAACAGATTACATTTTTAGTAAAATCTGCTATAAATTAAAATATATTTAAGTAAGAGTTTTTATGTCTTTATATATGTGTACGTGTATATATATATATACATGGGCGTCACCAGCGGGGGGCAGCCCCCCCCCCAAGCCTCGAAACTTTTTAATCAACTGGCCATGATGAGTATTCATAGGCGCGTAATCATGAACAATTTGCCAGAAACCCACGAAAATTATGTCTTAATTAAGATCTTATTCTTGTTTAATAAAATATTAAGCCTTTACAACATATAAATTTTATTTTTCCTATAACTCATATCCTCTTTCTATCATCTTGCCCCCCGGCTCATCGGCTGGCGACGTCTTTGTATATATATATATATATGTGTGTGTGTGTATAAATAAATATAAAAAGAAGTAACAAGTTTATTTTTGTACGCGTAAAACCTTAAATCCACTAAATCGTTTTTTTTTTGTTGTTTTTTTTTAATTTTCCTCATTATTTGCAGAGTGAGATATAGACTTCATTTCATGTAAATATCTTTTGAGAATCATTGGTTACTGCATGTTTTATGTGTGTTGCATTGTTCTTGTTATTATTGTATAAATAAATAACATCTTAAAAATATATGAGCAGTTACAACATAATAATATGATAATTGTGCTCCCATCTAATCCCAATGACACGCACTTTGCATTGCTATTATGGAATCTTTCAGGAGTATCAACACATAAATTAATAATTAACATTAGAGCATTGGTTATATATACGCTGCGAAAATTATATTCTTCAAAACTTTGTAACAGCGTGAAATTGCCAGTAGCAGAATTTTGAAACGATATAATTGAAATATTTAAAGGTTCAGCTGCTAGTTAGCGAGCATCGTAATGATCTCATCAGATTCGATTCCCCATAAACAAACGTCTGCATCATAACGATAATAACAAAATACAAGTATAGTCATTTAACATTTTGGTATGAATTTGAGTTTTAACGTTTTTTACATGGGCATGGCTCAATCAAGAGTTGGATTACATGAGGCTTAATATATAGCAAAATCTTTCAATAATAAAATCGCAAATATGGTTTATTCAAAACTGTTAATCTGAAAAATCAGATAAATATGATTGATATTATTATTTTTGTTACTATTTTTATTGAATAAATAAAATACTGTCTATTATTATTTAATACAATTGGGCATAATTTTATTATCCGCGCGTGTAAAAATAAATAATATTAATATTTATTATTATTATTATTAGTATTATTGTTTTTAGTTTTATCGAATAATGTATTGAAATACTAATATTTTCGTTGTACATTACTATTACTACTGTAATACAGTTAAACATACAAGTATTTTTCACTTGAACAACGCCCGGTATTTCAATTAGTAAAGTAAAGTAATTCCCACATACTTGACAATATATATATTCCAATAATTGTTTGACTTATATTAATGTATCAAGTTAACTTTTAATAAGTTCAAAACATAGTCACACACCTTAGTCATTATTTTTAAAGTTAAAGTTGTTCGTTGAATATATTTATAAAATTTATTGTTCAGATCGTAGAAAAAAATATATTCAAAAATAATTGCACAAAGCTAAATGTTACCTAATTCCAGTTCTTTTAAAGCCTGCTCGATAACTTTGATTTTCTTTTGACCTACATTTGTCGGTAATCGCATCCGTGCTGATCGCAAACTGGCTCCACTTGTGCGAAAATCCGGAAACTTAATGCCTACCATTTCTAAATGCTACAATATATTGAAACCGAAATTAATATATACCAAATTAATGGCCACAGCTATTTCCGGAATTACGAATATTTTTGACAAAATATATTTCATAGGGAATTTAATCGAATAAAAAACAACTTAACATTAACTGATGTTTTTTTTTTTTTGAAAAGCAGTGAATAAACAGAAAGGAATTCGAGCACAACAACCGATCAGATTCTATTAAAATCTCTGATCTTTTTTTTTTTCTTTTTTCATAATAAAACAGATAAAAAAAATAATCAATTTATGAAAAACTCTTAAATGAAATGAATAACTTTTTTCAAAAGAAGGGTCCCATACACACTGCGATTAGCAAAAATTTTTTGTATGAGGTCTTAATTATCCTAAATAAATTTAAATTGTATTTATGTGGTGGTAAATTGCGCACTAAAGATATTGAAAAGAGAGGAAAAAAAAGGTTCATATTTAATGAAAATACAAAAATATATGCTAACTGAACTTAAAGTGATTTGTAAAATAATATCAGCAGTTCAATATGATGCCAAGATATTCAAATGTATTCACAACTTTAACCGCAGATGGCACATTAATCGATAATAATTTTGTTCGTGTTTTCTGCACATTAGTAACAACTTTGTTTCCTTTTTGTATATATTAAAAAAAAAAAAAAAAACAGTTTATGTACTTCGTAAAGATA
Organism: Icerya purchasi; assembly: GCA_039619475.1. Lineage (NCBI taxonomy): Eukaryota > Metazoa > Arthropoda > Insecta > Hemiptera > Monophlebidae > Icerya > Icerya purchasi. Next base: position 420,771,238 of record CM077116.1, read on the forward strand.
GAAACTGTTTTAACGGTTTCACAGATTGGAATTTTATGATTAATTAAAAATATGAAAATGGAAAATCATCCGCATAAAAATATCTAGTAACATTGGAATCGAAGCTCCCTTCAAGAGATTCCAAAATAAGTTCCATAATATCGGGCCTAAAACTGATCCTTGTAAACAAGCACTGGTTCTGATTTCCGAGAATTGCCTAAGCATTGATATTATTCTATTATCCAAGTTAAGCATCTTAATTTTATTATATAAAAGCGATCACGAGTGGTTATAAGAAGGCGATTATATAATGGTAATGTTAGGGCAATTTTAATTTGGTTTAATAAATCTATAACGAAGTTGTAGCTGATTATTGGGTAAATCCATATTAACGCCAGTTGAGTGTAAACGTAGGTCTCAAGCGATTTAATATCTGAATAATGCATCCAGCATATGGATGTATGGAATTACCTCTCAGTTTTAATACCGTAACTGTTTATCGCAATGGTTAAAGCTCGAGAATAGGCCTAACTAACCCAAATAGTTTTATGGGCCACTTTGATGACACAGAACATTACAGCGAGCCACACTATAGGCAAACATACTATTAAAACATGTAATACAAATACAAAATGAATAAAAGTTTATTGTCACACTATGTTTCAACATGATTAATTCTCGAGTCTTAATTAATGAGATATTTGTTTATCCATTCTTTTTAATTTTTGTAAATCTAGGAATTCGCTTCTGATGATGGTCAGTGTAAGCTGTCCGGAACGTTAAGTGTTTTATTTTTGGTAACAAATATATTTCATTTTTTGAACACAGTTGTCGGAAAATTATTTACAATCTATATTTATGAATTACATCAGTTAATGAAACACGTAAAGAACTCTTTGTAAATTCCATTTTCGAAAAAAATGTTTCACAAACATATGTGGATCCAAAAGCGCTTTCAACTCGTTATGGAAAATATCTTAAGTTGGAATAGCTCTCAAATGTAATATAAGAGTATTGTAAAATCTAATTTTTGATGTGGACGCAAAAATTTGTTTCATTTCATTGTTATACTGCAATTCGATTAACTCCATTTGTAGATTTTCAGAACCAACACTGTTCATGTCGACGTGAAAATTTATATTTCAAACAAGTTATCGTACCTTTCTAATTCTGAGAAACCACTATTAAATGAAGTTATAAGTTTTTTTATTTCATTAGTATATTTCGAGAAATTCTTGGGTTAACTTTGTATACAGTTATTTAACGGTGGAAAATGTTGAGCATTATTATTTCTAAGCTGCCGCTCAAATAACAATTATTTTTTATCACACGAAATTATAAGCATCGATTATTAAATTTTCCTGGTCTTGCAAATCCTTATTTAGCTGATTAAGTTTTTCTGTCATATTCACTAAAAGCATAGGTTTAACAACCAATTGTCATCACTTATCCAAGAACAGATTCTTGTTTCTCGTTCAAAAACACATCTATTTCCTATTGAAAAATCTTCGTAAACATTTTCTACAACTTAGCCATCTAGCATTGGTAAAATATACGATGTATTACCGCACTCAAAAAATAATTCGCTAAGGAATTCTTTGAATTGGCGACGTTGAAGAGTATGCGAACGAATGTAATTTACTATCTTTATACTACGTTCATAACGTAATTCACGGATAATACTCGAGCACATAATTAGCAGGTAAACTTGGAATTTTGTTGAAAGAAATGTATACTTCGGAGATACAAACAAAATGTTTAAAATTATTTGTATTCGGTGCGTTTATTTATTTTTCTTCGTCGACTTTCTTTTCTATTTTTAAAAATTGACTTCTGTTGTGTTTTTGTTTTCTATCGTTCTTGTTATTTTTAGCTACTAATGGACTGGATCTGAAAATATTTCTTTAAGTACACTGCTACGCGCTATATATGTAATTATATTTATATTTAGTACTTATTAAAAGTTTAGCAAACAAGTTTTATAAATTTTACAATATGGAATATACATAATTTCACCTTTACAACAAAAATTGTACATCTGTATATTTTTTAAGGTAATTACTTGTATTGGTTTTATTCTTTTTAAATTTTAAAGTAAATTTTTGTTTATTAATTTAAAATTTTTTACGTTAGTTAGCGATGAAAAGAACTTTTCTTTAAATTTTAATCGCATTTAAATTCATAAATGAAAAAATGGGCCAAATATTTTAATGTGACGAGATTTTTTATTTGACTCTGTGGAAACGAAATGGTCTTGATCTTCGATTGCTGCCGTAAAATTTATAATTTTGTCTTCAACTTAGTTCAATAGACTGTGCGAAAGTATTGGGATATTTTTTAAATTATTTGGCCTAATCGCTCTTTTTTTTTTTTTCTGTTAACTTAACCAGTAGTCGGTTGTTCGAAGCAACTTCGTTCAACTTTGTCAGTCTATTAATATCATTAGTTATATTGACTACATAACCTTATAAAAGAGAATAAGTGTTTTCCTTTAACAGAATATAAATTGGGGAAATTATTTTAATCAAATTATGTCCAGTTCATTTAACACTTAATTTCATGCAGAGATCAATCACAAAGGGGAAAATATTTGACTTGATTATCTGTCGAAGGGCCATTAACAGCCGTTCTGAAAAATACATCTAATATTAACTTTTGATATTATGTAGCGTAATTAATTGAAGTTAGTAGTCAAAATGCTAAAATAATAATTGATAACGAAATATCGAGTAATATTTATACACTTAAGAATGAGTATTTTATAACCCGCACTTAGTTTCCGTACTATTATCCTATGTATTAATTCATTTTTAACATTTTCATGTCTTTACTTTGGCACATAAACTCGAAAAGTGTCACTTGTCATGAAATAGAGCGTCACAGAAAAACGTTACGAAAATTTCATGTCTTTACTTAGATACGACTGATTACTAATAAGAGAACATTGAATGAGACCAATTTCTTACATACGCGAGTATGCATTCAACAGCTGAAGATAAAAGTGTTTCCTATCTCGTTCGGCGTCCGATTTCGTATCGGGTTTATCCACCGTCGATTTATTTCGAAATTGTTCGGCAACAGTATTTCGCGAAGAGAACGGCGTAAAAAAAAAAAAAAAAGTCTCGAAGAAGACAATTTTGAAATACTTTGGACGGAAAATTAGCTATTTCGACAAATTATAAACGTAGAATAAGCTTATTTTCAATATAAACAGATGGTAAAAAATGTTTTTTTGTTTTCTTTTTCTTTATTAAGCTCGTCATTTAAAAATCTAGAAATGTTCGCATAATTAAATCTTTAAACGGATAACAAGAATAACAGACAGAGGAGAAAAGAGCACAAGATACAAGAAATAGGATACACAGTAGGAAGCCGAATGCTAATTAATACAAATTAGAAAAGCATAATAGGACGTTGAACGGACAAAAAAAAAAAGAACATTCAAATATTAAAGTCGTCGTAACATTGGGCTAAAAAAGTAGAAAAAAGAAACACCGAAGGGAAAACATGAAAATGTCTCACTTACTGTGTTTCGGACCTCTACGCAAGCTGATTTATATACTTTAATAGAACTCTGCCCGAGCGTTTGTTCTCGTTCTTCAATGTCAACTTCCTAGCCCATAAAGAAGCAAGCGCTTTACATATATCCATGAAGTACAAAATGCCGAACCTTTACACTTAATCTGACTTAAAGGGATTACTCTGACCATTAGAAAACTATCACCAATTCGGTCTGCCCCCCCCCCATATACATATATATATATATATATATATATATATATATATATACATATATATATAACGCCTTTTCTCTCTTCCCTTCTGAACACATAATTGACTTTTTTTTATTTATCAGTGCTTGGTTGCCTTCCTTACATCGTTTACTTTTATTGCTTGCCGTATCCATTTTGCCGTTCATTTATATTACGCTAAACACTGAATATCGTATTTATTATTGTATTAAATTGTTAATGAATAGGTTGCACCATAGTAAAGCGATAACTGTCTCAAGATATTTTTAATGCATTTTACACAGTAAAATCTAGCGGTGTCCCTTAACTGAATCGATCCGGTGTACATAAATTTAGTCACCCCGCATTCTTGGTCTCCTCAATTTGAAAACTAACCTAATCTCGTATAGCAGAGGTCGTTGTTAAATACTTTCTCCGGATATTATATGCTGCCCCTGAATCCATTTTTACTTTAAAAACCGGTAAATTAATTCTGACGATATTTACATGAATACAAGTATTTTATTGAAAGATAAAGTTTTAATTTATACACTATAATACGTGTAAAATTAATATTTTACTCGTTTCGTCAGTTACGATATCTTAATGCCAGAGTAGAAAGTCAAAATCGAAACTCAGTAACCAAGTACTGACGCTCAAAATAAAATAAAAACAAAACAAAAAACGAATAATAATAATGATGAAACAAAAGATGAATCATTTAATTATTTGCAGTTTATTTCGACAAAAGGCTATTATCACTTTTCAGCAGTGATTAAAAGTTGCATGCCAGTTTGTTTACTAATATTTTCATTCACAACAAAAGCTACTTTAAAATTCATTATCTGAATTATTGTTTTTTTTTCTTTCTGATGTTCACCACTGAAATCAGACAAACAATGATTACATGTGATGTTTTTCGTCGTCTTCCCTCTTTCTCTCATACATTCGCTTGCCGTGGAGAATTTAAATATCATGTTTTTTTTTTTTTTAAATCAGAGCAGATTGATACTGAAAACTTAAATCAAATATTATTTGCCTTGTATTCATTACTTTTGCATTAAAAATAAATAGTTAATTTTTAAAGGGTTCTAAGTCGGAAAAAAAAGAAAAAAAAAAGCATTGGAATCAGAAATTAGAGGGTTTCAGCAGTAGCTGCCCCCATCGTTATAACTTGCCACAACGATCCAAAATAACTGTGGACAATTTTAATTGTAATAATTGCGCTAAAAGTTTTAATTTTGTTCTAATAAAAGTAAATTGTAATTGAATAAGTTATAAAATTATAAAACTTACGTTTGAATTCGTCCGATTTTTCAATTGGCCTTGAATTTTTCTTTTTTGCATAGGCCTTTTCTCTTGTTTGCGATTTTCAGTATACGCGCTATCGGTACCAGTTATTAGTTTTTGGAGATCTTGAGCTTTGCGTTCCCTTTCCTTTTTGCGAACTTCTATTTTTCTTAATTCCTGCATCAACATTTGTTCTTCCTCTACCTAATAATTATACAGTTTATTATACACTACAATTATACAGACACACTAAAAGGCGGTTAAAAATAATTTCCACCTAAATCAAATCGACAAATTGAAATACAATAAATTAATACTATCAACTCGAATAAATTAATGATTTTAGGATTAGAGGGAGAAAAAAATGGATTCAAAAACAGATATTTTAAACATTTCATGAATATTTAAAGGTAAAGTATTCTTCAAAACGCGGACAATTTTTAATTATTCAAAAAAAAAACAAAAAACAAAAAAACAACTTAAAATCAATTAATATTGAATTTAAAGAAGGATTAATAATTTATTTACAAATTTAAAACATTTTTACGGACGTTAAAACAGTTACTGATAAATATAGTCTTCATTATAATCACATTAAGTAAACATAAAGTTGTTATTCCTTCAACTATTGCGAATATTTTAAATATTTCATTTTAAATTCAGGTTATTAAAAGTATACGTAATAGTTTGAAATGGATAAAAATTTCTTGTTTGATTTAAATTATTACTTAAACGTTTCATCAAAGTACTTCCTATTACATTTTATTGCCAACGTTGTATGGAAATTATTTTACACAGATGTATTATACAAGTCTTACATTTGTCCAAAGCATTACTTTAATATAAATATATAAATAAGGATAATCCAGTTGAGGAATATTAATTTTAAACAAATAAAAGTGATAACGCATTACTTGTTCCGGTGTTCGATCGAATAATCTTCGTAACTGTTCTTTACGACGTCTTTCATGATCAGCATCAAATGCTTTCGGTTCCACGTACGGCGTACCCGGTACATGCCTAACCTGAACATACGTAATTTATGTTTTCACAACAAAAATAAACTCAAAATATATTAAAATTCACTTAATTATCTATTTTAAACAATGAAAAAAATGTATTTTATAACGATCATACTTTAAATAAAAATATAAACGTGTTTTACTTTTAATAAATTTTCCCTTTTTAATAGTAAAATGTATATTATGTTCTGAATAACTTTAGTTATTATAAAACATAATGATTCAAAATAAGGTTTTATAATAAGAAATCATTACGACCAAAAAGAAATTTTACAGAAAATCCTTCTCTTACACTTTATTCCATTCCTATCATTTGAAAAACACACTATTCACCATCGCGACACCGCAAAAGAAATTTAAACCATTCATAATACTACGATTATGGAGGTCGTTTCCAAACGCCCATTTTTATAATTTCACGTGAATTAAAATTTATTTTCTATTTATTATTATATTTCGGCACAGTGACATTTCTTGTTATTTTATATTTAACGAATTTAATAAAAATGTTATCTATTAATATAAATATCGATATCAACTTCGCTTTCTTATCCATTTTCTTCTTTTTTTCCCCAAAATTATAATATACATTTTTTTATACCATCTTATCTTTTTTAAATCTTGTACTAACCTTATAGTATGTGTAGGTGGGCACATGATAAACATCTAACTATTAACATGAAAAAATCGAAGGCTTTACATATAAGAATATCCAGTAGATATAGAACATATAAACCATCTATTGCAATGCATAACAATAATTGTTTACATAACTGCTTGATCTCTACTTCGAACTGTGGATGTACACAACTGGAATCAATGGAACAGGTTAAATATTTAGGATTAATCATCGACAGAACACTATCTTGGGACAAGCATGTAATAAATTTATCTAATAAAATTAGACAAATACTAAAAGTAAAAGTAAAGTGAGTTCCATAACCTTGAGAGGGCGTTGTCTACCGGCACTTTATAAATTGACTCTTTCAATACCATACGGCAACTTACGCATATATTATAACGCTACAGTATTGTCTAGAATCGTGTATGGGATTTCAATTTGGGGAGAAGCAAAAAGAACGATAATCAAAAAGATTAGTAGACAGCAAAAGAAATGCTTAAAGATAATATTACCTAATAAAGATTAGGTTAACAGTAATATTAGCTGGTGGAGAGAGAAATGAAATGTCTCCAAGGATGTGCTACTTTTATCACCGATTGCTTGAATATCAATAGCTACAATGATAAAAAGCAGGACAACAAGGAATAATAGGGAGGTATATTTCATTCGACCAAAAGGCATAAATAGTAAAATCGACAATACGGATGAAATAGTTTTGATTAAGCTGCTAGAACGAATCCCAGAAAATATAATGTAAAAAGAGATAGGAACCTGGAAAGTAATAAATAAACAACGGTTAGTTGAAAATATTAATGAGTGACATTAAAATAGACAAAATGGAAGCTGGCTGTGACGGAGAATCGACCATTCGTATTTGTCAAAAATGTAGTATGGAATTGTTGTATAACAATAAGTAGTTCTTTTTTGTTTGTACTTCTTTTTATTATTATTATTAGTATTATTATTTTATTTCATTACACATCTTGTGTAATTATGAAAACTAATTGTAATGAAATATTATAACATATGTAACATATTTGTCGAATAAACGATAATAAGTGTTGGGCACCCGCAGACGGGCAGTACGTCTTGCGGGACCTACAACTTATTTATAAAAAAAAAAACAAACCATTAACGCAAATTTTGGTACACATTAAAAGAAGCTACATCAGACCTTTTTCAAATAAACCAGCCTACATTATTTCCACCAAAAATAAATATGTATTTAGCAATAGAAACAAAACAAATATTTTAACTGTTGTTATCAATCGTATAATATGAAAATGTAAAGTACGAAAAATGGATAACGTGTTTACGTTAAACATTGTAAAAAATATAAAAATATTTATGTGTCTAAAACAATACGTCGGTTAATGTTAATTTTTCCATTTCACGTCGCAAATTAAACTTTTAATTTATCACTTACAGATGTTAACTGTTAAAAAGCTTACATACCTTATATAAAGTATTAACCACAAAGTAGTACCGATCTTTGAGATCTTCAATAGTACGCGGTTTGTATTTTTCATTATCGAATCTGTCATGAATAACAATAAATCTAAGATCAAACCGTTGACAGAGATCAAATAAATGATCAGTATCTTCTCGCGACCAATCGTCCGATTTTAAATATTCAATATATTCTGCATCTGTATATTGAGGAATTTCAACTTTCTAAAAATATAGCTTAATTAAAATACGTTTCACTAATAAAGAGTAACCGCATTTAATTTCTAAAAAAAAAAAAAAAAAAAATACACACTATTATATTGGTAAAAAACTTTTAAAGGTTACGTACAGGTTCATGGTGGCCATTCAAATGTAATTTTTAAATTCTCGGTTTATTCCCGATTCAAATCCTCCCAATTTCCTGGTTACTACTCGTAGAATTGTACAAGAGTTTACACAAACGTTCTTCCATTTGTATAATAATAAACCCAACAAACTGAAGCGAAGGCAAATAAAATTTCAGGAGAAACAAAAGAATGGAAAATGAATTTTTTAGTTTTTGAAGTTATTTTATTCACATTTTAAATACTTTGCAATGACCACTAAGTCAAACAATATATGTGTACTTTATTATTACAAAAAAAAAATTAAAATACTGCTTATTAACCGGTTCTAAGATGTATATTCCGATAATGTAATAATATATACGCACCTTATTAAATTTTCCAAACGGATACTCTTTTCCCTCTTCGATTGCTCTTCGCCAGTGATAAAACACAGCGTCGTCTGTACGAGCTGGGTTTTTAAACGGCATCCACTTCCATGGTCGTACTTTCTTCATTCCTAGCTTAGCCTTAGTGTGCTTATAACTTTGATCTGTATTTATCGGAAATCAACATCAAATTATAATCATTTTTGAAGTGGAATACGGTAAAAAAATTTTAATTTTTTTTTTTGCGTAAAATGCGCATTTAGTATAGTACTGTAAATGTTAAACAAACGAGAGCATTATCCATTTTGCAGCAACAACTTAATTGCAAATGCATTACAAAGTAGAAGTATCTTCTTTGTTTGGTACAATCAGTATAATTCGAAAGAAAAGTAAAATTGATATGTGCGTTTAGAATATTTTTTTGTTTAATATGTATTTTAAAATAAATTAAGTTTAATCTTCTATCTACAAGTACTGTACCTATGAACAGTAGATTATCACTTCAGCAATGATTCGACATAAAACATAAAATTAAACTGACAAATCATTTTAACCAAACGATTAAAAAGTACAGTTTAGTAATTTATAATTTTATAATATATATTTAAAGTCCATTAAAAATTCACCCAAAACTAGCAAATTAACTTACTATATTTTAGTTTAAAACTTTGAAAAACAGAAATCGATGTATCTTTCATACGAAAACGTTAATTAAATAAATCATAAAAAAGTTAAGAACATAAAACAAATGTAATATATCCTATACTTCTTACGTTTCTAGATCGTGTTACTGTTAAGTATTCTGTTATTTATATTAAATTTTTAACTCTATGCATTTACATCTTCGTAATATTCTGGCTACGAAAATTTAATAAGTACCGAATTAAAAAAAATACTATCCTTAGAAGAATAAGATATGTATATAAAATTTAACTTGAAAGGTACTATTAATTATACCGGTATCAGTCGGAATTAGAGGTGGAATATCTTTGCTGTCATTATATAATAAAGCGTATACTTCTCTGGCCATTCCTTCTGGCCTTTTTGATGTTTTAGTTGTGTTGGACTGTATAATTTTCTTCTTAACTTTCTCGTTAGACGACACCGTTACATCCGATCTATCCAAATCTAAAATATCTCGTATATCTGACGCCATAATTTAATCTTTCGTAGAATTTACAAAAAAAATTAAGATAATTTGAAAAGAAAAAAATGAAGTAATTAAACAAAACCACTAATACATCGAATTTAAAAAGTAACTTTATCTCTAAGTCATGTTCATGTTTAACGAGGTATTTAGTAGTATACAAACCATAAACTTATTATTATCGATTCGTATTCATTCGAGGCGGTAAATCAAATCATTTTGAAAACAAATCAAACCGAAGGATAGGATAATACCGGTATTATTTTTACAAATTTATTTAAAATTAATGGAAAATTCTTGTAAGTCAATATTTATTATATTTCTAAATAATTTTTTACTTTCATAAATTCGTTAAATAATATACGATGTTGATAATAATTTTGAATAAATTTTAACGTTAAAAGTTAACTTATAAAAGCATATATAATAAATTTTAATTTTTTTATTATTTATACGCCTTTTGATGAAAATGTAATTGTACAAAATAGAATTTAGATTTTTTTTTTAAATTATATATGCATCATCGATATAGGTTTTGATAAAGTTTATACCGCGAATGATTTACAATGCGACAGCAATATTGAGATTAAAATCGCCGGTTGATGTTTTGTTTTTGTTTTGTTTTATTTGCGTTTTTAATAAATGTAAACTGAATACGCAATGTTATCTAGACGAGTTGTAGATTTTCTAAATGAAATAAATATACTATGGAAGAAAAAAAAAGGTAAACAACTAAGTGATTATTTTTCATTACGACATGCTCATTTTTACGACGAAGGTTTCCACGTCCATTTAGACGAGTACGATAAAGATCTTGTAGAACCGCCGTTAAATGAATTAATCGGTTCACATTTTTCCGCAATTACTTGCATTATGAACAAGGATTATTTTGCAGCGCATGAATACCAGTATATTGTAACTCAAGGCTTTATTAAAATATTTCAGAATCAAAAAAATCAAAATTGGTTATTACCGGTCATATATACGGTATGCATCGATATTCGTTTACTGACAGCTAAAATGGAACGTTTTCATAGTTCTCAGAATGATCCTACTTTTGTTCTAAATACTAAAGAAATTTGGGAGAAAACAGCTGATGTGATAATGAGCGCTTTTAGAATCTGCGCAGCGGATAATAGATCTTCTCTTCATGAAACCAAAAAATGGGGCATGATGCAGTTAGTGAATCAGCTTTTTAAAATATATTTTCGAAATACCAAATTACATTTAATGAAGCCGCTTGATAAAGCAATCCAGTCGACGCCGCTGAAAAACGAATTTAGTAGATTGCAGCAAGTTACCTATCGGTATCATATTGGCTGTAAGGCCGCTTACGATGGTGAATATAAAAAAGCGGAAGAAAATTTAATGTACGCTTTTAATAATTGCCCAGTTACGTCAGCAAAAAATAGAAGGTTAATTTTACTATTCCTTATTCCAGTTAAAATCGCTTCCGGTTATATGCCAGTAAGTGATTTAGTTCGAAAGTACGATTTAGAACCGCTAGGGGAAATTGCGGATGCGATAAAAAAAGGGAAAGTAAAAAATATTGATGTAACCATGAAAGCGCATCGAAATTTTTTTATGAACAGCGGTATTTACCTAATTGTTGAAAAATTAAAATTACTCGCGTATCGAAATTTATTTAAGAAGGTACATTTACTTCATAAAAATAACGCGATTCTCGATATGGCCGTTTTGGCTGCTGCTAGAAAAATGGACGATGAAAATTTTACTTTAGACGAAGTTGAATGTGTTCTTTCAAATTTAATTTATCAGGGCAAAATAAAAGGTTACATATCGTCCACACATCAGAAATTGGTCCTTAGTAAACTTGATCCCTTTCCTAAATTGAGTACTTTAACTAATGTCTAAATAATTATTACATTATTGAAATTTTACTTCTTACAAATACGGAGTAAGAATCAATTAATATTTTATCTACCTGAAATGCAGTGGTTACAATTTTAGTATATATTTATGTTGTATATAAATATATTAACCCAACAACCCTATTCTATTATTTGCGGTTGTCCGAGTGACTAAATAAATGTCCCTATTTTAAATTTTAAAAATTATTTTTAAATTGTTTTATTCTTTATTTATTTCATTATTGTACAATAATTTACATTTATGTTTAGAAATATAAGTGTATCTTTTTATAATATACAATTTTTTTACTTATTCTCTGATGTAATTTATCTAATTAGATAAATTTCTTTTAAAAGAATATCAAAACATTTTATCTATAATTACCGATATATAATAAGCAGGCTAGTTACAATTTATAATCATTTTTACATTTGTTGTTCGCGATAATAATACAAAAGTATTAAAATACTAACGGACGTGAACCGGTGCGATTTATTTAAGCACCATTTGAAAATTTTTATTTTCGTAATATATTGTGTTAATCATTTCTAGGTTGTTGGTTACTTTTTGATACAAAAGTAATATTTTCGAATTTAGTGTATTTAATTTAATTGTAATAGGTGACATGTTTAATTTTAGATTTTTCATAGGTAATTTCACTGTAATGACATTTTAATAAAAAAAAAAAAATCAATTAGAAATTTTATGAATGATTTTATTTGCATAATACTTTTATGAAGTATGCGTAATGTATTTTGGATTTTATGAGTTATTAATTATTAAATCACAGTTGATTCATAAAATGCCCTTTTTTATTTTTATCGTACTAAAATTTATAAAACTATATACACGAAGTTATCAATATATTGTAAAAAGTAAACATATTATTTTTTCAATTAATTCTAAGTATAAATTTAAATTCGATGATTAATTTTTTTCATATATCGCTTCTTGTCAAATAAAACGTTAACACGATAAAGACTTACATTATATTATTGGATTTATCTGTTTAAGAATATATTGCATAGAATATTATATAAAAATTTTGTTTATCATTAACTTAACTGGAATGCATCTAGACACTAATTAATCTTCACTAAATGTTTTAATAGTAAGTACGAGAAAAAAAAAAACGGCATTGAAAAAGGAGCGGTGGAATCTAATATATCTGTTTTTTTTTTAAAATCTATTTGCAATGAAATAAATTATTAACTAAGTTTAGGTACAAACTGTCTTTCATATATTACATAAACATTTATATACATATATATGTGTGAAGATTATCCCTCAAAATTGTATTATTTTTTAAATCATTTTTTCTTTTTAAATTGGACTTTTCCTGTTCCGAAATACTATACATTTTACCCCTATTTAAAGTTATTGGTTATGTTATAACTTATTCAGTGATTTAAGACTGTTCTCTGAATGTGGAAACATCTTTTTACTTAGATTCTGCATTTATTTGTTTATATATTTACTAATTTGTTATTTAATTTTCAAGTTTTCAATAATGAAAGATGTCCGCATCAAAATAATATTCTTTTTGCTGTTTCAGTTTTGAAAATTTATTCTCTTAATACGTGCTTTGCAGTAGTTTTTAGTTGTATGAAATGTATATAGTTTAAAACAGTAAAGGAGATTCTTCTGAACGACTGAAATAAAAAGTATTAAATTTTATATTTTGTAACATTCAGTATTGTCGCAGATTTCATTAGTTTAAAATATTTCTTTTTTTTTTTTTTTTTTTTTTTTTTTAGAGTGTGATTCCGTTTTTCATTTAGGTTAGTATGGTCAATTTTTTATTAAAAAGTTTTATTACGGAAAGGTATGAATGTTACGAACATAAAGAAATTAAAAAATACAGGGCGCGAAATTTACTATATCTGTGGAAATAGAATACTCATTTTAATACTTAAAAAAACTTTAGTAACAATATCTTCAGTGTTTCTATAGGCCTAATTAGAACATGTCCCTTCTTGCCTTAATAAATAATTTATCATGATGACGATTAGTACATTTGATTTTTCAAGCAAAAAGTTACAATTTCGCTTATTTAATATAAAATTTTCTTTTTACTCAGGAAATCAAGTTTTTCAAATACCGTCAATAATTCCTAATTTAAATACTGTAAGTTCAAAATCAATAAATAAAAATTATCCTAAAATATCTCCTAAATACTGCAGTTCTTAAATATCGAATGTAAATCTGTTTTGGTAATTTTTATGAAAAAATTGGTCAAATGAGCAGGTAGACGAAGAAATACGAAAATTTAAATTATTTTAAGTATTTTAAAATCTGTATAAAAATCAATAACACATTAACATTTAAATTTTATGCATGCACATATATATACATAAAATAAGTAATTTAGAAGTTTTAATGAAATTGGAAGTACTTTTTGAATAAAGTAAAGTAAAATAAGTCCCGTACGCTTGACAGAGCGTACTTAAGGTTCATGATATACTAAGCCCAACGGAATTAATATTTCGGGTATAATTTTTAATTAAAATATATAAAATTATTTTACAAAACTCTTATTTCATTAGAGCGAGATCATTCATAATAACTTAACGAAAGAACTTCAAATATTTTAGCAAACGGAAATATTATAAAAAAACAATTATTTTAAATATCTTTTAACAATGAACAGTCAGTTTTCAAAATTAATTTTCGCGGTGATATTAGATTTCACTATTCCCAAATTTCTTGTATTTTGATATTTTAATTTTAACAGTTTTTTAGAAAATTAAAAGATAATGTTGAAAAAATTAAAATTTCTGTTCTTTATACAATTTTTATGCGGTTAGAAAAATATGCAAAAACAAATAGTAGGCACTAAGAAAAATCAGACTGCGTTTTGATAAATCATAACGAAACTCAGTAATGACAAAAACATAAATAAACCGTATCGTAGAAGAACGGTACGGACTTATTTACGTAGGTGCGAAAGTATAAATAATGAAATCATATATGATATCACAAAAAAGGCTAAATCGTGACAAGGAAAATAATAGAAAAATAAAATGTAGATGCGAACGGAGAAATAGAAAAAGTATAGTACGAGACAATAAACTGAGAAGAAAAAATAAAGTAAATTTTTAACTTGAAAGCAGATTGCGAAAATTTATTATTTAGTAATAACTCTTGTAATCAAAGTGAAACAAAGTCTAATTTTGAAATTTAAACAAAATAAAGCGCCAGAGACAATTTTGAGAAACACATTTTAACTAAAGTACAATAAAATATTCAAAATATAAAATATAGATGGGAATGGAAAAGTAGAAAGTGTGGTAAAAGAAGATAAACTGCGGGGGAAAAAGCAATGGTTAACAAAATAATAAAGAAACATGGGAGATCAAGAAAAAGAGAAGGAATGATTTAGTAAAAGGGAAAGTAACGATTAGGAAAAATTAACAATAATAAAAATGAAAGATATAAAGCTAATGTAAATTTGAATGAAATAAATGAAACAGAATCTATATGATGAAAGAATGGAAAAAGTAGAAAAAATTTATACTTTTACTAATAAACGAATATGTGTATTTAAATATTTGTGATTTGAAAATGTTTATGTTGAGTAATGCGAATGCATACTACGTTCAACTCGTCAAAATATAATGTAGCAATTTCACAAATTTTAATGTTCCGTATCAAACTTTCTTTTGTCATGCAGTTGCCCGTTGTATGTTAGGTCCTTGGTTTAGCTCATTTCTTCTCCCGGATCATCAGTCAGCTACGTTCATTCATCTTTAAATTTTTGGTATTAAACGTTGACCTCTTTTTGGCTTAAAATTGTCGGTCCATAGACAGCCTATTACCTGAAATGTATTTCGTTCTGATTGACGTCTTTGGCTTACACAGATCTAACAACTCCACGCATCTACGTGATCCATTATTCTTTCCTTCTTAGTAGCTCAAGTGCATTTGGCACAAAACGATGCTCTGCATTAAACGACTAATGTAGTGATTTTATATGGTTTTCACATTGCTGCCCGAATTACTGAAACACTGTCTTTCTGAAATGACAATAAAAAGGTGAAACATGTTAGGTTCATTTGGAATTATTACCTATACCTTTATTATTAAACACCTCTCTTACATATATATATATAAAACTCGGCTCTTCGGGACTCAGAAGGGGGCAAGCTCCCTTCACCCCTAGGTCTAGTTCTTTTATAATTCTTATAGAAGAGTAAACTTTTTCATTGGCTACACCATTCGAAAAATTGTGAAATTTTTTTGGGACAAATTTCGTGACAGGACACTTTTCCTGATGACCGCTAAATGGCGCAGCCATTAATATATATATATATATATATTGTTGTGTACTGGTAGTCTCTGGATAAAAATCGTGTCGAGAGTATTGTATAAGAAGTTCGAGGAAGGGGAATATTTTGGTATCACAGATACTAGTTGGGTTATTACGTATGTGGCCATATCAGAGCGCTGCAGTGAAAGACTAACTCTGATCATGTAGATGCGATAAGTACGTTTTCTTCCGTTTTCCTACTTGATTAACAAAGAATCAAGTACAAAAATCATCATTATATTGTATTTGTTTTAATAAATTAAATAATGTATTTAATTTATCAACATCACCCACTGTTTCGCTTTTCAACGAAGAACGTAAGTGATAAATTATTCGCTGTACATCAATAATCGTAAAATTGTTCAATTTTAAATAAATTCACCCCTCGGGCCGAAACGTTAGGAAAATGAACACAACCAAAAAGCAGTTGTATGGAGAATTTTGAAGCAAACGTAAAAAAGAAAAAAAACGATATAGTCCTCAGGCACATGGGTGCGGAACGTTTGATCTAGTCATCAGGAGTATGGGACGGTTCCAAAAAAGTAGCAAGTCGTATTTATATAGATATTTCTTTTGTTTATTGTTGTTTTATATTGTTAATTATGTGTCTTATTATGTAAAATATTATTGTGATGAATCATGAATGTGTATAATGATAGGATTGAGAAGCAAGTTTAAGGGTCCTGCGAATTGTGAGGTGCACGTTGTTCGCTATTTTAGAATTTATTGTTTTCATAAAAAATTTGTATAAGTTGTTTAAGAAAGAAAAATAGTAAAGGCGATTTTAATTGGTTAGTTCTATTTCCGAAACACAAAGTAAAGTATAAAGATAAAATTCTAAATAATCCGATAAATTCGTTGCGTAATCACGTTCCGTTAGTGAATACCGCAATAATATTAATGACAACATCCTTTTTAGCCCGACCCCACTACCTTTTCTGTCACAAAAATTTGTCCCAAAATGTAACATTAAATAAAGATTTATTTTTTTTTGTCGCGCAGACGGAAAGAATGGCGTTGTCAATTTTCCTCGTTCTATACGGAGTACAGAAATGATAAGAGTTATGGGTCTGGGGATGTGCCCAGGCGGGGTCAAGGAGCGAAGCCCCTTGCAAGACACGAAAGACCGAGTTTTATACATATACATAGATAGGGATAAAATGCATCTTCCAACACGACTGGTCATCGTGGAAGATTAGACCACCCCCCTCCCCCCTCCCCCCTCCTACACATGAAGAGATCGCGAAAAGAAGGCCGTAACCGCCAAGGCCAAAATGGGCAAACCGAAAAAAACGATATAAAAATAACACAAAAAGTAAAAAATAAAACCCCCCAAAAAAATAATCTGTTTGTAGCAACGTACAACTGTCGTACATTACAAGGAGAACAAAGGATCATCGAAATAGAACAGGAACTAGAAAACATAAAATGGGATATAATCGGACTTAGCGAGACAAAAAGAAAAGGCGAAGAAGAGATCACATTAAAAAGCGGCAATATACTATATTCCTATTGCCCCGAAAACCTTCAAAGAAGCATAGGAGTTGGATTCCTAATTAATCAGAGAATAAAACATCAAATCGAAGAGATTAAAGCAATAACAGAAAGACTGATTACGCTAACATTGAGGATAAATCTTTTGAGTTTTGAACAAACGAACGCGATGTTTCTACTACAACTTTATTATCGAAACTGTTAACAATGAGACTTTACGACAAGTTTATATACAAAATG
The DNA here is from genome assembly GCA_039619475.1 of Icerya purchasi. NCBI lineage: Eukaryota > Metazoa > Arthropoda > Insecta > Hemiptera > Monophlebidae > Icerya > Icerya purchasi. The sequence continues at coordinate 420,789,105 of CM077116.1, forward strand.
TATTGGTTTCTGGAACATTCCGATAATATTCAGAAACATCGATTGGACGATTACAAATATCGATATACTAGAAACTTCTAGATAAGTGATAACTGATAACAGCATAGAATAGAATTATGAGAATAGAAATTTCAATACTTTCCCCTAATCGAATAATTTTAGAAAAAGAAAACGAACGCAAATATAAAACTATACAAAGTAATAATGAAAGAAATTAAACTGGCTTAAGGCCTAATTTTCTTCGTAAAATTAAAAGTCGAGTACGTGGCATAGGCTTTGTAAATAAATCTGCCAACTGGGATCCAGATTCAATGTGGCAAACCTTCAGCATGCTCTCCTTGATTCTGTCGCGGATGAAGAAGTGCTTCCGCTGAATGTGTTTCGTGCGAAAATGAAATTCAGGATTCTCTGATAAGCGTTTGGCAGCCTGATTGTCGATATACAAAATAGGAATTTCTGACAAACCAGTAATCTCCTTTAACAGCCTTGAAATCCAAATGATTTCCTTTGATGCGGCATTAGCTGCAATCATTTCAGCTTCACAGGTTGAGTCTGCTACGAGTTGTTGACGGCGACTAAACCAGGTAATTGCTGCATCAGCAAATTTGATTACAACTCCACTGGTTGAACGATAAGTTAAATGACATCCGGCAAAATCGGCATCACTGTAGCAACCAAGTGATCGACTATCTGGTTTGCAACTGTAGGTTAACTTCAAATCTTTTGAGCCGGATAGATAACGGAATACTCGCTTAACTCGTCCTACATCTTCTAATGTAGGGTTTTCTAATGACCGTGACAAAACACTTACGGCAAATGCGATGTCGAAGCGAGTACCTCTTGCTAAATACAGGAGTGCACCGACTGCAGATCGATATGGGAAATCAATAGGTACTTTCCCCGTCGCTCCATTCGATAACTTTTCTATAGGTGTGGAGACCGCGTTGCATCCGGACATGTTGAAACGCTCCAAAATCTTTTCAACAAACGCTGATTGTCCGACTACTATGTCGCCATTGACTTGTGAAATCTCAAGACCAAGGAAGTAGGTAAGACTCTTGGCTACAATCTTGAATCTAGACTTGAGTTCTCCGATGAATGTGTCCAAGTCTTCTTGATTGGATGATATTACTAAACCATCATCCACGTAGAGTGCGACAATTAGTTTGTTTAAATTTCGGTGTCTAATATATACGCACGGATCTTCACGACTTTGTTGGAATTTTAGTTCAGTCATGAAGTCGTCAAACCTTTTATTCCAACACCGAGAAGCTTGTTTTAGTCCGTAGAGGCTTCTTTTCAGACGACATACACGGTTTGTGCCATCCGAGTAACCGATTGGTTGTTTCATATAAATTTCTTCGTCCAATTCTCCGTAGAGAAATGCAGCGGATATGTCGAAATGCATCAGCTTCATTTTCTCCATGGCAGCGATAGCCAATAATAAACGAATTGTGTCTAAACGAGTGACCGGACTGAACGTATTTTCATAATCAATTCCGGGTCGTTGTGCACAGCCTTGAATGACCATTCTTGAACGATACTTGTCGATTGTGCCATCTGGGTTTCTTTTTAATCGAAAAACCCATTTGTTGCCAATTGCAAATTTTCCTGGAGGAAGTTGGACTAAGTCCCAAGCGTCATTATCGCGCATTGATTTCAATTCTGTATCCATGGCTTTTTTCCATTCCGCGCTATCATCTCGTTTCATGGCTTCGGAATAAGTTTTAGGATCATCCTCGACAATGAATACCTCCGCACAAGTGACGTAATCTTTTAAATACTCAGGAGTTTTCCGATTTCTCTTTGGTCTATCACTTGTAGCTCGTTCCGCATCTTCATAATCACTTTCTGATGAGGATTGTGATTTCTCAGATTTGTCTGGTTTTTCATCGTCTTCAGACTTATCTGGTACTTCCTCTTCATCGTCGTCGTCGTCATTTTTGGTGGCTGGTTCCTTCTCCTTGAGTGGGAGGAATACTCGTTCGTCGCAGTCACCAATTTTCTCATGGAACGTAACGTCTCTGGATAAAACAACATCATGTTTTTCAGGTACATAAATTCGATATCGTTCATCACCATCGTATCCGACGAGGTAACCAACAATGGCTTTTGAGTCCATTTTTCGTCTTTTCTGCGCTGGTACGTGAACGTAACATTTGGAACTGACAATTCGCAAATGTTTGATTCTTGGTTTCTGGCCAAACCAAATTTCATAAGGCGTTTTACCTTTGACGGATGATTTTCCCAATCTGTTCAGTATATACCCAGCGGTGGTAACTAATTCTGCCCAGATTGCTGGAGGGAATTTGATGTCAGGATTCGAGTATTTGAACGTACGCGCCATCTCAACAATCGTGCGATTTTCGCTCTCCACTGCACCATTTTGCTCTGGTGTATAAGGCGCAGTTGCTCGGCGTGTTATTCCGTTTCTTTCAAGAATTTCATGAATTTCGGCATTATCAAATTCTCCCCCATTATCGCTGAGGAATTCTTTGATTCGATGACCGAGTGTTTTTGCTTGGGCAAGGAATGCTTTTAAAGCATCCTTGACAGCCGTCTTTTCCCGAGCAACGAAACATTGGCGAAAATGGGAATAGTGATCCTTGATAACGATCAAGTATCTGCGCCCAGTGAATGATGGATCAAATGGACCACATACATCACTTGATATCAGCTCGCCTGGTGCATTGGTTGGACTCCGCGTACCAAAAGGGAGACGATGTGCTTTCCCAAATTGGCATGGTTCACAAATATCATCATCCGGTTTGACTTTGATATTTAATTCTGCTTCGAGTTTAGCCCGGACATACCGCTTGTCCATGTGACCCCATCGTTCGTGATAGAGCTGTAGGAGTTGGCTATTCTCAATGATATTTGCACACACTTCTTGCGGTTGAATTGTGTGGAACGATGCACGATATAGTGTGCCGTACTGATCTCTCGTATAGGGTGGGCCAAAAGAATATCCCGAATTTCAAACGCTCGTCAAAATCATACACTGTAAGTTAGCGTGGCGATTGCAACGTCATCTGGCGCTAAATAATATGCCGTTTAATATAAATATAGTTGGTTAGTAGTCATGATGTCGTGGACGCGTAAACAACGCTCTTTCGTTGTCGAGTGTTTAAAAAACAATTTGATTTAAAACGTCATGACAATCCCCCCGACCGTAAAAGTATCCTCAAATGGGTAAAAAACTTCCGAGAATACGGTAGTGCGGTGGCGGTCAACCATCAAGGTCGTCGTCGATCGTCTAGAACCCCGACAAACATCGAAAATGTGCGCGTAGCATTGTCGCGAAGTCCGCGCAGATCCGTTCGTCGCCAGGCTTCCGCCTTGAAAATTCCCCGTACTTCACTCAGAAGAATAATTCGAAACGACCTCAATATGCACCCATACAAGATACAACTAACCCAAGAATTGATACCAACAGGTAAGCCAAGAAGGTTAGAATTTTGTAATAAATTTTTGGATATGCTGGAGGAAGAAGACGTCGATTTATCCATTATGTTTTTTTTAGCGACGAGGCGCATTTCGATTTAAATGGTAACGTTAATAAACAAAACATGCGGTATTATGCTACTGAGAACCCTCGAATCGTTCACCCGGTACCCTTGCACTCCCCTCGTATCGCGGTATGGTGCGCAGTCAGTGCGAAAGCGATAATCGGTCCCTACTTCTTCGAGGAGGACGGAGCGAATGTTACTGTGAACGGCGACCGCTACATCCAAATGTTAAACGAGTTTTTTCTACCGGAGCTCAGACGGAAGAGGATTGCATTATCTAAAACGTGGTTTCAACAAGACGGGGCCACACCACATATTCGTAACGATGTTTTGCGGTTATTAAGAGAGAAGTTTCAGGACCGCTTGATTTCGCGAAACTGTGAGCTGTTTTGGCCGCCGCGCAGTCCGGATTTAACACCGACAGATTTTTACCTATGGGGCTACTTGAAAAGCAAGGTGTACGAGGGTAAACCAGCAACAACCGACGAGATGAAATTGGCCATTCAGAAGGAAATTGCGGCGATTAAAAAACCAACTCTTAAAAAAGTAATGCATAATTTTGAGGAATGATTGCAACAATGTAAAAATCAAAATGGTGACTATTCATACGGAGTATTGTTCAAAACTAATAGCGTACAATAAATGGCGTTCTTTTTGAAGTATTTCAATGTTTGTTTCATTTCCGTAAGTATATTAGTCTTTATTTGACAAGCATTTAAAATTCGGGATGTTCTTTTGGCCCTCCCTGTACCAGTGAAGATGGTTTCTCCATCGACTGAGAACTCGCAGTGTTTCAAATCTGATTCAAATTTACTGCCTGGATTCCGATCGTGGGCAGCTAATATTGAAAACAGGTTACGAGATATTGCAGGTACATACCAGACATCATGCATGGTAGATATTCGCATTTGACCACTTGAATAATCCGCGATTTCAATGGTGCCACTACCAATCGCTTGCAATTTCTCTTTTCCTGCCGCAATAACCGTACAATTTCGGACAAATGGTTTATACTGCGTAAACCAATTGAAATTGTTGGTACAGTGCTTGGTTGCACCGTTGTCGATCCACCAATCATCGTCTATCTTATTGGTTGATGCCGAGAAGACAGTGCTACTATCGGCGATTAGCGCTACCTTCGTTTCCGTATCATTGACTGAGGCTGATTTGCGACCATATCCAGGTTTACCAAGTTCTTTGGCACGGGCTGGGTATGGAGGCTGACCATCGGCTTTCCATCGTGAACATTGCTTGAGCCAGTGTCCTTTCTCCCCACAATATTTGCAAAGAACCTCCGTGGTTTGACTATTGCTTGATTCGGTTTTATGTGGGTTGAAAGGTTTTTTTGCTTTTGGATTGAATTTGCCTTTCTTGCCTTGTGCCTCCAAAACCTCACCAGAATCGGGTTTTTGAACTGGTGCCACATTCCGTTCGTGGAGAATGAGGGCAGCGGAAAGATCGTCGATTGTTTTCGATTCGTTGGCCTTCATCAGCAAGTAGCTTGATTTGAACGATTCAAGCCGTTGCGGAAGAATATGAAGCACTTTCGAAACGAAAAGTAACTCGAGAAGCTCTTCAATACGTTCGACTTTTCGATTTATTAAACCAGCCTTGAGATCGCGATACTGGTTTTTAATCCGCGCAATGACCGATGCAGCATCTTCATTTTCACGCCATTCAGCGCTGAAGAAGTTGAGACATTGACGGAATAACTGGTCTTCTGCCTTGTTGCCAAACTGTTGCAGAAGAATCTCCCATGCTTCTTTCGCTGTTGTCCGTCCAGCGATTCGTTCGTGAAGCTCATCACTGACGCAGTGAGATAAGACGATTTTGGCCGATGCCGCGGCCTTATTCCAGGAATCGAGCGCCTCTCTCTCAGCTTTTGTTGGTGTTTCGGAGAGAGTGGGTTTAACGCTTGTACCCTCGACGATTTCCAACGCGCCATAATATTCTAAAACGTCCATTACCTTGTCTTTCCACAGTGGCCAGTCATCCGGACCCTTGAGCGGCTTGATACCTTTGAGAAATTCCATTTTCGATTGATGTGTACTCGCACACAAACGTGAATCGAACGATGAAATTAATTAACGCGATAGCCGATCACCACTGATAAGAAAAGAACCGATAAGAACAATGAAATACCGATTGATCGCAATAAACTATCGAACGAACTCTGTTCACTCGCGTTTTTAATCGATAGAATTACGAATCGCATTAAATACACCATCACTAACGCGTATCGAACACGAAACATCGAATCATTATACTTAAATAACAATTCACTTTCGAACTAGTACGTTAAAATATTAAACATACTAAAATCGCGATAACTGTTAATTACGAACACGAAAATCACAGATTAAAGCGTCTGCGCCCATAACCTTTTGAGTTTTGAACAAACGAACGCGATGTTTCTACTACAACTTTATTATCGAAACTGTTAACAATGAGACTTTACGACAAGTTTATATACAAAATGTATTGGTTTCTGGAACATTCCGATAATATTCAGAAACATCGATTGGACGATTACAAATATCGATATACTAGAAACTTCTAGATAAGTGATAACTGATAACAGCATAGAATAGAATTATGAGAATAGAAATTTCAATAAAATCAACGTCATAAAATGAAGATAATACAGGTATACATGCCGACCTCACAGGCAGATGACGACGAAGTCGAGCTAATATACGAACAGATAGAGAGAGAAATAAAACAAGGAAATGAACATTATAAATTACTAATTGGAGATTTCAATGCGAAGATAGGTAAACGACAGCCGATGGAGAAATCCATAGGACAATTCGGTACTGGAACAAGAAATGAAAGAGGCCAAATGCTCGTCAATTTTACAACGGGAAATGAACAATACATCATGAACACCTTCTTTAGAAAGAATGAGACGAGAAGATGGACCTGGCGGAGTCCAAATTGGAAAGTCAAAAATGAAATTGACTTCATAATGGGAAATAAGAAGGAAATCTTTGAAAATATAACCGTATTAAACAAATTTGATCTAGAAAGCGACCATCGAATGGTGCGGGCAAAAATATATATGTATATAGATGGAAAACTAGAAAGATTAAAAATGATAAAAAAGGTGCAAATAAATTGGGAAAAATTACAAAATGATGAAGATTTTCAAAGAAGAATAAGAGATAAAATAATAAGCAACTTGAACGACTTAGAAACCACTACACAAGAGCAGAACATAGAATCGCTGAATGAAGACATAACTCGATCGCTAACAACAAATATAAATAATAATACAATTGCGACAAAGGTAAACAAACTTTCACGAGAAACGATAAACCTCATGGCCAAAAGACGTAGCCTCAAAATACACTCCCAGCGAGACCAAACTGAATACGTTGAAATATGCAAAACAATACGGAAAAAAATGAGACAGGATATTAGGAAATACAATACAAAGAAAATAAATGAAACAATCGAGAAAAACAGAAGCATGAAAATACTATGGAATAAATTAAGAGTGGGAAAATATGAATTTATAGGGATAAAAGAGTCAGCACCAAAAACAAAAAACAAATGGTAAAAATAATATCAGACTTTTATAATAAACTGTATGATGACGCGACCGAAACAGAACAACAAGAACTATCTCCCGATAATTCGATCCCGCCAATCACAGTACACGAAATAGAAATGGCCATAAAGACCCAAAAGAACAACAAAGCCCCAGAAGAAGATGGAGTCTTAATAGAAATTATTAAATTAGGTGGGGAAAAAAAAAATAAATATCTGGCTACGCTGTTTAATAGATGTTTAAATGAGGGAAAAATACCGGAAAAATGGAACAATGCGGAAATTGTACTGATATATAAAAAGGGTGACAGAGAAAATATACAAAATTACCGTCCAATTAGCCTCCTATCGACTATGTATAAGCTATTTACAAAAATAATCACGATAAGATTAACCGAAAAACTTAATTTGAGCCAATCGGATGAACAGGCAGGGTTCAGAAAAGGAAGAAGTACGATAGACCACATACACGCTGTCAGACAACTAATCGAAAAAACAAGGGAGTACAGAATACCAATGTGCATGGCATTCATAGACTTTGAGAAGGCGTTCGACTGCCTGAAAACTAAAGCGATAATACGAGCATTGGAAAAAATAAAAATCAATAGTACATATGTAAGAATAATTAAACATATATATAAAAAAGCAACAGCTACAATCACGATTAATGAAGAAAGAGAAAAGATTCAATTGAAGAAAGGTATAAGACAGGGAGACGCGTTATCTCCAAAATTGTTTACAGCTGCACTCCGAGATAATATGGAGGAAATTAACTGGAAAAACTCAGGTATTTTAATTGGAAATAAAAGGCTAACACATCTATTATATGCGGACGACATTATACTATTTGGAAACAGCTTAAAAGAACTACAAGAAATGATACAAACCGTCAGCGATAAATGTTCAGAAATAGGACTTAGAATAAACATAAATAAAACTAAGTTCATGAGTAACGAACTGGTAACGGACAAAAACGGTAGTATACTTATAAACACACAAGAAATAGAAAAAGTAGATAAGTTCATTTACCTAGGACAATTAATGAAAGTAAATAATGACTAGGAAGAGGAGATAACTAGAAGAATACAACTAACTTGGATGGCATTCTCGAAGCTACGAAATATACTTAAAGATACTAATACACCCTTAAATCTGAAAAAAAAAAGAGTTTTTGACCAATGTGTTCTGCCAGTTCTAACATATGCCAGCGAAACATGGGTATTAACGAAAAAACTACAGCAAAAGATAAGTACAAATCAACGCAGAATGGAACGGTCTATGTTAGGTATTACCCTGAAAGACAAATGGACAAAACAACGTATCCGACAAACCACAAAAATAAATGACGCAATAAGTATCATTAAAGCCAATAAATGGAGATGGTGCGGTCATGTGGTCAGAGCCGAGCACCGATGGATCAATCTATTGACATTCTGGAAACCTGATGGGAAACGAGCTTTAGGACGACCGAAGGGACGCTGGATGGATGAAATACGAAAATTTAGGTTGAACTGGCGGGAAGAGGCAAAGGATCGCGACGGCTGGAAGGAATTAGGGGAGGCCTTCGTCCAGCAGTGGACTGATAATGGCTAAAGAAGAAGAAGAAGAAGAAGAATGTATATTAGAGCCGGATCTAAGAGGGGGCTAATGGGGGTTACAGTTCCGGGCCCCAGCCTCCAGAGGAGCCCCGCTTTTTTGAACAGAAAAAAATTTAATTTTCCACGTGTGAAATTTAAGTTTCTTCTCCCAAAATACCCAATACTGTAAAAATGCAAAATTTTAAATTTGCGTATTTTATCATAAAAAGAATTTAATTCATTTTTATATATAAAAAAATAATACATGAGGTTCATTAATACAATTATATAACTTTTCTCTCAATAAACTAAATGCTACATAATATGAATATTCATAGAAATTTTCTACGATAAATCTAATTCATTGTGTTAAAAAAAATGAATGAGTTCTTTAACATACGTATTGAATAATATAAATAAACATTCGAAAAATCGATTAGTAACAATTCTCTATTTAAATATTGATACCCATGCAATCGTTATAAATTTTTCTATTTAAAAACGCTATGCGATCTGAAATATTCTTAATTTTAACAGAATTTAATTTTTTATCTTTATCGAAAGTTAATACGTTTTATTTTAAACTGTATAAAAATTATTTAAAATAAAAGCAAGTTTTAATCGATTGCTGATTTTATAAATATATTTGTATTTCGAAAAATTTAATAAATCATACTTCGTTCCATTCCCTTTTTTCTGATCACATAAACAATTATGGAATTTTAAACATGCATGTTTAATTTCTATAAAGAAAAGAACATGATCAAAAGCATTACATGAGTGTATCAAAATTAGTTTGAAAACCGCTGTAGCGACAATACTTGCGCCGCAGCCGTAGATAATGCATTATAAATAAAGTTTTTATTTTTATTTAAAAAACGATTATATTTTTGCTATCCACAATATTTAATTTATATATATACAGGGCCGGATCATAGTCAAATGCTGCTATAGACTCAGTAATTTCTGCCGCCCTTAGAATAATTTATAAATTAAGTAATAAAAAATACAATCGAGTAACTAAAGTAAGAAAGGACACATAAAAGTTAAAACAGTTTTCAATTAAAAAATTTCATACATTTTTAAAATACACCTAAATTTTATTATAAATCTATACATACATTATTTTTACATGTATCAATTAAAGTTTACATTGTTTTACGACGCAATTTTAAATATGCAAATTCATTTATTCTATCATCAAAGTTTAAATTCTTTACTAACTGTTCTTCAATAAATAAAATAGATAAATCATTTAATTTTTGGTGAGACGTTGTTGATCCGAAAAAAATTTGGATTTTTTTCATATCAAGAAAGGAGCGTTCTACTGAGCAGTTTGTCTAAAATAATGAAAGAAAAATTCTAAACGCAATGTCTAAATTAGGAAGTAAATTTTGCAAATGTTTACTTCGTATTACATTTTCCATTTAAATAATAATATTTTCATCATTATGATTATATATCCAGTTTTAGGGTTATTTGAACATAGACACAATTTTTTTTACTATTTTCGTTTAAATTTTTGTTCTTCAAATTAAATTTAACTAAATGAATTTTATCACGTATGTATGAACGAAAATGAATACATTCTGAAGTTAATGTGAATCTTCGAAATCTGTATGGTAATTATTTATGAGTTTTTTTTTTGCATATTCTATTAGATTTACTTCAGTTGCTACTTGACTTAAAATTGTTGAGATTAAAGTTAAATTCTTATTTAAAAATACCACATCAAATTTGATATATTGATTAATCCATAAATGTAATAAATTTTGTTCAGCGCTAATTTTTTTTGTTTTCCTCATCCTGCTATCATGTTATGGTTCTGTGTTTTTTATAGTGTTGTTAGAGTTGGTTTTTCCAGTTATATCGAGTTTTTACTTTTTTTGTTGTTAAATGATTACAAATTAAATAAACTACATTTATTCATAATATGTTATTTTCGTCGTTAGCGTGTTTATTCATCAAATTCATGACCCCAGCGCGCTTCCACTGTGCCATTCTGCTTTGAGCACCTTTCACCGTTTGGTACGGCAAGAAATAATATAAATAATTATTCGAAAAAACTAAATTTTGTCGTATCAATAAGATACCGCTATTACCCTCGTGAATTTTCAGTTTTTCTTCCAGTCTTGTTTGATCTCTCATCATATCGACCAGCCATTGCCTCGTGCACACTTTGAAAATTCCCTTTAACTGCTAATATAACCGTTTTGCCTAATAATAATGCACGTTTCGGTTTACACTTCGTTAATTTTAAATTAATTTCTCGATTCCCCTGCTAACGCATATTATTTGTCTATAATCATTTGGAAATTTTACCTAAATCAATATATTCCATTTTAACTTTTCTGTACATTAATGCAAGTTAAAGAAAATAATTTGATCGCATTCCTCTCCTACTCTGCTATGGCTGAAATGACATAATATGAAATAATATTTTGAAAATTTTAAATATTTTTCAAAAGAAAAAAATGTTCAATCTCATGCAAATTAACCGCCCTTCGAATTTTGCCGCTGTGGGCTGTAGCCCATTTAAGTCCGTGATGTAAATTCATAACTGTATACAGTGGAAATTGTTTAACACGAAACCGGTTAACCTGAAAAATCGCTTGATACGAAACAACACTACGGTCCCGATAAAATGCTATATAATTACATAATTTTTTTTCTTTTATCACGAAACAACACGAAAAGATATTGCTTCCTTGAAGGACAAATATACCTGTTTTTCCAGTCGCATCCCTTAACAGATAAATAAAATTAACAATGGTTACTATTATTTACCCCCTGGGAATGCAATACTACTTAATTTCGGTCTACAAGTTTCCCAAAAAACGATAATTTTTTATGTTTTTTTTTATAATGTAATTATTTCAAGTGTATATATGTACTACCTACAAGTGTCATGTTAGCGGAAAATCGAATTGATACATTTTACCGACATTAAAAATATTGGTGAGTTTTTAATTTTTAATTTTCGTTTTTTTTTTTGCATGTTTCGGTTAACACGAAGAAATATTTCGGTCCCTTCAGTTTCGTGTTAAACGGTTTCCACTGTACTTAGATGTTCTTTTAGCTGAAACTTACTCAACATATTCAATTTTTCATTTTTATTCTTATAAGGTTTTCTTATATTCTGTGGTCTTCTTGAAAAGCACAAACATCTGACTCTTCATTTACGTATTCTAATTTGTTTTCATGTGAAATCTAATAACTTTCGTTTTATGTCCGCCAACATAATTTATTCTTCCACTAGTGCATCAGTAGCAGTCATTATTGGCCAGAATGACGCAGGTAGATTCAACAGTAAATAATTCACAATGGAGAGTTCATCGATTTTTGCACCTATTGATTTTAGTTTTTAAATAACACCGTTAAATTTAAGCAAAAATTTTTTGTATAATTCGTTTTTTAAAACGGTTTCCACTGTATATATATAAACTCGGCCATTTTGGCTTCGCAAGGGGCTGTGCCGCTTGACCCCTCTTGCTTTCATTTCTGTCTCTTTCTCTTCTATACTTTCTATAAAATGATCAAAATTTACAACGCAATTCTTACTGGCATCAACACAAAAAAAATAACAACCACAAAAATCCTGTCTTGACATTTAACTTTCATTATATAAAATTAAGATATTGTTTCGTTACATACAATTGTGACATTTTTTAAATAACAATAACAAAAATCCTATAAAATATGACAAACGTTACATAAAATTGGGACATTTTTTCGAATGGGGGGTAACCTAAGAATTACTACGTTGTAATTAATATATATATATAAATATTTTTTTGTAAAAAAATAAAACATGTTATTAATAAAAAATTGCAAATATTTATATATGTATGTTAATGTATAAATATATAAAATTCTTTATTTGACGTTCAATTTATTTAGTGTTCAGTTTGTTAGGGTAAGAAAGTTGATTTTTTAAGGGGTTATACTACTGTAACAGCCTAAAAAAAAATGTTTTTTGAGCACTATTTTTTTAATGGAAAAAAAGGAAATAGAAAATTAATATTGAAGGCAGTGATTAAGCATATATTGAAGTATTAAAAAAAAAAAATTTTCGTCAAAAAATATTACAAAATAGCGACTTTCGTGCCATTTTCGTAAGGCATGTTTATTTTGAAGCGCCCTGCGGCACGCAGCATAACTCGAACACTTTTCATTTTTTTTGTTTGAAATTTTAACTATACCTTTAAAATAACATTTCAAAGAGAAATACGTACGGGATTTGCAAAATATTGTTTTTTTTATGATTGACAAGTATTTGTTTAAAAAGTTCAGTTTTCGATCACAAAAAAGGGCAGTTATTTGTTAATAACTAACGTTCAAATTAACTTTTCGAAAATCCCGTACGTATTTCTCTTCGAAATGTTATTTTAAAGGTATAGTTAAAATTTTAAACAAAAAAAAATGAAAATTGTTCGAGTTATGCTGCGTGCCGTTTTGAAAAATTCAGTTTTGAGAAAAACGCGTTTAAAGTTATAAAATGTGTTATAGACATGTAAAAATGAAAAATTCGATTATTTAAAAATTTTTACCGTTAATCTGCTATCCCCAGACCATAAAGCTGTCCTTTTAGATTTAAATATTTTTCCTCATTCTCTCTTTTTGAAGATTTTATGTTGGAGCGTGCCTTTTTCGCTGCATCTGCCATAAACAATTCGGCGTGCTTGATCCGTTTAGTATTTGTTTCAAGGCAAAAATTGTATGACGGAAGGCCAATATCCATTTGCAAAACTTGCATGATTCGTAAAATATTCATGAGACCATCATTAAAATTGCATACAGCAATATCAACCGCTATATTCAAGACTTTTTTGCCACTTGAATAAGATTTTGGTGATAAATTCCAAACCATAGCATTAAAACTTTCGTTGCTATTTTGCGTGTAGCCTCTCAAACAACGGGCTAACAAATCATCTCGGCTCAGGTCCTCATAAATCGGTTTGATCGTTGCAAAAACTTCCTTAGGAAGCGGCTCCTTATGACAAAAGGTATCCAAGGAACCCGCTGCTTGAGCCTTCTTCTAGTCGCACCAAGACTGAGTACTTCTCGTGTTGCGGATTTTCGTCGGTTGATATTTTATGAAATAAGGTCGCCCAAATTTGGTTTTTTATATTTTCCAAGGAGTTCGGATTTCGACGTATCGCCAAGCCGTAATAAGTTACTAACTGATCCATTAATTTACCAGTTAATTTACCTTTTTCTCTGAGACCTTTCATTGTTTTTTTCAGTTTTTTCAATCGAGTACCCATTCTCTTTTGTACATGATCAATGCACTCATGTTTGTTTACTTCAAAATTTTTATATAGCCTTTTATCCATTGTGCCTTTGAAAGTTTTGCTGTCACCATTACCAATGTAGTTTGCGTATTTCAGGCCGTGCAAATTTTTGGAGCGTACAAGCATTTCGACAATAGCGTCTACCTCCATCTTACCAGATGAGCCTTCGTGGTTCGCTAGACATTCATCGACGTGTGCTTCATACAAGGATTCATACTCGGATGTTTCTAATTTATTTTTCCAGTGTTCGCAAGATTTACAGTACTTTGACTTTACTTCAACATCTACGATTTTACCTGTAAACCATCCAATCAATGACACGATTCCGAAAAATGATTGCGATAGATCTTTCATTGGTGAGCAAAGCAGAGAATTCAAATTGATTTGTTTTCGTCTCTGCATTGCTTTAATTGCATTCCATTTTTTCTTTAGATTATCAGTTCTAGCATACCGCGACACTGACGCGTTTACCAAATGAGAACAATTCCCTAAAATCCGATAAATAATCGCGCATATTCTTTGAAGAAATGTTCATCTAATCATTTTTATTACACCTTTAATTTATATCTATCGACTGAGAATACTACTGCGCCGTCTGAAACGCTTTATCGTTTCCTATTCGTTATGTTTCAGACTTCACTATGTGTCAACATTCTCTAATCGACGCTATACTCCTTCTTTTTGTTAGGTTCGTTTACTTACACCACAGCTCTCCTCGTTGCGTCATTGGGCCATTTTTTCTAATGGGGAGTAGCCTAAGAATTACGTTGTAATTAATATATATATATATATATACATACATATATATATACCTTGCGAGGCCAAAATGGGCGAGTTTATATATATATATATATATATATATATATATATATCGCTCATTAAATACAATAACGTCATAACTCAAAAAATAGCGAATTTGAGTTATGTGTATAGTTGGCATGCATTTTATGAGTACAATAGAACGTCATATTTGTAAATAAGAAACTCGATAAAATAAACATTGCTCTTGGAAGGTGTACACCGTTTAAATTATAGTAAATGTAAATGTTAATTTGCATTTTCTGCGAAATAGCGCTTTTTGAGTTGTGATGTTATTGTATTTAATAAGCGATATATATATAAGTGACGAATTCTCATATTTTCTTCTATTTTAGAAAAATGTTGAAATGGAATTAATTCAACACACAATCACAGGAAACAAAAAATAAATTAAGAAGCCGATTTTTTTTAAAAAATTCAAAAAATTAAAAGATTAAATTTATATAAGAGAAAATTGATATTTAAATTTCGAAAAATTAAAAAATTTATGTAAACAACAATAAGAAATAATGTAAATAAAAAGATTATTAAGTAACAGACCTTCAGAATATAAGGTTTAATATGACATATGTTATATATAGTACTTTCGTCTTACAATAAAAAAAATTTAAATATATTATTTGAAGGAAAATTATAACCACATTAAGAAATCTATTTAAAACTGAAATCATACTAATAAACTTTTCTTAATTATCGAACTAATTCCGCTGGTTCGCTGCATTACCACTTTTCATTTGTCACAGTCAACAGATTTTCACTAGCAGTGCATTTCGCCAAGCGTATTTATAAACTGGGCGTATGAAGTAAATTCGTTGGTGTAAAATAGCGGTAACGTAGTCAGAACTTCGTAGCGAAAAGTGCGAGATGTACTCGGTCAAAGAAGAGAAGTACCCGGTTTGTTAAACGCTTCATCTGTTTGCCTGTGTACGTTGTTTTCATTTGTGTGTATGCTTCTCAGTGCGTTCTTAGTTACTCGCCAATATCGGGAAAATACTCGTAACGCCTGGCAAACACAACACGATAGCAAGCAGATCATCAAATTACTCTGCACTGGTAGGCAATCGGCGTCTTACATATTAAGCATTTTTCTTCGTACCTTTCAGATTTCTACTGGCAAACTAAAAACTGTCTCTTTAGTCAATTAATTTCTACATCTAGAGAAATAGTAGCGCATTGCTTTTTTTTTTTTAAATTATTTTGGTATTTCGCCGTATGACTAGGAGCACTAGAGCATTCCTCACACACGCACACACACATATGTATGTATCTGATATTATTAAACGAGCAACGAAGTCTATATATATATATATATATATATATATTTGTATGTCTTTCGACCTCGAAAACGGCTCTAACGATTTTCACGAAATTTAGTGTACGGCCATTTTGTCAGTCGGCGAGTCGGCCTACGGCCAAACGGACGGTCTCCCTTTATCTAATAGGGATTTCAATAGTAGCTGAATACAGAATTATGGAAAATCTTAATACGGTTAAATCCATAAAATATCCTACAGATTATGACTTTATCGACACTGGATTTACACCACCCGTCGGAACTCTTAAAAAGCATATTAATAATACACTAACATCTGGCAGTCACATTGGGATCAAGACAATACTAGTTGAATAACTTACAAGTTCTTCCCCAATATTAAAGAAAAATTGAAACTAAAAAAACCTAAAAACGGCATTTTTCAATGCACAAATCCTTACGGAGCACAGAGTTTTTAGAGAATACTTGTCTCGCTTTAAATTGGCAAACTCACCCATTTGTCAATACTTTTTGAATGCAATGCCCTAATAAAACAACAGGAACTGCAACTGAATAGTAAGAGCATAACAATCTTTTTCTCCGTCTTCTCGTGTCATATGCAGATATGTGTGCGTTAACGATCATTTGCTGACGAAATATCATGTTTTATATTTGGCCGCTGCGTCCATCAAGTCTCGTATCGTTATATTACCGGTCCATGCTCGGACGTTGTCGATTCACGTCGTCTTTCTTGCCGCTCTCCCTCGTTTTCCCATATAATCTTTCCTTGTCTAATTAAACGAATAGTTCATATGGCTTCTCTCTGATAATGTGGCCGAAACAGCTAGATTTTCTCTGTTTAATTGTATTATAAATTTGTCTCTTGGTGTTTGCCCGTTGCAACACTTGGTCGTTCTTGATCTTCTGTGTCCGTGATAGAGCATAACAATAATCAATAGCAAATAACGCGAACCTCTCTTATGTTACTTTCACAACGCAACGAAGACAAAACTGATACGTAAACCGGACCGATCAATTCTCTTCTACTAATTTATAAGTACGATAAAAAAACAATACAAACGTGTCAGATCATTTTCAGTTCTCAATTATACCGGTTGGCCAATTAATCACGAGATTATGCATTTTCCTATGCTTTAGATAATTAAGCAAACCAATTTATATTTTATAACCAAGCTTTAATTGCATTTTTAAAATAAATATTAATAGCAAGCTCTACGGAACTTACATATATATATATATATATATATATATATATATATATATATATTCGTTTATGTACAATTATAATGTTAATCCCATATTTACTATATTTAAGCGTAGCAACACTTTTTATAGTAACCTTGCATTTGGTGACTATGCTATAACATCACCAATATAATTACTATATGCCTTACATCTACAATTTGGAAACCTATATTGCAAACAAATTACATTCGGATTAGAAATTATAAAAAAAAAAACAACAAAAAAACACCCCCCCCCCCTAAAATAAAAATTTGAATAATATACTTCCGACTGTTTTAATGAAGCTCCAGCAGTTTAAACGTCCAAATTCACTTTTTTTCTCACATTTAACACATTTCACTTTAAGAAGTTGTGGTTCCCTCTTTTTTTTTTGCTATAATTTATATTCTTTTTACGTAACTGTACGCATATTATACGTTGAAAATTGTTGATCTATCACTGGTTCTATAACTTTTAACAGTTTCTGTTCAGCAAAATTACTTTAATAATCTGCTAGTAATGCATTAAGGTCTACTGTATAAGTTGCACAATCTGGTTGTTTTTTAATTTAAAAAAAAAAAAAGAAGAAAAATGCTATCCAACTTTTTTTATTAATTTTAAAAATTTCCGATAAAATATATGTACACATAGATATATTAATGAAAGGTATTCGATATTTTACTCGGGAAATTGGTTTTAATATTCGAGAACTGAATCGAAAAAACCGTTACTTTTTTGGGAACGAAAATCGAAACTAGACAGTTTCGTGTTTTTTTTTAAACTAACTCGGAACGAAAAATATAATAATTCGAAATATGTAAGAAAATAATTATTTGTTCTATTCGCAGACAGCACTGACCAAACATTCACGGCTTTTTCTTAAAATACGGTAAAAAATCAGCCATTATGACGTCTTAACACCTTTAACGTTTACCTATCTCGCGTCTCCTTTATTTCGCTATTAATAGCTAACAGTAAATGTTCCCCTATAGCGCTGATAGCGTCCTTATTCATTATGTAACTACATACATTCTAAAATTATGCAGTACCTCATCGTTACTTCAAAATTAACATTAAAGTAACCGAAAAAATCAACGGAGAGATGTACAATTAGAGCAGTATGCTCTGAAAATAAAAATAAAAAATAAAAATTACACATTGTACGTTTTTATTTATGTAAAAAATATCCGTAAGCAAATATAAATACTTAGTATACCTTACCTCCTTTGGTTGGCGCTAGAACTACTACTAACGCAATATTTTCGGTTAATCTTTTTTCCCCAAAAAAATTGACGCACAGGTAGATTACTTAATTTGCAAAAATATCTAACATTACCGTCAAACTCAACACAAATAGAAAATGGAGCATATGCCGTTAAAGTAACACTACACATTAACTCTGTATTTCATACGTATTTCTTATTTTGCGCAGTATTAAATACCGTTTAATTGAATATCTGGCATTTACATAAACAGAAAGTTTCATGGAAATTAAAGAAAACGATTATTCTAACATTAAATGAGGGGACGATGAGCACTAGAGTTCGAAAGAAACACGAGGCACAGGAAAAGGACCAGTAGTATAATACGATTAATCGATAAATTTTTCAAGCAATGTAAACTTTACACACCTACACGTGCGTTCAATTTTTCGAAGTAAAAATAATGCAAACGGGGGGCAAACTTCACATTTATATAAGAATTTAACGATGACGATTAAATAGAAAGGAAAAAAAGTTAAAGCGCGCACATTTAGTAATAATATTTCTTATCGCGCAGAAATGCATCGAAGAATTCGATGACACATTGTTTTATAATTCTATTACCTTCGTCGCTACGACAGTCACACTTCATTCGTCCGTTTTATATTCGTCATCTTCTATACTTGACGGAGAAGAAGAATCTTCTTTCAAGTCCTCGTTTCGCCCACGAGAAATATACGAATTCAAACGATCAGTTTTCATCAGCATAGCCTGCAACTGTCGCATGTGGACGGTAACGTGAGTGTCGAACAGCGTTTTGTTTCTCGTACTTAGAGTGCTTTTTATTTTAGCGATTTTTCTGTCGATGGTATCTAACGGATACGAATAAGACGTATCTCTGGAGACGATCATCGATTTCACCTGCACCATTAACGAAGTGAACTCCTGTATAATCGATAAGACGGCAGACTTTTTTTCGTCGCCCGTCCCGCTGCCGTTTGAAATGGTTACAATGTTTTTAGACAAAAGTTCGCCAGCAGCCTTCATACTTTTACGTTCGATATCCGTTAATAATGAATCACCCGATTCATTTTGCAAAAAACGGTGTTCTCTTACATTGTTGAGCGCGGCTAACAGGTCTCGGTTCAGTAGTTCCAACGACACTATGGTAGTTGCGTACCTAGCGCAAAAATTTTTATCCAAACGATTTTTGTACAAAGCGGCCAGTTCTATTTCAGTATTCATACGCTGCAGTTTATCTACTTCCGATTGTTTATAGTTAATAATTTTCTTCAGAGAAGCGACCAACATTGCAAAATCGTCATTGTTCGCCCGTTGAAAGTCCTTGTCAAAATCGGACGAAGCCTCGTCATCGGTGGACAACCGTAGATCCTTAGTGTCATCCGAAGCTTGGTCAATAACGACACTAGGAACATTACAGACAGTATCCTCATCAGTGCTCATAAATTTTCCATCGAATACATGGTGAGTCGTTGGCGTTTTGTTTAATCGAGACGTAGAAGAGGCCGAAGTACATTTAATCATAGTACTTCTATCATCACCGCTAATTTCAAATTTGGCACCATTTTTATTACTACCGCTACAAACATTATTATTATTATTATTATTATTATTATTATTATTATTATTATTATTGTCATTATTATTATTGTCATTATTATTATTGTCATTATTCATATCATAGATGTTAGGCTCTTTTTTTGCAACTGCACGGCACAAAGATCTGAATTTAATTTGCTGTTTGTAAGCAGATGCTTTGTTTAAGCTAAACTCTTCCTCCGGTCGAACAGAACTCGAAGGAGAATCACCACGATCGATTTTGATTTTCGAGGCAATTTTACTAATACCGCCACTCCGAATATTATTACTGTTATTATTATTATTATTAAAATCGGCATTGTTTTTTAATGCTCTTAACTTCTGCTTCATAACTGCATGGCGTATAATTTTGAACTTAATTCGCCGTTTACAGTCGTTCACGAGTTTAATGGCTCGTCCGTTCTTCGCATTTTTACTTCTGCACAGAATCGATCGTATCATCGTGTTTCTCGATACGTGTCGCAACTGGTCACTATACAATACATCCAGATCGTGAACGTACTCCTTCCGCAGATTCGGATTATCGAACACTAACTTGTAGCGATTGCTGGACGGATCTACGTGACTGACGCAACCGATGTAGACACCGCCCTGTTCGTGTTGCGTTTTACTATTACGATAAAAACGAGCAGTCAATCTGGTGGTGTTTTGCGGTAACAGTGGTAATTTTAGTGGAATGTCGTTTAAGCTGCAAACTTTGCTAATCTCCCCTTTTTGTAGACTTCTAACGATGGCTCTTTTCCGATTCAAATCGGCAATTTCCTCTTTAAAAAATAACGGCGAACAACGTCTCGGCTTACCTAGCAATCGTCTGATCATCGACCACTGTGCTCGAGTCATCGTAAAGTTGCGGATAAACGGGAATTTTTCTCGCAGACAAAGAATGAACTCGTTCTGATAATAATCGAAAATCGCCTTGTCTATAACGCTGTAATAAAATTCGCAGCATATCCAATTGAACGCTTTTGGCAATTTTAGCAGATTGCGCAGTTTTAGGCCCACCTTTTCGGCTTGATCACGCTTCCAGTGTCGTTCATCTTCTTCCGATGTGTCCGGTTTAACTTTCTTTTTCGTCGGTATTTTAAAAGACTTGACACGCTCGGCTGCTTTAAAAACTGCCGGCGGCGACAATAGTTCCTGGTCACTCTCACTTTCGTCGACCGAAGGCTCTTGCTCATTTTCGTTTTTCATTTCGAATTCGTGCTCGTCATCCGTTTCCTTCTTTGTTTCCATTCGCACTTGTCGTTTCTTTTTTAAAGTTGCCGCCTTTTTGGACGGTAGTTTATTTTTTTGTTTTCTCGCAACTTTCGAGATCGCAGGCCGTACTAACTTACCGTTAACAATTCGCTTCGATTGCGCGCCAATACGGCAACCGACGCTGCCGTCGCTAGAGTATTTAATAAGCTTACTACTTTTGAACAAACTGTTTTTCTCCGTCCTAGTTAATCTCGAGCTTTCTGCGCTTTCATCGGATTTCTTAAATTTCTCGTTTGCCGTTTCCGATGTTACGAACATATCGTCGCTGTAGAATAGTGGATTTTTTTTTCGCGTTCTAGCGGGCAAATTGCGTCTATTTGACAACAATGACGGGTCGGATTTGTTTCTAACTGTATCGGCTGATAGTTTCAGCGCTGAACTGCTGCTGTTACTGCTTGCAGTATTTCTATTGGCGGTACGTGATCGTTTGGTCCTTTTCCCATTCATTGTTCAATGTCTGAAAAACAAAGCAACTAAATATCGGAAAATCAATAAACGATAATAATTTCGGTTTGGCTTTTACACTTTAAAAATACTTTACAAATATTTACAAATTTGTGTAGTGTTTCTGTAAAAAGTAAGCTTTTCCACGTAAATAATGTGAGACAAATAAGCATTCTTTCCGAGTTGATGAAATTTTTCAAGTATTTTAATCATAAATGGTTTTATTTGAACCAAATTGTTCTCACCAAACTCAGAAAACATTTATACGCCTAGTTTTTTTTTGTTTTTTTTCGTTTCCCGTGGGCTAACTTTTAAAATGCATTATAAAAATTGTATTTTCAAAGAAAAATTCAAAAATTCATAATACTGCATTAATCAGTTTATGATCTAACTTTATTACTAAATTGTACGATTTTTTGTTTTATACTCAATTTACAAGTATACTTATATTCGATTCTGAAATTGCTATCTACTAGGAGTGTGCGGGAACTTAAAATTTCGGGACGGGACGGGACGATTTAGGATCTCAATTATCGCGATTTCCCGAATTTTACGGGAATTCAATCATTTATTGGGGTTTTTCGATTCTTTTGAGATTTCTCAAAATTTTCTAGATTTTTTTGAAGCTAAATTAATAAGTAACTGTGCAGTTTTTTTTTGTTGTGAATTATCTGTATAAACAATTTTATATAGATAAAAATATATTTCAAATATGAAATTTTATAAACCAAAATAACATAGTTATATTTAGTAACATTATGAGCATATCATATTAACAATTTTAGATAACTGTTATATATTTCGATTGTTGCAACTACCTCTACTCATACATTCTAGTTGCACCGATGTAGGTAGTGTTCATGGAAATATCCTATATGCAACGCGAGAGTATGCAAGACTACACTGTGACTGATCGTAATCGCTTGTTATCGCGAGCAAAGTGCAATCTCAATTGTGTCCCTCTATCTATACATACCATCGGATCGCCTGCCGTCGCGAAAGAAACTAGCCTGGATCGGTAGACCGCGTTCTGTCTGACAAGGATGATGAAACCTCGCAATATACAAGGTGCGGCAAACTTCCTTTTTTAAAATGCGCCACTTTTTTTCTACTAATTTTTTTAAAGAAATAATAACAGAAAATCGAAATACATATTCTAGATCCCCCATTGGGGCAATATGTATGCTTCTTCCCTTGCGGTTTTATTTCGATTTTCCGTTATTATTTCTTTAAAAAATTTAGTAAAAAAAAAGTGGCGCATTTTAAAAAAGGGAGTTATGTTGCCGCATCCTGTATAACTAGACCACCTGACCGCATTCTTCCGATATCGTTTCCCGCCGCGACAGACCGCTTTCTGTGTCACCGAGCCTTAATTTTCCCCACTCGATAATCAGGAGCCCGAACGCCCCTATCTAACTTTTACTTGTATCGTACAAAATTTGTCAAGCGACACGCAAATTACGATGATTTAATCGTAAAAGAGATGTTACAGGAAATACACTTGTATCCATTTTCATTCATGACGATTTAAAAATTCTAAAATTATTAATTGAAACAAAAAACTTCGTACTTCTAAAAAAAAAAAAAAGAAAACACCTAAAGTTAAAAGTATCAGGAAACTTTTTATTACTTAATTCATCGGTTTAATGTACCGCAGCGTAGAATTTAGGAAATCTATGAAATTTTTATTGACCTCTAGTATTAAATATGAAAATTAAGAAAATAAACGTTAAAAATCTTTGGGACATAAGAAATCAAAACTGAAAAAAACAACAAAACAAGTAAAACTGGAGTGCTTATAACAAAACAGAAATATATATAAATCAATAAAATTAACCACATTTCACAGTAACAAATTCCACAGTCACGGTTAACATTATAATGTTATTTCAAATAACAGTTTGTTTTTTTTCGCGCCAATTGTTATTTGAAATTTTTCAACCATCTCATGAAATATCAATTTTTTTCCGACTCAAAATTTAAACCTCGTTGATATTTTAATGATAAAGTATCGCGTATGACTTTGTTTATTAACTTTCTTAGAGCACACTCTTCAACAAATTAAAGAACATGAATCAGAGAAATTTGGATTTGTAATAAAAAAAAAAACAATAATTTTACAATGGTAGAAAAAATTGAAAATTTTTCTTTTCGATCGCAAAGTTTTATTCCAGAAAAAGAAGAAAAAAAAATACCCAATCCTCTAATATTTTTTAACGAAATCAGGAATCACAAATTTAGGGCATCATTTTCTAGAGAATTCTGCTATAAAAAATATTGCATAAGGAATCCACTGCCACCGATAATTTTTTTTTTTTTTTTTTTAAAGAGAAAAAAACAGCAAAAATTAAATTGTCATTCAAGCTTAAAGAAAAAATTATCAAAATTGTGAATTATTCAATCAATAAATGGGTTTTAACGCCAATATCACGTGACATTAACGAAATAAATTCTCGAAAACACTTTACTTTATAAATGAGAAAATCTAATTTGGGTAACTTATTTTCATTATTGAATTCTAAAATTCTAATTGACTAACTTTTTTTTTTTTTAAATATAATTATATATCAAAGCTTATTAGAATTAATTTACTGATACTAAACAGCGGCGTTAAAGTAATTAAAATAAAAGTGATGTGTCGTTCATAATGAAAATATTTATTGAAAACATTAATTACAGTTGTCCTCTGTTATTTTTTTCCATTACAGAAAATGAACTAAAAAACATACACATATACAGGAACATATAGCTTACATAAAATGCGTCGATCTATCATGATAAATCTGTTTTTATTGACGTTTATGTTCAATGAAAGCTCATCTAAAACAGTTCCGAATCGAAAAGATAATTCTGATCGTGGCCTATTTATGTGCTAACAAATCGTGATTACGTATAGAAAAATGGAGTCTGAATTTGAAAGCACAAATTAGTTTGAAACGATCATTTGAAAAAGGAACAAAACAAAATTATTATATAGATATTAACCGTATTTTAAGATATATAATAAAAAAAATGATCAAGGAAAATCAATTAAAAATAGTAAAACAAGAGAAAAACGAAGTATAAAATAAAGGAACAAAATCGTTAATTCTTTTTATATATTACTTGAAGGAAAACGAAGAAAATTGCTTTTGTCCACAATTCGCTTTAACATTGTGTATAAGAAATAAGTTATTCGAAAGCTCTTCTGATATGAAATTAATATTAGTATTACAAAACTGGACGAGTTTAATATAAATTAACCAAATTAACATTCTAGGGTTTAACTAGTGTTTGTAAAAGAAAAAAAAAAAAAAACGATTTATGAAACTAAACTTTGCAATGCACTTTAATTTGACAGGAACAAAAAAGCAAAATCTGGCGAATGTGTGTGAACGGGTAAAATTTGAGTTTCATAAAATGAATTAAAAAATACGATTTTAAATTACTTTACCGAGCACTTAAGAAAACATCTCAAAAATTATCAAGCAAGCTAAATTATGCATTTCTGCTCAATGACAAGGTGCAATTAAAAAGGTTATTCTTGTGTATATTTATTACAAAATAATAAACATTTTTACATACAAATACATAAAGCATAAAATTAATGAATACGCAATAGTCATTACTACTAAAAATTTGATTAAACAAAGACAATGCAATTTTATTAAACGTCTTTCTATACGATGCATTTAATAAATAATGCTGATTTTTAAAATAAATTTACGAAATGTACAATACTGTATTGATTTTAATGACAAACATAAAGAAACATTTTCGAACTACAATTTTGTGACCAGTCATATTTTATAAACATTAGTATTAATAGACATAAAGTATGTTGATTTTATTTTTAAAAAAGGTGCACAATATTGATAACGGAATTGGTGCAGCAAATCGCGATAGAAAATGTATAATGTTCGAAGTGAAGCTTGTATCATAAAGGTTTTTAAAACATAATTTTCAACCATTTAATGTTCATAGGCGGCATTGTTTATGAAAATATTAAATAGGTCACTAATTTGGATTGTAAATTACATATTTGGTCTTTTTTTTATAAATTATCATCAAAAATGTACACATACACTGATATACCACTAAAATCAATACGATAAAAATGCGCAGATTGCTTTAATACGTTAATAAAAACAAAATAATTAATATTAATTACGTGTTAAAAAAAGATAACTACAACAATACATACTCTATTAAACAGCTATATAATCACAACTTCGTTCGACTTGATTAGATTTACAATTCAATACGCCGGCGGATAACTGATTTATTTCTTGTAAACCACGTGATATATACCGATCAGCTGTTGACAAACGCATCAACGTAAAGATTATTTTTCAATCCATACGTCATTTATCACGGTCATAAGTTATGTCAACTTACGTCACTATTGTTAGAGCCGATTTTTTCGCGGTTTATATTTGTTATACTACTTACTAGACGGTCGAAATAAAAATTGCACTTCTCTTATCGATCATAAATATGAATGAAAAACGAATATTATAAAACTGTTATTAAACAGTTACAAAAAATTGTGTTCATAAATTATCAATTTAAAAGGGATGAAAATTATATATTGCGGAAAATACTTTTTAACAATTTAAAATCTTTTAAAATGTGAACTGCTCATAAATAATTTAGTGAACTCGTCACTTTGGCATACATATGATCACTGCACTTGCTACATTTATAAAAGGTAACTGTTATTTTAGTAGCACAATGAAATGCTGTTGTTAGTAATTTTCATTAAAGATTTTACAGATTGGATGTTGTAACTGTGATGTAACATTTCGAACAACAATTTTAAACGTAATTCAACTAATAATCAATATTTTTTCAATTGTAACAAAATTATATACGGAATATACGCTATAATTCTTCGATTCTAACGCGAGATTTTATTTATTTTTATAATTATCATACAAACGTCATCCGACCTATGACGTCATTCATTTTGCGTGTAACCAAAATTTCATTTTTATTGAGTAATTTTCTACCCATTTTCTGTTACAGTTATTATTGGTATCTTTATATATCGTTATTTTATAAATTTTCTTTTGCGAACTTTTAATTTATGTACCAATTATCGTCAGTCATAACAACCTCTATCTATTGGCTCACACATCATACAGAGCTCATCGTTCCTCTTTAATGGTTGGATGTCAATCAACGGTACACTCCAAATGTGATTACGGCACTCTTCTTCTCTGCATGCTAGTCTCTTTTATCATTTCTGGACAGTATTCAACATGCAGTCCTCCGACTCGCTACTGATGGTTTCTGAACATCTCGTATCACGAGTCTTCTCTGCGAGGCATCTGAATGACCTCCAGCGATGCGCCGCGATTATCTTACTTCGAATTTACTCTTAAAGACCACCTAAAGTACTCGTATCCCAGCGGCCGAAGTTGTGTTAGCATCGCGACGAAAATTATCCAAACACAATCTTTGCCTATTTCTTCGAACCAAGCAGATCCTAAATTCCGCATCCTGCATTTCAGTTTATCCATTCGACTTAATAAATTATTTACTTGGACGAACAGTACAGCTTCATTTGATTATTCATTGCTACATTTAAAAGGATCCAAGTTTGCAATTGTTCATAAGCTATTGCCATTTAAAAGAAACATAGTTAACTACACTGATGGATCCAGTTCGGAAAGCTCAGCAGAATGTGTTTTGATGTGCAAAAATACAATCATGTCTAGGTTTCCTTTATCATTCTCCTTCATGGCATTGTCTTCAGAATTGTACGGTACACTTTTAGCTCTGGCGTATGTGTTAGATATGCACCAGATAAACATAATTATTGTAACTGACTCCATGCTCGCTATGAAAAATATAGAAGACTAAAAACGCAACCATGTAATAGCGTCGTCCATCTATGAGGCCCTTCCAAAAAAAACGATCTCTTATTTCGTTACTTATATGGATACTGGTACACTTAGCCTTTTTGGGAAACATAATTACTGACAGAGCAGCGAGGAAAGCAACCCTGATGTGACCTTCTCCGAATATAAGGACCCCAGTATCAGACGTTAAATATTTAGTTAAAAAACGTTTATGGATCCTGTGGCAAGACAATTGGACTAACTCCAGACCGTCACACCATCGTCTCATTAACGACAACGTCAATCCATGAAATTACTTTCTCTTGCTTAGTAAAGAGCAGATCGCTCTGTGTCGTCTTCGCATCGAGCACACAAGATATTCATATGGCCACATTTTGTCTGGACTCTCCGCTCCTCTATGCTCCTCATGCAACGTCTCCATTTTTGTTACTCATTTTCTCGTCCTATGTTCATTACTCTAACGCCTGCTGCTTTAGCACAAACTACCTCCTAGCCTTAAATCTCAACTATGTACAAGACGACCCTACAACTATCGTATCCCTTCTATCCTTTCTTAAAGAGTCTGGACTAATTAAAAACCTATAATGCCCAACTTTCCGCGCTTCTAGCCAAAGATACTGTACATCGTGCGGTAAATAATAATAATAATAATAATAAAACAAAAAAACGATTTGTATTGCACGCTAGTCGCGAGCGTATTTACCGAAATGCTTTCCGAAAGAAAAAATCGTTTATCGTGAGATGAAAATTCCTCAAAATACCGCGCCGTGAATTATAAAGCAAAATTTAGGTCCCGACATCTATAAAAAGACATAGACTACATTTATTAACTAATTAAATTTAAAGAAATTCGGCGCTTCAGAGCGCAAGCTTTGTCAAGGACTCATCAAAATAAACTTTATCGAAATATTTTATTTACCGAGGAAAAATTTCTCAATACTGAAGCATTTTTTAACAAACAAAATGTTGCCTCGTTCTTCGACTGAAGTAGAAAATAAAATTCCAGTACGATCCAGTAGCTGTTATATGGTCTAGTGGGTATCATGTCTTAGAATGCTGCAACTGACGTTCACTTCTGCGACCTTCGCGTAAAAAGAACGGCGCTGTTCACCAACAGATGTTGGAGAAAAGGCTCGAAGGCAAGAAATAGATTTTCCAACAGGACTTGCCCCTAAAGGCGCATTCAGGATTTTTTTTTGGTCGGGGCTAGAATTTAGAAGATGAGTTATCGAGTAGTAACTCGATAACTCGACTAAGTACCGATCCATTTCTGTGGTCTGTAAATTAAAATAAAAAAAAAAATTATAAAACCAACGAATTTTATCAAAAAAAAAAAAAAAATTAACGAATTTTATTTTTAAAAAAATAACAATAATAGAAACCTTATGTTTGTAATAAGCACAAATTAGGTAAGCATACGAATTTTATTTAAAAAAAATTAGGTAAAGGTATATCATTTTATACTTGTAATATAAGCCAAAGTAAATATATATGTTTTTTAAAAAAATTAAGTAAAACAAAACATTACAAAACGAAATTAAGTTTTCGAGGATTTTTCATAAAGATATCTAATACCCCGTCGACAATTATGCTTATTTTGCGGTGTATATTCAATATCGCAAGTCCATTAAGACGAACTTGACCGATGTGATTTCGAAAATACGTCTTCAATCTTCTCAACGTCGAGAATGATCTTTCTGCAGTGATCGTAGTAATTGGGATGGTGCAGAGGATGCATAAGAGTGTATTTACAAACTGCCAAATGATGTCTCATCGCACAAGTTCAATGCCGTGATAGCGTTTTTCGGAATTTAAATATCTTGATCGGAATTACAAAATTTGGTGTACCACAGCTGAATAGCTGACTTTAACGACGATTCCGAGTAGTGGGGAAGATCTTTTAAGTAAAATCGACATAATTCCAGAAATTGCTTCATTCGATTTTCATCGATTGGTAGTCCGGTAGGAAATAGACAAGAAAAACTGGAAAGAATAGTTTCATGATTTAAGAATTGTGCATTGTTGTTGAATAAACATGTCTACCTAAGGTATATAAATATTGCGACGAAAATATATGTACTTTTGTATTTTCTGCTGAAACGTTACTTCTCGTAGTTTGCTGAGTAGTTGTGCGAGGAGCTTCGATCATAATATTCAACCTTTGTGCAATATTTTGAGCAGTTTGAAATATTTCTGCAAAACACGCTTCAGAATTTTCTCTTTCAGTTATAACTTTAGCCAAATCAACAGCTTTCGATAAATCCGAGTCTTCTTCTTGTAACTTTTGGCTCAAAGGCAAAGTATAACTAAGCAGCTTTTCGCCACAAAGTTGAGACACGAGTATTATAAATTTCGATCGTTGAAGAGAATTATAAAATTGAGGAATCTCTATCATCCCATTTCGAGATCTGCTCAAGGGAAACAATAATTGGATGAAATAACTGAACGAAAACTAAAATAGCGTCGTGTAGCTCGACCCATCTAGTTGGACATAGTTTTTTTAGAAATTTTTGTTTCTCGCTATCAGTGATGAATTTTTCAATGTTTTCAGTCAAAACTTCTTTACGTTTAGTTGTATCAAAAAACACGGATATCTTTCCCACCACAGCGATGCAGTTATGAATTGAGAGAATTTCAACAGCATCCGAAATCGCAAGATTCAGACCATGTGACATGCAATGGACGTAAATCGCGGTCGGATATTCTTCAGATATAAGGCCTTGAACGCCATTAAACTTACCACTTATGGCAGCTGCTCCACCATATCCTTGCCCACGAATATTATTAGGACCGATGTTACACTTGTGTAAAGTTGATAGAATCACATCAGCCATATTTCTACCGATTTGTTCCACGATTTTTTTAAAGGAAAAAAATGTTCCCAAATGAAGTATTTACTATCCACGTGCTTCACATATCGAAAACAAAGCGTGAATTGTTCGTTGTAATATCTTGTGACTCATCGGCTAAAACGGTAAAAAATTTCACATCTCTGATTTCTAACGTAATTTTTTGTTTCATTATTTCATCACATGCATCTATAATTTGATTTTGAATATTCCAACTTATATACGTTGCATTTTTACCGCAATTTTTGAAATGTTCTTTCAATACGACATCACCAACATTGATTCGTGATCTCAATAACGCTCTAAAATTGCCTTCGTTTTCTTTGGGCGGATTTTCTAAATCAAAGTCTCCATAATCTCGATGGCCACCAAATGGGAGTCCCAGTCTTCCACATAGAATGATTGTATCTATAACAACGTCGATTTTCTTCAACTTGAATTTTTTTAACCATATCAACTGCCTTTTCAATCGACATTAACTTTCCCGTCGTTACATTTTTGAAATTACTCGCGCGTAAACAAGCAGTTTTATGATGTCAAGATTTTTTTTTCCAATTACTGAAACCAACCTTTACCAAAAAAATCGATTTTTGCAGATAGTACACAATTCAAACAGAAACAGCCATCTTCGATTTTTGAGTACGTCAACTATCGGTATTTCAAAAACCAAGTGTACCGAGGACGTCGTCCGTGTCTTTGCTTTTGCTCACTTTTAAAAGGAAATATAAAATCTACGGAAGGCTTCCCTATACATTTGTCAAGGCAACGAACTTTTCTCGATCGGTCAAACTTTGTTTTACAAACGGAGATATATCTATAGGATTAGTACTTACAGTTGGTACTGGTGCTATTACTATCGATTCTGTCGAAGACATTGATGTGTACAGCCCACTGCATATTTTGTACCTGTTTCATGTTGTAAATCATTTTGACGCTGAGGCTGAGTATCCCCATATCTAAGGGTAATTTTTTTGTCAACAGAGATGTGCCACTACTGTAGGTATCACACTAGCTTTGGCTTCATTTGGTTGGAAAACATGATCCAAGATACCTCTTTAGCTTTAATTTTTCGTTTCATGCTTTATATCACACTCGAAAAAAACGAAAAAATTAAACAATCCGCTTTAGGTAACGTAAGCACATAACCGACCAAATTGGAAAAGAGTTGATGATGCAACTGCGACCTGAAAAATTCAAAATTGAACTGATGAAAGTTAAGCAGATGCAGGTTCACACGGTTCCGCGATAGAAGCTAAAGTATGGCAGAGAAGAATAAGCCGTCCGCCCTTTTCTGCGTTTCATACGGCATGAACACCTGAGCAGAAATGTGCCGCATCAGCTAAAAAATGAGAATACATCGGAAGTCGAATGGAACGTTTTCGTCATTTTTTCTATGTACACAGATATTTAGCAATTTCCTTCTCTCTTTCTAGCACATCGACTAGCCCTTATATTTTTCTTTTTCTATTTACTCACCATTTCACTCTATTGCAGTTTACTACTACATGCGCAATTCACGCAGTTCTGGGCTTCTCTAAGCAACTGACATGACGTAATTTTACCCAGCACTGGTAAACGGTATGGTGCGTTGACAAACAGCGCAGACTAGTGTTAGTATTGAGTTTGAAATGTCAGATTCATTTGGGTTCGCTGGATACTGTCCGGGATGCAGTTCCCGAACCTGTAATTCAATTCCGGATCCGTATCTGAAGAAATAACGAACTTACCCATGACTATTACGTACAACCCAACGAAGCAATGTAAAACTAAATTATTTTACATTTCTACATCGAATTCATTTCTTTTTTCTGTACTATCTTGCTTTACGCTACAAAATTAATTTTGGAAAAAATTTCGGAGATTTTTTGGGGGGAGCGATGGCCCCGTGGTATCCTCCTTGAGTGCGCCAATGCTTGCCCCCCACCTCATGAGGCAAAAATTACGCAGCGCTGGTTAGTGGACAATTTTCCGGATTTTGTTAATTGAAAAATGATAGTCCAGACCTAAATTTATTCAACGACAATCTGTGGCAAAAGTTCGAAACTTTATCATGCTTAAAACCTAACACGAACCGAGAAATCTACCTTAAACAGCCGTAAAGAAAATCAATATCACTCAGATTCGTGAAGTGATGGCCGGTCGGTGTGTCTTCATATGTACATTGAGGCAGACGACGATGATCATTTCAAATAATTTTGTATTCATATTTTTTACGGTTTTCTCTACTTGCTAAATATATAAGTTTTATTGCGTTTTGATTATTTCACCTTACAGTTTTTCGAGATGAAAGGACTAATAGAACTTTGTGGCTGGACCATGATACATATGTTTATGCACATCCATACGTATATACGTGTATAACAAACATGCATATAAATTATAAATATCATTATTAAATTTAATTAACTGGCTGGGTTAAGAAAAAGTAATTTAAAAAGTAAGAAAACAAACTTGTATCTTAATTAATTTTGTTTCCCAAAGTTTCTGTTTATATTTCACGGATATGGTTTTCATTTATAAGAATAGAAAATTCGATTTTATAATGCTTTGAAGAAGAGACTGTTCATAGAATGTAAGTTGAATTTTTCTATTTCTGTGTTTTCTAATTTTAAGGAATTTTCAATGAGTATACTTTTAATTTTTGTACGAAACTGAACGCGCTACAAAATACCGATCTGCATTGGTTTCGGTTCTTAATTGAAATAAATGCAAACATACGAACGCTGTATATTTTTAAAGACAGTTTTAATGTCAAATAATAATTTTCGATAATAGGCTAAAGAATCCGGAACATTATGAAATAATGCTGAGAGAATGTTATTGAACATCGTGAATAGAAGTTTAAACAGGATTCAAACAAGTGCGTGTAGCCTCACGTAGCGAAAAATTTGTGAAAAGTTAATTTTTTCTAATTTAAAAGACAAATACGAGTATATAGAGAGGCAAAAATTTGATGATATCGAGCTTAATTTTTTTTTTAAATTGCTACGTTGGTAATGTAATAATATCGCCATCAATCAATAGATAAAATAATTGATTATTCGAAAATTACTTTTGTTTAAAACGTTTGAAATATTTGAAAAATTCGCATTTTTAAGTAGATTATTTTTTTTATTATTTTAAATAGCTGCGGTTTGTTAAAGATTTTATTTCTGTTCTTGAAAAAATTATTTAATAGTATCAATGAAAAAGCACATAGCTCTTAAAATGAATGTTTTCCGTTTAGCATATCAGAGACACGAATGTTATTGAAAGCGTCATGAGGATAAAATAAGTACGCTTTAAATACAATGTCGCCGCTGAAAACTACACTATAAGATTAGATACAAAAAGGCAGAGAGACGTTCAAAAAGAAAAAAATTTTAACATTCGAAGAAAAGAAGTTCTTACGAAAAAAGGACAGAAATTTCGAACTTAGAATAGAGTAAGATTGTCAAGAAAATTATAGAGAAATGAGAAAGACACCCATATTACACAAGTCTGAAAATGATAGGACATATACCGCGATATTGCAATTTGAAGAAATAATTATTTATTAAAAATAGTATCATGTAAATAGCTATGGCAAAAACGTAGCACAGCGCAGAGTTGTAGTGCAATTATGCAGGTGCAACACTAATAATTTGAGGGTTGCAGGTTCAATCCGAAGGTTGATTAGAAGTTTTGTTTCATTTTTAACTTTATTTACAACTATAATTTACAAAGCTAAATATGTTCAATTATATAGCCAGCAGTCAAACGAAAACAAACGAATTTAATAATAAAATCATTTTAGTTATTCGCATTATGCTATTTTTAATAAATAATTATTCTTTCAAACTGCAACATCGCAATTTACGGTAATATCCTATCATTTTCCGATTTGTCCCATATTATTACACAGAATGAAGAGTCTCATATTGCTTCTTAAAATTCTCAATTAGCAATTTCATCGAATGAAATTATACGAAGAAATAATCCTTTTTTTTTTTTATTCCATTTCGAAGTTTTTTTTTCATTTTTCCGGCAGAATTTTGGATATTTTCGGTACGCGATACCAGTGTACATTAACTTTTCAACTTTAAACTCGATAATAAAGAAAATTATAAAAACACAATAGCCAAAATATAATTGTTTTATTTTGCATGTTTTATGTTAATAATTAATTTATTATCAAAGTTTCAAGATCGTAAATAAGTTTACTATTTAGTTTCATAATGTGACATTAAATTTTCAACTTTTGATCTTTAGGCATTTTCCCCGGCCCCTTGATATAACTTTCTTCCTTCGTCAACGAGTTTCGTTGATTTTCTCTATTCATCTTCGAAAACATTTCCGGAATTCTCCCCTTTCCCCCCTTACCCTATGTTTCCAAATAATACAACACAGTGATCTAAGTCAGTTCTCCTTTTTATAATATATGCACCTCTTTTATAATTATTGTATTTTTCGTACCGTTTTACTACTTTTTTCAAGAGCCTAGCTGTTTACATTTTTTCAATTTTTTTTTCAGCGGTGTCTCTAAACGTTCACTTCGGTACGGAATCCAATCATTTTTGGTTTTCCTCGCGTTATAGATTTTATTCTATATATTTCTTATTTCTCATCGGCATACTTTGCATCTCGTTTCTCAATATTGTATTGAAACATATTGTTTTTTACATGCTAATCCTGCAATTATTTCCTGGTTCGTATTAGCTAGTTTTTCTTCGCATTTCCGATGCTTGCGACAACACCGATAGTATTCATTAATCTTGTCCCTATCGTCGCTTAACCTTAATTTACACTGTTTGTATATTTCCTTGGATTCACTTTTTTACTCCTTTTTAACACGCTTTATATCGATTTTGCAATTTTATCTTACTTCGGCTCTGAAAAATTTTCACTGGTCTTATTTACGCCGGTAAATCTGTAAAATACAATTCCATTATCTTCTTTGATTACTTTTAACCGTCTTATTGTATTTCTTTTGTTCTTTTTGCTTTTTACAAAATCTCATTGTTCTTCTCTTTCACAATTTGCTCTTAAAAAGTATACCGCAGTCTTCTATTATCTTTTTGTATAACCTATATCGCGCATAAAAATTCATAAACACGCAAAAATTACTCCGGCTTTGTTTAAAATTTTGCAGAAAAGTGTGTGATATTTTGGCTTGAAAATATGCCGCGTGTAAGTGTGATTTTCGATTTTTTATCGCAGAATTAACGATAAGATTTCGATCAAATGGAAACACAATGGAAGAAGACAAAAAGACCTCTTAATCCGCGCGCGAAAGCAGGATTTTTTTCTAGACTGACGTACAGGTTAATCTAGAAAAATTCATTACGTATTTTGTCGTTCGGTAGAATTAATAAAAAAAATATGAATTATTATAAAATTTTAATCATAAAAACATTTCGTCATTAGATAGATAAGGCAAGTACTTTTAACTGAGATATATTAATTGATACTCTGCGCGTTCATCAATGAATTTTATAATTAGTCTGATGAACTTTGTAACTAGTTCGATAAATGTGCACTTGACGAGCAAAGGATTAACGACTGCGATTCATAAACTATTATCCTAGTATGGGAATTAAATTTATTCCCTTTTGTTCTTTTTTTGCCTTTTTTTGTTCCGACTTCTTCTCTTCTTTTTCTTCCCTTTTTATTTCTTCCTTCGGACAGTTATGTTTCCTCCAGTTTACAGGATGGCCGCACGCTGTTTAGATCAATTATCCAAAACTGTAAACGTGAGCTAACATTCATTATTGACG
Organism: Icerya purchasi; assembly: GCA_039619475.1. NCBI lineage: Eukaryota > Metazoa > Arthropoda > Insecta > Hemiptera > Monophlebidae > Icerya > Icerya purchasi. The sequence continues at coordinate 420,825,306 of CM077116.1, forward strand.
TACAATTTACTTTACACTTTTCCCATTGCAACTTCCCGTTTCTTTTTTTTTTTTTGTTTTTTTTTCAGTCCAGACTTACTGTTCACTTGACTACAATTATACCTATCCATCGGTCACATTGAGTTTTATATGATAACGTTCAGACATCTGCACCAGCACAATGAGCTTATGTCTCGCTCTTCACATAAAAGCGCAATTTACTCGCTATAAATACGTGTAATGTGTTTACGAAGAGTCATCACAACACATTTACAGCTCGAATTTGTTGAGGTATTTTCATGTTGATGTAGTCGATTGTCGTCGCGATAGCCTAGTAGCTAGGAGTATTCTTCTTCCGTTGTGAAAATCTTAAGTACGACCCCAGGCGACGACTGCAAAAATTAAATTAAATAACCGCTAATAGAATCACATGGATGGCAATGGCGAACTTGTATGCCACCATATGCGTGTGCTAGTTGGTACGGAGTAGGCAGACATACACGGAACTGCATTTGTATCGCGACAAATGAAACAATCACAATATCAGTTGCAAGTGTAGTCTTGCGTATGTACACTAGCGTTGTAACAATTACCACGAAAACGTTTCTGCGATAGTCTAGTTGCTAGAGCACTTGGCTTCCGTTACGGAAATCTTAAGTTCGATCTCAGGACGACAGTAATTATTACAAACAATTAATTAAAGCAATAATAGCTCTATTTCCCCTTATATGTATATCCCCTAATTCCCCCTTCTTCTCACCTCCTTGTTCACCTCTATTCTTGCCTGCCTATGCGCCGGTTATAACGTGCTCGATTGTCTCGATTTACCCATGCCACTAGATTACTGATTATAGCTCTGTATAGATAGCATAGAAGCTAGGCCGCATTAACTCCTACGTTCCAATTTGCGCAATTGCACCGTCCGATTTCCTGTTATATCATCAACTCTGTCATTAGTAGATGGTACTCCTTACTCGGATATCGAGTGGATAAATGATTTAACGCTGAACCAGTGCCGAGACGTTAAGTGCTTTATCGCCGCTGCTCGGCAAATGTAGTCAGTGCATGCATTTTATATTTGCCGCTTTGGGGTTTAAGTCGATACTTTTTATAGTAGCTTAACGTTCCGTACATTGCAGGTGGACGTTCGACCTATTTCTCAAAGGTTACAAACGGGATTTGAAGGTAAACGACTTGTACATGACACTGGATGATCATTCGTCATCGATGCTGGGAAATAATCTGCAACGGTACGTTATTTGCGTGTAAAATTAAATACAGCGTCGTCGACGGTAATGATACTAAATCCGTAAAATAAGCGAAAAATAATAGGAAAAAAAAAAATCAGGCACGAAAACGGAAACATGTTAATATTAATGTTAAAGTTAAAATACGATTGTGTAACAATGTATAAAATAAAACAGTTGATTAGAGGAACTAAATATTGTTGGTAGTCTATCGATGTAATACAGTAGCGATGTCGGAAATTAGTTTCGGAGAGGGACATTTCTCTTTAAAATCTCTTTCGTTCCTTCTTAATTTGAAACAAATTAACCTAAGATAATTAACTATTTAATATTTTTTATTCCTTGTTTAAAATGTTATATATCAATCGATGTCTATGTTAAGAAACAGTTCACGAAATTTCAGGGGAGGGGGCTATTTCTACAACATCACCCCTTGAATCCTCTACTGTTAATATATACACGAATTTAAATGACAAAAAGTTAAGTTCTGAATTATTATTTCAAATAAGATTTGAATAATTCGAAATTTACTTTCAAATTCACTAATTAAAATTCTCGGGGAAATTTAATAGTTGTCTGTTCCTGTTATGGATTTTAAGATGTGTGTATATTAATGTTTTAATTTATGTTTTATTATGTGTTCAGCAGAGAAGGGGTTTTCGATATTCATATTTAATAGCATAGACACTTATTTTATACCGTATGTGATGAGTTTTTTTTCTTTTTTTTTTTTTTCATAAATTTGTTGGGCTTGTCAGCAGCGGACAATTACCCATCAAGAAAGAACAACGTGGGACAAAAGGAAAATAAGATCGCTGCGAGAGTTATTCGGGGGAGAAAGAGACGGTCAGAACTACTATGAGAAAATAGCAAAAGAGTCAAAAGAGATCAATACTAGAACGCGTACAACTAGCAGTCCGAAGGGAGATAAACGTATAAAAGAAAAATATGAGGCAAGTGCTAGGAGAAAGGAAAGCTCTCGTGTCTTGCTAGCCATTTTACCAGTTAATATCATATCTATATAAAACTAAATGCGATGTAAACAGCACAAAAAGAGAAAAAGTATTTATCCATGACTGCGACTGCTGAGCAGCGCCCACAAAAAGATCCTCATCAGAAAATATGGCCGCAACTGCAAAGCAGTGCCCACAATGCCTGATAAAACAAGAGACAAGAAATCGCTATTTAGCACTTTGATTCTGTCTTTTTTTACCTCCCTATTTATCCATCTCTTCCTCCTTGCACACCGTTTTCACTTCTCTTCTCTTCAACGCTCCACAATCTGGACTCTTTGTCGCCTACGTTTTAATCATAGTCTCCCCCTTGCACCATTTTCTCGGTTTTCGTTTGCATCCACTTCATTTTGTCCTTTTCATCTCCCTTTCTTATACGTTCCTTATCGTCCTTATACAGTCTCTTGCAAATGTTTGTGTTCAGATGAAATTATATCGCTAGTCTTTTGTGTTTTTCGCCTTATGTACTCGTTTTTCGTTTTTTAAATGCTCTATTCGCATACACATTTCCACGTCATAATGTTGTTTTGATAAATGTTTGCATGTGCAACCTCTTTAGCCGTCAGAACTTTGATGACCGCGTGTATCTCATTAAAACTGTTCTCTGATATATTTCGCATGTACGTACGGAAGTTCTACTGATCAGATCGAAATGCGGCAAACGGCGCTGTGTTTATTTCCCTCCTCTACCTCCAGCATAAATTTTACACAGTTTCGCCAGTCAGCGAGTGTGAAACAAACTGTGTCGCGTTATTTATTGAACGCCCTTCGTACATTATAAATTGCAACAAATCTGTATGTGTAACATTCGTGCACCGAGCCGGATGCCTTACCCTACGTGATAAGCATTTATGATGTAGATCTCTATACAGTTAAAATATAATCGTAAATTATAAATATTACGAAAAAAAGTAATTTGAAAAAAAAAAAAAATCTTTGCTTTTTTAAGAAATAAAGACATTCGTTTCGGATCCGTTAAACGTCATCTTAAAAAATATATTGCAATTACGAGGTGCTGCTACAAAATAACGAAATTGATGTTTCTACAGTAAAACTAAGCAAATTTTCGTATGACTGGCAGTTGTGTAGCGTGAAGCCTAAGGTAAATTTTACATAACAATTTTTACGTGAAAATTACGCCTAAAATCCTCACCGTCGAACAAAGAGAAGGTTGTGAAAATGTTTGTACTGACAATTTGAAGGCTACTGAAAATGATCCTAACGTCTTGGAAAGAATGATAATATGTGAATCTTAGTTTTTTACCGATGATCCAGAAACTAAGCGTCAATCAATGTATTGGAAAGGTCCAACTTCACCGAAAGCTAAAAAAGGCCCGAATGAGCGAATCAAAATTCAAAGAGATGATGATTGTTTTTTTCGATATTCGATGCTTTGTGTACTTTTATCGGGTTCCTGAATGCTAGACTATTAATCAGCAGTACTACCTTGAGGTTCTTGCTCAGTTCTGTGAAAAAAGTAAGAAAAAAACCACACCCGAATTTTAGAAGAGCAAATCATGGCTTGTTCACCATGACAACGCACCGGCTTATACCGAATGATCTGTCAAGACGTTTCTAGCCAATTATCAGATCGTAATGTTAAGACTATTCACCTCGGCATTAAAAAGAACAAAATTTCAGATCATCGAAGCTGTGAAAGAAAAAGCGGCACGTGTCATGAAGGAGCTCACAGAAGAAAACTCCCAGCATTGTTTCAGATAATGAAAAATTCACATGAAGCATTGTAAAGATAGAGCAGGGGTGTATATTGAAAGGAATAATAACTAAATATGTATAAATTTAAAATAAAATGTTTCGCAACATTAGTCTCATTATATAATAGCCACATCTCCTATGCATTTTTTTTTGTTTTTTTTTTTAAATTTTAAAATACCGATACAAGGTGACTAATTTTTGAGTTTTTGAATGTAATGCAATTTTTGAAATATAGTTTTTCTTATACGGCTTATTTTTTGCGATTAATAAACGCCTTTCACCATCTTTATTTATTCTCATATTTTATTCATGATTTCTTCAGTAGTCTTTTGTTGTAATAATAAGAAATAAATTCTGTTCAGTTTTAAAATAAAATAGGAAATATTTTCTACTGATCGATTTTACCTTCAGAACTTTTGCTACACAGAAAGAATACAATTTTTTATGACGCAGTAAGTAAATAAACTGACGGCTACATTGTCAGTGTGATTTATTCGCTTTAGAAAATTTCGTTTTAAGCGATTGCCTACAGGCACTCGCATTATTTGTCTACCGTACTTTATTTTAATAATCTGCATATATTTTGTCCTTTAGGAACTGGGATGCAGAAATCGCAAATGCGCGGACAGCAAATCGTAGGCCATCGCTAAAGCGAGCTGTGGCCAAAACGTTTGGTCGAGAATTCCTAATTTTGGGCGTAACTCAAGCTTTTTTCGAAATCGTTGTCAGGTACGCTTATTGCTTTTTTTGTTGTTCCTTTTTTGCAACTACAACATATTACTTCGTTCATGTAATAATACGTAATGAATATGTGCGTCCAATCGAACCGAAACGAAATGAATAGCTCTCTGCAAACTCAGATCAACGCAGTATATCCACTGTAAAATATATTATTTTTTTATAGGGAATAATTATTTTTTACTTTTTAGTGCAATTTTGTTAAATTTTTATAGGAAATCTTGAAGTCTGTATTCGTATTTTTTTAAACATTTTATTTCACACTTTTTAGCATAGTAGGTACTTCAATTTTTTGTCTTGCTACAAATCAACTTTTTAAAAGTAACAAACTTGTAAATGACGCTATGACGGTTTCAAAATTCATTTTCTTTATTCAAAGCTACATTTCCATGGTAATTAACATTGTTTTGTTTTTCCTTATTATATGATCCATACGCTGTGTGTAATTGCCGGGATTATTAGACATATAGATCAGTGCGGGTTTACGGGTATTTTAATAACTATAGCACTGCATAAGCGTTCATTTTCATTTTTTCAAGTCACGTTTCCATGCTTAATACTGATAATATATTAAGTGCCATTGTTGTCTGTTTTATTAATAAGTAATTATCTAAAGGGATCGCATTTTTGCAAGTTTTTTAATGACCACTGAGTATCGGTGTTTACCGGTACTTAAAAGTATACTTACATGATACCACCGCGGAATAGTACACTTGCGAATGAACAAAGAATCATTCAAATTGATTCATATGGATATAAATTATGCGCAAACAAACAAAGAAAAAAAAAAAAACATACCCGACGAATGTATATAATTTTCTACTCTTTTGAAATCGGTAAAAAGTAACAATCTTCTTAAAACTGTTCGAAATACTTACGGATCTTTCTTACTTGTTCGGAATATATGTTAAGCAATTGAAAATTAGTGGATATATAAAACACAAAAGCAGTAGGGTAAATCGTTCTTCAATTTACTAAAGCCCCCCCCCCCCCAGCAATATTAGTAACCGAATCAGTTAATATAGATATTAAAAGTAAAAAAACAAAAATACCAAAAACAGAAGATTGTGTCACGCAATTAAATCTAAATAGAGAAGAAATCGATAAAATACACACACACACACACACACAGTTAAATATATTCAAAGAAACTTATCCCAATATATGTCCCATTACTACAAATGACTTCATAAAAATGCTGCAAAACTTAAAAAGCAATAAAGACAAAATCGAACTTACAAAAAAGAACACGTACGACATAGAAGGAATTATATATATATATATATATATATATATATATATATATATATATATATATATATATGATAGAAGAAATTCAACTTCATTTAGGTAAAGATACAAAGCGGACTCTCACATGGTTCCTGAAAAGATTAAAAAGAGAAGTTGAATTACAAAACGCGTCAAAAATGGATTCTGAGGAGGACAGTTTGGAAAACTTGTCCAACCTGATGGAAGAATCATAAATAATTATGTTAATTCTACGCAAACGTCATGATAAATATAATATCGTGTAATATAAATAGTATTAAATCCTGACTTCCATTTTTACAGTTGCTTATACGAGATCCAGAACCTACTGCAATATGCCTCCAGAAGACAAAATTAAATTCTAATCATAATGTAAAATTAAATGGTTATAACATTACTCGAAGCGATCTTATATCGACTGGTAACTCTTAAAGCAGCGTTCTAATTGCTACTCACAATAGTATTAAAAATGAGGTCATATTGATTCAGTCAGTGTATCAAGCCATAGCGGTAAAGCTGTTCCTGGACGCCCCAATGGTAATATGTACAATATATTTACATAACGAAGATCAAGTGTCTCTAAAAGAATTAAAATCATTAACAGGCCAACTTCGCGGCCATACATATTAACAAGTGACTTCAATAGTCATAACATCATATCGGGTCCTGAGAACAGTGATAATAGAGGAGATATAATAGAAAAATTTCTAAATAATCCTGTAATCAGTATTATGAATATAAGCGACCCAAGAAAATTGAATATCTACAACGGTACTACATCAGCCATAGATCTGACCGCCTGCAGTTCAACCATTAGCCATATATTACACTGGCTATTGTGTAGGAAATGATACAACAACGATCATTCCCCACAGATTATAAATTTATTAGCAGATCACCAACAACACAGAGAGAGGCATGAAAACTAGATTATGGGTAAAGTAGACTGGGAAAGCTTCAGAAACTCAACAGACCTTAAACAAGTATTGAATTTGACCGATCCTGATATAATAAATAAAGAAATCTTATAAAGGATTTTGCACTTTGCTAAAACACATATACCAAAAACGAACCCTCAACTTATGAAGAAAAAAGTACCCCCGGTGGAACTACGAGTATATGACGGTTATTAAAAATAAAAATAAACTTATAACACAACATATAAGTGTCATCCAACTAATGACAACCTCCTGAAATTTAAAAAAGCAAGAGCTATATTAAGAAGAACTATTATATAACACAAGAAGAAGTGTTGGCAAGACTTTATTTCAAGCATAAATTCAAAAACTACTGTAGCAACTGTATGGAATCAAATAAGAAAAACACTGAATAAGAATAATGATATCACTGCGGTAACCGACTCAGACGGAAGATTACAGTATGAGAGTAACATATAGCAGAGATCATGGCTGAACACCACTACAATATATTTAATGAACGTAAAATGCAGACTGATAGAAACAATTCAGATTTCGACTCGCTAAATGAAGAGTAATATAATAAAGATATTACCTAGTATGAATTAACCAACGTGATAAAAGAACAAAAAAAGTCGGCAACTGGTCCTGATAATATTCACCCAGAAATGCTAAAAAATCTTACAGAAGAGAATATCAAATGTGTACAACATTTGTTCAATCAAGCCAACAGCTACCATCCAATATCGTTAACATACTGCAAAATATTAGAAAAGATTATTGCAAAGTGAATAATACAGACGGTAGAAAATAAGAACTTACTAGACAACTATCAATGTTATTTCCAGAATGGTCGGTCGACTATCGGCAATATATTAAGATTGCAGTAAGAAATTCTAGACGGTTTTACTCTGTGGCAATATACTGGATTCTTGATTAGTTGCATAAAAGGGGGCGCGGTCATGTGACTAAATACTGGCTCCTGATTGGTTCTTCTCCTAGAAGTAACGTTTTCTATCTACTTGCGTAGTATTGAATGTCTTTGAGACAATGGGCACACATTGTTCTCTTAGAATGAGACAAAATTCAAATGCGCTCAATTTTTCGTTTGTTTTTTTTTTTACAATTTTTATTAATGAAAAATTCTGGGGTGGGCACAAGAGCTGTCTGGGGTGGGCATAGCCTACCTAGCCCCACCTCTAGTTATGCCAATGGTTCCCAGTCATTCTGTCATCGAGGGCAACGAGTTAGCGGATTTTTCAACCCGCTCGACCGCCTGCGATGGTCCTTTACTCTGCAATTTTCCAGCCTCGAACAACCGTCTTCTTTCCTCAGCCAATCATTCGCGACTATGGTCGAACATTTATCCTTCTTTATTTTCTAATACAGCCGGTTCCCTATTCTTAGCCGTGGTTTCAATCCTCTTCTTATCAGTGCTTCGCGATCGTTTCCTTAAGTAGACTGTGTTTTAATCACTCTTTTCTATCCTCTTCACGTTTTCGTTTTTCCCTGTCCTTGTCTCCTGATTGCTCACTTCATAATTCTATCTCTATTTCCGTATGTGATGCAAACTACATCTTCTTTTGATTCTGAACGCTCTGCTTTGTACTCCAAAATCTTAGCACTGGGTCTTCCTGCTCCTTATAATTCTTCTTTTATCATTTCCTTCCCATCTCCAGCTATAATACCTGGTAACACTTTTTTATAATTTCTCTAGTTGTTGGGTCAAAGCCGCTGGTGCGCCCAAAATAAAATGTAAAATAATATTATTTTATATTTATAAAAAAAAAAAAAAAAAAAGAAGCGTCACGAAATAAAGATTATATGGGGATATGCTCCAACTTTACAGGTAGATGACAAAAAAGCTGAGCTAAATATAAGAGCAGGTAGAACAAGAAATAAAACGAGGAAATGCATGTTACATAGTTAATGCAAAGATAGGTAAACAACAGTCAAATGAGGAAATTATGGGAAAATTCAGAATTAGAGTGAGAAACGAACGAGGTAAAATGCTTCTTAGCTTTGCAGCAGAAAATTAACTATACATATACTATGAACAACTTCTTTAAAAATAAGGAGGCAAGGAAGTAAACCCAGCAAATTCCGGATTAAAAAGTTAAAAACAAGAAATTTTCGAGGATGTAACTGCATTAAACAAATTTGATCTGAAAAGCGATTGTAGAATGGTTCGAGCACAAATATGTATAAATAAAAAATTAATGATGTTAAAAATCATTAAAAAAAAGGTTTTTTTTTTTTTTTCTTAATTAAACAAGTTGTGCGTCTCACAGGGCAAGTATGCCCGTTGTGTGAGTGCCCGACACTCTTATTACGGTTTACTTAAGATACCAAATTACAATTATTCTACAAATAAATAAAGAAAACCTTAAAGAAGATGCAGATTTTCAAAAACAAATGAAAGAAAAAATAATAAACAACTTAGAAAATAGCTAATATAAAGACATTAAATGAATATATAACTCAGTAATATTAACAAGACTAAAGTAAATAAGATTTCATAAGAAACAAAAGACCCCATGATTAAAAAACAAGACTTCAAAATACAGTCCCAAAGAAATCAAACAGAATATGGAGAATTATGCAAAACGGTTTAAAAAAGAATTAGACAGAATATTCGAAGATATAATGCAAGGAAGATAAATGAAACAATCAAAAAAAGCAGGAGCATGAAAATACTACAAAATAAATTAAAAATAGGAAAATATCAAAGAAAGAGCAGTAAAAGTACAAAAGAACAATAAATCTCCAACCTTTAATATAAATCATTAAATTAGGCAAAAAAAGAATAAATAAATATTTGACCACGTTTTTAACAAGTGCTTAAGTTAGAATCCCAAAAAAATGGAACTATGCAGAATGAAAGCTAATATGTAAAAAAAAGGATAAAAGATATGGAACTAGCACCCCATTAGCCTCCTCTCGAATATTTACAAGCTGTTTACAAAAATAGTTATGATTTGATTAAATGCATTGTTGCTGTCAAACACATGCAAAACCCTCTCTGACAACATGTGGCTGGAACTACTCCAGCATTATGTACCACGAGCTGGATAACTCCAGGCACAGTTCTTTGAAAATATATCCACATTTGGGCACAGCTGGATATATCTCTGTCATTGTGATATAATATATCTCAACTCCAAAAGACGTCACACAATGAACAAATGTTGTTATTCTGGACACAGTTGGATTTATTTTTGACAAGGTGATTTAATATATATCAATTCTAAAGGGCGTTAGTTGCATACCTTGGCACTGTGTTCAAGGACGTTCTGTTGCTTTGTGCATTCGGAGTGCTACACAGAGTTAGAGTTGAGCACACAGCTGAATATTGTGATTATACACTAGATATGAGAAATTTAACTCTGGCAGAGTTGGAGTTTAGAAGTGGATATACATCCACAGTCAGAAGGGACACATACATATATGTTCAACTCCTCTAGAATAGTTGATTTGTTCATCTCTAATGTACAACTTGCAGAATCAAAATTAATGCAGCCGCATAAGCAATATAAATATATAAAATTACTATACAATAAAAAATAGAGAAGAATGGTAAACATGAACAGTTATGTCAACTATAGAAAAGCATCTTAAAGCGTTTTTAATTAACAAAAAAAAAAAAAAGAACTATGTCAGAAGTTACTATATGTAGGTAATATTTGTTTTTACTATAACATACAATAGTGGATTAAAAACATACACGTTATATGTATGTACTACTTATTTTTAGAATATATTTTTTAAATGTACATTATGCAAGAAAATTTCTCAAGAAGTTCTAAAAAAATCCACTACAGAATGAGAAGGTGATATTATAAATTCTTTATACTTTCTAACTGTGCAATAATTGTTGTTGAATGGTTATATAAAATTTCAACTTACATTGTGTTCAACTGTATGTATAAAATATGTCCTAATGCTCAAAATAAACAATATGGCGATGGATAAAACAATTAAATTATCATAAATAAAACAAAAATAAAGAAAAAAGTAAAAAGAGATTCTCAAAGGTAAGTTATATAGATCAAATATAATGTTTTTTATAAACAACATAAGGTCACACTAATTTTAATTACATGTCTGCTATATTTTAATTTTCTCCATATATTTGTGTTTTCATCTATTAATATATGTAATAATTATATTAACATAGTTATAATAATAACAAAGATAGCAAACAATAAAATATGTGTATTATTCAAGTTATTAATGTGTATGTGATACAACATAGTCTCTGTATAAAATTATAACAATACACAAAATATTTATATTGAATACTAGCTGTGCCCGCGGCGTTGCTCGCGTGAATTATAATTCTAAAAAATTACTTTATTTGTTAAATTACACCCGCGCGGAATTCAGTTCACGACTGTGTAAAAGTATTAGTAAATGATTATTTGTCAAAAGATTTTTTATTGACCGTGGCGGCTCGTGAATATTGGGGAGACTAACTTTTCCAGAAGCACAGCACATACCATTAGGTTCATTGGCCCATTTTTTGGCAGAACACTTGGAGCAGATCTTATTTATGGCTCCGATTTGGACGGAAGACTGTTGAGCATAATCAATCTATAGATCGTATCTGAAAGCCGATCTGTTACTGTGAGCTAAAACTCGATTACGAACTCTAGTCGTTGACGTCTGTTGTCTTTCTCTATGATCTCGAAGGCGTTGGGAACGCTCAGAGCTCGATTCCCTAGTGCGAGCTTGTGTATTTCTAATATTTTGCTCTTCAAGCCGCTGCGAACGCTCGATACTCGACTCTCACGCGCGTACTTGAGAGGTTCTCAAATTTTGTTCAGCAAGCCGCTGCGAACACTCGATACTCGACTCTCTGGCACGCGATTGCGACGAGTATTCTCTCTGACTTGCAAGACGATTTTCAGTTTCTGATGAAGATTCTCCGTTACGACGTATTTTTGATGCCCTCGCCTGGGAACTATTTCTAGAAAGTTGAGATCTTAATCTTTTGGGCATTTTGTACCTTTTACAAAAGATAACGGTAACGGTCGAAAATTTTCATTCCTTACGTTAACACACTATTTCCATTGGTGATCAGCTTTTAAACGATGCTAAGGCGATCTTTATCTGAATTTACATTTCCATGGTAATTAACATTGATATTTTAATGTTTTATAAAAAAAGTTTTTGCAGCGCACGCGATGTAAGGAATTATTTAGGTCATTTTTTTACACCTTGAGTCACATTATTGGAGTTTTAGTAACGATCCCTAATTTTTTTGAAAATATAATATAGCCTATGGCACCCGGAGATAGTTTAGCTTCCCAACGGTGAAAGAATTTTTCAAATCGGTCCAGTAGTTTCGGAGCCTATTCAATGTAAACAAACAAACAAACAAACAATCAAATCTTTCCTCTTTATAATATTAGTATAGAAAACAGTTTGTCAAAATTGAAAATGTTTATTATTATTACATTATGAAACAAAACCAAACATTGATGCAGAGGAGAAAATTATAAAAATAACAAACAATGTTGGAATAATATATATGTAAACAGAACAATCTAAAATAACCAATAAGATAAAATAATCACAGTATTGCCAATCTACAACCACCAAAGGCGCACTCAGGATTTTTTTTTGGTTGGGGCTAGAATTTAAGATGAGTTAGGGGGTGGTAACTCGGTACCTCGACTAAGTACCTATCTATTTCCGTGGTTTGTAAATTAAAATAAAAAGAATAAAAAAAAATACGAAATTAACAAATATTATTTTTTTTTAAATAATAATAATAATAGAAACCTTATGTTTGTAATAAGCACAAATTAGGTAAGCATACAAATTTTATTTTTAAAAAATTAGCTAAAAGTATATAACATTATACTTGTAATAGAAGCAAAAAGTAAATATGTATGTTTTTTAAAAAAAATGAAGTAAAACAAAACATTACAAAATGAAATTAAGATTCCAAAGATTTTTTGGGGGATGCAATGGCCTCGTGGCACCCCCCTTGAGTGCGCCAATGACAACCACTCCCTTAATTTTAACAAATAACAATAAACGGTAACAAAATAAACTAATAAATCATACAATTACTGTTGTTTTAAAACTTTGGAGTTCACTTCTTCAGACAAAGCTTCTACCAGTTGATCTGAAAATTTAAGATACTGTATAATGATTTCAGTGGAGTTAACTTTTTCTTTCACAAAGTGATAATGTATATCAATATGTTTACTTTGATTAATAACGTTTTTACCAATAGCAATTGCACTTCGATTATCTTCCATTAGCATTGAAGGTGGCATTTGAATTGGCAAAAAATGGTTTAGATTTTTAAGGCAGAGTCCCTCTTGAGCCATTGATATTATAGCAATATATTCAGCTTGTGTACTGAATAGCACTGTAACATATTGTTTCTGTGTTTTCTATAATACAAGATTACTAAAACAATTGAATAAATATCCTATTGTAGATTTTCTATCTGACTTATCATGAGCATAGTCAGCATCCACTTAAGTGATTAATGCTTCCAAATTTTGTTGTTCTTTATACTCAAAACTAACATTCTTGATACTTTTTAGATATTGCAGTACATGTTTCAAATGTTTAACATTTCACTCCATTGGTTTTAATCTACTGAGTTTGTTGACCAAATATAATATGTTTGGTCTAGTTGATAACATCACACAGCTGATACAGCCTAGTAATTCAAGATATAGAAATTTTGAATTTACCTCATCATTTGGTATCTCAAATTCTATTGCCAATTCAATTGGTGAATCAATATCTTTACAATTTTTTATTTGAAAACATTTCAGTATTTTTTCTATATATGTAGTCTCTGGTTCATTAAGAGTAAATTTTTGTTTCTCTTAAGATCAATTCTCAAGAATTTCTGTAACAGACCATTTCTTGATGCTTTAAATTCTTTTAAAAGTTTTTATTGAATTAATATAACTTGTTTCTCCTATGATGAATAAGTCATCTACATATAGCAAAATATACTGATTACCACCATTTTTAGTTGTTTTTCAGTATAAACATTGATTTGACTTTGATCTTTCATATTGATTTTCATTTATAAACATATCAAATTTTTTGTACCAATATGTGGGGCTTTTTTTCAATCCATAAATAGCTCTCATTAGCTTACATATTTCCCTACTTCTATCATTTGTCCCTTCAGGCTGCTTCATGTATATTTCTGTTTTTATCTCACAATTTAGGAATGCTGATTTCACATCCATTTATAAAATTTCATAATTATAGTGAACAGTGATTGATAATAATGCATGTAAAGCTGAAATATCAATTACTGGTAAATATGTTTTTATACTATCAATTTTTCTATTTATTGGTTACCTTGAGCCACTAACATTGCTTTATTACATTGTGTCCCATCTAAATCAATCAATCAAATCCATTGTCCTTTGTAAAGATGTAGTGACATCATATGACTTTGACAATTTTTTTCCATCTACTTACTCCTATCTTCTGCTAGGTGGAATGCATCTGACACATTAAACCCAGTTTGGGGTTTCTTTAATTCTAAACACACATCCACTGTCAGTTATCTTTAAATCTTTCTTTTTAGGATTTTCAACAAGCACACGTTTTTATTTTTTTTTCCATACTACATATTTCTTCATCGACTGCTTTTTTCTAAAATTTTTCATCTTTCTGTCCTTCTAATTTAAAATAAGTTCGAGGAACATTTTTAACATATGAAATAGCCAAATAAGCTAATACCTCATAATTACCCAGATATGCTAGTTGTTTTCTGATATGCTAACTTCAATTTGCATAACTACTATTGTTTTCATTTTCATCACTGCTTTCTTTACTTGATTCTGCCAACAATTTATTTTGAACCTGTTTATTTTCTTTGATTTCAAAATTTCCAATTAAATCATCAATTAATGTAACATTTGACTTTGAGATTCTATTTTTTTGATTTTTCAAACTTTTGTAATTATATTTTTCATCAAAACAATACTGTAAGAATACTCTACTTTATTTTCTACAGGTCCTATAGTACATAGCTAGTTTCTGTTTAACCAATTAGCAGACATAATTCGCTTGTATTAAGCTGTTTTTGTTTAATTTTGGGTATCAAACAATAATTATAACAGCCAAAAATTTTTAAACTCTGATATTTTGTTTTTTTGATAAAATAATTCAGCCGATGTTTTAACTACTTTGATTGCTGGCTTTAAAAAGTTTTGGGTAATTTGCAATCTTTTAATAAAGCACAAGTTTTTTCAACTAAGGTTCTATTCGTCCATTTAGTAACACCATTCTGTTGGGGGGGTGAATATCTGGAAGTATAGATTGGTGTGATTCTTTTACTTCTACAGTATTCTTTGCACGCTTTAAAATTTTACCTCCACTGCGATCACATTGCATCAAAACTATTTTAGAATTAAAATTCATGGAAGCAAACAACATATATTCTTTAAATTTTTCTAACACTTCACTTTTTATGTAAATCAAATACATGACTAGGGTTTGGATTTATATGCCCTAAAAAACTCCAATATACGCACTAAAAGATTTCAAAATATGCACTAAAAACTTCACAATAGATGGTGTATATTGAAAAAATAAAATAAATCTTTTGTTTTCTGCTCTGTTACCAATACTGTTCTTCTATCGGCAGTCAGCTTTATAACGACAAATTTTATAACAGTTACAACATTTGATCAGAAAATATTGCTTCGATTTACTATCAGTTGTTTTTAAGTTTGGCAAAATACAGTGGAAATTGTTTAACACGAAACCGGTTAACCTGAAAAATCGTTTAATACGAAACAACACTACGGTCCCGACAAAATGCCATATAATTACATACATTTTTTTTCTTTTATCACGAAACAACACGAAACAAAAATCGGTTAACACGAAAAGATTTTGCTTCTCAAAAGGGCAAATATACCTGCTTTTCCAGTTGCATCCCTTAACAGATAAATAAAATTAACAATGGTTACTATTATTTACCCCCTGGGAATGCAATACTACTTAATTTCGGTCTACAAGTTTCCCAAAAAACAATAATTTTTTGTTTTTTTTATAATGTAATTATTTCAAGTGTATATATGTACTACCTACAAGTGTCATGTTAGCGGAAAATCGAATTGATACATTTTACCAACATTAAAAATATTGGTGAGTTTTTAATTTTTTATTTTCGTTTTTTTTTTTGCATGTTTCGGTTAACACGAAGAAATATTTCGGTCCCTTCAGTTTCGTGTTAAACGGTTTCCATTGTACTTAGATATTCTTTTAGCTGAAACTTACTCAACATATTCAATTTTTCATTTTTATTCTTATAAGGTTTTCTTATATTCTGTGGTCTTCTTGAAAAGCACAAACATCTGACTCTTCATTTACGTATTCTAATTTGTTTTCATGTGAAATCTAATAACTTTCGTTTTATGTCCGCCAACATAATTTATTCTTCCACTAGTGCATCAGTAGCAGTCATTTTTGGCTAGAATGACGCAGGTAGATTCAACAGTAAATAATTCACAATGGAGAGTTCATCGATTTTTGCACCTATTGATTTTAGTTTTTAAATAACACCGTTAAATTTAAGCAAAAATTTTTTGTATAATTCGTTTTTTAAATATTTTATAATTAATAGTTTTCTTCTAAGGTATAGCTGAGAAAAAATACGCCTTTTTTCAAATGTTTAACATAAGTGATTCCACATGCCATATGACGTTTCTTGATTTCTTACCTATTCTAGATTAGAATTGGTGATGCATTGAACGATAAGGAATTTCGCCTTTCTATATTTATTTCCAGTAGCTTCCACATCATCAGCGACTTCTTCTATACATTGCAACAAATTTTGAGATTCCAGCAAACATTACATTCTAAACTTCCAATTGTTAAAATTCTGGTCATTGAACTTTGTAACACCGAATTTTTTAGAAGACGAATTACTTTTCATTGTTAATGTAATTCTCGATAACATTTACAAACATATATACAACTTCACAACGGCAAACATTACGATTTTTAAATTATATGTATATGTTTATTTGAGTTCATAACCTATTAATTAAAAACGGTTTGTCGAAATTACAAATGTTTATTATTATTACATTACAAAAGAAAAGAAAAAAAACATAGATACAAAGAGGAAAATTATAAAAGTAACGAACAATGTCAAAATAACATCCATGTAAACAGAATGATTTAAAGTAACCAATAAGTTAAAATAACCAGTGCTGCAATCTACAACAATTAATGGTAAATTGTAGTTATTGTAAATAAAACTTTGAGTACAGTACTCTTATTAAACTTTTCTATTTTTAAACAATAATCTGTAAATGTCGGGAAAGTTTTTCAGTGTAAATGAATTTTCTTTTAGAAGTAATTCTAATTGTGAAAAAAAAACATTGTTTTTAATAATACAATAATTGTTCTTTTTTTCTTTAATCTTTTGAAACCGACTTTAATTTTATAACTGTTCAAAATCAGAATATTACCCGGTTCAAAAAAAAGGAAAATCAAGAAAATCAATATTTTCATCTTTTATAGCCACTTTTGATTTTCCAGAAAATTGAAAAATAATAAAGTCTGATAAAGAGCAATAAATTCACGATAATTTAAGTAAAATCTAGTACTGTTTTGCTTAATTGATTTTTAAACAATTAATACAAAAAGTTAACATATCTGTATATTTTTGTATGTACTGAAAATTTATAAAAAACAAAAAAATTAATAGTAATTGTTATAAAATTGTTTTAGTATTTTGATGCCAATTTGTGTTAAACAAATCATTGCATATTTTACGCCTGGGAAAGATGTATCGTTGAAAGAAGTTTATATTTATACTGGAATGTTAGTTATTTTAAATATTATAATTAGAACGGTTACCCACGATCAATTTTTGAGTTTGGCTGTTTGCGGAATGAAGATGAAAGTTGCGCTTTGTTCCGTTGTATATAAAAAGGTGATGATTATATAATTTTTTTGAATCTGTCTTCTTTTTCTTTTGCATTACGACTTTATGTTATTAGAAACTTAATTTATCATTTTGTTTAAACTTTTTTGCAACAGTAGTTTTAATTTTTAATGCGTACAGATTTAAGCTACATAACTAAACAATATCAACTTTTAATTATCAACTTTTAATTATCAACTATTTATTATAAGAATTATTATCTGAATATTAAAATTACAGAAACAATGTGAATTTATAATCCGTAGAAAGAAATCAAAGATCTTTATACATACAAATATGCGTATGTGCGTGTGCGAGAGTACTTACAGATTGTTTTAAAACTTACCGGAAAGATTTTTTGTATATACATATAATAAACTAATAGAAGCTATAGAGATGTTTTATTTAAACTTATAGCTTTTTTTGATTTATTGTTATTACTGGAAAATATTTTACAAAGACCGACACGCAAAAATTTTGAGTGATTACCCTCGAATTAGTCTGAGCTGGTGTTAGAGAGAAAATCTGTTTAACAAATTTTATTTTGAATATTGTCAAAAACTGTACATATAGAAGTTTTTAGTTTTGAAATACTTACATAATAAATACAAAAATATTTACAAAATTTATAACATTATAATAATCCTTTTAGTAGTTTCATATGATTTCAGTCTATTTTATAAGACTGAGAACAGTAATAAATGGCTAAAAATATAAGATTTGTAATGAAATTTGTAACTTACGACAGCTCTGTTTCATTATTAGTCGGTCCCTTATAGGATAATTATTTCACTGCGAACTGAATTCAGTAAATAAAATTAATAATAGTATACGTAAACGTGTAATGAATTTATACGATTATGTTAATTCAATACAAAAAGTAAATAAACAAAAAGTCGGTGAAAAATTATGTTTTAAAAAAAAAGGAAAAGTAAAACAACGCCTGAATAAAATAAATGGAAGGAATATTTAACAACTGAATCAAAAAGTAAAGAGCAATAAAGTGGCACTGCCTATCAGGTATTTTTTAACAGTTAACGACTACAGAATAATTAGAAATATCAAAAGAGCTTTACTACTATTTTTAAAGACTATACAAGTATCTTTATTTCCAATTGAAAAACCTTCACTAACATATTTTTTCAGAAACTCTCGGACCAATATTACTTAGGTCCGTTGCTCATTGCAGTGAGGAATGCGAAATGTACAATATGTTTTCTAAAAATCGGTTACTATAAATTTAAGTACAACTGTGTCCACTAGTGATGTGACGAAAGTACTGAGTACTTGTATTGCAGCACAGAAAAATATTGTATAGGTCAATTCTAAACGTATAAAAAATTTGTTGCATTGTATCACTCATAATTTATATTGAATCGATGTGAAAAGTATGGTACATTATAACGAATAGGTGTTAAAAATTAAAACACATTTGATACTGTCTATTATATTGGACTTTTATATGATTACTTATGTCAAGATATAATAAATATTTAAAACACATTATACAAGGAGTGCTTTATTATTTGTGGTAAAGTATGAGGCTTGTTTAAATTTGTAATTTATGTATATGAGTTTTTTTAAATATTACTTTTTGATATTTTTTTAGTGTCATTTTAAAACTTTTTAGTTATGTATATAATATATATATATACATATAGCTGAAACATTAATTTTTATTTAGTCTAAAAGTAAGTGCATTTTTAATTTTTTTTTTATTTTCTAATTAGCATAATGTTTTTAGATTTTATTTTAATGGTTGTCAAAATTATTTTTCCCTGCTCATGGTAACTTTTATTTTTAAGTTGTGACAGAAGTATAATTTAAGGATTATTTTTTATTTGTTTATAATTTTGTTTTGGTTTATTCATTTTATTTATTTAATATTGTAGGGTACATAATTATATTTTTAGTTTAAATTAGTTATTACATCCAGCCTAACTGAACTTAAATTATGAACTGTAATATAAAATTAATGTTATTTTGGTTATTGTAACTAAAATGTATCAATAATGGTTAAAATACTGTTTTCTGAAATGCAATTGAACGATTATTATTCTTGTGTAGTCCTAACAATTTACCTTTACAAGATAAATAAAAACAGCATATTTATATTTTAAAGTGAAAATAAAACTGTTATATGTAACATTAATTGGTAAACATTCACATCTAAAATGTAAATAAAAGAATATTGATGGATTTACAATTTGTGAAAAGAAAATTATAATAAATTTGTTTATTTACAACTATTTTTAAAATTAATTCAACTCTTAATAAGTTACTTTTATTTAGGTCTTAGCCAAATATACTGAAATCAACACCATTACAGTATTCAGCAATGAAAATGTTGATTTGATACATTATATCAATTAAATGTATTGTCTGTCAAGCAAAAGAAGTCCGTTCCTAAAACAACTGAAGTGCACTAATGTCATAAAATTAAGGGACCTCAGATTAAACCTCAGTCCATCATGTGTCAGATATAACACTCACTGTGTTAATATCACATGGTCCGTTTAGATCAGAATGGATAAAAAAAAAAAAAAAAATGGATGAACCTACAGAGATAAAACAAAAATGAGGTTACAGCTTCTGAATAGGGGTTGGAATAACAGGAAACGATGGCAATATGATTTTTTGGGGGAATATTAAAATAGTGTCAAATGTTAATACATGCCTTGTTGCTAGTATATTACTTTGAGAAACATTCACACTCTGCAACAAAACTCAAATGAACTTCTTTTGCTTGACAGACTATATTTTATATTTCATTAAATTAATAATGAGTTCATTGAATATAATGATGTATTAACTTCATAAATTACTATTGCCTACTGTAATATATGAGTGTCTCTAGCCAAAAGTACCAAACAGCAATATTTCCATTATACACATTATGTCATCATTATTTCAATTTTAAATGATTTGATATTTGTGATATTAATATGATTTTAAATGCAGAAATGATAAAATTATTAAAAAATATTGTTTGTTGATTTTTTAACAAATCAGAAATTAGTGAATAAGGATTATAACATTTAGAGGTATATAATATTTCACAAAGAGCAGTTTTATAGAATTTAAAAAAATAAAGCATTACTTAAAAACAAAAATAATTCACAGTACACAATGAGAAAAAAGAAACCACTTGAATAGTACACATACTCAATCTGTATCAGCATGTATATATACTTGCATTTCAAAATTTTACAAAAATTATGCTAATGTTTAAATTCATCTTATTTTATAATCCAATCCATATATAAATCTTTAATTTTTTAATAAAATTTAAAATTTTAAATTATGACATTACTCAAAAAAGAAATGAATTTGAACTTTTCCAACAACAACATGTAATTGACCCTGCACTAATCACAGAAACAAATCTTATGTATGAAAAAAGTTTCAAAGTTTGTAGATATGTAGCATACTTGGCTCACCACCCAGATGGAACAGCTCATGGGGGTTCACTAGTACTAGTCAGAGATATATACAAACAATAACACATTTGTATACTAGATTGTAGCAGTAAACGTTGAAACACTTGGAAAGGATATAGCAGTAGCCACAATTTACTGTCACCCAGGTTTTTGTATACCACAAATGGACTATAATACAGTTTTCAACAAATTAGGAAATGTATTCATATGCAGTGGCGATTATAATTCCAAAAACAGTATGTGGGGATCGAGAACAATAAACCCAGCTGGAAAGATACCATACAAATCGATACAGGACAATGTACTTGCCGTTTTATCTCTAATGACTCTTACATATTGGCCGTGGCATCTCAATATGCTTCCGGACCTCTTAGATTTCTTTCTCATTTGTGGCCTTCAAAGATACAACAGGGAATGTAGAACAACTATTGATCTGTCTTCTGATCATGTTCTAGTGTTTCCCACCATAGATATAAGTCCTAAAATCGTTCTCAATCAGTAGAGACTTACAAATCATACCATTAACTGGAATATCTTCTCAAGTATAATTGAAAATAATATTGACTTGAAGGTCAAACTAAAGAACACAAGTGATATTGACATAGCCGTGAAGAATTTTTATAATCTCGTGGAATATGTGTGTAATAATTCTACCAATCACATATTAAAAAAATCTTATAGAAACCTGTATATACCCATAGAAATAAGAAAAGTAATAAAAAAAAAACAGATCAGCAAGAAGGAGATGGAAGCATGGTTGTTACCCATCTTTATACAACAGATACAAAGAGTTGCAAAACAAACTAACCAACAAAATTAAGGAGTATAAAAATAAAATTTTTAATCATTATATGCAGTCTATTAATGGTGGTGAAAAGCCTGTATGGAGTTAGGTTAAAAAACTGTCAAGTCAATCACAAGAACCATGCAATATTAGATCGAACAACATTTGGGTTAAAACAAACAAGGAAAAGGCGAATGCTTTTATGGACCACCTTGACTTAGTCTTCACTCCACATTCTGATTGCAACAAGAAGCATTCTGACTATATACAAAGGTCATTGAAAGAACCTCATCAGGTGAACATGCTACTGTCTTTTCTTCAAGAAAAGTTCCTGTATGCCTTTGGAATATACCACTACATACAGCTCTTGGCTTTGATAAAATTACTGGAGAAATAATCTTGCGACTACCACAGAGAGCGGCTATTCTTCTTTGCTACATCTTTAATGCTGTTCTAAGGATGCGGTATTTCCCCAAAATGTGAAGAAGTGGATTATAATCATGGCTCATAAAATGGGAAAACCGCATACAGAGGTTTTATCATATCGACCGATTAGTTTGCTCTCCTCTTTATTGAAGGTTTTGGAGAAGCTAATTTTAAATTGTATTGATCTGGATATAAGAAACCGAGATGTGCTACCAAATCATTAATTTGGTTTTCGCACGGAGCACTCTATGATTCGTCAGTGTTACTGATTAGTTGATGCATTTTTGTTAACTTTGGAGAAATGTGAGGTATGTTGCGCGGTATTTCTTGATGTCACACAGGCATTCGATAATATCTTGTATCCTAGAGTGCTGTGTAAATTGTGACAAATTCTTACTCAAATCATACTTGTCCGAACGCTTGTTTATAGTTAAAATAAAGGATTCACTTTTAGAAATACATTCAATCAGATCGTTG
Source organism: Icerya purchasi (assembly GCA_039619475.1). Classification (NCBI taxonomy): domain Eukaryota; kingdom Metazoa; phylum Arthropoda; class Insecta; order Hemiptera; family Monophlebidae; genus Icerya; species Icerya purchasi. The sequence goes on from CM077116.1 coordinate 420,848,251, forward strand.
GTACCTCAAGGTAGTTTTCTAAGACCTTTATTGTATTCCATCTATATTGTGGATGTACCAATTTCTAATCTAATGTTACTAGCTACATTCACTGATGACACAGTGATACTTGTGTCTAATATGAATGTTATGTGTGCAAATGATGCTGTTTAAAATCATCTGAATCGACTAGAGAAATGGGTATGCCTCTGGTGCATATCATTCAACCCAACTAGATGCTGTCACATTTTATTCACAAACAAACGAGTAAGGTGTCCAACTAATAACTAGGGTTAAACTGCGAATGAAAATCAGTTCCAAATCTGACTGTAAAGCAGAATTTTTATTTATCAGTTATTGCTCCAGTGTCAAAGATTCTGTGGATTCTATGTACAATAGTATCTGCGCCTTATTTTGTATTGAATGACACATTGCATGCAGACTTGAATGTTCCATATGTGAAGGATGTTTATGTGGAACAGTACAAAAAGTTCTTTAAGAAACTTCAGTTTACTTGAATCCATTTATATATTGAATGTTCACTATTGATCTTTCAGTCAGACCTAGCGGGCGACTGAAAAGGAAAAAGTGGTGCCGCGATTCACTTTCGATAACTTAAGTCTCAGAGACACTACGCATAATCGATATGTACTGTGAAAATAAATAAATAAATAAAGGATAAATAAATCACTTTCTTCTTGAAGACCTGAATCGGGTAATTCGTTAGAACTATCAGGTTAATATTCATTTATTTTTCCTTTCCTATTCATCCCACTTTTCCCCAATCTTCTCCTCCCTTTCCTTCTATTCTTATATCACCATTGTTTATGGTAGGCTGCTGTCGGTATAATGGGAAAAAAAAATTATGACATGATAATTTTAACAACAAATTTTTGTAACAAAATTATAAGGGTGATTTATATACTATTATGAAAAATTTAATTTAACACTTTATAACTTTAAATTTTATTAAATTAATAATAAATAGTAGTGCGGTAGCCTATCAGAGGTCACGAGTTTAAGACTTCTCACTCCAGATCCAAGTCGCTCCTAGGTTTACTCAACTTGAAATATAATTGGGTACAGGAGAAATCTGAGAAAGTAAAGGCGGCCGACAGAAAGGAACTGGTCTTCCTGCTCTCATTAGTGTCGTTGAGCTTAATTCATTGTATACCTTAACTTCACAATCTCCTACACTCTGTTCGGGGTATGGAACTTATTTTACTTTTACTACTAATAATTAATGATCTATTTAGTAGAATCAGCATTAGTATAAATAGTGGAAAAAGTTTTATTTGAAATGTTACAATTTTTTATAACATCTTATGATAACTAAGCTAAAACATTAGTAATTGATTGTTTTAACTTATAAACAAAAAATATTGTTTGGCATTTTTGTAATCTAATTTACTAAGAAATCCCTAAATATTTTTAAGGTCTGGGGATTGTAGGTCAATCTAATATTGGCACATAATTATAATTTTATGATATGAGTTGAATGAATTGCTGCATTATGCTGCTGATAAATAAAATTTCTTCCTGCTATTTTTAGAAAACATGACTTCTAATTTGTTAAGAAATCGTTTTATATTTTAAAGTGTTATTTTCTTATCTAAAAAAATTACCTCATTCCACATTTTGTAATCAGTTGCACTTCAAATCATTGTAGGTACTTATCTCATTTGTCCCAATATTATACTTTCATCCTTTGTTAAATTGCAATGGGTACCTTTCTGCACTATTGAAATAAATTTTTTTTTTTTTTAATTTTGAAATTATAACTAGTTTTTATTTATTTGCCCCATTTAGCCTTTTTCTTCGTGGAATCTAGTCTGTCCATTTTACTGTTTATATAATGGTAGTTTTTTTATTAATTTACTACAGATAGTATTTGGTGTTTTTTAATCATTTCTAAACATTAAAAATGTTAATTTTTACTTAGGATTCATTTATTATTTCGTGAGTGGATAGTACAAAACTTCATGATGTCCTTGATGTTTTTATTCTTTAACAGTTAATTAATATATATGGTCGTCCTGTGGATTTTTTAAAATTACAATTATTTCCTAGTTTAATTAAATTATTAATTCCAATAGGACTTCCGTTTAATCGATGAGCAGTTTCCCAATTTGACAATCTTGTTTTTTATGGCATCATTTTTCTTCTTTCTTCTTGAAAGGTAGTTTACCTTTTCCTATCATTAAATTACACAAAAATAAATACAACTAATAATATAAGTAAACGAAATAATATAAAATAAAAATAAAGTAGTAAATGAGACGTGTTACAAATATTGCCTTTATCATTATGTCGTAATTTCATAATTCTTATTCGCGAAAGAATCAACTTAATGATAAGGTAAATGAAAACTTTTATGGGTGCTGAATAAGGTTTAAAAATTTCACTACAAATACGGATCTTATTATAATATTAATGTCAGGAAAAAATCGTGTCTTTATATTATCATCACATACTGTACCAATGTCAATTAGCAATGGCTAAATCTAAGTATGAGAAGCAAATTAATAAAAATGTAATAGCTAAAACTGCCTGTTTAATGCATAAAACGTCATATGTAATTTTAGTATGTTTGAACATAAATTTATTACCAGCTATTGTAGAAACGTGTAAAAGTATATCTCATGAAATTTAAACGGCATGTTGAAACAATAAGTGGTGAATAAAAGTGGATGCGTTCGGTTACTGTTATTGATTAGATAATTTATTGCAATCTAATAAAATAAACAAAGAATAATATATTTAACATATTTTTATTTCTCTTAAAATGAAAATAACTGGGGGCATATTTTTCATTAATAGAATATTTTTTATAATTGTTAACTTTTAAAATAGTTAATCATTTTACTTTTCTTCTTAGAAGAAAAAAGAGGACGAAATATGCTAAAAAATAAAAATGTCCTCAAAAAAAATCCGCTCTGTTAATACATTAATTATTTTTAAATTTCAAGAAATGATAAAAATAACTTCTGTATCTAGTTTCAAATAATGAACAACCTAAAATTTCGTAAAATGAGTAACGCTATCATAAATTGTTTCTATCAAAAATTTTATCACAACAAAACAAACTGGAAACTACATAGCATAGTATCATTATTAATTTGGTAGCAAATAGCATTATTTTAATGAAGTCATTGTGTTGGATTTGTTTGCTACATGAGATTAGAGGCACTCATTTATCACAAAAAATAGTTGAAATAGTCGAAAGAGGAAGTAAAAATAATTTCCCACCCGGCTAACTGAACAAGCTTTTTAAAACGAGTTTCGCACATTTCACACATTTCAGTATTTTTTATTACAAATTTTTAAGGTTTAAATATTTAGTTATATTTTATGTTATTCAAATTACTTTATTTACTCTAACTTATGCCGTTATTTATGTTTTATTTGTTTTAATTTATATTATTTATTAGTTATTTTAACTTTTAAATTACTGAAAAGTTGAGTAATTAATTGAAGTTGTTAAAAATTATGATTTTTTATCTAATAAAAAGAAAATTACTTTTGGTATTTAAAAATAAAATAATTTTTGAGAATAAACAAAAATTGAATTAAACATGAGTAAGAAAATGAGACTACACTTATTACACTTTCACACATTTAAAAATAAACTAAAAATATTAAATAATGATTTAAAAAAATAAAAAATACCAATTTAATTGCAAAATAGAATTTTTGTACTTAGCAAACTTTCTGCAACAGGTAGTCAAAATAAATAATTCTCATTCCACTTCCAAATTTCACATTCCTCACTGCAATAGATAACGGGCCTTAGCAAGGCCATGTCCATGGGGGGTGGGGCTTTTAGAACTAAAATAGTTATTATAAATAAACAAAAATTTGAAAAAATCAAAAATTTTAAATAAATATTGATGATTTTTAGTGTGTTCTTAAGTTTAAAAAAAAAAGAAAAAATATGCTCCATATTTTTAGGTACTTCATTAATATTGTATGCAAAATTTTTTATTATGAACATAATTAATAACATAATGTAACTTTTATTAATGTTTATATGGTAATTCATTTATGTAAATTAAACATATAAATCAAAATGATAGAAATTATTAATAGTATGAAAATTAGTAAAAAATGAAATTTGCAAAGAAAATCCTCCCTCCCCGCCCCCTAAAAATTCTGGGCACAGTGCTGGGCTTTAGCCATTTAAAACAATGTCTCAAAGTATCTTCTCTACTCTGCTCTACCCAAACAAAATTAATAATGTAATTCTCAAATCAATCATATCCTTTTGTAGCAACAAACATAGTATAACTGTATTTATTCTGAACATGTTAATTTTTGTTTTAAAATTGCATCATAATTAGAAAATTGTGGTATAAAATAATTTGGAAGGCTGGGTCTTATAAAACACACTGCCAAAAACACCGCTACTGCTATCATGGGTGTCGCCAGCAGGTGGCAGGGGACAGCTGCCCCTCCCCCTGGAGTCTTGAAACTTTTTAATCAACTGGCCATTATGAGTATTCATAGGCGCATAATCATGGACAATTTGGAAGACTTTTATAATAAGGTAGTAGAACAATTCACTAGGAACTCACAAAAATTATGTTTTAATTAAGATTTTATTCTTGTTTAATAAAATATTAAGCCTTTACATCTTATAACTTTTTTTCTTCCTCTAACTGATATCCTCTTTCTATCATCTTGACCCCCCCCCCCCCCCCCTTGGCAGCTGGCAAACTCATCTTGCTCCCTCCTGGCTCATCGACTGGCAATGCTTTTGGCTGCTATTTAATTTATTTATTAATACACTTCAGATTATTCAAGGTTCGCTTAAAAACAAAATTTTCTTAAATAACTCAAATAAATTTTGTTTATATAATAAAAGTAAAATACAGTCAAATTTAAATGTTGTAACTTTATTTTGTGTTAAAAAATGTAGGAATGCCGCTAATAGCCTTTAAATTGCTCTGGACATGAATTAATTATTACTTGTACAGTTTAGATTTATTAAGACTTTTTTTTTTTGACTTCAGCCTCCATAGACTATACTATTTTAAGTATATTGCACTTGTTAAAAACATTTGTAACGTAGGATGGTATCAAAATGGACAAACTTTCACATATAATTTTATATTTAGATGTAAAATTGGACAACACAAAATTCACATTTCAGTCGTTGCGAGTAAAATTTTACCACAATACAATATATCAATCACCTTGTTAAATTAACGTTTTTCAGTTTCAGACGAAACATTTTAAATCACTGTTATATCGATGGAATAATGTTTGTAACTAACTTATTATATCTTGATATTTATAGGTGTATAATATAACTATTTCGCTTAAATGAGGTAACATTGGAGTAATTAAAAGTGTAAAACCACTATACATGATGGCCATTTTTTTTTTGGAAACAAATATCTTTTTTCGCGGTGTCCCGAATATTTCCAATTTTTTCCAAGAAACGTAAACTGAAATGTGCACAAAAATATAGAACGTCATTTAATTTTTTCGAATTAAAAAACAAAAATATACTACTATTTACTTCTAAAAAAGAAAAAAAAAAAGTATAACAAATACATGAAAATTACTTATACTTGAAGAATCTTATAATTTGTTTTAGAAATTATTCATGAGTTATCTTTAACTTATGGAATCATTTTTTCACTAACTAGTGCAAAGAAAATTATAAAAAAACGAGTAGGGACGTTATCTTAGAATGTTTCGTATTTACTTTCTAAAACTTTAAACAACGTCAAATATGCATTACGGGATATCGCGATTGCCTTCAGAAAATAGGGCGAATGGAAGATTTTTTTTAAAAAATAGAAACGGTAAAAAAGCTCCAGGTAGCAAGAGTTATTCCACATCATATTAGTTTGAAGTAATACATGTATACAATCGTTGATGATGTTAAAATAAATAAAATTTAAAATAACAACGTTACGATTATTAATTATTGAACAAAGAACATCTACGTTATATTTACAGCAATAAGCAATCATAGTCTGGGGACTAGTGACATTACAACCTTCCCACACCGACAAAGTTGGTGCGCGATCATGCACAGACAAGCTAAGTTTAAAGTTTCTGTTAAATTTCAAACGGTACATGTTCTACTTCTTCTTCTTCTGGTGCCATGTTCGTTGACGAACTTAGACGAGCATCTGGATGACATTTCTATAGGCCTCCATGTTGCCGGCGAGTCGGAAAAATTCCTCAACGCTCCTGTCGGTCCACAGCCGTATATTGCACAGCCACGATAATCTTTTACGACCGATGCGGCGTTTCCCTTCAATTTTACCACCCTGTATGATCGTTTGCGCCATTCTGTATTTTGGTCCTCTTAGTATATGTCCGAAATATTCCAATTTTCGTTGCTTGATCGTTTTCAAGATTTCCCGTTCTTTTTGGAACTCTTGCAGTACTGTCTCGTTGATAACGTGCGCAATATATGGAATTTTTAACATTCTTACAGGTTCTACTACTGAATTAAAAAAAATATCAAGTCGGCTATTTCGTTTTGGTGTACTATAAAATGATGAAACTCTTCTTAAACAATATTTCAGTAAAAAATTATTTAGCTACATTAATTCAAAAGTCTTTCTAAAACTTTTTTTGTTTTTAATGAGTTTGTCAACGTGGACCTTAGCTAAAAATATAGGAAGAAGGAGAAAATGAAGTTGTATTCTTAAACGTTTGAGGATAGAGGATAAAAATAATTCGAGGGCAGGAGAGACAGAAATAGAAGGAAATGAGAGAACATGAGAAGCAGAGATAACGGGTTTTACCAGAGAAGAGTAGGACGATTGTTCAGAAAAAAAGGTCGAACATTCAAACAAAATATGATCAAAATCACAAGGAATGTATTTACTCCGGAGATTCTTTCAATATAAAGTAACAAAATAAATTGTGATAGAGCTGGGAAATGTGCAAAAACATTTTTCACGCTAAAGGGATACTTCTGATTTTCTTTATTATATTTTTGCCCTCTTAGAGTAGAACACATCAGCTAAAGAATAAGAATAAATGTAAATAAAATTGACAAAAAAAAATGTATATATTTGATACAATTAATAACCCTTTCAGGCATTAAGATTAAATAAAAATGATTTAGGAGGTACAACTACCGGTCAGATTGTGAATCTTATTTCGAACGATGTGAACAGATTTGATAATGCGACAATTTTATTTCATTATTTGTGGATCGCGCCGTTACAGATGATTATTATATCGTATATTTTATGGTTCTACCTAAATACGGCAGTTTTTGCTGGCGTTGGCGTGTTACTTTTAGCTATTCCAATACAAGGTATTCTTATTTTTATTATTTTTTTAATGTAAATTTTTGTGCTCTTTCTTATTATATGAAGGAAATTTAAAAAGCGGACAACTAAAAGAAGAATTCAGTTATTCTCTGTGATTTGTTTGTTTTAATCGATTTTTGACGTATAGACAGGATTTCCGGTAAGTAAAAATTTTTCGGTAAATTTTAAAAAAGAACCGTTTCGCGTGCAATTTTTAAAATTGGTCAAGTCATAATACGGGTGCGTAGTAGATAGATCAGGGAAAAGGTTAACGGATTTTTATGAAAATAAAATATACTCGAATTTTATCATCTATTCTATTGAATAAAATTAAGTAGGGGTGACTGGGGACAATTGAAAAAATTTTCTTATTTTATTTTTTTACCATCAACTTATCATTATTTTCTAAATTAATTTATGATATATTGTTTACACAAAGTGTAAACTTTCTAAATATATTTACATTTTTGTCTTACGCTCATATAGGCAAAGAATATTGGGGAAAAAAGCTAACAGTACTTTAAATGTTTCAACTGTCCCCATACGAGGGACAATTGGAACAGCAACCGGTGGTGACAATTGAAACAACAGTGATAAATAATGTGCAACTATTTGAAATATTTACTTATTATATATTATGTATAAACAATAAAGATTAACTGACACTTTTTTACATTATTCATGCATGCGTATTACTAAAAGAAAACTATAAAATGCTAAATTATTTTATCAAAATAAAAAATTAATATTTATTAATGAATAATAAATAAAGACTGCTTAATTCTAATTACTCTACAAATTATTCAGAAAGGAATTATGGAATATGTAGCACAATTCTTGTCAAATGCATTCCTTATGATACCAGTTGTGATATTCCATGCATTGGACCCATTTTCTTTCGACTTAAACCATAAGGCTCCAAACAAAACAAGTAGAAATATTTATCTTCTTCACTATCGAATGAATTCAGTTTAATCTTTCTGCGTACTTTATTAATTTCTTTTTTTTTGTTTTCGTTGTTTTAATGTTTACCTTTTTATTCCTCCACAGAGCAATAAAACTTTGTGTTCTATAGAGCAGTTCGTATATATCTTTTTTAAATGTTTAAGATAAACCAAGAATTCATCTTCAAGCATACATCGCTCGAATTGCCTGCTCCAATACACTCCACTGGACCATCGTAAACAAAATGATAACCGTAACGGAACGCGGAAAAGTGAACATCGATGGAATCTGTTACACAGCTCAACACACATTTTCGTGCCGGCTGTTTTTGAACTGTTTCGAAGTAATTTTTGTGTGTAGAATCGAAAACAAATGTTAGATATAGTCTATCAGATCTAGTTTTTGAGATACGCTATATTGACCTCTTTTATAACAAAATCATTTTTTTGTTAACTCGTATATATTTCAGGTTATAAATATTAGTATTTACTACAAGACCACATTAAAAACAATGAATACAAAGTAAGGAATTTATAATAAAATAAACTTTAATAACAAACAATATAGATCAATAAATTAGATAAATACCTATTTAGAAACGTTTTCGGGCATAACCCATCATCAGCTAACACTAACTTAAAGGAAACTTAAAACATACTGAAGTGAATATAGGGAATACATGGGTATATATAGTAGATGTAAAGAGGAATAAACATGGCAGGTATAAAAATCTATATGTTGAAAATGCTAATAACTAATATAAAATATAAAATAAAACAAGAAGACAAAAAGTTAAATTTTTATATTAAACAGTGGATTATTATTATTAGGTGTTTGGTCATTTAAAATATTATTTTTATATTTATTTATATAATAATTTTCTGCAATGTTCATATTATTACCTTTGTGATAAGTGGCCAGGATGGTTACAGTATTTTCTATTGAATTAGGTTTATGTTTATTTTTAATTAGATGTTCTGCATAGGTTGATTTTTCTATTTCATTATTATTAAATGCTTTTATATGTTCTTTATATCTGCAATTGATTTTTCGCCCTGTTTGACCAATGTATGATTTCTCACAATCAGTACAATTTATTTTATATATACCACTATTTTCATAAATATTATTATTTTTTAAATTTAAGGTGTTTATTTTATATTTTAAATTATTTTTAGTTTTGAATGCTACATTTAAACCTTGTTTTTTGAATAAATTGGTTAATTTGTATATGTTATTGTTTATAAATGTGAATGTTATCCATCCTTTATTGTTAGTAGCATTATTGACTCTTAATTTTTGTATATATTTTGATTTTGATTTTATTTTGTGAATTAGTTTATCTATTATTTGTTCGTCATAACCATTATTTCTTGCCAAAGTCTTTAATATATTAATTTCTATTTGTTTTTTATTTATATTCATGGGTGTAGTTAATAATCTATTTATTGCAGTCATGAAGTAAGCATATTTATGTTGGTTTGGGTGATTTGATGTTTTATGAATTATATTATCAGTGGTGGTTTGTTTTCTATAAATATTATATGTTAACTTATCATTTGATTTTATTATTGTTATATCTAAGAAATTTATTTTGTTATTTTCTTCTTTTTCCATAGTATAATGAATATTTTTGTGAATTTTATTTAAATCATTTAGAATGTCATTTTCAGTATTACTACTATTTTCATCAAAAATTAGTAGTGTATCATCTACATATCTAATATAAGATTTAATATTGTATTTTTGTATTATATTTTCCATGTATATTTCTTCTAAATTTTGTAGAAAGATTTTTCTCCCTGTTCTTCACTATAACCACCTAGGTTTTGTGAGAATCGATCTAAGCGGTTGTGGAGGTAGTGAAGTTTTACGCTCATATTACAGCCGAGAATATTAAAATTAAAAAACATAGTTTCTACTAATTTTGTATAATTTTCTGCTTTATGATTGGCAAGAAAATTTTGTACAACTTCAACAAATGGGTACCAAGCATTAGATTCAATATCGCTCATTGATACGGTAAATTGTGGATCTTTTATAAGCTGTTTTATCTAAGGGCCATATCAAATATGCCTGCTTTCAGTTTTTCCATGCTAATCCCAAGAAATTACGTATTAAGTACCCAAAGCAAAGTCTACTTAACGCATTTACAAATTGTTTCAAAAGTCCTAACTTGATATGCAAAGGTGAAAATATGATTTTCTCTCTTGCATGATTACGTTTTGTTTTCCTCGAACCATGACGTTTTTTAGGAGCCAATTTTTACTAATCCAGTGCTGATCCTTAGTTCTGCTATCCCAAAGTCATAAAAAAAAACAAGGATATTTTGTTTCCACTTTGCTGTCCACGGAGGAAGTTTACCATTTTTAACTCGACACAAATCACCCATTGATGTTCTTCATATTTAATGTTTTTCAGGGCTAATGATATTGTTTCGTATTCCTCTTTCAAAATGGTAGAATGACCAATATGTATTGCTCTATATTTGTTACGGTCGTTCAAAAGAATACATTTTAAATTAAATTTTGAGCAATCAATAAAAAAACGCCATTCGTTTGATATGTATTCTGATAAACCCATTGCTTCTATAGCAGCAGATCCGTTTCTCTTTTACGATAAAATGTAATGTTAGTACCCGGTTTAAGCAGATTCTTTTTTTTTTTAATCTGGAGGCGGGCAATTCTGAAGACTTCTTTGAGAACTTCAAGTCTCTATACAGATCGTTCAGTTCTTGTTGATTGAAACGTTGAGGCTTGTCTGCATCTACTTCAAAATCACTCTCGCTATCTGAATGCACATTACCACCTTCATCCTGTACTGAAGGTTCGATTTTGTTTTCCGAGAGTCTAAGCAGACTATTAAATAGTGGAGTGGGAATTACAAAAACAAACTGAAAGCACAATTGCAATTACGCGAACTGGCAGATTGCGGGTAATATATGTCGGCGGGTATGAAAGAGTGGGGGTTAGGCAGGTATAAAAGGTCTAAGTTGTGCCGTTATCGGCAATTTTTATTGCCTACTATAATCTAGTTTTAGGTACCACGTTTCTGTTTAGTCTTGTAAAGGTACCATTATTTCATTATTTGTGCCTTTTATAAAAATGAAAATCAATTAACCTGTATCTTGAAAACTAGAGCTGCTACAAAAAAAAAACTAGGTATTTTTGATTTCAGCACATCAAATATATCCAAAATCAGTTCTAAGTTTTCCGGCACCAAAAAAAGAAAAAAAAAATTGTTGCCCTGTGTTATCAATAGCATTGACGGAGGCGCCAACTTGTCAGATTCTTTTTGCTGCAACAACTTTATTCACCTTTTGTACAGTTGTTATGCCGGCTTCGTCAATATTATAAATATTTTTTGCTCAAATTGGTTTTGATCCGCATTTGTCATATTTTAAACGATATCATAGCTTTTTGGTCCCTTTTTTTTTTTTTTTTTATGGGTACGCCAACGAAGAGCAACAGCCCAATCAGCCAAGGAATCTAAGTAATAGCTCAAAAGGAGAATAACATATTAGATTTCAATCTGGCGCGAAATTGAATGAATGAAAGAAGCTAGAATAGGAACAACTGACAAGGAAGGAAATGAGAGAACATAAGAGTGTCATTGTATGGAGTAGGAAGACCAAAAAGCTGAGAATAGAAGAGAGAACGTTCTGAAGAAAGTAAGGAACATTCGAAGAAGACGTGATTGATATCACACAGAAAAAACGAATCCTCTGGGTGAAGAGGGCACCGCGAAGAAGAGACGAGGGAAAAACGAAAAAGTGACGAAGGGAGAAAGGTATGACCGAAACGAAGACGACATATAGCGGTGATCAGGGGACGACAAAGAGAAGGAAACATGTCGAACCATCTGGTGTCAGGGAAGGTAAGGGCTGAACGGAAAGATAAAAGGAATTCGGATTTGAGAAAAGAGAAAAATAAATATCCTTCCATAAAGTAATATGGAACTGTCTGGAAAGATGATTAATATTGTAAGCGGAAAATTTATGAAGAGGATGTCCGTTGGAAGGTCAGTTCCTGTGAAGTTGTTATCTTTTTATAGTTTTTATACTGTTTAATAAAATTTTTCTAAATTGTTTTATAAACAGTGTCATTTACAGGAAACACGTTCTCGTACGAACATGAAAATTAACTAATTCGAAAAAGAACTGACAAAAGACCCTGAAGAACGTATAGCGTATAATTTTATATCTACGTTTACTGTTTCAGTTGTTCTCATACTAATAGATAATTTAACAAAATTGTCATATTTTCTGAACTGACTAAAATTTGTAATAATACACTAATTAGCACTATTAACAGATCAAACAGTAAAAAAAATATATTACATATTTAAAAAAATCAAATATTTACCTTTTTTTCAATGTATCACAATTATAATCACAGTACAAAATCTTTTAAACATAACACTAAACTCTTTTAACTATTCTGCACATGGTTACTGACGGTTTTAATCGAGAAACGAATAGTAATTGTAGACTACATGTTTGAAAAAATTCATACCAGAGTTCACCATGAGCAAAAAAAAAAAAAAAAACACTGGTAGTAATTACAAAAATTAAATTAAAAAATCGCTAATTCACGTGAAAGACATTAGCAAACCACCACGTATGCTATCATATGCATGCTAATTGATATACAGCAGACATACCATAGGACTGCATTTATAGTGCTATAACAAGCGCCTATAGTCAGTTCTAAGTGTAGTCACACGTGCGTTGCATAATTTCCATTGCACTACCCATTTTGTACAGCTAGAATATACAAATAGACAGGCATGGCGCTCGGAATCGAGCAATACGACTGCAGATAGATAGATGGATACTATTTCGGAGCGTTTCAGTTCAAAAACTAAAATCGAATAAGTAAAATAAAAACACCTTGAAGATAGGGCATTTCAGGTACGTCACAAGTCTGAATTCTCAGAATAGTGTCTAATACTAACTTCCGCATCTGGAGGCAGCGTGCTCGGTCCAATTCTGTACTCGATCTATACTGTGGATATTCCAACCACAACCTTCTCGTCAATCCTTACATATGCGGATGACGCTGTTTCAATTGCTGCAGATAAAAGACTTGAAATTGCTGCTTAGCTGGTGCAACAACACCTTGATGTTCTGGGAAAATGGTGTACGCCAAGTAGAAAATAAAAATAAATTCCAGTAAATCAGCCAGTATAATATTTTCTTTACAAAAAGAATCTTTTCCAGCAGTTTCCTATGAACTTGAACCAATTCCGCAGTTGAACTCAATAAAATCCTAGGCATAATATTGAACAAAAACATTCCGAAACGACTTCCTTTATGGGAAGTAGCTCAGATCATGGAGATGTCTTAAAGGGACGTAACTAGTTACCTACACAACTAATGTAAAGGAAATAAAAAACTATTTTATATTTAACATACATAGTGTTTATTGCACATTAATGATACTTAACAAAGGTTTGTAATGGGAAAAGTACGAAATGTAGTTCTTAGTTTCCAGATGATCAACATGACGTGAGAAAATTGTGCCAATGCATGTGTTGTTTCTGGTTGTCAAGATTAATGGGTCATTATTTAGTTTGAGATTGAATATTTCACGCATGTACTCGATGAACCGAGATCCTTCGCTGCTTTGTAAATTTATATTTATATCTCCCTCAAGAACGATGGGTATCAAATGATACTCCTTCTCCCTAACAAGCCTAAATATACACGCTTTTGGACTGTATGCCATTAAATTCAACTCAAAAAAATCTTCAATTGAACGTACTGGTGTTTCTGGTGTGATGTAAACAGAGACAAGTAAAGCTCTTCTTCCATTAACCGTGGTCTCGATTGCACAGATATCTCCTACATCGTCATGTGATGTACACATCCTTTTCACTTGTACTTCTTTTGGATCATATTTTAAAAATTCGTGTTCTGTAGATCGAAGTTCTGACGACGATGTTTCGTTCTCGTAGATGCACACTCCACTAGCCCGAACCGTGTTGCGTTTTGTCATAGTAGCTCGTGTACTTATCACCCTCTTTCTTCTTCTTCTTTTTCACCTTCATTGCTTTAAAGGCAAGCATTTTCTCATCCTCAGTTGTACTAGAGGAAAACGGAGTATTCATCAAGAATTCGGTATATTCCTGGCGCTCTTTCTCCTCTCGCTGATGTTGACGAAACTGCCTTACACGTTCACCAGACGACATCCCGACACACACTAACGGTTTAACTATCACAGTAGCTTACTTATAAAAACAATTCTTGCCACAAAATTCTCTCATCATATTCGGAATTTAAATCATCTAGGAAATGGAATAAAAAACTATTTTATATTTAACATATATAGTATTTATTGCACATTAGTGACACTTAACAAAGGTTTGTGATGGGAAAAGTACGAAGTTCTTAATTTTTAGAAGATCAATGTGTATTTCCGGTCACGTGATCGATGACGCCACTTCCATTACATTTTTTGGTGACACAAATTCTATCCCAATCGATGACGTCACCTCCGTTACATTTTTTGGCGGCGCAAATTCTACCCCAATCGATGACGTCATCTCCGTTACATTTTTTGGTGGCGCAAATTCTAGAATGACCCTCCATAACTAATTATAAGATATATCCATGTCAAAAACTCATATAACTGCCTCGCATGCTGCACTTACGTAAAAACTTGGACACATGTTTCAGAGCATTGTATTATGTAATGGGAAGAAAATATCTCTGAAGAATAAAGTTCTATTGTATAATACAATCTTAGCCTCAAAATCGAAGTACGGAATTGAGCTTCGGAGGACTTCTGCAAACACCAGCTGTAAACTTATTCAGCAGTTCCGGTCGAAGGCGTTGAGGAAAATATGCAATGCTTCATATTTCGCCAATAACGAAAGAATTCACCATGATTTGAATGTAAAAACAGTCGTAGAAATTTATCATCAGAAATGTACACTTTCACCAGGTACTACAAATGCTCCTAAATCCACTGCTTCGAAGGATGCATACGATGATACTACCAGATAGACCAAACAGAAGGTTAAAAAAAAGAATGTGCTGTGGTGCACTGCGAATTCAGTAACTAGAGCATCTTCATGCGCAGCTGATTGTTTAATATTTGTTAGTAGAATTGGTGCAGTGTGAAAGTGCAATTTAAAATGAGCGGTACTTATTTTTGCTAACCTTATTTATTTGCCGAAAAAAGAACTGTATTATTTATTGAGTTTCATTTTTCATTTTATTTAATTCGCAGAATCGTTTTTATAATTTTTTAGGGAAATTTAAAAATAACTTAACTGAAATGTACTGTGATGTTTATAGGATATTTAGGAATGAGGACGTCTCGTTTACGATTAAAAACAGCTGTACGGACAGACGAAAGAGTTCGACTGATGAGCGAAATTATCTCCGGGATACAAGTCATTAAGATGTACACGTGGGAGTTGCCCTTTATAAAGCTAATCGAAAAGACTCGCAAGTAAGTTATTGTAGTACTAAGCATAATTGTTTTCCATTGCTCGATAATAACGCTTATTTTCTTCCGATGAAATGGCCTTGTAGCGTTATTTCTTTCACTTTTAATTGTTTGCACAATTTTTTTTTTTAAATTACGTTTTTATTTTTAATCATCTACTTCCACGATGCCTCCTTTTAATCATGCTTATTCTAATTGGTTTTTAATTCGTACACGTTACCATTCTGCATATTATATATCTCCTCCTCTTCTCTTTACTAAACCAGTCAAAAAGTGTCATAATGAGCGCTGCAGTTTTATTTACACCGGAACAAAACTATTATCACGACTTAAATCAATGATAAAAGAACAACGAATATAACGCTCCCCTAAACAAATTATTTGTAATGTACATATAATTCAAAGTTCATTTAAGAAATGTATATGCATACAATTTCAACATAGACACATATTAGCATTAACTCAGTACTATTTCAGACAGACTACATCATTCGTTGCTTAAGTAGACACTACATTTATGCTATTTTAATTTTATCCCTGAACCACATTCGTTGAAATCTTCTTTGAGGATTGCCCGACAGATGTCTGTGACTCAGGCTTTTTATATTATGATTATGGTGTCATTTGGTTTATTGAAGAATTTGGTGTCCTACTTAAAATTAGTATAAATTGTTCCAATGAATGTGGTGTATTCATATTATTATGTAAAACATGATTCGAAACACGCAACGGAGCAGTAGACATTTTCCCGGATTCTACTTGAATCTAAGAAAGCAGTACGAAACCATCGAACCCAGATCATTGGTTGTTGTCGAAGGGAGTTTAACAACACCGTCGGGTACAGCCGAACTTAGAGATCGTGCTGGAGTTATCGTTGAATATCTTAATCTTTTATAACGCTAAAATTCCAAACCAATAACACGTGCAAATCTGTATTTCTCGAAAAACGAAGAATCACGATAACACCCGATCGAGAACATCAGTCGTCGCATTCCGATTACTACCGACACTCAAATTCCAACTTATCTCGCCGAAAATAAGAAGCAATCACTCAATCCTTCGCATGCACATACACATACACTCAAGTAGCCAATTAACACCAGGTGACGCTGAAAAAGGAATTTAGATCGCATTTGTTTGCCATTCGTTCATATTACACAAATGCTAAGAATAATAAAAAAAAACAAAAAAAAAACGGGGGTCGGAATCGTCGTTATTGTGCCGAAGTACTCCATCGTATTTCACTTACGTGAAACAATTTGTACTCCATCGTACTTCACTTACGTGAAACAATTTATTCATACGTCCCCGTTCTTACTGTACCTAGAGCGCTTTTGTTGATTACCAAATTAATACATCGGTAAATCGTCTTTCGTTTTTTTACATACGCTCTACACACGTTTTCCCGAATTTGTATTCCTGTACGTTCAACATCATTATCTATATTCAAAGTTTTGTTTCTTTCGTATCCGCTGATTTTCGTTTATTTAATATGCATTTTTTTTCTTACGAATTGCTATTTTATGTTTTCGATATTTGAATTTCCATTGCTGAAATTGTAAGTATAGTTATTATCTCGTATTGACTTGGTAAACTAATCATAATATTGCAAAGTTTATTTTTTCATTGATCTTTAAACTAAATGTATTTACCCGTTTCCAAATAGCACGTTTATCATCTATACGCTCATTTATTTTTTTCAGTAACGTAATTTCCGTAATAGTTATGCAAACGTGAAAATTATCTAATTATATTGTGCTTCCAGTCTTTCCCACCTACCTGTTACGCAGTCATTTACCAATTAAAAATTTTCAACATCTATGTACTTAGCATTAAAGTCGTTTTACATCTATCACCGATATTTTGGTTTTCTTCGCTACTGGTTACATCGAAATCCGCTTTCATTATGAATTTTAATAAATTTTTAATAGTTGATTTTTGTTTGTTATTTTTTTTTTTTTTGCCTTTCGTTTAATTCTACTGTTTTGTTACAGAATTTAGTGACAAACTATTAAATATTACGTAAATTTTATTTGTTTTTTCACCTTTGTGGAAGTGGAAGCATACTAAGCCTATAACCTATTAAAAATAAGATTAAGTTCGTTCGTTTTTAAATATTTAAATAAAATATTTAAACAAATTGTTTTTGTTTGCTCATCAATTAGTAAATCCTATCCTACTCATATATAATGTGATTATTAAAAATATACATAAAATTAAAATGTCGATTTTAGGTTAGAAATGAATGAAATAAGAGCCATGATGAATTCTCGCGGTATATTATCGGCATTTGTTTTATTTCAAGGAAAAATCGCCTTATTCCTTAGTTTATTACTTTACGTTACTAGCGGAAACACGATTAACTCTGAAACGGTATGTCCCGTGCTGATAGTCTGTTTTATTTATTTTACTTTATTTCTTTCTTGTGTATTACGATCGTCTAATTTCTTGGTTTGTTTCAGGTGTTCGTAACTTCTATGTATCTTGCCACCTTAGGGCATACATTAATTTTGCGTTTCCCAATAGCTGTAACCAATTATGCGGAAGTGGCAGTTAGTATGAAAAGACTGGAGGTAATGCGGACTTATAATTTATGTCGTTAGTTATTTTTTATAATAAACGCTTTGCATTATTTTAAACGTCATTTCATTTCGATTTTTTGTAGCGAAAACGTTTTAAAATTCATCTTGAAACATGCTTATAATTCCCGGAAAGTAAGCTGCACCGGAATAAATGGGACCGAAAAATTAATTCATTCGCATTTAAATAGTAGTAAAAATAATTTTTTTTTTTTTTTTGAATTAGAAGCACTTTTAACGTGCCCTTTTGTGTTATGTGGGGTACAAAATTATACCTTTAAAAGATGAATTTTCCTGATGGAAAATCTAAATTTGAAGTCAGGTTAAAAAGGTTTTTCTTCTTTTTAGTATTGCTTTAAAGCACCAAACTAATATAGCTAAAGCAAAATAATTATACAACGGTATCTTAAATAATTTGTTTATTTATTGAAGAAAATCCGAATAAACATTGTATTCACTGAAGAACAATATCAAATTGCTAAATCAGCGATTGCTCCATATTTATGTATTGCAGTGATACTGTTGAGTATGTTTGGACTTTAGGTACTAAATGCCAGAAACTTGAGAAAAAAATATGGCCTTGCTTAAAAAAGGGCAGACGACAAAGTGTAACTGGTTAAATAGAATTAGTAAATTTTGGTTAAAAGCAATGAATTGAACTGTAATAAATACTGTAAGTTGGAAACATTCTGAGAGGTTTATGTTTAGTAGTGGGATGAGGGAAAGCAAAATTTATGAACTTCGATTATATTGACTTTAATTTGCCAGCTCACGTTAAAACTCGTATACTGAAATTCTTTTTGCAATTCAACCAAAACTGTAACTGAAATTTTATACTTTTAACCTTTTGAAAGAAAACAAAATTTCGGTAGAAATCGACTAAAACCCAAACTGATCCAAAGTATTGATCAAGAAGTAAATCTGTATTTCAAATGCTGATTGCAAAAATAGTTCACAGGGTAAGAGCCCTCCATATCCTTCTATCAGCATGCTGCTGCTGGAAAATGCGCATAACTGACGTAATTCATAAAACATAACTAATAAAATCACAACTTATTTTTCATTGTTACCAGAAGTTCGGATTTTCCGAGAAAGTTCTGTAAATGTATCATTCTTTTTCAGGATTTTTTATCATTGCTAATTTCTAAATTTTTATTTGTTAGTTTAATTTTTATTATTTTTAAATGTTTCAATTAAATATTCTGATTTTTTTTTTTTTTAAACATATTTATTTAACGTCACGCAACCGATAAGGTTATTTGCGACGCAAGAAATAGATTTACATCGAGTATTAAGTAAACTAAACAATCACTACACTAGGTTAATTATACCATAGTCTTGCAAGAAGTTGATAATAGAGTTAGAATTTTCTGCAAGTATCTCTGTCACCTCTGGTTCCGAGCTGAAATGTCTGTATCTTTGATCCGAGTAATTTCTGCTAATTTGTGATTTGCCCTCCACATTGATCGCAATATGGAGCTGGTGTGCGACTTAGCAAGTACGAGTGTGTAAGGAGGCTGTGACCTATTCTTAGCCTAGCTAGGATAGTTTCCTCCTTTCTTGACGTCCTGTACGAGGATGTCCATGCTCCGATATTGGGTTTTATTTTATGTGGTTTATTATTATTTTCTGTGTCCGATTCTGCCTGCCATAGATTTTCCACTAAAGTTGCGATTTCTTTAAATTCATATTTTAATAGTCTTTTTTGGATTCCCGAAGATGCGTTTGTTAGGTGGTTTAGTCTGGTTCGAGGATTGCAGTTTAATTCTTCAAAGTATAATCCGCATCTTATGCCAACTGGTTTCGGTTTTTTTCATTTTAATTGTATATAGTCCGATGTACTTTGAGTTTTAAGTGTTTTTGTCGGTAGGTACTAGTTTGCGATAGAAAAGATTTATAAAATATTTCAAGCAGAGTAGCATTCTTCTATGAACTATCGGAAGTATGTTTGCTTCTACGTGCGGACTTAGTGTTGGACTCGAATATAAGGTTCCAATAATTAATCGTATCGCCTTGTTTTGAATGACATTCAATTTTTGATGTTTTGGTTTCTTAGCGCTATCGTACACTATTGCTCCATAATCTATCATCGAACGCACCAGAGAATTATATAAAATTTTCAGTGTTTGCGATCTCCTCCCCAATTTCTATGAGCTACCATTTTTCTAATATTTAAAGAATTATGGCATTAAGTTTTCAGCTCTTCGATGTGTCTCTTCCAGGTCATTTTCTGATCGAATTGCATTCCCAAAAATGTTATAGTATTGGATGCTTTAATAGGAGTATTTCCAAGCTATAGATCAATGGTGGAAGGAAGCTGTTTTTTGTTGGAGAAAATTATGCATTCGGTTTTTTTGTTTGGAAGTGAAAGTTCTCAATCAGTATCCCATTTCAAAATTTTGTCGATGTTTTTTTGTAGTAGCTGCTGGGCGTTGCGTATGTTTTTATTCGTGATGTAGATATGAAGATCATCTGCGAATATACCTCATTTTACTGGAGCTTCAATTAAATGTTGCAAGATATACCAACAATGAATAGGGTGGGGCTTATATTTGATCCCTGCGGGGTTCCATTTTCTTGAGTAGTTGACAGCGATAAAATGTCTTGGATCCGGACTTGAAAAGATTTATCTGTGATGAATTGTTCGACAAATGAATATAAGTTTCCTTTTATTCCCCACTCCGCAAGTTATCGTAGAATTATACACATATGACGCCAAATACGGTCGAAAGCTTTTTCTTGATCAAAACTGATTAGTACTGTTTGTTGATCGTTTAAAAATCCATCGCATATTTCTTAATTTTACTAAGTTATCTGTAGTGCTTCTTTTCGAACGAAAGCTGAATTGCATCGGATCTAATAGGTTATTTTCTTCCAAAAACGATTTAAGCCTATTATTTACCATCTTTACAAGTACGGTCGACTCGCGATTATCCGGATTAATTGGGCGACCTGCCGGTCTGAATAGCAAAAAATCCGGATTCGCGGAAGTTCAAAGTTAAATAATATAAATTAAATGAAAAAATGAAAATTAACTTATCCTAAAAAAAAGTAAACATGAAAATTAACTTAAGCCGCATTAACTATTTTTAAAGAAGTCTGTGATTAAGGTCTGTGTCTTTCGCTGCATTCTTTTTCGATATGTCCCGCCACTTGCGTAAACAAATGATATCAGCCGGTGACGCTTCCTCGTGTTGAGTAATGTACTCCAGCGTTACTTCGATCGTCTTCAATCTTTCATCGTGTGGTATAACACTTTGAAAAGGCTCGTTATCCATATCTTCTTCAACTGGATCCTCGTTGAGTACCATGACCACAATATCCTCATCTGCCGTTTCGTCGATCTCGTTGCTGCCCATCCATTCTGTAACGTCATCCATATTGCTAACCGTTTCACATTCTGGAATATTTTTTATTAGAGAAATAAGCTCCTTGTTGTCTTTTGAACTGGTCAAATCGCATTGTTTGTCAATTTTATTCCATTTATCACTGACTTTATGATCTAATAATATTTTCCACGACCGCACTAATCTCTTCCAATCCTCAGATAACCAAGTGATAACATCAAGCATATCAACTGATTTTAAAGCAACCCGACAGTCCTCATCATTTTCAACGCTTGATATTTGTCATATTTTTTTAAGGCCTCTAGAATTCCTTGACCCACGGGTAGACAAACCGATGTAACGTTTGCTGGAAGAAACATTGCGCCTTTATATTACCATCTTATAATTCCTTAGTTGCCAGATGGGAAGGTGCATTTTCGAGAATAGGGATTGCTTTTCTCGGTAACTGTTTGTTGGACAAATGTTTCGCAACTGCGGGCACAAACTCTTTGTGAAACCAAGTTTTAAAAATTTCACAGCATCTTCATTTGCAACGAATGTAAACAAATATTCAGACACGTACTGGATATAGCTGTAGATTTTATAAAAGCGCTTCGGCTTTTTCTTCTTTTTTTAGTTATTTGTTGTTGTTTTTTTTTGAAAAATCGATTCCGATAACACAGAGTCCGGATAATCGCGAGTCGACTGTACTTTACACAGTACATTAGTCAATGAAATCGGTCTATATCTATCGACTACGGATGGATTTTTTCCAGGTTTGAGCAGAGGAATTACGTGTGCTTTTTTCCAAGCCACGGGGATATGATTTTCAATCTAGATTATATTTAGAAATTTTAATATATTGACTGCTTCAGTGATTGGTAGTTTTGTAATCATGTCGATGTGAATCGAACTGCTAATTGTACATATTATTGAAGGACATTTGATCCAAATATTTCGCCATAACAGTAGTTATTTTCGTTTTCTCAACTAAAATTTCTTGTCTTGATTCCATGGCTGATATACTGATGAAAAGATTTTTCTGAGAGATCATTTTAATTTTATTCCAGATTATTGAGATAGGAATCGAGAGATTCATAGTTGAAATGAATTGTCTCCAACAATTTGTTTTTGCTTCACGAATAGTTCGACGACATTTTGCTCGTGCTATTTTGAAATTATTCATGTTTTCTTCACTCGGGTGTCGTTTAGCTTTGGACAGTAATCTGTTTTTCTTTTTTTGATTTCTATCTTACAATCGTTATTCCACCAGATGGTTTGTTTGCGTGTCGTCAGGGTTGAATTGTTTGGTATGGGATTCGTCGCAGCGAGGAGTATTGTGTTACTTTTTCTAAAATGATGAAGAATATTGATGTTTTCGATTTAAATTTTAACTGTAATTATTTATATATAACGGAGTAATGTTACAATGTGTATATAAAAGTAACAAACTTGTTTTTTCTCTACGCTTAATCTAAACTTCTTGAACTGTGTACATCAGTGTAAACGGGAAATGATTAGTTTCATTAATGTAAAATAATTTTTAATATTTCAATTTTATACTATATTTGTTTATAGACATTTCTTTTTTATGGCGAAAACGAAGCTTTAATTCGGCCTATTACTGCTAAGCAAAACAGTGTACAGAAAACAAGGCCGGGAAGTGTTACTTTGATGCAGATACTGAACAAAGGAAAGGAATTTCTGGATATCAAAAATCTCACGAATGAAACTTTACCATCGATTCCGACTGATGAGGAACACCAAAAATATTCGATAATAATAAAAAATGTAAAAGCGAAATGGAACAAAACTAGAAAAGAATGTTGTTTAAATAATGTTAATATGCACATTAAAAGGGGAAAGTTAACCGCAATTATAGGGCCCGTTGGTTCTAGCAAAGTATGTAAATTATTGTAGAACATAATTCAACCACATTTTTTTTTTATTTTTTAATTAATTAATCATTCAAAATGAATCTTTTATGTAAATATTCGGTACAAAATAAGTTAGTTTGGAAACACATTCAATTGTTTTTTCTTTTTACCTTATTTTTTATCTTATTTTATTTATTCATTTTTTTTTTTTTTAAAGCAGCGTCGGAATAATTTTTTTTGCATAAATTTAATGTAAAGTTTAATTTATAAATGCGATCGGCTCACTTTGAGACATCTAGCACATTATATTGTTTGTTTTAATCTCGGATACTATATGAATTCTAGAGTTAAATTACATACATTTTACATTTGAAATCTCTAATGTTAAGATGACAAGATTTTGGACTACTGGAATATGTAGTATTCTGGCAACCTTGGGGCCGAATCGGGTTGTGGTAAGAAGATAGTAATTTATAATAATAGAGGAGTCTCTATACATTTTTGTAATGTTTAGCAAATGGAGTTTGTTTATTGCATCCCTATTGGTAGTGTTTATTATTTAAGTCCACCATCAGCGGTGCAGATTTTGGTGGGGAGAATAAGTTTCGGAAGTTGTGGAGGTTGAGTTGATTGTTTAGAGGACAGTGACTGCACATAATAATAATGAATTTGAAGCTGGTTTATAGGATAATGGAAGTGATTTCTATTTTGTATGTATAGGAGGGGAGTGGACATAATAGTTTTAATTATCCTTGAATTCATATAATTAATGAGTTTCTACACAACTTTGAGAGTGGCCAAATTTTTACCATTGAGAGCACTACGTGGGCATAGTATTCCTGCGTTGTGGTTTTACAGTCATTTGTACTCACTGAATGCTGTATATATGGAAAATATCTTTCTTTGATTGGGGGAGGGGCACTACGATCAGGAACATTAGTACCTTCTTACCACTTGTAAATTTGTGCATCAAGCCACAGCATATGAAAGCTTTTACTGATCAAGTTTTCACAGATGATGTTCTTCAGAGTCCATGGATTTGGACATGCTTCTTGGTATAAAATGGAGAAGCTTCTCGTTCTGTAGCTTATATAACTGTTAATCCAACTTATGTTATTGGAGAATGTGGACAGTTGTGCAGAAATCCGCTGCAATGGTAAGATTTAAACGAATACCATCTAGAATGGTTTTTAGTGTTTAAGGCATTCGTTTTTCCGTTTATTTGGAGAGAATTTAAGGAGTCCCATTCAACCTTACTTCTTAAGACTGTAGGGGGAGATTTTTTTCAGCCGATTAACTCGTGGAAGGGGGAGTAAATCAGTTTCGGAAGAAATCTTTTCATATTTTCGTTTTCTTAAAGTAATTCCTTTTCTGGGTTCGCTGAAGCGGCGTTGCCTTTTCATTTTTTCCCTGTTTAATTGCCTGAGAGAGGGTGAGCTACCTTGTGAATTACTGATGCTTTTATCCATCAGCAGTTTTCAAGCAATTTCGCTGGCTATGAATTCATTTCATATGTTTGTTAAGTAAGTGATATGTTTGGTCGAGTTTTCTTTCTGGTGACGAAAGATATGCTTCCCATGATGCTTTTAAGGAAGCATCCAATTGGTCAATTGTAGTAGAAAGCTCTGCCGTTTCTACGTTGCAATAGAAAATTAAACTAAAAGTAAAATCAAGTTTAAAATGTAAATGTAATACTGATTGTTAAGATAAGTGTTACTTGCAGGCGCAGTATTGTTTCCGGTGGACGCTGTGCGAGTTTCAAGTGTTTAGGGACGCAGAAAGGCGCTAGAGAAAGCGTCTTAGGCAAGTAATGAGGTTGAATGACAGAATTTACCTGTGAACAAGGCAGAACTGATGTTTTAGTGCATATGCACATGATAAAATGTTGGCTGTAATTTTTCACAATACAGGCGCGTCTTTATCAAGAAACTGAGTACTAAACTAACACATCCGATCAACGAATCCATAGATCATCCTTATTTAATGCGAAGAATAAAAATCCTGCGGTATAAGTATCAGCTGCAAAAGTTGCCTTACAACGTGATTGGTTATGAATTACGCTTGAGCGACGATAAAAATCATTTTGATATTTTGTAATTCGCGTCGCATTTTAATGGAAAATCGAAATATTTGAAATCGATATCGATAAATTCGTCATACAAGCCGGACGAAGCGAGATGAAGTTCAAGTCGCGGCCGAGGCCAGTATCTAAATATCTAAGTGTGTTATTACATAGAAAAGTACATAAACACGCGATTTTTTTGTTTTTTTAATGTGTCTATTGCCAGTAAATATATTTTTTCACTTTAAAACTATAATTTTACTCTAAAGGGGCTGACTACTTAAAGTTACAATGCTAATAGCCTGAACCTTTGCATTCGTGAAAGTTTGTTAAATTTTACAAACATCAACTACAGTGTATGATGGCGTAGTTGCGCGTATATGTGTTGAAGCGGAGACGCCCAAAGACTGACCCTCGAAAAATGAAAAAAAAAAAAAACATCTTAAAAGTGAATAAAATTAAATTTTTTGTTAATTAATGGTTATTTAAAAATACGCTCATATTTTATAATATTAATTCGTTAAACAAACGAATGAAATAAATGTGTTAATTGCAGAATCCACTTTTTTTGTACTTTAAGAACTAGTTTTAAAAGTTTTTTATTATAAGTACGTACTAATAACATTTTTTAGCTACAGATCTAGTTATTTGTTACTTGGTAATTTATAAACAGACTGTGTAAAAGTATAATATTAAATGTTTATTTTACTGCATATTTTTTTTTCTGTTCTTAAAAATGCAGAATTGATAGCGTCCAGTATATATCTTTTTTTTATTTTGTTTGAAGAACAAATCATACGCTTACATTTACATTTTAAAAAATCAAAATTATTTGAATATTTTGGTTTCAAAGGTGATACACAACTAAAAGGTAGAAAATATGTTCTATAATTTAAAATTGAAAATATAAAAAGGTAAATAAAGATCGTAACAAGAAAAAACAAATTATTTATATTGCAAAGTAAAGTAATGTTTAATTTAATGTAATAAGACAGTCTTTATGCTTTAATGGTCCATTTGCGTCCTTTTAGTGATTTATTCACACATTAATGTTAATGCGGAAAATTGTTTTCATTCCAGACCACTTTGCTGTACGCTATTCTAAGAGAACTGGAGGTAGACAAAGGAATCATAAGTATATCTGGAACAGTATCATACGCTTCTCAAGAACCATGGTTGTTTGGTGGAAGTGTAAGGCAAAACATTTTGTTTGGCTTGCCAATGAACAGACAAAGATACGATGAAGTAATTGTTAACCAAATAATATTATTTTAATACTATAAAATATGTGATATAAATTTTGACATGAGTAGCAACAGATTTTTTCCAATAAAGTACAAAACCGACGGTGGCGTTTATACGTACTCACAGCACACATTAATTGAAAATAATATTGGAAATTAAATCAATTTCAAATCAAATTTTAATAATATCAATAAACCTAGATTTTTCATAAAAACATTTTTTCAATTTTTGAAATATTTCTTTACGTTTTATTCAATTAATATATTTTTTTAAATTAATTAGTTAATTATGTGCTAAAGATACTATTTTAATTCCGCAATTTTTTTTTTATGAATAATGGAAAGTTTATCTTATTAAAAAGTGTTTCCTATTTATATTACTCAAAATTTCGTATAATTTCTTTTCAAATGGCCGGAGAAGTAATGACCATCATCAGAACCTTAAGATTTAGCCAAATTGTACGGTTTTGTTTAATGAAATAATAATACAATCATTTTTTGTTTTATTTTGAGAAAACGGCGAGTAATTTTACGATTATTAAATACGTAATCTTAAAGGAAACTGTTTAAAAAATAATAGCTGTTTTTAGTAATACGAGGTCTGACAGCAAAATAATGAGACCGAATTCGTATAAAATACATTTATTAAAATTTAATCAATTTGAACATTACAACCTTCGAAGTACTTCCTCTTGGCACTAATGCACTTGTTCTAACGCATTTTCCAACTTTCGGTAGCAGTTCTGGAACTCTTCAAGTGAGATGCCCTTTAAGACCTCGCTTATAGAATTTTGAATGTCACTCAAGGTATCAAAATGGGTTCCTTTTACAATTTTTTTTACACGAGGAAATATGAAAAAATCACTGGGTGACAGCCAGATGAATATAGAGCCTGCGGCAAGGCGGAGATGCCTTTTTTGGCGAGAAACTGGTTCTCACTGAAGGCGCGGTGACAAGGAACGTTGTCGTGATGCAGGAGCTAGCTGTTTACAATCTCGTTAACGGATTCTCTGGACTCGTTTTCGCAACCGTTCGAGTACAGCGCAATAGAATTGTTGGTTAACAGTTTGCCCAGCTGGTACGAACTCTTTGTGAGAACAATTCCTTTACTCTCAAAGAACGAAATGAGCATCGTCTTGACCCTCGATTTGCTCATGTGAGCTTTTTTTGGTCTGGCTGCGCCTGGAGAAAGCCATTGCTGGTTTTGCCTTTTGGTTTCGGGATCATATTGGAAAAACCAGCTTTCGTTCCTTGTAAATAACACGGTCCAACAAGGTAGGGTCGTTTCTGATTTCTTCGAGTCAATCTTCAGCGATGCGCATTCGATCGTTCTTCTGCATTTGAGAAAGGTTTTTTTGCACCAACTTCGCGCAAAGTTTTGTCATGCCGAATTCGTCAGTTAAAATTTTTCTTACCGCTTCTCTGTTGATATTCAATTCATCGGCCATCATTCGAACAGTCAGACGTCGATTCTGCCGAATAAGAGCGCGGATACGTTGCGCATTATCGTTCGTTCGAGCGCTGGGAGGTCTTCCACTTCTCTTCTCGTCCATCATGCTTTCACGGCCGTTTTGAAAATCTTTATACCATCGGTACACTTGAGCACGACTCAGAGCTTTATCACCATACACTTAACCGGTTAAGTTTTTCTAACGTTTCAGTAGCGAATTCACTGAGTTTAACACAAAACTTTATCGCGTACCGTTGTTCAATAGTACGAGCTTCCATTTTTGTAACGAGGTAGACAAACATGCACTAGTAAAACACGACACAGCTGGACAACAAATGATCGTACGAGGGTCGTGAATAGGTTTACGGAAGAGGAAGCATAGGGTATTATCGTGCCGGAGTTTCAAGGTCACAGTGTTAATCCACTATGGGCGATTAGGAGGAGGCTTTAACCAATCAATTATAATTTTGTTAACCCGTACTAAGTTATTTGGTATATTTAGATGTTAGCATACGCTTTCGGCGATGTATTTACCATTGCCATAACACTTTTCTAACCCTTACCAAAAACTTTGTTTTAGGTGTAATGAAATACATCCTCAAAGAATACATACACACCATGGGCGTTGCCAGCGGGGGGCAGGAGGCAGCTGCTCCCCCCCCCCCCTGAAGCCTCGAAACTTTTTAATTAACTGGCCATGATGAGTATTCATAGGCGCGTAATCTCATGAACAATTTGCCGGAAACCCACGAAAATCATGTTTTAATTAAGATTTTATTCTTGTCTAATAAAGTATTAAGCCTTTACAACTTGCGAATTTTTTATTTTTCCTATAACTCATATCCTCTTTCTATCATCTGCCCCCCCCCCCCGGTGGCTGGCAACTCATCTTGCCTCTCCCTGGCCCATCGGCTGGCGACGCCCTTGATACACACACTGAACTATTTAAAAAAATTATCAACATATCAACCGCTTAACCATCTGCTAATAATACTCACACTATAACAATACTTTAATAATATCTAGCTTATTATATTCCCTCAGGCTCACGCTACCTGTTGCCATATTTCCAGCTCGAGATCGATAACCTTTTGTGCTCGACATAACTTAATATTTGTGTAGCCCAACCAAATCACATATACACACGTTTACATACATATTTCGCCTCTAACGAAACACAACAGCATATGTGAAATATATCGTTTATGTATAAACGGACGCGTATGTACTGTCTCATTGCGGGTGCAAATATCTCAACGTAAAATATTTTTCCAAAAATTTTGCTATTGTTTACTTTATTCTACAATTTTCTTATCAATAAACTAAATAATGTTTTAAAAAAAATACAAATAGATACACTCCTCTAATATAATTATTTCGGATGGGTGCGTATGCGCTCAAACTTTTGGCGGTTAGCAGAAACGCACGCACGCGTACGGACACATACGAGTATAAAGAATGTATACATGTATTATGTAAAATTCTGACAAATAATATTACCGTCTTCAAAGAAATTTACCAAATTCCGTCTACTCAAGTAAAATACCACTATCTAACCGACTATACTGCGCAGCTAAAAGTAACCGGTTTTACTTATGTCTCTCGGGTCCCAGCACAAGCAGCAGTTGGCAGAGCCTACATATGTAATATTACATAATTCTGTATTATTAATTAATTTTTCAAATTAGTATTAGTCAACATTACTCTAGTGCGCGCGAAAAAAAAACGAAAAAAACGAAAAAAAACCAGCTCGCATAAAAATAAACGCCATTTTAGAAAAACTGGGCAGAAGTTTGTAGTGTGTTATTTTTTGACGTTAACACTATTTCAAAGTGGAGAGTTATTATTTATTGCGGAAATTTTAAATTTGCTTCCGCTTGTAACCGGTTTATGCAGACAATTTTTACTTTTTGATGAAAACGAATTTTCGCAGGTAGTTGGAGTATGCGCATTGAAAACTGATTTTCAGCAACTCCCTTATGGCGATAGAACTACCGTAAGTGATCGCGGTGGTGGTCTTAGCGGTGGTCAGAAAGCTCGTATTACTCTTGCCAGGTAATATTACTATTATGCAGGTTGTTCATTATCGTTTAATTTTAAGACCGACTTTCAGTTTCATCTCTTTTTTTTTTTTTTTTTCTGTTCACTATTAGAACCGTTTATAAGGAAGCTGACATATATCTACTGGACGATCCGCTATCAGCTGTGGATACTCAGGTTGGCATGCAATTATTTCATGGCTGTATTAAAGGTATTTAACATTTTTCGATTCGTTTATTTCAATGCGCTTTCTCAGGTACAGTGATCTAAAAACACTGAAAACCGTCTTTGTCTGAAAAATCAATCTACATAAATCATAGGCAAGATGCTATAACGGTAAATGAACTCATCCTTCTAATTATTTTTTATTTCTCTGAACGAGAGCGTCAGTGTGATTAAATCATATGAAAAACAGGAAAGAATATGATTCTGATATATTTCACTTATTAAACACACTTGATAGATCTGCGTAAATACGATTTTTTTTTTAGCTTCTATTAGATGAATGAAAATGAGAGGCCACACATAAAGATAAAACCGAACGATTTAGCTTTTCACATGTGAATAAGAAACAAGATGAAAAATCAAAAAAACATGGAAAACGAGATTTATGTAAAGTGCAGGAAAATTCTATTGTTTGCTGCTCAGTTTATCAGAATCGTTCGTAATAAATTCAAATTCACTCCCCGACTTTATTGCTTGGCTTTTTGATGTTATAGAAAGGTATTTTTGTACAGAAATAAGCATTAGCAACAAACGAAGCGATGAAATCTATATTGAATTGCAACATCGTCGAACGGTAATTACACAACCCATAAAAATCCCGTATATTACGAGTTCCGCGTTTTACTACTGTTCACCGATTAAATTAACAACAAGATAGAATAAGGAATGTAAAATTGGCTACAAAATTAATTAACCTGTACCACATAGTCACTACTTTTTCTGCCAAAATATCGCTTAATTTTCTTCCTAAATTTGCAGTTATATATTTAATTATAAAAAAAGAAAAAGAAGAAGAAAAGTAGCTAATGGAAAGAGAATTATTTAAAATCTAGTCATTTCTTCTACATATAATTAGAAAATTTTCTTTTTATTATTGCTTTTACGAATAAAATAACTTGTTTTATGCAAGTCTAACTTTTCTGAAAATTATATTTTTTTACTGAATTTTACCATTCACTCGCTGGCACTATTTTTTTTTTTTTTTTTAGATCCAAACCAGTGCTCATAATGATTGTATTTTATTACATTTCATTATCATAAATTTTTCATACTTCTATTTCACAGAATTTACAAATGACTACCAGAACAGGTTTTCTTTTCATTTAACCTGTGAACTTGGGTAAACCAATATTGAAATTTAAAAAATACCAGATACCTAATGGTCGGTATTGCAGTCCGCCGAAGGAAATGTTTTTACCATTCTTAAAGAAAGTATCGAACGTTATTTTATTGATATGCAATCCATTTATGCTGATTATCTATGTAAAGTAAGCGTTTGCGTTGATTAAATTCATGATTTGTTTTAATTGCAGGACTATATTTTTTTATACTGAATTGTAAAAAATCATTCCCTCTTTCACTTTGATCACCTAAACATTCTTAATATATTTC
The DNA here is from genome assembly GCA_039619475.1 of Icerya purchasi. Classification (NCBI taxonomy): domain Eukaryota; kingdom Metazoa; phylum Arthropoda; class Insecta; order Hemiptera; family Monophlebidae; genus Icerya; species Icerya purchasi. The sequence goes on from CM077116.1 coordinate 420,880,113, forward strand.
TAATATGATAACTGTTTTTGGTACTATCTACATTTTTGCATTAAAATTTTCCTTCCCAAATTGAAATCAGTGTTTCCTTTTACATATCTACATCACATCCTAACGGTTCTTGGCCAAAAATTTGTGGTTTAATAATTTGATTCAGTCCCTCGTATTCCATATTGTTAATTTAATATTTATTCTTAGTGGCTTATTTTCTGTATAATGTCCTACGTTCATATAGCCGGTAATTTATTTCTTACCATTTACTTAGTACATAAATTCATTCCCAACTCTAACCGATTAGGAAAACCGTAATTTTTATTCGAAAGTATTATCATTTAGCGGTTACTGTTTTGCTTCATTATACTAAATCTAGGAAAGTAAAGACGACCGAGAGAAAGGAACTGGCCTCCCAACCCTCATTAGTGTTGTTGGGCTTAGAACATTGTGAACCTTAACTTTACAATCCCCAACACCCTATCAAGGGTATGGGACTTATTTTACTTTATACTGCTTCTAATATGAAGAACATAGATGCTGATGAGGACTGATTCTAACATGGAGGATAGGAGTTCTTGGACCTGCAGCCTTAGACTTAACAAAACCTAGTCACAATGTAGGAGCGCTACTAGAAAATAATTGTAATATGCATTTTTGCTGAGCATAAACTTTTGTGGACTTTTAAATGGAGAGCTTCATTGTCCTATTGCAGTTGGAATTATCTATCTGAACTTCCCATCAATAGCGGTGTCCTTGTTTCGCGTTGCTTATTTATTTCTTTCGAAATTTATTCGCAACTAATATTTCTACTAAAGGTCACCATCCCTTCAGCTAACTATAGATATGCTTCTTTCCTTTAACTCAGTATCTCTGACTTGAGCGAAGTATTATTTTGTGTAGGAGGGAATTTAAACTTTTTCATATATATGTATTATAATATTCTATGAGGAATTATTTTATTTGATCCATTGCCACTGTAGCGTAACATTCTTTCCATTTATTTTCACATATTATAATAATTTTAAATGTAAGTAATGTTAAGAGTTCTCGAAATGTGAAATTGATTTAGAAAAAAAACCTTGGGTAAGTAAAAAATCTTTTTTCCCTCATTTCTAGACGGTCTATTTGGATCGCTTAATAGTTTCTCGATTTTACGTCGAGATAATTCGCTAAATTAGCAATTTTCTCATTTTCTATTCACTATGAAATTTTATTCATCAGCTTATTTTATTGTTTGCTTTAGAATATTTAAGAGACAAAACAAGAGTGTTGATTACTCATCAGTTGCAGTATTTATCCGATGTAGATGAAATTTTCTTATTAGAAAAAGTACGTATGTAATAATAATAATATATGCCGTGTTACTTTAATTTGTTTTTGACTTTTAGAATTTACAAACATCTCAATTGATCTAAGAGAAAAGCCTGATGTGGAACGTGAAATTCGAGAATTCCAAAATTTCGGCCATATAAGAAAATATAATGAACGTAAAAAGTGTTAAATAACTGAAAAGGGAAATTAAGGAAATTACCCTTAGAATGAATTCTTTCACCAAATTCTTAAAGCAATAAGGAGTAATATCAAAGTAATCGTTAAACGGAACACTTCAAGAACAGTTGGTCATTTTAAATGATCAGGAATAATTATAGATAATAAATTTTTCTTTAAACAACGTGTAGGCCACGTAACTTCGAAATTAGATATCGAATATTATTATCTTTATAAAGCTTGTAGAAATACGTGGGGATACGATTTTAACTATAGAATCATTCTTTACTAGGATACTGAAGCGTGATTTTTTCTCATGGAATGAAACTTCATAAAAACAAAAAAAAAAAAAAACTCTCAGTACACTGGAATTCACCTTCGTGCGAATAATTAAAAATTCCAAAAGTGAGATCAGGTTTCTATTTTAATTCAAACCACAGGCTAAAAATTATAGGAAATGAATGAATAAATAAAGTTTATTAATAAAAATTTACAAATAAACAGAAGTTCGTTTTACTAATTTCATAAATTTTATGCATATCGAGCGAACACGACCTTCTTTAGCGCGCCGCCCAAAGTGTTTATAAAACAAGTATATAGATTACATTAAAGTTTTAAATTGAATCGATTTATGTAATTAGGAAAACCCCAAACAAAAACCTATTATTTATTATATAGGAAAGAATTGAAAAAAGAGATTTTTTTTATTGACCCAACGACTAGAAAAACGAGATCTAAAACCTGGAAATCAGAGCGGAAAATGAAAACACAGAAAAGCCCGCATATTAATTAATGTCTAATGTCATCTAGCGATAGCAGCAAAAAATCGTTTTAGATTTTGACTTCTGGCAGCTTTTAACAGGGCACGGCAAAGTGTGAATATCCAGGTAGAATTGGACTAAGTGAAAATTATTCCTAAACAACTGATTAGGTTATTTCTGGCTATCTGCTATACGTTCATTTTATAGACTTCAACAACAAATCACCAAATTTTAACGATCTCAGCATAATAAACAAATTCAATAATTTCGCTTTTAACACTCTATGTCCAAAATTTGAAATCGTCTAGCCTACACGCGGTGATATTTAGAATTAAACTAAGAATTACTTGTAGCGATTCTAAGCATAACAGTGTAAAACGATAAAACTGTAATCTTTGGTTCAGATTAAGTCTAAGGATGTCATTAAGCCAAATATGCATGTACTTTCTTGTAAACTGTAATAAAAAAAAAAAAAAAGAGCTAATTTAGAATTAAGGTGAACATTCCGATGTCTGTATTATATGTTTTTTTATTTCTTTTAACAAAATTTAGGTAGTATTAGGCTAATATTTCAGTCTACATTAAAAGTATATTTAAAACTGATTTTGTGACTTAGTTTTTTCAATTGTTTAACATCTTTATACAAACATTGTAGGATCCCAAACAGTTATTTATCTTTAAAAAAATTAAAGAAAATAATACCAAATGTAACAATTCACTCTGCTTCGTTTTTAACCTTTGTGAAAACCTGGTTTTAATTTTTTTATTTTTACAGCATTGACGGAAGTTAATGAAAACACATAACTTATGAAACGAAAATAAGCTATTTGAAACGAAAATAAGCTATTTGAAACGAAAAGTCGTGTCCATAATAACAGCGCGTTTGCATAAATTTGCATACTTTAAGGAAAGGTCTAACATTTTTTAAATTTTTGTGTCAAGTTTTCAAGATTATTTAAATAGGTAAAATGTAAATACGTTTGAAAATATAGTTAATCATTTAAATTCGAAGATAGTAAGTAGAAAGATAAGTTGAGATTACGATTTTAGATTTAAAGGTGATGAAACGAACACAAGATTTATACTTTACCGAAAAAAACTAAACAATATATATTAAATTAATCCGTATTTTTTTTCTGATTTTTATTATACACTTCAAATTTCGCACTAATGGGCTCCTGGATGGGGAGCTGTGAATTTCTAAAGGCGATTTTTTTGGTTAGTTTTAAATTCCGTACTATACGGTCTTGATGGCTTTTTGCAATATTTTGGCGTCCAGAGTAATCGGCTGTCCCGGAGTTATACGTTCGTCAAAGAGTGTTTTAATTATATTTGCTTAGTGTATTCAATGTGTTTAACTGTTCCGGAATTATTGAGTTTTAATTTTTATGCGATTTCTAAACCATCTCAATAGAATTGTACAGTACATTGTGCAGGTGAAACGCTGAACAATCTTATATATATATATATTAAGAAGCTGCAAATAAATAACCTGTTTGTTAAAATTAAATACATATAAAAAAGATAAATTTCTTAATAACAAACAAAAATAAGTATTAATTAATTGTAGTTCGGCAGTGAGTAATTCAACGTGCGGTTGTATGTTCTTGCGTTTCATAAACTTCTCGCTTTGCAGTTATTCTATCGTGATAAACGTTTCGGATTTCGTCGAACACAACGCTCAGACATGTATGACAAATTCCTAGAAAGGTTTAATGCAACGTGCGAGATAGCGTTGAATCGATAAAATCTTCGTGTGGTACGACAAATTCGAAATTAGACAATATAATGTTAGAAATAGCTGGATTGAAGGTGGAAAACGAGAAGATCAAATCTAAACTGAATTGGCTAGAAGAGGAAAACAAATATCTTCAAAATGAATCAATGCTCACGTAGAGATAACGTTATAATTCATGGCATACCACTGGAGGAGGAAGAGGACCTGAAATCGAAAATAGATAGTTAAGCGGGTAAATTAGATGTACACCTACAGTTGGAAGAATACGATGTAAAGGTCTTACACAAATTGTGTAAACGTCACAACCTAGTTGGTTAAAATTGTTGCATGTGGAAAATTTCATAATATAGTTTTTATTGTAATAATAATTTGTGTTTATTTTTATAAAACAATTTGTAAGTATTATAGTCAGACTATAAACGATTTTTATTTAAATTCCGTCGTTTACACATTTTTAAGGGGGTAATTTTAATGCACGGTTCATTTCAACAATTAACGCAGAGCGGTTTAAATTTTACAACTCATATGAAGGCTCCAAATGTGGACGGTGAAGATCATCAAACGCAACAAGAAACTTCTATTATTGATGAGATAAAAGCTGTGGATCCCTCTTTGCAGGTAAAGCACACATTTTACTAATTCGTATTAATCTTTTCCGCTAATTTACCTCAATGTACCGGTATATAATTTATAACATCGGTTTCACACACACAGATATGAGGAAAGAAAAATGTATTAACTGGCATTAGCAAATAATGCGGCAATTATTTTCTCGAATACATTTTAAGTTGTTTTATTTATCTCACTTTATCATTGAATTCTTTCTCCGCTATGTTTCACCGTGAACAAGGATCTGCCTAGCGCTGTTAAAAATTATTCTCTGCTGAAATTTTGGGTTCCATTTATGGTTAACTTTTTGGCTTCGGGAAAGAAGAATAAAGAAATTGTACATTAAAAAAAAAAAATTAAAAACATCATCCCGGCGAGTAAATTGCTTTGAAATGTTGCCATTTAATAAAGAATTTTTTTTTATATTTCAGTTGTAAATAATATTGTCCATTTTCTGTTATTACTTTATTAAAAATATTATAAAAAACAGGTGTTCTAGAGAAATTATATTTTAAAAATATTAAAAATAGCCGACATTTTTTCGCAGAATGTTACAGATGATAATATTGATCGGAATCCGCCAATTTTCGAGGAAAGTACTACTTCAACAAAAGCATCCTTAGGATTTTATGAAGCCTACTTTTCATTTGGCGGGAACTTTTTGTTTGTTTTCTTGGTTTTCTTTACTTTTGCGATGGCGATATTCTTCGGAACTATATTTGAAGTTTGGCTCTCTTATTGGTATATTAAAATTTAATGTTTTAATATATATTTTTCTTAATTTCGGTTTAGAAAAATTAAAACAGAAAATACGTTCTCAATTCGTTATGTACGGCAGCTTCTTTAAATTATGTATAACCAGTTCAATGTGAATGGTTTTCTCTTTGTTGCAGCCGAAGTAATGTTGGGGTGGTATTATAAAAATTTTAACGAACTAGCTCAAGTATTTTTTTTCCCTAGAAAAATCGGATTATATGAAAATTTTAAAGCTGTCCTCCAATAACATTGTATGCCGACAAACATTTTCTTTCATTTATGTTTATTTGTTTTTTTTTCTTTTTCAGCAAAACCTACTGATAAATTTGGAACAAGTCCAAAATCGTTCACCGTTATTCACATAACCAATCAAATATGGAGTTATAATAATAACTGAAAAAAATAAATTTAATTTCTTTGAAGTTCGTAAACAGAGGATTATAAACTGTTGAATTTTTTTATTTTGTCCTGGCGAAAAAAACATTTTGAAATTAAGAAATCAAATTATAAGAAGCGAAAGAATTTAAAAAAAGCAATATACAATGTAGGAAACCACGAGCTAGAAACGAAAAATTCAGTAATAAGAGCAGGACATTCAAAAAAAAAAAAAAAAAAAAAAAAATCGTCAACATCATTAACTGAACAAGATAGAAATAAATTATGTAACAATAATTAAAGACGGATCGAGGAAAATGGGAAAATCGTAATGACAGAATCGAACAGGAAAGTTAAGCCGAACAGGCCGGTGAAAAGACTAAGAGTCAGAAAAATAAAAAGAAAGGGCTCTGTAGTGTAGACAATTCATAGAGAATAAGTTACATATTGAAAATGCGTATCAATCAGTTTCAGTGGTGAACTGGTGCGACGAATCGGCTTATTCACTTTCAACACAGTTGAAAATACAAAAAAGCCAGTTTGCATACAGCGGGAGATGGACAGTTTAAAGTTAAAATTTAAAATAAGAAAGATACTGGGATCAGTTTTTTTAAACAAGTCGTACAATTGAAATTATAATAATAAATAAGTAAAAAATTCGGACAAATCGGAAACGATTGGTTGAAATTACATCAACCCGAGTAACGCTTCAAATATTCATTTTATACGTATAATTAAATAACTAATTGTACAATTTGCCAATGTAAACATTTTATTAATACATACATCAATGCTTAACTAAATTGTGACTAGCTCATGTTTACATACTTCATAACCCCGAAAATCGTATAATGGAAACGCTCTCTGGCCTCGCTTGTATTAATTGTATTGTTTATGAAATTTTGCAAATAAATGTTGGGAAATCTTCTTTGCGCGTGAGTTATTTAGCCGCGTAAAAACAAGGACGCGAAAAATAAGAAAATAATGAAGTAAACGAAAAATAAGAAAATAATGAAGTAAACAAAAAATAAAAAAGAGAATAAATACTAGAATTTTCCTTCAACTAAAATATATGTATATTTCGCCGCTTCATCTCAACGGGTTTGTTTCATAATTGTAAAATATTTGCAGATGAAAGGACTTTTTAAAATTTCGGGAAAACACGTGTCATTATAAAATAATTGATGTTTAATTACAAGTTGATGTAGTATAATTTTATTTTGTTTGCTTCTATATTATGAATTATGTTAGCGTTATGAAAATAAGCTCTAAGTCAGGACACAACGTTATTTTATCACTACTATGTACCGCACAAAGAACACTATTGCATTTGATTCTGTCGTTACAGTTGTTATTAGAATGAGTTGACTGAATTACACCTAACTGGATTTTTTATAATTTATAATATATATATATATATATATAATCAGTGCGTTCCATAAATTGTGGGACTGCCTTTCTAAAATCAATATTACTTGCGCCATCTTCATGAAATTTTGAGAAGTTTTTCTCTCCCCAACCGAAGTTTCGGAACAATCGGATTATTTGTAGCAGCGCTATAACAGTTCGTGCAAGCGTGTCTTGGATACGCGGTCATAATTTTAATATGGAAAAAAATTTGGAACAACATTTTTTTTTGCTTTAAAGCGGTTAAAAATGCTACTGAAACACTCGGAATGTTAAAGGTGGCTTCTTATTCGGAGTCAGTAATGTCTAATGCTAGCATATTTCGTCGGTATAACCGATTTTTAACGGATAGAGCGTCGATTGAAGACAACGAGAGAAGCGGGGGAGACCTTGCATAGCGAAAACGGATGAAAACATCGCTTGCGTCGCAGCTGTTTCGAAAAAACATCGAAATGCAGGCTACGGATTGGTAGAAAAGCTGACCGGTATTGCAAAAAGCAGCGTTCAACGAATTATTGAGAACGATTCTGGAAGGACCGGTCATTTTTTTCGTTGCACGACAACACGCCGGCGCACACCGCTGCAGTTAACACACAATTTTTGGCAAAGAAAAATGGTTCCGGTGCTCAACCACCTCCCGAACTCGCCAAATCTAAGTCTTCCAGACTATTCTCTATTCCCGAAGTTGAAAATGGAGCTGAAAGAGGACCATTTTGCTTCGATTTGTAGAGATTCAAACGACCGTGATAATTACGACCGCATGTACCAAGACACGTTTGCATGATTATTGCACTGCTATTGTTCCGAAACTTCGGTTGGGAGGAGAAGAAGGTTGCACGAACTAGTTCCCAAAATTTCATGAAAATGGCGCAAGTAGTATTGATTTTAGAAAGGCAGTCCCACAACTTATGGGACCCGCCGTGTATATACATATACGTGTATATATATATATATATATATATATATATATATATATATAAATATAAACTCGGCCATTTTGGCCTCGCAAGGGGCTTAAAGTTAATGTGATTTATATCCTTAAGAAACTAATGATTGTCGTGTAACATGTAGAATGATAGAGGAAAATCCTGGAATAGCTAGAAGTGTCGGGGCAACGAATTTTAATGGAAGATTTGCGGAAGAAAAAAGTGTGCTCTCGTTTTGTTCCTCACAGTCTCACAAGAGAGCAGCGTAACTAGCATGTTTCGTCGAGCCTTGACGTGTTTAAAATGTTCGAAAAGGACTCAAATTTTCATAAAAAGGAAATAACTGACGATGAAAGTTGGTGTTTTGCCTACGACCCCGAAACCAAACGTCAAAGGCTCAAATTGGTTGGACCGAATTTGCCGACACTCATATAACTTCGATTTCAAAATTCGCGCATCAAGGCAATATTGTTCAGTTTTTTTTCGATTTTAACGGCATAATTCACGGAGGATTTATGGGATAAGGTGCTACGATCAATACTCAGTATTACCTAGGTGTTATGGAGCGGTTAGTCAAAAGAATCTAGCGAGTACAGCCAGAAATGTGGACGAGCGCGTTTTTTCCCCTATTGCATGGCAATAAGCTGGCGCACAACTCGACAATTGTGCGGCAGTTTTTATCACAGAAAATTATCGCAGCCTTGGATTACCTACCTTATTCGCCAGATTTGTCCCTTCGGATTACTTTTTATTTCCAAAACTCGAATTACAAGTGAAAGGAGAAATTTTTGACACGATTCATCCAGAGAATGTAACCGCGCCGAGCCGAAGAAGATTCCGAAAGAGCATTTTTTAGAAGCCGTGGAAAAGTTAAAAATGCGTGCTGAACATTAAATCTCGTTCATAGGGAGGACTACTTTGAATGAATTCTGTGAAAAATAAATTTTCTGAATCGTACATGCGTTTTCATCGAACCAGTTTGGTAACTTTTGGAACAGACCGTGTATATGTAATGTTATAGTTGTATCAGTATGAAATTTTCAACATACATTTGTGGCAGGTGGTAACAGAGCTAGTAATGCGTAGGTCTGGAAGGATACATATCTGCGGATCCGTATCGCTTAACGGAGTCGATGATGTAACTCTGACTACAGTTGCGGACACGTATCCACACAACTCGTGACGACCCAGCAAAAATACTGAATCGATGAATACAAATCGGAGTTTTCACACAGTCCGACCTTGAATAAAGGAGAATAGACCATCTGTCCTTTTCAGCGTTTTTCATATTTCAGCAAAAATATGCTAGATCAGCTAGAAAGGTGAAAAATGATAACATTAGAATAATTAGAAAGAAACGTCCTCTAAAGTTTTGTTTTTTTTTTTTGTGTAGACACAACTCTCTGTATGATTATAATCCTACAATGGTTATTTTAAAATTTCCTTCTCTAACACCCTTAATCTAACCTAACATCGGTAAACACTGCGTCGACAACCAGTGGGCAAACTAGTGTCAGCGCAGACTGTATTATGTACGTAAATAGCGGGTGATCCGTATGAGTCCGATATGGATACTTATTCGAGATGCAGTTTTCGAACCTGCGTTTCAGTTCCGGATCCGTATACGAAAAAATAACGAACTTACTCATCACTATAAGAAACAATATTAACAACTGTTTGATCGTTGCAGATCTATTTTCATGAAGCATATTATATTTATATCAGTTCAATTATGCGCGGAAATTATTTTCATCTTAGTGAATATTAATTGGGTACTTATTATTAACAGGGTGAATTTGGAAGATCATTATTCACTTAAAAACGACACGTTCTATCCCGAAAAGTCTAAACAAGAATTGACTGACCTACTACATGAGGATCGAAAAAAATTTATTTTTATTTTCGGAGTAATAACGTGTTTTACGATGATTACTGCTCTGCTTGCGATATTCGTATTCGTGAAATTGTGTACGAACGCCTCAATCCGATTACATAACTACATGTTTAAAGGAGTTGTTCGCGCTCCTGTCTATTTTTTTTACAGCAATTCTGCCGGTAATTATTTTCTTAAATGTTTTGCTAATTTTTTTATTTAATTTTAAGCAGCAGGCAGTTTCAACTAAAGCGTTAAAATTCGTAGAAAATCTAAATGATTTTCGAAATATCTGCTATCCACTTCGTCAAATTATTCACCCGACTTTTACATCGAATTCGAAACGAGCGGCTCACAATTTAAGAAATTTTTTTCAGTTTACTTTTAAAACACGATATCAATTTTAGTACTTCCGGCGAGCGAAACGTATTTCGAAAGATACCAAAAAAAAACAAATTACACCGAAATTGTAGCAATACTCTAAAAACGAATTGACGCTATTCATATTAATAAATACTGATGATACTCACATTATTTAATATTTATAAAATTCACTGCAACATGCCAATTCACGATATAAAGTTAAAAGTAAAATAAAAATATTGTCCAGATAATGATTGACTAACGTAGAAACTAGTGTCAGAATTTTATTTTTATTTTACATTTTAATGTACTTAATATTCTTGCGAATTGGCCTATTACAGTGAATTTTATAAATATTAAATGTGTATTAATGCGATAACTACGACAAGATAAACGATGAATTGTTCTGCGATGGTGTGGTTTATTTTTTTCTGTATTTCTTCAAATTCGCTTGCTATCATACTTTAACATGGTCCTAAGGCGATGATTATACAATACTAATAATTAATGTTATTCCCCAGTTTGAATGTATTGAAAAATTAAACGTTGGCCAAAAATTACAAATTGTCTAGCATCGGAGAAACTTTCTTGCTCGCCAGTGCGAAAAAAAAAAAAAAATAACAATAAAGTTTAAAAATCGAAAAAAAAGTTTTAATTTGTTCGATTTTTAACAAAAAAAAAATAAAATTAGAATAGTTCGAAAGTCAAATTGTTAAATATTTAAAGCTTTCACGGTGATTACTCATAATAAATAGTTTTCGGAAACAACTGTGTTTTAAAAGATATTTATTCGCTAACGTTTCGACCGGCTTACACTGGCCATCATCAGAAGCAAATATCTTTTAAAACCCAGTTATTTCCGAAAATTATTTATTATAAGTCAAATTGTATTAATGCGATAAAAGATCTCAGTGCTCACAGCACAGAATCGTTCCATGTATAGTCATCAAGATCGCAGATCTTTGAGTATTATAAAAAGAGGAAAAGCTGCCAAAAAAAAAAAGATATATTTAAAAATTTTAATGTGCAGAATTTATTTAATTTTCGGAAAAGTTAATAGTAATCATCGATTTACAAATTTTACAACCAAAATTTATAGACAAATGGGAATGATTATGCGACTACTAGAAAAATGATCGACTCTATTCGACAGCATTCAAAGATGAAATCTAAACTAACAATATAGTCGAATTATCTTTTACGGAAACTTACAAAAGTCGTATGAGAAACAAAGGATCTATACCATGTAATCGGTTGTGCGTTCTGTGTTCATCGCTCGTTCGCCTAAAAAACAGATGAAATCGTGCTCACGCTCAAACATACCTCAGCGACGTTCGTTATCGTAAACATTTACTCCCTCGGTTCACTTATCGTAAACATTTACTCCCTCGGCCTTTGTAAACTATAATCACATCGGTTTTGTTCGTTACGACTGTTCCGGTCGGTAAGAATATTTTATTTTATTTTTTTTTTTTTTTCCCCGGTATTATTTGAAAAACAACTGGGCTGCAGCCCATCAGATTAACGGTGTTACCATATACTCAATAAAAATATATCGTACATCTCAATTCGGTTTTAAATTTAACTAGTTAAAATCGGTAATTGTGTTCGCTTTTCGAGTTTCTTATCTCTGCAACACTAAGTATAGACGCTATCTCTACCGCGGTCAGCATGGCCAACCACACTAAACAATCTACTGCTGCTCCATCTTCGTTATCCTTACCCGTAGAAATTCCATCAAAAGATCATCTAGCAAATAATAATGTTTCAATTAATAATAACGCCACATATGCTTCTACGCTTCAGCAAAAAAAGTTAACACCGGTCCAAAATTTTAATCACCCCACGGAAGGACAAGGCATAGTTTTCAATCACATATTAGAATATAAAATATTAGACTACCTAACAGCTCTGAAAAATTTAGTTCAAGGGGCAAAAAATATAATAGCGGCTTCACGAGTAAGTGGAAACCGAGTTATATTGTATTTCTAAAAAATGCACACTTAGTGCACTCATTTATAACGACATACGGTGGCTTCGAAATTAATGGACACTTTATTTTAAAGCGCGTAAATTGAAATCTCCAACCACCAAAATAACATTATCAAACGTATCTCCGATAATAACCAATGCAGTTTTGGAACATCATCTTGTATCAAACCTAAATATGAAGTTAGCCTAGAATATTTCGATACTTAGAATCAAGCCATTAGACGAGGAGTTTGGTCACATACTTAGTTGGCGTCATCAAGTGTATATTACGAATTACGAGGAATTAAAACTACCAAGTTCCCCTTCACGTTAGACGCCAATGACAAAAGTTATCGCATTTTCATATCAGCCGATGATCTTGTCTGCTTTAAGTGCAACTCCTTAGGACATAAAGCAGATAACTGCGGAGCAATTTCAAACCCCGATTATTCGGAGCCTGAAGCCCATTCACACCCCTTAGCCTCTCCAAATTCTACTCCATATCCGGCAAAACTGGTTTCAGCGACTTTCCATCACTTCCAAGCAATACCTTACCCGATGAAATAATTCAAGGGACCGATAGCCCCGTTATAAAATCACCACTTGATAACAGTAAAAGGTCGCTTTCTTCAACGTCCTCTAACCCATCTGCTCACTTTTCTGCACCCAAGGTTAACACCAAATCAAAGAAAAAACTCAAAAAAACCAGCACCGAATCTGTCAATCAAACATCGTCGGATGAAGAATCTGCGTTGGAAGATCCTGGACCTTCATCAATTAAAACAATTCTTCAGCCATTCGAACCATACTTCAAAACGAACCAAAACGCTGTACTTTCTCTATCAAATTTTTCACTCTTCCTTGACATGTGTCGAAGCCCACGAAGCGACCCAGCAGCCATAGCTAATGAATACACAGTAGATATGACGGGCTTGATTGCACTAATGAAAGAGTGCCACCTACTAATTACAGACAGGCGCACTAAAATTAAATTTACTAAAATTATAAATAGCCTAACAACCCACCTTAATCGTATTCCTAAATAAGCTATGATGATTCAGCAATCCGATATTATTTCTTGGAATTGCAACGGTTACCACACACACCACCAAGATCTCCAACTACTACTGCAATCTTACAATCCGTCCATAATATGTCTTCAAGAAGTTCACCTTCAAACCAATCAAAAAGTCTCTCTACCTTCTTATTCCTTATTATATAACACCCCAATTAATAACAGAGTCGCTCACGGCGGTGTTATCATGGCAATTAAAAACAACACTATCTTTCAACAGCTTCATTTGCACAAATTTTAGTCATCCGTGCTCATCTTCGATATGAAGTTACTATCTGCTGTATATACCTCACTGAAAATATAGATCAGATTGAATTACGTCAACTTATTAAAAAACTACCTACGCCTATACTTCTAGTTGGTGACTTCAATGCCCACAGTACACTGTGGGGCGGAAGACATGCTAATGCAAGAGTTAAACTACTAGAAGAAATCATTGATGAATTTAATCTTATCCTACTGAATACCGAACCCACACATTATAATTTCAGCTACAAAACATGGTCCACACTGGATCTAGTACTTGTATCACCATCATTAGCGAACTCTACACATGTTTATTACCACACTGATTTAGCTGGAAGTGATCATCTACCAATCATAATAACAGGTTTAATAAAACACCTAAGACCAATAAACAAAAACAGATTCGACCGAAACTACCGGAAAACAAATTGGGATAAATATGCACACCTCTGCACTAATGGCGATCCAGCAGAGTATGCATCTAATATACAAACCTTTACCGTCTAGCTGGTTGAACTTGCAAATCAGTGCACTACTCAGAGCTCTCGAAGCCAGTTAGGGCGTAAATGCGTGCCATGGCGGACAGAAAGCTGCTCAGCCGCTATCAAGAATAGACGAAAGGCCCTTAAGAAACTAAAAGCACAACCCACTCAGGAACACCATATCACATACCGTAAACTTCATGCCAAAGCTAGATTTATACTAAAACAAGCAAAAAAAGACTCCTGACAGAAATTTACATCCACGATTACATTTAATACACCACCCTCAATCATATGGAACAAGATCAACTCGATGGAGCAAAACAACACTCACCATTTACCATCCATTATTATCGCTAATAACATAAAAATCAGTGAACCGGAAAACATTGCAACAGCCTTCGCTAATCACTTTTCGTTAGCTTCAAATCGTGCTTCCTCTAAATCTCCTTCTTCTTTGGCCGCAACAATAGAGGCCGACTCACATCAAGAGTTCAATAAATTACTAACGCTTGAAGAACTTAATCTAGCCATTCGCACGATAAATCCCTCTGCAGCGGGATATGATAAGTTTCATGCCAATATGCTCAAATACGCCCCACAAAGTATTAACTCTCATCTGTTGAATATATTTAATCAGATCTGGATATCCGGTTCTTTTCCCACTTCCTGGCGCTTGGCAGAGGTCATACCGATTCTAAAAGAGAACAAAAATCCAATGGAACTGGACAGTTACAGACCCATTGCTCTTACGTCTGTGCTTGGCAAGGTCATGGAAAAAATAGTCAACCGTCGTCTTCAATGGATATTGAATAATAGAAAACTACTATCAAACAAACAGTGTGGATTTCGCTCTCACCGATCTACAACTGATCTTCTTTGTTACCTACAGAGAAACATTTTGGAATCCTTCTCCAGCCACCAACACCTGCTCGCCATCTTCTTCGACTTCACCAAGGCTTTTGACACGGTTTTACATCACAAGATCTTCGAACAGTTACACCAATGGAATATCGATGGTCGATTATTAGCATTCATTAGGGGATTTTTGGATCAACGTCGGTTCCAGGTGACTGTTGGCGACGTCAGCTCAAAATCTCTTGAATTAAAAAATGGTGTACCACAGGGTTCAGTCTTAAGCCCGACGCTCTTCATTATTGCTATAAATTCGATGATGGCGGAGATAAATCCAATGATCCGAAGTGTACTATTTGCAGATGACCTGGTGATTTTCGTTCGTTGTCATGATCATAAACTTGGCGAGACTATGCTCCAGGAAGCTACACAGAAGCTTACTGAATGGTCTACAAACAGTGGTCTTTCCTTCTCACCTACTAAAACTAAAGCGGTGCACTTCTGTAGAATTCATCATTGTCGGCAGCAAATGGCTATTACTTTAGGTTCAGAGGCCATAGAAACTGCTCCTCGGATTACATACCTTGGCCTGATTTTCGACAGAAGGCTGTCATGGATGGATCATATAAATTACCTCAGAGCTGCTTGCACGAAAAGGCTAAATCTGATGAAAAAGTTGTCACATACTACCTATGGTGCGGACAAAATTTCTCTTCTCAGAATATACAGAGCCTTGATAAAATCAAAATGTGACTACGGTTTTCCTGCTTACGCGTCTGCTACACCAACAACTTTGAATCGATTAAACTCAGTCCGCCATACAGCCTTACGCCTTGCACTTGGTGCATTGAGATCAACACCAATAAACCATATTCTTTACGACTCTGGAGAGCTTCCCGTTGATCTTCATTATTCTTACATCCTCCTTAAATTCCACATTCACTCACTCACAACTCCTGATCTGCCTGACTCTACAATGTTTTATCACAACTATCAATCTATTCCTTATTCAAATTTATTCTTTCACAACAAGATTACAAATATCTTCCAAAACCTTAACATTAACCTGCCTCCTCTCTGCAAAACTAGCCAACTATCTAATCCCCCTTCGATATCCATTCCCATAATATGCGACACATCTCTCCTAAATCTTCGCTCATCACCACAATTCACTATTCAGGACTCGTTTCAGAATCTTCTGAATATGTATAATGGTCATGAAATACTATACACGGATGGAGCAAAAAAAGGGAAATTCCTGTAGTTGTGCCGTCGTTTATAAACATGGGACAATTCGATGTCCACTTCCATCAACGTTCTCCGTGCTGTCGACAGAGCTATATGCATTTTTCTTGCGCAATTGATGCTGCAAAATCGGAGTTAAAGCATGATATACTAATTTGCATAGATTCCCTTAGTTCCATCAGATGTATACAGAACAGACACGAACATCAACATCCCTTCGCGAAAACTATATCGGAAAAAGCGCTTACTTATTCGGGTCAAATTGTACTCGCATGGATACCAGGGCACAGCAATCTTGGAGCTAATGACGAGGCTGACACAGCGGCAGCAGAATCATGTAATATAACACCAATTCCACTCATATCAGCGCCGAGTAAAGATATCCTGATTCATATTCGGAGTAAGCTAAAGACAAAAGCAACGGAACGATTCGCTATTCTTCCTCACTACGACTCCAGCGTCACAGATCCGGTAATGTCGACGTCCAGGCGGAATGAGGTAGTCCTCTGCCGCGTTCGGTCCGGACATACACGTCTTACGCATCAGTTCCTGTTTGCAAAAGAAGAACGGCCGACCTGTCCTGCATGTAATACTCCCCTTACCATCGCCCACATCCTAACTTCCTGCAAAACTTATACTTTCCAACGCCAACTCGCTGACCTTCCTAATAATCTTCCTAACATACTCCGCCGAAACTAAACTCCTCTTCTTCCTCAATAATACAAACATCCTACCTTTAATCTAATATAATACCTTTCCTTCCGTGCCTCTGGCCCAAGTAGCAGGATACGGCACGGTTACAAATCAAAAAGAAGAAGAAGAAGAAGAAGAAAGTCGTATGATTCTTGACGCTATACTCAACCAACTCTATACACTTGCCATTTGGGTAGCACACCTACCGGTAGGATGATACCTGTGCCGTATCGCAAGATAAGCCGAATTATCTTGTACACAACGACATTCAAACATTCGCGATAACTAAAACTTCGATTTCTAAAGACCACACCAAAAATGAATTAGTAGCAATATCTGACCCTGAACGAGTACTGATCGCATCGAAAGATGATTAATTTTAAATATTATCATGAAAATATAATTTACCGATTAAATAAACTAAAGAATTACGCACGAGCTCCATATACATATATCTTGTCGCGATAGCCTGGTTGCTAGAACGTTTGGCTTCCGTTACTGAAGTCTCGAGTTCGATCGCAGATGACAACAGAAATTGTTACAAAAATTAAATTCGATAACCGCTAATAGATTCATATGGAAGTCAACGGCAAACATGCATACCATCATATGCACGCTGGTTAGTATACAGCAGACACACACATGATTGCATCTGTAGCGCTGATGAATCAAACATATACAGTCAGTTCCACGTGTTGTCTTGCGTGTACACTCGCGTTACATATAACAATTGTCATGAACGCTACCTATTTTGTACAGCTGTCATGCACCGTAATAACTCGAGTGAATGCTTTAACAGTCTTATATTTTGTTGTAACTATTTAAAAACGTTAATTTCCCAATTAAAATAAATTAATTGTTTACTATATTTTAACAGGTAGAATTTTAAATCGTTTTTCTAAAGACATCGGTCAGATAGATGAATTATTACCGGTCGCTTTAAACGACTGCATTCAGGTATTTAAGCTACGTGTTTAATTTTAATTGAATTATGTGAAAATTAACTTTTGAAAAGTTTACTTCGCCACTGTACTTTTAGTTCAGTTATCCATCATCACCATCATCAGGATTATCCCACTAATTTTACAACGAATAATCTTACGCAAATGTACTACAGAAAATCCGTAATTTAGTTGTACAGAAATCAAATTCTTTCGATTAAATATACATTGATTATAAGCGATAATGCAAGAGGCACAGTGGAGCGTTATCTAACGCAAAAGAAAAAATTAAAATATCCAAATTCATCCCTATAAAATATACTCCCTAACAGCTGTATCGTACAAACCTTTCGAAGCACAAATGTGCAAAAAAAATTAACGCAAACATGTTCTATGGCTGAAGCTTATTCTAAATCCTAAACTTTTTAAAACCAAAGAACCGTTATGGCTAATAAACAAACAACTTGAATTATTTTCTCTTTTTTTTTTTTTTTTGTGGATTTTCCGAAAAATGGCGTCCATCCAGCAAACTTAACAGATTGTAAAAGAAAAACAAAAATTTAACGAACCGCTACGCTTCATGCAAATACATTAATACATGAATGTATCTTATAGGCAGCTCCGCCTTTCCTTTATTCTTTCACTCGACATAGGAATTATCTACGTTATTTTTTTGGACCGTCATTAGGCTAGCTTTATACCTTATGGGCTGTAACGAGTGTGAAAGCCGACCTGTTTATGAGTTTTACTGTGCAGCAAGTGATTCCGTAGAGACGGATACGGTATTTACATTTACATACATCGTTGACAGTATTTACAACATTATTAACACCGTTTACATTATTTACATCATTGACAACAATTACGCTGTTTATATCATTTACAACATTGACACGGGAGATATGAGCCGTTATCGAAAGGAGGACGATGCGTACTAAAGTAGGAGATATAGTGATGCGTTTCAGCTGCATCGACGTGACATGAAAAGACGGCGTCAATGCACGTGAAATTGTGTGATATGGAAATGGTTAGTTCATTCTTCAATTCCAGTCCGAATTCTGCGTGCATAAATTCCATGAATGTGGGACCGTGCGACCCTCGTAAATCCAAGCTAAGATCACCATCGAGAATTATCGGAATATTTTGATAACTTAATTTGTCGAGAACTTTAAACAAACCTCTTTTAATTTCAGACTATAAGCTGGGAGGTTCAGGAGAAAGAATTCTTGAATGCGTTCGAAGGAAGTGTTGGCTAGATACAGACCGATACGAGCAGGGCACGTTGTCGTCGCTATCCTCTTGACTCGCATTTCCGACTGATCGAATTTTAGCAGATCGTGTTTGATAGATTTCAGAGCGTCTGAATATATGCCATATTTTCACAGATGACCACCATTGCACCCGACCCCGAACTGTGTTTCGTTTGAATAGCGATACTATGCGGAAATTCGGCACTGATCATTTTCGATCCACGTTTGCGATAGCGAGAGTAATCTACAACGCGACAGCGCAAAATCTGAACTGATATCTTAAGAGTGTGCATTCAGCGATTAATTATTTAAGGTGCACAGAGAAAGCGACATGTAATGAGACTGCGCGGAACGATCTAGAAAATTTCGGCATATATGCCCGATCGTATGCAAATGGTGTCGTTCGAGCTGATCAAACTCGTTACGTAACTCTTTGTTCTCCTTGCCGCGATAGTGATAAGAGTGTGCGATCATTGTCTCGGTTTGTGAAATATAGTCCGTTCAAGGAGGTATACGAGATGATGTTCATGCCTCTTACTGTACTCGTAAACAATGGTATCGCAGGTACCGCCCTGCGACTTTGGAAACTGCATACGCTTGCAGGTTAAAATTTTACTAGTCATTTGTACATTGGTAGTGCGCTGTGCTATCGGTATCCAGAAATGATCGAAACTGAGATTCGCGCAAACGTGTCCCCCCGCCTTTTCGTACAGTAAACGACTGATTTTCGAATCGGCGACGATAGCCGGAGTGCTTTCATTACGCTCGTTATCGCGACGCGATCGATGTAAGGCAAAATGCCGATCGTGCTATCAACAAGACCGTCGGGCACGTCAATGTGTGGCATGAACCGTGTATGGTTTATTAATTTGCAGACACAGGATGTATTTCGTCGGGCTTGAGTTTGTGCACTTTTGCGCAAGCGCTGGTGAGCTGTTCGCTGGTGCAGTGACCGTTGTATGAGTCGGCAGGCACATATTCGACCATTTTAGCGCCTTGTACAGAATCTACATTAAACTGATCGACGTCTACGATATGTAAGAAAAGACGTATAGTCTGAGGAAACTCACGGTCAACGAATTTCCAATCCACGAATTGGAACCCGACCATCGCTTTCTCTTCTGGAAGTAAGGACTAACTGTCACCAATCTTGGTTAGTACAGATGAGAAGGCGACATCAGCTTGTCGCATCACTTGCACGAGCGGGTAGTAATATAGCGAGGTTCCCAGATAATTTCGCAGCAAAACTTGAATGACCCCCAACCATAAGACATATTCGTGTCAAAAAGAGAAATATTAAAATTTATACAGATTGTATATTATCTTCTTCTGTTAGTCTTAGCAGAAGTAAATTTAAAAAATTCAAACAGTACAAAGTAAGGCATTGAGAGTGTGTTCGGGAATGATGAATTCTACTTCAATACATTACAGAAATAGCGGAACCCCCTATAGAACTCGAATGAGGTACATTTGAGACAAATTCTTCATAAGAAGTAGGGGAGCAGAAGTATCATCCGATCATGGGAAGAGTACAAAATGTTAGAAATTCTATGCAGCACAGATACTGGAACAATAGGCCTGCCATCCTGCTTGTGAACAGTTATAGGGAATTGAGGCTGTTAAATACACTACGTAATCCAAAATCTCAAGTGTATTGTATGGAATGAGAAGAGTTCTGAACATCCTTGAAGGTCGATGTAGAAAGAAACATTTAGAGATTAGATAACCGAAGTAATAATGCTCAGTTTAACGAAACGGTATACGAAAACTACAGGAATTACTAGCTAATTTTTACCGATGGATCGGTGGATAGGAAAGTAGAACATTTTACTTCAGCTTTTTATCACTCAGCAAAAAAGGTATCTTGATTGTGCCAATTTTCTCATATGTTTGATCGTCATTTATAGCGCGGAATTATACGCAATCAGCATGGCACTTGAGTATGTGAGGAGGGATAGAGATAAAATAATTCTGATAGTCTCAGACTCGTTAGCGGAATTGATCGAATGAAGTACCTTGAATCCTAAGAGAGAATCTATAACAGTGAGTTTAAAATTAGAAAGTCGGTGTATAAATTACATGTTTAAAATGTTGTGGTATGTTTCAGATGGATTCTCGGACATACGGGTGTACGGGAAACTAAGGTGGCTGATACACTAACTAGAACGGGCACTGGTAGAACGTGGCTTATTAAATTGAATTGGGATTAGCATATGGTAGAAATTAAGGATAGGATGTACAGAGGATAGGAATCAGCGTATAAAGAAATATACAAGCAGAACGGGAAAAGATATAGTGCGGTAAACAAGACTACTCAACGACAGCCGTGGTTCCTCGACGAGCGTGTAGAGAGAGATTACATAACTTGCATAAGTAGATTAAGGATGGGCCATTATCGGACTTCGAATAAATTATTTCAATTAGGTATATTAAATAACGAGATTTGCAATAACTGTGGAGAAATTTGGAGTCTGGAGCATTTATTAAATGACCAGGCTTGCAATAACTGGGGAAATTTGAAGTTTCAAGCATTTACTGTGGCTATGTAAAGAACATGAGTGGGAAAGGAGGACTTTGATTAAGCTCGCATTACTGAAGTGGCATACCTTGGAAATTGTGGATCAGCCGACTTGATTTGTATGTATATCTTATATAAATTTATTAAAACCATGAAAATAGAACTTTAAAGTAATCAGAGGGAAGCTGGCGGCGTGAGCTAGACCAAAAAATAATAATAATAATAATTCGATTGGCTTATTATTATTATTATTATTATTATCGTATGGTCTAATGCGGAAAGTTGTTTTCAGCAGCCCGTCTAAATTATGTATCCATGTCAGCGCGGATGGCGACACTTCGTGAATATCATTGAAAGTTCCTTCAAAAGCCCGATTTGGGCACCCATGAACTATGTGTTCAATGGTTTGTCGAGAGTATCCGCAATCACAGGCAGCGTCATTTTTAATTTCCCTTCGAGTTAGCGACTTTATTACAGTGCCCATTTTCAGTCCGGATGCGATTTAGTTGCACTCATTCTCTTCGGGCTAATTCAAAGCCGTTTACCTTATGATCAGGATATTTGATCAATTTCCGTTTATCTGGATTTGAACCGGCCCATTGTTCTTGCCACTGCTTTTTATCATTGAAGTTCTCTGTAATGAGGGCATTTACCGTAATGCACACGGGTTTTCTTGACTTTAATCGATTCGATTGGCTTGATAACTAAAACCTTCTTTTATTTTTTTAACGTTTTTTTTCGAAAAAGTTGTAATACTACGTTACTTTGTTATAAACTATGTAACCAACTTTAATTTTAAATATTTTCATTGTAATTTTTTTTTTGATATTAATATCAATTTACGTTACCAAAAATTATTCCGCCAACTTTAATTTGAAAATTCCCCATTTATCTCGCTACATAACCCGCGAGAATATTGCGAATAATGTGACGTATTGGAACATTAAATCCGTTTGCTTTAAACCGACGAAAATGCAAACAGCTTTGAACGGGAAGAAAAAGATTTCTAGCGTTTTTCTGATGAGCACTTTGTTTTCGCCGATTACCACTGACCATCAACAGTATGAAGCATTTTTAAATTGGAAAAAGACAGTCAAAGAAGGTAAAAGAAAGCAAAGAAAGCGAAAATGAATAAAACGCATTATCTGAAATGCGTATCATTAAACACCATCAACTATTCAAACATTCAATCTACTGTTCTTCGAAAGTAACCAGAAAATGTTGAGAACGCAAACGTTTTGAACAGAAATGAAAGAATTTCGAGAATTTTTTGATCAACGGAGTCATTTGTGGTGCCGGCACCATTTGGTTCTAATCGTTCTTGCGGATGATTTAAACCACGAGCTGAAAACACTCGTGGTTTTCTAAATTTGTCGAATTTATGCGTGAGACATTCAATTTAGATGTGAATAAAAACCTTTGCATTTCTACTACCTGTATCAACAGGCGGCACTGGCGCGTCATGTTGAACAATTGAAAACAGAAAATTATACTTCGTACTACAATTACTACAAAATGTTATTGGCATTCCACAAGTATGCACACAAGCACATTCTGTTTCCAGAAAATAATTTTATTTTTTAATAAAAATTGACTAAGCAGTTCACTTAAGTTTTATGTTTTACTTCGAAAATAAAATTTTATTTAAGGAATAAAACTGATTTTTAAAATTGATTCTCTCAGTCGTATTACTGATTTGCGTTTACGTTTGGACTACGTTCAGTGGCTAACAATGAACGAGGTTTTAAAATAAGACGTAAAACATGTCATACAGGCTTCTCTTTGAATAAAAGGAAGGATAGATGATGTAATATAAAAAATAACAAAAACGTTTACGAATTATTTTCTGCATAAAAATTAGTAAATGGTATTTGTAGTAAAATGCTTCGCGAAAGAGAACAAATCGCGGTTTACTTTTAATCATTACTCCTACGTTAAAAACTACACGATAGTAATAAAGTTTCAATGCGATCGTGATAGTCTATGTAGCACTCCTTATATTCTTTTTCTTCCTCTGCTCTTCCTTAATTCATTCTTTTCCCAATAATTCTCTAATTTTTAGAATTAATTCCTATATAGTTCTAATTCATTTGCCGTTGCTCCTAGCGCACCCGTAAAACAAGAAAAAAAAGGGAAAAGGAAAAGGAAACAATTAAAAACCAAATTTTTTTGTTTGGAAATGTAAATACTACAATCGGTTTTCAATGGAATTATTTGAAAATTTTATGGAACTATTAATTTAATAACATATGTTTATTTAGGTCGGGTTAATGTTGCTTGGCGTCGTTGTTATAATCTTACTTATGAACGTTTGGTTACTTATTCCAACAGTGCTCATGTTCTTCATTTTCTATCTTTTGCGTAATTTCTACATAGTCACATCGAAAAGCATTAAACGCTTAGAAGCAGTTAGTAAGTATTGCGCTTCGTGTCTATTATCCGGTGAATAATTTTCAGTTAAATAAAACCAAATAATGCTCTAGTTATGTAACATAGCATCTACGGCAATACTGATCAGTTTGGTCTTTTTCAGCGCGTAGTCCGGTATTTTCTCATTTAAATACGACGTTAATTGGTTTAGCGACAATTCGAGCTTTCCATGCTCAAGCGGTTTTACAAAGGGAATTCGATAATCATCAAGTATATGTTCTGTTTGTTTTAAATTTTTTTCATTTTTAAATAATTTACAGATGTTTCGAATTACTTAAAAAACAAAAAAAACTTTAAAAAAATGACAAAACCCCCTTAAAATAAATATACGTTTGTTTTTATATGAATAAGCAACAATTTTTGACGTGTTTAAAATTAGAAAGCAAAAATTAACAAATTCATCTGCCGTTTCTTTCGGGAAAAATTGTAGAAATGGCGGTATAGGCAATTGTTGACAGGCTCATAAAACGATTTAATTTTTAATACGGCAGATCAAGGATTCCCCTTTCTCGTTTTAATGAATAATATTACATTAATATCTTCTTTATACCGATTACATTCAGATTTTTTGCAATATACGTAAATGTTACTTTAGAAGTGGCAGACCCCTTTTATACATAAAATTTTCTTCCGAATGTCCGGATAATTAAAACCGCTTTTTTTTCAGTGAGAAACTTTACGGATTCACCGGACTCTGATCCGCTCTAAATCGCATTACGACACAGTGTATATTCGTCTATCAGCTGTATCTCTTTTAAACACGTATTACGCTCAGTAAAATCAAAAATAATGTTTGCTCCGTACTGCGATAAAAGTCTTTCCAACAACTGCACTTTATGCTTTTTTTATTATTATTATTATTATTATTATTATTATTATTATTATTATTATTATTATTATTATTATTATTATTATTATTATTATTATTGAACTGCCCGAGGGCATACACAAATACGGTTAATAGTAAAAATAAAAAATAAAAGGAAAAAAAAAATCACATTCTTAATTGACTTTTGCCATTGCCTAGGTCATTAGTTGTGATATTTTTAATAAACTGCTTAGGCACACAAGTTCGTGTGGCTTCATTCTCTTAAGCCTTCTCGTATCGTTTCCGATGTTAAGGAGCTCGATCGCAGTGATGTTCGGATGGTTGTGGAGTCGGTGTTCGTGCTTTTTCACATAGGTTTCCATCATCTGGTCAATCTCCGGAACTTGCAGATCTCGATGAAGGAGAGTGTTCGTTATATACCATGGTGCATTACCTATTAGGCGTAGGACCTTATTCTGAAACCGCTGAATGACGAGTTGATTCGATTTTTTTGTTATTTCCCATATCTGCAGGCCATAAGTCCACACAAGCTTAAGGATCATTTTGTAGATGAGAAGTTTATTGGCCATATTCGTAGGTGACCGATACCCTATATTAGCCAATACAGTTTACGTAATTTGATGTTAAGCTCCTCGCGCTTTTTCTTTACATGAACTTCCCAGTTCATGCGTCTATCGAGATGCATTCCCAAGTACTTTGCTGAGTCAGATCTTGGAATGAACCTCTCGTTTATGGCCGTAGGTATGTAGGTGCTAGGGCGAAGTGAAAAATCCACCCTGACAGATTTTTGTTCATTTATTTTGATTTTCCACCTTTTCGCCCAGTTGCAGACCTCATCAGCTGCAGATTGTAGGTCTGCAACTGCTTGATTGTATGAGCTGTTTACCGAAAAGATGGCTGTATCGTCGGCGAACATGGCCGCTTCCGTACTTGTGGTCGCTTTGGGAGTATTAGCTACATAAATGAGATAGAGCAGTGGTCCCATGATACTCCCCTGGGGAACTCCTGCTCCAATCGTCGACTGACTTGACAGAGCATTGTTGTACTTAACTCTGAAGCTTCTGTTGTGCAGATAGGACTTGAGTATTTCGCAGTGGTTTCCAGGGAAGAAACAGTTCAGCTTATAAAGCAGGCCTTCATGCCATATTCTGTCGAATGCCTCTTCTCAACGTCCAAGAAGATCGCCGGGTAAACTTTTTTTTTGTCCTCCATTGCATTTTCTATCAGTCTCGTGATTCGATGGATTTGATCGATGGTAGAGTGTTTACAGCGAAAACCATACTGCGCATCAGGAATGATGGCTTCCTGGTCGATGATAGGCTTGAGTCTTTTTAAAAAGAGCTTCTCAAATAGTTTACTGGGAATCGTCAACAGCGAAATAGGCCTATAAGATTGTAGTTCCACCTGAGGCTTGTTCGGCTTAGGAACTACAATAATTTTCGCTTGCTTCCATTGCCCAGGAATATACTTCGTTCTCAGGATGGCATTGTAAATATAAACAAGATGTACGATCGCCTTTTTTTGGTAGTTCTTGGAGCATCTTAGCTGAAATGTTGTCAATTCCAGGTGCTTTTTTGACATTTAGCTTGTCAATCTCTTTGGCGACTTCTTTCGGCGTAAATGGCGAGATAGGAACGTCGTCTGCTGACCCGATCGTGATTTCATCGTTAGAAGATGTGTCGTTTGGCCGGAAAGTATTCTCTAAGAAAGATGAGAAGGCTTCGACTTTCTCCTCATCACTCCTGATCCAATTTCCATGCTGATCACGGATAGGTACTTCCCTAATGTATGGACGCTTGAACCTCCGAGTGGCTTTCCATATAGAGTAGTCCGTACCTTTTGCAGGTGAGAGGTCACAACTAGATATTCGTTAAGCGAACTCTGATTCATCTCCTGAATTAGCTCGGTCGTCTGCTTACTAAGCTTATTAAAGGTAGTTTTGTCAGTTGGATTACGTGTATGCTACCGTCTCTTGCGCGCTGCGCGTCTTTTGCAGACCATCTCACGAATATGGTGTGGATAGCCTTTATGCTGTAGAAGAAAAATAATTCCCACGAGAATAACTGTTTCCAATCATCTGCAATATGCAAACTGTGCCTACCTATAGAGAAATACTTTCATCAGATTCGACGTCTGTTTCTTCAGAATATTTTTATTATACAATCAGTGGAAGCCAGTTCTCGAGTTTACTGTTTACTCGAACCTTTTTACAACCGACATTAAAAATAGCGATATAAACGATACCATTGCAGTCCCCGAAAAATTTAATGGACTGATACACAGTGATGTCTCAAAACATTACCACCTCATGTTGCGTAATCCGTTTCCAACAAACACCTAATCTTCTAACTTTCCATCCATTCTGAGAAATATGTAACGTCTACTTGCAGAGTTATCTATGATGATAATGACAGTGAATTTATAACATTGATTAATAACTATTAATTTTACCTCCCATATATATCAATCTAAAAAAAGATTTATCTGTTACTTTATAATAGGATTTGCATTCATCGGCTTGGTATTTGTTTCTCGCAACCAGTCGAGCATATGGGTTTTGGCTTGATATGGTAAACGTTGTGTACATCGCTGTCGTAGCTTTCAGTTTTATAACTTTCAGTGCGGGTAAGTATTTTTTCGGATTTTTTAAATTACGTCACAAAATCAATCATAAACTCCGATTTATTGATATCCAGAGGAATAAAGATTTGTGCGTAGCAGCAGAAACAAGCTTTTTCTAGATAATACATTGTACGCATAAATGCAGTATGCAGCAATGAGCATCGCGGTGATGAATGCAATCCCTTTAAGACTAGTGAAAGTCCAACTCTATCGATTATTATGGACGATACAAAACTGATTTTGTTGTAAGCGGTGTTGTTTAACATGGAATTGTAAGCTTACGTTAACTAAAATCTAAAACGGATCACCGCTGAGTGAACTTTCATTGCATCAATTGTCAAATGGAAAAAATTTGTAACTTGATCAGTTCCTACTATTTTGAATAACAATTTCTCTGATACTAGCTGTTATTTTTTCAATGTTTTTAACTTTACTCATTTATTTATTTATTGAACTTTGACGAAACTAATCAGTCCAAGACAGTGTAACAAAATTGCAAACTTATAAACTAATTCTACAGTCTATAATAAACTTATACCGGCAGGAATACACTTTCGGATCAACCGAGTAAATCAAAGATCGTAAGCTAAACGGAGGCTGATGACCAAGGGAAATTTCAGTCTATTAATTAGGCAAGACTGCTGCACCGCACACTGGGAACAATTAAAGAACAAGTGGCTTGAATCCATCAGCATCTCAAAATCGTCTAGGTGAGAATAGGTTGAATCCACTGCGAGACCAACTTTATAGAAGTGGGCCGATAGGCAGTAATGATTCAAGCGAAGCCGAGTAAATACGGATATCATGCGACGGGATACCGGAACGTTGAACATCGCTGACAAAATCACGGTTTCTTAGAAGGGACTGGGTTAATATTACGGTAAAACTCGCTAGCTCTACTCTGTAGTCCATGTGCCAGACAATTTTTGAGTATAATTTTTTTTTTGGGGGGGGGGCAAATTTTCCTTCAAACCCCAGTTAGAGGAGCACATGTAGATGGTAAAAAAGTATGATGGCCATTTGGAAGCGGTAGCTTTTCAAAATGGCGGCCAATTAAAGATGGCGGCCATCCCGATTCATATATTAGATCATAACTCGGCTCCTAATCGTCCGATTTTAATTTTCTTTTTTTCAAACGAAAGCTTGTTACATTTCCAACAACTTTAGTTCAATACACTTTCTTTTTTTTTTATCTCCAATAGCTTTTGTGAAATAATGGAAAAAATAATATTTTATTTCTCAAAAATGTCTTTAGCTCGAATTACTCGAGTGATAATTAATTTTTACGGGGAAATGCTTCAACTAAAACATGAAGAAAATTTCTATAAGCTTTACAATGAAATTTGCACGAAAGTTGTATCTGGAGATACAAAGCGAGATATGCTATTTTTAGTAGCGAAAAACAGTCGTGAAAAGTACGTCATCACGTACGTATAAACATATAAATACGCGTAACTCATTCTCTTCAATCATAACTTCGAACAGAATCCATTGACCCGAAGTTAAAACTTTAAACATTCATCTGATTTGTGATATATTCCGAATACATTTGTGAGTGATTCATTACTTTTGAGAATCAGTGTAAGTGTAAATATTTGAAGATCGGTTCTCGACCGAATGTGTTACGTGTATGTTGATTCGATAAATTCGATTTTACGATGTCGGATAATGAATCTGAATCTAAAAGAATAAAACTGGAACAAACGAAGTGCATAATTTGTGATAGTTCGCGTGAAAAAAGTGCAGTACTCTCACCGCGAGATTTATCTTCTTGGTCGGTTTTACGTGATGCCGCTGAAAAACGAAAATTTACTCCTATTTTGAATGTTTCAATTTTAACTGAAAGTGACCTTTTAAAAGTAAAATATCACAGAGAGTGTCGCGCTAGGTTTACTCATCCAAAAAGTTTAAAATTACTGGTTGAATTCAGTACACCTTCCGATGCTTTTGGCGAACCAGGACCTTCTTCACAATGTATTAATCCGCCTCCGGTAAGTAGAATTTCCTTATCACGTGACACTTCACGCAATGTTGTCTGTAAGAAAATTTGCATTTTTTGCGACAAAGATAATGTAAAAGATAGTAAAACTCGTGAAAGTTTAACACAAGCAGTGACCTTACGATCGGACGAGTTACTGAGAAACCTTGCCACAGAACGACAAGACACGAAAATTTTGGCTGTAACTTCCAGAGATATTGTAGCAGCTGAAGCCCATTTCCATAGGTCATGTTATAGAAGTTACACTAGAAAACGTTCATTAAAACCAAAAACTGTAGATCCTTATCTCGAAAATGAAAAATTAGCATATCATTTACTGTTTGATTTCATTCGAAGTGACACGTTCGAAAAGAAAAATGTTTACAAGCGTAGTGAACTTATTTCAGAACTGATTTCTTACTTTCCCGCCAATAAAAAAGATGACGTAGGTCAACAAAATGCAATTTTACTTTTAATCTTGAAAAAGAGTTTGGAAGTTCACTACATTTTAAATCTATAAACCGTACTGTTTACGTCATACCTGATAATTTATCGTGCGATGAGATTTTTGAGAAATATGTTCTAACGAAAAATCAGCTCGATAAAGCTACTGCTGATGTTTAGAACAGTGAGATTTTCCGAGTAGCTAAAAAAATAAGAGAAGATGTGAAAGCAATTGACGGTGATCAAATTGCTTGGCCTCCATCTCCTTCTGAATTACATTCCGAAAGTATTGAAGTACCACACTCATTGAATTATTTTCTCGGATGCTTGCTTAAAGGAACATATCCCCAAGAATTACGACTTAACATATATGGTCTATTTCACAAGATATTATTTATGCTATTTCGCATGGAAAAATCTCAACTCTGAAACATATCTTACTTGCAATGGTTGTAAAATCATTAACAGGGAATAAAGATACACAAACAGCAGACGGAACAAATGGTATTAGTTTGAAGCCTGCAGCAATATCTAAATATTACTTAACAGCAGAGTTTCGAGCGTCAGCTTTAAGTAAAATGAGAGAGATTATACAATTTAATCAAAATAAAAATGTCGACCATCCTGATCTTCATAAAACACGAATTTTTAAGGACGAGAAGCAAATCTCTTCTCTAATTGAATTATTAGAAAAATGAATGGACGAATCCTTTTGACAAGAACACATCCAATATTGTGCAACTATCCACAGGAGCTGAAGCATCAACAGATGTACAAAATGATCTGTTGCTTGCAAGAGAAAAAGGAAAAAAAACATATGAAGATTTTAAACACGATCGTTTCGAAAGAAATGACGGATTTTTCAATCCAATTTCAAAAATTCAACTAAAAATGTTCAAAACCTCCAAGGAAATGAAACGTAAAACTGCAAATAAGGAAGTTATTTTGAAAGCTGATAGAAATCTTTTCGGGCAATATCATCCTAATAGCTGAAAACCGTAGCCTAGATATGCAAGAAGTATTCAGCCATCTTCTAGGCCCTTTGCCTTGGAGTTTAGCAAATCCTGATGGTTCATTAAAGAAAACAAATAAAAGTATTCTCGCAAACTTTCTTGAGAACAAAATTACTCTTGTTGACCAAGTATTTGGTGAATCAGCAACAATAATTGATGCCATGGCACTCGTTCAAAAGTTATATGCAGAAAACCACACTTTTGAAGAAATTTCGGATCTAGTTTTATTTGAAGTGTTAAAAGTGGGAGCCGGTAGCAAAAGAATAGATGTCATTTTTGATACCTACGGAGATAGATCTATTAAAGATGCCGAAAGATTGTATAGAGGTGCTGGTGAAGGAATTTCATTTCGTTCTTTAAAGAGTGGGCATAAAATCCAAAATTGGAGAGGAATTTTAAAAAGCAGTCAAAGCAAGAATAAATTGGCAAAATTTTTGGCGGAAAGTTGGCAAGATGTTAATAAAAGGAAAAATTTGAAAAAAAAACCTTGTTCATTACATGTGAAGAGAAATGCTTCAAAATAAATGCTAATGCGGTGGAAGAAGTGCCAGAACTATCTTCATCACAAGAGGAAGCTGATACCAGAATGATGTTACACATTCAACACGCCTCGAAATATTTTGCCAATGTTATATGTACCGCAGATGACACAGACGTTCTGATTTTGTGTGCTTATGTTTCCCTGAGTATTAAAGATACTAATATTTACTTGAAACGTAGAAAAAAAAACCGAATTCGACTTATTGATATCCGAAAACTAGTACACGTTCTGGAAGCAAAAATTGTGACAGCCTTGCCTGCAATTCATGCGTTTACTGGTTGTGATACTGTAAGTGCAATGGCTGGCCAAGGAAAAATAAAAGCAGTGAAATTATTAATGAGAAATCAAAAACTTGAAACTTTATTTTCAATGGTTGGGGAAGATTGGACTGTGAGTGAGAAAACCCTCAATGAAGTGGAAAAATTTACTTGTCAATTGTATCTAAAGGGTTCAAAAATTGAAAGTGTGAATGAAGCACGTTACCTACTGTTCCGAAGCAAACAAGGGGCTGTTAATTCAGTGCAATTACCACCCTGTCAGGATTGCTTCCATCAGCACGTTCTCAGAGCGAATTATCAAACAGCAATTTAGAAACGACGTCTCGAAAATTACCCCGTGATTCCAGACCCCCAGTAAAATGGCTGGTTAATTGATGACACAGGAAATTTAACCATAAAATGGATGGTTGGATTGCCTACCCCCGAAATTTTTTTGGATTTGTTGAGCTGCATGTGCACACGATTATGCAAGCTGCCTACCTGTACGTGCATGCTGAATTCGTTGAAATGCACACCTGCGTGTAAACTAGCAAATTGCGACAACATGAGACCTGAATTACAAGAAAAAGATTATGCGATTGATGACGTTGATGAATTTTCAGACAGCGATTTTGAAGATTAAACAGGTAAAAATTATACTCGTCTTCATATTTATCTGGGTAATTTATATAAAGTTATATCACTAATTTCAATGTTACCAAACTATAAAAGATTCTACAACATTTACTCGCGGGTTCAATATAACGATAGAGGCAGAATGAGTCACGCGTCGTAGTTAAAACGTGATGACGTATTTTTCACGACTGTTTTTCGCTACTAAAAATAGCATATCTCGCTTTGTATCACAGATACAACTTTCGTGCAAATTTCATTGTAAAGCTTATAGAAATTTTCTTCATGTTTTAGTTGAAGCATTTCCCCGTAAAAATTAATTATCACTCGAGTAATTCGAGCTAAAGACATTTTTGAGAAATAAAATATTATTTTTTCCATTATTTCACAAAAGCTATTGGAGATAAAAAAAAAAAAAGTGTATTGAACTAAAGTTGTTGGAAATGTAACAAGCTTTCGCTTGAAAAAAAGAAAATTAAAATCGGACGATTAGGAGCCGAGTTATGATCTAATATATGAATCGGGATGGCCGCCATCTTTAATTGACCGCCATTTTGAAAAGCTACCGCTTCCAAATGGCCATCATACTTTTTTACCATCTACATGTGCTCCTCTAACTGGGGTTTGAAGGAAAATTTGCCCCCCCCCCCCAAAATTATACTCAAAAATTGTCTGACACATGGACTACTGATAGAGAGCAACCTAATCAGATTTCAGCTTGGCTTCTACTGCAACAACTTCATATCGATTTCAACATTTAGTTAATGCTATTATTTCAATGTTCCACTAACACACGCTATCTTATTTAGGCAACTGCGAAATTAAAAAAATAATAATAATTATTCTTTGCACCCACTTTTCGAAGTAAATATTTCAATGTAAGTGCAGTTAATTTTTCGGTAACATTTTCTTTTGTATTCCAGTTTCCGATATGATCGCCGGAATATATATTTTGATGAACTTCATATAGTACTCAAGTTTACTTTGTGCTCTTCTTCTAGAATGTAAAACTTTTTCATATGCAAACGTTTCAAGTTCTACTTTTTATAATAACAAATTCAGAATTCGACTATTTAAAATTGGTATTCAACATTCATAAGCGTTAACCTTGCCTATAAATTTTCCAGTCGGAATTTTCATTTAAAATTTTTTCCAGATTTACTTTTTACCCGTTCGATGTTTAAGTGATACTGCATTTCTTATGATTTCAGCTGAAAATATTAGAAATTTAAACATTTTCTTCTGTCAAAATGTACATCTTTTGTTGTTTTATTGTAGAGCTTTGGAAAGTTTAGTAGATTTTTCCTGTATTTCATTTTCTTACATTTTATACCGTTTATTTCTAACGACTATCGCAGTACTCTTAGTGCACTTTTGTTTACGTTGGTCGAGATTAAAAAGCGACTAAAAATCCATCGCTAAAAAATTTACCTATTTTGACCAAAGAACTCTGGCAGTTTGTGCAGAAACTCCTTCACCAACTGTTCCAATTTCGGCACAGACAGATCAAATTGAATCCACAAAAGTACGTGTTGTCGGCCGAAATTTTATATTGACGAATTTTACACAAAAAAAAACAAAACACAACAGATGATCGAAGAAAATAAACAAATCTACCAAATTCTCTTCTTTATTAATTTTGCATGCAAATTAACAAAACACAACTTTTACAAACAACAAATATATGCATATATATAAATCGATAACAACGCTCTTTATATATTCGAACACTTAAAGGAGACAAGTTTTCTCCCGCAAACAAAACACACAATGACCCACGCCAATTCGCTACATACGCATCTCTAAAACTGAAAACTACCTGATGCCGACCGCGACAGCCATGCTGTCCTTAAAAAAATACCAACGCTATCCTGACAATATGGCGACCTTTTAAATTTAGGCGCTGGCATACGATTATCAAATAAAACAAAAATATAAATATTGCGGCGAAAATAATAGAAATAATTATTAAATATAAACGGACCTTGTTACGCAAAATTAAAAATAAAATACGGGGGGGGAAATAAGAAAAAGTATTAAAAGAAAGTAAATGAATAGACACGAGGAAGTGAAAGCGAAAAGCGGAAAGAGGTAGCTAAGTCGGAAACAAAAATGACTACAACAGTATACAACTCAAAACTTTACCGCAAAAAGGAAAACACCAGAGAGCCGTACATAAAACCCCGTAATTTTATAAAACGATTATCAGTTCCAGCGCTTTATTCGGGTGATTCTCGACCGCATAGGACTACCGACCGACCCCAGGACCATAAATGTTACACCATAACAAATATTAAACAATTTTTCCAATATATTTTATCCGCTCACTTACCACCGTCCTGTATTTGTCACCTGATTTCTGAATATTTACAACCGGCCTTTGCTCCGTTTTCTTAAACGCTGATTAGCATTTACTTTTACCTACGATTTAAATAATTTTTCTTCTTTCAGATACTATAATAATTATTCCTTACAAAAAGTAACGCGTAGAATCGAAAAAAAAAAAAAAGAATTATGCAATCAATAAACGATCGTTTTATTTTTCTGCAGCTGCTAATTTTTATAGATCCGTGTATATTAATCATTTTAGTAATTAAGGCTGTCATAGAAAATCGGAACAAACGTTTGATTAAAGACTGCGTAACAATTTTTTTTCAACTAAAAACGCTCAAAAAATCGTAAGTTCGTTTGAAACGGAGAAAACAACAAAAACTACCGTTCGATTACAACAGGCCCGTGCCCAGAATTTTGGAGAGGGGGGGGGGGGGGGGGGGGTGAAAATTTTCTTCGCATATTTATTTTATAAATAAAAATACATTTTTCACTAATATTCATGCTATTAATAATTTCCATCATTTTGATTTATATATTAATAATTTAAATGAACGAATTACTGTATAAACATTAATAAAAATGAAATATATTATTGATTATACTCGTAACAAAAAATTTTGCATAAAATATTAATGAAGTACCTAAGCTATTTCAGTTTTTTCATGGGGGGGGGGGGTTTAACCCCCAAAACCCACCCCGTGGACACGGCCTTGGATTACAAAGTAGAAAAAAAGCGTCCATTTAATAAAAAATGAACGAAAAAGTTGTTCCATTAAAAATCAAAATGAATTCATTCGAATATCGTAGAAAAATCCTCTGATAAAATTGAAAAGCTAAAGTTTGACCGAAAATCGTTTCTATTAAACTGAAATTCTTATTTATTTAACTAGAATTGTTTTGTTCATATAATTCTCTTATTATGTATTTATTTATTTATAGTTAGTTTCTCCATGACTGGAGGTAGCTACAACAAGCATGCATTACAATTTTATAATACGTAATGTTAGTTATCGGTACGTAATAGCTGCTGTTATCCATATCCAAGCCAATTAATACTGTTAACCGCTTTCTTCTTGTGAAGCTTTGCCCAGTATTTTACCATTAACGATTAGGCATGGGATTGATTTGCACTTTTTATTTTTATAAATGTTTCCTTATTTTTCTTCATGGCAGCGTGTAAAATCGGTCTTATTATGTATAGTAATGTAAAACAAACATTTTCCCGTAGGTTGTGATGAAGAAGTAAGAAGTAAAAAAACAGTAACCTGTACTGTTAATAACACTGGTCTGCAAAAAAAAAAAAAAAATGTTCTCTCCTTTTGATTTTTATGCATAATTATCACAAATCTGATATTTCTAAATAGAAATTTAGTATAAAAAATTACAAATCACGTATAAATTCTTTTTAGTGGAATTTTTTAATAAAACTCTTTTCTTTTTTTGCTTCAAATTTAATTTATTTTATAAATTATACAATATTAGATAAAATTTGTTACAAAACATCAAAAACCATTAGGTAATCTAATTACTTACTGTTAACAGTATTTCGCTTTGTAGTTTTCTTCCTTTTCATATTTTCTGTCGGAGTTTCGCGACGAATCGACCAACAAAAATCGGCAAGAATGGCTTCTGATCATTTTTCGTTGTAGCGCCTCTCTATGTGCAATATGTCTTGATGAAACCTTTCACCGTGTTCATCTGATACTGCTCCAAGATTTGCGGGGAAGAAATCTAAATGAGAGTCTAAAAAATGAATTTTAAGGGACATGTTGTATTTCAGAGCTTTATACGCAGAAAGAAGTTCTTGGATGATTTTCTGGTAGTTTTCACTTTTTTTTATTTCCAAGAAAATTTTGACACGCTTCTACGAAAGCGGCGCATGCTCTTTTTTTAGCTTTATTCAACGTACTTATAAAATTTGACTCCTTCATAAGTTCTCGTATTTGGGGACCTATTAAAACGATTCTTTCTTTCAATTTTGCGTCGCTGATTTGAGCGAATTTGATTTTGAGGTATTGAAAGCCTTCACCATCTCTATTCGTGGCTTTTACTTGCTACAACTGTTAGATCAGCACAGATGTTCCACGTGTACTGTGAATATTGAATTTTTTCCAATAACAACTTCATATTTCCATAATTTTCTTGCATGTTTGTTGCATGTGCGAGGGAAATCGAAGGATATTTATTGCCATTGTGAAGTAATACAGCTTTTAAACTGATTTTGGACGATTCGATAAAAAGTCGCCATTCCTCCGATCCTTCAGGAAAACCCATTTCTTGTAGAAGTCCTTTAGCATCATTACAAAATACCAAATCACCCTCTTTGATGAAATAACTCATAAAATCTTCTTGTCTGTTACGAAAATATGAGAGACCTTCGTATTTTTATCGAACAAATTTCATTGTTGTAATCTTGATCCGAGACGTTGAGCCTTAGATTTGGAGAGTTCTAAATCGCGAACAAGGTAATTCAAATCAGATTGCTTAGAAGACGAGGTTTTGTTAAGTCTGTATATAATGATAAAGAAGTAGAGGAAATACTCGATTGACTAAGTGTAGGATAAGCATCTCCATCATCCACCGTTTCATTGCTGTTGATACGCATTGATGGTAAATCATCATTGCTTCGAAGAACTGGTTTTTGTGCAGATGGAATGTTCGAGAAACTGTTGCAGCATATTTTTGGGAGCCAATTTTTGTCTCTTTAATCGACCGGAAACCCAAAGTAACGCAGATAAGCACTTTTAACCAAATCAGAAAATTTACTTCGTTGAGATTTTATGGTGAATTCACCGCAAATGTAGCAAAATATGTCTGGAGAGTTTTTACAAGTCCTTCTTTGTATCTACAACGAAATTAAATTTTGCTATAAAATCAGAACAATGTTCTAATCATGTGATTTTATTTTGCTCTACACAGTTGAGAAAACATAAATTTTTCCTATATCCAAAACTTACCAAAATATCCGGTATAAATCAGAAATAATCACTATACAACTTTTTAACGTACTGAGCGCTACGGAGTCACAGCGGGAACTACGCAGGCGTAATGCATTAGTGTTAAAACCCCATCAGCCGATATCGTTTTTTCTCTTTCTATCAGTGCGAGTCGTTTTTGTCTGTACAAATACGATCTGAACTGAATAAAGCACCGTTAATGCAAGAACAACAGACAACACATATATGTATATAATTTTGCGCTATTGGAAAAAAACATTTTAAATAAATATATACGTGATAGCAAAAAATGGAAAGCAAATCTGGATTCAGCACGTTAAACTCCTCATATTCATCATATTTTTATTTAAAGGAGGATTTCATTACACACCGGTATAATTAAAACAAACAGTAATAACCGAAATAAATGTTATTTTATTTTGTTTTTTTGTTTTTTTTTGCTTTTTAAATAACTTTTATGAATTCGCCAGATAAACCCCGTCTGTGAGTACTCAGTCTAGTTATACGATATATTTATAAAAAAATGCAACGCTTCTACACCTTCCAAGAGTATAAAATTAGACGAGCACTTAAATATTCAATTGTAAAGTAATTATATATTATTATTATTATCGTATCAATCACACGCTTATAATAATGAATATTCCAAGACTAAACGGGAACAAATTACAAAATAGAATTTAGAATAAAAATACAAAAATACAGATGCAATATCAATATAAAAACAATATATTATCGGTTTATAAATTAACACAGTTGTCAGCCTTAATGCCATAATTATTCGTTATATACTAGAGATACTTAACGAATAAATATCTTGATTTTAGACGTCGGAAATCTTACTTATTCTCATTCGGCCGTAAAAAAAAAAAAAAAAAAAAAAAAAACGCTGTTCTTTTCTTATAACCCGTACCAAGTACGATAGCGTGATATTAAGAATGCAGTTTCAGTACTTAGCGGTACGTACTCTATGATTAAAAGATGCTTTTAGTAAGCGGCCATTTTCACTAGAGATATATAATTATTGCATGCCGTTAACTTATATATTACTGCTAAAAAACTAACTGATTTCCAACCGATAGGACTAGAAGATATTACGTAGGAAAAAGGTATATATTTTGCAGATTACAGAAATAAGTTAAATTGCGTCAACATCGTTTGCATATACGTATGTTATAGATGTGTGAATTATTGTTCTAGTGACTTCTGGAAGTCTAGTTGGTTTAGCTATTACACAAGCTCTCAGCATAACCGGTAGGTTACAGTGGGGAATGCGTCAGTCGTCTGAATTGGATAATCAAATGACATCTATTGAAAGAATCGTAGAATACGGAGAAATAGAACCGGAAGAAGGAAAGCAACAACTACCGAGTAATTATTTAAAATCTCGGTTTAATATTTAAGTACAAACACGAGTGATTGAGAAAATGTATTCGTCTTTGAATCATAACGAAAATTATTGTGTTTTACAGTTGATCCGGTTCCGGAGAATTGGCCCTCGAGAGGAGAAATAAAGTTCCAAAATGCTGTCCTACGTTACTCAAAGGATGGGCCTTACGCAATTAAAAATTTAACCGTTCTGATAAAATCCCAGGAAAAGGTTAGTAGACGTTTACGCGTTTTGTTCAAAACGATGGTACCAAATACTTTTTTTTACCATTTAACTGTTAAGAAGTGTGTTCATTGAAGGGACCATTATTACTAAAAAAAAAAAAAATCTTTTAGGACTGATATCGGCGGTTTGAGAAATTTGTTAGGCAAAAAGTGCAACAAGTTCATATACATATGTTTTAAATGTGATTGTAAAAAAAAAAGAAATCTATAAAACGCTAAAAAAAAAAAAAAAGTAAAAGTAAATTTTTCAGCCCTAAGCTTCCGATGAGTTTTGATAAATTAAGAAGCAAAAACTTTACATGCTGTTTTGAATCTAAAAATAACTTGACGTTTTAGTATGAAAAATGATTTTTGCTTGATAAAATATAAAAAATAGGCTTAACGCGCGCCACTTATTACCATGTAACACTAATGTGTCAGTTTGCTTTTACTAGTAAGAACCAATGAACCGATGCCCCCCACCCATCCAAAAAAAAATACCAAAAACGCTAAATTAAAAATCTCTGCGTATATTTACATATGCGTACCCGATTACTAGCTTCGAAAGCGGAAGAATGGATCCTTCTTCCCCTGTGTTGTAAATTCTCGGTACACCACTACGAATTAATCAAAAACAAAGGGAATTCGCTTTATCTTTTTTCCTCTTTTCCACTTATCATTCTAATGTTCACAAGGAAAAAGGTTGTAGTTGTTATTTTGAAAATTTCAATTTATATTCGTGTAGTATTAACTTAATTATATTATTACGCGCCCTACGGAACACTCTACTGTTTTAATTAATTATAACATTACTAGCGTAGATCAGTCTCTAATAATAATCGTATGCAATAATTTCATTACCGATATGGATGAAAACCAATTTAAATTGAGTAACATCGATAGCTTCTTCAAACTGTTTTCTAGAAAACGATAACACTGGAAAATTTTACAAACTCGAGTAAGTCAGTTACATATATATTTGAAACATACGATAAGTACTAAAGAGCCATTTCATCGATACTATATACAGCAATTAGAAAATTATTTTGATCTTATGGATGTGAAAGCAGGTAAGGTCAAATGTTGAAAAATACTAATCAATAGCACAAGTCCAAAATTATGTACAGTATTATCAAATTTAGCTACACCTACACTTCTGATACATATTGAATATCGTAAGTTAGTTCGAATGTTTAATCTACATCCATGTTTACAACCAGATCCGTTGGTAAAGAGAGACATTGATTACTTACTAGGATGCAAAAGACGCGTATTATGTAGCAGATTAAAACAACAGGATGGCCACCCAACTAGGAATAAGCCGGGAATTTTGTTATAAAACCGGGAAAAAACGTAAAAATAGCCAAAAACGATCGTTTTAATAAGAAAAACTCATTTGAAACGAAAATTGAATGCATTTCTTTACTGAAAATAAATTACGAAGTTGTGTTTTATTCATATAACAAGTATGCGGCGGCGATCAAATATTACACCAAAATGGTAACCGAAAAAACATTCCATTTTTCTTTTTGTACGAGATTCTAATAATCAGGAAATCAGGAAGATTTGGACTAGAAAAACCGGGAATTTAAAATTTGAAGTATCCACCATGAACAAGTATACTACAACATAAATGTAAAACGTCTATTTGAGGTGTCCGAGATAACAATATTCGTCAAAAGTATTATAAGCAGCTAAATTCAATATTCAAACAAACGATGATTCAACATTAGAAGCCTCGCAGATTGATAGTGTAAAAATCGTAAATCCAAATCCATCGAGTACATCTATTGAAAAAATATAATTCAACATCAGGCGAATTCTAACAAATTTAATTCAAACCGGTATCGTCGACAATTTAGTGTAACGATAAACAATCCGAATCGATTATAACGCGTTAAGTGTAGCCAATATTTGTTTACACTGTGCTCATAACACGGTCTTTCTACTTCAACTGTTGGATTGACCAAAAAAAAATTATCCTGTAGATCCTGTAAAGAAAAAAAAAAAAGAGACAAGAATGTATATATTTCATCTCTTTGTAGAAATCAAAAACACTATTTTAATTCAGATAATCTCACAAATATCGATTGACGATATTTATCAGACAGGTCAGGTTAGTGATGTTTATTCTATCTAGAAAAAATAGGATATAATAAGCGTACGTGATTATGAGATGCTAATCCAGATACTGAGAAATTCTATGAATTTGCCCTTTTAAATGAAAAGAAACAGATTTTTGAAGTAGATTTACATATATGTTTGGATTATTCTTTACTAGCTCGCGATTTATTTAAAAAATTAAACTTGTCACGGCCTATTTAAACGATTAACATTCATTTTCAATCGTATTTACAACGAATCTTCGCACATGGTTTAATTACTGATAATGTCGTTTCTGAAAACAAACAAATCACCGATAAATGATTTATCGTTAACATATATCATCCTTCACTGTTAGAATGTACGTGGGGGGATTCATCGTTTAGGAATAAATCTACAAAATTTAGACGCAGATCGAATTTAAAAAATATCGTGTCTAGATAATTTCCAAGGATATGACCGGCATCTTGACCAATGTAAATTTTCATGTTTTAAAACACAAATTAATTATTTAGATTACAAAATTCAATATAATGAAATTTCGAAGTCACCAAAAATTATTCAAACTATACTTGAATTACATCGCCCAAAAAACGCTATAGAAGTAGGTACAGTAATTTTTGGGGCTTATTACGTATTATTCAAAATTTATCGAAGATGCGTAATTTTACCTATCCACTACGTCTTCTACCACGTAAAGATAAAATATTTTACTGGTCAAATACATGTGAATAAGCATTCGTGAAACTTAAAAATGAAATTGTTAAAGATCAAGTACTTGTACCATTCGACCTGCACACTGTAGTAGTTTGCGATGCTGGTTCTTTAGAGATTGCATGAATTTCATTACATATAACGAGTGGGGAAGAACGTCCAGTTGTATTTGTGTCATTCTCATTAGCTGAAATAAATAACGGTCAGCTCGATCCGTGAAGCTTTAGTAATTTATTGGGTTACAAAAAAAATTTCTACATGTACTTCTTATATGGTCAAAATTTCAAATTAATAACCGACAATAAACCATTAGCATACATATTTAAACCAGATTCTGCCTGCGATCACACATCTATGCATCTTTTATTTCCGAATTCTAATATGAACTGAAACTTCGTAGAGCAAAAGTACAAAAACAAAATGTTGATTACCTATCCAGAGACTTGCTGTTGTTGAATCCAGTCCAGATGACACAGAACTTATATGTAATCAGGCAATAAATTCAATTAGTACAGTAAAACTAAATTTAGAAATTATTATTGGGGAAACGTAGGAGGATAGAAAATCATCATAGATTAAATTAGAATTATTTCAAAGAAAAAACGATGAAGATAAATATCGGCTACACATGGACGTAATATTTAGAGGAATCCGTTTAACTACAGAATCACTTCAGTCTGAAATATATATGCACTTGCAGAACTACATTATACTCATTTAGAAATTTCAAAAATTAAAAATTTAGCACGATGTATTTATTTGGAAGACATAAAGATATTGAATCGTATATTAAAAAAAAAAACTGTCAAGAATGTATCCAGAAACAAAAATAACTTGCTCCTGAAAATTTACACTACTGGGAACAAATTCAAATTTTGACCGATTCCACATGGACTACGCCGATTGTTTTAAAGATTTATATTTTTTAATAGTAATTGATATGCTAAATGGAAAAGCCCGGAAGTACGAATTTCAAAAAATCCGCCACCTATAATTCAACTGAACATTTAAAAAATATATTTATATATCATGGATCGTATCAGATAATGCAACTATTTTCAAGAACCAAGTTTAGTTGTTTTTATATATATATATATATATATCACTATGAAGATGGATACAATTATCCGAAACTAGTCAGTGTTGTTTTATTAAATAAATAATAATAGTATTGTGTATTTAAAGTGTGTTATATTTATTGTCAAAAGTTCATAAAATATCACAACGGTATGAAAGAAAATCACAATCACTCAGATATTGCTCAACAAACTTCAGATATACCATTTTAAATTGAGATGATCTTCAAGAGCACATAAGCCTCCAACTTATTTACGCAATTATATTTAAGCGTGGGGGACTATTGTATACTTTTTTTAAAATATGATTATACATTTTTATCTATTCCATTTACAGTACAATTTATTATTCGATGCATGTATATAGTTCTAATACTAACAAAAAAAATCGTTAAAAATTTCGAATTATACACATGTAATATTAAGTTGATTATATTATTATATGTCCATTATTTCCTCATTAAAAAATATAAAAGCATTGAAAACGTCACAGTAACAAAATATATATATATATATATTTAATTTGTTTTATTGTAATTTCTCATTTATATGTATATTAAAAGAATTTATAAAACCTTTAGACAGTAGTGCTGGCCATTTTAATGGGTTGATTTTGGATTTTTTTTTTTTTGATGCGCATACATGTCATCAAGCTAAATAATCGTATTACCTTCTGTTGGGTCTGAATTAACTTATGAGCACTTGAGGTTTCTTGGTAATAATATATTGCGTAGGTATCGTAAAAATTTCCACGAAAATCTATCACTAAAAACATTTGTATTTATATATTACGATTGCAAAATAGATAATAAAATGCGCGTCAGTGCGTATCAGAATATTAAGCGAAAATAAATTTTAGATTTCAATTTGGCCACCTTTTTTCCCCCAAAATGAGAACAAAAACACAAATCAACCAGACAATATTGTTCTCATTTTTCGTTTTTTTTTTTATGAAATAAAAATAAACTACCAACTACGACACTATAAGACTGACATCGCAGAGATGTATCGTCAGTCATACAAAATTTAATTGATTAAAAAGAAAAAGTTGAATTGGAAATTTAGTTCTTGACTTATTTTGCTTTTACTTCGCATTTAGAGGTTTTATAAAAATCGTTACTAAAATAAATCATATACTCGTATATCATACGTATTTCAC
Source organism: Icerya purchasi (assembly GCA_039619475.1). NCBI lineage: Eukaryota > Metazoa > Arthropoda > Insecta > Hemiptera > Monophlebidae > Icerya > Icerya purchasi. The sequence continues at coordinate 420,924,350 of CM077116.1, forward strand.
GCTTCAGTAATTTTAGCAAAATGCTGAAAATTCTGAAAATTATCCAACTTTTTCCCTATAAAGTCCAATTTTTCATTTTTAAATAACAGTATGAATACATACTGCACTTTATTCGTATCTAAAAATTATCCAACTTTATTCTTATAAAGTTCAATTTTTCATTCTTAAATAATAGTATAAATACATGCTGCACTTCATTTATCTTAAGCTGTCACACTGGAAGCATACTAAAAAAATTTATAACTTGAAAATTGAAAATTATTTCTTTGATCAGGTTGGAATAGTAGGCAGGACAGGTGCAGGAAAATCTTCTATAATAGCTGCATTGTTCAGAATGGGGAACAATGAGGGCAAAATTTTAATTGACGGAATGGATATTAACAAAATGAGATTGCAAGACGTACGATCCAAATTGTCCATTATTCCTCAGGAACCTACTTTGTTTTCAGGTACCATGAGAAAGAATCTTGACCCCTTTGATCAATACGGTGATGATATATTGTGGAAAGCGTTAGAGGAGGTAAATTACATAAATATCGATTATTGTTGTTAATTATTATTTTGTAATACTTTCGGTCATAAGAGATTCCCGCGTATAAACATTAAATTTGTGAATATTTAAAGTGAAAAAAAACAAGTTGTCACGTCTTCGTCGTCCCGAATTTTCAACGAAATATTTCCTTCCTGCCAATCCTATATAATTTTTTCCCGCGTTTTATTTGCTCCGTTAAATTCTCATTAAAATTATGTCGGAGCGTATTGCAAATATTTCTTTTTTTTTACGGATTAAATAAGTGTTCCTATTTACAAGATGCTCTTTTATAGTACACACAGAACGTATCTTATATACTAAATGTGAACGAGGTAGATCCTGTAGCCCAGTGGTTCGGTCTCAGTTTTAATTTATTTATACAACGAGATCGTGCGGATGTCGACGTTTTAATCGTCCGATGTTATTGTTGGTATCCAACAGTTTAACAGCCTCGGCATTTACATGCTGCTGTAGACCCCGTTCGTGAATTAATGCGAGATCGACTATTGCTCGCAAGACTTTGTCTAGCCCTTTATCTTGTTAATATTGGATTTTCTGCCACATGTCCATAATTGAAGGCCATAAGTCCATATTGGTTTAATGATTTGTTAGCATAATAGTCGCTCATGAATGGTGCTGAACGGTGAAGCACGGCCGATGAGCCAATACAGTTCTTTTGTCTTTATCTTTATTTTCATTGTATTTATTAATTGAACACATTGTTAAGTTTATTCACGACAGAAATAAATTTTTTACACTTAATTAAACAATTATATATAATTTTTATATCCCCGACGCATTTCGAAGCAAACACTTAATCAATCACTCCCGTGAACATGAAGTGTTTGCTTCGAAACGCATCGGGGATATAAAAATTATATATAATTGTTTAATTAAGTGTAAAAAATTTATTTCTGTCGTGAATAAACTTAACAATGTGTTCAATTTGAAGAGCATAATGAGCCGTGTTGATCTTCACGGTTAAGTAATATTAGTAACTGATGATTCCATATCAGATTGTATATTATGCGGTTGAAAAACGCGTGATAGATGATGTACGAACAGTTCAGCTATATCTTCATCACGTCTTCTTACCCAACAGATATTTTCATCCTGTAAGGGTGGAATTCTGACAGCTGGTCATTTTAGTCTGCGAGTTGTCTTCCGCAAGGAGTATTCTCTGTCGGCAGTAGCGCTGAGGTGATTTAAATAGAACTTAACCTCTTATTTTGAATTGCTTTTATTAGCTTGCTGAGTTGTCGAGATAGTTTTATCCTGAGGGTTACGTGTACTATGCCAAATACGACTAGCTTTTCTTTTCTCGGCAATCTTGAGACGGACTTCAAGAGAGGGTACGATATATCTTGTTTTGTGTTTGTTTTAGGAAGTGGAGTCGCGATTTTAGCGGCTTCTCGGATCACTTCAATTAAACGATTAAAGCATTCTTCCAGTTCAAAAATAGTTATTAATCGAACCTGCGAATTTGATGCGTTGGTCTAGCTCATCACGAAACATGTCCCAATTATTATATATTTGTTAGTCAGTGTATATTTACTTTCCTTTCGTTGCTGATAGTAAGTAAAACAGGTGTATGATCCGAGGTAAGATCCATATAACTTTCGACGTCTATATAATTACCGAGATATGCCCCTTATGACAAAAAAATCAATTAGATCTGATTTTTTACGTTTATCCGCTGGTCAATATGACGGTTTTACCAGATGTAGCAATACTGTATTGCAATATTTGTAGAGCTTTGAGCAGTTCTTTTCCTTTAATATGTGCAGAAGTTTCTTTATTTGGACGACGCAAATCCCATGATGTTTCACTTTTTGCATTAAAATCGTCTCCAATAATGCAACGATTGCCAGAGTGATTTAAAAACTGCATATATTTTTCAAATTTCAAATTATGCCTAGGAGGAAAATATACAGATACGATGTTTGTATTATTCATATTAATAGCTACGGCTGTAGATTGAGCATTTATAAAATGTAACCTCAAGGTAGTGGATTACATTCTGCTTTATAATCACTGCTGATCCACCATGTCCTCCTCCATTAGGATGAGGAGTGTGATAAATTATGTACCCATGTATTTTGGGACAATTTTTTGTAGTAAAATATGTTTCTGAGATTATAAATAAATATTTTTAGTTTGTGTACACGTTTATTTTTAAAGAAATTTTTTGTATTGCGAGTAGTTTTCTCATCTTTTCTTTTCAGGCAAAATTAAAAGAACTTATAAGTAGTATGCCGGGACGTTTAGGATCTTCAGTATCGCAAAGCGGAATAAATTTTAGTGTTGGTGAAAAACAGTTAGTGTGCTTAGCACGCGCCATTGTTAATAAAAATAAGATTCTCATACTGGACGAAGCAACTGCCAATGTGGACCCGCAGTAAGTGTGGACAAAAATTATTCCTTTACTAAACTATATTCTCATTCTAAGGCCGGTACCGAAGTGATTATAAACTTGATTTCAGAACTGACGCACTTATTCAAGTTACGATTAAAGAAAATTTCTCAGAATGCACTGTTTTGACCATTGCTCATCGTTTGAACACAGTCATGGACTCTGATAGAATTTTAGTGATGAATCAGGGCGAACTTGTGGTATGTTTACACGCGTCAATACTTACTTTTTCATTCTGATCTTCCCATTTTAAAAAAAAAAAAAACTTTTAAACTTTTAAACACATTATGCAATTTCTCTATTTTGAACCTTGCTTCAGAAGATAGTTTACGTAAGATTGATGGAGTAGTAAGTTCTTAATGATTCAACACCGCAGTCCAAAAAGGGAGACGTAGAAAATACCCGTCGAACGAACAAATCTCATTGAGCGAAAGAATAAAACGAGAAACTATTAATTACAGGATCATTCATTTATTTTTTATTTTTAAGACCGGTTTATGCAAAGTCTTTATAGGACCACCCTCTTCGAAAGTACCGGCTACGCCACTGAAACGCACTACTACTATAATAAATATAATTCTGTTAAGAGAAGTTTCATACAAATGTATATTACATGTCGGTGGCGGTTGAACAAGTGCAAAGAACGCACTTTGTAAATACTTTTTTTCTTTCTTTTCTCCGAGTTATATACTACGGCTAATTTATTAATAAGCGATGAGAACTTACTTGAAAACGCAACAGAATCATTAGAAGATGTAACAAAAAAAGTAAGACGCCGATGAAAATTCAGATTACCAAGATCAATTAAAGTCAACAACTTGTAGCTGAAATTAAACATAGCGTAGTTTTTCAATTCTGCTACAAGCCGCTGTAAATAATTCTTGTATATTTCACTTTAACTAGATGCTTTTACTTTTAGAAAGGTGGTGCCTGATTTTTCAAAAATTCAATGCAACTTTTTTTTGTCTTTAAATTAAACCTACTAGCGTGTAAACTTTTCCAAAGATCAGAAAAACTTCTTTCGTTTCGTAGAAGCTGTGAATAATTTATCGAGCATATAATGGTTCACACAGGAAGTGGGCGGAAATTAAAAAAGTTAAAATATTGAAATTCACGTTTTTTTTTTTAAGATAGAAGAATACGATCATCAGTATTAAAAACGGGCACACATATTTAATAATGCGTACGTACCAACAGAGAATGAAAGTTCATGACGATAGGTTAAAATTATGAAAAAAAAAATTTCCCCGTAAAATGAACACATATTGTACTAGTAGAGTTGTTTTTTGTTATTTTTTTGTTTTTTTTTGCGTGTAAATGGAAGAAATCTATTTCATCGAAATTTATATACTTACGTTTTCATTGTAATAAAACAAAAGAAATAAATAAGAACGTCACCGTATATGTTTTTTTTCGCCAGTCGGGAAAATTTTTTTCTTTCATTGCTTTTTCGGTAGTAGCAAAAGTGATATCACAGTCTGTCGGTTATATCGTATTTAAATTATTCTACATTATACACAAAATGTGGTTCACACGTGCGACTTGAACAAATGACAGTGAATAATAATTTAGAGAAGACCAGCCCCACCTACTATAGTGCAGTTATTTAGGCGTTGGCGTTTCGTTCGAGTGGAATTCGAATTCCACTGCTCAACGCTGAAAATATAAGTAATTGCCCTTTGCGTTCGGTTCATACCCTTAGTTAACTGGTCCAAATGTATTATATTAAAAAAATAAAAAAAAAAAAAAAAAACAAAACATTGACGAGGAAACTTTTGGAATATTTTACCTTAAAATGAAAAAAGAAAAAACCCTGTAATAAAACGCCGTTAAGATGAGGGAAAGGTGCGCGAGCGCTTCTACCGACAAATGAGAGCTTAAAATATTTTGCAATTACGCATATTTTTCCCCACATTGCTGCGGAAGAATAAAACAACAAAATCCTTGAAAAAGAAAAAATGCGTAAAAATATTTCTTCGAAATTAAAATTTATAACGGCTATCTTAAATAAAAGATAAAAAATAAGTCCCGGATATTATCCTTGATAAGGGGCATTGTGGATTGTGAAATTAAGCTTTTCATAATATAACATGTTTAACGGAACTGATAAGTAGGGAGGACAATTGCGTTCTCTCGGCTCTCTTTACTTTCCCGCATTTCTCCGGTCTAATTAATCATCTGATTTCAGATCAGGTATATAGCACTGGGACGGCGATGTGAGTCCAAAATGAGACAAGTCTGAAACCATTAAAACTCTCCAATTTAGTAGTCAAGTACCTTAAAGGCTACCGCACAGCATATTACAGATTCACCAAAAAATTCCTCATATCGCTTACACGCACACACGCAGATGAATACACTAAGGACATATTCATGTATAACTTTCACTATAATAAAATAAACTTTCTGCGCTGTTAAATGACTTTTTTGAACTAGCCTTGTAACTAAATTGTATGCGCCATTTCATTCTACCCGTGAATGTGCACAACCTTTAAGTGTAGAATAAGACCTCTAACAGATTCAGACGTACAATAATGAAATAACGGAGCGTGGTTACAGTTTCTCAGCAAAAAATGTGCAATGTACAATGTGCTGATCGTTCTGGTAAAGTAGAGAAGTACTTGGTTCTTTAAACGCTCTGTTTGATTGACTGTTCACGCTCTTAAGTGTATGCCTTCTTAGTGATTCACTAATGTTGCAGATGTATAGCATGAAAGTGAGATAATCAAATCAGAATTCAACTTTTACTCGATACCGACAGACCGATTAACGTGTCTTACGCGTTAAGCATTTTTCTCCCTATACTGAAATAGCGGCTTTTCAGATTTCTATCGGCATGCTAAAAATTATTTTCCTCCTTTAGCCAAGTTAATCTTTGCTGCCAGAGAAGCGCTAGAAGGTTTTTTTTCTTTATCGGTTTGCTTCGACACTTCGCTGTACGACTGGAAATACCAATCGCCACTGATATGCGTTTGTTCTAATGGGATCTCGGTTAAAATTGGATAATGTGATGTATTATTGTTTATTCTTTTTCCTATTTTAAATTATTAAATAAATCCTTTCATTTTTATGTTAAACTTTCAAAAAATATTTTTCCGAAGAGAAATTCAGAAATAAGAAATTATCCGCTCAGAGAGGAAATTATCTAAGGATCTGAAAAGGGGGTGGAATTAACGGAAATTACGCCATATATATATATGTATATATATGTATATATTTAGCGGTTAATTTTGATTTATTTTCGATTTCGCACCATCGGTCGCGCATAAGCGTACGCAAAGAGCGAAGTTTTCTTAATATGTAAATATTTGTTTAGGAATTTGATCACGCTCATATTTTGCTGCAGAATAAAAAAGGAATATTTTACGATATGGTCAAAAATACCGGAAGAAGTACCGCATACTATTTACGTAAAACGGCCGCTCAGGTTTGTGGCCATATAGCTTCTTATAACGCAGCGCACTTTCTAGTATACGCCTACGACGAATAGTGATCAATAAAAAAACTGAAACTCTTCGTACTGTAGGTCACCTATACTGTTTTTCACCTTAAACGAAAGTTACAATTCTCTTTTTTTCAAAAATTATATGCCGAAACCTCGAAACTTTAATAGTCCTCAAAGTATGGTCAATTAAATGCGAACACATTGAAGTAGGTTTTTGCGATGCGTTCATTAAAGAAAAAATTACCTTAAAAATATTACGAAAAATTATTAACGACTACTCGTTCGTTAGAGGAAAGCTGCAGCTTTCAGTTAAGATGGAAATCAGTGTACTAGCCTGCATAGGTGACTCACACTACGAAAAGTTCGGTCCTGTTTCGATCATTCCGCGAACGTTTTGCAAACCGTATACGGGCGACCTCGATTTAAACACGCATAGAAACACTACCAGACCAGATAGCGGTTTTAACGATGGCTCGTTGGTTAGACGAGGGTTGTAGCTTTCTTTTAAGGTGACAACTAGTTTGCTAGCATAAGTCACACTGCAAAGAGTTTCGTCTCCTTTTAATATGTCGAGAGAAATAATAAGTAAATTCAGTTGACTCTGGACAAAAAATAACGCAGTCCATTTTAACGATCCGCTACTGAATATAAGAAAAATTAGAATTTTAGAAATATTACCAGCGCTTGAGGATTTCTCAAAGTCACGATTAGCTATAAAATTTGTGCAATCCCTTAAATGACAATGAATTCAAAGGCTCTTTATTGTTTTCTTAATGTACGAGCCGGGTGACAGCGGTATAGTACTCCCCTTCTAGAATTTGTTTAATCTTATGTTACAAATTACAAAAATAATCACGCCTTCGTGTGCGTGCAAATTTTAACGAGAACGCTTACCGAAGAAAAAAGATTTCGCTTTTCATTTTAGAAGATTCGTATTCATTTTTTTTCCACACTGTGATCGTCCCTATCCCTTTTTACGAAACAGCGAAATTTTGGATATCATATCTGTTACGCATGTTCAGGGCTCACCGTATTTATAAAGAAACCATTATCACTCTTTTGTTTACATATATATATATATATATATATATATATATATATATATATATATATATCAGTGGCGTAGCGTGAATTTCAGAACTGAGGAAGCGCCAAAATCGAATATTTTTTTTTACATAAAAATAAACATGTGTAAAATTCAGTTAAATCCGAATAGAAATGAAAATTAATTAAGAGGAACAAAATGTCTCATTTTTTTTGTAAATTAATTCGATTTTCCAGTTCTTGTTTACGAAAGTGTCTTAATTACATCATCACGAAAAGATGGTCGCTTCCCCTAATGTTTGATAATAATTCATTTTCAATACTAAAAATAGCTAATGAAGATAGTCACTCCGGATCTTGTGTATTTCTTAAATACGTTTTATTTGTTTCACTGCTGAGAACGATCTTTCTGCAGATGGAGTGATTGCCAGAATTGTGGTTATTAAATAAGAAAGCGTGTATACACTTCTCGAAAAACATCTGTTAGATCTGAAGCAGTCAAGTATAAAAGCGGGTACATCGGAGTGTCTTTATATATGTTAGAATCTTTAAAGTACATTTTTTAAACTTGCAAGATCGAAAAAGTTTCCGTAATTCAGTTTTAAATTTAAGAAGTCTTCTTCCAGAAAATTTTATTGAGAATTTATAACATTTTTTATATTTAAGAGATTTAAAAAATTTAATTTTGCTACATCGTTAAACCCCTATTATTAGACATATTTGTTTGCATAATATCGATAATTTTTAAAAATATCCTTTTCCATCATAGCTTCCTGTCTTCCCCAAAAACAATCAAATCAAAGCCATTTGTATTTCGTACTTTTTTTTTCTTACTTAAATAGAGGGCAAGCCTAATAGAACAATTTTTTTTATCTTCTCACAACGGCATAACCATAGCATTGTTGTGTATAAATTTGTTTGAAAATGTCGGTTAAATACAATTTTACATACATAGAGAAGTTTGATAAATTATAGAAGAGAATATTTTACATACCTTTTGATTTTGTAATCGAATTTTCTAAACTAGGCGTTGGTTTATCATTTTGAATAATATCAATTTTTTCTTCAAAACCGAATGAACTAAAACTAATCAGTGAACGTTTTTTAATAATACAAATGTATGTAGCCCCAATTTCGAAAGTGTTAGCATTTCAACAGACTGAAACATTGGTATTTGTTGGCAGGAATAAGATAAACGGGCCAGTATAACTTTTACTGTAGACTAAAAAGCGCGACCGACCAACATCGCTTCCATTTCCGCTGTTAGTAAACGACAGCATATAAAAAACCATCCGAAGAAAATGTACTGCAAATACCTCACTACCCATGGTCGTAGACACATACACTGGCATGCATAAAAATCGCGAAGTTGATCAGTGGACGTGACTGTAAAGCAGTTTGACTCGGCGCTTCCAAACTGTACATGCGCGCGCATTTTTAATTCACTCCCGATACACATTACTCCGGGGAATCGCACGGATCAAAATCTACGCAAATGATGTGATCTTGAAGCAACACAACCTGGCGCATTCGAATATGCGTGCGCAACCTTTTTCTATCATCGGTACGCAGCAGATGGTCGTTCAGAGACAACTTTAGGCACTAGTAACGTGAAATAGTACGTGTAGCTGTTTCTGTTACTCGCGTTTGCCGAAGCTTTTTCATTTTGCGCTCCTTTTTGCTAGTAATTTTTAATTTTGGCATTTAAATTCAGCAAGTTAATTCATCTTATTTCTGGGGCTGGTATTCTTTTCGCAAATACTAAAAAACAATTTCGTACTTATTTGTTGGGGAAGCGGCGCTTCCATCGCTTCCATTGATGCTACGCCCCTGATATATATATATATTTATAATATACACCGTATCCTTCTAGATATGCTATAATTATATAAGTTGTGCACGTGTGAACGCACACATTCCAAACTTATCTACGCAGATCTACACGTATACACATACCCAATAACAACTTTAATGTATATACTACGTATTTAATGTTTACTCAATATAAGTAGATTAATGTATCGTCGCAACAAGAGTATATCAACAAATCTCAGATTTCCAAACGAATTGCCTTGTTTAAAATATTACGCAATATCAATTGGGGCAATGAACCACAAGTTCGGAGCATTATATATAACGGATATATTAGAAGTGTAATTGACTATAGTTCCTTTTTGTTTAGCAATTGCTTCGTTAATTACCAAAATAAACTGAACGTCTTTCAAAACATCTGTCTTAGAGTAATCGTTGGTGTGTGTAGTTCTACCTTAGTAGAGGCCATTGAGGCTGAAACTAATATATCACCATTGGAGATTAGGTTTTCCATTCGGGGGGACAAATTCTTATTAAAACACAGTCCCGTACATCACTATAATCTAATTAGTAAGTTCAAAGAAATCAATGATAATTGGAGATTTAATTTTTAAAAAAATTCCACAGTTGGCTTTGTCGGCTCTAAGACTACAGGACTTTGCATTGGTTACTTTTAATGATTATTTTTTGGCATATTTCTCCATGCCCTATGGTCATAACTTCTTCACCCCACAAGTTGATATTTTCACTTCCTCTTATTTAAAGGACTTAAGTCCCAACTATAATTTAAATATTTTATTTCATAGTATAGCGACTCATAATTGGCCGCGATATAGGTACATATTTACGGATGGATCAAAAAATTCACATCAAGTTGGTTCTGCTTTTTATATCTCTCACTTAAATATGATAAAAAAATTTACGCTGCGGAGTGCATGGCAATTATTAAATTTTTATTATTCGATTTTTCAGGGAATTTACTTATTCTAAGTGACTCCAAAAGCTGCTTCATGTCTCTGCAAGATCTTTCGTTTAACTTTAAGGCACCCCTGCTTACTCTTAAAATAAGATCATACTTGATTTATTTGGCGGAAAAGGGGATTAATATGAAACTCGTGTGGATTCCGCCTCATGTGGGAATAGATGGTAATGAAATAGTGTATAAAGCAGCAAAATCAGCAGCTGATGAGGTTGCTTCACTAATTCCAAAATCCCCTAGTAAAGATCTTTTATACGCAGTGCGTCCGAAAAGTTCCGAGACTGATTTTTTTCAGAGAAACTACTAACACTATCTGTTCGAAACTATTTGAGTGACGTAGTACTATGTTTCGACACCACACATGATTTTTTGTTGGCTGGTAGTGCAATGTTTTCTTGATGAGAAATGGTTTCGCGTAATCGCATTCAAAATCTGTTATCACTGTTTTCAAAATGGAGTAAAAGAGCAGTTATTAAATTTTATTTTAATCTTGGTAAAACCGCTACCGAAACGTTCGTAGATATGAAACGAATGTGTGTGGTGATGATTGTTTATCACGTTCGAAGGTGTTCTAGTGGTTTAAACGTTTTAAAGATGGCCGGCAGTCCTTCGAAGACGATCCGAGAACGGGGCGTCCGTCAGCAAGCTCAACCTATGAAAACGTCGACCGAATTCGGGCCTTACTCAAGAATTTTTGCCTCCAGGTGCCACGGTGAATGGAGCCTACTATCTAGGAGTTATAAATCGACTTTTTGAATGAATCCGTCGCGTACGGCCCGAGCGGTGGGAATCAAAAGATTTTTTCCTTCTGCACGACAATACGCCAGCTCACACGGCAGGAGTTGTCACTCAGTATCTGACGAAAAAACAGGTCGCTGTGTTGCACCGTTGTTCCCTCTATTTTCCAGACCTGAATCCGTGTGACTATTTTCTGTTCCCCAAGCTCAAAACCGCCTTGAAAGGAACCTAATTTGACGATATTCCAGCCATCCAAGAAGCAGTGATACATGAATTGAACAGCATCGAAAACAACGTCTTCTCCAGGGACTTTCAGGCACTCCAGGAACGAGCTCAGCAGTGTATTATGTTGCATGGAGACTATGTAGAGTGCCTTAAAAAATAAAATTGTTTACCTTTATTTTTCGATTTTTAATCGCATTAGTCCTGGAACTTTTCGGACGCACTGTGTATTTCATTAAGTTTGCCCACAAAGAATATTGGAATTCCATTTGGTACAACCCATATAAATCAAAATTACATAAATCTATTCAACCGTATATTCCTAGATCACCGTGGTATGTTCCGATTTCGGATAAAGTGGTTAACAATCCTCGGAAATTTATAGTGACGATATGTCGGTTAAGATTTGGAGTTAAAAGATTACTATATTCTATGCATAAGCAGGAGCTTAGTCAGTCCCCTTTTTGTCCACACCCGGATGATCAAGATAAGTTGGCAGACGCGGACCATTTCTTTCTCGAATGCAGCCGATATGAAAACACTCAAAAAATATTATATAATTCATTGATTAATCTTAGAGTAGACCTTCCATGTAAAATAAGTTCGCTCTTGGCTACAAATAATATCGCCTTACATTGGATTTTATATTCATTTATAATGTCTTCAAAAATTGTAATTTAACCTTGCTCTAATATAATGGTCAATGGGTTGTTTTGCATATAAGCCAAAAAAAAAAAAAAAATAAATAAAAAATCTCAGCATGAAAATGTTTTAATCGATAGCTAAGTAACAATTAAAAATTTTTCAATTTAGTACATTTTATATTTTTAACATAATTAATTTTAATGATTTTAAAAGAGAGCAGTTTATAGACCGTTGCGTTCTTACAAATGGAACATATTGATAATTCTTACAATTAAACGCGAAAATCTATTTCCAACAACAACCGTCATTATGAAATATATTTTCTGCTTATCAGATTACATTAAAAGTAATATACGCTATCTGTAGTTCTATGTAAAAAATCCTGGTAACAAAAAAAAACAAAAAAAAAACGTTAAATGTGAATTACGCTTACATACTGAGATTCTGTACATTTTACCTTTTTTTGAGTAAATGTTTTACTACGTTTAGAAGACGTTAACCGCCATGTTTTGTTAAAAATCATCAAGGCAATAAGAATGGTGTATTTATCTAATAGGTAATACTTTTTTTTTAAAGCCTTATTCCGTGTTATATAGAGAAATTTGAAAACTTTTTCGAGCTCAAAGTTCAAAGATCTGGAGGCATGTTTTTTTACGTACTATTTTTATGATACCTCTTCAAATGACGTCACGCAACTTTTACATAAGATAAATTGTATTTTTTTTTTTTTGCATTTACTTTTTAATAATTTTTTGAAATGATAAAAAACAAAATTTCCGGATATATTTGCTAAATGTTGAACATTACAGAAATTTCAAATTTTTATCCCATTAATTTCACCAATGATCTATATATCAGCAATAAAGAAAAAAAAAATATACACATATATATATATATATATATATATTGCGGTAAACTCGTTTTCTCTTCTGTAAAATAATTCCGAATGATGTAATTACGGGCGCCAGTGACACTTACGGTGTGTCACAACCGAAATAGCTCCGCCCAGCAGAGCCATCAGGCTTTTCAAGAAAACATTTGTGGGAAGCAAAAAAAATTAATTTTGAGAATTAAAAAAATAAGTAAAATAGAAAAATTTGCGATCCCGCCGTAGAACGACGGTAAAATCTCCGCGTAACGAAGATGTCACGATGACCCACCACGTGTCCAATAAGAAATTTCTTTGCGAAGAAAAACGTGTATATTTTCGGATAAAAATTACAAAATAGGAAGAAACGCTGTAACAAACGCGTAAAAAGAAACAAAATTGGTATTGTCTAGAAAATAAAATAGACTGGCTAACTATTACAAAAAACTATGTACTTGCGGCACGACGCATAAGCTTGGCAAAAACGGTAGTATAACGCGACTAGATTGAAAGCTGCCACGCTTGACGACAATCAAGAACGAAAACGTAGTAAGACAACGTGTCTATCTCGACTAGCTTTAACCGAACGACTAATCTTGGAACAATTAATAAATGATAACGATATCGATGTTTCTAGAACGTTTAAATAATACTTCCGTGTTAATCCTGCCTGACTTTTACAGGGTTTTTATAAAACTTCCCCTGGGCTAAATGCTGCTTGACACAGCTTTCAAGCGACGCACACACGCACCGAACTCATAGAGTAATCTCTGCTATCGGCCGCTACCAACAATACACACGCACACTGTCTCAATCCCAACAAAACTGTCCGTTCGACCGCGCACGGGAATTTCGGTTTCAACCGATAAGCATCCTTGATACCTACAAGCTACGACAGTGCCGAATAAAATCTGGTGTTCGATAGACCACGAATTAATGATTTTGCCAGAGAAAATATTTTATAACTCGAACACCGCTGAAAGATCGTGCTGCAGGTACAGAATTCATCTCACTGCCTCACTTCCATTTTCATCCAAAACAGGAGTTTTGGATATGAACTTAGGTGCCAAAGATTCGACTGATTCGATCCATCCATTGCCGAGAAACAGAGCCCTGACAAAACTCCGCCGTCTAACTCCTTCCGTGCATACCACACTCTGCGCCCATACATGCCACACGTAAACCGCGCATGCAATTACCACTGGGACTGCACATCAGGTCGACCAGACATAATTAAAATCCTAAAAGTTCAAGACTCAGAACAATCTCCAACATGATCATATCAGCAGAAGAGCAACAAAAAAAAAAACAAATCAAAATAGAAACAAGACACAGTGATAACCCATTCCGAATGACACGGGACACAGCCCGTCAAAATCAATACGGGACACCACCCGTCAAAAGAGCAGTACGAGACACAACTCATCGAAAAAGCAAAACACAAACTACATAGTCGGAATGAGCACCCCTAACATCGGCCTACATGTCAGTTCGATGTAAGAAAATTTAGTAAAGTGTGAATAAATGCGAGAAGAAAATCATAACGATAACAAAAGCTAAGGATATGTACGGAAAAACTGAAATATAAATACAAAAGAAATGACTAGACATCTGCTAAACCAATTAGAGAGCGTCCTCGCGAGTCCATAGTCCTCTGAGAAATACAGGAACATGTAAAGGAGTACAAAATCAAATATTTATATCCTAACGGATGTGTCCAATCGTTACAGCGGGCACAAAAAGAGCAGAGGAACAATGTCCAATTAAACTCAGATTCTGGCAAGAATACTCACTATCCCCCCGCTTTTTTAATATGTATTTCGAGGAAATAACAAAGCATCGAATATTTGAATAATCGTATCAACCTACTTAGCTACATTAATTAATATACACATTTACACGATAGGAATCAAATAATTAAATTAACATCATTTGCAAATAGCGAAACTAGTACAAAATAAATACAAAATAATCATGAAACATAAATATATACATATCCAAACCTGTCGTCGTCGTCTAACTGCGCCGTCTCGCAGTTGCCATGAATGGCCGCAATTTTGCCGAAAAACGCGGCAAAACTGAAACAAGATAAATTCTTCTACTTTTTTATGATTAATTTAAATTTTACGTGTAACTAAAGCTTAAAATTTCCCGTGACTAGAAACGTTACATCTATATTCATCTTTTATTTGACTCGGACGAACGAATTTACAAATAAGAAGACTTTTTAAATTTAAAACAGAATTACGGAGACTTTTTCAATCTTGCAAGTTAAGTGAACTTTCATATTTCTAACGTACATAAAGACACTACGGTGCATCTGCTTCTATACTTGATCGTTTCATAATATAACAGAAGTTTTTCCAGAAGTGTGTACAAGCTTTCTCATTTAATAATCACCAATTCCAGCAACCACTTCGTCTGCAAAGGTTGATCATTCTCAGTAATGAAACGAATAAAAACGTATTTAAGAAATACACAAGGTCGGGAGTGACTACCTTCATTAGCTTTTTTGAGTATTGAAAAAGAATTATTATCAAACATTAGAAAAAGACCATCTTCTTTTCATGATGATGTAATAGACACTTTCACAAGCAAGAATCGGAAAACCACCGAATTAATTTACAAAAAAATGAGACATTTCGATCCTATTAATTAATTTTTATTTCTGTTCCGTATTTAACCGAATTTTACACATGTTTATTTTTATATAAAAAAAAGTATTTCATTGTGGCGCTTCCCCAGTTTTGAAGTTCACGCTACGGCACTGGAACAGAGGTATACTTTTAGCTTAACGGAATATGCGCTAAAAGGGCATTATTGAATGATAATTTTAAAATGGTCACTTTAAACGACTGTTCTATAACACCCGCACTCAACTGTACGTGATCGTCGCGTATACATAATGGAACACAGTGCGCGCATAGATAAACAAAAAATACAGAATCTATTACTCTAAAGACAGAGTCATTCAAAAAACAGCTCCAGCGGTAACGCCTAATACACGTCCCTATTCATTCTGCATCTGAACAACTCAACATTGAACAAGTTGACGTGTGTTACTTCTGCGCACTGCATGTATTGCTTTTTTTAATTGTTAACTTAGAAGTTGTTTTTGTAATTTTTCAAATCATTTAGTTTACGGAATTCTGAATTTCCCGCTCAAACTTCAATAACCATGCTGCATTTTGTGCGAGGAATAATGAGAATTAAAAAAAATATAGATATTGAATGCGTAATACTATTAGGACGGTTCCTGAATGCCAACTGTTACCATCATTGTATGTCGATGGCATGCGTTCAGGACAAGCACGGTAACGTTGGCCTAAAAAGTTACCAGAAAATAATTTATTTTCGTACCTCAATTTTTTAAAAAGATCCACTAAAAAAAGGGATCGCTTTTTATCGTCGCTTAACCCTTACGTTCGCACCAGGGTGTACACCACGGTGCATTTTTGAATGTAATTTGGTCAAAAGTAGGAATTTCGGCAAAAACTTCCGGATCGTCGTTATTTAATTCAAGTGTAAGCAGGTAATTTGTTTGGAATAAAAAATAACGAAAATTACTAAGAAAGAATCGCTCAGTGGCGTCGGTCATTTTTAAGATACAAAAACCTCATTCCGAAAAGTTTTGCTTTCGGTTCATATCAATTTTCAGTTTCCTCCTTATTTGATTGTGACATTTTAGTTTCCGAAATTTGTTGTTTTTATTTTCATATTATTCGTTAATTAAAATCGCGTCGTATTTCAAAGTGTATAACAACTTTTTGTGTGATTTTAGCATTACAGAAATATGCAGGAAAAGCAAAAGTCCACAAAATCAGATGACAAATTAGTTAAAGAAAATTTATAAACATATTACGGAGTATCACTCCGTAGAATATAGCACATAATGCGATATACCTGTGATCTTTCGAAGTTCTTTGTGTATATTTATGTTAATTCGAATGTTAACTTATTTATATATTTCAAAGTAATGACTCTCCGATTTTACAAATAATCCGATTATTACAGTCGTACTTTTGACGAATAAAAAAATATTATTTACTTTACCAGCGGCAGATTGCCAATCTATTATGAACTTGTTTTTTCAGTACGTTTAATATTGTTTTATATACGTTGTTATCGATACTTAACTGTTATCAGTTGCGAGTTTAAGTTATAATTAAGAGTACGTGTAAACGAAACAAATGTAATTTAATTGGAAATAATTTCTAAACTTAATTTCTCAAACGGATTTTAATTCTAGCGAAATTATTACATTTTAAACGTTTCTATGTATGAAATACGGTACATTTGATTTTTGTGGGTTATTTTTGTTTCTGTGTATTTACTTATAATTGATACGTTCATTGTACATTTAATTGTAATTAAAAACGTCAATATACTGAATGGATAGTTTGTTTAAATATATATATTTTTAAGGATTTTGCAATTTTTTAAGACGTTAAAAATTAAAAACTCGTCAAAATGTTAAGCTGCATTTAAATAAAAATAAACTCGTTTTTTATAACCAGAGTAGACCCGGTACGTTTACTAGCCGCAAAAAATATCAAGAATTAAAAACATTCGAATAATAAAAGTTCGTTCGGTAGCACACTCCACACTTTATCGTCTAAGTAGTATAAAAGATTCAACGTGACAAGTAGAGAGCTGACATTTCTTTACAAATATTTCACATTAAGTGTAAAGTACGGGATAAAATATTGCCTCACTTGAAAATCGTGTGAGAATTAAAGTAAATCGGGATAATGGATTTTTGAAAATGCCTATTTTTTTTCAGTTTTTGGTTCCACGGTTTTCAACAATTAACTTAAGACATCATATCTCATAGGAAATTTTTACCGTTCCGTAAACAAATTGAATTTTAAATCAAACATACGCCGCGACATAAAAAATTTTCTAGTCATTTGAACAGTAACAATTATATTATTTTGTTCAAAAAATCAAAACTTTAAGATAACTAGTTCACAGAGTTCTTATAGATACTGCCAATGTTAGCGTGTAATCACTTATTCTACATATGCGACAACTCTTTAATAAGCCGCCGAAAGATTACATAATCCTGTAAGCTTTATATAGCAAAAGATCTTTCGTAACACTATACCAATTATTTTAAAAATATGATTTTTTTTATATATATTTTTTTTTTGATGAGTAATTTATACTATTTTTTTTTTCCATTTTAAGAATATTAAAAAAATTTTCAACCTCCATCTAAAAATAATCTAGAAGATAAAAAGCTTTGAGTTTAAATTACTAATTTAAATAAGCCTTTGCACTTTCGATGCTACAACGAGTAGGAAAAATGGGTGTATTTGTTTTCATTATATGCTACATGCCAATATAAAAGAATTTTATCAAAGGTGTGTCTAAAAATTATGTTTTTTATTTAATCAAAAATCAAAAATTCTGCATCGATAATCTAACAAAATATATTTAAATAAAGATTAAACAGCGAAAAATCTAAAAAAAGAGATTGTAATTTCATACTTTGTTCAAAAAATGTATAAATTAAATTAACTGAAATGGATCATTTTTAGCATTTCAAAATGCCAGTGATTTCCGTAAATTTTAAAAGAAACTTTTTTTACTACGCATCTTGTCAAAACATGGTCATAAAAACTAGTGATGAACCCTTTACAAATTTGACTCTTTTAAAACAGATGAAAGGAAAATAGTAAGTAAAAATCATTGGCCGATAAAAACTTCTAAACTCTTTAAAGCCATTGTAGTTATTATATAATTAGAAATGTAATTTAAGAAACACGAAATTCGAATAACCAGTATCAACGCATATAGCCCGCAAATCTTTCCTTCCGGTTTGATGCTTATTTCACATTCCTTTCTTTCCATGAAATGCTCCATGACTGCGACTTTCTCTTTTACTTCTGTTTCATCGTTTCATTTTTTTGCCACTTTTTTCTCCAAATATATCAATACACTTTAACTAAAATATGGTGGCTACTCAAATATAATTTTTAAATTCCTATTCTTCCGCTTGTATAATAACAAGCCCAACAAATTGAAGGACTATCAGTAGAAACAAAAAAAATTGCAATTTAGTTTTTTGAACTTATTTTATTCACATCTTAAATATTTTAACGTTACTAACATAGCTTACTTTATTATTACAAAAGTTAATAATGAAGTTTATAAAAGGCTGATTTACCCCTTCGTTATTTAAATAGTTCTGACCTGTAAAATTCATTAACGTCTAATACTTACATTTCTAATCATAGGCAATAGATTTCAAGAGGTTTACGAAGCTCAAGTCCCTCCGAAAGTTTTACTTAAAAACTTCCCAATAAACTAAAATGCATAATAACAAAATTTCTTATGTATTTCGTTCAAATTTTTCGAAAAATATACTAGCAATTTTATCATGAAAATAGACCTGCCGTTATAGGAAAACTCTTTTAATCGAAAAATTAGAAGCTAAGTGTAAAATGTAGGTGAATACATCCTGTTTGTTAAAATGGTATAATAAAATAAACTTTAATAACAAACAATATAGATCAATAAATTAGATAAATACCTATTTAGAAACGTTTTCGGGCATAACCCATCATCAGCTAACACTAACTTAAAGGAAACTTAAAACATGTTTTAAGTTTCCTTTAAGTTAGTGTTAGCTGATGATGGGTTATGCCCGAAAACGTTTCTAAATAGGTATTTATCTAATTTATTGATCTATATTGTTTGTTATTAAAGTTTATTTTATTATACTAAGTGTAAAAGATGAATAGAACTTTTTTTTGTTACTATTGATAATGTTTGATCGCCGCAGCGTATTTGGAATAAAAAAGAACTTCATAATTTATTATTGAGTAAAATATACTAAAACATGCATTCATGTTTCGATTTAAATATTTATTTTTTTATAAAAAATATCGTCTAGATATTTTTTTCCCGATTTTCAACAAAATTCAGGGTTTATTTCGAGTTGAAAGGCCGCCCTATAAAAAAAATAACCTAAAAAACACCTATTAATTTCTATGTTACATTTATCATTAAAAAAAAAAAAAAATAATAATCTTTTATTAATTTATAAATATTTCTTTTGTAATTCGACGAATTCAAAAACTGAAAATGTTTTTTTTTTTAGGGAGGGGGACTCAGGGACCCCTATCCAGAAAAAATTAGAAAGAGGAGGAATCAATTATATCTTGATGCGGTCAGATATTGTTAGTAGGAAAGGAACAATGTGTGGAGAAGGAAAATACATAATATAAGAGGCGCAATACGGAGTAAGAAAACCAAGTCGCAACAAACTGAAATACGAAGCAAAAAAAAAAGAAAAAGAAATACAAAGTAGAACCCTCAACAAGAAGAGATGAACACTTAATAAAAATATGATCAGCATCGCAGACACGCTCTTCGTTTAATTGGAGAGGACAATAGAGAGAGGAAATCAACGAAAAACGAAAACGGAAGGAAAACAGCAGACGAATAATGAAGACAACAATAGAATAACAAAGTAAAGAAAACAAAAAGAACCGCGGATCAACAAGCTACATTGAACAAACAGATAAAAGGAACAATTGTTAGAAAAAGAGGAAACGTACCATAATCTGAGATGAAAACTTTTACACAGCGGGAGGAGATAAAAGGATGAGATTCTATTAAAAAAAGGCTGGAAAAAAGTAGCAACCGGAGCCAGAGTATCCGCCAATTAAAAATGCCCGAACAGCTAGGAATCCGCAACAAATCAATTGAATGGAGTGGAGGGAAGAAAGAACGTACATGGAGAATAATAAAATCACAAGAATGATCAAACGGGGGAGAACAGATGGCCTCAAGGGTGACCATAGAGGCAGATATAATCAAAAATTTAGAGGAAAGAAGAGTGGAGGAAATGAACATAATGAAACGAAAGATAGCCATCAACCCGGCTGTGAATATAGAACAGAAAGGAGACATACAAAAAGATTCTGAAAGGTCAAAATCTGGGAGGATAAAAGAGGCAACGATACCACGTGTCGAACCATCCGTAAACATGGTTTTATGAGATGGAAATAGAGAATTGATAGTACTGTGGAATTCTTGACTAATTAAGTCCTGCAAAAGAAATTTGGAGAGCGTAGGTATAGTAAACATTTTTAGGGGATGGCAGAGTTTGGCGAAATTAAAGAAGAAATAGGGGATATTGTCAAAGAAAATTGTGTAAGAGCAAAATGAACTAAGCCGAAGCGAAATGGAAAGGTGGGGATGGATAAAAGTAGAGGACATGTGTGAAAGACGTTTAGCAAGCAAACGATAGCCCAAATAAGATCTGCGAATAAAAAGGAGTGGCATATTAGATTCGACAAGAACTGCTGGAATTGAAGAGGATTTAAGAGTACCAAGGCATAGCCGAAGGCAAGAATTTTGGATCAGAGACGAAACATAGAAGCACAACCATAGAGAAACGAACAGTTATTAAATTTGGAACGGATGATGGACTTATACAGAGAAATAAAGATACAAAGATCACACTATACCATTTGGTTGGAAACAGGGCCTTTAACAAGTTTAGCCTTTTGATTGAAGAAGATAGAAGATATTTGATGTGTTCGAAAAAGGATAAATGACTGTCAAGGAAGATAACAAGATAACAAAAACAATTAACACGAAAAAGAGATGTATTGTTTAGAAATAGATTGACAGAAGCAGGATTTTAAGGTCGTAGAGTAAATACGACATAACAAGATTTAGTAGAAGAAGTAGAAAGATTAACTGAGAAAAGGGAATGTTCCACAGCACAATAAGAGACGAATTAAGTGCTTCATAAGCTGATATATCATGAAATGAGGAAAAGGGTAGGACGTCATCAGCAAAAAATAAAGAAGAAAAATTTAAAAGGACAGAAGCCACGCTGGTAGTGTATATATTGAAAAGAGTAGGACTAAGAGAGGGACCCTAAGGAAGACCTCGAAAACCCGTTCAAAATATGTGAAACGCTTTACGATTTTGCGCGTCATCGTTACGTACAGGCCGTGCTAATCTCTCTACAACGTTCCAATTTTAGTATATGTGCCGCCAAAGCAAACACAGGTTAAATATGAATTCCATTCGACTTTCAGCAAATTTATTAAATTATAATTTTCCGGAATACACGTATAAACCGATCAAACGGCCTAGAGACCAAGAGGGAAAAAAAATGAAAAAAACAAATACGTGTATTTTACATAAATAATAAAGATTAAATATTTCTACCAGATAGCTCTTTGTATGCCTGATAATTTATTATAATCGGCTAATAATCGAAACATATTTCTTCCTAAACACCAATGTTTAACAACGCCTCGCCCTCGAGAAGTCATTACGCACCGCAAACGCACGTACCGATATGCAGCCGCTTTCGGCATCTCTATTATTTCACGATGTGCTTCTTCCTGTAAAAAGAATGATTGAAACATTTATATATTTCTGTCAATATTAATAATTTAAGACAGTCTAGTGCAACTTTTTTTTTTATCAAATTATATATTTTCGAGAATAGAAGCAATAGTAAAATAAGATGTGATTAGCGGAAAAAAATTTTAACTGTAAATAAAATTTTTTATGAAATATTCTTTAATGCGAAATGTTAATATTCTTCATAAATATATGTTAATTTAAGAATCTAAACAGAAGAAAAACATCTGCAAAAATTACGAATTAAGTTGGAATTCGCCAAATGGTTTTTTTTTACACAACGTATAATAAATTACAAAATTATTTCGTATACACAACATTTATTTTTTTGTTCCGTTAAAATTTAGTTTAAATAACTTACTTGCAATTCCTCCGGTATAATATTATTCTTTCTTAGTGCATTAAGCCTAACCCGTTGTGGATGTTGTTCTTCAAATATTAATCTTCGTTTTTGATCTCGGATCATCGACCACTCAGGCCAGTAATTTTTAGCACCATGATACGGTAAAGGTTTTACCTTTAACCGCGTTTGCAAACAAAGAGGTAAAATACCGATCTGCAAAAAAAAAAAAAAACAAACATATTAATGCAAATTTTAAATATTAAAATGAATTACGACTTATACTGTCCGCTTTATAGAATTTCGATTATCATGAAAGATTATTTTCTTCTTAATTTCGTTTATTGAATATTTATTTTTAAGACGTCAATCTATATTGCACACATATATATTTCAAACGAAAAATCGTGTAAATAGCACCATCGGCATTACAAGTCGGCCATTTAAAAATTAAGATAATCCATTAAATTACAGATTAAACTCTGAAAAGTCAAGCACGCAGGAAAACTTCTACTATGAAAAATACTTATTGTTTAAATTATAACCGCTGTTTATAATACATTTTAAACCAATTCTGTTTAACTCGTCTCTTTTAACGTATCAATTGCCACTGTTTTCACAGGCGGTATTCCGTTCATTAATGAAATAGTCTTTAAAATGTACACAATTCGTGAATATTTTCTAATACAACTCTCGAAGGCACCATATCCTTAAACAAATTTAAAATGGAACACCGATGATCATTTAATTTTTCATTCTAAGATTCTTTCTCCATAATAATACTTTTTTCGCTGAAATTGTAAGATTAACATCTGACGATAATGGCAATTATAAAATTTTAAAAAACTAAAATATTTCAATGTATTCAAACAACGTACTAGCGGGTTTATATACAGTAAATCTCACATTAAAATTCGGGCACCCTGTTTAGTAATGTACAGCCTAAAAGAAGGAAAGAACAAGTTTTTTCGGCGGTTTTGTTTATTATTGCAGAAAAGAAAACTTCTTGAATATGTGTGCTATTAAAATTAAAAAAAAAAAAAAAAAAAAAAAAGGAAAAAAAATAGAAAATAAAACCAGACGCGACAGTGTTAAAATACAAAAAAGATAAATTCGCTTGCCATATTAATATTCGTACACGAACGAAACGGTGCATTATAAACTGCCGCTGGGTTTTCCCAAACGTATTCAAAACAACCATCGCACCGAACTAAATGCCACTGCGATCTGTACGAGCCACAACACATTAAACTTTGCCCACGTTAATATTAATCTCATCCCGAACAATTAAAAATATGTGCGATAGCGCGGTAAAATGTGTAAAAATTGAAATACGTACTGTTATAATATATTAAATAATAAAAAAGCCTAAATGGAGGTCAGATCTCGAAATTACTGAATATTGTAAGGGGTACCGTATATGACCTTATTTGTCGCCATAAAATTAGAAAAACCGCATACAACCTATTTCACGGAAAGGGAAATTGAAGAAGCAAAGTATGATAAACGTTTTAGCCGAAGGAAAATCGAGAAAAATGTAAAAATAAGTGCAGAAAAATTATCTACGGTACAATACGCGAGGAAAGATGAAACAATTTCAGCTATAACAGTACGCAGAGGTATAAAAAGTACGGGCTACAGTTCGCCGACTGCCAGTCGTAAACCTCTTATTAGTTCCGCCAATCGGAAAAAGCATCGTAAATTTGCAAAAAAGTAAAGAAAAATTTTGGACAAATGTCATTTTTGCGATAAATCAAAATTTAAAAAAGTGCGGCATAAATGAATAATCCAGTTTTGGAAGTTAAAAATTTAACAGCGTCTATAAAACACAGTGAAGATAATCTTATGATGTTGAGGTTTTTCACGGCGAATGGCACAGATGTATACTGGTGTTTACTAAAGGCAATATGTATGTCAGAGAAATTTTATAGAACAATTTACGTCAGAGTGTGAAAATATTAAGAATAGCGAGTTAGTTTCAATGTTATCAAGAGGACAATCCCGAGCACAAAACTTATCAAAACTTGAAAATAGCTTATTTATAATTGTTTTAACGATATTAACACACCGCCAGTCTTTGAAACTTCACAATATAAATCTATAGAACTTTTTAAACAAAAATCTACACGAACAACCGATGGCAAGTCTAACCAAGTGTAGAGAGCGTTTAAAAAAAGAATAGAAAAATCTTTCGGTCGATCACCCACAAAAATTGGTATCTCACGCGACGGAGATTGCAAACTGTTTTTCTCTACATTTTGAGTATCCATTCATTTTTAAACGCGGTGTCCGAATATTAAAGTAATTAACTGTACATGGTGATTACTACTCAATTTAAAAAGTGAACACGACAATAAACTTCATCTAATTGTTATAACTTACTTTCTGGATCTAGAATTTTATTTATTGTGTACACCATTTTATAAGATAGAAATTAAAACATCTCGTAAATAAAGTATAATTTAAAAACGGAAATGAAACGTTTAAGATTCCAAATATTTGAAATACCTTTAAACAAAATTTAACTATTCGCAATTAGTTAAACGTTCATATATTTAATTACATGGCAAAAGATCTACTCTACTCGATGTACCATATTTGAAACTTCTAGATGAGGTAAAACAAATGCTATTTAATCTATATTATAAATATTTGAACACTTACTTTCGATCTTATTACATCTTGATTTACTGTAATCAATTTTTTACTTAAAAGGCCACCTACCAAAGACATATTGACATTAAATAAGTAAATATAACTTTAATCACAAGAATTGTCGGTAAAGTAAAAAAGCAACTAAAACGCTGGAAGTTGGGTGGAAAAATGGAAGTAATTGGTCTTGCGTCATCGTTGCAAAAACGATAGCAAAATTGTTAAACTACATCGATTGCTTACAACAATTATCGACTTTTTAAAATTTTTAATGCTGTCTTCAGAAATTGAAATAATTCTCAGATGCCATTTAGTCCTATTATCGGTTTTTCCTGTTTACTCTTTTAGTGAATTTACGCGTTTATTTATATATAATTTTGTAACTATTGAACATAAACGAAATAATAATTCATAAAGTGATGAAATGCGTGTTTAGTACACTTTATGTATATAGTAATTTTAAATTTTTATTACGGAAAAATGTAATGGTGGACAAGAAAGTAAAAATAATAAACATAGTCAATGAATTGTGAAAAATAAAATGTACCTTTTTTTTATCGTCAGATGTGCAATGCATTTAAAGAAGAAACATAATATTAAAATGCTCAAGTATGAATTTACATGTTAAAAAGGGTAAATCATTTATACTTCAATAAATAGTTTAAAGCGATGTACTATGTTACATCACTTTTTAAATTATATGCCAATAAAAAAGTATCCAATCATATGTAAAATTATTGTTATAATTCACATTCATAAATATATTTTTTTTATGAATTAATATTAAAATTATGTGAAAATGTTAACACTCAATGATTTACATGAAACTTTTTTAGAATTTAATATATGGGAACGAAAACAGGAATCAAGTAATATAGAACAGTATAAACCGTGTGATGCAGTAAAGGAAAAAAAAGGAAATGTGAAGCTGTTTATTTGTAATTGTGTTGGCCAAGTAAAAACTGAAATACACAGACGTATTCCTCATAGAAAAGAACTTTGTAAGATTGGTGAGATACATATATCTGTATTGTTTGTTAATAACTATAAAAAATTTACTAAAATGAAAATAGTGCTTTTGGTATATAATTAATAGATTGCATTGCACAATTATAAATAGGTGCGATAATTGAGTTTTTTGCGGTTTTGCTGAAATGTTTACTATTTGCTTTTAAGTCTTAAATGTTTTTTTGCAATTTTAAGAACATGAAAACAAATCTTATTGAAATTGAATGGAATGGTATTTTTGAAAAAATTAATTGGTTTTAAAAAAGTTATTAATATTGGAGGGTGTAACAATTTCTAAATATAGAGAATATTAAGAATACATTATTTAAGTCAAATTTGAAATAAATGAAAGTGGACATATGCTTAAATACTAAGGTGAAAAAAATTATATAGTTAATTTATGCGCGTTTCATATTTATTAATTTTTTTATCATTCGTTCACACATTTTATTCCGTTAAAAATTATTTGTTGTGTCTAATATAAAAGTAGAACTTTAAGACTTTAGTGTGTAAGATTATAATAAGGATAATTACACATATGTACCATAATAAGGTAAATTATAAGGTAATTTTCTATTTGGAATGTTAATAGAAAGAATAAGAAGGAAAGAAAATAAAAAAAAATGATATTATTACTGGTTATGTTTTACTATATAAATACGACTTAATAATTTAGGTGTATAAGGTTATGTTTAGAATAATTACTGATTTAGACTTCATACATAGTGTCTCTGGACAGCAAATGTAGAAAAATTATTTAAATTTCATTGAATTAAAGCTGACTAATCTTGTCACCATAAACATACTTAAACAATAAAAAACAAGTAAAAAATTGATCACGGTTTATTTTTAAATATATAAATTATTTATATAAAAATTTGTTTATTCACCTTTTATATGGTAACTAAAAATCCAGATTCAAAATATAATTTAAAGTACATTATTTAATATATGTTTTTTCTATTTATTTACATTTATGTTTCATTTGCAGATTGCATATGGCTTGACCACACTGTTATTTGGATCAACATATAGAATAAACTTTTGTGATTTGAATTGCTATTGTTTATAGTTAAATTAGACATTATATTTTATGTATATATACGAATTATTTTAATTTTAAGTCACAGTTGTAATTTACGATAAATCAAAAATCTCACGTTTGGTAAATGTGTAATTTATTGTGATTTATTTTTTCTACAGATTTATACAAAAAGAATTATTTATGTACTGTAATTTACACTATTGTAACAACTTAAAGTATTTCAAAAAACTTTTTTACAACATACATATTTTATTTACTTTTGACAATTTTTATTATTTCATTAATTTCATAGTATAGATCTTTTAATTGTATTAAATTTCAGAATGTGTTTTTAAATTTATTCTATATTTTGTTGATAACTTTTGTAAGTTTGCTATATTTCTTAATAGAAAAGGTGTGTGTACTACAAATCTCCAGTTTATTCATGTGCTTCAACTGTGTGTTATATATTTTTATAACAAGGTCAATCAAGCATGGTGTTTTGTGGGATAAGGATTCTGTATATTAAGTTAAAGATAACTATGATTTACACTTACATAATGTTAAATTCAAAACAAAGAAGTCTAATTTTTCGTGCTGCGAAGAAGGAGAAAAAAACGCTATTTCTGGCGCTTTTTTAAACTTTTTTCCAATTTTGAAAATTTCAATAAGAAAACAGAATATGATTTCATTCTCAATAAATAGTGAACTTCTTATCAATATATCATACTGGTGGGGGGAATATTTTTTTCAAAAATGTCAAGTTTAGGTGCCTCGAGAGCTTAAAATAAAGCTGTAAGCTCAGCTATAGTTTTCTTATAAGCCGGTTCCTTATTCATATATTTGAAATAAGTTTTGGTTTTCGCAACTTTTTTATTTGAGATATTACTTATGTGAACATCTTTTTTTTTTTGTTGTTGTTTTTGCCCCAAAAGGAAGGGTTTAAATTATTTTTTAACCATAACTTTTTGGTTTTATGAGAGAACTTTTGCGTTTTGTTTTAGATTTCGAATTTAACTTTTGAAGGGTTATCTGGTGTTGAATTATTCATTTTTAAATGATTTTTGAGGTCGTTTTAAATTCTGTGTAAGTTCTTGGAGGTTTTTTAAATTGCTGTAAGTGGAAGAAGTGCATAAAACTATAGGTTAATTTTTATCCAATATTGCAACCAAAATTTGTTATTAAAGTAATAAATTATGGCTTATAATGACATGGATAAACATGTAATTTTAAAAGTTTTTCTAGATGAATTTAACTAAAATCGTCATTCAATTTTTTTTTCTTAAAAAAGGAAAAAAGATGACAAAAGACTGGTACCAGCACTAAATATCAAGTCACCAGTCAGATTTTGGTGAAATACAATCAGCCATATTAATGTTCGGTCATGTTATAGAACAAATGAACGCACCAGATAAAAATAAAGTTTTATAAGTAATTCTTTAAACGAATTATGATTTTTTTTTTACATGCATGTATTTAGAAAATTTTTCTTTGTGTTATTTCATTTAAAACATTACAAACGAATATTAATGCGCCTGACTATATTATGGTGCTCTCATTCCTGATAGTTTGTAAATGCGGCTTCTCCACACTATTCCAGTGTTACGCCTTTAACAAGAAGAAAAAGGACAAAGAAACTATTCAAGCTAAAAAGGCTACTCGCCATATCCAACCAAATTATCAACCTCGTCTGGAGGCTCGTGTTATTGGCACGAATAAATTCAATTGTTAATCAAATAAAATGTATTATATTCACATAATTAAACAACGCGTAGTTACTCGATTACAAAAGTATTTTGGAACTAAGATCAGATGATCAGAGCATAAAACAAGGATAAGCAACGACAAACAAAAAAAAAAAAATATTTACAAAAATTCTCCAACTGTTGTTAATTACTATGACGACAAGCAATAAATTTAATTCAAGTTTTATTATGAGCTCGCCGACCACGCAATCGCTTTACAAACGGTAACCTTGTAACCAGGGGCGTATCGTCAATGGAAGCGATGGATGCACCGCTTCCTCTAACAAATCAGTAGGAAATTGTTTTTTTTCGCGTTTGCGAAAAAAATACAACCGAAATAAAATGAAATAACTTGCTGAATTTAAGTGCAAAAATTAAAAATTACTAGAAAAAAAGCGCTAGATGAAAGAGCATCTGCAATAGCGAGTGACAAAAAAAGCTACACGCTTACTGTCTACAGTTTCCTCCAAATGATCTGCTGCATGTCGATAATGGAAAAAGGTTGCGCACTTATATTCAATTTGGAAGCGCCAGATTGTGTCGCTTCCAGATCACATCATTTGCACGAATTTTTATCCCGTGCATTGGGAGTAAAGAAAAAATGGGCACACATATTCAATCTGGAAGCGTCGAGTAAAATCGCTTTACGAGCACGTACAACAATCAACAGTGCAATTTTTATGCATGTCAGTATGTGTGTGTGTACAATCATTGTGTAATGTGGTATTTGCAGTACTGGAAACGATGATCGGTCGTGCTTTTGCCGCTTTTCAGTCCGTAATATTACTACAGTAGAAGCTATACCAGCACGTTTATCCGTGATGTTTCAGTCTGGTAAAATGCAAACATTTTCGAAATTGAGACTACATATAATTATTAAAACACTTCCACTGATTGGTTTTAGTTCATTAAGTAATCCAGAAAAAATTAAATATTCCAAATAATAAAACAACGCCTAGTTTAGATAATTTTAGTACAAAATCGAAAGGCGTGTAAAAATTCTCTTCCATAATTTATCAAAGCTAAAACCCCAGTATTAAATCAGCCATCGGTACTGCCCGACCAGTCACACTGACACTTCATCGCACACACTCTCACATTTATTCTTACCATATGCGTAATTTTGCAAAATAACGTCGTTTATAGTCAGTTTGCGATATGTATAAATGTAAGATACTACTCGTTACAGAAAAAAACTTGTTATTTTACGTTTAGAAAATGAGAAGTCCATTAAAATTGAATAAAATAGTTCAACGTTCTTTATACCACAATTTACAAAATTAAAAAAATAAATTGAAAAGAAAAGGTAAAACAGAATAAAGGAAAACTGGTTGAAGTAAATGTACTGAATTTTAAAAACAATTTTACATGGTTTAGTTTCAATAAAGCATTAGTGTTCATACTAGTGAACCAAATTTTACAGAATAAACTAACAAATTTGCTGAAAAACTAAATATACGTATATAATTTTTAGAGTTCATCTTCATAAATGCAGCAGTTTTTTAATTGCCACCGTATTGCCTCTTCCAAAAACAACTGCAAAAGCAATTGGTATTCCGAATGAAATTTTAAAAAATTGATTATTGTTCGACCTCAATTTGTTTTGAAATGTTATGCATAAACAATTCAGTCTCAGAAAAGTTGTTTATAGAATTTTGAGATTCCAACTCACTCCTTCCATACAATTATTACTTTAATCAGTTAAAACTTGTTCTGTATATATATTTCATAAAAGTTTATATCAGAGTAATCATTCAGTAACAGTAAATTTTCAAATTAAACATACGCTTTTTTAATTTCAGGCATAATGATGGCCCACTTAAAAACTTTTATTTATCTCTACTTAGTTTCCTATCTAAAAATAATATAAAACTATTGAATTTGATATTTTACATTACATACAAATTATTTACATATATAAAAATCATTTGTAAAATTTGTATTCGGCATAATAAAATTATGACTACTTTTTTATTTCATACATTTACTTTCTCTACTTAAAACATTTGGAATTGAAAACTGTTTATTATGTATATTCTGGGTTATTTTTTATTTAAAATACTAAATGAAAAATAACCCAGAATATACATAATAAACAGTTTTCAATTCCAAATGTTTTTATTAAGTTATGTAATTTTCAATTTTACTGCTAATTGAAATCAATGCTTTTAAAAAATTGACTCAGTATTGAGGAATTTATGTTTAAAATTATCCAATAATATAGATATATCATTTTCTTCAAAAACTGCAATTCAATTTCTATTTCCAATTAATAGATAATTTTTCTAAATAGTTCTGCATAAAATAAAATCTCGATTTATAATTTCATTATACAATAAACAATATATTTTTCAAATTTGTTCTACATATTACTGTTAATCATTTTTAAATTTCTTACAGTGTGTGCAGAAATCCATACACATATTTAAAAAACTAAAATTTATTTTCACGAATTAATATTTTGCCGTCAGTTTTTATGTTTTTTAAAAACAAAAGCAATTTAAAATATATTTATTTCATTAACAATTTTATTGTACCTAATAATTGTTAAATAAATTAAATTATATATATATAGAGAGAGAGACATATATAAAAATAATTAGTAAATATAAAATATTAATTAATAATTGTAAAACTAATATTTTTTATTATATTTTAAGTTTTTTTTAAATATTTAACACTAATTTTGATGAAAAATAGTTAATTTGTGTAATTCACATTAAAAGCCTATAAAAACAATGACGTAAGACCAATTGTTTCCATTTTTTCACCCAACATCCAGCGTTTTAGACGATTGTGTAAAGTAAAGCAGGTGATAATATGTAAAGTCGATTATTATTTAATCGATAATTTTTTCGCTGTATAAATATTAAAAATAATTTTCTGATTTAAATTTTTATATATATATATATATAAATTATGTACATTTTCACTCAAAATATCATTTTTTTTATAAATATATTACGTTATACATAATTAACAATTTTAATAAGACCGTATAATAATAAATTACGCGATTGCTCTGCACCTGATAACCACCACTACGAATCAAATTATCAGCAATCGTAACGTTTATTTTTTTTTGAACTGTTTTTGCAGAAAAAAATAAAATTTCGGTGTAGTGAAAATAATAGTTTTATATTCGTGAGTTATTATGTAATTCCAGATTTCTATTAAGGTAAGAAAAAATATTAATTTAGTAAAAAAAAGTTATTCTCAAATGCTTTAGATAATAGTTCCGCTGTAATTATATTGTCACCAACGACTAAGAGTGATATTAGGAAAACCTTTTTTTTTTTCCCAAATAAAAGATTTTTATGTTAGTTATTTCCGATTAATAAATAATTTTAAAATTAAGGTCGAAATAATTCAAATTGAATATGTTGTTTTTTATACAGAGTACACGTATATAGGGAGATATAAGTGTTATTACAACTATAAGTGAAGTATGAAACTAAAAATACGAATATAACGAGAATAAAATCTACGGTGTAATTCACTTGCGGCCTAAAATATGGATACATCAGAGAAAAGCGATTCATGCGCCAAAGAATTACCAATCGGAAAGGACGTATCACTAAATTTGAGCAGTTATATTATTGCGGATTCATTAGAAAATTTAAAAGAAAATGTAAATATTGACTGGAATCAAAACTGTAAGTTAGACGTAATAAATTCGTTAATATCGTTTAGCGACGCAATCATATCTGATCTTGGAAGTTCCTTAAACGAATTTAAACAAGGAATAACAGTACCATTATTCAACGGCAGTTGCATGTTGGAATACATTGAACAATTGATTCTAAAGCAAGAATACTATGAGCGGAAGATTAAGCAACTTCGGGAGGAAATTGATTCAATTCGGAAAAAGGTTTCCGAAGACCACGAAAAATCTACCATTACTAACGTAAAACGAACATTTCGTAGCGATGATCTTAGAAAAATATTAATGGAATGTACAGATGTTGGAAACGCTGTAGTAAATGATTGGCATTATTTAGGTTCTGTAGATGATTTATTAGAAGAGTTAAATTATGTATCGAAAATTGACAACTTTATCGACCAGTATGAAATTGTAGAAATGATCAAGTTTATAAAACCAGATCTCCAAAATTTGTCAAATTATTCGTGTAAAACAGCTAAATTACTAGCGTATACCGAACTGATCTGTAAAATTTTAAAAATGAAAATTAATAACGTCAAAGAAATATCCGTATCGGAATCAGATAATTCGCGAATGCATAGTAATTCAAAATCATTAAATGAATATTGTAATAATAAGATGAATCGAAATTACGAGCAATATGACGCAAAAGAGAAACTGTCGAATATAATTTTAATAGTATCGAAGTATTTAGAAGTGATCAAAAGCACATATCGTAATAAGCATATCATTTCTAATTTGGAAACACGAATAAGTGAAAGACTGGAACATTTTCAATTACTACGAAATAATTTAAATCGACTAAATAGTTATGTTACCGACATCGTCAGTTCGAAGAATGGATCTTCAGTTTATGTAAATGACGATTATTATTCGATTTATGATTCTGTCGATTCTGTCTTAAACAAAATAGAATTAGGTTATATACAGCCATCCTCATGGGCCCTATCAGCAAAACTGGATTCGGACGAATTGGTTAAAGTTTTCAATAAAGATAAGTTTAAACAGCTAAGAGGTCTTATAAATTCGCTTAAAAATCTCACATGGTCAGTTATGGAACAATTCAGTTTTTCGGATAAAAAGTGCCCTGTTCTAACCGAAACATTTGAACAGATAAAAATTTCTGTTGAACAACTAGATGCAGAAAATGAAAATTTCATTACGGATAACCTAGAGCTATTAAATGAGCATTTAGCTAATTCACCGTATTTAAGTGAATCGTTAGATTTAGAAAAGTATGATAATATTTCGGAATATTGTAAGTTTTCTCAAATGAACAATTCGACATCGATGAATCTCTCAAAATGTAAAACAAATAGTAAAGAAGAGGCTATAATATTACATTTAATTAATGAGACCATTAACAGCGGTTGTATATTTCCGACAACTTCGGAGAAATATGGAAACATTGAATGCAATCTGGATAAAGGAACGTGTACGGATGATAATTATTTTACGATTAATGCAAATTATAGTGTAGAAGTAGATAATGCACTAGAAGATAAGTCGAAAATATTTTCCGCAGTTACTGATGGTAAACGAACTGCTGATTTCAATGTAAATATGAAATCGTTAATAAATATTACAAACGATATTAAAGTATCCTTTAAGACGTTGGTTGACCTTTTACATTCTTTGATAAACGAAATTTTAAATGGAATTCAAAGTATTAATGAACAAATTCAGGTATGTTTCTTTATATACTGTATATATGTATAAAATACTTTTTTTTAATTACTCTCTTACACATTTTACGATAATGTGTTGTAACTCCTTAAATAACCTTAAAAATTTCTGTAGGTAAATTAAAAATTTAAAAAAAACAGAGAGAGCGATAAATTTCAGTTTAACTCGAGATATTTGAAAGTCTTACATCTGCAGCGCGGTTATTTATAAAACAAACATCAATTTTCGTTATTGCAGAGAAATTGATGTAAAATTATAAAATCATTACGGAATTATTAACTTAATAAAATTTGGAATATTTTAATATCGAAGTGAAATGTAAATCCACTTCTGGATAGAGTTTATCAATAAAAATCACGCCAACTGAGATTTCATTTCGGTTTTAATACAAATTCATAGCATCATAAAGAGACATAATCTTCGAAAACATTAGGTTTTAATTTTATATGCCTTATTAAAATATGTATTGAGATTTTTCAATAATTTAATTTTTCATTTGTAATAATAATATAAGACCAGAATTATAGAATAGGTATTCCAGTTCGAATGAACTAGATAAATGAAATTTCAAACGATACTACAAATTTGAAATGATTCACAATTCCTTTTTCAATTTACTTACACATTCTTCTATTTCCAAGTTTTTTCTTTTTCTTTTAATTTGTCAAATATAAATGTAACGCTAATATTGAATTTTGCGAATTTCTCTGCAAAATAAATTGCTCATACCGGCCCCAAACCATTTTGTAAGCTTTTTTTGGTTCTCGTCTTATTTTAAATCATATTTCCAGTTCTAATTTTTTACATTTCACTCTTAAAAAATATATGAATGGAAAAATCGATTGCAAAAGTGTAATCTACTCAGTAACTGCAACTACAGTTAAATCATACTCTTTTGTAATCTGTTAATATTAGAATTATTTGTTTTAATATAATATTCATTAGTAAAATCATTTGTTAATTATGTAGATTTCTGTTAAAAATGCATTCGAATCGATAATGTTATCTTTAGAATGTCGGAACGGAAATTTATTGAAAGACATGTTAGAAATGAATGAGGTAAGTAACAAAACAAAAAATTTATTTAATTATCAAGTTTTGAATATATTTCCGCGCATTAATTTTACATTTTAATGATTTATGTAATTTAAATTTTAATTATCACGCAAATAAATTATGGAGAAATGCGGTCTGCATTGATATTAGATCGTTACAAATTGTGGGAACTTATAAATAAAATTAATAATATTAATATTTCATACCAATATTTTAGTAAAATTACAATACTATTTATATTCATAATAGAAACGTGTTAATATGGTAAAAAAATTGTATTGTAATTATTCGGTAATTAGAGATTTTTTTTTTTAATTTTACCCTTTTTATTGGTATTTAAAAATTATTTACATTAATTTTCTTGTGTAAAATTTTAAAAATTAAAATTTATCCGTATTTCTGAATTTGTTTTTCATAGAATTATCTCTGTTATTCCTTATCTCCAGAAAACCTTATAATAGAAAGTTTTTAATTACACATGTCCGCATTATTCAAATTAGAAGTTAGAATCTTGAGGACATTGAGTTTAATTCAGCGACTTAGGGTCTCGCCTAACAATATTGTTACTTGTTAAACTCAAAAGATTCTATTGGAATATTTACATTTTAATTATTTCTGGCTGTTTGATTAATATTGAAATATTTTACGATTTCCCCATTACAAAATAGAATCAAAAGCGGAAAAAATGAAACACCGAAATTTTTATGTATAGAAAGAAATTGTCGCGTTAATTTCAGAAAATATGCGAATATGGAATATATCGATTTTTAAAAATCAACAGTATTAATATAAGGTTTTATGTTATAAAATTATCTTTACCAAGAAAATTGTCGAAATAGATATGATCCGGATAAAATAAAGGGGGCAAAATATTTAATTAGAATATTGAGGTTACAGTGAAATATTAAAAAGAGAACAAGGAAGTAGTAGATGCTTTGCATAAGGTCTGCCCGGAAAATATCCGGCTTTTGTTTATAACTCAAAAACAAATTGCTCTAGTGCCGTTATGAAGAGGGGATCTTCACCAGTTATTCCTTCGATCGACCAACTCTAGACCAAATTTAGCAGAAGTTTCATGTTTGCACACGTGTACGTCTAAAATTGAGCGCGTCGCATTTCTCATTTTACAAAAATAATGGATTATATCGACCAAAAAATTAGCGTAAAATTTTGCTTTAATCTTAGCCATACGGTAACGGAAACAATTGCAACGACTAAAAAAGATTTTTAGAGACCAAGCCACGGGTAAGACGTAAATAAAAGAGTGGTTTAACCGATTTAAAAATGGTCGGGAGTCGGTCGAAAGTGGTCCTGCGTTAACAAGAGAACGCCAGAAAATGTTATCAGAGTTCGAGCAGCTATTGGAAAAGATCGTCGTTTAACTATCATGGAGCTTGAAGATGATGCAGGTATTCTGAATACAATTATTTTTGAGATTTTAACTAAAGATTTACGAATGAGTCGTGTTGCTGCAAAGTTCGTTCCACGATTGCTCACACAAGAATAGATAAACCTTCACGTGGAAGTTGTAAGGAAAAATTTAAAAACCACTAGAAATGATCCCGATTTCTTTAAAAAACATAATAACCAGTGCTGAATTTTGGGTATATAAATATGAAAAAGTTAATCCTCCACGCACAGCATCACAATTCACCAAACATGAAAAAAGCACAGTAAAATAGAGGTAACGTGAAAGCAATTTTAACTGTTTCTTCAGCTGGGTGTCGTGCATCATGAATATGTCTCAAAATGTCAAATCGAATAAAGAATCTTACAGTTTGGAAACGGTTACAAGACGCTGTGAGAAGAAAACGACCGAAGTTTTGGAAAAACGATGACTGAATGATCCATCATTCCTATGCGCCGGCTCATTCGTCGCATCTTGTTCAAGATTATTTGACTAAA
Source organism: Icerya purchasi (assembly GCA_039619475.1). NCBI lineage: Eukaryota > Metazoa > Arthropoda > Insecta > Hemiptera > Monophlebidae > Icerya > Icerya purchasi. The sequence continues at coordinate 420,961,527 of CM077116.1, forward strand.
CACGAGGCAGGCACCCTCTAGTCCAGACACTGCTCCATGTGACTTCGGACTCTTCTCTGAGCTGAAAATTCCGTTGAAAGGAAAAACATTCGACGATTTGGAGGAGATGAAACAAAATACGACAAGTGAACTGATGACTATACCGAAAAATGCGTTCCAGGAGTCCTTCCAAAAATGGGAGAAACGCTATAAGCGGATTTTAAACAGGTGAGTACTTTGAGGGCGAACCTCATCCGAAGGCCTCCACGAGTTTGAACTCTAAGTTATAAACAAAGGCCGATTACTTTCCGGACAGACCTCGTAACGGACAAATATAACTGCATTCAGACTTAGACACGTTTATTGCGCAAATCTCTGTTTGAATTTAGGTTTTTCTTTAACAATCAATCTTTCGGTTGTTAGAAATTGTATGCACATGGCAAAACAAGTTTATTTAGAGAAATATTTTAAAAAAAATTACGTGCTATTAAAAATATTCAACCTTGCGAATTGGGGAAAAAAATCTATTTATAACTGTTTAGTAATGCAATAATCTACAATGGTAGTAAGGGAATAGATCTGAGTGAAATGTTATCTAAGTAATTACTTGGAAGTAACCAATCTGTTAAACTTAATACTGCATTGAGAATTTTAAATCATGTTTTTGTTTTATTTTTTTCTAAAGCGATTCATAAAAATGTTTAATAATCTTCATCAAAAAGCTTGTGCGTATTTTAAAGTATTACTTGTGATCGTTAATATTTTTTATTTACGAGATCAAAACTTTCTTCTCTCTTCCCCAGGTTCTCATCAGGACCGACCAAAAAATCGATTTTTTTTTTTTCATTTTTTTGTAGTAAATTATATGTAGAATATATTCCCAAAATCGTTTGCTCGAATATATGTTTTTTTTTTAAATTTATGGAACAAAAACTAGACCCACCTTTTTAGTCAAAAATTGAAATCGAGCGGTAGTTCGAGCGGAGTGTATTTTACATCAATATTTTTGAATAACGCGTGCATATATCTATACTACGGTAAGTAGAGTTACCAAAAGTACCACCAGATGTCGCATGTATGCTATGACTCCGAAAAAATTTGAAGGTACGACTCTTGGTTTTGCCACGGTTATCGGAAAAAATACCAGTAAGGTTCTTAATGTTTGCATGAAATATTCTTTCTGTCAAGTGAGTGCCAATAAAAAAAGCAAAGAAGGAACCGTCAGATTTAGTTTATGGAAAGAAAGTCATGAAGAGACATGCACGGCAAACCATCACGGTAGTTCCGGAAAAATGGAAATGGATGCAATCACAGAAATGTTATCTCGTTCTCAAGAATTTGTAAATGGCGCGTAGCAGAAGCCAACGGTACCCTTAAGTTATTTGAGCACAAACCACCTCTGGCAGATAACGTTCAAGATGCAATCAAGCCTATTTTTGAGTCTTTGTCATCGGATGATTTGATGCAACGTTGCACTGGAGGAAACACACAAAACTCGAATGAGTCAGTGAACTCTTGCGTCTGGAAGCTCGCTCCGAAACACCTTCACTGCGGTGCAAAGACTGTAGAAACTGCCGCTTACATCGCTACTAGTCTATTTAATGAAGGATATACAGCACGGTTAAAAATTATGGGCATCTTAGGAATTACAGTTGGGCTTGAAGCCAATAATTTTGCCCACTTAGCTGATATGAAACGTGTTACTGCGGCTGAGAACAGTTTGTTGGAGGGAGCAAGAGCAGCTGCACTTTCGAAAAAAGCCGACCAAAGGACCCTTCAAGAGCAATATGAACTTGAGGAAGGACTGATGTATGGCCCTGGAATCGCTGATTAGTCACAAGGTACATTTTTTTTTATGTTAACACAGAAAAATCGTTAATAAAATCTTTAATCGCGTTTCCTGAAAAATCGTGTTTTTCAAACTGTTGTCCAAGATTTCTCAAAAACTACTTGACGGATCGCCTTTTTTCTTTTTTCATTTTAAAGTAGATTTTAGTCATTGGAGCCCCTACTACAATCAAGATGATATATGCATAATTTTTTTTTTTACAGTATTTTAAAGAGCGAAAAATCGTGAAAAACTGTATGTAAAAATTCAAATGTCCACCATTTTGGTAAATTTTGACTTTCATGGATGATTCTAGTAGGGGCTCCAACTACACTCATATAGTTTATAAAAAAATTTCGATTATTGATTTTTGATCATTTTTGCAGGTGCTAGAGTGGACAACAGTAAGGTACCTTTTTTTGAGACGGTCACGTCACAAGGCATGTCAAAAATTATTGTCGCAATATTTTTTATTAAAAAATTATTTTTTTGTAGTTTATAACACACTAAGCAAGTGACAAAAAGTTTGAGTGTCTAATTTATTTTCCTCTATTAGAAAAAAATTCGAGAAAATTACGTCGTTTTGGGGCCTCCAGATGAGAACCTCCCCTTAATAATGATAAATATCTGGCTGCACCTATTCTTCAGTTTCTAGTAAACTTTTCATATCGTATTTCGCATGGCAATTCTTACATGATAATAAATTATATTTTTTTTTTATCATATTTGTTTTTGTAAAAGTATGTTTTGTGGTATAATCTCACATTAACAGAAAATAAAAAAATTATGTTTTAGGAGTTAAAAAAACGCGGCGAGAGAATTTCACATTTAAACGAATCCAATGAAGAAATTGAACGATATAAATCTCGACTATTACAGCAGCAACAAGATTTGCAAAATAATATTCGAAATCGTGATAAGACCATACTAGAATTAACGGAGGAAATTGATAATAAAAATAATATTTTAAATGAAATATCGCGTGAAACTGATCAAATTAAACAAGGCCATGAAGCAGAAATTAACAGATTAATTTCCGAACAAGAGAATCTCAGAATTAAAATAAATGAATTACAAAATAAACTCGTCGAAAAAGAAACTGTTATCAACGATTTGGAACAAGAAATTTCTAAAAGAGACAACCAAGGTATTAAGTTAGTTATTAAGATGTATTGGATACCTACGAATAGTGGTTTTGATACAAACTATTTAGAACATTATTTAAGACTATATCATGGCGCTATGTTAAAAGAAAAACCAGTGGTGGCAATTAAAAAAAGTTACTAGTTTTATAATTTTAACAATTTATAATTATTATCCTTTTGAAAAATGTTGAAACAAATTTTAAGTTTTATTTGGAAATTACAATTCTTGTGGAACGTTTCAGTAGCTAAATTGTTTAAATAACTGCATATTATAGAATGTGACGGTAAATGTCATAGTGTCATGGAAAATTGGAAGCCTGTAAAAACAAATCTAGTGACAGAAATGTACAACATCTGGCTACCTTCAAAAAAGTAGCTAACACCAGCTATAAAAAAAAAAAAAATATAGCCTATATAATGTAATAACAATGTACAGACTGAAGTAAGGAACAGGATCGAAAAATTCTTTAAAACGTTATCAAAAGACGGACATTGTAGAAAACTTGTATCATTAAAAATAAGGAAAATTACTGAACCAGAAACAGAAAGGAGAATACAATAAATAGCAATTTCATTTCATTATAACTGGGAATTATCTCCTAATTATACGTATCATTTTTAAATTTGTGTAAAAACATTATTTGGCTAAATTTAGGTTTAGATCATTATGCGACGCTAAATAGATATAATTTTAGTGCAGCAAATTGATAAAAAACGCCGAATAACTAAAGAAAATATGTATTTAAAATATGAAACTTTCATTGAGTAACCCATTTTAAAAACGTATTCAATATACGGACGAAACTGTCAGAAAAATTCATTTATAATAAAAAAAGAACTACCAACTTGTTTATGAGGTCTGCTCTATATCTTGTACATAGAAAAAAAGAACTCCTATGCCTAGAGTACCTCAGGTAATATTGAAAAATTAGATCTTGAGCTTATTAATAATTTTATATACTGCAATGTGATGTTTACTTTTAACCGTAATTAATTTATATTGTAACGTATTGAACTTGAATATTAATTTCCTTCCATAAAAAACCCCGTTTAATATAAAATAATTATTAATGAATTTTGATTTATCAAAGATTAAGTTGATTTATTTTTGCTGATATGTTACTTTATAAAATATATTTTTTTACTGAATTTTGTTTACATTAGCTACAGTAACTTAGCTAATTAGGCAACGATATTTTACTCCAGTAACACTCGATTCAAATCCTGAAAATTCAAAAAATTATCATTGCGCTGGGTTAATGTTTATAGCTGATGACCAAATAAATAAATAAATTAAAAAGTTCTATTTACATTTTAAAACAGCATATTATATTGCTAATTAAAATAAATGATATTTCAGTGTTACGAAGTAAAGTTCAAAAAAAAAAAAAAAAAAACAAAGAAAGAGAAAAAAAGAGAAAAAATGCAAACGAAAAATGTAGTGAAATTTTAGACCGAATTTTTAAAACATGTAAAAGTGCAATAATAGATTAAAAAAATTTTCTGTTACTACAAATTATATTAAACAAGTTCAGCCAAGCATGATGTTTCATGCGCTGAGGATTCCGTATGTAAGACTATAATTTACGTTTAGTAAAAAGTAAAGTAGGTCCCCCCCATATATACCCTGTAGTAAGGTGTCGAGGGTTGTGAAGTTAAATTTCACAGTGTACTAAGCCCAACGGCACACTAATGGAAAGTGGGGGGGGGCAGTTCCTTTCCCTCGGCCGCCTTTATTTTCCCAGATTTCTCTGGTACCCAATTATTTCAGACTGGGGTAAGCTTGGGAGCGATTCAGATTCGGAACGAGACAAGTCTCGAACCAGTGACCTCTGACTTAGTAGCCAAGTGCCTTAACCACTAGGCTACCACGCTACCTACGTTTACATAGTACTAAATTCAAAATAAAGAAATCTGATTTTTGGCGTTATAAAAAAGGAGAGACGTCACATTTCACGCTTTTTTGAACTTTCCGTTAACTTTGAAAGTTCCGTTAAAAAAATGAAATACGGTTTCGTTCTTGACAAATAGTGATCATCCCAGCAGTATATCACATACCCGGAAAAAAATATTTTCTTCAACAATTTCGAGCTTTCGGCGCCCCGAGGGCCTAATTTTAAAGTTAGAAATATACGAGGATGCGCATATTTTTAACCTTGTTGAAAATTTTAAGCTATTACTCCCGGCGCAAAGGGGGGCTACTCATTATTTTTCACGCTTTTTTGAACTTTTCGCCAACTTTAAAAGTTTCGTTAAGGAAATTAAATACGGTTTTGTTCCCGACAAATAGCGATCTTTCCATCGCTATATCACATGACCGGGGGGGAAAATATTTTTTTCAAAACTTTCGAGCTTTCGGCGCCCCGAAAGCCTAAATATAAAGTTGTAAGCTCGTCTATAGTTTTCCTGTAAAGCACTCCTTTATGCATATTTTGAGATATGTTTTGGTTTCCTCAACATTTTTACTCGGGTTACTACTTACGTGAACATTTTTTTTTTTTTTTTTTTTTTTTTTGATATTTTTTGCTTCAACGATGAGTATATAATTTTTTAACCGTAATTTTTTGATTTTATGAAAAAAGCTTCTGCGTTCTGTTTTGTATTTTGTATTTCACTTTTAAAAGGTCATCTGGTGATGAGTTATGAATTTTTAAGCGATTTTTGAGGTCGTTTGAAACACCATATTATTGTATGTTCTTAACGGTTTTTTCAGTTAGTTTGAAGTTATAGATTTTCTTAAAGAGAATTTTAATTGTAATTTATAATACAATTTTCAAGTTTATAAGTCCAACCGTTCGTGAGTTATTGATTTTTATTTGATATTTTTGTCATTTCTGAACCATCTTATTAGGGTTCCGTACATTATGTATGTACGGAATCCTAAAAATAAATTGGTAAAGTTACCAACAGCAGTTTTACTGAAAGTGTATTTTTATTTTTTATATTATTATAGCGTTTATTTTCTAATGGTTTTTTTGATTTTTCCAAAAAATGTTGTTGAGAATACTTAAGCTAGCACCTCCGCTGAAGTTAATCTGGATTGCTGATCTTATACTTGATATTGCAGACATGTAGTTACCGTTTTATTGGTTTAAGTCTCCTTTTAAACTTATTATTAATTTAGTTACTTTAATCCTATGCGCCATTTTCGTCCAACCAAAGTGGTTAATATCGAATGTCTTTCTGAAAAACTCGATTTACTAAAAAATAATGAAAGTTGAGGAAACACTATTGGTTTCTATTCTGAATTGTTAGTAATGCTGGAGGATTTTATTTGACTCGCATAATTCCTTTTAAAATCACTGTTTTCTATTGATTGTTTTTATCTTATTTTCAAGTTAGCCGTTTTCGAGCATTCATTGTTCGTCCATTAATAACTTAATAATAGTAAGAATAAACTTAAAAGTAACTGAAACAATAAATACTTTTAAAATAAACGCATGTTTGATTTAAAATAGATGGAGACACTTCTAGCATGGGTACCATAAGTCGAACGGAAGAAAATTATCGATTACGAGATATTGAAGATAGTTTCGAGGATCGTTATAATAAAGTGAGTTAAATGAATTAAAATCTCAGCAGATGTTTATTGTATAAAATAACTGAAAAATTAAAAAATCAAGCAAAAAAAAAGGTTTCACATAGGTTTTTATTAATTCTTGAATTACTTATCGATGTTCTTCCGTCCGTCTTTGATCTAAGTATTAAACATAATAAATTATAATAATTATCTAAAAGTTGGAAAACGAAAATAAAACATCTAAATTATTATTTAATTACTACCTTCTGTATCAATTTACGAAACTAATTATATATTTTATTTTAACGTATTCAGAGTTGATTATTTACCATTGATAATCGTGCATTTCGCTTAACTTATTAAATGATAATCACCGAAACATTAATTCACTTGATTTAATTTATGCTTTTTTTAATTCATCAGCTACGTGCATTAGCTGTACAAATGAAAAAACGTATCGCTGAATTAAAACAACAAATAGAAATCGATCGAAACAACTTTTCATCGGAAAAAACCGAACTACAAAACAAATTAACGCAGCTTATGCCGAAGGCTAAACTATCACAGGTTAAGTAACTTTTTGATTATTAATATTAACAATACAATGATGTTATAATAAAACTTTACAATATACGAAACAATTTGGTTAAAGAGGAATTACAGTTTAGGAAAAAAAAAAAAAAAAACTATACCTAGTAATTGACTGACTGACCAAAAAAAGCGATCGTTTTTTTTAATTTTTTTTTCTTATTTTATGAGCATATTTTTTAACGGAGTTAGGTTCAGTGCCGAATTACATGTCTTACATTCAAAACACTTTTTATTTTTCTTTTTAGATTAGATGCTTCTCTGAGCAGCTGGAGAATTTCCGCCAAATTTTTCATTTTTTTTTTTCCAGCTTTGACTTTGACGCCATCTTGTGGCTAAAAAAAGGTTTATATTAAAAAATATAATTTTTTTCAGAAAGCAGATGCTAAACACTGTATGCAAAAAAATATTTATATGGTTTAATAAAAGTATCACTAAGAATCAAAATATTGAAATTATGTCTTCGTTTTTTCTTTCTAAATTGTAATTCCCCCTTAAAGGAAATTTAAGTTCACGCGTTATGGTAATGCAATTATTCGTTTCTTTATTTATAAATTAATCGTTGACAGAATGATAAATAAAATATCTGATTACTGTGCACAGATAATTTACATCTAGTTTAATGATAATACGTATTTTATATTAAGTACAATATAATTCTTCCCGGTTCCCATTAAAAAAAATGTCCCAATTTTTGGCAACGAAAAAATGTCACAAAACATTCCCCAGTTTTATGTAACGTTTGTAATGTTTTAATTTTTGACTACTTCCAAAAAAAAGGGGAAAATTATACGTTCGTCGCGTTTTTTTTTTTTTTTTTTTGTTTAGTTCGCGCATAACTCATTTTTATATAGACCAATTTTACTGATTCTTTGTTTATTGGAAAAAGTACCATTCAGCTTAGGGACCACATGTGAGTAATTATGAAAATCAGTGAACATAAATTTAGTATTCATCAAAAAACGTGAAACTTTTTTTTCTTATTATTTTTTATTAGTATATCAGAGGCGGATAACTTAAAATGCTATCAATTTGCAAAATTATCGTGAAAATGTAGCTTTATTACCGACTTCCAAAAGTTCGTCCCATTTTTTTTTTTTTTTTGTTTTTTTTTTTACGTTTGTTTACGCATAATTTATATTCATATGGACCAATTTAGAATTACACTGTGAATTTTGATCATTTCATACAAAGTATAGAAGAGAAGGAGAATAGCCTCTTGCGAGGCCAAAAATTCTGGCAAATGTGTACACCCTCTATGCTGCAAATTTTTCCTAACGAATTTCCAATTTATAATTTTTAATTATTCTATCTCTATTTCTTAATACATTTCTAAAGATTCAAAAAAAAAAAATTATAACGCAGATTATAATGTCGTTTTCATTAATTAAATGCAATTTGCAATATACTTGATGAGTTTCTGTAAAAAGGATAACCGCCATCTGATGAAGTAGTGTCTCCACATTGGGAATATGATAGTAGGAAATATTTGAACGATTTTAACAACTCTGTATTAATATAGGCAGGTTTTTTACTCTCATACAAATGTTTAAAATAGTTTTAAAAAACAACAAAAAACATCTGTTTTCTGTTTTTTTGCACCATTCATAATTAAAATAGGAGATAAATAAAGAAACTTTGAGGGTTACGGCAGGCTATCGTAAGTTACAGATTGTTGCTTTTCTATGGAAAGCGATCACGTGAACATCCTCCAATCTGGTAGCAGTTAATAATCACCTCATCTTATTTATCAGTTGAATAATATTTATGTTAACATTAAAAATATTCCCTGATTTATAAGTTCAGTTTTTGAAAAAATCATTTACTTCAATACTGCTCATCCCGTTAGCTCGGACACTAACGAAAACCTTTCAGCTTAACTTTAATCACAACAACAAAATTATTCAGAGTTTAAACCATCTAATGACGTTGAAAACATTTTCTTAGACCGAAATTCGTAGCAGATATTTCGTACAGTCTCTTCGTTTCATGTTTTAACATTTGAAATTTTTGATCTGGTCGAATTAAGGTTTTAGTGTATTATCTTGTCATTCAAATTTCGTAAAAACGTAAGATACAGAACAGGATGAAAAAAGCCACCAGACACGTAACATCACTCCTCTAGTGTGTGCAAAAAATGTCACTCGTTATTTATTATATATACATTTTAAAATATAATAGTGAAAAAATAGGGAGTGTAGACCTTAAAAGAAAAAAAACAGGTTAACGAAAAATATAACCGTATTTCTTTCATGAACTTATTTAAATTGTGGTTAATTTTGATAAAATTTTCGCTTGCAAATGTCACACAATTAATATGATAAATTTCGATAATATACAATTAATTTTGGTGACACCGAAGCAGCTCCCACTTTCTCGTACTATTACATTAAAAAATGTTATACTTTTCACATCATCCTGCTGTTCACACTGTATGGAAAGTATTGCTGTTGCAAATTGAACAGTATTTCCAGCTGAGTTAATCATTTTTGTATTTTAAATATTGTAGACGTTGCAGTCGGAATGCGATAAGCTAAACGATACGCTAGAATTAAAGGAAACCGAAATAAAGGAACTAAAAAAGATAATCAAGCAAGGTGATGACAACGCTTCAAATTTACTTGAAAAAATTTCCCAGCTAGAAAAACAGCTAACTGAATCCGAAATAATTCAACAATTACTTAAAGAGGATAAATATGGGTATGTAATTAATTTTCTTACAACGAATTAATAAAAATCATTAAAGTAATCACGATTTCCGTACTTTTTAATTATTTTTAGCATTTGTTGATGACAGTAAAAATTACGTTGTAAATTTTGATCATTTTAAGCAATGTATAGAAGAGAAAGAGACAGAAATGAAAGCAAGAGGGGTCAAGGAGTACATCTATTATATAAAACTGAAAGAAAAAAAATCGTACAGACCGTTCTATAGTAACTAGAGAGTTAATTTTTTTTTCAATCGACGTATTTTCTTCGTTAGATCATAAGAAATTTATGCCAGTGTTGATTAATTTTTTTATATCAAGTACTCGCCACATAAGTTACCATATAGCCCCGAGAAAAAACCAAGTCCATGTGCGATTTTCAGAGACCCGACAGAGATAATTATCCAACTAAAATAAAAAATAATGTTGATAATATTAATAAGGAAAAATGAATTGTCGCAAATCCAATTCAGCAATATAATGCGATCAGCACATTAATTAATAACACATTAAACCGAGATAACAATTATCGTTAGTCTAGAAGAGATGCAGATTGCAATAGAACAATTGCTTTAAAAACTCTGTAGGTGCCTTTTGACTTTATCTATGATGCATGAAGTCAGACCCATATCATTCCGTCTTTGCTGAAATATCTGAACCAGCACTAAAATATACTCTAAAGTATACTACAGCTTGATGAATTCTCTAGGTAGACCTTGTGAGAAATTTAGCTCTTTTCCACTAGTAATACAAGGTTATAACAAGTATTCACAATTAAGAATTTACTGTAATACCAGACTAACCCCATATGGGATGGATTTTCTAGAATCAATATGGTGCGTATAGACGAAGGTGACCAATAATAAATTTTTAAATATTTCTCATCCAGACTCAGAGCATAATGCTCATCTAAACCGGAAATTATAAATTCCAGATTTAAAGAATATCAAATTTTCTACGTGGCCGATCTGTATATTTTCCCAAAATAAATACAGCGTTGTCTTTTTATTACACAGAAATAATCGATCTCAAACTTTTTGCTTGCGATGCTTTTGCCCATAACTTTCTGCGGAAATATATGCAATATGCGGGTGTTTAGCCTATTCCAAAAAATACATCAGGCATAAAATATTAGCTGACTCCGTTACAGCTGATAAACGAATAACAAATGTGGAATGCTTAATAAAAATATATATGCATATTCATCAAGTAGGAGGCAGCCAAGTTATATTAAAGTGAACTCTTTCTCACTACGGCATTGCTGGAAACGAGATAGCCGCAACCGGGAGAATAATTTAAAACTGAATTGTTGAGATTTTGCTACTATTGTTAGAAATAATATATATAGGGAATTGGAACAATGAATTTCTAGCGGTCGGGAATTTTGAAAACAGTCAATATTTTAAAATGGTGATGTAAATTCCTAAAATAACATAGTTTAGAGAAACACACTTCGACAGAGATTGTATAAGTAAAATGGTAGGAACCGGACCGAAACATGTCGTTAAAATGAATATATAGCAACAGGCAATACGTGTCCAAAATACGATTCAGAAGGCTCAGTACATCACATGGTCCAGCAGTGCAAATACAACAAAGAGAGCTGACTTAATCTCGCGAAAAAAGTTCTGTAGGAATTGAATACTCTGCGAGTAACTATAACTTGAACTGTTTCGAACCCCGATTCTGTATAACTACATCAGAGCAATCAAATACAGATACAGTCGATAATCGTTAATAAACATTAATTAAACATTAATAAAGAATTAGGCCAGAGCGAAATCTGGGTTAAAAAACATAAAAAAAAATTTTTTCTGTTATTACAAATTCTCGTAACTCTTCATTTTTAAATGTCTTTATCTCGATGAGAATTTGCTCATTAAAAATTCGAAACATGGTTCATGCTTTTTTTAATTGAAAGTTTGCAATTTTTTCCAGTTATTTTTCTTCTCTATGGTGTAGGAGGCGGTGTTTGCGCGTGTATAACTGTAAATCTCACAATTTAAAGACGCTTCATTTATTATTTATTTTCTTTTGATTACAGCGTTAATTATTCGTTCTAAATTCATTAGTGATTAGTTTAATTTCTGTTGTACTTGTTTGTTTATGTATTTATTTATTTTTTTAAATTCAGTTTTATAGAAGTTTAAATAAAATTGTTTTATCCTTTTTGTAATATCTTCTTATTTCCTATTCCTAAACAGATACGCCTTTTTCCAAATATTTTCGATTCTGTAATTTGATCAAATTATTCGAATAATTCAAATTTATGTATCGTTCTTCATATTCATAAAATTTTCTTCGATTATTATAACTTTAACAGAAGAATAATGTTTTCTTTTTGTTTGTTTGTTGTTTTTTTTTTAGTTTGGAGCAGAAACTGGCATCAGTTTCATTAGAAGTTGACAAATTTATCAAAACAAAATCAACAAATGATTCGATTGAAGAAGACAAAAACAACGAAATTCAATTATTAAAGCAGAAAATAAATGAACAAGATGAAAATTTGAAAAAGATTAAAAATGATTATGAACAAACGAAATTAGAATTGAGGAAGCAAGGTGCATTATCGTTAGAGATGAGGGACTATGAAGTAAGTTATTTTTCGATTAGTAATAAAATATAATTAGCCTAGTTTTATTGCTGTTTTTAAAATTTTTATGGTGAGTCACGGTTTATTTGGTGTAGTTTTATCATGTTACCAGTGCATTATGGTGTTTGTGCAACTCATATAAAATAAATAGTCACCGGATCTATACAAATTATTTTCACTATTTGTAAATGATAATCTAATTGATCATATCGCATTCTACTCAAATCTGTATGCAGTGCAGAAGGATAAAAATTTTACGTCCACCAGTAGTAACCAAAATTAGACTGTTTTCGGGAATACATTTATATATGTCCCTCACAACGAAAGCAAGTTATCGAGAGTATTGTTCACAGAATCCATAACATGCACGATCACACTATATATCTAACTTGATACCATTGAAACAATTCCGTTTTCTTAGCGAAAATATTTCAAAGCTTACAAAACGAAATGGCTATGAAAAAGGGAGAATTTTCTTTCGATGTAAATAGTAACCATCTAGCAGCATAAAAAAATGCAAGAATATTACAAATGTAAATATTTTAGGTTCTTATTATGATCCACATAACCAGCGACAAAAGAACACCAGCCACTGTATACGAATTCACCATAACGGTGTACAGTGTGTAGCACTAAAAATGCACCAGGAAGAGCATGGTGGAAATACAACGCATGCGATCTAGCGTTATGTCAAAATGTCTTTTAACAATTTTTATCCAAAGTAATATGATTTTAATAACATTTTTATGAGTAATTTTATTAATTTTTTATGTGTATAAATGTAATTACAATTATTTGTTCAAAAGAATGTAATATTTTAATATTTTTCATTATAATATTGCATTATATTAAAAAAGAAGATATATTCAATTTTTATTGAGTTATTATTTTCATAATTATTATGTAAAAAGAAAGAAAGAAAGATTTATTTGCATAAACAATAACATTGCACTCATGATATAGTTATTAATATGTGTACCGACACGAGTCTTACCACATAACGAAATTAATGAATATACATATAAATAAGACATGATATGCGACGTTTAAGTGTGAGACGTCATTACAAGTCTTTTAAAACCATAGATTTTTCATAATTATGATAAAATACTTTTTTTCCTTACGTTTTTATGTTGTAAATGATCTAAGGAATTAGAAAATTACAATATTTTTTTTAAAAAAACGCGTACATTGTTAAGGTTTGGTAAGCCTGGCTGACAATATAAGAAACATGCTGCAAAAATGACTATCAACATATACCTCTAAATTATGTGCTTAGGACTGTTCATTGTGTTATTTTCTGTTGCTGAGTCCTTTATCATAAATAAATCTGACAACCACACTGCATTCACTATTACATTGATTTAAAAACTGGTACTCCATCATTATATTTATCAACCTTAAATAAATTAAAATTGCTATCTAGAATTGAAGATTTTTAAAAAAACCGTTTTAGGCAATATTATATGTGTGTATATATATATATATATATATATATATATATATATATATGCGTGTGTGTGTGCGCGCGTGCGTGTCTATGTGTGTGTGTATACATACATAATAATATAAAACTCGATACTTCGGACCCCTTCATGAATGTACTTTCTGGACCTCGGGATAATAAGTTTTTATATAAGTACTTTAAAAAAAGTAAACTTTCGACTAACTACGGCATTTTTTTTTTTTAAATATTAATTTCCGGTTTACGGAGCAATTTCTATTACAATCTCAGTTACATATTTTGTAAATGTTTTTTCATATTAGCCGTTGCGAAAGAATGACTAACTAAGCCCCTTCAAATGATGGTTGTGTACGCTATTTAGTTGAGCGAAAATTTTTTGTTAGATCAAGACCGACAGGTTAAAGAAAGATCGACAATCTTCAGCTAAACGTGGAACGTGAAGACTATTTTCTGTTGGACGGTGATAAACATCTTTTACCCAAAGGAGAGAAAGAATCTTTACGTAAATACAATTCCAGATAAAACAAAAATTTTTTTATGAATTTCCAAGTACAGATTTAAACGGACATCAATACATGGGCAAAGTCGTGGGACACATATATATATATATATATACATGTCAAGGTGCAAACCTCTTTTGGCCCTTCGATACGGTAGTTCTTATGTAAGACTTATAGAAGTTTATTCCACCATGACATGTCATTAATGTATATTGAATTTAACTGATTAAGTGCTTCAGTAATAGAAAAATGAGGTAACCCTGTTGGAAAGCGAAACGTATAGATGTATGGATTCGGGGGGGGGGGATTTCAAGGCAACTGTTCACGTCTTTACGCATTATACACTATGGATATCAAAAAGATCCACGGCCGCACCGCTAAAATTGTGTAATACGCAGATGATATAACCATCTTTGATGTCCTTTTTAAATTGGGCGATGCCTGGAGTAGTAATAGCGCGTGCATATCTAATGACTCTAAAAATATGTTAGGAATTGAAATGACAAGAAGGAAAGATGCGGGCACATCTGCTGCTTCCAGTAAGTAATAAATCGTTTATATTTAAAAATTCAGATAAGTAGTGAAGGATCAAATTAAAACGTAAAAAAGTAAAAAAGGTGGTTATCTAGCCCCGAATAGCGAATCCATCTTTACCGCTCTTAATTTATGAGTAAAATGAAATAAATGCGTATGGAATACCATCTTTAGTATTACATTTAAATAAAACAAAATAAAAATTTTACGAATGTGTAATACGAAATAGTGAAGCTTCATGCTCGCCATTTGAAGTCCATAAAATCTACCCCATCTTGTTGTAGACCAGGAGTTCCCAACCAGGGGGGCATAGAGAGATGTCAAGGGAGGCGTGAAAGAAAAATTAATTTACCGCGTAAATTAAACATCGGACGAGGGGTGTTCAATAAATAATGTAACATGCCTTCGAAAATCACCTTTCAGACATCTGAAAATTTTCACAAATAATCAACGAAGTAAAATTATCGTCATTTTTTGCATTAGTTGCGATAAATCCACCGACATCGTTAATTGTGCACAGTTAATAGTTTGTGTTCGTTACGTCAGTGGAGATCATATTGAAGAAGAGATTTTGAACTCTCAATCTTTGACAGCAGGCAATAAATCTGAAGATATATTTAATTCAATATCTGATTTCATCGAAAAAAATGATTTGGATTGGAATAAACTAATTTGACTTTGCACAGATGGCGCCCCTGAAATGATAGGTGTACGATCAGGCTTAACTCAAAAGCTCAAGGAAAAGAATCCCGCGATAGTGTGTACTAATTGTTTTATTCATCGACGAGCTTTGGCTTCCAAAACATTTCCACGGAAATTACGCCAGACTTTGGACTTCGCTATAAAGATCGTAAACTACATCAAGAGCAACGCTTTGAACAGTCGATTATTTAGTTTACATTGCGAGGATCTTAATTCTGATCACAGAGTTCTTCTATTCCACATAGAAGTACGCTGGTTGTCTAAGGGCAACATGTTGGCTCGCCTTTATGAATTGAAAGAAGCATCTTTCTTAAGTTCAAAGAAAGAAAAAAAGATTTTTTGCAAATGTTCAACAATGAACAATTTCAATGGCAGTTGACCTATTTAACTGATATATTCGATGCCTTCAATCAGCTAAATTTGAAGCTTCAAAGCAGAAACGGCACTGTAATAAATAACTATGATCATATTCAAGGATTCATATCAAAGCTTCAATTTTGAAATCAAAAGGTGTCTGCTGAAAATGTAATAATATCTTTTTCTCGACTATTCGAAGCAATTAAAAATAAAAAACGACGAAGATTTGAAAGTTGAAATACAAACTCATTTGCAAGCGCTGGAAAACAAATTTCACTGATACTATCGAGACATTAATTCAAAGTCATCAATATGTCACATAACCAGAAACCCATTTGTTTTTGATATCTTATAATTACCAGAACAAGTTCAGAAAGAATTTCGAGAAATGAAGGCCGATTCGACAACGAAAGATGACTTCCATCTCTCTTGATATTGGAGAAATTCTGGATCAAACGATTCCTTGTTAATTCAAAAGTTGTCACTCTTGCTTTGAGAATACTTGTTTCTTTTTCTTCGACTTACTTTTATGTGAGACAGGGTTTTCAGCTCTGGTTTTAATTAAAATTAAGCAGCGAAATCGTCTTACCGTTGATAGCGACCTGACGATAGCTCTGGCAGAAACTGAACCTAGAATCAACCAACTGGTGCAGAACATGTAAGCTCAGGTATCTCATTAGTACTTTAATTATAATAAATTATTTCGATAAAAAACGTTTTAAACTTGGTTAAAGTTTATTTTTACAATTTAGAATTAAAATAAATAAGTTTTATTAAAACAATGTGCGCTTTTTTTTTAATGAAAAAATTAAGGGGGGCATAGAAAGGTTATTTACAATTTGGGGGGGCTCGACGAAAAAAAGGTTGGGAAACTCTGTTGTAGATGATTGCATAATTGAGCTGATTGAATATCGAAATCTGGGCCAATTATAAAAAAAGAAATAATTAATTATAACCTTTACACATGGTTGAAATAAAACTTCTTGCGCGTAATAATGACGGATGTCATTAAACTAAAAATAAGTAAGTCGCATTAGAATTTAGTCGTTAAATGTGTTGATAATATTATTACAGCAAGTGACAAAAAGTCGTAAAATGTCTAATTACGTGAAATTATCCCAAACATTATAAAAGCTTTGAACATTATTATAATTCAAGTAAGAAATAATATCTTACGATAGCTTGAATTGAAAAATTCTGCTTTACAGTTTTTTTAATAATTTGGAACAGATGAAAGTGTAAATGTGATTCTGCCATTTTTTACATAGCAACAACGCCACAATGTTGTAATTGAAATCGCGGATGAGATGAGATTGTATTTCTTCGTTTCGTGAACACTTATATGTTTATCTGATAATCTTTTTGAGTGTATGTAAGTGTGATTGTTCTGCTCTTGCTGTACCAGACTTGTCGAAGCAGTCATGTGACAGACACTCACAGCACTTGGCTAAAATGTGAGTCGGAACGTTTGTAATTCATTTCTTTTGTTCATCGAATAGATTCCCACTTGTACGATATTCGATCGCTCGTATTCTTTATTCTATTATCTCTACGCGTATGCATATAACATTTTAGTAACGGAGAAAGTAACGTTTCAACTCTCGACATTGCTGCTTGGTAAAATATTTAAAACATGCCTAAAGAAGTTTTACATGACGCATTCACTCACGGAAGGTAACGCTGCGCGCTTTTTTTTTTCTACTAGATATTATTAAGGATTTGAATGCTTAAGTTACTCGTCGGCAAATAATGAAAGTAATGACGACCGATGAAGTGTCAGCGATTAATTTCGAAAGCTAGCTCTATTAGATCGAAGAAAGTTTTAGTACACACACTCTACCGGATGCACTCTACCTGTCAGGGTTTTTACATTTTTCTTTTTGCTTTACGCTGCTCAGCAGCTAACGGACAAAAACAGGAACTTCGCAGACATACCCTGTGCTGTTGCCATCAACCACGGACACTTATCCAGCCTCAGCCCCGATATATGCCGAACTTGCACCAATGCATTCACACTTTCAGCCGAGTAGGCATCTTTGATACGTTCCGACCGACAACAAAAAAAAAAACAAAACGATGATGTTAGCGAAATCGAAAATTAAATGATTTTAATTGGAAGATAATAATTTATAATTCTAACATCATCGCAACATAACACCAAAATGCCAAATTTGCGTCAACAGAATCATCATTTGGTCGAAAACCCCAGAGGGGTGTCGTGATCATGGCGACGCCGATTTAATTATTTTTCGCCATTGCTCGTGATTCTCTGCTTTGAGACAGGACATCTGTAAGCTCAGATCCGTTACATCCTGTATCGCATTGGTCCATCGCGCTGGTGGTCGACCTCTGGATCTCTTGCCTTCCACTTTCGCCTGTATCAGCCAGCGCTCCATTCCATTTTCTCTGCGCATAAGGTGTCCAAAAAATGTCATCTTACGGCTGAGTACAGTACTGGATAATCGGCGTCAACGGAATAGTATGTAATAATTATGTGAATTTTTTTGTCCAACTGTAATCTGTTAATAAACTAACAACTATTTACTTTCACCACGATGTACTTAAATCTTAATCGTTAGTTGAATAATTTTTTCAAAAAAAATCAAAATAACAATTTGCGCTTCAATCGCGGAAAATTAAATGTCCTCAGATGCGGAATGAAATATAAATAATATAAAAGCGATTCTTGTAAGTGCAGTGTGGTGTATGTGTGTAAAGTTTTTTCGAAGAAAGCTCGCTCATTCTAATTATTATATTAAACGCCTGCTGGAAGTGTTTTCTAAAAATGTTGTTACCTTATCAGTTTGCGTAATTATTTGTTTTTAGAAAACCATAACAGACTTAATTAATCAGCTAGCATCGGAAAGGAATAAAATCAAAGAATTGAATGAAAAAATAACCGAAACCGTAGATAAAAATGCGGTTTTAACGGAAGCAGTTGAAGACTTTGAAAAACAACTCATTATCTGCAGTGAAAGTAACAGTCAAGCAAATGTAAATAAAGGTTTATATATTTTTTCTTTTCTGTCCGATTAATCGCAAAAGAAGAATTCATTTCATTGTTTTAGTTTGTTTTTTTAATGATTAATAATTTAAATCAAAAACTTTATCAATCTTTGATGTTGCGGTTGCAGGAGCATTGTTTTAATTGTTTTTTTCCGCATCGAAAAAACTAAGGGTACTTATATAACAATATAAATTACTAGTGCTTTTAACGTTTTGTTATAGGTATAGTTTACAATAATTACTTATATTAGTTTTATTTATAATGTTAATTATACAGCGTGGGATTCAAACCAGAGATTCTATCCGAACGAAACACCATTGCCTAACCAATTATGCGTAGCTAAATGTGTATAACTCTCAAACTGTTGATGAACTAAGCTGAAACGTAACCTTTAATGGATTCTGCTGTAAATTTTAATTAGGAAAAGATTTTTTTTTTCTTTTTATTTCTTTCAACAGCAGTGCTTATTGCCTTTCGGTTATGACTGCTTAGTTAACATTAATTTATAAATATTAAAATAATTTTGTATTAATAAGGTATATACATGTAAATTTTGCGTGATTAATTCATCGTCCCGAAGAAAATTCCTTAAATTTTTTGTCGGCATCCTGCTCCGTAATCGAAATTTATCAAATTTTTGACAGTTTATTAGAAGGTGATATACTGTTATGGGCTCGCCACACCTTTCGCAGTATATCCGATTCTGAGCCCCGGGCAAGCAATTTCCATTTTGCTGGTATAAATCAATTTTCAGTCTAAAAATTTGTATGAAAAGTGCCTTTTAGGCGGAATACTGTGACCCCGCAATGTGTACTCATTTCTAAGCGTTTGTACTATTGGTAAACTTACAATTTCGATATATAGAATACGACTGACAGTATGAACGTTTCCGTATTCATATTTCCACTTTTATCGCACAATTTCGGATAAATTCTTCCACCAGTCATGTAATTATATTAACTGCCGTTAAATATGTCTTATTTTTCGTTTGCTAACCATAAACTAAATAAAGTAGCCAGTTGAAAATTTGACAGTTTTTTACTAAGAAAAAAAAGTGAAAAATACAGCAAACATAATTTTATTTTATTTTATTTATTTACAATTTTAATATTAACAATCTGAAATTATTTCGGCGTAATTAGCTTTTTAAAGTTTTTTAAACTTTTTGGGTTTACTTCGTCATACTTTTGTCCATTATGATAAACAATTTTTGCTAATGAAATAATTATTTTTTTACCGTCAGAACGTATAAATGTTTTTACCGTAAACCTTTCTATCGTTTAATTTTTACTCGCACGTATAGTCCTACGCAGAAGTAACGGAAGAAATAAATAAATAAGAAAAAAATGAACAGGAAAAAATATATCCGTAGTTCGACACGCGACCCGTACGTATGCGAAATTAATAATAGATCGGTACGTTATAATTGAACAACTTATTTTTGTAAATTATACAAATAGGAAAAAAAAATACAATCTTTCCGTGTGTCTTTTTGGTTGATTCAATTATACCGAGTACGTCACTTATTTGCGAGGTGCGGCGATTAAATAACGAGATTACGTTGTCTACTAGACTCCTATTAAGATGGCGGGCGAAATTAATACAGCTACAATAACCTTAAAGTGTCTACCGGTCGTATGCGCGTACTAGTTATTTCGCTATCGTGTATTGAAGAGAACGTGTTCAGTACAGTTTGCTGGAAAAATGCACCACAAAAAATCCAAACAGCGCGTCACTTATAATTTCTCGTTAAATTGAAAAAGTCCCCTACTGAATGTTTAGCATTATTAAAAGACGTTTATGGAGAGAATTGTTTGAATGGCATAAAAGGTTTTCTGAGGGTCGAGAAAGCGTCGACGATGACCAATGTTCAGGTCGCCCCGTCACAGTTTCAACATCGGAGATGTTTGTCAAAATTAATGGAGTTGTGCACAACGAACTCCGTTCGAGCCTTCGGATGATAGTGCAGATGGTGCATGTCGATCGAGAAACTGTTTGACAAATTTTACACAACGATCTGAACATGACAAAAGTCTGTGCCAAGCTGGTACCAAAAAAATTGACTGCAGACCAAAAGCTGACCCGTAAGGAAATTTGTGTTGACATCCTCGAACGATTGCAAACCAAGCACAACCTGATGGAAAGGATTATTACGCGTGATGGGACATGGATTTTCCAATACGACACCGAAACTAAACACCAATTCATGCACTGGAAAACACCGGTATCTCCGAAAATCAAAAAAGTCGAAATTCAAGGCCATGTTCATCGTTTTCTTTGACATTAACGGAATTGTGCATATGGAAAGGGTTCCTGATGGGTAGGCGATTAATCAACATTATTATTTAACCGTGCTAGCAACCATAAAATAACGTGTTCGTAAGAAACGACTGTTTTTAGGTACCTCACCAAGACAATGCGCCGTCGCACAACATCTTATCGGTGAAGAAATTTTTGACGAAACGCCAGGTTTCAGTACTCCTATTCGCGCCGTATTCGCTGTATGTAGCACTGCGCTACTTCTTTCTCTTCTTTAAGGTGAAGTCGGCGCTACAAAGTATTCGTTTTGAGTCAGTGGAGAAGATAAAACAGAAAACGGCGAACATACTAAAAGCGTGCACAAAAAAAGGGATTCCAACACCGCTTTGAACAATGAAAAAAACGTATGATTTGGTGTATAGATCGGGAAGAGAAGTATACTGAAGGTGAAAACACATTTGTTCAATAATATTTATAATAAACTACTTTTTTATATACAGTCCTATTATTTAATTGCCGCGCCTCGTATATATCCCTCTTCGGACATGCTCACTTCTAGAACGGATTAAATACACGCACAAACCATCTGTGTTATCACGAACAATTTACAGCGCGTAAAGTTTGTCGCGGTAATCACTCAGAACCCAAACTAACACGCATGTCATGTATGAGATGGTGACGAAATATTTACTTCTACGAACAGTTGAAAAAATATATATCTTTTAAAAATTTCAGACATTACAATCCTTTTATTTCAAAGCGACGTTTTCATTAATCGAATTATAAATAAGTAAAATTATAGGAATTCGTGTCTTGTTCTGGTTAAACTTAATATTTACGTATCATTCAAAATAATTCGAGTAATCATCGTAGAATTTATAATACAAATATTCAATGATAAAAATGCTTCTACACTTTCTCTAATAAGCATATATATATATGAACTAGAATTTGACATTTTATTCTGAATTGGTATTTAATAATAACGATGAAGTAAATGAATTTTCTAAGTTTTTCGTTTGTCAAAAAAGGTTTGCTAAAATTGATGGTTCTTATGTTCATTTAAATTAGGAAGAAATTGCGCGTTTGAAAAAACAGTTAGTTCATTGCGAAGAGTCGTTAAATGAACGCGATTTATCCTTAAAAACACTAACTGATAATTATGAATTAGAAAAAACAAAAAATTCTGAATTAAAAAAGCAGATAGATGGATTTGTATTTGAACAAGATGTACAAAAAGATCGATTTGAAATAGTCCGAAACTCATTAGTTAAACAGGTAAATTTAAACATTTTAAATTTTGTAATTTGCAACTTCTATTTCTTTTTTTTTTTTTTTTTTTTATAATACAATTACATATCTTGCATAAAATGTATATTTTTTATTTCTTTCTGAATTTACTCATATTTAGTATTCACAGTGCATTATTTTTAAATCTGTTTGCTCCCACCCCCCTCTAGGGACCTGTGGTGCGAAAAATAGTTTTTGAGAAAAACGCGTTTTAAGTTTGCACGAAGTCATACTACCATAACATACTACTGTACCGCGCATGCTTGTATGTAACGTGCTACCAACTAAATTGAGCATCACTGCCAAATTTTGGCCTAGTTAAATTAGAATTTGGTCGTTCAAACTTTGATTGCTATGAAGATTTTGTAAAAGTTCTTAATCAATCCAGCCATAAAAAATTCAATGTTACTGTGAACGCAAGCAAAATCGAATGGCAAATGTGGGATACAAAATTTCATCGTGATTACGTATTTTCATCTCTGAAATTTTTATTTTATCGCATCATTAATTCGGTATTGTTTTCATAATAGGTATTACTAAGTATCACCGTTTTCAGTTGGGAAAAAAAAAAGAAATCACCTATAAAAAAATTGTCGACTCAGAAAAGGAAAAATTTCATCTACATGTACAACAAAACGTACCACCAGCAAACGATTTACTCCCTCCCCCTATTGCAATTAGTGGTTTATCATTAGAAAGGAAGTGTTACTTGTACGAGAATACGTATATTGCTTTTTTATGCACCGATCCAAAAAAAAAAGAAATTCCGCAGTTCCTAAACCTGACCAACCTAAGCCGAAAAAGCAGTCGAATGCAGCGAATGTAACTGTAGAGGACTCTACAGCAAAGTTGACATGAAAGAGAAAGAAGAAAACTGAATCTACAATCAAAAAGAGGGGGAAAAAACGATGCTGCAACGAAGAAAAAAATTCCGAAAAATAAAAAAGCCAACGCTCAAATAGTACCGGAAGAAAATGAAAATTCACTAAAAAATGCAAAAATAAAAACTAACAACTAGGAAAAAAAGTAGTTTTATGATGTTTTAAAATTTTGAATGTTTTTCTACTTTTTTTCAATTTTCTTCAGTCAGTTTTGTATGCTTTAAGACATTAAATAAGCGTTCAGAAAAAAACTACATATTGCATTTTATTTTACACACTTTCAAGTATTAGAATCCGTGTTTAAGTCAAAAACCATATTTTCGCAGCACAAGTCCCTTTTCGCAGCGAACGTCACATTATACATGTGTGTGTGTGTGTGTGTGTGTGTGTGTGTGTGTGTGTGTGTGTATGTTAGTGTATTTTTATTTGCATTTGATTTAAAATAACTCATTTTAATACTGGTCACCAAGAGAATATAATCTGAATTAACGTTAGCTCCGAAGTCAGTTTTACTGATTTCAGTGTGTTTTTGAAATTGCCTTTAACACTAGTATGTAATCGATTATTTCTTATAATTTTACTGGCCAAATCCGTTAACAAAATGTATATGCATAAATGCACCTAAAATGTTACTTGAAAAAGGCATTTCCCCAATGCAGTGATTATATTCATCTACTATAGACACCCATCTTCGCCAATCTTTGCTTTGAAATTAGCCATGAAGTATAATGATTTTTTGCGGTTTTGTTAAATGTATCAGTTTCATTAACGTACTGCGGAACATTTTGATTATTTCTTCATCGGGCCTTCCGATTGTTAATTCTTAAGCTTTAATTATGTCCATAGTGCAGAGTATTGTTCTTAGGCATTAAAATGTAATCTTGTTTGTTCGAAAAATAAAATTTTAGAATGTCGCCATTTTTCTTGCTAACGTTAGCACTACAACACCTGCGTTCGTAACCTATTTTCTAAGAATTTAAGTTCGGTTATCCGACTTCATTTAGTCCAAAAATATGCTGATTTTAAGTCCCTTCATTTTTACTTCAACATTCGTCAACGTTCGTAAGACGAAAAGTCAGCGTGCATTCAAGTTTCACTTGATCATATATTCTTATCTTTATTATTGCTTTACAAACTAAATGTGGACATAAGTAATTATAAAATGTCGATATCTTTTTGATAAATCCTAGGAAATATTTTTATAAAAAATGTCTAGCTTTCTCGGAGGCCCAGTTTTAACGTTGGAATCTCGAATGTTCCAAACGAAGTATACAACAATGCGCGTATTTTTTTAACCCTCTTCAAAATTGTTAACTATAATATTCGCGCCCCAAAGTGGGAGAACGTGCTATTTTTCACGCGTTTTTGAAGTATTTGCCAACTTTGAAAGTATCGTTAAGGAAATTAAATACAGTTTTGTTCCCGACAAGTAACGGTTTTTTCATCAATTTAATAACATGAGCGGGAAAAAAAATATATTTTTTAAAAATTTCGATCTTTCGGTGCCCGAGAGTCTAAATATAAAGTTGTAAGCTCCGCTATATTTTTCCTGTAAAGCTCTTTTTTATACTCGTGATTAAGGTACACTTTTGTTTCCTCAAATTTTTCACTCGGACTACTACTTATATAAACTACATTTTTTTTCCCGTTTTTTGCTCAAAAGAAAGGGATTAAAATAATTTTTTATCGTCAATTTTTTTATTTTATGAAAAAGCGATGATGAATAATGAATTTTTAAGAGATTTTTGAGGTAGTTTTAAATTCCCATATTATACATTCTTAACAATTTTTTTCGTTTTTTCTGGTCATAATAATCGATTATCTTGAAGTTATACATTGTCATAAAGAGAATTTTAATTGTCATATATAATCCAATTTTGAAGATTGTAAGTCACACTGTTGCTGATCTATCGCATATTTCAGTTCACTATTTTTATCGTTTCTGAACCATCGTATTAGGATTTCGTACATAATATATATATATATACATATACACGGAATCTTAAGAAATACGAGATCTTTTAATATACAGAACAACGTTTCAATTATTTTAGAACCTGAAAAAATGAGTATGTGAATAAAATCATTTTTATTTATAATAATGTTTAAAATATTAGCAAAAACATTTTAGGAAATGTTAAGAATGTTCTCTTTATTCTGAAAAACACGTTTTGATACGACTGACAATATTTAAAAATACAGCAACAAAGTTCTTGGCGTTACAGCATTTTCAGTATTTCAGCTGCTGGTTTTTAAATTATATATAAAAAAAAATCAAAAAAATCGAGCCACCTAACCCTTTTATCAAAATATTTATCTAAGAAATATTTCTGCGATAAACCAGTTGCACTATTATCAGCTTTTAGTAATGTGTAAAAAAGATCGAAGAGGAAGAACCACCAAACCAGAAATAAGCTGGGAATTTTGTTGTAAAACCGGGGAAAAAAGGCAAAAATAGCTAGACGGCGGTTTTGATAAAAAAAGAAACATTTTTAGCGAAAAATGAATGCATTTTTTAAGGCACTTTACTAAATAATAAATTACGAAGTTCTTTTTCGTTTGCATAAAACATACTACGGCGATCAAACATTATCAATAGTAACAAGAAAAATTCCATTCTTTTACAATTTGCCTCTAATTTTTCGATTAAAGGGCTTTTTTCTATAACAGCAGATCTATTTTCACGATGAGTAATATATTTATTGTCAGTTCATTTTATTTGAAATTTTAACGGAATGCAGGAATTTTTTTTTTTTTATGCATTTAAGTTTATTAGGAGGATTGCACCCTCTGGGTAAAACTTTTGGAGAGGCTCGAGCTAAACCCTTTGAAATCAGCGCGTACGATTACAAATGTAAATATCATACATTAAATAAATTTTATGACTCGAAACTATTTAAATGAAGCGGAGTAAATCAGTCCTTATTATTGTAATATTAAAGTAAGCATATATTGCTCGAGTTAGTTAGTGGTCATTGTAACGGTAAAATATTTAAAATTTGAATAAAACAACTTCAAAAAATTAAAAAATTTAATCGGAAATTTTTTTTGTTTCTACTGATATTTTATTTGCCTTTGCTTCAATTTGATGGGTTTGTTATTGTACAAGCGAAAGAACGTTTAGTGAAAAACTCTTGTGCAATTCTAGTAATCAGGAAATCGGAGGTATTTGGAGCGGGAAAACTGGGAATTTAAAAAATACATTTGAGTGGCTAGCATGGAGAAGATCCCACAATTCTTCTCCGTGATGCGGGACACCGGATGTCGTTTTTTTATTAATAAAGACTTCTTGGTAAATGTAAGGGTTCTCACTTGTCCTAAAATCGATAGTTCCTCCGTTAATGAATATAATACTCCGTCTGATGAGACTATACTTCGTCTCTAAAATAACGTATTTAAAAGTTAAATACCATTATGGGATCCGGTGGCAGAATTTTAAATTATGCGGCAGACCTGGTTCTTTTTACACTACTGCAGCGGAATAAACGGCTATATTTGAATCGTTAAGACACGATGAGCAGTGCAACGATGAATTCCAGTTTGTAACATTAATTTTGGAACGAATGTGTTACATTTAGCTGCGATTTTTTTTAGAAATTTCATCTAGTTTTACCGGCGCAAAAAAATATCTTTGGCGCACTTTTGTTTTTAATTCTACCGAAAAATCTGCTCGAAAATGATCAACAATTTCTTTGATATACTACTTTTTCGATAACTGTAGCAAACGACCGAAAGCGAAAATAATGTTTGATAATTAACGCGAACTTTTCGGTACATAACGCACCGTTACTACACTCACATTCAACACTTGTTCATGTCATTACTATCTCGCTCGCTCAGCAAACTATTTATATCATGCTAAGGAGACCTTTGCGATTACGCCCGATCACTATAACTATCTCTATAACGTCATACGAACCTTACCATACTTGGGTTTTCTCAGGTTCCGAAATAAATGAGACACTCTATATTACTCTTCTAGCTACCGAAAACTTCACAGTATTAGGTACATTATATATTATAATATGTGCATGTATGTATAACAATAATAATAATAATAAGTTCGCCCGTGATATTGATTTTTTTTCTAATTAATTTAGGTGAATGTGTTACAAATGGAGTTGACGGTATTGAAAGATCAGTTAAGAAAGAAAGAATGTGATCTAGAAAGGTTAAACAAAGACTATGAAAATTATAAAATCCGAGCACAGGGCATACTTCAAAAACAAAAAACAGAAAACTCGACGAAATACAGCGAAAATATGATGAAACAGCAGATAAACAATTTAGAGAAAGTTATAACAGATCTAAAAATAGAACTAAATAATAATAAGTAAGTTTACGTCCGCTAAATGAAATAGATAATATTTATTTATAATAAAAAACTATAATTTCTGCACGTGCGTTACAAGACTTTCCGATTTTATCAAAGTATCGTAACGCTCCTCGAGCCTTATCACAAGGCACTATTGATGAAAATTAAATGTAAAACCAAAAATTATCAATTGATTTCATTCCCTTTGTGACACGTTGTCTTTTTTATTACTAATAACGAGTTTTTGTGCATAATTTAACAGAAATGAAATAGAAGCGTACAAGAATGATATAAGCACGCTCGAAATGCAGAAAGAAAAATTAAACGAGAAAAATAAAGAACTCTCCAATCTGATCGGCGAGAAATCGGGGCAGCTGGAATTTTTAAATGTTGAATTTGAAATGTATAAATTGGTTACGGAAAAAAAATTACACTCCTACGAAGTAATTATTACAATTTTTTAATTCGCATTTTATAAAAATAAACGGATAAATTTAAAAATGGTCACCAGTAATAGCGCGCGATAATGTTCTTAGTGTGTGCAAAATTAACGTATTTAACTTTTTCTTAGGATGAAATTGAAAAATTAAGTTTCTTTAAAAACGACGTAGTCGACCTTAGAGAGAAATATAACGAGTCGCTGGCCGAAATTAAATCGTTAGAAGAAAAACTTAAACAGTTTTCAGAATTGCAAATAATTTCCCAATCCAGTTGCTCTTCTGCTGTCGCTTGCGGTAACATCAATACGGAAAAAAGGAGAAACATACCGAGAAAGGTGAACGATTGCACAATATATTTTTTTTTTTTTTTTTTTTTCTCTTACCAAATCGATAAAATGTATTACAAATATATGGTGGAATAATATTATTTATTAATTCATTTTCTGTTTGTTAACGACATATTGAAATAGGATTCGGACATATTGTCACTGCCCGATAATTACAGTAGCAGTTTTTCAGCGGAAAAATCTTTACCTTCGCTTGAAAATATATTATCAAACAGCAAAGGTAATATTTCTGTTCATTCGGTTCAAGTTAAAACATTGATCGTTCGTAATAACAAAAATGTTTTTTTTTCCCCCGAAAATTACGAGCGGATCAATTTTCACGATTAACTAATAGAAATTGGTGCTCTGGCGAGAGATGTAGTCCTAAATACACTTTAATTTTACCGTAAGAATATTTAACGAACCTATTAATCAAATATGCATCAGAGTATAGGATGAAAGTAAAATATTCCCGAAATAAAAAATAATTTGCTCATTATTGCTCATCTTGTTCTGTTTTGTGTCTCTCGATAATTATTACGCGGAATTTTTTCTCGGAAATCTATAATATAAATAGAATTTACAAAATGATCGTATTTTTCGTAAAAAAACGGGAATAAATAGTTCACAGAAAATTTACTCGACTTGTATAAATAAAATATATGTTTCAATAATAGATATGTTTTTTTTTTTAGACACTATGGTTGAGTACGTTTTTTTAAAAATGTTGAAAAAAGAAAGAAAAAAAAACAGTTTATTATATAAGAATTTTGTTAAATGAAATAAGAAACTGAAAAACTAAAAATAAATTTTAAGCAAAATTCGGTGGGCCGAAATTCAACGCGTAATGAATATGAACCGTTTACGATAATGATAAGTATTTGAGAAAAACTCTCGGAACTGAACCGGTTAAAATGCCATACATCATGAGCGAGATGATAATTACGACTAATTTTAATTAAGTACGATCTTCGACGATTCATAAATTTTTACGTTGTATACTCCTATATATTCTACATTCTTTTTCATTGGCACATTAATTTATATGATCTTTAGATAGTGACGACGATGATAACCTAATGAAATTGAAACATCAACTATCAATTTACGAAGACGAGATACGAAATTTGCGATCGTCATTGCGCGAATCAGAGAACACTGCGTTATTAACGGATCATCAAGTGAATGTGCTTAAGGACGAAATAAGAAGACTGCAGCGTACCATCGAAAGGGAACCTCATATTAAAAATACCGAATATTTAAAAAACGTTTTAATGAAAGTACGTTCTTGGACAATTTTTTTAGTTCGCTATCTTATACGTACACACATCACAGTGTATATAGGAATATGTAACCCGGGAGAATTTCTATCTTGTAATATTGTTAATGTTAACAATCTGAAAGTTTTAAATATTTTCAAATGATTATTAGAATTGCCAATACGAATATCATACAAACTGTTACGTATGTTATTACAAATCTGAAATACGATCGTTTAAAATTGAAACTGAACGGTAATTTCTAAATAGTATTTTTATCATATGTTCTTTAGTTCCTTACATTACAAAATGGAGACGAAAAACTTTGTTTGATACCAGTTTTGGAAACAATGCTAAAATTAAGCTCTGAAGAATGCAGTCAGCTTTCTTCGATGGCTAAAGGTAGGTTTTTAATGTAATAATTTTCTTCAATATGTAAGATGTCTCGTAATGTACGTAAGATTTAATATATATAAAAAAAACTTAACTAACGGGAAAAAAACAAATATTTAAAATTGTTAACTGTGAACGCACTATTTGAAAATCTCTCATATTCTCCTTATAACAGAAACAAAGTAATATGTAAGGCAACTTAATAATAAGTAGAAAATTATTCGATTTTCTATTGGAAGTAGAAATTGTGGAAATTTAAGAGACTAGAGAGAGAAGAATAACGTTTAACGGGAAAAGTGCAAAAATAATGAAATAAAAAAATTTAAAAAAAAAAAAGGAAAAATTTATTAATGCAATGAAAATAAGAAAAATAATTTTTTACGGACGCATCAAATCGGGATGATTTAAAAGAATGAAATAAATTGGTCGATGTATAAAATGTTATTCTTTGGACTAACGTTTTTATTTCATTTTTTAAAAATATCCTAAATTGATAGACCTGCAAAAATTATTCCCCTTTTTTTGTTGCATTAATAAATACAAGTTTTTCTTTACATTTTTCTTATATTATTATGTTTTACAACTTTTAGCTACATTTGTGGATGAACGGGAACGTAAAAGAGAAACGCAAAAATAAGTTCTCAGAGCAGTACGAATTTTCGTATAACGATTTTAGTAGTAAATAACGTATATGTATAATTTACTTAATAGCTAGAAATAATTGGTTGGATTTTTATTTTTATTTCTGCCTTTTATTAGTCGTTTCCAACCTAAAACCCGACATATCTACAACAAAATGATCAGAAGTAACTTTTTCCCTTTTTTTTTCTCTTTCGTAAACCTTCTACAAATCTAGATCTATCTAGGTACCAATTTTTAATTAAAATTCGCCTCACCGTTTACGAAATATTTGCGTTGACGTTTCAACACTAACACGCTCAAATGACGAAGTAAACATTTGTTTTTTTTTTTCGTTAAAAACTTACGATCTATTTAGGTGTCAATTTTCATGAAAATTGGTCTTGCCTCTTTTCAAGATACTAGTGTCCCAATAATTGCATGAATATAAATAAAAAAATGTCGTCCGAAGAGCCACTTCATCTGCAACAATTTCCGTTTTTGGTTGTAATGTGCGCGGGCCAATTTAATTTTGGACTAAGTATTTTTCTGAATATTTCGCATGGTCTGCATTAGTTATAAT
This sequence comes from Icerya purchasi, assembly GCA_039619475.1. NCBI lineage: Eukaryota > Metazoa > Arthropoda > Insecta > Hemiptera > Monophlebidae > Icerya > Icerya purchasi. The sequence goes on from CM077116.1 coordinate 420,992,817, forward strand.
TTTGAAGTTAATTATTATCGGATAATACCGAATTATCCTGATAGTAATATACACAGATTTACCTTCGCTTAATTTTCTACATTTTTAACCAGTCCCAATTTTTTTTTTTTTAATATAATACCGTACGTTCTTAGTTTATTCTTTTGCATTATTTACATTTCTTTTCGGAATTTACTTAATTTCTTGTAGCAGTGTCTAGACTGAATGTTCACTTTGTTAAACTTTCGACGATTAATAACGAACCTTTTGACGTATCGTGAGAGATGTTCATGTTATTGAGGTACCTATGGTTATCAGTTATGTATTTATTTTATTGCTTAATAAACTTTCTCTGCCGGTTACGTCCGGATTAGGACATCGTGAAAAAAAAACAATTTTAAGCTAATTTTCTCTATTATTTTTATTAACGAGGCTATTTATTTTTTTTAATTTTTCTAACGAAAAAATGTTATCCGGAAAAACGCAAATTTGACTATTCCATGCACCTCCAACAGCGATGTCTCCGTTTAAGTTCCATAACACTTTCCAGTTTAACCATTCGTTATAAATGTTACATAATAATGACGATAATAGACATTCTTTCAGAATCTTTTTTTTTTTTTTCAATTTTAAAGCGTTTGGATGTTTCACCCGTTAAATCAAATATACGCAGTGTCGTTTTTATACCCGAGTTGTTTTGAAGCGTCCATTTTCTTCAGTACTTTCTGTAACCGATCTCATCGTATCGTTTGAAAACTTTTTCTATAACACAACCGTTCTACTATATAACTGGATCTATATTTTTTTCAACTCTATTAAAATTTTTCTTCTCTTTCTTTTATTAACGTAATCCATTAATGTCCCATTTGATTATTCGTGTTCAGGTCAAACATATTACTGGAAAAAACGTTATTATATTACAGCCGCCAAACAAGGCTCTAAATAGTTTTCTAATATAGGATGCTAAATCGAGCGTAAGGAATAACTCTTTTTAAGAATGGGAATGATGATAAATGAGTAGGAAGAAGTAATATGCTGCTGAAAAGAAAAGCATTAAAAATTTTAAGGAGAATACTCGTAATAGATTGTTCATATAGATTTTTAAGGAATCATCGAGACCTAGAGTGGTGCTGAAAGATAGAATTTTTCTAAAAAATAGTAGAATACAATTCATGGGCACTAAGAATGTTGAAAGGATTTTTTCCCCTTTTTTAACACATTCCTTTATGGCTGATTTATAAACCAAATCCATTTTCTATTGATGGCGTTACATTTCATTTTTAAACGTATTTTCTATCAAATGTAACTGAATAAATGGAAATAAGTTCGTTTTCGTAACGAACATTCAGTCACATTTTAACACGATTAATATGAGTAGCTAATTTTAAAAAATGTTACGTTCTAGATGGTGCGCCGACAGACAGTTGGTCAACATGGGGTCAATTCTTAAATTGGAAGTAAAACTAAAAAATAAATGTTGATGTATGGAGGCCGATTATGTACAGTTAATAGTTTTTCCTTATATTCCAAATTACAATAACTTAATTTAAATTTTTTTTATTCATTTTTATTTATATACTTTATAGTTAAAATTTATATCTTGTGCATTTTTAAAACCAGTATTCATCAACATTTCAAGTAAGTAAAAATACAATAGTTAAAAAATTTATTTTATTTTATTCCGATAATGTATAATTATATAAGCATAATAAAATTTTAAAAAGGGGGTTTTAATAATAATAATGGTATATTTATTGTTAAATTTATTTAATATAATAACGATTTTACAATAGACCTGATTGCTTAACAATATCATTTTCAATTAAAATTTACCGCGTTAGGTGAAACCGCAAAAATTTATTTAAAAATAAATAAAAATACTTCAATTTAAAGTTAAAAACGTGCGGTACAAATATAACTAGTTATTAGCTCATATTTCCGGGAAAAGAGGAGGGAAGGGTAGTAACAATAGACGATAAATAAGAGTATTTACTGAAAAAAACACATCTGACGTTAGAATACATAATATTTGTAAATCAGTTGCTGAACATGTCAACACAATTTTTTCGAAATTAATGAAATCTATTACATTTCTCCGAATGTTAAATAAAAAATAAATAAATACGTTAAAAAAAGAATAGATGCACTATCAGCTGCTTATGTTTATTAATATAAGTGAGATGGATATATTTAGAAAAATATTTAAATAAATCGTTTGAAAGGAAACTTTTCAACCCATCGGGAATCAATCTTCTATCTTCGGTGACTAATTCAAATGATATTTTGCAAAATGAGGGACAAGAAATATTAATCAAGTACCAAGCTTTAGAATTGGAATTACAATAAATTAAAACGAATCCTTAACTGCTAAATAAAACGTAGTGATCCATTAAGAATAGCGGTTTATTTATTTATCTTTCGCCGTAAAATTCGTCATAAATAAATCATTTATTTTAACTATACCCAAGCAAAGTTTTTTTAAAGAATTTCCTAAAGCTCTCACTGCACATTACATTATTTAAATTTGTATCTAAGTGATAAGACTGCATTAAATGAGTCCAGAAAAGATAATAGTATCATTCAGAACTACTGCAAAACTATATGGCTAGAAAGACGAAACGTGATGATTGTGTTTTCAGAATTTCAACTCTCTAATTTCTACATTAGAGAAAATAACAAATATTAAAAGATTTGTTAGTACGTTGCGTGCTGCGCTTGGAAATTTTTTGTTTGCATTTTTATATATGTATATATTAATTACAACGTAATTCTTAGAAAAAATGCCCCAATTTTATGTAACGTTTGTTATATTTTATAGGATTTTTGTTATTGTTATTTAAAAAATGTCACAATTTTATGTAATGAAATATGTAACGAAAAAATGTCTTAATTTTATATAATGAAAGTTAAATGCTAGAATAGGATTTTTGTGGTTATGTTATTTTATTTTTGTGTTGATGGCAGTAAGAATTATGTTGTAAATTTTGATCATTTTAAGCAATGTATAAAAGAGAAAGAGACAGAAATGAAAGCAAGAGGGGTCAAGGGGCACAGTCCCTTGCGAGGCCAAAATGACCGAGTTTATATATTATTGAAACCTGAAAGAGGACTAATTCACAAATATCCAGCTAAAAAAGAAAACCAATAAAATATTAGTAAAAATAAATACAAAATATTTACTTAAATGTTTAAAACTTTCACGGTGATCGTTGCTCATTATAAAAAAAAAATTTTCTTTTATTTTACGCGTAGTTTTAGACCTTATGGCTATTACTCGATTTTACAAACCACTTAATATAATTACATACTTCAGTTTTAATTATAAAGTCAGTGAGAGCTTTGTTTATAATCGCAATAGATGTGCTCAAATAGATGTTAAGATATATTTAAAAAAGTAATCATTCACAATATTATGCCAGACATAAATAATAAAATTATTAAATAAAAAATACACAAAACGTATTCAAAATATTAGAAAACATCGACTAGTTTCGACGAAATATTGTGAATTGATTACTTTTTTAAATATATCGTAACATCCATTTGAGCACATCTATTGCGGTTATAAACAAAACTTTTCGAAAAATTATTGACATTAAAATAGATCTGCTGGTGACATTATTTATATATGGTAAGAGCAATAAAGTATTAAAATTCAAGTGCATGAACAAAACATGGAATATGAAACTTCACAAATATAGGTGCACAAGCGTATTATCGTCGCAAGGGGAAGGCCAACTATCGGAGACGGAAGCAAAATTTCCAAGTTAAATGAAATCTGAAATATTCTCATCGTACGTTAATTTCTGTTTAAAAAAAAAAAAAATGCGATTCTTTAATAGTACGGGTGGAGCTGGATTTCAAGAGCTCGCAAATACGTTATAGTAAATCGAGAGTCAGGAAAAACATAAACTACCGATGTATAATTTGCTCTCGCATCAAACCACGATTACAGAACATTTAGAAGATGAACGTGAGACCAAATTAAACAAATTAGTCAATCAAATAGTTCCTCTCATTAATAAAGGTAAGTTTTATTTATTTATAATTATATTACGAATTCATTTAATATACAAAGTTATGTTTTTACTTCTTTTAGTAAAATAATATAAATATAAATACTGAGGTTAATTATTCGTAATACAATTTTTTTCTGAAATAATTAGTTTTATCGCCGTTTCCCCGAATTACAAATATAGATAATCTTTACATTAAGAAATATATAAATAAATTTAAATAATACCTAAAATCGACACATACATATATAAAATAATTTTTTTAAACATTCATTGTATGCACCTTACCGGACACGACGATCTCGAGAAAGAAATTAGTTTTATTATCGAACGTTACATCTGCTACTACATTCGAGACAAATTCTCTTTGAAAATATTTTGTACTACTTCTGTTTTTCTATTGTCAAATTACAGATAATTAAAAACAGTGTCTCCTGAAATCGGAGTAGGTGGAAAAATTAATCGCAAAATAATGAAATTCATTCAACTTTAAGTAACTATTCGGGTTTTGAAAATAATTTAACTGAATGTAGCTGTTCGCGGTGCAGCACGATGCCAGTTTGTCGAATGTTGATAGTTATAATTTACGTAATACTGAAACAGCGTGGACAAAATAATTACAACGATATAAAGAAGCACAAATTTCTGATGTCAGACAGGGGCTTACCTCAAGATAATCTTCTGCGTCCTTGCCTCTTCACATTAGACACAAAAAAATTAAAGAAATTACAGACAGAATGTTAAAATTATTCAGTAAGACGAAGACCTAGTGTAATATACGCAACTGCGACTACTGTGAACATCTCTAAGGAAAGAATTCAAAAATCGTGTTAAAGAATCTTATAGAATTATTGAGCGAATTACAAATTGAAGTAAACGTGGAAAAGATTCAAGGTATCAGTGTCCGGGAGAATTCAATCGTATCCTCCACTACTGAAAATAAATAATTTTTCTGTTAAGTTTAAGAATTCAGTCAAATACTTGGGAGTTAAACTCGATTCAAAGATTACGTGGAAGGAAGAAATTCAGTACATATCAGATAAATGCGAAAAGGGCTTAAATCTTTTACAAAGTCTGCTAAGATGTAGCTGGAGGCAGATCGCAGCTCTTTAACATCTATAAGGCAATCATTAAATCACACATAAATTTCCTTGCTCCATTACTTAACTTGAATAAATCAAAATTACAAGCTCTTCAAATAATCCAAAATCGTGCCCTTCCACTTTGTCTGGTATGTATGAAATCAATTCCATATCATATTGTTTTAGACGAAATACCAGTAAAGTATGTATAAAATATGCGACAGACGAGTTTTATCTCAAAATTAAAAAACAACGATACCATCCCATAGATAAATAACTCCCTACCTTGATCAATTCATTAAGCGGTACTTATTGAAAGTTTACTTCTCTTCCACCCCTAATACGAAGTCATAATAAATATTCACAATTAAAAATTTACTGCAATACTAAAATAGCGCCATACGGACTGGATTTTCAAGAATCCATATTTTATATATAAACGCGGCAGTGACCGATGATAAATTTTCAAAAGTTGGTCATCCGGGTTCAGAATTTAATAATGTTCTCTTTGCAGAAATTATAAATTCCCAATTTAAAGAATATCAAATATTTTACACTGACGGATCCATAGACGTACCGTGAAACAAATACGTTGCCCTTTATCATGCGAACAATAACAGGTCCCGAACATTCCGCTTGCTATACGCAGGTTCATCATTTGCCACAGAAATGTACACAATAATATTCAGATGTTTAGTATACTCCAAAAAATATATCGAGGGAAAAATATTAATTTTAACAGACTCCCTTACGGTTTTGTCAAAATTAACTCATAACAACGAAATATGAAATGTTTAATAAGGAAATATACGTATATGCACCAGACAGGAGGTAGTCAACTTTTACTGAAGTAGATTCTTTCCTACTGTGCTATTATAGGAAACGAGACTCCGGCGAAAGGGATCGTAGAGCAAGCGGGAAAATATGTAATATAAAACTAAACTGGAGAGATTTCGTTACTAAAGTTAATAACGTGTGCGGAGAAGGGAACAATGAATTTCTTACACTTAGCAATTCTAAAGGGAAACAATACTCTATAATAGTAACGTCAGTACCTAAAGCAGAGTGGTTTACAGGAACACACCTTAATAGGAACTATATAAGTACAATGGTAAGGCTACGGACCGGTCACTGCTGAGTCCCAGAACATTTGGTCAAAATAAATATAGTTAAAAATAACACTTGCCCTAAATGTGGATTTATAGGCTCTATATAACATATAGTCTGGCAGTGTGAATTCAACAGAGTCAGCGGATCTAATTTTGAAAAGAATATATTAAAGGAATGGAACTCTACCAGAAACAGTAATAGACTGATTTACTGAAAAGGTTAATCTAATGATTAGTTAGTTAGTGGCCAAATGGTATTTAAAGCCAAGCTAAAAAAAATATAGTAAGTCAAATTGTTTTGAGTCACTGTTTCTATGCAAGTGGTCAACTGTATAAGTACATCAAGGACAATCAAATTCAAAATATAGTTTATAATCAACAATGACTTCAAATATTAAGATTAAACTGGCCAAACGGCGAAAGCCAGGCCAAAAAAAAAAAATTAAGTTGAGGTTATTTGCCTGTCATCGCATGAATTATTTGATGGACTAGAAAAAGAACGAGAAGCTTATAAGTCGGTATTAAATTTTGTTTTTTAAAAATTTTAAGGACATGGCTAAAATAAATTTACAAGTGTATCAGAAAAAATTAACAGATCTAGTATACAAATTTTTAATAAAAGAAATTACATGTTTTTAAAAACATCGTGTCAAAATTAAATTTAAAGAAGATAAAACCTATTACGAATTTGTGACTGTGGCTAAAAACGATATACCTGTTTTTTCTTTTTAACGTCAAGAAATTACTAGTTTCAACAATTAACTAACAAGAAAGCGTCACGACGTTGAGGTCACCGATTATGACGAAATTTTGCAAATCGATAAACCATAAATATATAAACTGTGTAAAATTTTACAATACATCTTCTTTTTTATTTACGCGAGAAATTAAAATTTTTCTCGTGCAAATTATTTTTTACGTGGTGGCCACTGAAATATAATTTTTAAATTCCCGGTTTTCCTGGTCCAAATCCTCCCGATTTCCTGATTGCTGCAAAAAGAAGAATGGAATTTTTTTGTTACCATTGATAATGCTTGACCGCTGCAGCATACTTTCAATGAATAAAACAGGACTTCGTAATTTATTTTGAGTAATGTACCGTAAAAAATGCCTCCCCTTTTTCGCTTCAAATGATTTCTTCTTACTACAATATCGTTTTTAACTATTTTTACTTTTTCCCCAGTTTTACACAAAATTCCCGGTCTATCCCGATTTTTCCCCAGTTTTCTGGTTGGGTAGCCACCTTATTTTAGTAATTTTTTCGTTTAATGGAATAATCGGTCCTCCGAACCATCTACGCAAGGGAAATAAACATAATCTGGAATTTATCGCATATTTTTGTCGAAACGGCTATCCATAATATCGGCTATATACGGCTTATAAAAATTTTAATTTCTCGCGTAAACCTAAAAGGTCTATTTTAATATTTAACATAATTCATATACTCATGGTCTTCTATCGACCAACGACATTTCATCAAAATCGGTGACCTCAACGTTGTGACCCATTCTTATAAGGAACAGTTATTTTTTTTTTTTTTTTTACAGAACCAGTCCTTACAAAAAATACGTTAACACGAGTTAATATAGCTTGAAGCCTTTATAAATTTATTACGAGATATACTAAAGAAAATTATTTTTTTTAATTACTTTGTAAACTTGTGTACAATATTTTTTCAAAATAAATTATATCGTAAATTTTGAATTTATATAAAGTTACGCCAGTAAATATACATTCTGTCAAATGTCTACCCAGAATTTCTCAATAAAACGACGAATTTAAATTAATCATCAAAATTGATTTTTATCGTCTTCAAAGTAGTCCCCTTCCGAGACAATACACTTATGCCGACGATTAATCCAATCATCCATACATTTTTTATAGGCCGCGGCTGGGATCGACTTCAGCTCCTTCCTCGAATTTTCTTTTATGGCTTCAATCGACTCGAAACGTGTTCCTCGAAATGGCAATTTGAGTTTAGGAAACAGGAAAAAGTCACAGGCATATCTGGTGAATACGGTGCTTGTTCGATCAAATTAGTTGAGTTTTTAGTCAAAAACTCGCTCAATGGTAGCTTTGTGAGATGGTGCAAAATCTAAGATTTGTCTCTTCACAAATCCGGCCTCTTTTGACGAATACTCTATCGCGAACGCTTCATAACGCCTAATGTAGTATTCCTTATTCACTGTTTCACCTTGCGAAAGGAATTCAAAGTGCACCACACCACGATAATCCAAGAAAACTGAGCATAACCTTAATTTTTGATCGACTTTGTATTGGTTTTTTCGGTTTCGGCTCGTTTTTGTAGCGCCATTCGGATGATTGTTGACTTGTTTGCATACTCGTAAACCCATGTCTCGCCACCAGTTATGATGCGTTGCATGAATGTAGAGTCACTGGCGACTCAAGAAAGCATGTCTTCAGCAACCGCTTTTCGATGTTCTTTTTGCAAAAAATTCAGCTCTTTTGGAACAAGCCTTGCTGCGACGCGTTTCATCCCCTAAATATCGACCAAAATCGTACGAACTGATTCGTGTGAAATATTCAACTCTTGTGCTAACTCTCTCGAGCTAATAATGACGATTTTCAAGCAAGTTCTTCACTTTAGCGATATTTTCTTTAGTCTCAGCTGTTTTTGGAGCGCTCGCGCGAGGCAAATCATTAACGTCTTGACGACTACTTTTGAGTGCTTTGTACCATTCATACACTTGTGTTTTCCATAGAACTGAGTCGCGGTAGGTTTTAACCAACATTTTCAACGATTTCGCACAAGAAATTCCGTTGGAAACACAAAATTTAATGCAACAACCAAATTATCCATTATAAAATTCAAAAAACGCAATTGAGGTGAACCAACAAAATTAGCAGCTGTACACAAACTAATTACAGACATAGCCTCAAACTTGGTTTCATTATGTCTTACAGTGCTGCTAACTTAACGGCAAAAAGAAATTTGACAATAGACTTACGCGGGAATTTTAAATGAGAAATTCCGGGTAGACATTTGACAGAATATATATTATAAAAATGTATATATTTATTGACTTTTCTGTACTCCCCGAATTTGACAGATAGCTGATTAATACGAGAGACGGCTCTCACAATACGGATATCTTTTATAAGTTGTTTTCAGAAAACTTAATTTTACACTAATAAATACTTGGGAAGCTGCATGAAAATAATGTGGTAAGAACTTACATCGTGATTAAGAATCGTTGATTTATTTAATAATGTTTCTTGTTAGTTTGACAAAACTCTAATCAGAACGTGTCAGTGTAATATTACGACTTAATTGTTACTTTTTTGGAACTTAGCATTCTATAAAGTTTACATCTTTCGTTTGGCTGAGCAAAATATTTTAATCGCCTATTATTTAACAGTAATTTAATCTATACATTAAACTTCTTTTCACATCGTCCGTAATACATCGTTGAATAACTTGCTACAGAACTTACTTCTGTATATGATCATATTTTATTTTTACACTATTTTTTTTCCTTCTTCTATGTTCAGAGAACATTTATTAACTTAATTCATTTTTTTTGCCACATAGTTTTTCCTCCCTAAATTTAATAAACAGTAGTTAATGTAATAGTTCCTTCGGGTGTTCTATTTTCTCCTATAATCTCGCACAATTTTCCGTTGTCAATATATCACATCATCAGCAAACAGAACCATTTTATATTTGAAACATTTTGCTTTTTATTTTTTTTACTATTAGTCTTCCGCTAATACTATCGGGTGTTTTATCTGTAATTTATTACTTCATTTACGGCTAATAAACTGTGCGCATTGGAAATGTTGCTCGCCAATCTTTTAATATAACAATAAAAATACTAGTATTTAGAAATCAACTAAAGTATCGTGATAAACTTTTGAAATTCTTTAAATTCATTTGTATGATTTAGAATTTTACATCTTAACTAAATCCGTGCGAAGTATTTATTTTAAGCTATCATCCATTTCAACGTGTTAAAAAAAGACAATTTTGTGATAATATAACAGCTTTATAAGCAGAACAGTTAAAAATTACCATTAAATGTCTGACGCATACGCAATGCGTTAGTTTCCGGAGAATTATTTTTAAATTACCGATCAAAAATTTCATGCTCCGGAGAATTTTCAAAACAGCTGGAAACTAATTTAAAGTTAGCAAAAAATCCGTTGACTGCAATTAAATTTTAGTTAGAAGTAAAACTTCAAGGAAAAAAGATTAAATTTTAATCAGAGAAAATTTGAATAAAACTATTTTTAAGCTTTGCTCTAATATAATTTCTATAAATTAATATTTAACGTCAAGAATTTAATTTGTACTTTTTCAAGTTTATAAATCAAAAATTTAAACGTTACAATTTTAAAAATATTACTTTTTTATTTGATTAAATAAATATTTTTAACGCGTTGATTTAAATTTACAAAAAATTGTTAAATTGCATTTTAAAGATGTATTGTATTTTTATTCAAAATAAGTAAACCTTCTTCTATTGATAACAGGAAATTATAATTTTAAATATTTGCAATATTCTTCTTCTTCGTTAATAAAAAAAATAAAAAACTTGAATCTTTTATTATTTAACGATAAACAATATTCATTTTTCAACATTACGAGTATTTAAAATGGCTCATTTGGGATAAATTGTCATCTTTGTACGTTTTTAAATGGCTTGTCGCAATTAAATAATTATATTGTTTGAAATTATACGTTCGCATATGTATCGATGATGAAATCATTAGGATAAATTGATCTCGGATCGCACTCGTAGATTCAGAAATTAATGAACAGTCGGAAATAGAAATAGCTGCTCGTAAGCAGAAATAAAAAACAAATGTTTTCCTCCACCAAACTGTTGTTACAAATAAAATTTGATTACTTTCAAAATGAAAAAAAATTGAATGTAAAAATAAAATTGCGTTGTAAAACGCAACTAATTTTTTTTTTTCGGAATATTTGTTTAATAAAATACTGTATTTGAATTATGAAGACAATTAATAAATCTTTACAAAATTAAACTGTAAATCAATGTATTTATTTATAATAAAATAAACGACTTACAAAAAAATATGCGAAAAATTAAAACTGGATCATTTGTCCCTGCAAAAAAAAAAAAAAAAATCGGTTATTCTCGAAATTCAAAATATTTAGCTTAAAATACTTAATAACAAAACAACATAAATTACACCGTGTTTAATAAATAAACGATATAACTGTGCCTATTTACTAACAACGGACACGCTGAAGTACAGACGCCCCACAAGTAGGTGTTGCCGTATTGTCCAATTACAATATAAATTATGCACAGATAAAAATTTAATCAAATAATCTACTGCGTTAAATATGCCCCGTTTCTTTCAGTTGGCTCCCTGAACATTTTCCCGAAAGACAATCCTCCGAACAAAAAATTTCCCGAATTCATTGCCTCAAATGAAAATACATTACTTTATTATGTAAGTACAATATTGTAGCCCATAATACGCAAGTAGTCAAGTCCAGTGTCTGCCTCGTTCTACTCGTCATATTTGGTCGCTATTGCCTGTATCCACGTATGTAACTCCCATCATTTTCGTTTTGGAACTGATTTCACTCGCCGTCACTCTACGTGCCGTGCTCTCTTTGCTTCGCACGAGTCGACAATCCCAGCACATACATTCATTGCGAGTTTTTGACCATACATAAACAAAGCCACCTACAAACAATTTTCCTCCTACATTTTTTTCCATATTCGTGCACTTTTCCGAACGCATAACCAACGTCTGCAATGGAGCGTATCACCCTTCTATTACAATTTAGTAAAAACGTAAATATAATTCAGTATTAGGGGACATTTGCTTCGGGGAATCAGTATTCGGGAATATTTTTTGTTCAGAAAATTATCCTCCGGAAAAATTTCCGTGAATCTTCAACTGCTGTAATTAAACAACACTGATAAGCTAACAGTATATATAGAATAAACAACTCGCTGTAACTGAAAATAAATAAAAATAACTGTCATAACTGTTACGCTTCGATTAATATAAAAACAACACCAGCATTGACTTAACATGTTCACAAAAAAGAGGAAAAAAACGGTATATCAAAGTAAAGCCAAAGTGAAATGCGATTGATTGGTGGAAACATATCTATAAATTGTTCACTAACGAACAATTTTCAGTATGTCTGTAAACAACAAAAAACTTATGTATAAAAAGTCGGACTGGGTCAACCTTAACTTTCTGACCCATAATTTGGAGTCATGGAAGCCAATTACATCATTAAGTAAAAAGATCAGTGACTCGATTATCATTCACGAATTGCCCGTAATTTCATTAATGGCACACGTCTACCGTTTATTTTTCTTCATTAGTACACGTTAAATTACTCTAATTACATAAACGTCATCAAATAAATTATTGAGGTAATTTAGTACATTTCTATTTGTTGGCGTTAAAAAAAAAAAACAAAAAAAAACTTAATATACTGAAATACAAACTTTTCGTTTTTTGTCTCCTCCTAGTTCAAAATGTTTACATCGTTTTAATGGAATCTGCTTTCTATATTTGCATTCGCTGCATTCCATACGTAATACAATTTTCTTCGTCGTTTTTGCCTAAAAAAGTAAATGAATTAATTTCACCACTTTTTCTTGTAAGCCAACGCCTTCTTGAACATTTTTTTATATAAATTCAGTCACAAAAGAATACATTTTTCATAAATAAAAGATGTTTTGTAATACTACTTATTTGCGATTACAACGATTTTATTATAGTACAATTTTTTAGGAAGGGAAATCGATTATTTATAAATAAATAAATCTGAATCGAAGACTTAGATGCGCGAACCCTACAAAAATCAAACCTTTTTAAGTAGCAGAAATTTTTACGAAGGAAATTTATAATGGAAAAGTACTCGTAACTTGCAAGATATGAACTTTATGATTAACTAGTGTTACAAATGCTTTTTGTATTTAAAACAGAAACATACATACATTTAATATTAGAAGTCTTTAATAAAAACAATATTCCGTGAACACAAAATTGCTGTATGTATCTATGCTTTTCAGTATTCGCCTAGTAGCAACCCTAAACTATTACCTTTTTACTAAATCGTTACTTACTAAATTATTGCTACTTTTTCTGACAGAAATTACTGAAAATAATTTTTTTAGCAAAATATCAACCTAGCTGTTATGTGTGTTCACGTATACGACCAAATACCCCCCGCTGACAAATTTCTAACCAAATACAGCTTATCTATTCTTACATTTTTCTTTTATTTTCAATACATTCAACGGTCCTTTATAAAAACTTTGGAAGTTACAGTTTTAAAATTTTTTTAAAAATACATTTAACCGCAGTAATACTTCTATAGTGGAAAAGACCTACTTGTTATAGAACTATTTTGATGGAACACAAATACAGTTCTTTGAAAGGCCCACATTCACTTTGTAAAATATATTATAATTAAAATCAAGCTGTAAAATTAATATGAATCCAAACGAGGTAGTTTTAGTTGTATTTATATATAATTTGATAACAAGAAAATAGATATTGTCAAAAACAAGCGTTTAACCAGATAGGTTTAATGGCAGAAATTACAAACTTTTTATTAGACCTTCTTCTTCGAACGCATTAAAATTAAACAACCAATATGAAATATGTAACATACAACTTCATTCGTTTCATAAGTCAATAAAATTTCAGATCATGTGTTAGTAATTCTTGCTGACCGTATACATAACTCCTTTAGTGAAGTTTATTATCCCCTACCGTTGGCAACATGGTTAAAATTTACCGTTACTAGTTATAATAATCAACAATATATGCATGGCGATTCTTGTTGTATCGTGCATATATTTTTACACGTTTAATGTTAGTAAAAAAATAAAAAGTTTCTATCCAAATTATTACAATTTCACAGATTATTTTAAATACCTTTTTCCTAAATATAGGTTTAGTTTGACCACCAAAACCTTGTTGTTTTCTGTCGTAACGTCGTCGCCCCTGCGACTGAGGTCTTTCTTTCGATTTCTTGTATTGGGTAACCTTATGCATTTTATGAACTTTGCATTTTTTGCAATAGGTTCGTCTGGTCTTTGGTACATTCACCTACAAAAATTAAAACTGTGTAAAAATATGTGCATACATACATTTTATTAATAAAATATAAACTAATAAAATTTAACATTTTTCACGTACCATTTTCACTGAAACATTCAACAAAATTAATCCAATCCAACTCGATATAAACGTATTTCGGCACACCAAGAAAAATAACCTATAACATCACAGTGTATCCAGTTTATACATATCGTACAAATTATAAATCAGACGTGTATTTAGTAACAAACGTCTAGTAAGGACCACATGATGTGTTATACGCATGCGTGAGACACTAATTACAATATTATGGAAGAAATTTATTTATTCAGTTGATTATAGGGTGTCTAAAAGTTATTTTAAATCGTCGATAATGAATTTATTGCTTTAACTTTTGGCCAAAATTTTTAAATAATTGTTTTTTCAATGTATTATTTGAATCTGCATAAAGGAATACATTAACTCAAATAATATCATACGTGGAAAAATAATAAACGCTGTTGCTATAATTTAGAATAACTTTAATAAACTTTATTAAGAAATGAATTAATGAAATTCTTCTATGATATTTTAGCCAAAGCTGTTTACATATGCTCATTAATCATTACTCATTACACATCATAATTAAAATAAAATAAAATAAAAAATACTTCATGATTCTGCTAAAATAGCATGTAAGTTTACAAAATATAATTTAACAGAATTAAACATTTATTTATAATTTAAAATGATTTTATAATGAAATCATAAAAGTATCGACAACTTGAAAACATAGTTTTCGATTAATTGTGTTTTGTTGTGAATTTGTTTAACATACTCAGTAGTATTATTAAATGTGTGTTTGTAGTTGTGCGCATTTCGGCAAAATAATTTTTCAGTTACCGGGACGATTGCAAAAATGTTTGCAAAATGCTTAAAATCGGTATATTTTATTAATTTTTATTTGAAATCCTCAAAGAAAAAAGATTAAATACAAATTCCACATAATCTTACTCATTATAAACGATTTTAAAGTACCATTTAATTTATAAATTGTTCAAATGTTATGCATATTTGCACACTAAGATTTCGTTTTTTTTTTTACATTTTAAAATTACGCTTTATAAGTCTTTTATTAATCATAACATTTGTTAGATACATAACTACTTATTTTTGAATTTATTTTCTTTTTTTTGTAACTAAATTGTTTTTACATATTTCATCTACCATACTTCGTTATTTATTTACCGTGACTTCATACTGACCTAACAAAGTATGCGGGCTAATTCATACTTTATTATGTCACAATATTCAATGTTTGTAGGAAACACGTAACAATTACTTTTATTTTAGTTTAAAATCGTTTTTAATTTCAAATTCAGGTTCACTCATTTTTGTTTATATAAATTATTGTGTATCTTAATCTCGAACTTGAAGTTTCTAAGTTATTAAAGCACATCATTTTTAATTGCTAGCAAATTCTATTATATTTTTCATATTACATAATTTAAAAATGTTTTAATAAATATTAACGGGCACTCATTTTAAATTTAAATTTTCATATTCATCTATTTAAATGTGGTACAATATACAAATAAATTTTTATTTTGTTTAGCGTTTTTTTGAAGTTCACTTATTTGAATAGGTTCACTTTACTAGGTTTAAAATAATTACGTTCACAATAGTTAGTAATTTCAGCAAGCCTTTTATTTAGATAACCACCCAACCAAAAATATTTGAAGTAAAAAATTGAAGCTTTTTTTAATATATTTCACTACATAGTATGTAAAATGCACTGTGGATCATACATTATCAGTAGTAATAAAAATTGACATCCTTTTACGTTTTACTTTTATTTTTTCTGATAAACATTTTTTTTCTATAATAACGGTTCTATTTTTATAATGAATAATAAATATTTAAGTTCACTGCCAATGCGTAAGTAATATATGTTTTAAAAAATCAAAATTAACAAACCTAACATATTCCGTCGATAATGCATTAATTCGAGGGAAATAATTTCTAATTTCTACACTGCACAAAATGTTATAAATGTTAGCATACAGTCTTTTGTTTTGTAGCTAATGACCGTGAAAATTGTATTTATGCATTATTTCTTTGAATTGGTGTGTCTTAAAAACCTCTTTTGATTTTTTCGCTAAACTATATTTTTCATTTAATAAAGACGAAATAATATGTGCAGTTGGCATAACATGTTTTTGTTTAATGAATATAACAATATATTATTTTTAAGAAAAATAATAAAAAGAAGATACGATAAATAATGCTCCTTTTTCTTTCGTAAAATATTTTATTTTACGAAGAACCAAATTAAACTATAGGTATCGCATGAATTGGTCCTTTTATACTGACAAAGTATTAACGGTTCTGTTTTTTATTTATTTGCGCGTGTGAGTTTAGGTGTGTAGATGTGTATATAAATGCTAAAAATTTTAGTACACATTTCTTGGCCTTTATTATAATTTAAGCGGACAAGAATGTGCCTAAACAAGTTCGGAGAAGTGTGCGAACTATTTTGAGCTTTTTTGTTGAACTTGAAATTAGTAGATGAACTATTAAGATTTAATGGAAAATTCAGGTTTCCCATTTAGCATAAAAATCAGATAGGGACTGTTTGAAAATTGCTTATTTTGATACTGACTTCACGGATGGGACATTTTGATCGTGAAATTTATTATCAAGGGAGGTTTTGTACTGTAAATAACGGAAAATGAATTTCTGATGCTACGCGGAATTATTGCTTGTCAAATCTAACTTCGTTATTCCTTCGTTAATCAATTTTTAAACTATAAAAATAAATATAATTACAAGTTTAGTAAACAATAGGATATATGTAAAACGATTACTGTTTTATGCATATCTTATTATTTATTATACTTGTAATTATATTTATTTTACTTCAGTCGATAATTTTAGGAACCAGAATGATAGGTTTCTATATTTAATCAGTTTTTAGACTGGAATCAAATAAAGATCTAGTAAAGTTGAATCTGTAGAATATAACCGTTTCAAAACGTTTTATTGTTTAGATCCAGGAAAATTAAATATCAACAAGTGTTTTAGATGTGCAAAAAAAATGATAATTAAGATTTGGAATATAGAGGCTCCAAAATACAATCAGAAGAGGAGAAACTTCAAAAAAATATTGAAGAAAAGAAAATTAATTTAGAAAAGAGTAACGATACTCAGTGAAAAAAAGCGGATATTGTGTAGACCAAAATAGTTTTATATGCAGTTAAAAACCTTTTTTCTTAACAAATATCTAATATTTTATCAAGAACATTTTAAATTCTTTTAAATTAATTTGAAAACTTTGCAAATTTTCTTTTAAGTTAATTTAAAAAATGTTCAGATTCTAAAAGTTGATAATCTGCTGTTCTTTCGGATATTAATACCAACTTCAAGGAGGATATTGTTGGTTTTATTGTTAAATTTTAATCTCTTTTTTTTTTTCTTTTCGACTTGCCTACTTTGTTAAAATCATTAACGTTCAACTTTATTTTAACGTAGTTAGCGAACGATTAATTCACTACAACTTGATCGGTAAATTTAAAGCCTAATTTTCGAATTGAAGAGCGATAGGAAAAAGCAAAATGCCTACTCGCAAGACTGATTGTTTACAAAACTAATTTGGATCGATTGCAATAGTTCAGAAACGAACAAATTGAAGAGCACTCGCGGGTAATAACGATTAGAATTGACTAATACTAAATGATTAGTTCTGCAGTCATAAACGAATGATACTTAAGTTTGCTTTCGTCTAGATCCTTCTTTCGACTTTTAGTTCATTTCTTCATTTTAGAATTATTATAATTTCCTCCTAACATATACCATCAAAACATTCAAAACACCAACAAACCTATTAATATATCTGTAAATAATGCCTTCTCTTCGTACGCCGTCTCCGAACAAAGATTGACGATTCACATGATGTAAGATTTAGACACCGCTGCCCTGAAAATCTCAGAAGGACGTTGCATCCAACTACGCAGATCTCTCATCCACGAGTTCCATCTCCTACCTGGAGACCGCTTTCCACAAATTTTTTCCTCGAAGACTAATTTTAGTAGTCTCCCGCCTCTCATGACATATCCCAGATAGCTCATCTTGCGCTCCTTGATTGTCGCCAGCAGCACCTTTTTTTCCTGCCATTTCACCACAAGGCCTCTGCATTGGTTACTTTCTGCGACCAAGGTATCCTTAGCATTCTCCTGTGCGGGAACATTTCGAAGGCATCCAATTTGGTCTCCAATGCTTTTCTGAGGGTCCTTGCCTCACATTCATACGTAAGAACAGATATAATATAACATTGTATCATTCAGAGGCGTAGATCGAGGCTGAAATCGATAGTTGTGAAGAAACTTCATTGCTATGAAGACTGTTCGTGCCTGTTCGATTTTTAACCGCACTTCTTTTTCTGATCTACAGCTTTCGTCAACTAGGGTTTGAAAAGTGATACCTGTTTAATTAATTCATTACTAGCCATGCAAGTGGTCGATACGTGTTTTTTTGAAAAAACCATCACTTCCGTTTTGACTACATTTAGGAATAAGCTCCAAACTTTGCCAGCCGCGGCCACTGCATCTATCAGTCTCTGTAGCTCCCACTGACTGCAAGCAAGAAGAAGCGTATCGTCAACATATCTTATGTTGTTGATGATACGACCGTTGATGGCGATTCCCCCTTTTGCAGTTTCCAATCCCTCTGAGAATACTGCTTCGGAATAGATATTGAATAATAAGGGGAAAAGCACGCAGCCCTGTCTTACGTCTTTCATAATCTGGATTCTCTCTGATAGCTAGTAATTAAATCTCTCACTCTTGCTGTTTGGTTCCAATACAGAGTTTCCATTATGCGAAATGTCACGACTATCAATTCCAACCTTCGTGAGGACTTCAATCAATTTGCCGTGATTTATTCAGTCTAATGCGTTCCGAAAATCAAGGAAACAGGCATGTACATTACGGTTCATATCACGGCATCGTTGGGTTACCACGTTCAAAGTAAAATTTGCTTCGCGGCTTCCAAGACCACTGCGGAAACCAAATTGCACTTCGTCCATTTGCTGTTCACATTTGCAAAAAATGCATGTGTGTATTATGCGTAAAATGGTTTTTAGAAAGAGTGAAGTTAAACTTATTATTCTATAGTCACCACATTGTGTAAACTGGACCTTTTTAAAAATTGTGACGAAGGTTAATTGTAGGCAGGTTCGCGGGATCTCACCTGAGAGATTTATATCATTAAAAATGACCATCATTAATTTCAAGCCCGTGCCCTCTTTCTCCAAAATTTATTTGCAAATTCCCGCATATAAATTATCAGGTCCAGTTGCCTTGTCGTGTTTATGGCGTAAAAGTGCGTACTTCACTTTTTTTACGATATCTCATCCTGAGTCACCAGTCACGGTTATATGAAGTGACCTATTATCATGGAAGAACATTTCCACATAAGTTTTTTAGTATTCTAACTTATTCGAAACTTCGACGATAGTGTTATTTTCATCCCGCGAAATAGCAGTAGTTCTTTTCCTAAATCGACCTGTAAATTCTTTGACCTTTTTATAGATATTAAACGAGTCGTGTTTTTGCTGAAGTGCTTCGATTTCAGAGCATTTTTCCGATAACCACTTTCCTTTGGCCTCCCGTATTTTTCTCCGAATTTCTACATTTATTACTTTATACTTGGACATATCTGTCGCCTTAAAAAGTCTGTTGCCATTAGATCCGGTATTTCCGGTGTCATTCAGGGTTTATGTTTTTTTTTGGGTTTGGCACATCCAATATGATCTTCTTGTATCCTTGCCATGGCCGACTCAACCTCCTCTCAGGTTGGATTGTTTGATTTATTAACACATGAAAGCTACTGTTCAATAACGAGCTAATGTGTTCCTCGGGCACATCATTTTTTCATTTCCGAACATTGAGTTTTTTGAGCTGTGGCTCGCGTTTCAGCTTAATTGAACCGTAGCATTTTGATATCAACTACCACTGGATTGTGGTCTGAGGTAATGTCTGCACCAGGAAACATCTTCGCAGATTTCAGCACTTTTTTCCATTTTGTGTTCAGAAGAATATAATCAATCTGATTTCTCACTGCATTATTATTTGCGTCCGCAGATAACTTCCAGGGGTAAAGCCGCCGGGGATGCTGTTTAAACATTGTATTTACAGCACACAATCATTGTTCCACACGGAATTGAACAAGTCTGTCGCCTCTCGGATTCCTGAATCCAAGGCCATAACTAGCAATAGCATCACCATCAGCGCCGCAGTTCACTTTAGCGTTGAATTCGCCAAGAACAAAGGTAAGTTCCGCAGGTTTTGGTGATGCACAATAAGTCCTCTGGTCCGTTATAGAATGTTTCCACTGTTTGATCATAATGATCGCTGTATGGGGCATACGCTTGTATTACATTTATTGCGCGGTACAATATTTTAATTCTGAACATCAATTCTATTAGGACACATAAGTCACGAGACAGTCTGCTGTTGTAATGCAATAATAACCTTAACGGTATTTATTAGTAGAGACACCTCTGGCAAGTGCATCTCCTCCATTTTCGTATCAGCGGTACATTGTGAGTTCCGATTTAGCTTTTCTAATCAGCGTCAAACCCGCCGAAATAGAATGGTTGTTGTTTTGTTTCTACGCCAGTGGGGCTAGCACTATACGACGGTCTAGTGACAACTTCCTAGAGAAGGTGACTAGTTACAACAACCTGTGTCCCACAAGGAAAATAATGCCTAAATTAAAATTTTCTATTTAAAATCTTAAAAAAACAACAAATTATACGGCTAAATTCTTCTTTTCATGGATTCATTTCATACTTAAATGAACGACTCCAAAATTAATTTCTATTTTCCTTCCGGTTTCTATATTGTCATTCGGTTGTTTTTTTTCTTGTTTTGGTTTTTCCCTGGGTTTGTCAGCAACGGACGATTACCCATCAACACCTGTAAGTAGCAGCAATTAGGAGTCACAGGGAATGGAATCTGACTAAGAATTCCGTTAATTCATCTTTCTTCTTCCCATCTTGCTACCTGTTCTATCATTTTTCATTAAATATTTTGAGCGTGTAACAAGTGATTGTCCATGTGAGCAAGTGAATTTTCTAAATTTATTCCCAATAAGAGACCGATTTTAATAATTTATTATTTATTCTAAAGTACAATTAATACTGAATATCGATAAATACTGTTAATTATTTATCAAGTAGCCATCAAATAACGTGAAAAAAGAAGAGGGCCTCTTTAAAAAAATATTTATTAATATAACAAACGCCATTGACACTTAAAATATTATCAATTTTATTTACCACAGAAGCGTAAATTGGAAAGGAAACGAATTTTTAATTTAGCAAGACAAAAATTTGATAAGAAATTTTAAAAAGTTCCACAACCTGTTCTATAGCAGCTAGATAGTTGTTAGTTTTCTTTTAATTGTAGCTTTTTTATTATTAGAATATGGGGAAATATGAACCTCCAAATTTTAAAATTAAAGGACGATAATTCCAAGTAAAAATATCGGTCTTAATTACTACAGAAATGTAAAGAGAACGAATTTGAAACCCCCCATAGTGCCATTTACAAACTCATCACTGATGGGAATATTACGTCTTGTTACTGCACATAACTTTGGACCATATGAACTGACTACAATTGTATCGTTTGTTCGTTCGAAAGCATACCGATCAGTAATGGTCCCATGTAAGTACCAACAAGTATCAGTGTGTTTTGAGTGATCATAAAATGATGTTTAAAAAAAGAGAGAAGTTACCTTAGAAGAATACATTTTTTACTTAATATAGCCGGACAGAAATTAGCTAAAAATTTTCATTAGAACGTAAGGGAAATATGAACTTCAAAATTTTAAAATTAAAGATGTGATGAACATGATTGACTTAAAATATTATCAACTTTAATTTATACAAATGTAGGTTACTTGAGATGCCCGAAGCGCTATTTATAAGTTCACAATTGATGAAAATATAATGTCTTTATACGGTAAGATCAGTTACTCAGCTTTATAGAGTACAAAAGGTAGCAACATTTTTAATTATCCGTGTTATTACTCTAAATTATTTACTTTAAAAATTGTGAAATACAATTATTTTTTGTTTTTTTTTTTTCTTGAAGAAAAATGCCGACTTCAAGATTTACTCTAAAAATTAAATACAAATGCATTAAAAAATAAAAAATAATTATTTGATAATTTAATAAAATGTAATCTATTTCGGTATAATATACTTCGCAGGCTACTGTAATTACTCTTAAACAACATTAATACTTCTTAGGATCAGCATCAAATAAAAACCACATTTTTTTAATGTTTCCAATATTTAACTTACAGAAAATGAGTGTTTTATTATACCCAATTAATATAATTTTTTAATTGTAACTTGAAATTGTTATACCGACACTCTCATTAGTATTTAATGCTGTTCAAGTATAATCATAATACCCTCTTTAAGTATATTCTTCTGAATTATCTAAATCCATCAACAAAATTTAATTATATAGGGTAAAAAATTACTCTTTTCTACATGTTGAAAAGATCGAACAAGATATTCTAGAAAATTTTGAATCACTTTTTTGTTTTACTGTAACAGATTGTCTTTTGCTAATGTTTTTATTCAAATTTTAGATCTAATGCATTAGATTTTTATGTTATTTTTTCTTCTTCTTCCTGGTGTCATACGTAAACATGTGTTTATGGACAATTACTAATTAGCAAAATTTCCTGGTTGTCCGCTGCTTCAATTCGGTTTTTTATTGTTGTTTCTCCGATCCACTTTTTTATATTCTTGGACTACAATGTTCTTCTCCTTCGTTGATTTTCCCTTTTATAATTATTTGCAATAATTCGTATTTCCTACCTCTGATAACATGGCTCAAATATCTCGACTTCCTTTTCTTAATTATGTCAAGTATTTTCCTTTCGGCTTTTGCTCTACGCAATACTTCATCGTTTGTCAATTTCTGCATCCACGATATTTTCGTGGTTTTCCTGTGCAGCCACATTTCACACGCTTCCAAATATTTCAATGTTTTACTCGTGTATGTTGCTGTTTCTGCACTATATAATAAAAAGGGGTATATGTAACATCTTATAAAATAATGTCTTATATGCAGACTTAAACATGAGTCCGTGAGTAATTTTCACATTCTTCCGAAAGCTGTTTTAACGTAGCCACATCTTCTCTTAACTTCAACAGATGGATCAAGAGTGTTTGTGATATAGCTACCTAAGTATTTAAATTCTACAACTTCTATACTTTTTCCATTAATTGTGATAGTTACATTATAATGCCTTTTACGGCTTATTATCATAAACTTCGTTTTCCTTTCATTAAATGCAAGTCCATATTGTTGACCTATCAAGTCAATTCTTTCCATTATTTGCTGTAATTCTTTGCAGGAGTTCGCTAACAGAATGGTATCATTCGCATATCGGATATTGTTAATACGTTTGCCATTTATTTTATATCCGAACTTTTTGTTCTGTAATGCCTCTTTATAAATCACGTCAGCATATACATTGAACAGTAATGGTGACAAAATACATACTTTCTGATTTTATTGATAATAAATCTATTTTCTCTTCAAAAATAAATTTTTATATGCCTTTTTTTTTTTTTTTTTTTTTGATACACATTTATAGTAAGATATGTAATTTATATTTTGTAATACAGACAACCGATTACGTTTATGTTAAAAGTATTATGTTATAATAGGTCTCTGCATTTAGTAAAAACGAATTCAGACGTCACCTATTTTGTCATAATGTGAACCATTCAAAACTTTATGAACCAGATTATTTAGAAACCATGAAACCGTTAATTCCAGAATATTATCCGTTACTTGTGCAGTTGAAAGGCTACGACTTCGCAGTATTAGAACGGTTTCAAAGTTACGTTCATAACATTACTGATTACCTAGATATACATGTTGAAAATAGGTATTCACTTGATTTTATTTTTTATTTTATAATAAACTTACATTAGTTAAATAATAGATTTAAACTTTGACAAACTTTAACCGTTAAATTTTTGATCTCCAAGGAACCACATTCGGTATGTTGATCAATTTTTCCAAACACATACACCCTGTCAAGAAAGTATCGGGAATTGTTAAATAAAACGAACAATTTTTAATTTTCATCCAAATTTATTTTGTCACCTTCAAAATAACATCCATTCGAAGCGATGCACATATGCCAACGCTTTTTCCACTCGGCAAAGCACTTCTGATAGGCGGTTTCCGGGATGGCCTTTAGCTCTCGCGTCGCATTCGTCTTGATGTCATCAATCGATTCGAAGCGCATTCCCCGTAGCGGAAATTTGAGTTTTGAGAATAGGAAGAAGTCGCAGGGTGCTAAATCTGGTGAATACGGCGGTTGTTCGATGATATTTACCGAGTGTTTGGCCAAAAACTCATTCACAATTATGGCTTTGTGAGACGGCGCATTATCGTGATGGAGAATCCAAGAATTGTCGACCCACAAATCGTTACGTTTACGACGGATAGCCTCTCTCAAACGTCTCAAAACACTTAAGTAAAACTCTTTGGTGACTGTCTGTCCGGCTGGCACATATTCATAGTGTACCACGCCTCGAATATCGAAGAAAACAATCAACATGATCTTCACTTTCGATCGGCTTTGGCGAGGTTTTTTCGGCTTTGGCGCGCCAATTGGCCGCCATTCGGACGATTGCTGGTTCGTAAGCGTGTCGTACTCGTACACCCATGTCTCGTCACCAGTAATTATCTTTTCCAAGAAGGTAGGATCCAAATTGGCTCGATCCAGCATGTCTGCAGCTACCTGTTCTCGGTACTTTTTTTGAAAGAAATTCAGGTCTTTCGAAACAAGCCGAGCCGCAACGCGTTGCATACCCAATTTTTCGTGCACAATCGTACGTACGCTCTCGTGTGACATGCCCAATCCATGAGCCATCTCTCTCAAGCTCACATGACAATTTTCAGCAACGATTTCCTTGATTTTATCGACGTTATCATCGGTCACACTCGTTGAAGGCCGTCCAGAGCGAGGCATGTCTTCGACCGTCTCCCGACCATCCTTGAACGCTCTGTACCACTCGTAAACCCGCGTTTTTGATAAAGCAGATTCACCAAAAGCCTTCTGTAACATTTTCAGTGTATCGGCACAAGAAATTTCGTTCGAAACACAGAATTTAACACAAGTACGTTGTTCAATATTTTCACTCATTGTAAAACTTCGACAAAACCTTCAAGGTCGACTGATTTTAACAGCTGCTGTAAACACACTGGTTGACAGATCGCGCTAAAAATAGGCATCATAATACAAAACAGTTGTACCAACCTGGAAAAAAAAAATTATCTGCCTAGCTATTACCCGGGAGATTTAAATTGACAATTCCCGATACTTTCTTGACGGGGTGTATTACTCTACACTCACACAAACACCGATCTTTCAGATAATCTAATCCGGTGATATTCGATATCCATCAGATTTAAATCAGTTTCCTTTTTTTTTCGGTGTATACTTCCAACTTTTTATCACTATTTAGGTATTTTAATAGTTTATGTTATTATTTATCATTTTTGTTTACTCCAATATTAAAAGGATAATGCAGAATAGTTAATTTCTCTAATGTCCAAAAATAGACATTTCCGGGATATTGACAGAATTTTGGAACTATTTTTGCTTAACAAAATCCCTCGGTAAAATAATGTAGTTTAATCCAAATATAAATGTAAAAGCAGTATGTATATTCTCAAAACAATTAAATGTTTAAAAAAAAGAAGTACTTGTATTATATATATATATATGTGTGTGTGTGTGTGTGTGTGTGTCTTCTTCTTCCTTGTACCCTCGAGAGGGCGTGGTGGTGTTATGAAATTGCCGCATCTGTCACAGTTCTCCATGTTGACCTGTCTTGAGCTAAAATGAATGCCTCATATAGGCTCAAACCGGTTAATGATTTTAATTCGTCGACCCAACATGTTGTTGGTCTATCTTTTGTCCTCTTCCCGTTCATTTTTCCAGTAATAATCTGGCGTTGATAGAGAGTTTACGTCTCGCGCCACATGGCTGAAAAAACTTTAAAATCTTTTTCTTATCTTACCTACTAAGCGCATCTTCGTCATCATCAGCACCACAAGTGGGCATAAATATTTGTCCCTCTCTGTCTGCATAGTTCAGTCCTAAAACTGGTTCCTATCTATGGTGATCCTTCTCCAGTATTCCCGGCTTTCTGTAGCCCTCGTTAAATCCGCGTAACTGCCGAGTCCTGTATCTTTTAGTAGCGTCGCAACAAACAAATTTTGTGGCCTTCCGCGTCCTCGTCGACCACGTATTTTGCCTTCCAGCACGACTCGGAGTAATCTGTCAAGTTGAATTTCCATTGTCTGCCTGATCGCAGTATCATAGTCGCAGGAATTAATATGTAATTTCGCCCATGAGTATCCTAATTAAGCCTTAAATAAAATCTTTCTTCACCAGCCTTAAAACAATAATTACGCCCCTATTGACCAGCACCATGTGGACTCGTTAGCTTCATGCCCTACCCTGCTACCCTTACTGTCTTGAGTGGTCCTACCAGGAGGAACCACTCTCTGCGGTATTGCTTAGTAGGGTCGCTGAACATTACTAAGCCCCTCCACCATGGTGGACACCCGGAGGGGAATGTATGAATGTATGTATGTATCAATTACCGAAATATTTATGTAGATAACAAAAAAATTATTGCTAATATAATTCAGAAAAATTATACATTTAGTCACACATTTTTGAAAATTTTTTATTGCGAAAAATAATATTTTTTTAAAAATGACTTAAAATTTTTATGACTTATTAAATTTATTAAATATTCGAAACGTTAATTGATAATACGTGTAATGTGGTTTTTATTGAAAAAAATAAGTTTATAATAATATTTCTTTATTCATTCATAAATACTGGAAAACCCGGTTACTCTAACTATTGTTTAAAAACAGGATTATTTTTATTTTTTATTATAAATATCGTTCAATTTCAAAACAGAATTCGTTTTAATCTAAAGTCAATTATTTTCATTAATTTTTATTCCTGTAAACAAGCGCAGTAATTTATATGAATACATTAATTAATTACTGATAAAGATTTCGAAAATATTATGACTCCATTGAGAAATTGTACATAGAAATTTTGTACGCATAAAATCTGTACGATTAAAACTGGATGACGTAAAATTTAAGTTCAACGGATTTCGATAAAACTGCAATTAACTTTCTTGACTTGAAATCATGAATATGAATTTTGTATTAATTTAGATTTCTACTTTGTTCTAGCTGGGGCTTTCCCGCGCAACAATTCAAAGTTCAACGATTTAAACCGCACAGTGCAATTGTTGATGCGGAGTACAAGTTGCCGATTTATGAAAGGAATTTAAAAGTAAGAACTCGGTAAAATTATACACGCGTTGTGTATTTTATAGATTACACGATTAACAAAGTATTTATTTAAATGTTCGTAAAGGAATAATTGCGTAAATTTGCATTTTACCATAAAAAATACGATTCCGATAAATCTGTATCGAAGGATAACCAAAACGTAACTAAGTTTTTATCATTCGCAAATCGTAACTATGTGTATATTTTTAAATATATATAATTTCTTCTTTCACATATATATATATCTACGTAAGGCATTTCAAAAGTAATGCACACATGTCCATACAAAAATAAAATTATTTGACAAAGTCATATAAATATTATAATCTTTCAATATAATCGCCCTCCTCCATAATGATACGTTCTCAGCGTCGGAGAAGGCTCTGGATGCCGTCCAGCAAACCTTTGAGGTTTAGTTCACGAATCGGTCGGGTCACAGCACTGTTTAAGGCCTCTAAATCCGGAAAACGGATTCCTTGCATCGGCTCCTTGAGTTTGCAGAATAGGTCATAATCTCAAGGAACCATATCCGGCGAATAGAATGAATATGGTAACAATTCCCAGCCGTATTCCGTAAAAATTGTTTGAATTTCATTATTGTCATGAGGGCGTGCCTTATCATGATCTTCCTCTTCCCCGTCTCGTAGAATACGAAAAACGCTGGTGGCCGACAGGTTTTCGATGCGAGCTGTATGATCTATCTCTTCGCGCGTCATACAACGATCTTCATCGATCTGTGTTGCCACTATAG
Source organism: Icerya purchasi (assembly GCA_039619475.1). NCBI lineage: Eukaryota > Metazoa > Arthropoda > Insecta > Hemiptera > Monophlebidae > Icerya > Icerya purchasi. The sequence continues at coordinate 421,021,242 of CM077116.1, forward strand.
CGATGTTTGCATTGTCACGCGAAGTTCTTGGATGACCAGTACGAGGCGCATCTTCAATCGACAAACGGCCTTCTTTAAATTTTTTGCCCAGCAGGAAATACTGTTGCGGTCCATAGTGTCACTGTCACACACTTCTTCTAATGCAGAATGAATTTCTGTGGGCGTACGACCACGAAAAGTTTCGATTTTCACATACCTCTGCTGGTCCAGATTTGTAACGCGAGCCGAGAGGTCTTCCATCATTACAAAAACACGTTTGTACACCCGCACAACTCACTCGAAACCAATCACAGTGCACATTGCCGTATTGACAAAACTTCATAGTATACATCCCTTCTGTTTCCCCCTCCTAAATGTGTACAGGCTGCGTATGAACGTCGTGTGCATTACTTTTGAAATACCCTACGAGTATATAAAGGGCCTTTCGTGAAAATCGTAAACAACTCCTTCTAAAGAGATTTTTGTGCTCTACCGATGGCAGCATTATACTGCCCATTTTATAAAATTGCAGACAAACGGATAGATGAGTTAGTTCGTGCATTTGGTTGCGTCGTAATGTATTGAATTAAAAAACATGTTTTTTTCGTTAACATAGTTCAAACTAAAATTTAAAGCAAGTTGCGTCCTTTTACGGTAAAATTTTCAAAGTTCAACGGCATAAATGATAAAAAAGATTGTAATGGCAAGTCCTAATTGAAAAATCTCGAAGAAACTGGCAACGTTCATGATAACAAGAAGAAGAAAATTGCTGCTAAACGAATGACGCGTACACCGAAACACGCCTCGTACTAGCCGCACTCGTTTGGCACAAGAACTCGGTGTATCGTCATCATCAATTTACCGCATTTTATTTCGTTGCTTTCGTATAGGATACGGATGTTGTAAGCTCTTTCACCCGTCTCTGAAAAGAAACGGCTCGCGTTCGCCCGAAACATTCGCTGTGTATCTGGACACGAAATACATTTTTGATTAAACGGATATGTCATCAAGCAAAATTTCAGCATTTGCAGCGCAGAAGATCCGCACAAATTCAACACAGCGCCGCTTTTTCCCGAAATGTGAAACCATATGAGCAGCACTGAGACTCGTGCAATCGTCAATTCAGTCTTTATCGGCAGTACTTTTACAGCTGAGTCGTATCGAGAGATGTTAAAGCATATGAAGTTCTTCCTGTTACGAATTCGATGCGGAATTTACATCTTCTAACAAGACGGGGCAACACACCGCCATTGAAACGCTGTTTTTCTCGCGCGAACATTTTAAGTCGCGTGTCATCTCCAATCACTTCCCTGATACATTTAACTGTGGCTGGTCTGGGTCACCGTACAGCCTAGATTTAAACCCTCTCGATTACTTCCTGGGGAGCTATTTAAAGGATCGCTGCTACATAAACAGCCCGATTATTACGATCGACCTACTAAAAGAAGACTCGCGCGTCGTCGACAGCATTGAAGTCAGAATGTTGGAGCTTTGCATTAGGAATTTTGTGACTCGCTTAATGCGCACATTGAACATTTTATTTGATAAGAAATGTAAAAACAAAAAAAAAATATAATAAATCAGTTCATTTTTCTACTAGTTATTTACGTTTAACGTGTGAGCATTTTTTCTGAAAGACCCTGTATATTATAAAAACGTGAGATTAAAATTAAAAATAAAAAAAAATAAAAACAGAAACGGTAAAATATGTATAAAAAAATAAATTTAATTGTGTAAGTAATAGTTGCAATGTATCTGTTGGATTTTGCATTTGCATGCCGTCCTGATTCCGCCCGATTTTGCAAAGTCGATAGTTCATTTCAGTCTTGAGGATATTTCGCCGAGCTGAAATAATAACTTGATTATAAATAATAGCTTTTTGGTGAATTACCCGTATCTTTTCTCCTTGACGTCGCTGTAATTGTGTTAACGTTAATATTGTACATTCGAGTTTCATCAATAGCGATGATGTGACCGAATTTCCATTTACTATTGTGAGGTCGGTAATTACGAACAGTAACCTTTTCTCCGACGGTGAAAGTAGACATTCCTCCATTTAATGGGTAGCTTGGATTTTTTTATGTATTAACTTTGCTTTGGAGATCTGGTCGCCATAAATCAAACGCAGAACGAATTTCTCTTTCATAAATAATTTAGCTGCAGACTAATTTGTTATTGAATGTAGAGTGCAACGAAAGTGAAATAATTTTTTTTTCAACTTCTGTTGCATTGTTCGTAGCTCTAGCTGCATTGCACGAATCGCGTTCTTTATCATATAAACATATTTCTCAGTTTGGCCATTAATAACTGCATGATAAGTTGCACCTGTGCGTTGTTTCAACCTTTGTATGAAACTTTGAAATACTTGGCTGCTGAAAACAATTCCATTATTAGCTATAGTTTGTGTCAGTGCGAAATGAAAGAATGTTTTTTCGAATATCTCGATTGTATTATTAGAAGACTGGTTTAAAACAGTATAAACGTTTAGCCATTTGCTGTATGCACGCAGTGCCAAAGTACGTATGGTGATAAAAGGGGCCCGCGTGATCAACCTGTATTCTTTCTTACGGCTTAAATGAAAACTCCGAATGGAGTGCAGTGTTTTGAAGTGCTTCAAAGTTAGAAAGTAATTCAGGGTTTTTATAGTACAGCCAACCGCATGTTCCAGACTGCCAATGTAGACACCTGTGATATGTGGAAAAGCTTAGTTTCATTTGGCTAATGTAAAACTTCCGATTTGAGTAGTAACTGCAAAATCGCATCAACATTTTGGTGTAATCCGGATTCACGACATCGAATGTTAAATGAAAACGACCATGAATATAGGCAATTTTTCCCTTTTTATATGCTTTATATTAGCTTCACTGTAATGTTCATGTCTGTAATGGAATTTTGGAATCCATTTTTCACCTAATTCCCGATGTCCAAATGATTTGAAATTTTTACCAATTGTCAGAACCCGATGACAATGTAATATTATGCAGAAAAAAAGCCTACACCCAAAAATAAAGTAAAAAAATGTAAATATTTATAAACGGAATAATTTTTATTTCCCGCGAAAACACAGCTGGTTAACGGAAGCAACGGATCCTCAGCCGGTCTCATTATGTTTCCCGCCACGATGCCGCTGCTTGGAGAAATGGATCGTAGCCGATCTCATTATGCTTTCCGTTAAATGCGACAGCTCGATGGAAGCAACGGGTCTGTAGCCGGTCTTTTTCTCCAAGTTGCCGTATCGTGGAGGGAAACATAATGAAACCGGCTGAGGATCCGTTGCTGCCGTTAACCAGCTGTGTTTTCGCGGGAAATAAAAATTATTCGGTTTATAAATATTTATATTTTTTTAATTTATTTGTTGGTGTAGGTGCTTTTTTTCTGCATAATATTGCAATGTCAGCGGGTTCTGACAATTAGTAAAAATTTCACATCATTCGGACATCGAGAAGTAGGTGAAAATGTATTTAGAGTGCTGTATTGTATTGTTGAGTTTACGGAAAGGGCGAACGGAATTAAGTATAGCTTTAGTTAAACACAGAAAAATATTATAAGCAAATATGATCCTTCTGTTACATTTCCTTCAAGACTAAAAAATGAAAAATTAAATTATAGTTTAAAAAACTAAAAACAGGTGCTTTATATGTAAGATGCCCTAAAAAGTGTAAAATAATTTAAATTCTTTTACAATACTAACCTAAGAGTGAAGAGGTGGACATTAATAATTCATTTCAATTCAAAATAAAGTATGGGGTGATTTTATATCATTTACATTTGTTGAGGGACTGCTTGACTACTGATAAAATCACCCCATGCTTTATTTTGAATTTAAATTAATTATTAATGTCCACCTCTTCACTCTTACGTTAGTATTATAAAAGAATTTAAATTATTGGCATCTTACATATAAAGCATTTGTTTTTAGTTTTTTAAACTATAATTTTTCCAAAGATAAGCAGGTAAATGAAAAATTATTTAATGCCCCCTATAATCGCTAATGCTTCTTTGTCTATTTAGAAATAGTTGCATTCTGACGTAATATATGTGAGCGAGATGCATAGGTGAAGAAACGCTTACGGATTTCATGAGTTAATATCGCACGTAGACCGGAAAGACTAGTATCAACTGACAAAAATATTGGTAATATTAGCTTAGAAGCGAGTTCTTTGATTTTTTTTAAGTATCTTTCGTATTCTTTATTCCAGCAAAATCATGTATCTTCTTTGTAAGACTGCATAAAGAACTGGCTAAAATTGTGATAAATTTGAACAAAAACGCGCGTAAAATGACTAAACCGAAAAAGGCTTTAACCTTAGTTGCATTTGGTAGGGTTTTTGTTTGTATAATATCTCCAATTTTATCTGGCGTTTTATGTAATTCTCCAGCATTAATTCGTTTTACTTTATATTCGCCGAAGTAGCATTTGTTAAGCTTAGGATGTACTCCATTTTCGGCCGAAACCTTAAAAAATTTTTTTGCTCGAATTATATGTTCATCTTTAATTTCTACTCTAGCGGTTATGTCATCGCATAGAACACCGCAAACCGCGGAAACCAAAACGGACTGTATCGTTATCAGATCGCAGGAACTAAACTCAAACCAAACATAAGATTTATGTTCATCGTCAAAACTCGTTTAATTTTAGGATTATCATTTGAAGAAAACTCAAATCTAACAAAACATATATATGATTTCAGATAATTCAAGTTTCAACACCGAAACTGAGCACTTTCTTGAACATCGTTATTACCGCTCTGCCTGCAGGAGTAAGATTAAAAGTTCTTCCATTCGATGATGAACACGAAAATTCCCGATACATCCCAAATTACGAATTAATAAATATGCAAAAGGAACTGGAAGAATTAGGCGGACCTATTGAAGAGAGTTAAAATTTTTTTTTCATTGCAATAATTTATTAGTATAATGTTTTATTAATTTCATTACAATTTAAGATGCAGAACGAATTCCGAGTTTAGACGCTTGGTTAATTTTAAAATTTCAAACAATTATTTAAGTAGTATAGGCGCAGTGAGATCTTTTCAAAAAATACCTTGAAAAAATGAACGAATATTAACCGCTGTTGTCTGTCCCGTTGGTAATTTTAAAAAACGAGTAGAAATCAACTATTCGATAAACATTTCATTACTATCGTTGAAAGCTTTTGTATGTTAATCGTAACCGCTAATTATAACGCATTAACGTTACTTTCCTTATCGAATAAAAACACACCTTCCGTCCGATGCGCTTTAATTATAGTCTAACCTGGATTATAATTTAAACAAGAACTGTAAAGTTGAAAATTGCAGATTTTCAAACAGAACTCTTTAAACCATTTACGCAAAATACGCATTACTCGCTGCAACAATGCCTATCTTGGAATAATTTACTCTTAAAAATATTCCGATTGAACATAAAAATATTTACCAAAGTACAAATATTCCTTTGTTTTATTACACTCTGGAGGTTATTAGTTGTTAATACGTCTAAGCTAACCAATTCCTTGAAGGATAATTGGCGAGTAAAAAGAATTATCGTGTCCTAAATATGTTCTTGTTAGCAAAAACATATACTTGCATTAGAAAGTTAGAGCTACGCGTATTAGAAAAGTTACTAAAAAAAATAGTATATATAGGTGTGTGTACGTGTGTGCGCATCTATATTTTTTGTACAGCGATTGCGTCGTAAGCTCAAAATCGCACCAGAATATTACATTCAAATTTCTTTATGACAGTAATGTCTTTTATACAGTTTTGAAACGTTTTTCTAGGAAAATTTTAGGTTTTTACAGAAAAAAAACACGAAATGTAGAGTAAAAATGTAATTTTTTTTTATAATCGCGTCTATATTGTTACTTTTATTATTTTACTTACGTAATTTAAAATACATTTACCATTTACAGAGTCGTGCATTACGTGTATTTATTAATTCAATCAGAAATCATAACAAAGTTCATTTACTTTAATAACTCAAGAAATTGAACTGTTTCATTTATAACAAGGTATGTTAATACATATTAAATGTTAGAAATGCAAAGTCTGTGCGAGAATTTGACAATGTGGAAATGGGTGCACAACTGCACAACCACATTTCAGCGCGGAGCACGTAAACTCCTAGCTTCCGTGCTACCGACCACCGTAAGGAGGGTATCAGTGGCGGGGCAAACCAAGATGACTGCACTACACACGTTGGTGGCATTGCTCGCCGGCTGAATATTCATGCAATGCTAGCGCACACACACGACTACATTTGGAACTGACTGTAGCCGCTTGTTATCGCGCTATAAATGCAACCCAAATGTTTGTCTCTATTGCCGTATACTAAACTAGCGCGTATATTCTGTCATCGCCTGAGATCGAACCCGAGACTTCTGAAACGGAATCCAAGTGCTCTAACTACTAGACCATCGCGACGAGTTCAACGTGACTTTCTTCTCACCGTTAGCCTTGATAACTCAGAAACCGGATTATTCGATCGTACGACCGTTCTAAAAAAACCCCGGGTATTTGTGTTATTATACGTGTTTCCATTAATTCGTGGTTTTCCTACATTCTAGCAATGCCTGTAATTTTCAGGACATTTTTCCAAGTTCTCTCTATAAGCCGTCGCAATTTTACACATCGTCACTATAAATTTTTAAAATCTATATTTTCGTTGAACTGGTATTTTCGTTTTTATCAGCGCACTAATAATTTTTTTTTTTTTTTTTTTCAGAATATCTTTAATATAAAGAATTTACCAAAGCTATTCGCTTTTATGCTGTATCAAAATTTAATAAACTCTTGCGATAATTATAAAAATTTTGTGAAGTTAATAAAAATTCGCAAAAATTAGTATAAGAGTCGTATTTTAACTGAAGAATATAATGAAACAATATTTAAACTTTTTGAACCATGCAAAACTATATAAATACATGTAGGTATATGAAATATAATAAAGACAAATAAAAAAAACTATAAAAATAGTGAATTTATACTAAATTATATTTATAACCTTCAAAAAAATAGGGAAAAAAATGAATATTAGAAGAATAATTATTTCTTAAGTTCATCTGAAATATATCCAGACGGCGCTTTCCCATTTCTTATAGCCTAGATTATCTCTGCATACTTTATCTTTTTTTTTAATCCTATGCCAGTAAATCGCTGTTGTTGTGCTATATATTGTTACTTCTTTAATTACGTTAGATAGTGTTGCATTGAAATTATTTAGAGTAAGTTTGTTTTTAATTCCTGTGACCTAATTTGTTCCTATGTCTTTCGATTTGGAAAATCGTTTTGATCTTAATTTGTAAAACGAAATAAAAACACCGAGACTGAGAAATTTATTGTTATGAAATATAAAACACCGACCAGTTTCAAATCAACATGATCCGTATTCATGGTGTATTTTTATTGAATCTTAAATGGCAGTGAATCAACATGTGTCCTGCGTGGCCATCTACACCGTACATTGCTTTTGTTATTAGGCGTTCTTTTTCTTTTTCTTTTTTTTCGACGTAGTATTTCGGTTCTAGAATTTCGGATCCTTGTGATGTCTATTTTTTCTACAAATATCTGTAGAGTTACTTATATGATATGGGCAAACTTGAGTTGCCTGTGATGTTTTGAGCAATTTCTTTTATCTTCAGTAATTTGATGTGAATATAATATAAATATATAAGCAATTTTTGATATTTTTTAAAAATGCTAAGGATAAAAAAAAAAATAATTAGGTAAATGAAATAAAAAAGACGCAATAGAACAGCTCCTACGACGAACACAGTTGCACGTAAAATGCTCTCCTGCTGCCTACTCGGGTCCCAAAAACTATTATCCAGTGGGACAAGGTAAAATGATTAGTCCCTTGTGATCTGATGAAATTTTTTGAGGGGAAACTAACAGTTTATGCCTGGTAGGAATGAGAAGAAAAGTAAAGAATGTAAAAAGTAACAAAGGACTTTTCCGACGGGATGACGTTATATTTCCTTTTAGGTAAAAATCCTGACCACTTCAATTCATCGATTTACTACCGCATTGCAGCGGAAGGAGGATTTTTACGGCAGCCTAAAGTGAGATAGATGTTAAGAACTGATTGAGCTTTAGGTGAGCAACGCCCTATTATCTTTTCCCTGTCACTACTTTGCGCCAACGTAGCTGCTCCTGGTCCACGATTGCGTATTTGTTTCAGTTGAAACTCAGATAAATTCCACTATCGACCAACTGTGGGCGTTTCCCGAACTCAGGGTTCCTGCGTGCACTAGCAGTACCCCTTGTATGGCGGAACTTCATACGGACTTTATTTCACCATTATATTGCTCTTTAAAAAGGTATTCAACTTACAATATTGTATAGATTAATCCGATTAAGACACATCTCTTGTGTATGAGGGATTTTTTTAAAAATTACGAAAATATTATTACTCTGATATTTAAAAAAACTATTTACTCGAACGTAAGGTCTTTGTATCAAATTGGAAAGCTCGCAAATGTAATAACAGAAGCTAAGAGATCAATCATAGAGATATTAGGATAAAGTGAAACAAGATGGACTGGAAACGGAAGAATGAAAGTGGACAAAGACTATGAAGTAATATACGTCGAGAAAGATAGACATAAACACAAAGAGTAGCTGTACCAATACACGCCAAAATGAGCAGCAGGATCAGCGCCGTGATTCCAAAATCGGAGAGAGTATTATTTGTCAAATTGGAGACTATGCTTAAACCGATATTAGTCACAAAAGTATTTGCACCAACTGCGAGCAGCAATCCTGTTGAAACATCCTTTTTAGCGGGACCTTAAAGAAATGCAAAATTGCGTGAAAAGTAATGATACAGGGTTTGTGATGGGGAACTTTAATGCAAAAGTCGGATCAAACCATGGTACCCAAGCGGTTGAGAAGTACCCTTTTGGTGAGCAGAATGAGCGGGGGCGAAATGCTCATAGAATTAGCTAAGAGGTGCGATATGAAGATCTGTAATACCTGGTTCAGACAACAGAAGATTTTACATGTAAATCAGTCCCGAAAATAAAACTGGGAATCAGATTGACTACATTCTAATAAATAAACGATTTATGAATGCAGTCAAAAATTGTCATAAGTATCCAGGGGCTGATTGCAATACCGACCACAAGCTATTAGCTGCAAGATGTCAAATAGTTTTGAAGAGTCTGAAGAAGGGAAAAGAACAATTTCAACTGATAGATATTGATGAAATAAAATTTAAAAATATTCAACAGAAATTTCAAAAAGAACTGGAGGAACAAGGCAAGGTCAGCTTAAGCCATTGAAGAAATGTGGAGTGCATAGAAACATAAAGTCACAACAGCAGCGAAGAACACAATATCAATGTAAGGAAAGAGAACACACAAGCTATGGATAACTCAGGAAATAATAACAAATGATCTAAATAAAAAATCTAATATCAAATATCTTAAACCAAACAGAGAAATCTTGAAAAAATGCATGCTAGCTAAAAGTAACTGACATGGTGAAAAATGTCAGGCTAACGAACAACTTGAAACCAAATACAATGACAGAAAAATACATACCAGAATAAAACAGATGATGATGATGCATAAAAAGAAACAGAGTGGCAAGACGTATATGAGAAGGAAAGATGGAAAATATTGCGTGAACAATTGAAAAACGGAAGAATCCTGGCTAGGTTATATTAAAGAATTGTATAAAGATGGCACTCGATCTGATCAAGCTGATGGAGCAGAACGTAAAATAGCGCCAGAAATAGAAATGTGAGAATTAAGAAACGCTTTAAAAAGAGCCAGAAACCACAAGGCGATAGGAAAAGACCTAATACCAGTGGATTTGATTAAACGTGTTACACCAAAGAACAGACAGGAGCTGTTGAGGATTATTAACAGAATATACGATGAAGGGTACGTTGCTTGAAAATCTCAAAACTGAATTTCGTGTCAATACCAAAGAATGGAAATTCCGAAGTACGCTCCGAATATAGGACCATTGTTCTAATGAGCCATACGCTTAAGCTGTTGTGGACGATAATTAAACGAAAACTAGACGAAAAAGCTTAACGAAACGCAATACAGCTTGGTAGCCAAAAAAGGGAACCAGAGACGCAATTGCCTAATTAAAGATCGTCATACAAAGAACGTTAAACGCGAGTAGGAATATAATCGCTTGCTTCATTGATTTTGAAAAAGCGTTTGATAATATAAATTATGAAAAAAATGGTTGAAATCCTAAGAAATTACAATATCGACGGTAAGGGTATAAGAATAATCAAAAACCTATAAAGATAAAAACGAAATATTTCTAAAGTCTAATGCAATTTTGAAAGAGATGTGAGGCAAGGATGCCTACTATCACCAAAATTACACAACATGTACACAGAGGAGATCATAAAAAAAGCGCGAATTGAGAAGATAGGTCTCATGATAAATAATGAAAAAATAAACGAAAAAATTTGGGTGCGGCTGTACTGGGGCCCAGTGCCGTTGATTTAACGTGAAACGCCTATATCGGTTTAAGTATTTATACAAATATATATATATATATATATATATGTATAGAGAGAGAGAGAGAGAGATGTATATATATATATAACTCGGCCTTTTTGGCCTCGCAAGGGGCTGTGCCCCTTGACCCCTCTTGCTTTTATTGCTGTCTCTTTCTCTTCTATACTTTGTATAAAATTATCAAAATTTACAACGTAATTCTTACTGGCATCAACACAAAAAAAAAAAATAACATAACCACAAAAGTCCTATTCTAACATTTAACTTTTATTATATAAAATTAAGACATTTTTTCGTTACATTTTTCGTTACATATTTCATTACATAAAATTTTGACATTCTTTAAATAACAATAACAAAAATCCTATAAAATATAACAAACGTTACATAAAATTGGGACATTTTGCGTTACATAAAATTGGGACATTTTTTCGAATGGGAGGTAGCCTAAGAATTACGTTGTAATTAATATATATATATATAATCTCGGCCATTTTGGCCTCGCAAGGGGCTGTGCCCCTTGACCCCTCTTGCTTTCATTTCTGTCTCTTTCTCTTCTATACTTTGTATAAAATGATCAAAATTTACAACGTAATTCTTACTGGCATCAACACACAAAAAATAACATAACCACAAAAATCCTATTCTATCATTTAACTTCCGTTATATAAAATTAAGACATTTTTTCGTTACATTTTTCGTTATATATTTCATTACATAAAATTGGGACATTTTTTCGAATGGGGAGTAGCCTAAGAATTACGTTGTAATTAATATATATTATAAATATATATTTATATAGATATACTAGCTGACCCGACGAACTTCGTACCACCACAGAAACAATAAATTTTGTGTTGACTTATTAGCTAAATTAAATTAAATTTTTATTGATACTCAAAATGAATTAAGTTCAATAAATTTGCAAAAACCAAAAAGACAAATATTTGAATTACATTGAAATGAATATAATTCACGTGGCAGCAAGGCATTATTCACCTTAGTAACAAAAATCAGTATAAATTTATATTAGAAATTTAAAATAAATACTCAATTTATGTACTTTTTAATAAAGTGTGTACGTTATGCAGTTAGCTGATGATGGGCTATACACGAAAAAACGTGTTCCTAATGATCTCTAATTTCTTAAAGTAAATTTATACCAGTTTTTAAGATTCCGTATACACTATAAAATACGGAATCCCAATAAAATAGTTCAGAAACAACAAAAATATTTATTTCTACAATAGTTCGATAACGGTTTGACTTAGCGCTTTTTTTTTTTTTTTTTTTTGAAATAAGTTGTGGGTCTTACAGGGCAAATATGCCCGTTGTAATTAGATCATAAATTACAATTAAACTTCTATTTGTGACAATTTACAACTTTAAACTGAGCGATTACCTGGGCGGGAAAAAACCGTCTAGAATATATAATATGGAATTTAGAACGACCTCAAATATACCCTTAAAAAATCTTAATTCGTCACCAGATAATTCTTTAAAAGCGAAATTCAAAATATAAAACAAAACACAGAAGCCCTTTTATGAAATTCAAAAATTACGGTTAAAAAATTATTTAAATCTCCCTTTTGAACAAAAAAATGAATTTTCTTCATAAAACATTTCAGATGGAGTGTGAAAGATGTCGTTTTTATCTGACACTCCATTTAAAATTTTCACTATTACCTGTAATAAATTCGATACAGGATTATAATGAAGTACTGCATCTAACTTTATTCTTAAAGCTGCACTAATTAAATTAGACCAAAATCTGACAATACACTACTTTACCGTCTGTTGAAAATGCAGTATCGGGGGCAACCCAATGCCTTAACAATCCGCCAAAACTTGTTTTAACTTTTGGCATTTTAACAGCGCAGCAAAAGAAAAAACTTTATAAAATGTAAAACATAATTGTGGAAACTAAATGAGTTTGAATCAAAACAACAGATGATTTGCTAGATATTGAAGACAGCATGTCTAGATCAAATTTGTATCACAAGTTATTTGTATGAAAGTGCATATATATATGTATATATATACATGTGTGTATGTATGTATACATCTGGTATATAATTCAAAGGACAGTTACCGATCACAAGGTTTGAAGCTGTTAACTAGCAGTCAATCATATTCTAGCTTGAAAAAAGTCGGTCAACAATTGTAATTATGAAAAGCATGTAAAAATCTTCAAAATATTCAAAATACACTGGAAACGTTCAAAATATGATTTATATGCATTATTAAATTAGTGTGTTTCGAATCTACAACCCTTAAAACGCCTAGATACGAAATTCAAAGCTTTAGCTACAAGCAAAAAAAAAGTATGCATTATATGCAAAATCCAAACCCTAATGATCAGCAAAAATCTTTCCAGTAGTCCGCCTGAATTTCAAGTTTATTGTACTAGCGAGAAAACGAGAAATGTCTTCGTGTGGAAAATAAAACCTTTATTTGTTTGTTATTCATTATGAAAAAAGTAGAAAAATATTTCGCACTGGACTATTTTTACCCTCGCTATAAAGCGATTAAAAATAAAAGAAAAGAAAATAAGCGACCCGGTTATTTTAAAAATAAAATATAATTGAACATGAATGGAAAAGGCAAAGTATTCAGCTAAAAACACTGTATAAACAGATTACTTTAAAAACCAATTCCTTTACAGTGTGAGTATAATAAATATAATTCCGCTCCTCAGACTGTACCGCTCTGTCCAGTTGCTCGTTCTTCTGTGTCTTTGGGTGGGCCCTGATATCAAATCTCCAAAATTGCGGGCGGGGTAGAGGGGACTCCTTCCAAAAAAAGTACGCCACTGTTTAGGGATATATAACAACTTCCGAAATTTAGTGTTTGTTGAACGAAATATAAATATTCTACAATGTTCATATTATCCTATAAAAACAGAATTTTCCTAAGAGTACTGAAGATTGAGGCTTAAAGCAAGATATAGACCAGATACAAAGGCTGACATCATTTTGCGCAATCCTCTAAAAATGTTTGAAACCTCTCTACAAAGGCCTAATTTTAATCTCACTGAATTTCTTTAAGACCATATACATCGCAAGATCCACAAGAAAACTATTTCAAATAAATAACCCGAAGGGTAGATATTTATGGAAGAATGGTATAACTTTAGTTTTAAATATGCAGAAAAACTAAAGTGGAATTAGTATTTGAAAAATTAAAAGCAGTAATTGAGAAAATAAGTTTTATGTAATTTGTCGCTTTCACCGTTTTTTTTCTTTTTCTTATTAATGTGTACAAATATTATTGTAGCATGCAAAAAATTAAAAACAATTTTTGTAAACGTATTGTGTAGTAACATAATTTAAGGTGAGTAATTACAATTGGTTCTTCAACCGACAAGAAAAACACTCTTCAAAGAGAAAATCTCATTTTGTTGTTGATGTCCGAATATTAAAATAACCTCAGAACTATTGTTAATGTCAATATTGATCGGTTTTATAAAATAATTTTTTTCTAAATGTTACAGTTCATTTTGAAAATTAAGCAAAGTTATTAAAACTATGCAACAGGTAGTATTTACAATAGTATGTTAAAGATAATGTGAAAATATTACAAAATAGTTTTTTTTTCCCTTTAATTTGATTTGTCACTGTTACTTGCGTAAATTCAAAACGATGAGATAACAGAATGTTCGAAAAAGAAATTTCATTATCTTTGTCACTTAGAAGTTTTTATTGGGTTTTTACTGTTACTATATATACAAAATTGATATTTCTGTTTTACGATAAAATAAAATGCAATAAATTTAAAATTGAACGTTTTTGTAATATAAAATTATATTAATATAATTATCTTATGACACCATTAATCAATTGCGATGGTGGTGTAATGGTGAGCATAGTTGCCTTCCAAGCAGTTGATCCGGGTTCGATTCCCGGCCATCGCAGGAATCTTTTTTACCTTGTCTATTACTGCATTTTAAAATACCTCCGTACTTTTTTAATTTCTAAATCAAATACGTTCACTTATTTTTTACACATTCATGTTGCACAAATTTATAATTAAAAATCAAATCATTATAATTACAGTAATTTAAAAATTGAAAAAAAAAGTAAGAAAACATTCCCATTTAAATTTTTTTAAATGATTTTTTTTTTTAATTAACAAAAATAACAATTTCACGTAAATAGGAACTAAAAAATTTAATATACTGGATTAAAAAAAATTTACGCTTCGCATATATGTAGCCCCGCTTAATTTCATTAACAATAAATAAACTATTAAATGTTTACAATACCAACGCTTGACCTCGCCATATGGGATCAATAATTTTAGCTTTAATTTTCAGTCAGAATAAACCTTTTTTTTTTTTAAATTGACGATTTTATTTAATTTAATAGTTGAATTACATCTTGCAAATTATGCAATGTTATAAAATACAAAGCAATTAATGTTCCGCATAGTATTCATAAAAGTTAATGTTAGACTAATTTAGTACTCGTGAGTGAGCAGTCAACAAGTGAGTTAAACGAGAATATGTAAATACTAGGGGATTGGTTTCGCGGCACGTTCCTTCTGGCCTTAAATTGTATTACATTATAAATTTTCATAAAGTCTGTAGTGTTCACATATACTTAGTTTTTAAAAAAAGAAGTACAGTCAATTTAAAAGTGAAATTTATATTAAAATATCTGAAAAACTGAAATCATATATGTGAGAGGAATATATTATATTTAATTCTTTTTGGAGACGTTAGCATGTAGGTTATAAAGAAAATCAATACCGTAACTCACATAGGAACGGGTGTAGAATTTTTTAAACATTTTTTGCTTAAAAGTTGATTTTTACACTTTTCAAAATTTGCGCGCTTTAATTTTAAAATTTAGCGGCTCTTTTATCCTTATGTAGAGTGATTGATATACATCATTTTTAAAAAAGAGTAACCCTCCAGCCGCTATGGAAAAGGCTGTGGATTTTTTTTTACCGCTTTAAGAGTGTATTTTCCCACATCTTGGTCCCTAAATATCAAAATTTATCAAATTTTATATTTTTCCTGTATTTTCGAGATCTTAGTATGCAGGTTAAAAAGAAAATCAAAACTGTAACTCATATAGAACCGGCTATGGAATCTTTTAAATTTTTTTCCCCTAAAACTCGATTTTCACATTTTCTTAAATTTGGACCCTTTAACTTAAAAATTTTGAGGGTTTCATAATTTTTTTATGATTTCGCAAAGAATATACGTCGATTTAAAAAAAAAATAATTCTCTAGCTACTATAGAACGGGCTGTACAATTTTTTTTCCTTGCAGCTTTATAAGATAGAGATGTAACGCCAATATATTTAAAACTGCTGTTTTTATTAATTACATGTACCTTGCGCTTATTTCTCGAAATATGTAAAATTAATGTTAGCCAGTTTCACATGTCATGATGAAGGATGAAAGTGTAAATTATTTTGGTTTTCTTAGTCACCCTTAATGGTTCAGATTCTTTTAAAAATATCTCTCATCAATAGTTCAATTTGTCCTATTGGAAGAAATCTGTAATTTAAATTTTTTTATTATAATGAAATGAGTAATATAGCTTTTTCTAATGATGTTCATCAGTTTCGTTAATTTTTCAATAAACATCTAATATGTTACCAACATAAGTAGAACAAAGAATAACAATATAACTATTCTACTCCGTATGGTCTTCATTTTTTCAAAGAAAAAGATCAACAGGTTGTCTTTTTCTCTTTTTGTTTTTTCAGTTAAATTTAGCTACTAACATCATTCGGTTTTTTGTTTTTTTTTTTTATTTTTGAAAATATATATATTTATTAATATTTACACATTTCCTCGTCAAGCTATAAGCTTGTCGACGAGTTTTCTTACATCTAAATATGCCTACATTATACTACTTATTGATTATACAATTTTATCGCCGCGTAAATATTTTATTACAAACTTATCCTATTTTTACTTATTTCTAACTTAGCTATAACTAATCTATTATTTATTTTATTTTTATTTTTTATTATTTCATTTATTTATTTTGTTCCATTTCTTTCCCTTTCTCTTTTTTCAGTTAAATTCTGTGTCGCCAGGTGTCATAATAAGTGATAATTACTTATCTGCAGGCCAAGATTTTGGTCACAATAACTTAATTGCCGCTATAATCTGTCATTATAACTGACAGAAGTTAACATATAGTTTTATAAAATTCTGTCGGTTGCAGCAATATTTGTCCCTGTAATACGTCGTTTTGGTCGATATCGTTATAACCGATTTTCACTGTATGATTAAAAAAGAACTGGCATATTAATCCATTTATATCTGTTAATACAACTACATAAAAAATAATTTAGATTAATCCTGTAGGCAGCAGTCATTTTTTTAAGAAAAAATTTTTAAATATTAAAATATACCTTAGAATGCAATTTGTTTATTGTGATTTGGTTTAAATGTTTAGAATTAATCTATTCGTATATTTACAAGTAACGAGAATCATATTTCCCACCGCTTGCTGTTAATGGAAATTTAATTGCAAATTGATTATGAAACGAAAAATACATAGATGGAAGCTGTACAGTTCCCCTTTGCTTATAAAAGAATTAACATACCAGCAATTTTGTACAATTAAATTTCCTACGAATACTATATCGCAGTGCAATGAAACCTGCTGCAAAATGGCACAGAATATATTATTTGAAAAAATTACAAAAATATAGGTATTCTCGTATCACACAAACATCATAACCATCATTTAGCAAAAAGTTATACAAAAATAATGAATAACAAACAAATTTAATTTTTTTATTTTCCTAAATAATCCCTTTCGATTTGATTTTTAAATTTATTGCCAAAGATACACCATAACGCACACTAGGAGAAAATACATAGCAGTGCATCCAGGAGATACTTGTGGTTCCGACAATAATATTGAATTATGATTATTTTCTTTATAATTCGAATTTCTACAGCTTCTAATTTATGCATAAATAAGTAATCAAAATCGAACTTTATGCGCATATGTAATTGACAATGGAAATATACTTTAATAAAAATCATTAGATTTTTTAATTTCTAATATCACATACCGTTTAGAAATATGTATATGTTCTTTTTCCCTTTACCCTCCTCGAATGTGATTATGTTTGATATTCCTTAAATTCGTGTAAAAACCGGTCAACATCAAGTTTTTGATTTTTCTGTTATTAGACTCACAATATCCTCATTACTTTATTTACTTCTTTTTAAATCGCATTCGTTGGAATTCAAGATTTATGTTCTTCTAAAGTTATGACACGAGAGCTAATTTTTGTTCTTTTCGGCGTCATATACTTGCACACCATCAATAGTGCTATTTAAAACTGAACTACTCGGAAAATTACATTTAAGTGAAAAGATTTACGCTTATCTTCTTTCACACTAAACCAAACAAAATTAGTTGAATTTATTAGTCTAACAAATTTTAGTATGTTTGAAGTTTTCATCAGTCAAAACGAAATTCATATAAAAATTAAATGAATTTGACGGTTCTTATTGTTTTTTTAAATGAAATTAGGTTTTTTTATAAAACAAAAGAAAACAGTACTTATAATCACATAAATATTTCAGTATGGAAACAATTTTATCTAATAATTCTGACTTGTTTTATCTACTCGGTTGACACAATGATTTTCTTTTCCTATTTCAGAAGTAAAAAAAAAAATTAAATAAACGGTAGAATGTACTATCACGGCTTTTAAAATAAATTTAAGTCGACTTTTCTGAAATTTTAAATTTCTTTTTCCTCTTACAAAAAACTTAGAATTGCCACTTCTTCCAAAAAAACACTTCTCTTCGCTACATTTTCTATCAATGCATAAACCCATACCTATCTGAAACTCAAGGCCGTGTCCACGGGGTGGGTTTTGGGGGTTAAAACCCCTCATGATAACTGAAATAGCTTAGGTACTTCATTAATATTTTATGAAAAATTTTTTGTTACGAGTATAATCAATAACATATGTAATTTTTATTAATGTTTATACAGTAATTCGTTTATTTAAATTATTAATATATAAATCAAAATGATAGAAATTATTAATAGCATGAATATCAGTGAAAAATGTATTTTTATTTATAAAATAAATATGCGATGAAAATTTTCAACCTCCCCCCCAAATTCTGGGCACGGGCCTGCTGAAACTGATTAAATAGAACTCGAAATAGGAGTTGATAACTCTTTATTTTAACTATCAAAAATTATAAAAACAATTCATGATACCGCTGTTGTTACTTAACAAAAATTTTATATTGATCATTATTTGAAGCAAGACACAAAAGTTATTTTTATAATTACATTTATTTTTCAAAATTCGAAAATTATTAAGTCAATAGCTTTCATCAAATTTATTAGCTAGTAGAGTAGACAAAAAGAAACCACAGGAAGGTTCATTCTAAGTACATTTTTTTGTAAATAACATTTTTAACATAAAAATATTATTTCTGTAACAGGGATGAATTCATAAATCTGTTTCTGAGGGAGCAATTTATGTTCTTGGAGGGGTAAAGATTTTTTTAATATTTTTACTGAGAATGTTTTTTGTGATATACCTGAATAAAATCAAATATGTAAAAAATTATTTATTATGTAATTTAAAATAATGAAAAAGTAAGCGTGAATAATAAATTTTAAGTAAAATAACCGATTATAAACAACAATGTTTTCTCAGTTGGTTTTAAAATTTTTAATTCTAATTGTAGCATTAAAGAACATATTGCAAAAATATTCTAACGGGTTCATTATCTTTTTATAATAAACTAATACGCCGTGGTTTAAGCTATTTTAAATGGACTTTTCTTAGAAATAAAAAACAAGAAAAAAGAAACGGAGACCAAAATGCAGTTGTCTATAAATCATGTTGCTTTTAAAAAATAAAGAATAAATGAAAACCGAAAAGAAACGTTTAAACAATTTATTGATATTAATGATAAATGGATCGACGTGAAACGTTATAATTCCCGTTTAAGCTGACAAAAAATACGAACAGCAACTAATATTTTTTTCAGCTCGTCAATATGTTACATCTTTCGCACATTTGCAATAAAAGTATATCAATTTTTTCATAGAATAACAAGCTAACGTCAGAGTCAAATTTTAAATGATCATTTTTTTTTATTTGTATTTTATGAAGTTTCATTTTTCTGTCAAAAATAAATCTGGCAATTTTGAAATTTAAAAATAAACGACTAACTGAACCATTTCAAAATGTTTTAGCAGCAACTTTTGACTCGGGTAATGTACCTTGGACTCAGTCTGGCCAATTTCTCCTTCCTAAAGATTTTATTCAGGCTCCGTGGGTAATGTTGAACATTTACGGCCATGGTTGTCCGTTTATAACCTTTTTTCTAATTAAATATTATGTATCCTTCATTAGTTGGCAGTATTCTTATATTATATGACTGGTGGCTAAATGGCTTGTTAGTTAACTAAAGCCGGGCCATAGAAAAAAAAAAAAAAAAAAACTTTTGACATAACTGTAAAAAAAGCGAATAAAAAGAATTTTATTTCCTATTAAATTGCTGCATTCTTAAACAGTTTTTATTAAGTTCTGAGGTGGCACGGCCCCCCCAAAACCCCCACTGGATTCATCCCTGTTTCTGTAGTATGTTATAAATATATATATATATTAGTGATGGGCATAATCGACTAACGACTAACTGCTAATTCGATTTTTTTTCCAAAACGAATAATTCGATTATTTGAATAATCGAAAAACTGCTAATTTCGATAGTCGCTTTTAGATACTGCTAATTTCAGTAGTCGCTTTTAGAAACTGCTTTTAAAAACGACTAACATTAGTCGATTCTAAAACTGACTGATACCTATTTATTAGCTGCTTTTTGTAAGTCGTTTTTCCATAATTAATGTTTCCGATTTTATTACAATCAAAGTTTGTTTTTGTTTACTATTGTAGATTTTTATTTTTTTTATAAACTCTAATTACTGAATACTTTAGAGTTTATTTAAATTTAAATGTTTTGTGTAAGTTTTTGATATACATTTCGACATAAAAATAATGTTTTATCCTCCTGTATTATTTATGCTGTTATTATACTTACGATTTATATTACAATTTAAAGGCAATTAAATAAGTTTTTAATATAAGAGTAATCGGTTTGGGAATTTATATTTAGTTAGACTTAATTTTATTTTTAAATAGTAATTTATAGTATTTATTAAATATTTTTTAATATAATTTAAGCTGTTAGAAATAACTGTTGATATTTTATTGTAAATGTTATAGTATGAACTCTGTATTTTATATTTACACTTCATATTTAACATTTTATACTCATATCTTTCCGTTTGAGTATGGAGACGATTTAGTTTAGAAAAAGGGGCATTCTTCTTATTTTATGTTATCTACGTTTATATCACTTATGAACTATAATTATAAATTATCATTGATGATATAGTAAGAATGGTTACATTATTTTTAAATACTTTATTTTTTTATAAGATTATAGATTAATTAACAATCTAAAATACATATTATACATTTATAAATTTATTGTTTCATAATTTGAAAGATTCACAATAGTGATATTTCAATACAAAATTTCATTATTATACTTTTTATATCTTATTGTAAAACAAAGTAACGTTAGTTTTAATTAAGGTTCACATAGTTTATTAGTTCTTATATTATATTTTAAAATATTTTGCATAATCAAGTAAAGTAGATACCAAAATTTCATTTTAAATACCTACGTAATAATTGTCAAGAATAAAAATAATTGACAATATCGGAAGGAAACTAGTTCTTGATTAATTTGATTATTATTGATTCATTTAAAATTATGTATTTTATGATGTGTAATGTTTAATAGTTCTAGCTATTTACAAGTTTTTAATTTATAATTCTTTTTCAATTAAGAGAATTAGTAAACTGTTGTCCATGTGCTTCTAATTCGCTGAATAAATAGACTAATTTGTTCTATACTTCCGCAACAAGGTTAATTTAACGATATCCAACAGAACTTTCATGTAAATGTGTGAAAAAAGATATATAGAAATTTAGTGCGGAGACATAATTCTTTCCTTATAAATTAGTTAAATATAATCAATCCTAAGTTACCTTAAAAGTTCATAAAATAATCCGTTTTATTGAAGTTATTTTCATGGTTCAAACTTGTAAAAAATATAACAAAAATAGCAACATTTCAAATGATCATTACTTAAAAGTAGCGTTAAGCATTTAATTAGTTATTTTAATTTAATAACTATAACAAGAATCGAATGTTTTCAACATACTATACATTTTATTACTAACACCAAACTTAATGGAAATTCATAATTATTTCTATTTCTGGTGTTTCGATTTGAACGAACTTTTAATAATTGAACTTTAGTGGAAATTAATGCAATTTCTGATAAAGTTCAGTTATTAAAGATTTTCACTGGAAAATATTTTTGGATAATATTTGATTATATATCAAAATATAAATTAATTTAAAACTGTTCATTAAATAGATCTTTTCTTAAAAAAATTTCAGTAAATTTGGAAAAGTAATCTTTAAATTGGCAACACTAGAAAAACATGCTACTTCTTTATCATTCGAAAACCTGCTAATCACTCGAAAACCGGCTAATTAGCAGATTTATTAAAAACTGCTAATTAGTCGATTATACAAATTAGTCGATTATGCCCATCACTGATATATATATATATATACATATATATATGTATATTAAGAAAAATAGTAAAATGATCAATTATTCTAAGAGTTAAAGATTTTAAAAATATTTTTTAATTGGAAAATAAACCCAAAATTATTTTTATTTTATAAGCCATAAGAGAAAGTGAAAAAATACTGAAAACGTTAAAAATATTTTTCGCTTATTTAATTAAACAGCATTAAATTATTTAACTAATAACTGTAACAACATACATCAAATTTTTTTTTCTTTTTTTTAATATTAATTTGATGCTCAATATTTCATTTCAATTACATCAGATGTACTTTGAAAAATTTTATGTAGACTTCGCAATAACTTTAAATTTATATTTTTAGGCAAATTAAAAATCCGTTGTGTGTTATTGTACTTAGGTTTTATAAACTGGAGGAGCGAAAATTCACTTTTGCAATTTTTAAGCACACAGTTAAATACATACACGCCTGTACAACTCAGAATATTTGTGTTTAAAATACATATATACGTATATATGATAAACATATGTATATATTTGAAGAATAATTGCTTTGTTTATTATACTAATTTGATTTACCAGCATTAGAAAATTATAGTAGACAGACGCTTTAATTACGCTGTCACCAAGAATGACAATGTTTAATAGCTGTAAATTTAAACTTTAATTCAAATCATTGTTTTATCAATCATTTCTCTTTTTTTCTTTTCTTTATTTTTACAAACCATTATTTGCACATTAATATTATTTGTATTTTTTGGGAACGACTTCTCTCATCAGTTTTCTTATTTGAAGAATCAATCAACTGGACTATCCCTGCTAAGTATGTATATTGTATGCATGGCTTATTTTTATTTAAGAATTCATCTGTAGTATTATTAAAAAAAGAAGTGAAAAATAAGTATCCTTTTAAGTAATAATAAAGAAAATGGAAAATAAGGAAAAAGAGAAAAAATATTTACTTGCTATTAACTCATCATTGTTAAAAACAATCTTCGCATTATTATTCTTATTAGACTATTAAACCGTTTTACTTTTTAATTAACTACTATTTATTTTTATTTTTTATTAGATATTAACAGTTAATGATAATGAGTAAACAGAAAACAATCGTTTTCACTCATACCCAGTTACATTCTCTTGAGATATTCCTATTAGTTTTTCTATTTATTGTACTATTACAGCGTAGTTATGTAGGCTTTGGGATTAAATTACATAAGAATTTGTAAGAAATTTTGACTGGAAATTTATGAGATTTTGTACTATTATTAGAAATAAACAAACATATTGAAGTTCATAGGCGAGTGATATTTTGTCCAAGCGATATAGTTCTAAATTTTGCAATTGTATATTAAACAACTGTAAAAATAATTGCTAAGTTATATTCTTTACTGTAACAAACCTGTCAAAAAATTTACAAAAATTATTTATTTTTTGGTTTTTAAAAAATTTTAGTGGGAAGAGCAGAGTCCTCCAAAACTGTTCTACCATGTTCAGTGATTACATGAATGTAAGTAAAAAAATAAAAAGAGTTATGTGACAAACATATACCATTAGCAGTCAGTAAAAAGCAAGCACAAAGAATATGGATAAACTTTTAGCATTTTTCACAACAGGAGTTCATGACCCGGTGTACTTACATTAACAAAACATTGTTGAAGTATAAAATAAACTATTTTAAGTGGATACATTTTCTTAATACTAAAATCTCCACAATACAAAAATTTGATATATATATATATATATTTTTTTTTAAATAGTAAAAAAGTAAAACAACATGGTTAAGTAAACAATGCAATTTTATTAAAATTTAACAAGATAATTTAATCCACTAAATTATTTAAAAAAAACTTTAACCATTAAATATTTGATTGCTTTTTGTTTTCTGACTTTTTATATTAAAACACTAACAATTAATCTTTATCATGAGACCGTGTTCTAGAATAAAGCGGAATACTGATTATTGTGAAATATAATCTATAAATATATTTAGAAATGGCATATTTAATTTGAATTATGTTATATGAAATAGCAGTGGTCACTTACATCAGTAATTAGAGTAAAGATTACGAAGTAATTTGATTTTACCACATTGGTAAAATACGTTCTCTTTATCACTAATTGAATCAAATAATATAATTTAAAGAATAATAATTTTTTTATCGTAATAATTGCATATAAAAGGTAAAAACGAAATATAAAATTATAAAAAAAATATTATCTACTCTATGCATATATAGAACTGTTTCCTGTTATATGTGAATTCTAGAGGATCTTCTTAATGCTTTCTCGAATAATGTAAAATTGTGACATCAGCTTGCCCTTTTTTGGTTGGCGTTGAATTCTTTGCGGTTCGTATTTTAAGTTCGGTGTCAGTAGTTGTCTGATTTTTAAATTTAAAATAATACCTATTAATTTTGTGTAAGTATATAATTAATATATCTATTTTATAGTTCTGTAATGTTTTTAAGTTGAGAGGCAGTGATTTTAATAATTTTTCGGCAATATTAGCGTATTCCGATAATGGCCGTCATGTGCCGTTATTTGTAATTAAAATAATTAATGCTTCCGTTTTCGACAGTTTTATTTTACTTTTTGACGTATTTTATGAAAGCAACAACAAGTATTATTTGATTTTAATGCATACAATTTAATTTTAAGGAGTTGAGCTTTAATTAGTGTTGCCACGTTTTCGTTTGATCCGGCCGCCATCGTATTGATGTATAGAAATTGTTTTTGCGGCTTGCATGTGTAATCAATTTTCGTTATTTTGGCAATGATTTTTTATGCCTTTTAAAATAATTTTTTTTTTTTTTTTGTTTTTTTTAGAAATAATGAAATGTATCAAATATGAGTAAACATATAAATAGGCGTATCGATTGAAACATTTTAATTTTTATTGAAATTTTGCAGCTGTAGAGTCACGAAGATTTGTTTTTAAAAATGGGTAAAGAAAAGGTTCACATTAACATCGTCGTTATTGGTCACGTAGATTCAGGGAAATCAACTACGACTGGCCATTTGATTTACAAATGCGGTGGTATTGATAAACGTACGATTGAAAAATTCGAGAAAGAAGCCCAAGAAGTAAGTCTTACAATTCATAAAAATATGTATATACATTGATTTTAGAAATGCAAGCAATTTATTAATGAACATGTTATAGATGGGTAAAGGTTCATTTAAATACGCCTGGGTTTTGGACAAACTGAAAGCGGAAAGAGAACGTGGTATTACCATCGATATTGCTTTATGGAAATTCGAGACAGCAAAGTATTACGTTACTATTATTGATGCTCCAGGACATAGAGATTTTATTAAGAACATGATTACTGGAACATCGCAGGTAAAATTTATTTCATATTTGACTAGACTTGATTTTAATGGCAGTATCAATACAATGCCATATTAAGTTGTAATTTTTAAAAATTTTTGTCGTATTTAATTAAAAATTTGAAACAACTGTTACCGTTAAGTTAATGATTATGAAAAAGTAATATATTTATCGCCTAAGTCAAATTTTTTTCTTTTTTAGGCTGACTGTGCAGTACTTATTATAGCAGCTGGTACTGGTGAATTTGAAGCAGGTATTTCTAAGAATGGACAAACTCGTGAACACGCCTTATTGGCTTTCACCTTAGGTGTAAGGCAGCTAATTGTAGGAGTGAATAAGATGGATTCTACTGAACCACCTTACAGCGAAGTATGATTTATTTTAATTATATTTCGACTAAAATATTATACCAATTTTCGTAGAGTTATTATTTTCCAACATAATTTTATAGAACCGATTTGAAGAAATCAAGAAAGAAGTCAGTAATTACATAAAGAAAATTGGTTATAATCCTGCTGCTGTTGCCTTCGTCCCAATTTCTGGATGGAATGGAGACAATATGTTGGAACCGTCGGAAAAAATGCCATGGTTTAAGGGATGGGCTGTAGAACGTAAAGAAGGTAAAGCTGATGGAAAATGTTTGATCGAAGCTTTAGATGCAATTCTTCCGCCGAGCAGACCTACTGACAAGCCTTTGCGATTACCTCTACAGGTGTGCTATTTTTATTTATTAAATTATTGTAACAGGCGTAGATAACATTTGGAATAATAAAATATAAAGATAATTAAATAAACCAACCTATCCGATACGAATTATGATTTAATAATTTAATAAAGAAAAATTAATGTTTTTTCGGGGGGTGGCCGATTTTGGAACTCGAATTTCGACAGAACTTAATTTAAAATATTGCAAATTTGGTCTCTGGAAATAAATTTTGGTAAATTTTAAGTTCTCAACTATATAATTTTGTGTTTGGATTTAAATTTGCCGATGTTCAAAATTTCATGTACTTAAGTGTTAAAATTAGATTAAAGTTTTCTTTTTACTAGTGTATTAGATTTGAAATTATCCTTGAGTAATAATTTTTAAAATAAATAATTATTACTGTGGGAGTTCAGTATCAATTTTTAATTCTATTTTCGCGAGTAAGCGATTATTATCAAAAAATAAATAAAATAAAATAAACTGAAGTTATTTAAATGTACAGTAATGTTTTTTATTGCTTTAAAACTAAAAAGTATTTTATAAAATAGGATGTATACAAAATCGGTGGTATTGGTACTGTACCAGTGGGCAGAGTTGAAACTGGTGTTTTGAAACCAGGTATGGTAGTTACGTTTGCTCCGGCTAATATAACTACTGAAGTTAAATCTGTTGAAATGCACCACGAAGCACTACAGGAAGCTGTACCTGGAGACAACGTTGGTTTCAACGTTAAGAACGTATCCGTTAAAGAATTAAGACGTGGTTACGTTGTCGGTGATTCGAAGAATAATCCTCCGAAAGGAGCATCCGATTTCCTTGCCCAGGTATTTTTATCGTTTTGTTTTTTCTATATTTACAAACAGTTACATTCTTGTACGTTATATATTTTTTCAAATGTGCGGCATGTACATGCTTTGTGTATGTACGTGATGCATGTATTCATAAATTGAATGAATGAAAAAATTCTATTTTTCTTGTAATGTATTTTTGACCTGAGGCAAAAAGATTTAAATTTTTTTTTTTTCAGAAAATATAATTTTATTGAGAGATATCACGAAAACGTCGTATATATTTACTTCTGTTTTCTGTTTCTGTTTGTTTCTTGATTATTATTCGAGACAAAACACAAAAATTGTGTAATTTATGTGGAAACATTTTTGTTTTTTAAACATAATGGATTAACATTTTTCAAGTGCGTTTCATATTCACTTAAATTTTGTTGTGTTACAGGTTATCGTTTTAAATCATCCGGGACAAATTTCAAACGGTTATACTCCAGTATTGGATTGCCACACGGCTCACATAGCCTGCAAATTCGCTGAAATTAAAGAAAAATGTGACCGTCGTACAGGTAATTTTTAAAAATTTTTGTTAAATGTGAAAATACATTTGAGGTAGAATTATATTTTTTCAATTATTATTTATATGTGGTGTTTGAAATGTTCAAAATTCATTTCTTACATAGGAAAAACAACCGAAGAAAACCCGAAGTCTATCAAATCTGGAGATGCCGCCATCATTAATTTGGTGCCAACAAAACCGTTGTGTGTTGAATCTTTCCAAGAATTCCCGCCGTTAGGAAGATTCGCTGTTCGTGACATGAGGCAAACGGTCGCTGTGGGTGTAATTAAGGTAACGTTTGTTTTGTTTTAAAATGCGCGGTGTTCAAAGGTTTTAGTTATGGCAATTTTTTTGTAGCCGATTTTGATTTCACATTGAGTCTCTGCAGATAAATATTTATCAAAAGATTAAATGATCTTCAAAAAATGTAAAAGTAAATGTTCGCATAGGTTTTGCTTGAAATTAAAGTACAAACAATGATGCTCAATTAAATTACGTAATTTTTCAGTGCATAAAAAATTTTTGCTTGCTAAATTCAAGGGGGTGAATTTTTTTTTTTAAAAAAAAAATGCGTATATTTTTTTCGAGAAGTGGGAGAAATTGTACGTAATTGTATATGGTAATAGAAGTAGGTTTTATTTTCATACAATTTTTTTAGTTTGGAGGAAGACTAGAAATTTAAAAACCCAGGGATACGAGAGAAATTAGTCTGAAGAAAATGGCGTCTTAAATACGACTTCACATTTTAACAAGATGGCCATTTAACCGGGAAACCGGGGAAAAAAGTAAAAACAGCCAAAAACGATATTTTTAATAAGAAATATTAATTGAAGCGAAAAATGAATACATATTTTAATGTACTTTACTCAAAATAAATTATGAAGTTTTGTTTTATTCATATAAATTATGCTGCGGTAGTTAACTATTACCAATAGTAACAGAAAAATTTCACAATTCTAGTAATGAGGAAATCGGGAAGATTGAATCAGGAATTTAACAATTGTATTTGATCGGCCACCATGTTTAAAATGTAATTCATAGTTACAAAGGAAGGATGAACTAAAGAAATAGCGAAGTGTAAATAATAATCACGTTTAAATATGGATGGTTATTTTTTTTTTTTGTTTAGGTAACCACTTTTTCTACTGTTTTTTTTTCAATGATTTTTCTTCTGTGCTGGTTTCTGGCTCAGTTTGTTTATAAAACACGGTACATGCCTTTCCTGGGATCATTTGATTCTAATTTTCTTTCGAATTCATTGTGGTCTGAAATGATTTTTGAGGTAATTACTATTTGACATTTCTTCGGCTTCGGCTGGTGAATGTAGGTTCCGTTCTTTTTATGTAACAAAATTTATTCCTCGTATTTAAATCTGAATTGTTTTTGATGAGGTTGTTTAGGTATTTATATCTTTTATATTCGTTATTTTCCTTTCGTGGCTCTAAGGTTCTTTTATTCTTTCTTTGATTTGTTTCAATCGTCCTTTTTTTTTCCCCTTTAATGTGTAGGGGCTATGGTAATAAACACTATTAGGTTTAACTTTTGTATTGGTATATTTTTTGAGTTAAATTGATTATACGCCGTCATTTTATAACTTCATTTATAGTTCAGTTGGTATATTAATGGAAACAATGTAATTGCCAGTTATCGATGATTTGAAATTACTTGCAAATATGGCTGAGTTGTAATTTGAAAGCAAACGGTTTTTGTTTGTTTTTTTTTTGTAAATTTTATGTAAAACAATTTAAATTCATTTTGCGGATTAAAATAGACTAAAAAGATATCCAAAAACCGTAGTTTGAAATTTTAACCGTACTTGCAGGCAAGCAATTTTTAATGCTAAAAAATCGATTTCATAATATCAAATTTTTAAAATTGCTTTATTTGACTTAAAAATAATTTTAACTTATAAATTCAATTTTCACCTGACGTTAGATTTAAAGCAATTTTTTGGAAAAGTTATTTTTGTTTATTTATTTTTTATTCATGTCGATATCGAGTTCAAGTTTTTTATTAGATTCTCTTCATGCTCTTTCCTTGACATTTTTTATGATGTTGAAAGTTCTCAATTACGACTTCTTCTGGATTTTATAGACTCACTGGTTTTAAAAAATAATGCCTTTTTCATCTATATTTATTTTCGATTTGTTCCTAATTTCTTTTAAAAAGTAATCTTCGAATTGTATTGATTAGTCTGATGTTCAAATTTTCTATATTTATTTCATTGCTTAATTTTCCTTTTAATTTTTATATTGTACGTCGGTTTATGTTTGTTCTGGTTCTTTTGTTTTATTATTTTTATAAGAAGTGAATTTAGTCAAAACAATTGATCATCTAAATATATTTGTTCCAATTTGCCATAGTGCTTTAAATTTTTACCAGTCACAATTTTAAAATTTGTCTGGTTTCCTTTTGAAAGATAGTTTTCTTTTGCTTATTTCTGTGAAATTCGTGGACATTAGTGCTGTATTAAGTCAAGTATGTAAATTCCATTTTTATAGTTTCGTTAAGCGGTAGAAAAAATATTTTTTTTCTTGTTTTTTTTTTTAAAATTTGACCGTTAGGCCTTTAACTACTATCTTAGTATAATCTCGGAATTTGATGGATTTTATTTTTCAGTAATAAATTTCAACAGATTTTCGAATTTATTCAATTTACAAATCCTTTAAATTTAACGTAAATTTTTTTAATTCTTTCTTTAATACATGTATTTTAATTTATATTGTAAACGTGTTTTTCTTGACGGCTATTTTAGAATTACATTGGGTGTTACTTTATATGCTCCGCATCCGAATGTTATCTTTGTTATAATTACCGATGTATTTCAAAACATGAATTGGTTAATTTAATCGTGTTTTGCCATAAAAGTTAAAAGAAAATTAAAATTTCATAAATACATAAGTAAAAAAAAATACCACCATTCGAGAAAAATAATGTTCTAAAATAAAACGGTAACATTTCAGTTGTGATGATTAAATAATACTAAAAATTACATTAATTTAGTAAGCAGTTGATAAAAGTTACTAAAATGAAATTCTAAATCACAATATCTTGCAGATAGTTATTTCACCGTGCCAAAAGGTACTGTTATGAATTTTAAAAAGAAAAAAAAAAGTTGGTTTCTTATAATGCAAGTATTAAAATTGTGTGATCGTGTAGAGGTTTTATTAGTTCATTCCTTCAATTTTTACAAACGGATGAGTATTTGAATTTTCAGAGATATATTTCTAATGTTCATTTCAGTTTTCGGCTTGGTTTTTTTTTCTTGTAAATTTTCAGTGCGCCTGCACGAGTTAACTTAAAAATATGTATGTCGTATGTTGGTTAAGATTACAATAATAGTACTTATTTTTTATTCACACACCCACATACATGTATATATCTTCTTTGTTCTAAAGGCTTAGCCTTATCGGTGCGAATTTTAACTCCCATTCTTCTTTTTCCATTGCTATCTTCTTCATTTCTGAGTACTTGATGCAACCAGCCATTTCTATCATTTGTCTAATAATGCACGTATATATATGTAACGAAATAATCGACGTAAACAGTACGCTTGTACCCTTAATTGAATTATTACTTACATAAGGTCAACTTTTTTTTTTCTTCTTACTCTCTTTATTAAGAGTTTTCTCTACGATTGATGGTGTATATTCCTTCATCGATTAAAGAAAAAGTTGCCAAATGACAAAATTTATACTGTAGATTTTTTTTTCAATGAAATTTTTAAATTGTGATTTTTAGTGTAATAGAGTGTAGTGTAAGACTTGATAAGAAACGCAGATAATTAACTTTATGGGACGCACGGTGTTGTAAAATTTATGATGCGATATTTTTGAAGAAGCATTTTTTTGTTATATATTTTCTGTATGTCTTACATTTTACAAAACGGAAGTTCTTTTGTTGATTTTATTCTATTTGTATCGTATATTTTACTTGTACGTCTGTTTATTGTTATATTTTCGGTACAGTTGATACGTTTTTGTTTAGAATTATTTTAATTTTTCCCTTATGCATAAAATATTGCATGATCTTCAAGAATTATCAAATAAGCGATTTAAATACTAATAATGTTGAAAGTGGCAACAATTTGAGTGAAGAAAATAAAATTTGAAAACTACACAGGCTGTAGTGAAAATGAAGCGAACTTTTGATTTACTTGTGAAAAGAGATGGAACGACAAAAGTATGTATGATGGAACTAAAATATGCCATCTCTTATGATGCGGTTATCCCATTTATTAAAGATCCAAACATAATTGCGAAAGCTGCTTAATAGTTGAAAAAATTTGTTTTAAATAATAGATTATTTTATGTTTTTAGTTTAACAGATGGGTATATTGTATGTTTATTTCATAATAATTTTGAGTTTACGTGGAATAATAATAAACTGGACCTTATCATTAACACACTGAGGCAAATTATTTTTTCTATCCAATTTTATTTATTAATTTGATTCAAAATCATCACATTGTGTACAAGATTCCATTTCACCTCGAAAGTTATGTAAAATTTATTGCAGGGGTGACCAACCCGCGGTTCGCCTTGAACATTTTTGCGGCCCGCGAAATGGTCAAAGTAGTAAAAAATTATGTTCTGCGAACTCATAATGCGCGCGCATGTTGGAGTATTTAATGTAACGATTTTTATGTTTCACTCTTAAGTGTGTCTATAGTGGGTCTAAATCTAATACGGGGAAATATGATTTTATATGCGGCCTGCGGAGTAATGATGCATTTCCAAAGTGGCCCGCAAGATCGTTTGGGTTGGCGACCCCTAATTTATTGCATATAGGGTGCTCATCGCTAGAGAATTCATTTCCCCATTTGTAGGAATTTATTCTACAGGTGCGTAATTCTCTGGCCGTACCCTACCATTAGTCTACATACGTATTTATACGGCTTACAGCGTTGTATTACTTATATCAGCCGAGGCTTTAAGCCGAGCCATAACAATGTGTAACACATGGCGTGTATTATATGTATATGTACATGTGTATATATATATATATTTGCATGTTGCATTTTTGCATTACGTGTATTATTGTAGACCATCCCGACCACTTTTTTTGAAAACCCCCCAGAGAAAATGGTACAAAAGAATATCGTAAAAGAGCCCTGAACCACATCTATGTGCTCGGAATGTGATGAACTTTGAGCTTTTCGAGAATTGTCAATATAAGTGAGATGGTATAAATTGTACAAATATATTAATTTAATATTATACATAAGTTCCTGAAAGGTAAATATTTTAGAGAAATTAGTTGAAGCAAAATGGTGGCTTTATTCGGACTGTTGTATTTCATTAGAATAAGCAAGTGTCAGTACGTTAATGTTAGGTAGATGTGAGAAAATGACGGAACTAGGTTACTAATAGTGTGAGCTGGTAATAAACTATATAAATTTAAAAATTAATGAGAAATTCCAGCGAATTTTTTACCTAATTCATAACCAGTTAGCGGTTCAATGTCTGGTTAAAAAAATCATTAAAATCATTGTATTATTCGTCTCGAAGAAAAATAAAACATAATTAAGGAGACAAATAAACCTTAGATTATAATAGTTGATAACATGACAAAAAGAGGAATGGATACATGCGCAATGTGTGTTCAATCGAAACGTTGGCCTCTAATAACTTCTTACGTTCTTATGAATATAATAAAAGTACTGGATTACTGTTATTGTAAATAAACCTAATGATTCACCATCCCGAAGAGAATTTTTTTCTAAAAAGACTTTCAATAAACGTGAAAGAACACCTAGAAAGTTGAGCTCGAATTAATACATATCAATCTTCTGCAATTAGTGTCGCAAATCATAGAGTTTCTAATGACTCCACGTAGAAAAAAAAGCAAACAATGAAAATTAACAAAAAGGACTTGTTTTCTGCATCAGCACCGATGAGATATGACAATTATGGCCAGTTTTTTTGCAGGGGACACAAGTATAAAATAGGTCTTAATGAAAAAGTTTACTTCTTTATAGTTTTATTAATATTTTTGTTTTAACGTTCATTCTCTAGAAAAATGTACAAAAATTTAATGTGTGTATTTATTCTACACTTCACTACTTTTAAGTCATGATTTTTATAATTAATTTTTGAAATAAATGAAGTTAGCCAGGTAAAGTTATAAAAATAAATATATATAATAAGCACAAAATTCAAGGTTGTGTATATTGAAAAGGTTAACATGCGCCTGCTTATGTAAATAAAATTAACGCGCATTCCAGAGGGTTACAAACTACACATTACCATTGAAATATTTTGATATGTTATTTGATCATACTACAGTAAATACACATTTATTAATTTCAACGGTTATTATTTTTGACGATCTATGTCAACTGTTTACAATTATACAATTTTTGTAATTTGAATGTTTTTTGTTTTGGTTTTTGCTATTTATATAAGATTGACAGTACTCATGTCATATGGTGTTAAACATTAACTTGCAATAAATTTAATTTCCCAAGAATGTGGTAATATAATATTTCAATATTATCGTTTAAAACCCGTAGTAATTTTTCGACATCACTGTTACATCTTCGTTGATGTTGGTGAGTTACATATACGATAAATTTCAAATCACAGTGATGTATAAAAAGGAAGATGTTTTAGTCGATTTTTTTTAGAAATTTAGTACAGTTATTGTTTAATCATTGTTTATTGAAGCGTATATTAAAATTAAATGAAGTGCGTTTTATTATGAAATTGGTTATCCGTTTTAGTTTTGATCATTTAAAAGTGCGTACAGGTTACAACTAAAAGTATGTTTAGTAAAGTACAAGGATTGTTACTGAAATTATTTTTCTAGTTGTTCATAACGGATTTTATTTTGTTTTAGTCTGTCAGTCAGAAAGAAGCTCATTCCGGTAAAGTAACAAAGGCTGCCGAAAAAGCGCAAAAAAAGAAATAACTAGGCGTGCACGGTTCGTCCGTAAAGTTAGGGCCTGTTATTATTATGGCGCCTGTGATCTTACCATCATACATAAACGTATACGCAATTTCCGCTTCACCTTTAATTTTATCCAAACGGTCACTTTTAATTTATTTTCATCGCAAAGAATTCAGAAGGAAAGCAATATTTACATACAGTCTTTCTCTCTTTTTTTTTTCTTCTTTTTTTGATTTGAAATATTTCCAGTAGGAATGAAATGAACTCGGAGTCATTGACTAGTAATAAGATCGAAAAAAAACTATTATTAGGTTTTCCTTTATATATATATATATATAATAATTATGTATATGTAGTAGAATGTGTAGACAGTTTTATTAATTTTTCTATTTTTTGTTATTCTCGTTATTTTTATTCGCAATTAATTGTACGTTTATAATTATGGGTTTGTAAAATGAGACAATAGAACAAACGCGTGTGTCGTCCTATTCATCTTGTTCATCCTGTGTGCGCCGTAAATTATTTCGATAATGAGACCGGTATTTTTATTTGTAAAAATCATTTCTCGATTATTGTATGCTTCAATTTTTTTACGTATATGATGGTATTTCAAAGGCCGAAATAAAGTCTACCGATTTATGTGGTTGAAATTATTTTAAACACTATGATTCAAGAAAAATTTTACTGATTTATTATTGCTCATCATTCGTATGTTCGTAATAGTGTAAATATGTTCCATCTTATCCTAGATAATGATTAAAAAATTTTCCAATTGGTTTTATGTTTTGTTATATTGAACGCAGCTATTAAATAGGGTGACATTAAATTTTATTGGTTTCAGCTTTCTTGAGCAAGGATAATTCCGAGTTAACTCTGGAGTGAGAAGAATTGTATGTTGAAAACAATTTTATTCATCTAACATTTTATTTTCTAATTTATAAACATGTAACAACAGCCAGGTATTGGTAACTGAGGTGATCAGTTACGAACTGATTGAATATAATTAAAATACAAAATAGTTTCAATCACTGTTTTCAGTTATAATTGCTCTTGTCTATCTCATTTTTAGTATTTGATGTACATTACTGTTTATGCGCCATTCACGTATTTACAAATGCTGTTAAAAATGTTTTATTTAATTATTGCGAAGTGGTCTGATTTGATGGTTTGATAGTTCTTGATTTCTAATTTGGCTATTATGAGGATTCGTATTAATTTGATCAAATTCTTTCTGATTTTTGATGTTTTTTTTTTCTAACTTAAAAAAAAACAGATTGTTTGCCGTTTATTTTTTATTTTTTTTTATCTACGTATAACTTATGACCATATGGAGTGATTTTTATTGATTTATTCAAGTGTACCGACTGGTGATGACCCTAAATGATACTGTTGAGTTTTGGTGAACGTAGACCTTCATTAAGGGAGACCTATTTAGGAAAATTTTTAATACTATAAACATCATCGACTTGAAATATCAATGTTATTTATCATGGAGATGTAGATTGGAAAGAAAATGAATTTGCAATGTAGCTAGACAGAAATTAGCCAAGGAATTTTTTAGAAGCCCGCAAGTTCGTTTTCTATAGTAGATAAAGAGAATTTCTTTTCACTCATCACCAATGAAACTATGCCTTAACATTACTGAGCATAACTTTGAGCCATGTGAATATTAATTCAAATGATTCTTCGTTTATTTAAAAGTGTATGAGTTAACAGTGAGATCCTATTTGGGTAACAGTGAGCATTGGTGAGCATTCGCTGGCTGCCATTGAATAACGTTAAAAAAATGAGTTTTCTTGAGAGATATTTTCTTAATGTAGTCATATAAAAATGGTCCAAAAAAAATTTCGTTAGGACGCAGGGAAAATACGAACTCAAAAAATTGGTCGAAGGAACTGTAATATGTGACTTACGGATATGCGAAAAGTATGGGATAAAAAATAAATGTCTATTAAAACGAATTTTGCGAAATGACTTAATACTCCCTTTGTTCGCAACTGGACAGCTTTTTATTTAGCTCTGAGCATTGGACTTTTGTTTCTTTAATTGATTTTTTAAAAACAATGAACACCAAAAAATATGTATTTACGCTCACTACAGGCCCGAGGCTCAGTGTATTTCGTGAACGAGACGATTACTTCGATAAATGACCAGATCAGGAAAGCGGGACAGGAAAAAACAGAAATTGAAAAAATACATAGTTTTATTTCACAGGCCAGCTGACGACGGTATACAAAAAATATAAGTAACATTAAGTCTCGATAACCTCCCTCCTTCACTTTAATATTTTTTTTTAATATATAGCACAATCGTTTGTGTAGAAATGTGCACAAACTTTCATCTTTTGTGCACATTTCTACCCCGCGATATTAAAGAAAAACGGTTGTGAAGCTGTTGAAACGTTAGCCCTTCGACATTAATATTTTTTTGTAAAATATGATGTTCGTGCTTCGTTTGTACAGAAATGTGCACAAACTTTCATCGTTTGCGCACATCACTATCCCACAATATTGAAGAAAAATAGTTGGGAAGTTATTAATAAAAAGTGCTTAATGAAGTTGCCGGTGTATTAGTTCATTGTTAAATCCTTTAATACAAAAATCGAAACAAATATCACTTAGAAAGCTGTTGATTATTTTACATTTTTATTTATTAGGAAATTAATAGGTTTACTTTTTTAATATTTAAAATTTTTACGTTGTTAATTTATAGTTTTGTAATATACCATGAATAAATATGGGACTGTGTTTCCGAAACATGTCTATGATTAATTAATATATATTTTCCGATAAAGTTTGTATGTTTGTTCAAGTTAATATTTTGTTTCAATTTATCATAATTTCAGCATCCTCTATTCAATTACATTAACCATTAAAAAAATAAATACTGAGAATCACAAATTCTCCCATTAAAAAAATTATCTAAATTAATTGTTTCTCAAAAAATAACAGATACACTAAAATACATATACATATAAACCTATTTATAAAATCAGATAAAGAAAGAATGTAATACAAAACACACAAAAAAAAAAGTATTAGTAAAATGTTTACATAGTCACTGCAGAAATTATTTGTTTTATACGGGTACAAGAAAAATAAAATGTTTTAATTAAAGAAGTATTACAAAAAATTAAATTGAAGGAATAAAGATAGTGCACAATCAAATGTAATTGTGACATTAATTATTTAAAAGGTTTAATAAATTATATAATTTAACAATATATCAAGAAATAGTTATTAAAAATAATCTTGCATATAAAATGAAAACAGTTATGAAGAGAACGTATAAAATAAATCAAAATAATGAGCACGATAAAATTGCTCGTCACTAATAAAAAAAAAAAAAAGTAAAAATTTGTATGGACTATATAAAAATTTACTAACCGCATAAAACTATTTTTGAAATCAACTAATACTGTTGTGTGCATTATTCTGAATATACTATAATCTGAATATTAACACGCTGTATTATTTACATTTATTACTTTCTTTTGTGTCACATCTGCCATGCATTTAGTGGCTCCCGATAACAATGGGTATGATAATGCCTTATACTAGTATGTGAAGTCGTTGACCTTTAGTTATTAGGTGTTGTAACAACTCTTAAATAATAAAT
Source organism: Icerya purchasi (assembly GCA_039619475.1). Classification (NCBI taxonomy): domain Eukaryota; kingdom Metazoa; phylum Arthropoda; class Insecta; order Hemiptera; family Monophlebidae; genus Icerya; species Icerya purchasi. Next base: position 421,059,231 of record CM077116.1, read on the forward strand.
ATCTGAATTTACAGCTAGAGCTGGTGGAATTTTACATAATTCCATTTGAAAATCAGCTATATTGGATAACTTAATTATATTAAATATTAAATGTTCATTATACTGTATCTGAATGGGAACATACATTACATAACTTGTAAGAATTCATTCCTTCATTTAAATATTCTAATAGTCCTTTGGTTTCATCCGTACTTGTGTTAATACAAACGTCTATAACAATTTTGCACTTGTTCCTTACATTTTTACATTTCTTGCAGTTAATTTGATATGTAAAACTGATGGATCATGAAATATTTTTTTATAAAGTGTATCAACAGACTGTTCCACTGAAAGCAATGAAGAATTATGCCGCATTAATTCTGCACTATGATATTTAAGTTAAATCTGCCCGTTTTCTATAAGTTTGAGCTGTGGCACCCATCGCGTAAAAGTGTGTACACAAGATATAAAACGTCATTTTTTTTCTTCCAACTACATATCTTTCGTATTGTGCGCTATCGCAGTAACAGCTACAATTTGAATAACTGAATGAAATGCCCATGTGTTTGATGATACAAAATTCCCGTCTGGTAACCGTATAGATTTAAAAGATGGCTTTGATCTATTTTTTATTAATTTTATTGTCTTGGATCGGTCTTTTGAAAATAGATTTCCGTGTAAGATTTCTCCTTTTTTTAGTTAAATATTTGGATTTTCTTTTTTTAGGACTTTTTAATTGAATGTTTCCCCAATTTTATTCTGCTTTTTTCTTGTCGCTTATTAGTGGAATTTGAAAATTAATTTCCTGACTTACATTTTTTGAAGAATGTTCAACACTTGCTTCTAAATATGTGCATAAAAGTTCTTTTCTTGGAGTAAGTAGTGTTATTTTTCAAGTTTAAATTTTCGTTTACAGTACATATCGAATCTGATCTCAAGACATTACCTTTACAATTTCGGTATTTAATTTAGCGTGTACTAATTTCGTAGAGCCATTTATTGATAAAATATGTAATTATAAAAAATCATATAATCTTAATGATGTATCATCGGCATGCTTTAGAACTTTGTTCTTTAGATCTGAAAATTGGCTTTCTACATATGTACTGGTTGGCGCTATATCGACATAACCAAAATTATGACACATAATACTGGACCATAAAGGTAAATAAATACATAACATTATTCCGATTAGTGTAGCTATTTTTTAAATTGAAACGTGAAATAATAATGTGCACTGCAATACATCAGATAATATGATTTTCTCAAAATTTTCAGTATATTCCGGAGGAATAGTTATTCAAAAATATTAGTTTCTTGCTTCATAGAGGAACTCTTCAATTCCATATTTTTGTTTACTAGTTTCATTTCTGTTACAAATTAGTAAGCAGTTATATTGGTTGTTTAGTAAATATTAACGAAAATCCAAATACGGAATGAAAATATTACATTGAGAATATTCTTCCGTTATTAAAGATGGAAGTACAATTTAGTCGGTGCAAAACAATATGAGCTTTTTAAATTAGCATTCAGTGAGTTGCGCATTTCCGCTACTTGTTCATCATTTTTTTCAAATTCAGATTGCGCGACTAAACGATGAAATTATTGCTATCGCGTTACTGATTTACTTGCGACATTTCTTAGTAGCTTAATAGACTAAAATGCAATTGAAACTGGTTCTAATACAGCATAATATTACACAATTATTATAAGGGCACAATGAACATTGACATGAGACATACCCCAATTATTGGGTTGAGGTTATAACCATCGATTGATAATAAAATTTTTCAATTGTTTCGGAATAACTTTTTATAATAATCGATTGGTTTTTATTTTTCGGTTCATCTTGTTTCACACAGTAAAGGGATATTTGCTATTATTATTTCGTACAGGATTTATTTAAAGAATTTATTGTGTAGAAGATAAAATTTCAGGTGTTTAGAATGCTACTTTAACCAAAATAAATAATCAATGTGGAGTAACGCACTAATTTTATTAAAAGATATGTAAAAACGTTCAATAAATTATAATGAAATATTAAACAAAAACAGTGTGACTTACATATTCTTTTCTATATATTTTTTTGAAATGTATCAATATTTGCCAATATTTGATACCGTTAGGTTTAATTGTTTTTATGACGTTTATTTTATAATATAAAACCATGAAAGCAATCTGGGAAGATAACATTTGAATAACGAAACTGAAGAAGAAAATCTTATATTTGGCTACAATAAAGGATAAGTTGATAAACTTTTATAATGCCCGCTACTGTTAATTTAGTTTCTAAGGTGTAATACAAATCAAACACTAACAATGAAACATATCATCATGGGCGTCGCCAGCGGGGGACAGGGGCAGCTGCTCCCCCCCTGGAGCCTTGAAACTTTTTAATCAACTGGCCATAATGAGTATTCATAGGCGCGTAATCATGAATAATTTGCCAGAAACCCACGAAAATTATGTTTTAATTAAGATTTTATTCTTGTTTAATAAAATATTAAGCCTTTACAACTTATAAATTTTATTTTTTCTATAACTCATATCCTTTTTCTATCATCTTGCCCCTCCCCCCCCCTGGCCCATCGGCTGGCGACGCCCTTGCATATCATCTAATGTTATAATATTTTTTGTACTTTTAACTTCTATTATACATTAAATATTTTTAATGTGGCGAAGTTGAAAGTTGTGCAACATAGATTTCATAATATTTACCAATAGTTAACGAAGTGAAAAATATATTACTAGAGAATAACTAACGAGCAAAATTTCTAATTTTTTTTTTATTATTATTTTTATACTGGCTGTTTTTAATTGCTATGATTATTACACCTAGTGTCAGGTAGGTATTTTAAATGCTGGTTGTTAATTCTAATCAGGGTAAAAATTTTTTAAATTTCGTCTTGGTTGTCAGGGATGGTAATTTCTCATTAAATCACGCAAATAAATATTTTTCAAACACTTGAATTGAATTAATACCATAATATGCAAAATATACAATTTCTCTACATTTAGTTTTTATTAAATTACAAATGAATATATCTTCAAATTTCTTTAATAATAATACACATATATATTTTTTTTCATTTTTTCTTTTATAATGCGTGTTAAAAATATTAAAAACATAACATAATAATAATACAGATGAGATTGGATCTTAATAAAATAAATTTATAAAATAGGGAATTATAAAAAAATTAACGATTTAAATAGTACTTTAAATAAAATAATATTAAGAAGGTTTATAAAGGTAATATGTACGCGGAAATCATTCCGATAAAAATTCACCAAAAATTGTAAATTCAGTCTGTGGAACGTCTTACTTCCTGTAAGTATAAGAAAATTAGTAACAAATTATCTTTAAGTAAAAGAAAGTATATTTTTATTATTATTATACCAAGCAACCACAATAAGTGTCTCGGGATCATTTTTCACTCTTAATTTTTTTTGACATTATATGTAAAATTACTAAACAGTTACGTGAGTGGTTATTATGTTATGCATTTCTTTTTTTTTGTTATAAAATCACGATTGTTTCTAGTCAACGATCCTGTCTTTAAATTATAACATTTCACAGTATTTAGTTATTTCTCTCTTGCTTGTTTAAAATGATTCATTATGAAGAAATTCGTGAGAAAATCAATAAGTTTAATAGGAGACAAAAATTAATATTCATTTACAGTAAAAGCAAAAGTTTTCAAATGTTTTTAAAATTTTTGTTGATAAACGACTTGTAATTGTAAATGTTATAAATTTTGTTATATCCATATCATCATTGTTTCACTTATTTAAGGAACGATTTAATTTTCACTACATTTTCAAAGCGCTTACTTTCGTTTTATTTTTGTTATTTGTAACTTTTCGATTAATGATTTATAAAATTTATTCAAAACATTTAATTTTTGACTAATAAAACAGCATTGTTTCAATAAAATATATATTTAAGCGTTTACTTACGTTAGAACTAGAATAATTTAAATATGTTCATAAAGAGACATCAGAAAGTAAGGTACAAATTACGTAAAAAAGATTAAGTCTGAAAAGTGATTCTGAAACATTCAATATCGCGCGAGCAATGAGATATATAATATATATATATATTACGCAAGCAGGATAAACAGAGAATCGATGCGTTTGAAATGTAAACGTGGCGCAGAATGTTAAAACTCCCGTAGATGGCAAAGAACAAAAATATATCAATTCTGGAAGAACTAAATATTGAACAATGTCTATTTATATGGTATCAACAGAAAATTTAAAAATATTACGGATATATTGTATGAAAAAGTAAGGACAGCCTTAAGAAATGTATATTAATTGAACAGATAGGAGGGAAAAGAAGCAGAGGCAGACCACCGACACGATGGATAGACACTGTCACGTCGTACTGAACTAAACAGAGCTCAAGCAATATAAAATAGCCGAAAAAGGGAAGCAGATGGAGAAATGTTATGTCAGATGCATTATAATAGAGGTCGTGATACTTATCAATTGAGTTACCGACTGCGAAAAATATTCTATATCAGTAATAAGGGTATAAAAAACAGTGTTGACTAATAATGCTAACAGTTTTAGTGTACATAGTTTAATGAAAAAAAATAATTAAATCTATATATAAAACAAAAATCAGTAACAAGGAGCTATTTAATTTTACATTATCACTTTAAAATTTGTATTTAGATTTGAGTTTGGTTGATTTGCTATTTTATATTTTGAATTCAGTTTTTAAATTTAGTGTACTAGCTGTAAAATTTGCTCTTCTCTACTCTCCAAATAATATTAAGTAGTTAATTGAACGAACGTATTTAAAAAGCTTACAGGAAAAAACCATCTGCAGTCTAATAAATGTTGAAATTTTTGTACCGTCAGTAATACATTTCTTCTTATGGTTTTAATTTGTAATGGAGTTAAAAGTGTAACCCGTAGTTATTAAGAAACAAAAAATAATCGCCAAATTAAAACAATCGAAAGAAATTTTGTTTTTGAACTTTTGTGTTAATCATGCCTTTTGTGGTTAAAAATAATTTTATCAGGCTATACCAGCGGAGGATTCAGGAGAGATATTGAGGATATACCTCTCTTTCATAACTTAGAATTATCGGGTTGAAAATAAATATAAGGAATGTTAAAATGCCTTTGCTTCGCAAAAATTATGGGAACAATTTAATTTTTTTTAAATTTTCAATTATTCTATTGAGCATGGTTGGTGCATTTCTTTTTATATTTAAAAGTTACCAAATTAATAAAAAGATCATTTTAATAATTTCACTATGCGTACATAAAGTTACACTCAAATTTCACTGTAAAAATGGAACTTAACTATAATCACTATCCTTTATGTTAAGGACTTTGTAATTTGTATAGAGCCGATTTGTTCAATTTTTTTCTTAATGGCGTGATATTTGTATTTAGTTATTCTGACTGTTAAGTTTTGCGTGGTTTATTTTGTTATAGAAAATGAGAAATAAATAGAAGCAAGGCCGTGTCCACGGGGTGGGTTTTGGGGGTTAAACCCCTCCCATGAGAACTGAAATAATATTTATAAATACACAAAAATCTGAAAAAAATCAAAAATTTAAAATAAATATTAATGATTTTTTAGGGTGTTCTTACCTTTAAAAGAATCGAAGAAAAAAATTTCTCTATATTTTTAGGTACTTCATTAATATCTTAAGGAAAAACTTTTTATTACGAATATAATCAATAACATGTGTAATTTTTATTAATGTTCATATACGGGGTAATACATCTAAATGATGGAAATTATTAATAGTATGAATGTTAGTGAAAATTGTATTGTTATTTATAAAATATGCGCAGAAAATTTTCAAAACCCCTCCCTTTCCAAAATTCTGGGCACGGGCCTGAATAGAAGCTTAACTGCACTGGAAATAACAGCGGAGTTTAACAAGGGACGGGCTAACAAAATTTCTGTTAGCACAGTAAAACGGCGACTAGCAGAAGCAGAATTGCATGGTCGCGTTGCTGTAAGAAAACCACTGCTACGACCTGTAAATTGGCAGAAACAACTGCAATGGGTTAAAACACATCGCAATTGGACTGTGGAGCAGTGGAAAAACGTGCTGTGGAGTGACAAATCGAAGTTTGAAGTGTTTGGTCAAAAAAGAAGAATTTTTGTTTGACAATCGGCACAAGAAAAAATGTTGCCTATGTGTATTACTCCAACAGTAAAACATGGTTGTTATTTGGGGATGTTTCTCATTTGCCAGAACCGGAGATTTGATAAAAATAGATGGAATAATGAGAAAGGAAAATTATAGGGAAATTTTAGAAAACAACGTTATACCATCGGGATTACAATTAATTGGCAACAATTTTGAATTTATGCAAGACAATGACCCGAAACACATATCATTACTCTGCAAAAACTACCAATTTATTAGCAATCATGTAAATTCAATATCCCTCCTGATGTAACGTCAATATCGCTGATCGCTTTTCAATACCAAGTGGCTTTCCACAAAGCATTTTTGAAGTGAAAACTTTTTTACAAATACAGCACTAACACAACTTTACAGAATGAAATCTGATAAAATACTGACACAAACAAGGGTATATTAATGGTTTGGAGAGGGGTTCAGGTAAATTTCTAGCCATAATCCCTTACTAATGACACCCTATTTAAATAATTGCCTTACTACGATTAAAATGTAATACCAGGTAATTATCTTTATTGTTAAGTAAAATTGCAAATTATTATATTACTCACAAACTATATTATATTACTTGCATTATTAAGAGTAATACTATTATTACTACTAGAATAAACATTAACATAAATTATATGATTGTGTTATATAATTTTATGACTGTTTTACAAAATTTAATGAAGTGTCAATATTTCTCTGAGTGGCAGTGTATGTGTTTGTAATATATATAAAAAAAAAACCAACTAAAGAGTGATGCTGTCACATTTTTTCACAAATTTTTTGAAATAGGATAACGACTGTAGTTTAGCATAGAGTTTGGTGCAGCTTTTTTTATTCCATTCACTTTTTTTACTTTAAATAGGCATTGATTTGCGCACAAGTTTAAATAATTATTATTGTGTTTGCGTTTTATTCGTATGTAATAATTTTATAGGTATATTAATTTTAGGATATAAATGTGGTTCTTCTTTATGCAATTGATAATGTGTAAGAAGCAAAGAGGAGAAGCTACCTTTTTTTGAAAGTACATGAAACTTTCCTTTTTCTGAAGAATGCTTTTAAACAACTATAGTTACTGTGGTAAAAGATTTACATTTATTTCAGTATTTGCTTTGTACAGAATAATTAATCGTCTAAAATTAATTTGCTACAGAAAATGTTTTACAGTGCATTAATACAGAGTCAATATTAAACTTATTTTTGTTTATCATATGGGACTTTAACAGAGATTTTTATTAGCTCTGAATAGAACAGGTTGATAAAATAGTCACATTTTATTTAATTATTTGCAAAACTTCAATCGATAAAAATAATTTCTTGTAAGTTCAGCACGTATTGGTGGAATTAGGGTAAGAAATGTTCTTATTTACTAGAATTGACATTGTAAATTTCAGAATACTAATTTATTAAGTTACATCCTAAAATAGGATCTCTTTGTGTACAAATTATTTTGTATGTAAAAGTTTTGATTTATTTACCTTATATAAACATAAATATACATTACATACCTTTGCCCACTGTAGGCAAATTTTCTTAAGCAATACTGCAAGCAAAATGGGTCTTCTATTTAATTTTTGGCTTTACATTTATTGTTGCAGTTGAATTTATTGGTGGTGTCACGGTTATATTCTATAAGAAATATAAATAGTTAAATACTGGATTGTACATTTTTTTTTTTGTAAAACCTTAAGGGAACTGTATAGTTATTACAATCTTAGAATTATTTCTAAATAAGTAACATTTATAACTAAAAGTAAATTAACATATTGCAAAGGAATAGATCACTATCTATTCTTTGCTATTTATATACACATACTATACATACAATAAAATAATAAAAATTTACAACATGACTAGGTCGCTCGGTTTAAAACGTTTAAGCCGTCTTAAATCTTCTGTAGATTGCATTATACATAAAGAGGATCTTTTATTCACTTCTACTATTATACATATATATATATATAAGTGTGTGCTATAGATATAATTGGAATTATACGTAAAAGTTATTAGAAGTAGAGACTGGTTTTAATTTTATTATTTATCTTTCTTTTTCGCTTCTGAATTTTAATGATAAATCATATGCATAGTAACACTTCTGGAGGGTTCAGTATGGACATATGTATATGTTTTGATAGCTTATATTGCGATGACAATGTCTCCAACAAGACTAAATGTTTCCTGCTCAAACGTAATGGGATATGTTCTTAAATTTTCCTAAAATCGTGAGGATCATTTTGTCGGAGTTTTTTTAATAAAGACAAGTAACTTAAATGGTTTGATCCATCTTTGAGCTACAGTTTTTTGTGTATTGAGCATATAGATCATAACAAGACAAAGCACGTTTTTGTTTTTTAGTGGGCGTAATAAAAACGGTACCTTTTTATACAACATGAAAATCACAAATCTAATATAAAATTGTGAACTGTCGCGAAACCTATCGATTTTTACAACGGTTCGAAAGGCCAGATAAACGCGTGGACTTGCTTGTAGTAACACATCGTTAAGTCAGTATAATTCTGGCTTGACAGGTTTGCCCACAGGTTTACCTTTCGTCGTTAATAAACCGCGTCAGTTCTGGCCCGTACGGTTATCTGTACAGACTTTCTCGCAGGTAAGTCCGTGGATTCATCTTTTCCATGTAAAATAAAGCGCAGTTTTAATCCGTACAGTTTTCGCCACGGTCCAGACCTCTAGCAGTTAAGTCTGCGGACAGAATCGTACGTGTGTGGCGGGCTAATGTTTCAGCGCAGTGAGAACGACATCAATCTCTACAATACTTCGTAAGAAACATATGACTTTGAATTTACTGCCGAATAACTCTGTCGTGAGCGAGTCCTCGTATGACTAATTTGTTGGGAAAAGCAGGAAATGTAGAACGGCTCATCCAGGAAGGAAATTATGATTCTTACAATATCATACGTAAGTCATTTTTGCCAAAGATTAAACAAAAAAAAAGTACAGATTTATGGAGAAAAATGAATAGCTCAGCTACATAAATATTATTCGTATTGTTTTCAGGATTTTTTCGCGAAAGCTTTTTTATTTACTTTAGCTATGTAGAATGTAAATGTATATATAATTTATATGATTTACAATATCATTACACATTTTTTTAAATGTTTTGGCATAGGAATTTAATTATGGGGAGTATAATTTTCTAAAAAAAATGAATGAAATTGTGTTACTTGAAGTTACATTTAATATATTTGGAAATATATGTATGTCACAAGTCTGGAATTTAGTGGATTGGAAAAAGTTCAGTTCATGTGATTAGTAGCGATTATAAAATTTGCATGAGCATCGCCTGCGAAGAAAAAGTTATGTTATTTGTAATAATTATATTTTTGTATTTCGAGAAAACTTGATGATTTAGTTGTTTATTGTGTTTATATCACTAATATGAAACCTTATTTTCGTAATAGACTGTTGATTTTTACGATGATATTATTAAAGGACTTGGAGAAGTTAATTAAATTCTCAATATATAAAAACGAACTTATTCCATTTTCAGTTGAATAAAATATAGAACGGGTTATTATGGTATTAATCAATGAGTGAACAGAATTTCGCTTATGTATTGATGTATGAACTGTGAAATACCTGTATTTTGTCACAAATAATTAATTTTTATATTCCTTATTTAAAATCGCGAACAAGTATCAGAATGTTATGGAAACAATAAATACACGTATTTTACGGTAAAATAAAATTGTATGCGTGCATGCGTAAAGAAAAATAAAGTTTCTTTGTATTAATTAGTGGTAATTTTCACTTTAGTATTCCCTCCTCTCACAAATTCACACATATGTAGGTAGAATGAAGGTACCATTTTTGAAATAAAAGGGTAATTAATATTTTAAACTTTTTTACTACTTAACAAAATTATATAAATAATAGTTTGTTATAATTATAGTCTGAATTGTGGTTGTCAATGTTTGAGGTTAATTGCTAAAATAAATAATCACAGACTAATCTAATAACTAAATGACCATTACATAAATTTGAAGCATTTTTACTACCGAAAAATCAGTTCTTTGATAGTTATTGTAATAAACATGGATTTTTTATAAATAGAAATACCTTTTGCAGGCTGCTTTTACTGTTCAGCCAGTCTGCAATTTCAGCTCCGTTAAACTTCATCCACTGGATATTATTTTGAATTACTTTCTCCATTTGATTAATCAGTTCGAAAAAGTTGATCAATTTATCATCGTTATCAACTTTGAAAGTTTCTATCTATAAAACGCAAAAAATTGTACAATTTGAATGAATTATTTTGTTTTTCCTCGCACGAACTTGTAACTTGAGAGATATGTGATTGATTAAGAAATGAGTCAATAAAAATGGATCAGTTAAGTAAGTTAAATGGTAATATGACTAAATCAGAATGTATCCCAATGTAAACCAGAGTTGTTTAATTGTTACCAGAGACGTTTAGTTAGTCACCCGTTCGACCTGTCACTTAATGCCATTTAAACAGACACAGTAAAATCTTGAACGGATATAAATTTAGGGTGGCTCGTTAAATGCTGGCAGGTTCCGGACTCACCGAAAATTTTAAATGTAACAATCAATTTTACACTTTATAGAATTTATGGTTAAATATTTAAGTTGATCACAAATTATGATACATTTATTTCATTCATTTTTTTCCACCTTAGTGATATAAATGTATATGTTAGATAATAAATTTTCAGCTGTAGTTAGTTTCGAATGTAGGATGACTGTGTTTTATTGCGTGACACGGCGATGTACATTGGACGTTTTTTTTTTTTTAAGCATGTCGGCTAAGGACGTTACCCAATCCAAAGGTGTCAGCATTAATGATTATATAGGAAAACTATTAGAAATAGAACATATGAATGAAGCTAACAAAGAAATAATCAAGGGAGAAGGGAAAAAAGGATGCTGTGAGCGTTGTAAGGCGTAGGGAGGCCAAGTCGTAAAAGATCGGAATACAGTATTGCGCGTTCTGAAGAAATGAAAGGACATTCAATTAAAATGTGATTTGCATCACAAGTGAAGTTTGAAAGAGGAGACTGAGTAATGGAGAAACGGAAGAGCGAAGCAGGAAGCAAGCTGTGATTTAACCGAAGTCTAATTATAGAGGATTCTAAAACTGGGTATTACTATAAAGACAATGTAGGCATATGTTGCCGGTTTAATAGAAAGAATCAAGATCCGCTGACAAACATTGTATGAGTAGGCTCTGCACAATTTAGTTTCTTTTAGTAAGAATTATTAACTATAGAATTATTAGATGAGCTGGGCCAGTATTGCCGTGAAAAAAACACTGAATATGCTGATGATTCTTGTTCAAAAGAAACAAAACAAGGTAGAAGGGGAAACTTCATGGAAAAATTGTGATAATTAATTTCATTACTTATTAATTGAGCAATTAAATAATTTAAAATAGTTGAAAATTAATTTTGAATCGTATTTCATATAAAATAAAGAACGAAATATTGCTTAAATAAAATTGGTCTGAAATGAAGATAAATAAAGAGAAAGAAAGGATCTAGCCGGTTAAGACAGGGTCCTCTTTAAAAAAAATGTTCTTTTATAAGGCCTCTCTAGTGCAACAGGAGATCACTGTAAGTACATTTATGTGTTGTTGTTTTTTTGTTTTCTGAAGGTATTTCAGTCGTTTTTAAACTGAGTTTAATAAATAAAAAAATGAAATTAAACATAATTCAAAATGCTACAAGTATCTGATCACAGTTTAATAAAGTTTACCTGTGTTGCGTTCAGCTGTCCTTGAACTATCGGTGAGATCGCTTCTTTTAATTATTTTGCATCGCTTCTTTTACCTTTATTATTAATTCTAATAACCGTCGTTACTGTTCCGGTTAACTTTGTTTCCATTTATTAATTTAACTATATGCCTGACACGTTCGATGGAGAAGGCAAACCTCCTCCACCTAATTCCCGTTTAGCCGTTAAAAGCGAAGTTAATGGCATAAAATCATCAAATAAAAATAAATCTCTTCAGTTTGTAACTTCTCCTTCTTCAACTAATACTTTATCTTTGTTTCTGATAATAACGTTTCTGTAGAAATTAATGATGACATAATCAATATGGATATTACATTTGCTCAAACTAACCTGCCTAATTTAAACAATCCCGACAATGTAAATGAATCCAATATCATTTCCACTTTTCCTAATAATTATGAAGGGCAAATTGTTGTACTAGTCGAAAGCCTAGAAAATAAGAATATCACTAATTTTCATCCTATTCCATTAGCCAGATTGTTTTACAAGAAAGTTACTGGACTTTCTTCGATTACTCGATCGGGGAAAAATTTAATCAAATTAAATTTTACATCTATCAGAAAAGCTGATCAGTTTTTATTTGCTGATAAAATACATAAAGAGCTTAAGATTCGATCATTTATCCCGCAATATCTACTTTTCCGCTTCGGTATAATCCGAGACATTCCTTCTGACGTATCTATCGACGAACTCCTGTTAAATTGTTCATCCGAGATACCAATCTTTAGTATTTGAGGAATGCAAAAGTGTACTTCAGATAACTACTTCATTCCTATTCCCGTTGTCGAAATTGAATTTCTGGGCACTGTTTTTCCTCCTTTTATTTATTTTTACGATTCTTATCGTGTAAGGGTTGAGCCAATGATGATCCGGAAACCCAAACTATGCCGTAACTGTCTCCGTTTTGGTCACTTTAGTTCTTCCTGCCGTAATAAAACTGTTTGCTCTTTATGCGCTGGTATTTATGCCTCTTCCGAGTGCACTACTATCCAGCAAAACGATACCGCTTGTTACCATTGTGTTCTTTGCGTCGGAAACCATTCTGCGCTAGATCCTAATTGTGACATTTATAAAGACCAAGTCAAAATCCATAAAATCATGAGTTTGCAAAACGTTTCTTTTTCCAAAGCAAAATAAATTAGCCAAGATAAACTGGTCTCTCCCGCGTTCACTTTTGCTGACATGTCTAACCCTGGCAACTTCCCTCCCCTTCCGAATTCATCTTCTACCGTCACAAAGAGAAACGACAAAACTACTCTAGCTGTTCTTCTTTCTCTTACATTACAATTCCAGTCCAAAAACATTACTCCAATTCAAAAACTCAAAATCTCCTCAACAAATATTATTCTAATCTATCCAACATTTTCTATTTCATCTCACGCTCTCCCTTTACTTCCCTTCATTCGTATCCCTCCTATCTTAAAACCTGCTATGTTTTGTCGACTTAGAATACTACAATGGAATTGTCGTAGTATTAAGGCCAACAAAAACGCTCTAGAACGACTACTAGACCATCACAACATCAATATATGAATAGCTCTATTTTCGGAAAATTGGATAAAAAGTTCTTCGGACATAAACTTCCAAGGTTTCTCCATCATTTTCTCTAACCGTAGCGACGGCTACAGTGGCTCAGTTATTTTAGTAGTGAATGACATCCCATTCGCAGCTCATGATGTTCAAAATTTATTTCCCCCTAATCCTCCTTGTCCTAATCTAGTTAATATTTCTATTCCTAACCATTTTTTTAGTCCTCTAAATGTTATACCCGCTTATATTCTTCCTAATTACGATTTGCGCAACTTCCCTTTTTAGTCATTTACTAATCCAATTTCTTCCCTATTCCTCATTGGCGGTGATTGAAATGCCCATTAGCCCTTTTGGGGTTGAAATACTTACAACAGCATGGCCAAATTTTAGAGAATTTTATCCTCCAAAATGACCTGTTCTTTCTGAATGATGGTTTCCCTACGTGTATCCGAAGTCACTCTTCTATCAGCTCCATTGACCTCTCCTTTACCTCTTCTGGTCTCGGTCTTAGCAGTTTATGAAGTACTTTGGACGGTACCTTTGGTCGTGATCACACTCCTATAATTATTTCCTTTAATAAAATTCCTCTTTCATCTCCTTCTAACCGCCTTCAGGTTCCAAAATGGATTCTCTCTAAAGTTGATTGGTCCAACTTTCGTTCCTTTGTTGAGTTCTCACTTTTTGCAATCCCAACAAATTTGAATCTTTGCTCTCAATATGATTTCTTCATTGGTCCCGTTTCTGCTGCTTTAACTTGTTCTTTTTCTCCCGTTCGGGCTTCTGCTGATAAAAAAGCTAAAATGGCTTCCTCCCTGTGGTGGAACCAGGATTGTAAAGCTGCTTTCAACTTCAGTTTATCTTTTCACGCTCCACTCTTGCTTCTCACATCTGGAGTATGGGCTAGACCTTTAAGTCCCCTCTCTCCACACGTACTTCTCTAATCAGAATCTCCCTCTTGATAAGTTAATCCCCTTTTTAAATTCTAAAGTTCCCAGTTACGTTCCTAGTTTTCAAGAACCCTGTCACATGTCGTCCGATTTCACCTCCTCACATTTTTTTCGGTTTCTTCATTTACTTTTAAAGAACTGGAAGCATTAATTCTGCAAATTCCTCTCCTGGAAAAGATGGAATTTCCTTTCCCACTCTCAAAAACCCCTCTGAGTATTCTTTCCGGTTTCTTTTGAACTTTTTAAACTCCTTTCTTCGTTCCTGTTTTACTTCTTCTTCCTGGAATACCTTTATCATCATCCTGATCATGAAGCTTAACTCTTCAGCTCTTTCTCCTATCTCTCTTGCTTGTTGCGTTAGAAAGCTTTTTGGAAGCTTAATTAATAGACGTTTTATTGGGTGATTTGAACACAATGATTTACTACCCAACAGTATGTACAGTTTTCGCCCTAAACGTGGCTCCCCCGATTGTATTAGTTCGTTTTTAGTAGACGTCTACTCGGCATTTATCTGTAAAGAATTTCTTGTTGCTTCTTTTGTTCACATCACTGCGACTTTCGACAATGTCCACCTTCCTACTTTGTTTGATATAATGCTTTCTTTTAATATACCGGCTCACTTTTCTTCCCTCATTAGTAATCTTTTTAGTGTAGAACTGTCATTCTTTCTACTCCTTTTGACACCTGCACTAGGTTAGTATTCCGCGGATTACCTCAAGGCTCTTGCCTTAACCCAAATTTGTTCAATATCTATTTCATCAATACCACTTTCATGCCTCTAAGTTCTCTTTCCCGTTTTTACGCCAATGATATTTTCATCTACTCCTCTCATCGCCATATTTCTGTCATTAGTTCCCAGCTCCAAAATTCTTTAACATCATTAGAAAATTCTTTATCAAATATCTTCAATTTCATCTATTAAATCCTCTATTGTTGTGTTTACTCTTCATCCTTTTGGCCCCTTTTTAATTAGTCTCGTCATAAATAACGATGCGGTCCCTCTTTCTTCCTCTTTCCGCTATTTAGGTATTTTTCTGGACAGTCGTCTTTCGTTCCATAATCACATCACCCATCTCTATCTGTCTTCCTTCAAAAAGCTCAACCTGATAAAGTCTTTCTCGCATACTAATTGGGATAGTGATCCATGCATTCTACTAATGCTCTACAAATCCTTCGTTCTTTCTAGGCTTAATAATTGTTGTTTCATCTATGGAAATTATCCCACTCCAAACTCGACCGTGTCCATAATGTTTGTCTTCGTCTTTGACTGGGAGCTTGGAAGTATACTCCTATCCCCGCTTTACACGACGAATAACTCATTCCTCCTCTTTTCGTTCGAAGGTCCTATCTAGGTTACCGCTTTTTAATCAAACTTCTACCTATTTCTTCTTCCTCCCTTGTTAATTCTTATTCTTATACCCACCGCAACGGGCGATTTTCCATCAACAAAACTCCAATACTATCTCTTATTTCCACCCGTCTCTCTCAGTTTTCTCCATATATTTATTCATACAACAAGCCCATTAATTGCCTATTCTTAACTTACCCTACCAAACCTATCCTTCATCATGTTGTCGTGTGCTTAAGCTATTAAATCGAAACTATATAATTAAGTAAATTACGAATTAGATAATATTATAATTTTACAGTTGTAAGCTATGACTTTATTAAAGTAAAACATCTGAAAGAATCTTACCCTTTCCAGATCATCATTTCCGTTTACATTTACCATCGAGCTAATTATTACATCGCTTAGTAGGGCTGGGTAAGCGGAATACCTGGAAAATTAATTATTTTATTAACACATGGTTGAGTTATTTTGAGTTTTTACGTTTAATCGTCAAATTTATTGTTCATAGGACCTATAAATAGATCGGTAGAAAATAAATGGCGAATATAGATTTGTTAAATTCGGTTTTTTCTTTGTTGTTTACCTGTTCGCAGATGTACTTTATTTTGAGTTCAATAAATTAAGTTCATTTTTTTGTCTTTCTACAAAGGTAGAATAAAGGAGAAGTCTAATTGTAAGTTAAAATTTTATTTTAATTTTTACGTTTTTCTACATAAAATATAATTAGCTAACAGTCGTGTAAACGCGTTAAAAAGTGAGTTCCATACCCTTGAGAGGGCGTTGTGATTGTGAAGTTAAGCGTTAGAAACGTTAAATAGTTGTGTTAATATTGGCGTAGTGTCGACTAAAAATTGTGATTTTCAAATTATGTTATGGTTTAAAATAACACTACCAACTAACCATGCAATCTTTTCACCAAAAGAAAATAAATATTGGAGAGAATATGGCGGAAAAATCTCCGTATTTAATAATTCATTGTAAAATACAATCCTACTATTTACATATTTATTACAACTAAACGATAAATAGTTGCATCTTCCACGAAGTTAATTGAGACGTGATTATTTCAAGGTCTGTACATCCTTGTCCAAAAAAATTAGGAGTTATGTGTGTATGATCTACACTTAATTTGCGTAATGAATTTATGCATGACAGTCCATAGTATTACGAAACTAGAGAGAACCCACATTGTGTGAATTATTTTATAGTATTACCTCTATCATTGCTTATCAACGTTTATTCCAGTTTATCTTTAATGCGCTTTTAATTATGGTTTTTATATCTTCAGAGAGAATAAATGGATTAATGGATACGATCCAAAGCTATCTCTTTAGCTGCACAATCGGCGGCATCATTTAGATTACATCCAGCATGACCCGGATCCAGCAAAACTGCGCAACTGGTCCACAATCAACGATTTCAAATATAAGGACTGAAAGTGCTTAGAATATATTTTATTTCGTTGTTTTCGCAGACTTTTCTATTCAATCTTTTAATGTAGTTCATTATGAAGGAATTACACTCCATCATCTAACTTGATCATCTTCTGTGTATTCTGTATCCACGTTTTTTATAATGCCTTTTCGGGAAACTAAATAAGTTGGAACACAAGCGTTATGGCCGTTAGAGAGGGAAAAGGGTTTTTGGAAAATTATTGAGCAATAACTCAATTACGATTAACTTTTTTCATTTCAACTACACTTTTTTGATAAATTATATCTCCTTAATATTTTATGCGACCTTAAGTCACTTATTATGTTCGACTTAATTGATCAGAGGTAATTTATAAACTTTATAATTACCCATGCCATTTGAAAAAAAAAAACCTCTTTATATTAGTAAACTTGTTGCTGTTTTTAAAATACTAATATGATTTTCATTGATATATACTCGTTCGCGGATGATATAGCAATAGTTACAGCACATAAAGATATCAAGGAGGCAGAAATGAAAATGCAAAAAGATCTAATCACAATAAGCAGATGGGCACACGATAGAAATCTAAGAATTAACGTATCAAAAACTAAAGCAATGGTACTACGTATGAAAAGGGATAGGTATGATGAATACTGTCCTAATTTAATAATGCACTCTAACGAATGTGTACATGAGTGGGAAGAAAGAAATGAATGTGAGAAGATAAATTGCCGGAAGATAGAAGTAGTGACACAATATAAATATTTGGGGGTAATGGTGGACCAACACTTAAGGTGGGATGAACATATGGAATACATTGCAAAGAAAATTAGGGTAACATTACCAGCATTATACACTTTAAAGAAATACGCAATAAATAAAACGTTAAAAATGGTGTATCATGCGCTAGTGGAATCGAGAATCAGATATGGAATTCAAGCCTGAGGAATGGCTAGGAAAACATACGTGGGGAAAATAAGTAAATTGCAAATAAAGTGATTGAAATTAATATCAGATCATACATACGAGACCGAAAGTGAAATAATACAAAAAGAAGACGTACTGAGCGCTAGAGGAATGTATTTATTCATGAAGATATGGGAATACATAATGTGACAGGTAAGGATATAGAATTGGAGGAAAGAAGAAAAATAGAATACGGGCTGAGGGAAAACTATTTGTACAAACTGCCGTTAGCTAAAACAAAGATGGGGGAGCAAACAGACAAATACGTTAATAACGCAGCTGTTAAATAAAATGCCTAAAGAAATAATAGAGGAGGAAAAAATTAGGGTGAAAAAAAAGAAAATAAAGGAATGGTTACAGAAAGAGGGAAATATAGGAAGAATAATAAGCATTAAATAAGAGAAGAGGGTACGGAAATAGTAATAAACAAAAGTGAAAAAAGGGAAAGGGAAAGAGACGGAACAAAATAAATAAATGAAATAATAAAAAATAAAAATAAAATAAATAATAGATTAGTTATGCTAAGTTAGAAATAAGTAAAAATAGGATAAGTTTGTAATAAAATGATTTATGCGGCGATAAAATTGTACAGTATATAACTAGTATAATGTAGGCATATTTAGATGTAAGAAAACTCGTCGACAAGCGTACAGCTTGACGAGGAAATGTATAAATATTAATAAACATATATATTTTCAAAAAAAAAAAGTTATTTTAACGCACTTGAGTAAATCAACTGTTAATCTATTAAGTGTATTTAAATTATTAATGCAAACATTTAAGTCTATATCTATCTGGGAATGGTTGCAAAGGGGCTCCTCATTCACGTCTAACTCCATTTCGATTAATATTTATAAAATAGGCAGTGTACACCAGGCACCGCATAAAGTATTTCCAAGAAGACCTTTTTGAGACTTCAAGAATATACCTAGTTCTTGTATTCGTTCGCTTATGAAGAACGGTTTTTTGAGGTCTTCCTCAAGATTCCTTCCTTAGTCCTACTCTTTTCAACATACACACTATCAGTACGGCTTCTCTTCCGCTAAATTTTTTGTCTTTATTCTTTGCTGATGACATCCGACTCTTTGCCTCATCTCATGATATTATATCAGCCAATGAAGCACTTAATTCGTCTCTTGCTGTGCTGGAACATTCTCTTTCTTCAATTAACCTTTCTATTTCTCCTACTAAATCTCGTTACGTCGAATTTATTCTACGACCTTGTAATCCTGTTTCTGTCAACCTATCCCTAGCAAATACCTCTCTCTCTCATGTAAATTGTTTTTGTTATCTTGGTATCTTCCTTCATAGTCGGTTATCCTTCTCCGAACACATGAAATATCTTTCCTCTTCTGCAATCATTTTTATAAACTGGTTTTAAAAATAAAAAGTTAATAGATTCTACAATTAGGCACTAATACATTCATTTTGTTCCTTCTCTTAATGAGTTGTTTGTATAAAGTATGAATATATTAAAATGTCATAATTAAAAAATTGATTTAAAAAAAAAAAAAACGACTTTACTCCAAAAATTGAATAAAAATTTACTAAAAAGGAAAAAGTAATTATTCGGTAAAAAATAATATATTTCGGAGTTATATGAATAATAATATTATGATTATTCTTAAACCATATTAACTTTTGGGAATCAGCATCAAATTCAAATTGCAATAATATTTAAAAACCGCAGTAAATTTTCCTGATGTTTCTAATTTTTGGCTTATAGAATGTTATTTCAGAATAATCGTAATATCTTCATATATATTTCTTTGAAATACAATATCTTTTACATTTTTGTGCATTTTTATTAAATTTTAAAGTAAATCTTGAAATCGATATTTTTTTTTGAAACTTTTATTGTATATTGTAATGTGCCCATTACATGAAAAAAAAATAAATATATATATATATATATATATATAAATAATTAAATAAAAATATACCATTAATTAATTATAATGTAATGAGAGGGTAAATGTGTGAGTGTGTGATAACCTGTCGCTGGCTGGGGAGAGACGGATCGATGTAGATCACGCCAGAGAAGGGATGCACGCGATGATTGGTAAGATGAATAAATGATTGTTTGATCTGCGATGGGGAGGAAACAAGTCCGGAAGAAAATAGATCGGTAAATTCCGAAAAAGAGAGAGAAGAGCAGTTCCGTTTCTACCGAGGTTGAAATTAGTTCTCGAGTTTTCTTTTGTTCGAAAGAAAAAAGATCAGCGGGACTGCGAATCGAGTCGTTGAAAAGAATAGTGGTCCGAACGAAAAAAGTACGAAAGAAAACGATCCAGCAAGGCCCGAGAATCAGATTAGTCGTCAAAGTTTGATTAAACGATTATATATAAAAACCCCTTTGGTCTCAACTTAATCAACGCGTTTTCTCCTTGTCGTCTTCAAGAAGCATCATTGTAGGTCGGCCTACGAAAGGAGCACCTACCGCCCACGGAACAACCCAGGCAGAATGATACGTACTATATTTTGTTTAATTTAATTTTATTACAATTATATGTGTATATCGCTACCTATCCGTTGTTTTTCTAGGTCGACCTGTCTCGAAAAAATTCTGTAAAAATTGAATTAAATAAATACTAAATCTATACTAAATCTTTTTAAAATGATAATTTTAATAACCAAAATAATTAGAATTTAACTTTAAAAATAATAATTTTAAAGTCTACTAACAGAAAATTAATTACAAAATTTAATTCCGCGAAACTAAAACCGCATCGGCATCCCTGAGGATAAAATAATGCCATATTAACGTTACAACATTCTTATAATTATTCGTAATTAGGTATATATGAATATATAAATTAAGCAACAATTAGCTAGCAAGAGATGGAATTAAAGTAGAAACGTTATTTTCTCTCAGAATATTTTTTAAATTTCAGTGGGGGAGGCAGTTTGTCCGCGGCTATGCCACTGATTTAATCGCTTGTTTTTTTATCTCTTTTGTGTATAAAATTACATCGAGTTATTTTGCGAGCGTGTACGAACGAAACTTTCAATTAAATTTAATTTTTTACGTTTATAATTATGTAAATTTTAATTCAAATGTCCTTTAGTTTCAGCTATAGATTGTCAAAAAATTTTAAATATTTTTTTGGATTATTTTGGTTTATTTAGTCTGCGTGTTTGTTTAATTCGATAACCTTATTACTGCACTCAAATGTAATAGTAGTACACTTATTGTTGTCTCAAACTGGCGGAAAAGTTTCGATAGAAAGATACGATTAATTTTAATGAAAATTTATAATAACTTACTTGGATAGCAACTTTGGCCAATTACCTATTACGTAGGAGAGTGTTTCAGTTTTCAGGAACGGTAATTTTCGCGCTGTCCGCCATATTACTCGGATATGATGCAATTCATGCACTTCCTTATAATTACTAATTACGGTAGCATTCATTAGTCTGTAACACAATAGGAATTTAACGTTAAAGCATTAATAATTTTGCATGCCATTAAAATTTTTGATGTATATATAATTTTCAGGCATTTCATTAATTGCTACGCCGTAGTAATTCCTTTCAGCGCTTGTTAATTTTGTATACAGTAGATTCTCGAAAATCTGTATTAAACTCGTTCTATTTTTATTCTTTAAAATATTCTACATATTAACCGATCTCTTATTTCAAAGGTTCGATAGCGCACGTTTTTAAAAGCTTCATTTAAACGAAAAGTTTACTGTGATGTTTATAGCATTTACGTTTGTTAGAAGATAGCTTGAAATGGAATATGAAATTTTTTTTCTACGTTTATCATTAAAAGTTTGTGTATTCATATTATTGTTTCTTTTTCTAATAGTAAACCGTAAACCTTACTCATATTTTCCTAATTTTTTCCTAGTCTATGTCGTAGCGTGGAGGTAATTAATTCAATCAAAGCGCTTGTATAAATATTTTTTTCATTTTTTTGTCATTTTTGTAATTTTTTTGAGATTAGAGTTATATGTTATACTTACTGATGAATGGTCGAGCTTGAATTGAAACAAAGTGATGCTCGAAGTAAATCTAATTTTTCCGGGTTCGAAAACTGCATTTTACTGTACCGTTCCAAAGTAAAATTGAAGTCCGACAGATTTCCGTAACGTAAGGCTCCACATATTACCGCATACCTCATGTTTGAGTCGATACTGGAAATATAAATGCAGTGCATGTAATCGTATGAAGTTTGCCGATATCGAATTAATGTGTTTATTACTTGGTTAAAAAGTACTTTTTTTTTTTTTTTTAATGTTCAAGTACGTGGATGAAGAATGAAATTGTAGTTGCATCTTTGTTTTAAAACTGAAAAAGATCGTATATGTGAAAAAAAAGAAGCAAGTAATTGCTTATAATCTCATGAAGGAACCTGATGTTATTTTCTGTAACACAAAAATTTTGAAATGTATACCTTACGGTTGAGGAAAAACAATGATAAATATACATTCCGAAGAGAATTTTACTCATCCCCCCTTGCTTTCCTAAATTTTTATGGCATCCATTTATTTCAGTCTGGATAGATGTAATAGTGAATGGGCAACATTTACTGAAAACCAAGTAAACATCAGTTGTTCAAGCGCAGACCTGTCCCCGCCGTGCATACATACATACACATAAATACTAGAATGATCTAGTATGCCATCTACGCTACAGCTAAGTAGATTATTTAATTTTTAATTTGATAAATTTGTTTGTATAAAAAGTAATATTACATTGTTCACTGTACTTAATTTTGATGTATTGTTTTGTTTTTGAGAGTACTGACTGTTGCAATTATCTCGGTTTTTGCTCGATACAGTATTTAATTACACGAAAGTTTGGACATTCCAAAGATGAACAAATTTTAGTATTTCATATAAAAGTATAATTTTTTTATAATTTATATATATATATATTTTTTTTGGAATTAAAATCTATTCTAATACGTTTGAAGGGTTAAACGGGGATGAATTTTTATTCTTCTTTTGTTGCGATGTTTAAATGTTTAATAATTGTCTGTTTACATTTTGACTTTTCAAACAAAAACAAATAATTAAAAATTATAATCATAAAGTATTTAGGTTCTGAAAAAGAGTCAGTTTCAAAAATTCTTATTTATGGTCTATTTTAAAATATAATTTTGTCTAAGCCAACATCTTGCATCCTCCTCTTTTTTAACCTAGATGTAAATTTATTTTGCTTAAGTTTATTAAAAATTCTCTCATACTTCGGTTATTCAATTTAGAGTTTACCTAGTTGGTTAAAAGTATAACTTACTCGTATATTTTTAGCAAGCATTTTTTTGAATTTACAAAAGAATTCGTTTCCGATTACTTTCATAAGATTATAACTTGTAAGCATAAAATGTCTTCCAGAATAGAAGAATATTTTACGTTCTTTCGGTATCTTTTGTAATAATGTGGGATTTTTTAAGTGTTGTTTTTATGGAATTTATTATTTTAAGATTAGATTGCTTTTGTAAATAACTAATCATACTGGTATAAATATTTTTATAACAAAATTTGTAAAAACAAAAACAGAGTATTTGAAACAAATATTAAAATAGTAGCTGTATGAAAAAATACATTGTAGTGTTTCGCTTAATTTTAAACTCGGTTTTTATTATTTAATTTCAAATTTATTCCGAAGCACTGCTGATGGGGTGGGGTGGGGTGGTTGGGGAGATGATAGAAAGAGGATATGAGTTATAGGAAAAATAAAATTTATAAGTTGAAAAAGCTTAATATTTTATTAAACAAGAATAAAATCTTAATTAAAACACATAATTTTCATGAGTTTTTGGCAAATTGTTCTACTACTTTATTATAAAAGTCTTCCAAATTGTCCATGATTACACGTGCCTGTAAATACTCATCATGGCCAGTTGATTAAAAAGTTTCAAGGCTCCATGAGGGAGGGGGGCGCCTGCCTCTTGCTCCCCGCTGGCAACGCCCATGAATAAAATTAAAGCATTTTTTTAATATTGTATCTACATAACTGGTATACTACTAATCATCAATAACCATATTAATGTTTGAGTTGCCCATTGTTTCTTTGTACGTCTATGTACGAGTTGAAGAAGAAGAAAAAAAAAGATACTTACGGATTGTTTAAGTCCGGGTTTGTTTCTGATTTCCACTTGTCGAATAAAACTTTCGACTCCTTTAAGCGATCTGCGGAATTTAGAATGGATAGTGTTGAGTGAAGTTTGGCTAACAGAATTATTTCGGAATGAGTTCTTGTTTGATTGGTTTTGTTTAATCTGTTGTAGACTTGATTCAGCACTGAACTAGTATAATTCTAGAGTGAAAACAAGAAAAACAATGATAGTAATTTTAAATGTAGTTGTGCAGTTTGCATTTTGTTTTAAATATTAGAAGGGTAGAAAATCCTTATCGTTAGAAAAAGAAATTATAGTTTATCTAACCAATTAGTCGCGCAAAAAACTGGTTTTTAAATATGATTTAATTTACACGTTAATCTTTCTGTGAATTATGCAATATGTTTTTTTTCACAAAGCGTTTTTGTAATCTGGCAAATACAGGAAATGGTGTAATTGACTTTCTTTTAAAATATCATTTAAAATCAATATATATTTCAAATAATTCTACTTTTTTTTTTTTTTTTTTTTGTTTTAATGGGCTCAGTGTTAACACTGACCCAACTACATGGACTTAGATCACCTACTCAGATTCTGAGGCGATCGGAGATAGAAAGTATAAAGGAAAGAAGGAAGGGAATAACGGCTAGAGATGGGAAAGAAAGGATAAAGGAAGCATTGAAAGGGGTAGGAAGATCCAACGCCAAAAGTTCGGCATATAAAGGTCATAATAGCAGTAAAATGAAATGTTAATTTGATTTTATTTAAAAGAAAAAAAAAATATATTAACACCTGGGTTCTTTAAAGCCTGTAATGCTTTTTTTTTTTCTTTATTTTTTAAGGCCCATTCCAGATGTAACTGGTGGGGCAAGTTTATTCATATAATATGGTTAACATTTTACATTGCAGTTGTCCCAAAACTTTTGCAAAAACACTTCTCGTTCTGAGATTAACTGGATTTCGCTTAATATAAATTAGAATGTATGATCAATTTTAAATATTTCCTTTTTTTTTTTTTGACATTAACAGTATATATATATATATATAATGCAATATCTTAAGATTAATATATTTCATTTTTCTCCTTCAGTATTTCTATTACTTCAGATAGGTTCTTTTTTCTTTGGGACAATTCATAAGATCTTCTTCTTTTATGTTGTAGTTTCTTCTTATATCCTTAAATTGTTGGCATATTTTGAATGTGTGGTCGGGTGTATCTTCATCTTCTTTGCATTCTCTACATAAACTGCTGCTTATTATCTTGAATATTTTTAGATAAGAAGCAAAATTACCGTGTCCTGTAAGATACTGTGTTAGGTAGTAGTTAGAGGTTCGTTCTTTGTTTTCCATTCTTTCCTGGATACTTGGAATTAACTGTGTTGTTCGTCTTCCTGTTATTTGCGTTTCATACTGTTTTTGCCATATCTTTATTATCTTGTCTTTTACTTGTTTATGCCTATTCTCTATATTAATTCTTTTAATTTGATTAATTTGTTGTAATTGTAAATCGACTGGTGGTTGTCCTGCTATTGCATAGACCGAAATGTAGGATATAGTTTCGTAAGCAGATATAACTCCTATTAATATTGTTCTCTGTAATGATCTGAGTTTTTTAATATCTGATTTCCTCAATTTTTCATAATAAGCTAGAGATCCATATTCAGTTATGGAGTGGAACAGCGCGTTATAAAAATTTCTCTTTTTTTTGTATCAAATCCAAATATGTTGTTATACAGAGATCTCATTTTGTTGTAATTTTTTAAAATTTTATTAATAATATATTCAGCATGTTTATTATAATTTAAATTTTGATCTAGAACTATTACAAATATTTCATTTCTGTTTTAAAACATAACTTATTATGTCCCATAAAAATTTGTTTTTGTATTTGTTGTGAAAACTCGTGTTTGTTATGTTTTCGTGGGATTAGTAATGTTTGAGTCTTGTTTGAATTAAGACCTAATCCGAGGCCGTTCAGTACCGAGTTGATATTTTCGATGCTTTTATTTATTAATTCAACATTTTTGATTTCTTCTATCCCTACAATAAGTAATAGATCATCCGCATAGCTTATCAATGTAATTTTTTTTGTTTCTCTTATATTTTTATGCACCTCGGACATAGCTATGTTAAATAATGTAGGAGAAAGCGACGAACCTTGTGGTATTCCTGATGTTAAGTCTTGCTCGAGAATTTTCTCGTTATCTTTATTGTATAGCGATATTACTCTGTTTTTCTTTACAATTTTTCTGTTATGGTTTTCTCTTAAAATAGGTTTTCTGAACCTTTGAAATCTTCTAAACTTTAAAGATAATTATGAATTATTAGTTAAAATCTACATTTATGCAACTGTAACTGTTTAAAAAAATAACCTTATTTACTTCATTTTTTTAAATATTTAAAGCAATGGTTTGTTTATTTCTTCTTAATTTCTGTATATTATTATTCTTTTTTCTCTTTTTTTTTTTCGTTTGTACTATTGCTGTATACTTTTTATTTAACGAAAAGATAATTTTTGATCTGTTTTATACGTTTCGTGATGTTTTTATGATTAACGAAATTACACGTTTACGGCAACATAACAAAATAATATATACATATAAGTGCTTCCACGCTTAGGTTATTTGAAACTCGAATCCGAAACTAATAAAGTGCTGCAACAGTAGTCTGGTCCGGATGACTAACTATTGCGCGTGCTAAATCCGGAGAGTATCGCGTCAAATAACTGACGCATTAAATTAACATAGAAATATATTTTGTAATTTGTGCAATGAAATATATTTCTAACTGAAACAAATAGAAATTTTAAATTCGTGATGAGCACCATCCGTGCTGTTGCCAGTAATGTGCTCTATGCGAAGATGTGAAAAAGATGAATTCGCAAAAATAATCTTTCCCGACAGGAACTGGTAATTGAGCGATTGGAAGCTGAACAAAGATAGATTTTCAGCAATGATAGTGCTACTCAGCAGGAAACCTACGACCAGAATGAATGGTAATTTCTATGCAGTCCTTTTGCATTGCCTGAAATAAGGACTGACTGCGAGGCCTGCTAATGATGTTGCACAGCAGGATTAACGTGATTGGTTATGAGTTGGACTGAAACAACCAATAAAAACTGGTTTGATTTTATGTTATTTACGCCACATTTGAAATTACACCATTTTATTTTACAGAAGAATCGAAATAACTGAAGTTGACAAATTTTGACTGACGCGAGACGGCATTCTAATCGTGCCAAAAAGGTGAACTGAGATATTGAGTTAAAAGGTAAACTATGTAAATACAGTAACACCTTGTCGCCTTGTTAGAAAAATTAATCAAATACAGTAAAAGCGAAATAAGATTAAATTCATTATTTACATAATAAAAGTATACAGAACTTACTTTGGATTACTTTGGAATATGGTATATATTTAATATTTTAAACTCGTTTATAAATTGAGAAATTCAGTAGTATACATAGACATTATTTTCAGGAGAGGTTTGAGTATATTTACGAAAAAAATTTTGAAACTAAATTCGTTATGTTTTTTTGTTAAATCAGTTATTTTAAACGCATTAATTAATAGCAATAATCGCTAACAGAACTGGAAGTCTTGAAAAATTTCTGGGGTAACTTATTTGTTTTCAGGTTGTTTTTTTTTTATGATGCAGGAGATTCATTCCCAAAACATGAAAAAATACTATTATACTAGTTAAGTAAATCGGAATTTAAACTCAGATTATGTACAGACAAACTTTGTAGCTTTGTGGTACGGCATTCAGTGCTACACTGATGCGAATAATATAATTAGTTACAGTATTGCCATTTACATTGACTAAGTAGATTGTATTGGAATAGACAGACAGATCAGGGTTTTAAAACACCTCTGTATCAACGTACGAGTCTCATTTTTAAGTTATAACCAGAAATTTAAATTAAAACTTGTTTAATTTTTAATTGTGAAATGAAATTTTCAATAATATATATATATATATATATATATATATATATGTAGGTGGTAATGGTAAAAATTAGTTTTTTCTTTTTGATGGAGAATTTCTTTTTAAAATTTTCTTTATTAATTTTCAATTAACATGAGATAATTCACTATTAGGTCTTTAATATTTTCTATTCCTCTTGTAATGTCTTAAAATATGATGTATCATATATTTTGTTAGTGAAGGGGACTACCTAAGATAACTCCTCCTTTCTGCCGAATCCGCAATAGATACATAAAGAACAACAAAGAGCTTTGGCTCTTATTTTTAATCTTTAAAAGAAATATTTTTTTTTATAAATTAATTGAATTCATTTTTCTTTTATTTCGACCAATATAATTTTATTTCTTCAAATAAAATCTGGTCGGTTTACATATACACATATTATATTATAAATGGAGACTTAATAATAGTAAGTATTTGCAATCTGGCAATAATTAAATAAACAGTAAAGCTTAATTTACTTGAAATTTGCTGTAAACGTTTGAATTGTCTACTAATAGTGGAGCTAAGTTCTCAAAATGGTAAATCACTGTGTTCCAAATAATCGTCTCGTTTTTCTGTTGGAGCGCTAAACTGTCAGTTAGGTTTAATGCAAAACCGTAAGGCAGGTGATTGGCATACGATAGATGATACACATCGTCCAGTAATTGCGAAGCAGTGCTAGGTGGAAACACATCAGAATTTAAAGCTGATTCGAGTAACTTCCAATTTTTATTATCGTACTGTGTTCGATATAAACCTGTAATAAATGAATTGTAGGTAATTATATCGTCAAAATTAATTAAAAATTATTGTGTTTCGTAATAATGTTAATTTACTACAAACCGGATTGCTGCAGATTAACTAAAATCCAGGTTTGGTTATTCAAATTATTATCCAGTTTAATATGGGTATTTTGTTCATTTTCTAGCCATAATTTCGGTACGATGTCTGTAAAATTTCGTTCGTTATTAGTGGTATAAGAAATTGGGATAAACCACCTGTGATCTGCATTGGTTTCTTCATCTACCAGTAGTGGTTTCTGAAAAATTTCGTCGAGTAGTAATAATTTTTTATTCAATATGTCTAAAATTGATTTATTTAAAATGATATCGAAATAACTTTAACAACAAGATTAGCGGCGAATATTACATAAATAATAAAATGCAGATGAATGTGTAAGAACAGATCCTGTTGCCAGATGTATTCAAGGGCATCGCCAGCCGATGAGCCGGGGGGGGGGCAAGATGATAGAAAGAGGATATGAGTTATAGGAAAAATAAAATGTATAATTTGTAAAGGCTTAATATTTTATTAAACAAGAATAAAATCTTAATTAAAACATTATTTTCGTGGATTTCTGGCAAATTGTTCTACTACTTTATTATAAAAGTCTTCCAAATTGTCCATGATTACGCAGGCTATGAATACTTATCATGGCCAGTTGATTAAAAAGTTTCAAGGCTCCAGGGCGGGGGGAGGCACCCGCTGCTCCCCGCTGGCAACGCCCATGGATGTATTGTGTTTTTTTCAAAAATCGATTAAGACACTTTGTCTATTATAATAATATAATTATCATACTGAAAAAATGAATTTAACGTTCGCTTTCATAGTTTAGGCATTATTATTTCAATTATTTGAAAACTAAGTAATGTCTGACGTATTTTATCAACGCGAATCAAAATGAAGTTTGCCACCCAAAAATATGGTTAGGGTGAAATTAAAACTGATTTCGAAATTTCATAAATATTATTTTAATCTGTGTTTACGAGGGTCGCTAAACCAGCTAAATGTAAATTTTGCCTGCTCCCATCTACCATTAATAAGTTCTAGAAAAATGGTAACGTTCAAAAATCATTAAAAACAGAAATCATTTGGTGTGGAAATTTTTACTAGCGGATTCGAACAAAATTTTTGAAAAACAATAATTTTTGACCTATTTTTTATACATTAAATTAACATTTACATATTTTTTTTTATCTAAAAAACTGATCATATTATACAGTTATAAATAATAAGCGAAATAAGATCAGTAAATTTTATGCTTCTATCGAAATTTTAGGATTTCAATATCATATTGTTTAAAACCGATAAATTTGTAATCGATTTGATTTTTGTACTTAAAGAAATGATGTTTTTGAAGTTTCGCGTGTGAATATAATTGGTACCAAGTTCGTCTGTTTACTTATAATTATTGTTTTTCTGTTTAATCAAACAGTTTAAGTATTTAAATGAATAAGTTGTACTCAAAATCCGTTTTTTAAATCTAAAATTGATTTGTTTATAATATTTCAAGCATCTTATACATATATAAGATTACGTTAATTTCCTGTTTTTCAATATTACATTAATTAATTTCTTGCAATATTAAAACATTACAAATTAATCACATACAGATAACTCAAGGTTAAATATTCAAAGTGCAGTTATTAATTTATATAGTTATGTTATTTAAGTAACGAATTAATTTTGTAGTTTTTTTTATTTACTTAAATTATGAATGCTCAATTTCCTTTTGACAAAAATTAATAATCTAAACACAAAATACTTACAAAAAAATCTGCGTTGTAACTGAATTAATAAGAGGTTAGTGTACCCGTTTAAATTTTTGTGTAGCACTTTAATTAATTTCTGATTTTAAAATGAATTGGATTGAGGAAGTTAAGACGCGTCTATTAGCTAAACGTAAGAAAGCTAAGCTTATTAAGTATACTCTATATCTGGATGTCCGAACGACAAAAAATAGAAGCACTAGAAATGTACTATTGAAGATGAATGCTACGAATTCCGTGAACGGACAAAAGAACGAATTGTGTGGTATTACAAGAAATCGATGAAACGGAAAGAAATTATTGACTGAAGTAACTATATAGAAGAATATTGGAATACTTTGATCATACAGTAAGAGCGGGTGAATTGAAGACAAAATTTTTGAAGGAAAAGTAGAAGGAAAAAGAAGACGTGGCCGCGTTTCAACCAGATAGTCAGACATAACCCGAAAAACTGTTGGAAGAAGTTTCATAGAATGGTTCGAACGCCTCACAACAGAGATCAATGGTAATATTTTATACATCAGATAGACGGTTTATAAATCTCAGTGAGAGATTATATGACTAAATGAATGATAATATCTGGATAAAAGTACCCACTGAATAATTAGTCATATAAGATTTTTGATAACATCACATACGGGTACTAAGCAGCCAGTTTTATAAATCTTAATAAAATCGGAATTAAAAAAATGCGAACAACTTAAAATAGAGAGCATTAAGAATCTGTTTGAAACACTTTATAACTAAACTACATTGTATTTTTATGGAAATTGATGAAGTTTACAAAGATTTATGAACGAAGTATACAACTACTAAATAGACAATAAAGAATAAAGATAAAATTTAATAAACAGACAAATATTCTCACATTCAATAATCTTGTGTAAAATAAATATCGGGAAAGAATAATTACCATACCAATTTTTATGGATTAAATGCTTCTTAAGTTTCAGGGTAGTGGGCACCTCAAAATTTCCTTTACACCTTTTCAATTTGAGTCAAATTAACCCAAATTAATTTATCTTTAATCTCTTTTGTTTTTCATTTAAAATGTTATTTATCGGAATTTTATGTCACCAAAAGTTTGCATTTGGGGGGGGGGGGTAGTTGGGGTATTTAATTTAAATATCGTATTGAACATAAAATTACAAATAATTAACTGGGAATAAAAGGAAATGTAGATTCTATTAAATACAGGAATTGAATGGAATTACATTTGAACCATAAATAATATGTGGTTTAATGAAGTGATATATATTTAAACGATCATGAATTAATTTTTACAAATCCAAAATCCGTAGGAAAAGTTGCAAGATAATATATATCCGATTTTTTTTTTGTGTCAATAAGAGGCTATCTCTCTTCGGGGGAATATCGTATTGTTATATTTTGTCCGGTCTAATTATAAAATGACGCTAAACATGAATTGCGTTACAGCCGATGCCGTTAGAACCAAGTTCCACTGTAGTTCATCAAAACTAGGAATGTAAGTAGAAGCAACAGAATCAATAAATAATAATAGGCTATTTTAACAGGGATGTTGGAATTGGTAGAACACTCAGGGTATGGAAATTTAAAAGCTTTAGCGTTCTCCAAATATGTGAAAAGGAGTTAGTTCTAATGAAAGAAGAACAGAAATTCTTCCAAGCGGCTTCGTTCAAACTTTCAGTGTATACTGAGATCTTGCAATCGCTCGTTTTTGAGTAAGAAAATTTTTGATCGCAGGGTAAAGAAAAGGATGTACTATGTCGAATGGATAATGAACGGTCAGGAGAGGGAGAGGAAGTGCTAAGGCCAGACGTGACGCATTGAAAAAATGAGTTATAAACATGTATAGTGTCAGAGACAGGTTGAATATTAAAAAGTAAAGAATTAATAATAGAACGGAACAGAGTCCAATTTGTTTTGGATAGATAGAATCAAGAGACCTGAACTAATTTGGAGAAGGAAGATTCGGAGTAGTTATTAAAAGAGGAACATGATCATTCTGCAGAAGTTCATAACGGTTCTCTAGTTTAGTTGGAGAAGAATGACGATTTAACAACATGCTGAGGAGTAGGTTTTAATTGGACATTTATAGAAACGCAATTAATAGAGTAAAAAAAAAAAAAAAAGTTGAAGGAGAAGTTTTTAAAATATAAACTTAAAAAAAATTAAAATGAATATTATTTTTTTTTTTTTGTAAAGAAAAAAAATAGCAACACTTATATAAAAATTTATGTGGTAAATATAAACAAAATAATTGATATTATTTGTGAAAAAAAACACGTTTTAATAATCTAAATTTCCCACTTTGACGAGAGTAATTTGTAAACCTGTGTTCTGGAACACAGATTAAATTTTCATGACCAAAGCATGCAGCGACGATAGTGTCACATTCCACAAGTGTGAGCAGAATACTCAAACTAACCTCATTCCCAATATGGAAATTCAAATTCTAGCTTGTATTTCCTTCAGGGGCCCAAAATCCAGCTCAAATCTAAATTCCTTCACCTCCTCCGGTTCTAATAATCTGACCTTAATTCTAGTGCGGGTGCTCAAAATTCATCCCTATCCAAAGCCCCTCGGCCTGTACCTAACAACTAATCCAAACATACACTCCAGAGAAAGATCCTAACCCATAAACTTTAAACCAAACTTTCCCAGTAATTGACCCATTTTTAAAATTAACTAAAATTTTCTGTTTAGGGCTCAAAATTAATTCTACTTTAGGGACCTGATCAAACCCTGATGTTGAACACGATCAGTAATCCAAACATATACCCTCCAGAGAAGGGAACTTACTCCTTTGGACTGTACCACTTTAATATTGCATCATCTATATATTTCGTAAACTATTCCCAAGTCTAAAACTAACCTTTGTATTCACGCACACAACTACATCCAACACAGGCGTGTGTCATCCACCACGCATATTTCTGTACATGTAATCATTGTTATCATTATTATCACCAACCGGTGTTTTTCCAGAAAGCAAGAAATTCCCTCAAACATTTCTCATCATCCTGTCGTGCATAATTTTTTTTTACTTTATTTTTAAGTCTATTTTTTGCCAGAATTTGCTGAAGTCCCAAACAACAGAATCCTCACCGCAGTTAAAGCCCGCGCTACCACTGTTAAATATATTCGAGTTTATGAATATATGAAGAGATATTTTTTTCGTTCTTAATCTTCAATCAGTATATTATTATTTTAACTTCTTTTCTTTTAAAAATTATTTGATCGGCTGGATAATTAAGAGACGAAATACAAAAAGATCGATTTTTCGCAGATGAGTATCGTGTAACTCTCGGCAGACACTGAATACAATTTAATTGTAATACTTGAAATCTAAATTTTCATAGCCTATAAAGTTTTTATATTCTTATTTTTAGATTTTCAAATTCTCACTACGTAAATATTTTTGAAATGCTCAGAGTAACGTCTACGAATACTTTTCGGCATTATAAAGAGACCTACAAAGTGTAGGGACATTGCGGAGTGTGTGCGAGCATGAAACAACTATTGAACTACAGTTACCGGTAGGGAACTGGTTATAAAATGAGAGAGCGAGATAAAAAAATAGTATCCCATCATAATGCAAACAATGACGGTCGAAAATAACTATTAATAACCCCTTTTTGACATATAAAAAGGCTTATATCGTTTCTTAGAAAAACGTGAAAATCATTTTAAAAACTGTAGGAATAGCATAGTTGCCGATACAAGATTTAAAGTGTTTGAGAAGGATTATTATTTGCATGTAGTTTTCGACAATATTAATGCAAAATTGCGCTGGCAATCCAGTTGTTTGAAATGTTGTTTAAATGAATGATCTTTTAGAAGAACTTAATGGGGAACTAATATGATGATACAATGCATTGAAATGTACAGTAAAATGGTAAAATATCCTTAACGAGGTAGCATAACAACTTTTGTTAAAGAATCATTGCAGATGGTGATGATAATGATGGCAAAATTGTGAAGTTGAAAGTACAGAACTAGGGAAATATGTATAGTATGTAAATTACAAAGAAAAATACGCTTTTTCTTTTCATATTTTTTTTATTACTTTAAAACTTTTTACAATGTTTTATACCAAATATAGCACATGTATATATGTAAAGTTTAATATAATATAACAAAATTTTATATAATAATATAATAATAATAATTTTCCTGTACCATCACTAATACAAAATCCTGCTAAAGCACTTTGTCAATTTTTACACACACTGAAGCCCTCATCCTTTTCCTATTGTGCTGTACATTCTCAAAATTCAATGTAACGATACAAATTAGTTTAAATATATTATCACACTACCGAAATTTATATCGCATCTCTTTTTTTCCTTCCACATATGTTTCAGAATAATCCTAAGGTTTTTTTAAAATTAGCTGAAGTATACATTATCGATACTAAAAATAACTAATCCATTGTATAATT
Source organism: Icerya purchasi (assembly GCA_039619475.1). Taxonomy (NCBI): domain Eukaryota; kingdom Metazoa; phylum Arthropoda; class Insecta; order Hemiptera; family Monophlebidae; genus Icerya; species Icerya purchasi. Next base: position 421,094,379 of record CM077116.1, read on the forward strand.
TTTACCAATCGTACATAATTTTTTTGTATCACTATGAAAGTACACCATCTGTTTTACACACATCAAAGCCTCCGCCCATTCTCCTCTAACCGTAGGCATCAGAATTTGACATAATGATTCAAAATTAATCTAAGTTTATTATTTTGACATCAAAAAATATCACATTCGTCATAACGTTTTTACCTTTATACTTTCCTTTTTTATTTTATTTATTTTTTTATCATCACAATGTGAATGAAAAAGGCTTTGCCTGTTTTACTCACATCAAATCCCTCATTTCTTCTCCTCCTGCTGTACATCACAAAAATTCATTGCTGTCACATAAAATTAGTCTAAATATACTATCTTAGTATTAAAAATAACTGATACATATTAAAATTTTTACTGTTTATATACAATTTATTACATATCATCACTGATATTTAACCTTACGAAAGCTCACCACACGACTTTCACACATCAAAGTCTTCATCCCCTTCTTCTCTTACTGTATTTCACCAAAATTTGATGCTGCGATAAAGAATTAATTGGTATATATTCATCGCCATCGTTTCACTTTTACTGATTACATATTATTTTTCTGTATCATTACTACTGTAAAACCTTACGAAAGCACTTCGTTTGTGTCTACTTACATCAAAACCCTCACTTCTTTTCCTTCTGGTGCATGTTATCAAAATCATCGCTATAGCATAAAATTAGTCCATGTGTACTAATTTTATACCAAAAATAACTAATCAATCATACGATTTTTACCCATAAAACATAATTTTTCCATATCTTCACTGTTGCATGACTCTAAAAAAACACATTATCAGTTCCTGAACACATCAATACTGTACCTGAGCATTCATACATTTTCTATTGCACTATATATTTTCATAAGATCACAACTTACACACTTGAAGCTCTGCTACCAATCACTGCAGATACGGAATACTTAAGTAACACAGTTATCTGCTACCATTTTGATCGAGTGCATCCATTTCTGAAAACATTAGAATAGGAAAACTTTTTTCACATCGAAAATAACGTAAAATATGTTTTCTTTGTTTAATGCATTGCTATGAAGAAGGTAAAGAACACACAATCATCTCTCACAATTCATTTTCTTTCATCTTTATTCCTATCCAAAATTATACAAATACATACCATTAAGAACTTACTAAATCGTCACTGCTTCTAATATTTTTCAAAAAAACATCAAAAACAGATATGGGAAATAAATTTTTATTTTTATAATTATTAAAATATATACTATTAATATTTTAGTTATTTATCGAATCATGCATATATATTTTATTATTACATAATTTCCACATGATTCTCCAACACATCATGATAGTATGCTCCCGGAGAGAAAAAATCACCAAAGGATACATACTTTTATTAATTTTTAATAATTTTAAATATTTATACATCTTCATTTCAGATTTTAATTGAGAAATGTATGACTACACATATATTCTCAATATTTTACCGCAATTAATTGCAAAACCAAATATGTATATATAGAGTTATAAAAACGTGACATAATTTTTTTTCCCAGCACACATGCATCAGCGCATTCATGGTAACAATGCATATAACCAGTACATATATCCCTGGCATCAATAAAAAAGAAAAACTTTGTCTTCTTTTTTTTTTTAATTTTTTTTTTTATTTATACGTCATACCAGCACAACTTGCTGCAAACAACGGCGATATTGTAGGAAGAGGAACTAATAATAATAAAATCTAATGACTCCAGCGAGACATTAGGTTGTGAGAAGGGAAAAGGAGTAACACAATAAGATAAGAATGTTCAGAGGATCAATTATAGGAATGAACGCGTGCCGTGATTAAGAATAAGTACATGTTATTATGCAAGTAAATTAAAGTGAGGAATTAAGTGATCGGGATAGCATCCCGACACCATTTCCTTCTAAGTCGCCTTGGAGGATTATCTGAAAGACTGTCCGTATGCATCCTACAGATGACAGGATTGCTGCTACACTCGAATTTGTCAAACAATCTTTTGTACTGTGCAATGTGTGCATCACTGACATATGGGACCCTGAGGTCATTATGTAACGTCAAATTGGACACGTAAGGTGGAGCAGACGTGATAGTGCGGAGTATCCTGGACTGCTGCTGTTGAATTCTTCGAAGGTTGCTTTTACAAGTACTTCCATACAATTCAATTCCATAGCGCCAAATGGGAGCGATTGCAGCAAGGTAAATGATTCGTTTGGTAGTTAAGTTGAGAGCAGACTTCCGTCCCAAAAGCGGATGTAGCGACTTCGCGCGAGCAGCAATGGCTCTTCTGGTTTGTGCCACGTGTATTCGCCAAGTAAGTCTCCTGTCCAGGTACATGCCGAGATACCGTACCGAGTTGGTTTGGGGAATTTGAGCGTTGCCAATTTTCACCGCTGGACAGCTAATTTTCCTGTTTGTAAACACGACGTGTTGACACTTGTTGGGATTAAACATTATGCGCCAGCTCTGTGCCCATTCAGCCAGCTTGTCTAGGTGGTTTTGTACAGCAACGTTCGCGTACGTGACCACTGAGTTGGATGCAAGAATGGCGATATCATCAGCATACGTTGCTAGGATCGTCTGATTACTGATCGGTATGTCTGCCGTGTAGATTGAATACAAAAGAGGTCCGATCAGACTACCCTGCGGAACTGACGATAGAATCATACCTACTTTTGAAAGACAACCATTGATATTTACGACGAAAGTTCTGCTGTTCAAGTACGACTGAAGTAACGCGTATAAATCAGAGGTGAGAAACTGCCTCAATTTACAAAGTAATCCAGGATGCCACACTTTATCGAAGGCTTGTGCAACATCCAGGAAAACTGCAGAGCATACCTCCTTCCTCTCCAGAGTTGACGAAATCGCATCTACCAACCGATGACACTGTTGCACTGTAGAATGTTTCCTGCGAAACCCGAATTGATGACTCGGTATAATACCGTGACTGGTTATAAGCGGCTGAATACGATTTAGGATTAATCTCTCTAACACCTTGGATAAGGAGCAGAGCAAGCTGATAGGTCTATAAGAGGAAACGTCCATTTTCGGCTTACCCTGCTTGGGGATCATTACTATTACTGACTTCTTCCATGCTTCAGGGAAGTATCCAGTTCGTAATATTCCATTGAATATGTAACACAACAGGGTAGCTGCCTTCGGTGGGAGTCGTGAGATAATTTCGCCAGTGATGTTATCTGCTCCAGGGCTTTTCCGTAGCGGTGCCTTGCGCAGACATTCGAATACCTCTTTCGGCGTAAACATTTTTGATCTTCCTAACGTGCAGGGAACCTTTGACATACGTTGCATCAGTTCTGAGCGCTCAATGCGCATATCTGGATGCGGTGTGAAAACTGAGCTGAGGTGTTCTGCAAATGCGTTTGCCTTATCCTTATCGGTTTTGGCCCAACTGTTGTCTACTTTTATGTTGAATTGTTCCTTTTCGTACTGTAGCAATTTCTTCATATTGTTCCACAAGGCTGCGGTATCAGTGTTCATTGCTAACAGATTCCTTTGAGTCGTTTCGTTCTTATACAGGCTGATTTTGGTTCTTAACGCATTTTGCAGAGTTGCATACTGTTTCTTTAACGATGGGTAGCGACTGCGCTGCCACTTCTTCCTGGCTGCCCTGGTTTTTTTAATTAACTGTCTAATCTCTACCGGAATGAATCTGACTCGCCGTTTATCCGAGGTATAACTAGTCGAGTCATGGCAGGCGCGTACAATTAGATTGGTAAAATTTTTGACCGCTAGGTCTATGTCCTCTTTATTCTTTATTTTAATTCTTAAATTGATATTACTTTCGATTATGCTACAAAGGAGGTCCCAATTTGTGGACTTATTAACCAGTCCTTGTTGGGTGGGTATACACCTCGGGCGTACGTCTACGACGGCAACAACTGGAATATGATCTGAAGAGAGGTCATTAACAGTACTACATTCTCTGCTGTAACTTTGTAATCCACGGATGATAAAAAAATCCAATATGTCTGGAAGTCTATTATCATGCGCAGGCCAGTACGTGGGCGTCATTGGTGAAAGGACGGCAAGTGAATTACTCCGTAGGCACCTATCAAGCTTCTTCCCAGCCCGATTAGTTAGCCTAGAACCCCACGCGAAGCTTTTCGCGTTATAGTCACCACCGCATATGAACTTATTTCCTAAGTTGTTAAAAAGACTGTTGAGCTCCACGTCTGGTATTGCGAATCCTCCGTGGCAGTAAATTGCCGCCACGGCGATTTCACCTGCGAATGTTTCTATGTTCACGGCAACGACCTGATAGGCATATGTGCTTCGGGAAAAATTTTCATATTGCTTATATCCACTTTTGACCAATATCATGGAACCACCGTGGGCCGTGCCATCAGGGTGGTGCGCAGTGTAGGCGTTATATCCGTTTAGCTTAAAGCTGTGATTCTTACGAGATGCGTTTCCACGATCAGTACAACGTCAACAGTATTAAGCTGAAGAAAAATCTCTAATTCTCCTTTCTTTGGAGCAATGCCATTGGCGTTCCATAGCATAATCACTAGTGACTGACGAGAGATGTTATTTATTTAATTTATCATTAGGATAGTAGTTTTTCAATAACCTTAGTTAGTAAGGAGATTAATGGATTAATTACGCTTTTAAATTCGTTCAAAAATGCAGATAGCATTGAGGACATATAAGCATTGTTTCTGTTGCTGTTATTACTGGCAGTGGTAATACCATCGTCGGTGTAGCAATTTTTACTGTTACTCAGATGTCCTCTGCTGGATACATTATTTAGATCTAAATCTACGCGTTTAGCTTTAGCAACATTGGCATAAGTCCTATTATTATTTACTACACTAGAACAATTGTAATCCCCACTTGCGGCATTGTAGGTATTTATTTGAGTGCTAGCGTAAGTTGATCGTAAATTCTTATAAAATGTAGTCTGCTGCTTGTACACCGGACATCCCCTGTAGCTCGCCGGATGATTTCCGTCACATAGCGCACAGATTGCTGGCACATCGACGCCTTTAGTACATGTTTTAGTGTCGTGCTTGCCTGCACATTTTACACAACGAGGAGGAAGGTTACAGTAATTGGCCGTGTGACCAAACAGCTGACAGCGTCTACATTGTTTCAGCCTCGAGTCTTTTCTCGGTTCTTCCACCGCCACTACTGTATTCAATAAGCGCGTGATGTTGAAAATTTCGTCATTCTTTGGAGCAGGTATTAAGTCAACAAAAAACATTGGCAAGGGTTGCTTAGTTTTTCCTTTGAGAATATTAGTGATCCGAGCTACCACAAAGCCTCTTGCCTCCAGCTCTGCTTTTAGTTCAGCTAGGTCAGTAGATCAGTGCAGGTTTCTTAACACTACCCTGAACAGTTTATCCTCCTCTAGGGAGTAAGTATAATATAAATAATTACTATCTTTCATAGCCCTTATAAGGGTACGATAACTTAGTGGGTTAGAAGGTTTTATTGTCACTCCCGACAGCGTGGATTTAAGTGAAAATTCTATATCAGGTATCTTTAGTAGGAATTCTCTGAAGTTGGTGATATTTTGCACGTTTTTTACCATAATGGGTGGCGGTGGTCTGGCTCTCTTGTTGGAGTTACTCGTTAGACGCAGGCTCCGGGTTATTAGGATTAATATTAGTGACTTCCATTTCAGCGTCATTGTTATTACTACTGCTATTACCGTTATTGTTATTACTACTATTATTATTGATATCATCACTGTTTTCATTATCCAGAAATTGGAAAATATTACGTTTAGTGTTTACTGGTTTAGCGTTATAAGAAGCGACAGATTTTACACTCTTAGCTACAAGCTTAGGAGTTAGCCAATTTTCATCGCTTTCACTGGTAGTTGAATAGGACAATTGTCTTTTTATGGAATAGCTACCGGTAGCAGTTTTCCGCAACTGTACCGGGGTAACCGGTCGGGGTGGGTTTTTTGTTTTCATCGTTTTTACCGTTGACGTTGACGGTAACGTTAGCCGAGGTGGCTGCAAACAGCCGCTCAGAGGCTTATCGCGCGGCATTGTTCCGCGCGACAGTGCCCCGAGTACTGCGACTTAATTGAGGAGTGCACTGAGTGTAGTACTTTGACGTCGAACCTAGGATGTTTATAAGTTCTTTAACTGGCTGCACAGTCGAGCAATTCGGACAGCGTGCCTTGGTAGCGGCGCAGTTACGCGGCGACGGTTACACGATCGGTTGTAAAGCGCGATGATAAGATAAGACAAACAATTAAGAACGGACTCACCGAGACAAACAGTATCAGCGGAGCGGCTTCAAAGAATATTTTAATAATTTCTCTACGGCTACATATATGGACTCTATTAATAGTATTACGCGTTAAAGGCATTAAAAACCAGAAGACCAAGGCTATTATGTAACATATTGCCAATCCACTCAATTATATACTTTTCCCTTCATTCACAGCATTCTTTTTAAATTCTACCATACAATGCACTTTTTATATGATTTATATTGATTGTTTCATTTACACATTTCCTATACCTTTCTATTATTTTAATTATCCTGCTAATCATCAATCTCTCACAGTACATCATCACATGACATCTGTTACCAAATATTCTAATGTAATTTTAGTTCTCAATTATTCGAATATATTATTTATTTTATCGCATTCTATATATATGGGTATAAATCACAGTCCACCGTCCCTGTTAGTTGCAATGGTTTTATCTCTTACACATTATAAAACGTTACTATTTCAAAAATATTTACTTAGTGAGAATTTGAAAATCTAAAAATAAGAATATAAAAACTTTATAGGCTATGAAAATTTAGATTTCAAGTATTACAATTAAATTGTATTCAGTGTCTTCCGAGAGTTACACGATACTCATCTGCGAAAAATCGATCTTTTTGTATTTCGTCTCTTAATTATCCAGCCGATCAAATAATTTTTAAAAGAAAAGAAGTTAAAATAATAATATACTGATTGAAGATTAAGAACGAAAAAAATATCTCTTCATATATTCATAAACTCGAATATATTTAACAGTGGTAGCGCGGGCTTTAACTGCGGTGAGGATTCTGTTGTTTGGGACTTCAGCAAATTCTGGCAAAAAATAGACTTAAAAATAAAGTAAAAAAAAATTATGCACGACAGGATGATGAGAAATGTTTGAGGGAATTTCTTGCTTTCTGGAAAAACACCGGTTGGTGATAATAATGATAACAATGATTACATGTACAGAAATATGCGTGGTGGATGACACACGCCTGTGTTGGATGTAGTTGTGTGCGTGAATACAAAGGTTAGTTTTAGACTTGGGAATAGTTTACGAAATATATAGATGATGCAATATTAAAGTGGTACAGTCCAAAGGAGTAAGTTCCCTTCTCTGGAGGGTATATGTTTGGATTACTGATCGTGTTCAACATCAGGGTTTGATCAGGTCCCTAAAGTAGAATTAATTTTGAGCCCTAAACAGAAAATTTTAGTTAATTTTAAAAATGGGTCAATTACTGGGAAAGTTTGGTTTAAAGTTTATGGGTTAGGATCTTTCTCTGGAGTGTATGTTTGGATTAGTTGTTAGGTACAGGCCGAGGGGCTTTGGATAGGGATGAATTTTGAGCACCCGCACTAGAATTAAGGTCAGATTATTAGAACCGGAGGAGGTGAAGGAATTTAGATTTGAGCTGGATTTTGGGCCCCTGAAGGAAATACAAGCTAGAATTTGAATTTCCATATTGGGAATGAGGTTAGTTTGAGTATTCTGCACATACTTGTTGTGACACTATCGTCGCTGCATGCTTTGGTCATGAAAATTTAATCTGTGTTCTAGATTATAGATTTATAAATGACTACCAAAGGAGTTAAAATTGTTTTTCAACGGGAAATCGACATAAATGATAATAAACTATTGTAAGTTATTTTTCCAATACCTACTTGTTTCGTTTAATGAAAATGAATTGACATACTTGAGTAAAATGAGCGATTTTCTTTTCATAGTCTATCGTGACTGTTACTAGTGGTATTCCGGCCTGTGTTAACCAGGGTTGAACTATTTCTTCTACTGTTTTATTATCTGGAACTAATTTGCGTTTCAGGTAATTTGCATCATTGACTTGTTTGGAAAATGAGTTCCATAAATTGTTTACCGTGACTGTGTCTTTTTCCATTCTGCAAATTTAGTAAATGGTAGTGTGTAGTTCTGAGAGAAATTGTACTATTAATACAAAACCGACATGTTGATGGACATTCATGGTATGGTGTCATTAAATGAGGAAACTGTTTGAAGCCTTCAAAATCATTATTTCTTTTTATTTTTGTAGATGCAGATTTTTCGTTTCATTATAAGTAAAATTATTTATATTTTAAGTATAGATTTTTACTACATTTGAAAAATGTCCTTATGTATATAAAAAACGTTTTCTCTCGTATTGTATATAAGACATGGTGTCCAGCCCACTGGGAAAACCGGGAATTTTGCAAAGCGGGAAAGAAGTAAAAATAGCTAGAAATGATATTTTCATTAAGATATAATCATTTGAATATGAACCCACTTTTTAATGTACTTTGCTCCAAATAAGTTCTGTTTGATTCATATGAAATATGTTGCGGCGGTCAAATATTATCAATAGTAACAAAAAAATTCCATTCTTCTTTTTGTACTATTCTAGTAATCAGGAAATCGGGAGGATTTGGACAGGAAAACCGGGGCAGTTTGGACCAGGAAAACCAGGAATAAACCGGAAATTTATAAATTATATTTGAGTGGCCACCATGTAAAATCACGAGTTGAATGGTTTTCTTTTATTTTTGCTGATTAATGCGACATCAGTATTATTTTCTTTTCAAAATAAAAAAAAAAACGATTTTTAAAATTTAAACTTATAATTTAACTCTTTTTTTTTTTTTTTTTTTTTGCTTTCCAGGAAAAATTACTGCATGATTATTTCGATTGTTCAAGCAATGTATATTAGTTTGATAACTGCGATTTGTATAAATAAAATTAAAAACGCGCATTTCAGATATAATTATAATGGATTACCAATGAATCAGAGTTGTAATATATACCTGTTGCTTGATAGGCGCTTCTTGATTAATTTAATTGTGTTACTGGAAATCTTACGCGTTTTTTTTTTTTTATTATACGCCATCTATTCGCTGCGATCTGATTTCTGAGAGTTAAACTTCGTAACATAATATTTGTTCAAGATTGGATAACAGTAGAGATGTACAATGTCGATTTTTGAGTTTCTGCTCAAGTTGGAATTTGTATTGTTACCGAAAAATTATGAGAGTCTGTGCAATATATTACTTCTATGGTCGCAGTGAGTGACATAGAAAAAAACAACATTTCCCACACAGTGCTTTCGTTTCAGTCATACATCTTCCACATCTCTCACGTCTCAATATCATATTCCGAAATACAACATTATGCGTCCACAGAGTTTGAACCAGTTATAATTTAGATGATATTTATATTTCGTAAAACCATAAACCTTTAAAAAAATGTTTTTTTGGTGTATATTTATTATTAAAATATTTACAGTCATGGAATATTTTTCTTTCTAACTCCGTCAAGTTCATGCTTCTAATAAATACAAACAGCGGCCGTAATAGCGGCACATACCATAGTGGCCTTGGAATGGAGAATAGAGGATAATTTAAAAATATATCAGAATTTTTAATTGGTGGGTCGGTAAAGTTTTTTAAGTGATAATTAAATTATTTGGTCGATATATCGTGCTAAGGAAATTGACATAGCTATTCCAGTTGTGATTTTGGTTGGTTATGTTCGACGTTATCTTCTTATACATTATTATTTACATACATTTTTTTTCTATTACATAAAAAAGTATCGGAATTTTTCGTATAACTATTTTATGTTTTAAATATGATTTGCTAAACTAATAGACTCTGTGTGGATACATTAAAGTAAACGTATTGTGCTATCAAGTTTTAGTTCAGTAGAGATCAGATTATTGTACATTAGTTTGCGAATTCATGTCAGCATACATGAAACTTCTGTCGGCTAAGGGACAGCGCGGATCATTCTGTAGCTACAGCTGGTCTGAGTCAGTTAGCGCAATGTAGTGGGTTACATCGCCATCCAAATAATCTTCCACTCTTGCTTTTCTCATATGATCCTTTACCAAGGACCGTTGCTTTTCTGTAATAAAATAGTATAAAACTACCAGTAATGCAAATAAATAATTTTTTGGAACCATAGGAATTTCTAAAGGTTGATATATTGCTACTTTTCCACATTCAGTTAATCGATTTATGAGAGGTGATTGAAAGAACAATTCAAACTGTAGAGAGGTATACAGGCTTTGTGTAACTCTTTTGAAACGATTGAGTCATTCCGTTCGACTACATAACTGGTGCACAATACTTAACACCAAACTATACAATATCTTATATTACTTGCAGCGCATATACGAGGTAGAGAAAGTTCTTGTGGCTATATACTCGGTGATATCACTTTAGACCACAAGTCCAAAGATCCACTTATAATGCCGGTTCCAGTTGATCTTACTTGGCCTCTCAAAAAACTACTTGGTGTTAAATGTACGGGTGCCTGGTTATACTCAGGTGCCCGGGAACGAAAAAATTGACGAAGCCGCTGGAGCAACAATTTATTGCCTAGCTGCCCCCGATGCTCAACCACTATAAATTAAAATACTATTTTTTTAAACTCGAGAACTAACTTCAACCTCGGCAAAAACTGGATCTTTTTTCTAATTTTTCAGCATCTACAGATTTTTTTTTCTTCTGAAACTGTCCCCTTCCCATCACAGACTAACCAATCGTCTCTTCACCTGACCAATCATCGCGCGCATCCCTTCTCTGGCATGATCTACATCGATCCGTCTCTCCCCAGCCAGCGACAGGTTCCCACACACTCACGTACTTACCCTCTCATTACATTATAATTAATTATGTATTTTTATTTATTTATTTATATTTCTTGTTTTCCCCATGTAATGGACACATTACAGTATGTATACTTTCTTCTGCCCTAAATTCGTACCAATACCGGTCGAAAATGTCTCAAACCTTGGCGTACATTAAAACAAATACTATCACCATATTCATTTAATTTTCAATAGCGGTAATGCGCTGTCATAGCTTATGTAGAGCTGCACATGGTTCATGGTAGGAAAAAACAGTAATCAGAAATAATTGGCTGGACTTTTCATTTTTGTTATTTATTAACAATTTCTTTTTAATGTTCGATGCTTGCATATTATCAATTTTATTTCTGGCTGTATTGAAATGTAATTTCATTTACTGTGAATATGAGAAAATTTATTTTATTTCATTTTAAATAGGTGCTCCCGTAATCATGACACCATTAAAATTACGATTTCACTCTGTTATTTAAAAAATAGTCAAGAGTGTGGCGGCGGCTAAGTGAACGCAGCGATCGGTGCGGGAGGCAAGCAAAGCGAGCAAAGTGTAAAGATCCATGGTGTTATTTTCACTTTATAAATCAACAAGGCGGTGAAAAAAAAAAAAAACATGAAAATATCAGAAATATAAGAGTAGTTTAATTTAAAAAAAAAAAAAGAAAAAAAAAAAATATTAACGTTAATAAGAGAACTTGCATTTATCAAAAAAATGTCTTAAGATAAAGGTCATGGTTGCAATGTATTGAATCTTGTAATATAAATAGATACAAATCTCCAACTTTTAAAGACATACCTGGTCTCATTGATCGGTTGAACAGCAGAGGGATTACTTGAAACTAACTTATCATTCTTGTATTTGATCTGTTCTTTTTCTTTGTTTTTTAAATTTAAAATTTTCGAAATATATATGAATTTTCATTTAAAGCAAAACTTATAAAATACGTCATAACGGTGACTACCGAAATTTAAAATATCTAATTTTTTGCCTATTTATAAATAGTAACAGTATGTATAATAACGAAACTTACGCAATTTTCAGAAATTCGTGTAATCCTGATTTGAATACTGGTTCCGTAAACGAGTTTTTTAACATAATTAGCAGGCCTAGTTCTAGAAAATGTAATTAAAGAAATAAAAAAATGAATAAAAGGATAAAAAGTACATTAAATTAAATCGTGCTTAAGGCGTTTATAGAAATTTTCTAATTTCATGCATTAAGTATACGTTATTTCGTTGATATCGCACACGAACAGATCAAGTAAGACTGATGAGAGAATCGTTAATTAGGAACGAAAAATTACCCTTTAAATAATATTATATTCTAAGTACCAAAAACAAGTGCAGCGTAAGTTATAATTTTCAAGAATACCAAAAAAAACGAAATAACGGTATATTTTTAGTAAAAATATGACACCCATTCTCTAGCGAAGTTGCTAAACAGTTGGTTATGGAGTAATAGAAAAGCATCATGGTATAGAAAATGTTAAATCGGGATTGCAAAAACAGATTTTAATAGTATAATAGAAATGATTTGGGACAATTGTAACGTCATGCAGGGATCAGAGCAATTAAGAATATGTCCCACTTTATGACGTTTGCAGAGGTAATTAAGAGGTTCCCCTAGCCGTTGAAATTTCTAAAATAGAGGGAAAGCAAGCAAAATATTTTGGATGTATCAAAGTTCATAAAAACTACAACAGTTCGCGTTTTAACGAAAAAAATTGACGCAGAAAAAAGTCGGATAAAAAAGAATCCATGGTTGCATTATGTCCGTAAATAGATCGAGTCTTACGTTTGTGGTGTTAAAGAATTAATTTTGTTCTTAGCAGAAAATTGAGTTTCGTTGACATTGTTTCTTTTAAATCTGCTAGAAGAAAATAAGGTAAAAAGTTAAGTAAGTTCCATACCCTTGACAGGGTGTCGGGTATTTTGAAGTTAAGGTTCAATAAGGTAGTTGTGTCTAAATAAGGATTAAAATTTGATTCAAAAGTTAAATACTTTACTAGTTAAATTTAACCATTAACGTTAGGTAATGTTCGCAAGTAAAGAGTTAAGTATTACGAGTATATATTTTTTCGTTATATGTATCAAAATGAATGTTTGTCTGATTGTTTGTCCCGTATGCATTCCTGTATCGACCCTATAACCCTGTTTCGGTTAATCTATCCTTAAACAATACATATATCTCTTTCTCGTGTTAATTGCTTCTGTTATCTCGGCATCTTGCTTGATAGTCGTTTGTCCTTCTCTGAACATATCAGATATCTTTCTGCTTCTACTATTAAAAGGGTAAACTTATTGAAAGCTCTGCCGCCATCTAAATGGGGTGGCGATCCTTATATTCTTATTTCTCTTTACAAATGTATTATTCGTTTCATGATTATTGTTCTTTATTTATGGTTGTGCGTCCAAGACCCGTCTCTCTAAACTAGATGTAATTCAAAACTCTTGCCTTCGTCTCTGTCTTGGCGCGCTCAAATCCTCTCCAATCCCTGCAATTCTGACTGAATCTAATTCGTCACCCTTGTCCATTCGTAGATTCTATTTAGGCTATCGTTTCCGTGTTAAACGTCTTCCATTCGCGTCCTCTATTCTTGTTAAATCCTTCTTTTCGATTTATAATAGCTGGCGCTTTACTCTTGGCAAAAAACCCCTATTCTGGAATTTATTTCGCATCGTCTTGGTTCATTTTAGCCGTACACTATTTCCTTCAATAATCTTCCCTATTTTTCTTTTAACTTCACTGATCTTTGTCATCCTCCTAAGGTATTTATCCTTCCCTCATTTTCTAAAAACCTTCCCAAGTCGTAATTAAACAGGTATTCTACAGCACTGCCAATTCCCTATTTCCCTCTCATGTTGCCATTTACACGGATGGTTCTAAGGGGCCTGCTGGTGTTGGTGCTTCCTTCATTCTTCCTGATTTTAACCTATCAGAATCTTTTCGTCTTCCTTATTTTTTCTAGTTGTTGCTATCCTTCGCTTTGTTATTTTCATTTTCTCGAATCAACTTTCCTCCAATTTTTTAATTATCTCTGATTCTTTGAGCGCCCTTCAGGCCATATTCTCTCCCCTTCCTGATCATTCGTGTGATTTTGTTATCCTCCGTATACGTTCACTCATTCGTAATCTTTCCTTTTTCCATTCAATTAATATTGATTTGCTGTGGGTACCTAGCCACTTGGGCATATTTGGTAATGAAGCGGCTGATTCCTTGGCTCGGACTGCTGATTCCTTTCGCCTTTTTTTAAAAAAAAATCCGTCTGCTAACCTCTTACCGATATGTAAAAGCTTTCATATCAGGTATTGGTCAGAAACCTACGCTTCCTCTTTTTCCAACAGTTGTTCCTTTTATTTGTCTGTTCAGCCTACTCTTCCTCCCTATTCATGGTTTCTTTTGTATCCCTTTCTTCGACGTTTTGATGTTGTTTTCGTTGTTCGTATGCTTTTTGGCCATTCTTTGCTGTCTTTCTCCAGATTTCGCTCCTGATTTCCTCCCCACACTGTCTCCTCCATCTTGATGATGCGGTTAATTTCCAGTGTTCATCTCTTTCTGTGGAGCGTTCTGCTTTGTATTCCTATTTGTTGAAGCTTGCGCTTCTTGCTCCTTATTGTGCTTCCTATATCCTGTCCTTCCCCTCTCCACTAGAGTTATTCCTGCTTTTTATTCCTTTTTAGCAAAGATTTCTAATCGGATTGAAATATAACCGACTTCTTTCCTTACTATTTGTTTCTAGGTAAAGGTACTTGGTTGATGAGCCCAAAAAAAAAAACAAAAAAAAAAGCAAAAAAAAAACAGTTGTTAATGACACACCGGTTATGGAAAACCCAGAAGTGATTAGTGGTAGGATTGACGCACATACAAGTTAAGTGGCGATGGAAATAATAATGATAGGGACCCTTTTAAAAGAAAAAAATGCTAGATTTTAGTTTAGTTTCTACTGATCGACCGTGCAAACGTGTTCGAAATGTTAAATAGGTATGTTAAAGAAGTCTATTAAGAAAAATAAAAGAAAGGAGATTTAAGTGGATTGGACATATATACAGAGGAATAATGAATGCCTTACACAAATAATAGAAGGAACCATGGAAGGGAAAAGACCAAGAGGAAGACCAAGGTAGAAATATATAAAACAAATAAAGGAAGACGTAAAAGCAGACAGATAAGGAGATATGAAGAAAATGGCTTTATCCAGGAACTTTTAAAACAAGGTTGCCCACCAATCTGTTCATATAGATTGAGAAACTCAGAAGAAGAATGTTGTCGTGGTGTTTACCAAAAATTATAATTTCGATGTTAATATGAACCACGAAAACTCTTTGCGTGTTGTTATTAGGTGTTTTTTTTGGTTATTGCCGTGAAACTATTACTGGTGTTATTGTTTTCTTCATTTAAAATATTTATATTTCGGTAATGTACTGTAATCCCTGTGCCCATTATGTTACTAGCCTGAATGCTAAAGCGGACAGTGTCAAACAGGAAAAAGTGCTAGATAGTAATAAACACCATTCTTCAGTTGGAGACGAGAATAAGAAATTCTTCCACACCCCTTCTGAATGAGGGAATGCAAAATCATCGAAGGAATATTTTTGCAAGATGATGTAATGTCGTATCCTTTTAAAAAGTGAACATTTGTTTCGTTTAACCGTTTTCACTTTATAAGGAGCGAGATAAAATCAGTTCGTATAAACCTCAAAAGTCTAACAGTTCGGTAAAGTACAAATTTTAGTTTTAGTTTACGTTGCAGCCTCATTTCGAAAATAAGCACCAGATCCTGTAAACTTTTTTCATAAATAGTTAGACAAAATAAGATAAAAAAAAGAACGACATCGTAAAATAGTACTGCACCTCTTTTACTTTTATTAATCGCTTTCGGATGCGATTTTATCGGTAGCGGTAACTGGTAAGAATCGGACAGAAAATCTTCTATCGCAGAAATTGTTTCTTCTTCATCGAAACCTCCGCTGTCGACGAAGTAGTAGAAACTTAATTCGTATGCCAACTTTTGCATTACTAATTGAAGTTGTTCCAGAATATTCCATTTCGGTTCAATCTGCGAAAAAAATATCGTATAACGATGGAATTTTTTCAAAATTCTGAAATACAAAATAACGCTAGTTCACTCAAAGAAAGAGAGAGAGAGAGAGAGAGAGAGAGGAGAGACGGGATATTTAAAACTTGAAAAAAAATTAAAACCTTTTCTATCATTATAATCTCATTTGATAAATAATTTAATTTTGGGATTTGCGAGAGATAGCTGAAATTTTGTTAACCTTAGTTTTAGAGACAACTTTTGAATCGAATACAAACTATTTTTGATTTAGCCGTAGTTCGACGAAAGCGAAATTATTAATTTTACTTTACGCTTTTACACAATTTCAGCAAGTGATGCAACGGTTCTTTACTTAACTTTACCTAACGTTATCGATTTAAAAATTAAACGACGACTTTTAATTTCAGAAACTAGCTACACCACTATTTTTTAGCCTTAGTATATTTTCATTTTGTGAGCGAATTGCAATTATCTAGAAACGAGAGCGCCGAGAAGCGAGTAAAACGTAAGAATACTTGTAGCTCGGCTACCGTAAAAATGGCCCAGCGCTGTCGTTAAGTACACCGCTGAAATTAGAAAAAATGTATCGCATTAGGAGAGGATATTACATTCACGAACTAATTAATTTTAGACAGATTAAGCAACGTCTCCGCAACGATAATTGTAAAAACTAACCTCGATATTCTCCACGGTAATACGTGGCCGAATCGTCGTAACCTGGTTAAGGCGTACGATAACGGAGAAGTATGAGCGCGTCCGGAATTTTCATTTGCTCTAAGGAGAATACTGTAAATACCGCAGAAGGTAAAAAGTTGACAAAAAATCGCCTAAAACGATTCCCGCGTAAAAAGTTCTTTCACATAGGTGCTTATAATTTTAAATACGTTTCGCCTCCTTTTTCGTATTGTGCTGTTTCGTGTTTTCGCACGGTCCAGTCGATAACCGGGCCTCTCATTTTTTCTAAATATCCGATTATCTCATTCGCGAAAATTAATTACGTTTTTTATTATTAATTTTCGAAAATACCAAAGCTGAAATAGTCGGTTTACGTTAGTAACGGAAATTTATTGCGGTTCCATTAAACGGACATCATGAAATTGGGGTCTATCACGTTTTGCCGCGAGCAGGATTCGCCGAAATCACATTTCGCCGCGATAGATTTCACCGCAGGCGGCACGTTTTGCCACCGGCAACATTACACCAAAAGCCACGGTTCGCCGCTGGCCTTCTAATAAACAGGTGATTGTTTTTAAAGTGGAAAGAATATTTTCAATTAAATGCGTAATAAGGAGAAGAGCTTTGATTCCAACTTTTCCCCTATCGATAAATCATTAAATATTTTGTCGCGTATAACAAATTCTTCTCGGAAAAGAGTTTTACTTAAACTTTATAAATGCCTGATACATAATTAATTAGCTACATGTTTGTATAACTAATATGGAAATTATGTTTACACATTTTTTGCGTGTGAATTGTTTTCTGAATTTTGTGTATATTTTGCAGGTGTACTTATTATTAAATATGCTGTTGCTTAAATTCAGTAATGCATTAATGAAACATTCTTTATTACAACTTTCGTTTCATTTAAGAATAATTCAGCCTAGCGTACCCAGTTTTTTTTTTCAAAATAGAAAAAAAAAAATCTGCCAGTACCGATCTTTCGTGCAGATTATTTTAAATGCCCTCCCTTTGTTTTGTCTCGGATATTTATTGTTTTTTTTTTTTTTTTTTTTATATTTTTCCGATTAAGATCAAATGATGACCATTTGAAGTATCGATTTGAAATTCATCTTGAATTAAATGATTTCGAAAACTCGCCTAAGAGGGTCCATTTTATTTGCTGTTAAAAAGTATGCGAGATTTGCTTAATTTTTTTCATAAAGCATCAACAGGGAGCAGATATTGTTAGATTATTACTTAGTATAATTTTACTCGAACGTTTAAATCGTACCGCTTGATGCACGCATTCGTATTTGATGTAATTTAGAATCGCATTTCTCGTCTGTAAATCTTGTTCGCTTCGCAAAGATATTAAATGCGGAATCCACTGATCAGCAAATAAGCCGGCGATATTTTTTGCAATCTTTTCTTTCCTCAACTCCGCGATACTCGTATCATTGAACGAAACATCCGATTCCCTTTTAAATTAAAATTTATTGTAATTCAGTTTTACAAACGGTTCAAAGTTACGCGATACATTATAAAAGTTTGATTATTGTATGCTGCCTCATTTTTATGTTTTTGGGTAACATGTCGGTAATTTACATAGTGGTTTATCTTTCGCTGAGTGTTAATTTTTTTACGTATTTTTGAAATTCTTGTTATTTCATTTTTTTGTAATAGCGAATGAGAAATACCGCTTAATGAAGAAAAAAAAAACGTATCTTGCAGATAAATTTAACTGACCTGCCCTGCGTGTAACACTGTATGTGTGTGTGTCATGTAAAATCAGAAAATAAAACAGGTATAAAAATTAACTGATGAAAATATACGAGCGTGCAAACCAGTTTTTGTGGCGCAGTTGGCTAGTGAGCGATGTTTCATTCTAGTGGGACCTAATATCTCAGTTCCGTAAATTAAGAACATAGAAAAATTCATTTCAAATTTACTTGTACTGTAGCAGGCTTTTGGTTCGGTCTTTTAGTGAATTTTATACAAATTAGAAATTACTTCATTATTTGTACACGAATAATATGAGATGAAAATCTAATGGAAATGGCTTTGTATCGGACATTACATAATAATAAGGAGAAAAACAAAAAAAAGCATTGCGATCGTGTCTTATAATCGGCCAAACTGGGTGCTAATCATCTTTTGACGTTCTGGACACGCCGATAAAGCGATTTTTCAATGTTTATTCTACTGAATCTGTTCTGCCGGTTTACGAACCACGTATTAACGATTTTCGTACGCCACTATTTATTTAAAAACAATGAACCGTTAATTAGTCTGTAATTATGTGTTCGTTAAAGTTAATTTTTGTTTTTGCAAATAATATATGTATTTTGATTAAATAAAAAAATTATGAAGCGCGTTTGAAAAGTTTCACGATTTAGCAAATAATAGTATTAACATTGGAAGGAGATGATTTTTGATTTTATTTCTGAATTTTTTCCCGCTTGTTTTCTAATTGCAAAGCAAAACATCA
Source organism: Icerya purchasi (assembly GCA_039619475.1). Taxonomy (NCBI): domain Eukaryota; kingdom Metazoa; phylum Arthropoda; class Insecta; order Hemiptera; family Monophlebidae; genus Icerya; species Icerya purchasi. The sequence continues at coordinate 421,113,480 of CM077116.1, forward strand.
ACTGAAACAATTGTATACGTAATTAAATAATAAACTCTTTAAATACAATAATATAAATAAATTACAACGTATTAATTTGCCGATTAGTTTCGGATATTGTTCATCCACAATAATGACACTATTTATAATATAGTATCGCGATTAAAGTGTTTACTATTTAATTACGTATAAACTTCCAGAGAAATGTCTGAAAGTCAGATTTGAACGATGTATTTTTTTCCTTAAAGCGGTGCAATTGTTATTATATACTGCTTATTGCACACATCTTCCATAAACTGCAATCTTTAACATTTAACCGAAAAGCAAACTGATTGAATTTGATATTTTTAACTTTTCTTTAACCGAAATTAGGCGAGTTTTTTAAAAAAATTTAATAGTTTTTTGAGGTAAATTCTTTACCTAGTAAATCTATGTTTTTATTACAAAGTCATCTAATCATATAATTCTTTCTTGGTGTTAGTTGTAAATGCTACACATATGGGGAAATAAAGTAGTTTAAATTATGTGCAGCGTTACCAAGTAACGATGTAAAAAACGTACTCCATTATCAATGTTACGCTTTGCGTGTTAGTAGGTAGATTTAAATCGATTCGATTTGAAAGATAATTTTTAAAAACTATCCAGTTTGCATTTTTAAAGTTGAGAATACGAATACGAGTTAAAAAAGATGCAAACTACTGTAGCGCATAATTGTAAATATTGGTCGATCATCAGAGTCTAAAGAGATATTATGCGCAATATAGACCGGTAACAGAGCCGGACGTTATATTAATCTCCTGTCCTTACCTTGCCCCGTAGTGACCCGGTTAAGCCGAGAGACATAAACTTGTAGATAACAAATGAACGAGGTGGGAACCAGGATAATTCAGATTAACCATCCTTGCTCTTACAATGAAGAGTAGCAAAACTATTAACGAAAATAGCAACAACAGAACATGAATAAAACTTCAAATATATATATAATAAGTAAATAATACTGATATAAAACAATTATTTTATATTGGTGTTATTTACTTATTATATGTTGAAATAACAAAAAAAACCAATGAGATACAAATACCTATTTAACGATACAACTTAAAATAGACTTAATTTACTTAAAAAGAACAATTCAAAACAATAACAACTATAATAAACAACAAAATTCGGTACATCTTTTAACCTGGCAGCTGGGATAAAATGCATCTCCAAACCTGCTTAGCCAGCACGGACGATTAGATAACTTCTCCCAGTTACGACGGTAAAGAATAAGAAAGACCGTAGCAGCCAAGGCTATAATGGGCATCTTGATAAGGCACACACCTTCTTACCGCCTATCAGCAACAACACATCAACAACAACCGGTTAAAAGAAATAAAGAAATTACCTGAACGTAACGGAAAATCAGAAACAAAGGAGATAAATTGGTAAATATATACATAGGCACCTAAAATGTTGGCTGTCAACAGTAGACAAATTGATAGCAAAGCGCTATACGGACAAACAGCGCTATTTAGCGGCAAAAATGTAATATGAAATTGAAGTTTGTTCTTTTTCGAACCGAAAGAGTACTCGCCGAAGGCTCTACGTGAAATAGTCGCTGCGTAACACAGTCGTTGGAAGGTAGCGTGTTTGGAAATCTACTATACAGACTATACCTACGTCATTATGTTAAATGGATAATAGTTGTATCCAGGTGAACAATGGTATGCGATACGCTACTGTGCGCGCCGCGGATTGCGGCTGGCGGCTACAATGGTCGAAATCCAAGGTACGTATTGAACGGAATGTTTTTCGCGAGCAACAATATTGTGGTGGCATAAAGCCTTTTGCGAAGGTCGTGAATCTGGCGCACTTCTTCCGCATGTTGGATTATCACGAACTTCGACCTGCCAGACAAACGTCAACACGATATGCGCCATTATTCGTGGAGACAGACGTTTATCGCTGCGCAGTCTGCAGCAGGAGGTTAATAAACCCCGAAACAACCTGCATTGAATCTTCAAGAAGAGCTTGGGCATGCATCGTGTGAGCTCTACATGGGTGTTGCACCCGCTAAATCACAAGCAGATGGATCGATGCGTTTGAAGTCTGTCAGACTTCCGCGAAAGGTTTTATGCCACCGCAATATTGTCGCTCGAAAAAAACTTCCCCTTAAATACGCACCTTGGATTTCGAGCACTGTAGTTGCGGTGACAATCCGCAGCGCACACAACAGCATATCGCATACCGTTGTTCGATCTGGTTACAATTATTATCTCTTTAACACAATGACGCAGGTAGTCTGTAGTCGATTTCCAAACACACTGACTTCCAACGAGTGTTATGCAGCAACTATTTCATATAGAGCCTTCGGCAAGCGCTCTTTCGGTTCGGAAAAGAACAAACTTAGAAACGGAGCGATAAAGTCGAAAAATATACAGGTGTATCAGACCGAATAGCATACATCATAATTCAGATAGATAAAAAACTGAAAATAAAAAGTAGAAAACCTTGCAAAAAGAAGACTTTGGAATGATTTCTAATGATCTTCATTCAGTAGAAGATGTTTCAGTGGTGACAGTGTTAATAAAAGCAGTGATCACAGACCTTTAACGGAGGGTAAATTGATAGTCGGTTTAAGATATAGCAGTTAACATAAACTAAAATAGAAAGCGAGGGCAGATCCGGAAAAATTGTTACGAAATATAACTAGATACCAGAATGATCTACAGCAGGAACTGCAAATCAAACTATCAACGTAGACCGAGGAAAAAGTGAACTTTGTAACTGAGACCATAAGAAAGTGTGCGATTAAGTTAGCGCCTAAGAACAACAAAAATATATAGTAAAGAAGTTAAAGAACAACAAAAATATATAGTAAAGAAGTTAAAGAACAACAACAATATATAGTAAAGAAGTTAAAGAACAACAAAAATATATAGTAAAGAAGTTAAAAAACAACAAAAATATGTAGTAAAGAAGTTAAAGAACAACAAAAAATTGTTTTCATTAGAAATTAACAATTGACTGCTGGGTAACTTTAATGACTTCAGTAGAGATAAATGGGACTTTGATTAAGTGAGCATAAGTAATTATATTGATCTTTTACATAGCTTGGGTCCAATATATAAATTGAATTGCTGGTTTCATTTTTTTCGGTAGGAAAATTTTTTTTTTTTTTTTTTTGAAATTAATAGTGTAAGTGCCATTTTTCTTTTGTTGTTTTTTTAATGAAAGATTTGTATTATAATTGTTTTATGTATAAGAATCGTTAATATAATTTATATTCGTATCAGTTAATTGCATACGATCAAATATTATAAGCTTTATTACGAATAAACGTTATATAGTTGTGTTGAGAACCTACAGATGGGCGCGGTCACCTTATGAGTATTCCATATGTTATTTAAAAAAAAATAAATAAAATACTAAAATTTTATTAGAACAAATGCGGGAGATGAAAGTTAACAGGAATAAGAATCTGATTAAATGGATAGTTTTTTTTTTTAACCCTCTTTGGACAAACTAGCTAAGGACCTACACCCAGAAACAGTAATAAAGAAAAGAGCTGTCAGTTAAATTTTGATTCGGTCAGATATAGGCAATATAGAGAAACTGATGGATAAAATAATGGATGGCGACGGTAAGGACAAAATATAAGATTCACAATAAGGAGCAGGGAGCTTGAGTTTCAGCAGATAGAAATATAAAATAAAACGTTTGACAGAAAGGAATGGACATTCAAAAAAGATGTGATTAGCGTCGCAGACGACCGCTTCGTTGAGGCGAAAAGGATAATTTGGATAGACAACAAGAGAATAGCGAAAACCAGAGGAAGGAAGAGCAGAATGGCCAAAACGCGAGCGAATCATAGAAATTACAACAGAACGGGGAAGTGAAGAAAACTCAAAGAATAAGGTATCAGAACTAAGATTAAGTTGTGCAGACAGATAAAAGGATTGATCGTTAGGAAAGGAGGAGGGATAAATATCTGACCAAAGTTTGAGATGAAACTTAGTATATAGGGAATTCAAGTTAGAGGATGGAACTTTTTTAAAAAAGGAACGAGAGGAAGCAGCAACTCGAGCCAAGGAATCCGCCGTCTCATTATGCTTAATTCCCATATGGCTGGGAACCCACAGCAAATCAACACAGATGGAGTAGCGAGAAGAACGAAAACGGATAAGACAGTGTATGCGAATAATGATGAAATCGGAAGAGTGATCAGGAAAAGGGGGGAGCTGATCGCTTGAAGAACACTTATGGAGTCTGAAATAACCAAATAATTAGAAAACCGATGACTGGAGGAAATGAAGATAATGGAGCGCAGGATAGTCATTGACTCGGCTGTAAAGATGAAACAGAAAGAGGGAAGATGAAATGATTCAGATAAATTGAAATCCGGAAGGATAAAAGAAGCTCCAACACCATGAGGTCCCCTGGAGCCAGTAAGAATGTCTTCGTTTTTTAATTTAATTCTGTTAAAATGAATTCACCAACGTAAATTCTTCAAATAACTTATCAGAGGAACCAAAATCGGAAAAGTTTAAATTACTATCTGCGGTAGTAGTTGACTATTGCTAGTAGCTTCTTAATGGGTAATTTTATCCTTCTCGGGGAATTAACGGTCTTTATGCTTTTCTTTTGCAGTAAATAATTTACTACATGGGACAGGGTGGTGTTAGTTCTGTACATCGATTGCTGCAGTTGACACTACATGTGTTTTGATTACTCGATGTGTACAGTCTTCAGTGTTATAGTCTGCACTGAAGTTTTTTTTCTTTCTTTCTATTCTTTTGGGTTCGTCAACCAGGGATTTTAATCAGAAACAATTAGAAAAGGAAGGATTCGGTTATTTATTTATACGATATTAAATATTGTTAGTAGGGAGTAATTAATGTAATGGGAATAATGTGTGAAGGAAAAGACAGGATTTAAGAAGTACAATGCGGAGTAGGAAAACCAAGTCGCAACACATTGGAATATAAAATAGAACGCTTAACAGAAAGAGATGGAGCATTTAATAAGCAGATGATTAGCATTGCAAACACGCGTTTCGTTTAAGTGGAGAGGAAACTAACGAAAAATGAAAACACGAGGAAGATAATAGAGTATGGCTAAAATGGAGACAAACAATGGAGACAACAATAGAACAACGAAGTAAAGAAAACAAAGAGAACCACGGATTAGCAGGCTAGTTTTTTTTTTTTTTTTTTAATTGGGCTCGCCAACCAGAGGGACCTTCACCCAGAAACAGTCAGAAAGAAAAATAAATCAGTTATATTTTGATGCGGTCAGACATTGCTAGTATAAAGGAACAAACAATGGGAACGATATGTAGGTTGAACAGACAGATAAAAGGAATCACTGTTAGAAAAAGAAGAAGCGGAAAAAATTTTCATATCGGAAGGAGATTGATGGTACTTTTCTTAAGAAAAAAATCGGAAAAAACAGTAACCCGAGTCAAAGAATCCGCCGCTTCGTTATTATACATTTAAGGTTGATGTTAAAGTTTAAAGTAACGTATTCAAAATTTAAATAATTATATCATTGCGTGATATTTTTATGATTCCTACATTTTTCCCATGTTAAACTTTTCTTTTTTCTTTTTATAAATATACGATTGCGACGCCAATTGGCTCAATCGCGGTGTTCGTAAAGTATAATATGATTAACGTTAAGTTACATTACCGTGAAATACGTTTCTTCATAGCGTAATTAACGTAGCTAACGAACTATCTACAGTTCGACACTTTTAAACTGTTTACATCATAAATAATAATTTCGTTATCAATACCATAACCTTCTAAATTATATTTTGAACGTTTCTTCCTAATATAAACGCATTCATACAAAAAGTGACAAATTGTATCGAGAACTTTACAGAATTCACAAATGTTTGAAGATGTAATTTTAAAACGTTCCAAATACGTACCAAAACTGCTATGACCGGTTAATTAACTTGTATAGAAATTTAAATTTATTAAATTCTTTAATCCAAGTCTTAATATTGAACAATAATTTCTACGTTAATCTACCGTTATTCCGATTGGTCCATTTTTCTTGACGAATATTTAAAATAATTACTTTAATGTGTTTTTTAAAATTTTTGATATTTGTGAGATTATTGTAAGTTTAAATTAAAATGTGCTATTGAATTGTTCTAACAATCTTTTTTGAGTAGGAAAGTGATAATCGGAACATTTTATTTTCCGCTAATAAAGCAGCTTGATTACTTAGGTCAGCCGGTAGAATTCCGGCGATAGCTGGAGCTGCAGTTGTCGACACAGTTCTATATAAAGAGCCAATACACTTAGAAGGAACATTCTGCGCGTGTTTTTAAAATTTCATTTATTGCGGAATATTTAATACTAATGTTCGCCCATTGGTCGAAATTCGACCATAATTATTATTAAAAATTCGAGAAAAACATATATAAATTTGCATATTTCAAAAAAGAATTTTCTACTCTTATACATTCGTTCATTGTATATCCGAGAACATACATTTTTATATGTACTTACAGTACAGAACAGTTCAGTACCATTATAATTAAATAAAAAATAAATTCAATAAAATAACAGAAATCACAATTTAAAATCCCTCATTTATTGATATTAAATGACACCTTAAGACTTTTTTTTTTTTTTTTTTGGAATCTTCAGATCACTCTAAAAAAGTCAATAATGATGATTATTAAGAAAAATTAAAACATTTTAATAAGAACCGATTTACTACTGGCTATAGCGATTTCTTTTTTCACTTTTTTATTAATTTTTTATTTAAATAAGAAAAAAAGAGATAACAATTTCCAAAATTTTTTTACTGATAACACTAAAGATCGTCAATAGCTACTAAACAAAAAAAAAAAGAAAAAAGAACAAAATCGGTTAATAAACAGAGGAGAAAAAGGTACTGAACTGTTTTGTCTTTGCCTGTTTATATGTATCAGGTATACAAGTATGAAATGCGGATTTGAGAAATCAGATGTTCACTAATGTAGTGTGTAGTATAAAGATTTGACACATAAGGCATTTTGTTGCTCCCTTAACGCCTGTCAAACACGCATCAATGATAAATTGAAAAAGTGTTTGCATAGTATTGTTTTGCCGTGTTCAATATATCGACATTTGTGCCAAATAAACAGCATTCACGGACAGCATTAATTTTTTGCTTTCATTTTAAAAAAAACTGCTGCTGAATCATACCGATTCCTTCGAGAAGCTTACGATGAACATGCTTTATCGCAAGACATGTGTTAACAATAATTTCGACGTTTCCAAAGTGGTAATTCCGATGTTACCGACAAGTAACACGAAAAATCACCAGAAAGGTACAAAGATAAAGAATTGCAAGCATTGCTGGATGATGAAAATGACGCACAAACACCAAGACAACTCGCAGAGCAATTAAGCGTTGGTCAACAAGTTGTTTCCAATTGCTTGCGAGAGATAGGAAAGGTTCAGAAGGTGAACAGGTAGGTACCACATGAGTTGTCCATGAGGCAGAGAAGCGCAAAGCACATGTGCAATTTTGCTCAAATGATGCAAAGGAACGCCGTTTTTGAATCGAACCGTTACATGGGATGAAAAGTGAATTTATTTTGAGAATCTCGAGTGGAAAAGATCATAGGTTGCCACGGGCGCACTATCCATTTCGACCGCAATATGGAATCGCTTTGACAGAAAGACCTGCTCCGTGCTTGATGGAACTAAAAGGGCGTGGTCTATTATGAGCTGTTAAAACTTGGTGAAATAGTTAATACCAAATGCCACCGACAGAAATTAATCGATTTAAGCCGTTTGCTGCTCAAAAAACGACTAGAATATCAAAAAAGGTAACATAAGGCAATTTTTCTTCACAACAATGCTCCAACACGTACAGTAAAATCGGCTCGCAACACGTTAGAAACACTCAACTGGGAAGAGCTAGTCTATGCGGCTTATTCACCAAACTTGGCTCCTTCCGACTACTACACTTGTTTGCATCGATGGGTCATGCACTTGCTGAGCAGCACTTTAGTTCCTTGCGGAGATGTGAAAAAATGACTCGATGAATAGTCCGCAGCAAAAGCGAAAGATTTTTACTGGCGTGGTATTCACAAATTGCCTGAAATATGGAAAAAATGTGCAACTACCGATGGAGCATACTTTGAGTAAACCATTTTTTATTATTCTTCTGAATTTAAAAAAATTTTTTCGAAAAAAAAATTCTCATTTCATATTTGAACACCTGATACATACACACACACACACACAAACACACACACACACACACATATATATATATATATATATATATATATATTGGTAATAGGAAATCGCTTGAATAACACTGGTATACATTATCACTTTGTTATTGTAATTGACGTCATCTACGTTAGATTAAATTTTTAATAAAATATTTTATTCATCAGTTATGTAATTTACATATTTATAAAATTTAAATTTACACTGGCGAGTATTTAAAATTTTTAACAACAGGAATAGTTTTATTGCGTAGCAGTTTACACGTACTAAGTTTTCCAGTTACTTTAGTAATCTGTTTTAATCACCGTAATTTCGGTCTTTTCAGTAGAAAGTTCAAGGCCATATTGCCGAAATAAATTTTCTTATATGTTATAGCTTATAAATATATGAGTATAATATATTCCAGAGTAATTTTCGGATTTAATGCTGCAATTCTGTTTACTAGATAATCGTAAATTACTTTAATTAATTCTGGATTGACTTCGTAGGTTTGTAATGCTTCAATTATTTTCGAATCCTCACAATTATCAAAAGTGCCTTTTATGTCAGAAGTGATTACAATACTAAATCAATTTTTACTCTTAGCTAGTTCAATTATATATCATAAAGAGCTTTTTAACAGCTATGTCTGATGATAATGTCTAACGTCAAACTGATTGTTACTTAATATTTGTTTTGTTTGCCGTAAATGTTAAGTAATTTTACGTTATTTTTTCAAAAATTGCTACATAGTGCGGTATCATTTTTCGGTTTATTTAATAATTTAATTTCGCCAATTTTCCAGGCATCAGGAAACATTTGAAACAGGAAGCATTTTTCAAAATGTGTTCGGAAAAGTGTTGAATCTTTTAAAGAAATCTTATCTGATGCGGACGAGCAATTTAATAATTAAATGAAGTTCTATTACAGTCGTCATTTACCTAGGATGTATAATCTATTTTATAATCTAATTTATTCATTCTTGTAGGAAAGAAGTAATCAAGGAGCGCTGCACATTTCTCTTCTTGCTTAGTTAATATTACATTAGTATTTACTTTATTATTATTATTATTATTATTATTTCGTACGTCTTTGGGTATACAAAGAAAACAAAGAAGGCGGACTAGAGACAGCGAACAAATTACAATGCGTAAAATAAATTAATTAACAAAATTTAAGAAAATAAAAATTGAAAAATAAATAAGTCAGTAATCGCAATACGAATTTATAATTATACTTTGCTATCGGGATTTTATGATCACTTCGTCTTGCTAGATTCGTCAATTTGATAATTTCTTCTCGGCCACTCACCGGGGTTGGTGTCCGACACTCTTTTAGGTTGTGATCCATTGACTGTTCTATCTCTCCACAGTCACATTCCGCTTCGCTTTCGAGCCCATACATTTATCCGCACTTTCCGTGATGAAAATTTAAAATGACAGATATGTTTGACACAGCGACTTTCATCATTTGCGTTTCTTCAGTGATATGGCAGACGACAAAAGTCGCTTTGTCAAACATAGCGTCGATTTTGAATAAAAACGAAGGTAAAGAAAATAACGCGTTATTTGAAGTGACGCGAGAGAAGTAGCCGAGGAGTAAAAGTAATAAGTCGTGACAAACCCCTCCCATTAGAACTGAAATAGTTATTATAAATACACAAAAATTTGAAAAAAATCAAAAATTTAAAATAAATATTGATGAATTTTTAGGATGTTCTTACATCAAAAAAAAAAATAAAATAAAATGTTCCATATTTTTAGGTAGTTCATTAATATTTTATGTAAAATTTTTTAGTACGAGTATAATCAATAACATGTGTAATTTTTATTAATGTTTATAAGGTAATTCATTTATGTAAATTAATTATTAATATATAAATCAAAATGATAGAAATTATTAATAGTATGAATATTAAGGAAAAACTTATTATTTATAAAATAAATATGCCAAAAATATCCTCTTCCCCACTCATTTATAATTCCGAGCACGGTTCTGATCTTCTTTTTAAATTAACTCGCGTTAATAGTCTCTTATTTAAATATCGACATTAATTCTAAGTTGATAAGATATTTCATTAGAGGCAATCCCTTTAAAATAATTTTTACTGATTTATTACATGTAGCTTGGTGTGTAAAATATTGGAAACTACTGTAATGTTAAATCGAAATCACTGATATTTTTCGTATAAACAAGTGTTCTTTTAATTCGTTTTTGGTACATTATTTAGTGTTGAAATATTTTAAAAGCTGCTATATTTGGCGGAATTTTTTCAACACGTTTATTGTTACTGTTATGTAAAATATCAGATACAATTTTTTGTCCAGTAATAAGGCAGAATATCTGTTTGCTGTTGAAAGTGCTACGTCTCTACCGCATCCGGATTAGCCTCCTCGGTCTCGAGCTCTTTCCCTTACGTCAGCGAGCAATATTTCAAGCTGATTTCATCACTGATATCAACGCTAACAGAACGTTTATACTAACTTAGAAATACTTGTCGCCGCTATATTATTAGGAATAGTTACTCTTAAATTTCGACGTATAGTCAACAGCTTCAACAAGTGTCGTCACCTGTTTCACTTGTGATTGTGCAACTTCATACTTACTGGCTAGAGGACCTCCGCGTTATTGTATGCTGTGCACTTGGTGATTGAGAGGTAGTAGCGATATGTTTCCGCAATATCACTCGATCAGTAAAGACAATATCAATTCGTATATATTGAACTGATGAGACGATTAATTAAATAAAGTATAACGCTGGGCATCGCAGAACATAGCAGAAGCAAACAGTTCAACGATATACCACTTGCCAACTTTCAAAAAATTTAGATAATGGATTCAAAACATAATTTTATATAGTTTAATTACGCTATAAAGTTGAACTTTAAATCGGCTTTTTCACAACGATTAAAAGATTTATATATATACATATAAGGCATATCGGATGTTTATAAAGAGTTTTCTGTTACGAGCGGCTTTTTTTGCTTGTTTTCTGTATCCCTGTTGAATGGTATAAAATTTAGTGGAAAATTATATTAAAATTAATTAACAATAATTGTAAATTGATAACAATTTCTCGGTTTTTATTCTACTTAAAGCTATTTTATTAAATTAATAGGTTTTATTGTAAAAGTTTTTGCTATGTTTACGACATTGATACTTGCTACTGTATCGTACGGTTTCTTAAATTTTGACGAATATTAAAATTGCATAAAACGGTTACGTTCATCCTGTTCGTTAAATAAATTAATCATACTATTATAAATTAATAACAGCTAAAGTGTACGTCATTAGTTCTAGAAATGTTTCCGTGATTAGCCAATGTGATCTCAGTTTGAAATAAGAAATATCGTTTAAAATAAAAAGTTCCGAATGAATTTTTAAATACGATTTTTTAATTTATTTCATTATTAAAATTATTCCTGATTAGAGATCGACTTGGAAACAGATTTGCGTACAGATGGATGCTTTCAAATTGATAAGCTTAAAATAAATTTCGTTTTCTTTTTTCTCTTTCCTTTTCTTGTAAAGAGTATTCAAAGAAACTAAGAAATAGACTAAAAATTGAAAAAGAAAAAAATCATTTAAAAGCTGTAAACTAACTGTAAGAGTAACAGTCAAAAAAAAAGAAGGCCGGTCAGTTAAAAACTGAAAAAACCCATTAAATTAAAAATAAAAAAAAAAAACATTTAATTAAAAACGGAAAAAAATATCTTCTTGCAGATTGTTATTTATAAAAATATTATATATGGTCTCATTTGATTCGTTCGCTTGGTTTATAAATTGAAACGATTCAAAATGTAAATTTAAATAAATAATCGATTAACTATGTTTCAGGTTTTGAGCTTTAAATAAAAATTCGAATTTCATTGAAAAACCGGGGCAAGTTAACTTGACCGCAAAAATTAAATAAACAACAAGCGGTGAAATGCTCTTCAAATAAAATAAATAGAACGCGCCTAATTTTAACTTTCAATATTCTAAAGAAACTAATCTCTAGCTTGTGCTTGGTGAAAATTAGGAAATCGTCTTGTCAAATGTACGCTTACTTATTTGTTAAAAGAAATAAAGTGCCGGCGAGTGGGGAATTATTTGTAGAAAAATTAAATATGCGCTACAAAAATTTTACGTTTTTTAAAAATTCAACGCAAATGTGCCATAGAATTCGAGTTTCTTTCTAATTAAACTCACAATTATATAAATGTTTTCAATTCATTATAAAATTATATACAAAATGCAATAAACAATTAATTGTATTACAAACGACCATCAGTAGCCTCCGAAATACGTCGGGGTATTATAATCGTTTTAAATATATTTCATTGTTTTAAATTTGTTTATTTTCATATATAACTTTTTAAACTAATGTTGCTCGTTTTTTTTTGTTTTTTTTTGGTCATTGTTGTGTTTTATTTGGTCACATGAAAAAAAAATTAAAGAATCTCAACGGATGGTGTAGTCGGTGTTACCATATCATATAAACTAAAATGTCGAGAACAGTATGATTTAAAATAAAAAAAATAAGAGACAATCAAATACCTACCTTATATACAGTTTGAAAATCTAGAATATCGTGGATTCTTTAATCCGTAAAAAATGATAAGAAAATTTTTTTTTTGTCTCCTCTGGGCGAACGTGGTAACGTATCCCCCCTACCTACTTATAAAAACATAGGACTACAGACGACATTGTTGTTAAACATAAAATTACAAATAACAAAATTATTATTTATTCAACTCCAGTAAAAATAACTGACACGCCCATGAGGAGGCTTGTATATTTGAAGTTTCTTGCTTTTTCGCATTTTTTGTAATTTTTTGTTTTAGCTTTTTTTAGTTTCAAAATTCAGAAAAGAAATAATAGTGCGTGTGAAAAAAAACATCTTATAGGAAAGTACGGTTTGGTTTTTTAAAATTATGTAATGAGAAAAAAAGAAGGTGATAATTGTGGGAAAAAAATCGGATACTTAATTTTTTCTACCTTGTGCTTTTTTGCTAACATACAGATTTAGTGTAGAAAATAGTTGATTGCGTTTTTTATATAAATTTTTTGAAGTTTATTATAAGTTTTAATAAATGTGTATATATATATATATATATATATATATATATATGTATATGTATAATATATATTTCGTATATTATAAGATTTTCAGGGAGTATAAATCGACTATTATTTTTGTCGAGTTCCATTATTTTTAGGTATACTTAAAGTGTACTAAAGTTTTTAAACTGATATTTACCTTATCATCACTACGTTTTCGAATGTCTGCCGACCAATTAAATGTGTCGGAAGTAAAAATACATCCATCTGACGAGTAGGCAGAAATGTTTGGAAGTACTCGGTATAGAATTCAATTGATCGCGTACTTTGCTCCAAAAGATAAGAAATTTCATCTTCAACTGGGATTTTTGTCCAAATATTGAGTCTGTCAATTCGGTTTGTGGACTTTGTTTGCCATTGATAATTTGATATTACGAAAGCCAGTTGATCTAACGATAACTTTGAAGTGGTTTCAAAATGATCCCAACTAACTGAATTTCTGATAAAAAGAATAAAAATTTGAGTACCATTCATAATGCTTCAACCTGAATTACAAAAATAACCTATTACGGTCGGTCAATTTTAAAGTCCTCTTTTTTATTTTTATTGAACAATCTAGATATATTAACTGAAAATATATTTTTGTTTCTTTTTAGAATTAACATAATAAATTTTAAGATTTTCTATTAGAAAAAAGAAGGATCTTTGGCTAAATAAATGACAGTCCAGGCCACAAACTTAACTCTAAATTTATTTTAACTTCATTTTCTCATGGCTCAGTTTCTAGAGTTGCAAATTTTGTAGTACACTTTCTTTTGTCTCTTTCAAATTTATCGATTACAACATGTAAACACATTTGAAAATTTATCGATCTGTATATTTTAATTATTTACACGCGCTGTATCTGACAGATACATAGTTCAGCGTTCTTCATCACTAGTTAGGCGTGTGGAGGGGGATGTCGTCCCCCATCCTCCTATTCCTTTACCTCGGGTTGCTCGACAGTCAGTCGAGTGTTGATGGCCCCTTTGTGCAGTTGAAGGGGTGCTTAAGGGCTGTGTATCTCACTGATACGGCGCGTGCTAAAATGTAAATATTCTGCATTGTTTGATTTTTTTAACTTAACCCTTACTTTTTCTTAGTATAGATTGTGATACCTTGTGGTTAGTGGTATTTTTCACTATTCTAAATGTTGCTGGAATCAATAGACAAGTCATTTGTCTTGGATATGGACAAAACGTGCCACCTCGCCGAGTTTTTCTTCGTGAAGTCGGGAATGAGCTCATAAGATATCAATTGTCAGTGCGATTGCAGCTCAAAAACTTGGCACGCACTATGGCCTCACGACTTTGAAAACTTCTTCCAAATGATCAAATACCGCAGGCTTCAAGCAATTCTGCAACTACTGATGCTGATAAACGGAAACGCTGCCAACCTTGCTGGAACGATAATAAAACGACCAGGTTCACAAGATATATGTGCAATGAATGTGGCCAATATTTATGTCTGAAACATTGTGTCTACACTTGTGCTGATGGCTGTAAAGTGGAAATTAAAGAAAGTGATCTGGACTGAATTTTTCTAAATCTGCTGTCTCTTATATTTTACTTTTTTAGTCAGATACTAGAGCCATCACGAGCTCAAAAAACTGAAACTTACGCCTGTGTTATTAGAATTTAACATTTCAAAATCCGTATAGATTTATTTACTTCGATTTGGGAGAAAGATGTATTTTTTAAAATATATTTATGGTCTTCTTTATTTGTCTATGCACCTTTCTGTCTGTAAAATACTAAAAATTTAATTTTGTTTTTTTTATTCAATTTACTGATCGTGTATCTCACAGATACGACGCGTTTATTGATATTCCACCAGGGAGTGCGTGTAATGCAGTGTTAAAGGAACTATTCAAATATTATTTTTATTATTTCGAAATTATGATAATTGAGCGTTATCACGAGCAGTCTACTTTCGAACATTTCTATGTTGAAATGATTGTTTTTTTAACCGATTGCACTGTTGAGATGATCTTTCAACGTAAAATATTTAAATAATTACTGTGAAGCATGAATTCGTAGTCTTTTATAACTTTTCATTAACATAAGATTAAAAAAAGTTTTTAATAAAAATGGTGTAAAAGTGAAAATACTTACATAAGTTGGTTGTTTTTACGGTGTGTATTAAAAACTGTTTCGGTATGTGTTAGATTTCTTCCTATGTGAAATCCAAATGTCGCTTTTTGGCCAACGTTTTCGAAACAGGGAAAAACTGTTCTCGCAAAAGGATAATTCATATTTGTTGCTATTCCGTACCTAAATTTAAAAAAAAATACATAAATAAGAGTATATATATATATATATATGTGTGTGTGTGTGTGTGTGTGTGTGTGTGTGTATGGATATATGTGTATGTATTGCATATTACAATATGATGTATCTAGTTTAAGTGATGTTATTTAACATATCAATTTATTAATATTAAGTACGGTAAAATTTGAATTAAAATGCATAGGGAATGTGGTAAATATCTAGCTCCATATTGTTGTTGCAGCAGGATTAGAATGAATAAGAAGTCAAAGAGTGAAAGTATCTAGAATAACTGCCGAGTAGTAGTACCTACAATTAAGTCCAACAAATCAACTGAAAAAGAAATTGTAATTAGTACGTTCTTATCTCTTCTGTCGTGTGAAATTTTCTAATTCCAACAGAAGCCATTCTGAAAAGAATCAATTTATATAAAATGCAGTTTTGCACGATATAAGCTAAAAATATAGCGTGTGAGTAAAAAGTAAATTATCAACAATTAACTCAATAATTCATTATCTTATTGAAATTAGAAAAAGTTAATGTTATCTGATTTGGTATCTGTTGCATTTCGGACATTTAATAAATCTGGAACAAATTAAATGATGGAAATTTAGGAAAAAGAAAACATTTGAGATGAGGAACCTAACGAAGTAAATTAAATAGAAATTACAATTTTGAGAACACATGATATATCAGTAAGCAACAGAACACATGTAACATATTATTTTAAGAAGAAACATTTATATATTGTTAATCAACAACTTTATTGAAGAAGGGTCGAAGTTCGACCAAGAAAAAGATATAAAGGTCGCATAACATTGCTACTAAAAAAATCGGGCTCCTTGAAAGCCTAGAGATACGATTGTAAAAGACCGGGCAAAAATAGAAAAATTTAGAAAAAGATATAGTAATTCCGTCTGGTTCCAAGACTAGAATTAATGTGCACTGATAAATTAACAGTTACTGCAGACGTATATGCTTGTCAAAAATCTCAGTCATCAATCACATCCACTCCCATTGTCGGAATTTACTAAGTTTTTTTGCACTTAAATTGTATGAATATGAGTACTCAGCAAAGAAGAAGAAGTCACTGTTAATTATGTTTTACAAATATTTTAGTTTTAAGCGATTACTTTTTTAGAATGTCGCAAAAGAAATGTATCTGGGTAAATATATACTTAAATATTTCGTTTTTTTTTTTTTTTTGGTGACATTATTACAGTGATCTAGAGAAGGGTTTATGCAACGTTCACAAAATAAACGTCGGTAATGAATATTATCACATAATATTGCTGCGTTTCAAAGATATATATACGTTTGGAAAAAAGTCTAGTAAAGCTGCACAAAAGGGTCTAGCCGGTTAAGGGGGGTAAAAGTTCCTTTCAATCAAACTTTATAAAAAGAATATATACATCTGGAGCGTTGCAGAAAGTTTCAGACCCCTAGTCCCATAGGGGGCTGCTGTAGTCACCATTTTGTGATTTTCGGTTTTTTACGATATCTTAGCCATTTTTCAATCGATTTAAAAAATTCTTATTGGAGGTTAAAGATAATGGAATGTTCTATAACGGTGAATTTTTTCAGCTTTTTAGACGCTAAATTCAAATTTTTAGAAACGTTCAAAATTTTTAAAATCTCATAAAAAAAATTAAAAAAATTCAGTAATGACGAAAAAAATATATAACATGTATTTTAGTGTAAACTATCCACTGAAATTTTTTCAGATTTTTAAAAGTGATGGAAGAGGTTTAAAAAAAATAAAAACATGCATTTGTGGCCGATAAGCCTTTTGAAATTCAACTGGAGCAAACAATAAAATGTAAGTTACATAATTTGTCATTGTGACTTACATTTTATAGTTTGCTTCCAGTTGAAGTTTCAGGGGCTTTTCGGCCACAAATGCATGTTTTCATTCTTTTGAACTTGTTTCATCTGTTCTAAAAATCCGAAAAAATTCAGAAAAACATTTTATTATAATATACGTAACATACATCTATTTCATTGTTGTTAGTTGAATTTCAAGAGGTTTTTCAACCAAAAATATATGATTTTATTTAATTTTTGACATGTTCCGCTCGTTTCTCCCGTTTCAAAAATCTGAAAAAATTCAGGAAAACACATATCTATTCCTTTGTTATTAGTTGCATTTCAAGTGGGTTTTCAGCCAAAAATGCATGTTTTTATTTTTTTTGAACCTCTTCCATCACTTTTAAAAATCTAAAAAAATTTCAGTGGATAGTTTACACTAAAATACATGTTATATATTTTTTTCGTCATTACTGAATTTTTTTAATTTTTTTTATGAGATTTTAAAAATTTTGAACGTTTCTAAAAATTTGAATTTAGCGTCTAAAAAGCTGAAAAAATTCACCGTTATAGAACATTCCATTATCTTTAACCTCCAATAAGAATTTTTAAAATCGATTGAAAAATGGCTAAGATATCGTAAAAAACCGAAAATCACAAAACGGTGACTACAGCAGTCCCCTGTGGGATTAGGGGTCTGAAACTTTCAGCATCAATTAATTTTTTCATGCCCCAGATGTATATATTTTTTTTATAAAGTTTGGTTCAAAAGCACTTTTACCTTTCTTAACCGGCTAGACACCCTTTGAACAAAAAAAAAAATGTATACTTTCATGCGTCTATTTTCATGGTTCTTGTTGTGCATCGCACATGAAGCACTCCGAACAATAAAACTGCATCGTTGTTTGCATGCTGAAAGTGATCGTTAGCAGTTAAGTTTACGCATCAAAAAATTTCGATAATAAACTGCGTCTTTTAAGAATAACTGGTTTTCGTATAATATGAATAAGGTAAGAATATATGAGATACATGAGAGCGAACATGTATTTGTATTGTCCTTTTTTCGACGATAACTATTGATTATCTCGACTTGAATTCAACATATTAATTGAGGATGTAACGTTAATGACAGCGTTTTTGTTGAAAGATTTAAAGCGGGAGAAAAATTGAAATTACATCTTTTTAGAATTTCGCACACATATACCTAATGTGCGAATCCTAATAAGTTGCTTCAGAAACGACAAAAATATCAAATAAAAATTATTAACTTGCGAACGGTTTGATTTTTAAACTTAAAAATTGGATCATAAATTACAATTAAAATTCTCTTTAAGACAATATCTGTAACTTTAAGTTGACCGATTATCTTGGGCGACAAAAAATCTATAACTTTAAGTTGACCGATTATATTGGGCGACAAAAAATCTAAGCAATCGTCAAGAACATATAATATAAAATTCAAAATATAAAACCAAGCGCAGAAGCTTTTTTAAAACTTATTTACCTCCTCTCTTTGTGCCAAAAACAGCAAAAAAAAAGTATGTTCACGCGAGTAATAGCCCGCGTAAAAAAGTTGAAGAAACCAAAATGCATCTGGAACTTATGCATAAAAGACCGCATTACAGGAAAAGTGTAGCCGAGCCTACAATTTTATATTTAGGCTCTAGAGGTGATTCGAAAAAAATATTTTTTCCCCGAGCATGTGATGATATATCGGTGGAAGAGTGGTCTTCTGGTTGTGGAAGCAGAACAACCAATATTGCTCGCGGGTGGAGAACAGAAGTTTGGTACAGTCGCGGAACAGATAATTAGCAAGCACGGAGCGCATACTGCTGACGCGGCTCTAAAACTGCGATGAGGAAAGCAACGGAAAACTAACTCTTTATTTTTTTCTCAGTCTACAGTTATGAAGTTTCAAAAAATAAAAATGGATACGCTACGCGACCTGGTTAGCGACCGGCGTCGAAGCTATGGTGGGGCTTGCGGTGAGAAATATGTAACTACCCACACAACAGTGGGTGATCAGGCTACGCGCGAAAAATATGTGACTAGAAAAAGAGGAAAAGCAAAAGAAAAGATGAAAAAAAATGAATCCAGCAACACCAGTTATGAATGTAGGAACATGGAATGTCAGATCTTTGAGGATATGTGGAAAATTGGAAAATATCAAACTTGAAATGAAAATACGCTACAGGTAGAGATATATTAGGGATATCAGAAACAAGAATGACATTTAATATCGAGATAAAAATTAGTTACTAACAAGGAGAGGTCACGATCTGCGGGTCACCGATTTTGATGAAACTTTGCAGATCGATAGAAGACCATGAATATATAAACTGTGTAAAATATTAGAGTGCAACGTTTTGATTTACGCGAGAAATTTAAATTTTTAGAAGCCGAATTTAACGAATGATATACATAGCCGCTTTTTAGACAAAAATATGCAATAAATTCCAGATTATGTTTATATTTATTTTATGCAAATAATTCAGAAGACTGATTATTCTAAAATTAAGTATATTAAACAAAAAAATGATTAAAAAACAATAAAATAATTTAAAAAATTCAATTTTTAATTTAATAAAAATTTAAACATATCATTTATTACATTTATATACTATAAAAACACAGATTACAATGTATACGTTTTGTGGTGTAGCGGTATAAGTGACGTCTATTTGTACATACTTGGAAGTAAGGTGTCTGGGTTCGACCCCCCCCCCCACCAGTGGCCCGTAAAAGTTTTGATTCTTATATTTTAAATTACTAATTTTTAACTAATTATTTCAATTCTTTATACATAACTACATAAATATAATAAAGCGCAAGATAAATATGTTTTATACACAAACGAATTCATTATATACACATTTATATAAATATAAATAAAAAAATACACTTATCTACATATAAAATAAGAAAGTTGATGAATATCAGTTATAATTAAAATGCTGCAAACTCTTAATTTTTATTTACATAAAATTTAGGGTGACATAGATCATAAAAACAAATAAAACAGCAATTCCTGCGACATTTACTGCAACATATATGTAAATGAATTATTACCGCAAGTGTAAAGTTCTTTTAATTTTTCATTTGAAAAACAAATTTCATTTACATTTAAAAATATCTCACGTTTATCTGAATGTTTAGAAGGAAGCCATGCACAAAAACAGTCGTTAAATAATTTAAATGTTTAAAAATTGTTATTATATTTATATAGTTATGTATAAAGAATTGAAATAATTAGATAACAATTAATAATAATTTAAAATATAAGAATCAAAAATTTTACGGGACACCTCGGGGGGGGGGGGGGGGGATTCGAACCCAGACACCATACTTTCAAGTATGTACAAATAGACGTCACTTTTACCGCTATACCACAAAACATATACATTGTAATCTGTGTTTTTATAGTATATAAATGTAATAAATGATATGTTTAAATTTTTATTAAATTAAAAATTGAATTTTTTAAATTATTTTATTGTTTTTTAATCATTTTTTTGTTTAATATACTTAATTTTAGAATAATCAGTCTTCTGAATTATTTGCATAAAATAAATATAAACATAATCTGGAATTTATTGCATATTTTTGTCTAAAAAGCGGCTATGTATATCATTCGTTAAATTCGGCTTCTAAAAATTTAAATTTCTCGCGTAAATCAAAACGTTGCACTCTAATATTTTACACAATTTATATACTCGTGGTCTTCTATCGATCTGCAAAGTTTCATCAAAATCGGTGACCCGCAGATCGTGACCTCTCCTTGTAAGATATACGAAAACAGCATAACTTGGTGGTATTTAAGTAAATTTATGTCGATGTGGAAATTCGGCGCAAAACGATGGTTAATAACTTATGCAGATCAGATAGATGCATAAGTAGAAATATTAAATTAACCCAGGGGGAGTTGTAAAAACTAATTAAAACTTGGAATATGAATTAGAAGTTCGTGCCAAAGGAAAACATATGTGTAATATTCCATTATAAACTAGGATTGATGTGGTTTAAAGGAAAATACCTATACAGGATTACAAGGGCGTCGCCAGCCGATGAGCCAGGGGGGGGGCGATGAGTTGTCGGCCGCCAGGGTGGGGGGGCAAGATGACAGAAAGGGGATATGAGTTATAGGAAAAATAAGATTTATAAGTTGTAAAGGCTTAATATTTTTTATTAAACAAGAATAAAATCTTAGTTAAAACATATTTTTCGTGAGTTTCTGGCAAATTGTTCTGCTACTTTTCTATAAAAGTCTTCCAAATCAGCCATGATAACGCTCCTATGAATACTCATCATGGCCAGTTGATTAAAAAACCCCTGCCCTGCTGGTAATGCCCATGCAGGATCATAAAATTATAATTTTTTGAGCGAATATGAGCGAATATCGGTTCATTTACCTAGATTAGGAATAGCAGATGATAAAAGTTATTGGGTTCGTAAGAGTTATCTTGGTATTGGAAGGCACGGCAGAGTACATGCTGTTTGGAAAGATGAAATCAGTGTAATAGGGAAAAGAAAAAATTTATTTAAGTAACTTCTTAAAAAAGAGATGAACGTACGTTAATAATACACGAGATTGGTATCTTCACTTAAATCTTGTAATATTAAATTATAATTTTAAAAGGTAGTTGATTTTCACTTAAATCTTGTAATATTAAATTGTAATTTTAAAAGGAAGTTGATTAGAACTGGATAAAGTAGCAAGATAACTGAAGAAAAAAAAGGGGCATAAAATATTTTGACCGTTGTATACACGTATCTCTCTCTCTGAATCGTATCGCTCGATTCCGAGCGTCGTGACTACCTATTGGTACATTCTAGTTGTACAGCATAGGCAGCGATCATGGCAATTGCTATACGCAACGCGAGTGTACGCACGCAAGACCACACCCGGAACTGATTGCAGTCAGTCCCGCGTGTGTCTGCTGTGTGTACTGAACTAGCGCGCATAGTGGGTTGCCGCTGCGCTCAACGTGATTATTAGCGATTATTTATTTATTTATTTATTTAATTCTTGTAATAAGTTCGTCGTCGCTCGGGATCGAACCTGTGACCTCCATAACGGAAGTCAAGCGCTCTAGCAACTAGGCTATCGCGACGGTATACATACATATATATATATTCATTAAAATGTGTGAGCGATAAATGAAATTTATTTATTTATTTTATTTTTGGGTTTGTCTACAAGGACATTGGCCCAAGAAACTCAGATCTTTACACGATCAGAGATAGCCGACAAAAAGGAATCAAGAGCCTGAACAACAGAAGGAGAAGGAAGGAAGAGAATGAACGAAGCACTGTATGGAGTGTGAATACCAATTTGTAAAAGGGAGGAATAGAAAGCAGCATGATCGGTTACAAGAGGTGAACACTCGAAAATTATGTGATCGGGATCACACTCAAATTGGATATTGGAGGGATGCAATGGACAAAAAGGAGACGGCACAAGAGAGTAACGGAAAAGTGAGGAAGGAAGCAAACTGTGCCCAAAGCGCAAAAGAATCTGCTGTATAGTGTCAATTTGGTGTAATGAGTTACATTTGTTCTGGAAGTTACATTAAAAATTGTATAGATTATTGATAAAACTCTATTTCGTAACATTGCGATGATGATTGATCATTAGAGAGTTTTTCTTTTTTTTTTTTTTTTTTAATATTTGGGCTCGTCAGCAAGGACACT
The DNA here is from genome assembly GCA_039619475.1 of Icerya purchasi. Lineage (NCBI taxonomy): Eukaryota > Metazoa > Arthropoda > Insecta > Hemiptera > Monophlebidae > Icerya > Icerya purchasi. Next base: position 421,136,515 of record CM077116.1, read on the forward strand.
AGCCTAAGAAATGGGAGTAAAGAAAAAATCAGATTTTTATGCTGCGGGAAACATTCAACAAGAATGTGTCAAGCACCTGGACGACAGACGGAGAAGGAAGGGAAAAAATAAATGTAGCGCAATAGAGAGTAGGAACATTGCTTGATAAGAGAGAGGAGTAAAAGGAAGATTGTTCAGATGAAAGTGATGAGCATTCGAACATTATGTGATCAGGATCACATACAAAGTGGCTGTTGGGAGAATGTAAAGAACAATATGGAGATGGTGCGAGAGAGAATCGGAAAAGCGATGGAGGAAGCAAGCTGTGCCCAAAGCGGAGGCGGCATATCGCCGAGATGCTGGAGCGACGCATAAAAGGGAAGTCAAGAAACCAGGAGCAGAGAGGAAGAGAAGGCCGGATGGACAAGTAAAAAGAATCCGGGTTAGAGAATGAGGAGTAGTAGGAGTTGAACCATAATTGGTAATGCGCCGCAGAGGACAAAAACTTAATATTGATGGATGGAAATGTAGTAAGGAACTTGCCGGAAGGAGAAGCTCGCCGGGCTAATGAATCAACTAACTCATTTCCTTTTATTCCAGAGTGACTAGGGATCCAAAGGAAATCAATCTGGATTGCACAAAAAAGGAAGAGGTCATGGATCAAGGAACGTATAAAAAGGATTACGTAATCCGTACAGTGGGGAGGCAGAGGAGATGCAACAGCCTGATAGAATAAGGATATTACGAGAGACCTTCGATGATCTGATGAAGGAAAGTGCATGGAGGTTAGCAATGGACTCGGCACAGAAAGTTGAACAGAAGGAGGGAAGTTTAAAGGACTCAGAGTGATTTAAAGAAGGACAAAGAAAGGCTGCGCCAACTCCACTTGGGCTCTTGGAATTGTCCATGTTGATTATAACGTGGTTAGGAAAGCGATAGTTTAAAGTTTGTAAATATTCCGATCCAACGGTATGGTGCAGAATGAGTCTAGGGGGAATAGGAGAATTAAAGGAATTAATTGAATGAAGTAAGGAGGAAAAGATGAAAGAAAAATATGCGAGTTTGTCGCGAGTGTGAATGTATGGTAAAAATTGAAGGAGTCGAGTAGAAATAAGAGACAGAATTGGGTGTTTTATTAGCACTAAATCGCCAATCCTGTAGAATAGGGGAATAAGAAGGAATAAGTGAGAAAGAGGAGATAGGCATACGTTTAATGAGAAACCGGTAATAGGCTTCCGCTGGAATAGCAAGGATAGGAGAAGATTTCCGAGCTCCAAGACAGAGGGGAGCGGTACAGGATTTGTAGAACATGAGCAGGATGCACGGATCACCTCCCCAGTTCGTATGTGAAAGGGACTTAATAAGGTTGAGCCTTTTCAGTGATGACACGTATATATGGTTAATATGCTTGTGGAACGAAAGACGACTATTCAAAAATACTCCCAAGTAACGAAAATGGTTATCAAGGGAGATCGGACTACTATTTAAGGAGAGACTAACTAAGGAAGGGTTAAAAGGACGAAGAGTAAAGACAACAGTAGAGGATTTGGTTGGAGAGATAGACAGATGAATATTGGATAAAGCGCTTTCCAAAATTGTTAAGTAGTATTGCAGCTGGGAATTAACGGCGGAGATACTACGATGGATGGAGTAAATAAGGATGTCGTCAGCAAAAAATAGAGAAGAAGAGTTTGTTAACAGAGAAGCAGTTTTAATAAGATAAATGTTAAAAAGGGTTGGACTTAGACAAGAGCCCTGCGACAGTCCGCGAAAGACTAGTCTAGAAGTAGGTTTGAGCGGAGAAGAGAGAATGATAGTCCTGGATTGGAAGAGGCTAATGACAAGAGCAGAGAAGAAGGGTGGAATATTCAAGGAGGGCATAGAATCGAATAGGGTGGGAAGATGGACATTATCGAAGGCAGTAGTGACATCGCTGAAGATAGCAATGCGGAATTTTTTGTTGATAAAAGATAAATACACATCTGGCAAGAAAGTACTGATACAATCGGGAGGGCCGCGTCCAGGGCGAAAACCAAACACATTATTGGGCAATACTTTATTGTGCTCAAGCCATCAGACTAGCCGTCTATTAATTATACTTTCAAACAGCTTTTTGGCACAGGAAGCAAGATAGATTGGACGAAGAGAGGAGGAGTTAGGTTTTGGGATCGGGACAACAATGAAAGTATTCCAAGCAGATGGAGTAGAACCAGACGAGAGAAATGAATTGAATAAATTTAAGAGAAACCGAAGAGCGGTATCAGAGAGACTTTTTAAAACCGGGAAGGGAATTCCGTCTTTACCAGGAGAGGAATTAGAAGAATTACGTAAGACTGCTTCCAATTCAGTGTAGGTAAAAGGAGTGAGTAGGAAATGAGAGGAGCTGAAGGAAGGCGGCATGCGACAGGATTCTTGGAAGCTAGGAACGTAATTAGGAGCTAAGGAATTCATAAATGGAATTAATTTGTCCGGGGACAGAATATGATTTGAAAGATGTTGCGCTGAGGGAGATTTGAAAGTTCTCGCCATTTTCCAAATGTGAGTAAAAGGAGTGGAACGGGAGAAAGAGGAGCAGAAATTTTTCCACGAGTTCTTTTTTGCTGTTTTAAGAGTATACCTAGTTTTGGCATTGGCACTTTTGTGAGCGAGAAAATTGGAGAGATTAGGACAGGAACGGAATGTTCTAAAGGTGGATAAACTTCGATCAAAGGCAGCTTTGCACTCTTGGTTCCACCACACACAGGAAACAAATTTGGACCTTTTATATGTTGGAGGCCGAGCAGGAGGAGAGGAAAGAGTTAAGGCGTTGGAAATAGATTCCATAAAGAGGTTGTATTGAGAAGATAGATTTAAATGTGAAGGAATTAGGGACAGTGAAAAGTCAACCGAGGAGCGAAAGATAGGTTAGTCTATCTTAGAGAGAACCCTTCTATGAGATTGAAATTGAAAAAATAATAAAAGATTCAAAGTTAGATTGGACAACAAAAAAATCGCTCATTTCGCCCGTAGTCACTATGCCCAGGATGTCGATTATTTGTTCGATTAATAGTCCATCATATTTCGTTGAAGGATATATTGCGGCTAAATTGAAGAATTTCGTAGGAAATACGGAGCACCATATTCGGAATACACCCGACTTTATGGAAAAGTTAAAAACTGTAACTTTCGAGGAGAACGATTTAATGGTCAGTTTTGATGCGGTGTCCCTATTTACGAATGTACCAGTTCCGGAAACCATTCAGTTAATAAAGGAGGTGAAAGTAGACGAATTAACTGTGGATTTGATCGAAACAGTAGTACGTGCGAATGTGTTCACCTTCAGCGAAAAAATCTACAAACAAAATGATGGGATGGCGATGGGCTCCGCGAACATCTTTATGGAAGATTTAGAAAAGAAAATCGTTAAAAAGTGGTCCCCGAAGTTGTGGGTGCGTTATGTGGATGACACGTTTGTGGTGTGGCAGTATGGTAAAGAGAAAATAACGGAAATTCTCGCGGATCTAAACAGCTTTCATCAAAACATCAACTTTACTGTGAAAGAGGAGAATAATGATATGTTACCGTTTTTAGATGTATTGGTGGAAAAAGATTCAATGAGAGGTGTAAAAACTTCAGTGTTTCGTAAACCAACCCATACTAACAAGTATTTATGCAAGGACATCATTGTCCTAGTCAAAAGTATGGAGTGTTTAAAACTTTGTTAAGGAGGGCAAAAAAAGTCTGTGATCAAGAAAATATCGAAGAAGAAATAAGAAATATAAAAAATGCGATGTTGGAAAATGGGTATAAGAGATTTGAAGCGGAAAAATTAATAAATAAATTTCGGAAAGCGAAAATGAAAAATGAAGAGACAGAAAAAGAAAATGAGTGGATTACGAATATCACGTTGCCGTACATTAAGAACATTACAGACAAAATCGGTCGTATTTTAAGAAAAAATAAAATTCGCCCAGTTTTTGGAACCAACAAAAAAATAAAAAATTTCTTAAGGAACAATAAGGACGACTTACCTCCGTTACATGCAGCAGGTGTATATAGACTTCCGTGTTCGTGCGGCTTAAGTTACGTGGGACAAACTGGTAGAGCAGTACATGTAAGAATTAAAGATCACGAAGCAGACTGTCGACATAGACGTATTGAAAAATCCGCGGTGGCGGAACACGTAGAACGCACGAAACATGAGATAAAGTTTCAAGACGCAAAAATAATAGCGAAGATCGAAAACGCAAGTAAACGTCTAATCAGAGAGGCGATTGAAATGGAAAAATATAAAAATTTTAATAAATATGACGGTATTAAATCAAACTGGAAGACAGTTATCGGCCTAATAAAAAGTGGAAATAACATTAGCCAATCAGAAGGTCGGATGTGATGTTGGCTTATCTATTTAAGGACTGGTTTCCCCTCGGTTGGTTCATTTACGGTTCTGATGATGAATAGAGCACTACTATTGGAAACGTCAACCGAAGGAGAAGAAAAAAATATGGACGTGGTTGTTAGCGAAAAAAATCGACAACTGGTTAATAACAAACAGCACGAAAATTTAAAATCTTTATCGAGTAGGATTGTTCAGAGTAGAATGAGAAAAATGATTTAAAGAAATGATGATGGGAACATGGTCGCTTCCAAAGGTGCCATCCAGAGTATTCCATGAGCAGCTGAAAACAAGATTTGGAGACGTAAGAGATAGATCACCGTCTATAATAAAAGGAGTTGAAAGAGAGTTAATGAAAGTGGGAAACGGGAAATCGCGCAGATCGAAATTTAGAGGGATATAAGCGGAGATGATATTACATGGGTTACCGGAATCATTAGGGATTGATACGTGAACTAGATTGGGAAAACGAGGATTGAGAGGAAAGGAAGGTTGGAAGTTGTTATGAGTAAGAAATAAGATGTCATTTCTTATTAGGGTAGCTGCGCCTCTATAACCGTCCGTGCAGTTAGAACTTAATAAGGGAGGAGTTAATACTGCCGCGTATAAAATAATTTATTATGTATTCTCAGAAGAAAATCCCCCCCCCCCCCATCGGACACGCCTAAATTGTTGTTTCTCATAAAGTTTATCCAATGTAGAGGAGCTGGTTAATTTTCCATTTCAATTTCTTCGACGATAAAAGAGATTTTTTTCTTATTTTCCTTAAATAAAAAAAGGGGAAAAATTTTTTTACGATTGAATGCGGTAAAAATATTATAATGATTATTGATCGACAGTATTACTTGATAGTACTTGATTCGGAGTGCTTGAATCGATATATTCCGTATGGTAGATCGTGTAAAATACCGGAAAATTTTACTCGAAGGTCGTATATTTTATTTTCTTCCAGCGAGTTGTTGAAGCTTAAATTTAAAATCCCATTATTGACGTTAATAGACACTGTACGGTTTAAAGTGTTTTCTATATTTTCCTAAAAAAGAAATAAGTTAATAAATAAAAAATGAAAAACGATGTTATTAAAAAAAAGTTATATTTATTTTTAAATATAATGCGTATTTTGCCTATGAGAAATTATATCATTACTATGCAAGGGCGTCGTCCGCTGATGAGCGCGGGGGGGGGGGCAAGATGATAGAAAGAGGATATTAGTTATAGAAAAAATTAAAAATTTATAAGTTGTAAAGGCTTGATATTTTATTAAACGAGAATAAAATCGTTAATTGAAACATAATTTTCGTGGGTTTCTGGCAAATTGTTCTACTACTTTATTATGAAAGTCTTTCAAATTGTCCATGATTACCCGCCTATGGATACTCATCATGGCCGGATGATTAAAAACTTTCAAGGCTCTAGGAGGGGAGGGCAGCTGCCCCCTCTGCCTTCCGCTGACGACGCCCATGTTACTATGTAAAAATATTTATATAGAGAAAAAAATCTATATTTGATGTATAATGAATTTAAAATATTAATGCGTAGTAACAACAGTGGAAATATAAAACCGGAGTACAAAATTACAAATTTTGGTTAGCGGAAAAAAGTTATTAAAAAAATCTGTGAATAAGAAGGAGAAAGATCAAGGGTAACTATTCAAACAACATAATGCAATAAATCAAGAAAATTAGCATTATTGGTTTAAATTTTAAGCGAACCAGGAAGAACAGCAGAAAGTGATTTAGTAAAAAATGGAAATATAAAAAAAAGAAAACGGTATAGTAACTTCTGAATATTTGAATACAGTGTATTTTAAAGTATATTGCGTTTAAAACGTTTATGTACTTTGTATACATAGAACGCAGTTGCTTAGAATTGTAGTCAACAATAGCGTTTCTTGATTCGTTGGAGTTACGAATAGTACAATTATTAAAAAATAATTCTCGACTGCTTCAATATGTAATTTTTAATATGTACGAGTTTTAAAATTTCACGCAGAACCTTAATTCCAGCATGATAAGAAGCGTTTAAAATGCACTTTAAACACTTGTTCGGTAGTGGTTGCTGGAATTTGTTGCACTTGAAGGAAAAATGCATTTACTAAATTTATTGTAATCGTCTTTTGAAATTTTACTTTAATCGGTATCGAATACGGAGTAAATACAAAAAAAAAAGTTATAAGAGAGGTTGTTACTTTCAATGATACATGGAAAAATACCGCTTGAATTTAACTAAAATTACATAAGCCCATTTGATATGTGGACCTATCCTTGCGCGTTAGTATTTTTTTTTAATCAATAAATGGGGAATTTTTACAGTTTTTTTTTTTCCAAAATAAGTTATAAGTAGTATTCTGTAAATTTCGATGTAAACTGATTATTTATTACGAACTGAACTAAATTTTATTCTTATTTCAGTGTTTGGCAATTTCTGAAGCGAAAGTTTTACTTTATTTTCATACTAAATTAAAGGCACTTTTTTCGAATTTAATTTATTCTCCACCCCCTTTAAGGGCACCTTTTCTAATATCATTACATTCGGTATTTTTACCTCATAGTATGTACTCTTCTTTGTGAACGACGTGCACACACTTGTGTTTCAAAATGCATTCCTTTTTTTTTTTCATGCAACGTCACCTCGTATCCTTTAGTGTGACAAATGAATTTGAAGATAAAAACAAACGTTCTATTGCTACATGGCAAAAAGGCATTTCACTGAAACGCTAAAGTCAGCTATGTTGAACAAGGTATGTAGGGAGTTTTCAAGGGAAATCAGGTACGATTGCGGAGGTAGCATCACGTAATACATGCAGAATAGGTCTTTACGTGGAGAACTGGATAAGTTAAGTAGCATATAGTTGGGTTACGACCGGAAAGCAACAAGTGAATAGCTCTATCCTATTTGGCCAATAGGAATCATGCCGTAACTAATTACGATCGGATACAGCAAAATACGAGTTTATTATAAGAAAATTATGAATAAAAATTGGCCAAGTAAACTGAATTGCATCCGCTCTTACGTTTGAGTGTGCAAGGTGTTAACCTCAGTTACTTCGCTTCGAATAACTAATGACACAGGCGATGGATTCGCGTGTGGAATTGTTGGTGTTCAGTCACTTTCTTGATTTTTTCACAAAAGTTTTGCGATGATGGAACGACAGTGTTAGGGGTTAGCCTGAAATTAGATACGTAGGCATGACTTCAGTTGCTTGTTAAATAAATATGGCGCAATAGTCCATTTAGAATGCGCACTGATTCCGCTCGTCCGAAGAAAGGCCTAGAAAAAGTGGTCCAGAAACAAAGATCATTGTCGCACATCCTTCCGAAGTACTATATCTGGGGAAACTCGTCCGCGCGGTCGAAATAATAAGAGAAATATGGCAAACGCAAAAAAGAAAAAAAAAGAGCGAGAAAGAGGCAAAGAGCGTTCGATGAGCTCAGAAGGTGATCTAAATATCGCACACTACGTCATTACCGAAATAATTTAACGTTTTGAAAGGTCGGGTTGCGGTTCTGTCTAGATGATAGCCTTTTTAAGAAGAGGGGAACTGTAATTATTAGTGAGCCAGGAATATTCCCGAAGCGCCGACGGTTGCATTCGTTTTCATAATACTGAAATGTACACGAGGGCTACTTAAGCACGAGTTATTGCAATGATATAAATATGATAGGATGTCGCCTGACGTGTATGGATTCTTTTGAAATTACTTAGAGCTGCCGTTTAATACGATTCGGTTCTTATAAAAATGTGTTACAGTCAATCAGAATTATCTTACTAGAATAATCTGTTCAATTTCAAGTACCATTACGTGGTATTAGAAGCTCACCACCACAATGCGTTATCTGGTAATTAGTGCTGGAATTGATTGTTTCTCCGATACGTGATCAGCTAGTTCCCAATGGCTCGCTATAAGAAGGGATATATAATGAATATGTATAGATCTCCGTTATAAAAAAGTAAATTTTAAGCAACGAGATTTTAGTAGGTCAAATTTATTCAATTCAAAAAATAAAATTGACACGATTACAATCTAATACAAAAAAATTGTTTTATATTGTATCGAACGCACTTCCAGACGTAAGAGGAAAATTCAATACAATTCAGCCGCGGGAAGATATAAAGTAATATTTCGGTCTTTGTGCTCATTTCGGAGGTGTACATGGCGCTGAAAGGTTTGCTTACAATTTTATTTCAGTGTCGTGTCCTTATATAAATGCAATTGGTAACGTACAGGTTTTGTTGAAGCACGTCATTTGATAAATGGGAAGTTTTAGTTGCCTCAAATAAAATTTGATTACGGTCTTTCTTACTGATCACTGGGTGAAAGATTCAAGCAGATGTTGTTTTGTGAAAGAAAGGAAAGAATGATGTCAGAAGCCCCGTTTTAATCAGTAAAAAAAAAAAAAAAAAAAACAAAAAAAAACTGGAGGTGTCGCAGTTTGAGAAAAAATTTAAAAGGAATGTAACGGTTAAGAAATAGAACTGCTCATCGAAGAAGGTACGTTGGGCCGAGCCACTTGATTAGTTAAAATTAAGTCAAATTTTTAGATATACAAACGGCGGCTGACAATTCCGAATGAGCTTAAATCGCGTATTTGTTGTATTTTAGTTAAAAGACGCATTTAAAATCTGGAAATTAAAATTTTACATACGAGAAATTTCCAGTTTGCACTGACGATTTGCGAAAAAAAATCAAATATACATTTAAAAATTCTAAAAGAAAAATCAGTACAATATAAAACAACTTTTTCATCTGACTGCAATCTTCGGTAATCGTATTAATTTCATTTTTTTTAAATTTACCCAAGTCTCGCCATATTTTTCTTCTTCTTCTTTAGCCGTTGTCAGTCCACTTTTGAACGACAGCCTCGCCCAATTTTTTCCAGACGACGCGATCTTCACACCCGTTTTCTCTAAATGTTCGAATTTCTTCGATCATGCCGGAGCATCAGTTTTCCGCATAATGTTGACAAATTTATCCGTTGGTTATTTTCACGTTTAGATGCCCGCACATTTTCATTTATTATTTTCAATGATATTTATTGCCTGTTCTCGGATGTGCCTTTTCGCCTATTTGCCCGTTGTCAGAGCGATTGCCAACACGGAGACTGCCATTTTTCGATGCTTTTTGCCCATTTTTCGTTCTAGCTGTTTGTTAGTAGCCATGTTCTGCTAGTATACACGTTAAGATTAGCAGAACGTTCTGGTCAAACACTCTTCTTTTCAGACTTGAGGTTGTATTGTAAATACCCTCACTCGTTAGTTTCGGCTAACCGTGTCAGGTGTATCATTCTCGATACTTCATCTTCTAAATATCGTTACTCACCTTAATTAGTTGTTCGAAATAAGCGAAAATTTGACTATTTTTGTCACTTCTTCTGTATTTATTTCATCTGTCGCAAGTTCGTTGCGCGCATCTATTTCAGTCTATTTTTAAATCTATTTCGGAGAATTTTTCATCTCTACCATTTCTCGTAGTCTTTCTAAAGTTGTTTGCAAACTGTATAATAATGAATGTTAGCTTTTATAGAGCTGAATTTTTCCAGTTAACATTTTCGATTTTGTCTTGAAAGGAAAATTTCTTTATCCCCCCTTCGTAGTATTTTCATGCTTTAGTTCTTCCCCCCCCCTAGCGTGCCATTTATCATCCTTATATTATATATCTTCGGATATCCTGTCTAATCTTGCTTCGTATCGTTTTGCACAGTTTTGCATATTCTATTTGATTTCTTTGAAGTTGCATTTTGAAGTTTCGTTTTTTAATCATGAGATCTTTTGTTTTTCGTGAAAATTTGTTTATTTTGGTCTTGTTAATGTTACTGTGTTCGTGCGATGTGTTTATATTAGCTAGTTTCTAAGTTGTTTATTATTTTTCCTTTCGTTCGTTCGGAAAATCTGCATCTTCTCGTAGTTTTCCCCTATTATTTGTAACGTTTTTTATCATTTTTAACCTCTTTCGTTTTCCATTTATACGTTTTTCTGCTCGAACTATTTTGTGCGGTCGCTTTCGAGATCAAATTTGTTTAATGCAGATACATTTCCGAATATTTCTTTTCTATTTCCAATTATAAAATTAATTTCATTTCTAACTTTCTAATCCGGATTTTACTAGGCCTCCTTTCTTGCCTCTATTTTCTTTTTAAAGAAGGTGTTCATGATATATATACATATATATATATATATATATATATATAGTTAATTTTTCGTTCCGAAGTTAATGAGTATTCGGCTTTGTTCGTTTCTCACTCCAGTTCCTATTTTCCTTATAATTTCCTCGCTCGTTCACCTATCTTCGCGTTAATTTGATTACACTATTTTATAATATTCATTTCCTCGTTTTATTTCTCGTTCCATCTGCTCACGTATTAGTTTAGCTTCTTCGTTACCTGCCTGCGAAGTTGGGGCATATACCCGTATAATCCTCACACTTTGTGACGTTGGTTTATTCTTAATGTTAATGTGGCCAGTCTTTCTGTTACTGCTTTTATTTCTTCAATTAGACGTTTTATTCTCTCCATTTATTGCTAATTCGATTTCTATACTTTTTTATGCCCGGTCTGTATGAAGAATATTGCGGTTTATGTACAGTAGCTAGGCTAGGAGCGCGGCCAGCAAGTTTATTATATTTTATTAAATAAGTTTATTGATATGAGAAGGTCGAGAAGGAATGTGACGGATGGCGCATCGTAGGACAGGAGTGACGAGAAGGGATATAGCGGAGTGAAGCTAGAGCACAGGTTAAGGATCTTTGGACATTCTATTAGAAGGTGGGGGACGGTGATGGGAACTTCACATCTGTCGCAATTTGGTGGAGCGAGATTCTGAAATATATATGCATGTGAGAAGATGAAATGGCCAATACGTAGGCAGAACAGAACTTCGCCCTTCTGGTTGAGATTTCCATTCGCGAACCGATAGTTCGACTGCATATAGGTGTGGTGGATTTTGTTGCTCCGCCCACTTTTTCCACCACAATGTCCAAAAAAAGGTTTTTTTACTAACTTCCATGATATCACCAAGTGGCGTCTGAATACGTGGAACTGGAAGCGTTTTGGGTGCCTCTTTTGTGGCATGATCGGCTATGAGGTTTCCTGGTATATTTTCGTGACCAGGTACCCGCAAGAAGGTTACTTTCGGTGGTGAATTCTGAAGGATTATATTTATGGAGTCAACTATCGGGTGGTTTGATTTTTTTTGAATGTTCTGTAAGGCTGTCAGTGAGTCCGTGGCTATTGTTATTATATGTTGGTTTGATTTAACCGTGTGTTCCAAAGCTAGCAGGATGCCATACAATTCTGCAGACAGAGTGGAGAATAGCGGCGGAAGCGAGAATCTGAGAATAACGTTTGACCAACAACGACTGTGTAACCAGCAAATCATGCTGCCCTTGTGCTATCTAAGTAATATGATCTATTTCTTTGCATGGACCATGAAAAAGTAAGAGTGCTTGTTTGGCAGCAGCGAATAGTCAAATGAGATTAGTTTCGCTGTCCATAGTGGAAAGATTTTTGCAGGTTTATTGTCTACGTTGAGGAAATCTTGAATTATTGGTAAATCGAAGAGATTCTGATGCGTAGGATACGATTCTTTTTACTCGAGATCCTAAAAGTCTGGTTTCTTATGAGCTCTGGACTGATCGTATACAGTTGTTTGCTGCTGGAAGGTCCGGATTTGCAACTGTACGTAATAGTAGTTTCGCTGTAAGGTAATAACGTCGGAGCGATGGGAGCCACGCTGATGGTTCACAATAGAGGTTCGGTATTGAGGATGTACCGAGTGCGCCTGTATTGCCGCTTTTTAATACGATCTTTTCTTCTTTTTTCCTTTTTGTTTCGTTCAGTCCAGTTATATTCCATTTAATGTCTATTAGTTCTCTACGATATTCTATTCTCATTTTAATGTACGGCAGTTATAATTTGCTACAAAAAGTCTAGTTTTTTTCTGTTTTCTTTTATTAGTTTGCCCCTTATTGATAATTACAGCCTAATTTTTGCGGAATTTTCTTTTGAGGGGAGGAGGGTGTTCAGCGTAACCTTCCACGATGAACAGTCGTATTGGAAAATGTATTTTATCTTTACTTACCAGGTTGGGTTGTCGTAATTTTGTTTATGTGTGTTTTCTTATTTGTTCGTGATTTTTAAATATTCATTTAGTTAATTTTTTACGAATATTTTGGATATTGTAAATTTACAGTTTTATATGGATAATTTACTGGTCTACGGTAGATGGGTAGGGGGTAGTCTTCCTCCATCCTTGTTTGTTACAATTCTCTGATTTACTATGCTGGAGTTAGTTACCCAATAGTTTAATATGCAGGGGTCATCGCGAGCAGATGAAGGATAGGCGTTGGTACTGAGAGGCTAAGTGAGACAATAGTGACTCATATATTGCGTATCAGTACCCTTTGACACTTCTTGTATCATATTATCGGAGAAAAATGTGAACATTTTTGCTTACTTAGTATAATTTTGGAAAGTTTTAGACTGACCAAAGTATCCTTCGTTGAAACGGCTGATTAACACTAACAAGCTGCAAACGATTTTGCAATCACGATACATTATTTCACCTTAAACTTTTTGAAGTCGCGAAACACCGTAGATATATATATATACATATATATATATATATATATATTATTTTTTAAGTAAAACGTTAATGTCATAAAATGCTTCTTAAAAAAAAAAAAATTACCGACTTGAAGATTTATTATAAAAATTTAATAAAAATGCACTGAAAAGTAAAAAATAATTATTAGATAAAAGATATATTTCAGAGTGATAGTTATTATTTTAATATGAATTTGATGCTGACTCCAAAAAGCTAATGTTTTATAAGAATTACGATAATATCGCTCTGAAATATATTTTTTATCGAATAATTATTTTTTACTTTTCAGTGCATTTTTATTAAATTTTTATAATAAATCTTGAAGTCGGTATTTTTTTTTTTTAAAAAACATTTTATTTTACAATTTTTAGCATTATAATTGAATTTTTTTCTTGCTAAACATCAACTTTTTTGTTAGATTATTCTACATATTTTATGCTTAAAAAAAAAAAACAATTTCAGTTAAGCATGATGTTTCATGCGCTGAGAATTCGGTATGTAAGACTATAATTTATATTTACACAATACTAAATTCAAAACAAAGAAATCCGGTTTTTTGTGACACAAAAAAGGAGAGCTACGTCATTTTCCGCGCTTTTTTGAACTATTTGGCAACATCAAACATTTCGTTAAAGAAATGAAATGCAGTTTCGTTCTCGACAAACAGCTCTCTTTATTTCCAACGATACATCACATGCCCGGAAAAAAAAATATTTTTTTTCAGTAATGTCGAGCTTTCAACATCTTGAAAGGCTGATTTTAAAGTTTGAAACCCAGATATTCTAAACCAGAGAAATATACGGGGTGCGCATATTTTTAACCTTGTTCAAAATTTTTAGCTATAATACTAGCGCCGTAAAGAGGGCACGTAATTTTTCACGCTTTTTTGAACTTTTCGCCAACTTTGAAAGTTTCGTTAAGAAAATCAAATACGGCTTTATTCCCGACGAATAACGATTCTCATCGATATATCACGACCGGAAAAAAAAAATATTTTTTTTGAAACTTTTGAGTTTTCGGCGCCCCGAGGTCTAAATATAAAGTTGTAAGCTCAGCTATTACATGGTACCTAAATTGAATGGTACTCTTTCGAATGGACAAAGAATCAGTAAAACCGGTCCATATAAATATGAGTGTTATGCGTGAACAAACAAAAAAATAAAAACACGCGACGAATGTATAACCTCCTTTTTTTTGAAAGTCGGTAAAAATAATCAATTACGTAATTGTAATCATTTCATTCAAACTTTTTCAAATATCATTTATTTTATAATTATCAATGTTTTTATTAATAATTATTAATTTTTATTACGAAAAATCGTTTTGATATTGTTACGTATATTCATCTAAAAAAACATCTAAAATCATAATACAATTCACAAATTTAATGTGATATGTGACCTCGATGATCATTTTCAAAATTTCTCATGTTCTACACGTTTTTTCCCCCTTTAATATTGACCGTCGTTGAGATAGCTCGTGAAGATATGACGTGATACGACGCGGAAAACCGTATTTTCTTGAAGATCCGGATATTCATCGTTAATGGAAATCCATAATTCAAGTCATTTCAACGAATTTCAATTTTAATGCACGATCGAAAGACAGTAATATTTTCATTAAACGTAAAAACGGAGAACCATTACTCTAGAGGGGCAACTGTTGGTGTGCCGAATCTTGAACATTATCCAACTTCTTTCGCGCAAATTATACTAGTGCATTGTGCATCATGGTAACAACCAGTGCAGTTTGGGTCCCCGGTAAACTATTGAAGCCTTTTGCTAACCCACAGTGGACATCATGGGCCAACAGATTTGATTTGTCGGACGACATGAATGTGTCGATGTCCAGGAACACTACTGACTGTCATCAGCAGGGACACAGAGTTGTCCGTCTAAGTGATCCATATTCGACTTGCCGGACCACCATCCCTGCATGTCTAAGGACGGCAGCTCTATTTTGTGTATGCATTGCATAGAATTGTTTTCTTATTTTTATTTAAATATAAAATTTAAATTTTCTACTTTGGAAATAAAATATATATGCAACATGTTAAGTAAATCCATAATTCATTCGAAATAGTGGATCTAGGAATTTAAAAAAATATAGACGGATGAGGGGAATTACTGCATTTCTATTTTTTTCTTCTTTTTGACATGGATATGTTTATGACTGGGCACAATCTAAAATTTTTCCGGTCATAAAGAAAGCGTCACAAAGAAATGTCACAAATGTATTTAAATTAATCTAGTTTTGTCTGCTAAAAGGGAAATTGTGATAGGAAGAAATGGTGACGAAGAAATGCCACAAAATTTTATAACGATTTTAATTTTTTGCGTGTGACGAAAGAGTTTCTCGTAAAAGCTCTTAACGAAATCCTTGAATTGTTGTAGCATTAAATGTGTTGTAAGGTTAAAAATTATTACGCAAAAAATAACCTGCATTATTTCAATATAAACAGCAAATAATAACACACTTCGTTATTTGCTCAACTAAAGTGTATCGAATGATTTATGTTCGCAAAAAATAATGGCTTGAATTTTACTGGCTGCTGTTTCAAAATATTGTTTTGTCGTTATTAGCATTTTTCATTCGTTATATTCATTCGGGTTGTTCGCTAATTTTTGTAAAAGTTAGTTATAATTAATAAATGTAAATTTTTATTATTTACCGACTTTGAAACGGAAGGAGGTTATGTATATTCGTCATGTATGTTGGTTGTTTTTTTTTGCGTATAATTGAAGTTTTGTATTAAAAAATTGTGAAATAAAATATTTTAAAAATAAAAATAAAAAAATAACGATGCTCAATTTTACTATAAAGTAAAAAGTAAAAAATAATTATTAGGTAAGAAGATGATATGTATGATGCAACACAATAACTTTTCGGAGCATCAAATTTAAATTGCAACAGTAATTAAATGCCGAACTAAATATATTCATTAGATTGTTTCTAGATATTGTAATTTTTAATTTACGTAACTACTCTGATTAAGGTATTAATGTTGTATAAGAATTATTATAATATCACCCCTTTAGGTGTATTTTACTGTATAAGATTATCTTTTTATCGAATAATAATTTTTTACTTTTTAATGCATTTTTATTAAATTTTTGCAATAATCTTGAAGTCGGCGCTTACTTTTTTTAAAAACATTTTATATCAATTATTTTATTCGTAAAGATCATCGCTCTTGCTAGTCTAAATGGGAATCCCCATCATTTTTCAGCACACGAAAAACGAATGACCGTATGCCATTCTTACACTTCGGGTAATAAGAAAATTTTGTTTCGTAGTACTCGTACTTTTTCCGTTATATTTATAATTTATTTTTATAAATATAATTTAACTCGTGAAAGCCCTTTAAAATCACGTACCTACGTATCTTACAGACATCATCGCCCTTTACTTGGTATTAATAAATATAAATTTAGAGAAGAAACTGCACATAATGTTGTATGTTTTGATATTTTGTGGCTACAGCGTATAAAAGACACATCCATTTTTTTATATTTATTTTTTTTAAATTAGTGAAACCACCGCAAAAAAACGAAAAGATAATCTTAAAATGACTAATAATTAAATTTGTTTAAAAAAAAAAACATTTTTTTACATATCTTAAATCAGGACCATGAATTTGCTTCCATTTATTCTCTCATTTGTAGTATAATTATTTATTAATCTTTTTTCCGGGCCACGGTATTAATATCAAGAAAACAGCACTACAACCTTTTTGCTATTTCCTTAGCTGTTATTAGGGTAGATGGAAAAGTCCGGTACTGTTTTGTAAATTCCATGCAGTTTTTCAGCAATTGCGAGCGTTTGGTAATTCCATAGTTTCAGACTGCATAGTCTCACTTACAACGTTTACTTGAAACAGTATATCATACCAAGCCACCATAGTAATATGAACTCAAATTGCTCTATATTCCATACCAGCGATAAGGCTCCTGACGCTGCAACTGAATTATTTATTTCATCATGAAGATTTAGAAGGGCATCATGAACTGAAGAGAGGAGCAAGACTACAAACACTACTCTCCCAGCGAGTTTCGCGAATTTCTTTCAGCGATAATTCTTCTATGTGCTTGGATATTAGTTCCCATCGTTTTGTTGATCCAGAAAATAAAACAAACAGTCTTTGAAGAAATCCAAATAAAGAAACTGATTTAACAGATGTTTTGGCTGCATTTGCTACCACTAAATTCAGACTATGACAGCCATATGAATTAAAAAATGCTCGAGGATATTGGTTAAGAATTCTGCTATTGACATTTTTGTTTACTCCTACAATGTTCGTAGCATTATCGTATCTTTGACACAATCGTTGATGTCCAAATCAAACTCTTGTATAATTGTATCAAAAAGGGGCCAGTGGGTTCTGCTCCCGAAGAATCACCGACTTGTAAACAACGAAATACTTTTGTACTTCGACTGCTTCTTCATTAGTGTTGATAAAACGGAATGTTAGTGAGAATTTTTCAGTATCGCTTACGTCAGGAGTGCAGTCCAGTATGATGGAGAAGTATTTAGCTGACTTTATCATATTTAAAATATTATTTCGAACTTCACTTCCAAGTAAGCCAATTAACTCGTTTTGAATCCGTTTGCCAAAAAATAATGGGCGTTGGTCTCCTTATTTTCAACACGGCGAAGGTGCTTCATCATTATATTATCAAATTTTCTTAGTAGTTGCACTACTAAGGCCAGGGAATTGTCATTATTAGGAGTGAATAAAGTTTAAGATACAAAACTCCCTCTAAAGGGCAAATTATTGCCTGCTAAGAAAAATACTATGGCCTTCATTCGTTCGAGGATAGCAACCCACCGAGATTTCTCGTCTTCAATTTGTTTTTGCAAGTGCTTGTCTATTCCACTAAAGGTCTTCAGATTAATCGACGCTTCTCTCCAACTGCTCATAGCACGTCGGTGATCTGAGGAAGTTTCGTGACTTTTGAGAAGCGCTGACAAGTGCGCCTCCAGTCGTCAAATCTCTCTTTTCCCAGATTGAAGTAGGGATTTGGGTTAAATAAACGGCAGCAAAAACAATATACTTTATCCGCTGATTTAGAGTATACGAGCTATCTTCTTCTGAATGTTTTCCTATTTGGTATTACTTTTTCAAAATACCATTTGATAAATGACGGCCGTCATACTGTCTTGGGTAGTTTTCATTGCTCATTTCGTTACGTACAAGACCTCGATGTAGCAGAGTAGTTAAGTGACCATTTTGAAATATCATCATAATCGTATTCTCTCAAAAATGATGATGATGATTCGCTCCAAACCTTTTCCCTTAAACTAAGGATCCTTCTCTATTTTTCTCTTAATGGAGTAATATATTTTCCCTTTTATTTCACTCCTGTTTTTATGCTTTGCGCTCCATCTTCTAACTAAATCTTTTCTTATATAAGGAACGAATTCCTCCCAGTTTAATTTAATCTCCTTGTTTTTATATCCCCCCTTTTACATAAGTTGTCTATTATTTCATTCCCCTCAATTCCTTTGTGCAGGAATCCACTTAAATTTGACTATGTTTTATTTTGTTTATATAATCTCATCAAGAATTTTGTAATCTTTATACGCTTTATTTGGATATGTATTTTTCAATTTAACTAAACTGGACTGTGAATCTGATGGGATTAGAATCTTCTTACTTTGTCGATAACTCAGAAATTCCAGTGCCAGGAATATCGCATAAAGTTCCATTATAAACAATGTTTCAGCGTATGTGAACCTATAAACCCGAAAACAGCACTACAAACTTAAAAACCCATATATATATATATACGTACACACACAACACACACATACACACGCATATATATATATATATATATATATATATATATATATATATGTATGTTATGAACGGAAGCGAAAATAATAAAAGGAAACCTCCAGTTACAAACCACGTACGTTTGTTAGAGCAGATGATTTCGGTTTCTGTTGATGATTTTCCAAAATAATTCCAGAAACTTCGATATTTAGTTCTTTAGCGTGCAGCGTGATATTCGAGATAGGGTTTCTGACGTGAAAGGTGATAGTAACGTTTCCAAAGTAACTGCTTCCGGCTGAATTGTCGATATTTTTCGACAGATCTAGGTACAATTCGTAATGTATCGGTTCTACTAGATATTCCAGATCAGGACTAAATGGATAGCTAGTCTCAGTCTCCGGATCCGTTTTGTTTGAAAACGATGTATCGTCCGCCGGCGTTTGTTTCTCTTCAATAGCTGAAGACGTTCCGCTGCTGTCCTATAAGAAGAACACGAAGAGTTGTGTAAGAATTATGGGAAAGTTTAAAAGTTTGATGGTAAACGGATTTATTGGTTCCGGAAAGGATTACTCGTTCGTGATTTAAATAACGACAGGTTATAAATCTAAAATGCTTGTTTGCTATTTTTTCATATCTGCCTTTTCGTTAGGCATTTTAAATGCACCAATGAAAGGTTAATCATTAAATTTTATCCTTACCGGAAATCTGTTGACGGAGCATCTTCCTAGTAGGACGGCTACTACAAATAACAGCATTACGAGCAGCAACAGTAAAAATGCATATGTTTTCGTAATGAACCAGCCTCCTTTTCGTCGGAAACCAATCGTATGTCCAGACGATCCTAGCGTATCTGCAGCCATGTACGAGAGACTTCTGTGCTCAGTTGCTAAGGTTTCCCTGCTAAAATGACAGTTGGTTTGTGAATTGTTTTGTTTTTTTTTTAGTGGTAAATTTTTTTAATATTTTTTTTTTGGTGCGGACTATGTCATGGACCAGGGGAAGGCCTTGAGGGTTAAACCGGAAGTTGTAAGTAAAGTGGGCTGCGTTTTAAACGATTTTTTTCTCGGGAATTCCGAGTGGCCTGCAATTCAGAGTACAATTACGATTCTTCGCCTGTAATAACAAAATAAGCGATAAAATTTTGTTTATTAACGCGTGGCCGGAAATGCTACTTGATAACATCTTAACTACTACTGATGAACCTGTTATTAGAAATATTTCGGATCAGCGCGACAAAATATTTTCCAAGCTGGAGATTATACCATCATCCGCTTCAAAGGTGCAATGCAGCCTTAAAGGAGGTTGCTTTTGTTCCGTTAGTGTGACAGTGAATGCCATCTGGATACTGCGCTATTACTTCACACTGGATCAGCTGTTCTGATGTACTTTGGGATTTATATTTCTACAGAATTGTAAAGTTCACAAATAGAGTTTTTATTTTTATTTTTTTCATCGCGGAAATTTTAACATTAACGAAGAAATTCGAAGCGTGTAACGGGCACATCTTTATTAAAAGCTACGAAGAACGGAATTTCAGAATGACAATAAGAAAGTTTCAGAAATGGAATACTGCAGTAAAAGGAAAAAATAGAAATTAACTCTAGTAGAAAACATTAGATAATGATGCACAGACACTGCTGCAAAATTGGAGAGTAACTTTGTACGGATGTTAAGTTGAGAGTTAGACAAATATTGAACAAATGAGAGTAAATGTAGGTGAATACATACTTGTTTGTTAAATCTGTATAATAAAAGAAACTTTAATAACAAACAATAAGGGTAAATAATTTATAACAATAAATTAGATAAATACCTTAATTAGATACGTTTTCGGGCATAACCCATCATCAGCTAAAACTAACTTAGTGGAAACTTAAAACACACTGGAGTGAATATATGGAATACATGTGTATATATAGTAGATACATAGGAGGAACAAAACATAGAAGGTATAAAAATCAATATAGTGAAATTAATAATACTTAAGACAAAATGTAAAATGAAGTAGGAGGAGCCTAAAGTTAAATTTTTATATTATAAAGTTGATTATTATTATTTGGTAATTGGTCATTTAAAATATTATCTTTATATTTATTTATATAATAATTTTCAGCAATGTTCATAATATTTCCTTTGTCATAAGTGGCCAGGACAGTTACAGTATTTTCTAATGAATTTGGTTTATGTTTATTTTTAATTAAATGTTCAGCATATGTTGATTTATCTATTTCATTATTATTAAATGATTTTATGTGTTCTTTACATCTATAATTAATTTTACTCCCTGTTTGACCAATGTATGATTTCTCACAATCAGTACAATTTATTTTATATATACCACTATTTTCGTAAATATTATTATTTTTTAAATTTAAAGTGTTTATTTTATATCTTAAATTATTCTTAGTTTTGAATGCTATATTTAAACCCTGTTTTTTAAATAAGTTGGTTAATTTATATATGTTATTGTTTATAAATGTGAATGTTATCCATCCTTTATTGTTAGTGGCATTATTGTTTCTTAATTTTTGTATATATTTTGATTTAGATTTTATTTTGTGAATTAATTTATCTATTATTTGTTCGTCATAACCGTTATTTCTTGCCAAAGTCTTTAATATATTAATTTCTATTTGTTTTTTATTTATATTCATAGGTTCTATTTATTGCAGTCATGAAGTAAGCATATTTATGTTGGTTTTGGGTGATTAGATGTTTTATGAATTATGTTATCAGTGGTGGTTTGTTTTCTATAAATATTATATGTTAATCCATCCTTTGATTTTATTATTGTTATATCTAAGAAATTTATTTTGTTATTTTCTTCTTTTTCCATAGTATAATGAATATTTTTGTGAATTTTATTTAAATCGTTTAGAATGTTATTTTCAGTGTTATTATTATTTTCATCAAAAATTAGTAATGTATCATCTACATATCCGATATAAGATTTAATGTTGTATTTTTGTATTATCTTTTCCATGTATTTAGAAACAGCAGAGATTAACTCGACTAAAAAGAGAGTTTTTAGCTTGCCAATAGAAACCTTAGAAATCGACGCGGAAAAAAATGTTTAATACGGTTCCCCAAATATAATTAAAAAAAAACAAAACAGATGAATACAATGGAGGAATGATCATTTTTGTTAATGATAAAATTTAAATCTACATTTTATGATTAGCAATGCATTTGATTACTTGTCTGTTGATATTGAATTAAATAATAAGCAATTGTAATTTACAAACCTCCTAGTGTCATAATGTAGATGAGTTTTTAAATTTTTAAACAAAATTAATAAGAAGCAAGACTGTAATTTCAGCATAAATATAGACTAAAATATAATGCTCAACCAGAAAATTTTTTAAATATTATGTCGAGTGCGGGGACATAAGATTGATTAATGGAATAATAGAGAAGAATTTAGAAGAGAGTCGTGCATAGATAACATATAAGAATTTCTATTTAAGAAATATATGCAGGTATTATTAATTCAAAAATATCCCATCATTATATCGTATGTTGTATATTTTTCATTAATAATAATAAAAATACGGAAACACTCAAAAATACAAACGAAGTTCATTAATATGTATAAAGAGAGTGAAAAGCAAAAATTTCTTACGAATGAGATTAATATACAGTTTAAAAGCGAATAGAGGGATATACAAATTTTTAATTTGATCAAAATTAAGGATATCTATTATAAATGAGATAAAGGTAATTTGATAAATTTTCTATGTAAAAAATACAGGAATTTGACTAAATCAGAAATCAGGAAAGCGAAATTAGACTATTATAAAAACTAAATTCAACAAATAAATAACAATGCTCAAAAAACATGACAGTTAATTAACCAAAAATAGTATGTTAAAAAAACAAAATCTCAATTGATGACTTCGTCTTAAAATATCTGAAAAGTACAAAGGATGGTGCAGACAAGTTTATCGAACATTTCTTCCAACCTAGATAGCACATTGTATTCAGTTTTGTAATTTACAGTTGTTGAATAATTTTATTTTAAAAAAATACTTTTCTCATTTTACATTAAAAGTTTCAAACCTACAAATCGAACAAATGATCAATAAATTAATAATATGCATGCTCCAGGCTGGGATAGAATATTAGAAATATTAAAAATAATACAAAAATACTAACTCCACTTCTAACAAAGTTAATCAATTGTTCCATTAAACGTAGTTCCTAAAGGTTTTAAAATCGATATTATTAGACCTCCGTTTAAGTAAAGGTAGAAAAGCCCTCATTTGTGATAATTACCGTCCAATTACGATGATATCAGTTATAGCAAACATTCTGGAACAATACGTAGTGTTTCGTCTAAAGAAGGAGCAAAACAACATACTACATAATAACTAGTTTTTAGAGAGAAGAGAAATCTACAGTCCCGCTGCTAAGATTACTAACCAAAAATATCAACCAACGATTGTCGAATGGGAATCAGTTTATTACAATCTTTATTGACATCAGCAAAAACTTTTGGATACAGTCAGCAACCAAATACTGATGAAAGACATTCGAGAAATACGAAATTACGGGTAAATCGAATAATTGGTTTTAAAGTTACACCTATATGATCGAATGAATGCAGGGTAAAATCGATGAAGAATTAAGTGAAGGAAATAACATTAAGCGGTGTCGGACAAGGATTCCAGCTTGACTGCTGTTTTAATATACATTAATTCTCTTCATAAATACGTTAAAAATTCAATGGTGTATGCGTACGCAGATGATACAGCACTCATAACTGATGAGGAAAACATTTATATGGCAGATCTTGTAGGAAGACTTAAATATTATGTATAGATGGACGCATGATAAACAGCTAACTATTAATGTAAACAAATGTAATGATTTTTCATTTAGCGACATCTAGCTGGATTAGAAATACAAACCATCTAACATTGCGCAATAACAACTGTTTGCATAAAAGTCGCTTTTCCTCCTTCTTTCCTCAGCTTATCATTCCCGACTATGGTCGGACATCTATCCTTCTCTATTTTCTAATCCCGCTTCTCATTATCTTCAAATTCAGCCGGTCCCCTCTTCTCAGCCGTGGTTTCAATTCTATTCTTATCAACGCTTCGCGATCATTTCCTTAATCAGACTGCGTATTAATCATTCCCTTCTACCCTTTTCACGTTTTCGTTTTTCCCTGTCCTCTTCTCCCGATTACCCCCTTCATAATTCCATCTCTCCTCTCATATGTGATGCAAACCACATCTTCTTTGAATGTCCTGCCCTTGATTCCAAGCATTCTGTTTTGTACTCCAAAATCTTGGCACTAGGTCTTTCTGCTCCGTATAATTCTTCCTTCGTCCTTTCCTTTCCTTTCCATCTCCAGACATAATCTCTATATTCCAATCTTTCCTAAGCTCTATTTCTAATCGTCTCTTTATTTAACCCTTTCCTTAATTTCTGTTGTTGTTGGGTCAATGCCGCTGGCGCGCCCCCCAAAAAAATAAATAATAATAAATAATAAAAAAGTCTAAGCTCCCCATCTGATTGCAGGTGCACTCTTTTGGTAACGGTGGAAGAGTTTAAATACCTCGGCTTAACTATTGATAGACCACTTACATACCTGGGATAAACGTAGAAGTATATTTAAAAAAAATTAAGCAAATGCTACCCGAATTGTATAGGTTAGCTCAATCAATACCATACAGCGTCATTTACATATTTCAACGTGTTAGTATTATCCAGAATTTTATATGGACTCCCGGTAGGGGGAGAGGTAAAAAGGTACGATAATTAAAAGGATAGTAATCAACATAAACGATGTTTAAAAGCGATAATCCCAATAAATAAACATTCCAATTATAACATCAGCCAGCAGAGAAAGTATAAGATTGGGCCATCACCGAACGCCATTACATTTGGCAAGATTAGGAATAATAAATAAAATGCGGATTGGAAGGGTCGATGGAACATATAGTGTGGCAGTGTGAGATATACCAAATAGTAAAGGAGCCAGTTTCTTTAGAATGTAAGGCGTTATATGTATTTTTAAAAACTGCTAATGTTAAAATATAAGAAGCGACAGGCAATTAATTAGAACTAGATATAGATTGGCTAAAAGACGAAAGCTGGGCCAAAAAAGAAAAAGAAAAAAGCTCAAGTACTAATTGAAAATATTTCTTTGTGTATTGAAAAATTGAGTACGTTGAAACTGATAAATAGGGCAAATCGGATTTATTTAGTCAGACTTAACTAATTCCCTGCCAAACTAGATATACACAAATGCATATGTTTAAACGCAATCTTAATGAACTTAATTAATCCGACTGGATTCGACTCTGTCTATTCCGATCTGCCTAACTTAAAATTTCGAAGGAATAGATTTTTGGTTAAGTCTTTTTTATAGCGGATTTTATCTAAAATAATTTAAAATTACTCGTGTAAAAAGTTTACTAAAAAAATACCTAACCAAAAATTTCATTTTCTCCAAAATTTCAATTTTGCTGTACTCGTAATTCAATTTTTAATTGTTTTACATAAAATTCAATAAAAAAAAGACATAACCAAAAACTTCTCGCTTCAACATTTTAACTCGGCTGAATTTGTAAGTGTAAAAAATTTTAAATTGTAAATTGAACTAATTTTTTATTAGTATATTGATTGAATTAGAAACGAATGAATTGGCGGCGTTCAATTACAGTCTTACCCTAGCCGAATATTCCTGAAAACGTTTCCATTTTACTTGATGTTTATTTGTTATTTATGTTTATAATTTTTCAACAATCAGGATGTATAAGTATGTTACGTTTAAGTAATTAAAGGTAGCGTTTTTTCGTGTTTTTTTTTTTTTTTGAAAATAAGCATAGCGTTTTTTTTATAGTATTGTCAACGTGTGTTTGCCTTTGGTCTTTTTTATTCTCTAATCTATCATACCGAGACAGTTGGAGACGAAATTCTGTACGATAAATACGCTTGCACTTATGTTAACCAACCTTTTAGAGACGACGCGTTTTCGATGTTTCGCCGGTTGTTTACGCGGAACACTATGTCGATAAATATTTTCATTCCGAAGTATAAACACGAAACAGTTTACAATATATCGGTCTACTAGCAGGCGCGCAAGTTTTACACCGACTTGCATGCTTAACATCACTACTGTAACATCGAGTTTTTACTTTCGAAGAAAGAAAATTTTATACAAAGAGACGCTGTTTGCGTTTAGAACGGCCCATTTAGGAACGAAGATTGAATTATTGCGCTATTATCATTTTGAGGCGTATCGGAAACATTCCGGAATATGCTCTTGATCATAAACGATTAGACTAATAAGAGAATGCTCGATTGTGGTAGCTCAGTGGCGAGAGAGTTTAACTGGTAACAAATGTGGTCACGAATCTGATTCTCAGTGATGGCGAAAGTGCAAATTGATTTTAAGTAAGCTGCTAAGTATCATACTTTTGATAAGAAATCACGGATTGTGCAGTCAAGCTCTTTTCATAGTGTACTCTTAAGGAAGTCTAATTGGACTATATTAGAGATTAAATTTTAACCCGGTCAGAGATCGATGAAAGAAAAGAGGCAAGAATAGGAACTACCTTTGAAGACGGCAAAGTTAAGATATAGGAAACATTGTAGGGAGTAGGGAAATTCAGCTTCATATTACGTTCGGAGGAAAGATTGTGACATTCAAACAGCACACGTGGTCAGGATCATAAACGAAAGTACAATCGCCAGAGTGCAAAGGACAATAAGGGGACGGGAAAAGAGCAAAACGATACCGTGAAGATGGGAGCAAAGTATGATTGAACCGCAGACGGCAGATAGTAATAGTGAAAAAATGTTCAAGGGTAGGAAAATAATAGAACCAAGAACAGGAAGGGGGTCTAGGCTGAATAGAAAAGTAAAATGAGTTAGGATTAAAAAAGAAGCGAGGATATACATCTCACCAAGGTCTGACATGCATTCTTTTGGAAAGGGGAAGTATGTTGTGACTAGGAATCTTTTTAACAAAATGTAGGGAGTGTACCGCTGAGCGTGATAAGGAATCCATCATCATAAATACCCGCATGACTTGAAACCCAAAGAAGGTCGATAGAAATGGAATGGGAAAGGGAGAGGATATAGTTTGAAGGGCACTTTTGGAGTCCGAAATGATTAGGTATCTATTAGAGGATCGAGTTGAGGGAATAAATATAATGGCTCGAAGAATGGCATAAAGTTCCGCGGAGAAGACGGAGTCAAAAACCGGCAGCCTGAAGAATTGAGCGGAATTACTGGTTAAGGAGAAAAAGGAAGCAGCTATTCCCCCTGAACTCTTGGAACCATCAGTAAATATTAAGGAATGAAGAGGAAATGAAGAGTTAATAAGAAAATTAAATTCTTGCTTGGCAGCTGCGGAGCCGGAAGTTTTAGATGATGAAGGGAGAGAAGAGAGTTTTGGAGGGTCAAAAACCCGAAGAAGTTAAACATAAAATAAGGAAGTTTACTATGGGAAATAGCATAGGAGGAGAATTTGTCTAAACAATGAGAAACAAGGGCTAAGATAGGTGATTTATTAGGAGAAAAACGCCAATTATGAAAAATAGAGAAGTATGAGAGGCGAATGTTAGAAAACGAGATGGAAAATATTTTTACAAGGAAACTGTATTCTAAATGTGATCGATGGATGAACAACGGCTGGATATTCGATTTAGCAAGAACAGCTGGAATAGTAGTAGAACTGAGCGCCCTTAAGCAAAAACGAAGAACCCAATTTTGAATCCAATTTGGAGAGAAGAGCTTTGAAGGCATTGCCATATATGAAAGAATTTACACTCATCGTTGCACCATAAATAGGAGGAGAATTTATGTTTGGCTTGAGGGGGCAAACGGAAAGGGGGACACGACAAAGATAAAGCATTAGTAATGGCTAGAACAAAAGAGTTGTAATGCCGCTGAGAATCATAGACATCTTGTATTCTCGAGACGTAGGAATCCACCACTAAGCTGAATTTAGCCCAGTCGGCCCGGGATAGATTCCACGGAGGATTGAGAGCAGGTTAGGAAACAGTAAGATAAGAGAAATCAAAAAAGGAAATAAGGATAGGGACGTGATCACTTCCAAAGGTGCCATCAAAAGTTCTCCAGCTAAGTTGCAAACTAATGGAAGAAGAACAGAAGGTAAGATCAAGAGAACTAGTAACTGAAGCGTTTCTGAAAAAAAAATATTACGTATAAAGTTACGATGGCTAGAACACGTATCTTTGAAATTACCCTATTAAACAAAATGCTAACTAGGTCAGAAGCTTCGGGGAGACCTGCTAGAAATACTGTCGTACCTTCGAAAAATCTCTACGGGTAACAAGTGGAATGTTTGAAATAACATTTTGTGTTTAAAATAGTAGAACAAGTTGTTTGCTTCCGTTGAAATTTGATACGTTATTCATTGGGTGCTTAAAAGTGGTTGGTCGTAAAGTTCTCAGTCTGTTGTCTACTGAACAGTAAAGAATCATTTTCACTTTTGATCTTTTCAAACATGAATACGAGAAAGATTTCTGAAAATTTGAAATTAAATCGAACACTCTAATTTATTTTCATTTTCAGTAATTGCGCTTAGTAAGCTATTCTATTTGCTTGGCCTCATGAGCAAGAAGTGTATTTTTCATGTATAAATATGTAATTTGGTTTTCGAAAAGGCCTCTAACGATTTCGGGGAAATTCATGAACTACGGTTTCCAGGGATTTAGATAAGTCGATGGCCGAGGTTTTATCGTCGAGAAAATTCTATGGAAAACGGAAGTGACCGATATTCAGGTGATCATCGAATGTAAACAAAACGCTAAAAAATAACGTGTTTATTTACATTCTTAATTAAAAGTAGATAAAGCCATAATACGTTTTTTGATGTTGCGCATAACGGATTTAAATATTATGTGTCAGTTGAAATATATAGAATACGTCGTTATAGAATTATACACAGAGATGATAATTTGTAATAGTAATATTTAAGGCACATGAATATTTGTTTTTAATGTAAGTCGGGAATACTTCAACGTAAAAACAAATAATGCAGTATATACAAAAAAGACTGTAGTTTTATATATTGCTGCTAAATGTTTGATCACTTGTGTTAATCTGTTGACTGATTTGCGCAAGTTCAGATTTGAGCAAAGCTCGGTTAACACACTATTAAATGAGCAATTCTTGTATGCACATATGCAATAACTGAGTTTTCGGAAGTGGCTCTAAAGGTTGTTTCGGTAAAATTTACAAATTAGTAGGTGACTTTAAGGTCTAGAAATCGAGGATGTATTTCGCGTTTAATAAAAAGTAAAAAAACTTAACATTCCGTTTTTTCCACCATATGTTAAAAACCCGAAATTTCGCCATGTAGTAGATAAGTTTGTTCACGTAACGATTTTGAAATTTTACGCAAACCAAAATACACTTTTACTGTTCAAAAAAAGTAGGCTAATACAATATTGTAACTTTCGTATTATTATTGTTATTTAAATGTTCGTGAAATTGTGAATACGCTTTAATTGATTTGCAAGTTTAGAATAAATCTGAGCAAAGCCATAGTTTGTGTTAGAATTTTTCTCGGACTTTCAGGAGTGAAATTTAAACCAGATTCTTCGACTACGTTATACGGTAGCTGAATTTTAGCGAGCCATGATTTATAGAGCTTTATCAGGGTTGTGTTAGTAAATTTGCCTTTAAAGAGAGATAGTGTATATCGATGAATTGCACGCAACGAATGTGCTCTATAACGGAACGGAAAATATTTAATAACTGCATACTTTAAAAAATTTTCCGTTTTTTTCTCTATTTTACGGACGGCATGGTAAATTCTAAAATTTTTGCTGAAAAAAACAGGTAAGAAGGGAACACGTTAATTAAATAGTTAACGTTAAGCAAAGTTGTTCTCAGTTTTCATTCTGCTCTCCTTTGGTAGCAAAAAATTTCGTACATGGATGTGTGACGTAGGAAAATAGAAGAAAAAACTGCTTTAGGTTAAAACCTATTTTAAAAAGTCGCCAAAATAATTAAATAATTTTCGCTGCAAACAATTTTCTTCTTTACATAACACGGGAACGAGAAGAATAAATTAATAGGCGGCAGGAACGAGAACAGGGGTTGTCGGAAATAAAGGTGAAAGAAGAGCTTTTTAATCTTTTTACAGGCCTTTGCGATAAAGTTATTCCGCGATAAATCTCGATGTTAAAGCTCTAGAGGCAGGCTTTCTCGTATCGCTGGCTCTATGTGTTCGTTGATGAACGATTCAACGCTACACACGTATACAGCCCGGTCGCGTTGTCAAATTACTCGTATTTTTTGTTGTCCAGCCACATTCTGTCGACTCAGCACTTTTCCCTTTTCCCGCTTGTCCAGAACTGATTACTTAGCGCCTTTGTTAAATTGTACTTTTTGAATTTTTTCCCTTTTTTACACAATTTTCATCGAATTATTATTGTCCGTACGCTATATAGCGTTAGTTCAGTTCAGTTTAATTTTAACAGAAGAAGAAACATTCAGTAATTTAAGCCGAAATTTTGCTTAAACTACCCCTAATTGGTATATGTAAGGAACGCAGACTCTATCGCAAAATCGTACATATACGGAAAAGAAAAACGAATATTTCGATTGCAAACGCTTTTTTTTTTTTCTTTTTTAGACAATTATATTCTAAAGATCAACGCGGTACTTAAAACTTCTGAATAACGTATATTAAAACAAAAGTGTACATCTACAAATAAAATATATATATTTAAGAAAAAGGTGACTACAGCAATTAATCAAAAGAATATTGTTTTGACATTCAAATCAAATATTTTTGAAATATTTTTTGATTATAAAATTCCATACGTGCGTAAAAAAACGCGAGCAGTGCAGTACAATATAGAATGCGCACGAGAAGAGAATATTATAAAAAGAAGGTTTTACATAAACTTTTAAACTTAAAATTATTAATAATATTCTTCGGTACATTTAAATCAAGCACTTATTTAATTTATTAAAGTAAATTATTTTATAGCTATTTTTGGTTTTGTTATGAAGGTATTTGTTTATTTTACATTTGAAAATATTATAATTTAATAAAAGGAAAAATTAAAATTTTATACTACGCTATCTGAGTATGTTTTCAGGATTATCAGATCGTAGGCTATCATGTAACCGAAGGAAACATTTTCCGGATAGCGTAAATGTAGAATTTCAGTTAATTAGGTTATAATGTTATTATTATTATTATTAATTTATGGAAGTACGAATAAATAAAAATGGAAGAACGGAAATATAGTAAATTCGCAAGAAAAAATTAAAACGAAAAACAAAAAGTCAGTGTTTCGTTGTCACGCCGTAATTGTAGTTATCATGTGAATAATGTTAAAAGTTATTCAGATTTTATCATTATTCGTAATAATCACAAGCATACGAGTGATTTCGAAATATGTCGCTCACAGGGAAAATGTACCCGTTGTGTGAGCGCCCGACACTCTTATTAACGTTTACTCAAAAAATACAAAAGTTACAAACTAACTTAACTTATTCCGTAAACCTAGCGTTATATCTTAGTATAAGTA
Source organism: Icerya purchasi (assembly GCA_039619475.1). NCBI lineage: Eukaryota > Metazoa > Arthropoda > Insecta > Hemiptera > Monophlebidae > Icerya > Icerya purchasi. The sequence goes on from CM077116.1 coordinate 421,167,782, forward strand.
TATATGCGCATGCAAATACGTAAGCGCTCACCATAATACGCATCTGTACACCGGTACATGCAGACAGCTTAATATTTTGAAAAACACGATCTTCTTTGAGACTTAATATCAGGGAAAGACACGAAAAAATCGGAAGAAAATACATAAAGAAAGAAGCATTATAAGGTAGAGAAATTCAGCACGTAACCTGTTATTCAATCTTTGTACCTTTTCCACTCACCAATTTTTTCCCCCTTTAATATATGATTCGGGATTGTACTTATTTTAATTTAATTAAAACTGAATCATCAGTATTATTAATTCGTAAATTTACGCCGTGCGGATAGGTGTAATATGTATTACTTTCATTTCTTGTAAACCGGATTTTTTCCCTCTTATTTGTATATTAAAGGACACTGGTGTTTTGTTCCTCATAAAATCCCGGTTCTAGCTTTTATAGCTGCTCGGGTTTCAAAATTCTCTCATCTATTCAATAAGCTTCCTTACTTGCTATTTCTCCTCTATTCACCTTCGCGCTAATTCTTCTTCCTACAACTTAGTAATTAATGAATATCTCCAAATGTTAAATTCTTCATTTCCCCTTCATGTAAAAATCTTTACTGATGGTTCTAAAAGTGGTAATGGAGTGTGGGTAGTGATTTTCTTAGCTCCCTCATTGAATGACTCAGAATCTCTCATTCTCCCTTTCTTCTGCTCAATCTTTTCAGTTGAGGCTATCTCTATTTTTCGCGCTATTTCCTTTATTTCCTCTACAAGGCAGATCTCCAAATTCCTCATTGTTTCCAAATATGTCCTTCAGGCTATTTGCTCACCTCCTTTCTACTCCTCTAATGGTATTATCTTTTCCATTCGTGCTTCTATTTCTGAAATGCGTTTGAATCGTTCTATTCTTATTGACTTTTTGTGAATTCCTAACCCATGCGGCATTCGAGGCACAACGAAGCCAGCAGACTTGCTGGCCCGCTCAGCTTTCTGTAATCCTCACCTCCTCCAAAATTTTCCTTCCTCAGATATCCTATTTCTTTTCTCAAGTAACCATTCCAGACTATGGGTGGACCATCTACACTTCTCTCTTCTCCAACCATTCTTCCCATTACCTCCTTCTACAACCCCTTCTAAATTCTCAGCTATGGTTTCAAGTTTTTCCACCTTCTCGCCGTTCTGCTATTGTTTCCTTAATTAGACTAAGACTTGGTCACTCCCTCCACCCTTCTTCACATTTCCGATTTTATCTTTCTCCTTCTTCCTTTTGTCTTCTACATGTTTCATTTCCTCCCAACAAAAAAGAAAATATTACGGAAAAAGTGAGAAAAGATTTTTAAATGATCTTTCGTAATTATAATGGGTGAAGAATAAATTTATCCCTTCTTCACAGTTTACCCTAGAAATCTAATAAAAGAATAATTTTTTGACGAATTGCGCGATATAAAAATGGTACTCCTTGTTTTAGACGCATTTAGAATGAGTTGAAAAGACAGAGAAGGGGTTTGCTGATGGCTGAAGATATTTTTGCACCTGGCCATAAAAAATGAAATTAAAAAAAAAAAATGGAAAAAAAAACAGCGCAAGGGAATTAAAAAATTTTCTAGATTTTAATAAGTATTTTTATCTTTTAGCGATATGAAAAAAAACTTTTATTATTTTCTTCTTTCCGTACATATATGTGGAATTTTTTGATTCCAAAAGAAATGAGATTACATGATGGATGACTTTTTCCATTCATTACCCAAGGCAATTGTACATTCTTGTGGTACAGATTTATCGAGTCCATTCATGGCAATTTTGCACTACAAAAGCGTACGTGAGACGACGGTATTTTTTTAAAAATTAATTACGGGTTCGTCAGCGAGGACATTAGCTCAAGAAATAGGAATAAAGAAAAAATCAGATTTTTATGCTGTGTGAAACATTCAACAAGAATGTGTCAAGCACCTGGACGACAGACGGAGAAGGAAGGGAAAAAATAAATGTAGCGCAATAGAGAGTAGGAACATTGCTTGATAAGAGAGAGGAGTAAAAGGAAGATTGTTCAGATGAAAGTGATGAGCATTCGAACATTATGTGATCAGGATCACATACAAAGTGGCTGTTGGGAGAATGTAAAGAACAATATGGAGATGGTGCGAGAGAGAATCGGAAAAGCGATGGAGGAAGCAAGCTGTGCCCAAAGCGGAGGCGGCATATCGCCGAGATGCTGGAGCGACGCATAAAAGGGAAGTCAAGAAACCAGGAGCAGAGAGGAAGAGAAGGCTGGATGGACAAGTAAAAAGAATCCGGGTTAGAGAATGAGGAATAGTAGGAGTTGAACCATAATTGGTAATGCGCCGCAGAGGACAAAAACTTAATATTGATGGATGGAAATGTAGTAAGGAACTTGCCGGAAGGCGAAGCTCGCCGGGCTAATGAGTCAACTAACTCATTTCATTTTATTCCAGAGTGACTAGGGATCCAAAGGAAATCAATCTGGATTGCCAAAAAAGGAAGAGGTCATGGATCAAGGAATGTATAAAAAGGATTACGTAATCTGTACAGTGGGAAGGCAGAGGAGATGCAACGGCCTGTAGCACGCTTTGAGAGTCTGATAGAATAAGGATATTATGAGAGACCTTCGATGTTCTGATGAAGAAAAGTGCATGGAGGTTAGCAATAGACTCGGCACAGAAAGTTGAACAGAAGGAGGGAAATTTAAAGGACTCAGAGTGATTTAAAGAAGGACAAAGAAAGGCTGCGCCAACTCCACTTGGGCTCTTGGAACTGTCCCTGTAGATTATAACGTGGTTAGGAAAGCGAGAGTTTAAAGTTTATAAAAATTCCGATCTAACGGCATGGTGCAGAATGAGTCTAGGGGGAATAGGAGAATTAAAGCAATTAATTGAATGAAGGAAGGAGGAAAAGTTGAAAGAAAAATATGGGAGCTTATCGTGAGTGTGAATGTACGAGTATGGTAAAAATTGAAGAAGTCGAGTAGAAATAAGAGACAGAATTGGGTGTTTTATTAGCACTACGCCAATCCTGTAGAATAGGGGAATAAGAAGGAATAAGTGAGAAAGAGGAGATAGGCAGACGTTTAATGAGGAACCGGTAATCTAAATAGGAACGCCGAATAAAGAGTGGAGGAATGTGGGTTTCCGCTTGAGTAGCAGGGATAGGAGAAGATTTCTGAGCTCCAAGACAGAGGCGGAGGCAAGTATTTTGGATGCGATCGAGTTTGGACCTGGGAGAGTTACTATAAATAAATGAATATGTGGTTTTTAACTGTCATACAGATGCAGTCCAAGTATGTTTTTGCATCGGCATTTTAACAATATGATAGTGTTCATGTTTGCCATTGTCTTCGAAACGACTATTTACGATTATTTTGTTTTTAAACACATTTTAATTCATCACTACTATAGATACCTCGATAACTTAGGATCTCTCTTTCTAATTTCCTGGTTCCTTGTGTTTCCCTTCGCTTCTCCGTTCTGTTATTTATATTATTCGCTTACATTATGTTTATTATGTTATCTTCTTTTCGTTATTTTTCCTCTTCAAAATTCACTCTCCATTCGAAAGAAGCAGCGGTAAATGCCGATTATGTCTTATCTAAATTTTCGTCTCTTTCTGTCGAGCGTTTTGTTCTACATTCTCGTTTGCTATAACTCTATTCACTGTGCATATTCTATTTTGTCTTTCTCCTCTTCATTCATCTCATTCCAGCTATTTATTATTTCCTTATATTGTCAATGTCTGACCGAATCAAAGTTCAAATGACGGCTCTTTTCCCATTTTTTTTGTTCTTGGGTGTAGGTCCTTGGTTAACATGCAGAAAAATAAAAAAATAAAACAAAAATAAAAGCAGGATCAGCCGATGTTTCGGTCGTTTTAGCAATTCAACTATCGCAGCCGCTTAGAAGATCAAATTATTTGCTAATAAAATATTCAAATTCGAAAAAGAAAAAGTTCGCTCTATTTGTTTAGAGAAATTACTAATTGGCTATAATTGTCTATTTACATGTCTCGTTAGTGGCAAATATGAACTTGGAAGCTTATGCGGCGAAGTTGGTAATGACTTAATCAAAGTTATAAAATATTGAACGAATTATCGTATACAGTAGACCGGACACGCGAATAATAATACTAATTGGCTCCGTGAAAAATAAGGGAAAAAAAAGAAGAAATTCTTTATCTTTTGTACTGCTACGTATTTTAATAAATTATAAATATGTCGACTAGTTCCGCTTACAATAATCATGGCACTAAAATTTAAATCAAAATTAAACAGTTTACAGTAACTTTCATAACTTTCCTCGGACAAACGTCTGCATTTCATACATTTATATTTGTGCAGTTCTTTGGAATTGTTTCATGCATAGAATTTTTTTTGAAAAAGAGAACAGGCAGTGCATACATTCCACAGGGATTTCTGATTTCCGTTCTTACGAATGTATCTGAAGAAACGTGATTTATCGAAAGTATATTTTTTATTTTAGATCATTGTAGTAGACAAACTGGACCTAGGTAAAAAATTTTAAGCCTCGATAAAAATTTCGCAAGAGGAAAATCCTTCGTTGATAGAGATTTATCAATATACGTATACATTTAATAATAAATCACCTGAATTTTGTCTGTAATAAGTTTGTGCTTTGAATGCAAAATGGCAGTTTGGACATAGTGGAAGGAGAAAGAACAGATTCTTTAAATTTCGACGTGCATGTAAAAAATTTAACAATTTTAAAAAGAAAATTACGGCATTCATTTATTTTCTCTATTCGAAGAAGGTTTTAATATTTACCCCTAGTTTAAGATGTATTAATTTTTATAGATGAGTGCATTTTATTTTTTTTTTGTTATCGTTTTTTTCCCCCTTTTTTACGTGTGCGCCAACGAAGGGCTTTGCAAAGGAAGCTACATCGTAATATTATGCAATTGGAAATAGAGCGAATAAGAAATCTAATAATACGGGAATAACCGATAGAGATGGAAGAATATTGTTATTAGGAAAACTCAGAGAAACTGATGATAAAGTAGAGAAAATGTTCAGTTGAAAGAATTGAACTTTCAAAATTATCAGTAAGAAGAAATCATAAAGAGGGGGTCACGGGGAGATGAGGATGGAGAAATGCGAAAACATGATATAGAGGGAGGAAGGAGGGATCGATTCCAAGTCGCTCTATGCTAAGTAATAATGGAATATCAGGCAGAAGCGGGTGCTGGAAACCATCTAAGATCGGATTAGGAGGTAATGAGAAGAGGGGTCTTCTATTCTTACTTGATCTCGAGTATGAGATTATCTTCCAATTCAGATAGGAGAATTAGAGGATAAAAATTAGCAGCGGCATTGAAGAGTACGTAAACTGGACCGTAATAAAGAAGAGCTGTTTAAAACTTATACTGGAAGAAAAACGACTTTGGGTCAACATAGTGGAAGGAAAATGATGAAATGTCCCCCAAGATGTACTATTTCTATTATAGATTACTAGAATTTAATGTCAATAATATAGAATTACCATCCAGGGAAAAAATCTAGTTAACAAAAAACCAAAGTAATAAATATTACATCTATTCCCGCGGTGTAAATCTACGAATTGATAACACTGACGACTCAGTGCTAATCAAATTAATAAGTAAAATCCCGAATCATAAACTAGAGGGGAAAAAAAATTGGCGTGTAGAAAAAAGAGGTGCGAAAATGGTTGAAAGAGTGGTGCAAAGACTGAAGCTATATCTTGCTTTTTTTGTTGGTTTTTGACTTTGTCGTGTCCTTTCTGGATTTTAAACACTCATAGATCATATTTTTGTCGACTTTAAATATTAAGCTGTCCGCATGTATTGGTGTACAGATGTATATTACGCGGAATGTTATTTATTGGCTTATGTATATATATGCTATTACTTTAATATAATGCTAGTTTTATTATAATTGTTATGTATGAAATAAGTTAAGTTAGTTGTAATTTTTGTACTATATATATCTATTTTAATAAACGTTGATAAGAGTGTTGGGCACTCACACAACGGTCATATTTGCCCTGTAAGACCCGCAACTTATTTAAAAAAAAAAAAAAAAATTAGTTTTCGTGTTGCCGACTAACGTGAAAAATCTGGCGAGGGGTGGACCGACTGTCATTGATCGCCGACTAAATATTCCAAAAAACGCTAGTGTACTCGCAAGACTACGCTTCATACTGATATTGTGAATGTTTGATTTATCGACATAATGCATTTCCCTAAGTGTTCTGCTGTTGTATACTAACTAGCGCGTATAGTCTGTTGTCGCCTTGCGAGCCAAGCGCTCTAACCACTAGGCGCCATCATGACGATACTACAGAAGGATCAGTATCATAAGAATTGAAGGTCCTGTGTAGGAAATTTTTCTATAGAAGTTGTTCGTTTGACGTTGTTATTTTTCTTTGTAAAAATAAGAATTTTTGCCTTTTCTTTGTTTTTTGCTCTGGACAGTTATGGACATTAATTCGAGGAGAGTGAAGTTTTTCTATATTAGCAGTATCAGCGGGATAACACATCACTACATAATTAAACTACAGCAGCTGGATTGGCCATTTTGGCCTCGCAAGAGGTTATGCTCCTTGACTCCTCTTGCTTACATTTCTATCTCTTTCTCTTCTATACTTTGTATAAAATTATCAAAATTTACAACGTAATTCTAAATCGGTCCATATGAATATAATAACATAATCACAAAAATCCTATAAAATATAACAAACGTTACATAAAATAGGGACATTTTTGCTAATGGGGGTAACCTAAGAATTACGCTGTAATTAATATATATATATATATATATATATATATTGATATATTATGAAACTTTTAAAACTTCCGCAGTGATTAATCATAGTGAAATAAATTTACGGACAACTGCGTTAGAAAATGTAATGTATTTAATTCAATAATACATCACATTTTCTAACGCAGTTGTCTGTAAATTTATTTCACTATTGATATATTGTTAAAAGAATTAGAAAAAATAGGAATCTCTGGGAGATATTTAAATTGGTTCAGTAATTAACTTAATAGATAGAAACAGTGTTGTACAATTAAATGGAACGGCTAGTGAAAAAATTAAAATAATTTATGGAGTACCACAAGGATCTATATTGGCTCCAATACTATTTATAATCTATATTAGGAATAGTAATAAAACTTTAAAATCTGCAAAAATATTCGCATATGCTGATGATGTAATAATTATAATGTCCCATAAAAATTATAAAATAGTAGAGAACTTACTGCAAAAAGATTTAGATGAGCTAACAAAATGGGCACATGATAGAGAATTATATATTAACCTAGACAAACCAAAAGTAATGTGGATAAAACCAAGTAGTAAATGTAATATAGATGAAATCAACATAAAACATCACAGTTTAGAATGTCAACATTTACATACACAAAACATATGTAGTTGTAATAATTTAGAGGAAATGTATAAATATAAATATTTGGGTGTCACTGTTGACAACATGTTTAGATGGAATGATGGTGTTGCAAATAAATTGAGAAATGGATAACTTTGTTATAAATACGTCAACAAAAATAATGGTTTTCAACAGATTATGTCAAACTTACTTGTACTGTGGTATTATGGCATAGGGGGACACGTGAATAATACTAAACTAAAGCAATTAAATTATTTACCGGATAAATGTTTGAAAGTCTGTGTGGGAAAAAAATATGAAACTCCCGCAAATGTAAATTCTTCGAATATTAGAAAAAGACATTTAATACTTAGCCCGAAAATGATACTTAAATACAATGTACTAATTAAATATCTAGAAAAATAAATCAGTTTAATACCAAGAAATAAATGTAATTACAGTTTGCGTAACATTAGACAATATGAATTTCAACACAGAAGACACGCCAATAAACATGACGACAAACTACACGAAATGGTTTTAACAAAGTTACTTAATAATATACCGATAAATAATATATTACAGTAAAACAATAATAAAACAAGTAAAATTACAATAAAGGAAATGCTGCTAGAATTGAGTTAACAACAAATATAAGCATTATATAAAATTGTATATAACATGTGGGTGTATGGGTATGTGCATGTGTGTGTGTATGCTCAATATATATATATATATATATATATGTATACATACTTGTGGGTGTATGGGTATGTGTATGGGTATGTGTATGTGTATGTGTGTGTGTATATAGATTTATAAGTTAATCGATAAAAGTTTATATGGGTACGCCACTACTTAAGGCTTACTTTTTTCTGATGATATGTGAGAGGTAGATATTAAATGGTTTATGAATGAATAATGGATAAGTTATAGAAACTAAGTATGTAATATTTATTTATTAAATAAATATACTCATGTGTATTTATTTTGGGAACCCGCCGACAAGTCAACTGACTTGGTGGGGACTAAGGCATCGCACACGATTCTAATAATAATAAAAAAAAAATTATGTAAGTTATATGTACGTATAGGGATATATTTGTGCAATATGTAATTTATACATCCTGTATACAGTTCGCGTTCGCAGCGCATATGTAGGACTATATTATTCTAACAAATTACATTTGTGACTTGGTAATTTTAAAATAAATAAATATTTTGACATTTTTGACATGACAAGTCGGATTTTTATTAGTGTACATTTTCCCCAAAGCAGAGACATTAAGTTTCATCCGATGTCGGTTAACTCGGAAGCGTAATATCTCGGTAATATGCACAGGTGTGTAACCGTGAAAAGGGCGATGTAAAAAATGTCGTAGTTTATGTGTCTTCATTGTATGTATTTTATTGCATCACAGTACTTTGTGATGATTTATGTGTCAATTTCGAGAGGAAATGAAATAAGCGGAAACGCGTTGGATTTGATGACGTCATAAACGAATTTAGCAAAATACGTTTTCTAGAATAATCGTTATTTGGTTGGTAATTAATAATAAAATACGCCGTTTTTTTTTGTTTTAATTCGCCATTCAAAATGAATAAAACAGACGATTTTTTGAATCATATATCAGTGAAGAGGCCGAGCCCAAATCGTCATCACTAATACGCTAAAAAGTTATTACTACATTTTTATACGAGAACCCTAATGAGAATTAAAACACAAACATTTATTCACACAAGTCTGGCGTTCTGATGGAAATTTAAACTTCGATATTTATATAAACGGAATTAAGTTTACTTTTTTTTGCGCGCTTCGATTAAAATTGATTTTAAATGTTTTTCCATATTTTCAGTGAAAAATAAATCCTAGTTGCAGTGCGGACAGAAATGGAAAAATATGAATTGTGTACCGAATTCTCTGAAGCGACCGGGGGTACAATCAGACTGTTTAAAAACGAGGTCTATGATGTTCATACAGCTCTTTACAGTAAAAAATATGAAACTTGTAAATTACCCTTTAAGACTAATGTTTATAATGTTTCTGTGTGTGAACATTTCAGCATTCAGCAATAACAACATTTTCAAGCTGTAAAATTTTTATTTTCAGAAACTGATCTATTTCATTATTTACCGGTATAGCGATTGAAGAAATTAATATGGATGCAAGCATTTACGTTATTATTATTATTATTATTATTTCATTTATTATTGCTAGGGGGCTCTCCGCTTCGCTCACCAATAATTCTTCCAAGGAGGCTGCTCTTCTTGCTTAATTCCGCTGCACCCGCACCATTGTTAATTGTTAAACTATTAAAACGCATTAAAAATGTTTATACTCCTGTAAATTTTGTGATTTACCATACAAAATCACGCAGTTAATCTTATGCGGTTATTCCTTTATAAAGAAATGCTTTCTGATGTTCAGTTGTCAGTTGACGTCGCTAAGGCGCGGCAAAGCGAATAGGGGTTTTTTCTCGAATGTTATTAAAATAATTTTCAAATAAAATATGGAAGAGAAAAACGAAATGAAAACATGAAAACGGTTGACAAAACTTTTTTTATTAATAGAGAGATTATTATTGGTTATTAAATATGAAATTATTATTGTCTGTAGTACCTGTTATATGTACCACTTGTGATGCGTAGAATAATAATTTTCTTATATATATATATATATATATATATTCTGAGACCTCTGTTAGGTTAAAGAATTATATCATAAACAATATCAAAGAAAAAAAAAAATAAAGTTTTACTAAATTAGACAATTTCAAAATTACGACTATACTATAACGGAAAGCTAAATAATACCAGGTACTAATTCTAATGTAGCCCGACATTCCACCGTTAACTTATTGAAATGCTACCGAATACATAATAATAAGAGCAAGAGGTTAGCTAATACATTCTTTGAAATTCAAAAATAAAATATTAATCTTTTTACTTCGTATCAAAATAACAAGTAATAAAGTGAAAAAAAATATTTTGAATAAAATAATAATAATTAACTAAAACTCTTTTTAAAATTAAAAAGTAAATAATATTATTAAAAACTAGAAAATAGACATTCCACCGATCCGGGTAATACAATATCATCGTGTTAAAAAATTGACCGAAAATAAAGCTAAAGTTGGACTCACTATCATTATAAGTTCGATTTTACTTATTGAATTCTATCCGAAAAAATTGAATTTTTTTTTTTTTTTTTTTTTTAATTGAATTGATCAGATCAACTGCAATCTAAATTGTCGAAACAAATAATGTTATATCATCGGTATTACACTGAACTATCGGTCCATTTTACCGACCATAGTTGTTCAAGTGATTAATTTTTATATAGATCAGTTAAAATTTTTTTGCGATGATAACCATCGAATTGTAACAGTTTTTGAATTTTTGAGATAATTTTCTACCACGTTATAAGTAAGTCGCTTAACCGAATGCACGTAACAATATCGATAAAGACAAGTGTATACGTTAATTCTGGATATTGGAAAAGGCATTTGATATTGGCATTAGCATTTACTTTGTAAATTAATTAATAACAACTTTCCGCTTTGTTTAATCAAACCTATAAATAGCTATTTAAAAGAAAAAGAAAAGAGGCTTTAAAATCGATGATACTATCTTTACTAGTATATGTAGGTTCACACCAGGCTGCAGTACTACCTGAAGGCAGTATCCTTGGGCTGCACTTGCTTTATTTTTAAATGATTTTCCCTAAGCTGAAAGATACAGACGCACTTTTTGCCGATGGTATAGCTATTTACTGTGTGCATCATGCGGAATTGACATTAAAAACAAACTTCTTAAAGTTTACAAGTTATTTAACAAAATCGAGAAGTCAATCCTCATCAATTCTGTATAATAAATGTTTTCCATTTCAAGAGCGATTCTAATTATTGCACGCAGTTCTATAACTGTTTTTTTTTTCAGTTTTTTTCGTTTTGGCGATAATTCTTAATTATCACCGTAAAATTTTATTTTTGCTTTTTTTTTTCTTTTGTTAACGTATTACATAGGTTTTTTTTCTTCATTCGGTTTATCTGTAATCCAGTTATAATCTCATATCTATAAATATTTTGTACAGTTCTTAAAAGGCTCGGGACGGGCTTATTTAAAAAATGACCGGTTCTTATTTCAATAAAACTATTTTTACTTTCATTTCATTGCATAAAGTGTAATTCATGCTTCGCTGTAATTGGGCGTTAATAAATGTATATAAGTAAATCTGTTTTATACGTTTGTGTGTAATAATTTAAAATGCGAAATTTCCTACAACGCAGCACGGGGAAGACGCTTTCCGATATTTAAGTTTTTTTGAAAAATTCTAACAGCTAATACTATTGGTTTTTCTATGAGCGCACGTTTTAGCATTTTTTCTTATTGGAAAATTTTCACTAATGCGCTTAATCTGTTTACAAGTTCTATAATTAGAGGTAATTAACAAGTTCTTACCTGTTCATCATGGCTGCAACGGTGGCAAATTCGGACCTTCTGAAGATTATCAAATGATACTTTTCGAGAATCGAACTGTTCTTCTATCGTTTCATATTAATAACGCAACTGCGATCATTCGAACTTTCATTAAAAATTAACGAGTATATAATTCAGCGCAAGTACATAATACATGTGTAGTTTAGGAGTCGGGAAACGATTCGGAGCGCACGGTTCTGGTTGTGTGAAAAATTTAGACATGAATACACGCGCACGTCTCTGACATCGGTTCTAGCGACATCTTCGAAGTGTTCCAATAGCGAATGCTATCCATAACTGTTGAGCGGTGAAAGGAACGGGGGGATGAAGGAATGATTTTGTATCGTGGCGGGAAAAACAGTCTCAAACGACAAGTGTTTCAACAACTGTTTATGATCTACCATGCTTCTGTTTATACTTACACAAGCGCCCATCTACGCGCGTGCCTGTATTTGTTATTGTTCACGGGCAAAATGCGAGTTATTCCCTCTTTTCTGATACCCCTATCGATACCGTTGGCGTGACAATAGATACATACATGTACCTTTTACCGAACGTGTTTCTGTATTATTTGCTTGTTTTTGGGTTTTATCATTTCGGCGCTTAATCGGCATTGATGTATGACAATTCGCCACAGTTCTAAAGGTCTGCCTCTTCTTTCAACCTTATTCCGTCGTCTTCCGCGTATTTTTAGGTCACCGTTACGATTCAAAATCGAAATTTGTACTCATCAGTTCTGTTTGCCGTTTTTTTTTCTGTTCGTAACTGCAAGACCATGGCCTTGCACGTTGTTGCTTTTTTGTTGACTTCTGTAACATAGTAGCTTTACCGCATTGATTAATCGGAAGGGGGTTAGTCAAAACAAAACGTGTATACCGCGATCTATTAGAATACAAATGATATCGGTGCCGTTAATTGCATATGTATTTTATATCGAAACTTCATTAAAATAATATTAAAAATAATTTTTTTTCTTTGAACTGACGTTAGGAACATTTTTTAAAAATCGCAACGAGGTCTCTTCGCTCCGGGGAACGACGTTATTGCACACTGCTGCGCAAGTGAAATATCGCGTAAATTAAATTGGTCCTTCAGCGGTTCCTTTTTTTTCGTTTTGTACCATTTTTTGCTTCCTCTTTCGGTTTTGCTTCGCTTCTTCGCACCCGATTTTAGCATTCCCCCCTGGTAGTTAGGATTTTGAAAAGTTTTTTTAGCGATTCAGTTTATGAATTATTTTTGAGGTCTGTGATATTTTTAATATTCATTTCTGATTATGTGTCTATTGAGCATCTCTGTAAACTGGTAAGTTTAAACAGACGGCCTACTCAACAAGCTACATAATTGCGAGTGGATGGATTTTTTAGTGGTATAATAAATAATAAGTACCGGAAAAATAATATATACATAGTTACAATTAGTTGAAAAATTTGATAGATTTAATATAACGCTTCTGATATTTTCTTAAAACGTAATTATTCCCATTCTTTTAATAAAAAAGTTCTTAGGGGCCCCCTGCGGATCTATGAGGAATCTCTTTGAAACATAAAAATCGGTTTTCGAAGCAATTACACAATTCCGTAAGGTAACAAAATTTCGTATATTTAATTACATTTGCTGCACTTACGACGCGACAAGCGATATTACAAAAATAAAACGATTTATTATATGTTGGGAGAAAAACATATCCGAAAATACCATTGTACTTAAAATATCAGTCGTTTGGATACCTCTTCTTAAATTGTCGTCTGACGAAACACCTGAAATTTAACAATAAAAAAACTGCCTTAACCTTACGTAAAATGCAAAAATTGTTCTTCCGGTAAGCAGTTGGCAAATTCTAATGAAAGCGCCTTTTTATAAAAAATTTAAATAGTAAATTATTAAATAATCTTAAAATTTGAAAAAGTCGAAAACTACTGGCGTCACAAGTGAAACTTTTTATGGAATGTGATAAATTTTTGAATGAGGAAACAAAAATAAATTCAAAAGTATTTATTTTGTGAACTGTTTATGGAAAAGTATAATTATTTCTATAAAAGTGATTTTCATTATACTAATTTTTAGTACGCTTCTGAAAGAAAGAAAGCTTGAAAATCAATTAGTTACGATAAATTTAATATTAGTACACATTGACTATCGCATAAAGTAATCGGAATATTAATCTGAACTGTCGTAAATTTATGGCATTTAGAGTTACTAATTAGTAGGAAATATAAATATGAAGAAACAATTGAGTAATTATTAAAGTAACGTAATAAATTAACCCGAATGAATTAGCATTATTGATTTAAATGAAATAAACGAAAAGAAAAAGCAGAAACAGAAACATTAATGTGGCGACTATTCTCGGCGTCTTCTCTTTGTGCGGATCTTCGTATACTTAGTCTGTCTCTACGTTCGAGTAGCGGCATTAGAAAAGGACAACTAGTTTAACAGATTTTGTTAAGCCTGGTCACTGCGCACATTATTTTATTATGCGTTGTAAAAAAAAAGAAAAACAGAAACAGAAACAGAAACGGAAACAGAAACAGAAACAGAAACAGAAACAGAAACAGAAACAGAAACAGAAACAGAAACAGAAACAGAAACAGAAACAGAAACAGAAACAGAAACGGAAACAGAAACAGAAACAGAAACGCGGCGACTATTCTCACTGTTTTCTCTTTGTGTCCATTTTCGTAAACATTATTTTTTTTTGTCACTCTTACTCCACGTTAAAGTGAATGGGCATTAGAAAAAAACAAGTATAGTTTAACAGATTTTGTTAGTTCGACGAGTTTACTCTCTATCTCAAACTCGTAGTGTCCCATCAGAAGTTTCACTTTTTTTTTTTTTTTAAATGGGTTCGTCAACATGGACATTGGCTCAAGAACAGCGGAACAGAGAGAAAAGAGAGACTCAGATGCTTACACGATCAGAGATAGCTGACAGAAAGGAATCAAGAGCTAGAATAACCGAAGGAAAAGGAAGGGAGAGAATGGATGAAGCACAGTATAGAGCGGGAATACCGGTTTGTAAGAGGAAGGAATAAAAAGAAGCTTGTTCAGTTGAAAGCGACGAACAACTGAACATTATATGATCAATAATTATAAAATTGCAAGTAATCACAAAAAAGTTATTGGGACATAACGAGATCTAAAAAGAACCAAATTCTGTTGTAAAAACAGATACAACATTCAACTTCTTCGAATTAGTACAATTATTAAAAGATTTAAATGTGAGTAAATTATAATAAACAGTTAATAAAATGTTAAAATTATAACAGAATAGAATAATTTATTTGGCGAGTAAAAAAAAAAGCATCTTAAAATCGAATACTAAACGGAATATTTTAGATTTTTTAAAAAATAAATGACTAATATATATATATATATATATACATAGGTGTCCAAAAAATTTTGAGACTGAGCTGATATTTCTGGAACCACGCAAGCTAGCGACAAGCTGTAAAATACGTCGAGTAGCCAAACATGTGTACGACAACATATTCAAAAATCAAAGCTATTTTATATAAAGTTGACCAAATAGATCTGCTATTAACAACATTCAGTCATTTTGGAATCTTCCTAAAGATCGCGGAATGGAAGGGAGATACTTAGGTCATCGATAAAAGGTCAGCCTCCCGCTTTTGATGCTGATCTAGCTTTACGAACTCTAGCTATGAATGGATCACCTTCTAGGAAGGAAAGGAAACGTCATCTTCTCTAGAGTTTTAGGTGAAGCGCTTGTTAGGGTTATTGGATGACATATTTTGACTGACAAGATTAGGTTTGGCGAATATCCACTGAGCAGATTGGAATGTCCCCTAAACTTGGTTCTACATTTGAAGTAGAAACAATTTGGGGGATTTTAAGTATAAACGGGTGAATCGAATCTTCGCATACCAGGTGTACCCGCTTTCAATTTATTATTATTGAGAGCAAAATTAAGATTGAAAAAAGAGAAAAGTCAATAGTACACTCCCATTTTAGCAGGAAAAAGTAGAATATTTGCTTCAGCGGTATTTTTATGGACTAGGAAAGATGTGGAAAAGGAAAAGCAAGAAAAAACGTTGGCGCAATGTTTGACAAAAGCAGTTACCAGTTTAACATCATCCGTGAGCGTCCTAAATTTTTAATGAATTCGAAGTGAGCGCTTGATAATTTTCATCAAGTGATCCCCACCCCCCCCAGCATTATAGGACTCGATGAAGAGTCATTATAGAGGGTAAACACGATATTCAAACGAAAATCGAGTATAGGACCTATATTTTTTAAATGGTATGAGATCTTCATATTGAATTTTGTAAACTTGCATTACTTCAAGATACGTTTCTTGTTTTGGATCGCTCGCATTTCACTACACCGACACCACCATGCTACTCTACGTGGTAGGTACTTTAAGGCTGCCACTGACACTTTTTCTGCTCTATAGATTGCTGGGAGAAACATTTTCAGGTTGCTCCCCAAAATAGATGGACTAGGTAGGGCGCCGAGTAGAATCTTCTATCTGCTTTAAGAAATTGAAACGGTTGATGTGATACTTCGATCAAGATGTATATTAATGATAGAGGAAATAGTAATGGGGAGATGACCACTGGAATGAACGTCTTCCACTACGTAGGCCGAAAATTTAGGAAGAATTGGTGTTGAACAGAAGATGATTTCGATGGCAGAAAAGGAATTTGACGTAAAATTGAAGTCATCGAAGGCTTTAAAAGAATCGGGACAAAATTAGTGTGTAATTTTACGTTTCTTAGTAAAGGTCAGTGGTAGTTGTGGTTTGGACTCTCAAGTAGGAGAGTGATCATTAAAATCTTCTAAGAGGAGCAGTGATAATTGCAATATAAGTGAATTAATTAGTGACGCGGTCTATTGGGTGGAAGTAACAATTACATACCGACAAGGCCATGTCAGGCAAGGAGGAAAAAAGGCGCGGATAACAGTTTGTACGGAGGAAATCACTGATGTAGACTGTGTCGGAATTAATACATAAATTAATATTGCTACTCCTCTGTAGATACGGCCACCTTCAGTATAGTCTTTACGGAAAATTTGACTAATTAGGAATAGTAGGTGTGATGGTAGGAGATGAGCTTCTTGTACGCAGATGATCGTAGGGTTGTGAGCAGGCCCGTGCCTAGAATTTTGGAAAGGGGGGATTTTGAAAATTTTCTTCACATATTTATTTTATAAATAACGATACATTTTTCACTAATATTCGTACTATTAATAATTTCCATCATTTTGATTTATATATTAATAATTCACATAAATGAATTACCCCGTATAAGCACATTAATAAAAATTGCATATGTTATTAATTATATTCGTAATAAAAAATTTTGCATAAGATATTAATGAAGTACCTAAAAATATGGAGCACATTTTTTCTTTTTTCTTTTAAAGGTAGGTAAGAAACCATAAAAAATCATCAATATATATTTTAAATTTTTGATTTTTTTTTTGAGATTTTTGTGTATTTATAATAACTATTTTATTTCTCATGGGGGGGGGTAACCCTCAACCCCCCTTCCCCGTGGACACGGCCTTGGTTGTGAGTATAAATAAGTTATTTCTGTTCGGAAATATTATTGTACAAGCCTCCGCAATTCTATCGTGTGATAAGTTGTTCACATCTTTTTCTCATTGACGCCTAGAATTTGTTTTATTGCTCCGTCTTAGTTTTCTATTTATAAAACCTACATATTCAGTTGGCTAAGTGTTCACCCTTTGATGTAGAATCCAGTTTGCGAAGTTTCATATTTTAGTTTCTTAATAATACGCGTGAACAACGGTTTTTAATACTTCGACTACCTAAATAAGGCTTGACTTTTGTCAGCATGTGTAAAAGACCGTCTGTATCTTTAGCAAATTCTTTTGCATAACTGTAATACCTGGCTACGGACATAATGTGTCCTACAAAGATCTTTCTGTAACTTTTTTTTTTTTTTTTGATTGCAGTTCTATTAGACACATCTTTATTAAAATTATTGGAGATTATACGAGACCCTTTCTTCAACTAAAATGCATAAACGCATGTGAATTAAACACATATATATTACTTAAGTTAGTAGAAGTTATTAGCATTTATACATTTTATGCTATAATTTATTTTCTAATTAGCTGCTTAAAAAAAAAAAAAGTTACATGTTTGTCGCTTACTTTTTTTTATTGTTTTTTTTTTTTTTTTTTTTATGTTTATTCGCGTATAATGTATTCCCGTGTGAACCGATTTTGATGATTTTCTTTCAAAAATGTATCGACAGTGGAATGGTACCATATAAGTACATCGATAAGTATCATCGGTGAAAACGGGTGCTTAGTAGTCATCATAATTAAAAAAAAGGGGGTTCCTTCAGAGAAATTTTTATTAATGTAACAAACGCCATTGACGCTTAAAATATTGCCAATGTTATTTTACATTAGAAATACAGATTGAAAAAAAGATCTAATTTTTAATATAGTTAAATAAAAAATTGAAATATTATTAATGTTATTCATCACGAATAAATAATAGATTTGAAGATTTAAAACATCGATAATGCTATTTAGCTATTTATAAGCTCAGCACTAACGGAAATTTTAGGTCTTCATAATGTTTCACCGTGTACTGAATGCAACGATATGTTTCGTTTATTCAATAGTGCACCTGCCAATGGTAGTTCCAAATGAGCACCTGTATATCTTTAAAATAAACGTGAAAAAAAGGACTTCCTTTAAGAGAAGTATTTTATTTGCTTAAGATAAGTAGAATTATCCCCCCCCCCCAAAAAAAAAATATTCGAATATCACGAAGAGCCAAAATTTTAAAATTAAAAGGGCGATGAATACGAGTGACTTTTTAAGTATTGTCAACGTTTTTACAAATGTGTAGTTTCTAATGAAAATAATTGTCCTATCCGGAAGTGCAATTTACACGCTTATCGCCGACAAAGTTTGAATGTTATACTCTTGAACTTTTATTTGATATAGTACAAAAAGTAGCAGAAAATATTTACAGAAAAATTTGTGAAATAAAATAGTTTAAAAAAGAAATAAAAAAACACCGACTTCATAAAAGTGCCCCAAATAGTAAAAAATAATTCCGAGTAATACACCGTTAAAGGAAGTATTACGGTTATTCTTATAAACATTAATACTTAGAGTCTTGTGACATACCGAATTCGAATTTCGGCAATTAAAAAATCACATTAAATATTTCTGATATTTACATATACAAAGTGAGTGTATTACCTATTTAATCAATTGTTGCAAAATCGGTGTAGTACCGAGATCTTAATTAATTGTAATATTCCTTTTAAGCATGTTACTTCGATTTTATCAAATACTATAATTTTTTAATAGGTTTTTATTGAATTTTTAAAGTGAGTCTTAAATTCGATGCCAGCTTTTTAATAAACTATTTTTTTTTATGTAATTTTTTTCATTTAAATAACGTTACTGTCTTTGTTGTCGTATGTTATAAATTTTATTTAATCGTTTTATTACGCAGGTTTTTTCGTTTATTTTCCACTGCAGGTCTCAAGTTTCAGTTTTATTAAATTTTTTTAGACTTTCGACTGCTGTTTAACTATATTGTAGCGCTGTAAGAATTATATTCGGAGGACACGCAAACAGCTGGTGATTTGTAGTTATTTCAACGAATCTTTCGCTCATCATAAATTCGGTAAATATTGTGTTGTTCCATATATAAAAATTATTTCGTACGGTTTGACGATGATGCTTGTTTAGTTAGAATAGAGGGAATAGTGATTAAAATAAATTTACAATCTGAAAAAATCGTATTATCGTGCAGTGCTCAAATAATAAAAAAAAAATATCGCCGGTTTTGGAAACTACTCTAATCAGAAAAAACACGACGGATTATTTTGGAAAAGTGAATATTGTTAGTAATATAATTAAGGTAATTTGTGATACAACCGGTTTAGCGCTAACTGGTTTCAGTCTATTCTTTTTGAATTTAACCAAATGTCTATGGTAACTTAGCTTTTCCGTAGAAATAAGTTTCGAGATACACCATCGTCAAAAGAGCAATTATTATGCTGTTACATTTACAAAACAAGTAACGGAATAAATGGAGCCAGAACTGAAATATCTTAATATACTGTAGGCCTGTTTGCCGTAAATAATTTAACATTAAGATCGGCGCACCGTAAGGAAAGACATAAAAATGCAGACGAAGAAAACGAAACGAGAACAAGATACTTATTCTCTAGAGTACTATTTGCTTACCAGCAGCCGTATCTTCATTTGTTTCTTTCAAATACTTACGCTTTATTTTATTCCTTTCTTCCGGAACATATTTCGAAAGCTTCATTAACACAGTCCCATTTCAGTTACCGTTTTTTCCTTTTTTTTCCCCTTTTTTTTTTCCTTTTCTTGCAAGTATAAACCCCCAGGAGAAATGCAGGAGAAATGTATGTATGCCTTAGTTCTGGGGTTACAACACGTATTTTTGTAAACATGTCTGAAATTTTTCGAACTTTATACTGCAAAAATCGACGACGTTGGTACATTTTGGCAAACATTTCATTATTCGTTTTCCATCATGCTCTACCTTCGCTGCGTCACAAATTCAATACAACATTCTTCCCGTTATCCGCAAGGTCTAGAAATAAACGTAAAGAACGAATATTATAACGAATGGAGCACTACAAATTAAACGACCAATTGGGTAGGACAATAAACTAGCTCTCCATTGCATTGATCTTCGTGTAATACCGAAATTTTTTATAAACATTTTCTCAGTGAGAAGGGGTTCGGTTTTTGCTTAGAATTCGCAAAATTATAAACAGCTTAACCAAGGAACATTAGTGAACAAATTAAATCATATAAAATAGTAATTATTCCTCAATAGTCACAGCAGCTTTTAAGCCATTAGAAATGGAGATTAGGGAACACATACGTCTGTTTTCAATTAAAAATAAAATTAAAGTAACGCGTGATTTGATTAACGTAACATACCAAAATTCGTATTTTAGTTGCAAAAATAAATTACCTTACTTCTTTTTTTTTTTTTTTTGGCGCTTCAACTATGGATATTAACCTAGCGGAAATGAAATTTTTGGGGGTTACTGAACCCGGTTCTGCCTGTACGAAACACAATTAACTAATCAACTACGACACGATAACGTAACTTAAATCAGCTGAAAAAGATAATAAAGATGAATACTGTATCAATGAATTCCGGAGAATTAAGGTTAGAATTGTGATGATATTTCCAAGAATGAGAGAATGTCACAAATTTATATGATGCATAGTTTTCTATGTCGGGACATGGTATATATATTTTGAGTTTATTTATATAAATTTAAGATTTTAGATTCAGACAAATATATTATATTGTAAGTTTCAAGATAAAATAGGGCACATTGTACACAGGGGAATACCGTAATAGCAATAAAAAATAGATAAACCCGTAAATAAAAGTTTCGAAGAATTTAATAAATTTACAGTTAAGAAATTATGTATCGTAAAAGGAACAGACATTTGTATTGAAAGGACAAAGCAAATATTACAAAATAATTAAGTAAGACAAAAATGTAAGGGTATAAATGCGAAGTAAAAGTTGTACTCGAATGGAATAAAATAATGTAAAAAAAAAGGAGAAGTAAAATGGGATTAATGAGAGTGAACTGATTATAAATGAAGATCAATATGGTTTCAAGCACCGACGTATATAAAAGGGGGGTTTTGGAGGTTTGCCCCCCTCCCCCCTTAGCTCACGCAAAAGTCCAAATATTAACTGAATACACTATCGTAGTGTATGCCTTCGCATTATCGCTTTGGATTGGATTTAAAATACGAGTAGTTTGAATCTTTTTACGTCTCTTTATTTAGGTTACTTGAGTAGAAAAGAATGTCCAAGCTTATTTGTTAAAAGGTATATTATATTGTTTCTAATTAGTCGAATAATGATGAAGAAAAGCTGAAAGCTTTAAAAGAGCCTTGGAACCAACCGGATACTTTCAAGTTTCCAGTTACTGGCAAGAGGAATTTTTTTTTTCAACGTCGTTGGACCGTGAAGCATTCATGGCTTATGTATTCAAATATCATGTAGGGAGCACTTTGCGAACTATGTGTTCTACTTGTAACAGCGCAAGGGAACGTAGTTATCAAGATCCTGGAGCTCTTATTAATAAGCCATTTACTAACTGGAAAAACGATTTAGAGAGTCATCACGCGAATACAAAATACCACAAAGTCGCTTTAGAACAAGCAGCAAACTTTGTAAAGTTTGCGGAAGGAAAATCTATTGATGTTGAGGAGTTCATAAACCTGGAAGGTCATAAAATAGCTAAAGATAACCAAGAGAGATTAAAAGTTATTGTAGAAGCAGTTCTTTTGTGCAGAACATAGGGAATGGTTCTAAGAGGAAGCCATGATTATGAAGTTGGAGTAAACGAACTTGCTCACAATGACGGCAATTTTCGAGTACTTCTCCATTTTCGTGCTCTCGATCGGGTAATGAAGCAGCTAAGAGTGTCATTTACGTACACAAGGCATGCATAGTAAAGCTATGTATACTTGATCAGGAATTTAGAACGAAGCGATCGAACTATTATGCGGTAATGCTATTCAAGCGCATGTACTTAAAAAAGGATCAAAGAGGCTATTTTTTTTTTACGATATTGGCAGACGAAACTCAAGAAATATTCCGGCGAGAACAAATAGCGTTATGTTTATGATACGTAGACTCTGCTCCTTTGAAAAAACAGTTATCCGAGACGATTTTCTTGAATTTATCTACGTAGAAGATGTTTCAGTTCAAACATTGGCGACGACAATTATAATGCATCTCTTATCCTATAACTTGGGCATAGATGAATTAATTAGACAAGGCTTGCGCTATATTGCAGTACTAAGCGATCGATTACGAGGCGTAAAAACAATAATCGTAGGGAAATACCCGAGAGCGCAATTCGTGCATTGTGTGGTTCACATTCCCTACTTAGTTCTAGCGCATTCATGTAGGGTACCTACTATATAGGGATCATAAAACACGCAATAAACTTTTTTCGACAATTTTCATTTCTAGACAGCCTTTTGAAGAAAATTGCAGATCAGATTAATTCATCTTATTCAAAATATATTTCTCTTTGTGAGATACGATGGACCGAAAAGTATACGGCTGTAGAATGGTTTACACAAATGATTCCCATAATACGCGCAACACTTGTGCAAGAAGTTGCGCGTAGGGATGCCGCTGCTCAAGCATACCGACTGCAAACCGCCTTAGAAAATAGTCAGTTTGTTGTGTCGCTAGTTATATTGAAAAAAAATGTTTCTTATATACAAGCCTAAACAAAGTAATGAAAAAATTTAATATCGATTTGACTAACACTTGCAGTTATACAAAAACTATAAAGATGATATTACAAAATATTTGGAATGAAAGTGAATTTTCAGTCCTTTTCGAGTTGGCAGAGCAGATGAGTACAAATGACATAGTTGTTTCAAAAACGAACAGATAGAAAACCCGTCATAGTAATGTACCGAGAGAAACTGCTGAAATGTATTTTACCCCTTTGTTGACTATATCATTACAGAACTCGATGTCTCACTTTAAACCGCATGAAGAAACGATCTAATGGATTCAACTGTTTCTAGCTGAGAAGACAAGTAATGACTCTAGCACAGAAGAAAAACTGAAAAAAATAGTACAAACATTTCTTAGTGAAAATGAAGGCACAATATTTGTAAGTGAATATGGAAATCTGCTACGTGAAAACCTACCACTGCAGTAGAAGCTATTGATCAGTAGGATGAATAGTTTTTTCCTTTGATAAAAAAGCTTCTTATTATATTAGCCACACTTCCGGTGATCACTGCGACCCCAGAAAGATGTTTCTCTAGTTAAGAATTTGTATTACGAATCGAATGGGTGAGAAAAAAACATTGGTCTTACCCTTATCAGCATTCACCGTGACCCGACGGTAAAACTGGATTCTAAAGAAATTGTAAATACATTGACAATAAGACGTAAACGACTCAATTTTAAATTACATTCTTAATATATTATTATAGAAGATTAAAAACCAAAAAAAAAAGAAAAAAATCCGGCTCGTCAACCAAGAACCTCCACCCAGAAACAATTAGAGGAAAAAGAAAGTTATATAAAAAAGACGATCAGATATCGTCAAGTGGAAGGTAATAATGGGAGGAATAATAAGTGTAGAAGGAGAAGACAGGATATAACGGACACAAAAAGAAGCAGGAAGTCCAAGCCTAAGCAAACGTAGAGAGCCAAACGCTCTACCGAAAGAGCTGGGTACTCAAAAAACACGTGATCGGCGTCACAAACAACTGCATCATTTGAATGGAGAGAACAACATGGGGAAGAGGCTAACTAGAAGCGAAAGCTGGAGAAAGGCAACAAGGGATGATTAAAACGTAAACGCATAATGGAGACATCAGCAAAGCGAGGAAGTGAAGGAAATAGAAGGAACTATGGATTGGAAGGAAGGCTAGGTTGAACAGACAAATAAAAGGAGTGATTATTAGAAAAGGAGGAAGTGTACATCCGACCAAAATCTGAGATAAAATTTAATAGAGGAAAAGGAAAGATATTTGATATGTTCGGAGAAGGCCAGACGACTATCGAGGAAGATACCAAGATTACGGAAGAAATTAACACGAGCAAGAGCTATACTATTTAAAAAATAAATAAACAGAAGCAGGATTATAAGGTCGAAGGGAAAATACAACGGAGGAAGACTTAAAAGGGGAAATCGAAAGGTTAATTGAAGCAAGAACACTTTGAAGCAAATTGAGGGGCGGATTAAGAGCTCCATTGGCTGCAACAATATTGTCGCGGGAAGAGGAAAAAAACAGAATATCATCAGCAAAGAATAAAGAGCTGGAATTTAAAGGAACGGAAGCGATACTGGCAGTATAAATGTTAAAAAGAGTAGGATTGAGGGAGGAACGTCGAGGAAAACCGCAGAAACCCCTCCTTGTAGTGTCGAGTAGTGGGGGATAGAACGATTGGACATGAGCTTAATAAGAAGGGAAGTGAAATTGTCTAGAATGTTAATTGCCGTCATTTTAAGACGCTTGTTCAACATACTTTCAAACAATTTTCTGATGCAGGATACCAAGGAAATGGGGCGTACTTTTATTCACACGGTATTCTTATTATAGCTAAACTTTTCCTTGATATTTAGAATATCATTAATCCATTCATATACAAGTATATAATCAACATTATTCTGAATCGGTCGTAACGGATAACTAAAATCGCGTCATCTGGATAACAGATAAGTTACATGACTTTTATGTATGCGACTGTAAGCGGGCTTCTTGCGATACTTGGCGGTGTTGTAACCTATTAATTTTTTGATCGTTATTTTATTAAGCAAAATTATACAGTTCGTGTGTTGGAAAATAACTATTTGTAAGCCGGTGCATATAGTAACAGATAAACAATCGGAACGATCGGTTGATAATTTAAAGAAGAACAATATTTTCGTTTCATTAAATTTGTCCGGGAGAAAAACCCTTGGAAAGCTGTTTCTTCTGGCTATGTTAAAAATATTTTTATTTTATTTTTCCAATCTAAAATTCCAATGTAAAATAACATTGATGAATTTTAATATTAATAAAAATCACTAGATTATCTTCTCTTTTTCCTAATAATTTTCATCAATACTCGCGTGACCACTGACCGGTACATTTTCGAATGAAATGATAATTAAAATCGGTTCACGTGGGAAAAAGTTATACGTAAGAAAATATAAGAAAAAAGCAATAAAAAGAAAAACGTATTTTCCTTTTTTTGAACTTGGTAAAAACAATCTATATTTTCGTGGAAATTATAGTTCCTCAGCGAAATTTGTCACTCCCCGTAAATGAGCACAAATTCGTTGATGCAATATGCAGCTAGTGAAGGACAAAACTTATTTTGTTCCGCGGTAAATATACACATTCCTGGGTATTATTATTTTTAAGGCGCTTGCCGAAGTAGAGTTATCGTCTTAAGAGTTGTCTCGTAAGTTGCCGTCCTATATAAATCTAAAATCGAATACTGCTTGTACAAGAGAAATTTGAAAAACGGATCCCATTTAGAAAACAACTAATCTTCGGATCCATTAGAATACGCTATGAAAAACTCCTTAATGTCCCGTTATACCTTATATCAAGGCTTACTTTAATTTTTGCTGTAATATCCAATCGCGGCTGATTCGATTCACTATTGTTAACACGTTTCGCTTATCTCAGGTGTTTTTTTCTTTTTTTTCTCGGTCATATCAAAGTCAGCAAGGAAGGAGGACAAACCAACTATCTGGGAAAGCCGTATCGTTTCCGATTAGCTCGAACGGACGTAAGAACGTTAATCTTTTCCCGATAGCGAAACGTTCAAATTAAGGAAATTAACTTTAACGAAAGTTTTGTTCCGTCGCGAGCCAAACGTGCTAATTTGTATTTGCACGTGTTGCTATCGATAAATCTGTCATCAACTATTGAGCACGCGATGTTTTTTTCCAAGGTCGTATAAAGTTGTTCACGTGCAATCTGAAAAGTTGTTAATGTTCCGTTTTGGTACTTTTAACTGATTTCCGTTTCAATAATCGACCAAGTGTTGCGGAAGCACGTTCACCTTATCGCAGGCCTCGTGGTAACGTTTGCATCAGATGAAAATACCGATTATAATTTATATTACCTTTCGCGGAAGTATTTACAACTCTCACGAGAGCAGCACATGATGCAGATGGCTTCGGGAAAGATTTCAACAATGTTGATTTTGGAGTTTCCTGAAAATCGATTAAAAAAGCTGCTCTCAACGTATTTAATCGATGTTCCAATCGAGGTTTTTCATAGCACGCGTGTTACAATTGGGGTTTCGTTTTCGTCTATTTTCCTCTACGAGTGTGTTGAGTTTTAAAATGGCAAATACTGATGAATTAGAAACAAGTTGGGAATACATTATCTGTTCACTACCTGGCTTATTCATAAAAACACTCTTTCAGCGTTAAAATTATCATTGATTTTTATATCGAATTGTGCTCAGGATTGGCTAATTAGGCGAGGGAGTTTATCTTAATGATGAAATATGGAAATACGCTTGTGCGGTATATTTATGCAACGTGTATATGGACTTATAGGAACGTATTATACACGATAATAATGTTTATAATTATATTTAATATTTCACGCTTGAATTTTATTAAAAAAAATTCACGAAATAATTAATGTTTTTATTTAAATTATGTTACAGACATTTATTTAAAATTTCCTACTCGTCTCAGCAGGTGAGAAATTCGAAGTGTTATTTTTATGTTTGTTTGATTTTCAATTTCTATTATAAAACCGCGGTTGTTGTAGGACTATTTAAGCCCCGCACGTACTTGTATAATTCGCAAGTGTTGTGTGGGAGGCGAACTGAACCCATGAGCCTCGTTTTTAACTCCAATTACGTAAATTAGTGTTTTTCTAGTATTCAAACTCGCCTTTTGTAAATAGATTTGCTGATTATAATACCGCCTTTTTATACGTAGCAAAGTGCTGTATTTAGATCGTGTTACACATATTCCGGTAAATTAAATAAACACCGTTCATTAACGTGCACAGTCACCAAACGATTACCCATTATTCAACACGTTATTAAAGGCTATAGCCATCATCTTAAAAACACATGTATCATTCACCATTCGTTAGGGGTTGGAAAAAAACTCCTACGGCCAAATTTTCAGCTTCCGAACCCCTGCGCATGCGCAGTCAAGTCGAAAATGTGTTTTTTCGGATTTATTTTTTTCCAAAGCGTCTTTCCATCAAAAAATGCTGAAAAAATTCGCAGTAGCGGATTTCTACGTAAGAAATAACTACAATTTTTTTCAAATCTCATAATCTCGAAATTGGTCTCTAAAAAAAGATTTAAGTTTTAAAATTTTGAGGTGTCACTTTTTTAATTCATGATTTTGATGTATTCTCTCCCGCTCTTTACGATGGTGCTACCACTTTTTCGAAAAAAATGTGGGGCCATTCCGATTTTGTCAGGGAACCGATGTTTTCACGCTTTTTTCGTGTTTTTAGTAAATTATGTTACAATTTTATAGCTGTAATAAAAAAATTTTTTGTCCTTCTTCCCGATTTTTGTAAGGGTGCTACTACTTTTTTTAAAAAAATAATTAGTCACCCTGATTTTGGCCAAAACCTAATCTTTTCGCGTTTCTAATAGGTTAATTTAAAAGACCTTAAATGACATTTTTTTTGTATAATCGATTTTTGACCAAAATATTTACTGTTACATATATTGCTACATACACATATATAATTAGTACATGCAAGACTTCTTTAGTGTTTAATTCTAGATTATCTGTACACTGTTATTGATTTAACAAATCATTTCTGTGTTATCGTTTAAAGTAAATTTTTCTTTATTTCGATGTATTTTTTTTTTTGTTTCCTGGCTAAAAATGTATTGTATTAAACAAAAAATTTCACTTCTAATGCCGTTAGCTTTTGACAGACGCGCATTTTTTTTTTTTTGTTAGCAATTTCACATTATATTTTGCATACAATCTATTCTGTTCCAATTTATTTATTTAATTGAACAAAATAAAACACATAAAATGAGCAAAAATTGTACACATATATATATATATATACATATTATTTTTTTCCATTTAATTAGTTTCTTAAAAACCATTTTTACGAGTTTGATGAAATTTACGAGTCAAGGGTTTTCGGAGATAACAAAAGTAACTAGCCAGGAGAACTCATGTTCGCGAAAATTCTGTTAAATGAATAATTTTAAAAGGCTGTTGATTTCATTGATTACAACGTATTGAAAACTGTAGAGGAATTCATATTTTTCTTTTTTTACTAATACTGATATCTGCATATGTGTAATTTTTAGAGTCATTTCTACGTATACTTCTTATTTACACTAGGTCAATTTCTTCGCAAACAAAGATTGAATTAAATAGATAATTTTTAAATTCATATCATTTCTATTGTCTTAAGTTATTTTTAAGACCCTTTTAAGAAGTCGATGATAGTTTGTTTAGCCGCGATTGAAACTAATGTATGTATCGGTGGCAAATCCTGATTTGTTTTCCCGGTACTTCTCCCTAAGAAAAAAAAATATTGAAATAGAATTAACTTGACATACATTCGCACGCACTACTACACAAACAAAAATTAAGAAACCGCTTCTATTAAAAATTTCAAAAAATAAAAATTAAATTTATTTAAGAGAAAAAATTTCTATTTAAATTTAGATAAAGCAAATTAACAAATCGACGATAAATAATTTATGTGATCAACAAAAAGGAATAACGCAAAATTAATTTAAAGGAAAATAAATTAAAAAAGGATCATTAAGTAACTTTAATTAGGAACTATACAGATATGTAATATACATATATATATATATATATATATATATATATATATATAACTCAGCCATTTTGGCCTCTCAAGGGGCTGTGTGACCCCTCTTGCTTTTATTTCTGTGTCTTTCTCTTGTATACTTTGTATAAAATGATCAAAATTTACAACGTAATTCTTACTGGCATCAACACAAAAGAAATAACATAACCACAACAAATTCTATCCTAACATTTAAATTTCATCATATAAAATTAAGACATTTTTTCGTTACATTTTTTGTTACATATTTCATTACATAAAATTGTGACATTTTTTAAATAACAATAACAAAAATCCTATAAAATATAACAAACGTTACATAAAATTGGGACATTTTTTCTAATGGGGGTAGCCTAAGAATTACGTTGTAATTAATATGTATATGTATATGCAGCATCTTCGTCTTATAATAAAAAATTAGAAATATGTTACTTAGAAGGGAATTGAAATTATATTAAGAAATCTTATTTGAGTACGTCTGCTCACATTAATAAACTTTTCAAATTGTCAATCTTTTAATCGGTTACACTTCTGTACTTTTTGTCTGTAACAGTCGACGGGTTTTCGCTAGCGATATATATATATTGGCATAGCATATTTATAAATTTCCGTTTACTGAATAGACTGTTTTTTTTCTATTTTTGTAATTTTTATAGCTGTAGATCAACACTCAACGACAAGAGCAAGGCTCTTTAAATATATAAGATAAGATCAACACTATGACAGAAACATTGATACAGGCGTATGAGCGTCGTTTCGTAGTCACAGTATCGCAGTGATACTGTAGCAATAGTGTGAAAACACCATACAAGATATTTAGTCGTATAGCTTTTGACCGGGTTAAAAAAAAAAAAAAATGCGCAATGTATAACGCGCTGGTCATTCGGCCGAAATAGAGAAGTACTTGGTTAGTTAAAAGTGTTCAATCATACTGGTTGTTTACGCTGTTATTGTGTGTGTATGCTTTTCTTTAGTTTCATTGTGGCACGTTAACGTCGAAGTACTCTTAGCAAACACAACAAGAAAGCGAACAGATCATCAAATTAATATTCAACTACTTCTACAGCGACCGGCGTGCCTTGTACTTGAATATTTTTCTCTGCATGCCCAAATTGTGCATTCTCAAATTTCTACTATGTAGCAAGCTAAAAATTGTTTTTCTCCTTTAGTCTGGTAAATTTCTGCTACCGAAGAAGTATCAACAGATTTCTTTCGTTTTCATTTTTCTTTAATACTTTGCTGCAAGAAAGTACCTCAGGATTCGCCACTGGTATACAAGTATATCCATTAACAACGTTCTAAATGCGCATCAAAGCTTTGGAATATTTTCCATCCATCGCGGCTAAATGAGAATTGCGCAAAAGAAAATGTACATTATGTTCAAGAACGTTCGCTTAGACTATTTTGTGCAAGTATAAACACAGACTCATGCAAACGCTATGTAGATATTAAAGTTTGGTCTCTAAACGCATTTTAATGAACGTTCTACAAAATACAAGATTAAAAATATACTTACATAAATCTTTAAACATGTAATACGGAAAAATTATGGTCTGGCAAATACGATGTGAGACGTATAGATTGATAATGTAAACCAATTGATGGTTAATAATTAAAATTACGATGCGAAAAAACGTGACTATAGGGAATAGGAAGCGAAAGAATGGAGCTTAGTTCGACTATGCTTTTACTGCTACCGGACGGACTGAAATCAATTTTATGTAGGAAAAAATGTGTTAGAAGAGGATTAAATTAGTTTATTAAAATTAATTGGTAAAGTTGACAAGCGAATAAGCAGTGTAAAAACGGAGCACTAAAGTATATTCACCTATATTTTGGGGATTTGTCACATTTTACAGTAGAATTTTGTCCTCTATACACATACGTACACGCATATCTTCTAGTCATTCAGGCAAAGTATCAACGCGAATTGAAAAAGAGAGAAAACTGCCGTCATTTCTGCGGCACCAGAGATTAACCCAGCTAAAGGGAAAGTTTTCAGTTTACCAGCAAACAGTGTGAAGAAAAATGCCCAATGTGCAAAATGTCAATCGTTCGTCAGTGTCCAGTAGTAGCGAATTCCAATTTGATGATTTGTTCGCTTTTTTGTTCGTCGGTCGCTACGAGTACTTCTTCGACATCAACGAGTTGCCAAGAGCGCATTGAAGAGCATATAAACATACAACTACACCGCACATAGTCAAACGGATCAAAGCGTTTAACGAACCCCGGGTGCTTGGCCGCTTTGAGCGAGCTACGAGCGTGTTGTATTCTGTTCATTTTTCGCTGCGAAACTGTGACTACGTTACCGTTATTTCATCGCAGCGAAATGACATGTTCACAGTCTAGTTTATAGATACGCTCGGCGAAAATCTGTCAACTGCGGCAAACAATAAGGGGTACAGAAGCAGTAGTGCAGTGAACTGTGGACATTAGGTCGGCAATTTAGTAAAGTTTATTTCACATTTGTTGCTTATATAAATTGTTTCCTTTATCAAAATTTACATATCAGTTTCTCCCTATTATATAAAATAATTTTTTACAATAAAATACATTTCTTCATAATTGTATATTACTTATCACTGTTTAATTATTTGGCTACAATGGATTTGCACTGCCGTTTAATGAAATTTAATTTTTAAGTGCAATGGGAAGACCGACAGGAAACGAACTTTTTTTTTAATATGTGAAATAATTACAGGCAATAAAAAAGGAAAGATTGTGTACATATACCGTGAATTACACTAGACACAACATGTCCTTTGTTTTAAAAAGGACACAATTTCTGGTACGTCTTGCATTTTCATAAATAACACATAGGATCAGACAGTTGATAAAATTGGTTCAATTGTTGATTCAGAAGACATATAATGTTTACATTTAATCATTTTACATTATCAATTTTGTGGACGATATTTTTTACGCGGTTCCATTGTATTTGGCCTTCCCCCATCACACTACATAAAATACTCTTTATGCGAACATCTTGCACGGCGTTATTATTACGAATCATATTTTACACTGAGACGCCGAAAGTAATCGCGATATATTTTTTTTTTTATCTTTTTTTTTTTTTGTGCGTGCCAATGAAAGGTGTTGTAATTCCTACAATAAAAGAAGACTTTTTCGACTGAAAATACAGAAAATAAATACAATTTAATACGGGAATTGTCGATAATGGGAAGAGGGGTACAGAGAAAACGCGATGAAGATCCAGCAATCTTTTGTTGTATTACATAGTTACGATGTTCTAATTTTTACAGACGTCAGTATTTTTCATATTTTTGTGCTTTTTTTTATTGCTTTTTTTAATGCGTTAAGCTAACCAAGGACGACTATCCAGAATCAGAACGAGTGCTTATCAGAGGATTCGATTTTTGCGAATGAAGATCAAGTCGACGTTAATGAGGCAGGGCGTCGAATCTCGAACGCAATAAGTATGTAGACCAAACGGATAGTTTTTATGTAAATTTGCTAAAAAAGCGATACACGGTCGAAGAGAGAAAGAATGTATTTGTTAATTATTCCCTCGAGCGCGTGTGTAATTTAAAGACTGTTTCACGATATCGCGGATTACTTTAAATTACCCTCGTTCTACATTCTTATCGGGGTTACCTTCAGTCGTGTCGTTTCATTTGCATTTCTTTTTTACTTTTAATTGGGTCAGAGTTCGCTGAGTGAAGCGAACCGAACAAAGTCCCAACTTCTACTGCCCAAAGAATGAACATACGATTTTAAAGGAATTCCTTCAAAAAAAAAAAAAAATACAAAGGGGGGTGTATAACAGATCTAGAACAAGTATTGTCCCGTCTTAGGTTTTATTCGTAATGCGATAAAAATCGCTAATTTATGTGTACTGCACAAAAGGGAATTCATAAGAAAGACTAAGAAACCTAGTTTCAATAATGTTGGAAGGGCGATTGATAATGGCGAAGCAAATCATAATTAGAAGCGGCATAAACGGATATAAAATTTAAAGGTCTAGAAGAATGATTAGGAATAGAGATATGAACTAAACTGGAATAAGGAGAACTAGGGGAAAATAAAGTTCGGATATCGTGGGCTATGAATTGAATGTCGTTCCTCACGACAGTAGCTAAACCACCGTAGCCGTCACTGCGATTCGAGTAAATGATAAAAAAAAAAAAACTTTGTAAGTTTATGTCTGGAGAACTTTTTAATTTCAGATTAGATTGGTTTATAATAAATGCCAAAATTTTAATAAAACCACATCCGGTCTGTTCTAGTTTTACAATAGCAATATATCAATAAACGTACATGCGAAAATTTTTGTTTTTGATTGAAAAGTTTTAAATGTAATTAGATCGGATGATAATATTAAGTAAATCTGAAAATCTATCGTATTAACCTAGGCAAGAAATGGTAGAAATAACTATGGATATAAATTATACAATAATAACGAGGAAAGGAAAAGGAAAAGAAAAAGAAAAAGAAAAAAGATTCTACCGTGTCTGAACACAAATTATCGGAAGTAGGTTTTTAATTTCGGTCTAGCGAAAAAGAGTAAGAAAGTGGGTTATGATGGGACGTGCAAGATAAGTTTTCATCCAATTGTGGGACATTTTTCCAGACATGATTTTTTCGAAATTTAGTTAATATTATTTGTTATGTGTTGTCACGATAGCGGTTAGAACGACTGGACTCAGATCGCGGTCTTGAGTTAATCAGCGCGACTAATTAAAGGTAAAATAATCGCAAACAGTCGTACGGAAGGCAATGGTAAATATGCATAATATGCACTTGGATATGTACAAACACATACGCACTTGAGATGTCATTTACATCGCGATAAATCGGACATTTACAATCAGTTCCAAGTAAAGTTATGCGCATTAGAGGTCTGCGCAGATCAACTGTGCTAGAGTAACTGAATACATATATAATATATGTCCTTTCCGTCTTTGGATATAAATCTTCTTATAAATTCCATCTGTGGCAGAGTTAACAGGCTGCCAATTCAACTAGCAACAGAATTTCCTTGAAAACTTTTGTGAATCGGTAGTACAAGACAAATTATTAATCAGCTAATTTTCATAGCTGAACCGCAATATTTATGCAGATATATTCGACTGTGTCTAGATTTACCTATGTCTTATACCTGCGTTGCATACAGAATTGCCAATCTAATAAAAAAAAAATCTACGAATAGGTAGATAAAAGCTTCTAATGCAGTATTCTTAGCTTCTATATATCGCTGAAATTAAAAGGGGTTTTAAAATATAAATATATAATTTAAATCAAGTCACACCGAAGAAGAAGCGTAGAAGAAAATATATACAAATATATTAATAGATATTAAATATCAGAAATAGAAAAGTATAGTTCAGCTGATATTCTAATTCTTAGATATCATAAAGTGATTTTGAAATATTTGAAATTTCGAAATATACCGAGCAAATTTGGGTCACAACTCATTTGTCTGCTGTATACACATATCGTTACCATTGATCATTTACTTCAGCAAATTTCAAACCTTCTTGTGACCGCTTGTTTCTCTTTAGTACCCTCAGCCAGTACTCAGATACAACAGGGAAACCAAATTTTAATCATTTTCTAACCTTTACTAAGTTGTTTGGTTGTTTACATGTTTGCATGCGCTTTAAGGATATATCTTGTTGCATAACTAACCAATTTAATTACAAACTTATTTTTGAGCATTTGCAGATGGTTTTTGGAATTGTGTGTTTTGGCGTTGATTAATTAACTTTAACAATTTTCTAGCCTATACTAACATTTTTGTATATATGTGCACGATTTTAAGAATATGATTTGTTGTATTTATAAGTAACCAATACTAGTGTAACTTACTAACCCAATATTTTAATGGTCCTAATATGTCTCTAAGAATGATTTAAATGTGCAACCTACTAATCTTTGTTTCAATGTGTATCCAAGCATATAGTTTAATGTACATTTCATTTCTATTTGAAACATCTGTTCATGTCTATGTGATTTAAATGCATATCAAACTAAAATAGTCGTAGTATTAACCCCTGCGAAAGATATATGTTTCCCCATGTAGACTTTGAAAGATATTTATCAATTATTTAACCGAAATGGCCACAGTGCTAACTTTTATTGGGGTTTTTATTCTTGCGCTTGTCTATATATGACTCCAGCAGCATGTTTCAGTAGATGATTTTGCAAACCTTTACTAAGCTATCTGTTCTAACAGTGCGTTTCT
Organism: Icerya purchasi; assembly: GCA_039619475.1. Taxonomy (NCBI): domain Eukaryota; kingdom Metazoa; phylum Arthropoda; class Insecta; order Hemiptera; family Monophlebidae; genus Icerya; species Icerya purchasi. Next base: position 421,203,181 of record CM077116.1, read on the forward strand.
AAGTTTATGTTTGATCTGTATCTAACTAATACTCATCACTCTACTAACCTATATTACTGCCAATCATTTCAATTGTTACAATGGCTGCATTTTATGTACACATTACTAGAGTTGCTTTTCTGATACGTGTTATTATGTCTGATTACTTAATCATGCGTGTTCTTAAGAAATTTTTAGAGTATGGAGACCTAAAACCTACCAACACACTAACACGTATGGAATTGGTAAGCTTTACATATATTTGATACATTATATATATATATGTAATCCCCCCTGGTGATACTTCGGTACAACCAGTGACCTCGAGCTCAGGGGAATGGACGCGACCACATGCGGCGGATAATGGAGTGACCATCAGATATGATGATTAGCTGCGAATAAGTTTCGTAAGAAATAAATAAGCAGTCGAGACCATGAGCGGCTATTGGTGGAAAGTCTCAAGTAGACGATTCCAATAGTGGCAGGACAGTGAGTTGCGAGGGCGAGGAGGAACAACCTGAGAAGCTGCTTGATAAAACTCTACGTAAGTCTGTTAAACAACTTATCCTCGGCGCATGGAGGCCGCCGCATAAGTCACCGTTGCTACCTTCTCAGTAGCAAGCTGCTGCCTTGCAGTTTGAGTTTTTCACCCCGAAATAGTGATCACTTCCTTGTCCTTACTCTGCTTAATTTTTATCTCCAGTCTCCTGTTATTTCCATTTACCCTTAAACCTTTGTCAGGCTCAGTCGTCGCGGAACTTTCCGTGCCACTGATTAGGTCTTGCAAACTTGGATAATGGGGGAATCAATTGCGCTCTGGTTCTCTCATTCTCCCCATTATTACTGAATTTTCTTTTCTTATCCTTCCCTTTGCGCATAAATCTCGTTCTATATTCTATATACTTGTCCTCTCCTTCTTATTTTCTCCTATCACATGTGCTACCTTTTCCTTTTATTTCCTTCTTATTCTTTTTCCTTTCTCAAGAGTCCCACGGCGACAAGATGAAAGTGGTGATAGCAGGTTTAGTGAAGTGGAAGCTATTAGAAAAGGTACCATAAAAATCGACTACTCCACATTATCCTGACCAGATTACCGCGTCTGGTGGGTATCCAACTTTGCGGTCAAAAAAGAAAGAAAAATAATATTATTAAAGAAATAATTGGAAATCTTTGGTAGCAAAAGATCTTCAAGGTTTAACCGTAAACGCCGGAAAGAAAAAAACAGCTCAAAAAGTCCCTCATTTGAGCACAGCCGTCATTTTCGTCTGCAATATTTGTGGAAACACTTGCGGTGTCAGGATTGGCGTGATAAGCCATTTAATAACTCATAAATAAAAGACGGGAATCCATACTCGAAATCGAGAGGATATCATCATCATCATCATATATATGTAATGGGTTAATGATGATGATGTTAGTGTGTGTGTTTTTGTATGTAAAAACATTTTAATTTAATAAAGCAATGCCTAGACCAATTTACCAATGTTTGCAGATCTGCTGCAGATTGTTTTAAATGTATACAGATGAAAAATATGCTGTTTATTCATATATACTAGTGTGTATGTTTAGTGTATAACAAATATGTAGGAAATAATTTTAATATCTCATATTATAACTGCTCTATAATGAATGCAGCGCGCAGTTAACTAGTAAATAACGTATTGGGCGTGACAGACTGATCAGTCTATTCCCTACGCAAGTTTTTATTATTTGACTTACATAATTACATGCCCATACAACCATTAGAAAAAAAGTATTATAAATCTCCACAAACAAGCTATCATTCATTGCAAACATGGGTTTAAGATAAGTGTAATGTTATAACAAGAAGTAAACAATTTAGGTCAAAAACACGATTTTAGCGTAAACTTAAATCACTTAGGAATAATTAAATACCCTTAATTTTAGACAAAAAACAGCAAATTTAAATAAAAACATTTTATTTTACTCCAAAACGCCACATTTTTAGTTAGAATATCTTGATTTTTTTACCGTAAATACCGTAATTTTAAGTAAAGAATCGTAATTTTATTACAAATAACACATTTTGCTTAAAAATATCATCACTTTCTTGATAGCCAATTAAAAATTAATAATTATTTTAGAACCAGACACTAAGAAATAAACACAATTGTTTACATAAATTTATTACATAGTAATAAATACGCATTAAAGAATTGTATTATCCTGAACAATAATATTTAATTTTGTATAAACACTATTGCATTCTGTTCTACAGTGTACAGTGTGTACTTATGACTTTGAATTTTGTAGTATGTTTTGTAATTATTACTTAATTTACTACATGCACTACTCATACAATTGTAATATTCTACAAAATTAAGTTCATTCTTAATTAGTACACCTTTACGTTTTCTAATTCCTCTGCGAAAACAAATTTCTAAACACAATCTAACAAACTCAGTAATTGCATTGCTATTTGTTTCATCTTTAAATACTTCGAGATTCTTTCTGTATTTTCTGTAGAATAATACGGATGTCCTTCAGATAATCACTTGTATTAAAATACTGCTTATTATAATGCTAGTGGTTCACTCGGTTGTTATTTATATGTTAAAATTTTAATTTTTCCCGTTAAAAATAGCGCATGCGAAGAAGATGGAAAAATTTAAGTCATTCGGAGAACAGATGAAATCAAATGTTTCGGAGAAGGAAGCTCCCCCCCCCCGTCAGTCGGAATAAGCAAAGTAAAAATAGAATTTCCGGGAACGGCACTAAGAGGTTGGAGTTATTTAATAAAAAATTTCGTCGTTACTACATGTAGCGTTGTTCAATAGTAATGCATATTTCGTAATAAGCAGAGAAGGCGCAATTGAATAACCGCAGGTAAACGGAAATCGTATGAAAAATTTTGGGCTCCATTGGGAAGGGCGAAATGAATAGAGAAGAGGGAGGAACACGGCGAATATACAAAAAAGGTATAGAGAAGTGAAGAAAGATAGACCGTGTTATACGAGCAGGCGATGCACTGAAACTCAACAAAGCTAATTAAAACCGAATCTGAACTTCCGTTTAATAGTAATTAATAAGTGAGTGGAATTTGTGAATAGGACTGAGAAAAACTTACTGGCATCGAGCTTCCGGTGTTATTTTACGTATTACGTTAAAGGAATAAAGATCGGGATTTTTAGCGAAGCCGAAATTATGCTTAATAGAAAAAAGATTATCGACGAAAAAAATGTAAACAAATCGAAAGCGAATTTGTGAAATATTCCCGAAGGGAAAACTAAAAAAAAAGAAAGAAAAGAAACGGTTAAAAAAAAACCATTCAAAACGTATTAGTGTGCTCGGGTCGAACATTTTTTTTCGAAAATGACGAAGGAAGAGTTTATTTTTTTGACTTTATCATCTTTTATGGCTGCGTAAATGGCAAGGGGACTGTATTTAATTGTAAGGGAGGTGATTTGCTGAAAAGTAACTTTAAAAGAACTAGAATGAAAGAAAAAAAAATTTACAAACTGATCACAATCAGATGGAGAAAGACGGTAAAATCGATTGTTCTTCTTTCTTTCGAGTCTTGATAATAGCTTTGTTGGCGTATTGCCAACTGATCGGTGATTTTTTCGTACGCATGCGCGATCTAATGATTTTTTCTCCGATGTAAATATGTTGAAAATGACAAATCAGTACTTATAGATTAATTTTTTATTGAAATTTTAATTTTACTTTTTTAAGTATTCCGACATTTTTGATAATTTGAGTGTTGCGATATAATTAATTAAAACTGATTCTGACAAAAAAGAAAAGGTACATGTAGCTGATATCGGAGATCGGTGCGGTATTCAAACGGTTCTTCTTGAGACTTTTATAGCGGGCGGATGAGATATCTAATCGTGTTTTTGATATACACGTTGCTAGTGTATTCAGAGAATGTAGTTAAGACGGATATAATTAAATCAAAGCGAAATATTATTGCTCTAACGAAACCTACTCTTGATTTTATACAGTCTAAAGGTATATGTGTCTATCCATCGATATCCATAATGATGGTTATGCGTGCTTGCCATTACTTTGATTTTTTTTTTTTTTTTTTGTACTGTTTTTATTTAACACTACTAGATCCACAGATAACTGAGGACCCCGATTAGATTTTTCGATCATTTCAGCAGCTGTCGCGACAATTATTTAAGGGATTTACCCACCTGGAAAATAAGCAATTTTTGGGAATTTTTTATACAGCCCCTGTACAACATAAATCTTTGAAGGCTTTATGAAAGCACCCCTAAAATGTATGAAAAAAGTTTTTTTTATTGATTTAACATTATAAATAAAATAATAATTACGTTATCAGCAAAGCCTCTCAAAAAAATTGATGCAAGCGACGTTGACGTTTTTGAAGAAAAAAATTATCTGAAACACAAAAATCAAATTGATTTATCTTCAGTATGATTGTGGCTATGGCCCGAACTAGAATTATCAATTTTTATACAAAATTTAACAAAATGGCGGCTATTGAAACAAAAATTTTCGAAAAATAAGGTTATTTTAGATGATTTTTCGGTTATGAAAATTGCAAAAATCGATATTTTGACATAATTCTAGTTTCAGTTATACCTACACATGTGACGAATATGTAGTTGAAAGTTTTGTAAGGATTGGTCAGATAGGTTCGGAAAAAAATACAACGCCGCATGAAAAAAAGGGGTTTCGAGAAAAACGCGTTCAAAGTTTTTATTGTTGAAAAATCATAAAAAAATCATGTTTACAGCTAATCAACGATGACTGCACCATATAAAATGCCTTCAGCTTTTTCAAATAATTCATTCTCCTCCATTCCAGCGTCTCTCCGGCTTGCTCTAGCTTCCTCTTGTGACCCAAAAGAGCTGCAACGGTTCACCGAGCGTATGCAGTCGTTGCCGCACTTATTGGAGAGTAGCAAGGATCTGGGTCCAATTTGTGCACCCATAACTTTCGTTATTTTTAAAATAGGTATAAATTCATCATTAAAAGTGCAAGCTGCTGTTTAGGTTTCCATGGCAACAGTTTTAGCACTACAAAAACTATGCTTAGGTGTCATCGCCCACTCACATTTATTAAAACTTTCGTTATTATTCTGCGTGTTCCCTCTTAGGCGTCTTTGTAAAAATTCATCCTTTTTTCAAATCTTCATATATGAGCTTCAAAATTACTTGGACTTCTTCAGCAAGAGCAGGAGGATGCTTATGCCCTTTTAACTTTCTGGTGACTTCACGTTCTCAGAAGTCGTACTACGAATCGGCACCAGCTGGACAATATGCTGCGGCTCGACATCTATAGAAATTTTATAGAAGTACGTTGCCCAGGTCGGTTTGCCCATATCTTCGACTGAATTTTTATGCCATTGAATTGCTAAGCCGTAATAAGTTGACAAGTTTTTCATTAATTTATTTGTCAAAGCCGCTGTTTTTGGAAGATACACGACGCACAAGCAGAGAGATGGTTTTGCTACGAAAATCCAGGCAAGACTAACAGTCAGCAAAATTTTAAATTCTGTATACCTTCTCCTATGTTCAACAGGAATAGCTGTTTGTATACATAATGCTGAGAGTCATTAAGATACTCAGATAACAGAGCACGCACACGTGCTCGCTTAGATAAGAGTGTGTATCGCGAAAAAAACATACTTAGACTGCTTCGATCTTTATGAAATTTTTACACTGCATTTTGAAAATGTTTTTCTTTCAAAATCTGCAAAAAAAAAAAGATTTTTTGAAGTTAACAAAGTATAATGATCCCTTAACTTCAAAACTGAGGTTAATTTTGTCCGGACCTGATTGTCCTATTGTTCATTTATTTCTGGGTCTTATTTATTTTGAAATTATTATTATCGTTAACATTTACATTCTGTAAACTTAGAACAGAGAATATTATTAAAGTGCCATCGCTAACGGTGCACTATTGCTCTATATTTTTATTGCGTACGGCGGAATGGAAAAGCTTATGCCCGTTGTAATAAACTGAAGAATAGAAAATTATAAAGAATTACTCCAACAGTACAATTACGTTATTGTCCATTAAGCAGAGAATGATGCACCTTAAGTCTTTGCCTTGGGTGTAACCATGTTTACGTTACTTATCAGGGAGCGATTTCAAGTTAATTGTGTAATGTTGCCCGTGATCTGTCACATTCGTTTCAATGCTTCGAAAGGCTATTAACAAATTATAACTATGCCAGAATAATCTTGTCTTTTCCATTTTCAAAACTACATGCGGCGATTTTAATAGGAAGCCGATTTGTTTTATTGTACTTCAGGAAATACTGTAGAGACCATCTTAATCTTTCATTTCTACTGCGTTTATAAATAGCATTCTCTCTAAAATTCCTTAAACTATCCTATTTTACACTATGTTTTATTAACACAACTTAATATCACGACTACATAACTTTATCCATTCATATCTGCACCTAGATCAACCAACGAATCGATATAAATTCATCTCTAGCACGTGAAATGAAAATTACAAGCTCCATCGAGCCTCAAAAATAATAAGGAGATACTGTGACCACGCTATACTGGTTACACAGATGGCACCAAAACCGGTGCGGCAACTTGTCAATCACCTTACGACTTTTTATGCGACTTTAATTTCTTATGGATTTTTGGTCACTCCGGAATAGATGGAAATTTAGTTGACTCATTAGCTCGGCTATCTTCTCCTTCTGGCAGGTTTTTCACTACATTTCCATCCATCAATATTATGCTACGCATTATAAATTGTGGTTCAACTCCTACTCATCCTCATTTTTTAACCCGGATTTTTTTTATTTGTCTATGCAACCTTCCCTTTCTCTCTATTCCTGGTTTTTTGACTCCCTCCTATGCGTCGCTTTAGTATCTCAGTGATATGCCGCCTGCGCTTTGAGCACACGTCGCTTTTCCGGTTCTCTGTCGCCTCCAACAATCATTTTGTGTATAACCCTGGTCACATAATGTTTGAATGCTCTTCGTTTCCAATGGAACGATCCTCTTTCTACTTTCTTTTGTCAAGCAGTATTCTCACTGCATACAGCGATGCATTTTTCTTTCTCTTCCTTCCTCTTCTGTCATCCGAGCGCTTGATACAGTTTTGTTGGGTATTTTACGTCTCATAAAAATGTGATTCCTTTTCTTCTTCTTTTCCCAGTTCTTGGGCTAACGTATCCATGTTGGCGAACCCATTAAAGGAGGAAAAAAAAAGACTTTACAACGGCTATTCTGTTTTCTTATGTTGTGGTAGCAATATTGCCGATCGCTTTGACTCCCAAGGATACTGTTGGCTGCGAATTCCCCAGAATCTTTAAAACTTTTATCGATTATTACAGTAAGCACCACTCCATTATAATTGTCGAGAATCTTCTCTTTCAGTTTATCGTGGTCGAACGTTTTCGTTCGTAAAGATGTCAGAATATTCCCAGGATACCTGGATATCAACGGTTGAATCGAATTGTCCGCACACATCAGTTAATTATCAAATTCTAGCAAATTCCAACTAGGCGCACTTTCTTTTTAACCCGATTCCTTCTTAACCATGAACTGTAGTGGAACTTCAGAAATAGAATTATTAAGTTCACTAGCGAACCGTAGTGAATTCTGGAAGGAAACTCTACAGTAATTCTTTCCTTTTTATCCGAAAGCGATATATGTATATATTGTCTTCGTTCGTACCTATACTTTCGCTAACTTGTTCTGCTCTACTCTTTGCTCATTCTACACTCCACTATTTCCTTATTTCATTATGTCATAATGAACTGTCCTAACTTTTGCGCAACTTACGTAAATTTCCGTTTAAGAGCAACGATTCAGACATCTTTACAAATGCTCTCTGCGTTGTAAGTACAATGTTGTTCTCAATCTACTTTTTCAGCTTAAACATTGACGCTTATTTTATGTGTCATGATAGCGCTTGACGTTACACATGTTTAAAAATTGCTGGGGACTTGACAGAATTAAATGTTTACGTGGTACTACAAAAAAAGTTTAAATTCTAAACACGGCTGCAAATGATTTAACATTACTCGCGATTATAGAAAAGGGTAAATGTGGAAAATGTAGAAATGTCTGTCGCAGTCGGTAAAATTTAGAATTACTAAAATTATTTATAGTAAAGTTTTAATAATAATAAAAGTTTTTAACTGATTTCATTTACTAACAGGAATATAAATAAAATTAAGAAAATTATATTTGAAATCAATAAAAAAAAAAAGGAAGGAACAATACTCGTAGAAAGAAAACAAAATATAATTAGACGCATATTGAAAGAAAATTCATTCTCGCCTTAAAGAAAATGAATTAGATTAGAGAAACGTTATAAATAAAAATGATCTTCGAAATAATTGTGTATAAAACAAATTACTAATTTTGACGTTTAGAAAAGATTACATTCCTTTCAGTCATCATCAGAAAGCAACTCAGTTCACGATGTCTTCTATAGTATAGGTGGCAGACAACAAAAAAGTCGACTGCAGAAAAAATTAAAAGTGAAAAAAAAATCTCATTTTCGTTATTCGCTGTTTACTACATAAGATCCCGTGCTTATCGCTTGGTTAGCTAAGCTGCTTTCTGATGATGAAGAGTTTAATCTTTTCGAAACGATGTTGGTAAAAAGGACACGATCGGGATTAAGTGATGAGGTTAAATCGGTTAAAGTCACGGTGCTGACATCATTTTTAAAGGCAAGAACGCATTTTTGATGATTATATTTTTCTCTCTTGTACAACTTGAATTATCGAATAACTTATATCTTTTTTATCAAATTTTTCAGTTTTGATTTTAATCACATGTTTCAAGGTAAAAATATCTCAAAATTGCTAATTCATCACTTTTTTAGTGTAGTAACAGTTCACAAAGCGACTCTGATTGAAACAAAAATAATGCAAAATCGCATTCTCTCATAGGAAAAATTTAGTTGTACTAGAGTTTTGACAAACCTGGTCAAATTCTTTCGTTCGCGTCCTTTACTCTTATCCCTATCTTGAAATTTCCAAAAGCTCGCGCTTCACTCCTACGAAAATCCTTTTCTTAGCTTCTACTTTTCTTTCTTTTAGCATTCTGTAGTTTCCTGTAACAGCATTCTCTACCTTTTTCTTTATTTCGCTGATCTCTGCAATACTTTCGAAATACTTTTTTCTGTCTTCAGCTTTCAGTTGAATAGAAATTCTAAGACACTGTCGATAGTCTATTTTTATCTCTTGTGACTATTTTCACCGATGGTTCGAGGGATTTTGTTCCAGGTTCCTTTATTAATCCGGAGAACTTTGTTTTTGAGAATCTTTCCTTTTTCTTTCTATTATATCTTTATGTCTGACAATGAGTGGATATTTTGTAAAGATAATTATTAATCAGTGGCGGCTCGTGAGTAACAGAAGTGGAGGTTCACAATTAAATATATTAAATATTACACAAATATTTATTGAAAAAAATTTATCAAAAACTATATATGTATATATGTACTATATGTATGTATGTGCCTGTGTTTGTGTGCGCATAATATTAATAATTTTCAGTTAAAAGTCTTGTTAACTAAATATATTCTTCTATTTTTCTTTAAAGAAAAAAAGTCTATAACATTTTCATAAAAGTTAGAAATATTGTGGAACATTTGTTTTTCAATGGATAACATAGCTGAAGCATTTAGCCTGTCTTCACACAGTGTGCTATGTAAAAATGTTTTAATTCGTTTTACTGTCGAAAAACTCAGTGAGAATATAATTAGCACGTTTTATCCTTAAGTAAAATTACAATTTTAGGTAGAAACTACGGCACTAATAAAAATATTCGAATGAACATATGCTGTCTATCATTAAAAACTAAACTGTGTTCCTAATCATCGACTGTGTATACATATTCAAAACGTTAGTAGTATTTTTAATAGTGATGTGGTTTCTACTAAAAATTTTAATTTTAATTTTAATAATATGAACCGTGAAAACTCGTTACATATTTTTATTCAAGTACATTAAAAAACAAACAAAAGTTAAAATTTTGCAAAATATTTGTTATTGTTTTTTAAGTCTGTGTAATATTTATATTTTATCATTACAGTAGACGCTCGGTTATCCGACACAATTGGGGAATTGAATGTGTCGGATAATGGAAAAAGTCGAATAATACGGAGTTTTTTCAATTTTGTTTTTGTTTTTTAATTTTATTACATATTTATAAAGAACAATTACAGTTAAGAAAAAAATTTCAGCATAAAAATTATTTTTTTAAAAAGGTATTCATCGACAATTGTTTCACCTTACTTATTCGTTGTTCGGCTGCATAATCTCGCCATTTTCGGAAAATTAACGCTGTCAACGCTGCGAAATAGATTTCAGTCGACAGTTTTAAGTGGACCAGAAAGTAAATGGCTAATCGTGGGAAATTTTTATATCTCTCGGACTGTGTAGTCGTGTTACATTATCATTGAAATGCATAGTTGATGCTAAAAAAAATCGAGGGAAAATCAAAACTATCACATATTAAATGTGTGTTGTGCATGATTATTCGCTTCCCTGAGAGATTTTTTAGTGTCGGATAATACGGAGTGTCGGATAATCGAGTGTCGAATAACCGAGCGTCTACTGTATTTTAATTTATCAGTTATTACAATTATTTTGAATTTGCTTAAAAAGAAAAACAATTAAATTTTTATGCTAAAATATCCAGCCAACATCTTGAACGGTATCAGTTTTACATAATGCATGTCTCACCAAAAATAGTATAATAAAATGACAAATTATAAGATACAGTAGAAATCAGTTATAATAACATTCAAGGAGGTGAATAATCTGATCGTTATATCCCATATCAAATAAAGCATTATAATTTTTTAATGTCCAAAATTTACTACTAATGAACAGTTCATTACAAAACTGACATGAAATATTTTATGGCATAAATTACGCTCAATAAACAATCGTTTATTTATAATTATAACTACACATATTTCTTAGTCAAAAATACAAACACTACTTTCTTTTTTGTACATAAAAGTATGATAATAAAAAAACTTAAGTTAGTATAAAGCAAGAGTAAGAGAAAAGAAACTGTACCAAAACGAAAGTGGTTTGATGTTTTCTTATTTTTGGAAAAATTTGTAATTTTTCGACTTTTTATTATAACAAAATGAGTATAGTAGTCTTTTTCTAATATTTTTTGCAATGGTCTTACCACAGGTTTTCATCAATGTTATAGTTATAATAAGCATTTTATGTCACACTAACAAAATAAGCAGAACAAAAAATAACGGTGTATCTGTTCTGTTTGTATAAATTTCATTTCTTCATTGAAAAAGATCGAGGATGATGTTTTTGTTAAATTCATCTGCATAAATCTTTCAAAGCTAAATGCTAATTGGTATGCCATTATAACCAATTTTTACTGTATTTCAACATTTGGAGATTATAATGTTGACAAATAGAATCACAAGTAATTTTAAACACGTAACTGTTTTTAAATGTACAATATTGTACTAACTTGTATATGTATGCAATGCAATAACGCAACCGATATTATATAGATGCAGTAATACACTTTTCTTATAAAATAAAAGTAAAAGTAAACATATAAATATACTCCAATCAAACTTTATTTCCCTCAAAATTCAAATATAGGTATAAGCTGTAATAAACATACAATCGTTTTATGAAAATTTATCGATTAATTCTGTTTATAATCAAATTTACTTCATTAAAGTACTGTCCACCTACAAAATATAATCTTGCAAAAACAACGCCTATCGTTTGGTTCACAATTCGAGTGTGCTCCATCAAGCCGATATAACACATGCACTAACACAACATCATTTTTGTCTTTCTGACACACTACTACATTATACTTACATGGTTTTCGATCGCACGTGCTACAAGTAGCCTTCACACTAAAAGAATTCTGGACAAAATTTAGTTACTTTTTAAAAATGTAAAATCAATTTATATTTTACATTAATTTTACTAATAGCGATATGTAAATAACAAATATAAGTAAAAACATTGGATTATACTTTTTTAAAGTTGAATCCAGGGTGTTCAGGTGCGAATGTGAACACATGAACGAGCCGCCACTGTTGTTAATTCGTTTACACAAAACGCGGACTTGTGATATTTTTTTGTTTTTACAAGTGATTACTTCATATTGGTAACCAAGTTTTTTTTTGAAAAAAAAAAAAGATATTCTTGGCGTTAATCGAGAAAAATCATTTATCCCTCGTTCATTGTGTTTTATTTTTCCCCCCATTTTTTTTGACGTTTTTATTAAAAATTTTGAAAAGGCTCGGTCCTTGCTGATTTCGTTTTTCGTAGCTTGATTGACTACGGCACAGTTAAAATGAGGTAAAGTGTGTCACTATTTCTGCAAAAATGTGAAAATAGCGGTATGTTAGCTGTATGGGCATGTGAATATGTTTGAAATCTTCGGGAATCTGAAGGAGCACAATCGGAGTAAAATAAACCAACTCTGAATTTGAAATTTAAAAGCGTTATTATATCGCGCTGCGATAACAGTTCATCTTATTGCCGACAGATAGCTCTCGATACATTGTTTGTTAATCATAATATATTTACATTCTATTCAAATTTAATAAAGTGAAGTTGTAATTTTTCAAACACTATTAATTAATTATTTACGTTTCAAAAAGTTTATTATACCGTGAAAAAATGATATACTTACATGCAAACGCGCATACTATACATACATTCCATACTGAATAGAATCTTTCTCTTTAAAGAACCGATACCCTGTGTGGCTTATATCCTCCATTCTGTATTTTTCAATTACTTGTTTTTGGCAATCGTACGTTGGTTACTTTATTTAAATTTATTAGAAGAAATGGAATAAATCATTTAAATAACTTAAAGTGAATGTAACATTTGTTTGCCGAGGCTAACAACGATAAATATAATAACAATATAACACTTTTATATTTCCTTATTGCAGTTACTCGCTTTTTTCTTTTACATTCGAAGGATTATTCATTTTTTCCCATTGGGCATTGTGGGCACTGCCCTGCAGTTGTGGTCATATTGCAGGACTGCGACTTCTTTTAATTTTAATTTTTGTTTTCGTTAAATTCCATCGGGTATTGTAGGCGTTGCGTTGTAATTGCGACCGCATTGCAAAATGCAGATTCCGTTTTTATGCTAATCATTCTGTACAATAGTTAGTGCGTAAAAACAACTAAAAACAAGAACATGAAAATATTTCTTTTCCTTGTATTCCACTCCTAATATAGTGCATCTTTTTTTCATCTTCCCAGCAGTTATTATTTTCATTAAAGCCCGCCGATAAATGAATTATAATTACGCAGGCAAAACAAAAACGGTTGTTTTCCACTTTGAATAAAAAAGGTTTTTTACAAAATTCTGTGTCCCAAGAAAGATTAACGGGCACTAACAATCTTATCGATAGGGAAAGACCTCATTATGGACCTCCCTGACTTTAAAGAAAGAGTAACTAAAAATTTGCTATAAGAAAAGAACGAAGATCCCCTTTTCCGATCGGGTAAGTTATTTTACCTAATAATTCATTTCTCGGTTTTTACATTCAATTTGTAAAAAAATTTAGTGTGTAAGTGCAACATCCAATTTAATCATCAAGTAACAATAAGTAAATTCGATTAGATGCACCAAAATTACTTCCATTCTTTTCGTGTGTGGAGAAGAAATAATATATATTTTTTATTGCGTGATGCTGTATCAGGCCAAGTTTTGGAAAACTGACAATAATAACGTTAAAATTAAGAAAATTGCTATTATTTATTAAATATAGGTAAAACGTTTTAGAATTCTGCGGACGAAAAAAGAAAAAAATCAAAAATCTACACGAAGAAAATATATTTAAATATAAACAATGTAGACCGCAGGAGCCACATGCAAAGAATGTCATGTCTTTATTAGAATCTACAAAATATACGACGCGCACTAAGAACGTTGCCGACACTGAGATGAATTTTACTTTGGATCTCCGTGTGCGTACGGGACAACTATAGGATAATCATTATATATATATATATATATACGTGTTAATACAAATCACGCAAGAAACATTCTCTTTTGTGAGAAAAGCAGTTACTAATTTGATTATCGTTTTTAAAATAAATTTTTGCTTATTTATAAACGATTCAATAATATTAAATTTAGATTAACGATTAAATTATTCCAGCAAGTTTATGAAAAGCAGTTAATAGCTTTAAGGTATAGACGTTGAAAAAATTCGATTCTCTTTACTTTCCAAACTCTTTTCAATATGTCCCGACCGAGTAAAAGCTGTTTTTAATGTGCTGCTCAAGCAATTAGCGACATCAATTTTTAAAACTCGAAAGCAAAACGATTGGCCAACATAAATTTTCATTTTTTCCCGTAATCGAAAAAAGGAAAAAGAAGCAGTTTTATTAACGCTTCTTCGGGAAATGCGAAAATATTTTCGTTCGGCATATTGGAAATCATACCGATATTTAATTTTATTGTTCGATTAAAAATTCTTCCAATCAGAATGTCATCTTTAGTCAAACTTGTAACTTCGCTTGGTTGTATGAAAATAAACCAGTGGTTGTTAAAATGCTGTTTTAAGATAGACTCTATTTTTCGGATTTCGCCAAGGCAGGATCGATTAGACTCGTAAATATTAATTTGTCTTAATTCGTACAGAAGTGTTGGTTTATAATTGGCTGAGTTACTGTGCTTAAAATAAAATATTTTATAAACGTGGAACAAACCCGTTACAAATTTTGTTACATGATTTTCTTATTGCTCGTATGAATGGCGTAGTAATTAATATGTATGCACATATATATATATGTATAATCTTTATGTTTATTAACAAGGAAAAGAACAAGTGTTTCTGAAAAAATTCGAGGACTATGAATTGATTAAAACATTTTCACTAACAAATTGTTGATAGTTTCAGAATTTACTTGAAGTTCTATTTATGCGCCCTGTGTAAAGAATAGAAGATCATTTATTTATTTTAATTTATTAATTTAGGTATTTTCTGAATATATTTGGTTTTATAATTTTTTTAGTTATTTTTTCTCAAAATTTTATTAGGCTCTTTTTTCATATTGTTTAATTTATTAATTCTATCGACTTACTAGTGCCAGTTCATTAAGAGGCTTTTGTTGATATATTACGATGTACAAAAGTTTTTCCTAATTAATTCGGTAATAGAATTATAATTATAATTATCGAATTAGAAGAATGTTTCTCCATTTGGAATAAAAGCTTTGTATTTTATTATCTCTTAAAGATGCGCCAGCGTGCATTTAAATAATTAGTAAAAATATAGGCTAACAAAAATTAGTTAAAATACACAGTACAGGGTGTTTGATTATTTTTAATTTTTCAGAACCTCTATTTTAGCCTATGATCCTATTTTTGTAAAATAATTATCCAACTAACGTATTTATTTTTACAAATGCTTAACTAGATGTCATTTACTATTTCCAACGATGGAATCGTTTTAATTTTCTAGAATCGGAAAAAAGTGCTAAATTTTTAAAGTTGATCGAGCTTTTAGCACTACACAAAAAATAAATAAAAACACAAAACTCGGGTTTAAAATGAATTTTTATTACTAAAGTATTCATTTTAAATTTATAAAGAATACTATAGCGGGAATGTGATTAAACTAAAAATAAGTCAATTTTTCACTTCTCATACACAGAGGTTCTCGTACTTGTACGTTTCAATATATTTAATTTGAAAGTTAATACATATTCGAACTACAATAAATGACTACACTTCAGTCGGTGAGGAAACGAATAACTGTTCACATTTAATGTTACGAAATAATGTTCAAAATATAAATAGGTCCGATTTAAAAATTTCTCCAGTAATGGAAATTATACGATATGCGTAACGGAAACTATACGACATGCTGTTGAAAAACGGTTACGTTTCTAATTGCGCGAACATCGTTTACACCGCACATCATGGAACGAGGTAAGGAAAACAGTTTTCCACGCTGCGCCGAAATACACTGAATTCCGCATAATTATAAAGAAACCCGCTGGCTTGAAGTAACGTTAAGTGCAAAAATAATTTACTTATGTCATTGAGATGATTATTATTCCTTCGGAAAGATCTGGTAAAGAGGCACTCTGGAATGGAATCGCTGGATTATTTCCATAATCGCAGTTCCAAATGCCGTTTTAAATGCTGGCTTAAGTTCAGCTAAGATTTCTGGCCAGTTTTCGTTTAAGAAATTATTCATGTTATCTCCTGCGATAGAAAAACAAACAAACGAAAGGGACACGTATTAAAATTGAATCGTAGTGGTTTGTTATTTTGCATAATCCGCATTTCCCTTCCAGTACCTTTTTTTCTTACACGTTATTATAATTAAAGTTATCAGAAAAATTGTAGTGCATAATTTCTTAGGTTTAATTAAATCAATACTTTTGAAAAGCCTTTTTTTCTATTCGTTAATATTTGTAGTTCAGCCTAAAAGGTCGAACCGAATATTGCGCAATATTTAAAATTTGATTAAGAAATTTTCAAAATGTTCCTTTCTTTAAAATGCCGAGAACCGACGTTATTATTAGCGTCTTTTTAGATTTAAATTTAGTTATTCTTTGTTAAATAAAATAAATCGGAAAGCAAATTATACGGATAAGTTTAATACATTTCAACGCTAAAATATACTACTGCGAAATATCTGCCGCTACTCAATTCTTAATGAAAAAATTATACAAAAAATAAATAAAAATTCGGCTGATAGATTAAAAAGAGAACTTAAAAAAAGTCAAAATTTTCGTTATTTTTTTCGTATTTAAAAACCGCGTATGGTATACTTTAGCGAAAATTACATAAGTTTTCTTTCAGTGAAATTCACAGTTTCGACCTAATTTTGGCCGTGATCAAAACCGGATGTTCGGTCGCACTTTATTATTATCGAACACGGAAAAAAGTCGTTTATTCTGCGTCACTTTTGGTATTTTAAAGTTTTGTTGTTCCTCCGATACTTTTTAATACAGTCCAAGTGTTCTAAGTATTTGAGGAAGGTAGCGATTTTTAGGTTTATTTTAATTCTTGATCGCCGCTGATTTTTTTTTTTTTTACTTAACATCCTCCAATATTTCTTGTTACCCTTCATCAAAGCATTTTTGTGGCTTATCGAAAGCGATCTATTCCGATTTACTTGTTCCATTTTAAAGATTGACGTCGCAATTACTTTACGAAACCATTCTTTATTAAATATTTGTGTTTCAGTATAACATCCGTTAATACTTACACGAATTAAAATTTTATCAGAAGTTATTATTTTAAATATAAATTCCCTTTTTTAAAGTTTATTTTTTACTCCTCCCGACTAAAAAGCATCATAGAAAATTATTTATTCAAATTTTAATCCGGTCGAAAAAACAAAATAAGGGAACTGAGAAGAAGGTGTTAGAATTACGAGAACAGCACACTATTGCACAGAAGAATACGGTGGGAAACATTCAGTAGACAGAGTGAGACATTCAAAAAGGATATGGTTGAAGGTACATTCTTGATTATCATTAGTAGAGTGGTAGAGGGTAATATGGAGAATTTACAAATGAAAACCGATAGCTTAACAAAGAAAGTAAACAGTGATCAAAACGAAGTCTGTACAAGGAAGATATTGAATATTGTCGTAAAAATGGAAAGTAAGAAAACCAGAAGGAGAAGGAACGAAATGAATACGGAGATAAAAGGAACATTGATTACAGAATTGTGCGGTATAATAGTCGACCGTAAATTTTTTTAGATAAAACACTTTGGTTGTGTATATTGTAATAGGGAGCCTTCTCAAAAGTTGCGCATTACGACATAGATAATCAACTCTTTCATTCTTTTTAATACCAACACATTATTCAGAGGAGAAATCAGTCCGAATATGGCAGTATAGGACTAAAAGAGGTTGGAGGCAAAGGAACGAATACGGAGGATAGTAAAATCAGAAAGAAGAGAATGGAAGCGAATTGAAATTGATTGTAATGCATTTTCGGCGTCAGATGTAATTAGAAATTTATTAGAACTGAGGGAATATAAAGAGAATAGCGTAAAGTATTGCAACAGTTTTTTTGCAAAGAAAACTGAACAAAATAGAAGAAGCTTGAAGTTTTCAAAATAGATTGCGAAAGGGTAAAAAAAAAAAAAAAAAGAGAGCTCCTACTCCGTATAAAGACTTTTAGATCCATCTGTAAAAAAAACAGACTGTGAAGAAATGATGAATTAATAGCGTTATGAAATTGATAATCGGTGGAGGAATAAAGGGAAGAGGTTTGAAATCAGAGAGGAATAAAGTTAATTTAGGAAAAGGGAGAAAATCCGTAATTCGGAAGAAAAAGAATAGAAGCTTTTTGTGAGGAATGAATGTGCGAAGTAAATTTGAGAAGTCGCTAGGAATTACGAAAAAGAAACGGAAATTTTTTGAGGAATAAATCGCCAGTTCAGTTTGAGAAGATACGCAGGAATAGGTAAGTTTTGAGGCGGAGATTGAAAGATGTTCTCTAAAGAATCGGTAGTCTAAACGCGATCCACGTATGAATAATGTAGTGTTAGCTTCATCGTACTGTGTAGAAATGGGGGATGATTTGAGAACTCCAAGACGTAACCCAAGGCAAGAATTTCCGTTCTATAAAAAAACAACTTATTTAACGGTGGCAAAGACACTTTTTGCGCTTATTAAAAATAACACTCTGAACGCCCGTGCTTTTGTTGGATTTTCCCTCTTGTTTTTTATGTATTTCTGACAAGAACTTTGATTTACTGATTTTTTCTTATCTTTCAAACGTCAACGCTCTTACATAAATTATTTAGCAACGTTTGATGCGCACACTGCTTGAAAATTGGAATGTACGTCTAAATTACGTAGTATTAAAAAAAATTACCTAATTCTTTGTTTCCATTGAATAGGTTTTCCAGTGCTATTTGTAGTCTGCTTACGGTAAAATCAAGATCCAAACTCTCTACGTGCCAGTATATTTCGCCGTCTTTCTCGACTTGCTTATAATTTAACACGGACATTGTTTTGAAATCATCTATATAAACATTAGAAATATTCAAAAATTATTATATGTCTATTGTAGGGAAAAAACATTATAATGTGTTGCGTTCGTATCGTATATAGTGTTTCTATGTCCAAAGGTCCTGTGATTGTTTCGGATGAAAGCTATGCCAAAATGATGCGCAAACCTTAATTTATCCTATAAAGAGCGATCACAGATGTAGCCTATTGTATAACAGTTTGTAACGTCATTGTATTTTTAGATAAATTATCCCAGCTAAACTTTGTGATTAGGATTGCTTCCGAGTAATGTTTCTAGTTGATTAAATGATGATAGATTTTAAAGCGGATAAGTAAAGAAGTTATTTTCAGAGATTTTTTTTCTTCTTTTTGACTTCGGTAAAATTAAAATTATTGACTCACGATAAAAATATTCCTCTAATTAAATTGAAAAATAGGGTTGACGGCGAATAGGACAGTTGGCCTAACTAGCAGTCTGAGCATTTAGAAACAGAACTAGTGTCTTGAATGTAGAGGTAGAAAAACGTGCACTTCAGAAAGTAAGGTATTTTCTTTCTCTTTCTTTATATATATATATATATATATATATATATATGTGTGTGTGTGTGTGTTTTGTATAATGGGTATTTAGGGCGTAGAGAAAGATAAATATTGGCGATAATTGGAACGTGACATCGCCGGCTAGATGGAAATAGGTGAACATTGAAATGATATAATGGTGTTATATTTTATCATTTCGATTTTCTGTTATTATTTCTTTAAAAAATTTAGTAGAAAAAAAAGTGGTGCATTTTAAAAAAGGAAGTTATGCTGCCGCACTCTGCATACAAACTGGTGACTGGTTTTGATCTTCCAGCGAAAAGATACAGTCAGAAAATTATTGCAGTTGAAGGAAGAATTTCATTGATCGTTAATGTCTATCTCATTGATTTTGTTGAGAATTTCGGTTAATTCGAATTTAATCATGATGTTTCACTGGAGTTCTTCCTATAAGCGACACTGAAGGCTGCTGGCAAGTAACGATCTATTTTACGTTCTTTCGACCGTTGCGCATATTGTGGTAAATAAAGAAAAGTTATCTTCGTTGCGTATTACATTCTCTATCATTGATGCTACCAGTTGTTCTTTTATACTGGTTGGATCTTTTTCTAAAACGTTTTGGGATTTTACCTGTTGTTTGTTTGTTTTTTTTTTTTTATTTTGTTTTAGTTTTAGGCATTTAGGTTGATGATATTTGTATTCTTAGTGAAGATCAATAATGTATCAGAGGTTCTTAATGAACTGATTTATGATTATTTTGAAGACTACGGGTTATCATTTGTCCGGATGTTACTCCATTTATTCTAAAGAGAGTAGGTACATAAGAGATACATGCTGCAACGGAAGAATTTGGAGATTTCGGAAGGAGATTTTTTTTTTTTTCTTAGTTAAAGCTGTTCGGCAACGAAGTTTGCATTTCGAAGAGATTTTTTAGGTTGCGTTCTGTTTTGTCAACGTTAACGACTGAGTTAAATTCGATTATTATTACATTTTCACCAATGGTCTCATTTTTTTCAGGTAACTCTTATATGCGTTTTTTTAAAGGTGAAAAATATGGTCACACTATCTGGTGATAGAAAGATGCTATATGTAGTATGCCCTTACTGCTCTCTTTTGTTTTTATATTTACCATGGTAATTATTTTATAAACTTTTAAATAAAAGAATTATCTGTACCGCTGGTTTCATCTCAACTACTCAAAACCTCATTTTTCGTGAAGGAGAAGTGGTAGAAAATTCAGCCGCATCTTCATTGGGACAACTCACACCCTGAAACCGTGAAAATTGCATGATGATTCGTCCAGCGGTACAGGAACTCATATGAGACGAACATACATACAAACATTAATTTTTATATATATATTCAGATGCAAATATACATTATAGATTCATTTCTGGTTCGCTACTGAATATAAAATGTACGAGTTAAATAATGAACTACATAAAAGCTTATCGAAGTGCATGAGTATCCCTGAATTTTTGTACCACACTATTATTGGAATTTATGAGTAGAACTTACTGAGTACGAACTGCGAATGTCCATTTCCGGAGATCGGTAACACCAGTACTTTACCGAGAACAGAATAAGTTCCATCCAGAATAAGTTTATCGATATCTAAATTTACCCAGCCTTTACCATTCGGTACGTCCATCCTAAAAATTAAATAACAAACAGCTATGATATATTTCTTACAATATTTATTGCGGATATAGTTCATCAGGCGAAAAAAATTGTTTTTTTTTATAAATTTCAGTTTTGAAAATAATAAATACCATAGTCATAATTTTAGAAAACGGTACAAAATCAACGGGCTTTACCGTAAATTGTATATATGTGATTGTTTTTTTTTAAACACGATGTAATTTGTTTATTTATTTTGAATTCTCCAAATGCGGCTAATAATTTTCTACATTTTTACTATGCGGCAGCGGAATTCGAGTTCTACTTGGAAAGAAATAAAATGCTTTTTTACAAAAAATAAATACCGACTTCAAGGTTTATTATAAAAATTTAAAAATGCACTAAAAAGTAAAAAATAATTACTCCCGATAAAATATATATATCAGAGTGATATAACTTAAGGTGATATCGTAATTCTTATACAACATTAACTTTTTGGAGTTGGAATTAAATTCATGTTAGGAACAATTTAATCAACATTTAATGCAGTTTTTAATTATTCTTTTAATATGAATTTGATGCCAACTCCAAAAAATTAATGTTGTATAAGAATTACGATATCACCTTAAGTTATATCACTCTGATATATATATTTTATCGGGAGTAATTATTTTTTACTTTTTAGTGCATTTTTAAATTTTTATAATAAACCTTGAAGTCGGTATTTATTTTTTGTAAAAAAGCATTTTATTTTTTACTTTTTAGTGTATTTTTATTCAATTAAATTAAAACATTTTAATAAGAACAGATATTTCCACGGTAAAAACACCAAAAGTTACATTTCCATGGTAATTTGGCAAATTTATAGTATTTTAAGTCAAAAATCTAATCCGACGGTGAAAACAATCATGAATGAAAAGCATCCAAAAAGCTTCAATCTCCCGCATTATTAAGGATAACTCAAAAACTATCGGTCAGACCTTGATCAAATTTAAATGGGACCACATGACAAACACCACCTTTCAAATAAAAGAAGAATCATCAAAATCGGTTCATCTAGAAGAAAGTTCTGTGGTAACACACATAAAAAAAAAAAAAAAAAAAAAAAAAAAAAAAAAAAAATACAGTCGAATTGAATACCTCCTCCTTTTTTGAAGTCGGTTAAAAAGAGAAGAAATAGACGCCGAAAAAAAAAAAAAAAAATATATATATATATATATATATATATATAGACATAAAGGATTTTTTTTTTTTTTTTGTAAAACAGCCCCTTAAGATAACTGTATGGTTATTACAATCTTAGAACTAAGCCGGGCCATAAAAAAGAAAAAAAAAAAAAAAAAAAAAAAATCTTAGAACTATTTCTAAATAAGTAACATTTATAACTAAAAGTAAATTAACATGTTGCAAAGGAATAAATCACTATCTATTCTTTGCTATTTATATACGTTTAAAACGTTTAAGCCGTCTTGCATCTTCTGTAGTAAGCAAAAGGTCCAATGCTTCCGGGTTCATATGGAGTGTTTCTTCGTGACGATGGGCAAAGTCTTTAATGACTTCGTCCACCCATTTGATCCTTAAATCGGTATGTAGAGATTCGTATTGTCTAAACCATCGGAACATTGGTTATCATACGGAGGAATTTATTTTGGGCTACTTGAATAATATTTCTATTTGATGTTTTGGTACATCCCCATATCTGTACCCCATAAGTCCAAATCGGTCTTATGATGGGGTTTCATAAATGAGCCGTTTGTTTTCAAGTTTCATTTTGGAATGTCGTCCGACAAGCCAATACATTTCACGTGTTTTTTCTCGAATCTGCTGAGCTTTTGACAAAACGTGAGTTTTCCAAGTCAGTTTCGCATCTAGATGCACACCCAAGTATTTTGCTGAATCGGAGATCGGCACTTGTTGTCTATTTATGAACACTACATGACGCGGATCTCGTTTACGAAGGGCGAAAGTGGTGTGGATAGATTTTGGCTCATTGAGTTTGATTTTCCAATTTTCTGTCCAGTTTGATACACGGTCTAAAGCATACTGAAGGTTTTTCTTCCGTTTGTGAGCTGCTTACTGACAGTATTTCTGTGTCGTCAGCGAACATTGCAATCGCAGTATTTGGTGTTGTTAAAGGAAAAATTTGAAAAAGTTTATGAAGAATGTAGCCAAACAAAAAGTATGCAAGGAAGTGAATAAAGCACGAAGGAAAAAGGAATGAATGACACGGAAAAAATAATCGAGAAGATAATAAACAGAGACAAATTGTATAAAAAAGTAAAAAACAACCAAAATACGGAGCTAAGAAATAAGTATAAGCAGTTAAGAAATCAAGTAAATGCAGAAATAAAACGGTAAAAAGATATGTTTTTGAAGAAAAGTTTTGCGCGGGTACATGCAGACATCAGGAAAACATGGTTATATATATAATTAAGACCGTAGGAATAGAAAAGAATCTAGGAGTAGATGTGATGATCGAGAAACACTTTTCGAAGGGGCAAGGAGGAATTGAAATTGCGAACATAATAAAAATCTAAGAATTAATGTATCAAAAAACTAAAGCAATTGTACTACGAATGAAAAGGGATAAGCACGATGTCATGAATGTGAAAAGATAAATTGCCGAAAGATACAAGTAGTGACCTAATATAAATATTTAGGGGTAATGGCGGATCAACACACTTAAGGTGGGACGTACATGCGGAATACATTGCAAGGAAAATTAGGGCAAAATTACCAGAATTATACACTTTAAAGAAATATGCAACGAATAAAACATTAAAAATGGTGTATCATGCGTTGGTGGAATCGAGAATCATGGAATTCAGGCAAGGGGGGAAATGGCTAGGAAAACATACGCGGGGAAAATAAGTAAATTGCAAATAAAGTGATTGAAATTAATATCAGATCATAAATACGCGACCGAAAGTGAAATAATACAAAAAGAAAACTTACTGAGCGCTAGAGGAATGTATTTATTCATGAAGATATGGGAATACATAATGTGACAGGTAAGGATATAGAATTGGAGGAAAGAAGAAAAATAGAATACGGGCTGAGGGAAAACTATTTGTACAAACTGCCGTTAGCTAAAATAAAGATGAGCGAGCAAACGGACAAATACGTTATAACTCAGAGTTGTTAAATAAAATGCCTAAAGGAGAAATAGTAGAGAAGGAAAAAATTGTGGTGAAAAAAAAGAAAATAAAGGAATGGTTACAGAAAGAGGGAAATATAATATAGGAATAATAATAAACATTAAATAAGAGAAGAGGGTACGGAAATAGCGATAAAAAAAAGTGAGAACAAAGGGAAAGGAAAAGGGACGGAAAAAAATAAATAAAATAAATAATAGTTTAGTTATAGCTAAGTTAGAAATAAGGAGAAATAGAATAAGTTTGTAATGAAATATTTACGCGGTGGTTGGTAAGATTGTGTAGTATATTAATAGTGTAGTGTAGAAATCATTAGATGTAAGAAAAGCTTGTCGACAAGCGTTTACTTTGACGAAAAAATGTGTAAATAGTGATAAATATATATATATATATATATATATATATATATATATATATATATATATATATATATATATATATACATATATTTTTAAAAAAACGAAACATCGCTGCTTGATGGAGTAAATCACGGTAGCCGGTGTAATGCGGGAAGAAGAAAATTACTAGAAAATTTGCGTCATCTATTTCTTTCAGCTAACATTTAAGGACATCGGAAATGTCATCTATTTAGTTTTAAAGTAATAATTTCTACCATATTTATTTAAATTAAATCACAATGAGTCATTAAAACTCCGAATAACCCCGCGTTCTCTTCTTTACTCGTTCAACTCGGACCCGGTTCCTCCGATCATCCAAGGCGCTTTTTTGTATCTGACTTTGGTTAACGGTTTCTGTATAAGATTTTCAATAATGTCACCGTTGTCGCTATCGATTTCGCTTCCATCGGGATGGTCAGTATCGTCGTAAGTAAGTTATACGAATGTCCTGGACGATCCTGATCATACCTTATAGCGCATACTGCATTATCTTCTTTGGAACCCGGAGAGCGTTGAAAGATACAAGTTGATTGATGCGTCAAGAGGTATAAAAAGAAGAATTTCATTGTAGCTTTACAGTTTTCCCGGGAACACACAGTCTAATCGAGTCTGCTGTATTGTAGTAAAGGTCTATGTAACTGTAACTGAACCGAACTTTTCTGCCATCTATCCTTACTATCTTCCTAGTTAGTGCTGAAATCATTGCTAATCAAGACGCGATCGTTAACATGGAAATTTCTATAAAGTACAAAACGACTTGCTCTCTTATGCTGTTTTCAACGTGAAATTTTTCAATTTGAACTTAGTTGTCCGCATTTAGAAGTATTCCGTTGTGCAATTGCTACTGAACGACAACATATTAATATTATCTCGTATTGCGGTTTGCGCGAAGTTCGATTGTTGTTTTCGAACGTCTTTTCGTTTGTAAATAAGATCGTTTTCAGGTCTGTTGGACGCGGAATTCTTCGGCTTACTAGTTCAAAGTTATCCTATAGTTAAGTTCCCAGATCACTATCGTTCATCCGTGTTCCTGTGAACGCACATGCATTAACGGTCGCTTCGCAATAAAGTCATGATCAATGTTCGACGCACGATAACTCTGCATGTTCAAACAAGTGTTCGACGGTATTTCGCTACCGTGTATAGTTTGCACGCTGCTTCCATCGTATCGCATGTAGCCCCGCTGAAACCCAGCTGCCACTTTTGGTCGCATGTTGTTTTGCTTGTAGCATGTAAATTCCAAATTTATCGTTTGTTCAGTCCAGTATAAATCGAGATGTACACGAGAACCTAGATCATATCTCAATGAGTATTCGTATACTATTCTATCAAACATGTGTCAACGCTACAGCTGGAATAGTCCAGAACTGGCCCTACATTGTACACTGAAACTTGTTTAAATCTGTACTTGGAAATTAATAAAAAAATTTTTGTTTTATCTGGAATCATATTTATATAGAAATTTTTTTTCTCCCTTTTTGGGGGAAACATTTTTATCACCGTTTAATAAAAAAATTGGTCTTCACGTTAAACATTTAGCTGAAGATTATCGATCTTTCTATAACCTGACTGTTATGATCTATCAAAAGGAGTTTCGCTCAACTAGACAACATGCGCAGCAATCATTTTGAAAGAGGCTGGTTATTCATACGTTGATCTCCAATAATGGTCCTTATATAAGAAAAGATTTAGCTAGAAGGCGGAGCGCAAAGTATCAAAAAAAAAAGGAGCGAAATAAAAGGGAAAATATATTACTCTATTAAGAGCAAAATAAAGAAGGATGCTTGGTTTAAGGGAAAAAGTTTGAAGCGAAATTATATCTGTACAATATGTCGTATAAGATTGGGACATCACCGGATGTCATTACTTTTGGCAAGATTAGGAATAATAAATAATAATAACTGTAATGAATGCGGGTTGAAACGGTCGATGGAACATATAGTGAGCCGTGTGAGAGATATAAAAAGGAACGAGAAAAATTAGTGAAAGGAATTTTAAATAAATTTTACACATTGCCGATGTCTGTATACCGAATAGTAAAGGAGTCAGTTTCTTTAGAATTTTAAAAACTACTAATGTTAAAGTACAAGAAGGAACAGACATTTAATTAGATCTGGTTATAGACTGGCCAAAAGACGAAAGCCGACCCAAAAAAAAAGTGTAAAAAAAATTGCACATTTAAGAGAACTTCTTTTTCATGTATATCTTTCGATCACACCGTCTTAAGCATTTTATTAAAATTAATTTATTAAAAATGATTTTAAATTTAAGTATAAATAACGTTCTCGGCGACGTACATTAAAAATTTCGTTGCAAAATTTTTTATTTCTCTTTAAACAAAGATAGAAAATACTACTTATTTTTTAACTTCCGCAGTGAGTGCAGCAGCTAGGCTAGCAGCGCGACTTGTATGTCCAGATTCGTGTCACAGGGGTTTGATGATTTCAGTAACGTAAAAAGTAAAATAACAGAAAGTGGACTTACGGCAGAAATTAATGAAACGTTATTTAGAGTTTATTATGTACTATAATAATCATTTTATTTTAATTATTACGTTTAATTTACATTCACTAGGGTAATCATTTTATTTAAAATTTTATAAAAATTGATTTTTTTTTTTTTTTTTTTATTCGTCCCGCATGCATTTTTATAACCCTGGTTGTATGTCAACTACTTAAAACCTCATATTTCGTGAAGGAGAAGGGATAGGAAACTTAGCCATACCTTGAAACCTTCACTGGGACATCACGAATACATCTTGAAAATTTTAGCATGATCTGTTCAGCGGTACAGAAATGCATGCGGGGCAAACATACGAACAAACAAACAAATATCCATTTATATATATATATATATAAACTCGGCCATTTTGGCCCCGCAAGGGGCTGTGCCCCTTGACCCCTTTTGTTTTCATAAATGTCTCTTTCTCACCTATACTTTGTATAAAATGATCAAAATTTATAACGTAATTCTTACTGGCATCGACACAAAAAAAAAATAACATAATCACAAAAAGCCTATCCTAACATTTAACTTTCATTATATAAAGATATTGTTTCGTTACATAAAATTGTGACATTTTTTAAATAACAATAACAAAAATCTTATAAAATATAACAAACGTTACATAAAATTGGGACATTTTTTCAAATGTGGGGTAACCTAAGAATTATGTTGTAATTAATATATATATATATATATATATATATACAGATATATACATACACATCGTGGAAGGCAATGGAAAATCATCACGTACATCATATGCGTGCTATGTCAGTACATAGTAGACACACATGGGACTGCACTTGTAGCGCGATAAATCAAACATTTACATATAGTTTCGAATGTAGTCTTGCTTGAGTACACCCGTGTTGCATATAATAATTGCCTGGTACACAACCTATATTTGTACAGTTAAAATGTACGAATAGGTTGCCCACTAACGGAATGGTTGAGGAGATAATGATGATGATGGTATGTATATATATATATATATATATATATATATATATATATATATAGAGAGAGAGAGAGAGAGAGAGAGAGAGAGATATTTTAAATATTAGGTGAGATATTTGAGTTCTAAGTTGCCAACAGTGGGAGCGAATATTATTAAGCTTCTTTTAGGGTTCATCAACTTTAGATATTATCTTGTAGTTAGTTAACTTTTGTATTTTCAATATACGGCAGCGCGATTTAAGTCTAACTCTTTTCGAGCAACCTGAGCATTGCCTAATCAAAACATTATAATGCCATTTAAGAAATACTATTTACATCAGTTTGCTGAAAAATTATAATATAAATATTATTTTATTTGCTTTACATTTTTCTTAGGAGTTTTTATTTCGTTCGTGTGTTCACCAAATTGAATAACTTGCTTGCATTTATAAGGTACAGTAGTTTTATTTGTTTCAGCTACTAATATTATCATCGGATAACAGTGGTGATGGTTTACAAATGATTTTTGGAAACTGTATATGTAGCTTTTGCACTGTTGATAAATATGTTATTAAGAAAACACGAGTCTACAGCTGAATTGAAGTATAATTAATTAAAATTTTAGGAAAATATTAGTAACATAAAAATGTATT
Source organism: Icerya purchasi (assembly GCA_039619475.1). Lineage (NCBI taxonomy): Eukaryota > Metazoa > Arthropoda > Insecta > Hemiptera > Monophlebidae > Icerya > Icerya purchasi. The sequence goes on from CM077116.1 coordinate 421,231,923, forward strand.
ACTTGGCGCTTTTAACTTTGGCATTAGACATTCCCCGGATGTGTAAATCGGTAAAGTTCAGTTTAATCGTGACAGGACCGGTCCCTTGGTCTATATTCAATTGTGATATCACCAAAGGATCTGCTGGCGGCAAACCAAATTTATGTACACCTGAAATAGCATACATTGATATTAGAGAATTTAACACAGTAAACAGATATGATTACAAGGTTTTTAATTTTCACGTTGACCGATCGTCTAAAATTAAATTTTGTTCAATTGCCGTATTATTTAACTGATGACGTTAGGTTCATTGTGAATGTTTTCACTGCATTTCAGACCCTATACGTGGAATTCCATTACGATTTTATTTTTTAAATTAACAACTACGTCGTTTTTAGTTTGTTTTTATTACAATATAACTCTTTATTCTTGTTTTTTCTGTCTCTTTTTCCCATTCGGATGATAAAGTTTTTATTACTATTACTTTAAATTCGTAGTCCTGCAGTGTGAATAAGACTTTAGTGTTTTCAAAAAAAATACAAATATTCTAATAACAGAAATATGTCAGTTGAAAAAAAATCAATGGTCAAGTTGCTATAAAACGAGCACAGACATAGAAGTAACGTTTTTTTATCTTTTTAAAACTATCGTATTTTTGTTTTTATTATTTTTATTTTATTTTATTTTTAAAAATTTATTCTACATCGTTTCAATTGTACAGCTGATACTGTTAATACTTTTAATTTGTTTCCTATCCTAAAATAAAAGTTGATTGTGGAAAATATTTGATTTGCAGGCTCGTAATTTTAATGAAAATGTAGTACAATCTATGCTATAAATACATATGTTGTAAGGAACAGACAGTATCGCTGACAGGAATAAAAAGTTGATAAAAAGAAATTCAATAAACACGCGTATGAAAATAGTTTTTACGTGGTTCGGTATGTTTATAATAGTTATACCGCAAATGTAAAACAGCCAAAAACTGCGAACATGAATAAAATTTCTCGGAAACAAAATAATTCACATTTAAATGAAATGAACCGAATATGTAGATCTGAAGCACTCTAAACACGAAAGCAATAAATGTAGTGAAGATGAGATTTTCTAAGTTAGCTAACTAATTGTGGGATGATAAGAAAAAAGCGTTATAAACGGATTACATGTTAATTTTGATGAGAAGTACCCGATTGACACTACATACGTCTTTTCTGATTTATTCTCTTAAATTAAAAATTTTTGCAGACGTGGAATTTTTTCTGTCTTCGTGCAACGAAAATAAATCAATTAAAAAAAAAAAAAAAAAAAAAAAAGAATCAAAACTCTAACTACTCTAGAAGAGGCTGTGGAACTTCAATATTAAATATGTTACACATTTTTCAAAATTTGTTTTCTTGAATTTTAATATTTCGGGGTTTTATAGTTTTCCTACATTATAATGACGAAAATGAGTCGATTAAAGAAACATCTCTTTAGCTACTACAGAATATACATGCATATATATATATATATATATATATACGTATTATCCCTATAACCACCGAGACTAGTATTTCCTTATCATTATATCAGAAATTTTAATTGTCATCAGTTATTTTACGCATAATGCTTCATTTACGTTTTAAATTAAGTTTTAAATTCTGTATTAATTTAGTTTGAAATGGAATTCTTTAGGGCAATAAAATACTATTATTCGTATATATTTAGGAAAATATTTATTGCAATCTTCGATAATGAAAAAACTGGAAAGAAATGCGGCAAGTGGAAAAGTAATTATTTTCACACTTAAACAGATGCATCCCGACCACACGCAAAATTTAATTAAAGTAAGCCTGCATAATTGTAGCTTCTGGCTAACTCTTTGCGACTACTCTTCGACAACAATTAACCAGTTTTGTATTCCGTTATTTTTTTTATTGTTAATAAATGCTCACCTAATGACTACTGGAAATGTTTAATTAACTGTTTAGTAATCGTTTAGCTGTCATCTACGGAACAATCGCATTCTGACGATGCGTACATAATATTTCATTACCAGAAAATAACGATAAAAAAATTTTCAACATTCCATTTTTCCTTCTCGCTACTGTTGGTTTCTATCCCATTACAACGCACGTTAAAAATATTAAAAATTACCAGTCGGGCTTAGCGAATGTAATTTAGCTTTCTTCATTTCATCGATTTATAATTTCTTTTTTTCAAAATTTGGGGTTCTCTTCCTTCTTCCTTTTTAACTGCTTTGGAACAATATCTTCAGTAGGCAAACCAAAAAAGTACGAAGCAGATGAGTTTTAAACAGTTACACGAGTAATTACGTTACAGATATTATCTGGTTCGAAACGCTAACGTGTAGTATTCCGATGTAGTTTGTATGAAAGAAAATGATACGATTATGTCAATGAAACGCGTAAATTTTAATTTATAAATAACAATAATATTAATTATAATAATAGTAATAATAATAATCAAATCAAACCAAAGTTTATTTATGAGACAGCATACAATACCAACTTAAAACAATAATAATAATAATAATAATAGTAATACCAATAATCACGGACGTATCTATAGCTTTTAAATGGGAGGGGGGTCAAATCTAAAATTTTTATAATTTTTTTTTAAACAAAATAAAACAATAGGTCGTTCTATGTTATTATATTATACTATTATTTATTATATTAAATAATACAATCTTATTTCATTCTTTTTTCTCATATTTTTATACGATGATATTATTATAATAATATATTAAGAAAGCGATTTAAAATTTAAAACTGAGTCGTTTACGTCTTATTGCCAACTTATTTACAAGTTCTTTAGAATCTAGTTTTACCGCCCGGGTCACGGTGAATCCTCATAAGAGTAAGACCAATGTTTTTTCGTCGCCCATTCGATTCCTAATATAGGTTCTTAATCTCTTTAAAGTGGAGAAACATATTTCTTGGGTCACAGCGGACACTGCAAGTGTAGTTAATATAACAAGAAGCTTTTTTATCAAAGGAAAAATCTGTTCATCCGAATGATCAATAGCTTCTATTGCAGTGGCAGGTTTTCGCCTAGCAGATTTTCAGTGATTGTGCGATATCTTTTATTCACTTAGAAATATCGCGCCTTCATTTTCACCAAGAAATGTTTGTATTATTTTTTTCAGTTTTTTTTGTGTGCTAGAGTGATTACTCGTATTCTCAGATAGAAGCATTTGGATGCCTTCGATTGTTCCTTCATGCGGTTTAAAGTGAGACATCGAGTTCTGTAATGATATAGTCAACAAAGGGGTAAAATACATTTCAGCAGTTTCTCTCGGTACATTACTATGACGGGTTTTCTATCTGTTCGTTTTTGAAACAACTATGTCATTTGTACTCATCTGCTCTGCCAACTCGAAAAGAACTGAAAATTCACTTTCATTCCAAATATTTTGTAATATCATCTTTATAGTTTTTGTATAACTGCAAGTGTTAGTCAAATCGATATTAAATTTTTTCATTACTTTGTTTAGGCTTGTATATAAGAAACATTTTTTTTCAATATAACTAGCGACACAACAAACTGACTATTTTCTAAGGCGGTTTGCAGTCGGTATGCTTGAGCAGCGGCATCCCTACGCGCAACTTCTTGCACAAGTGTTGCGCGTATTATGGGAATCATTTGTGCAAACCATTCTACAGCCGTATGCTTTTCGGTCCATCGTATCTCACAAAGAGAAATATATTTTGAATAAGATGAATTAATCTGATCTGAAATTTTCTTCAAAAGGCTGTCTCGAAATGAAAATTGTCGAAAAAAGTTTATTGCGTGTTTAATGATCCCTATATAGTAGGTACCCTACATGAATGCGCTAGAACTAAGTAGGGAATGTGAACCACACAATGCACAAATTGCGCTCTCGGGTATTTCCCTACGATTATTGTTTTTACGCCTCGTTATCGATCGCTCAGTACTGCAATATAGCTCAAGCCTTGTCTAATTAATTCATCTATGCCCAAGTTATAGGATAAGAGATGCATTATAATTGTCGTCGCCAATGTTTGAACTGAAACATCTTCTACGTAGATAAATTCAAGAAAATCGTCTCGGATAACTGTTTTTTCAAAGGAGCAGAGTCTACGTATCATAAACATAACGCTATTTGTTCTCGCCGGAATATTTCTTGAGTTTCGTCTGCCAATATCGTAAAAAAAAATAGCCTCTTTGATCCTTTTTTAAGTACACGCGCTTGAATAGCATTACCGCATAATAGTTCGATCGCTTCGTTCTAAATTCCTGATCAAGTGTACATAGCTTTACTATGCATGCCTTGTGTACGTAAATGACACTCTTAGGTGCTTCATTACCCGATCGAGAGCACGAAAATGGAGAAGTACTCGAAAATTGCCGTCATTGTGAGCAAGTTCGTTTACTCCAACTTCATAATCATGGCTTCCTCTTAGAACCATTCCCTATGTTCTGCACAAAAGAACTGCTTCTACAATAACTTTTAATCTCTCTTGGTTATCTTTAGCTATTTTATGACCTTCCAGGTTTATGAACTCCTCAACATCAATAGATTTTCCTTCCGCAAACTTTACAAAGTTTGCTGCTTGTTCTAAAGCGACTTTGTGGTATTTTGTATTCGCGTGATGACTCTCTAAATCGTTTTTCCAGTTAGTAAATGGCTTATTAATAAGAGCTCCAGGATCTTGATAACTACGTTCCCTTGCGCTGTTACAAGTAGAACACATAGTTCGCAAAGTGCTCCCTACATGATATTTGAATACATAAGCCATGAATGCTTCATGGTCCAACGACGTTGAAAAAAAAAATTCCTCTTGCCAGTAACTGGAAACTTGAAAGTATCCGGTTGGTTCCAAGGCTCTTTTAAAGCTTTCAGCTTTTCTTCATCATTATTCGACTAATTAGAAACAATATAATATACCTTTTAACAAATAAGCTTGGACATTCTTTCCTACTCAAGTAACCTAAATAAAGACATAAAAAGATTCGAACTATTTTAAATCCAATCCAAAGCGGCAATGCATAGTTATACACTGCGATAGTGTATTCAGTTAATATTCGCGCTTTTGCGTGAGCTGGGGGGGGGGGCAAACCCCCAAACCTCCTTTTATATATATCGATGGTAATAATAATTTCAAACCAAAAATAATAATAGCAATAACAATAATAATCAAATCAAACTAAATATTTGTTATTATAATTATTATTGTTGTAAAGCCCATTACATGACGCGAATAGTGGAAATGAGGGTGAAAAATTATAATAAATCCAAAATATAAAGAAAACACACAAAAAAAATAGAGAGAGAGAGAAAAAAAATGATGCAATAAATTGTCAAAAAACGAAATAGAAAGTATAGTATAAATATGCAGGGAGTGCCGCTCTCAGGAAACGGTGAATTGGACGTAACAATGCAAAGGGATTACGATGTGCTTGCGATTGTGTAACAGCAAGAGCTAAATAATGATGATGAAACTACAGTTACAGCCCTTATAGCGTCTTTAATATATCATAGAGTAAGTATCGGAAAAACTTTCGTCAAAGTCATTTGTCAACGGAACCTGAATACTAAAAATCTTTAATTGAAAAAATTCAAAAGAACTGTTTTCCCTGTTCTTTAGAAATTATTTGAAAATGTGATTCGCCGATTTTAATTAATTTACCTCGATATTAAGACTTCCGAGAAAGTTCAAATGAAGCTTTTATCTGTCAATTCCTACTTTTCATTTTTATTTTGCACTGACAGTTTCATATACATACTACACCATGTACGTAGATGTAATCTGAATTATTTTCCCTATCGTTTGTTGAAAATCGTTACTGGATTGAACTGAGTTATTTAGCGAAACGGACGATAATCGCGTTATTCTCGTGAAATTTACCAGGCAGAGTATACAAAAAATAAACACGAAAGGTCATGATTCGGGAAAAAACAAACACTGGCGTGACTTCTAACGGACAGTCTAGATGGGAAGAATACAATGAGCTTTAAGAGAGAGAAAAAAAAATGTATTTCACGAACGGCACCGATGCGGCGAAACGGAGTTGTATAAAAATATGTTGACATGTTGCTGAGAATCTCGTTCAACATATCATCGCTGGTTCCTTTTAATAGGCAGTTCGCAGAATTGTTTGAAAGAAACTCGCGATATTTTTACTCTTCATTCGATTTTTTTTTGTTTGTTTTTTGTATTTATTATTATAGAATGACCAGAGAGGACGAAGGGGGGCAGGATATACATACATATATACATATATAATATATAAATATGTTTTTTTTTAATTCGCCGGTTTGCAAGGAAAACAAATTACGAAATAATTTAGCCATCGCTAATTACGATGGTGTAGTAATTTTATACGATTGGACAGAAAAAACATTGTGCTCTGCTGTCCGCAGAAATTGTTGAAGGCCATCGTTTTGCTCGCAAAAAGTAAAAATAAGAGGAAACTGGAATGGTGCAAGGTTAACAGCGAAACTGCCAGGAGCGATTGCTCTGTTTCATTAGCCCAAACAATATACCATTAAAAATCCTGAAAACTACCGGCAACTTTAATTGATCGCCCCGGCGTCGCTAACAAATTGTTCGCTCTGTTTCGAACATGCCGGTCCGACATAAGTGGCTATCGCTAGTTACATCGAAAGGATGAGCGAGAGGGGGGAGAGAGAGGGTTCTTAACAAATATAGTCTACCGAGAATATTTTAACGAAACGATTAAAACAGACAGAAAACTACCACTCCAGCAGTGTAGGAGGTTCGCAGTAGTAGACAAAAAAAAATCAGAAGCCAACACGAAAGAAAAAAAAAAAAATTCAACCCTTTACTCATTCTCGGAGCAACATCAAAAATTAGGGAGGCTGCATAAAGTTTTCGACCGCGTTCGAATTTTATGTTCGCCGAAAGGCCAGAAAGATACCCGAACAAAAAAGCGAGTTCCGCGGTAAATTAAGTCTGTTGAATTATTCCAACGCTTAATTATTTATTTAACAGGTAGTAATCGAGAACTTTGCAATTAATCGGCTTTCAAGGAATAAGCTGCTAAGAATGTAACCTTTTTCCTCTTTAACTACGATGCGCCTGACATTCCTAGTGGAAGAGAAAATTAATTAAATGCAAGATATCGCGAGTATAACCGGCGATTTTTGATAATCGTCTGTTGATAACACGTTACAGAGGTATAAACACAAATATTGCGACTAATTAATCTGCCTGATACTAGAAAAAAAGGGAAAAAAAAAGACACTGATGTTTTTATATTTTTCTTTTCCACCGTTTTATTCAAATATTCGAAAATCATTTCGATGCTCTTTAGACAGCCGAAAATTACTGAAAATTGAGAACACTAAAAATTCCCCGTTTCTTTTTTTAGGCCAGCGTTAATGGCGTCAGCCAACAATTGCAATGATTTACTGTGTCATCAACAGATTATTTAAAAATTTGAAAACATCGAACATCAGAAAAAATTTGTTTTATAGAGAAATAAAATTATACAAGTATCTGGGCGTAGATTCTCCTTGGGCTGAATTGGCAATAAACAAAAAAACAAAAAAACAAAAAAACAAAACGATTTAAAAATTTAATGTTTCGATAGTTTAGAAAAATAGTTATCGCTGCAGGGTGCAATCGAAGTGTGAAAAGGTCGTCTTGAGGGTGTCGGTAAACGAAGCGAGAAGAAGGCCAGGCCCCTATTATTGATTAAACCGGTTTAGAAAAATACTGCACATAATAGATGGAATAAATAATAATAACCAGAAATATATTTTTTAATTGTAAAAAACTATGCCAAAATGTTTCGCTGCATTATATAACAATTTAAAAGCAATCGCGAAACAACGTGCAAGCGAAATTTGAAAAAACTGATATTTATATTTATTTTATTATTTACAATTTTTAAATTTATCGACTTTATTATCGACTTTTATTTGTTCCTATTTTGTTTATATATATATATATTTTTGCAATTTTAACGTATAAAATACCGTGCATACATGTGGGTAGCTCTATGGAAGAATATGGTGATCTAGTATCTCTTTTTTAAAATTAATACACTTCTTGTTATCGTTATTGTTATTCTATTTATCATAAAACACGCATCCGAAAAGAGAAGAGTAATCACCTTTTTTTTTTTTTGCTGTTTTTTATTCCTCCTCACAGGCCCGTGCCCAAAATTTTGGAAAGGGGGTGTTTTAAAAATTTTCTTTGCATATTTATTTTATAAATAACAATACATTTCTCACTAATATCCCCATACTATTAATAATTTCCATCATTTTGATTTCTGTATTAATAATTTACCTAAATGAATATTACCGCGTATATGAACATTAATAAAAATTACAGACGTTATTAATTATACTCGTAATAAAAAATTTTTCCTTAAAATATTAATGAAGTACCTTAAAATATGGAGCATATTTTTTCTTTTTTCTCTTAGAGGTAGGTAAGAACACCCTAAAAAATCATCAATATTTATTTTAAATTTGTGATTTTTTTCAGATTTTTGTGTATTTATAATAACTATTTCAGTTCTCATGAGGGAGGGGGGTGGGTAACCTCCAAAACCCCGTGGATACGGCCTTGCCTCCTCAGCTCTTTTATATGCGCCGTTTTTAACTACTAAGGTAATTACAGCACACACTGCTAATTATCGTAATACCGCACATCTGAAATAAAATTTATTCATTTATTTTTTCGCGAGGATAACACACCTTTACGTCACCAGCAATTTCTAGAGCGCGGAAGAAATACTGAATTTCAGATAAAAAAATACGGTTCAGAACCTACTCAATCCTTAAAAACTGTTTTCCTAGCATCATTTGAAGAAACGTTAATGTCACTGTTTCATGTATTTTTTTCATAAAATTTCAGCGTAAAATAGAGAGTATTATATATGTTATTGCAGACATGCGAGTTTTTTTAGTTTCGTATATATGTACACGTTGTATAAATATGTGCCAGATAATTTATATATTTTATCATTACGACTGTTAAACCGGAATTTGGGTCCCTTGATGTTGCATTTAAATTTTTTTCGCAATCACGGTGGTCGACGGACGCGCTTCTTAATAATACGGGTTTTTTCAGAAATTTTCGGCAGCTTACAAGCAGTGGAAATTGGAAACGTTCAGTGAACGGGTTGAAAGTTTTCGCAGATGGTTTTTCAAAACGTCTTGCTAGAGGAATTCGAAAATTTAAGTACAGTTGAAACGATGGTGTTCATTTTTTATCGTGTGATTATAATTTTGTTTTTCGAAAAATACCGGCGACCTATACACATCTGAAACGGGAAAAGCTAATTTAAAAACACTGGGAAAACAACACTAACCACAAACGATTCCCGGATTATGCTAATTAAATCTTCGCCGATTCGGTTTGCAGCGAAGATGATACGCGCTATCCAGTTTCGGAATCTTATTTTGAAATAACGACATGTTTCTTAGAATTCAAATCGGACCTCCGTACTAATGCTGGCATTTGTTTTTCACAAAAAAACAAATATATCGACAAAAATATTTTTCAAACAAAAATTTATCTCCCTCGAATGCATCTGGGAAACGCGTGTTAACGGCTAGTCTATGTAAATAGAGTTATTTCGCCATTGAACCGGTTTAACAGATATGATTTCCGTTATTTTCTCTCGTCGCAGTCGATATTGCTCATAAAACTGTTTCCTCGACGCGGGTTTTCTTTTACGTATCAATATTCTCACGGGCGGCGCTGTTGAATTAATTTTTATTATTTTCATTTATTGTTTAATTCCGGAAATTCTTTTATTTCATTTCTGCTGTATTCGATCTCATCAGCTGATTTCAAAAATGACCTATTAGCGCATTATTCTGATCAAATAACCTACACATACACACACACATAAATATATATATATATGATAATTTTTTTTTTTTTTTGGTTTTAAAAAATAAGTTGTGGGTCTTACAAGGCAAATATGCCCGTTATGTGAGTGCCCAACACTCTTATCAACGTTTATTAAAATAGATATATAGTGCAAAAAATTACAACTAACTTAACTTATTTCAAAAATTAACAATAATAATAAACCTAGCATTATACATATTAAAGTAGTAGTGTATGTACGTACGCCAATAAAACAACAATGACGCGTAATACGCATCTGTGTACACCAATACATGCAGACAGCTTAATATTTAGAATCGAAATAAAACATGATCTGTGGGAGCCTAAAATCCAGGAAGGACGCGACAAAGTCAATAACCAACAAAACCGTAAACAGCAAAGAACCATCAAAGAGGTAAAGAATGAAACTTGATCTTTAGTCTTTGCGCCATTCCTTCAACGGTTTTTGCACCTCCTTTTTCAGATACCAATTTTTTTTTCCTTTATTACAGAACATCATTAAAGATTGTGCGAATAATTTGCCAATTTGCATGTCATACGTCTGTTTTTTTGGCCACACTCGAATTGTGCACCGTTATTTACCTGAGTCGAAGGTTAAAAAAAGGTCTCTAATCTCCACAGACGAATTGCGCACCGAAAGTTTGCAGGTATGAAATATAAAAAAACAAACGAAAACAACGCTCGGACCATAATCGCTGTTCGCTGGACTAAGGGTTTCCAAAACTGATGGCGCTTGATCGTACTATATTTTTAATGTTCGATAACTTTCAACATTTTTACGTATCCTATTTTTGACAATTAATTTTTAATAATCTACTGATGAAAAATACTCTACACCTGTCTATGTATTAAAAATCATTCCTGTATAACGGTTTATTAAAAAATATTTGAGAATACGCCAGATTAATTTTAAATATACGTAATTGTTTAAACTTCTAATTCCATTTTTTTTTTTAAAACAAGTAGTTCCGATAAATAACTGTGATATATTTATGTTTTAATCATTAAAAATTGATTCCGGCTTTTGCAATTTACCAGTTAGCTCAACTTTCAGTAATTTAGCTTACTCTTAATTGTCTACATTTGTGTTCTTTTATCTTTCTAGTTTCAAAAGAATTATACATTTCTGATTACACGTGTATACTACCTCTTGACATAGCGGCAGCTAAAATTTTTCCTTATTTGGAAGTTATTATTTTTAATAAAATATTTCACTTTCATATATACGTTAATGTTAATTTCGTTTTACCATTAATGTTAAGAAATTATCAGTGTTAACAGTTTTATCATGGGGATAAATATTTCTAGAACAGTTTGAATTCTACAAAGCGCCTGTAAAATAACAATTTTGAAACATTATTTTATTTCTATGATTAAAAATAGAGCAATAATTTAAACAGTGTCGAATTACTGTTATGTACTTATTATAAGCCGGATGAAAATTTTTGATGTTTTTTGATGAGGAAAAATTATGACGCTTACACGTTAAAATGTAAAGCTATATACAAAAATAGTATTAAATGCTCTTTCAGAAAATGCTAACGTTTGAACAACTCTTCTGACCTCTGAGCGCTAAAAGTCGCTCAACGAGTTAAGAATATGTAATATGACAAATTTAAAATTATCTAAAAATTACTTCAAAATGCATAAATCACCAACCGATATTATTCCTGAAATTTGAAATATACAATAAACAACAAAAACTTTGCATCGCAATAAACATTTCCAATAAGCACTTAATTTAAACCCCATTTGCATCTAAAAACGGCAAACGAATGTAATTTTCGAAAATATATAAACGGATACTTTGGAAAGAAAAATATAACGATATTTTAGCTTTAAATTTAAATTACCGGACGGTGCTGGAAACTTAAAAGTTCAAAAAAAAAATTTTTTCGCGGGCATGTTCTGTATTAATGGAAAACATTACACAGAAGTAATGAAACCATATTTCAGTGTTGCTTCTAAGAATTACTTTTTTATTCTGATAACCTAAATTTGAGTTTAAACTTCTGCTTCTTTATCATTTATCTAACAAAACACATTAATACCAACCGAATGTGCGCAAAAATATCTATTATCTAGATAAGAAACTATTTAATTGACAATAAACTACAAATTATAAAAACTTGACGAAGGAAAATTATCTTGTTAAATCCAACTAACATTTAAAGAAAAAAGGTAGTAGTACTGACACTATTTATTTGCGTAATTATTATCATTGTAAGTTTTCTTATTAAATTGTTTTAAATAGGATTTTATTTTAATGGTAAATTTTTGCGTTGTCATTTAAAATTCAAGTAGAATACTATGTATTGTTTGATGGTACACTAAATGAAAAAATTACGATTTTTAACAAATTTGGTTTTAATTCAAATAACAATTTATAACTGAGATTGAACACTGATTAATGGATAAAATAAAATCTGAACTGAAACTTTTCCGAAACTCGGTTCCCTCAAACTCGCAAGTAATTCTATATTATAGCAACATATTTAATTTGTCAAACTCGAAGATTTTACATGGTCACATTTATATTTTATGTACATTAATCAGTTGATATGAAAGTATTTTGTATTAATGTGAAATAGAAGCTTCATGAAACATAATATGCCGTGCGCTGAAAATTCTACTGATTCAGTTAGAAATATTATGGTAATTTACGTTATTTTATATAATATTCGTGCAAAAATTATTCTATTTTATGCAACATTTCTTTAAATATGTGTATGTTCCCTAGAGGTTGTTAAAGATATTTCGAATAACAATCGTACTGCTAACGGGATAGTAGCCTACTTTTCGCAAACGTTAAAGGCTTTTCTAATCAACTGAAATGTAGTTCGGTTATTATTCCAAATAGTAAACGTGTTTCATTACGATAACACATTTTGGAAGTCACTGAAAGAGCGACTTTTACTCATTTTTTAAGTCCTTCATCGATTTTATAAAATCAGAGTATTTTTTTTAAAGGCGGTGCGCAATTCGAGTTGTCAGCGGGTGGGCTATTTCGGGTCTGGTGCGGAATTCGTGTGTGACTTGTCACTGTGTTAGTGCTTTGTGCGGAATTCGAGTGTCCCCGTTTTTTTGTATCTTTATTTCGGGCTAATTGACCCCGGGCGTTTACCCGCCGACATGAGAAATAATACAAGACGAAATAGGGGCAGCTAAGTAGTACAAAGAGGAAATTACAAGAAAGGCCGGAAGAAGTAAAAAAAAAAGTGAAAGAAGGATAGTACAGGAAGGTCGACCTTTAAAAGGAGGTAGATAAGAGTAGAAAAGAAAGAGAAAATAAGGGCAAGAGGTCAAAGTGTTGCGATTGTCAAAAATTAGCTCGAGCGAGTATCAGAAAGTAAATTCTTAGTTGTCCGACTATTTCTATTACACCTTCCAAATTTTGCGCTTTTATACGATTTTTTTTTTTTTCCTATATCTCTCACCATTTAGTATTTTAGAACACCTTGCGCATTAATTGCTTCAATAAAATTATACTACATTACGGACGATATAGTGTTTTAAGAATTGGAGTATAGGTGATCATTGCATAAATACTGCTCCTATTTGATTCTCGAAGTATACTTTCGAATTTGTTTGCACCTTATTCAGACGAATTACATTGCATGTGATTTTACCTTTCAGATCGCCGTTAATGATGGTAATTAGAATTGCGCTGAGAAACATATTCCCAAAACTGATTTTGACCGTTCCCTCTCGAAATTATCAAATCGATTTAATTAGGCGAAAATTCGGGGACAGGTGATTATCCAGAAATTTTCGCAACAGATTTGTTGAAATCGTTCACTCGGTTTTTTGCGAATGTCTCGCTATAAACTGGTATATTATCACCTTTTATTGTCTATTTCAGAACTTGCTGCGTTATATCCGTCAATTCGTTTCTGATAGAATTCATTTTAGGACACACGTTGATTTAAAAATGTACTTTCCCATGAAACATTCTGTATTCAGCTAAGGAATCCGAGATTCGTGTTTTTTTCAGCGGTACAAGTTCTTTTTTTTTTTTGTTTTTAAGATTTATTTCAGCTGGTTCAATACGTGCGGGAACACATTAAGTCAACAGCGCGGGAGATGACTTTCGATATTTCCAACGGTCAGAGTAGAATTTCACTCGAACGAAACACCCCATTAGCTAATCAACTGCGTTCCCACGGCTAGGTTAAAAATTTTCTCATGTATTCGAAATGATTTAGTATGTGGGCGAACATTGAGGATTCGGCATACGCTAAAAAACTAGACAAATTTCGATGTTAACCTATTTGGTTCGCTTCCACTCTTCCCCGAATCGTCGTCAGTGAATTTTTAAACCAGTTTTTCCCCCGACCTAACCGTATTTCCAAATTTAAGGAGTACGGAGTAGCGCTGTTGAAGTTTTTTTTTTTTTTGAAGAATAAATGCTTTATATTTTTGATAAAAAAAAAGCTACTAACAGTCAAAGTAGCAACACGAAAAATTCAGCGTAAATGCATTGTAATGATGCGCGTAAAATCTAAAAATCGATAATTTTCGAAACGCGACTTGACATTTAATTTTCGAGTTGTTAGATATTCTTTTTTTTTTACTGTCTAGGTTGGTGTTTGTTATTTTCCACATTTGTGTAGGGTTCTTATTAGTTATCGAACGCTGTAATCTAGAAAACGTCGGTTGCCAAATTGGGCAAGCTTTAACTGTCCTCGTGAACCTCGTTCATTTGGTTTGGTTTTTTTTCTTTTTTACGTGAACGCAAAAAAAAAAAAACAAAACAAAAAAATGAACAATTTTTGGGAAAGTAAAACGTCCATTGTTTAATTAAAAAAGATACGCTTCTGAGGCGAGCCGGTAAATTTTAGAAAACAATGTAGGGTGATCGAGAGTTACGCAATGCGTTTGAGAGTCTCAAAGGAGGCTTCATTTTTACTCACTCCGATTAGCTTTGGTTTTTTTAATTACTTACTAACCGCAAAATTTGTTTCAAAAAAAAAAAAAAAAAAGATATCTAAAGTTTTTTAAAATTTTTTTCGATGCAACTTTAAATAAATTTCCGAGGTAGCAATTAGAACGGTCATTATTATAAAGTAGTGGGGTCATAAAGCGTTCGAACGAAAGCAAAATTTGTTTCTTAGTACATTTTACACATGTTCCCTTCGTTAATTACGCGAATTTTTGTTTAGAGTTTCTTTTTTGCCTTAATTGTACTCCGTTACTTTTAGTCTCGTTTTTTCGAAACCGGTTCCGTTAAAATACGCACGTACAAAGACAAAGAGCGAATCTCGGCAGAGAAACTTGAACTGCTGTCTACCGTTCAGTATCACTCTACTTCGGCGCTGAACTAGACACTATTGAACTGAACACACTAGTTAATACTTCATAATTAGGATGGATGGTTTTCTCGCTATCTACGCATGTCTCTGTCAGTTACCCGAACATGAAAATGGGAGACACATTTTAAATCATATATGTATGTAGTAATTTTTTACAAATACACTTATAACAAACAAATTTAAGAATAAAATTAAGGCTTATTTAAAAAGCGTTTTCGGGTATAACCCATCATCAGCTAAGAACACAACTCACTATGTGTGATCAGAAACAAATTCTAAATTACACTGTGTGAGCTGTGTTCTTAGCTGATGATGAGTTATATCTGAAAACGTTTCTAAGTAAGCCTTAATTTTATTCTTAAATTTGTTTGTTCTAATTCTATTCGTAATAAATTACTATATTTTATAATTACCAAACAAGATGTTGAAAGATTTTTTATTACATTTTAAATCAGCTTTCCACTTTATGCATCGCTAACAGCTTCTTTTTTTACTCTGTTATATTTTTGAAAATCGTACTTCCCGGTTAGTTAATTAACACCCAGAGATGCGTGTGTAATTTGACTAGAGACTAGACAGAAATACCTCTAAAATTAATTTTAAAATATTTTTCATAAAAATCTGTATTTAAAGTTTTTGTAATACGCTAGAAATTATTATAGTACAGCGCGAGATTTTGGTATTTCGGTGTTTTTATAAGATTTAATTTTTGTTTCAAGTGATTACACGGTAAAACTGTTAAATGACCTGTAATTAGGTGCGTGTGGAGATATTGTTTCTGTGATACTAGCGGCGTTAGAGAATGATGACAATAGAGAGACGTAATGTGGAAATCGGTTTGATGGGAAGAGAAAGAAGATGACACTCTGGTAGTAGGTGATTTTTATTAAGAAATTAGGAGTAAGCGGAAGGGGGCAATGTGCGAGAGGTAAGAGATGGTTAATTAAAAAAAAAATGCGGCAAATGCGTAGATGTGTAATTGTCACAAAGTGGTTTGCGTGCAGAAGTGAGATTTACGATTTCTTCCTGCGAAAGCCAATTAAGGAGTTTTTTGATATGTTCTGTTGGAATGTCTGTAATAATATTATCGGAAAGATCTAGAGGAAAGCAATTTGATTGTTGTCAGCCGGATAATTGCAGACTGCATTCATACGGTTTTTTCGGAGAAGGGTGTTTAGTGCAGTATGAGCATTGGATGTTACTGATACAGGCGGGCATAATTGGATAATTGGTTTTACAGCTAGGGAAATATAGAATTCGGCATAAAGGACCGAACAATTATTATGTAAGCGGAAAGATGACGACGAGATAATTCGGATCAAAAGAGCAAGTGATAGGAATAAATTTTAAACACGCGAATGATCAAAACGATTCGCCGTATAAAAAAATATGGACTGTAATAGAATGTGAGGACTGTCTCTGTGAAGCGTGACCCCGTATATTTTCCTCATAATACGACTGTAGATATTTACGAAGTTATTGTCTAGGAAAATTATTGTTTTTACATATTTTTAAATTCCAGACGGATACGAGACGTTTAAACAATATTAAGTGTCTGAATTTTTAAATTTTGCACATTTTTTCTTTTTTTCTTTTTTTCTTTTTAAAATGATCTTCGGAAAATAATACGATTATATTTAGAGTATCTAAAGGAAAATTTAGTAGTATCTATCTTTATTTCACGGCGTTAACTATCGATAATTCGAGAAGGATTATTTATTTATTTATTTTTTTTCTTATATCCCCCTTGGGTTTGCTACCAGAGAGCACTAGCCCAGCAAAATGGAACAGATGCATGAAACAGACTGGAAACTATATTTTTATTTTATCGACAATGGAGTCAAGGAACACCTGTAGAACAGGAACAACTGAGAGAATAGGTAGAAAAAGAACATAGGAGGCGTTGAAAGGAGCAGGAAGACCAAGCTTTAAAAGTTGATAATAAAGTAACTCACGCTCGCGAGATAAACCAGAACACTCGAAGAACATGGTAGAAAAAAAAAGGTAAAAGTGTCAAAAAACAAAGATGAAATTTTACTTTGCAAGAGTTTCCTGCTTACTAATATAAACCTGTTCGGAAAATGATTTGTTTTCTGTTTTTCCTTTTTTTTTTTTTTTATATCGGGTAAATTTATTTAATTTTGTTTTCTCTATTTTGACATATTAACGGAGACAACCTCCGATAAAAAGAGAAAAAACAATATGAATGAACAGAGTCGGTAGATGAATTTCTGAGTAGGTTAAATATTTTACTTTTGGGTAAAGGTCCTTGGTTGACGAGCCTAAAAAAAAAAAAAAAAAAAAAGTGGACAAAGAAAGACAAAAGGGAGGAACTTTAAGAAGTAAGAATCAGGGTTCAACAGAAAACGAAGAACGCTTAAACACGACCAAAAGCTGCATCACCCGGATGAAGAGTACGAAAATGAAACTGAGAGAAAGACAAAAACCAGAGAGAGAAATAGAATATTGTCATAGTAGAGGCGATAAGAGAAGAAACATGTTGGCGTGAAAAAAAGGAAAATCGGGTTTGGATAGATGAAATCATCACAAAAGGAGAAAGCGAAAATATGTAAGGTGTGTAATGTTTTAGATCGGAACGGGAGGTTTTCGATGAAATGCTTTTGAAACAGACAAAGTGCTAAAAATGAATCTTGTATCGTTATCCTCGGAGAGTCTGAAAACCGACGGAAAATTAACAAATATAGTACAAAGAAAGCATGCGAATAAAAGAATGTATATGAAAAATGATAAAATTGCAGGAATAAGTATGAAAGGAGAACGGCCTGGAAGGAATTTATAAAATTAGAAATAGTCGAAAATAACTGAAAGAGCCGATTAGAAGAAACGAAAGTAAGAATGACCACTAACTAAGTCGTAAAAGTAGATTAGAAAGAAGCGACAAAGTTTGGATTGTAAAAAAACTTCCGAGTAAAAATAGTGTCATACATATAAGAGGGAATTAGCACGCTGAATAAACGTCTTGTTTGGTGGCTGGAACATAACAACTTACTTCCTTCCAACATGTTTGGCTTTCGACCAGGCATTGGTCCTGCCGATTGTATTAGCTCCGTTGTTTCCCACGTTTATAAATCCTTCATACATAAGCATTTCACGCTGGCTTCTTTTATCGACTTATCCTCAGCCTTTGATAACGTTCATCTACCTAGTCTAAAAGACGCAATGGCCGCAATTAATCTCCCAGTTAAACTCATTTCGCTGACTATTAATCTTATGATAAATCGCATTATCCACATTTCCTCTCCGTGGCTTCGAGCTACAAGAAGTGTTTTCCGCGGTCTTCCGCAAGGTTCCCCCCTCAGTCCCACCCTCTTCAATATATATACCATTGCTGTAGCATCTCTTCCTTTAAACTCCCTCTCTTTATTCTTTGCGGATGATATTCTTCTTTTTTCCTCTTCCTACGACTTGGTAATCGCCAACGAAACTCTTAATTCGTCTTTGTTTGCACTTGAACAGTCCCTATCTTCTATTAACCTTTCTGTTTCTCCTTATAAATCCTCTTCTATGGTTTTTACTCTCCGCCCCTACAATTCCACATTAGTCAACCTATCCCTGAATCAAGTTTCTCTTCCCCGTGTTATTTGCTTCTGCTATCTCGGTATTTACCTTAATAGTCGTCTGACCTTCTTTGAGCATATTGACCACCTTTCTTGTTCTGCCGTTAAAAAACTGAACTTGCTAAAATCCTTGTCTCCGACCAAATGGGGAGGTGATCCTCATCTGCTCATTTCCCTGTATACATCCATTATTCGCTCCAAGTTTGATTACTGCTCTTTTATCTATGGTTGTGCCTCCAGATCCCTTCTTTCCAAATTAGATATAATACAAAACTCCTGTCTCCGTCTTTGCCTCGGTGCTCTCAAATCCTCTCCCATTTCAGCAATGCTCGCGGAATCTAACATACCTCCCCTCTCAGTTCGAAGGTCTTATTTTGGCTATCGATTCCTTTCCAAACGTTTACCTTTCACTTCGTCTCACTTATTCCTTCCTACATTTACATTGCCAAGAACTGGCGTTTTGTTTCTAATAAAATCCCTATCTTAGCCCCTATTTCTCAACGTCTTAGCCATTTCTCCTCCCATATTATATCCAGCAATAATCTTTCGTACTTCTCACTCAATTATTTCGACCTCTTACACCTTCCCAAAGTACATTTTCTCCCTAAATTTTCTAAGTTTATGCCTCAAACCGTCATTAAACAGGAATTTCGCAGTACGGTCAGTTGTCTTTTTCCTTCTCATGCACTTGTTTTTACTGATGGCTCTAGTGGACCCGGTGGGGTCGGATCGTCTTTTATTCTTCCCGACTCCAATTTCTCCGAATCCTTTCGCCTCCCATCTTTCTGTTCTATTTTTACGGCCGAATTGATGGCTATCCTTCTTGCGATCGTACATATCTCGTTCAATCGTTCGTCCTCCGACTATCTAATCATTTCTGACTTCATGGGTGCTCTCCAGGCTATCAGTTCACCGCTTCCTCCTCCCTCTTCTGACTTCTTCATTCTTCGTATACGATCTCTCATATATAATCTTTCTTTCCATCACTCTGTACACATTGACTTACTGTGGGTTCCTGGTCACAGAGGCATCGAGGGTAATGAAATGGCGGATGCTTTGGCTCAGGTTGCTGTTCTTTCTCGCTTCTATTTTAAAAAAATCCCGGCTGTTAATCTATTACCCCTAATTAAGAAGCTTCACTTCAGATTTTGGTCGGATGTGGACCATTCTTCTTTTTCCAACAATCGTTCCTTCTACCTTTCAATCCAACCTACACTTCCTTCTCATCCATGGTTCTCGGAGTTTCCTTCTCTTCCACGATTTATAATTTCCTCTATTGTCCGCCTGCGCTTTAATCACACACTGCTGCCCTCTTCACGCTATCGTTTCTCTTTGCTTCTCCCTCCTCATTGTCCGTTGCATCCAGATGAAGCAGTTGTCTGAGATGCTGATCCACATTTTCTTCGAGTGCTCTGCTCTTTCTGCGGAGCGTTCTCTTTTCTATCTTCACCTTATAAAGCTGGGGCTTCCCACTCCTTACTGTGCGTCTTACATCTTGTCCCTTCCTTCCCAGTCTGTTGTTCTTGTCCTTGGTTCCTTTATTTCAGCTGTCTCCAATCGAATTAGGTTCTAGTTAATTGTCTCTTCTTCCCATTGTGTCTGGGCAATGGTCCATAGTTGATGCGCCCAAAAAAAAAAAAAAAAAAGAGGGAATTAATTAATAGTAATCGTGTAAAACTTCTATTTGGTGTCTCGGGAAAGTAAATTCGGGCCATGAAAAACGGAAAAAGTACATTTTCGCAGCCATAGCGGAAAATGGGGCAAAATTAAAGGAAAAATAAGGAAGATTATTAAAAATGAGCTATAATAGAACTTTTCCTAAAGCTCGATTAGTTAATCGAATATTTAGTTGTAAAATAGAAAAATATTTAATTTCCGATGTTGAGGCTTTGAAAATTTCACAGAAGAAATGTGTCATTTCGTCAACCAGTGTAGAGGATATTATGCGACAAGAACTCTGCCTTAATGAGTGTGCTATTATTTGCCAGTAAAATAGTAAAGTAAAGTAAGTCCCAGTCCCATACATCCTTGATAAGGTATCATGGATTGTGTAATTAAGCTTTTCATAATGCATTGAGCCTAATGGATCTGATGAGAATACTGGGGCCAATTATTTTCTCTCGGCCGCCTTCACTTTCTCAGATTTATTTGGTACCCACTTATTCCAGATTAGGTATAAACTTGAGAGCGACTTGGATTCGGGACGAGACAAGTTTCGAATTCGTAACCTCTGATTTGGTAGCCAAGCACCTTAACCTCTAGACTAACACATTGCGCCTATTATTTGCCAGTGGTTAAAATTCTACAAAAAGAACACAAGAATGATATCGTTAATTCTTTTTTTTTTTTTTTTTTTAGCGGCATTGACCCAACAACAGGAAAAGCTAAGCTAAAGAACTAAATAGCTAGGCGGTCCGAAATGGACGCAACAAATGCAAGGAGAGGATAAAGGAAGCGATAGGGAGTAGGGAGACCTAATGACAAGAGCTGACCGTATAAAAGGGAGCGTTCATTACGATCGTTAATTCTTATCCGTTTAATAAGTGAACCTTAATTAAATTTGTACTTTGAACATTTAAATTACTATACCGTAGCGTAACTTTGATTATAATGCTCCGTTGGGGTGAAAATTCCGCTGGCGTGCATATAGAAAGATTAAAAAAAAAATTATTATCGCGCTGGATTAAATTAGTAAAAAATAAATTAAAAAAAAAAAAAAATATGGGTTGAAATATCATTGTTTTTTTTTTTTTTATTTTAAGAAAGAGTTTCTGCGTTTTGTTTCGTATTTTTAATGTCACCTTTAGAAGGTTACCCCTAGTGGTGATGAATTTTTAAGAGTGATTTCTAAGGTGTTTTAAGTGCCGTGTTATATATTTTTGACGGTTTTTTGCGTTTTTCGCCGCCAAAGTTAATCTAGATTATCTTAAAGCTATTGTCCTAAAGGGAGAATTTTAATTTTAATTTAACTTCCAGTTTTGAAGTTTACAAATCAAACCGCTCCCGAGTCATTGAATTTTATTTATTATTTTTGGAATATAGAATCTCCTAGAAACACTATCGCGGAAGATATCTACGAGTGGTGGGAAAAGAATGCAATTTTTATCATTCCATAAAGAGCTTGCTAAATAAATCATTATACGCACCGGTTTTTTTTTTTTACGTTCCTGCAAAACATGTTATTATATACCGTAGTTTTTACCGACTTTTGTGGAATTTGCTGCTCCACAGAGATACGATAATTAGTGTAATGGGGAACAATTTCATTAAATTTTTTCCAACTAGTTAATAGCGGTTTGACTGCACTTATTTTACCCGATTTCTGAAAGGGAGACACCGTTTTGTAGTTTAAAAATATCACGTTAAAGCAATTTAACAAAACTTTTTTCGGCAAATAATTTTTGTAAGAAATAATTTTTCGATAATTACTGCTGTCGAGCCATACATTTTTAATTGCCTTCGTTAATACAACGAAATTAAAATTCGGGTGAGTTTTTAATCGCTTTTTGGTACTGTTATTATTATTACACGGTATAATCATCGTAGATATTTTTTCGTTTGTAAATAAAAATTCTTAATAGTTTTAATATATAATACAAATGCTGATTATTACATTAGTGTAATATATAATGAACGGTATCGATTCGTAAAAATGATTACATTTTTACGAATAAAAAATACAAATGCAAGCGGAATAAAAACAAATAGGAAGAGAAAAAAAAAACGCCGTTTATAGATCGATACGGCGAAAAATATGAATTTATCTGTAACGAAGTGGAAGGAATATTGTAAGACGCAACTAAAAGGAAATCTAAAAATGGCTGTACCAATTTCGCGGATAAAACCGACAAAATATTCAGAAGTAGAAGTTTTTTAGATTTTTTTTTTTTTCACGCAGAAGATTTAATTCTAGCTCTATATTTGTATCCGAAATTATTGATAATTTAGGAGACAAATTATACTGAGTCTTTACTGAAACATGAGAAAGGCAAAAGTACAAAAAAAAGAAAAAAAGGTACATGAAAAAACAAATTGTTGAACGTTATTATTATTTTCAATAATACGAAATTTCGCGAATGAGTATTTTATTTAAAGAATTAAAAATTTAATCAAACTTTTTTTTTGTGCGGTTTTGCCTGCCAGAGACCTGCACCAGGAAATGATGGGAAAAAGAGTTAATTAATGCTATCTTCATTCAATCGGTAGTTTGCTAATGTAAAAGAATCACTATGGCAGCAACAGCAAAACTAGGAAGAAGGGGACAAAATGTAAGAAGTACAATAAGGAACAGGAAGTACTAAATTTAGTAAATGTAAATAAAAAATAGAACGTTGTTCAAGAGAGATACAGGAGCATTCGAAGAAAACATGTTTTCAGGGTCACACAGAGAACTGCTTCACAGTCGGGAGCGGAAACAGGAAAGACGAGAGCGAGAAGATAGTAAAGTATGATATTAAAGTGTAGGTGAATAATAAAGACAAGAACGGAACGACGAAGAAAAGGAAACTCTAAGAGCCGGGATTATAAGGAAGATTACTAGGTTTCGATCTAATAAACTGGCGTACGCATACTGGTTGTTTAATATGTCGGCTTGTTTATTAGTGATTCATTTTTTCCGTTTTAATCACTTATCACTCAGCGATTAATTACCGAATTTTACAATTTAAATAGCGATAACAGCGGATCTTGTTCGGTTATTTCCGGGCTTTTTCAGTTGCGAACTAGGTCTTTTTCGTAGAATGATCATTATTCGCCCTATATACGTAATAATGTAGCGATTACCGAGTGTTTATAAGTTTGTTTCTGATTTCATTTTTTTTTTTTTTTTTGCGATTTTGAAATAAATATCCGGGGATACAAACGATTTTATATTTTTCTTAAAAATTTAATTAGACCAAATAAAGAGTTTTCTTTACAATGATTACGCCGATTTCTATCAAGATAATTGTCTTTTTTCAATGAAATGCCCTAATATAGCAATATGGTTATGTGTTGTTTTCCTTTCTTTCTGCTCTTCCTGCAAAATGATCATAAATCTTAAAAAAGCTCTCGGGACCATGGAGTCTGTTCCTACTTACTGACATTATTATCGACTAATATATATATATATATATATATATATATGTTTTCGCTGACCTATTTTAGTAGTAATTAGTACGACTTTTGCCGACTAGAGAATTGCTCATTGCAGTGTGTAAAACTAACAAAAAAAAATTTCTCTTGAATTATTTGACAGAAAAAAATGAGATGGTTCAGTCAAGTTCTCCAGACATTCGCAAACGATTGTGATACGGGAAATAGCCTTGTACCGAAAATTTGTAAATTCAAAATTGATATATATTTTTATATTTTCTTTATTTAAAGAAGACGCTCGACTGCACGGTCATTTGCGTCTTTTATGTAATTACATATGCTAATTATTATAAAGTATTATAAAGATTGGTTAATTTTAAAAAGGTAAATAAATTATTAATGTTATTGATATCGTTATTTAAGATGATGTCCCCAAAGTAGCATTCCCAAAGCACATTTGTTATTCCCGTAGCATACTTCCGGCATTCGGTGTCATTATATGAATTGTGGATAGCTAACATTGGTATCCAGTATGTATTAGTGTTTCGTCCTTTTCAAGGATGTAAGCGTGCGTTATGCGTCCGATTCTTAAGCGTTCCAATAATACTTCTTCGAGGCGATTTTGACGGTTAATATGCTATTCGGAAAGGATCGGTTTTAATGTATACAGCTTGCTTCAATGTGCTGTTCCCATTCGGACTGCCATGATAGCTTTATGATATTTCATATCGCTGATTTCATACTAGTCACGTGTGGATTTTCACGAGTGAGGCTCCGTATTTCAATAAGAGCAATCTACAATGCACGCCTAGTGGTCTTGGTGAACGTACTCTTAAACTATAAAGCGCGGTGTAAGTTGTAGAATTTCTAATTTTATCGTAGACAAAATTATGAGGAAGATGTCAAATTTTAAAAAAGGTACTTCAGCGAAAGTAAATTTCTTCGGTCACTGAGTCTCGGAGTAAGTTAATCCACTAGAAGACTAACTATGGGGCTGGTTCTTAAAGCTCCTGTGACAAGTCGCATCGCGATGTTTTGTATTGAGTCCAGTTTTTTGAGTATGCTGGAATTTGCATTGTTATATAAGATACATCGGTAATCCATTTTTGAAAGAACTAGTGTTTTATAAAGGAGTAGTAGCGATTTTCTGTCTGCACCCCAATTTGTGTGCGCTACCATCTTTACAACGTTTAACGTTTTTGTAACATTTCATCTGTAAAGATTGGATGTGATTTACCCACGATTATTTTCTATCGAACGTCATTCCCCTAGTATGTTCAACGACGTTGACGTCTTCACAGTTTCGTTGTATAGCGAAATACTGCACGTAGGTGGAAGAGACCGTTGAATACCGAATATGTGATTAATGCTGTCTTTGCTGCCGAAATGTTTGGTCCTTGTTTTTCAGTCCATTTAGAAATTTTATTAACTGTGTATTGAAGTGTTATATCGATATTTTTGATATTTGTGCCGGAAAGATGATCAGATTATCCGCGAATAGGTTGTACCGAACAGGCGCTTAAATCATTTTTCATACTTCACTAATGCCGATAACGAACAGTGTTGAACTAATAACGGACCCTTGAGGGGTTCCTTTTTCTAATATTTTCGTCTCGAAAATGGTACTATTTAACCTCACTCGGAATATGATCTATCGTGTAAAAATTCTTTTATGAACATTACCAGTCGACCACTTATTTTATATTTTGATAAATTTTGTAGGATTCTGTATCACCAGATACGGTCAAAGGCGTTTTGGAGATCGAAACTAATGACCACTGTATATTGTCTGTTGACGAATCCATCACACATATAGTGTTGAAGTTTGACTAAAAAGAATCTAAGGCACTCTTGTTTGATCGGAATTCAAACTGTATCGAATCTCGAGTTATCGTTTTAGCCGATTGTTGACCATTTTTAACTCATTGAACTGGTCAGTGAAATTGGTCTATAACTACTGATTTCAAAGGGAGCGGGATTATGTAAGCGGTTTTCCAATTTCCCGGTATTTTACTAATATTCCAAATTTTCCAACAACGTATGTTGAGAAGACGAGTTGATATGTTCAATCATAAGTATGTAGATAGTATCGGGTCCAGCTGTTGTGCATTTCATTGATTTTATTGTCGATTCGAATTCCTTACAGGTGAAAGGAATATTATATGCCTCGTCAATATTAGTAGATAATTCAATGGGATTTTTCTCTCTTTTTAACTTGGTTTGTTGAAATTTGTTTGAGTAACATTCGGTTGATGAAGCAGCGTAAAAATAGTCGGAAAACGCGTTGGCTATTATACACTGACCTGTTATTGCAATACATGAAATTTTTACGGTTGAAATCGTATTTAAGGTTGGTCTACCTGTGATACGTTTAACTTGATTCCACACCGTATTAATTGAATTGAACGCAGTTATTTCCGATATGAAATTTTATCCACGAGTTTTTCTTGGCATCTTTGATAATCTGTCGTCCGATGGGTGTCTTATAAATCTTGATAGGAGCCTATTTTTTTGTTGGACTGCATCTTGACATTGGTCTGACCACCAGACCGTTTATTTCCGCGAGAGTTTAGTTTTCAGGATAGGGATCGAGTTCTTCGCAAATTATATATACATATATTCCATTTATGATGAATTGATTGACTGGGTTAACCATCTGTGGTATTATATTCCAATCTTAAGTTGCGATGAATACAGTGACCAATTTGCTTTTTTCACATTCCAGGATGGAAGACTTTGGTTTAGGTGGCGAATATTTTGAATGGAATCAATATGGACATGTTTTGGGGGAAATGATCGTTACCATGTAAACTGTTGAATGTATCCCACTTCATTATATGTGCTAGGCTGTGACTATATAAGGGTAGATCAATTGCAAAAAAACTTCCCGAGCATACATTAAAGTGCGTCGGTTTACCGGTATTTAGTAAAATTAGACGATTTGCATTGATCCATTTTTCGATTTCTCTCCCACTTGTATTCTCGTATTGTTAGAGCCCCATAATTGATTGATTGTGAGCATTGGAATCACCGCTAATTATTAATTGTTTGTGGCAGCTGCTTAATGAGGTTGTTGAGAGTATCTGCCGAGACTGCGTCATCTTCATTTAGATACATATATAGTGTAAATAATAATACAGAATGGAATTTTGATTACAATACCAATTACTTGTAGTTCGATTTGTAGATGCAATATTTCCGTATATATATATATATATATATATATATATATGTAGTTTTTATGGGCAATTAACACATCTCCACTGGCTATTGAGTGATAAGGAAAATCTTGTCTGTATTACAGTTTTTCAGATGAATATTGTCAGCTGGTTTTAGTTTCGTTTCCGGTAGGAGTATAATATCCGGATGATCGTTTTGAGCGGTTATTATTTGAGGCCCGGGCAATTTACTTTTTAGACTGTTAAGATTCCAATTTATGATTTTGGCCACGATGATTTAATTTTTTTTTATGATGTATTTCGTTTTGTAATTTATTAGCGAGTTTCGTAAATTTATATTTTGCTTTCCTGTTGGTTAAGA
The DNA here is from genome assembly GCA_039619475.1 of Icerya purchasi. Lineage (NCBI taxonomy): Eukaryota > Metazoa > Arthropoda > Insecta > Hemiptera > Monophlebidae > Icerya > Icerya purchasi. The sequence goes on from CM077116.1 coordinate 421,259,274, forward strand.
ATAGGTGTCACGCAGAATTTTAATTAGGCCCGCAATGTCTTCTGTGAAGTTTATAAAAATTTTAAATGTGTTTGTTGAACGTTTGCACATATCAAGGTCTGTCATAAAGTTGGTGAATGTTAGACGTGGGAATTTTGTTCCATGTTATCGCGCGGAGCGGAAGGAATTTCAAAGACGTTCTATATTCGTGTTCATCATTTGAGCTGCTGATTTCTTCATCCTCTTCTGAACTAGATGCAGAATTTTCTTTATATGATGCAGAATTTTCTTTATATGATGCAGAATTTTCTTTATATGATGCAGACTGCGTTTCGATGTCGTTGTTAATTTTGGTGTTGCCTGAAACGTCTGGATTCTTTATTTGTTTTATATTTTTTACTACTTTTCTATTTGTGGAGAACAGGTTCGATTAGTTCGTGAGTAGAGTAGATGAGGTGGTGTCAGACAAAGCCCGCTTTGCTGTCGTTAGCGTCATTTCCATTGGCTTTACGTTATCAGTATTTACCGTGTTACAAATTTGTTCTGTTTCCGCTCTGACCGTATTTGTATAGATTTCAGTGCTAAGAATATCTTCATCTAAAGAACAATCTTCTATGGACTTTAGATTTGCATTTAAAACAGGCGAATTCGCTGTATGATATGAAAATTCTGTATTGCCTGTCACTATGGTGAAAAAGAAAAGATCCCGGTAATTTATCTAATTTTGTATCATACTTGTCTTCTGCAACTTACTATATGACTGAATATTTCGTGGTAGGGATTTACGCGTAAGATCGAAATACTGAATGTTGGTTTTAAGTCCAGTTCTTTGATGATGATGTTCCCATACAAGATCTCATTGGGAATGGCCGGTGAAATATTTGAGAACATTATCTTTTTCAGGGTTTTCGAGATATATAATAAAGATTAATTTTAAAACCACCGTGGGAGGAAATGAACTGATCGACGAGTTCTTTTGATTTTAAGAAAACAATAATTTGGTTATTGCTCACTCTAGAAGCATCGATTATATTTATAGGATCACGTGTCGGATTCTTCAGTGAAACAAGATAATCTCGTAGTTTGTAATCTTGAATGCAGCTGAATATAAAACCCCGATTCTCTTCTAGTTGTACGCGAAGTTGGTTAACGGTGATATTGTTATTCTTCACTTTATCTGCATCGGAAGATGGAGTTGAAGCAGTAACGGAATTGTGATTTGTATTCGGTATTTTTATCGATGGAGTAGCGGCATCATGGTTGGTTAGGTTAGACATTTGTAAAATTATCGAGCGGTGGCCGGAGATCAACCGCTGATTTCATTGACGATTACTGTAACGATATTATTAGGTAAAGCGATAAAGAAATAATTTCTTACTGATAAGAAAGGTCTACGGATTTAATCGGACTGTAATTAATGCAGCGATGAACAATGCAAACGTGAACACGCGAAATATCACACTATACAAACTCAACGAATGAACTCTTCAAAATTGATATTTACGCTATTCGGGTAAAATGACCGAATGAGAAGAGAAGCAAGTGGCTTTCCGCATAGAAAAAAAACATGCGGATATTAAAATTATCAATTTTTTTCTCAACCGGGAAAATTATTTACGGACAATATTTATACGTCTGTACTAGAAATTTAAATTTCGGGAATTGCTGAAATCTCGTGGACGCCGAGAAAGATAAACGCATCGATTCCAGAGAAATTATTAAACGTTACCTTTCTGGGATTTGGTAATTCCAAAATATTCTGAAATAAAATCTATGGACTTAAGGAGAATAGGTTCGAGAGAGATGTATTTCATTTAGTCAGATAAAAGGCCTCCCGAACTGGAGACCATCGACTGATGGATGTTATAATAACAACGGGCGAACGATGATCTCGAAAGGAAGTAATTAACCAAAAAACTAAAAGTTGATGAAGAAAAATCGTACGAGACGCATTTAAAGGCTACGCGCGATGATCCTAATTGAGTTACTATCGAAGAAGCTGCATGTAATTTCCCAGGTTTTGCGAGTGAGCCCAAAGGAATAAAAAAGTGAGAGAAACAAAAATAATAATTTCTCAAGTAATGTAAAACACATATCTCCGATTGCGGTTGTGATATGGTATCTGTAAGGATAATTTCGGGGCGAATTTATACGATTAAAAAACTAAATACAGAAAATTGCAACTTATCAACATTACGACGGAGATTTTTTAGCATAAAAATATTCATAATTTTGTATTGTGTGTAATAAAAAACGTTTGCTTATTTGCTGCATTTCAAAAGTGTATATTCCCCTTTTTTTGGGTTTTTAAATAATCGAAAAAGATTATTCCCAATAATTTTACCTTTTTTCCCTTTTTTTTTTTTTTGTAAAAAACGAACTTCCGTTCGTTGCCAAAGTTATTTATTACGTTGTCGGAGAAAAATTTTCCACTAATATCGAGTTACCCTCCTTTTGTCTCCTGCTCTGTTCTTATACTTTTATCTTATTTATATAGCTCTGTTCTGAATATCGGACTCTACGTTATTATATTTTATTAAAAAAAAAAAAAAAAACAACAAAAAAACAAAACATTATTATGTACGCCTGTTGCTCATATTTTCTCATTGCAACTTTCTCATCCATAACCAGCACCCTTGCGGATCTAGTATAATCCATTTATCATATTTTTTTCTTAGCTCGGTTTCAGCGTTTTCGTAGAATACATGCTGAAGCTATTTTCTTTTACTGTACAGCTAGGAAATTCTTTCGTAACTCTGCGGCTTTTTTATCATCGGTGTCTCTGACGGAACTAGAACTTTCTCATCAAACAATTTTACATGGTCCCCCTTCAGATGTTTTCAGATGATTAGTTATCTCGCCCACGTGCCTTTTATTTAAAATAAGTAAAGTGATCTCACGGGAATTGTTATAAGATACAACGGATATTGTGGAATTGAGTTGTTCACAGGGTACACGAAGTGTCTAATATCGGGTTCCCCATCCATCTGCTTTTACCTTCCCAGATTTCTCTGGTAATATTCGATTTTAGATTTATATACCGTTCGTAACAGCTATTTGACGTAACTATCGAAAAAAATCGTAACACTTTTTATCTGGTAATCGGGTGCCTCTTAGCAACAACACAACGGATACACTGAGAAAGACAAAACTATTTCAATTCTATATAGCAACGCAGTTAAATAATATTTATACTTATCTTTATAGTAATTCTTTTTTTGTTACGGCGCAGTCCATCTTCAGTTAGAAAACTAAAAGAAATAAGATAGAGGACCAAGATTCCATCATGGTATCGATCTGTCTTCTTTTTAAAAAAAAAAGGATTACTATAAAGATAAGTATTACATATTATTCATCTTCTCGAGCACCAAAACAGTAGCTATGCACTTCTGCAGAATAAGAAATTGTGGTCAAGCTCTCTCCATCTTCGTAAATGATGTCAGCATCCCCACCGTGGAAACAGTGAAATACCTAGGATTAACATTTGACCGAAGGCTGTCTTGGTCTCCACACATTGACAAACTCAAATCTTCCTGTTTCAGCAAACTCAACCTTTTAAAAAAACTCTCTCATACCTCTTATGGTGCTGACAGATCGTCACTTCTGCACATCTACCGCGCACTTATACGTTCAAGACTCGAATACGGGGCCGCAGTCTACGCCCTAGCCTCCAATACTGTACTAAAAAGACTAGATGTCATACAGCATGCAGCACTCAGATTAGCGATCGGAGCATTTTGCACCTCGCCGTCTAGCAGCCTACTATGCGAAAGCGGAGAGTGACCGCTTCATCTTCGCCGTGAACTGCTCTCTATTAATCTGTTAACCCACGTGCTATCTTCTCCACGGAGTACAGCCTTTCAATCCATTCGGCGCACACCGATGTTTTCATCTAAATTTCACATGATGCCGTATGCAACCGAAATACTAAGTTCCGTATCGATCAATAGTTTTCCGAAGATCTACTACTCAACACCTACTACTCTTCCACCATGGTCAAACTTTTCGCCCCACACTGACCTATCTCTCTTGCATATTGGAAAACTCTCTACACCAGAGGCAATCAGAGGCGCATTCCAAGAACTTCTCTGTTGAACTACGTCGACCATTTAATCATATTCACGGATGGCTCTAAATCGGACAGGGCTGGATGCGCAGTACTTACAAATGATTCCGACGTAATACGCTATTCATTACCAAACAGCTTTTCAGTTACATCTACAGAACTATATGCCATAAAACTTGCAGTCGATCTATCAGTACAGTACAACAAAGATTCTCTCATTTGCACAGATTCTCTCTCTTCACTTTCGTCTCTATCGCAAACGCGCAATAAATCACAAAATCCCATCGCAAAAAATATAACCCCAGTTATATCTACCGCTTCGATTCGTATCACCTTCACGTGGATTCCGGGACACAAGGGCATCATAAGAAACGAGCTGGTGGATCTTGCAGCGAAAGAGGCCACTTCATGCGTCCCGATTCCAGACTTACCAGTACCATCATCGGACTTTTCGATAACAATCAAATCTCTACTAAAAAAGAAATGGTCGAAGATTTGGCATGAAGTTCCTACCTCGAACAAATTGCGTTCAATCCGCTCAAATACTGAAATTTGGAGTACTTCATCAAGATCCAGCCCCTAAAGAAGAAGTCATATTATGCCGTCTGCGCATTGGTCACGCAAGATTATCTCATTCCTTTTTATTAAATAACTCAGATCCCCCTAATTGTGACCTTTGCTCTGTTCATCCACTCGCCATCTTCTGGTAGTCTGCCCGAAATTCAATCTATTCCGGTCCCAATTACGTCTGTCCAGTTCCCTATCTGAAATTCTTGAAGACAATGAACAGAATATGTCCAGCTGCTCTTCAGATTTCTGAGACTATCCAATATCCTTAATAACATCTAAACTCCATTCACCCGTGCCTCTGGCCAATGTTGCAGTACACGGCACGTTAATGGATACAACAACAACAACAACAAGTATAAATATTATTTAACTGCGTTGCTATATATAGAATTAATATATTTCTATCTTTCTAGGTCTCTTGACAAACTGAAATGTTTGATTAAAATACACGTAATTACTTTTATTCCTTTTAAATTTTACGTATGTTTCAGTCATTTGCTGTTTTCCGGAATGTTAACACAACTTTTTTCTCGACCGTAACGAAAGAGTTGTTTTTTTTTATTTTTTTTTTACTCGAGCGCGATACCGGTTCGTTCAGTCATGTTTTTTATATTTATACAATTGCGCATCATACACACTTCCAAAACCAAACGCGTAAAAATTCACACGGGCTGAAATAATTTTTAAAAAGGTTTCATGTATGTATATCGAAATAGTCACGATCGATTAAACGTTCGTACACGATAATTTCTTTAAAAATTTGATGTTAGTTTTTGAATCTGTCTGCTAATGCTCTATCGGTTTTGCCGAATATTTATGAGAATTATATTTCGACAGGGGTTTTCAAAATTTTCCCAGAACGTAATAGTAAGTTTATAATTCTTATTCATTTTATCGTTCCGTTATTATGGGTTCAATCTGTGAGCATATTTTTCGTATTGTGGGGACGCAGAGCAGCTCGGTGCGATCAGTTGAACAGAATAGTGCGATGTGAGACAACTGAATAGCGGAAGATGAGCCGCTAAGCTATCAAAATGTCATTCATCACACACAGGCTCTTTTTAAAAAGATTGTTTAAATTAATAGAGCGCTCGAATATAATTATGATCGTATACCATTTGAATTTCTCGTTAAAGTATAAAAGATTTTTTTAGCTTTGTCCGTTATGTGCAATTGGCATGCCGGTTACAACTTTACACTTTCGGAGTATTTAAAACAGAATCGGTCTTCTTTGAATGTCCATCCTTCGTGAACGAACGCACTTCTTTCTACTCCGATCTGTTATCACTCAAACTCCCTAGTGTCCTTATTGCACTTCGTATATCTTATCGTTTCCGTCGATCTCCGTTGTCCCTATCCTCACAGTTCTTTTATCTTATCAATAGCTGAGCGAATCTACATCTAACTGATTCTTCTCCCTCCTGTCGTTTCTGGGCGAAGATCCTTCGTTAACATGCCCAAAGGGCGGGTTAAAAAAAAAAGAAAAAGAATCGGCACGCAGTTTTGCAACAGTTTACGTACATACTCGACTTTTTAAAATTAATTCAGCGGTAGAAAATTCTAGAAAAGCCGAAAAAAGGTATATCCTTAAAGAGTTTTATAGGGTTTTTTTTTTTTTTTTTATTTTATCGCATCGCATTTATGTCAATTGAAAAAGTTTCCAAACTGTTTACGAATGTATATAAATATATTCCGTGAACTTTGATTATGAATTTTTACTTTTATAACGATTTTTTTTTTTTTTTTTTTTTTTGCATTCCAGCAATTATTATATGGGCACGATATTTTCCGAACCGCTTCTCTTTGTATTCTGTATGTCTCGGCTGTTTAGACGATCGAATTGACAGTTTTTTACGCAGAATGTTTACAGAGACATTTTAAAAATATGTATTAATTCATTCGATTAAAGAAAAATATCCCAGCTAAAATCTCTACGAGAGTTTTGTAGAATTTCCCTCGGATGCTTAGGAAACGTGAATTCTAAGAATTTCTTGGAACTGTCTAAATTTCGAAAAAATTGCCGATTTTACGTAATTGTCTATTTAAGCTAAAGCGGGCGGCAGTCAGTAATATCTCGGATTTCGCAATTCAATTTTCCGTAATGGGCCAGTTTCGCTTACGGCCATCACTCTCTGCCGGTTCAGTTTCAAATTAGCCAATATTATGTAACGAAATAAATTGTGTTCGGATGATTTGCGCATGTGTACGCGTAGAAAAATAGATAAAGCGTTTAGAATAAAGTCGGAAGATACATCAAAGATGGGCCGAGTTTTTTAGAACCGTCGTTGCCTGTTTTCGAATTTTCTCAATGGCCAGTTCGATTTTAGGCTTGCGAGACATCCGGGGAACCACCTGAGTATCTCGAGTTCAGCAATAAAGAAGCGTTCTTAAGTACTGAAAATCAAAGGTCGCAATTATGATGACGATGCGAAAGAAGAAATTATTAAGACAGCAATTAACGGCGTAAATTCCAAACTATTCGCGGGTTCTTTCAGGTAATGCGCAACGTTTATTCTAAAAATTCCAACTACGCCTGTGAAAATTATTAACGTTTCACGTTCGAACTAGGGTAACTTTTTTCCCCTTTATTTTTATTTATTTATTTATTTTTGAAAGAATTACAAAAATTGTTCGCTCTCATCGGAGTTTCTTATCACTGTAAACACGTACACGTGATTAACTTACTCTGCAGAGCACATAGTGTTACGTGGCTAGAGTGACTAATACACGAACAGCGCAACAACATTATAAATACTTTTCGTTATCTTTAACCTTGCAAGGCAGTCTCGTTACGGATCAGTTTGATTAATTTCTGCGGAGGAACAATACACAAACTGGCGAGAATGAAATCGCGTAACTAGCGAACATAAGAAATACTCGGCAGTGTGAAAAGGGTTTTGTTAGAGTAATGAGTACGGATGAATTAATTAAAAATTCGGAAAAATTGCGTTACCCGAGCAACGTGATTTTGCGGAACTGATTTGAGATTCACAGTGAGTAAAGTAGATTATCTCGGTAGGACGGTACCGACCCGTGAGTCGTCGTACCGAAGATTTGTACCCGATATTATAAACAAAGTGCTTCCTCTTATATCTCGCCACGTTTCTATATCGGGCGCTATTTCAGTCTGAAACTGAAACACCGCTGCGTAGTATTTTCAATTTTCATCCTTTAAGACTAGGTCGGTTTTTTTTTTTTTTTTTTTGTAATCTGTAAAAAAATTAATTTTTGTACCCTGTTCCATTCGAATCAGCTTACAGAATTAATTGATTCCAAGACAGTGGCTCGAATGAAATACCCAGAAAAATTTGAAAAGCAATCTCATATTGTGTTTTTTTTTGTTTTTTTGTTTCTGGTTTTCCACTTTTATTAACGATTCCATTTTTGTTTTTTTGTTTTTTTGTTGGTTTTTTTTTCGGCTCTCCTTTACTGGTACTGTTTTTGATGATTAATTCTTCCACCGTTAGAGAGTCGTATTGATTTGAAACTTTAGCCCGGAGTTTATACCGAAGATGGACGAAGGTTGTCTTCGCTAAACTATTAAAGGCGGTGAACTTTAAATAAGAGCCGTCGTTGACGATGAAGTAACGAAGAATGAAACGGCGGGGAGAGGAGGGTTTGCAAATGTTCAATTGAACGTATTCAGATGATTGCACGATGTTTCAAGGTTATTCTTGAAGTCCAAACACCGTTTGTATTTTAAATAATGATACGATATTAGAATTAAGCGTTTACACGTGTTTTACACTGCGGGAAAAAGATTGACGAGTGACACAACTTCAAAGTAAAACGATTCTTACTTTGTTACAGTTTGAATTTTTAATTGTTTTTTGACGAGAAATACGGTTAGCGTGTTTGAATTTTAAAATTGCAAACATAGTTATACTGTGGCATAATTTATAGAAATAGTTAAAAGCTGGAGGATTGTGAAATACGACAAAAAAAAAAAAAAACAGAACAAAAAACAACACAAAATAATGCTAATATTGTAAGCACGGAGCGAACGATGCGTATGTATTTAAATAAAAGGATAAATTAATATGAAAACATAAAAAAGTTATTAATTGTATGATGTATGTATTCGCAATATTTAACCCCCTCATTACAAGAATTACTCACGTTTTTAGAAAATTTAAATATGTACATATAGAAAGCTCATTTTATGTGATACGAACATACCAAAGTCGTTTTACAAATGTACGAAGCAAAAAAGTTAATAATTCCATTTCCTCGCCCGAATTTATTTGCGTAATTTACATATATACACGTACATATGTGTGTGCGAAAAGAAGAACTACAATTGTTTTGAATGTCAGCTACAGTGGTAAGTGCCATTCTTGGAGTGTTTTTGTATTTTCTATTACTTTTGTCCTCTTTTTAGGCGTGCCAATCTACGTGTCGTGAGAACGATTACAAAAGGAGAATTGGACAATTAAATTTTGATTCTGTCAGAAATTGATAATGCGAAAAGGAAGCAAGTAATGGCGAACGGGAAAGGCAAAGAGTGGAAAATCTACGTATTTTAACAAATGAGAAAGTACCTTTCAGAATGTAGGAAAGTCTGGATGCTCATTGGCCGATTAAAATCTCTTTCTCTAATCGTTAACATCCTGTTTTTTTTTTCTTTAGGGTAGTGTGCCAAGTCCTATTTTGAAACTTAAAAAAACGTTTACGGCCGACATGTGAGAAATTTAAACATCGTTCCTTATTACTCACTTATTTCCCATTATGGCTTAAACGAAATGGTAAAAATGTAACGAACGCCGATAGATTAACGGCATCATAATTTACCGCTTTTATCAAATTACAACCGATAGTTAATTTTGTCGAAAACCGCTAAGGAATAATAATAATAATAATAATAATAATAATTGGTGATGAGTTATTTAGTGAGGGGCTTGTTAAAAAATAAAATATAGATGACTAGCGTGTTTCGCGCGCCAACCCCTGGCGTGTAATAAGAAATTTAAATGAAAAATTGTTTATTGTAAAACTTCTTCAAATACAAGATTATGAATTACTTTACTTTCTAGTTTAAATTCAATTTTAACAGCTAATCGTACCCATCTCGATAATGTCTCCTGAATTAACAATTAAACCGATTTTATCAAATGTTTGACTCCGTGCTTTATTTATAGTCATTGAAAATGCAAGACGTATCGGAAACTGAGTTCTTTTTAAAACAAACGGAATGTAAAAATCCCCTTTTTCTGTCTAGTGTATGTAACGTCATCTAGGTGTAAAATTATAAACCATTATGAAAGAATGTATTTCATTGTAAAAAATTATTTGATATATTTTCTTATGAAAAATTATTTGATATATACTTTTTCATTGCTCCGGATCTCTTACATCATGTGGAAATTTTTTGTTGGGAGCGCTACTTTTTATCGCTAATGTGTCCCCAGTTCTGCTAATTTTTTTACATACATATATTGTGTGGGTAATTTTTGGCTTGCTTTGTTTTCTTTTTAAATAGTAAAAATTCGCGAGTCGATATTCTATTTCGCAATAAAAACTATCACGAGAATGCTTGTCGTCGCCTTATCACTGATCAAATTAGATTAATGAAATCAATTTTTCAATTTTTTAATAAGCGAAATAAACAGAAAATTTTTACAATGAGGCGTACGGTATAAATATTTTTCAATTCCGAATCGGAAATTTAAAAAATATTAGTCAAAGTCGGCGCTGCCGAAGAGAAATGTGTTAAAGAAAATTTTGAGGTAAAAAATTTTGTAAAAAAAAAAAAAAGAGAAAAAAAATAAGATCCGTAAATGAACGAGAACAGCTTTCTCGTTTTATTATACCGTACGGTAATTCTACTTTATTTAGATTTTCTTTATTTTTAACATTTGTTTTCAAAACTTTTTATTTCACTATTCTTATAATAGCACAGCATTAAGAACGTTTAATCTGTAAATTTAGACAAGTACTAGCGGGCCGCGTAATCTGTAACCCGTAATATCTATAACTTGTACAGATTTAATATTCTTAGAGCATCTTAATTGTACCAGTCTAAATCGTACCAATTTTGAACTATCACCGGTAGTGGTCCATTCAATTAAATTAAGAAAATACACTTCACCGGCAAGCTAAAAAAAAGACAGAACTATAACAACTATAAACATGTCTAACATGAAATTCTTCAGATTTACAGTTCAAATTTTGACGACCGCGCGGATTTCTTTTTGCGGAGAAAATTTCGCAACTACGAACGAGCGATGTGATGGTAGGGGTGTAAAATTTTCATTAGAAGAAATAGGCTTTACCGCTATGATATACATATATGTATGCGATGGTTGCACAATGTTGTATACATACGTCGGTTAAATAATTATATGTATTGGGAGTATCGTGTTTCGCAACACGATAAATTGTTCATTCTGTGTATCATCTATCTTTGGAAACGGGGCTCGTACAACATGTTTAAAATCATTCGTATCTCGATTCGTATTGCGACGGATAAAACTACATAAAGAAGCGAAAAGTTCGCTATGAGCGAGTTGAAGTGTATGACAGAAGAAAATGGAGAAATGATGGTGAGACGACTTCTTCGCTGCAAGGGATGAAAGTTTAACAAAAACTGCCTTTGCGAGTTTCAGCCTTTGAAAGTAGTTAAAACAAAGAGAAGAAAGTTGGTCAGGAGTTTCGCTGGCTTTCTCCGAACTAGCGAGCACAGCCGGTGTACGAAAAATATTTCGTAAAGGCTTAACCTGTTCTTTTGGAGTGGAATTAATTTCCTGCAGCGGCTATTCCAACGCGGCCCACTTTCGCGTGCCGGCGAATTCCGTATCAATCGAACGAACTTTTTTCCGAACTACTTTAGATAGAAAATATTTGCCCCGACATATGCTAAAAACTTTTCAGCTTCTTCTTCTTCTTCTTCTTCTTCTGATTCTAATTCTTCTTGTCGGACTTTACTTCGGTACCTTTGAAACTTTTAATTACCTTCCAAGTAGATCGTGTGAATATTTCGTGAAGAGAGAAACATCGTCAATAGTCGACGATGATATATACCGTTTAATGGGCATGGTCTCTCTGAGCGATGTTCAGGCGCGGACAGTGCCTCGATCAAAAATCGAAAAGTTACATCTTCCGGTATAGTCAAGACGGCGATTCTAGCTTGGATATAAGATCAAATCGGCGCCTTAAACTCGATGGACGTGCACTGAAATTTTGTTAGTCGCGTGGCTCTCTTACTTTTTAATTGTCGCTCGATGCCGCCAAATGTAATTCAGCCTTCCCCGTATTGGGCTTCTGCGCCGAATTGCGACAAGTTTCCCCGCACGTTGTAGATTTTTCGTTCTGTACCGAATAACAACCCTTTCCTTTTGACTCTTTCGCACCCTATTCTTCCAGCTCAGTCGCAAAATATTTTCTCTCACTTTTTTCTGTTCGGCGCTGATACCCCTGGTATACACTAAGTTAACGACTCTCCCAAGGAGAGATGTCGGTCGGGAACTTGTCTATCCCAGCAGTTTGTATTTAATCTGAAATGCCGAATAGCAGAAAGCCATTTTGGCCGTTGAAAGTTACGATGATCTCGGAAGAAGGAAGGTACAGACCTCAAAAATCGAACGGGGTCCATTTATGTACATTGTGAAAAGAGCCTTAATTCTGGTGCGCTCACCATCGATTATCAACGTTTCCCTATACGTTGTGAACACAATAGCGACTTCTTAACTTGCATGATTGCGGAACGTTTCGACAACTCGGTAAAACGTATTTTTAGTCGATGTATACGAGTATGTAATACCGATGCGATTTTGTAGATGGTAATCCTTAGCGTGTGTATCGCGACGGACTAGGAAGTAGATTCTGCAGTTTTCGACGATTGTCGGTGAATGTCCTTTCTTTCGAGTCCGAAAACTTTTCGTCTCCCCTAGTTCATATTCTCTTATTAGCGCATGCGATGCCGCACACAGTGCTAAAGATGAGCGAAAATAATATACTCGTGGACGAATTCGAATTTTAAATTGCGTATTTTGCTGGCCGCACTATAGTCTTACTGTGTGATTTTCTTTCATATGCGGACTATGTAAAACCGGATGACGCCGGATGTATCCGGAAATCTGACACTGGAAGAGTCTCGCATTATATTTTATTTTAAATTACGTTTATACGATTTTGATTTTTTTTCTTTTTTTTTGGAGGGGGCACCTTTTTAAATTTTATTACATTATTTAGCAGTTAAAATTTCAGCGAGTTTTGATTTTTATTATTTTTATGCGAATGATTTTTACTTTTTATACAATGGCGAAAAGATTAGAAAACCGTGTTAACGGATATCCAAATCAAATAGCAATTATGACGATGTTGCTGCTGCGGAAGAAACTGAACAAGAAGGATAGAGGAACAACAAAAATTAGCGCTGAACTTAACGTGCAATACTAAATTAATTAGGCGACAGTTCTTCTATCGATCTTTAATAACGCCGCGGTAATATTTGATATTCGTCGGAGGTTTGTTTATCTGCCGAACTCAAGGATTCAGTCGAACGATTGATTGCGTCCGTACGAATGACGAGCGGTCGAATAATTATTTCTAATCACATTAACGACCACCGATCGGCAGTTCACGTAATTTCCGATACGTGTGACATCTTTCTTTCAAATGTATAAACTGCGTTTCTTTTTGTTCGTTAGAGAATTGCCACGTACTTTAACCGACAATCGGTTAAACGGAGTCTTCCGATTGTCAATGTGGGGGGATATCGTTTGAAGTCGAAAAAAATTCCTATAACCCTCATGGGGGGGGGGGGGTATTTTGAAGCGACGCCCGCTCTCGTTATAGTTGTCAATGCGCGAGGAAATATTTCCCTCTGCTTGACTGAATATTTTTCGTAATTTGACTAAAACGCCGACAGTTCTATTTATTATATATACGATTAAGATATAGATCGAATGTAACTCTGATTTCTTATATGCTTTACATTAGCTTTAGCGGTAACTTTGTATGTTTGTAATGGAATTTTGGAATTCACTTTTCGCTCACTTCCCAATGATCGAATGATTTGAAATGTTTAATGATTGTCAGAATCCGATGACAATGCAATGTTGTACAGAAAAAAAGCACCTAGACCAACAAATAAAGTAAAAAAATTTAAATATTTATAAACGGAATAATGTTTATTTCCCGGGAAAATACATCACGGATCCTCAGCCGGTCTCATTATGTTTCCCACCACGATGAAGTAACGGGTTTGTACTGCAGCCGATCTTTTTCTTCAAGCCGTCGCATCGTGACGGGAAACATAACAAAACCCAGCTACAGATTCATTGCTTACGTCACAGGTCGCCGTGTTTTCGCGGGAAATAAAAATTATTCCGTTTATAAATATTTATATTTTTTAAATTTATTTGTGGCTGTAGGTGCTCTTTTTTTTGCATAATACTGCATTGCCATCGGGTTCTAACAATTATTAAAAATTTCAAATCATTCGGACATCGGGAAGTGGGTGAAAAACGGATTTAGATTGTGCTTTATATTGTATTGTTGAATTTACGGGAAAAAACACGCAACGGAATTAAGTTTAGCTTCGGTTAAACGCAGAAAATTATTGCAATCAAATATGATCCTTCCGTTACATTTCCCCTTCAAGACTAAACAATTAAAAATAAAATTATAGTTTAGAAAACTAAGTAGCAGATGCTTTATATGTAAGATGCGCTGAAAAGCCTTAATTTAATTTAAATTCTTTTACAATACTAATCTAAAAGAGGTAGACATTAATAATTAATTTTAATTCGCGATAAAAAATTAAGTTATTTTAAAATATTAACATAAGAGTGAAGAAGTGAACATTAAGAATTAAAATTCAAAATAAAAATCTAACTTCTTTTACTATATTAACCTAAGAGTGTGCAGAGGTGGACGTAAATAATTAATTTCAATTCAAAATAAAGCACGGGGTGGTTTTATATAATTTACATTTGTTGAGAGACTGTGTGACTACTAATAAAATCACCCCACCGCTTTATTGTGAATTGAAATTATTTATGTCCACTTTTTCACTCCTATGTTATAATATTGTAAAATAATTTAATTTTTTTTATTGTGAATTAAAATTAATTATCAATGTCCACCTCTTTTAGATTAGTATTTTAAAGGAATTTAAATTATTTACGCTCTAGCGTCTGTTTTTAGTTTTTTAAACTATAATTTTATTATATTTTTCGTTTGTACCTTTAAAAGAGAAATATATATACATATATATGTATTTGTTTTTGTTTGTTGTTTTTTTTGGGGCTCGTCAACCAAGGAGACCTTTTTACCTAGAAATATAATTTTAGAAAAGTAAGAAATCAATTACATCTTAATACGGTGAGATATTGGTAATAGGATAAAGCGGGAATAATGCGCGGAGAGGGAAGATGCGGAATACGAGAGGATAGATCAAGTACCTACAAATACGGAGTAGAGAGGACTGGTTAGCGTCGCAATCACGAGCACACTGTGGGCAAGAAGCTAATAAAAAAAAAGCGAAAAGGGGAAGAAGATGATAGAGTTTAGCTTATGAATGTAGGCGAATAATGCAGACAACAACAGAACGACGAAATGAGGGAAATAAAAGAAACCGCGCAGGTTCTAAGGCCAAACAAACAGATAAAAGGAGCAATTGCTAGAGAATAGACGCGATCAGCGAAAGCTACGAATATGTCGAGTATATATGTATTTAGTCGTACTGTGTTGAATTAGGCGCCTATTTTAAAAATATTTCCTGCTCCGATGAGAGTTGGTAATATTAAGCGTGGCGCATTTAATTATAGGTGTTGTTAAACTCCGATAACGAATAGTCGGACTGTCAGAGAGGGAAAGAAAAATACTTTTATTGTACGCGAAGATTATACATTTCGAAATAAACATTGTAATTAGAACCGTCTCTCTGGTTGGCAACTTTTAATTTATAAAAAAAAATAATAGTAATATTTTCGTATATTTATTAATATGTACAACCTTGTTGCTGTACACGCAGTGCCTAGGAACTCGAGCTTTTTTGAGGAAGCGCAGGCTTACACGGTTCTCTTATAATTTTAGGCTGTCAGCAGTGAAGGACATTTCACTGAGGACTTAAAGAGAAATGCGTATGCTGCATAGGCGATACTCTATATGCTCAGTGTCGGAACACCGCCGAACTAACCGTGACAGCACGGGGCGTCTTGCCGTCGGTTATAAAAAGTTATTTCCTGCATTCTCAAATTGCGGGGCTTCAAAAGCTTCAATAGTTAACCGTGTGCTCAGGAAAACTGTGTACGTGTATATGTTTATATATTGTCTGCCTTGGGGTTTGTTAAAATCTGCCTAGTGTTCAGTACACTTAGTAGATGATTGAACGACTTGTTTCGTCACGGAACCGCGGAGGTTCCGCTTGAGAATAGACCGTTTTTTTTTTCTTGAACACTCACCCGGTAATTTTGTGAAAAAAAAATTTTTAGTTTTTGAAATTATCGTGACTGTCTTCCAAACCTGTTTTCGGCACTAAAGACCGGATCTGTTTATCGATGTTTTTAAAGTTTTTACCGGATAACCGGTTGTGGAGATATTGCAATATGGAGCGATCACATTTTGCGCCAAGTGCATTGTCTGATCAGAGTTTTGCAAATTTATTTAGTCGTTTCCTACGTTGTTCGGAGAAATGGATTGTGAGAAAAAAGTATTTAATTGTTTTTATTTTTTTGGTATTTTGGAAATTAATCTTGGTAATCGAGCGCGATGCTGCGATCTCTTTCATATCAGAAACTTCCTAGTCATTCAATTGTTTTTTTTCCCATCACCTTTATTGGTAGTTGGATCGAATTAAAATAGATGGTACGAGGTGACGCGCCAATTTTTACATTTAATTAGTGGAGCCTTAGATGTATACAATTTTTTATTCAGGTTCGCTACTAGCTTCGGCCAAGTGATTTCGGCCAAGTGACTTCGGCGACGTCCGTTTAATTTTAGGTCAAATATCGCCGCCCTGCTACTCTAAGCCAGTGTGAAAATGTTTTTCCTAATTAAAGGGGTGCCCGGCAGCTGGTTTTTGTAAGTATATGTTTTTGTATCTTGCAATATATGCTTCACAAAATATCGACGAGTTCATATGAGCTGTGTAACAGTTTGGTTACAAAAACGGCGACGATAAAATGACAATAAAGACAATACGGTCGTTCGAGCGTAGTAGATCACAGCGTTGTCGACTCGAGTTCTGAAAAGAACGATGCACAGGAAGTCGGACTCCGATAGAAGAAAAAGATTAAAAAGTTTGTCTCGGACGGTGTTCTTCTGCGATACTAAGAACGAGTTACACTTGAAAGACGTTATAGCAACGCGCTGGTTTGTGTGTACGGTGGACCTTCGTAGTAGCAGAGAATGGAACGTTAAAGTGGTTTTGAAGAGTTACAGTTTATAACGTGACGGTATTTTCTGCGTCAACGGGATGTAAAAGGAAGGCTTTCTACTAAGCAGTGGGGTAACAGCGGCTACTGAAGCCGTTTGAAGTGACGATTAGGTAAAAATCTGATGGTCTAGATTTTTAAAGTAGGGTAGCCGTTTCTTTTATTTTTATTTTTTCTTTCATACAAATAAACTAATTCCTTTCATAGGAGATGCGTATCGGGACAATACGGGGTTTTTTCGGAATTGTTTGTTATACTTGACGAAGTAAGGTGTCGATGTATTGCGTTCTCGATTTCTTTAGTTTCGTTTTTTGAATGGTACACATTCATAAGGTATTCTCAGGCAGGTGAAAGGGTGCGTCCTTAATAGTGCTGGAGACTGCAAAGGAATATTGGTTCGGCGGGAGATATTGTTGAGGGACACAGAATTTCCAGAGGATTATATGGCACACGGGTTAAAGTAGGAGCATAGATTTGAGGAGGTAGGTGAGAGTCGTTTTCATTTGCTGCAACAATTCCCGGGTGACGAAGTTTCAATCGCGGCCTTCTAATTCAGAAAAACTACTCGTGGCACATTAAACTCCAATAATCAGGTAATTGTCCTGAATAATCCTGTTTTATTAGTGTCGTGTCATTATGTGTGTTTTTTTTGACTATTTCTGGGATATTCTGTGCGAGTTTCGACGATTTATCTTTTTTTGGCTTGTTTCTGACTTTGTTTGGCAACCGAGTCTCACGGGGACCGGCGGCTATGATCGAGAAGAAGTTGAGAAACTAGTAGAAGTGTTGGACAACTTCTGTACTTCGTGCTACACACTTAATTGTGCGGGTGTGCTTTCGGGTAAGAGAAACTATAAGCAGTGATTCATTGTTGGATCTGCTGCTGAAGCACTTCTATGAGAATCGACTGCAACTCCGAGAAGGGAGGTCGGACAAGCGACGTACCTTATCTAGCGCGCGGCGCTCAAAGAGATGTTAATGATAGAGGCGATTGGAAACCACCTGCGTTAACCGTTAGACATTCCGGATAGACAATATAGAATAGTGACTAACGAATTCAGCAATTATAACGGTAACAATTCTGCATATGTAGAGTTGGCTGTAAACTATTTGTTAAATAGTTTTCAACGGGCGATTTCGGAAAAATTTTAGAAAAAACATGGCGGTAACGAAAAAGAGCAAACAAGATGCTGCCGGGAACTGTTTTATCGGCAACGGGTTTCGAGTTAAACGATGAACGATAACGCGTCAGAAGAGAATATCCCACAACCGTAGTAAACAATTGCGGTTAAAAAATTATTTAACACCACCCCGCCCGTCTGGAGCCAAAAACAACAACAAAAAAAGGAAGTTCACATAAGTAATAGTCCGATTAAAAGCGCTGGAGAAACCAAAACGTATTTCATACATATGCGCAAAGGACCGCTTCATAGGAAAAATAAGATTGGAAAATCATCCAAAGGTTAACTAAAATGTGTGTGTGTGTTTTTTTTTAACGTATTATTTTGTTTAGGCTTTTCCGAAAAGAGAATTACATTAATAGTTTGAAAAAAAAAAAAAAAGAATATTTGTAAACTTCGCGATTAACGTGCGACTCGGATCTGCAATAATATCGTACCGGTTTGCGAATTATACCATTTAGGCAATATAGAAGGGTATTCCATGATAACTATTTGAGCAGAAAAAAATTTAACACTCGTCATAACTTCGGCTCGTCGTGTTAGCTTCATTTTTGTTTGCAATAACGGAAGAAGACGCTATTGGTTCTCAAGTTGCACTCTAAGAAACGAGTCGTGAAGGCCCAGCTTCTGATCGAGAAAGATTTACTCGCTCTTTCCGTAAACTGTTTAATAGGCTATTAAGCAGTTCGCTTAGCCAATTTAATCTGTTCGAAATTGCACTCTAGGATAGTCGCAGCCCGTATGAAAAAGAAACGATAAAACCTGCAGCCCACGTTTTATGTGTACATTTCGGCTCTGAAATGGCGGTTAATAATTGAATATTTCACTTTAAAATCGGCATTAAAGTCGCGAACTACTCTAAAGCGGTCGTCAAAACGTTAAAGTACCGTTTGTGTTTTACCTTTGGCTACTTCCGGTATCGCTAGATTCGTTGCTCTGGTAACACAGGTGTCGAATTCTGGATCATTCTGCTTGCATTGAACGAATCCTTTCGCTGCAAAAAGAATCAAAATAAAACGAATCAATCGGAATATCCTGCTTTCGTTATTGTATTTAAGCGAAAAATTTTTGCAAATTTTATTACGGTTAATAATGCGTCGCAAAATATATTTTCGTGCGCACTCCTTTATTTTCATTTTCCCATTCGAATTTTGCCTTATTCGAGATATACATATAAAAAAGTCTCGCTGGAAAATTTAAATTTATTTTTCGTCATTCACGGTAAATTTCAATAATCGAAAATTAAAAATATCATCGTAATATTGAAAATTTTCTGCTGCCCTTGAAGTTCTAAGTTTTTTCGAAAATATAAATTTTAACTCTTGAAACCAATTTTTATCCATCTAAATTAGGCGATAGAAGAAAGAGTTGGCTAGGAAAATGATTGTTAAAGGGATATCCAAAATTTGGCGTTTTTGTACTGTGGTCATGTTTGGATCTTGAAGATCTTTCGGTAAAAAAAAAGAAAAATAAACGCGGCCGCATCGAGCATTCTCATAGAAGTTTAGTCGCGCATAAATTTTTTTTTTTTTTTTTTTTTTTGATAGGACTAAAAGACGAGAAACGGTTTTATTTCATTTATTAATAGGCAATTAATAATGTAAGTCATAAACTGGTCTTCCCGGTAGCACTGTTACAGGAACTGCTGCTAAATCAGCTCTACTGGTGACCAATGCCTTGACCTTCCCCCTCTCGCGCCATCAAACAAAACTCTTTGCCTCGCCGGAAGTAAAATTGTCTTTCTCAATAAGCTTGCTTTCTCAGGTAAAGCATAGTACCCGACCCTCTGATTTATCCTCATAGAGCTCACATGCAACAATTACACGTCTACACACTGGCCATATTTCTCCACAGGCGGATAATTGTCGTGAAAAGTGCGAAACGGTGTCCACGATCATTATGACGTCATCAATTGTAAAAACTATTCCGCTGGTCAGCGCTAGCTGCTAATATTTGTTTTTATGCTGGAAATATTTAAATAACGAATTTTTTGACGCACCTTTATTTATTATTCAAGCATAATAAAATTAATGAGCTTCGTAAATACGAATTTTTTAAATTATTTGTTTTATGTGAAATTATATCTTTCCAGACGAAAATTAGGTTAAAAAAAAAATTTTTATTTTGATAAATAGTAATTTATTTTATTATCGGTAATATATATGTATATGTATAACATTTAAGAAGTTTATTTTTAGATTTACTGCAATAAAACGTTTACAATAAAAGGTAAACTGAGTTTATTTAAAAAATTATTTATTAACTAAACATAAAGGAAATTGTAAAAGGAACATTATAGTCGACAATGTGAAATATCATCTTCAAATTGTAATTTCTATCGCCGTCATCTGAAAGATCGAAACACCGTTGTCACAAATGGCTTAATGTTTTCTCTAGTTTTATAGTAAGTCAATAATTAGTAATATTAATTTAGGAAAATTTTCCTACCTTCTATATTTTTAAAGCCATTTTTTTAAATTTATACCGAATAGCACAAACATAATACACATTTTTAAGCACCGTTTTCAAACAAAGAAATCGCTTGTAATGTAATACAAACCATATAAATTTTACCAAATTACCATAACAATTATTCGAAAAACAAAATGCGGTAAATAAATTATAAGAACGCAACACATTTAATACTATGAACACACTTCTACTACCACACACTAAAGAAAATTTTAAAAATACTAACTATATGACGTTACAATGAAATGGACCGTTTCATGTTTTTTTGCGACACTTATCCGTCCGTTATTTCTTCAATTCATAATCGTAATCGACTCCGAATCTCGTTTTTCTTACACATGCTATTCTTCCTATCGTTCTCTTACTCCTGCTCTCTCGGTAAATCATCCACTGTTAAACTATTCTTCCTTCTTTTCCCAGTCTACTAATTTTCGCTTCTCCACAGTTATTATTAATACTTTTTCTGGTAGCATAAACAGAACTGAAAAGTACGTGTAATTTATTCTATGCCATGTAATAATTTCGTTACGATTGTGTCATGATACACAAAAGATAATAAACAAAACTCATAGCCGGAGCTTGAAGAAATGTTTTGAAAGTCCGGAGATCTAAAGGTCGTTGTCGGTAATGATTTAGCCTATGTGTTAGGCTCGCCAAGAAATTACCTGATTTTTGTCGGTTACGAGTTGGCGGCGGATCTTCCTCAATTACCAATTTAATATTTAGTTACCGGTTGGTCAATTCCCTTTTTTTTTTCTTCTTTTTAATCGATTTACCGTGGCAATACAAAACTACGAATTTAATTTTTAATTTTCGATAAATAAATCATGTTTTTAACAGTTTTTATCGTGTCATTCTGCGCCTCACGATCGCAGTTTACACTGATAGATGGCGTTTGATTAATTTTAATTTTTTGCATATTATCCTGTTCGCTACTAATGTCATATATGTTTTGAATAAAAGCATTAACCCTTTTAATGATAATAATTGTTAAAAAATGGAAAATAAAATGAACTTTTTAAAAAACGCTTTTGTTTAATATTTATAGTATTTATTTATTCCAAAAAATTTAATAATCAATAAATCGTGAATAAACAAAAGAAATATTTAAAAAAATACGTGTATCTTTCAAAATTAAAAATAATCTTTCTCGTTATTTAAAAAAAATGTATATAGGCAAAACGTCGTTAAACTAGAAGACAAAAGCGTGGAACGCTAAACATTTACGACAAAAATTTTTATTTCATATTATAGCGACCTTTTTAAAATTATCATTCAAAAAAAATTACAATTTTTATTTTTTAGCGCATTAAAAGGTAACTTTTTTTTTTTTTTGTTTTAAAATAATCTTTTAGTTTGATTTATTAATAATTGAGAGTAATGAATGCTGCAAGTATTAAGTTTTTTTTTTTTTTTTTTTAATATTCATTATTAACCGCGATGATAAAACTCTCCGAGAAATCATTATACCGAAAAATATTATAAAATATAAATTATCCCTTACTAGGTGTTTAATTCATTATTAAATATTCATTAAAAAATAAATTATAATTTTATATTATTTAAATTATATTTGCTTTTATATTTATTTATTTATTATTATTATTATTATTATTATATTGCATTTATCGTCCATACTGTAACTTTTAATAGCGATAATTTTTATTTTATTTATCCACTTTATAATTATTTAAACTTTCGAATACGTTGCAACTTCTTTTTAATTTTTAATTGCAATTTACCATGAATATGCCCCCCAAACATGTCGGTGATCATACGAATATTGTTTAAATAAATTTTCTGATGAAGTTGATTTAAAAAGTCATTCCAATTGAACAATTTATCAGAAACAATTATGAATAATCAAATATCTAAAGTTTATTGAGAAGATTAAAAAGCTAATTATTACAGTGATTAATAAATGTTTTTTTTTTGTTTTTTTTTTTTTTATATAAATTATTTTACTACTCTTGATCAGATTTTTTTTTTTACTGCACTCGTTTTTATTATTAATAATAATAATTATACAATAACGCGAAGATGATGCATTTAAGTAAAAATAAAAAAAAAAACAAAAACAAATTTAGATCTAATAAAATGAAATAGAATTATTTTCAGAAACATTCCTTCGTCAACTGAGGAATATGTGAACGTAACGAAGGTCCGAAACGACTTTGTAGACTTGCGTTCTTTAGCTGATGATGATGATGTACTGCCGCAAATGTTAATATTTGCGATATTTATCGGCGATTAAGTTTTATAATGTCTGTTAATTTATTAACTGATTAACGAGCTAGATACGTGAAAATTTAACATTTAATATCGATTTCAGTGAGATTAATTAAGCATGCTTTGGCGAACTGTTTTTTTTTTTTTTTTTACGACGGACATTAACCCAGCGTGAGTGAAATTTTTGGATTCGAACCTGGTTCTACCCAAACGAAACTCTAACTGGCTTGCGAACCGCATTGTAAGTAGAGATTTCAGCGGATGACTGTCGGAAAAATTTCAAAAAAGAGAAAACAAAAATAACGAGTTAAAAATACTATTGATTCTATCCCGCTGCTATTCGAGACAAATGTCTTTAAATAAAAATAAATCAAAAATAAAACGATGCCCGTTTTATTAGAGTTTATTCGAGGCGAATTAATTGAAAAATTTTCAAACAACAATAGTAATAACGATAATAGCGCGGTAAGGTAAAAATAATTAATGAACTTTTGAAAAACTTAAATGACACTTTTTCTCTACTTACGTAACTTGACATGTGGAGCTGCTTGAGAAGCTACAATTAAGCCGGCCAAAATAATGAGAACGGTACACATGGTCGACAGATTGGCGAATCGGACCGGCCCAGTAGCAAAATAACGACCTGAAAGAGTTCGGATAGAATGGAAACAGAAGGAAACTTCTTGAAACGACCAGAAGCTGTGCTTTGTCTGATGGCTAAAATCCGGTACCAGCGATTTTATACTAGTATCGACCGGTGAACATGTGATCCGGTAAAGTGCTTAGAATTGTACGATTATTGAACACAGACAAACGAACTCATCCGTCCGTACATCCGTATCTGTACAACAGTGATTAGCTGCTTGTTAAAATTTGATAATATCTTTACTAGTATTATTTTACCAGTCTACACACTGTGCTTCTAATTTTATTTTGATTCCCTGCGCAATCTTGTTCTTTCTACTTTAATTGGTCCCGTTAAAATCGCTTCAGACAGAAAAACACGTGTTTGTGTGAAGGATGCTTGTTAACTTTTCAGCTAACTGCTTGATATTTTTATTTAGTTGTCTTTTTCTTATTAACCGGCTTAATTACGGCAGCGTTCTTCGTTTCACATCAGACGTGCACCACTTTTTTTCATACATTTAATGTTTCGTGTTTTTGTTTTCGTTTTAAAACGATACTGACTGAAATTACATGAAAAGTCGAGAATGAACATTCGGTTATTTCCTTGAAAAAACCGTATTTACCTAGTCGATGGAAATTGTTTATTCGTCGACTAAAAAAATTGTTCCACATTTCTCATAAAATTCTGTTTTTTATTAACACTCTGGAATGCATGCTATAACTATAAATTTTAGATGGACATTTTTATTCTTTATTTTTATACGTATAAAATGTATATCTATATATGTAGTATGCATTTTTAACATGCACGTAATGACCAAATAGATTCTCGCTCGGGTGAAAAAAAAATCGCATCCGCATAATAATTATTATTATTACTTCGGTGTGTCGTCCCCTTGGTGACCACGGTTATTAGGACTATGTGGAAGTAGAATATTAGATTTTATTTGCTTGCATAAAGTACAGCACGTTTGTTTTTGGCTGAGGGTTATTTGAAAGAATTTATGAGAGATGTCCTCCTCCCTGTAACACTTCGAGATGAACTGTACTTGTTGATTTGTTGATGTAATGTTCTCAAGATAAAAAGAGCAGTTCATAAGTGGGCGACGCCTTTGATCACGTAATCACGTGACCAGATTGTGTGACTTATTTAAAATCAACTACGAATTTCCCTTGAGAATTTCCTTGCGTGGTTATGTTAAAGACTTTAGTTTCCGCAAAAATATAGAAACTCTATCTGCTTGTCTCGCCATTTAGGTGTACAGTCGTTCATGATGAAGTGTAGTGTCGATAGTGGAAGTGCCGCATCCGCAAGCACTACTGCAATTCCTTTGGATCGCCTTCTCGTTGTCAGGTATGTGTTCGGGAATTCACAAAAATGTCACCCTGCAAGTTTCTCGGCAGGTTCGAAAACTAGGCCCTTCAGTTCCACAGGTAATTGGTTCGATGTAGAAAAATAAGATCCGGCGATTTAAAAGAATTCATTGCCAACAGTATTTTTGTTGGTACATCATCCTCTCCAGCACGTAATTGGGACCAAATTAGTTACCAATACTGAAACAGTGTGAAACGCAAAAACATTAACCAAAAGGAAAAACGGATGATACTAATTTCCGCAGCTGGCCACTGTTCATTTTATTTATGAACAGCCCAAATCGATCCAATTTTTTTTCGTAACTTTTTGCGCGAGTGATCAATTAGTAGGCTAATAAATTCTTCGGGTTAATGAATTTTAAACAGATTTTCAATTTTTTCTTCTTCTGCAGACGAGTAAAAATTTCAAAATTTCTACGAAAAATAACTTTTTTTTAAAAATATTTATTATTATCATTAATTATACACTATGATCATTAACCATTTCGGTGGATCTTTTTCATTTTTCAGCAAAAAAAATTACTAGTTTTACTTCCTTTTATTTATACCTTATTTATTTATTTATTTGTTTAAATTTACATGTGCCATGCACAGCAACTATCGGCTAGAGGCACGGATAAATATAGATATATATATATATGTTAAATAAATGAATTACGGAATTTATATTGCATAGTATAACTTTGAATGGTGCAGGAAACTGATTAGGTTCGAAAGGATAGTAGAGTCATCAGAGGGGATACTAGACAAGGAGGAGGGGAAGTTATGCGTTAATCTGAGGGAATTTAACTGAGGACATGGAGAACAGAAAGATCAGAATTACATGTGTTGCAGATTGGAGCCGGTGTCTTTTGCAGTTAGTAACCATGTGTGAGTTGCGTATGTTCCAGCCGGAGGAGTCTGGCAACGATTACATCATCTTTTTTTTTGCTCAGGTGAGTCTTCCATGGTCGGACATTCTGCTTAATTTGGCGAAGTTTATTTGAACATGGGATGGCCAGCCATCGTTGGTTCCATAGTGCGTCCAGAGCCAATTTTAGGTAGCGAACGAAGTCTGAAGCTGGTACCGGAGTGTCTGGAACAGGGAGAATCGCTGCGGCTTCTTTGGCTGCTCTGTCGGCTAACTCATTTCCAGGAATTCCCGAGTGGCTTGGAATCCAGAGGAATGATATCGCACGAGTCGAGGAAAATACCTGTAGTTTGACTATTTCCTTCGCAATGGGGTGTTGTTTATCACTGAAAACATCGGTTATAGAATTTAAAGCCGCAACAGAGTCAGAACAGATTACTACTGAATTGTCTGTTTCCTGGTTCGAGAAGAACTGAAGTGCTAGGAATATTGCGTAAAGCTCGGCCGAAAGGACGGAAAAGAATTCAGTAAGTATCGAATTAGTACGGCATTTCCTTTTATTACCGAACACCCTACGAAAGTGCCGAAGATAGATGCGTCTGTAAAGAAGACTGATGTATTACGAGCATATGAAGATATCTTTAGTTTAGCCTCTTCGGAGATGGAATTTTCGGCAGCAATTTAATAAATCAAGATCCAATTTGACTGGATTGTGGTTCCACGGCGGAATGACTGCGACTGAGTGAGAGATTATCTGCGGTTGTCTCATATTCGTAATTGATACAATCTGCTGATAATGTGAGAGATTGTCTCGACTGCTTTCATTCCAGTTCGAAGAGTAGTTGATATTACACGTAGAGGTCTGAAGTTTGAGGCTATGCATTGGGTACAGAAATTAGACAAGCATCTGACGCATATCTGGGGGCCATTCGGGCGTTTCTGCATATATACTATCGATGGGAGTAGTGTAGAATACTCCTGTAGACAGCCGAAGAGCTGAAGTACGGATGGTGTTTAATGATTGCAAGTAGTTCTGGTTGTCTGTTGAGTATACCTCCGAAGCATAGTTTATTGCGCGATAAATTCGGAGTAATGAGACGCGGTCTGATCCGTAAGTGGTATGCGCGAGCTTCCTTAATAGGTTTATTTTCCGGAAGCAGGATTGTTTCAATTGCTTTATATGGGATTTCCACTATAGAGTTTGATCAAGGAGTAGGCCGAGGTAACGAATGGAGGAAGCTGCGACCAGTTGATTGCCATCCAGATTAATGGATATTTTGTGCCTGCATTTCCGAACCCGACAAAAATGAATAGTCGTAAGGCCGTTTTGAAAGCACCATTCGGATATTCTTGATGTACTTCTCTGTAATACTTTCTCTCCAATTTTTACATTGTTTTCTCTCCAATTTTTACATTGTTTTCTCTCCAATTTTTACATTGTTTTCTCTCCAATTTTTACATTGTTACAATTAACGAAAATGGCGAGATCGTCAGCAAACAATAAACACTGAATCAGTGGTTGAACAACGGAAGGAAGATCATTCGTAGAAATATTAAATAAAGCCGGGCTGAGGACGGAGCCTTGTGGAACTCCGGTTTTTAATGAGCGTAAGGAGGAAGAATGCTTCCCTGCCCGAACGAAAAATTTTCGCTCGGACAAAAAATTATTTATAAACAACACTAAGTTGCCTCCGAGGTCCCATTTGCGGAGTTGATCCAAAATTTTTGACCTATAAATTCTACCAAACGCCTGAGTAAGGTCGATGAAGACTGCTAGGAAATGAGTTTTTTGAACTGACGACTATATTATAGCGTTTTGAAGAGTGTACAATGGATGTAACGTAGAACGTCCACTCGGGAAACCAAACTAAGATTTGTGAAGTAGATTTTTCGAATCTAATATTCTGTTCAGATGACAGAGAACTATTTGTTCGAATATTTTGCACAACACCGAGGTTAATGATATTGGCCGATAGCTTTCTGCAAGTGCAGGGATCCTGTTGGATTTTAAAATGGCGATAATAACCGCTGTCTTCCAAGCTGAAGGAAATACGTTTTCAGTCCACATCTTGTTAAATATTTGAAGTAAGACTTGATGAGTCTCGATGGGAGCATTTTTGAGCATGGAAATATGAATATTATCATAACCAGGGGCAGTTTCTTTTGTACGCTTAATAGCCGATGACAGATCTTGGAGACTGATAGTCTGATTGTATGGTTTGTTATCTCAATTAGAGTTGAAAAGATCGACTGATCCACAGAATAAGAGTTGTCCAAGCAAGTGGAAGAATGCTCATAGTGATCAGCGAGAGCAGAGACTATTTCGTTTGGATTACTTGTTTGGGAGTTGCCAACGTTAATAGCTGCGGGAAATAAGTTAGATGATAGGTGGTCTAAAGAGCGAATTTCTGACCAATCGTTCGATGGTCCGTTCAGCATTCGAAGGAGCAGCACAGTATCAGCAAGAAACCATCGATAATTAATCAACTGTGTGAACTATCGGCTCGATTGTTTTCTGACGTTTAGACGATATACACGGTGTGCCGGAAAAGTTCCCGAACTTTTGAAATAAATGAAGTACAATTGGATGTAAAGTAATTTATTCGAATTGACTTTTAAGATAGTTACCTTCTCGAAGTATAGACGTATTTGAGCGCTTGTACAGCAATTCGAAGCTTCTCCAGTACTGCTCTGAAGTAATGGCTCTGAAGCGTTCGGTGCAAGAAGTTTCAATAGCGACTACGTCGTCAAAAAATCGTCCCTTCAGATGCATTTTAAGCTTCTGGAACAGGAAAAAGTCGGGAGGTGCCAAATCAAGCGAATAGGGGGCATGATTAATCCGTGGAATTCCCCATTTTTGCTGAGATAACGCTTAACAATGTTCACCCCAATGCGTAGGCGCATTATTATCCAACAGACTCCACGATCTGGGCTCCTAGAACACACCTCGCTGCGGTGCATTTTTTCTTTCAAAATCAGTTCTACTCTATCCTTACTCATATTCAGTTCGTTAGCTAACATTCGGAGAGACATGCGACGATCTTTCATTAGCAGCGTGAGCACTCGAACCTCATTTTCATCGGTTATCATCGGTAACAGTTATCGACGGCAGGCCCGTCCTGTCATCGTCTTCTAACAACTGCCTACCGTCCTTTTGAATCGCTTGTACCATGTGTAAACAGTTGTACGTGATACTGTACCTTCACCGAAACCATCATCGATCAATTTTTGCGTTTCCAAAAACGCCTTTTTTTTTTTTTTTTTAAGTCTAACGTAGAATTTAATCGCGGGACGAATTTTGCACTTTTCATTCATTTTCAGGTTTGCACATGCGACAGACCTTCACTAAGATACGTCTAACTCACAAATCAATCAATGGAAACTGTTGAAATTTTCTACACATGCTCTAGAAGGATGTAGCAACACAGTTCGGCTGTTGTTTAATAGATCACACCACTTGCATGCATGCTAGAAAAGAAATTTGGGAACTTTTCCGACACACCGTGTATACTATGTAGGGTATTTAATAAAATTCAAAAATCTCTAAAGCAATCGCTGCAATCACTTTCGAAATATGTACAGCTATTGAAAGAATTGCCGTGCATGCATATCTTTTAGATGATCCAGAAGAAATCAAAATCTCCTTTTTATTCTTATCGTTGTCTAACTTCACCCATAATTTAAGGCAAATAATTTTAATTTTTCTTCGCACTCTACTCCCATAATTTATCCTTAGGAATAATTTTTCAACAGTTCTTCTTTCTCCCGTCCTATTATACGACCGTAGTATTTCGATCTACCGTTTGATCGCAAAATTAGATCCAGCAGTAATTCGTTTAAGTTGTACTCCGTTGGAATCCCGCTGTTCAACACTAAAGCGTAGAAAAATATTTTCGTTTGCGTGGGATTAATGTTCGTAGTTGACGAGCTCATATAATGTTTTAAAAAAAAAACAAAAAACAAATAAAAAAACAAAGCAGTACTCTTTTGCTGTTTACATTCGCCATTCTTCACGATATTTTCAGTATGGCCACGTTTCATAGGATTCCAGATGTTTAATTGATCTGCAATGAATGCTGTGTAGCCTCGGTGCGCGGCAGTATTAATATGTAGTATTATACAAATTTTCGTTTGGTTACAAGTTCAAAGGGATCTGAACAAAGCTCCCGTTCTATTAAAGGCTGTTCTGGTACAATCGAAGCGTCAATTAACTTCCTCGTAGCAGAATTTGAATTCCTCTAATGTGGCTAACCGTTTGAGAATTCGCGGAAACGTTCTGCATAGTCTGCAAAAAGACAACAATGTAAATGTAAAATTTTAATTCTCGAATTAAACACGTCGAAATGTTGGAAGCAGTGTTCACCGGAGATAAAGCGCCATAAAGACAACTCAACTCATCGTGACAAAGGGTAGAAGAGGAGTCGTTATGCAGAATATTGATGCGCGAGAAACATTTAGCGTCAGCAACTTGCAACCACGATAGTTGCGTCCTGATATTTTTTAAAAAATTAATTTTTTTCGCATCAATGTTGACATGCAACCGTAACTCAAGTCGTATTTTGATCACATTTTGATATCGATACGTTTTTGAGTTGCAAATTTGCGTCACCATTTTTTGTTAAGAACTTTTTACAGCGGAGCCGACGGCGTTGCCATCTACTTTTAGAGAATTGCGATGAACGCTGCGAAATTACATCGAAAAATGTAACGATATGAAATGCCTATCAGAAATTAAATCACTAGGCAGTATTGTTTTTAAATTGGTCCCCATCCGGTTTTCTTCTTGTAGGAAGATTAACTTTTACCTGCACTTTTGTCTATATCTCGCAAATCATTTTCTATATCGGAATTTAATTTGCACGTCGCTGGAAAACTGATACGGCGAACGCAAAAATGCGTCGTAGGACAACGACATTTTTTCCGTGAATTTCATCGCCCGGCATTATATTCAGC
The DNA here is from genome assembly GCA_039619475.1 of Icerya purchasi. NCBI lineage: Eukaryota > Metazoa > Arthropoda > Insecta > Hemiptera > Monophlebidae > Icerya > Icerya purchasi. The sequence goes on from CM077116.1 coordinate 421,289,955, forward strand.
ATTCGGTTTTTTCCTTTTCTCATGTAAATTGCAAAAGCACTTGCAAAGCAATAGTCGTTCCCAGTGCAACGTGCCTCAACAATGCCTGAAAGTGTAAAAGTTTTACGTTTAATCTTCTTTCGGAAGGCATTACATGTTGGCACTGTTTTCGGTACAGCGGAGATTATTAAAAAAAAAGGCGCATATGAAATATTATCGTTAAATGGTACATTTAGAAACGTGTATTAACCGTTTTAATTATATTGCCAGGAATGCCACCATGGTATCTTTACTACCGTGGACGTATTGAATTATTATTTTCTATTATTAAATTATGAAAGGGAAAACAGTTTATTGTTTTTTTTTAATTTTATAATACTCAAATTTTTACATAAATTTTTCTTTACTAACCGACCACTGAAAAGACATATGATAAATTTATAAAATTAACACGGAAAAACAAACGATTACATAAATATGTAACATAAAAGGTATGTATCAGTACGCGAACACGGTAATGACACAATTTCTGGATCTGCGATCGGGCTGTAACTTTATTGAAGTAAGCACAGGAAACGACTTCGACGCGACTTTCCGACAAAGTTTTATTTAATTTTTTTAAACGGCCTAAACAATTTTCTAATTGAACCGACGATTTCACTATTTCGGTTTGCCAAAGTTATTTTTTTCCTTAGGCAATTAGCGCACGGGAACCGTAAAAGAACCACATCTTCACGAAAACCTTTTCTTAAAAGCAAAAACCGCTTCAAGATCACAGGCTAAAAACGATTGCCTTTTGCCACCCTTTTGTTCCGTATCCCTTCGAATCTTTTCTTTCTCTTCGCTGCGCTCAATCGCCATCAGCGACACTTGAAATTTTTTTTTTTGTTAAAAAAAATATTTTATTTTACAATTTTTAGCACTATACTTGAAATTTTTCCTGCTAAATACACACTTTTTTGTCACATTATTCTCTCCATATTTTACGATTAAAAAAAAAAAAAGAAAATCGATTTCTTAATTTCGAACCGCATTTCCACGGTAAAAAATTTGAAAAGTTACATTTCCATAGTAATTTGGCAAATTGATGGTATTTTAAGTCAATCGCCTCCGTTATACTAATGGAAAATATGAAGCAAAAAAAATTATCCAAAGAGACCACATTTTTTCACGTTTTCTGACAAATTCTCAGTTTATATTTACCAATTTTCATCGGGACCGACATGGTCTTAGTTGAACACTTTCTAATAGACAAATAATCAGTAAAATTAGTCCATATGAATATAAGTTATGCGTGAAGAAACGTAAAAAAATAAAAAAAAAAACGGGACGAACATGTAACCTCCTCATTTTTGGAAGTCGGTAACAAAGCTACATTTCCATGGTAATTTTGCCAATTGATAGCATTTTAAGTCAACCGCCTCTGTGTTATATTGATAAAAAATAATAAGAAAGAATAATTATCCAAAGGGACCACATTTTTTCCCGTTTTTTGACAAACACTCAATTTACGTTCACCGATTTTCATCATTACTCACATGGTACGTACCGTAAGTTGAATGGTACTCTCTTCCTAATGGACAAAGAATCAGTAAAATCGGTGTCTATATTTGTGTTAGGTGAATGTCCTGTGCTGATGTCCCCATAAAATTTAAAAAAAAAAAATGAGTTACGCGCGAACATATATAAAAAAAAACATACGTGACGAACGTATAACCTCTTTTTTGGGAAGCCGGTAAAAATTAAAATATTACAAACGTTACATAAAATTAGGACACTTTTTGGGGTTTTTCTACAAATGATCAAATGCTTCTTTAGAATCGTTCATCAGTTAAGAGTCATTGGGTTTGTTTCTATTTTTTTTTTCGTTTCCTTTACGTACGTTGTAATGAATTTCGGAAAATAACTCTACCTTTTCTACTTGCCGGACCAAATTAATCATTTCCTTTGTCCATTGGTTGTGTAAATGAAATTGTAACAGTAACGGGAATGAGTTATTACGACATTTTTTAAGATTTTTCTTTTTAGTCCGGCTCTCATTCTTTGACCAATTTACTTCGGTCTGTTAGGATCGCTCGAAAAACAGTATCTTGCACATTTTATAACATTCATAGGGGTAAAAAAAACTATTCTTTCAAATGACCGCGAAACGAGGGGTTTAACGGATGAAGCTGTTTCCTATAAATTGTTGTAAGTGTAGCGCTTCAATTTCTTCATTTTATCCAATCCCGAATGGACAGATGAAGTGTTTATATTCTCTTGCGTTGTTCATAACCCCGTCAATTAGCTATCCAGTTTTAAATTTCTCGATTCGTATTTTACGTAATTTTATTAGATTATTCATTTTTCTTAAATACTTTTAACTTAATTTCACTTTTTTTTACGATTTCTTAAATTGATTTGTGAAATCCAATGCAAGTAATAATTTTCGATGTCTGGAACACCGTTGCTTGACCATCTATAATATCCGTAGCTGATTAACTTATTTTCAAAAAAATCGAAATAAACGTAATCAGAATGGAGCTTACGAATTCTGCACTTATTTCAGTGTATTACCCTTTAGATGTACTACGAGAAAGTTCCGTTAAAAATAAAAAAAATCATCTAAATTGTATAATACATATTTATAAACTTGTGGGGGTAGAGGAAAACTGCAAATACATGTTATATTTCTGCAATGAAATGGAAAAAGAGGAGGAATGGGTTGTGTGGATAAATAAAAGTAAGCAGGATTAGAAAATGAAGAAGGACAGGGATCAGACCAACAGTCGAGTTGGTAACGACGTGCCAACGAGTCAACTACCTCGTTGCTTGAAATTCCACAGTAGCTAGGAATTCACAATAGATCAATACAGACAGAGCGGGAATGAAATAGATGTGAAATTAAGGAGCGTATGTGAAGCACGATAGGATCAGAGGATGGTTTAGGAAAGAGAGTAGAAATGGCTTGTAAAACGCCTTTTGAATCAGAAGATAAGAGAACCTTGGATATATTGTTAGTAGAAGCTATGGAAAGAATTTCTTGTAGGATTGCGATAGATTCGGCTAAGAATATGGAGGAGAAGGAGGGGAGTTTGAACGTCTCAGAATAGCCGAAATCTGGCAGAGTAAAAGCCGCTCCAACCCCCAAAGCTGACTTTGAGCCATCTGTAAATATTAAAGTATAAGAAGGAAAGAGAGAGGATAGAACATAGTTAAATTCATTATGAGCAGCCGGAGAGGGAAGAGACTTGGCATACGAAGGAAGAAAGAGTAAACTGAGCGAGTAAATAACATCTGAGAAATCATAGGTAAAATAAGGGCATTTGGTGTAGGACAGAACAAAAGGAGAGAAGGTCCTGAGACGTGAAGAAATCAAGGAAAGGATTGGGGTTTTAGGAGGGTAGAAACGCCAGTTGTTGAATATAAACCAGTAAGAATAAAGCAAGTAGGAATTGGAAATATGAAGACGTTTGATCAGAAATCGTTCATCTAAGTTTACGGATGAATAAAGGATAGGAACCAGTTTCTGCCAAAATGGCTGCAATAGGAGAGGAGTTCAAGGCACCGATACAAAGGCGGAGACATATATTATGGATTTTATCAAGCTTAAGGAGAAGATATTTAGGAGCACTAGCGTAAAGGAACGAGCTATAATCGAATTTAGAAAGGATAGTGGCTTTATATAGCATCAGAAGGATATGAGGATTCCCACCCCAATTACGTGAGGAGAGATCCTTCAACCAATTAACCCTCTTGAAAGCCGACATATAAAGATAATTGATGTGATCGTGAAAGGACAAGTTACTGTTAAGAACAATGCCAAGGTAGGAAACGGAACTAACTAAAGGAATAAGAAGATGGAAAACGGATAGGTTGACTGAGGAACAACTATAAGGACGATGGGTGAAAACCATAGCGGCTGATTTCCTAAAAGAAATAGAAAGGTGAAGATCGGATAACGCATTATCAAGAGAGGAAAGAGAGTTGTGAAGCTCCTCGACAGCGGAAGAAAGATTAACTGAGGAAGAGTAGGTGAGTATATCATCGGCAAAGAATGAGGAAGTAGATATCTGAAGAGTAGCTGGGCTATGGAAATAGATATTAAAGAGAGTAGGGCTAAGACATGAGCCTTGCGGAAGATCCCGAAAGACCACTCTAGACTCTGAGAAGGAAGGAGTGGAGAGCTGAATTGATCTATTGTAGAAAAGCTTGAAAATTAAAGAAGCGAACTGTAAGGGAACATTAATGGAACACATTTTATGTAGAAGAGAAGGTAAGTGAACGTGATCGAAAGCGGAGGTAACATCAAGGAAAGCAGAAATAGTGTATTCTTTGTGAATAAGGGATTTATACGCGTCAGATAGAAACAACGATAAACAGTTCGCCGTTCCCAGTTACGTATGGAAACCGAACATGTTACTGGGGAGAATATTGTTGAATTCCAGCCACCAGATTAGGCGTCTATTAATCATTTGTTCAAATAGTTTTCTAAAACACGAAGCTAAGGAAATAGGACGGAAGAAATTAGGATTATTTTTCGGAATAGGGATAACGATAAAGGAGTTCCAAATTTGTAAGAACGAGTTGTAAATAAAAAGCAAGGTATTCAGTGCGGAAATTGATAAGCTCTTAATAACCAGGAAAGGAATACCGTCCACTCCCGGACTATGGGAGGAGAAATTATTTAAGGAAGAACGGAGTTCATTGATGTTAAAATCGGCCAACAGAAAGTGCGTAGAGGATGTAGGTGGAAACGCCGGAGGGCATATTTCCTCCGAGGACGGAACATATAAGGGAGCAATTGAGTCCAGAAAAGAGATGAGCTTCTCCGAAGGAAGGTTGTAATAGGAGGGACGTTCGGATCGTGGGGACTGAAAGGCTTTCGCCATTTTCAAAAGATGAGAGATGGAGGTGGATCTAGAGAGTGATGAACAGTATTTCTTCCACGCGTTCTTTTTGCTCTTCTTGAGAATAAATCTGGCCTCAGCATTGGTCTCCCTATAGGCTATGAAATTTTCGAAGGAAGAGCAGGACCGGAAGTCCTAAACTTCAAAGAGCTGTCTCTAAAAGCGATGGAACAATCGTTGTTCCACCATAGGGAAGAAGCGAGAAGATTAGGGTTCCTTTTAGAGAAGCGGATCGGTGGAGAAGAGGCCGACAATGCCGAGGTAGTTGAGTCGATGAACTGATTGTATTGAAATACAGGATCTGCGTGGGAATGCATGTTGGTGAGGGCCGGATCGACCCCAGCACGACATTTATCCCAATCAACTTTGGTGAGGCACCATTTGGGAGCATGGGGAGGTCTGGAACAACTGGGATCAGGAGAAGGATGAAGATCGTGAAAGGAAAGAATAATGGGAACATGGTCACTACCGAAGGTACCCTGCAAGGTTCTCCGGTGACAGTTGAGACCAAAATTAGGAGAAGTGAAGGAAATGTCAACTGATCATTAAGAATAACGGAAGCTATCGTTAGCGATGAAATTTTCAAGAACACGACCATTACTGTTATAACTAATCGAGCCCCATAGAGGAAAGTGAACATTCCAGTCACCACCAATAATAAAGGGAAGAGAGAGAGAATTGGATAATGATGTAAAAGGGAAATTGTGGAGATCAAAATGCGGAGGGACGTATGTTGAGATAATATGAACTGGTTGAGGATGAATATTAGGAAGAAAGATATGCACCAGGTTGGGTGACCGAACGATAGAAGGAAAATAAGCGGAATGATCGTGAACGTTAAAATAAACATCGTTCCTTGATTAATATCAGTATATTATTAATAAATATGAATATATAAATATAATATTTATATAATAATGCGTTGTCATCCAGTTATGGGCTATGTTCAAAGTTTCAAGTCCTCACTGGGAAGTTATATTAAAATCGATTATAAAATTCTACCCGAACAGATGGGAACAAAAGCGAGTTAATAAAAACGTATTAGAAACGACTACTGTAGTGAAGGTAATGGTAAAAACGTGTTGCGAGTTAAATGACTAATAAGTAATTTTTATTACAATATTAATGGTTTTTTAAAATTTTATTGAATACCGTTGATTGTTTTTAAATTCGTTTTTACCCATCTGCGAGGTAATAATTTCCAGCAACGTATTTTATTCCCCTTTTATTGAATGTATTTCTTTTGACGATGTTTTATTGAAATTTGAAGGTGTAGTGCTAGCAGCCAGAACAAAGACGGCTGAGTAAACAGACAAATAGTATATTGCAATTCAGATGTTAAATAAAATACTTCAGGAAATAATAAAGGAGGAAAAAGTGGGAGAAAAAAAAATAAAAATAAAAGAAGAAAACCTAAAAGAAATTAGTAAATACCAAATAAGATATAATGCACAAGGAAACAGCCTGCAATAAAAATAACAACAAAAGTAAAAAAAAAAATACACAGATTATATAGGGTAAGTATAAAAATTGATTATTACATGACGATATGTATATGTACAATTTAAATTAAAGTTATAATGATAGAACGTATAGGTAATTCGTCAATATTTAGCTTTACAAAAAGAATTGATGTAATTAAAAATAAAATGCGAATTTAAATTTATTCAAATATGGTGACTATGTTTGTAAAGTATTTTATCTATTTCTGAACATTTTTGTATGTTCACTTATATTTTTTTTATTATTAATATATTTTTCCAGATTAATATTAGGTGTCGTTTCCAAATAGAAAATTAAACAAAATGTTTGTTTTATTTTTTATCAATTGTATATAAAATTTTAAAACATCGTTAATATAGAGCCGTGTCTTAGAGGCACAACCATAGAGAAATGAATAGTAATGATACTTGATATGTTCGGAGAAGGATAACTGACTGTTAAGGAAGATATCAAGATCACAAAAACAATTAACACGAGAAAGGAGTGTATTTACTAGGGACAGATAGATAGAAGCAGGATTATAAAGTCGCAGAGTGAGTACGACATAACAAGATTTAGTAGGAGAAATAGAATGGTTAATTGAGAAAAGGGAATGGTCTAGCACGGAAAGAAACCAATTAAGTGTTTCACTGGCTGATACAATACCATGAGGTGAGGCAAAAAGTGGGATGTAGACGAATTTAGAGGAAGAGAAGCCGCACTGATAGTGGATATGTTGAAAAGGGAGGAACCTTGGGGAAGACCTCCAAAAATCATTCTTAAAGTTTTAGAAGATGGGGCAGAGAGGTAGATAGAACGATTCTGCATGAGATTGATAATAAGGGAAGTAAACTGTACTGGAACGTTAATTGCTATCATCTTATCTTTTAGAGTGGGTAAATGGACATTATTAAAGGCACAGGGTACATCGATGAAGGAAGTCAAAGTATAATAGATTGGTAGGTATGGGAAACAAAAAGACTAATACACGATCCAGGGACCAATACTAGGCCGATAGTCAAACTTATTGCTAGGAAATACATTATTGTGCTCTAGCCACCAAACAAGGCGCATGTTTAACATACCTTCAAACAGTTTTCTGATGCAGGATGCCAAGGAAATAGAACGTAAAGAAGAACTTTTTTTAGGAATGAGAATGATAATAAAAGAATTTTAATAGGGGGGAGTTATACCACTGGAGAGGAAACAATTAAAAATATCACGGAGAAAGATAAGGGATTGTTAAGTAAAGGTATACCGTCAAGACCTGGAGTGGGGCTAGAAGCTTTGGAAAGAACAGATTTTAATTCATAAATGTTGAAAGCGGAAGTTGCGAAATGCATAGAGAAATTATGCGGAGGTGGAGTTAGATACAGTTTATCAACGTTAGGAACATAAGCAGGAGCAACGGAATCAATAAATGATTCTAGGTTATCTTTAGGAAGGTTGAGATAGGAAGAACGTTCAGAGGACGGGGATTTGAAAGCTCTAACCATTTTTTAGATACGAGAAAGAGAGATATTTCTAGAGAATGAAGGACAGAAATTTTTCCAGGAGGACCTTTTGAGACTTTAAGTATATACCTATTTCTTGCGTTGCTCGCTTATGAGCAAGAAAGTTTTCAGTTGTAAAATGTAAACGAAAGGTTCTAACGGCGACATGACTATGGTGGAATGTGCGGTTGCATTCCTCATTCTATCAAAGAGATGAGGCTTTATTGTGGTTATTAGATAACTGATGGCGAGTAGGTAACGATAGAGAAAGAGTAGACGTAACCGAGTTTAAAAAGGAATTATATAGAAGTTTAGGATCGGAGTCAAGTTGAGTACAAGGGAGTGACGAATCAACACAAGAACGAAATAGAGTACAATTTCCTTTAGAGAGGTTCCACCGAGGACAATAGAGAGGCCTGAAGTAAGTCGGAGAAGAAAAGTTAACAGGAGTTATTAAGATAGGAACATGGTCACTGCCGTAAGAACCCGTAAGAGTTTTCCAGTTATAATTAAGACTAATAGTGGAAGAAGAAAAGGTTAGATAAACAAAACTAGAAAAAAGATGGATTCCTGGAATAGGTTGGGGAATGATCATTAAGGAAAATTGCTATTCTGAAGGATGGAACCGTTGGAATTCCACAAGAGCGAATGGGCATTCCAGTCACCCACGATGATAAACGGTTGCGGGATAGAGTTGAAAAAAGCGGAAAGAGGGAACTGACGAAGATTGTAATTAGGGGGAACGTAGATGGAGATAATGTTGATAGGATGTGGAAGGCTAGTATGGATAGAGATGTGGACTATGTTAGGTTCGTTAGGAATAAGCGGAAGGTTTTTAGAGAAGTATCGTGAGAGCGGAAAAGAATGTAATTTTTAACAAGGATTGCGGAACCGCCATACCCGTCATTCCGACTACATCTAATTAGTTTATAACCTCTAATATTAAAGTTCGTGCCCGACGTTTCTGAGATGAGAGCAACACTATCATTATGAATGTCTAATAGACCTTCTAATGAATTTTTATTGGCTCTAAGGCTACGACAATTCCACTGAAGTATATCGAACGCAGCCATCATGGTGAAACAGGGAACGTATTAGAAGTATAAGGATTGAGAAGAGGGAAGATAAGAACAGTAAGAAGGCACAATAGTTAGTATAAGGTAAAAAGAAAAGCAAAGACATTCGTATTGATCGGATTGAAATAGGTTTGGAAGAATAACGGAGGGAAGTAAATTGTAACGATTAGAAATCCGAAGAAAGTAAGTCGGGGCTAACAAATTAGAAGGAAATTTTAAGAGTAATGAAAAGAAGGAAGAAAGAGGGTATTTATGTAGGAAATCGTAGGAGGCAAACAAGAAATTTCTGCTAAGTAAAAACAGGTTTTAACACTTTTGCACGGAAAAATAATACCCTTCAGGGTTTAATTATATCAGGCAAAACGTCTTGCTATATGCGCTAGTCAATCTTACCATTTAATGTAAGGTTTGGGGATACGTTTATTAATTACGTTATGGTACGTAGATAAATTTACATACTCTTCAAAAATCGGGTTTTGAAAAAAATCTAATAATATTACTGAAGAGAATATAACTATACTGAAAATAATTAAAGATTAAAAGATGTTACACTTTTCTGAAAGCTATTACATTTATAAACATAAAGATAATATTATAAATGATAATATAAAAATCCATTATTTAATATTTAAATTTTATCCGCGATTTCATGTTTGTTTTTATTATTATTTTTTTTATACATTCAATATTTTATTCGGTTTATAATGGACTTTTACATAATATATCGAATGGGAAATTATGCGATTATTACGATGTTGTCCGAAATATTATTTATCACTGTTTAAAGAGTCAGTTATAAACACGTTACATGGGATGGGATTCAGAGGAAATTTACCGAAATTTGTCATGGCATTTCTTCAAAACAGAAAATTTAAAGTTCGAATAGGGAGTTCACTATCAACAGAAAAAAATCAAAAATTAGGGGTACCGCAAGGATCAGTATTGAGCCCTCTGCTATTCATACTAGCCCTAAGCGATATACAACATCTAATCAAATACCCAGTTAACTACTCAATATTTGCAGATGATCTAGCGATTTACATGCGAGGAAATAACATCACACAAATAGAAGGAAAATTACAGAATATCATAACGGCAATTGAAAAGTGGGGCATTACTAAAAACATAAACTTTTCCAGCGGAAAAACCTGTGTAATAAATTTTACCAGGATAGCTCCAGTACGCGATATTAAACTAAAACTGAAAGACACATTCATATCTAATAAAATCAAAACGACTTTTTTGGGACTCATATTCGATAACAAATTAAGCTGGAAGCCACACATAGAAGATACGAAACGGAGGTGTACAAAAGCTCTTAATCTGTTAAAAATGCTACAAGGCAAGTCGTGGGGATCGGACAGAAGCTTGCTCTTACGTTTATACGGAACTCATGTCAGATCAATAATGGACTACGGGGCGATAGCATACACCACAGCAGCGGAAAGTACGCTTAAGAAGCTGAATACAGTTCAGAATAACGCACTCAGAATAAGCAGCGGGGCGTTTTACACGAGTCCAATTATTAGTTTGCACATAGAAACAAACATGATGTCACTAAAACACCGTTGAATGTTGTTGGCACTGAAATATTATGTGAAAATCAGCGGCAATAGGAGCCATATAAATTACTACAAAACGTTCCATCCGAATCTACTTAAGATCTATCGCGACAGAAACAAACCGTTCGGAGTTAGGTGTACTGACTACCTCAGTTACCTACATATCAATCGACTTACTGCCACTCCATCCGAACCTATAAATCCGCCCTGGGATAATATGTACAATACGGTCCGTAACAACACATGAAAAAGACTTACTAAAGGCAAAAAAACAGATAACGGTCGCAATCAAGGATAATGTCCAAAACATATGGGATAGGCAATTGAATAACAAGTTACGGCAAATAAAAGTTGAACTGGAACATTGGGAAACATCACACCGGGCAAACAGGCGAGAAGAGATTGTGTTAAGCAGAATCCGCATCGGCCACTCAAAACTAACACACGGATCCTTGCTACAAAATGAACCTCCACCATCATGTGCACTTTGTAACACTCAAAGTCTGTCCATCGAACATGTCATCTCCGTATGTCCAAAACTCCAAAAGGAGCGCGAGGAAGCTTTTTCATCCGCATGTACAAGAAGAATTACTGTCAAAGAGGCGCTTGGAAATGATGAAGCTGCAGTCCAAAGTACTTTTAGATTCCTAAAAGCTGTCAACCTATTTCGGAAGATATGATTTAGTTTACGTATGGCAGAATTATTTGTAATTATTATCTATAAATTGTAATGTACGGTAGACGCAAATGACCTAGAAGTCGAGCGTCTTTAAATAAATATATATACACACACACACAAAATTAAATATAAATTTCACCTATTACCTTCTTAGTCTTCAAAATATTCTTTTCAGTTAACCAAAATTTCATAACTTTCCCGTAAACTATCAGTTTGCTTCCTCAAATCTAATCCGGTTACCACACGCAGCTGAGTATTACAAAGCTCATGATGAAAAATATGTGGTTAACTGTTGGGTTCTTGACCGTTTTATTTTATAAACTTTTTTTTTATAATGCTGTGCGTTCCTCAAGTTGCATCCTATGTTCGAGAATGGAATTTTATTATTACCTTAAGCAAATTTTATACGTTAACGGCTAATATTGGTAAAGATTTTTCGATTACAACCAAAAAAATTCCTTTACGTCTCTAACTCAGGTAGGTCTGCCGAAATTCTGCGATAGCGTTGGAATAAATATTTCCACCTGCAATTGTTTAAAAGCTTCAAAAGAAGGAAAAAAAATTGTTTTCTAAAGTGAAACAAATTTTGCTTTTTAATTTCCGATGAAGATTTCGCGAGAAAAGCAAAAATTAAAATTGTACAATGTTCCAAGAGTTACGAGACTTAATTGCCATATAGTATAATGTTTTCGGTAATGTTTCGCGTTTCTTCAAAAATACCGGACGATTAACTACTGCACAAAGAATTCACTAATGGAGTATAAAAAGGAAAATCAAAAAAATCGATTTTCCCGAAATTTCGGATATGTAGGAATTATTTTTTTCCCCTATACCTACGTATAAAAGAAGTTCGTGGAGTTTATTTAGTTCAGAAGAATAGCATATTGTTAATAAAAAACTCGCAGAAGTTATTTTCAGAAAGTTTCCAGCAGTAGCGAATGAAGAGGTATTCTTCATTTTTTTTCTTTTATAGTTGAGAAAATTCCTGATATTAAATTTTCTATCTTAGCAAATTGTTTACCTTGAATAAGGCAACAGAAAATTTATATATTTACGCGAAAGTTAAACAGTTTTAATTTGTACCTCGCCGACAGAAGTTTTATCGGAAAATGTTAAATTGAAGAAAAGTTTCCGATACTGTTTATTGCTTTTCTAAAACTTTATAAACTGTAACATTTATTTGCAATTTACCTAGGGCATTCTAATATTTATCGTCAGCTCGTTTTCTTTCGTTACCTCCTCCCTAAACTTAATCCGAACTGACTACGCCTTTTGCTAATTTAAAACTTTCAATAACTTTTTTTAATTCATTGTTTCCGTTCCAAAAATATTCATCTATTCAGATTGATCATACAGATATATATATACATATATATATGTATATGTATATATGCTAAATTTTCGTCAATAGAGTAAAAACAAAAAAAATCTAATTTTAGTTATAGAACTGTTTGAAAAGTTTGTGCAGGAAAACTTAAAATACAACATTTTTTATTATTTCTTTTTATTGGCTTGTGCATTACGTTTGAAGATCCTGTCAAGCTCTGTAGCTTGTTGGCGGAGTCCTCGAAATAAACGCATGCCTCCATTCTTTATTTTGTTATTATAATACAATTACACATATACTTACAGTGAGTTTGGAGAAATGTTAACCACTAATACTTGCGATTAGTTTTGCTTAATAATTCTATGTATTCCAAACGTTTCTTTAAAATTACGAATATCTTAATATTATTATTATTATTATTATATAAAACATTACCTATTGCCAACGTGATACGTTCTTTTATAAAAATTTTCTAGTATAGTTAATGTATATACACATTATAAAATCCACATACTTAATATTAATATACATATATTTATATACAATATAGACACCTATGTAAATATAATGTACTGCCTCATATATATCCATATATCTTTACATATATCTGATACATATCCATTACTAGTTATCTTTTATATATATATATATATATATATATTCGATAGAGGTAACATGAGTATTTTATTGTATTTCAACATTTTTATTTATAATCCATTTTTTTAAATTTATATTAAAAAAAAAGAGAAAAAGCTATCGTTTTGTCCCTATTTTCATGTTTAGACATCAAAGTTCCCCTACATTTTTATGTTTTTTTTTCGTTTTTTAAGTCATTTTTATTGTTTACATAACATTCCATCACTCGCGCAGATGTGCGCATAGATGGATTTTGTACAATGATGCTATTTGTAATAGTAATAAAATGATTTGAAAGTAATTCTAAATGTTTTCTCTTTGATGGTAGTTGTGTAATATTTCCTGGTTATATGTTTAATAGTTTACATAGTAAATTTATTTTAATATTATCTTCTTGTTTGTTTCAGTTTCTGAATTTATCAATTTTACAATGTCATATTTTCCTGATATGATAAGTTGATAGATTTCTTATTTTTATTTCCTTATTTAACCATTCCGTTATAACTAAATAGGATAGATACGATTTGGGTTCAGATTATCATATTTTTTTAATAGGTTCCCATCTGCATATAAATATTCCGTGTCATTTTTCATAATAGTTGTTAAGAATTTTTGTTGATGATAGTTTATTAAAGTTCTGTTTGCTTTTACCCAAACTATTGCCGCATAATTTAAACGAGATTAGCATATAGTATATAGATAGCTCAATTTTTTTGGATCATATATATTTTTTAAATTAATATAACACTGGAATTGTTTCTGGATTTTTATATGTAAGAGTCTCTGCAGTTAAAGTAGTTACCTACTTTCACTCCCTAACTACTCGTATGTATAGTTTCCCACTATTTCAGTGACATTGCACTGACAAAGATTTAATGTTTTTTATATGTAAACAGTTTACAGTATAGTATTTTATATTAATTTTGTATGATTGGTATTAGTTACTTGAGGTTTAATCCGCAACAGTTTAGTTTTTTCTGCGTTTATTTAGAGGTCGTTGTCTTGTAACAAAAAATTTGAGTTGTTAAAATCATTTTGAAGTTGAAGTTTAGGATTAGTGATATTTTTACCTGTTGTTATTAACGCGATGTCATCTGCGTATGCAAAGATTTTATCATGCTTTATTGATATTTTTATATTCTTTATATATATTAAAAATTTGTACTATGAGATACGCCACATAGCTCGATTATACATGTTTTCTATTCTATGCCTCTTTTGCTATTCATGTAGTTTGTGAATTATAAGAGTTCAAATAGCATCTTCAAGAATTCGAAGTAAGTACACACAATCCAGTGGAACTGCAGAGGCCTCTACGACTAGGCATGGGTAACTCCGGACACAGTTATATCCTTGGAAACATATCTGCGGTCGGACACAGTCGGATACATCTCCGACGACATATCTCAACTCCGAAAAACGTCACAGAACAAACAAATACTATCGTTCCGAACACAGTTGAATTCACCCCTAGCGGAGTGATTTGATGTATCTCCATTCCGAAAGGCGACAGTTGCGATTTGCCTTATCATTACTATTTTATGGAATTACGTCGTGTTCACAGACTGCAGTAGCCACGATGTGATTTAAAATGTTCAACTTAGAATGAGTAATATGATACACGAATTTAATGCTTGGTGTTATTTGACGCGTTATCAAAAAAAGTGCTGGCACATCAGAATTGCGTGAAGAAAATGCACACCGTGTTCAAGGACATTTTGTTGCTTTGTGCGCTCGGACCGCTGCGTGGAGTCGGAGTTAAATACGCAAAGAAGAGTGCGATTATACGCTGGATATGAGATACATAACTCAGTCGGGGTTGGAATTGAGAAGCGGATATATGTATATCCGCAGTGGGGACGGACACATATATATCCAACTAATCTAGCGGAGTTGATTTGCGCATATCTGTCTACGATAATAAAAGGGAACTGGAACGTCTTCAACCCACAATCCAGCGGTCATCTGTTTACAAGGAACTCATCTCTCATTTCCCTTAGATCTTATCTTCACCAACTACATCAATTTCTAGAGAGACTCTAAGCTTGTGGGGGTGTGGCAACACGCGTGCACGTCTCAACCCCAACTCAGATGATAACAATGTCAACGCCTCTTCAAGCGTTAGCGATATCTTCCTTGATACCAGGATTTTCTAGTAGTGCGATATCTGTATGTAATTTCTATCTACCCTCGTGCAGCAACATCAGCTACTCGCAGCCATGCGCTACCACAATGCAGCTTACTTCTCCCTCGAAAATCTTAGGAGACTTCAATGCTCACTCTCCGATTTAGGTATCGGTTTTAACAAATCACCATGACTCGGCCATAACGAATATTCTTGCGACTATGCCCTCCTTCCGGCAACAGGTCCTACCCATTTCGATTTTACGGCAGAGACATTCTCAACAATTAACCTAACTCCCTGTACCACCGCACTTTACCCAATAATTTCTTCCCGCGTCTTGGATGACCTCTACTCCAGTGACCATTCCTACAATATCATTTTAGGTGACATTGGTAGCTGTCGATGCGCTCCACAAAAGCACCCGACGGTGCAAAGGTACATGTTTCATAAAGTGGATGGAAAGGCTTGAAGTAAAGCCTGTTCATAAATTCTGAGCCAGACCCATCTATGGAAGAGAACCTGAAAACGTTTACACAGGCAATATACAGAGTACAAAGATATAACAATTCCGAAGTTATTCGTCGCTGTGCATCCGCGCAGGGTCCCCTGGTAGTGTGACGAAGTGAGCGAGGCAATAATGAAC
Source organism: Icerya purchasi (assembly GCA_039619475.1). Taxonomy (NCBI): domain Eukaryota; kingdom Metazoa; phylum Arthropoda; class Insecta; order Hemiptera; family Monophlebidae; genus Icerya; species Icerya purchasi. Next base: position 421,305,846 of record CM077116.1, read on the forward strand.
AGAAAGCGAGCCCCGAGAATGTATAAATCGACAAAAGCTGACCAGAATTAATAGTGTTCAAGAAGTGTAGATCTTTAGCCCGTCACATTATCAGGGCGAAAAAACATGAATCCTGGCTCTCCTTTATGGCATCAATTAATGACACGTCGACCAGCGCATCTACCTGGCGGAAAATAAAATCTCTTAACGAAAGGCAGCGCTCACCAACCCCGATCTATATCAAGACCAATAATAACATCATATCAGATACGGCATCAGTTGCGTCCATACTAGAAAAGCATTTCTTCGAAGCTTTCCTAACTAATTCTTATCCATCATGCTTTTTGTTGCATAAAGATACGAACGATAGTGTTCTTTTCCCACTTTTCAACAGTATCATGGAAGAATAACATCCGATCTTGAAACAGAACAAGGACTCCTCACTATCCGGAAACTACCGTCCTATCTCACTATTGTTTACATTATCTAAAGTACATTATAAAATGGTCAACAGACGTCTCCTCTCCTTTTGTAAATTCAAGACTATCCTCCCCACAATACAAGCCGGAGTCCGAAAGGCTAAATCAACATCCTGTCATCTGGTCAGTTTTCAAAGGCAAATCTTATCCGTGTTCAAAAGTCAACAGCATCTGATAACCATATTCTTCGATATTGAAAAAGACTATGACCGGCTCTGACGGCAAGGTCTTATAAGCAAACTATGAATAAGGCAGGTGGCTGGCAGAATGATAAGATTTATTCAAAACTACTTATCAGACCGAACTATACAGGTCAAAATCGATTTGCATGATGCGGTAAGCATCGAGAATGGTATACCTCAAGGCTCTGTGCTTAGCGTAACCTTGTTTATAATATGTATCAATGACATTGCTGATTGTGTTCAGCCATCAGTAACGGCCCGGCTCTTCATTGACGACCTTAGTATTTCCCCAGCGTCTCGTGATCCACAAATATCTTACCCAATCCTTCAGAAAACTATCTCCAAACTCCAAAAATGGACAGAAGTTAATGGTCTGCAATTTTCCTCCGCAAAGGAAGTGTGGGTCGATTTCAATGGGGGACGATCTGAAGCCAATAGAACTTCTTTCCAAATAAACAACGTCATTATTCCGAACCGTTTCTCAGTCAGGTTTCTAGGCCTGGAGTTTGATAGCAGATTAACTTGGCGCCTATACATTGATAAACTAAAATTTGAATGTATAAGGTCACTTTCAATAATTCAATACCTCTCCAATCCTCAACTCAATATTCACCCCAAATTACTCTCCAATGTTTGCAAATCCTTGATCCTAAGTAAAATAAATTATAGATGCCAGATTTTTTCTTCAGCTTCTTTAAGTAACTTGGAAAAACTGGATACCATCCACCACTCTAAACTACGAATCATCTCGGGATCCCATCATGCAACATCGTGTAGGAATATCTGTGCACTGACGGGCACTCCTCCACTGAAATTCTATTGATCCCTACAGACTCATCTTATTTCTAAAGCTGCCTTACATCCATCTCGAAACCCTATTATCCGCATCGTTCACTAACGACCCGCGACGAGGTCTAACTAAGCTACTCGTGAATGCCAATATCAATGACTCTACAGAATGCTGGGAAGCAGTCACCAGTTTGTTACATTTGTGGCAACTCGAGTCTGTAGCAGTTAACCTATCGATTCTGCATAAGTATAAGTCCAACGACATGTCGGAGAAACTTACTCAAGATGCGTGATAGTACGGCGACGCCATCCAATGTTATATAGACGGAGCAAAATCAGCACCGTCAAAGGGATGTCATCAACCGCTTGCGCCTTCGAAGTGAAGGAAGCGATGACAAACATCCGTCTGAGCGATTATTATTTAATTTTAGATGCAGAATTATATGGGATACGCTTTAATCTGGAAATGACGCTGGCGTGCATGGAGTTAATCCATGACATACTATTGATAACGGAGTCATTAGTAGCGGCTTGAATGATAGAAAGTGGAACCCTGGGAAGGGGGTTAACAGACCAAATACTGACACTCATCACGGAGCTACAGTCAAAGGATCATAATTTAATTGTGTTGTGGATCCTAAGTCATGCCGGAATCCCAGGGAATGAAAGAGCGGACACAGTAGCTCACTCAATCATTACAATCCCCAGTCCACTTGGGTCCCCTCAAATATCAGATGCAATACAAAGTCAAATAATGGAAACAACCTTGTTTTAAATAGTGACCCAATCCCTCTTTGTTCCTCCTTTCGTTATTTGGGTGATTTCCTGGATAGTCGACTTTCATTTCATGATCATATCAACCATCTATTCGTGTCCGCCTGCAAAAGGCCTAACCTCATTAAATCCCTTTCTCATACTGATTGGGGTGGTGATCCTGCGATCCTGCTTATGTTTTACAAAACTTCTATCCGCTCTATTCTTGATTAATGTTCTTACATTTACGGAAATTCTTCTAGATCCTTTCTGTCTAAGCTCGATCGGGTCCAAAATGCATGTCTCCGCCTTTGCTTTGGAGCCCGAAAGTCTACTCCTATCCCAGCGCTGCACGCGGAATCTCACATTCCTCTTCTTTTTCTTCAACGTTCCTTCCTGGGTTATCATTTCCTCATCAAACGGTTGCCGATTTCCTCTTCTCCTCTGATTTCTTCTTATTCATCCATCTTACGTAGCTGGCGTTTTTCTGTCAACAAAACTCCCATTCTATCAATTATCGCTGCCCGTCTTGTTCAGTTTTCTCCGTACATCTACATTCATGATTAACTCCCATATTTCTCCATCAATTTTTCCTCTTTTCTTCATCCTATTAATTGTTCTTATTCCCCGAAACCTCCTAAACCTGTCATTCACAATGTTGTTAGATCAGAATTTTTACAGAATCTAAACTCTTCTTTCCCTAATCATTTTTTGATTTTTCCCAATGGTGTTGGTGCAGCTTTTTTTTGTCCTTCTCTAAATTATGTCGAGTCCTTTAAACTTCCCTCCTTTTGCTCTATCTTCTATGCGGAGTCCTCCGCTATTCTGCATGCACTTCTTTTTATCAGGTCCTCTCCTGTCTCTCGCAATATCCTTATCCTGTCGGATGCTCAAAGCGTGCTGCAAACTATCGCATCTCCTCTCCCTCCTCACTCAGCCGATTACGTTATTCTTCTTATTCGCTCTTTGATTCATGATCTTTTCCTTGCACACGTAATCCAAACGGACTTCTATGGGATACCGGGTTATGCCGGAATTGAGGGTAATGAGTTAGCTGATTCATTCGCTCGGTTATCTTCCTCTTCCGGTAGGTTTCTTCCTGTTTTCTCTTCTTCCAATATTACCCTTCTGTCTTCTGCTGCTCATTCCAATCTATGGTTTGACTCTTACGTCTCCTCTTTCTCCAACCCGGATTCCTTTTTCTTATCTATTCAGCCTTCCCTTCTTCGTTTCCCCTGGTTTCTTGACTTTCCTACCATGCGTCGCTCCAACATCTCTGCGATTTGCCGCCTGCGCTTTGAGCACAGTTTGCTTCCTTCCTCGCTTTTCCGTTTCTCTCTTGTGCCGTCTCCTTTTTGTCCATTGCACCACTCCAATATCTAATTTGTGTGTGATCCCGATCACGTAATGTTCGAGTGTTCATCTCTTATAACCGATCAAGCTGTTTTCTACTCCTCCCTTTTACACATTCCCACTCCATACAGTGCTTCATTCATTTTCTCCCTTCCTTCTCGTTCAGGCTCTTGATTCCTTTTTGTCGGCTATCTCTGATTGTATAAAGATCTAAGTTTCGTCGTCTTTTTTCCTCTGTTCTTGGGCCAATGTCCTTGTAGACGAACTTCAAAAAAAAAAAAAAAAAAAATCATTCTCTTTTCAAAACTCACCACATTCGAACTGATTTCCTTTGGATTCCTGGCCGTGTTAGTAAATGAGAGGCTTGTGGTCGCCTGTCACGTGATGCAGCTGTTAATGGACTCCTCATCGGCAAACACGCTGCCAATGAATACTTCGACCATTTAATAAGTTCTATTCATAGTTTCGGTCAGGCGTATATTCTCCGTTCTTTTTTAATCAGCGTTTATTTATCTTTTTATATTTTCCCCTTATTCTCGATTCATTTTAATAGCCTGCTTCCCTCATCACGTTATCGTTTTCCGTTTACAGGCACTTTCCTCATTGTTCTTTATATTTCACCAATGATAATCGCGAGTTAAACTTAACATTTCCTACTCATTGCATCCCTTTTTTCACTTCTATCGCTCTCTGTTCTTCTTCTTGGTTTCTTTATTACCTCCATTGCTGGTCGTGTAAGAATTTAAATCACCTATCATAATTTTTTGTCAAATATGGGTCATCACATTTTATTGGTAATTCTCATTAGCAGAAAATATGTAGTGTGCGCTAAAATTTTTCACCGAAGAAGTGAAATGAAAAACTAATAATATTCAACACAGACACGAGTATTTCAACTAAATGTAGTATAAAAATCCATACTGTTTATTGTAAAATAAAATAATAAAATTACAAAACTAATAACAAATTAGAATATACAAATGCACATTTCTGGAAAAAACTTATCTTTAGCTTGATACATAGAAAATATGTAATAAAATGCATCGAGCGTTAGCATCTATTAAGCTGTAGATAAACTTGTTTGAAAAACCTTTTTTTTTTTTTTTTTTAATAAATTTATTTTAATAAATTTCAGTTTAAATTTTGTAATACATTTTTCTTATAATTAAATCAAAGTTGCACCAATGGCGGTCGAAACGCCCAACGACGGAGAACAGCTATAATTATTACAAAAGAAGTTTTTTTTTCCCTTGCAAATTTATAATATTTAGAAAATTCCATTAGCAGGTGTGCTTGTGTTTATAATTACCGTAATTAATATTTAATTTATACGTGCAGAATTTCTACCTATGGCTCTCAGTAACGTAGAGGTTCAGAAATGAAAATTACTGTAGGGCTGAAAACTTTTCGAGCCGTCGCTGTTAGTAAGATCTGTTTTAGGGTAATAAATAACTCGCATAAGTGTCCGGCTGAATAGTATTGGAATGAGCTGTCACTGACTTATAAATTAGGAAGTTAATACACGTAATAAACTGGCGATACATTAGTCCGTTTTGACGGCCTTAAACACAAACAATAATTATATAATCTATATTTCAGCTTATTTTGTTAGCACTCGTAATAGCTATTTAAATCAGACAGAAATAATTTTACCTTATTACACACTCGTATATACGAGTATACTGTTAGCAAAAGCGAGAGAGAATGCATTGGAGTTATAAACTGGGATTTAGAGAAGAGGATATCTTTTTAGGTTAAAATTATTTATATCACCATATTTCAATATATCTTTGAATTGGTTATACTTGAGCTATCGCCAAATAACATAAAATGAAATATTAAATAATTGAAAAAAAGTTAATAAACATGATTAATTTCAGTTATTTCTATTTTTCTTATTTTCACTTGCTTCACTTACAATTAATGGAGCTGTAGTGTTATACCTTATTAACATACGTTAATAAAATAGTTTAGAATTCTACAGGCGGGGAAGTGATGAAATTGTATAATTTCATTAATATTAGGTAAACTTTTATTTTAATTCAAAAAGAAAAAATAAACTATCACTAAACTTGAACTTTCTTCTGTCTGCTGTGACTAGATAGTTTTTACGTCTTGAAAATAATTCTATTATCGAATTTCAAAGATTTAAAAATGGTAGCTTTCGAATTAACGAATTAGCAAAAGATTTTGACTTCATGTTGTACATGTGCATTATGTGTGATTAAACAGCTGCAAACACGGACGAGCGAACAAGACTTTTTCTTTTCTTTTCTTTCCTTGAGGAGGTAGTAATCCAGTGAATTGTGGTATCATGGATCTTAGCTTATTGGACGATAGAAGTGTTGATCATTTTGAGTTTCAGGAGTCGCAGATGGAAATTTAAATAGTTAATATGATTGTAATCCATACTACTGTGTTACAGTTGAATAATGTAAAATAAAATAAAACCACACAAACAAACACAATGATATATTATAATTTAAAAATATATAAAAACACCGACACTAGTTTCGGATACTTAATCCAATGACAGCTTATCATGCGTGAAAGTATACGGTGAAAACTGAAGGAGCTGGACAGAGATGAGAGCTAGTACTGGAATTTTATTAACGGTAAAACGTCAGTTATGATTAGAAGAGTAAGAAGGAACAAAAGTAGACGAGGATATCGGTAAATGTTTAATAAGAAATCAGTAGTCCAGACGAGGAGAAATGTGGGATTTCGTTTGCAGAGCAGAAATCGAAATAGATTTTCAGGGGCTCCAAAGCAGAGGCAGACACATGCGTTTTGGACACAGTCGAGCTTGGACAGAAGGAACCTAGACGGATTTCCATAAATAAAACAACGGTAATCAAGAATGGAACGGATAAAAGATTTTTAAAATATGATTAAAATCACGTGATCGCCTTTCCAATTAGTGTATGAAACGGATTTGATGAGGTTTAGCCGTGACAAGTGTAGACAGCTGATGAAGACACCCGAGTAATAAAGAGGAATTTAGAGGGTGTTTAGAAATGACGGAGCGGTAGCCGTTAGTACTAACGTTGTGAATACGATGAAAATCTGGAAATATTAAATTAGAATAGGTCTTTTGAGACGAAATCCTAACGTAAGAGGAAGCTGAATTGTTAGAATAGCGTTACTTCTCTTTGTGATGGCAGACGATTTAGGTAAGACAGGATAATTAGCAAAGTCTGAAATACATGGACAGAGGTAAAGACTAAGCCTCGCTAATATTTTTGGCCTCCGAGTAAGAAACGTTTCGAAGATTCATGATTTTGTGAATCTTACTTGGCTTTTAAAAACTTGACGAGAGGGATCCAGCGCTGAATGATAACCGCGCCATACTGAACTAACCCGAACGCAGGATACATGGCTAATCGGTGACGGGATAGTTAGCTCGCAGTTTACGAGCAGATCTACTGTTTGCAGGGTTGTGTTGAAATTCTCTAGTAAAAACTATGTTACATAATATTCTCGGTTAACAAAAAAATAAAATAAGATCTAAGAAATATATTAATAAAAAAACAATAAAATTATATCGATATATTTTGGAATTGTTTATCATGATTATAAACTGCGTGACTTTAAAATATGTCGGTTTGATTTCATTATTTTGTGAATTAATGTATTTCGATTTTCGCGTGTTTACAAAGGTTATATAATTTTAGATATTTATATCGAGTTCCTAGAGTTTTGTTATAATTATTTTATTTTTAATCATCACCACAATTCCTTTTCAAAGTAGTTTCTTTTTACGCCTGAATGACGATTATATCGTTCTTTTTGAAGGCTTTTCGAAACGTGTTTAACAGAATCGCGATTTTTCTACCTCTTATTCTAGAATGGCGCCAATGAAATTTAAACTCAAGCGAACAGGAAGAATTGTTAACCGGTCACAGATCTGACGAAGGTGGTGATTGTTATATGGTTAGGAGGTGGATTTTTGGACAGTTATCGGGGTGTTAAAATCAGTTCTATCGGGGTCACCAATTTAGTCATTTACGTTGCACATTATCCGGTATTCGTTATATAATACGTCTTGGTGGTGCCTCCTACGAATAATTATTTTATTTGACACGACTTTTTTTAGTGTTCTACCCGATAATATTTAAAAAAATCATTATAGTAAACCTCTTTGTTTCTTCGCATCGACATTATGCGATCTACTTTCGCACTTGTGATCACAACGTTGGAAGGGGTATTTTGTTTTTCTTTCCATTGAATGTATAAATGTTGTTCACAAATTGACAAAAACACAAAGTTTTACTTTTGTGATTACTAATCGTTGCAAGACTATATTGAAGGTGAGATTTCGGACAAAAATGATGATTACGATTCGTTTGGTAACATTATTATTATTATTATTACTATTGTTCACTGGTTATTACGCACGGCTTCGTCCGTATATTAATATCCGTTTAAATCAGTACCTAAAAGTTAAAACAATTTTTTTTTGTTTTACCTATAATTTACATATGTATATATATATATATATGTATATTATAGTGAACATTTCTTTAAAACTCTGTTTCCTTTTATTTTCTTTTTTAAATTTGTACGTCCTTTGCCAAAATATTTATATTGAAGTCAACTGGAGTAACATTACTGGAGGTTACATAGCTTTCAGGATTGTAATCATTTGTTTTTTATTTCTTATTTACCGCTTTCATTATATTATCCACTAATTATATAATATCCGATTTTGGTCGGACAACTATGTTTCCTCCTTTTCTAATAATTATTCATTTCATCTATCAGTTCAGCCTACTCTTCCTGCATATTCATGGTTTTTTTTGCATCCCTCCCTTCGGTGTTCTGATGTTGTTTCCATTGTTCGTATGCGCTTTGGCCATTCTTTGCTGCCTTCCTCCAGATTTCGTTTTTCCTTGATTTCTTCTTCACACTGTCCTCTCCATCCGGATGATGCAGTTATTTGCGACGGCGATCATGTGTTTTTCCAGTGTTCATCTCCCTCTGTGGAGCGTTTTCTGCCTTGTATTCTTATTTGTTGAAGCTTGGACTTCCCACTCCTTATTGTGCTTCCTATATCCTGTTCTTTCCTTCGCCACTAATTATTCCTGCTATTTGTTCCTTTTTAGATAAAATTTCTGATCGGATTAAAATATAACCGACTTCTTTCCTTACCTTTTGTTTCTGGGTAAAGGTCCTTGGTTGTCGAGCCCAAAAAAAAAAAAAAATAAACGCTTGTTCACTAGCTATTTTCATCTTATTAATATATACAGTCGATTCGCGACTATCCGAATCGACTTTCCAAAGAAAGAAATTAATAAATAAAAAAAAAAAGAAAGCCAAAACACTTTTATAAAATCCACAGCTATATGCGCGGTACATATAATTTTCATTTAATTTTCAGTATTTAAGGTTTGTAGTGTACGAGTGTTAAGAATTTGTTATTAATTATAAGTACATCAATACCTCGCTATAGGGCCTAAAAAGATTCCGGTAAAATTGGCCGTAAAGCGAAAAGCTGTATATCGAATCAAATATTTTAATTCAAATTCATACAAATTGAATAGGATCCGTTCCAATTTTTTTATAAAATAATATAGTTTTTGATTTAAAAAGCTTTTTTTATTTCATATAACAATCATACATGTATAACGTAAAATAAAAGAAGTTCAAAAACAAATAAAAATTAAATCAAATTCATTATCTAAATTAAATTCGTGATTATTCATTATCAATTAAAATTAAAAAAACAAAAAAAAAATAAAAACACATTCAACCACAAAATTACAGCGCGGTCAAAAAAAATCACAAAAATATGTACATCTACTTACAATTAAATATGTAACTACGATAAACCGACAAGGTAATAAAAAACTACTTCGTTTTCTTTTCGTTTTTTTTTTTTATTTAACCGACAGCGCGCGAAAAAAATACATACTTTTTTTTTTTGTTTTTTGTTTTTTGTTTTTTTGACCGTATAGCGAAACAGTAGGGCCGTAAAACGAAATATTACCATAATTGAAAAAACCCGTTATAGCGAAAAGCCGTAAAAAAAGGGGCTGTATAGCAAGGTATTGGTGTGTTGTATATTTCATTTGCTTTGTTGTAACGATATTTTAATACAGCTGTAAAAGTAATAAAACAGCCGTACAGTATCAATCATATTCTCATTAATGTACATAGACAGAGTACAATAGTGTACTGTCATTTAATATAAATACTGTAACATAAACATTGTAGAAGCTCGTCCCTTGAACTCCAGCGTATCCGGATTTTTTGCTATCCGGACCGGCTGGCCGCCCAATTAATTCGGCTAATCGTGAGTCAACTGTATATATTCTTTTTTAAACAGTGATTTTGTATTTTATCTCTTCTATTTAGTTTTACTTTTTTTGAGAGGATATTACTAATATATATAATAATTAAAACAAGCTCTAAATATATTCCACAACAGTAAACCCAGTAACCGATATGGGTTTAAGATTTGAATATAAATAATATTTCCGGGATTGAAAATATTGAAATTCCTGTTGTAGGATTCCTTATTCATTTCTGTGTAATTGCAATATGTTTTTTGTGTAGAATATCACTAATACACTGCATAGTTATTAAACTGTATATTCAAATATTTAAGAAAAAATTAAAAGATTTTATTATAAAATATTATTTATAATATAACGTTTTTACGTAATTAATTCTTGTGAATATGCAGTAATTCAATAGCATGGCTGTGTTAGAAAGCTGTTTCCCGATACCTTTCACCTTATTTGCTGAAATATTAATTATAGTAATCTGAGTTTTTTTAATATATTTAGAAGATATTTAGGGAGCGGGCAAAAAAAAAAAAAATCCGAAATCGTGTAAATAAGGACCACCCTAATATATATATATATATATATATATATATATATATATATATATATATATATATATATATATTCATTTTACTTTTATAGTAGATACACATCGTGTCATGAATATACTAGTTATTCAGAAGAACTTGTTCTGTTCTTTTACTCTGCTCCCTACTGTGATTCATATATCCTGTCCATTCCATCTCAGTCTGTTGTTTCTGCCATTGGTTTCTTTATTATTGTCATTTCCGATCGAATCAATTTTTAATTAGTTAACTCTTTCTCCTGCAATGACCCAGATGATTCTTTAGCTCGCTCAGCCGCCCGCATTGGTCCTTTCCTCGATTCTTTCCCTTCCTCAGACATTCTTTCTCTATCACGCTCTAATCATTCCAGACTCTGGTCTGACATGTATCCATCTTTATTCTCAAATCGCTTTTCACAGTACCGTCTTATTCAACCGGTTCCGTTGTTCCACTGTTGTTTCCTTAATTAGGCTTAGAATCAATCATTCTCTACTCCCCTCTTCTCGCTTTCGATTCGCTTTGTCCCCTTCTCCTTTCTGCTTTCCTCACGCTTCTGAGCCCTCTTGTATTTGTGATTCAAATCATATCCTATTCGAATGTTCTGCACTCTCTAACGAACGCTCCTTTCTTTACGCCCAACTTTTGGTTTTGGGTCTTCCTACTCCCTTTAACGCTACCTATATCCTTTCCTTCCCATTGCCTTCAGTTATTCTGTTGCTGCTGTCCATTTCTGACCGCCTGGCTATTTTTAGTTCTATCTCTTAATTTTTCATGTTGTTGGGTCAAGGCCGCTGGCGCGCCTAGGGTAGAATAAAAAAAACAAAAAAACAACTCTTTTTCCTATTGTTTCAGGGTGAGGTACCTAGTTGACGAGACCCCTCCCGCTCCAAAGAACTAGTGGACCTTTTTTTTTTATATATATTTTTAAGTTTTTTATGATTTGATTTATGTCAATAAAGTTCAACGTGTATGCGCACTAGTCTTATCATTTCCAACGCGGAAGAACGAATTGTCAGTTATTTACGTTCACGTGTTTCATTAAAAGGAGAATAGTAATAGCGATAACGAAATGAATTATTTCAACTTAAAATATGATCAATTTTTTCGATGTACTATTATAATTTGGATCCCTCCCTCCAACTGGATGCAAAGCGGACGTCAGGATCTGCGAGATTATTTACACCGTGTCAGTGCGATCATTTGACGATTAATTTACAGTCATTAAGACTGCGCATCCATTAGACAAAAGTTTTAGCATTATTTGCATTACGAAGAGCCCTTTTGAAAATAAAGTTCTTGAGTAGAGTCTTCCCGCTCGCCCAAATCGGTTATAACTAATTAGGAAGTAATAATTCCCACTGATGGGCACGTGCATTAAAATCGCCGGCTAATAGTAATTTATTATCGCGCGGGACACGTAACTAACTATCTCTTGCGGTAAGTCATTTTCGGCTATCGGATATGGTATGCCAGTTTAATTGGCAGCGAAAACGCAACGGTAGCCGTGTGCAATCTTACGACGTCGTGTGAGCTTGTAATTTCCTCTTCGCTTGACTTAGAGCTGATGGGGAAAGCTGAAATAAGATTCAATATTTTTTATAACTTTACAGTCATCAGAAATCAAGTGCTGCTTCGAATATGTGAATCAGTTGATTTGTAAGGTCCTCTGTACATCTTGCATTATTTCTCGTTTCAATCTACTGATATCTGCGCATCGTTAATCAATTTCTCTTTCTTCATTTCCGATGAAATACACTTGCAGAAATTGAGGGCCTTCGTTAGGCGGTGGTAGCAATGATCACATTTTGTGATAGATTTGTTCTTGGATGGAAAAAAACATAATCGATTTCATCCCTGTTAGTGTTGATCGAAGTGAAACCGAAAGAAGTCATTTGGAAACAGGCGTTGTACGCTTTCATATTTTGAAGAAAGTGTTTCGATTCTGGAGTTTCCTCGGTCATGTAATGTAAAAAATCCTGCGGAAGTGCTTCCAGTGGTGGTAATCGAATTTTTCTATTCACGCAACAGAATCCTGGTGTTTCTCTACTGAATATTTTCTCGTTGCAAAATTGGCAGATGTTATCCACTTTTCCGATTAGGATGTGTTTGTGTTTGATATATTCTTTCGTAGGGTCATAGTGGAATGCTTCATTTATGAGGTTGTACTTCATTTTCGTGAGTGGCTTGCGTTCGCAGTCTTTTATTATAAGATTGTGTCACAATTCTTGATTCTTTAATTCGTTCATATCGTTGTTCTCCGGTTCCTCTGACGGTGCTCATTCTCGTTCGTTGGGAACGTAAACATGCCTCGCGCTCTTCAACTGTTTCGTTTTTTCGCTGTTCTTTTCATTTTCGCCGTTTTGCTTCAGAACTGGCAAAATCTCCCCCCCCTCCCCTCTTTTAAGTTTGGGCATTCTATAAAACATAAATCAAATCAACTTTTTATTAACAAATACATTAAGTACACTTTACACACTTTATTTTCGATTTATATTCAGTCACCGTATCACTTTGACTACTCACGCTTCACTGTACAGCCCTTATATCTTGAACAGTACGCCCTTCAGGTAAAAACGGGAACCTTCTTCACTGTTTGTTTTTATTCACTCACTGCACTGCTTTGGAATTTTCATTTCTTTTTCGATTCTTCCCTTCGTCACTGATAAGAATCTGACGTTCGAACACACGACGGATCTTGCTTTATATAGTCCCACCGATGTGGGGACTACCCATTATATAAAAAAGGCTTCAAATGGTCCACAATGATCTGGGATGTTCCGGGATGTTCTGAAACGTTCGGAAACATTCCGGAACATTCTAAAATGTTGTGGAATGCTTTCGAATACTCTCGAATGTTCTGGACTGTTCTAGAAACTTCTAGAGAGCGAAACTTCCAGCGTTTATATCTTCAACAGCACGCCCTTTAGATAAAAACGGGAACCTTCTTCACGGAAAGGCTACCACACCAATAAATCCCTTGATCGTACCGGGACTCGTTTCTGAGTTTTAGCGGCACGCACATTGTACACTTACTTTTTATAATAAGTATATAATATTGTAATCTTATTTTGATTACCTTTAAAGCGTAAGTGTTCCCCTTTAAACATTTTCTTTGTCCATCTTTTTTAATTATTCATTTCATATCCATACGTAATCTTAATCTCACATTTTCTTAAAGTGCTCGTTTCACTTACCGGAAAGTTCATTATGTCTTATAAAACCTTATCTAAATCTTATAATTTCTCTTACATCCTTACTTTTTCCCGTCTTCCATTAATTTAATTCTTAATTAATTTAACTTTTTAAACCGCATTCAAAAATCGAAAAATTCTCACTTCTCATACGTTTATTATTAGTTTTTAGTAATTTGTTTGTGTTGATTGTTCTTTGTTCGCGCGTTCAGTTTCGGTTCTTATCGCTCAATTCTCTTATCAGCGTGTAAAATCGGTCCGCGTTTCTACATTTAATACATCTCTACATACAGAAATTCGGTGAGATTATTCCATTTTTATATACAATTCGTCTAACCTTCGGTGGCGGAAATATTTTTATCCCGAGGTGTCTTGCGCACCAGTGCACATACACCCTGTCAAGAAAGTATCGGGAATTGTTAAATAAAACGAACAATTTTTAATTTTCATCCAAATTTATTTTGTCACCTTCAAAATAACATCCATTCGAAGCGATGCACATATGCCAACGCTTTTTCCACTCGGCAAAGCACTTCTGATAGGCGGTTTCCGGGATGGCCTTTAGCTCTCGCGTCGCATTCGTCTTGATGTCATCAATCGATTCGAAGCGCATTCCCCGTAGCGGAAATTTGAGTTTTGAGAATAGGAAGAAGTCGCAGGGTGCTAAATCTGGTGAATACGGCGGTTGTTCGATGATATTTACCGAGTGTTTGGCCAAAAACTCATTCACAATTATGGCTTTGTGAGACGGCGCATTATCGTGATGGAGAATCCAAGAATTGTCGACCCACAAATCGTTACGTTTACGACGGATAGCCTCTCTCAAACGTCTCAAAACACTTAAGTAAAACTCTTTGGTGACTGTCTGTCCGGCTGGCACATATTCATAGTGTACCACGCCTCGAATATCGAAGAAAACAATCAACATGATCTTCACTTTCGATCGGCTTTGGCGAGGTTTTTTCGGCTTTGGCGCGCCAATTGGCCGCCATTCGGACGATTGCTGGTTCGTAAGCGTGTCGTACTCGTACACCCATGTCTCGTCACCAGTAATTATCTTTTCCAAGAAGGTAGGATCCAAATTGGCTCGATCCAGCATGTCTGCAGCTACCTGTTCTCGGTACTTTTTTTGAAAGAAATTCAGGTCTTTCGGAACAAGCCGAGCCGCAACGCGTTGCATACCCAATTTTTCGTGCACAATCGTACGTACGCTCTCGTGTGACATGCCCAATCCATGAGCCATCTCTCTCAAGCTCACATGACAATTTTCAGCAACGATTTCCTTGATTTTATCGACGTTATCATCGGTCACACTCGTTGAAGGCCGTCCAGAGCGAGGCATGTCTTCGACCGTCTCCCGACCATCCTTGAACGCTCTGTACCACTCGGAAACCCGCGTTTTTGATAAAGCAGATTCACCAAAAGCCTTCTGTAACATTTTCAGTGTATCGGCACAAGAAATTTCGTTCGAAACACAGAATTTAACACAAGTACGTTGTTCAATATTTTCACTCATTGTAAAACTTCGACAAAACACTTCAAGGTCGACTGATTTTAACAGCTGCTGTAAACACACTGGTTGACAGATCGCGCTAAAAATAGGCATCATAATACAAAACAGTTGTACCAACCTGGGAAAAAAAAATTATCTGCCTAGCTATTACCCGGGAGATTTAAATTGACAATTCCCGATACTTTCTTGACAGGGTGTATGTGTGTGGGCGAACACGCATGGAATACAAATATAATTGTTTATCTAGAACATTATGTTACGTACTCCGGTGTCGTCTAGACCTACTTCGCCATTACTAACTAGTAATGTTAATACGTGTCACAAACAACATGACAATATCGAATCAATTGAAGTCGAAACATTCGACGAAGCAAATATTGCTGATTTTTCTGTAACCCCGCTAGTGTTACAAAAATCTGGGAAATCATACTGCATTAAACGGCAGCTTTCTAAATCCAGCTCTGATAGTGAAAACTGTAACAATCAAAAGCAAGAAGGTAACGACAATACGTGGCAACAAGTTCCGAAAGGTGCTAAGCGAGTAAAGCCTGCAAATGAGAATGTGGTGCATACCATCAGAACTAAAAATCGTTTTTCCGTACTGCAGAAGGAAGACGCAAATAAAGAAACAGCTGATGATAATCAAGGAAGCAGATCTCTTAATAGCAAAACAGAAAAACCGCCGCCAATATTCATAGACAATGTCACACACTTCCAACGCATGAAAAATGCTATTGAAAAAGCTATAGAAAATGATGACTACATCTGCCGTACGCTGGCAAACAACAGAGTTAAAGTTAATGTGAAAGACGCATCCAGCTATCGTAACTTAACAAGCTATCTCACTAATCAGAAAATTAGTTTTTATACTTACCAAACAAAAAGCGAAAGATCGTACAGAGTTGTACTCAGGCATCTACATCCGTCAGTAGACGCAAACGATATTATGGTCGCGTTAAATGAGAAAGGATTCCAGGTGCGACAAGTGACAAACATCCGACACCACCTTACTAAAAAACCTCTACCATTATTTTTCATTGATCTTGAACCGAGGGATATTAACAAAGATATTTATCAACTTAAATATTTACTCAATGTTAAAATCAAAGTTGAGCCACCGCGTAAAAATTTTGAAATACCTCAATGTAAACGATGTCAGCAGTACGGACATACACAACGCTTCTGTAATCGGCCGTTTACGTGTGTTAAATGCGCTGCCACACATCCGACAAACAAATGCTCAAAAACTAAAGAAACTCTTCCCGAATGTGCACTATGTGGAGGTAATCACCCTGCGAATTACAAGGGTTGCACAGTCTATAAAGAACTACAAAAAATGCGTACCAAGCGAAATAACAGCTTACTTGAAAAATCCAACGTCATGGTTAAGATGCTGGAAGAACCTAATCCTCCGATACTCAGACTAGCGCCAGACGCTGCAACTGCAAACAACCCTATAATGAAGACTCAGTCACCTAACCAGCAGTTGAAAACGCAAGATAAATCGTACTCTCAAGCTTTGAAAGGACATCCACCAGCAGTAGTGCAGCAGCAACCAAATGATCCTAACTACGATTGTCTACTGGCTATCTTAACTCGCTTTGAATCATTGCTTGAACAAATGAACAAGCAAAATCAGATTATGATGGAGCTTCTGACTAAGCTCATCACTAAAATAATTCCATAAACAATGAAATCACTACGAATTGCACTCTGGAATGCCAATGGTCTAGCGCAGTGGCGTCTAGAAACAGAATCGTTCCTACGGTCACAGAAGATTGATGTGCTTCTTGTGTCGGAAACGCATTTTACTAACAAATCGTTTTTTAACATAAATGGCTACAGTATGTATCATACTCAGCATCCCGATGGAACTGCACGTGGTGGGAGTGCTATACTAATACGTAAAGGTATTCAACACCACCAGTACAATTCTTACCAACAAGATTATGCTCAGATTACTAGCATTGTTGTGAAAGAGCTAAACTCTTCTCTCATTTTGGCAGCAGTGTACTGTCCGCCCCGACATTTAATAAAAAATGATTTATTTGCTGACTGCTTCCATTATCTGGGAAAAAGATTTATTGCTGGAGGTGATTACAATGCGAAACATACGCTATGGGGATCGAGATTAATCAATCCTAGGGGACGTGAGCTAAAAAAAGCTATGGATTCCTTGCAGCTTAACCATCTCTCATCTGGTAAACCAACCTACTGGCCGACTGATCCTAATAGAGTACCTGACTTACTTGACTTTTTTGTAGTTAAGGGGGTATCGCTACATTACACCGAAGTTGAAGATAGTGCTGATATAGCATCCGATCACTCACCAGTTATCCTTACAATAAGTACGAATATTATAAGGAAAGAAACGCCGCCATTCCTTACTAACAAGCAAACGTGCTGGGAGAACTTCCGAATGCTAGTTGCAAACAACATAAATCTTAGAATTCAGCTTAAAACTATTAACGAATTGGAAGAAACTGTCGATTCTCTCACAAAAACCATTCAAAATTCAGCATGGAATTCTACGCCAGCTGAAACATTAAATGCTGATGTTAATACCAGCTACCCTGTAAAAATTAGGGAGAAAATAGCTGAAAAACGTAGAGCCCGCAGAAAATGGCACAACACCAGGCTTCCCAGTGATAAAACTCTATATAACAGAATAAGTGGGCAATTAAGAAGGCTATTGCAAAATGAAAGAAATAAGAAATTGCAGAGTTTTCTGCAGAGTCTTAGTCCTTCCCACGACAAGCACTACTCCCTTTGGAAAGTAACTAAGAAAGTTAAATGTGCAAAACAGCACAACCCGCCTATCAAAAATGAAGCAGGGCAATGGGCAAGAAGCGATACCGAGAAAGTTAACATTTTTGCACAACACCTAGCAGACGTGTTCCAACCACACTCATCCGATACAAATAGTAAGCATGAGCAAGAGATCTCAGAGTTCTTGGCACATATCCCTGATGACCAACAGTGCATTAAACCTGCATCCCCAAAAGAAGTGTGGCACGAAATTACGGCCTTAAAAACAAACAAAGCTCCAGGACATGATTTAATAACAGCCAAGATTTTAAAAGAGCTTCCGAAGAATGGTATATTGCTCATTACTTACATCTTTAATGCTATCTTCAGACTAAAGCATATGCCAATACAATGGAAAATGGCTCAAATAATTATGGTGCTTAAACCTGGTAAGCCTGCTAATGTCGTCTCGTCATTCAGACCAATATCGCTAATGCCTGTGCTATCCAAAGTCTTCGAAAAATTATTTATGAAAAGAATAATGGGGATTGTTGATCAACTGAAAGCTATACCGGATCACCAATTTGGCTTTAGAACCAAACATTCCACCCTAGATCAAGTCCACAGAATTGTCAACAAAATTGAAGACGACCTTGAAGATAAACGAATTTGCTCTACAGTATTTTTGGATATTTCTCAGGCCTTTGACAAGGTCTGGCATGATGGATTGCTTTTCAAAATCAAAAAGATTCTCCCTTATAATATGTATAAACTAATTTCATCTTATTTAAACGAACGATTTTTCATAGTAAAAGTTCAGGAAGAAGAATCTAAACTACACCCGGTGTGCGCTGGAGTCCCGCAGGGCAGTGTTCTGGGTCCGCTGTTTTACATACTTTATACAGCTGACCTTCCGATTACCAGTAACACACTAACTGCAACATTCGCAGATGATACCGCTGTATTAGCTTCGGATACTTCTGTAAACCTTGCTACAAGAAATTTGCAGAATTCTCTAGATCAAATATATAACTGGACAAAAAAGTGGAAAATAAGTATAAATGAAAACAAATCAGCCCACGTAGTATTCACAAATCGAAAAATGATCAGTGCCCCAGTCGCAATAAATCATAAGCAAATACCAACTCTGAGTGGGACCAAATATTTGGGCATGTTACTTGATCAGAGACTAACATGGAAACAGCACATCATCTCTAAAAAGAAAGAGATCAATCGTTTAATAGCTTCCATGTATTGGCTTATTGGAAGAAACTCGGCATTAACAATAGATAACAAATTATTAATCTACAATGCAATTATCAAACCAACCTGGAGCTATGGAGCTCAGTTATGGGGTTGTGCAAAAACTTCTCACATAAAAATTATTAAAAAATGCCAGAATAAAATACTTCGTCTAATAACGAATGCGCCCTGGTTCGTAAGAAATGATGACTTGCATAAGGACCTATGCGTTCCTACCGTAATAGCAGAAATCAGACGATATGCACTCCGCCATATAGATAGATTACATAGGCATCCAAATACAGAAGCAATGGCGATATTAGATAACGTACACAACACAAGAAGGCTGAAACGAAATAATCTGAACGATATTATTTAGTTATCATTTTATTTATATTCTTTTGAGGTTTCTGTCACCGGATGGATAGCCTCTTCACGTTATATATATTTCTCCTTTTATCATAATTACTGGATAGTCCATGAGGACTAGTTGTAATTTGTTATAATAAATATAAAAAAAAAAAAAAAAAAGTTTTTAGTAATTAATATTTGCGACTAACATGCTCGAGAAATAAGACAAAAAAAAAAAAGCCTAATTAAATACCGATAAAAAGAAAAAAACTATACATGTCCGTAAATTGAAATGAAACAATTGTTAATTGATATATTTCAGACTTGTAATATCGTAATTACCCTCGGTAATAATATATAACGCAGCAAAAATACAGCTTTCTAAATAATTACAAACCAATATAAAGATTTTCTACATCGACAAGATTTAAACGTAGTTACATGTTCACTGGCATTTATATACGGATATCAGTGGTAAATAAATTGTAAGAAATTTCAGGAAAAATGAACGGTTCTGAAAAATTTTTAAAATGAATAACGCAATACGATAAAACTACAAAACTTACTTATAAAAAGAAATAATCTTTAGAGAAAATACTGCTAAGAATACACTTAAACACAAATAGCTAATATCGAACAATACAGTATTAAGGATTATATAACGTTTTGTTTACGAAAATTGCAGAAAATAAAGTGCGTTGAAACTAACTTATTAAACGAGTGAATATTTGCAATAGGGTAAATTATTCGGAATAAGGTCTTTGTAATACACAAATTGAAGTTAAACAAACATATAATTTTGAATAAACTTAATCAACATAAGAACATATTAACTAAATGTTATTTCAAAAATATAAATAAGAATTAATTTAAATTTTCCAGTTATATATAATTGTATGTATTCATTTTTAAATACACAATTCTGACACCATAAAATAACAATAAAATAATACATTGTTTGCTTATCATATTTAAATAATAAATGTGACTATTTTAATTAATATTTGTATATTTAAAATTTTATTTTTCGTGCTTTCATTTATGCAAATTAGTCAATTACATCATCATAATCCATATTTTTTGCCAATTCTCGTTCTGTTGATAACATCATATAATGATTCAAACGGGCCTGACTCATACAGGACTTTAAAGTATTTTTTATAATTTTTAATTTACTAAAGCCTCGTTCATCAGTAGCGACACTGATAGGTATAACAATAAAAAGACGTTAGCATATACATATCTAGGGAAAAATTAATTGAAGACCTTTTTCGTAGATTACATTAGGCAATTGCAATGCTGAATAAGTTATTCCTGGGCTATCCACTTACAATGAATTCTGTATTTTAAACATTAGTTGTAATTCTTTCATTAGTTGTCTTTATCAATATTTTGAGGATAGCGATCTAATGAAGGCTATATCGATTCAGATTGATTTTGCTCTGATAATTTCACAAAATTGTCTAAATATAGGTATAAAACGATGACACGCAGAATTTGTACTGCTAACTAACTCATTCAAATTAGATAAAAGGCTATCATCGTAGCCATACAATTTTCTACTCTGAATTTCTGCTCAGGTGAATTTAAATGATCAGATGATATCTCGCTGTGAAATTTCTTTTGTCGTCATACCCTAAATGTTTTTTTAAGTTCTACAGGAATTTTCATGACGATTGCCTTTAATTTTGCTTCATTAAGAATACTATCTCAAGAGTCACGAATATTTTTTATCTCAATAAATAAATCGTTTATTTGGTCACTGACTTCTTGAAACGTAAGTTTCGGATTTTGAATGATTTTTTTTTTGATCATCAATTGATTTTAAAATTTTATGCCAAATTTCAGTTAATAAAACAAATTCAAACGATTGAAAATAATCAATTAATCCAGAAACTTCAGCTTGTATTTCAGATGATAAATTTAACTCTTCAATTTTAAAAAGAGATTCTATAATCAATTGAGAATTTTTTACTAATGACTCTACAGCTTCGATTCTAGCACTCCATCCTGTATTCGATATTGGCCGTTTCTTTCAATATTTCCTATTTTGCAGGACTGGATGAGAATATGTTGTATAGTTCTTGTAAATTTCCAAAATAAGATTTAACTTCCGTGCTCCTTTTCATTCCATGAACTCCACATAAATTTAATCAATAAGCGATACAAGAATGAAAATTAGCAGATTGATTTTCTTTTAAAATTCGATTTGTCACTCCTTCGTATTTTCCTCTCAAGTTTAAAGCATTATCATAGTTTTGACCTCTAAAATTTTGAAAACTAATTTTATGCTTTTTGAAAATTTCTAAAATCACGTTAAATATATCTTCTCCTGTTTTCTTGTCACAATCTACTAATTCCAAAAATCTTTCGTGGGTTTCCCATTTATTGTCATTTTCAAGAACATATTTAATTAATATAACAATTTGCTCAGTGCGCGATGTATCAGGTGTTCCATCAACAACTATGCTAAAGTAATGAGCTTTTTTGATGTCAGATAAAATTGTTTCCAAAACTTTATTAGTGAAAACTTCTAAAAATTCATTTTGGCTTTTCCAAGACATGTAATGTGTAACTTTTTTTCCAGCTCCTCGACTTTCTGACGCAGAATTCAAGTGAACTTTTAAATCAGAATCATATTTACTAATATAAATTTCACCGTTGATAAAAATAAACCACAATTTACGTGTTCAACAGTACATTCTTCGCCTCAAAACGGTAAATTATTCTCAGCTAAGAAAAGTGTAACATCAATCAAGCTACGCAAAATTTTTCGACATTTTTCTTTTTCTTCGCGAATATTTTGTTCGAGAACTTTATCTATACCGCATGCAGTTACAAGATTATTCTTTCAGTCTTTCCACAAAAGATAATTATTAATGTGCTGGGAGTTGGAACTTTTTCGCACAATTTTCTCCAATTATCGTTATAATCGCTACCTTCCATAACAAACTTAGATGCACTTGATTTTGAATCAACTGAATGAAATAACTAGCACGGAAAACAAAACAGTCCAACCATGGAGTAACTCCAAACCAGGATTCATGGGAGTATTTTATTTTTTATTTAATTTTTTTCATTATTATTATTATTTATTTATTTGGTTTTGAAAAATATTTAATATTTTTTATAATTTTAAGAGGGCCCCAATCATATTTTTGCCCCCACCCCACCCCAAGTTTATGTGGCGGGCCTGTATACATATATATATATATATATACGATCGATTCTCAGCCAGCAAACCATATACAAATTTAGCACTGCCTTAAATATCATCCATTTATATTGTCTTTTTTTTTTTTTTTTTTTGAAGTGAAACTTCTTAATCACGCGGTAGGGAAAAATTTTGGTACGGTAGAAAAAAATTTTGGTTACGCGTTACGCGTTAAAGGTAAGGTAGGAAACGTATGCTAAAAAAACAGACAGCAGCAAATATTTTTCAACAAAAAATGAATGATACAGAATGTGGATATTCGATAAAATGAGAGCAAACTAAATTTGGCGTAATATAAAAATAGACCCGAATAACCTGGACCAACATCAGGTGGGCAATCAATTTGTTTTTTAATAAAGTACTTAAATATTGTTTTCAATAATAAAATATAATACAATAAAGAATCTTTTTTCTTACTGTTTGTTAAATATATAAATATAATAAGTTCTTCTTCTTCTTCATCCGCCGTCTCCAAATTGAAGGTTGGCGATCCACGATTGAAAGTTTTCTTTTACAATGGCCGGGCAATCGGACCAGCTGATAAGATTGTCCATCCATGAATTTTGTCGTCTTCCTCTCGATCTCTTCCCATTTATCTTTCCTTCCAAAATGACCTTCAGAATTTCGTATTTGGGGCCTCGTATGATGTGTCCGAGGTACTGCAGTTCCCGTTTCTTGATGGTCTGCATTACTTCAAGGGTCTTTCCCGTTCTTTGAAGTACCTCGATATTAGTAACCTTTTTCATCCATGATATTTTCAGAATGCACCGATAACAGTACATTTCAAATGCGGTAATCTTTTTTTCCAATGATGCATTCAGGGTCCAGCTCTCGCAACCATAAAGCAAAATAGAGAAGATGTAACACCTTAGCAATCTGATTCGAAGTTCGAGCCTTAGGTCTTGATGGGTGAATGAGTTATTCACGCTCACATATATGAAGGGAAAACAAATAGTAACAGTTTGTGTGCCTAATGTAAAAATTTAGAAATTTCACTTTTCACTATCTCAACAAAGCATTAGTGGGAGATTTTAATTGATAAGATCGCTTATCGTTCTTACACAGAAACAAATGTTAGCAACTAATTGAATGACAACCCGCGTAATCGTACATACTTAATAATAATTAAACTCCCTATTTAAGCGGTACCGGTACGGCTATCACTTCGACTCATCCTCTTCACAGGAAGCGTTTTTATACGAATAAACAACTTGATTGTTGCCGTAGTAGTCGTGTCAAAGGTGAATTTTTAAACTTTGGACCCAAAAATAATATTTTAAAAATCATGAAACAATAAACATAGACGTTTTTTGAACTTTTCGATTTTTAATAAACACTTCCGTATTTAGTGTGGCATAATTTTTAAAATATTATTTAAAGAATTGCCAGAAGATGTGTTATAATAATCTTAAAATTTGAGCGCAAAGTCATCCGAAACGGCTCGAAGAAATTTTATTGTCTTTTTCTATCGGCTACCGATTAAAAAACTTCCCCTGAAAGAAATGTTTTTTTAAAAAAAATCACATACACATTATATATATATATATATATATATATATATATATATATATATATATATATATACATACATATATAACCTCGGCCATTTTGCTTCGCAAGAGGCTGTGCTTCTTGACCCCTCTTGCTTTCAATTCTGTCTCTTTCTCTTCTATACTTTATATAAAATGACCAAAATTTACAACATAATTCTTACTGGCATCAACAAAAAAAAAAATAATATAATCACAAAAATCCTATCCTAACATTTAACTTTCATTATGTAAAATTAAGACATTGTTTTCATTACATTTTTCGTTACATAAAATTGGGACATATTTTCTAGTGGGGGGTAGCCTAAGAATTACGTTGTAAATACACACATATATCGTCGTCGTCTATTCTCACTCGATTTCGAGTATGAGATTATCCTCTAATTCGGAGGAGAATTAGAGGATAGATAGCCGTGCAACTGAGAATCACGTAAGCAGGAACGCAACCTAGCTTCCATGCTGCCGACAACGTGAAAAAAGTACCAATGACGAGGCGAACCAAGACGAGCTGGCCTTTACTCACGTTGATGCGATTGTTCGCCGGCTGAATATTTCTATGCGACGCTAGCGCACTCGCACGACTACATTCGGAACTGACTATATATATCTATATATATAAAAATCCCGTGTCTTTATGTTTGTGCAGGATAAACTCGGAATTTACTTAACCGATTTTTATAAAATTTTGAAAGTACATGCGCAATTTAATCCAACTCTTAACAGATAGCATACTTTTTGTTTTAATTATTTACATAAATATTTTTGTTATATTAAATAATTTAATCAATCAATTAAAAAAAAACAAATTTAATTGCTGGCTATTACTTTTTGTTTTAATTATTTACATAAATATTTGTTATATTAAATAAAACAAATTTTGACAATTTTATTATTTTTTGAGCCCCAACTACTTTTCGTGGCGACTTTTGTGTATCGTGCGATGTTAATCGAAATGCAACCATGTTTATCGTTGGCGCATGACGTTATTATCAATGAATGATAAAGTAAACGTTTTTTTCGCTGTCGTTTACAAAAAAGTTCGTGTTATTACGGAGTTGTTGTTTATGAAAAAAAAAATATTGTGCGATATTGTGCGGTATTTAATTTATTTATATTTTAGTGTATTTAATAAACGTCCTGCCTTGATAAAAAAAAAAAAAAAAATTATTTTGATATTCCCACAACAATAGTGTGGCAGTGATACAACTCTCCGACATTGTTGGGCATGTAATTTGCTTTATATTTCAGTATAAGATAATGCCGCGGAGACAATCGAACCTCAACAATGCGTGTAGCAGAAATGCACGTCGTATGCGTGTTACGAGAACTACTGAATCGGAAGAAGAAATTGCAAGAATAAACGCATGTTGCCTGCTGCTCACGTGTGGGGACACCATCAAGTCTATTCGTGTTAGCAAAAGACAGGTTGACCAAGAACATTGTGCACAAATTAGTGCTTAGATAATTTTCAATTTTATAAAATAATAATATAACTAATAGTTCGAAACCAATGTTATCTGCCTCATTTATAACATTTAATTTTTATGTAACTAATTTATTTAGTATATTGTGTAAATAAGTCATTAATTACAGATTAAAGTTAAAGATTAGATAAATAAAATGTAAATTCAATAAGTGTATATTAGTTGGATAATTTCATTCTCTACATATGATTCAAAATCGGCTAAATAATTTCAGGTTTATTAGTAAAAATGAATTTGGTTGCATCAAAATAATAAGTAAAAAATTAATTTAATCTATTATAACTACTAAGCCACAGCAACGCGTGGCTGAGTCAGCTAGTATATATATATATATATATATATATATGTATGTATGTATGTATGTATGTATGTATATATACAGGAATATATATATATATATATTAGATATACGCACCTGAACAGTTAACAAAACAAATAGGCATTGTTCGAGCGAGCGCATTGTTTTTTTTTTTGTTTTTTTCGGGCTCGTCAACCGGGGACTTTTACCCAGAAACAAATAGAAAAGGAAGAAATTAATTATATCTTTATACGATATCAGATGTTATTAGTAGGAAGTAATTAATATACCGGGAACAATGTATAGAGAAGGAAGAGACGGGACATAAGGGACGCAATACGGAGTAGGAAGCAGCAAACTGGAATAGAATGTAAAGCACCCGATAGAAAGAGATTAACACTCAATAAACATATGATCTGCATCACAAGTAAATGTTCCATTTGAGTGAAGCGGACAATGCGATGAGGAAATGAAAGAAAAATGAAAATGTGAGAAAGGGTTTAGAACGTAGCTGAATAATGGAGACAATAGCAGAACGCTGAAGTGAGGGAAACAAAAAGAACCATGGATTATCAGGAAGATTAGGTTGAACGGATAAAAAATGAATAATTATTAGAAAAAGAGGAAACGTAAATATCCGTTATCATAATCTGAGATGAAAACTTTTACGCAACGGAAGGAGATTACAGGATGAAATTTTGCTTAAAAAAAGAAGCGGGAAAAAGCGAAAATCCGAGCCAAAGAATCCGCCGCTTCGTTAAAAAAAATGCCTGAATGGCCTTGGTGCTTCTTAATGTGTGAACAAAACTGTCCGGACGGCAGTGATATCTTTTCAGTTTAAGTACTGGTATCTATCAACGGCCGCCATCGATGGGGTTATTCAAGTCTAAAATATGATCAACCTGTAAAAATCATTATCGCAAGTTAAGCAACCAGGTCTACTGCACCGGTTTAACTCGAGGTTGCACAGTTGCGCGAGTTCCTTTTTTAAAATGATGTCTTTTACGGATTTCCTTAAAAATAATTTTAAAGTTTCGTGTGTGTTTTGATATATGTCTATTGTTTTTAGTAAAGATCGCGTTATAATTCTTTTCGGTAAACGATTCGAATAGTGGTACTCTACCATTCGGTATCAGAATAAAACTTTGTTAAAGTATTTCTTTTAATTTATTAAAGTAGGTTAATAGTTATTTTTGAATTTATTATTAAGGAATTTATTTATTTTATATTTATATATCTGTTTGAACTATTGGTTATTAGAAGTATGCGGCATTGTATCAGCCAACGCAAAAACTGGTAACTCGGGAAGACAACAACAATGCCTTCATTCAAGCGAACAGTTTGATGTTTGTAGTTGCGGAAAAAATTTAAATTGACACGAGCCAAAGTGTTATTATCAACTTTGAAATCTGTGAAATAAACGTCAAACTTGAAACAGATGTCTCTCTTAATTTATACGGGATTTCAGGGCTCGATTAGCATAGGTTTCTTTTGTAATATTTTTAGTTTTGACTATATTTGAAACTTTTCAAAAATCAATTTGCTATATGGGAATTGATTTTATCGACATTTTCCCGCCCCCTCTAAGTGCTTATTTTGAGGACAAATTGTGACCGATAATTAGTTCAGGCCTAATGCAACGCCATTGTCGTTAATTAAAATCTCTCTAATTAGCCGGCGGAAGGGGGGATTAATGTAAATTTTTGTTGAAATTCATTACGAGAGCGGTGTGTATATTATGTTCATAAATACTCATTAGCCGTATAATTCGTAATTATCCTAAGCGCAGTTCTTAGGAGAAAGCGACAGGGAAAGCGACCAAGAATAGTATACGGATTAGGCTAGTCGCCGTTTAGTCTAGTCACGGGGCTCTTTAATTAAAGTCAGCTACGATATCATTATTAAAACTTGGCCAACTTTCTGTCATTCGATTAGCGTTGAAATTAATAGCACTCGTATAAAAGTTGAACTTTCGCGCTATAAATGGAATTCGGTTGCTCGGACAAATAATAAAGCCATCTTCGCTAATATAGATGCGTATGCAGAGTTTTAAGTTTATTAAACGTAACTTACCTGAACGCCGAGGAAAATAATTACTGGCAACTTCCATTTAAAAGAAATGATAACGGCGATAAAAGTGAAATGATGGCTATTAGCCGTGGATAATTCATTTTCTTTACAAAAACGAAAGTGTACGGCAGAACGGTGAAACCGATTTAAGCGTATTGGTAGAAAGCATGCAGCTCCAAAGCCAAGTAGTTGGATTTCTTCCGTAAACACAAAAAATTTTAATCGCTAAAAAATAAAATAAAAAGGCAACCGATATTTCAAAAACAACTGGAACTTAATAAATGTAAATATCCTCCATCGCGGAACAATAACTATATCATTTATTTCCTTTCTCAAACAAATAGTATACACGTTGTCTTTTGGTGTATCGTCTGAGTTGCTTCGTGCTCTATTGTCGAGCGCGCTAGGGTCGTCGATCGAATTGATATAATTGTTTATTATTTAATTGAATATCAAAATATGATGCCGCAATAAGGAACTAACGATTATGCAATCTATGATTTTTTAAGAAGAAGTAGGATATTGGTATAGTAATAGCATAACGGATAATTGAGATTAATAAGCGAAAGAAACAGACAATGGGTGGAACTTGAGTTTAAAGCCCAAAACAATAAAAAAGGGACATAATCGATATTAAAATTCTAACATTGGTACATCGATAGACTTTATTTCTTCGATTAATATGGCGTGTGTAGAATAATTAATAACTTAGTACTCGTTTAATATAGTTTATCTCTATCTCAATCTACCCATACGGAAAACTTTTATTACTCCATTTTTTAAACCTCGATTTTAAGTTATGTATATATATATATCTACTATTCTTACTCGATTACAAGTATGAGATTATCTTCTAATTCGTAAGAGAATTAGAGGATAGATAGCGGTGCAATTGATAAGTACATAAACCAGAGGCAACCTACCTTCTGTGCTGTCGATCAACATGAGACAGGAACCAAGACGACCTGGCCTATTCCACGTTGATGCGATTGTTCACCGGCTGAATATTTCTATGCGACGCTAAAACACGCATGACTATATTTGGAACTGACTATAGTCGCTTAATTTATCGATATACAAATGCAATTCCCTAAGTGTGTTTATATTGGGGACCGCTCTATCGGGCGCGATCTTTCGGGCGCGATTTATCGGGCGCAGCTCTATCGGGCGCAGCCTCTTTCGGGCGCAGGTGAACTCAGACCTTTTTACAGACCACCTACGGTGATTTTCAGGTATCATCCGTTAAATATTATCATCTGTGTTAGTGAGTAACACGACTTACCAAATACTGCTATCGGAAATTCCGTCCAAAAAATACCGTTCTTCGTTAACGATTTGGTTTTTCCACGCGTATAGCATGTTATATATGCATATATAATCACAAAACACATATTTTATATGATTTTATTTGGTTATTCGCTTTTTTAAAATATTTCCCATTTTTTTTTTTTTTTGAAATAACGACTTCAGCGTGAAATACTCCATAAACAGACTTTCGCGATGTAAATTTAAGAGTTCTGTTAGCAATAGTGATACAAAACGGGCGAAAATTAATAATATTAATAATCGGTCAAATACGTATCGGTTTTTTTCTTTTTTTTTTTTTTTTGCTAACGTATAGTCAACCGTATTTAAAAAATTACAAACTATCAACTCTACGCCATTTAAAATGTAACATAACTGTATTGAATTTGCTTCTGATACATATTCCTTATATTATCTTTCTTTTTTATTCGTATCTAGCAACGTTTATTTTAGGAACGTTTATTGAAGTTTTTTCTGTTATCTACGATTTTAATTATATATTTAATTCCTTGGCGATCCAACCCTGGTTTCAAAGAAATATCGAAAATGACAAGCAAAGGCGTAAAAATTTTTAAACATAAACACATTTATGTTAATACTGAGCGAGAAATATGTACGGTATTACATATTAATTGAATTTAATATTATGTAAATATAAATTATGGTAATCTTTAAATTAACTCACAGAATGTTCAGTACATGAAACATCCTGCCTGGCTAACCTTTTTTTTTTCTTTTAGTTCGTTTAGAAAAATTTTCAATCTTCAAAACACTGGACTAATATTATTTTCGTAAAAATTTTCTGTTTATTAACCGATTTTTTTGTTTTTTTTTTCTGTTTAGTAACTATTGATGATCTTTAGAGCTATCAGTACACAAAATTTTGGAAACAGTTATACTTTTTTTTTCGTATTTAAATAAAAAAGTAATAAAAAATGTGAAAAAGGAAATCGCTGCAGCCAGTAAATCTGTTCTTATTGAAATGTTTTAATTTTTCTTAATAATCATCATTATTGGCTTTTTTACAGTGTACTAAATTTTAAGGTATCATTTAATTTTTGTATTGAAAGTACATATAGAAGTATCTGTTCTTAAATATATAATGAACTAATGTATAGGAGTGGGAAAAAAATTTTGGAAATATACAAATTCATATATATTTTTCTAAAATTTTTAATGATAATTATGGTCGAATTTGGATCATTGGGGGAACGCTAGTATTTATAAACATGTGAATGAAGTGGCAAACTGTAAATATATGAGATACATCTACATTGCAAAATGATCTAATCAATCATTATGCTCAACCACTTTGCTGTATTTGCGATAAAATTATATTTTATTTTTTTTTATTCATTTATTTATTTTTTCTAAAATCTAGTTACCTGAAACATAAATACTTTAGAGCTAGATATTTAATCATGCACGTTATGTAACACGGATTAATTACTTGGAATCTATTTTTCTTATTACTGTGAAATATGACCTACATAAACCAAAATTCGTTTTTAAATCATGCAAAAACATTAGTAATAAAATTAACATAACTAAGTAACAAAAATTTTCCGATTTTTAAACAACTATTTGACATTCTTAAAAGTATATATGTATTTGTTTTATAACCGCTATATGTAATTATTTTAGAAAACAAGTAAATATCGATCGCCAGTGAGTATTCCTAAAAAATACAACAGCACTAAAAGCATATATGCGGAAAATAATTTTATGGATATATTGTAAACTGCTCATATTTCTCAAATGAGCGTCAATTTTTTTTGTCGGTTCGGTTCTCACCATGGGAGATTTCCTGTGAGTGACTGAATAGAGGTAATGAATAGGACCTCGAATATTTTACAATATGCGAATCCGTAGGAATAAAAGAAGAAGCAAAAGTGATAAAATCGTCATGGAAAAAATCGTATATTTTTCTTGGAATTGACTATAGGTTTATTGTAAAGCAGTTATTAATTCGGCGGAAGAAGAATTACTAGAATATTTTTCGAATAGACTATTCTTAACAATGACCGTAATACAGAGAATTAACGAATGAAACTATTTTCTGTAAATACACTACTGCTTTAGTTTGTTTATTTTACCAAATCCTGAATAGCTTCATAAGAGGTGAAATTTATTTACCTGCATTGTTCATAACCGGTACTATTGGCTATTCGGTTTTAAATTTCTAAGAAAATGGTTAATTTTCCTAACAGAAGAACATAACAAAATGTGCAATAAATGCGTGTAAAATATGCCATTATTGTTATTTTTACTTTTCTGTTCCGAGAAAAAAAAAGAATGCCGCAAAGGATGTTGACATATAATGGTTTCTGTCATTCGTCTATGAACGTGATATAATATCAACAAAATAAAGAAAACATAGTCTTATTGATAAAAGCAACCAAGTAAAAAAAAAGAAATATGTCGATTGCGACAAATGTTTGTTGAAAGTCGAAACAAATTATAATCAGCTTCAGCTTGAAGATTATCTTCGTGGTGTACCACATAATGTAATTAGTTAACTTTAGTGTTTGCATGTATTATAGGTACTATTATTATTACTTATATGTAAGATTTCGAAATCGTTTATTTCTATATTTGTAATTAATGCTATTATTATTATATTATAATTGCAAACTCTTATTTTGTTGGGAAAACCTGAAAGAGGAAAAACATAATTTCTAATTCGACTAGCTGTATGAACACTGGTTGTACCTTGTATATATATATGGTTTGAGAAATTATCATTCCTGTGGAAAGGGGGGATAATTTTTTTGCGTCAGTTTTATCGCAATACATACTATAGGTTTCAAATTGTTGGTAACTTAAATATTGTTTGTGTGTGTTACAGAAAATACCTATTTATTAAATAAAACTGTATCCATTTCATATAAGAAAGATTGATTCTTTATCGAAGAATAATGAAGATATTGTTCCAATTTTTGTGGTTTTTGAAAATTTCAGTTATTACTAAACGACCAAACATTGTAATTTGTGTAGTATGCTGTAAGCTAATTTAACAGGCTCAACTTGATATCGGCACAGTTGTGTTTAAACCGTATGTGAAAAAAAGAAACAAAAAAACGACGGACTAGAATATTATTTTTCTTATAAATATGTTCAAAATTTATCCTCTTCTCTCTTTCATGCCTACTTCATACGACATTTTATGTTTTCGTTTACTACAAAACATGCACGCAGGAGCAAGTTCACTTTTTCATAAATATTAAACATTTTTTTCTTTCTGTGCGTTTTACTTTTAGGTCAAATGAGGTTAAATCTAAAAAAGCAACCTAAAGGAATCGAACAAAAATAAAAACAAACATACTAAGGCTAACTGACGAATCATTCTGAATAAATTAATGAAATAACTATATAAAAACAAATAGACGATCGTGCTCATTTTAACATTTACTCATTTATTGTTTTGATCAAATTTTGTCTCAACGGGACTTTTGTGTTCAGCAAATACAAAAAGAAAACAAGCAAGCGTACGGATAATTTAGTATTTGCAACAACACATCAAAAGTACTGAAATGCAAACCGGGTAAAGGTCCTTGATTGACGTGACCAAATAAATAAATAAGACTGAGGTCGAAAAAGGTAATTCTCATTTAGGTTTTGCAGTCATTACCAATAAGCAGCTTCTTTCATATTATTCCTAACCGTCACTAAAGAATTTTTTTTTTTCGAAATAGAACCAAAAAACCTTTAGTAAAGAAAGCCGATGTGATGAGAAACAGAAGACAAAAAAGTTATTATAAATATTCAATGTAAATTGATAGAACGATGATTCGAATAACGAATACCTGCAAATTATTCCTTTTACAGCTTTGTGTTACTCAAATCCAACCCAGCTGAACTGACAATATTTAGAAAGTATTATTGCAATTTAGTGTGATAAGTTAGTAAAAAAACGAAATTTTAGAAGAAAAAAAATCGGTTAAAACGCGTTTTGTAACTAACAAACATGTAAATTACAAAGTGGTTGTAGCCATTGACGGTTCTTTTCCTATTTTTATTAAACACTATTTCACAGTGGAAAATTAATTAATCGCTTTTGTTTCTCAACTTATTTCTCTACTTTTTTCTTTTCCCCTACAAAACACGCATCGAGTATTGCCGAGTCGATTTTTCTAATTATTATAATTTTTTTATGAGTCGCTCGCTTTATTATTAAACAAAACCAGAAAAGCTTCTTGCTTATTGGTTTTATTAAAATTTTTACGAAAATAATATTAGTCCAGTGTTTTGAAGATTGAACATTTTTCTAAACGAACTAAAAAAAAAAAGAAAAGTTAGCCGACAGGATGTTTCATGTACTGAAGATTCTGTGAGTTAATTTAAAGATTACCATAATTTACATTTACATAATATTAAATTCAAAACAAAGATATTTAATTTTTAATTTGAAATATCGTATATATTTCTCGCTCAGTATTAACATAAATGTGTTTATGTTTAAAAATTTTTGCGCCTTTGCTTGTCATTTTCGATATTTCTTTGAAACCAGGGTTGGATCGCCAAGGAATTAAATATATAATTAAAATCGTAGATAACAGAAAAAACTTCAATAAACGTTTCTAGATACGAATAAAAAAGAAAGATAATATAAGGAATATGTATCAGAAGCAAATTCAATACAGTTATGTTACATTTTAAATGGCGTAGAGTTGATAGTTTGTAATTTTTTAAATACGGTTGACTATACGTTAGCAAAAAAAAAAAAAAGAAAAAAACCGATATGTATTTGACCGATTATTAATATTATTAATTTTCGCCCGTTTCGTATCACTATTGCTAACAGAACTCTTAAATTTACATCGCGAAAGTCTGTTTATGGAGTATTTCACGCTGAAGTCGTTATTTCAAAAAAAAAAAAAAATGGGAAATATTTTAAAAAATCGAATAACCAAATAAAATCATGTAAAATATGTGTTTTGTGATTATATATGCATATATAACATGCTATACGCGCGAAAAACCAAATCGTTAACGAAGAACGGTATTTTTTGGACGGAATTTCCGATAGCAGTATTTGGTAAGTCGTGTTACTCACTAACACAGATGATAATATTTAACGGATGATACCTGAAAATCACCGTAGGTGGTCTGTAAAAAGGTCTGAGTTCGCCTGCGCCCGAAAGAGGCTGCGCCCGATAGAGTCGCGCCCGATAAATCGCGCCCGAAAGATCGCGCCCGAAAGAGGGTGACCCGTTTATATTGCTGTATACTAACTAATGCGCATATTCTGTCATACAGGGCAAAACGAAAATAATTTCTGTTAAATAAAGATTTTATATTGTTTAATAAAGTGTTAATACAGAAATGGATGAAAATAATTTTAACCTAAATATAAATGCACTAAATCAAAAGAATTCCACCTGACAACGGATCGGGATAAATGGAGAAAAATTTGCTAAAAGAATATGTCATTACAGCTTTTAACGTAGGATTACAGACTTAATTGAATTGAAGGTGATGTTTTTAAAAAAAAAAAGATTACAATGAAAAAGTAAAAATAATAATAACATTTAAAAATGGAATGATATACCGATGAGACTGATATCATTTGTGTGTCGGTAAAAATAAAAGTGGTTATAAATGCCACTAACGGAATTTTAAAGTATCAAAAAGTAAAAATTATTTACGCCCGTATTTAACCAATGAACGAATTTTTTTTTTTTTTCTTTTGTGGGCGCGTCAGCGGCATGGCCCAACAACAGGAAAAACTAAGCTAAAGAACTAAATAGCTAGGCGGTCTGAAATGGATGCAACAAAGGACAGCAGTGCAGACACCACAGAAGATGAAGGAAAGGAGAGGAAAAAGGAAGCGCTATAGGGAGTAGGGAGACCTAATGACAAGAGCTGGCCGTATAAAAGGAAGCGTTCATTACGTCTTGAGCAGGACACTCGAAGAAAATGTGATCAGCATCACATATACGAGGAGGATCACAATCGTGAAGAGAACAATAAGGAGAAGCGGACAGAGCAAATCAAAAGTAAGAGGAGGGGAGGAGAGAATGATTTGGAGACGAATTAGGGAGACAATAAAAGAGCGACGACCGAAAGGAATAGAATGGAACCAAGACAGGGAACGAGGAATCGGCCGAATAAAACGGTAATGCGAATGACGATTAGAAAATAGGGAGGGATAAATATCCCGCCATATTAATACATGGTAGTTTATATACCTGTAAAAATACATTACAAGTGATTATAGATACTATTAAGAAAAATGTAATTAAAACTAGAACTTTCGGTAGGAAAAAAGTTCTTGTTTTTTAGTTTTTGTTTAAGCCTTTTGTCGGATGATGATTTTTTACAGCGTGCGCATTAAACCACAATGGGAAGAAAAAAAATCTATTAAAAAAAGTGTAATTACAGATGTAACGAGAAATTTTACATTAGGATGTAACTATTTTTAGTAACGTATTTTTCGGTGTAGATCATCATCAGCTAGGAGGATAATACACGTAGCGAGGTATATTTGAAAAAAAATATTTATAAACGCAGAAATGGTCTATTAACGAACGTAAATGAATTTTTAATTAGAAATATGGGAAATAATGGGCTGAGGAACCTGAAAACATTACTAACATATGGGATTTCTCGTTATTCGCTATAAGTAACAGTTTTTTATAATTTTAGTAGCAAAACAGGATGATGGATTTTTTGTAATTTTTTTCTCGAGTTATTGAAAAATACCTTGTGAAACAATTAACGAAAAACAGCTTTTCTTCTTGGTTAACCTTGCGAATGTAAAAAAAAAAATGCAAAAAAAGTTCACCTCCTTTAATTTTCCTTTCTTTTTTTTTTTATTTATAAGTAGAACTGAGATAGAACAGTTGGAAACGAGACTATTACGTTTTCACTCGCTGGAAATTCTGTAGGCCTGAACAGTGAACATGTTTGTTTTTACGGTCAATTGCCGCGTCTCACATAGCAATGCCGTGTTAGTTAACGGTATATGAACTTTATTGAAAACTAACAATACGATTTTAAATAAGACTCAAACGCAGCCTAATCGGGGTCATTTGCCGAGTTAGATGTCGTACTTTAATTTAGGATGGAATTTATTACAAGTAATGGCGAAAATTTTGAATGGAATATCGGGTAAAAATAAAATCACTGGAAATTCTATCTGAAGCGGTCGTATTTTCTGAGATGTACAGAGGTCGTCTTCTACGCTGAAAACTACTTTACAGACGCGAGGCACAAGTTTAGTGCTGAAAATTTGGAAAAGTCCCTTTATGTTTTTTTAAATTTTTTAAAAATTAATGTAAAATCCATCTTGTTTGTTAACCTACTATAAAAATATATTATAACAAAGAGAATTAAAGGTGTTTTGTTAATATCGTAAAACTGAAGATGCGCTCTGCCTGAAAATGTTTCTTTCAAATTTATTTGATAATTGTTATGATTTATTTTTATTTTTAAATTTGGCTTTCAGTATAAATTTATCTAACAAGGGAGAAATGTTAATAGAAACTTTAGGTGGAAACAGAAAATTTTGATTTTATTTTTTTGATGCATACTATCTGTTTCGAAATTTTTAGTGTGTACTTTAATCTTTCGTGCGTACTTTGAGATTTTTTAGCGCGCATAAATGCGAACCGTAAATAACCATGAAAAAACTGTTGGACAGCTTTGATTGAATACAGGAAAAATAAAAAATACCGGCCATACAGATGTTTTCTGTTAAGGAAGGATCACGTTACGGAAATTATTGAACGCAGCTCGGCCGAACGGAATAATTTCATTGCAAATCAGATCCGGCCAACAAGCCATCTATCGAAAAAATGTTACCGCGCAATACCCACATAATCGATTCAAGGTAATAAGCAAATGCAATCGACTTTATTATGTCGACTGCGTTTTCTTATTTCTTTTTACTTATTTTTTTTTTTTTTCATTTGTTTGCGTATGCGCTTGTTTTTTTTTGAAGCAAATTTTTCCGAATGAATTGTTATATCTCGGGTGCGAGTATGTACATAGCCAAGACTTTGCTCCATACAATGATAATTTATTTTGCAACTTGTTCTTGTTTATTTTTCGTTTGTTATTTGCAATTTACATTATTTGCTCGAATAAAGAAGAACTTATTCCAATAGTTTATTCAGATTGATTCTGAATTTCGGATAATCAATGTTTTCATTAAATCGTATTAATGATAACATCATTCTTAGCTCGATCGCCATCAGTTTTCCTGTCACAAAAAATTTGTCACAAAGGGTCTAGCCGGATAAAATGGTCAAAGCGGCCCTTAAGTCATTTGAAAAAGTGATTGCATCATTATGTTCGGCATCAGTGGAAACGCCGAGTCCTTGATTTTTAGATCCCTAAACCCTCATAGGGCTATATAAGGCCGAATAACGTACGATACCGGCGCAGCCAGTCGTATCTGGTTTATAATGAACATAGCAGTTGTAACTTCTGTAGCTAAATTGTTTTCTTCGCTATCTTTTGAAAGAATGTAATTCAATATCTCTTCATCTGAAGAAGCCTTCGAGACTAGTCGTTTTCCAAATTAATTTATTAAAAAGCAAACAATCTTACCGTAAAGACCAACTTCAGCCAGGCAACGATTATCTAACTGATGATGGAGAAGCTTATATTTTTGAGCTACAGCACCATGTATAACTTCCACGACCCGTCGAATCATCGTGACACAGCAAGACCTGTTAGCTTTTTACGCTGGCAATTGTTTTTGTCCTTTATCTCTCCGTTAATGATGGTGTAAGAACGCGATACTTTTCTTCTTCTATCTGCGATTTTATATCATGAAAGTCTCGATCGAGTACAAAAACATCATTTTATTTGTACATCAGTTTCTTCAAATCGCTCTCATTTTCATTCAAAATTTTTTTCAAAATGTTAGCGTCATTTTCTTTGGCATAAAATGCGGTTTTCAAGCCAAAACGGGAAGGAAATATGTCCTTTTTAAAAGAATTTAAAACAGATTTTGAAAACTCAGAAACTTGCTTATGACGTTCAAGGCCAAGATCAGAGCAGATCATTTGAATTCCCTGTTCGTAATCTAAATAAAGAAACAACGAGGCTTTTGTAACATTTCGATTATCCGAGTTTCTCAAGTAAACCATCATTTAGCGTAATCGGATCGGCTCTTCCAAATTTAATCCAGTAAATGTACGAATTCTCTTTTCAGAAGTAGAAAAATTACCGATTCTATCGTGTAATTCTCGATCCGAAGTTACACTTAAAGCTTTAAATAATTCAGTTACATCTGCAGCCGTCATAGTAAACTTAAATGTGAAACTCTTCTTAAACTTTCTATTTCATCGGCATAAAATCGTTTCTTTGTTAAATGCTTTTGACAGCATCGATTTCCCTTTGGGATGAATATTTGTTTTTCAACATAAACTTCTTGGCGCACTTCGAAAGGAACGACAACGAGTCCAGAACTATGTTCGTACAAAACTACTCTTCTAAAAGATAACTCAACAATTTCTTCAGCTTTTTTCTGTTTTTAGTAGTTGATAAGGAGGATCGTTTTTAGCTGGCAGCGCTAGTGGTTCTGAAGACGTATTTGACTCTTGGCTTTCGGACCGAGGAGTTTGAAGTTTTCGTTGTTTTGACTTTGTAAGACGAGCAATGCCACTGCAGCTGCTACACAGATCATCACCAACTATAATTGTCTTAGCAAAACAATCTGAGAGAGTACTGGCTTCGTCGTCTGTACTGACAATTTCATTCGATCCGACTATCGTTTTTTTTTTTTTTTTGATACACCACAACTTGCGCATTTTTCGCCAACATTTGTAGTGTCAGTGACTGGAATTAACGAATGTTAGTAATCAGCACGGCCATAAACACTTGTCTGGAAACAGCTAGGGTGGGGATACAGCATTACATGTCATCACTCGTTGTTGCCATCCATTGTGTTTTCAAAATCAGCCACAACACGACAGAACGTCTCAATCGTTGATCGTACGTGTTTCGATCACATTCGCAATCGCAGCGCCAGTATCAAGTAAAATATATAGGTTTATGATTTTTATGATTGCTTCTATAACTATATTTTTATATAATGGCTGATGGGCTATCTTCATATAACCCCCGCTCCAAAAAAATATCTTTAAACAATTTTATAAATCCACAAGTATAACCAATGCGATTAAAAAAACATCCCATTAAACTATTATAATGCTAGATCAGAAGAGACTTATAATAATGTTTCTAGGTGAAAGTGTGTGATTTGAAATTAAAATTCATTTCTGACATACGAATAAACGATAAAAAGTGGTCGATCATGTACTAAATGTACAGAAATATGATAATCAATCTTGAGAATCGGTATTAATACACAAAGTACAGTGAAGCGCTCGTACAGAAACAAGTTTTACCATCTTGGTAGTATAGAATTAAGTCAGAAATGGCATTTGGAGTATCAAGTAGGTTACCAGGAAAGACTTGGAGGCTTGAATATGGTCAAAAACCGGAAATATGCGGTTTTTAGGTTTTTTGAGTATGTTCCACCGCTTTTAAAAATCTGAAAAAAATTATACATATTTTTAGAGAAAAATGCATAAAATACTTTTTTTTAGAGATCGGCAGTGTCAAGGGGCGGTGTTCCTTGCGAGGCACGAAGGACCGAGTTTTAATATCTATCTACAGGTACCGCGATAGCCTAGTGCTTAAGGTGCTTGGCTACTAAATAAGAGAGCACGGATTCGAGACTTGTCTCGTTCCAGATCTGAATCGCTGTCAGGTTTAACCAGCCTGAAATAATTGGGTACCAGAGAAATCTAGGAAAGTAAAGGCGGCCGAGAGAAAGGAACTGGTTCCCCTATTCTCATTAGTGCCGTTGGGCTTAGTACATTGTGAACCTTAACTTCACAATTCCCGACGTCCTATTAAAGGGTATGGGACTTATTTTATTTACTATATATATATATATATATATATATATAACTCGGTCATTTTGGCCTCGCAAAGGGCTGTGTTCCTTGACCCCTCTTGCTTACATTTCCTGTCTCTATCTCTTCTATACTTTGTATAAAATGATCAAAATTTACAACGTAATTCTAAATCGGTTCCTATGAATATAATAACATAATCACAAAAATCCTATCCTAACATTTAACTTTCATTACATAAAATTAGGACATTTTTTCGTTACATAAAATTGGGACATTTTTTTAGAGCATTTTTTCTAATGGGAGCCAGCCTAAGAATTAATTTATATATATATATAAATCACAACGTAATTCTTAGGGTACCCCCTATTAGAAAAAATGTCCAATTTTATGTAACGTTTGTTATATTTTAATTTTAATCTACTTCCAAAAAGAAGGAGGTTATACTTTATGTAATTGTAAGTTTCCTTCTGTTACGTATCGAAATAAACGCATGTAGAGATTTCCTTATTATTATTTTTGACAAAAAAAATAAAGAATATCAAATGTAGGAAATATTTGGCCGCAGCTGTTCCGTCCATAAGAATAACTTCTTTCTCACATGATAAACATTGTAAATTTGACTTGCGG
Organism: Icerya purchasi; assembly: GCA_039619475.1. Lineage (NCBI taxonomy): Eukaryota > Metazoa > Arthropoda > Insecta > Hemiptera > Monophlebidae > Icerya > Icerya purchasi. The sequence continues at coordinate 421,346,710 of CM077116.1, forward strand.
GAAAATAATACGATTTCAGATTCTTGATCATTCGTTAGTAACAAATTTTCGGCCTCAACTGTTAACTTCACTGCTAAATGAACTTCATTTACTGATAGGAGCAATTCAGGATGTTACCGTAATCGAGCATTCGCAATATTGTTCCTTATTAGCTCTAAATCTGTCTGTGTTTATATTATGATTGCGTTGTTATGTAGTTTTACTTTTTTTTTGTATTGGCTTAAACGAGTTTTTATTGATTTCATCTACTTTCTTCTTAATGGAATTATACCGAGTAAAACTGTCTATTATCCTACAAACGATTACTTTGATACTCTAGATAAAATTGTATCATCTTCAAGTATGTGCAGCTGAGCTTTACATGATTACGACGAAATCATTAATTAAATAATATATTTCATTAAATTAGAACTATACGTGTAAATGTAAATTAATCGTATAAATTACGTTTATCGGTCAATACTACGTGTTTTAAATTAATGAAAATGTTTTAAAACTTTTGTTCAAATTGGCGCTCTTTTTCCTTTTTTCAATTTACAATTTTACAACTAGTATTCCACGCGTGTGGAACGTGAAAATTACATAATCATAAACACATACGTATATAATATGTATTACAAATTAAAAAAGAAATTTAATCGATATATTTATAATATGAATTAATAAGCAGCGCGAGGTTGATAGGAACATGAAAATAATAGGCAAGTTAGAAGAATAGGTAGATAGAAGAAAGAGAAGGACAAGAAGGAAATGTATGCAAAAAACGAAGATCTGAGAAACGGAAATACAAAGATATCATCTTCATCGAATCGTCTTCAGACTGTGCCAACAGTTCCGATCTCTTGCGATGTGTACACAATCCTGAAAGGTACGACCAGCAGCTTTGCACCCCGCGTCCGACCATTGACTTCTTCTTCCGTTGACCTTTCCCTGTGATGAGCAGCGTTTCCAAATTGCCTGCTCCGATCACATGACTAAAATACCGCAGTATCCTGCAGAGCACCACATATAGTTTCTTCAGGTTACCAATCTCATTTAGTAAGGAGACATTGGTTCTCCTAGCTGTCTATGGGACATGCAGCATACGCCTCCAGCACAACCACATTTCAAGTGCGTCGATACGTTTTTTTCTGCACTGGTCAGCGATCAGGTCTCCGCACCATAGAAACACACTGAGAAGACTAAGAAGTTCACTAGCCGAATCTTTACACATTTACTAACAGGGCGGAGTCAGCCCAAATTCTTTTTAAACGGCTCATTGCGTGCAATCTGTGTTTTGTGGCGTATCTCATTTTTACATCCGCCGCTATTTTCCACAAAAGAAAAAAAAAGCAAAATAAGTCCCATACTTTTCACAGGGCGTCGGGGATTGTGAAGTTAAGGTTCACAATGAACTAAACCTAATGGATCTGATGAGAATACTGGGGCCAGTTCCTTTCTAGCCTAAATATGTAAAGCGTCTTACTACTTCAATACCCTCAATTTTACGTATTGTTGGGCAGTTATTCTCTGGACGGTCGATGAGCATTATTTTGGTTTTGACTTTGTTAATTTGGAGGCCATATTCTGTACTAATTTTTACCAGTCGATCCAGAATATACGAAATATTTCCGCCGCGTTTTTTGCTACTAACATGGTATCGTCCGCATATCGGAAATTAGAAATAATGTACATCCCAACAACCGAGAGATACCTCCATCCCAGAAATATTATGCTAATAATAAAAACCAACTTTAATAACAAACAAATATAAGGGTAAAAAATAATTTATTTATTATACAGTTTATAACAAACAGGCGTGTATTCTTACCTACATATTATGCTAATTTGTTTAATACGAATAATGAAGAAAAACGGGACTAGTTTGCAAGTTTTTGAACAAAATTTACGTTGATTGAAGTCGTTAAACAAGTTAAACAAGTTGGTGCCAAGTAAGTTTATATTTTTTTTGTTGTTATTTTTGAAGTGGTGAGTTTGATTTATTTGTATAAAAATTAAAATTAAAAAAAATTTCTTTTATAATCGTTAAAGGCATTTTTATGTTTTTACGTGCTACTTTCAGACAAAAACATAAGATGACTCTATACAATATATTTGCAATGCTGAATAGTAGTATTATCATAACACGCCTATGCTAACATTTTTGGTTTAACTAAACAATGTACATGTATATTCATAAATTTGTAAAAGGTTAGTAGGGTATATTGAAATACAATAATTTACTGACTCGAGGAAATCCTCCGTGGGCAACCTTTCGTCCAATACATTTTCTTGCGATCTCTGAAGCGGCTTAAAGGAGGGATATTATGATTATTTTTAAATCACATCTATATCTTAATTAGAGTCTCGATGTACCAAATTCAAATTACAACAATTAAAAAGTCATATTGAATTAGCATAATAGTAGACACATTTTCTACAGGCCGACTGTATTGAAAACATCAGGAATATGTAATGCATTTTTTAAAAATTGTTGCGATTTCAATTTAGTCTATACCCGGGAGTCTAATTAAGAAATGTTTTGTTTTAAAGAATAATCGTCGTATTCTGGAGTATATATTACCCCTAATTTATTGATAATTTTATTTTTGACTTTTTAATACGTTTTTATTAAACTTTTATGGTATAACCTTGAAGTTGGTGTTTTTCATTTTTAAAGGAATCATTTTATTTCATAACTTTTAGTGTATATAGATATTTTTGAACGGTAATAAACATGCCAGGTAAAATTTTGCTGCTAATGAGCTTGTAAATCGCGTTTTGACGGTTTTCAATTATCATTGTTCGAATCTATATATCTATATAAACTGTAACATTGATGAACAACTTTTAAGTCATTGGCGTTTATCTTTAATCTTAAAATTTTGGTTCTCTATATTTTCCGTGTATTCCGATGAAAATTTTTTGCCTAATTTTCATTTGGTTATGTTAAAAAAATAAAGTATTTTGACTTCCATTTTTCACGTTTATTTTAATGACTACCGAGAACCAGCAGTCACCAGTACTTACCGATAAATTTATACCGGGGGCCAATATCGACCGGTACATTTTGAATAAACAAAAAGGGCCATCATCCGTATCGATCCGCATGAATAAGTTAAGATAGGTAATATTTCCATCGCAGATGAACTTGCAAGTAAACAGGGGTTTCAGTTTTCTTTGTTCGAGTTAATATAATTTACCGCGGTAATTAGGATTGATAATATTTTAATTTACCCCAAAGAGATATCCGTTTTTAACATTTGTTATAATGGTTACGTAGTATCATCTCGATAAAACTTATCGATATTCTTATGGTACACTTGCGAATGAAAAAGAATCATTAAAATTAACCAAAGTAATTAAATGTTCGGCGTGAATAAACGCTACAAAAAAAAACGAAACAGCAAAACATTAACCTCATTTTTTGAAATTGGTAAAAATATAGAAAAATTCCTGTTCAATTTAAGATATTGGAAAACAATTCACGGGCCATTTTGGCATGGTACTGGCCGCGAAAAAATAAAAAAGGAAGTGATAAATAAAGATAAGTACACTAAATGTAAACGTGTCCTCCTATCTGGACACAGTCTTATTTCGGCACAGTTAAATTTCTCTATAAAATGGTATAAAAAAAAGATTAACAAAAACTGTTGTTAAGCGAAAAATCTTTTTCTATTTGCTCTGCATCATAATCAGATGTATACATATATATATATATATTTTTTTTTTTATGTCACGATGGCCTAGTGGCTAGAGTGCTTGGCTTCCGTTTCGGAAGTCTCGAGTTCGATTTCGGGCGATAACAGAACATGCGCGCTAGTTAGTATATAGCAATATAGACGCATTTTGACCGCATTTATAGCGCGATAACAAGCGAGTTCCAAATGTAGTCACGTGTGTTAGCGTCGCATAACGTTGGAGTTCATTTCCTTTCAAAAATCTTATGTGGTGTTTGCTAAATCAGACCAAAATATGTAGATCCGCCACTTACAAATACATACGTGTAATTTTAAATGTATACGAATAACAAACTCCTCAGTTTTTACTAAGCTTAAAATTAAATCTGCCCGGCTTTTCATCAACAACAAAAAATCCTGCATATAAAAAATCGCGAACACAAAACCTTTGAAAAATGCTAAAACCAAACTGATTTGAATCTCATAACGTTGACCAAAAAAACGCGGTGGTAGCATTTGCCGAGTAGTATCGTGCGACAGCAATGTCGGGCTTCGTGGTCTGTATAAAATCTTATGGGGTCTCGCATGTAATAGTCTACCTCGCAGGTCTCGCATAATACATTATAAAACTGCAAAATTTGTATATTTTGTTTTTAAATTTAGCTTACCTCTTTCCGGTTCCTATGATTCACATGAATAATTACATTACAAAAAATATAATTTTTTTATTATAGTACTTTAAATAAGCCTTTTAAATTATTTTTATCTATATTATTATTTATAGTTTTTAAATATTCCTTACCCGGACAGAGCCGAGTGTTTCAGTCAGTTAATTATAAAATTGTAAGAGAAAAAATTTGAAAAAAGTCTACAGCCCGTTCTATAGACTAGAAAACGTGCGGCTCATAAATATGATTAAATCGCTTTTTTTATTTCTTTTTGTGAAATATTACAATCGCATAAGTAAAACTATTTCCATTGTATATACATTTTAACGGTTTCATAGGTTAGTTTATTTTGTTATTATGTGATGTATCTGTTAGTAAGGAATTCTAACGGAAGTGAAATTTTTGATTTTATCATTTTAATTGAATGTTACGTATTTTATATGCTAGGAGGTGTAAGAAAATGATACTGTCTACTGTCTAGAGTTAAAACAAATTTTTTACGCACGATATACAGCATGTTTTTTCCCATCGAACTTTACGATTTTAATGTAATTCCTCCAGAAATAAACTAAATTTTAACTTTGGAACTATTACAATAGACCATACATTTAATAAATAATAATCTAGATAAGATATAACATTCGGAAGCTCCAATTGAAGATTGTATATGATAACGAAAAAGAAAATAAAAAATGTGGTGCGATCGAGTGAAACCTATAAAATTTTAAAATTTAGGAGTTCAAATTTCGAAATCAAAGCGATGATGAATGCGAAAGACTTGTATCAATATTGGTTACCGTTAAGACGTAGATTCGATTAAATGAATATGGGTAGCGTCTCGTACTATTTTTCTCGTTTACTTCATTTAGCTAACGGTTTTAGTTTTTGAGATATTTTGATTCAAACTTTGTTTTTTAAAAAAAGGATACGAATATGTTGATTAAAAAAATTAAGTTTGAATTTAAATATATCAAAAACTAAAACCGTTCGTTAAAGGACGCAAGCGAGAAAGATATTAAGAGACGAAAATATTTATTTTTTCGAATCTACGTTTTGCAGTGCCCGCATGGTGCTTATTTTTCTAAAAACAGCATATGAATATGGGTAGCATCAAAAAAATTAACTTTAAGCGGGCATTACATTTATTTTAAAAATTCACGAGGTACAACAATTATAAATCAAAAGTGGTAGCCCGCGAAGCGACTAGGAAGCCCATATAATACTTGAAAATACGTGCACGATATACTAAGGTTATTACGGTGCATAGCCGGCTTGTATTTTATATTTAAATTATAGATAAGGTTAATTTGAGAAATTTTACGCATCAGTGTTCTGTTATTTATTGGTGGTATAGAAAAAATTCGTTTACAAGTGTTAATTTCGATTCGTTAATTTAACTCTTCGCATACACAAATAGAACTTTTTATAAATCATCAATGTATACTGCATTTTAAAAACCATTTGGAATGCAAACAAGTTACAGCAAAAAAAAAAAAGGGCAGAAATTTTTTTTTTTTGTAAATTGATAAAAATGTGATTTAATACATTTCCTATGCAACCGAAACAATTCTGAAATTAACGGGCGGTATTTCAACCTATTTTAAATAAAAAATCGACTTTAACAGTACGGTAACCCCAATACACTTTAACTCCTCATTAACGTAAAAAAATTAAACTATTTTGAAATAAAAATCCGGGTACCGTCCTAAGATAACTTTATATTTCATTTATTTTCTTTTGGTTTTACTACGTTACGAAAAATTTAAAACCATTTATTTATTTGTATATGCGAGCAATAGGTAACATAACCTAATACTAAATTGTTCGATAAGTTGAAAATGTTTTGCACTTAAAAGAAATATTCTTAGGTTCGCACACTCGCGCATCAATGCAATACAAAATCAATAAACAAAATGAATGCGAATTTTTTTGTATATACCTCTTAACCTTGGTTAGACTCCGCGCCGTGTATAATATCTAGATTATTACGGCCCAGGAGTCTCCGGTTACAAGACTGCCATTAATTCATTGTCCCTGACACGAATTGAAAAACTGCGCTCTGGTTCACTTCTGAATTCGAGAGGACATGGCTGAGATTATCAAATCCGTGTGTCTCGTTCTGGAGAGTTCGAATGTAGGACAATTTATGAGAATATGATCAACCGCCGGTGGCTCTTGTGCGCAGCAGAAAGGACAAGTGGTTGGAGGATAACCGCCCTTCAACAAACAGTCGTGGGGTGGTCGCGTGTGGCCGAAGCGTAAGCGATTGAGCGTACGATAATGTACTCGTTAGGTGGGAGGGAGGTACCATGGCTCTACAGACTTCTTAATATTCTGGAGGTAAGACAGGGTGAATATGTGTTCTTGGTTCCATTGTTCCATTATTTGAATTCGTATTGCATCTGATATTCAAAGGGACCTAAGGATGTTTTGTGGACTGGGGGCTGTAATGATTGAGTCACCTGCTGTGTCCGCCCTTTCATTCCCTAGGATTTCAGCATTACTTGGGACCCACAACACGATTAAATTATAACTCGTTGAATGCAGCTCCATGATGAGTGTCAGGACGCCACTAATGAGTCTGTTATCAATAGTATGTCACGGATTGGCTCTGTGGATGCTAGGATCATTTCCAGACCAAATCGTATTACGTATAATTCTGCATCTAGAATTGAGCAATAATCGCTCAGACGGAATTGCCTCCTTCACTTCGAAGGTGCAGGCGGTTGATGACATCCCTTTAACGGGTGCTGCTTTTGCTTCGTCTGTATAACTTTGGATGGCGTTGCCGTACTGTCTTATTGTTTCACACGCGTCTTGGGTAAGTTACTCCGACATGCCGTTTATCTTTCGCAGAATCGATAGGTTAACTGCTACAGACTCGAGTTGCCACAAATGTAACGAACTGGTGACTGCTTCCCAGCATTCTGTAGAGTCATTGATATTGACATTCACGAGTAGCTTAGTGAGACCTCGTAGCGGGTCGTTAGTGAACGCTGCGGATAATAGGGTTTCGAGATGGATGTAAGGCAGCTTTAGAAATAAGATGAGTCTGTAGGGATCAATAGAATTTCAGTGGAGGAGTGCCCGTCAGTGCACAGATATTCCTACACGATGTTGCATGATGGGATCCCGAGATGATTCGTAGTTTAGAGTGGTGGATGGTATCCAGTTTTTCCAAGTCACTTAAAGAAGCTGAAGAAAAAATCTGGCATCTATAATTTATTTTACTTAGGATCAAGGATTTGTAAACATTGGAGAGTAATTTGGGGTGAATATTGAGTTGAGGATTGGAGAGGTATTGAATTATTGAAAGTGACCTTATACATTCAAATTATAGTTTATCAATGTATAGGCGCCAAGTTAATCTGCTATCAAACTCCAGGCCTAGAAACCTGACTGAGAAACGGTTCGGAATAATGGCGTTGTTTATTTGGAAAGAAGTTCTATTGGCTTCAGATCGTCCCCCATTGAAATCGACCCACACTTCCTTTGCGGAGGAAAATTGCAGACCATTAACTTCTGTCCATTTTTGGAGTTTGGAGATAGTTTTCTGAAGGATTGGGTGAGATATCTGTGAATCACGAGACGCTAGGAAAATACTAAGGTCGTCAATGAAGAGCCGGGCCGTTACTGGTGGCTGAACACAATCAGCAATGTCATTGATACATATTATAAACAAGGTTACGCTAAGCACAGAGCCTTGAGGTATACCATTCTCGATGCTTACCGCATCATGCAAATCGAGAACTTTAGCATGAAAAGATGGATCGAATCTGCACCAGGTGCACTTGCCTTCAGCTTGTTATCGAAAGCAAAAGGTCGATCGTACTGATTCATGCTGTTGGAAGGTGAGAGGGGAACGCCATCTTTCTTGTTTGTATGGAACAAAAAGGATGATGAGTAAGAATTCGTTGAGGAAGCTTTGGAAAATTGCGTTGCTAGCATGGACATAATTGATGCTGTATCTGATATGATGTTGTTATTGGTCTTGATATAGATCGGGGTTGGTGGCCGCTGGTTTTCGTTAAGAGATTTTATTTTCCGCCAGGTAGATGCGCTGGTCGACTCGTTATTAATTGACGACATGAAGGAGAGCCGGGCTTCATGTTTTTTCACTCTGATAATGTGACGGGCTAATGATCTACACTTCTTGAATTCTATGAGATTCTGGTCAGCTTTTGTGGATTTATACTTTTTCAGGGCTCGCTTCCTGTTCGTTATTACTTTTCTCACTTCGCTACACCACCAGGGGACCCTGCGTGGATGCACAGCTGCGGATGACTTCAGGATTATTACTTCTGCTGCTCTGAACATCACCTGTGTAAATGTCTTTAGGTTCTCTTCAATGGGTGGACCGGGCTCAGAATTTATGAACAGGCTTTCCTTGAGCGAAATTTTGAATATACTCGAAGACATTGTTTAATAGAAATAATGTAATACATGCTAACTGCGCGCCGAAAATTTAAACGGAATAAATGTAGAATGTCGGTACATACGTGTATAATGATTATCTTCTGTGCGTTAGTATATAAGTTGTCCTTTTTAAAGGTGAACAAATTTTACTTTATCTTGTTTTATTTTTTACGAGACAATCGATTAGTAATAAGTAGAACATAAAAGCTGCATCGTTAAAAAAAGAGAAGCGTCTGAGAATCAGAAATCGAAGCTTTGTACAACTGTATACAAATTAATTTTTTTGAATGTTTGCAAATGGCTAAGAGTAGCAAACAATTATAGTATCATCAATTACATTTGGATTTCCACGAAGTGTAAAGAATATTTCTACAATAATATTTTAAACGGCCAAAAAATTAAAATTTGTTTCTTTTGTTTTTTTCAGATATTAACCAAGTGCCATGATGATTTCTTAAACTTTCTATGTGCGGAAGCGGGGTTCGAACAAAACGTCGCATCCTAACCAACTACACTACGGTACTTCGCAATTAAGCACAAAATAAAAATCCGAGATTTTGAATTTCAGCTTTTGTTTATTTTATAGATAAATACTATATCAAAAACTATTTAGGTTTGAAATTTTTGATTAATGTTCATTAGTAGTGTGAATAAATAAATAATTGCGAGCTATATGTAAATATTTTTCATCACTTTTGTATTTTGATCAAATATTGATTTCATTAATAAATTTTTTCAATTATAAAAGTTTTATAATAACGCTTTGAATCCGCACGTTTGTATTTTATATTTACAGTTTTTTCTAACTGCAGTTTGTAATTTTTTATTAACATTACTGGCAAGTATAGTTTGATAAATGAATGTTTGTAAAATATCCAGTGTGAAACTTCTCTTGTTAATATGAGTATTATAGCTGATTTTTGTACTGGCTTTTATTTTCCGCGTCCGTACAGTTACAATAATTTTCTAAGGTTATAATTTAGATAGCTTTTAAATATGAAAATCGCCATTTTTAATTGCCTTCATTTTTTTCTTCTTTTCGTAATGAAACAATAAGGTTGAAGTTTATAAAAAACCAAGGAGTAAATTTTAAATTTTAATTGAAAACTTCGGCGGAAGGCTAAAAATAATCATCCGACATCGCAAGGAAAAACTCGTATTCGCATGTAAAAGACAGGTATCGCGTCACTTATGACGAAATATTTTCAGAAGTGTCGTTGTACAAGCCAAATTCGTTCTTTCACCTTATTTTTCTTGTTTCGTGTCTTAGAAATCTTTTCAAAAGTTTAATGAACAAACGTCTTGTTTGGTGACTCGAACACAGCAATCAGTTACCTAATAATATGTTCGGTTTTCGTCCTAAACGTGGTTCACCAAGCTGTATCAATACGTTTGATGTTTATGTCATTTATCTATAAAAAATTCTCAATTGTTAATTTTTAGCTGCATTTGAAAATATTCATCTTGCTGTACTTTTTGACATAATGCTCTTGTTTAATATTTTTGTCCACTTTGCTTCTCTGTTTATTACTCGATTACAACGCAGAACTGTAATTTTTTCCTCTCGCTTCTATCCTGCCACAAGGTTAATTTTTCGAAGTCTAAAATCCTGCCATAGAACCCGCACTCTTAGAATCGTTCCCACTCCTATTAACTAATCATCTGTATTTATTGTCCAAAAAAATTTTCTTCCGATATTTATTTTACAAATAATAATACATTTTTTACTAATATTCACATTATTAATAATTTTCATCATTTTGATTCATATATCAATAATTTACATAAATGAATTACCCCGTATAAACATTAATAAAAATTACATATGTTGTTAATTCATTCATTCATTCATTTATTATCTCCTCAACCATTCGGTTGGTGGATATAACCTATTCGTACATTTTTAGCTGTACCGATATAGGTTGTGTACCAGGCAATTATTATATGTAACGCAGGTGTCCACACGCAAGACTACATTCGGAACTGATTAGTAATCGTTTGATTTATCGATATACAAGTGCAGTCCCCTAATGATGCTGTACGTGGTGGTTTGCCATTGCCTTCCACGTGATTATTAGCGAATATTAATGATTTAATTCTTTGTAATAAGTTCTGTCGTCACCCAGGATCGAACCCGTGACCTCTGTAATGGAAGTCAAGCGTTCTAACAACTAGGCTATCGTGACGACTATATGTTGTTAATTATACTTATAATAAAAATGTTTGCAAAAAATATTAATAATGAATTACTTAAAAATATGAAAATTTTTTGATTTTTTTCAGATTTTTACGTATTTATAATAAATATTTTAGTTCTAGTGGAAGGGGTTAACCTTCCCCGCCGTGAACACGGTCTTGCTTCCCTTATGCTCTCTCATCCATGACCCTTTTCTTCTGCACTCGATCGAGATCGATCTTCTGTTAATTCCTGATCATTTGAGTATTGAGCATAATAAATTAGTGAATTAGCTCGTCTTTCCATTTCTGTTACTCGCTTTTTGGACACATCAACAGCTCGTAATATTGCTCATTTTCTCTTGAATGATTCATTCCAGACTATGGCTCAATTCCTATCCTTCCTAATTTTCTAATCCTGCTTCCTTTTACAACTCTCTTCAGCCATCTCTTCCTCCCCGTACACGGTTTTCTAGATACTTGGCCCATATTAAACGCTACATAATCTCGGCTATTTGTCGTCTTCGTTATCGGTGCTCCATATATTGTTTCATTTCTTCCTGTTTCTGTTATTCCTGCCCACCAATTCGTTTTATTCTCTATCCTTAAACGTTTAAAAATAAAACTTTATTTTCTTCTTCTTTCTATTTTTCGGATTAATGTTCTCGTTGACAAATTTACTAAAAACAAAAAAAAAATGCACCCACAGATCCATATTATCTACACGGATGGGTTAAAATCTAAAATGCTCGCGAGATGTAGGATAGCGTTCAAGGAAGAAATTATTCTCCAGCCTTCTCCACCATATTAGTTCACCCCATTTTATCTGTAGAACTTTTCACGACTAAATTAATGGTTGCCCTATTCTCTTTACCAAGTTCTTCTCTTTCTCTTACTATTTGTTCACACTTGTATAATATCCTGCCATGATTACTTTCCTTTCATAATCCAAAACAACATGTAGTGGCAGAAGAATTCATTGGCACGTGCATTGTTCAAGAATGCAGGTGATGTTCGTACGGATTCCTTTCCATTTTGTTATTCCAGTCTAATCATTAACAAACGTAACAGTTCCCAGTTCTGGATATTCGAATCCTCATCTTTGGTACGAAGACCCTCATTCGATCTAAAATCCGTCCTCCAATTAAGAATACTACCCTACCGTAAAACAAACAACCTTTTTCTCTTTATTCGTTCTGCCTACTTCCAGTTACGTCTTTCTATTTTTTATTAGCTCTCCTCTATTCTCTTAATAACTCAATTTTAAATTACCTCTTTTGTCTTTCAGAAATACTGCGCGACGATACTTCTAAAACAAAATCATACTTATATTTTCTGAAATCAACCAATTTGTTTTCTAGCATTTATCTCTTTCACTCCTACCGTAGCGGTACAAATAAGAAGTAAGTAAACGAGAAAATGCAATTAATATATTGCGACAGATTCAAACTAAAATGATAATAGTTAACGCTTAATGGTGCATTTCATTTGAACTTCCGCTGCCACTGCTCAATGTAAAGTTCAAAATATTATCATTGAACAGAGTTAATATGTGTCCATGGTTGACGAGACCGAATGAATAAATAAATAAATAAATAAATAATAATGCATATATGTTTAAATGGGAAAATAATATCAGGATAATAAAGAATTAAATTCTTGTCTGATAAAATTTATACAAATTTTAAAATGTTTGCATATTATAGTTTCATCTACGAACTAGGCGATAAAAGGTAGGAATCTGGATTTTAAACAGCGTTTAATGATAGATTTGAAAGAAAAGATTCTAAATCGAGTTCTTATCGGCAGTGAAAACATGTAAAGCGAATAAAACAGAACCGACAGCAGTCTAACAGACTGTATTAAATAACGATGGAACTGCTTTTATTCACGTATTCTTCCCAAACCTTTTCTTCATCACGTTGTTAGATCCGAATTTCGACGGAATCTTAGCTATCTTTTCCCTAACCATTTTTTGATCTTCACGGATGGCTTCAAATGGTGTTGGTGCAGCTTTCTTCTTTCCTTCTCTCAATTACTTCGAGTCCTTTAAACTTCTCTCCTTTTGTTTAATCGTTTATGCTGAGTCTTCTGCTATTCTGCGTTCCCTTCTTTTTATCAGATCTTCACCGGACTCTCGCAATTTCCTTATCCTGTTGGATGCTTAAAGCGTGCTGCAGACTATCACATCTCCTCTCCCTTCTCACTTAACCGACTACGTCATTCTTCTTATTCGTTCCTTGATTCATGATCTCTTCCTTTCTCACTTAATCCAAACGGATTTCTTTTGGATTCCTGGCCGTGCCGGAATCGAGGGAAATGAGTTGGTTGACTCATTCGCTCGATTATCTTCCTCTTCTGGTAGGTTTTTCCCTGCCTTCTCAGCTTTCAATATTACCCTTCTGTCTGCAGCTGCTCATTCCAATCTATGGTTTGACTCTTACGTCTCCTCTTTCTCCAACCCGGATTCCTTTTTCCTGTCTATTCAGCCTTCCTTTCCTCGTTTCCACTAGTTTCTTGACTTTCCTTCCATGCGCCGTTCCAACCTCTCTGGCCGCTTGCGTTTTGGGCATAGTTTGCTCCCTTCCTTGCTGTTCCGTTGTTCTCTCGTGCCTTCTCCTTATTGTCCATTGCATACCTCCAGCAATCAATTTATTTGTGATCCCGATCATATAATGTTCAGTTGTTCGTCGTTTTCAACTGAACAAGCTTCTTTTTATTCCTTCATCTTACAAACCGGTATTCTCGCTCCATACTGTGCTTCATTCATTCTCCCCCTTCCTTCTCTTTCGGTTATTCTAGCTCTTGATTTTCTATCGGCTATCTTTGATCGTTTAAGGATCTGAGTCTCTCTTTTCCCTTTGTTCAATTGCTCTTAGATCAATATCCATGTTGAAGAACCCATAAAAAAAAACAAAAAAAAAACGATGGGGAATAAAGCGGCAAAAATTTAGGTTTGTCCCGTTTTGCCTAAATTTAGGATTTTGTTTATTCAGCAGATAGAAAAAGAAATAAACAGGCAAGGGGTGATTTCGTATTAGCAGCAACGCATCGTAATTGTTGAAATTCAGACTGAAGTTTAAAAAGTGATTTTTAATCAAGTTCCACTGTCGTTAACAATTCTTCTTCTTCGAGTCTCAACCGTTCTCGATCGTAGGTGACTATTTTAATATATTTCAAGATGTTTCGAACCTTTCCCTTTCGTAAGCAAGATGGTCTGTTTGTTCTGGATTCCCCCCCCCGACCGTGCCTTAATGCCGCACATTCACGAGCGCCTCCTTCGACCGACCTTCCTCCTGCCCGATATTTTTCGTAATAAAATTATCTGCAATAGTGACCATTTTGGTTCACGTATGAAGTGGCCAAAGAATTTCCCCTTCCTGTCCTTTATGGTGCTTATTAGTTCCATATCATTAATCCCCATCATCAGCAGCACTTCCTGATTCGTCTTATTTGCTGTACCCTTAGGATCCTCCGATAGCACCACATTTCGAAAGCTGCCATGCGATTCATATTACTTTTCTTTAAGGTCCAGCATTCGCATCCACATAACAATGTACTTCACACGTAGCACTTAAGAATCCTTATTCGCAGTTTTAAATTTAGATCGTATGTTGTGAGTGTTCTTCTTATTTTATTGAAGACCTTTCTTCCTTGTCAGTGTTGCCTTTATTGTTCATTTGAGTATACCGAGATACTTAAATTTTTGTACGTTCTCTATTACTCTCCAGTGAATAGCAACAGTTGGAATTGTTTCTTCTGTAGGAAGGAATAATTTTCGCGCCGCCTGATTCCGCTGTAAAAGATTTTTTTTCCTTTTCGGGAAAACAAGAAAAACCTTTTAACAGCCGAAGAAAACGATATGAAAAGTGGAAATGAAAAGAAATTCTGTTAAAAACATTTAATATAAACATACTAAACGGCAACTTCAATAACGAATAACTGCCACAAAATATTCCTTCTTTTCATAACTCATGTTACTTAACATGTGATTCACATAATATAAAAACGCCGAATAGAAATCAAATTTAGTTGTACAGATAACAGGCATTCAGACGTAATCGGGTATTTGTGAGTATAGAATGAAATATTTCTAAAATTTGGGAACTCAAACGCAACAAACTAGAAACAATAAAAGCAAAAAATGAAACGTATAACTGTGGAAAAAACAACATGAAATTTATAGATGTCAGAACTAGGCGCACTAAGACAACAGTTGCCCTCGACTGGCAATCCCAAAAAAGAAGAGGAAAAAAAAAGACAACAGTTATCCGCTGAAAGGTTGCTAGGCCTAGGCGTATACACTGTTCTTGGTACAATATCTATAAGAGAGCGGTTAGGACGCGCCAGAGTAGCCACGTTAGTATAGTGAACCCAGTTAGGAATTCGTTAATTGACAAATTAAAAATTTACGTGAATTATTTTAATAAAAAATAGTAACATAATAATTCCAATTTTTACACCTTAAAGTAGTACGTCAATGTTAGCAGTTATAACGATAGTAATATTGTAATATTATCGTAATACAAAAATGAAAAAAAGTGGTTTTATTTATTTTTATTTATTTTTATTTATTTTTATTTATTTTTATTTATTTTTATTTATTTTTATTTATTTTTATTTATTTTTAATTAATATTAAAAATAAAAAAAACATCGAAAAGTGAAAAATTATTTTGTTAAAGAATATATTTACCAACTACTTCATTTAGTTTTACAAACTCTTTTATTTAGTGTAGCGTTAGATTAAGATGTTTTGTTTAAATTAACTCTTGGGGGAGGGGTTGACTGTCGTACATTCAAAATTCGAAAAATTATTATGTAGATGACAGGCCCGAATAAATAAATTAAAAAAAGAAAAAGAAAAAAAAAAGAAAAAGAAACATCTAATTAAGTAACCGATTTAAAATACAGTTTTAAGTTAAATCATTAAATTAAAGCGACTGATGTGCACGGATGAAAGTTAAATAAATAACGAATTTCTGAAAATAATCGACTAGAACGTTTAATTATGGATTGGATATTTTTAACAAAGAAATCGAATTTTAAATTACGGCAGTCGTACACACTTGACAACTACGAAAGAAAATGGACGTATTAATATTTTAATTTTATTCCATTTACTAGCGAGTTTAATAAATAAGATTAAGAGGCAACGGGGGAAATTTTCTTTTACTTTACGTTTATTTTTCTCTCGGAAAAAGCAAAAAATGAAGCGTCGTCTTAGGGCTTTAACTAGTTCGTACAGAACGAAATGCTGCTGATGATAGATGGATTCGTTTAACTTTCGATTTATTAATTAAATAAAGAAACAACAGAATGCCGTCGCAATTTATACGAGCTGCTGCTGTGTATTCATTTCATATTTCATTTTGAATTCTTTCGCATTCAGAATACATTTTAACGACCGGCATTTGGATTATCCGATTCCGAGCGAGCTTAAAATATTAATCTCGGGCCAAGTTATGCAACTTTTTTCTATTCCTCCGCAACTCTTCCCCTATTCGCGCAACTTTAAATCGTCTAAATACCGAAGTCCCATTTTTTATTCAGTTTTGTGTTTTATTTTATACCTTCTTAAAAACTTCTTGCCTTTTGTTTCTCTGACACAGTTTCAAACATCGGAAACAACCTAGTTAATCTTATGTAGAGAAACTAATGTAATTGGTGCTGAAACTTTTTTTAAGATTTCTCGAAAATTAAGAAATTTATCAAATTATCATTTATATTCAGCTTTTTTTAGCAAAATTTTATTCGTTTCACTGTAATTTAACGCTACAGATACTAATATTTTTGTTTAAAATTAAACTTACAAAAAAAATGCTATTTATAATTCAATAAAACTTGTTTAAAAATTAATTTAATAATATACTATGCAACAATAAAACTAAACAAAAATGAATCAGATTCAGCAATAAAAACTAAAAATAAGCAGAGAATTCATGGATTAAAAATGAGGCAAATTTCTTCTACAACAAAAATAATAAAATTAATTTTCAAATTTTAAAACAACATTTATATTTGGCAAATAATACAAGTTCAGCAATTTTAAAGCCGCATTTTATCTATATATAAATAGGCAAAGACAAAACAGTTCAGTACTATTTTCTCCTCTGTTTATTAATCGATTTTCTTTTCTTTTTTTTGTATAGTAGCTATTGACAATCTTTAGTGTTCAGTAAAAATTTTTTTGTTTTTTTTCTTATTTAAATAAAAAATTAATACAAAAAATGAAAAAAGAAATCGCTAAAGCTAGTAAATCTGTTCTTTTTAAAATATTTAAATTTTTCTTAATAACCATCATTATTGGCTTCTTTACAGTGTATTAAATCTCCTAAGAGGTAATTTAATATCAATAAATGAGGGTTTTTTGATTTACTGCTATTTTATTGAATTTAATTTTTATTCAATTATAATGGTACTGAACTGTTTTGTATTGTAAGTACATATAAAAGTGCATGTTCTCAGATATATATTGTACAATGAACGAATATGTATAGGAGTAGAAAAAAAAAATTTGGAAATATGCAAGTTTATATATGTTTTCCTCAAATTTTTAATAATAATTATGGTCGAATTTCGACCAATGAACGAGCACTAGTACTGATAAATATATAAAAACAATCGTAAAAGAAAAACCACAATTTTTTTTTTTTTGTATGTATTTATTTTATTTTTTTTGGCTCAGTAACAACAAATTATGGATAAAAAATTAAATACACTAATAATACAACAAAAACTTAAATTTGCAACTAACGATTATCTGAAATGCAAAAAATCTAATATACTCGGATCGTTCAGAAAGTAAGTTTCGCTGCTTGGTTACGCTATGAAAGGGAGTGATCAAAACAAAAAAAAATTGCTTTTGATTTAGGTTATATGAATATGACTTCAACACACATAGTAAAAAACAATATGACGACTTAACAATAGAGATTGAAACAACTATTCATAAATTACCAGTTAAGGACCATCTGTTAATCAGAGGTGTAGCAACTCACGTTATTCAAAATATCATCAAAAACAATAAACAGACGAAGATCATATAAATATTTAAAAAAGAATCAAAAACATTAATAACAAAGTGAAACAGCATAATTCTGCTCTTGTAAAAGCTGAAAAGGCGATGGTTTAATTATAATTAACAAAACCCGGAATTGCTTAAAAAAAACTAACAACTTCTTAAAGGATAATAATATAAAACTTATAAAAACAGACTCCAAAAATAAATATCAAATAAAAAAAAAAAAAAAGGAAATAATGAAATAATCTTATCTAACAATAAATAATAATGAGATGAAATATTTAATTAACATGAACTTAAAAACTCCCATACTAAACCTGTTAATAAAAATACATATACCTACTTATGTAAATAAGACTATATTAGTAAATTACACTGCAACTCTAGATTATGAAATATCAAAATTAATAACTAGATTATAAAAAATAATATATTAATTAGTAATAAATTTGTCATCAAAAACAAGCAAAATGTCTTTAAGAAGTTAACGAATATAAAAATAATTAAAAACATCAGATTAATTTCACGTGATATATCAGATCTTTATATAAACATGTACGTAAATGACATGTTAAATTTAATAGAGAACTTATTACTTAAATAATAAAAGCTATAACAATCAGTTCATACTATCAAAACTGCTAATAATCAAAATTATTTTACTATTAATGATTCAATATGTAAATTCAATATAATAGTTTGACTGTGAGTTCCTCGTTATCAGAAAATATAGAAGAAAAGTACGCGGAAAATTTTAATGTATAATCGTACACCAAATATGTTGATGACCCTCTGATAATTTTTAATAAAAAAACAGTATTAATATTGAAAATTATATTTTAAATGATTTCAATAAAATACATAATAACATACAACGTACAATAGAAAAAAAGAAGAAAACAACACCATTAACTTTCTAGATATAACAATAATAAAAACTAAAGAGAACTCAACTTGCAATATATTTAGAAAACAAACAACTGATATTATAATTAATAGAACTTTAAAGTACCTAAACCATCCTAAATATGCATTATTTCATACATGCCGTAAATAGATTATTAGATACCCCAATGAATAAAAGCAAAAAAAGGAACGAAATCAATATACTGAAAACTGTTGTAAAGTATTAATTCAAAAAATAAAATATTTAAATATAAACAAAAACTTAATATAACCAAAAGAAAGTAGGATAACGTTTACCTTCATAAACAACTGATTATTTAAATCAACAAAGATATACACTTTAAAAATAAAGGTTTAAAGTATCATTCAAAATTAAAAATAATCTAAAAAATGAAATTAATAATTTGAAAATGAAGACTAATGCTTACAATCATTAAATTACAGTGAAATAAATCTACGGACAACTGCGCTAGAAAATGTAATGTATTTAATTCAACAATACATTACATTTTCTAACGTAGTTGTCCGTAAATCTATTTCACTATGATTAACCGCTGCGAAAGTTTTAAACGAATCATTAAATTAATTAGACTGGTTGGAACATGAGATGCAGATACTGAGACATATTAGATCATTTATTAATAATAAGTATGGAAAGTCTACGGATACAAAGCATTTATTAAAATATAAATATAGATCTAATTCTTTAGAAAATATTACAGCTGTATTGACATTTGTTGGAAGCGTGGAGTTCTATAGGTATAGTTGACAATTAATATATAAATAAATATGGGAAATATTTATTAAATGAATATTTCCCGGCAATAATGGTGCACTTTTTGATATTCAAATTTAGTATTTTGTTTTCTTTCCGCCGCGCCGGTTTTAGGAGATCATAAACAGCGCCAGTGACTTCAGTATTGCAGTGCAAACTGGGAAATATAAAATAGACCAATCTCTTCGATGAGAAATTTCTGCCCAAGAAAAAAATTCTGCAATTAGGATGTAAGCGGAAGTATTTACGATTGAAATCGAGACAGTTCGGTAGTGACAAACGCAATTACACGAATTGCTTTGACAAGTGAAATATCCAAATCTTGATGTGATGTTAAATTAGATACATATTCAGAAAATAATTAACTGTTGGCTTTGGATCTATGCTAGATTGCTTTTACTACATCTCAAGACCATACCTCTATGCTATGACCACCAAGTAGACGGATCTTTTCAATCTCAAGCATAGATTTCTTTCCTATTGGAGAATGATGGTCGTTTGGCACGAGCAAAGATTTTCTAACGGATTTGAGCAATTTGAAAACACCGCGTAAACTAGAAAGCTAAATGTATACTCAGATACTTAACTGAATCCGCTTGGTTAATCTCAATGTTGTTTATTTTTAGTTTTTTTAGGACAAGTGATAAATTTATTTATAAAGATCACTTTTGTTGATTGCTCGCTAAATTTAATTTTACAGTTATACATAGTTTAAAATGTTTCTAATGACATGCTATAATATCTGTTTTTGTTAGGTGAAATATTTTCATAATTTTCTGTTCTAAGATTTCCTAATGATGAAATTTTAATGGAATTTTTTGTTTTGTTTTTAATTTAGGAGTTGACCACTTTTAAAAAACACCCATGCAATAAGTCACTTTTTATTTAGAATATTCCAATTGATTTTATGATTAAATGTTTCTTTTCTTTAGGTTTTTTCACAACTGATTAAAAAACATTCTTTTTTTTTTTTTTTTTTTTTAACCCCCCTTGGGTTTGCTACCAGAGAGCATTAGCCCAGCAAAAAGGAATAGATACATGGAATAGAATAGAAATTATATTTTTATTCTGTCGACAATGGAATCAAGGAACACCCCTAGGACAGGAACAACAGAGATAATAGGTAGAGAAAGAACATAAGAGGCTTTGAAAGGAGTAGGAAGACCAAGCTTTAAAAGATGATAATAAAGAAAAAACATTCTTATATAATGTTTCAATTTAAAATTTTCCGAATCATTATTTCTTAATGACTTTTTCGGAGTTCCTACTTTTATACTTATTGTAATCGGGTTTCTATCAGTTCCTGTTAATATTTTTTGTTATAATTTTATTTATAAATATGTTAAAATCTACTTCAACTGTTAGTGTGATTTTATTTTTTGTACATGTTTCTGTTCTATGTTCGTGATTTGAAAATGTTCCGTTACATCTGTTCAGTTCTGGTGCATGTTTCCGTTTTGTTTTTAAAATACCTATTTAGAATTTTATCCGCAATGTAATTTTTAGTTATATGTTTGTGTTTTTTATTTTAGTTGCGATGGGCTTTGCCTGAAAACGTTTCTACAGTAAATACCTATAAATCATGTATTGTTTGTTTTGTTAGTCAGGAAAAATACATTTTTTTTTTTTTTTTGAAAAAAAATTTAAAATACGTAAAATTTTGATAAGACCAAAGCTGTTGTTCTGTCCGAAAATTTCGTTGCAGTATTTTGAAAACTAGCCGTTTTTTCGTATCAAGCAACTGGCGGCTCTTCGTGACACCGAGCGTATCGATTGCAATCGAAAAAATGTACAATATATACGATACGGAGCTTATTTTCATTGGTTACGTGTTGGAGAAGGTGAAACCAGTACGGCAGGCCCGTGCCCAGAATTTTGAAGGGGAGGGGTATATTTTTTTTTGCATATTTATTTTATAAATAACAATACCTTTTTCACTAATATTCATGCTATTAATAATTTCCATCATTTTGATTTATATATTAATAATTTAAATAAACGAATTACTGTATAAACATTAATAAAAATTACATACGTTATTGATTATACTCGTAACAAAAAATTTTGCATAAAATATTAATGAACTACCTAAACTATTTCAGTTCTTAAGGGTGGAGGGATGGGGGGCAAAACCCACCCCGTGGACACGGCCTTCGAGTATGGTGGCATATTGTGTGATCAAGCGGCGTGACAAAGGATTAAAGATTAAAAAAGAAGAAAAGAGTTGTCTCGGTCGCGGAAGATTAATATTAAAAAGAAAATTTAACTATAGATAAATTTAAAGAGTGTTTAGAGAGTGTTAATTGACGGCACTAGTTGTTCCCTTTATACAGGGGTTTTGCATTAGTTGTCAACGTGCGAAGTATGTAGTCAGAGTATGGATTACCAGATCTATGGAATCTAGATGGCATTAGAATATATTTCGGTTTGAACGCAGCACGATCGTTGCTAAGTGAACATTTATGCTTTGAACCGTTATTGAAAAATTACTGCACTATTTTCGTTATCTTTTTTGTTTGATTTTTTCTAGAATTTTTTATTTTACGTTTAAATTCTGATTTCTTCAATAATAAATTCGAGTAATCGTGATTTTCAAAATTGTACCGTCTATTTTAATATTTAGTTCTCAGCTTTTTTGTTATAGTTCATTCAGTTAAAATTTGTTATCAAAATTTTCGCTTGAATATTTCTTCAATTTAATCGAAACGATACACACCTTTAACATTGCTACCCGTCGGGTGTAGGAAAAAGAACAATTTGGATAGAGTAAGAGATGAATTGGGGCAATCTTACACGTTTGTTATTAAAAATAGCGCCACGGAGGGGGACTTATGGCAGGGAGGTAAAGTAAGTTATGAAAAATACTTGTTAATTCTATGCTCTTTCCTCGCGTTATTCTATCCGCGTTAATTTCATACGGTTTTTAGTCGAACAGTCATCGCTTCTCTTTTTTTTTAAAGTTTGTTATAGGAGAAAAAAGAAAAGTGCATAATGTTAGTATCACTGGTTAGAGTTGTTGACTTTTTAAAAGTGTGAATGGATGATTCGTTATTTAATCAGCGATATTTAAAAAATTCGATTAATCTTGATCAGTTTTCCCAAATTTTTTTTTACTCTCTTTCAGTTCAGCTAATAATTTTTATCGCAAACGAATAAGACCGGCATGTGAGTGCCGAATAAATATGCGCATAGAAAATTGGAAAAAAATTTTTTGTTGCCCGTATGGGGGCGCCAGAAAAATATGGCTATTGCCGTATTAACAGAGTTTGTTACGCTGCGTTACTGTATAGAAATCGCTGCTACGGTTTTCATGTATATAAATCTAGACTCGTTCGTCATATGCCTGAGTACTGAATAATTCATTTTTATCTTTGCATAAACAGGTCTCTCTTTTCCTACCTGTCAAATTTGATGTTCGGATGAACAAACCTCAGTTTTAGCGTTCTCTTTAACGTACATTTCAAATAAGATAGGCTCTGAAATATCGTAATTTCCCTCGAGATACCGTCGAATGAATCTGCAGATTCCTACATTTATTCTACATCAACAGAAGCCGCTTTTGTGCAAATAAATTTTCCTATTTGTCGCAGATAAATTTTCTTGTAATTAAAACGGTGACGTTTACAACTATTGCTGATTGACGCTGCGCGCCTGAAGACGAAATTCGCGAATAATCTGGATAATGATAGTATAGCATTCGAATTCGTCTAAATTATAACGACAGAAATTGCCCGTCGCAAACCGATCGACGCCGACCGATCTTTTTTAAAAAATGCAATTGTTGTACCCTTTTTATATTTTCTCAATACCGAAAAATACATCCGAAAACTTTGAAGTGAGGCAATTTATTTACGAAGTTTGCAAAAACGGTGGAACAGTGAACGTGTTGGCTACGGTTACAAAGATAAGTAATGACAAGAAGTTTCTGATGACGTAGCTCAGAAATTTTTGAACCTCTGGAAAATTAACTTTGAAATTGATGAGGCTTTTTCTAATTTTTTCTTGGAAACGCAAAAAAAACTTTTTTTATTATTTATTCTCATTTCTTTATTATACGTATCCCAACGTATCATGTGCAACAACAAAGGTTACAGATGCGCCAGTTGGTGTAAAGTTTAAAAAAAATAAATAAAAATCTTAATAATGTAAGATTTGTTGAAAATTATATAATGGCCCTATCGATGAGAAACCGGATAAGAATATAAGAAAAGAATGAAGACTAGAATGCAGAGAATCATCCAGCAATACAAACGACGGCGCAAATGGATTAAAAAAAAAAAGAAGTAGAATTGAAATTAACATTCGGTAACCGAAATAAGAGATTTAGATTGAAAATGGTACAATGAAAAATGAAGATAAACAGATATCAAAATAGCTGGGAATATCAGGGAATGGTTTGATTTTAATACTATATTTCAGTCCCCTTAAAGGCGTGAAAATGTCATAGCCTAAAACGGGGAAAAATTAACTTTTACTTGCATACAGAAGAAAGTATATAAATTATTTTGGAATGTTAGCGAGCACGATTTAAAGAAATAGGCTGCTGAATCATAATGAAAATGCACTATATGTGTTATGAAGATATTACGATTTTGAAGAGATCGGGAAATCAGAGGTCCAGGCTATGTTTCGTTGCACGAATTTGAAAAAAACCAAATCTAATCATATTCGGAAGTAAAGAATGGAATATATCTGTAAGTGGGGTGTATGCGGTATTATAGAATGATAAATCTAGCAACGTTCACCAAGTTTATCAATCGAACACGAATTACCTACAAGGGTGTCGCCAGCCGATGGGCCAAGGAGGGGGGGGGGGGACAAGATGATAGAAAAAGGATATGAGTTATAGAAAAAATAAAATTTATAAGTTGTAAAGGCTTAATATTTTATTAAACAAGAATAAAATCTTAATTAAAACATAATTTTCGTGGGTTTCTGGCAAATTATTCATGATTACGCGCTTATGAATGCTCATTATGGCCAGTTGATTAAAAAGTTTCAAGGCTCCAGGGGGGGGGGGGCAGCTGCCCCCCGCTGGCGACGCCCATGATTACCTACGTATGAATTTAGAATAATCTCAGTTAAGTATTACGCGCAAACAAAGTCGCAAATAAGATTGAATGTAGAAATTTAAAAAACACATAAATTAAAAGAAATTTATTGAAATAACAAAATCATATTCGTTTTTGTATTTTATTCATTATTTTCTTATAACGTTCAATGCGTAGTTATGATATCTAATTAAGTAAAGTGTATGTTTTTTCATAAATGATTTTTTTTGTAATACGTCTACAACTTTTTTCAATGTTTGCTTTCTCCACTGAATTGCAATATAATAATAGATTAACCAAAGAAATTGTTGGTACGTTAATCTGCAAGGTTACTTTTTGCGTTGTACTAGTTTTTTTTTTATGGAAAATATTATCATATTTGAAGAGTTTTTTATTAGCGACGCATATATCGCCATATTAAAATCAATAAAACACTTTATAATTTCAGAAACTAAATAACAGTTGAATTACAGAAAATAAAAGTTCTGAGTTATAAAGAACGATCAAGAAAAATACGTTCATTTACTTCCTTTCCAGTTCACAGCTTCTATTGTTATACACCAAAGTAGCCGTAGTTAATTTTATATCGGAGTTTCTTCATGGTGTCGGAGGGATCTATTTTGTCTTATTCGTGGAAAGGGGTCCTGGCAATTTATTGCGTATGGGAGATGTCCTGGTAACTACATTTCTGATTGCTCCCGAATCCATGGGCAAGTTGCAATGAATGCACTTGGTTTTTGCGATTGCGTTTTCGTAACTTTACATTATAATACTTATAATTGTTATAAACTGAAGTACCCGTATCGTTTAATTGTCATTTATTTTTCCAAATATAAAATAATCGCATTTTGAGACCCATCGTTATTGCGATAATTCTGTTATCCGTCGTCAGTCGGTTATTACAAACGTATCCAAATTAGACAAAATTTAACATTGTTTTTTATGTTGCCAATCAGACGTCGATGAAGGATGTCTGCGAATTGTACGATTTGAAAGAAAAGTCTCACTGCATGTTTGCCAGTAAGGTGCAGCATACACGAAAAGAAAAGGGTGAATTTTTTACTCCGATACGTGTTGAGACGACAAGTTTATTAAACGGTTTGCTCATATTGCGATATTGCGGCTAGTATTTGAAGATCTCATGTGAAAGAAAGAATGTTTTACGTGTTGGCTGTAGTTGGAGATATGTGATGTTGATGTTGTTTTTCTTAAACATTAACGGCACACTAGCCTCTCAACACATGAAAAGAAAGCAAATGCATTAATGACAGTGCTGCCTGCTTCCAATACCGATGAAAAACTGAACATAACTAAAATGATTCGCATAAGGAATATTTCTGTGAAGATCTGCAAGCAGGTTCATTAGTGTATCTGAAAAGTGAAGGAGAGTTCATTTTGTTCCGTACGCGTTATTTGAATAGACGGAAAACAGTTCATTTTTTGCTGAGTCAACGTCGATATTTAACAAAGAATCGCACATTTTATAAGGTCACAGTGTGCGACTTATAATTCTAGTACATACGGAGTAGTCGTGCAATATTAAATGAAACAGCTGACTGTGTACTACAGTCCTCCTCGTTGGTCTTAATTGTCTCAAGAGAACGGAGAATGAGGCGATTAATTCCGACGGAGAAATGTCGCGTTAATCAATAAACTGGCGGCTTTATTTATTTAATTGTACAGCAGGATTCGAAGGCGAGTTTTCGACGAAACGCACCCTAGAATGATTGTGAAGGTTCCACGAAGTAAATTTGATTTTATTTAAAAAGGCGCATGTTCTCGACAAATCGTAACAGAAACATATAAATGAAAAAGTTGCATGCAATGAAGGCTTTCGCGTTTTTTGTTTTTTTTTTTTTTTAATAATGGTATCGATAAATAAAACGTAAACATTAAATAATTAAAAATGTTGCCTTGTTTAAATTGATCCATAATCCTATATGATTATGGCAATCAAGCCATTCGAAACCAGTTTTCTTATAGTTGTATCACGCCACGCACCACGACGACTGCGGCTAAAAAAAGCACACGTTGAAGGGAGGTTATAGGAGATCGAATAAATTGGATGGGTTATAGATTTTTCTTATGTTTAAGGATTTCGGGAAAGCAGCTAAATGGACAATTGTATTGAGGATAAGAATGTATAACAAACGAGGAATGCAAGTAATACAAACAAGAGGATCTGGTTTTGCTAGAAAGAGAGCGTAAATTAAACGAGAATGACCTGCACATACACGATAAAGCGCAACTTCTTTTCAACAGATCGTTATTGCTGATTGTGTTGGTTCAATTTGAAATTTGTTGCTTGAATTTTGAGTAGGTGACACATATGTATTTTATGGAAATCTGGAGAGTAATAGCGGTGCCATACGTGATGCTTCTTTGGGGACAAGCTCTTTCGGGCGCGATATTTCGGTCGTAGATTCTTTCGGGCGTGGATCGTTTAGGCGGTAGCGAATTCAGACCTTTTTACGAACTATCTGTAGTGATTTTCCGGTATCATTCGCTAAACGTTATCATTTGTGTTAGTCAGAAACACAAGTTACCGAATACTGCTATCAGAAATTCCACACAAAAAATACCGTTCTTCGTTAACGATTAAGTTTTCCCACGTGTATAGCATGTTATATATACATACATATACGAGTATATCATTACAAAACACACATTTTACATCATTTTATTGGATTATTCATTTTTTTAAAATTGTTTCTATTTTTTGCAATAACGACTTTGGTGTGAAATACAAATAAACAGACTTTTGTGATGTAAATTTAAGAAATTCGGTAGCAATAGTAATATGAAATGGACGAAGATGATTAATATTAATAATCGGTCAAATGCAATATCAGTTCTTTTCATTTTTTTTTTTTTTTTTTTTTTATTGTATAGTCAGCCATATTTAAAAAATTACAAACCATCAACTCTAACGTAATTTAAAATGCAACATAGCTGGATTGAATTTCTTCTAATATATATTTGTTATATTATATTTTTTTTTTCATTTGTATCTAGCAGGTTTATTTGGGTATACGTTCATTGAAGTTTCTTCTGTTATCTATAATTTTAATTATATATTTAATTCCTTGGCGAAGCTGCCTAGGTTTCAAAAAAATATCGAGAAAGACAAATAAAAGCACAAACATTTTTAAACACATAAATAAACACATTCATGTCAATGCTGGGCGAGAAATATATACAATATTACATATTAAGAGTAAAAACCCTCATTCGCTACCGTTCGAACGATCCACGTCCGAAAGAATCTACCCCACGTTCCTAAACGATCATGCCCGAAAGATTGCGCTCGAAAGAAGGCGATCCCTTCTTTGTGGCTGTTATTCTTTTTAAAAAAGGGAGTAGAAAAGACTTCATAATGAAAAAAACATTAATATGTAGGATCGTAGGACTTTGAAAAATTGTTGACCAACTCGGCGTGAAATCTAATGAGCTAAAAAAGCGCACATTAATTAATGTTCTTTGAATTTAAGTTACATATTTCTTCGAACAATCTGTCGAAAAGATCGAGTAAAAAATGTACGTTAAACATACTGTTACAAATTTCTAAATTTTTTATTGAGAATTTTCGACACGGCCACTATTTGACGGGTATTTTGTAACAT
Organism: Icerya purchasi; assembly: GCA_039619475.1. Taxonomy (NCBI): domain Eukaryota; kingdom Metazoa; phylum Arthropoda; class Insecta; order Hemiptera; family Monophlebidae; genus Icerya; species Icerya purchasi. Next base: position 421,375,006 of record CM077116.1, read on the forward strand.
TTTTGTTTAAAATAGAAATGTTGCGAATGTTTGAACTGAATAGATAGACGAAGAGAAGAATGAGAAAAATCAGAATTGAACGTTTCATTTAAATGAAAGATTATTGACAATTAAAAATTAAACACTTTTGACATTATATCAAAACTATAATTAATTTCTGTATCGAATTTTTTCCTGCATTTTTATCTTACAAAACACGGTAATAAATACTAAGCTGTTTTTACGAGGAAAAAGTTATTACTGAGTACTTTTTTCAGACAATGTGTTGAATTCTTATTATATACGTATATATATATATATATATATATATATATATATATATATATATATATATATTTATTTAATGTTCGTAGGGTGATGATAAAATGTTTCAGAACGGTCGACAATGTTTTTTTACGTAAGTATATTTGTATTGAGCTAAGTTCGGGTAAGATAGTGAAAATTAAAGTTCAGAAAAGGAAAGCATTCTTAGTTTCCTCTCTTAAAAGACGCTTAAAGGCTTTAATAAAGTTACTTCTCGAATGGAACGCCTAAGGAAGTAGAAGAATAAGATCATTTCAGATTATTTATTAGTGAACAATGACGATAAATATCTTCAAAAGCAGCGTGCAGTCGTTAATAAAAGTTGCCTGAAACGCTGTCGAAAACAACCGTCTTTAAGTGGACAATTGACTTTTACTGCTGACGAAGCATTACCTAAATTTTAAAAAATACACAGAGAAACGAGAAAGAAAAATAAGAAAAGAAGAAAATTATATTCCTACAGCACTACCCTCTTTTAAGCACCTCTCTCTATACATATATTATAAGTACATTTATTTTGAACGATTTTTCTCCATTTTAAAAAATACACAAAAAAAAAACGAATAATTTTTAGAAACTAGCCATTTTAACTGCACGATTAAAATAACAAAAACAAATAGATATTTTAAAATAGAAGTGCAACTTTTTACCGACTTTCAGAAATGTAGATTACATTTTTGTTGCCTGTGTAATGTGCACTTTTTTCATGTTTGTTAACGCATTTTATCCATTATTCGACCACAGCGACCATATCCACATACTTTATGGAGGAACAACAGCAACCCAAAACACATCACGAACCAGACAAAGAATCCCCGAATACCATCACACCAACTTTGCTGGAATTGCAGAAGCAACTGTTACAAACACAAGAATTAAATTTATTAAAAATTTCATTCTCTATTGCCTCCGTTTCGGTCTGACCAACTACAAACTCTTTGGTAGTAAAATTAACAACCATTGGAAAAATTTAATAAACGATATTGACACGATAATTAAAATTATAAGTACATATCCTATTTTAAAAACATGTGAACAATACATAGAAAAAATAAAATTTTTTCTATGGTTGTTAATTTTACTACCAAAGAGTTCGTATCTATTTCTATCTCTTACATTATTTACAGTGTTCAAATGCAATATTTACTTTTAAAAAAATCATTTAAAAGTATTGCTAAAAATAGGTAATTTAAAATAGTTCGCCTTAAATAGGCCTTTTAAATTAAAGTTTTCCATAGATATTAAAATATTCTTTTATATATTCGGCAGTAGATAGGAAATCTATGTTCTGAGACACTATTGTTTGCGGGTTGCGTAGGTTTTTTGTTTTGCTTTTTTTCTTTTGCAGGCGCAATTTTTAGGGAAATATAAATTTAAATACATAAACAAAATAATACTGGTATGACTACATTCTTTTTTTCTCCCGAGCTCTTGAGTAAGAATTTACCATCATTCTACACCAACTATATCCTTTTGCTCACTGCATACATATATCTTCAATGTTACAAATCAATAACCAAATATCCCAACATCTACCACACCTCAAATCAATCACATGCTTTCTCTGTAGACAACTGTACATGAATGCCTTCACTTAGTGACAGCACTTTATCTAACAAAAATAATTATGGTGACAATGTATATGAGGAGATATGTCTCAGATTATAGATTTCGATAGGTATTCACATACATCCAACCAAAATAACTACAGTACTAACCCCAACAATGTTTATTCTTATTCTGGCATGTATGTTTCTAGTGTGATACTTTGCATAATCAGAGTGGATGATTGATAAGACGCATTAGTTTATTAACCTGCATTACTATTCAGCTGTCTCAATTGCTGCAAAGGCTATGTTCGATATTTATCGGAGTAAGTTTACTAACATGTGTTGAATCTACCATTTAATTATGCAAGTCTTTAAGAAATTTTCATTGTATGAAGAGCCAAAAGCTTCCAGCACAGCAATATGTGTGCAGTTGATATACTTTACATACGTTTGATACAGTATACATGTGTGTTATACCTTGATAGTATGCATATTATGTAACAATGATGATAGTGTTGTTGATGTATGACCATGTGCGACTATGTATGTGCATGTGTATACTTTCTATTGTAATGAAGTAATATCTTCCAAAAATTACCAATATTGGCCAATATGATGTAACCCTGACAGTAAACAGTTGTTTAGTTACTTTTTAGTGCATAAATAAAAGCCTATTTAAAAAAAAAAAAATTCCTTTTTTAATTTTTTATTTTTTAGTCTGGACTTTTTACTATGTATTTCAATAAAAAACAATAAATTTAGAATTGTATTTTATTTTGCTTTATTTTATTCGATATCTTGATTATAGGACATTTACAGAAATTTGTGTTACATTTTATTAAATAACGGATCACATTCTTTTAATTATATTGCCTTTTGTTTTTCATAAAATACATACGGCATCCTCACAGCACGTGAAACACAGTGCTTGACTAATAGCCATCTTTCCATTGATATACCACATGATTGAAAAAAAATATATATTTATTTGAAACTTTCGAGCTTTCGGCGCTCCAAGGGTCCGATTTTAGAGATGGAAACGCAAATGTTTCAAATTCAAGAAATACACAAGGATGTGCATTTTTTAACCTTGTTCAAAATTTTTAGCTATAAAGCTGAGCCCCAAGCGGGAGGCTACATGTCATTTTTTGTGCTTTTTTAAACTTTTAGTAAAGATCCAATGTTTCGATAAGAAAATAAAATACGAGTTTGCTCCCGACAAATAACGCTCTTTCCAACAGTATATCACATGCCCGGAAAAAAAAATATTTTTTTCCAAAATTTCGAGCTTTCGCTGCCCCGAGGGTCTAATTTTAAACCTGGAAACCCAGATGGTGCATAATATTGTATTGTTATCTATAACAAGCATTTCTGCAAAAGAACACTTTTTTAATTCATTGAGAAGTAGGTGAAAAGTTGTTTCCAAAATTCCCCTCAGTTCGGAGCCCCGAGGGCCTAATTTTGAAGTTGAAAACCCAGATGTTGCATAATATTGTATTGTCATCTATAACTATGAATGGCTTCACTCATAGCCCAGCCATATAAGTTATTCGAATCCAAATATGCTATGAAAGTGTTATCTGCAGCATTTCGATCAATATTTTTATCAGTACCAGCACCATTATCATCACTGTTAGAACTATTATACCGCCATATATTCTAGCTTCAAAGAATCTGCCATCAAGAACAAGTAGGTGTGCTCCATCATGATGGTGCTCACCCCCATGTTACTAATCTTGTCACCATGGTCTTTGAGGATCACAACATTGAAGTGTGTAACACCTTCAGTCCCAATTTAGCGCTGTACGGTTATTGGCTTTCTCAAATTCCAACAAAACAAATAAGCGGGTATCACTGAAGCTGAATTTTGGAAACCAATACTCAAGAAATGGGTTAAACGATTGCATGTGTGTATTAATGATTGCTATTGAAGAAAAATCACTGTTATTGATAGTGAGTAATCTGATGAAAATTAACTTTTTTAATGTATTATTTTCACTAAAAAAATGCAGCTCTTTATTTATGATTGGATTTAGTATAATTACTTTTTAAAAAGTTATCGCAGCCGAATGGATTTTTGGTCTATGAAGATGTGCAGCTTCTCGTTGGAAAGCTAATAAACGACCCTCAGTCAATGATGCTGTGTAAGTAGTAGTACCCGGACAAGCTATGCGTATAAATTAAGTGTCTGTTGTAATAAATTTTTTCATCGATATTTTTTTTTAGTAGTAATTCCTCTCCCTAGGGTTCCCCACTGCCTTAAGGGAATATTATGATTATTCTTAAATAACATTGCCGACCTAAATTTAAATTGTAACAATAATTAGAAATAATTTAATCAGTATAACAATACAATCTCTCGATTTCATATTTAATGGGCTCTTTTGTTGCAGTTTGAATGATCCTAATACGTATTAATTTTAAGAATAATCGTGATAATCTCATGAGGTTTTTTATCTTTTATCGAGTAATTATATTTTACTTTTCAGTGCATTTTAATTCATTTTTTAGAGTAAATTTTAAGTGTATATTATTATTATTTATTTTTGAAACAATGCTAAAAAGTTTTTTGCATTGTTAGGGGCGAGCGATTCGTACGGCGTTCGAAATTACCCAGGCGTGACATTCGTACTAGTAGCAGGCAACAGTAGATTGAATGCTAATGTATAATATTTTTGCGTACTTCGTTGTAAATTATTGTTTTAATTGTGTAATATTTTTGTTTCCTTCTTGTGTCATATTAACCGGGTTTTCTGTGTGTGTGTTTTTTTTACATTTTCGTGCTTTTTGTTATGATTTATGTAGAAATATACGTTAATCCAGTCGAAAGTTATTTTTAGATGTGTTAGTTATGAATAATCTCGTAGTACTTGATCTTCCGAACCGGATATAAAAAGAAGCAAAGCGGAAAATTACAGACCATTAAATTAGCTACGAAGTTTCAAGTTAGCTGCTTTTAAGGTAGCATCGTTCGCTACATAAAGTCACGAGTACCGAACCGTTTCAAATGAGAAGTTAAATCAGTTTTTATTAGTTTATATCTTGTTTCAAGTACAATCCCGCAATTCGCGAAATCGCAATATTTATATGTCTAAAGCATTATACACGTTAGTTTGTTATTGCGAATTGAACAATCAATTACAGCATGTGGTATTAGAAACGTTGATGAGATTGTTAGAATGTGTGAAGTGCATTATTATTCGCCGATTGATCAGCCGAAAAAGCAATGATGGGTAGTTCGTCTTTGCCCCAAGGTGAAAACCAGGGTAGAAACTAAGACGGCTACCACTTTACCGAAGGCATGGAAGGCAGGTTTAGAAAAGTTAGAAGGAGTGACAGGTAAAAAAATTCTTGATGCCAGATTAGGCTGCAGCCTTGGACAACCTTGAACGTATTCATATTGATTACGCTCTATCTGAAGTGGCGCTGAGTAAATCGAACAACTGAACGATGTGCAGGTGCCTGCACACCAATCGTTAAATATACGTGTGTTGTTCGGTCATTGGTGAAGCTCCCGGCATCCTGGTGCCGAAATTCAGTGGGAGGTTATGAATTTTACAGAATGGCACACGCTATTTGAGGCAATACGACAAACTATTTCTAAAGTGGAGGTTATACTTTTTTAAGCAGGCAATGGTTTAAGATGCTCAGAATATATTAAATCATTATCAGGCTGCAGGAGTAATCTAATCATCTGGCCTGGCAATTCCTAATAGAACGTTATTATAATAATCGAATAATTATAGTCCCTGATTTTGTAGGATTTGCCGAGTTCCTTGTCTAGCATACTTTCGGGAGACGCTTGATAAATTGAACGCGACCGTTAGCGGTTTAAACGTCCGCGGTTCGAAGGACAAGAAATTATTGATCAGCTACACAGAACTGTACGCAAGTTACCGCGATTGTGAACAGACTGAGAAAATTTCAGTAACCACTATTCAACATGCGCATCATTTTTGGCCAGCTTACTGACTTCCTGCAAAACAAATAATTCGTAAACGAACGTACGCAAAATGAATAGAAGAGCACACACAGGACTTGCTTTGTAGAGGCTAAACAGACGATTACCATCAGATACTACTATCTCAATGTTCAGAGTTCAGTAGTTATCCTGTCAATAAACGGTACACTGTGTGGTAGAAGAACACGCTTTATGTTTTAATTTCTTGAGGAAGGGATATAAAGTCTCGGAATGCAAACCATCCAGATGAAACCGATGCAATAGGAGGTATAGTACAGCCCTACACAGAAAATGGTCCAGAGCGCTCTCTCCCGTCAAAGTGAATGCTGGACCGAAGGCAGCAGTTATAAGGAGGTGGATTCAATAATTTTATAGCCTAGTCGCGGTTATTTTTAAATTCGTTGGCTGAAAATTATCTCGCAACGAACACTTTAATTATTTTCTTCGCCTTTACCAATTTCAAACCTACATAGAAATCTGGACGTTTTTAATAACGCTTTACTGGGCATAATCAATAGATTATAAATGTTAAATAAACCGAAGTTCATATTTCGCTGTGCACTAAACATAAGAATCGTAAAATACGTGCATATTTAAGCTGAAATCGATATTTTTAATTCTTTTAATGGAGCAGAAATGTCTCATAATTTGCTTGGTTACGTATAAAGTGGATTTTACTTCTAAACGAACTATACTGGTTTCGTTAATATAAGTGTGTAAATTTGTAATTGCAGCAAAAAGAATTTTACTAATTTATGCTGCAAATCTTTCACATTACACTTATGAAAGTTTAAAGCTCTAGCCGGAATCGTTGCTTTTGGTGGTCTAATGAACAGCGAGTGCATATTCGAAAATCCAGTAAGCCACTCTTGTCTAGCTTTTTTGTTTATTGCTCAGTTATCAGGAACTTTTATTTTATTGGCATCTGTAAAATTCTAAGCGAGAATTTTAATATTCGTTTTTGTTAGGGCAAAATGTATTTCTGAACACAGTTTTGTGTAATTCGCAAGCCCTTCTTCTTTTGCTTATTGTTAAATAGCATTTTCGATTCAGCGTATCCGATGTAATTTTTATTTAAATTATTTTGCCTTTTTAAAAGAAAAAATGGGAAAAATTCAATTAAAATAGAAGATTTGTCACAACAATACGCCTTTATTATTTTCAATTTTCTTAAGGAAACGGTGCAAAGTCATTAAAATGAATATTGCGTTTTTTCACAGCCTCTCGTAACAGCCATTTTGCACATACTTTTTTAAATCGTGCTTCTTCCTGTCTTTGTTAAATATATCGCGGTATTATTTCTTGACAATAATGTAATATTTGTCATTCATACAAATTTTTCTAACATAGTTCGAAGGGCTAAGTTGTTTTCTGGAACAATATAGCAGCCTATTATTGTAACTAAATATCTCATATATTTTTATGTAACATCACGTACCTACCTACCTTTAAATTCACTAAATTTATTTTGATATATTTCACATTCAGTCATACTTTATAGATACTAGCTCAATGTAATATAGAAGTAAAATATATAATTTTTGCTTGAACGACAGAGATTTTCACTCAAAAAGAAATAATACTTTATACATATACAGTTTTTTTTCGTTAAAACTCAGCTCGTGGTGAATTAATGGCGATAAAAACTCATAAACAACCGTAGCACGATATCGTAATACGGAAAATTAATTATTCTACCTCACTTTTTCCCATGTAAACAAAAAATTAAGTAACATTAAACATTATTTTATGCGATAATCCTTTTTAATTGTGTTAGGTTCACACACTTTGTGCGGTTTTATTTGTATTATTAATTTTTAGCTGATCATCTATGCCCGATAAATAGGTTTGTAATTAATATGTAATATCGTTTATCCATTTAAACTGGCGTGTTGTTCCAAATTACTATATTTATATTTAACAAACAGTATGTTAAATGATCCTATAGAAAATCTTTTCACGCCACATAATTATTTTCTATAATCATTTTCCTACATTTTAATAATTTTGGATAATTATTAAATTAATCGGGAAGGAAAAAAAATGGTAATATCGGATTATTTTAAATGTAACGAATTATCCTGTTTTATTATGTTGGTTCCAGTTGCGTAGCGTGAATTACAGAACTGAGGAACCGCCACAATCAAATATTTCTTTTACTTAAAAATAAGCACGCCTAAAATTCGGTTAAATACGGAGCAGAATTAAAAACTAATTAAGAGGAACGAAATGTCTCATATTTTTATAAATCAATTCAATTTTTCGATTCTTGTTTGCGAACTATTACATCATCACAAAAAGATGGTCGTTTTCGAATGTTTGATAATAATTATTTTTCAATACTAAAAAAAGTTAATGAAGATGGTCACTCCCGACCATATGTATTTCTTAAATACGTTTTTATTCGTTTCACTGCTGAGAACGATCTTTCTGCAGACGAAGTGGCTGCCGGAATTGTGGTTATTAAATGGGAAAGCTTCTACACACTTCCGAGAAAACATCTGTTAGATCTGAAGCGGTCAAGTATAAAATGCACTGCAGTGTCTTTATGTATGTTATAATATTGAAAGTACACGGTAAAAATGCAGAACAGCGTTTCCAGTTCATATTGGTTTTTTAATTCATATTCTTACGCACGATGTTATTATTATTATTTAGTTTATTACTAACTTATCAGTAAATTTATTTTATATGTTATTAAAATTTAAAAAAACAACAACTAATTTTTGGGTTTTAAAGTATTATAAATTTAATATTAATAATTTAAAAAAATTTTATGCGAAATTATTTTATTGTTAGAAAATTGATTTTTAGATTGGATATTTATCTATCAGATAGAGAAAAAAAATTAACTATCCTGTGTATCAAAGAAGGTAAAAAATTGTACAACCCTTCACAATTTCACATAGCATTCTTGCGTAGGGGTCAAGGTGATATTTTCTGTTCATTGCAATTTTATTATATGTGTTTTCGAAAAATTAAAATTTTAGTTTAATTTTAAAAATAACGCGGAAATAGCCACTTTCGCGGCAGCGATGATTTGTTCAGATTCGTTGCTAGAAAATGTCGAAATTAATCTACAATCAGCAGTTAATACTCTCTCAATATGGTTCAAGCGATGGCGAATAGTAATCAACGAGGAAAAATCTGCCCGTGTAATATTTACAAATAAAAAAATCTGCAATATCAAAAATATTCATATTAACAATCAGATAATTCTGGTTAAGGAATCAGCAAAATATTTCCGAATCCATTTTGATAAACAACTAACGTGGAAAAGCCATATAGTTAAAAAATGGAACGAATTAAATATAAAGTATAGGAATATGTTATGGCTCATAGGAAGAAAACCCGAACTATCACTGGAGAATAAATTACTATTTTATAATCAAATTCTAAAACCTATATGGGCGTATGAAAGTCCACTGTGGGGCTGTGCTAAACAGAGTCATAATAGAGCGTTTCCAAAGTAAAGCGCGAAGAACAATTGCAGACGCCCCATGGTATGTAAGCAATCTTACACTGCACATGGATTTGGCGGTTAAAGCTGGCAAAGAACAAATACAAGAAATAGCTCGGAAATATGGCATCAGACGAGATCATCACACAATATTTTAGCCATTGGTTTACTGGACAATTCGGTAGAAATCAGACGATTAAAACGAACAAAGCCGACAAATTTATTATAAATGAACAGTAATAATTAAAAAGTATTAAAATACAGGTAGCGGAAATCCTTGTCGCTGGATAAGGAGTATTACAAATTAGTCGTGCTGTATTAAAAAAAATTGTTGTGTAACACAGAGCTAGTTGCAAAATTGCTGGGAAAAAAAATTTAAAATGTAAATTTCAACAATTCACAATTTCATATGTCATCCTTGCATAGAAGTCAAGCTAATCTTTTCTATTCGTCGCAGTTGTAGCAAGGGCGTCGCCAGCCGATAGGTCAGGGGGGGCAAGATAAGTTAACAGCCGCCAGGGGAGGTCAAGATGATAGAAAAAGGATATGAGTTATAGGAAAAATAAAATTTATAAGTTGTAAAGGCTTAATGTCGTCGCGATAGCCTAGTTGCTAGAGCGCTTGACTTCCGATATGGCGGTCACGGGTTCGATCCCGAGCGACGACAAACTATTACAAGAATTAAATAAATAAATAATCGCTAATAGTCACGTGGAAGGCAATGGCAAACCACCACGTACAACATCATATGCGCGCTAGGTCAGTACACAGCAGACCCACACCGGACGAACTGCACTTGTAGCGCGATAACAAGCGGCTTCAATCAGTCCCGAATGTAGTCTTGCGTGTGTACACCTGCGTTGCATATTACAATTTCCTGGTACACAACCTATATCGGTACAGCTAAATGTACGAATAGGTTGCGCCAACGTGCTATGTAGCGTACGGCACTTGAGATTGATTGAAAGGCTTAATATTTTATTAAACAAGAATAAAATATTAATTAAAACATAATTTTCGCGGGTTTCTGGCAAATTGTTCATGATTACGCGCCTATGAATACTCATCATGGCCAGCTGATTAAAAAGTTTCAAAGCTCCAGGGGGGGGCAGCTTCCCCTCTGTCTCCCGCTGACGTAGCCTATGAATTGTAGTATATGTGTTTTCGAAAAATTAACATTTTAGTTTAATTTTAAAATGTAAAGTGCAAAATTTCACGATTTCACATGCTATTCTTGTGTAGGTGTCAATCTAATTTCTGTATCGTTGCAAGTAGTATGTTTTTGAAAACTAATTGTAAAAATTTGAATTCAACATTAAAATGAAAGCACATTTGAAGAATAATTAGTGTAATTATTTAACTTTAGTTTAAAAAAAGTTATTATAAATTTGGCATTAAAATTATTTTACATTGAGTAGTAAATTTATTTTTTAATTTTAAAATTTAAATTACTACTTCTAATACATTTACAAAATTTTTAATAATAAAAAAGTATTAATTTAATTTTAATTATACATTTTAAAACTATGTGTCTGAGATCATTAAAATACTGTAAGTATGTCTATACAGACAATGTGATTTATTGCGCCATTTGTTATTATTTTATGGTCATTTGCATTACAATACTGATGTAACCTGTCGCGCCGATTCGATTATTGAAGTGACGTTTTATTTCGGTTATGTAAATTTCCGTTTTATTTTATTTTCTTTTTTTTCCCTTTTTTCTTTTTATTTCGTTTTATCCATTACGACGAATTGAGGGAGTACGCACCACTTTCAAGTGATACTAATTACACCCACCGAACTGTCAACCATTCAGAGACGTACGTTAATGTAGATACAGGAGTTTACATTAATAACATTAAACGTTTATGGTGTGAAACCCGAAGTAAAATTCCGAAATTTGGTAATGGGAAAGAATTTTTCTCTTACTATATCGCAGAATTTTACTTTCTATAGCGAATGCATAAATTCTTCAACACCGTTGCAGAAATGTATTCACCTTATTAAAGTACGTAATTTAATTATTTATTTAATACACTGTTTTCTTAAAATTACTATATTTCTTCATTTTGATTTTATTTTAACGTTATGTCGTTCACTTACGATACATAACTTTTTGTTCCCGCCAATTTTAGTTTACTCGTTTTATTTTTGACGTTAGCTTTTTTTTTTTTTTGCGACAGCTTCAGTTTTGGTTGTAATTTTACTTCGTTCATTTTCGGTCTTATTTGTAATTTATATTAGTTCACACACCATGAATAAGATGATAAACGAACGAACTAAAATTTCGATCAAAAATGAACTGGAGACGCTGTTTTGCACGCTTATAGTCATTTGCATTCCAAACATTTTTTTTCTTGCTTAAATAAAAGGTAAGCCTAGCAGAACATTTTTTTATCCTCTCACAACCACATAACCATGTCATTGTTGCGCATAAATTTGCTTGAAAATGGCGGTTAAATATTTTACATACATAGAGAAGTTTGATAAATTATGGAAGAGAATATTTTACATACCTTTTGATTTTGTAATCGAATTTTCTAAACTAGGCGTTGGTTTATCATTTTGAATAATATTAATTTTTTCTTGAAAACTTAATGAACCAAAACTAATCAGTAGACGTTTTTCAATAATACAATGACATATAGCCTCAATTTCTAAAGTGTTTGCACTTTAACAGGTTGGTACATTTGCAGTTGTGGAAATAAGATAAACGAGCCGGTTCAGCTTCTACTGAAAAGTGCGACCGACCATCGCTTCCAGTTCCGCTATTAGTAAACAACAACATATAAAAAATGATCCAAAGAAAATGTACTGCAAATACCGCACTACCATATGCTCGTAATCACACACACTGACATGCATAAAAATCGCGCTGTTGATCGGTGTAAAGCGATTTGACTCAGCGCTTCCAAACCGAACATGCGCTCGAATATTTTCTTCGCTTTCGACACGCATTACTCTGCAATCAAACGGATAAAAATTCGCGTAAATGATGTGATCATGAATCGACACAGCACAGTCTGGCACTTCCAAACTGAATATGCGTGCGCAACCTTTTTCTATCTTCGATACGCAGCAGATCGTTCGGAGACAACTCTAGGCAGTACTGATGTGAAATAGTAAGTGTGTGGTTATTTTTGTCGCTCGCTCTTGCAGGTGTCCTTTATCTAGCGTTCCATTTTTTCTAGTAACTTTAATTTTGGCACTTAAATTTAACAAGTTCCTTCATTTTCTTTTTGAGGCTAGTATTTTTTTCACAAATAATAAAAAACAATTTCGTACTAATTTGTTAGATGAAGCGGCACTTCCATCACTTCCATTGTCGCTGCGCCCCTGGTTGGTTCTCAACTGAACTTTTCAAATTCCCTGACAGATTTGCAATTGAAAACGTACTTGGCAATTTTTGGCAGTATGCTATCTAATTGTTTGCTCGCGCTCACGTATTTCTTATCAGCGCATTGTAATCGACAGACCGGTGAAACTGTTCTTTTTATTATCTATTTATATGTTTCCGATTTCGCAGTGTACTAATTATTCGTTAAATTCTACCAGCTGTACTTTCGTTTATTGGTAGCATTCTTATTCTGATTTATTTATTTATTTTTCCTTATTCTTTTTTTTTTTTCCATTATTTCGGTAGTTTACTTCATTTTGATTAGTTAGTCGGATAGATGAGCTCGTGTAAAGGGGGCCGCTCGGCGGCCTCCTCCAATTTTAACAAACCGCCTTAAGACGGTTTGTCTTTCAGTTTGATGAAAGTGAATTCCTCCAACAAACAGAAACTTTCCAGTCCTACTTCTCCTAAATCATGCTTGTCCTCGAAAGAATTTCGACTTTCGCAAACTGATTTAAGCGCTTCCGAAAACGCCAGTGCAGTAGGTATCAGTAATGCTATTAATAATTTCAGTGTTCAAAACAATCTTATTAATATTAATAGTAATAATAATAATAATAATAATAACAACAATAGTATAAATAATTATAATAATAGTAAAGGTATTTTATTGTTCTCAGCCGATCATCCAGGACCTTTCACCGTTCACGTCGAAAGTTGCTCCACGGATAAAAATTTAGGTAACCTCTAAGCACTTGCTAGGCTAATTAATTCCGTTTCTTCTTCTCCCACGAGCATTGTCCATCAAGGTAGGGGTCGTATTTCGGTCAAGTTTCCCTCCGTCCGCTTCGCTAATTCTTTTCTATCTCATCCTAATTTTTTCGCGTCGCATAATCTTCCCAAACTCTGTCTTATTTAGAATGGGCATTATTTCCGGTATCCATCCGTCCTTTTCCGAAGATGAAATTTTGGAAGGGATCGAATCCTCCATTCCTATTTCCTTTGTTTGCTGCATACATCGTTCTTCTGATGGTAATAAAATTCTAACTGGTTCTGTTGAAATCAGATTTCATAACAATTCTCTCCCGGACCATTCAAAATTGAATTACTCGTTTCTCCTAGCGTTCCTCTACCTACGCAATGCTCTAAATGTTTCCTTTTTGGACACATCGCAAAGCATTGCCGTGGTTTCTCTATCATCTGTTCTCACTGTGCTCCCAGGCACCCAGTTTCGGAATGCAGCAACCTACAGGTTCCTTCCACTTGCCGTAATTGTAAGGGCTCACATTGTGCCAATGATCGATCTTGTCCTGAGTGGCTTAAACAAAAAGAAATCAAACATATTATGGCGTTTGGAAATATCTCGTTCCAAGAGGTTTCGCAATTCAAAAGGAGCAATGTAGTTTCTTAGGCCTTTTCATATGCCGACCAAGCCTCAACTTTCCATCTCTTCCAACAATATTTTTTCTAATCTTACGTCGACTGCTCCCGCTTACTTCCGACTCAAATCCCCCACCTTTCACAAAATCCATAATTTAAAACCTTTCCATAATTCCTCTGCTCAATTTCCCCCTCTTCCGTCCAATCGTTTCCCATCATCCTCTAATGGTTGGGCTCTTAATAAATACTTCTTTTCAAGTAATTATCCTTTCTCAAATCCTGATAGTGCTACTCCTGTTTCCTTGGTTACTTCTAATTCCTCTTCCGAAACTTCCTGCCCTTAATTAAGGATATTTCTGTGACCATCATCGAGCTACTTTCTTCAAGCAATATTGCTACCTCTTCATCCTTTGTTGACTCCCTTTCTTGTTTCCTGACCAATAATATCCATTTTAATTAATTTCACCTTCTTAAACTGTGCGTAAAAAAAAAAAAAAGGGAAAATGAGAAAAATCGAAGATATATTTTCTTCATTATATTACCTTCTATCTCCTTTCTCTTCTTTTACTCCTCCGTTTTTTCCCTTTCGTTTAATCTCTTTTCCACTATTTAATGTGGGCATATTAACCAGTTGATCAACGATTTTATTTTAGTAATTTTTGCTTTCTATCCTTACCTTTTCCGTTCTTATTTTTCAATATATTGATGTTAAAGTGTCTTTAACCACTAATAGACATTGATGCATTTATTGCATTCTTTTTTTTTTTCTTGAATGGGCTCACGTTGAGACGATTCACTCAATCTCCAAACTGAGTTGCATTCTTATTACTTTTCGTTCTCATTTAATTATACAGTGGTGAAATTGTCGGGGTTGTATAGCGTTGGCTATGAATCACGCTTACATATGAATTATAACTTAAATTCAACTGGCTCCTTCGGTTCTGCACGGATGTTGCTGACTCCTTTTCCTTTTATCAAAAAATTATTCTATATCTCCTGTATTATACATAAGCGTGTCCTAGCGTTACCCGTCCATTTGCTCTTTGTTTTCCCTTTTAACTTAACAGCCTCCACTTACTTCCTCCTGATTTTTAATTGCTACTGTTTATTTTTATTTTCTTCGTTACTCACTCATTTTAGTTCTCTCAATACAAATGTCTTCCATTTTGTGCCAACTGTTGGCTCCTCTTATGTCCTTTCCCCTCCTTCTCGCCACTTCATTCATTTCTTATTCTTCTTCTGTTTGGTCACGTTAAATATTCTACAGTGGGATTGCTGCAGTCTAAGAGCCAATAAAAATTCATTAGAGGGGTTATTGGATCTTCATAATGTCAGTGTTGCTCTTCTCTCTGAAATGTGACTCTAATCAAGCGTAGATTTTAATGTTAGAGGCTTCAGGGCAGTTAGATGTGATCGCAATGACGGTTATGATGGTTCTGGAATCCTGATTCGAAATGACATCCATTCTACACTTTTGATGTCTCCCTTAATCTTTCTCCTGGTCTTAATCTACCTAACCATTGTTCATATCTCTATTCAGCCTTCCTCTGCTCGTCCTA
This sequence comes from Icerya purchasi, assembly GCA_039619475.1. Classification (NCBI taxonomy): domain Eukaryota; kingdom Metazoa; phylum Arthropoda; class Insecta; order Hemiptera; family Monophlebidae; genus Icerya; species Icerya purchasi. The sequence goes on from CM077116.1 coordinate 421,390,559, forward strand.
TTAACATTGTTTCCATCCATGTTCCGCCTAGTTTCGACCTTCGTCGCTTCCCTCTTTCATCATTTTTTAATTCTATCCCGCATCCTTTTAGTGGTGACTGGAATGCTCATTCTCCTTTATGGGGCTGTGCATCCTACAATCCCAACGGTTCCCATCCTTGAGAATGTCATCCTTTCTGATAACCTAGTACTCCTCAACGATCTTTCCCCCACATATTTCATTATTTTTAGTTCCCTCGATCTGACCTTTTTCTCTGCGTCTACCGGTCTTAATTATAATTGGAAGACCCTTATGGGTTCTTACAGTAGTGACCATGTTCCCATCCTAATAAATCCTGTCAGTTTTCCTCCTCCATCTGATTCCAAGCATACTGATTCTCCTGGTTGGAATCTCTCCAGAACTAGCTGGCCTCTATTCCGATCCCTGGTCAACTCGTCTCTTCCTCTCATTCATCCGGACTATGATTTGTTACCTCTTTATAATTATTTTTTACATTCCTTAACTTCTGCTTTGTCTTTATCTTCTCCTTCCTTCCATCCGTCATCATCTGTTTATCGCAGTAAGACCTCATCACTTTGGTGGAATAAGGAATGCGACACCGTTTTTAATCACAGTCGCGCCACCTTTAGAACCTTCCGTTCTAATCGTACGACTGAAAATTTTCTGGCTCATAAACAGGGTAACGCGAGCTAGGTTTATACTAAAATCTGCAAAGAAGGCCTCTTGGAAATTCCTATTTGTTGAGGCTTGGGCTTCCTCCTTCTTATTGTGCTTCCTATATCCTGTCTTTTCCTTCCCCACTAGTTATTTCTACTATTTGTTCCTTTTTAGCAAAGATTTCTGATCGGATTAAAATATAACTGATTTCTTTCCTTACTATTTGTTTCTTGGTGAAGGTCCTTAGTTGACAAGCCCAAGATTAAAAAAAAAAAAAGAGGACGTATTTAGCCTTGTAGTGGACTGAATTGTTCAATTATTAGGGTTTTCTCGTTTTATTTAACAAAAATATTTTTACATTTCTCGAATTCGGTAAAATTCAAATCTATCTATCTATATATATATAAAAATCAAACGGTGCATGTTTGTGAGCGCAGAACTCAAAAAGTAGTGGACGGATTGACTTGAAATTTTTACACAATGTTGCATTTCTATACAAGATGGGTTGTATAATTTTTTTATCACTAAGTTTCCCCGGAGACAGGAAATTTTAAGCTTTCGTAAGGGGCGCGATCTATGATTTGCTTTCGGCGTTATAGCGAGGAATTTCAGAAAACCGTATTGTGGCTATATATGCGGGAAGCTCTGTAATTGCATAAGTGTGTGTAAATTAAATACGCGGCGACAGTCTACAATCAGTGATGATACGAGTGACAGAGAATATATATCGAAGAGAGAGAGAGAAAGTGTGTAACAACAGTTTCCTGGAAAGGAACCGATCATCATCGTCGAGCTGCTAGAAAAACAAAAACGTTTTTTATGACACTGTTCGTGATTTCGATGGGTAGAGTGCTGGAGAATGTTGAACCGCATGGCATTTGAAATTGTGATCTGCGCTGTGCATATTGTTTTTTCCGAAGCAGTTGTCATTTTTGCGTTGCCATTTAAAATTTTACTCACGCGGTCTGATTATTGCATCATCCATCGTTTACATTTATTGCGGTAAGTACTATCATACATTGTTTATTTTTATTACATTTTACGTTTTATGCAATATTATTTGTATTCGGTAATAAACTTTTCAGTCCAAATCTAATTATCCACTTGAAATATATGCTCAAGTAAACATTACCGAATTTTACAAAATATGTACAGTAACAATTTTAATACATTACTAATTTTTTATGTATACGATGGCAATCAATAATATACAGAAATGAAATAATAGTTTTTCACTACTTTTTCTCACAACATATACGTCTAAAATATATATTTTTGTTTTCTATTAGCGAAGGAAAGATTTAATAAAAAGTACTTTACATTTTATCTTTTTAACACATGTCGACGAAATTTGGTTCCTTCACATTTATATACTTTTGTACAATACGTACATTTTTATTTTTAAAAACGGTTTTAATGTAATAGTTTTATCAAAACAGTAATAGATACTACTAGATATTTAGAAAAAGAAAGAAAGAAAGAAAAAAATTGTTCACGCTATGTGCGGAGTAACAAATTATACTTTCTACAACATTATTATTTAAGCGATATGTATACATATTTATTTCTTCTATTTTTTATTTTACTTTACAATATCTATAGCTATCGCACCGGCAGCAGCTCAGTTATATACAAGAAAGGCCCATACATCAATTTTACATTTTCCAGATATTTTTTACTGTTCAGTAAGTACATGAAATTATTTTATTTACTTATGTGTAAAACAAATATGTATTTTAGGTCCAATGGAAATCAATTTAATACATTTTTTTTTTTCGCATCAAATTTCTAATCAACTATTTATTTCTTTTTCCCTCCGAAACATTTATTTTCTAAAGTATTTCATTTTAGATTTCGATATTTTTATTGAATTTTTAAATTTCATTCACTTCATGATGTTTTCATTTCATGCATTCGCCGATAATTTAAATAAGTTTATTTATTTTACATCACAATTTTATTTTTTCATCTCCATTTTAATTTTATTTGATCATTTCAATCGTTCTGATCATGTATTTTTCAATCACTTTGTTCTCTCCGTTACATTATCTTCTTCTTCTTCTTAAGAGTGTCATACTCAGTCCCTGAGTGTTGACGATCATCGTCATTACAGCGTTTTCTTCTCCGCTTTTCTAATTAGTTCATTAAGATTCTTGAGTCCAGTCCAGTCCTTAATATTGTCCAACCATTCCGTTTTTCTTCTTCCTGGCCCTCTTTTACCTTGAATTTTCCCTTCTATGACCAAACGTAAGATGACATATTTTTTTCCTCTAATTATATGCCCAAAATATTCAATTTTGCGTCGTTTAATTGTTTTACATAATATGCTTTCAGTGTTGGCTCGTTTCAGTACTTCTTCGTTTGTCATCTTTGCTGTCCAAGGTATTTTCAACATTTTTCTAAGTGTCCACATTTCTAGTGCTGCATACCTATCCAGTTGCTTTTTGTTAAGGGTTGCTGCCTCTATCCGATAAAGTAGAATTGAATAGATATAACATTCGACCATATTTCGCCTGACTGACAAGCTCAGAGTGTCGTTGCATAGTAGATTCTTCATATTTGTAAATGCTGTTTTTGCGTAAGTCCGTGATTTATTTTTTTCATACAAATTTATTAAACTGATTTTTCAGGTATGGTTTTTTTATTCATTTAATTATTGATGCTACATATTTATTTTACTATGTACATTTAAATAAAAGAAAACTGGTTGTATACTATTTCTATATACATATATGTATGTTTACATATACAATTTATGAAACTGAATTCTAAAATTAATTTTATTATGATCTCTTTTTTGACTTTTGCTTATTTTAAAAACACTCAAGAAATCGCATTGAAATATAAAAAAGAAATTACACGTTTATATTTTCGGCTATATATTATGTTACTTTATCTAATGTGTATACCTTCAGTTAATTATGAACTATAGGCAGATTATACATCCGCATAAATATCATTTAAATAGATACATGCAGATTCAAAGGTGAATGATGTATTTATATCGAACACTACATCGGCATTTTCAAGACATTTGGTAAAAATGAAAGTGTGACCGTATATTAACCTTTTAATTAGTGATAAAAAGAAGAAAAAAAAAAACTGTAATAAAGAGAAAAAGGAGATGAAAAAAGGTTAGAATTGATTTGATGAGAAGGCATTTGATTATATATCGTTTTCATTTCACACATTCTCTGATAATTTCAATTAGGCTTATTTATTTTATATCACAATTTTATTTTTTTAATTCTATTTTAATTTTGTTTTTTTATTTCAATCATTCAGATCACATAATTTCAATTACTTATTTCTCTCTGTTAAATTTTCTCTGGGATTTATTTTTTTCATACAAAGGCTATAGCCGGATTACTATAGTAAAATTTACACCATTTGATAGGGGCCGAAAAAAACTTCTACAGACAAATTTTCAGCTCTCTATCCCCTGTGCATGCGTAGTAAAGTCAAAAAACATTTTTTTAAAAAAAAATTTTCTGAAGCGCTTTCGACCTGAAAATTCTGAAAAAATTCACAATGGTGGGTTTCCATATAAGAAATAACTGTAATATTTTTCAAATCTCATAACCTCAAAATTGGCCCTTAAAAACATTTTTACCAAATACCTTCAAAATGCAGATGAAGTGTTCGATGTTAATAAATCATCCATCTTTGTATCTGCATGTGTCTATTTAAATGAGATTTGTGCGAATATATACTCTGCCTATAGATTATAATTAACTAAAGGGATACACATTAGATAAAGTAGCATAATACACGGTGCGGCAGCATAACTTCCTTTTTTAAAATGCGCCACTTTTTTTCTATTAAATTTTTTAAAGAAATAATAACAGAAAATCGAAATACATACTCTAGATCCCATTGGCTATGCTTCTTCCGTTGCAGTTTTATTTTGATTTTCTGTTATTATTTCTTTAAAAAATTTAGTAGAAAAAAAGTGGCGCATTTTAAAAAAGGAAGTTATACTGCCGTACCCTGTATTTAGCCAACGGCCATAATTTAACAACGCAACATAAAATTCAATTTCATACTTCGTTTCTGTCTCTCAATATTTAGTTTTATTTCCAGCCATATTTTATCTCCCACAATTAAAAAAATTAATATTGCTTTTTCTGCGGTATTATTTCTTTACACTGATCAGCAATATGACCTATTTAATTTCTGCAAACTAAAAAGTCAATAAAAGTGTCATTCTACCAGTAATGTTTTGTTTTGATAATTTCGTACAGAGTTTAATTTATAATTTATTATTGAATGAACATCGTTATCAATACCAGAAATGTAAGTTTATTTAATTTGATTTTTACGAGAGGTTATTTTTAATTACACATTCATTTCTACTTATAAGTATCAATTTTATTTTGTAACGGCTTCTATTACATTACCAAATATCTCAAGATGATGCGATACTGAAATATCTTTATTATTTAAAAAAAAAATAGGCATCCCCTGTTTCACAATTGACGCTATGCTACTGAGGAGTTTTGAACATGCATATTTAATTTATATTAAGAAAAGAACATGATCAAAAACATTGCTTGAGTATTTCAAAATTAGCCTGAAAACCGCTGTGCAGCGAAATACTGGCACCGCTGCCCTGGATGATGCACATTATTAATGTTTTCATTTTTATTAAAAACCGATTATTTTTTTGGTACCCACAATATTTAATTTATATATAAATATATATATTTATAGAAAAAGAAAACGTTATTAATAAAAAATTACAAATATTAAGATGTATATATAAAATCTCTTATGTTACGTTTAATTTATGTAGCATTCAGTTTGTTAGGGTAAGAAAGTTGATTTTTTAAAAAGAGCATTTTAATTTTATTAGCTTTTTTTTTTACTTTTTTGTTTGCACATGTACAATAATGAATTTTTCACCATTTTTTCTTTGAAGGGATTCCCTCATTTGAGATTAGTCCCGGGCCCCATAAATCCTTAATTCGCCTCTGGTTTGAAAAATGTAACAACTCAGAAATATCACATAACCATAAAAAATGTTAGATTTCAGTTTATAGCAGGATGTAAAGCAATAAAAATACTACTATTTTTATAACACCGTCATCGGAAAAATAAACGAAATATGTGAATAAAATTCTAAGCCTTCAGAATGCACTGCAACTTAACTTAAAAGTAGAGCAAAAAAAATTGTAAAAAATCAGATTTTTCACTGATATTTGAACGTGTTATACTAAAAATTTTTATTAAAACAATATCACAAAGAGTGGAAAAAAATAAAATATTATTTAAGCTCTTTAATTGTAACATAACCTATTAAAAATGTAAAAAATGCGTGAAAAAGTTGGTTTTTGGCTAAAATCGAGGTGGTTTGCCATTTTTTTTTTTTTTTTTTTTTTGCAATAGTAGCACCATCGTAAAGAGCGGGAAAGAACATCAAAATCATGAATTTGAAAAGCGGCACCTCAAAATTAGGGCGTGAAAAAATGATTTAAAACTTAAATAATGTTTTTAGGGGCCAATTTTGAGGTTATGAGATTTTAAAAATATAGTTATTTTTTACATGGAAACCCACCACTACGAATTTTTTCAAAATTTTTGGATCAAAAGACGGTTCAGGAAGAAAAATAAAAAAAAAGTTTTTTTGACTTTACTATGAATGTATAGGGGATAGGGATCTGAAAATTTGGCTGCAGGAGTTTTTTTCAACCCCCATCGATTGGTTTATAGTACATGCATTTTTAAGAGGAGATTTTACTACAGTAATACGGCTATAGCCTTTATTAACCTGTTTCTAATATGGTATATTTTATTCATTTGACTTATTATTGATGCTATATATTTATTTTACTATGTACATTTAAATAAAAGAAAACTGGGTTGTGTACTTATTTATATACACGTATATGTATATACAACTTATGAAACTGAATTCTAAAATTAATTCCATTATGATCTGTTTTATTGATTTTTGCTTATTTTAAAAACACTCAAGCAATCACATTGAAATTTAATAAAGAAATTACATGTTTATATTTTCGGCTATATGTATATAGGGTGCGGTAGCGTAACTTCCTTTTTTAAAATGCGCCACTTTTTTTCTACTAAATTTTTTAAAGAAATAATAACAGAAAATCAAAATAAAACTGCAACGGAAGAAGCATAGCCAATGGGATCTAGAGTATGTATTTCGATTTTCTGTTATTATTTTTTTTAAAAATTTAATAGCAAAAAAGTGGCGCATTTTAAAAAAGGAAGTTATGCTGCCGCACCCTGTATTATGTTACTTTATCTAATGTGTATACCTTTAATTAATTATAATCTATAGGCAGAGTATATATTCGCACAAATCTCATTTAAATAGACACATGCAGATACAAAGATGGATGATTTATTTACATCGAACACTTCATCTGCATTTTGAAGGTATTTGGTAAAAAGGAAGGTGTAACCGTATATTAATCCTTTAATTCAGGGGTGGCCAACCCGCGGGCCGCATACGGCCCCGTTTTGAACATTTTTGCGGCCCGTGAGATAGCCAAAGTAGTAAAAAATTATGTTCTGGGAACTCCTAATGCACACGCATATTGGAACATTTAATATAACAAGTTTTATGTTTCACTCTTAAGTGTGTCTATGGTGGTTCTAAATCTAATATGGGGATATATGATTTTATATGCGACCCGCGGAGTTATGATACCCTTTCAAAGTGGCCCGCAAGATCATTTAGGTTGGCACCCCTGCTTTAATTAGTAATTTTATTTAAAAAAAAAATAAATAAAAAACCATAATAAAGAGGAAAAAAAGATAAAAACAGATTAGAATTGATTTGATATGTTGATTTCATATTGAATGTTTTGAAAATTATCTAATTGTCTGTTCTCGAAAAACAAAGTGTGAGTACTCAATTCTCTTCTTTCATTTTTATATAGTTACTCATCATCTGTATCTCCGCCATCCGTAGTACAAGTCACATTCATTAATCATCTGTAATGCTTTGCCAACGTGCAAACATAAAACGCCGTTCTCGACACACGATCATAGAACGTCAGAGAAGATCAATCCGCACTGATCAAGAACGTTCAGACAATAATGAACATGTTAGAATCAGAATTTCTTAATGGCGAGCAGAATAATTAACAGATCAGTGGGCAGAAAAACTTGAAGTCTTACGGGTAAAAGCGAGAAGAAAAAGAGCAGCACGTTCGTCTCACTAACGCCAAGAAGCAGTAGATCAACGGCGAAAACATATTCGTATACAATATCTAATTATGCAAGCATGAAATTCATCAGCGAGATATCTCTGGAAGCGTTTGATTAAAATCACCGGACAGTGCTCCATCAAATGAAACCTGATTATTTCGCAAATCGTTCAATTTATAGTCTAAATTTTCAGGGAAACATTTTTTCTTTCTTTCCTTTTATTTCCATTTCACTATTCTTTCTTTGTATTTTTCTCCTTACAATTTCTACGAATGTAATTATATCTATATTATTTGCTCGGCTTCATTTTTATGAATAGGATTGTTTTCATGGGCATGCACATTATTTTTATAATACCTACAATAGAAGTATTATTTGCATTTACATAACGGCAATTTTTATTTTTTATTGGATTATTTTATATTACTTCTACACGATTATTTAATTTCACTTTGTTATTTTGTATATAATTTCAATATTAATATTCCTTTCCGGACGGCTGTTTAATTTCATTTTGTTTCACTGTTGTTGTTTTTTTTTGTTTTTTTTTTGTATATAATAATTTCGATATTTGTTAGTAACTTCTAAATTAACATATCTGTTGCATGTTGTAGTGAAAACGTGTAATAATAATAATAATAAAGATTATTTTATTTCACTTGATTGCATTCCTCAGCATAGCCAAAGCAACACAAAGGTATGGTATTAAATTGAATGGCGTGTTTTTTCAGTGAATCTATGTTTACTACAATACTTTTATCTACTTCCTCAATCATTAATATCATTCTAAGCCACAGCGAAGCGTGGCCGGGTTCAGCTAGTCTATTATAAAAAAGAACCTTGGAAACGAAAAATTGCAAACCGTCATTGATATCTTTTGTTATCGTAGCAAGTTTACACGGAACTGGTTTCTTTTCTTCAAATTTTTATAAATAATTTCTTTAATGTGGGCGTATAGAAATTGTTAAGAATATCATGGATGGACCGTAAAACGAATGCTTACATTTTTAACAAGCTGAATATACAGATGCGCTTAGTAGATATGATAAGCAAAAAAAAATTTTAAGTTTTTTCGGACATGTGACGCGAGACGTAAACTCTCTACAACGCCAGATTATTACTGGAAAAATGAACGGGAAGAGGACAAAAGGTAGACCAAGAACACGTTGGGTCGACCAATTAAATTATTAACTGGTTTGAGCCTACATGAGGCATTAATGGTAGCTCAAGACAGATCAACGTGGAGAACTGTGACAGATACGGCAGTTTCATAGCGCCACACGTCTCTCGAGTGTACAAGGAAGAAAAAGAAGAACATTCCTTCATAAATGATTACAGATAATTTTTTAAAACCATACACTATTGATTTCGTCCGTGGTGTGTGGACGCATACTGCGGTATCAGAATTTATTTCGCGTGTATCAAAGCGACTTTAGTCACAGTTCTATTGACCGTTCGTGCTTCTGATGACTAAGTGCTGAAAAAGTATTGTCCTTCCTGAAAGATTCATTTTGCTATTTCTTTTTTTGTATTACCTTTTTTTTCGGAAAAAAATATTTTTTAGCTGTGATGTAATTTTCGAATCAATTTTCTCATTCAAAATGAATAAAACTATTCACTACTTTACAATCAGCGGTTGCTTTTGAAAAACATGCCGTGGTTCCTTCAGTTTTTCCATATTCCAGTTCAATCGGTAGCTGATGAATAAGTTTTTTCGTTTGAAAGATATATTTTACCTTATTGAATTATTGAAAAATATGAACTTCAAAAGGATTTTGCTCGTTAACTGATGGTATTACATTCGTTTAAAGTCGGTTTCCTTTTACTTTAGTAGTTGCACAGCAGGTTCTTGTTCAATTTTATATTTATCGGAAAATTTATACATTTTTTCTTTCTTTTTTTTCGTTAAAAATAGAGTTTTACTTTTAATATTCGTATCGCTCCTATGGATATGCTTTGGCACTTTGACCATTTGAGGTATAAAGTTGAATTTTTTCAAAGCCCGTTAAAAATTATGTTATTAGAAGATAGTTTACATGATTTATTTTTATCGGATTACGAACGTTGTTCTGCGAGCTCCGTTGCTTTGTAAGTTTTTTATATAATTATAAAAACAAGATTAAATTATGTTTTGCATAAAACAGTAAATGTAATTTTTATGAGAAATATAATTTCACAGAAGCGCTAAATTATAGAAATGATGTATATACACATATCTTTAATATGTATATATTTTTTTTTTTTTTTTCGAATTGGCCATCTTAGGACCACGATATTTCAACTGTTTGAACTTTTGGCTTTCTTTTGTATTCAATATTGCCGCATTCGCTGTCGATGTTGCTCTTTTCTTTCTTCGGTTCATTGTTTTCCCCTTCCTGATTTCAGTTTAACCTTAAAGCTGACATATTCTGCTTACTTCTTTCTCAAATATAAATATATATAAATTATACGATTTCTTTATATTTTACCTAAAAGTTGTACATTATTTTAGTCATAATATGACCTAAATGATTATGTGCAAACTGTGTTGGTATTGATTATAGGGTTTGCGATCAGCTGGTCATACTATATAGACCATATATACAATAGGGCACCTCGAAAGCTATTTATTTATAGCACGAAGGTACATATTGAGAATAGGTCGCAGTAATGGAAAAATTTACGACAACAGTTAAAGTGCACAAGATATCGTTTTCGTGTTTCCCATTTTTCACACGCAATATGTTACGCGACTGTTAAACAACCATCAAAAGGCTATAATGATTTAATGTGGCCAGTCTATTTCTTTTGCCCGTTTATTTTTACGCGGAAGGTCGTATGTTAGAAAGATACATAAAATAAAATTACCTCCACAGAGGATATAGATAGCATATTTTCCGTAGTTCGCTGTGCAGCCGGCATTTTATTTGTCTCTGGCCATGACCTGTTCAAAAGCGTTATAACCGATTAACTGTTGTAACGACTGATTGGTTGAAGAGATAGAAATGGCTGCATGGATTATCTTGTTCGATAACCCTGTTTTTATTGAAACCGCTGTTTGATAGCGATGCATCTGTTTTAATTTAACAAAGGTGTAAAATTGCCTTAAAATGCTCCATTCATTTAGCAGGTGAATTTAGAAATTCAAGCGTTTACCTCTTTTAGAAGTGTCCGTTATAGAATTTATTTTTTTTTAAAAAGCTAGATTTAATCTTGTAAAAACCTTTAGAAGAACGATTGTAGCCATTCAGATGGAGTCCTAGTTTAGTTAATTTTCTATCGATAATCTTAGTAATCTTGAAGACGGGATGAAGGAAAGCAAAGAACTTGTATCCTTTCCGGATTTGCCATGAAATTATGCGAAATCGCTTATGAATAGAATGCACACAATTCTTGCACTATATCTGTCGGAAAGAAGAGATCAGGTTTTATCTGCAGTAGTTTTTCCTGTAAACGACTTCTTTTTGAATTGCACAACATCGCAATTATCAATTACTCCAGATGAAAATTTAAAAACAAAAAAAACTGCATAAGCGTTATTACGTTTAATAATTTTTGGTTGCCGCAGGGAATCGAACCCTGAGATCATTGGAGTTGGTACTCGAGTGCTTTAGCAAGTAGGTTATCGCAACGGATAAATGACTAGTAGAAGGAAACTATCAAACGGGGGAAAAAACAATCCTAAATTAAAAATTAAGAGACAAAATAAAAATATAAAAAAAACTTTATCATTAAAAAGCGAGGAAACCAATAACGATGAAATAATTAATCGGTCAATGACAGGGTTGGTGTGATGAGGAATGTTGAGCGGAAGAAATTTTTTTAACGATTTTTAAATGGCATTAAAATTTAATTTCAAAAAGAGGATTGGTGTTGTGCCTGATTATTCAACGGTTCCGATATCTGCATTTATTTGTATAATAGTTTTGAGCCGAATTTAATTTCTTTCATTTTTGAAGTGTTTGTAATGTTACAAGGTTTTTTATTGAATATCAGGCTTACGGTTATGTTCTATATAAAGTGCTCGGTGTAAGTAGATTTGTAGGTTCGTTATTACTCAAAAGTACTTTCAGTGTTTTTTACATATATTTTCGACTTTTTTATTGGCCTGTTTAATACAAGATCTAATTAAATTTTACAAACGCTACTATTTTCCCACATATACATATATTTTTCTTTATGGAGTAATTTATGATATGTACTTTTTAAATTATTATTTATTTTAAATGTAATTTTGAATCCCTGTTTTTTGAATATGTTTTCAATTCTTCCAGATTAAAATATAAATTTAATCTATCTTTAGTAATATATTTCTCTTTTCTGCTTTTTAGAAGTTTATTAAACATTTCTAACTGCAAAATTTTGTGGACTCGTATATGAATATTTATGCTATTATTATTTTTATCTGTTTTCTTTTGCATTTATTGTTTTCTTTTCTTTTCTTACTTTTTCTTAGGTTATCAAATTTTTTTTATTTATTTTTTTACTGAGTGCTATAACAATTTATAAACTTAATTATAAGTAAACAAGGGCAGTTTAGATTCAGTTTATATATATTTTTTTATATTATATACAAGTGTACGTGTATGTCCATTAAAGATTTTATTGATTTATTTATGTCTTTAAATAAAAAAATGTGTTTCACTTATTTTTTGTATATGCCTGTTTATCTTCCGTTCTAATCGAAAAAATATTATTTGAACGCTGATGAAACTTAAAAATTTAAAGCTTATACTGTCCGGATTTTTTTTTTTTGATCTAAGCTTTAATTTTAATTTCGTACGAATTTATTGGAAAAACTTTTTCGAGCAAAAAGTTTTTGAAAATAAAAAAAAAAACGAAATGAAGTTGGATGGAAAAAACGAACATTGTGACGAAGCATTTATTTGCAAACTTAAGATAAAGAAAACATAAAGAAAGATACAGTGATTAGTCCAAAAATTTTGGCCACACTCCTCGTATTGCGCGGAAAAATTAGAGAAAACTGAATTACATGCTCTTGTAGTGTGGAATGTTTTACATTAATTCTGAAAATTTCAGACGCTTGCACAGGCTATCCACGCAAAGTCGTATTGAATTCTGTCTAAGGGATTTCGTGTAAAAAAACGCAACTTTGTTACAAAATTGTAATATACATTTCAGTCGTTTTTTACATTTTTATACGCTTTATATTGGTTTCGCCAGTTTGTAATGGAATTTTGGAATCCATTTTCCCCCCCTTCCCGATGATCGAATGATTTGAAATGTTTAATGATTGTCAGAATCCGATGACAATGCAATGTTGTACAGAAAAAAAGCACCTAGACCAACAAATAAAGTAAAAAAATTTAAATATTTATAAACGGAATAATATTTATTTCCCGGGAAAATACATCACGGATCCTCAGCCGGTCTCATTATGTTTCCCACCACGATGAAGTAACGGGTCTGTACTGCAGCCGGTCTTTTTCTTCAAGCCGTCGCATCGTGACGGGAAACATAACAAAACCCAGCTACAGATCCATTGCTTACGTCACAGGTCACCGTGTTTTCGCGGGAAATAAAAATTATTCCGGTTATAAATATTTATATTTTTTAAATTTATTTGTGGCCGTAGGTGCTCTTTTTTTTTGCATAATACTGCATTGCCATCGGGTTCTAACAATTATTAAAAATTTCAAATCATTCGGACATCGGGAAGTGGGTGAAAAACGGATTTAGATTGTGCTTTATATTGTATTGTTGAATTTACGGTAAAAAACACACAACGGAATTAAGTTTAGCTTCGGTTAAACGCAGAAAATTATTACAATCAAATATGATCCTTCTGTTACATTTCCACTTTAAGACTAAACAATTAAAAATAAAATTATAGTTTAGAAAACTAAGTAGCAGATGCTTTATATGTAAGATGCGCTAAAAAGCCTTAATTTAATTTAAATTCCTTTACAATACTAATCTAAAAGAGGTGGACATTAATAATTAATTTTAATTCGCGATAAAAAATTAAGTTATTTTAAAATATTAACATAAGCGTGTGCAGAGGTGGACGCAAATAATTAATTTCAATTCAAAATAAAAGCATTGGGTGTTTTTTTTTATATCATTTACATTTGTTGAGGGACTGAATGACTACTGATAAAATCATTCCATGCTTTTATTTTGAATCGAAATTAATTATTCATGTCCTGCCCAGCATTATTCTTAGGTTAATGTTGTAAAAGAACTTAGATTTTTATTTTGAATTAAAATTAATTCTTAATGTCCGCATCTTCAATCTTAATAATATTTAAGAAGAAGTTATTTTTTATTGCGAATTAAAATTAATTATTATTGTCCACTTCTTTTAAGTTAGTATTGTAGAAGAATGTAAATTACGCTTTTTAGCGCATTTTAAACTATAATTTTATTATCTTTTTCAAAATATCGTCCCTTATATTTCGTAAATTTGTTTTTTACCTGTTTCACCTTTGAAGTTTTCTCAAACTCAGCTAAAGAATGCGTTTAAGGAAGTCTTCACAAGGGCTGACCGCTTGCGGCCACGTACGGCTTGTTTGAGTATTGGAAAGAGGCAAAAATCATAGGGTGTGATGTCAGGGGACTGTACAGAGGGTGTGCCAACACGCCCTAATATTATGTTTTCATAATAATTCGGTCGTAAGTTTCCACGTATTTGGCATTGTCGTGATGCCCACTCTCGCGAAAACAAACCGGCATCAAAAATCTCACGCGGAAATCACTTCGTTAAAACACTAGCACACGGAGAAAACGTTTAAACGGTACTGTTTAATTTCCTCCGAGTGTCTTACTTTGTTCTTTTATCCGCAACAGTGTTGCCGTGTGAGTCACCGTGAATATCCCACTCTGAAAGAGAACGCGGATTCCCATACCACTTTACACGGATGGTCCATATACGAGTATCCATTTGAAGCTATCGAACTGATGCTGTCAGAATTAATGTAAAACATTCCACGTTACAAGCGTGTATAATTTAGGTTTTTGTCGACTTTATTTTTCGCACGATGCCAGGGGTATGTCCAAAATGTTTGAACCAACCATTGTATATGCGAAAATCGTGGCGTTTACAAAATAGTCTGTTCCAATTACGACAGATTTTAAATTGCAACGATCGAAAAGTGGTAAATAGATGTGACGAACATTTAGGCTGGGGACAGACGAGCGTTAATTTAACGTGCGTTATGACGGGGACGTTGCAGCATTACTAATAATAATGATCACAGGTAGCATGAGTCACAAAGCAACATTCGATTAACGCACGTTAAATAGTCCGACGCGCGTATTATGCTAAAATGCACGTGTAGTTTTTTGCATACGTGTGTTAAGCGTTCGATTTGTATTACTCAAACCGCGCGTTGCTTTGTGACTCATGCTACCTGCGATCATTATAAGTGATGTTGCAATGCGTCCGTCATAGCGCGCGTTGAATTGACGCTCGTGCGTCCCTAGCCTTGAAGTCCTTTAATAATAACGAACTTCAAAATTTGCTTACGCCGAATACTTAACAAAATTCAAACCGGTCACAATTTAAATGTCTGTGACAATATTTAAAGAACATTTGATAGGAGAAAGAAGTAAAATGAAAACTGCCATATAATCAAATGCAGATATCAAAACTGTTGATTGATCAAATACCGGGTCGCACAAATCCGTTTTTTAACGAAAAATTCTTTGTAATGATGTACTTTTGACGTTTATTGTTCTACCGTCTGTTTCGTATTTCATCGCCATTGGTTTTCCCGTTTATTATTGTTTAAACTATTTTTTATGAAGCTTCAAGTACACTTCTGTTTTCTACACTTTTTGTTTAATCTTATAAGTCATTTTATGTATTAATGTTTTTTTCTTAGTTTTATAGTTCATTCCGGTTAGTCATCCATCAATAAAACGTTTCATTGGGGCGTGAAAACCCTCCTCCTACGCTTAGGCTATTCGAGACTCGATCCGGAATTGGCGGATTGCTGATCGACAATCCAGTTTGGATAACCAACCTGATGAACGCAATGATTCCAGAGGACCACGTCAAATTCTTTTAAACGTTTTTTTTCCATCGCAATACGATTGTAATTTTTTTTTTTTTTTTGGGTCCGACTTCAGTTAACTATCAAATCATTTGGCCACCAACCAGGACTGGCAATTCATCGTGCATAATCCATATTGTACATTATCATTTGACCCCGAAATACCTGATGGTCTTACTTTCTATTTTTATGCCTTATCTGCGGACGAGTTTCGTCAATTACCACGATCTTAGTCTTTGAGATATTGATCTTCATTTTATGTTTATCCATATTTTAATTTAACCTTTGAATCACTTTTGATAGTAAAAGAGAAACAAAATGACTGAAGTACGCGTACTATGCCGAAGGGAAAAAACTTGTTCGCTGTAAATTTTCAAAGCGTAAATTTCATTTCGCTAGTTAATTTGATTCAATTAAAATACGGCCTGTAATTCGGAAAATATTAAATTCGATTACGTTATTTATTAATGCCCGTGAGAAAAACCATTAATTAAACTATTAATTAAATTTGTTCGGTTGAAAGTTGTTAATTTGATTCGATTATTTACTTTCGAATTGGATAACGAAAAGGAACCTTTGAGTATAGATTGTTCCAGTCGTCGCCCGCTTTTCAGTAAGAACAGGCAAAGTCGGGGTCAATCAGAGGCATGAGCTTCTTTTCCGAAGCGAGTCTTTATCCGAAGAAAAAGTACAATAATAATGCGCGCCTTCTGGCCAGTGGAAATCGTCTTTAAGTTTGAAATGCATTTTTAAGCGCTTTTAATAAATTAATTATTTCTATCCCCCGGGGTCTCCTCGGCTGAAATATGACTTTGGTCGACTTTGCCTTTGCGTCGTACCCTGAATGTGAACAAATTCCACCATAATCCTCATTTCGTCCCTACCTATTATTACTCTCTTTTCTTTAGCTTTCCGGGAAAACAAGCGTTTTAGTTTTTCCCCTCGTACTTTTTTTTCATTCTTTCCTTTTTCTATCTCCTTCTTCTGTCTGAGTACGCTAAATTTATTCCCGCTCGACTGACGGTTTTTAACATGCGCTCGATTAATTCGCTAAGCGCGAACTTCATTATTTAGGCGAAACTGATAAAGCAAAGGGTACGCGGAAAATGTACAGTTTAATTTTTGCTCGAGCAGAATTCAGTTCAATTTTGAAGAAATATTGGCCAACTGTTTTTAAGCTGTTTTGAGCTAATGAGTTTTCGGGTTTTTTCTACACTAAAAAACTTAAGTTTTAATGTAAAATTTTTGTAAAAATTTAAATAACTTTAAAGTACAGTTACGCTGTTATGTATTTTACTACATGATGTAACTGTATTTTAAAGTTATTTAAATTTTTACAAAAAATTTCACATTCAAATAAGTGGTTACGGAGGAAATCACACATAACTGGAGTTTTATTTTATTTTTTTCGTCCGAAGCAATCGTTAAATCATTTTTATTTTTTTATCATTCTGATCAATGTGTCTATATCGCCGTTACCAGGTATTAAAACTGGAACTAACGGGTTAGTGATTCAGCGATCGAATTTTTAGAAATCCGTTATTTCCGCGCAAACTGCATACTTGTTTTTGAAGATTTTTCTTTGCAGTATCACGATACTGGTCCGTGAACAGCCCTACAGGCGGTAATACTGGAACGATTATACCGATAAATGTAGAAGGAGACATTGATTGTCGCTCCTTTCCAATTGTTGCTGTCTTAATCCAAAATTTACGTAAAATCTACAGAACCGATTTAAATGCATCCAGATGACTAGGTTTTTTTAAAAAAATGGCATGAGGACGAATTAGGCCTTTGCTGTGTCTTTTTTCGGTGTTCGATTATTGTGCTGGAATTTGTGAACGGAGGTTGGAAATTCGCTACTGCTTCCTGCCTTTTTTACTACGGAAACTCGGTTATTTTTCGAACGGAAAACCAGGAAACTTTTTGTTTCGGTTATGTTCGTGTATTAAAAGGTCTATCGTTGTCTGTATTTGTTCCCAATCTATCATAATTTGTTCTAACTTTTATATAAAACTTTCACGCAACTATCCCCCTACGTGAGCTAATATAGTTCAGTACGAATCAGCGGGGAACACGTTATACACGTTTGCTTATTGTATCATTATCTTTTCTTCTTATTTTTCGTTTTAAAATTTTAGATTATTTTACATTTAGTTTAAAAATTAAACAAAAAATTTAAATCCAATTTAAGTGCAAAAAAAAAGGAATAAAAAAAAGTAATACGCTGAATGCAGATAAAATTATTTTGCAGTTTTCCTGATTAATCTTCCGACGGTGAAAGTTACCGTAATTGCTTCGAAAATCAAAATTGGACTTTTAAAATATATTTTCGGGTGTGAAAAATTCGAAAAAGAACTTTTTAAACAGACAGATACTTTACGAGGTATTGTAGGTGGTGGTAATTAGGGATGTCTTTTGTAGCAAGTGGTTTCACTTTACTATCGCTTTACCGGAAGCGAAACAAAACCATAACCAAGTGAATAAGTGCATGAGTGTGGATGGTCATTTTTCGTTCGGAGGACTTAGCCCCGCTGAGAAAAGCTAAATCCGAACTAATACGATGCTGATAGGGAAATGGAAAGAAGCTCACTTGCCGGAGCCGTGTCTGTCAGCAACCGATTTCTAATCACGCATCGCAGTTGCATTAGTATATGTAGATCTAGGATAAGAAGTATTCCCCGGGCGACTAAAAACGGAATCCTTAAGTCCGTAACAGAAAATCGGTCGAAAAACCACCGGCGGATTATTTTTTCACAAACATTGTGGACTTAAAGTTATACCGACGATCCGACCAGCAATAACCGGCGTTTTTCCGATTCTTAGTCTGAAAGAGTGTCAAGTTAGCGATTGGTTACGGTAGTTTGGAAATCAGTGGAAACCATGCTACTGAAATATATAGAATACTAGAAAAATTGGAATGTTCACGGTGTTTAAATGAAGCAGGGAACCCGGATTATTATTGAACGTGAAATATCGGAATTGCAAAGGTAAAAGATATGTTTTTATCAGTAAATAATAATGCAGTGTGTACCGCTACGAATAAGTTAGCAATCATAATAGACGATCTTGTAACGAAATAATTAGGGATAGCAAATCAAAAATTAGTCCCGAATTTATTTAAAATGATCCAACATACTAGTGAATAAGTTCCAATCGGTAACTTAAACGAGAAAACTGGGTGATAGTCCAAGATTTGCAACATTAAACAACGAAATATTTTACTCCTAAATACTCTACGGCATAAAACGTGAAGATAAAAATATAAATGTACTATCCGAAGAAAATAAATTAACAACTAGATGACTACGCATAAATGTTAACAAACAGGTGTTACGGATTTATCTAAATTTACATATAAATTATTATTCCTCACTAATTAAATGGTATTTATTACGAATTCACCATAGCTTTTTACAAAAATTGGAATATATAATTTATCACTGCAAACCTACTCTCATTAGTGTCGTTGGGCTTAAGTACCATTATGGAAAGCTTAACTTCACAATCCATGATACCTTATCAAGGATATATGGGACTTGCTTTACTTACTGCAAAAGTAAATCGGAAATTCAGATAAATTTTTAATTATTTTCCGGGCGTCCATTTTTGTATATTTTTCATATTCTTAAAGATCGTAGTCGTTTTCGCTGTAATAACGTCATCTTAGTGGTAAACCCAACATTTGAAATTATAGTTAAGCAATATTTGCGTGTACGAATAAGCAATTTTTTAAAAATCTGCGACATTATTTAATAATTAACACTTTTATGTTGGTTTTAACATAAATTACAGTTTTCCTTTTTCTATATAACACGCTATTACTCTTCGGAATAATTGAAATACAACGTTTGTTAACTTTTGAAATGTTACCCATTATGTCTGCTACCTGCTCGTTGAAGATTTAAAAATTAAATTACACATATTTTCAGAGCAAGGTTCGAACCCACACTCGAACACTACCACCCTATAATCGCAGAGCTACATGTTCGTTTGGAGGAAACTGTTTAAAATATTTCTTCTAATAATGTACGCAAACAAATGCGATTATATCTTGTTGCAAGTGGGGATGCCGGACCGGTTGATGAAGCAGAATGGTGTTATTCAAACGTTAACCGTGAATAACTGTGACGTGATTTCTACCGAAAGTAGATAAACTATGAATATAAAAAAGCTACGAAAATCTTAATTCGTTAACTCCAAATCGTAGAGTCGAAATTCAAATTTATTTATATTTTCGGACGTGAGTGTTCAAAAAAATATTTTTTAAATGAATATCAAGTCATACATATATGTATATATACAGAATGTTCGGTGGTAGATTTAAAAGTTGAAATTCAAATAGTTGTAAAACTGTTGCGTGGGGAAATGGAAGAGGGGTATTGCCTAGTAATAGTGATGTGCGAAATCGTTACATCTCTGTATTCAATACAGCCCATATCAATTCAAGAAAGTATTGAATACATTTAGTCGATACACAATGTATTGAATCCATATTTTTATTACTGAATATTGTAATCACGTCTTTGAGTATATTTAGTAAAGACATAAAGTAAAAGTAATTTGTTAAAAGTTGAATAAATATAAAAAAAATTTGTTGATTCGAAGTTTACTTAAAATTTAATAATAACAGAAGCTGTATATATCAAAGGTAAAATCTCGCCAATTTGATTTATGTTGCGTGAAAATTTAATGTAATCGATAAAATTACTACTGTAGCCATTTTAAAGAAATTTAATAAATTCCTATAAGCCAAAGAATATTATTTTATTTATATTTTAGATGTGAATGTTTCCCTATTAACGTTATGTGTGGTAGTTTTATTTTTAATTTAAAATATAAATATATTACTTTTATCTCGCTTTCTAAACTGATACGTTAGAATTACAGAAGAGTAATAATTATTTGATTTAATTTCATAAAACAATATGATAATAAATGAATTTGGAATCATTACCGAAAGAATATTATGTTGTAATAACCAAAATAACATTAATTTTTGTATTGCTGTTTATTACTTAAGTTCATTTAAGTTGTATGTCATGATTAATTATCAAAATCATTCAATTTTAAATTATATTGTAAATTATTTCGCATTCCAATAATTTTAGGTGATGTATTATATCTTTTTTTACTAATGAAAATTTTTATAGATTTTTGGATATTCGCTTAACATAATTTTATAATTGAATATAATCTGACATGTCTAAACACTATAATTTTTCTCTGCATTCTGTGCCTATTGAAATGCGAATTATTTTTACATTTAAACGATTTCTTACATATTGAAATATTAGTTTTGAAATACATTTGCCCGTTACGATTGTTTAATTTTTTAGTGTGACTGATTTTTAAATTTATTCCTAAAGTAAACAAATTAAGTAAATATATAGTAATATGATGAGTTTCAAATTAAACGAATAACATTAATGAAACAAATATAACAAAATAATATTTAATAAATTCAATTAATATAATTGACAAATTTTGATATATCTGTGTACTTCACTACCGTAATAATTTTTACTTTATGCGTGATGTTCTTTAAACGCCTCCGATACTTCAATAGAAGTATTGATGTAAAAATAAAATACAGTAGTTACAAAGTAATGAATCATACTTTTCGCAACAATTCAATGGAAATTTCGATGTCGATACTAAGTAACTACAGTTTTTATATATATCCAGTTAACCAATACACGTCAAACACAAAGGGCCAAGTTTTATATATATATATATATATATATATATATATATATATATGTGAGTAATTAGAAAAACCTGTAACATTTTTGTAAATGGTTATTACTTTTTTTAAAAAGAATGACTGCAGTCAATTAAAATTTACCATAATTATTAGAGAACTATAATCGAGAGATTCAGAAATTCCTCATGATGAGATTTGAAAAATCAAGTTATATATATATATATATATATATATTGTGTGAGCGCGCGTGTGCGTATATGAGAGTGTAGGTACATTAAGATGTCTTTTTTTTCATTTTTGGAAGGTAAAAGTTACAACTATTCCGATTTTTAATGGTTTTTTTTTGTTTTACTTGCGTTTATATGACATCAGTACGTTGCCAATTTGTTTTTATTGAAATTTAATCCATCTCAAAATTGCACCATAAAAAGCCGGCGAAGAAGAAACAAAAAAATTACGCGACGAGGTCATCTGTATTTAATTTTTGATATGATATTTTTATTCAAGCTCGGTAATCTAATTAGTTTACATTTCTTTTTAATTGTTAGTTCGCCGTTTGGTTTTATTTCTGTTTCTGTTATATCTAGTTTATTTTTCATCATTTTCTTTTGTCTTCGTTTATTATTATTTTTACTCTATTTCATTTGTTTTTTCGTCGTCTGGCATCTAATTAATGTCCCTGTTTCGAGCTTATCTGGGCGATGGAAAAAGAAATCAACAAATTCTAGATAAAAACACGTACACGAATATTATCGTAATGTGAACACGGGTATAAAACCAGAGTGGTTCGTACTTAATGGATGGAAATAACTCGCTACTACCGTCTGCAAGTTCCTGACGCAATTATTTAGTCAATGCGAGCAACTTTTGAGCATGAAGCCGCTTATTTGAGATAAAAAAAAGAAAAAAAGTGCAGCAGGAAATATACACCCGGAACAATTAGATATTAAATCATCAGCAGTGCGCAGTGCTTCTCTTTAGCATACTGATGAACTCGCCGATATCCTGTTAGGAGTTGCTGTCAATATCTTTTGTGTTGTTGTTTGCACCTTGCCACGGCCTGAGATTATGTTTATTCGGGCTTTTTACATTAATATATCGAATAAATAAATTAAAGTGAGGTCTGTGCATTTCTTTTTTTTCTTTTTTTAATTTGTGAAAAAAAGTTATAGATCCCACAAGGCTAACTGCCCGTCCGCGAATAGTCAAAACCTTATTATTGTATATTTGTTAATTTTTGCACGATTCGTGTATATAGAACAATTTGTAATTATTAAAAGAGCATATTATGGAAATGTTCTAGGTACGACGCGCGGTCGTTAAGATTAATATATAGTTTTATACATAATAATCACGTTATTACAGCATACACATACCTTACTGTTATTAATTTTTCACGGAAACCTTGGAAACAATCGGATGAATATATTCATTTGTCCATGTAATCAAAACAGCTTTTTTATTTTTTTATTTATTTATATAAACTAATGGGCACTAAAAAATTATGTTTTTTTCCACATATTACACAATGCTTCGGTTTTGTCACGATTATATTCCATGTTTTCTGTCTATAACCGTTTTGTGAAATGTTTATATTTTACGAATTCCGGTATGTTCCCTACTTTTTGTTTTTTGTAACTTGAATAGCAGGAAGTACTCTCCTCTATACTGACCTGCCCGTCACCATTTCATTTTTTCGATGTTATATATTGAATTTAAATTACATCTAATTTTATTTTTTTGCATTACATATTTGTATCTTTTTCTTTTCTTCGCTCCGGATAATTTTGCGTGGTATCAACTTTATCAATACTCTTTTTTGAGTTACCATGTTGGGACACTATATGAAAGTGTAGGATTTTTATTTTTTGTATTTTCTCTATTCTCAAAACGTTGGGTAGTAGAACCGTTTATTTCTAGTTACATGGTTGTTACTGTAATGTTCAATTACAACAACCATACAGTTTAAGTTTTTGATTTCCTGTATAGTATTTTACAAAAGTTTTAGTATAAAAACAATAATAATTATTACAATACGAGTATACTTACACTATTTCATGATTTTATTATTTTTATATCAGGTAATTCCATTAATTGCGAATAAATTAAATTTATGAATAGGTTTATAATTAATTGTGAATAAAACGGGCAGATCCCCCGATATTATTTAATTGCGCGCTAGAAATTTTTTTTTAAATACCAGAGTGAAAAATCAAAATGACTAATGTTAGTGAAAAATTTTTAAACAATTTGAGATTTTCGGATAACTCATGGAATATTCTATTCCTTGTAGGAATTAGGCAGCTATTAAAAATTTGACTCTTATAATGGAGCGAAAAGGGACTTTTTAATACATATGTTTTATTAAGCAAAATTTGATTCCTGTTAAATATACTTTTTGGTCCAACTATTTTCGTGTTTTATTATTAAGAGAAATTAGCGGTTCGCGGTAAATTATTTCTTTCTAGTTTCTAGCCTTTGATTTCTTACGGCAATTTTCTGAGATAGAGATATGATTTTTGCTTTGTAGATATTGATAGTTGAACTAGCTGTTTTTTCCGTTCTGTTAAGTCTTTTAATTCCGACTGTCTTACGACTACAGTTATTAAAACAATCCGAAAATCTCAAGTTGTTCAAAAATTTTTCATTTAAATTAACCCTTTTGATTTTTCACTCTGGTATTTTAAAAATTTTTTCTAGCGCCTAATTAAATAATATCGAGTGGATTTCCCCGTTTTATTCCTTTTTTTTGTGATATTAAAATAGTTGCCTCGGATATTTCTTTAGCTTTTAAGTACGCATTTTTAATGCTACTAATAAAGACCGTATAAATACATTTTGATTTTGCAATGCTTTAATTAAAAAATTATGATTTTTATGAATCGAACGGGTCTTACAAGGAGAGGTCACGACGTTGGGGTCACCGATTTTGTTGAAATTCTGCAGGTGAATAGAAGACCATGAGTATATGAATTGTGTAAAAAATTAGAACGCAACTTTTTGATTCACACGAGAAATTTAAATTTTTAGAAGTTGTGTATAACGGATGATATGGATAACCGTTTAGACAAAAGTATGCAGTAAATTCCAAACCATGTTTATCTTGTCTAAATGGTTCGGAAAACCGATTATTCTAAAATGAAGTATATCAAACAAAAAAGATGACTAAAAAACAATAAACTAATGTAAAAAAATCATTTTTAAATTTATTAGAGAAAAAATACCTGAAAACACTTTTTTTTAGAGATGAGTATTTCTTTGTTTTTGAAAAATCAAGTTTTAACATTGAAAACCGTAAATTTTGAATAGAACGATTTCTGCAAGCTATCTCATTCTCTCTTCCTGCTCCCTCTTCCGATTACGTAATACTCCCTCCTTCATGGTCTTTTCCAACCCCCACCCGATCGAAATCGATCTTTTGTGGATTCTTGGTCATATGAGTATTGACGTCAATGAGGTGATCAATTCCTTAGCCCGTTCTTCTATTTCTAGAGGCGTATTTTTAAGCGCATTTTCAGTCCATAATATTGCTTTTCTCTCCGCAGTCGCTCATTCCAAATTATGGTTCAATTCATTTTCTAACCTTGCCTTCTTTTACTTCTTTATTCAGCCATCTCTTCCTCCTCGTCGATAGTTTTCTTGATACTTGTCCTCCCTTAAACGCTTTACAATCACTTCCATTTGTTGCCTTCGCTTCAACCATAGCCTCTGTTGTAAATAAAATATTAAAAAAAAATATATATTCTTATAAGTAAAGTTAAATTCAAATTTAAAAAAAAAAAACGAAATAATTACACTCGAGTAGTTTTTACATGGTGTATTTAAAAATAGTCAATCCCGGCAATAATTAGCGATATTGAAGTTGTTCGTGGATTATGGACTCGACACTACCTATACTGATGCCTATTTCTTCCGACATATCCTGCACAGTGACCCGTCTGTCCCCCAAAATCATCTGTTCGACGCGCCGAATGTTTCCTGTGGTGATGCTGGTTCGTGGTCTACGATCATGTGCTTCGTTCTCGACCGCTTCACGCCCCTCTGCGAAGGTTTTGCCCATCGATACACTTGTGACATCGAGAGGGTATTATCACCGAACTGTTTTTTCAAACGGGCCGCAATTTCCGCGGTTTTAACATTTTCTTTCACCAAAAAACGAATCACAATGCGTTGCGTAATCTAAACCGGAACCTCTTTTTCGCTCATTGCACTGTACGCGCGCGAATAAACCGATCGCGACGAAATTTGTGATAAACTGTCGATAATCTAGTCTAGTATAACCAGTTCTAGCTGCGACCTTCAAAACGCATCCCTTCCTCTTGTAGAGAAGAATTCGCATTTATATTTGAACCAGCTACATAGTTGAGTGACGGGACAAAAAAGGCAGCCCCCGTACTGTCCGTTGTTATGGACCCATCAGTAAAGATGACAGTGTGGAAAGGAAATAAGGATTGAATGACAGAGTTATGTTCCTGTGAAAGGCGGAAAGAGAGTATATCTTAAGAGGATGCAGAAAATTGGAATAATTAAACGTGAAATAAGGTAGTTTGTTAAAAGAGAAAACGTAAGGAGCGAATTGATTAAGTCGTTTAGATATATGAGCAAGAATAGGGATTTTCCTAGGAGAGAAGTGCCAGTTATGTCATATGAAAATATAAGAGTTAATAAGATTGGACGAGGAAATAGGAAGTCGCTAAATCAAGAAACGATAGCCAAGATAAGATCGACCAATATATAGAGGAACCATATTGCTTTCTGAAAGTACTGCAGCTGTGCGAGACGACTTTAAAGCTCCAAGGAACAAGCGGAGGCAACGGTTTTGTAAATGATCCAGTTTTGAAAGAGCTACTACTGTACAAAAAGGAACAGTAATCTAACTTCGAACGTATAATAGATTTAAACAGGATTATAAGAATACAAGGATCCCCCCCCCCACGGCACGGGGAAAGAACTTTGAGGAGGTTTAGCCTTTTAGAAACGGATTTAAATAAGTATTTTATATGTTCCTGAAAAGTAAGACGGCTGTTAAGAAAGATGATTAAGTAGCAGAAGGATGAGACAAGAAGGATAGCGCAGTTATTTACAAACACTTTCCGTGAAGTAGAGTAGATAAGAGTAGATAGATGCACAGTTCTGTTTTAAAAAAGTTTGACAATAAATAGGGACAGCTGGGGAGGAATGTTAATGGAAAGCATCTTGTCTTAAAGAGTAGGAAGGTGTATGTTATTGAACGCATTGGAGACATCAACGAAGGAGGCAATAGTATAATTTTTGTTTATGAAAGATTTATATATATTAGCAAGAAGAAGACTAATGGAATCGAGAGGACCCAACCCTGGACGAAAACCAAAAATATTATTGGGAAGCAGGTTGTAGCGCTCCAGCCACCAAACAAGTCGTCTGTTCAGCATACTCTGGAACAGTTTCTTTAAACAATTAGCAAGGGAAATGGCTCCGAAGACGGAAGAATTTCTCTTGGGAATAGGAATAATGATAAAGAAATTCCAGGATTCTGGGATATAACCTGAATACATAAAGGAGTTAAATATATTAAGGGAAGAATCGGAAAGGTTTTTAAGGATTATGAAAGAGATACGATCAATACCAGGAGCAGAGTTGGAGAATTTGTTCAAAGAACCGCAAAGTTCGCTAATGTTAAAGCCGGAAGTTAGAAAATAAGAACCAGTAGTGTATGCAGTAGGGGTGAAAGAAATTTCGTTAAAAGAAGGGACATAGGATGGAACAATGGAGTCTATAAACGAGACAAGTTGATCTTTAGAGAGATTGAGGTCGAATGAGCAATTGTACTGTGGGTCCCTGAACGATTTAGCCATTTCACAGACAGAGAAGTGGTTCTTGAAAAAGATGAGCAAAATTTCCTTCAGGAATTTTTCTTGGAAGTTTTGAAGATATACCTGGATCTACCATTGGCCCTTTTGTGAGCGAGGAAATTAGTTAAAGATGGACAAGAGCGAAATATTTTATTGGATGCCATACATTGGCCATGAACTATTTTACAGACGTTATTCCACTGTAAGAAAGAGGTATTTCGATGGTTCTTTCTCGGAAAAGTATTGATTGGAGGAGATGACAGAGGAAGTGCTGAAAGAATAGCATTAGAAAATGAATTGTATCGATGGATTGGACTTGAATTGGATTGAATATATGTTATAGAAGAATCAACTAAAGAGAAAAATTTAGCTCAATCAGTTTTTTTGGGGGGCGGAGCGTAAGCATACAAAAGTCTGAAATATTGTTGAGAAGAGGGATTATTGATGGAAAAAATATAGGTACATGAAAAATTCCCATCGCTTCTAACAATACCCCTAAATTTCAAATTTTCATTTAAAAAAAGAAAAAAACAAAACAAAAAAAAACAAAAAGCATGCAGTTAATTCAGTGAAATATAAGTGGTATGAAAACGCATTTCGGTGAACTAATAACGATACTAGTCAAACACAACCCAACAGTAGTTGCTATCCAAGAAACTCGCCTACGACCTCCCCTGGTGGTAAACGTTACAATCACTATACTAGAACGCCCGTTTTCCCCTTACCCTTTATAAATTAGTTCTGGGTATAAATATTAAAGTTATGTCGAATTATTAATCTGAAACTTTTTTGTCACCTACCATGTATGATATTCATATTTTTAGATATAGCATAAGTATTTCAGATTTACTAACCAAACTGTATTTCTTACATTACACTTTATCATATAGTCCTTCCTTTTTTTTTACATCTTTTTCCCAAACTGTAATAATTTAATTTCATTTTTTCGTCACTTTATAAAAAATATGCCGTTTTATTTTTTTTCTTTTCCAAATATTAAAGTAGGCCTCAGCGGGATATAAAATGTATCCCTATTTTTGTTTTATATTTTTGCCGAGGTCGCATTCGTGCAACAGCGTGTTTTAAAATCAACATCTACATATTAATGACTTTAATATTTTCGTTATACTAAGTAAACAGATAGTACGGAACCGTAACTATGCAGAAGTACAAATGTACAAAATGAATTATAATCCATGGCTATTACCAACACGTTTTTGAGAATTATAATTTTATATTCATATTTTTCTATAGCTTTGATTTTACTATTCTTTTTAACTGAGTTTCATAAATGAACGTTTAGTATGTTTGAAGCATTATCGTCTGTATTCAAAATAATTCACGGATTTTGGCGTTTTTAATGGTTTTTTAGAATTTTGGTAAAGTTAAATTCCTAGCAAAAATGTATTCGTAATCAGGCGTGAGCTTTCCCCCTTGCGGTAAATAGAATTTGTAACAGAATAAAGCAATCCTATCTTATCGGGCAACCTTAAGCGAAAAAAAAAGAAAAAGATACATATACAACTTTACATATCGTGCTTTAATTGAAGTTTTTTTTTTCTTTTCCGAATATTTTATTGGTCCGTTTCTGGTTTACTGCTTTTTTTCTCGTTCTTTAAATATTTTTAGAATTACCAACATATTTCTTCAGCGGACATATTTAACGATTTTGCTTCTTTCCTAACGCGAATTAAGTCGCTATACAAATTATTCGGTAAAGTCTGATTTCGTCATTAAAATCTACATTTACGGCGTTATGACCTTGCCGATTATCATAGTTGCAGTGATTTCACAGTTCTCAAGTTTCTCGATCTTCAATTTCCGAGGATTGGCGTGCTTGTGCATTTAATGTGCGGGTGATTTAAAACTTTCTGCTGCAGCTCTACTCTATTTCGAAACTAAAACAATTTATTACTGATACAATGTACCGTTTGTATTAAGCCTTAACGACAGACGTTTCCCCGAGAGATCAAAAAGTTTTTCTTAGATTTCAAAAACTTCTCGGCTGCTTTTTGACTAATGCCGTTGGTTTTCCCTACTTTACATCCTGTAATATGTGCGGTAATTTTGCTAGCAACACGAGTCGACTTCAGCAGAAAGCCTGCTATTATAATTTGGCACATATCATTTAGTGTCGCTTTGATTGTCCCTGTATAAACTGGGTTTTTCTATTGAAAGCAAAAGAACATGATAATATAAGATGTACGACACAAATTAAATGGAGAATGCTGTCATGTACAATTTAGTCTTTGATGGTAAAGCCGTTTAGCTTTAAATGGGTAAAATCGCTTAAGAGATTTAAAACACGAGAGATTCAAGGCTTCGAAATGAATTATTTTGAAATGTTTTTCTCATTACAAGAAACTAAAGAAACTAGAAATGAATTAAAGAATGAAAAAAGTAGTCCAAATGAACAACTGTTCATGTCCCGCGGTAAACCCAGGAGTACTGCGACATTTTTGGCGATAATATTAGAACGAATTCAAAGATATCTGCTGGAAATAACGTGTTTCGGTATTATCATTCAGACCGATAGTTGTGTTCAAAACCATTTTTCAAATGTCCTGTATATTTTCTAAATTAACGAGTAGTTTTCTCTTTATTCTTAATAAATTTATCTGTGATGTCGGAACCATGAACATTTGCGCCATATCCATTAATTATGTTATTCGTTTGATAGCAAAAGGCGTTATTTTGCAATGCTATATACCCTAAATATAAAGCCTTTAACCGCCTTTAGTACTACGGTCTGCTGAATAAATTAAAATCAACCGTAGCAAACGATATATATAAACTTTTAGAAACATACTCATTCGACATTGTAAACCCGAAAATACTTAATCTACGTGTCTTTACTTCTCCCGGGAGATCAGTTTCATTCACGTTGTGTGCGGCTGGTTTTTTAGTAACGGGTGACTGCGAAAAGATTTTGCATTCGAGCAATCGATAACCGCGAAAAAAAACAATTGAATGATTTTTTGACATTCGAAATAATTTTGTTCGCATGAAAACGTTATTATTTCGTTTCATTTGAAAAACTCATTCAATTTGAAATTATCGATTTGGAAATGGAGTAAAATTTACACCAATTATGTTTTAAAATTATAAATTACGTTTTAAAGAATGTTGTATTAATAAAAATATAATTTATTATAATTAGAATATTTACAAATTTAAATTTAGTAAACAGTTGTATAAACAATAGTCTATTTCGTCAATGGCAAAGGAAACATTTCGAATGATTGTTGTAAATAATACAAATTAACTCCTCGTGGATAAAAACCGAAACCATTCGAACATTCATGAATAAAATGTTTGTTAAATGTTTACTACATCCTTCCGAGAGGAATGACATTTCGAATTCATCTATTGACCATTCGAAAGGATTCAGGTTGAAACAGTTTGAAGTCGTTCATCACTAGAGCTGCTTGTCCGACTTATTAACAAGTGCATCTTAGCAACTCAAGAACACACAGTGCACTCATCAACATTACTTTATGGAAAATTAAATTGAATCGTAGCAA
The DNA here is from genome assembly GCA_039619475.1 of Icerya purchasi. Lineage (NCBI taxonomy): Eukaryota > Metazoa > Arthropoda > Insecta > Hemiptera > Monophlebidae > Icerya > Icerya purchasi. The sequence goes on from CM077116.1 coordinate 421,421,460, forward strand.
AAGTCATCAAGTACATTTTCACTCAAAACGTCCACCGATCACGTATAGAACAATTCAGGTGTTTGGGATTAATCGTCGATCATCGATTACGTACTTATTTTGTATTGCAGAAGTTGATTTTATTTTATTTATTTTTTTTTAAATGGGTTCGGTGCCAGCACTGACCTAGTTACATGAGCTTAGATCACCTAATCAGATTCTGAAGCGATGAGAGATAGAGAGTATAAAGGAAGGTAGGAGGGGAATAACGACTTAAGATGGAAAGGAAAGGATAAAGGAAGCATTGAAAGGGATAGGAAGATCCAACGCCAAGAGTTCGGCCTATAGATGAGAGCACTCGGGAAAAAGAGCAGCACATTCAAAAAGGATATGGTTGATATAAAGGGTGGATCAGTCGAGTGGAGAGGGCAGACGTTTATTTCTTTGTCATTGTTTTGCTGTATTATCAGTAACCGTAGAAGTTAATCGAGCAGCGGTAAAAATATTACGCTCATACGTAATAAACGTAATTATTGAGGGTGCGCTACTAGATTTATCAGATGTGAGTGTTAATTATGAAACAGATTGGAGTATTAGTAAGAGCGCTAGTCTATACATAAAAAGAACACATCAAAACGAACTATTTTTGGACTTTCTTTTTCTTATATCTGACCAGTCCTCATTTTCGCCTTCCCTGTTCACATGAGTAGGTTTGAATATCATTAAAACTTTCCCGGATGTTTTTTTTTCTTTTTCTTCTTTTGGGTTTGTCTACAAGAACATTGGTCCGAGAACAAAGGAAAAAGGACGCAAGAGACTCAGATCTTTACACGATCAGAGATAGCTGACAAAAAAGAATCCTGGACAACAGAAGGAGAAGGAAGGGAGAGAATGAACGAAGCACTGTATGGAGCAAGAATACCAATTTGTAAAAGGGAGGAGTAGAAAGCAGCTTGATCGGTTTCAAGAGATGAACACCCGAACATTATGTGATCGGGATCACACACAAATTGGATATTGGAGCGATGCAATGGACTAAAAGGAAACGGCACAAGAGAGTAATGGAAAAGCGAGGAAGGAAGCTAACTGTGTCGAAAGCGCAGGCGGCAGATCGCAGAGATGTTGGAGCGACGCATGGAAGGAAAGTCACGTTTTGATCGTTGTATAAGAATATTCAACCTAATTGGAAACGTGAAATTAATTATATATTTTCATCGTAATTAGTCTACTCGAAAAATATATTTATTTAAAATAAAATACAAAAAATATTACAGATACTTAACTATTTAAATTTTTACTATTAAATAAAATTTTACCGTACGATGAGAAGTGGAAATGTTTTTTGGAACTACTAAAATATAAAATCCATAATTAACTGTTACCACTCGAATGTTTTTAGCGTTAAACGTTCTAATCTGAAGGGTGATTCTTTATATAACATCAAATTGAGCGAACAAGAATTTTTATTATATCCGTATTTTTGTTACGGAACAATTAAAAATGAAAATACTAATGTAATGAGATAAAAAGGATTTAACGAAAATTCGACTGACATTCCGGATCATTTTAAGAGATTTAGAATTAAAAATTTCATGAAAATAAAACACTTAACATATCTTTTTCTTTTTTTTTTTCTTCTTTTTTTTCTTTTTATATTATATACAAAAAAAGATTTGTATTATATAAATAGACGTTTTTGTAAATATACGTAAAAAGCGAAGCCTATACAATACATTAACAATGTAAATAAAAAAAAATGGAATGATTTATTTATGCAGCAAACGAACAAAATATGAAATGTAAAAATCGTGCTCCGAAGCTCATAGATGACGAAATAGCGAATAAATTAGATTTATTACGTCGGCGTTGAAGTCTTAAATTATTTTTTAACATTTATTTTACCAGCGTTCGTTACGAACGTCTAACTAAAAACATTTTTAATTCTAGCCGTGCAACGGAGAAATTGCCAGCTTTGTAATTAAATACATAAGAAGAAGTAACATCTCTACGAGTGTAGTTCAAAACTAATGTTCGAAATAAATAAAATCGGTCTGACTCGATGGTTGCAGTAGTCGATAAAGATTTTGTTACTGAGCAAATAAGTACATGAAATTTTTTCACTGATTTTAGAAATGGTTTCAAAATGTTATTTCCATCATCCTCAGTTTTACGACATTTATACCTTACTTACTACTACTTATTCTATTACACGATATTATTAACCTAAAGCCGTAATAATCGCTATCGGTATGAATGCTTTTTTTGGTAGTTGTCCCTGAAGAATAGCCACTAAGATAATCGTCTCTGAAGAATAGTCATTAAGATAGTCGTTCTTGAAGAAGAGTCATTAAATGATTTTCATGCCGTCTAACGCAAAACGTGTTCCAATTTCGCTAATCATGCGGTTTTTCGGCAGTGGATCTTGGAATTACGTTATCTGAATTTTGTTTATTTACTCAGGAAAATATTAATTACCTTGTTATGTTTGATTTCCTCCGTTATAAATGTTTTTAATAAATAACCTTAATACATAACTGTGTAACTGTAATCAAGGTTATTTATTAAAAATATTTATAAAATTAATTACCTTGTTCCGGATTCGTACTTATTGAAAAGCCGGGATAAAGGTTCGAGAACAAAAGGTTATAATCTCTTTGACAAGGAAATAAAATTGCCAGCATACATATATATTTATTTATTGGTTTTTCATGAACCACTACGAAAGCCACGCGTGCAATGAAAATAAATTTGTATCTTATTCATTTGTCCATGCTCTCAGAATGGAAGATATAAAAGTTTGAAACTTTACTAATAGAAAAGCGATTTACGTGGAGCATCTATGGAGTTACTGCTTCTCAGGATTATGTCGTTTACTCTTACACCGTTTCTGTATGAATTTTACAGCAAAGACAAACTTGGTTATCCTTTAGCGGGAAAGAAGTGACTAAACAAAACCATAGAGATGGATGTCAAAAATGGATTTTATGAAGAACATTGTTAAAACTAAAATTTGCGCTTATTCGAAGGAAAAATTTTTAAAGTTACAGATGCAAAAATCAAATGGGTACACTTGCCTACGTGCACGTAAGGAAATTTATGAAAGATAAAATTGCTGCAGTCAGTTAAACAAACTAAGAGGTATCTTATAAAAGTTCTGCGGAGAAATTGTTTCGCTTACATATTCCACGTGCACTGTCACTGTAATCTCATCCGTGATTGAAAACGATTCCCACCTGTGCATATGTAATGTAATATTTATTTTTTCTTCCTCGGCGTGTCAGTAATGGAGTTTTATCCAACGCAAGAAATTAACGCAAGTTTACTGGGAAAATTTTAGAAATTGAGTAAATAAAACTAACAAATGAATAATGCAAATGGAGGGAATGATGCGGCATAAAAAATGGAGAGGCCGAAATTCTAAAGATTGGAGTAGAAAGTTGAGGAAAAATGAAAGTAGAAAGTTGAAGGTGAATTGTTCAGAAAATAGTAGAGCGACACTGACGTCAGGGAAATCGTTGAATCAAGGAAAAGGAGAAAGAGGTAAATAACAAAATGAACGGAGTTGAAATTGGAAAAAAAAAAGATGAATAGAACTAGAAGATTTCGGAAAGGAAACCCGGCTGCAGTCAAACGAATCAAAGAATCGGCTATATCGTTACCTACAATAACAACTTGAAGTGTCCTCAGAAGATCGATAATGAATAGGTTACAGATCAAATATAAATAAGTAATAGTTCAGAGCAGGGCTTGGGGAAGGGATTAGAAATGGCTTGTAAGACGTCTTTGCATCGGAGGATAGGAGAAACGACACATTCCTAGCTGAAGGTATAAAAAGGATTGCATTTATGAATTCGATTCGAAATGTAGGGTCAAAAGGAAAGCATGCCCATTGACTAACTGTGCCACTCTAACGTATTGGCTGCAGTATTGGAAGGTTTACACACTTTTTAAAATTTTCCTGCATTATGAACTTTCGCAATTCCCGATACTCTGCCGAGGAGATATGGGAGTCATTTTACTTATCTACTTTTAGCAGCTGGTTCTAGAATATCCTTGCACCGTAATATTTGTGAGAGAACGGCGGAAGTAGCCTTGCGAAACCTTTTGCGCAAGAGAAACACTTTTGGTTGCTATTTTTTATATCTTCAAGTCTCCACTTTAACTTCACAATTCTCGACGACTTGCTAAGGGTACGGGACTTGCTTTACTATACTTTACTATCCGGTCCACTAAAATTCCAACAAGCCTATTGCAATACTTGCTTAACGGTAGTTTTTTCGATTATTTCGTTATAATAATCTCGCGGTGAAAAAAAAAGTGCAAATTATTCTGCAGCGATATATATTATACGAAATTTCACGAAGTTGGAGGAAACTATTATAAATCGTTTCCGACTGCGAGTGTTTTTGATTGGTCGAAAACAAAAACATCTCAAGCCGGCGAGAGTCCTCTCGAGGTGTCGAATTTAAAGATAAGTTAGATAATCGGGGAAACTGCAAAATGTTAGGAGAACGAGGGACGGTGGGAGCGCAAAAGTTTACCGCAACAAATAATTAATAAAAGAAAGGCGAAATATCGTGATGTTTTGATTGAAGCCGAGGGAATTAGTGGAGGAAGAAACCAGTGACTGAGAAATAAGTTAAGACTCGATCGGTTTCGAAGAATTCAACAAGCAGGACTGATCTCGGGACAAGATGCCTTCTTTGATCGGATCACCAGAAACGGCTTTTTAAATGATACAATAAAACTATTTCTGCTACGAAACTAACGGATAATATAAACTTACGAGAGCGTAAAACCAGAGAAACCGTTGGCACATTTCGAGAAAGTCTTTGATTTTATGATCACTTCCTTGCCAACGTAGTTATAACGATTTGTCGGTGGGCTCGATTAATCAGTCTTGAACGCATTCGTAGAGAATTCGTTCCGCCTTAATTGTCGAATTTAATTTATAGATAAAGAACGAAAGTGTTAAATGCAATAGGGGGTAGTATTTTTAATGCGGAAACATGGAGATCTATAAAATTAACGATCGCCGTCACATTAAGGAATTCACACGAGATTTATTCGCAACCTAAATTAGGAATTTCGCGTCAGAGCTCACGTGGCACCTGGTTTCTGGACTGTAAAGTCGTTCATGGACTTCCAGCAGCGCGCGGGTGCGAGGGAATAGGAAAATGAATTCGCCTGCGCTTGACCGGTATAGTAGAACGCGTTCACAGTTCTGTGCACTGTATCGGAGCCGGTAAGTTCATGTATTCGATTTCCTGCATCGAGTGTCGATTGGTCTGGTCGGCGTCTGATTTTTTGTTCTTTTTTACCTCGTTCATCAGCGTCTCCATCGTTTCGTCCGTCTGAGTGCCGCTTTGTCTCTTCCGACTTTTGTTTAGCACGTCCTCGACAGAGATCTGCGGTAAGAGCAACGCCTCGTCGTACGAGGGGAGTTTCGATAACTTCTGAATCGTTTGCGTTATGCTGTCGGAGCCGGCCATCGACGAGCGTCGTTCTTCCAGCGCAGCCTCGTCTACTCCGTTAGATGATCCGTTTCGAGCCGGTGTCACATTGCTGCCGGCTATTCTGCGGCCGATTTCGTCGGCTGACGCGGACAATTTCTTCTTGTAGCCGACGGCGCAAGCCAGCATGCCGCATAGTAGCAACACTCCGAGCACGGCGCACAGCAAGATCAGATCCTTCGCGTTCTTGGTCTGCACGCGCCAGGCCTTGTCGCAGGCTATCGACCACCGTAGACCGGTCATGTTCGGCGGCGACAGACAATCCATCCGATTCAGTTGATCGACGCCGTCGCTGAGGTTGTAGACAAAGTGCCACAGCGTTCTAAAGTTGCCGTCGGTACAGTCGCACGACCACGGATTGTTTTCCAGCCGGATTCGTTCGAGGTTCCGCATCTGGCTGAAGTGCGAACTGTTCCGAATGTAAACCAATCGGTTCCCGGTCAGGTCAAGGTCGGTTAGTAGCGGCAAATTGTATAGCGCAGACGAGTTGATCGTCAGCAATCGGCAGAAGCTCAGATTTATCTCGAGCAAATGCTGCGACGATAAACTACGCGGCAAACCTTCGAGCAGATTGTAGGACAGGTTCAGTCGTTTAAGCGAGACCGCATACATCAGCGCGTTCTCGCGGATCGTTTCGATGCGACAGTGACTGAGGTCCAACGTTTCAACGGACGGAGCGTGCAGCTGAGGCAGATCGGTCAGGTAGTTGTGCGATAAGTTCAACGTGGCCAGGTTCGGATTGAACGTGAACGTCAGATCGCTCAGGTCCTTCAGCTGATTCGACGACAGGTCGACGTACTTTAACGCGATGGTACCGCTGAAGGCGAACTCCGATATCCAGTTTATGTCGTTCTCGGCCAGATCCAGCTCTTCCAGCTGTTCGTTTCGTTCGAAACTGCGCTGCGGTATCTCTTTGAAGCGGTTCCTACGGAGTGAAATTTTACGCACATACGGCAGTTCCGACACGTAGAGCGTGTCCAGTATGCAGCCGGCCGCCTGAACGATTTCGATCGTTTGCGAAACCAGTCTGAACTGACCGCTCAAGCGAACGTTCTGCGACGCGTACAGTTCTTTCAAGCTGTGCATTTGCGAAAACGTATCCGGACGTACCACCTGTACCGTACAGTTGGTCACGTCCAGAGTTTCCACGGACGAAGAAGTGAGACCGTCTAGCATCGACAGTGGATTCGAGGACAAGTTCAGGTGCTTCAGATGCGGCATTCCCTGTAAACTCATCGGCCCCTGCAGATAGGAAATGTCGCAGAAGCTCACGTCCAGCGACGTTAACGACGTACTGCAGAGAATTTCCTCGTAACTGTTGCCCAGATTGACGATCGGGTTGTGCGACAGATTCAGCACTTGCAGTCGGCCATTTGCCACGATCAGAACGCTGGCCCGAATAGCGGACAGAAATTTAATGCGATTTCGAGAGAGATCCAGTACCACCAGTTTTCGTAACGCTTTTAGTACGTCGTTCGTTATTTCGGCGATATTGTTCTCGGACAGATTCAGAATTACAATATCGGAATATCGAGCCAGCTCGTTCGGTAGGTGGCGTAAATCATTTTTCGCGATATTCAAGTCTTCCACCTGCAACGATAATTTATTATTTCAATGAAATCAAGATAATCTTCGTACTACTGAATCTCATCGAAATCCGATTGAATTGGAAAAGACGAAAATTAGAACAAATACAAATATGTATAACGAATTTAAATGTATAACCGATATTATATACTGCTTAGAATCCTTTTTATAGGAGCATAGCCCATCATCGGCTAAAAATTAATAAAGACACACATAGTAAACAGTACGTTAAATGTAATTCTATAGAAATATCTCTTATATTTCGTTAGCTCAATCTCGAGCGTCGAGACCAGCTATCTATAAAATTTGCTGTACTGTGTGTGATCGATGATAAGAACTAATTGTCTCCCAGTTGAAAAACCGGATAAACTTTGTGTCTTGCGAAAGTTTCGATACTTTGAAAACGTGTGTATATAATGAAAAGAGAAAAAAAATACACTCGTAGCGTGCTTTTTTTATTTTTCAAAAAAATGTAATCAAACGAGGTCGAACGAGATTGTATCAGACAAAAGTGTACATATGTCAAGGATATAAGAAAAAAAAATGCTGTTCTAAGAGCTCAACATCTTCATCAAATGCATTTCCAACAGGTACGAAATTACAAATTTCTATTTGTTAACAATTTTATAAAATATTTGTTTAAATAAAGTGTACGGGTAATTTTTTCGCATTGTTGAAAACGTGGTCCCCGGGGGTAATCTGTTTTCTATACTGCATGCAATTTTCGTTTTTGCTACAGACTATGGCCAAAGAAGGCTAATAAGAAATTGACGTGTGCAGGAATTTGTTTGTAGAAGTTTATTTTTAGTTCTTTCTCCATGATCGGCATAATTTTAAAAGTCCTTCTTCCAGTTTGTTCGCATTCTTCTTACCGTTTGGCATTTTTCTTCTTTTTTTTTTTTGACAATTCTATTTTTTAAATTTCGTTTACCTTTTTCGTTTGTTCTTCCTATTACGTCGCAGTAGGAGACTTTTTATATACTAGAATAATATTAAGCAATATTTTCTTTTGTAGTTTTTAAATTTTTTGAGCAGCTTTTTCGTTTATTCTTCGATTTGCAACAGATCGGAACGAGCGGAATGAATTGTTTTATCCTTCAATTTTAAACGAAAACTGTTATTCTGCAACGTAGTCATTCTGAAATTACGTTTATTTTAATTTCATCCATTGTGTAGACGAGTTGTTCTAATGCTGGGTAATGCTCCCGGCTGGCAATCCCCCCTCCCAAAGAAAAGAAAAAAAAAGACGAGAGTCAGTTTTAAGATTTTCATCAATAAAACTTGTAACACCTTCAATAAATGTAGTATACTACTGTAATAATGGACGAATATAAGTAATAGCATAATCACCCTTTAAAAGGCTTACAAAAATTTTTCTGTAAATAAATTATAAATTAGTTGTTTCGTATCAATGTTATTTATTTATCGTATGTTAAAACATCTGAAACAATGAGTTAAAAATATCTATTTAATGTATAATCGATTGGTCATATCTTCGAGAAAATTTTAAAAAACGAGCAATTTCAAAGGTTTGTTTGATCGTTGTACTTTTACGGTTCATTAAAAAGAAGTAAGCAAAACGCTTATTTATTTTGTTAATTAAAAATATCGATAAAGACGTAATTTCTTTGTTTCGCAGTGAAATATATATTTATATTTACTCTTTACAGATATCGGGTTTAAATGTTACGTCAATATCAATATACATATACCAGAAGACACGTTTCGTAGTAGAGTTATACAAATGGTAATTTGTGATTATATTTTTGGTTATTTGCTTTAACAATGTGTAATGTGTATAAAATTTGTTCACTATATTTGTATGGTAGTTTTAAATATTTCAAAATTGGAAAAAATCGGGCAATGTAATTGTAACTTCCGTATCACACGTGTATTATTATTTTTATTTAAATGTTTACGAAACTCATGATCGGTAAATTCGGAATAAATCCGAGCAAAGCTAAGCTAGTTTTTAGTTCTTCGTTGGTGTTTCGGCTCATGGTGGAAAACAGTTCTGAATTAATGATGGAAGAAATTTTTCTTAAATTTTTTTACCCGTTAATCGGTTATGTTGTACAATATGAACGGGGAGTAATTTGAAAATATTTTCATATTATGCGGCGACGGTAAGAAAAGGAATCTCATTTGAAACGTTAATTTTTCTGTCACATATGTCACACATTCGTCCTGTTCTTTGCAATTTTTTTCGTTTATAAACGGAACGGTGAAGATTAATCGTATCAAAAATATGTTATTCACGTATTAAAACTAAATTAATTACATTACTAATATAGTCAGGCAGCGCATTGAGCTGTTTGTCAAAAGATTTGCCCGATATGAAATTAAAGGAATGATCGAAAACGGAGGTTTCCGACTATCGCTCCTATCTTCGTTAAATTAAATGCAAGTTTTCTCACCATTTTAAGATATTCCAACATTCGCCAACATCGTTCTTTTCCTGTTTCGATAATTTCCTATTACTCTGTATATCTGTCTCGTATAATATGAATGTAATTAATCAACACGATCATTTGGAAAATAGAAGATACGAACTAATAATTTGTACGGACTGTATTTGACAATTATCCTTACAATCCCCAATCGGTATGCATGGTAATCGACTACTTTCGGCAATTAACAATAATTCCTGCAGTCGTAATTATTTGGCGCAATCGATTACGCTGCAGAGTAATCGTAATTAATAATGATTAAAGTTTAAAGTTATAGAAAGAATCGGATATTTTTGAACTGATCTCTTCACCGGGATTTTTCAGCTGTTCGATTTTTTTGAATTTCCGCGTGATAATAGTTCCAATTAGGCATGCTCCGGACACAGTTATATCCTTGGAAATATATCCGCGTTCGGACACAGTCGAACATATCCCCGGCGATGTGATTTTATATATACCGCAACTCCGAAAGACACCGGGCAACGAATAAATGTTGTTATTGCGGACACAGTCGGATTTACCTCTGGCACGTCATCTAATATACTGTGCGCATGCGCACCCCGTGTTCAAAGGCGTTATGTTGTGCGTTCGGAGTGCTACGCGGAGTTGGAGTTGAATACACAGTCTAATATTACGATTATACGCTTGACATGAAATAAGTAACTCGATGTGGAGAAGCAGATATATATTGTACATACATATATCCGCGCAGTCGGAAAAAGGACACATATATCCAACTGCTCTAGCGGAGTTGATTTGTGCAACTCTACTTCCAATATTTCAATAATCTACGCCAATGTTTAAGCCGCATACATCTTTGACGGGGTATCGGGTTTTTTGAAAGGAATAATAAAAGGAGAGGATAATTCTTTTCACATTCCCCGATTTTTCTAGTGCAATATATATGTATATTCGATTTCAGATATTTTATACACCGTACCGAGACCGTTTATAAGTGTTTCTAGTTTGTGCACTTTAGTGCAGTATTGCAGATGTATTATAAAAATACGCTTGCAAGTAACAAATAAATAACGTAACGCGAATACGAAAGAAATAAACCTTGCGCTCACGATTATTGTTATCCGTGTAATTATCCGTACTGATCGTCCGGAAAACCTCGACAAAGTGACCTGTTCGATTACCAATAATTCGAATACAATTTATAAAGTGTCGAAGTTGACCGAGACAACCGAGTTCAGTTTATTACCTTTTTCTGACGATGGGCAAACGTGTTAAATAATTTCTATCACGAAAGCAAACTGATCAATTTAACTGATTTTACTACCAAGCTGACAGTTTAAAAAAAAAAAAGGTAAAAATGTGAAATAGTGTTTTTAACGGCGATATCGCGTCTGCGGAAAATTTTAATTCTAATATGAATCGCGAAAATTCGTTGCGCATTAAGAATAACTGTATTTTTCAATGAAGTAGGCAATTTAGTAGTAATCTCCAGTGACGTCAAAAAAATAGAATGCACGTAGTTGCCACCGCTTAATCTGTCGTTATGGGTAATCTATTCTCAACCAGATTTCTTTGTATTCGAATACAGCGAGTAATTAATTAAGGGAAATTATTTTCGTAATTGCAACAATTTAACGGGAACCGAGTACATTGCAGAGTAATTGCAATTAATAGTAATTGGGAATACGTAACGACAAAGCAGCAATCGGATTAGTCAAAGGGGAATCGAATTAATCTCCTCATCATCCAGATTTTCCACATAATCAGTATTGCGGATGAGATTACACCGATTAATATTTAAATATTCGAATGGTGCCATCAGTCTTTCTATATACGTATGCGAAAAGAGTGATCAATTAAATATGTATTCCAAAAATGAACTCTCAATGTTGTTTGTTATTATGCACTATTTAAAATTATATTATCGCCCGGATATGTAAATATTAAAGTTATCCTTGAACTTTCGTCTATCGGTTAGCGAGCTGCACTGTGTTTTGCGCTAGTCCTGCAGCTCTAAATGAAATTTTACACCTATTATGGAATTTTAAAATCGTTTTGAACGTCCATCTAGAGAAGGCAGGTAGCTGTTGCCGTGCGAAATATCCTGGCACGGCCTGTTTTTGCAATGGGACGTTCTGCGAGAAACCGATTTAATCGATTTTTACCGATTAATTATCGATATGTTTAGATTTTTCTTTTAAGGCCTGGTCAGCTCTAATTTGATCTACGATATTTAACCAGCTTGCTTGCTAAAACGTCTCTCCTATTACACAAATATATACATATATATATATATATATAACCTTGTATCTATCGAATTCTACATAATTACCGATTTCCCATTCTTTATCAAAAACGAACGATCATGTAAACTTAATCGCTTAATCTTAACTCATTCCGTAATTACAGCATACATATACACCCTTGTACGAGGTTACTTCGACGTTTTAAACGAAATCTAGAATTTCAATTTATCAAAATTATCATTAAAGCCACCTTCATTTATCGGTTCGAATATTTCAATAATTGACTACTAGTCGCGGTAGTGGTTGCTAATTCGGTTTTATTGGTTTCTGTTTCACAATGAGAGTGAACGCAATATGATCAGCATGGCTCTACAAAGAATACGCATCATTCAGGGATATTTTAATACTTTGCGTATTCAGCGATAGGACTCTCCGACCCTTGGATACCATCAAATGATGGAAGCTTGGTTCTGTTGCATTTTATACAAAAAAAATCGAGCTTCTTACATTTTTCTGTGTATTCTTTGCCAGCCAACTATTAACCTAACTGTTTCGCTACCTACTTTATTAATCACTAACATATAACAATAACAATAATAATAGTAATAATCAAATCAAATCAAATCAAATCAAATAGTTTATTATTATTATTATTGTACAAATTTCCATCTATGCGCAGAAATTGCGCGAGCGATGGAGTAATAAAAACAATAAAAATAACATTGAAAAGTGAAAAGAAAAGAAAAAGATAATTTTGAACAAATTAAAGTTCTACAAAAGAAAAAATAAAATAAAACTTTTCTATGCTTTTAACGCAAAATGGCGGTTAACGTAAGGGGGATAAACTGTTAATACATTATGCCGGGCGTGTGTAATAAAGATTTAAAAAGAAATGTAGGTTTAAGTTGAAATGTACAATAAGATAAATTACAATAAATAAAATAAATTGAAATAAAATAAAATAAAGTAAAGTCGACTGATTTATAACTGAACGGCAAAGGATTTAAGTGAAAAGTCGGGAAAAATTAAGAAAAAGGAATAGATGTAGGAGAGTATAGGAATGATAGGAAAATCAAATAATGTAACTTAAATGGACGCATTAAATTATCTATCATTTGTTATCTATGAGATCAGAAAAGTACTCTAATAAACACTTCCGTCTTTTTTTGTAATTTTTTAAATAATTCTTAATGTGATGCGGCAAAAGGTTAAATATTAAGGGGGCCATATATAAGGCTTGGTTCCTTGAATGGAATTTCATTAGTTTGGGCATGGTGGCCATTTCTTTTCCACAACTCCTTGTACTACCTTCTTTTATCAATAAGTTAAATTCATTATTGTATTTTAGCATAAATAGTAATAACTGTGTTTTGTATAATATTTGAACATTTGGGAAAGTATGCTAATAATAATAATAATAATAATAAACTTCACTATACTCAAAAATACATAATGAAATGGAACATATTTGTAGAATAATAAATATTGAGGCAACGCTAATTTCCTATCCAGATGACTTGTGTTTTACGTTCAACATAAATCAGTACACAATCTTAAATAAAATAGAAATTGTCTGTAATAAATTAGAAAACATTTGAGAAATGGGACTCTCATTCTCTTTAGAAAAATGTGAGTCTATTTTCTTTGGAAAAAATATTCAACCTTTTGATATAGAAAGACTTAAAATTATCTCAGGTCAAACAATTAATCTAGTCAATAACATGAAATACTTGGGGGTCATAATTGATCACAAGTTATCCTTTTCTTCACATTTGGAAGCTGTAAGTACTAAATGTAACAAAATTTATGATAAATTACGCATCTTACTACCAAATAATCACGAGGTTCGTTGCAAAGAACGTATGATCCTTTATAAAGGACTAATTCAATCAATCTATGGTTATGGTTGCTGTACCTATATAAACAAAAAAATACTCCAAAAAATCAACAGACAACAAAGAAAATATATCATTCATATAGCATCCCTGTATAGAACTGCTCCTCTTTCAGCCGCCTACGTGGTGTTTAATATCCTCTCCTTGAATTTCTTCTTCATCAGCATCAGCGGATCTCAGAATATAGGATTACTAAAAATTTTAAATATGTTACAACAGCGCAATATCTCCCTTCCAATTATACCCTTACCCAATTAGGACACTTCCCTTCCCTTAAAAAATTAAAAGACGGCATAAATGACATAATCATCAATGAGTGGCGAAGTCGCTGGGATCATTGTGACACTGGTCGCAAAACTTATACATTCTTCCCCAACATTAGAAATAGGATTCAGCTCGAAAACTTAAACATAACATATTTTAATTCTCAAGTACTTTCTGGCCATGGAAACTTTGGTGAATACTTGGATAGGTTCAAACTCACTGACTCTCCAAATTGCCACTCTGTAAATCAATTTCACCTGATAACTTCCAGTACCTGATCTTTGATTGCACCAACTTTGACAGACTACGAGCTCTTCATAATATCAATTCTAACATTTCGCTTATAATTAATAATAAAAATGCTCAGAATCTGCTTCAATACTTCCACTCAGCAATGGAAATAAAACTAACTGCAAAGGCAAGTGATCTGTATATTATATATATTATATATATATTATTTAATTTAATTTATTAATTAAATTAATTAAAGTAAATATAATGTAACGGTGACTATGTACCAACACCACCATTACATTCTCTCATAACCTATGTATAATATAAAAAAAAAAATCGGTATTTATTGCTAAGTACCCACCATATATGCACACAAATGTAATTAACATATATTTTCATAAGTACACTATAACCGATTATACACAGATTATATCAAATATATAATCCCCACTGGTTATATCCAGAATGGAAAAAAAAAAACTTCACTACACCAATAAACAGATTTGTAATCAAGAAAGTAAGCTGTTGTCCACATTTCTCAATCAAATGTAATTTTTTCCACTCCCTTATCTAGAACTGATTACAGTCATTTACTATATATCTTTTGTATCATGAGTATTGATTTATGTTTTGTTTTTTTTGCTGCAATATGATATTTGACGCATCACTTTTCATCCGGATTATCAAATGATAAGAGAATAAATTATTTTTTCATCGAAATCCAACAGTTTACTATGTAATATTAGTTAATGATTTTGATTAATATCAGACATTTTATATTTTGCTTTCGGGGGAAAATAAATTTTATTCTACCGTTAAATATCGAAATCAGAAGATGTCCAATTATATAGAAAATATTTTACACGAGATTCTGAAAGTTACAAGTTCAGGAAAGTTAATGCGACAGCGTTCTCGGTTAATAATACAAATTGGAATGGATTACACGCGGCTTTATAATTGATGCAGCGCTAGAAACAATGTGCTTATATGCCCCACATTCACACTAGCGCAAGTCTAAGTTCTCGGCTAGTTTTTGTTTTTTATTTTCTTCAAAATATTCGTTATTAGGGAAATATGCGGACTCGAATTTTAACGTTTTCCACGAATGAAAATTTTCAATATTTATCTTACAACTTTTTTTCTTTTGATCTTTCCTGTTCCAAATGATATCGCAACATTTACTCGTATCATTACTCACATAGTGAAATTATAATCCTCATTATAAGTTCTTTTCCTTATCTTCCAACTCTCTTTTTCAAGCTGTAGCTGTGAATTCCATAACACTCTTAATTCCTCTATCTCCTTCATTCGTGCGTATCTTTACTCGTGCTCGAGGAAATTTCTGACGGTATTGGAGCCTATTTTCTTCTCTCGGACATTCATTTATCTGAACCTTTTAGATTTCTTCCCTTTTGCTCGATATTTACGATCGAACCAATGATTTACAGATCCCACATTCGAGTGTTTAGTCTTTTTCAAATAAACTATCTTTCTGTCTGTCCGTCCAACGTAATTTTCATTCTAAACTATGCTTCTATGAATGTTTTGCTGTCATTTCCATTGTACACACCTTAATTCTGTTACTTTTTTCTCGAGTTCGTCTTGAAATTTTCTTCGCATTCTCGTCCTGATCGGAACGGTGAAGTTTTCCGTGACATTCGACTTCCGCTTTGAATGCCCTTTTTTTTCTCAACAGAACGTTCTATATTTTTGATCCTCATAACTGTTGGGCTTCTTTCTCCCTATTACGGTTTTTTTGTCTTGTCGTTTCTTTCTTTGTACGTCACTTTTTTTGGTTTCTTCAACTTGTCGATCTCTGATTAAATTGCCAATTGATTCTTTTCCTTTTGTTCTGTTTCTAAAGGTTCTCCGTTAACGTGATCAATCCGAAAAAAAACAACATATAGCATATAATTCACTTTATAGTATTGTCTTCAAGCAAGCACTACAATTATTAATACGTGTTCTTTTTTTTTTTTTTTTTTTTTTTTTGGCGTTCTCCATATAAATCAAGCTGGCTTCTCTGTTACGAAGTTTTTCTTTTTTAATTCTATACCTAGCTGATGAGCTGTCAATCGAAGTTACGATGTCCTCCGCATTTACTTGAGAAAAACGGAGTGCCTAAGATGAATAATATCTTGGGAAATTATTTGATCAAATATATTGCTTCCTTTTTTTGTCGTTCTGTTGAATTTCGTCAAGCAGACTGCTCGTCGTGTTCAATTTAGATGATAGTATAGCTTCATAGCATGTTTTGTAGCTTCTTTTTTTATCACATCAACAACATACGGAACATCCAGGTGTCCCGTTTTATAGAAAACGAACCACGGGGAATTTGTCATCATTCTTAATGTTTTGTTCTGGAACCGTTGTATTACTGTTGTGTTGGTCTTGACAACGTAGCCACACACATTTGACATCCATATTTCCGAACAGGCTAATATTTGCTTATAAATTATAATTTTAAAGATAGTTTTGAATGGCTACCAATTAGCCCGTACATTTGTGGAACTTTTAAACTTAATTTATGGTCATGTTAATTTTTTATCTAGGTATGTATGCTCAAGTATTTAGCACTGTGTCGCTGGGTGGCAAAATTTTGCGATATGAACTGTAATGATTAAAAATAATAATAAAAGAAAATAGCGCTTGAATGATAATAGTTGTATTTTTCGATAAACAGGTAGTAACGGGGGGCTAATTCAGACGCGTGCTACCTTCGGACATAATCTAACGAAATTATTATTACTTTTTAGTCTGCGCTTGCGCATGGGTGAAGGAGAAAATTGACCAGGCATTCAGCAATACAATTAGTAATACAAAGAAACAGTGAGAGAGAGTGAAAAGGGAGAGAAGGTATGAACGAAGAATGAATGGAAAAAATGGACGGAGTAAAGGGGATTAAATTGCGCAGGAAATCTAAGGTTTACACAGTGAAATTAGAAAGACGAGCGTTCAAAGGAGAGGAAAAAGAATATCCAACACGGTGTGACCAGATGTCGGAAGGACCAGGAAAAAGGATAGAATTAAGGAAGACAAAAAAGACGGTGCAAAATATAACAACCAAAAGAGGCAACAAACAGAATTAAAGGTTTCCAACGCTGGGGTCGTTTCGAGCAGTTGGCTTTATCGGTAAAAATTAGTCCGATTTCGGATGGCAGTCCAAGAATGAACGTTACAATTTAATGAGGACAGCTTGTATCGGAATTTATCTCTGTTTTCTTTTCTTCCATGTTTTCAATGCAAATAAGTCGTCTATTTAATTTCTTTTTGGACTAATATTTACTCAGCGACGCGCACACACACACACACATATATATGTATATATTGAGACGGATTCGGCAGCTGTAGCATTTTAATTACGTTTTATACGGTTTCTGATAATGCTGTCCGAGGTAGAAATTATAATTTCGATTTAATTCATTTTACATTTCGGGTTTTTCTCGGGCAGCATAAATGACGGTGAATTGCGATCGGAGAAGATATTTCGACCGAGAAGCCTGGTTATTCCGGACGCAGCCGTTCTGTCGGCTGTGTTGCGGGGGTGAACTGGCTTCGCGGGGGAAATCGCGGTCGCGTTTACCGTCGAAACGTATAAGTACGGAGCGTGTAGCTACGAGAGTCGCGAGAGAATTGGTGAAATCCCGAAGAGACAGGGTAGCAGCCGATTTAAAATACGTATAATTATAAGAACGTTCTAGAAAAATCGGCGTGCGTGTTAATTGATAAGGTACGGGGTAATTTTCAGCGATCGACTATATCGTTTGGAATAGCCCACCGTGTACCGAAAAATCTTCGTTCGTGCGAGAAACGGTAAATCGATATTCAGTTTCAAAGGGGTTGTTAACGAGATCAATTCGGCGGTACACGCGAGTCGGTAATGATTCGTCGTGGTCGTTTTATTTTAATTGGTCGTAGAAAGAACACGCCGTCACGTGTATCTTTTGTACTCTAGTCGTCGTTAATTTCCGCTTATAATAATCCGTAGTTTTGACCAGAATCTCGTTTTTTTTGTTTAATCGTAATGTTCGGAATTTTGTGTTTTTTGTAAACTTTATGTGAATAAACGCGTTTCATAAAAAATAGGTTTCGTAATTGGACACGTGGTTACCCCGTGATATCTCCACCGGGAGAGATACCGCCATCGAACGGCGGATTTCGCGAGTCGTTTTTTTTTATATTTATTTTTTATGATTAAAAGCCTAAAGCTCTGCCAGGCCGAGCTTTCCGGGAATAGCAAACCGGTAAATTTTGCTATTGGCGCCCGCAATAATAGTTTTTGATATATTTTTTTTTTATATATTTTTGATAATATTTTAATCGATCCTCATCTGAAAATCTCCAAGAAGGAAGAAAATCGATTTATATCAACTGGCGGCCCGAACGAACAGGGACCCGAATAGTCAGAAGGACGTTACCTGGAAGGAGCAGAGGACGAAGGGGAAACTGCCAAGCAAACAGATAAGCGTTTACTTTTAACATCTCCCCTCGGCCTGCTTTATATTTTATAGTTTTTTTATCAGTTGCATATTTTGTACGGCATTAAAGTCGGTTAAATTTTTTTTCTTTCGGCATATTTTATTATTATTATATATTTTTTTTCTCCTCGGTAGATAGGCCAAATAGGTTAAGTTTCGAACTGCGGCCCTGTTTATAGAATGGAGAGCGGGGACTTAAATAGAGTGAGAACGACGAGAGGGAATTATCGGGAGGTGGAGCCCATTCCCGATAATTTAAGCGAGGAGGATGAGCTGGATGAGATCCAGGACCGTCTCTCGGAGACGGGACCGGAGGGATATACCCTGCCCAGCCCCACGCGACGAGCTTTTGAAGACCCCGGACCGTCTTTGACGCAGGCGCAATTTGACGAGTTGAAGGAACTGATGATTAGCCTGGCACAACAAAGTAGCGACCATTACAAAAGCCTAAAAGAGGAGATACATAAGGGCCGCAAGGAATTGCGTAAGACCATCAAGAATCTCGGGAAAGACATGTTTGAAGAAAATACGGTAAATGCTAACAAGGGAAGTAACAATGTGAATAACTACGATAATAAAAAAGAAGACGATTACCAAAATAATGAAAACAATAATTTTAAGGTTGACGATAATGTAAAAAATAATGATTATGACGATAAAATTGATGATAGTAGTAATAATTTTAATAATAATAATGATAACAATGATAATAGAAGTAAGAATATCAAGAATACCGAAGATCTTATAAACCAAATTGATGTAAAAAACGTAAAAGAGTCAACGAACAAAACTAAAACACGTCGCAAGAGGCATCGGAAAAATAAAATAGGAGAACAAGTTGGAAAAAGTAACAAAAAATCAAAATGGATAAGGAGAAAATGTGCCGAAACAAGTAAAAGAAAAAATACAGTTAAAATTATGAGTAAAAAACGTAAAAATGAACTGAAAAATAAGCTAAAAATTAAAACCAGATTTAATAACCTGATGCCCGTTATGGTAAGTTATTGTAAGATAGATAATTCTCGTCGAGAGGGACACGGCTCCCGTTGCGGTTTCCGGTCCTGGAAGTATCGTCGGAAATAATCCAGAAATCAAGGAAGCAGCCGTGTACCCGGATTTGTCGTAACACCTCGTGGAAATTTAAAAACAAAACCAAGTCTAGTCAAAAAACTCATTAATACGGCAAAGAAAATTAAAACTACTTTCTAGTCATCTAAAATTAATTGACCATAAAAATAAACCGAATATAAAAAATAGCCTAAGGATGAGCGTGAGTAGCCGTTGTGGAAGTGAACGGTATGATAGGTGTACAGCGTCTCGAGTTGCTTCGATCGAGGTTGTTATGGTGTGTACCGCTTCGTTGGTTTGGTTCCGATGGCATAGGTTTTCGAAGATTCCGCGTCCCGGTAGAGCAGCGTAGAAGGCATTTTTTTAATTTTTTTTCGTCACATGGTTATTCGGATATTCCCGTAGTTTCGGTTATTTATCTAGTCATCCGATGAATGTAGGCCCCAAATTAGCTCTAGTCAGGCCAAATGTTGTTGATTTCCCGCAGTTTGCGTATTTATTGTCATTTTTTCTAGTCAAATTTTGTCGTTTACATAGGTAGTTTTGGACGAGTTTGTGTTGGTTTTCGCGGTGGAATTAAGATCTTTGAGACTTTATTTGATTGTATATTTATTTTAAAACTTTTTCTCTTGTTTTGTTGTTGCCGATCTGGTATAGAGCGCGGTTAACGCGTGGATTGAGATTTGTGTCGTGTGTTAGCGAGGTTGCTGCTGAGTACCCGAGATGATTTGTTTATGTTTACCTTTGGAATATTTTAGGCAGGAGGCATCCGATTCGCGAGAAGTGAGCTCGATCTGTTCTAATTTCGACCTGATGGGCATGCTCATTTACCCCCTCGCTTCAAAATTTATTTTTTTATTAAAATTCGAAATTGAGAATGTTTTTTTATTTTTTTCTCTGGGCATGCGTGCTTCGGAGTTCGTTTTTTTGCGGTTTTTTTCCGAAAAAAAAAAAAAAAAAAAAAAAAAAAAAAAAAAAAAAACTTGTTTTTTTCGCTTGAACATCTTTGAGACTTTTTTAACCCTTGTTCTTGTCACTCTAGTCCCCAGCTCTCGCGTTTACGTGAGGTGTGGATGAGTATAGGATAAAATATAAAATTACAAATAGAATGAAGAACCGGCGTAATAAAAATATATTATCGTTGCGATGTAGTTTGTTGCAGCTGGTCGCGGGTACCGATACGATAATAGCCATTTGCTGTGACGGCAATAAATTTGGCTGCGTGTTAATGTGTATAATTATATTTCATTTAAGTGTAAATTTGTATTCCGGTTATATAGCCGTATAGACGCAATTGGGCGCTAGCTCATGCTATGGAATTTGTTTTGTTGTCGTTGGTTCAGATAGAATGTCTTTAGGCCAGCTATGATGTCGTGTGGCAAACATTTATTTCTTTTTATGTTTTTTTCGTAAGATATTTGTGGTATTTCGCGGGTTTTCGCGGACTTATGGCTCCGGATAGAATTTATTAATTTTTTCTTGTTTTTTTTTCTCTCTCTGTTTGCTTCTATCACTGAAGTCGGAGATTCTGGCTCGTTTGCTTGCGTTTTCAGTGCCGGGCATAAACCTTCGAATTTTTCTGTTGTCGTATTCCAACGATCGGAATATTCCGTTTTGGTCTTTCCTAAAATCCCATCCTACATTCCCGAGATCACTTTTCCTCTTCTTTTCCCATTCGTTCTTATCCTAAATATTCCATCCTATTATCTGATCGTCCATTCGACGGATCGGGAGGGGTCTTCGGTCGACACGTTGACTCTGTGGGCG
Source organism: Icerya purchasi (assembly GCA_039619475.1). Taxonomy (NCBI): domain Eukaryota; kingdom Metazoa; phylum Arthropoda; class Insecta; order Hemiptera; family Monophlebidae; genus Icerya; species Icerya purchasi. The sequence continues at coordinate 421,442,902 of CM077116.1, forward strand.
CTGTGAAAGCAGACGCGGCCATAGGGTGTGTAAGAGAGAAGGGCATACCTGGTACTCCGGTAGGTTTTTATTTTTTTTATATCCCGTGGTCCGAGCGGTCGGTGTTGTGGGTAGCAGATAATGCATACGGCCATAGCATCCGATGGAAGTCTTGGGTGAGCCACGGGGTGATGTTGGATTTTTTTTTTTCACCGATCACAGTAGGCGAGTGGGTCTATAAGAACCCGATTCCGGCACAGACCGTTGAACTCGACCGAAGGGCACATGATTGCCATTAAGCCGTTCGTGCTTGTCATGCGGAGTACCTAAAAAAAAAAAAAAAAAAAAAAAAAAAAAAATAGAATATATAATGGTGGAGATACGTGACTGGGATCTCTATCCGTGATCGCGAGTTGATGGTGAATGTTGAGTTCCCGCAGAGCGGCTGATATGTTTTTTTTAACATCGCTATATGTATTTTCTTTGTCGATCCTTCTTTTCCTCATTTTTTCTGGAACCCGTGATGTTAGAAAAAGACTGTAGCAGCGGACGTACACGGAATTCCGTTTTCTCAGTGGTAGAGTCCTCACCTTTTTCCTTTAATGTTTACATTTTTTTCCCGTTATTCCATTACTATATTCATGAATTTTCTCCTAAATTTTAATCCGGAGGCGCAAAGGCGTCCCGCGAGCCACCTAGATAGTCCCGCTACTGGTTTTGTGTTTTTCTTATATGTTATATGTTTCTTAGTTTTTTTGTTTGTGCAGGGTATTGTGTATTAGTGCCTCTGTAATTCGACATAGTGTCGATTTATTTTATAATCCAATATTACCTGGATTTTGTTTATTGTTGTGGTCGATTTCGAGAATTTTGTTGTTGTCTCGTTAGCGCTGGGACAATGTGTGAGTGTGATTGCGCGACCTCGGGTGCAATAGTATATATCGTTTGCGGTATCCGGAGGTCGGGGTGCATCTGATTTTTTTTTGTGTACACCAGGTCCAGAATATTATCAGTAATTTAAATTAATTTTTTTTTACCTTTTCGCGAGTTTCGAGGTGCTGTCGTCATATCTTGATGTGTTTCTTCCCAATTAAATTTATTAGTGTTCCTGTTTCTTCTTCTTCTTTTTCCACCCAGATGGGTGGTGTGCGCCCTGGGAAGGCACACAAGGTAGCTCCGGCGCCTACGGAAGGCCGAGGACTGGCAAGATGTCCAGTTGACCACGATGGATTCCTCTGCGGAGAAGATTGAAAGGATGGTCGGTCAGTTTAGATGGTAGGGGGCCCCACCGTTTTTTTATTTTTTTTATATATTTGGAGGTGCCACTAGGTAGGCCAAGTTGAGGTCTCTCGCGCGGTACGGTCGTTTTGTCGTGTTTATGAAGTTTGTTAGTTTTGGTGGTCGTACCGTCGCGGGGACAGGTTTTGCGCCCCATGAAATAAGATGGTGGTCGCTCTCAGGGGTTGTCTATAAGAGGGCCCCAGTCGTATTCGCCATTAGTTAGGATAAGCCAGGTAGGGGGGAAGTGCTCGCGTGGGACATGACTGTGGTGCGCGGCCGCGTTTTATGGTTTTGTCGGTGTCGAGTGGCCCAGTGCATGTGCTCGCGCTATGTGTCAGGGGTTGTCGAAATGTTTTTTTATTTTTTTTTTGGAGTTGTTCCAAAGGGGTACCGGTTTTGTCTGCCGGGCCTCTCTCTCTGTTAGGAAAACAAATTTTTTTTTTTAACCGTTGATCCCTAAGTGTTCCTATATCTAGATTTCAGTACAGCGAACTCGCGGGAGCATATCACTTTTGACAGAATTGCATATTTTTTTATATTTTTTTCTCTACTTAATGATGTTTTTTTCTAATTTGATATACTGTTTTGTTGTTTTTTCTAGTCCCTGTTCCGGCAGTAAGCCGATGTTAAGTTTGTCCATTCCGATATTTTGTTTAGTTGTTGTCTCTGTCGGGTGCGTCCCGTATTGGTTTTGACGGGGTGCGTCCCGCGTCGTTCGGAATGGGTAAAAATGTTTTGGAATTTAAGAGGAACTTGAGTTATTGCCTTTCAGCTGTTAGAATTTTTTTTAAATTTTTTGTGAATGTTCAGAGCCTTGAGCTCTTGAAGTTTTAATTCTGTTTATGACCTGGTGTGGTCCCAGTGGTGTGTTGGAATGTGGTGTACGTTTGTGTAATTTTAAGGCACGGTGTGTGGCGTACTTGTGCGGGATAGAACGGCGGAGATTTGTTCAGGACTCCGTAGCTCAGCAACGGCTAGTCCGAATCCTCTCGTATTTTGGCACCTGAATTATGATCCAAAACTTCTGTTTTGGATGAAAATAAGGGTGGGGCAGTGAGACGGATTCGGCAGCTGTAGCATTTTAATTACGTTTTATACGGTTTCTGATAATGCTGTCCGAGGTAGAAATTATAATTTCGATTTAATTCATTTTACATTTCGGGTTTTTCTCGGGCAGCATAAATGACGGTGAATTGCGATCGGAGAAGATATTTCGACCGAGAAGCCTGGTTATTCCGGACGCAGCCGTTCTGTCGGCTGTGTTGCGGGGGTGAACTGGCTTCGCGGGGGAAATCGCGGTCGCGTTTACCGTCGAAACGTATAAGTACGGAGCGTGTAGCTACGAGAGTCGCGAGAGAATTGGTGAAATCCCGAAGAGACAGGGTAGCAGCCGATTTAAAATACGTATAATTATAAGAACGTTCTAGAAAAATCGGCGTGCGTGTTAATTGATAAGGTACGGGGTAATTTTCAGCGATCGACTATATCGTTTGGAATAGCCCACCGTGTACCGAAAAATCTTCGTTCGTGCGAGAAACGGTAAATCGATATTCAGTTTCAAAGGGGTTGTTAACGAGATCAATTCGGCGGTACACGCGAGTCGGTAATGATTCGTCGTGGTCGTTTTATTTTAATTGGTCGTAGAAAGAACACGCCGTCACGTGTATCTTTTGTACTCTAGTCGTCGTTAATTTCCGCTTATAATAATCCGTAGTTTTGACCAGAATCTCGTTTTTTTTGTTTAATCGTAATGTTCGGAATTTTGTGTTTTTTGTAAACTTTATGTGAATAAACGCGTTTCATAAAAAATAGGTTTCGTAATTGGACACGTGGTTACCCCGTGATATCTCCACCGGGAGAGATACCGCCATCGAACGGCGGATTTCGCGAGTCGTTTTTTTTTATATTTATTTTTTATGATTAAAAGCCTAAAGCTCTGCCAGGCCGAGCTTTCCGGGAATAGCAAACCGGTAAATTTTGCTATTGGCGCCCGCAATAATAGTTTTTGATATATTTTTTTTTTTATATATTTTTGATAATATTTTAATCGATCCTCATCTGAAAATCTCCAAGAAGGAAGAAAATCGATTTATATCAATATATATATATATATATAAGTAGATATAGTATATATCGTTAATACGCATTTTGTTTACAAATAATAATAACTTATTTACTGATAAGTTGTACTTCCTGCCTCTGATTCTATCTTTTTTTTTTTTTTGTCTCTTCCAGTTGTTTTTTTTTGACATGTTTAATTTCGTATTTTTGTAAGATGAATGTGTTTATTTTATAATTCTGCTCCATATAAATTAGAATTACTTATCGGATAAGGTGTTGTTACAGGTTTTTATTATATTTCACACTCCAATAATATACGGAAATGCACGATTTAAATATGAGCTAAATATTCACGGTATTATTATATGTTAAATATAATTACTACGAATAGATTTTCTGTTTAAACAATAAATTACTGGATTTTGTTAAGAGTATCGCAATATAGTTTTATTTCGTAGAGTTTTGCCCGCGTTGCTTTTTTTTTCAATTAAATACTCTAGACCGTTTAAATCTTAATAGCTATTAGAGGTATGTGATTTGTTGATTGTTAAAAGGTGATTTCAGTAAACTGCATCAGTATTTTGATAGGTGCAGAAATGTTTTTCGCGAGAGTCACCCAATGAAAGTGACGTATTTTTGCTGGATTTAATTTTGTGGTATTGTCTGCATAGCAGAAAAAAATCAATATAACCGAGAAAATATCTGGAAATCATCAATAGCAGCGTGCGTACATACGACTGGAGTTGTTAATTAGCTTTTCATACTGATGAAAAACTTTTATCACGTGTACATTCCGTTAGCGTCCGGAAGAAGATTTCATTGCTATCCAGTGCATCTGGGATATGGCGGGAAAATCACTGATCGTTCAAAATACACTTACGTTACATTCTTGATGCGTCCAAAAAATAAAAAAAAAAAAAAAATAGTTTTATTTTCATATTCCAAACTATTCGTATAAAAACCAGCATAGAATTTCGAGTTCTCAGTCCACTCGCTACTTCCAACTATTAAGTTCTCTGCGGATATGACTAACTGATTATTCATCGTCGTGCAGTGAATCTGATAAAATCAAAATTTTTTCTACACGACTTTTAACAAATTCTAGATAACCTTCGGTGTTCCAACGAAACAACGCTAGCAGCAATTACGTCACCCCTGCTCATTATCATATAAATATTGCAATAAATAAAACCGAGCTTTTCGATCGTTTAGCGAAAAATGTAACCGATGACGTTACGTATATGACTAGCTAAAGATACTGTGAATTAGCGGAAAGTGTTAAATTCCCGTTGAAATTGTATTCGTGTTTTTTTGTTTTTTTTTAAACACCTTCGTCGATTGTTTTTAAAGAATAACTCTGAAGAATGTTCTTTCCGTAAATGAGGGATTACCTGCTAAAACGCAACTCTATCCATACCTTGTTTTATTGTTTTTTTTTTGTTTTTTTTTTTTTATGGCCTGGAGGATTGTTTCTATTTTATAAGATATATATTTTTTTTTTTTTTAGTTTGACATAAAACCATCTGGTCGAAAGTTATAAAATTTAATATATTTGTTATACAGTAAATTTTTCAATATTATTACTCCGTTTCTCGTATTATTATTTACACCACTATAAACGATTCTATATTATCTGACCAAAAGTTTTCCTTTCCATCCGTATTCTGATATATATTTTATATTCTTTTATTTGTAGCGTTGTTCCAGTTTGCGTAACCTTAGCAGGTTTCTTACATTCCCCATTCCTAGCTTTTTATTTCTACTTCCGAGCGACGGTTTTTAGCTATTTTGTTTTTAAGATGTTTCGTACATTTTTACAGTCACTTAATTTGGATTTCCCATTAAATGCCGGTCGTCTAACATTCCATTCCAATTCCGGTTTTTATGATCATCACGTTTCGGGAAGCGTATGGTGGTGGTTTTAATATTTGCCTTCCAGCGGATTTTCTGTTCGCATCTCTCATCCGAAGCGAAAGTGCCGGATAGTCGCCTGTTCGCTCTAGATTGAAATTCAACAATGCGACACTGGAATACATAGTCACGAGCAAATTACTGATGTTACAGTGCAGTAAATTGTTTAACGATATTTATTAGTAGACTTCTCCAGATTTTCTTTATCAGCGCAATGCTGATAGAAAATCGGATAATATTGTGAGGCTTGATTAGTATTAGTTTTATTATAAGGAAAGGATTAAAAAAAAAGAAAAATGTAAAATTTTATTAAAAAGCGATCTGCTAAAAATTGTCTTTTTTTATGTGAAGGGGATTATTATGGTTTCGATTTACAGCCCCGTAGACGTGGAGGTGATCTTACATCACGAGCAATGATCAGGTTTGTGTTCCGCAAGCACTGTGTATTATCGCAGTCGGTTAGCTGCTTCATAGGAAAATGATGCGTAGTATAGTTTGTGTAGTCGAATTTAGTTCTTACTAATGATTTATTACCATAACAGGCCTCACGTAACGGGCTTCAAAACGAGTTACTACTTGAGAAGACACTAGAACTTAAAAAGATTGCGTCTAAATGTAAAAAAGGTACGTATCATCATTAGCCAGTTTGATTTAAAATTATAATACGCAGTTACGATGCAAGGTCTAAAAAAAAAAAAAAGGAAAAAGTTGATGATTTAGCTCTCGGAATACTTGCACATTCAATATTTCGGAATGCTTCATTACATACGTTAATGTAAATTCGAGAGAAAGTCGAAAGAATGGAATTAGGAGCGTATTATAAAATTCGTGATGAGGCAGAAAACTCTAAAAATTGGCAGAGTTAAGGAAATGGCGCATTGCTTAGGGCAGTTTGCTGACCTCCCCCCCCCATTCACCCTTATACGTCGTACGTACTTTTATCTGTTCACTAAATTTAAAGCGCGTAGGGTTTTGTTTATTTTTTTGAAAAAGATGTCGCATATAAGTTTGTCAATACTAACTGTGATACTCGGTACTGTGAGATGTTGGTCAAAAAGAACCGGAATAGAGAGACATTATGCCGAATGCTCCCCTAACATCGCGAGTCAAGTGACCCTACTAGAAACTCCCCTTATGGATAAACAATAGTGAAGGCTCTACCGGGCTTAAATCTGAACATAAGGAAGATGTTTTCCTTTTTGGATTCGCCGTATTAATCATAACTGTTTCAAATGCGCTCTTTCCTGGAACGAGAAGCAAGAGAAAGTGAAGTTTAAAGGAAGGAATCTGCGTGCTAGTGTTTAGCTGGGCTTGGAAATGATTTTAAGAACTGAAAGTAATCCTTAGGAATACGTTCTTCACGTAGCGAACCATTAAAAAATTCCTAAAATGTAATTTTAGAATCGTCGCTGAAATTGTTAATGATTTGCCATCTAGAGTCGCTGCAGAATTTTTCTTATTCCGTTTTAAGGAAGATAAAGTTCAGAAAATGAAATCGGGCGATATAGGAGGGTGTGAGTGATTAAAGTTGTCTTCAAATGTTCTATCGCAATTAATAATGTTCTCGTTGGAGAATACTTTGGTAGCCAAGCCGGGAAAGAATCAACTCTTTAAGAACCAAATGTTGGTTACGCGACACCCTTTTAGAAACACTTTTTAGCAAAGTTTCAGATTTACTTTAACGGTGTGTATTCCCGCTGAATTGTCGGCAAAATCTTTTCCAAGCCTCTCGTTTTGTTTCTCGAAAGATCATTCTCCTTAAATGTTGTTCTCGCTTTGATACTAGGGTCCAATCTCTCGTTCTTTACATAGTTACCTTTAAAATTCTTAGTTGTTTGGTAATTTTGGACGGCGTTTAAAAAAAAAAAAAAAAAAAAAAATAATTCGACTCTAATCGAATAACGTGTTGGAATTACACGGTTATCTATAATCTTTTTATCTACTCCTGGAATTTCGTAAATTGAAAGCGCCTGAAAAGTTCTTCCGTTCTGAAACCTTTAAGAACTATCTTTAAAATAGTAAAATTATTCAATAATTGTACATCGCTTATCATGCTTTTTTTTTTTTTTTTTACTAATGTTCAGATTGTGGAAATTTAAGTTTCGAGTCTGAGTAAAAATAACCGGTGAAAATTTTTACAGTGATGGAAAATTTTAAACAGTATATTTCTTAATACCGGCCGCATAGTTTCTGACAGATAAAATACGTTCGGAGGAATTAAGATTTGAATAAAAATCAATACTCGATTTGTATTTTTTCTTTTCAACTACAAATAAAGAATTAACCATCTCCCCACCAAGAAGCGGTATATTTAATTACGGGCCATGGCCTAATTTTGTACCCGTATTTTCGTTACTGTAATTATTTTTTTCAGGTAAACGTTGCTTTATTCGATTAGCGAATGAAGTTCGTGCACGGTTTTTTCCCTTAATTAATAGTTACCGGCAATAAAAGAACACAACATTCGAAAAAAAAACCTTCAAAAGCATTTTGCATAAGAACATCCGAGACTGTTTTCTCTGAACTATTTCCCCTATTTCTTCACTAAGCCTCGTTATGTTTGGTTCTATTTTCTTTCATTCTTTCGGATGAGCTCTATATTGCAGACTATCTGAACTCGTAAATAAAATCATCTGTAACTAAAGCGCAATCCTGTTCTTTTTTTTCTTTTAATTTCGATATTATTTTTGAAAAAATTTAAAGGTTCCATACGGTTTTTTTTTAATTTTTTAATTAATATTAACATTTCTGGAATATTCCGGTATTTTATTCCGTAACGAGGTACACATCGAATTGAAGTTACATCTAACAAATGTGAGCTTTAGTTAAATTATAAAGAGAATAACGGTAAATTATATTGACTTCAATTTTTTCGAATTAAAATTTACTAAATAATATTTCAGTTTAAACTAAATATATCTAATTCGCGCATCGTAAAGTAGCGTTTATTTTGGTTTTTGAATGGAATGGGACGACCTCCGATGTTAACATCGCTGCTTTCGTTGTGCTAAGAAACTTTTTACTCCACTAATATTAGCATCATGATTGTATCTTTTGATGAGTCACCCCGGGTTGTACTTTTCTGAATGTTCGGTTGCTGTTAGGTACTACGACCGCTTTTTTTTTTTTTTTTGAATAGTTTAACCTTTTGTTTTTGGTATCGGCAGGGTTGGTCTTTTGAGTGACAATTGTTGATGATGAGCTTTAACTAGTATGAAGTTAACTCGCGATGTGCTGTCCAACGGTGTCGTCAACTCGTTTTCCTTGATGGATTCTGTCCGCCGTTTGAACGTTTTACCGGGGGGGGACATTAAACCGATGCATCTTACTTAGTAGCCGTCGTTTCTTGACAGCAGAAGTTCGCATCGGTCCTTCCACACACTGTCCGGGGTCCGTTACAAAGGAGGATACCCTTCGAAGTGGTCAATTTTGTTGAGCGTTGGATCTCTGACTCGTTTACCGTTTGATGGTCTTTCTAATTTCACGCTTTCTATTAAAACCGTTAAGCTTTCACACTGATAAGGAGAGCATTTCGAACAATTAGAAGAACCGTCATTTGAGCTGTAACGAGAAAATAGCTGTTCGGTATTAAATCGACACATGTGTGTAACAGCGGCGAAGAGGTTTAGAGGTTCGTTAATACTCGCTCTGCAAGGTGTACTTTAAAACTATCGATTATCTGGGTTGTCAATATTTATTGTTGAGAAGTTATTAATTCTCCTCCGAAAATACGAGAATGATTATTACGTATACAATTTCGGAATTTAAACTCGCAATACGGAATAGCCACTCTAGTACGGTCGTGTTTGCATGCAATAAATTTCGGTGCATTGGAGCGCTATCGTGATGCGAAAGAAAGACGTCGATAGTAAGAAGAAAGTAATCCGATTTTTCCGTTTTTAAAAAGAGGTTATCGGACAAACTGTTATCAGTGCCGATTGATTTATCAGAAACGTGTCACGCTACATTAATAGGGAAGGATCGGTTATAAATAGTACGGGATATTTTCGCGCAATAGCGTGCTAGTAAACAAACAGATACGGAATATACCTTTTTTATTTATTTTTTTATTTATTTTTTTTTCTCTTTTTCCACATTCACTTTCATAAAAATTACTTTTGGCGTATTGCATAAGACATCCGTGTTCTATCGGTACCGAACAAACACACTATGTAGCGTCGTCCTAATCTGCGATTCTCAAAGATGTTTCTAAAACGATTTAAAATAACTGTAATATTATTTTATTTCAACGTAAAATATTAAGTATAATTACAAGATACAATCGGTGTTTTTCTAATTTTATATGCATGTTGTATTATTATACGAGATAAGCGTAAAGTTTGTTTTTTTTATCATTATAACTAAACCGGCGGCCGTTAGTTGATTTTTCGGCTATATTACACCATTTATGAGTCGGCTGAAGTATATAATAAGCACTTGGTCGCCTTGATTAGTAATAAAAATACCGCAATGTTACCATTTGGAACCATAGATTGCGTTTAATTTGCACGAGGTACTATACGGAATATACCGTTATCTTACTACTCTTCTCTTTAGTTTCCTGAAAATCTCTCATAATGTTGACTCTACATGCGCTCTGTAAACCATTTCATCTCCTCTTCCAATTATGCAATACTGATGGCCTTTTCCTTTAATCGATCTCCCGCAGATTCACACGACTATTCAGGGCCATCGAGGGCAATAAGTTAGTTGTTCCTCTATTTTTAGGCACGTTTGCAGCTCGTAATATTGTTCTCACAGCTTCGTTTTCCACGCCACGGTTCGACTCCTATTCTTTTTTACATTTTAATTTTGGCTTCTTTTTCGTGTATCTATTCAATTATCCAATTATATCTCCCCTACTCGCTCATCGCTCTCAAACTACGTCTGTCGATCTCGATTTAATTATAGTTTTCTTTCTACATAATTTTCTCGATTGTCATTTACATTTACTCTCTATACTGTTCTTTTTAGTATTCTCTCCCACTCACTTCCTGTGTAATGCTGATCGTGTTTTATTCGGATGTGCGGTCTTTTCCGTTGAACTATCAAGTTCTTTTACTCCATTCTATTGAAAGTTTGTCTTCCAATTTCTCTTATCGGTGTTTTGCTCACATTCTTTCATTTCTACTTCTCCTCGAATTATTTTTACTTTTTAAACGTTTAAGAATATAATGTTTTATCCCTCTTTTCCGGTTAAAATAAGTTAAATCCGAGTTTCTTAAATTTTACTACCCTTTTATTATTCCAGTCCGTATTGGTGGATCGTGCATAATTCTATAATGGTGTACAAATTCGAACATAAGCAAAATTATACAGCGATGTTTTATTACAAAAAAAGAAAAACAAAACACAATAATATTTAGAACATTTAAAATCTTAGAACTTTGTTCTTCACGCATATTTGAAATAAGGTTTATAAATGCGTACAGAAAAATTTGTTTTTCATGATTGTCAATTCGGTTTTAGACGTCAGGTGTCGGCAGCAAATGCGGTGTACTTATTAGTTTCAAAGATTAGAAAGGAACCGCATACATCGACGCGGTTGTCATATCATATGACATCAAAGGTACGCACATTTAATAACTGCCGTTGGTCCTCCGTCATCTAAATTCTGGCCACTTTATCAGTTAATAATGTAACCGACCATATTCCTGCCAAAATGTGGCGTTCCTCACGGTTCTGTCTTGGGACCTACTCTTTGGAACATTTTATATTTTAAAGTACACCACGATATGGAGGAATTCTATGCGCTATTTAATAATTCATGCAACATCGTTTCCTACGCAGATGACCTATGTATTTAGTTCAGCGTCAGTAAGTACACCGATCTCTCGAAAATAGAATTAATTTGTAAACAACTAGGAAATTCCATAACTTCTTTAGATCTTACGCTTTTAATTTCCAAATGTCAATATATTGTGTCTGGAGATCGGAAAGTTGTTGATATTATAAAAAATTGTATTAAATCAACTTATTGCACACACACACACACACACACGCACACACTATAGATGATAGACTAACCTTTTCTCCTCATGTGCTTTATTTGCACAGGAGGTGTGGTGCACCCTATGCTAAATTTAAACGGCTCCAGCCAAACGGTTAATAGTCTCAGATATAGAGAAAGGCTCATACGATATAGAAAGGACTTTTATTCAATCCCTTTATGCGTGTTGCTCGTCTATCGTACGTTTCTCTATTTATTTTGAAATCAGTCAATGAAAATTTGAACTAAATATTGACTCTCTACATAGAACAACTCCAGCATCAGCGGCAAATGTTATTTTTTAATATTCTCCCTCTTGATTTATTTATAATCAAAATCTAACATCATTTTCGAATATCGAATAACTAAGTCTACTAGACTTCTCACGAATGCAATATATATTCAAATTCTGATCTGTTTAATAAATTTTGGGGATGTCCAACCAATAAGAAACTTTAAATCTATTATTAAGGAGATGCCATAATCTCTAAATAGCAATCCGGATGGGACAGTAGTGATACCGGTCGCAGAACTTATCAATTTTTTCTTAGTATAACAATTAGATTCGAAGATGCAGATATTAATTTTTATAGTGCGCCGGTGCTTTTTGGGCAAAGTTTGGTGAATATCTCCACAGATTTCATCTTGCTAGTGGGCCAGAATGTACGCTTTGCAGTGCTACTCCCGATCATATTAAGCAAACGTTATGTATACGACTGTCCGGCTTTCAATGTTTTACGTAGCTTGCATCGCATTTCCTCTTCTTCCCAACTTACACTAACACCTGATGACAATATTGAGAGCTTTCTTTTATTTTCTGAAGCAGCAGTGAAGTTGAAATTTTCGATTAGCTTATAATTAATTATTTATTTGGCATATTATTGAAGTCAACCGTGAATCCAAATTATGGAACACTTAATCAGTTCTGTGCTGCCTGCATGCTTCACCCACAACTTTATCATTAACTATGAAGATCCACATACCATTGAGTAACAATTTTTTACAATTTATTTTGTATTGTTAATTGCGACATTTTCCATATTTATTCGTTTACTTTGGTATATATGCGTGTCTGTACGTTTCATTAATACTTTACTATGTTTATTTATTCCTTTTTTTTGTTTCTCTTTTCATGGAGCAGTAGTTTTCTATCTTTTTTTTTATTTTTTCTAAACTTCAGCTTAATTATTTCAACTTATTGTACATGTGTTACCTTGGCTACTTACAGTATCGGAGTCTACGTTTTTCATCCCTGGTTATTGATCATAATTTTAGTACACTTTGCAGGGAGTTTCCACACACATTATTTGTTGTAAGCTTTTTATTGCACTTTTTTTTTTTTTTTTTTTTATTTCACACTGTCGATTAAATTTGTTATTGTACAACTACTTTTAAGTCACTGAACTCCTTGCTCCTTTATACACAATTCAAAAAATAAATAAACTTGTCCTTCCAGAGGTTATCTGACGGGGCAAAAAAAAAAAAAAAATGCATAGAAATAAAGATATAAATATTTATTTCAATAGATTTTTTATTCCAGATTACGAGGCATATACAATAGGATGGACAAACACAACCATACATACATACATACGAGTATACATGTGTGTGTGTGTGTGCGTGTGTTATGACAAATTGTAATAATGTTCACTGAAACGTGTGCCAACTATAACAAATTTCCTCTGTACGTCTCTGTTCGATTGTGTCAATCTTTAGACGCTTCTGCTCGATAGGTGCTGATTGTGACGTATTAAAGTTACTGAAATAGAAGCTACAGGCATGCGGAGTAAAGCGAAGAATTATTGTGGCAGTAAAAAGGACGCCTACTTCTTTGATGAAGTCTGAGCGCCATCGTCGAGGTGTGATTGACGTAAGTAACACATGAATCGGTTATCAGAAAAAATTCTCGCGCAATTTAAATTCACGTAAAAACACACTCCAATCTATAAAAAAGGTCCGTGGGACTTTCATCTTTATGATAATTTCTGCAGAAAAAAATAACTAGTAAAAAAACTGCATTCGTCAAATATTTCTAAAAAAAAAAAAAAAAAAAAAAATAAACTATGACGAACATACTGCGTAACAAAATTTTGACCAAGTGCCGATCTATCAAAATAAATAGGTAAACGATCGTTATATGCAAATATGTTAACCGATGTACGTACGCTGTTAATTCTTCTCATGAATCTACGTCGACGATTTTTCAACACATGGTAACTTAGAAACGAAAGCGATGATTTTTGTAACATCCAGCACCTAACCGTTTTCCGCCGCTAGCTAAACTACCTATACTCTCATCTATCTGCGACGATCAGTCGGCAGATAGGTGATTATCATTTGTACAGCGAGGCAGCTGATAAAGATGCACGTCTTTTTGATGACGCTGATTGTATTTTTTTCAGCCACTCGCTTAAATCGCTTAAAACGGAATACCCGACAGAGATTAAAATTTCCTTAGCGAACACGGCGCTAGTTCGTATCAATATACTTTTGTATATATATACCAGGGTGGGGTGAAAAGTTTCCGGCCTGACCCATAGATGGCACCAGCAGGGCGGCGGGTTCTTTGCTGGTATTCTATAGCACTATCCCTAACAAGGTTATGTTCCAAATTTCAGGTCGATTGCTTCATTAGTATATTGTTGAAGAAGACGCTTTGGCTGTTCACATGAAAATGGAAATATTTCTATTTGGAAGGCCCGACACCACTGCAAATCAAAGACGAAATGGACTGAACACTGCAAAACTCTTCTCGATCGTATTGAACAATGAAACAGAGGGATTCTGAATGTAAGGTCAAACCGCCGAAATTATCGAAAAACTTCTCATAAAACTGTGATAGAGTAGCAGGAGATAGCTGAGACTACTGCTGGGATATCATTTGAACGTGTACGCAATATTTTACATGAGCATTTGTGCATGGAGAAGCTCTGTACTAGGTGGCTGTTGCGTTTGCTGACGCTCGATCAAAAATTGCACCGGAAAACTGTTTCGACCGCAAATTTAAATTCGAGTGAATTTTTGCACAGATTTAGAACTATTGATGAAACTTGGATTCGCCATTACACCCCTGAAAATAAGCTACAGCGTCAAAACAATGGATTGGAATAGGTGAACCAACCCCAAAGAAGCTAAAAATAATTTTATCAGCGAATAAAGTTAAAGCGACTGTTTTTGTTTTTTGAGACGCGAAAGGAATTATCGTTATTGAGATTACCTTCAAAAGGGTAAAATCACCAATGGTCAATGCTGCGCAGAATTATTGCAACTTTTAAAGGAAAAAAAAAAAAAACTTCATTTGGCAAAGAAAACAATTTTGTTTCACCGTGACAATGCAACCGCCCACGCGTCACACTATAGGGGGGCATTCTCTGTTGCCTTCCTCCCGCTTTTGTTTTCCGTTGGTTGCCTCTCCATATTGTCTTCTCCACTCAAACGAAGAGCGTGTTTGCGATGCGGACCATGTGTTTATTGAATATTCATCTTTTTCTGCTGAGTGCTCTGCTTTCTATTCCATTTTATTGATACTCGGTCTTCCTACTCCATATTGCGCCTCTTATGTCGTATCTTTTCTGTCTCATCAGATTGTTCCTATTATTTGTTCCTTTCTCCTAACAATATTTGACCGCACCAAGGTATAATTGACTTCTTCGTATTATAATTGTTTCTCAGTAAAGGTCCACGATTGCTGAGCCCAAAATAAAAAAAAACAAAACAATGTATAACAAAAATGTACGTTATTCTTAATTATTATCAACAAGTATATATCTAAAAAAAAATAATAAAACATTCGCTAAAAGGATTACTAGAAAAACTCTTGATCTAATAATGAGTGTGCTGTGAAGGTTTACTTTTGGATTATTGCAAGATTAAATTATCCGCTGACTTTTCTGCATGTACCGAAAAAATCTTGATAAGCTCGCAAATGCGCAAAGGTGTTTTTTCTTTTACTTTGTTATTTAGGATTTGTCGGCAGCGCCAGACAATTCAAACACTCCGCGGTGCAGTCACAATGTACTTAAGAAAATAGAGTAAAGTGACGAGGAAAGCTGGAAAATGTGGGAAAAGGGAAGGAAAACAAGTGAGCTCGAATGGAGTCGGCCGGATGAAATACTTAAAGAGAGAATATGGCAACCGATTAAATGATAGAAACGGCAAAGAAGAATAATTATCGTAAAATACGCAATACATTAGAGGTCTTAAGAAGACGAAGAGAAAGAATTAATGAAGACGGTAAGAACCGACACCTAATACGATTTAAGGATAAAGGATCAGTGCAATGAAGTAGACAGAGTAAATTTATTGTTTTTTTTTTTTTGGAAAATAATTCGCTCTGGCTAGCGATTAGCTAAACAACTCAACGGCGGTACTTTAGCACTATGGTTACTATGCTCCGACCAGTGTGAAATGTATTAGAAATACAACAGTTGGTTCGTGTTGAACACATCATTTGCAACTCTATAAGATCATGAATGTGGCAAGAGACAGATGAAATTATTCAAAAATATGGTACACTCCTAGTAGCACTGAACAGATATGGTTTGTTACAGTGTCTATTAACGTAATTTTATTAAAGGAAGTAGCGTGACAAATATATAAAGAACCAGTAAAGGCGTAGTATCAGTCCAGAAAATCAGTAATACTTTTAAAACTAGCTACACTGATAAATTCCGGGGTCGGAATAAAAAAAAAAAAATACCATCAAAAAAAAGTTTCGAAGGACACTTTTGAAATCGACGAAAAAAAGTAAAATGCCCACACAGAGGGAAGCTGTAAAGTTGCTTGATAACAAAATCATTGGCCAGCAGTATGATTAATTAAAATTCTAAATTTTCTTCAGCGAACAATACCAATATTGCGAACGCAACAAGACAGAACTATTCTAAAAAATTTCAATACGACTTTGTTTTAATAAATCAGTTCTTCAGTGACGAGTAACACTAATGACTTAATTCCGGCTGTTGGAATTTTAAACTTAATTCCTGAAAAACGTTAACTTTCAAACAAACACTAGAATATTTCATCCGATGTAACAAATTGTAAAATGTATTTTATGCAAAAAAATTAAAATATCTGCTAGCTCGTGCTATTATTTATCGACGCACGATTCGCCGAAGAAATATCGATTTACCACCGATCCTGAGCCCTACGCAATAACAATTTGTTTTTCCCGACTGCCTGACACAGTAGGCAGTAAGAATAGGACACAGTGAAGACGTATTCGGAATTTGAAATTTTACAACGGTCTCACGGCTGCACGGGATCGTTCGAAGCGACACATCCGTTTTAATAACACGATGGAGCGGATTTTTGATAACGCGACATGACATGCACGTCGCATCGCTACATCGGTGAACCGGCTCTGGCGTAAGCGCGATAACGTATTTCCGAATACATTGCCGGCGTTTTCCCTTTTTCGAAATTTTATTATACATTGTAAAGTAATACGAGCTGCTTCGCCCCGGCATCGGAAACAAAGTGGAAACGACGCCATTTCAAATTGCGTCTGCTAGACTGCATTTCCTCTTCGTTGTCAATAAAATTTTTCTCAATCATCGCCGAAAACGAGAATTGGAAATTTCGGTGACGATCACATTCGCCCATTCGATAGGACAGAATTACCGCTTTGGAAATTCCCGCTATATATTCCACATTCTCAATGAACTGCTGCGCCAATGAAGCAAATAGAATATAAACGATTAAACACTTGCCACAATGTAATGAAATTCGACGAAACATTTGCGACCATTTTTTCTTTTCCCCGGACTTTGAATAATCTAGCAAACGTTTGAAACGTTTGCTGTAGAAATGTTTTATTTCGAGTTTAATCGAAAATGACGTTTAAAAGGCACGCTTTAGAATTTAATTTTGTTAACAAAGTTCAACATATATATATATATATTTATAAACATAAATATATACATATAAATAAATATATATATATATATACAAAGTAAACGGCACTAATGAGAGTAGGGGGGCCAGTTCCTTAAGAATATTTTCAGTATGGCATTTTATAAATACGGGAAGACTTTTGTAAAATAGCGACGAACGTTAGACTGTTACTTTCTTTAGTATACATTTTGATAAACGTCGCGCTAACTATTTACATAGCGCGATCTACTAATACAAGTTACAAAACGGCTTTAGAACAAATTTTGCCAAATTATGTGCTCTACCTATAACCAACTCTGACAATACGAATAAATGTTTTTTAAATTACTGTTTGTATTTATTAAAATTGCGCGTGTAAACATTTCTTTCATTTTTTCGATTTTTTTCATTAGTCAAAATGTAACAATGTTCTAGAATGTCTATAATTAAAATATAAAAAACATAAACGAAGAAGAATTAAATTCTGACGACCCGTCGTCTTCCGCAACGTTTTTGAATATTGTTTTTTTTTATATTAAATGCTGTTTTGTTTGTTTCATTTTTTTTTATTTTTATTTTAATAAAACAATAATTTCATTGTATTCTTTTCTTACATTGACCGATAAGTAATCGTTAGGCGATTTGCAATGTTTCATTTACCTGCATACGTTGTTTTCGTTATTTATCGATTATTACGAGGAGCCGAACCTTAGTTCGCGCATTGTGTTATTTTTTTTAAAACTTTTATGACGAACCGTTTATTCATTTATTTAAATTCGGAACTGAAGTGTACACGCATGGACGGAATAGAGTACGTTATAGTAGACCAATTGGTCACGGAACCGTGAACGAAAAGAATGGGTTGCTATTAAACGATATATTTGTTGTTTTTCCGTTTTTAATTTTTATCACTCGTTTTATTTTTCATCACCGAGTTATCATTTGTGTACAAAATTAAGCTCGATTATTTTAATATTATTCTCTTTTATGGGACTTATCGTAATGTTACGACTCTTTTTGGCATAATCAGCTGATCTCTTTTATTATTCAACCTACATTTGAACAAGTTTTTAGCGGGAATAAAACAGATACTGTCAAGAGTCAATCAAGCATTATGTTTTTTCTTTCGATGAGAATTACGTAAATACGCGATCAACAATTACGTCACGATCAGCCTTAGAAGTGAATCCGAAACAAATATTTATTTTAATAAAAATAATGAAAATCTTATATATAAACTAGTATAATATCCCCCCTAGGGGTACTTTGGTACAACCAAGGACCTCAAGCTCAGGGGAACGGGCGCGTCCACAGGCGGCGGACAGTGAAGTGACCATCAGATATGATGGTTAGTTGCGAATAAATTTCGTAAGAAATAAAGAAGCAGTCGCGGACCATGAGTATTGGTGGAAAGTCTCAAGTAGACGATTGCAATAGTGGCAGGACAATGAGTTGCGGGGGCGTGGAGGGGCAACCTGAGAAGCTGCCTGATAAAACTCTACATAAGCCTGTTACCGCCGCATACGTCTCCGTTGCTACCTTCTCAGCAGCAAGCTGCTGTCTTGCAGTTTGAGTTTTTACTCAAAGGCTAGGATGCCACCTGGAAATAGTGGCCACTTCCTTGTCCTTCCTCTGCTTAATTCTTATCTCTAGTTTGTTTTTCTCGGAAGCCAAACTGGTATTCACGTATTATCTGTTTATATATTCGACTATTGGTATTATTCTCTTTAGCAGTAATTTTTCGTATAATTTAGAAAGTACCTCGGCAAGATTGAAATCGGTCGATACGATGATACAGTTCCGTTGGAGGTTTCTGCGGTTTTTAAACTACGACAATTTGCGACAATTTTAGTTGTATCGTGAAATATTTTAAGCGCATCATTGCATTAAGTATGTACGTTAATAACACCGATCTTTTTTTTAGGTAATTCCCTTAAAACATTTGCTGTTATTTAACCCGGTGCTTTGTTAGATTGTCCGTATTATACTGTTAATTTCACCTGGTGAGGTCAATTTTATGAGTTTTGATACATCTTGACAACAGGAATCAGAAATTAATGATGTATCGAAAGGGTTTTATTTGAATATGCTGACAAAATATTCGCTAAACAGTTCCGTTTTTCTAACATCAGCACGAGCCCAGCTAAGATCCGGTTTCCCGCAGCTTTCCACAAAGAGAAATTTTGTTGCGTTAAAGGTGATAAATTGGTCAGTTGCTCATCGAGTGATTTATTCTTTAGATCCTGCAACAAACGTTTAACGAGTTTCGTCTGCTTGTTCAATGCAGTTTTATGTGTAGGATTTCTGAATATTCGCCATTGCTTCCCCAATTTTCTTCGTAGATTTACCTCTGCTTTGATGTGTCGGAGATAATAAAACATCGGTTAACATTCATTAATTGTTTTAGCATTCCAAGTTGACTGTGGAGTGACCTTAATGAAGTAATCCACTGCATTATCGATATTATTATCGGTAGTATGATGAGATATTTTTAAACTGATATCATTTCCGAGATATTCTGTAAATAGTTGCCAATTTGTATAATTTTGGTTTGGATACTTTTTTTACCATCTAATAGACAGTATAACTGACGAATGATCTGAGGTAGCTCTCATTATCTGCTCTAACATCAGTGAAGATTGTTGGAACACTTTTAAATAGTTAATAAAAAGGTACAGTAAATCTGTATTATTCAGATCTGTAGGCTAATAAGTTGGCACTCCAAGGAAACAGCACTATGCGTTTCGTCAATCGCTGATTTGAGTTCTTTAGATCTTGGAACAGAAAGTCTTGAGCCAAAGTGTAAATGTTTTTCGCGTTATAATCGCCACCGATGATATACCTATCGCCGAAAGTTTTTAGAAAATGTATAAAAATTTCTTTCCTTATATTACGGCGAAGTGGACAGCAGATTGTTGAGACCGTAGTTTTTTTATTTGACTTCAGTTCAATTACAACGTTGGTTGCTTGTAAGTGGCGGGATTCATATTTTTTTTCCTAGTGCGTAATGTTTTATGTTACTCTTTATTATCACATTAGTGCCCCCATGCGCCGTGCCATCAAGATGATTTGTAAAGTATAAGTTGTAACCGGAGAAAGTAGCGTATCTTAGATCTATTAAATGAGTTTCAAAAATTAAAAGTATGTCAATATTATTCTGAAGTAAATTTACATTTGAACTTCAGCGCTATGGTTTAGAATACCATTGGCATTCCAGGTTACATTCTTAAGATTTTTCATTTTTTATTTATTAAAACGGTCATAATTGTTTGTATAACCACTTTTTAGCAGGTGGTTTTGCTGTTCCATCATGTTTGAGAAAAGTTTTTTTATCTCATTTAGAAATGTATGTAACGTGGCCGCTATATCGTTGTTAGGATGTATATTTTCGGAGTTAATATTAGGAGTCGTAACTTCTTTGTTGTCCTAGCCACTGGTGTACAATTTGTGCGTAAGTAACTGTGTTGGATGGTTGTTGATTTGTAGTCTTCTGCTTCACTGTTTGGAGTACTCTATTTTTGGAACATTCAGCAAGTTTATATTGTCTTTGTTTTTATTTGTAGGTCTCTCATTTTGTCTTATAAATAGGAGTTTTTGATAAATATCGCATCCTTTATAGTTATATGAATGACTGCCGTGGCAATTTGCGCGTTTAGGACTTTGATCTGGCTTTTTATCACAGTTTTCTGATGAGTGATTTTCACCACACTCGACATAGACAGGAGTGTTCGTATCTCTGGCATCTAAAACACTGGGTTATAGTATTCTTCTTACGTGGAGTTTCAATTTTGATTTTCATATTAAGCAGTGATTGTAATTTGTAAATATCTGTATTATTTTCCTGCGACTGTAGGTCAAAGAAGAACAACGACAACGGTTTTTTACTCACTCGATGTCTGATGTTAGTTATATGTCCATATTCTGGGAGGGCTGCTTTGATGTTCTCTATCTCTGTAGAATGATGTAGGTGTCTTATTACTCTGCCAAAAAACTTCTTTCTTTGATTTTATTTGATAGGTATGATGTTCAACTCTATATTATTTACTTCAACTTCAACTCGCTTGTCAGTTAAAGATCTACACCGAACATAATGTTATCAGTTAGCGTCTTATTGTAATCTTTTACACCATAAATTGTTATAGCGGGAGGCCTAGTTTCTTTTTGCACAGTAACATTTTCGTCTTCATCTTCATTGTCCGTGGCTAGGACAGCGAATCTGTTAGGTTTTAATATTTTATTTTTTATCAATTCTGAAGAAACACTTTTCAAGTCATTTCTTTGTCGTTTTCGACTGCTTACTACCTGCCAATCGTGGTTTGTATTTGTTAGACTGTCAACCTTCCGCTACACGCGCAGTAAGTTAGAGCACGACTGCACGCCTCCGGACTGTGAGTTCGCATTTCGATAAGCCGTTTTTTTTTTTTTTTTGTTTTTTCAACGAATATAATTATGGTTAATTAAAGGAAATTTTGAACAAATTTTCTTATTTATACGCATTGGTTGAAGCACGTTGTTCACAAAAATAAACACATGTTCTGAGCAGATAAACTTTTTACAATTTTTACATGAGTATTTTGTTGGTCAGGTTTTTCTTCTGTCGCAGTAGCTGCAACGACCACGTTTTTTGTCAATATTCTTAGCTGAGGTGTGTGGTAGATCCTCAACTTTAAACAATTTCTCGTATGCTTGTTGTAATTGTTCTCGGCAGGCAACTTAGTTGAGCACGTTTGCGAAGATGGCTTTCGACGAGTTGAAAGGCCAAGTTGTGTAAAAACTGCCTTCGCTTGATAGGTTGCGGATTATTATTAGCATTAAAAATAACCATTGTATTAATACTAGCAACGTTAAGTAATGAATACAAGATTACCATGGGCCACCTTCTAGTATTTCTCACACAATTATACGAAGTACAGAACTTGTCAACAGGACCGACGCCACCTTTGGTATTATTATAATCGATAATAATTTCTGGTTTGCCAATATTTTGTCTACATTATCGTCATAATGGAGACTTGAAACCACCAACGGACTGGCTTTTAAGGGCGCACCGGGAAAATTCAGAGGTAAAAGGACTCTTTAGAGCGAAGGGTCGGAGGCAGTGATAAAATTTTGAGAAAATTAGGGCACAAAGGATAAATTAAATGCTTGAAAATGCAAGTTTTCTCGCGTAGCCAGTCTGTCGGTGTTTGAAACTATCTAATTACAAAAGCAATTATATCTAAAATACGAGAACTTACCTTATATTGATAACCAAATAATTCACGTTAAATAAAATATTTGTTGCACGAGTACAGACTCTCAGTCCGCTTTAGCTTATAACTATAAAACTACCGCTTCTTTCGATATTCCACGCTAAAAATTTAGATTTAAATGTGGTTACTTCGATTAGGATTTCCGGGGGTTTTAATGAAAATGAAATTCCTGGAAATTCTATCTGAAGTAACCGCATTTAAGTATTTACGGGTCGTATGGAGAAGTCGTTTTCCGTACTAAAGATTGCTTCTGTAACAGACTGGAAATGTAACGTTCGTGTTGAAAATTTGGAAATAGTCGCTTCTCATTGCTTGTTATAACGAAATTTTCAAATTTAGATTTATACTTTTAAATTAAATTTTTAATACATATTCGCCTAAGAAAATTCAGTCGTAAATTGGAATTCGAAACACAATTTTTTTTTAAAATAGATATTGGTTATTGTGAAATTTTTTAGTATACATTTTCACGCATATTTTGAAGTTCTTTAGTGCATATAAATTAGGGTTTTTTAATGCATACAAATCCGATGTTTACAATTTTTATTAGCTTCGTTAAATTACCAGCTTGCGTAGTTATTTTTACTGCATTTAAATGTTTCTTCTATTTCGAAATCTAATATTCTGCCGTAAATTCTATAGCCCCGTATTTATAATGCGTTAAAAAATTCTAACGGTCGTAAGACAAATGTTAGAGATAGAAAAATGGAAATTCCTGATACAAGTAATCCACGAGGAGAAAAATTTATCAGCAAAGACAATTTTAATTTTCGAGGAGAGAGTTAGAAATGTAGAGAATTCCCTACAGGTTTTAAAATTGCGAAATTTATTTACTTTAATCGAGATTTTATTTATTATTTTTCTTTATTCTCATCGCGTATTTAGGCGAAACATCGGCACTTCTTCAAGATTAAGCGTGTTTCGATTATACTTGAAAGGTGGCGATGGTTCCCTTAAATACGCGATGAAAATAAACAATAATAATAAATAAAATCCCGATTAACGTAGATAAGTTTCTCATTTTTAAAACCTGGAAGGAATTCGTCACATTTCTGTCTCTTTATCCTTCTCAAAATTAGTCGTTTTTGTCGGCAAATTTTCCTCATTTAAACTTTAAGATATAAGTTAACGCATTTCACGTGACAGAATGTAAAAATAATAAGTGATAAAGATTAAACATACCTATTCTATTATTATCGAAAATAGCATTACTTTAAAAGGCGAAAATAATAAGTAATTTCTATAACTTTTTTAAAGTCTATTTTAACAAAATAAATACAACTAAATGCTTCAAATTGTTGTATACAGGTTTTGTCTGTACACGTTTCCCTTTAAAATTATTTATTTCTTTTTGTAGCATGCTATATATTTGCATGCGTGATAAAATTTATCTGTTAGAAATTCCACGCTTCTGAATCTGTCTCAACTGTATGTAATCAACTTGTTTCTTTTAATTTAGTTCGATAGGTTTTACTTTCGACTGAGGATGGCCGCATCCAAAAACGTATACAGAATTCCCAGTTGTTTGCTATAATATTCGTAATTGCATTTATTTTAATAGTTGATTGTATGTTTTTGTTTTTTTTTTTTTTTTTTTGGATCGTTAACTGTGCTCATTAACTCAGCGCAAGTAAAAGCTTTTTATATTTTCAATGTTTGACAGCGCGATTCGAACTAGGTTCTACTTGAACGAAACGCCACCAACTGTCGAACTATACTACAGTAAATGTAGGTGAATACATCCTGTTTGTTAAAATGGTATAATAAAATAAACTTTAATAACAAACAATATAGAACAATAAATTAGATAAATACCTAATTAGGAAACGTTTTCGGGCATAACCCATCATCAGCTAACACTAACTTAAAGGAAACTTAAAACATACTGAAGCTTAACCAACATACAATTAACAAATGATGAAATTAATACTGTAAATTTGGGCTATAAATATAATTTAAACATATATAACAAAAAACAATATGAAAATTTAATTATAGAAACTGAATCTGCTATCCAAAAATTACCAACTGAAGATCAAACAATTATTAGAGCTGAGGCAACTCATGCCATCAGAAATATCTTAAAGAAAAATGAAACAAATATAGAACATTTAAAAATACAAAACACAATTAAAAATATCAATAGTAAATTAAAACAAAACAATGCAGTCATTGTAAAAGCAGATAAGGGAAGCAGTTTAGTAATCATCAATAAAAATGAAATCATCCAAAAAACTGAAAATTTTTTAAAAGAAAATAATATACAATTAATAAAAACAGACCCCACTAATAAATATCAAATAAAAATAAGGAAAATAATAAAAGAATCTGATATAATAATAAATAATAATGAAGCTAAATATTTAATAAATATGAACCCAAAAGCACCAACTCTTAACCCTTTAATAAAAATACATAAAAATAATGCTCCTATAAGACCACTAATAAATTATACTAGTGCACCTTCTTATAAAATCTCAAAATTAATAACTAAAATATTAAAAACTAATATATATCAATTAATAATAAATATACTATTAGAAACAGATTGGATGTTTTTGATAAATTAAAAAATATAAAAATTAATAACAAAACTAAATTAATTTCTTATGATATAACAAACCTTTATACAAATATACCTATAAATGAAACCATAGATATAATTAAAAAATCTGTAAATAAGTTAAAGAATAATATTTTTTGTAATCAATTAATCCAAATAATTAAAACTGTTACAGAGCAAAATTACTTTAATTTTAATAACTCCATGTATATACAAAATAATGGTTTAGCTATGGGCTCACCTTTGTCAGGTATTTTAAGTGAAATCTTTCTACAAAATTTAGAAGAAATATACATGGAAAATATAATACAAAAATACAATATTAAATCTTATATTAGATATGTAGATGATACAATACTAATTTTTGATGAAAATATTAATAATACTGAAAATGATATTCTAAACGATTTAAATAAAATTCACAAAAATATTCATTATACTATGGAAAAAGAAAAAAATAACAAAATAAATTTCTTAGATATAACAATAATAAAATCAAAGGATGGATTAACATATAATATTTATAGAAAACAAACCACCACTGATAATATAATTCATAAAACATCAAATCACCCAAACCAACATAAATATGCTTACTTCATGACTGCAATAAATAGATTATTAACTACACCCATGAATATAAATAAAAAACAAATAGAAATTAATATATTAAAGACTTTGGCAAGAAATAACGGTTATGACGAACAAATAATAGATAAACTAATTCACAAAATAAAATCAAAATCAAAATATATACAAAAATTAAGAGTCAATAATGCTACTAACAATAAAGGATGGATAACATTCACATTTATAAACAATAACATATACAAATTAACCAATTTATTCAAAAAACAAGGTTTAAATGTAGCATTCAAAACTAAAAATAATTTAAAATATAAAATAAACACCTTAAATTTAAAAAATAATAATATTTACGAAAATAGCGGTATATATAAAATAAATTGTACTGATTGTGAGAAATCATACATTGGTCAAACAGGGCGAAAAATTAATTGCAGATATAAAGAACATATAAAAGCATTTAATAATAATGAAATAGAAAAATCAACCTATGCAGAACATCTAATTAAAAATAAACATAAACCTAATTCAATAGAAAATACTGCAACCATCCTGGCCACTTATCACAAAGGTAATAATATGAACATTGCAGAAAATTATTATATAAATAAATATAAAAATAATATTTTAAATGATCAAACACCTAATAATAATAATCCACTGTTTAATATAAAAATTTAACTTTTTGTCTTCTTGTTTTATTATATATTTTATATTAATTATTAGCATTTTCAACCTATAGATTTTTATACCTGCCATGTTTATTCCTCTTTACATCTACTATATATACACATGTATTCCCTATATTCACTTCAGTATGTTTTAAGTTTCCTTTAAGTTAGTGTTAGCTGATGATGGGTTATGCCCGAAAACGTTTCTAAATAGGTATTTATCTAATTTATTGTTCTATATTGTTTGTTATTAAAGTTTATTTTATTATATATACTACGGTAGCTGGCTACGAAGATGATTTAAGCAGTGACTGTGATAGAACAGCAATGGTTGAAAAATTATTAGATAGTTTACGGAAGAATGACAAAACCGAAACTCCAATTGACGATAGTTATGTTTAAAATAGCAAAACAAGTTCTTGCTTTATCAGTTTTCGGAATTTACGCCGAAACAATCAAAATGCCAATTTTTAAACTTTATAATCCCGGGAGATGGACATATAAAGCCACTTTTTAATGTCCACAACATCTGATGGCTTATAATGAAGTTGGAGAGAAATTTTTATTGTTCTTTTTCAAATATTGCACGTTCTCCTAGAACTTTTTTTAGTAAATCAAACTATTAGCCTGTATTATTTTTTTCTGTTTTTTTTCACTCTACTCCTTCCCCTTTTCTAACTGATATGGGAATGGTTACAGCTTTTTTAATATTTTTTTTAGACTAGCAGCGTGAGTCAGTTTTAGCTTCAGACGAGCTTTGCGGATCAGACAAAATTCCTCTATATGGTATAAACTGTTTGGGCATAATTTTTGAATAGACGGGATCGCAGTCCGTTTATTCAAAAAAAAAAAAACAAACAAAAAAACAAACAAAACGGTATTGTTCTTATATTCACTGTGATTTTGGAATTTTAAATTATTTAATTTTTATTTTTTACAAACGAATTTATTAATTCCCATTAAATTTTCTCCACCAACCTTTACGGCATTTATTAGATCGTTCTCTAATTACCTTATCCGAGTGAATGACCATTCTTCACATAATTAGTGCGGACGATAAACGTAATGTTCAACTTTTGAATGAAATTTTTCGCCATGCAATTGTTACTGTGTTCAACTCTTTTTAGTCCATCTGAACCTTTTACCAGACGGAGATTATCTGTTTCACAAAAATTTCCATCGCCCAGATTATTTAATTAACTTCCGTTTCAGGTTAGCAAAATGTGTTTGCACCTTTATTAAAATTATCGCAAAAGATTTTTTTTTAGAAAAATTTGATTCACGATAACAAAAGAAAACACCGTAGACCAACTTCACAGGCAAAACACGTACAAATTAATTTTTATTAAATGCAATGTGACAACTATTCTAGCATATACTTATCGTTAGAATCAGAAATAATAAACCGCCTCAACTGGTACTCCATTTCTGCCTAAAATTATTTAGTATATATATGTTTTATAGCTTTGTTAAAATTATTAATAAAGTAAATTGCACGTTTCTTCTGCGGATTAGAAAGAAACAAGAAAAAAACTCGATGTTTTATTTCACACCGTGCTGCACCTCTACCCGAATTACTCTATTGCACATACACACACGTATATGTATACATATACGTACATAGAAATACGCGCGCGCGCGTGTGTATATGTGTGTGCGCGTATATAATATGTATGTATGTATATTTAGGATTCCATACACATATGATGTACGAAATCTTATAAAACGGTTCAGAAATGACAAAAATATCAAATGGATTTTCAATAACACAGGAATGGTTTGACCTATGAATTTCAAAATTGGAACATAAATCACATAAATAGATTAACAGCGTGCTGTAATATAGATATCAATAACACAGAAATTCAGCAATCTGGATCAGTCAAATATCTCGGTATTATTCTAGATAAGCGTCTTACTTGGAGATTTCACATTGCTCAAGTTCGAACGAAGATGCAAGTGCGCGCTAGGCCACTTTACCCGTTATTGGGCCGGAAATCATCATTAACCCTCAATCTAAAAAGGCTTCTTTATTTGACGGTCATCGCCCCGATCTGGAAATACGGAATCGAAGTATACGGTAGCGCCAGCAGGTCAAATACTCGGATAATTCAGCGCCAACAGTCCAAGATATTACGCATGATAACATCGGCACCAAAATACGTATCCAATGAGACGTTAGAATCGCTATCTCTGCATTCCATCTATCGATAAATTTCACACGGCACAATATCAGAAACTTTTTAATCAACTACAATCCCATGGTAACGCCAACATAAGGAAAATGTACACTCGGACTCTACCTGGAAACCCTGCGAGACGATTAAGATAGAAGGTGTCGAGATGTCCTACAAACGCAGACGGAAGTACCGTTTTAATATTAATATTATTCAACTATGTAGTTTAAACCTTTCATATCCGAACTAAAGTAACGGTTTAAGTAATAAAAGCTCCGTTACTCTCAATGGGTAAAAGGGGCGAACAACAAATTATATTTTGTATACCCTCATCGCTAGTTATGGTATAGTAACCGGTACAGTGTATAACAAAAAAAAAAAAAAAAATCACATAAATCACAATTAAAATACTATTTAAGGCAATCTATAACTTTTAGACGTTGATTACACATTTTTGAGGTATGCAAAAAATCGGCAAAGATATATAATTCGGAATTTAAAACGACCTCAGAAATCACTTTAATAAATTCATAACTCATCACCAGATAATCCTTTAAAAGTGAAATTTGGAATATAAAACAAAACGCGGTTATGAAATGAAAAGATAGCGATAAAAAATTATTTAACACCCCGTATTTTGCCAAAAAACCGAACAAAAAAATAAGTATGTACGTGTAATGGCGCGAATGAAATAATTGAAGAAGCCAAATATATCTCAAAATGCGCATAAAAGTATACTTTAAAGGAAAAACGCAGAGTCGAGCTTACATCTATCTACTTAGAACCCCGAGGCACTAAAGCTCCGAATTTTGGGAAAAATATTTTACTTTTTTTTTTTATTATTATTATTACTTTTAAACAAAGGGTGTTATTTTAAGAAAACGATGATTCGAAGTTTGACATATCTAATAACAATTAAGAGGCTACATAAATCCTGAACGGCAAGCATAAATGTGACGTATACGTAAATGAACAAAGACAGAAAAAGGTTATGATAACCCGCTGTTGTAAATAAAGCAGAGACCTTATTTACATCATCGCTCGATATTCCCTTTTGAAATAACGACTTTGGTGTGAAGTAGAAATAAACAGACTTTAGCGACGTATATTTAAGAGTTTTGCTAGTAAGAAGCAGATGAGGATAATTAATATTAGTAATCGGTCAAATGCATTTTATCCAATGCTTTTTTGTTTTGATTTAACATGTAGTTAACCGCATTTAAAATGTTATAAAATAACAGAACATATCGTAAATAAATTGAATTTGGTCCTAAAACGCATTCGTTAATTTTTATTTTTGATTCGTATTTAGTGAATCTATTTGATGATGTGTTCTCTAAAGTTTTTTTTATTATAATCGTTTTGTTGTTTATGTATGTATAATATATACACACATACATACATAATTATATATATATATATATATATATATATATATTATAATATATTTTTTTTTAAATTTTATTGTTAAAAGA
This sequence comes from Icerya purchasi, assembly GCA_039619475.1. Classification (NCBI taxonomy): domain Eukaryota; kingdom Metazoa; phylum Arthropoda; class Insecta; order Hemiptera; family Monophlebidae; genus Icerya; species Icerya purchasi. Next base: position 421,472,720 of record CM077116.1, read on the forward strand.
AATCAAACTCGTCATATTACTGTGTATCAGTTAATAATAAAATTTGAAAGTTGTTGAATCATATTTCGATTCCTTAACGAAGCTTCCTAATTTTAAGAACTTTTGAAAAAACATACTAATATCATAAAAAATTTTAATTATGTTAATGTACACCTTTACACGATATTACAGTTTTTCCCGTTTTTTTTTTTTTTTGATTTTATTGTACCGGTAATATTACCATAAACAACAGTGATCTTACTTAAATTTAATATTAAATTAGTGTCTCCAATTAAATCACTAAATTATGATACAAGTACTCTGATAATAACAAACTATATACATATAATAATTAAAGACAAAGAATTGATATGTTGGAAAAGAGATACATCGTGTGTGAACTTTTTCAGCTGTTAGGTAATCGGGAGAGCTTCCCGGCACTACTTCCTTCTCAGTCGTCTAGGTGGATTATCTGAAAGTCCGGAGGAATACATTCTGTTGATGTTCGGATTACTGCTATGTTGAAATTTATCGAACAATTTTTGATACTGGTGAATATACATAAGTCTCTCGGACAAATGGAACGTTTAAATCATTATGTAATGTTTCATTGGATACGTGTAAAACGGCGCAAACGTAATTGTACGAAGTATGACTGCTGCTACTGAATTCTGTTAAGATTGCTTCTACAAGTGGAACCATGTATAATTCTAAACCATATAGCGAAATCGGAGCAATCGTGGTTTTTAAAAGTGAATATCCTTATTTTGAATATAGTAACATGCGGAATTCTTAGCGCATAAAATATTGTGCTTGACTGACGCGTTTTTATAGTTTCGTTAAGATTATTAATAAACTTAATCACTTCTTATTTTTTCCCGAAACAGTAAGGAAAAAGAGTTAATGAATATAAAAAATAGACTCGTAAAATTATTTAAGTCGAAACTAAGAGGTTTTGTACGGTCGCGTATTTAGTCACTCCGCTTTTTCTTCGTGTAAACGCTTATATTCCGGACAACCTCTGTAGTTAGCCGGATGATCTCCCTCACAAAGTGCACATATTATGGGTTTTACGTTATCCTTTTCATCGCAGTCTCCAGTGTTGTGCCTATTGCCGTATTTAACGCAGTGGTAGGGTAGGTTACAGTAGTTTTGTGAGTGACTTCTTTTACATTGTATGGTTTCGAATTTCTTGAATTTCAGCCTTTGCATTAAGTTAGTAAATATGAATATGCCATTATTTTTAGGAGCAGGGTTTAAGTCAACAGAATGCATTAGTAATTGCTGTTTGGATTTCAGGTGTATCGCGTTAACAACATTCCAAACTTTGAATCCCTTATTTTCGGTGAAAACACGTTAAAATTTTTTTTACGTTGAAGTTTCGAATACATTACAGTATTCATCATCAGAAAACACACAAGCATCTATAAAACTGTGATCAGACCAGAAGCATTATATGCAGCGGAAGGCTTAACAATGAACCGAAAAGGATTAAATGAGCAACTTGAAATCGCAGAAAGAAAGATTGTAAGAAGAATACTGGGACCAGAGAAACAAGGTGGAAAATATATAAAAAGGAGCAATCAGGAAATATACCAACATGTGGAAACTATCACTACCGAGATCCGGAAAAGAATAATTCGATTCTACGGGCACATGCAAAGGATGGAGCCGAGCAGGTTCACCGGAAGGTTGTTCAGTTACATGCGAAAGCTAAAAATAAACGGTACGTGGTACACAGAGGCCAAAAAAGACCTGGATGAACTGAAGATCATGCCTGAAGATATAGAACAGCGATCAACGTTAAAGAAGAAATTATTTGACTGCAAGAGATTCGCGGAGAAACGTAAAGGAAGAACTGGCGTTTTGTGGACCGAAGAAAGAAAAAAAAAGACACAGTGAAAGAATGAAAGCAGTATGGAAAGAGAGGAAGAAGAATGGTAGAACCAGTTGACAACGTAGTCCACCAGTGGCTAATTCGAAATAATAATAATATATACCGAAGACCTCGTTATGGAGACCTCTCGAAACCTCCAAATGATAGTTTTTCAGTATTTATATAAGAGTGAATTTCGATTGATTCAAGAAAAATTTAATTTTTCCCTCGGTAATTTCTGATGTAACTTTAGTTGCACATAATATTCTACAACGATTTTCCGTAACGATTTTTCGTGATATTTTGTTCATATTAACCCGATGCAAGAATGACGTTATCATTAAAATCTATACATACATACATTCAAAAGAAGCCAAAACAGTTAATAATAAATTCGCGGAAAACCAGTCAAGTACGGGTAATAAGGCTGAAAAAAGGAAATTTGATAAAAAGATTCGTTTCCTTTTAATTCTAACTTATTCATCTTTTTTTCCTTTTAAACATTTGACTTCTGTTTAAATAATTCAGGGCCTTTTTTCTCGTTTTTGTATATCTTTCGCGTACGATTAAATCTTACTCCGGACGAAACGCAAGTAGACGTTTCGAAATTTTTTTAGAAAATAATCGATAATACTGAATTGTGGAAGTGTTTAATAATAACGGATGATACGCTTTAGAGTGAGCCTGATATCAAAAAGAACTCTACTCGTGCTGAAATAGCAGTAATTATCGAGTAGTAAAAACAGGCGATATAACGAACTTTTTTGAAAAAGCCAATTAAAGTCAGCAGCAAAACGCTTCGGTTGTTAACAAAAGCTTTTTGAAGCAGTTCATTAAAGGTATCAAAGCAGCCCTCTTTTCAGATAATCCTTTAAGCGCGTAATTAAATAAAGCGGAATTCGAAGGAAATACAGTTGAGGGCTATTATTCTGATTTTTCCAATTACGCACTATTCGGTCGGTGGTAACTATTGTTTTTCCTGGGCTTATATCATTCATCCGGACCGATTGAAGTAGAAATGCAAAAAGAACAAAATCAAACTACAAAAGTCAGCATTATTCGCGAACAAAACAGAAATCGGATAGTTAAAAAGATCGAACGCCATTACAAAGAATACGTCGATTGTTTTTTCCGGTTTTTTCTATACGTTTAACGGTATAATTAGAAGCAACGAAACGGCATTTTTCAAACGTTAATATCTACATTGTTTCGTTTTCCATTATTATTTTTGTGGTTCCGTTTTGCCGAGTACGGAATTTATTCGAAAATCTTGCAGGAAAACCTTTGAATTAATATTATACAGCCGAATCATGATACGGGTTTTGTGGGGTTTTGTGGGGTTTTTTTTTTTTTTTTTTTGGTTTCTGGTCGAAGTTATTATTGGGGAAAAAAACTTTTACGCACTTCGTTATGAATTTATAAATTTGAAACAATTAAAAACGAACTCGTAAGAATGTAACGAAGACATACATCCACAAACAGGCCGTTGCAAACATTCACACCTAATCTGTATTCCCATATACATCGTCGTACTTACGATTTATTAATATATACATGAACTTTGAATATATTGGTAATTCGCTAACATTCGGATCAAATCGGGTAGCTTTGTGAAAGGCTGCCAGTCTACTGCGTTTTCGGCCAAGTTGTATTATGAAATACTTTGAAAAGAAGCTTTTCCAGCAACCAATGAGAGACGTTATTTTAGCTTTCTTATTTAGCTACATTCTTTTAGAAACCGCGTTTGTACAGACTTTAACCGAACGGAAATCGGCTTTCTTTTGATGTACTCTTTTCATACGGTACACACAGCTTTTAAGCCATATACAGCCTGAAAAAGTTTTCTTATTTATTTCCTTATTTCGTTCGTATAGAATAATATTCGGCTTGTAGATAACTCTCCACTTAAAATTATTATCCGTAAATATTTGGTTTTATCCATCATCCACCCCATCTTGTGAGCGATGGACGTTTATCAATGCTAAAAGGAGGGGGGGGCAGCGTTGTTTTTAATTTTGTTCGGTACCGTACAAACGCACAACGCACAAACATGCACGCACACTGGTTGCAGAATATTTACTTTTTTAACGTGGTCGGTCGTCGGTGAATGCCAGATGACGCTCTTGAAGTTTATTCTATTTTTTCCTCCACAAACAAGGAGAGATTTATTCTTTTGCATTTACCCCAATCGCCAACTCTCGTAAAATTCGAACCTCGTTCTTGCGAATACGATTCAGCACGATAAACCCCCTCATTTATTTTCTCAGCAGGTTCCATGTCCACGTTTCGACGGCCTAAGTTGCCGTTCTTAATGTGTCGATTCTTGTTTGCGCTTTTCGTGTTCTCGTTTGTTTTTTTTTTTGATTTTTTCCGTCGTATAGTTTTATTACTTTTGACAGTTAATCTCGATGTCGGCAAGAATTAGAATATATTTCACCTGGTCAGAGCGAATATTTTTATTACGGTTAGTTAATGTAGTTACGGTACTTCAAATAACCGAGTTCGAAGTTTTGTGCCGAAAATTGAGCAGCTCGTTCTGAACTTAAATTGCTCTAACGCACACGAATGTGTACCGGATCTGAAATCAAACAAAGCAGCAGAAAAGTCCAGAGAAGGAATGCACTCTCTCCTCAGTATCGTGTTTGGCTATAGTATACGCTTAATTCGGAAACTCTGGCAAACTGTGTCGGTGCAGCGGATTCGCATTACAAACGGCCCTTGAAACGCTATATTCTGAAATGTTTAATGAAGCGAACGGTTTTGCTAAAGTTTTTTTTTTGGGGGGGGGGGGGGGTTAAAGGTTTTTATTTAACTTGACCTTCGCGTTTGCATTCTCGTATTACTGAAAATCTTGAAACGCCAGGATCTCGAAAAACGGCAAGACCAGTTTTTACGAAAATTGGTATCTTAACCTGTAGAAGGTTCGATGTCAGGAAGAATTTGTTGCAGATATGCAGGGTTTCGGATTGGGAAAGACCGATGAAAGAGTAAAAATAAAAATAAAAATCCGGCAAATTATTCTTATTAGTCTAGCAATCGCGTTATTTCAAATTATAATTGTATGAAAAATTTCATTCGATTTTACCTTCTATTTTGATAACGTTTTGTACATATTTTTTGTTTTATTTTGTACTCTTCTTTAGGCACTTCAACTACGCGAACATTAACTCGGCAAATTTTTGGAACTTCCAATATGCCCCCAGGCACGATTCGCACCCGGTTATACTCGGAACGAAACACCACTGTCTACCCAACTAGGCTACGGTAGTAGCTGGGCTCTTTGCAAACAAAGAAAAAAAAAAGGTAATCTGCATATATTTTAAAAATTGTAATAAATATTTCAAAAATGAGGAAAAATCTTTTATTTTACAAATGCAACTAAAAAAGTGGAAAATAAAATAATTTTAAAAAATTTAAAGAAAGGCTTTTGTTTAATTTTTTTTTTTTTTTTAATTTTACGCCGAGCTGTTGAGCTTAGAAGTTATGATGTCCGCGGTTACTTGAGCGGTACTCCTTCCAATAGAGGAAAGCGAAAAGTGAATTTCTTGGAATTATTTGATCAAATTAAATAATTTGAATTCTTTGTAACCGACGCTTGCCCGTTTATTCTTTACGGAAATCATTAAATTGGTGCTCTGTAATTTTATGTTTAGGTGGACAATATATAGTGCAGACGCAGTAATGTTTTTTGTCCGAGCACTGTATATTACTAGTGGCCTGTAGAAATCGCGTTGATATTTGCTGTTTTCATGATGATTGATATTATTCTTAATTATTACAGCCGATCTGCCCCGAGGTCTACTACGAGGATGTGTGGCGTGTTACATCTGTCCATATGAAAATAATTTGTATTTGTCCGATGTGATTCGGATATCAGTAGCATATCTATCCTACTCTGCTTTAAATACATTTCAATTTCTATTTTATGACCAGGAAGGCCATTATCATTCCAGGTAGCTATTTCTAAGTAATTTATTTCTTTTTTAGTAGCCTGACATTGATGTTTGGATTAAACCATTCATAATTTGATTTTGTTGACATGTCATTTTCATGATTAGTTCTTTAACCTTTCGTTTGTCGCGCACCACTTTCCAAATGTCGTTGGTCGCTCGGTGAGGGAATCCCCACCATGTAAACTTTACTGCGACGTTGCCAATTTATGCGCAGAATTTTGAAATAGTTATAACTTTTTAAAAGATAGTTGTATAGCAACATAATAAATTAAAAATTAGTTATGTTATTAAATTAAATTTTTTTTTATTTAACGAGATTTTATATCATAATTTTTAAAATTATTAATTAATTAATAAATATTAAAAAATACTTATTATTCTAATTATTTTTCTACATATTTGGCAACCGTGCGAACTAAATTTTACCTACGATTGTGGTCGCACAGTGAGGAAATCCTCGCGATTTCACGGTCTACTCATAATGAAAAATAAAAAAAAACTAAAGTAATTACAACTACATAAATATTTTAGATCGACTCATGTGACATTTCAATACATGAATAGCTAAACTATTTTATGTAAATTATAAGTAGTTTGTTAAATATGTACATTAAAAAAAAAAAAAGGCGGAGATTCCCTCATAGCGCGATCAACGAAATGTTAATGTCTTTTAAAAATGTGTTCACTGTTATTTCAGTATTGCTATTAAGTAATGTTATTACTATTAGTATTTTCATTATCTTCGATTTATTGTTACTACAATTATTGTTATAGGTAAAGTTTGTATAACTATACGTTTGCTTGTTTGTGGCTCGTGACAGTTTATTTCTGTTTCCATTTTATTTACTGTGTTCATGTAACTTATCATAGGCTGATTAGGGTAGCTGTTGGTATTGCCACCGGCATCATTCGTTAATGCTAGAGTAATTTTCTTTCTTCTATTTAACAATTCCTTAAATGCAGTGCGCCCCCTGTAATTAGCGGTGTGATTTCCGTTGCATAGTGCACATGTTAGTTGTGTGTTTATGTCTTCAGTACATTTAGAAGATATGCAGTTTTCACCACACTAAACACATCTAAAGGGTTACGAACAGTACATTTTTATATGTCCATATTGTTGACATCTAATCTTTTTTCTTGGTGGCTCGATGTGTAACTTTAGCATTTAATAAGTGTTGAATGTTATAAACCGTTTTTTTTTTTTTTTATTATCATTTGGTTCAATATCAATGAAAAATAAAGGTAATGAATATTTTCCTTTTTTGTGCTTGACATTTATTACGTGTTTTACTTGATGTCCTTTTGCTGATAAGGCATACCTTAATGTCATCTGTAGCCACAGAAGGATGAATGTTTCTCAACACTATGCATATGTTTAAATATTACACATAAACGAACTATATATTAAAAATGAATTAAAACGAACTACATTCGTTACTACGAAACATGTTGGTTAATTAACTTTTTTTTACTTTGTTTATATATTTCTGTTTATGTGTAATATTGCAATATATATATCATTCAGGTTTGTTGTTGATGTTTAATTCGCTGTTATCGAAAGAAACGGTGATTCGACAGAAATTCTCTGCTGCAACAAATTCTCACGGTTCAGTCAACAATGAATTTCTTCATTTATTGAATTCCTCTTTTCCTGCTCATGTATTGATCATTACTGATGGTTCCAGGAGCGAGGATGGCGTGGGTGGTGCGTTTACTGCCCCGTCGCTTCGGCATTCTGAGTCCTTCCAGCTTCCTTCCTTCTGCTCTATTTTTTCTGTCGAGTCGATTGCCATCCTTCAGGCTATCTCTTTTATTTCCTCTTTAAGTGATCTTTCTCAGTTCCTCATTATTTCGGACCCTAAAGGAGTCCTCCAAGACCTATCCTCTCCTCCTTCACATTTCTCTGATAGTATTATTCTCTCAATTTGTTCTCTTACCTTCACTCTGCAGTCATTCCGTTCTATTCTTATTTATTTTTTATAGGTCCCTAGTTATTCCGGAATTGATGGCAATGACGCTGCCGATTCTTTGGCTCGTTCTGCTAGTCACCGTGATTCATTCCTCAACCATTTCCCTTCTTCAGATATCCTTTCTTTATCCACCTCCAATCACGCCAGACTTTAGCGGGATATTTATCCCTCCCTACTTTCTGATCGTCATTCGCATTACCGTTTTATTCAGCCGATTCTTCGTTCCTTGTCTTGGTTCCATTCTATTCTTTTCGGTCGTCGCTCTTCTACTGTCTCCCTAACTCGTCTCCGGATCAATCATTCTCTCCTCCCCTCCTCTCTCTTTCGATTTGCTCTGCCGCTTTCTCATTGTTCTCTTCACGATTGTGATCCTTCTCGTATAAGTGATGCTGATCACATTTTCTTCGAGTGTCCTGCTCTTCGTAATGAACGGTCCCGTTTATACGGCCAGCTCTTGTCATTAGGTGTCCCTACTCCCTATAACTCTTCCTTTATCCTCTCCTTTCCTTCATCTTCTGTGGTGCCTGCACTGCTGTCCTTTGTTGCGTCCACTTCGGACCACCTAGCTATTTAGTAATTTTAGCTTAGCTTTTTTCCTGTTGTTGAGTCAATGCCGCTGGCGCGTCAACAAAAAAAAAAAAAAAAAAAAAAAATTTTAAGTTGCACTATAGAGACTTGTCTGATTTTTCTCCACAGTCTAACACTAACGAAACATTTCCGAATTTCTTACTGTAGGAGATAAGGAAAATGAAAATGGTCATACAAATCAGCAGAAAACATACAAAAGGTACTGTAGTTAATGATAAAAAAATAATAACATATCAGCATATTGAAAATAACTCTGTTACAACATTAAACTCGCGGGCGCTGTCAAATGAAGAAACTTAAAAACTGCGCTAATTCTGAATTATGATTAAAATGTGTCTCAAATTTTGCTACTTTGAGGAACTTTACGCATTTATTAAATATTGCAATTTTGAAATTCAGGTACTTCGGTCTGACTGATAAAGTTTTTGCATTTCCTACGAATTTTCGCTGTTGATAATATTTTTTAAGTTTATTATTAACGTCGATGTTAATTTTGTAAAATCGAAGGTAAGCATGTAATCTAGCGAAATAACGGGGGCTGAAGCTCAGAAAAAACGGGGAAAAAACGGGAAAAAAACCGATAAAGAAATTGATTGGAATAATTTTGTTGTAATAATTGAAAAATAATAATATGAAATTAACATAAAACTAAAGTGGCTAAGTTACTACGTGTATACCGCTATTAACGAAATTAGTGGTCTCATTCAGACGGCGTGCTTTGATTGCACGCAATATGAAGAATATTCCCCAATAAAAACTGAATTGCTCTCGTCGAAGTTTATAAACTTACTAAAGTAACTTTAGTAGCTGGAAAGCGATGGCTAGTAATTGGCATTCTTCTTGCAAGAAAATCTCTAATTCACCCCATAATGAATGAAAAATGAAATCAAAAATTACCAGAACCTATTGTTTGGAATTGCTAAACTAAACAAATCCCGCTACAGATGGTCTTATGAAATATAGAAATACAAAAACTCTATAAAATTATGTGACGATAGTTGGGCTGAGATTGAGGGACAAACTGCTGATGTAAATTTTATACACTGTTTCTTGAAATTCCTTTGAAAAAATTGCTGTGCAATTTCTGCATGTTGTTCACGAAACTTTCTCAGAGGTTTAACCCTCGGCTAAGACGGGTTCTGAAAAGACAGAAACGCCTGCAGAATATCTTGAAACCATCTTTACTTCTCAAAATTTAATTGTATATGAAAGATTCCATTAAAAACGGAACCAGGTACAGGCAAATTAATTGGTAAAATCATTATACATCCGCCAGAAAAGAAAAAAAACTAATTTATGTATATCCCTTACATATATACTTAACGCAGCACTACGAACTGGACACTTTTTAACACACTGAAGGAAATCTGTGATGCACTTTGAAGAAGTTCATTGGGGAGCAATGAAATAGTTTTTTGACGAATAAAATTTTACCGAAACCCGAATGTGTTAGCAAGATGTATAGATCACTTTCAGGCAATTCTGTTAGGAGATTGAAAAGAAGATGCTGTCAACATATCTTCCGGCTGAAGATGAATATTTATGTCATAGAGAAAGCTTTCCTCTTGTGACTTATGGAAATAGTGTAGGGTAGAGATATAGATGATGCTTCCAATGTTTCGGGGGAGTAAATAAGAAATCCTACTACTAATGGTGTAATAGTTAAGTTGCGTTGGTGTTGCCTTCTTTTTCACTGAGAAAAGTAGCAACGGTGTTAATGTAATTAATATTAACTTTACGAATGCATATAACCTAGCAATGTCAATAGTGATTGACTGGCGTGGCATAAACCAAAAAAATGGTACAGTCAACGTACAATAGTTTTAGGGGGAAAAATGGACGTGTTACATATTCGCCACTATGTACGGGCTTTAGGTTTATTAATTTCACATATTATTAAAAATCCTCTGGCGGACTTCATAACGAGGTTTCAAATTTCTTTCATAAACCATACCAAAAAATAAGTGTTTGGTGTAAGTGCAACGGAGAAAAGGGCTTTATTAAAAATAGGTGAAACTTGCTGGAATCGCAAACATAGATATTCATTAGACAAAATCGGTCGAAAATTCAATTGCACCAAAAAAAACCCGTTATACATTTCTCTAATCTAAGCTCTTTTGTAAATTGGAAAAGATATTCATTTAGTAATTTAAAAGCATTCTAACTAGTCCGATGCACCTGATGATCTTCAATATTTCAACTCCATTATCAAAATATCTTCAAAATTCAGAGTTCGTTTCATAAAATTTAATAATACGGCCAGAAAATTCAGAAAAAAAAAACAATAATACAAAAAAAAAGGGAAGGAGAAGTAATGTGTTCTATATATTTCTAAAAAATGAAAGATGCACCTCCGTATGTTTGTCAATGAGATTAATTCCAATGTTGTCGCCGAAATTAAATTACCGCTCAAACGTATTACAAAATTAAAAATAAATAGCAACGAAATACATTCAAGATTTGATAACAAGAAAGTTTTGTTGTCATCAAAAGACGAAACGAAAACGATAGCTTACAGTGTGACATTGGGTACCGCCAGCATTAATGAAAATTTTGATGAAAACGTGTATTATTATATGTATATTTGCTTTTTTTGATTTTAAAAATTTCGATGAAATCAATGAATAGGACCCGTCACGTATTGAATCCAGTCCACGCACAGCGCACGCGGATTTTATTCTGTAAAACATGAATTTAAATGGAGCACCGCATATTGAACACAGCCCACGCTCGCTCACAGGTGGGTCGCCTGTGCGAAGAATTCAGTTTTCGTTGGTGTTGTATGGGTTGCACGTGCGTTGGTTTAAATTTTTTAGTTTTAAAAATGTTGATTTATTCATTATATTTCACGTGCTTTATATTCAAAAATGCGTGGGTTGTTCGTATGCTGCGTGTATGAGTTGTGTGTGGACTGGGTTCAATACGTGGTAGGCTTAAGTCGATCAATCACTTAGTAACATTTTACAAAAATCAAAAAAAGGACGCCATGCCGTAAAATTAAAAAACTGAAACATCATATTTCGTTGAAAATTGGAAATAATTCGAGGAATATTTAGTTTCAGTCGGTGCTTGATAATTCGACGTCAGATTTAAAAAATCAGTTAAACAGCAAGGACAGAGGTTTTAATTCAGAATCGGATGATTACGTTAATTTCAGAATATTTTGATTTGAAAACTTTTTGTCGAATTTTTTGCCGTTGTTTTTTCATGCTGTAGAACATTTCGTATGTTTTATCGAATTTAAATTACACGATACTGTAGATATCATTGTAGACAAATTTAGATCGCTTAAAAAGAAATTATTATTCTAGTGTTAATCTTCATACCCCTTTAATCAAATGTTCTAAGGTGTTGGTAATTTTACCTTTTGTCAATTTTTTGTTCACTATTGTTTTAAATTTTCTGGGGTAAATGCTGTCCTCGTTTTTTTTTTACCATTTATTATTTTTAATTTTTTGGAGCAGAAAATTTCGAAAAATTTTTACATTTTCATCTCAATTCCTTAAATACATGAAAAGCATATTTTGTTAGAAAAAAAGCAAGTTATCGCCGAACAATTTATTGAGCACAGGGTTTGTAGCGATCCCGGTTAATTAAAAAACGCTCATCCGCTCCTGCTTCCATATTTCTCTCATTTTTCTCGATCGATTCTCTTTCTCTCTTCTACTCGTCCAAATTTCGTTCTCTGATACGACATTTATTTTTTATATTCGATGGAGATCAATTTTCGAATCTATTGGCAAATCCTACTTCTCTGAAATTACCAGCGGCGGATCCACGGGGGGGGGGATTTCCCCTTCCCAAAGAACCAAAACCTCGATGAAAGTTACTTATTGATTTAATTATAACTAATATTTAATACTGTTTTTCTAGTAAAACTATTAACGTTACGTTTTTATTCTGTTTTTAAACGCAACTATTGTATTTTTCATTTATTTTTAATTTGTATTTTGCAATGTAAATGAAAATAGTTTAATGAGAAATATATATATATATATATATATTACTTGGTCACGGACAAACCAACAAAAACAAAAAAGAGAACTACTAAAGTCCGTTCAATACTTTCTGGTAATTTACTATTCAAATTCTAAACCACCATTTTAGCTAAAATTTTCTAATTTTTTTATTTTTCACCTAAAAATAAAACAAAATTTAAATTAAATTGTAATAATGATGTATTTTTAAAACATTTTTAAATTTCTAAACAGGTTGCTATTTGATTTTGTTTAAGAAGCAAGATATTTCTCAAATCGTCTTACATATACGTAATTAAATAATTTTCCTCCCCAAAATGTCTCTCCGGATTCGTCCCCAGTAACTGCGCTTCATAATTATTGTTTATTACAATTTCTAAAGTATAATCGACTACACTGCATGGCCGAAATTATCATTTTTTCAATTAATTACCAATGAGAGTAATCAATATGTATATAATATAGATATATATATATATATGTGTGTGTGTGTGCGTGTACTTATATGCATTTGTTTAAACATTCAATTTTTTCTCGCTTTTTGTACAATAAAGTGTACATTTTCATTAAAAACTGATTTTCTCTATTCATTTTTCCTTTATTTTTAACTTGTTGTAACGGTATAACCGTTTAAGTTAATTCCCAGGGATGCCACCACGGTCTCTTTTACACCGTGAACTTAAAAGGATTTATAATAATTTTTAATTATTATGAATTTGAGACAGAAATTTAAAACTTATTTTTTATTTTTTCCAATAACCTACCAAGATCTTTCTTTACCGACCCGCCGTTGAAAATACCGAATTATTATACATTCGACGTAAGAACGATGTGATTATATAATAATAAACAAATTTGTACGTAACACTGTCTGTCGACGGTGGTTAACGTTTCGATGACAGGTCCCAGGAATACGATCGGTTGCCCTCTTCGTACTGAACGATGGAGTGAATTCGATTTAATTCGGTGCCGCGTAATTTGGTAATTTAATAATTAATTTCCGCGTAATTTAAATTTCATTCAACGATTCTGACGGACGATCATTTACTACTTCGCGCTGCAGATGGTTTAGTTAATAACCACTAAACTATTTTTTGTTAACGGAGATCGTTTTCGCGACTCTTTACGGATGACGAATGGAATTGATCAAAAAATCTCGTAAGAAGGTTTAGCTGCGACTTGTTGCTACCTGTCTTCCATTTTCTATCTATGCTTTCATCATTTTATTTGTCCTTTGTTTCAGCAGGGACCGATCATCGCCATTTCTCCAATCATCGACCTTTCTCCAGTCCGTCCGCGCGGTAGTCTTTTAACCCCGACAAACACAGGATTTCAATCACGCGCCTATTTACTCTCGCACTACCTGTTCTAAATTATTTTTTATTTTTATTTATTTTTTTTATTTGAATTTTACTCCGAGCTCATGTAATGGGCACATTACAATGTTACTGATATAATAATTAAAATAAGCTTTTAGTAGAGCCCACGACAGCACACTACCATAATTGGCATAATTAAAATTTTAATGTAAATAATATTTCCGGTAGCAACTTACACACGAAAATTAAATAATCTACAAAAATTACAAAAAAAATTTATGATAGATAAAATGAAATAAATAATCTTAACAGAAACTCTCAATATAATAAAATAATTCTTTGAAAAAAAAATTCTGACTTTAGGATTTAGTCTAAAAATTTATTACAAATGCATGAAACAATTGTTTCGATAATAATATTCTTCAGAATAATATATATATATATATATATATATATTTGATATTATGATTATTTTTAAACAATATTGAACTCATTGATATTGGCACTAATTTAAAATTACAACAATAATTAGAGACCATTTTAAATGAGCATTCATTTGTTTTCTTTATTGGAAACACCTATTTTACGTGGGTTTTTAATTGTTGCAATTTACATCTGGTGCTGATTCTAGTATTAACGTTGTTTAAAAATAGTCATAATATCCCCTTAACGTATAGTTTACTGTTAAAATTTATTACTTTTTAGTAGGAATTTATCGACACGGAGGTTTTAAATTTGTTTTTATTTTTTCATTCTAATCTACATCTCCCCAATGTAAACTAACATTAATAATATTTCAAGTCTTTTGTCTGACTGTATTAAAAATTAACTTTTTTTTCCAACTTATCCGTTGTAAACTGACAATATTTTAAATATACTAATGGCGTTCGGTATATATCCTAAAAACTTCTCTGAAGAGACATTCTTATTTCGCATTATTTGATGACTGCTAAGTATCCGTTTTCACCGGTAATATTTATTGGAAGGCATATGGTACCACTATAGGCCACCAGGACGTTTTTGAATGAAAAGAAAATCATTAAAATCAGTTCAGATGGACAAAAGGTATGCGTTAACAAATATTTAAAAAACAATAAGTATAATATACGCGACAAATATATAACCTACTTTATTTGAAGTCGATAAAAATATAAAAGTAATGTACAAAATGTAACATACAGACACGCCTAGAATATGTAAATTAAAACGTTGGTTTACTATTGTTTTTACATTTCTTATGCAGTTTAATAAAAGTAATGTGATTGATCATTAAATATTAAAAAATATTTCCACTCACATCCTCTGACTATCTGAAAAATATTATTTAGTTACCTGCATAATAATTACTGATAGTTATGCAAAACAAAAAAAATTAGAACTTGTACTTATTTTTTCATTGTAAAATACCCCCTTTTTTCCCCAAAGTACAGTGATCTGTAAAACAAACACTGTTCGCATTGTTTTAATAGACTAAAACCATCCCCGGGAGTAGTCCTAATTAACTAAAAATACTACATTAAATCCGTTCAGTAGGTTTCGGGATTAGCGAGTACAGATTGACAGATTCATTTTAACTTTTATTAATGATTCAGTCATTTTTACCCCGGGGGGTACACTGTATCTTTGTCCTATGATTATGTTCCGTTACCTTTTTTGTTTCATGATTATCGTCCCGTTAATTTATATAACATTGTCAAAGGTTGAATAATGTGTCGTACAATTGCTAAGACTTTTTTTTTTTTTTTGCGATAAAAGATGGGAAGAATGACGTTGTCAATTGAAAACGATTTTTCTAAAAGAAGTTTAGGAGAAAAATAATAGGGAGCTAAGGAATTTGCGCCTTTGCGATGCCTAAAAGGCAGAATTTATATATATATATACAGACAGACAGACACACACACATATGTACGTATAAGAATATGCTAGGTATATTTTTCTTTTTTTTTTTCGAACATTATTTTAATCAAAATTAAAAATGTCATTTTCAACGAAATATAGTTTATAATTACAACGATATGGTTATTTTCCCGTAAATTACTAGTAATTGTAAACGCTATCATCGTGGTTTTCTGATGGAGAGCCCGCTTTATACACTTATCAATTATGTTACTTAATGTATATATTGTAAAATTTAATTTTGAATTAGGAAGAGATTAATTTAGATTAATTTTTTGCATCAAAATTCAAACGGTAATTTTTTTCAAACGGTAATTTTTTTTTCTTCAGCTTTTTAAATTTTTTAAAAGAATCGCCCCCTCAACGTTTTGTTTTCGTGTGTGCGTGTATGTGAGTGTGCGCGAGTATGCGATTGAATGTCATTTATAAATTTTTCACTCTTGAGCAGCGCGGAGGAAAAAACAGAATTCGTTTATTGTTTGACGTATTTTTCAATTAACTGGAAGGTTGCTATTTTGTTTTTGTTTTTATTTCATATTATTATTCCCTTTTTATTATAACGATTATTCCCTTTTTTCTTATCAATCTTTTTCGATTCATTTTATTACACATTATGTTCCTTTTTCCTTCTATTTATTCAGAATATTCGGTACGTTATTATCTAACCTTAGATGCTATTGCATTTTATCGACAAATAATGTGATTGATTTGACGCATATAATTTGTTTACTTTTTCTGTTATACATCTACCGTTGATAATTTCTGATGTAAATCTTTTTGTTTCAGAGGTTAACTGTTCAATTTTTAATCATCTAGCAAAATTAAATTCTTTTACATTTTTCGTAAGTATAACCTTTTTTCATTTTATTTTTGTCAATTTTTTTTTCCAAAATTTAATTTTATACATAAAAAATAAAATGTTTCTTTTTTTAAAAATTTACCCGATTCATGATTTACTATGAACATTTAATAAAAATGCACCGAAAAGAAACAAATAATTACTCCCGATAAGAAAATAATATATTTTATAGTGACACACGTCCCATGAGTTGCTGATAATTCTTACATAACATTACCTTTTTGAGCTGGGCGCCAAATTAAAATTACAATATCTAGAAATCATATTAAATAAATATAATAATGTAGCCGTTTGCTTTCTATATTCCGAGTATAGGATACATAATGATGAATATTTAATGCGGTTTTTAGGTTATTACTGAAATTTAAATTTGGTGCCAACTTTAAAAAAGTTAATGTTGTATAAGAACTAACCATATCACTTTAAGAGTACATCGCTCTTAAATATATTATTTCCTTATTAGGAGTAATTATTTTTTACTTTACAGTGTTTTTTTATTAAATTTTTCCTATCACGAATTGTTTAGTTTTTTGTTGTTTTTTTTTTATATTAAATTTTTTATAGTAAATTTTGAAATTGGTATTTAAAAAACAAACATTTCATTTTACAATTTTTACCATAGTACTTAAATTTTTTGTCTTGCTAAAAATCAGTTTTTTCAAAAATAGCAAGCTTGTAAGAGAAGCTTTGGTGGGTTAAAATATTCATCGTCTTTATTCGAATATATACATATATTTATCCATAGGGTAGTTTCCATGCTTAATACTGATAATGTTTTAAGCTATTATATTAATTTTACAAAATCATCTAAAAGAACCCACATTTTTTAACGTTTTTCATGATTATTGAGTATCCGTGTCGGCCGATACTCAATGGTAAACTTACATAGTACATGGTGCACTCTCGAATGGACTGCGAATCATTAAAATTGGTCAACATATGCGCCAATAAATATAAAAAAAAAAAACAAAAAAAAAAACATCGTCAGTTGGTAAAAACGAATTACAGGCGGTCCCCCATATAACTCAATTCAACGAACTACCGAACTAACGAACCTCCAGCTACCGGCTGGATACCGAATGCGATCGCAATTGAAACTAGCAGCATGTTCAGCAGTTTTATGAAAACTTTGGGCAGTTTAAGGAACTTATAACTAATAAACAACATAAATCTGGTACTTGGTTAAAAATTAGCAAATTTTACCCGTTAATTGCACATTAATATGAATTTATATCAATTTTTTTTTTTTTTTTAGTTTTTAATGGACATTCTATGGCAGATGTATTCATATTCAATTCGTGTAAATACAGTTTTTACAGTTTTCTAGATTTGAGCGCAAAAATTAAAGTCTATCTTTTTAAAATTTAAGTGTCTGATGATTAGCCAATTCTGTGTGATCTGGGAGCCAATTCACACGAAATGAAATCCTCTTTTACAACGATTGGACGCCGTTATGCTCCCGGTGATTTCGATTTATCGGACTTTCACAACAACGGACTATGCCTTTCCCTCCCAATTAGTCCGTAATATGCAAAATAATCGTAAAATATTTTTTTAGAAAAACATAATGGTTCTTTGAAGTAATTCGGCATTCATAATGATCCGCTTGTACAGTGTTAGTTTTTCATGGAATTATATTTACGCCTTTGTTCCGTAAATAAACATTTGCCGTTTAATTTTATTCTATAATAACGCGTGTTTTATTTTCACTTTACAAGCGTATAATATCAACTGTGAAATTCTGACGATACCCACCAAGATAAATCACTTATAAACACCTCTTTGATTCAAATTTCTGTTAAATTAATTTACGTTTCTAGACTAAATAAGATATTTTCGAAATTTATTGTACACCTTACTTATCTGTTATTAAGTGCTATAATATTTATTAATTCGTTAGTTCTTAACAAGAAGATGAGTATTGTTCTTTGCCCCGCTCATTGGTCAACCTAGTTCCTGAATTTAATAATTAAACTGCGCAGTTAAAAATCTTTTAAATTTTGTATGTTTGAACTGTTTAGGAGAAATATATTTAATCTACTCTGTATGATAAATTTAATACTTATTCTGGCATTGTTTTGATCGAAAAAAAAAAAATCAAAGATTAGCGATCGTTACATATAGGAATTAGCGAGAGTATTGTTAAACAATATATTGCGTAATCATAGAATACAGAAAGATCGTAGCAGTTTTTTTAGACATCGAAAAAGCATTTGATAAATTAGGGCACAACGGGTTATTATTTAAAATAAAACAACAATAATTGCCTTATCCATACTACTGTTTAATCAAGTCTTACCTTGAAGAAAGATTTTTTCGAGTGGAATTCAACGGGGCGTACCGGAAAGTATTCATACTATCAGTTCAGGAGTTCCACGGGGCAGTGTGTGCTTGGACCTGTGCTATACCAGGTATATACATATGATTTTCCCGAAAACACTAACATAACAACAGCTATGTTTGCAGACGATACAATGATACTCTCAACGCACTGTGATGTCACATCAGCATCGAAGCAGCTACAATGTCGCATAGAAGTTTTGGCAAAATGGTATAAGTCTTAGAAAATTAAAGTTAACGAATTCAAATGTATACAGGTTATATTTACTTTGAAGAAAGTGGACGGCAGTCGTCTGATAATAACATTAAGTGGAAACACAATTCCAACATTGAATAGTATAAAATATCCCGGGTTTACATCTGGATCAAAGACTTACATGGAAAAATCATATAGACGCTGAGCGGAAACAAATAAATCTTAACTGTCGCTATTTGCATTGGTTACCCGGTAAAAAGTCAATGCTATCGCTTGAAAATAATGTATTACTGTGCAATCTTAAGCCCTATATGGGGTCTTATGGAATTTTTCTTCGGGGAGCCGCAAGTGTAGCGATCATCTAACGAGTCCAATCAAAGATCCTACGATCGATAGTCGGTGCACCATGGTGTATATACGCAACGACGAGATGCACAAAGATTTCCACCTAGCGACGGTTAAAGATCCACACTGAGCCAGTCAAACCACGATATGTAGAACGGTTACGGAATCGCACTAATCAATTGGCACACATTTTAGATGGAATCCGATTCGGAAGACTAAAACGGTCGAATATAATTAATTAAATATCCATATCAACAAGGAATGACGATCATTTGGAAGCGTTCCGTGAATTTATGTATTGCATAGTTTCTTAACATTGCCGCTTATTGTGTTCTATTTTGGACGTTAAAAAAAACAAAAAAAAAAAAAAAAAACAAAAAAAACCCCACAAAAACCGCGGAAAAACATGGAATTATTTTTAAACACCGGTTTTGAACCGTATCTAGTTTTTCAGATTTTTATTAATAACATTATGTAAAATAACAACAAAGTCATCACAATCGAACAGAATGAAACGTTCGTGTAACATAAACAGGTCACATAGCCTCAATTATTATTGAAATATCAAAAATTTTTACCGATTAAAAAAATAATCTGTTTTACACATTAGTTTCAATTTTTAATTAAATCGGTAAGAAACATAATTTCTACTCTGTCGGATTAATACGCAATTTATTTGAGTTCTTTCATTTGTTTTCATACCAGGAAATGCGACCGTACTATAAAAAGAATAATGATAAAGAAAAAAATTGTTTACTAACACGTTGTTAAATGTTGACAATTTTGCTGTTAGTTACTGTAGAAACAGATAAAATAGTTTACTTCAACAAAAAAGTAAATAACAACGAATCAACTCTAATTTGATTAGTCTAGACAGTAGTGTGTGCTTATTTCTTGTTCGTAATAATAATAATAATAATAATAAGAAGAAGAAGAAATTGAGATAATTTTGTATATTACGTACCTTCGGGTTCAAATCATTCCAAAAGTTTGAATTATTTTTTATCGAAGCTTCAACGCAATTCGCCACTACCGGCGAAGAACACTTGCAACCTTCCGGACAAAGATCGATGTCAGATTTTAATGGTAACCTTTTTTGCGCTGAAACCGCTAGAATTGTTACGATAATCGTTACGGTATGATAGAAAATTTGAAGACCGGCCATCGCACTGTTCTTCCTAGGTGAAAAACAGTGCGCGATAAATAATCGGAAATAAGGAAATTAAACACTAATCGAATACGAACGAACCGTGTATGACGCAGACTTATTGTTAATAATATCACGCATGCGATGCGAATGATGGGACGCTAATTGTTTTCAGATAAAAACAAGACGTTTCACATTCAGCTGCGCGATAATATTCGGGTAATAATAATAATTCGCTTTGAAAAATGATTTTACATTTTTATCTCAATTGCGCATCGTTGACTGCGCACTGAGTTATAATGGGAGTATGTTTTTTACATGTTTCGCAAATTAACATAGATGACTTTCAGCTCGTCGATTGAACCAAAAAAAAAAAAAAAAAAAGAAAGGAAAAGAAAGCAAGTTTATATATGTGTATATATATATATATATATATATATATATATATATATATATGTATATATATATATATATCTATATATATACATATGTATATATAGATATATAAATAACAAATATAATCACCTTTTCTCGAAAGAAACTAAAATTTTTATGGTATTAAGATGTAAATGTCTACTAAGTACAGTTTTCAAAAAAAATCAAGGAACCAAGAGCTAATCACTTTATTAATCTTATGAATGAATAAAGTTTATTAATGTACATTTACAAATAAGCAGAAATTTGTTCTGCTGGTTACATAAATTTTATGGGTACTGAGCGATGATACACTCTTTACAATGCACGATAGTGTTTATAAAGCGAAGCCATACATCACGGTTATACATTTAGCTAACTTACGAGTATGGAAAAATCCGAACAAAAATCCCAGCTGTTAAAAAACCTAGCTATTTAACAACTATTCTAAATTTACTATAGAAATAATTTGAAATTTGAAATAAAGATTGCTCTTAGGAAACGATATATAGGCGAGGAATGGGTTTTTAAAAATACAGTGATGAGAAAACCCACTCATAATATTCATTACGATTTCTGTGAATAACCTTATTTTTTTTTTTACGGTCTTAATTATTTCGTTTGCAAATAGAATTGCATGAAATCTTCCGTCAACATAATTAGAATAATGTGAAACTAAGTAAGTTAAAAAGAATCAAACACGCTCTTAGAATCCACGTTAATTCTCGTGGTTATTTCATATTTTGATTAATTTTATTTACTTTTTGTACGCTGTTGTTATGCAGAGACATTCATAATAAACAAGAAATGTTTGATTTTCGTGTACAGTCGACTTTATTATTAAACTGCGTATAGCCAAATTTTCACAGAACTCAAGTCTCAGCTACCGTAACGTAGCTAGTTAGGCTGTTTCGTTCAGGTGGAACCTGATATTCCGATTCTGTAAATCATGAATGTAGAAAAATTCTTCTTGCGCTAAATAGTCTGTAGTTGACGAGCCAAAAAAATAAAAGTTAAAATAGTAAGAAAATAAAAAAGTTACGTAACTTTGTTTTTTTGAAATATATTGCAAAAGGAAATGTTCTGTTTTCACCAGGGGACTTTAATGTTCGTAAAGAAATATAAAAATAACCGTTATTATATATATATATTCCTTTTTTTTCGTTTTTTTTTTTTTTTTTTTTTTCGTATTTTCTAATAGTTTCAAAAAGGATAATTTTAAACTGTTAAGATTCGGACTTCTGATTACCATCCATATACTGTTAAGAACCAGAAAAGTCTTTAATGTAATATTAGAACATTACCGGAAGAGGCTCGCTGGTGCAACAAAGTACTTTTTTCACTATCGACATTAAGTAATTTTCGAAACTTGTAAAAGCTTCAAATTGATGTCGCGATTGAGATCGGATGGTTATGGAACAGCGAAAATCACTGAGAACTGTCTCCCTTTTTAATCTACTCCTAACCTTTCCTTGCCAAATCAATTCACCACATCTGCATTACTTCAGGGTCTTTCTATTTTCCGGCCGGAATGAAATATATACGTTAAAAAAACAAAACAATTACGTTAATAAAAAAATAACAACTGAATGAAATAATATATTTTATATCGGTTACAACAAAAAATATAGAATTTTAAAAACAAATTCGACAGAAAGAGATAAAATGCGTCTCTTAACATACATTTAACTAAAACGAAACGAAAAGGAAGGAGCCAAGAAAAAAAAAACAAAAAAACATATGTACAATTGTTACAATGGGTTGGTCAACATTGGTCGTGCCCGAAGAAAGAACGCATGAGTCGCTCAAACACGAAGTCCGTGTTGATTGTTTTTTTTAACTATCGTTGAGTTATCCATCAAGAATTCATGACACAAGGTCAGACAGTTAACAAGGAGTTCTTCTATGTGGAAGTTTTAAAGCGTTTACCGGAAGACGTGCGAAGGAAGAGGCCTGAACTGTGAGAAAACAAGAACTGGATTCTGCACCATGACAACGTGCCAAGTCGCTCGTCTCTGCTTGTTGGTCAATTTTTGGTCAATAACGGAACAGCCGTTCTTCTTCATCTTTCTTACTCACTGGATATGGTTCCAGCAGACTTTTTCCTATTTCCGAAATTAAAATCCACCTTGAAAGGACGTCATTTTCAAAGTGTAGAAGAAATTTAAGAGAAATCGCCGGCACGGCTACCAGACATCACACCAAACGTGTTCTCGGGACCATACGAACTAGTGGAAAAAACGATGGGACCGGTGCGTAGCAGGCAACGGGAACGCGCTTTGAAGGGGATAATTATGTGTAAAATTGTAAGTATTACAATAAAGATTTTATAACGAAAGTTCAGTCTCTTTTTCGAACAGACCTTGTATATTAACGATTTGATTGTACATGAATGGCAGAGACAGGGTGGGGCATGCATGCTACCGGCATGAAGACTAATGAATTGCTGCCGGATGTCTCGTTGATGTTAAAAATAAAAGATATGAAAATCAATTTTTATAATTCACAAGTGCTTTCTGGGCACGGCAGGTTTCAATCATACTTATACAGAATCAAGTTTGCCAGTGCTCCCAAATGTACACTTTCTGCTCAACAAGTTCATCAGATGATGTTAAACATTTCGTATTCGAATGTTCTGCCTTCTCTGGCTTTCGGAGATTGTAGAACCAATTCAACATTTCGCTTAAACTTGATAAGAAAAATCATGCAGCCTTCCTTGAGTTCGCTGAAGGAACTATGCGTCATCAATTTTTATTAAATCAATCATAACTGTCGATACTCGAATTCAATCGTTATCCCAATATAGTTCCGTGCTTTGAGCAGCGTGTTTCTCTTTAGCTTAGTTGATTTAGTTTATAAGAATCATTTGATTAAACATATATTTAATACTAAACTTACTCGAATATAATTTAACAACTTGTGTTGCTCCGTAAAATAATTATTATATAAAAATCTAAACTTAAATAATCGAATGTAATTTGCGTTTATCTTAAGCTCCACCTGTTGTTTATCTGAAATTTATTGCTCGTTTTTTCTTTTTTTTTTCGAATGGTATCTTTTGTTCGTAATTATTTTTCTTGTTAACCAAAATTTTTATTTCAGACTAATCTATACACATCTTGGTGGGTGACGGGACTATGTTCACATCCTGTTTCCTACAAATAATCTAAGTTTACACTTGCAAGAGTACAGAATAAGTTATTACGCACGATCGTCTCTGCTCTATGATACATAACCAACATCACAATCCATGGAGTTAAATTTGTAAAAAATGAAAAAGAAAGTGCTACTCGACGATATGCTGCCAGATTGAAAAAACATCCTAATGGTACAACAAAAGAACTGCTGAGTAACCCAAGCGAGGGACGTAGGCTGAATAGAAAACGACCTCAAGATCTCATATAAGATATAAATGTATAAATAATATGTGTGTGTGCGTGATGTGTAAGGGTGTATGTGCGGGCGTGGGTGCGGGTGCGTGTATGTATGGTATGGATGAGTTGCTTATTCATGTTATTTTAACTTATTCTAGAGATTAACAAATAGTCGATAAGACTAGGTGTAAAATAGCAAGATAAAAAAAAAAAAAAACCTTTGCAAGGAACCACAACACACACGAATATTTTAAACTTATTTATATGATTTTCAGTTATATTTACCCACTCTTTATTCCTTAAGCACACTAGTTCCTTGCGTTTTTATGCGCGCATCTCAATGAGTATACTTGCCTCACTTGCTGTGTCGAGAATAGAGTCCAAAAAATAAAAAAAAATAAAAAAAAATCTGTTACTTTAATAAACTGAAGGACGGATGCAATTGCTGTCGATGAGTTAGCAAGGTTACTAGTGACATTATCGGTGCTGCTCCATGAGACTCGGTGATCTGAAAAGGCTGGGTACGTACGTAGCATGCGGGATAGAGTAAGGACGCTGTTTTAGTGGCAGAATGTAGGGGGCGGAGTTCCTATTTGACGGTGAAACATGCAAACGCTTTAAAATTAGTAAAAAAAAACTTCTGAAAAACGTCTATAATAGTCATTATTATGGAACATTTATAACGAATGGTTGAATTAATGGAACTTAAACGGAGACATCGCTATTGGAGGTATATGGAGTTGTTAAACTTGCGTTTTGCAGATAATGCTTTTTCGTTAGAAAAATTTAAAAGAAGTAAATGACCTCGTTAATGAGTAGAGAAAATTAGCTTAGAACTGTTATTTTTCTTTCTTCACGGTTTTCCAATCCGGACGTAACCGGTGGGGAAAGTTTATTAAGTAATAAAATAAATACGTAACCGATAATCATAGGTACTTTAATTATATGAACATTTCATGGTAAGAAAAGGCTCGTTAATAATTTTCGACAGTTTAACAAACTGAACATTTAGTCTAGACACTGCTGCAAAAAATTAAGTAAATTCCGAACACGGGAAGTGTAAATAATGCGGAAGAATAAACTAAGAACGTGCAGTTTCATAGTAAAAAAAAAAAAAATGGAACTGGTTAAGAAGGTAGAAAATGGAGCGAAGGTAAATCTGTGCACATATACTAACGGAATAATTCGGTATTATCCGATAATAATTATATCGAAAATTATCAGTAATGCAGGCCGTGCGAAATATTTAGGAAAATACTTAGTCCGAAATTAAATTGGCCCGCGCATATTACGACCAAAAACTGAAAATGTTGAAAATGAAGTGGCTCTTCGGGCGACATAGCATTCTAACACTGCGTATAAACTTTTAATGGTTCATTAGATATTGAAACCAGCATTGAGCTATGGTTTGATGACTTTGATAGTATGCAAAATTAGGTAACATAAGTGAAGTGCAGAATATTGACAATACGAAAGAAGCATGCATCGAGATGTTAATGTGTCCGAGGTGGTGATCAATGAAAATAGTGCATCAGTGTTAAGATTGCGAGATCACACAAATTCGGAAGCAAGGTAACCGCTGGATCGGTGAAGTTCGGCGACTGAAGCGAACTTTTAAATAAAATATAAAAATTAAAAAAGGATACAACAGAGAAAACAAAAAAGTTTCGTCGGAAAATTTTTGCTTATACAACAGAAGTAAAAAGTAAATTGTTACCCTAAATGTATCCTGAAACTGAACGTTAATCATTCAGCTGGGCCTTTATTTAAAAAAAAAAAAAAAAGAAAATACAACTCAAAAGAAAAAACAAACAAGTTCAGTCGAGCATGATGTTTTATACGCTGAGGATTCGGTATGTTAGGTTAACACGATAACTATAATTTACGTTTACATAATACTAAGTTCAAAAAAAGGAACCTGACTTTTTCCACTGTAAAGAGCGATAGGCATATAATTTTTTGCTATTTTTTGAAATTTCGTCATCTTCGAAAAGTGTCGTTAAGAAAATGAAAAGCGGCTTCGTTCCTGACAAAAAGCGATCTCTCAATCAATATACCACATGCCCAGGAGAAAAAAAATTTTCAAAAATTTTGAGTTTTCGGCAACCTCAGGGACTAATTTTAAAGTTAGAAACCCGGTTGTTCTAAACTAGAAACATATACGGGGATGCATATATTTTTAACGCTTCACGCTTCTGAGCCTTCTTGTGTTTGTGACTCAAATCACATCCTATTCGAATGTTCTACACTCTCTAACGAACGCTCCTTTCTTTACGCCCAACTTCTAGTTTTGGGTCTTCCTACTCCCTTTAACGATACCTATATTCTTTCCTTCCCATTGCCTTCAGTTATTCCATTGCTGCTGTCCTTTGTCTTTTCCATTTCTGACCGCTTGGCTATTTAGTTATAGCTCTTAACTTTTCATGTTGTTAGATCAAGGCCGCTGGCGCGCCCAGGGTAGGAAAAAAAAAAAAAAAACTTTGTTCAAAATTTTTATCTATGATACTCGCGTCGTCAAGAGCGGGACACACATCATCTTTCGTGCTTTTTTGAACTTTTCACCAAATTCGAAAATTTCGTTAAGGAAATGAAATACAGTTTCCTTACGGACAACTAGCGATCTTTCCAACGATACATCACATGCACAGGAACAAAAAATATTCCGAAAATTTCGAGCTTCCCGCGTCCCAAACGTCTGAATATAAAGTTGTAAACTTGACTATATTTTTTCTATGAAGCGGTTCTTTATGCATATGTTCGAGATATGTTTTGGTTTCTCAAACGTTTTTACTCGGGTTATTACTTACGTGAGCTTCCCGTTTTGTTTGCTACTTTAGCCCAAATGGTGGGGGGTAAATAATTTTTAAAGGTAATTTTTTGGTTTTATGAAAGGACTTCTGTATTTTGTTTTATATTTTAAATTTCACTTTTAAAGGATTATCATCTGGTGATGAGATAGGAATATTTTAAGGGCCATTTTGGAGTTCGTTTTAAATCTTGATGGTTTTTTGGGTTTTTTTGTTGCCAAGGGCAATCGGTTAGCTTGACATTGTAGAGATATGGTTTTAAAGAGAATTTTAATTGTAATTTATGATCCAATTTTGAAGTTTATTAATTGAACCGTTCGTGAGTTATTGGTTTTTACTTGATATTTTTATCGTTCCTGAACCATCTTATTGGGATTCCTTATATTATATGTTTTCCTTTTTTATTTATTTATTTGTTTATTTATTTTTTTTACAAAATCCTAAAAAAAGGCTTTATAGACTGCTGAAAACACATAAACCACGTGACATCCGCAAAGAAATGAAAATTAGATTGATAAAAATTTTTAAATGTTTTTGATAACCAGTTTGGGATAGGAACACTTTAGGCAATTACAGCTTTTTGTGCCCGAAAAATTTAGGTCCTTTTTAGATGTCGTGTTATTAAAGGCATCAAGAAAAAAAGAAACACACTGATCACAGTAATCTACCCCACATTTTTCCTTTCCATTCATCTTAAAGAAGCTTTTTTCGTTTTCACTTTTCAAGTGCTTTTCAGAAATAGTAGTTAAACAAAAATTCTCCATCACTATTAACTTCAAATTTTGCTCACATGTAACCATTTTCACTGAAGGCTCCAAGGGAACTGATAGCGTTGGAGCTTCTTTTTTATCTTTCTAAATCTTAACCTTTATCAAAATCATTTTATTTTCCTTTTTTGTTTTTCTACGTTACCTTCATATTAACGTTTATCCTAATTCGATTGTTTTCATTTCCTTTAACCTCCTTTCTTTACCTAATAATTTAATTATTTCCGACTCCATATAATAAAATAAGGAAGCAATAGAGGAATAATTCGAGAAAAAAAAGTATAAACCAATAATAATAAAAAAAACAAAAAAACTGTGCACGGTAAATACTAATAATTAAGTATTTTTAAGGTGTACTTTATGTGTGCACGATGCGTGCGAACTTAAATATTATATTTATGAATTATATTATTATTATTATTATTATTATTATTATTATTATTATTATTATTATTAAGTGTATCTATATAAGAGAATTCGTTTACAGGCTTATGGGGGGAAAACTAATCTAAATAAAGAAAAATATACTTGTTTGTTTAAAAGAAGAAAAATAAAAAAACTTTGAATTCCACAGAAAATAACTTGGTTTTAAAGTATACGTGGAAAAAGAAAGATATCCCTTCCAGCAATATAAAAATAGCAGCGAAGTTTTTTTAGACATATCATTCGTAAAAATGGAAAGTTAATAATTGAAGGAAAAGATGTATAAAAAAGAAATAGAGAATGACCGACGAATTCTGGGCTAAATAAAATCCATGAATAATTCGCAGTCTGTAGTCAAACTGTCTGGATAAACGTGGTCTTTTTATCGGTATATCATATTTGCAGTTGAAAAGTTAAGTGACGGTGTTCTGTAGTGAACCGAAACAAACTGATTGTAGTTGAACAAATCATCAAACGTTAGCACTCTGAAAAATTATCACATACATTTACAATTGTTTTATGGAGGATAACATGCGTACTTATAATGTATCGTTTCGGAAGGTGCGTCGTTTAGAGTCAACAACGGACAATTGATAATTAACGGAAAAAGAAAGATTGGGAGTAGGTAAAAAGGTCCGAAGAAAAAATTTTGTGGTACAGAGGAAGTCATCCATGTATCGATTCTATTGAAAATTAGTAATCATCCGGAGTACGAAAGAAGAGATCAGGGTGTTTTCTGTAATCGGTTGCTTTCCGAATTTATTTTCTGAAGAAGCCCCCTGGTAAAAGGATAATTTGAAAAAAAAAAGAAAACAAATTCAAAAACTGTATAGAATTTTCGTGATTTTATAGTACGCGTTATCTGTTTAATATTTCTCCCTAGCGTTATTCACAATATTTAAATTACGCAGACTTCCGTCCATCCCGTTAGTAAAGAATCCAAATGCAAGACAAAATTTCCTCTCGAATGATGTATCTTCCCTAGCCATTATCGCTGAAAAATGAGAGCTTTAATTTTGAATTTGAGCTTTTAAAAACAGTTTATTTTTGAGGAAATTGTCTTTAAAACAATGATTTTATTATCTCTTTTTCAACTGCAATTGAAACGATACAAAGGGGCGTGTCTTCCAGTGCAAAATTAATTTTCCATATCTCCGATGACGTTGCGATTATGCAATAAGTGATTCTGACAATACGGACATTTTTTTTTTTTTCAACAAAATTTATTCAATAAACCGGTTCTAAATATGATTGTAGCCAGAGATGTAGTAAAACAAAAGGAGTGATGACGAATTCGTCATTGTAAGAAGTCGAATTGGTCAAATAATTCTCGCTTATGATTATGATTTATTTTTTTTATGTTACAATCTTAATCTCGGTAATTTACTTTTTTAATTTTTATCTCGAAACCTTCTACTAGTTATTTTACTTTTATCAGTTGGAGGTTTTGTTGGAAATAAAAAAGTTAAACAAAGGAATCTGGCATTAAAGAAATTCCGTACAGTTTGGACAATGGAAACATACCTGAAGTAGGAAAAAGTGATTTCTGCCACCCGGAAATTTTTGAAGGAAACGAAAAAATTAGCTCGCATGAGATTCCGTTGAGTAATTCATCATAAACGCATCGGTCGACGAAATCTGCTCATTAGTTAAGCGATTTAAAAATAAGGACGATCAGTTTATTCTACAAAAGGAAGATAGCTGGTACCAAGGAAATTGACTGCATTGATTAGGCTGCCTTACGCCGCCTCAGCCGAGGAATACGCAGTTGGTAATGAAATAGATTTTTTAAACATTTCTATTATAATTAAAGAACTTTTTATTCCACTATACATGAAAAAGAATATGTCTCTCGGATCGGA
Source organism: Icerya purchasi (assembly GCA_039619475.1). Classification (NCBI taxonomy): domain Eukaryota; kingdom Metazoa; phylum Arthropoda; class Insecta; order Hemiptera; family Monophlebidae; genus Icerya; species Icerya purchasi. Next base: position 421,502,812 of record CM077116.1, read on the forward strand.
TGAACTTTCTTCTCAGTGCTGTCGAACCTAGAGAATAAAGCTAAAATCGAATTAACGAATATTTTTAACACACTATTGTCTACTGGAATAATACACATGTGACTGTCTCTGGCTATTGCTAGTCTGGATACTGAAGCCTGAAAAACCACTCTTTGACCCGTCATCGTATCTGTATGTTTAACGTCTTGCATCAGGTTCTAAAGTAATTAAAATTGGGAAATACGTGAGCGATCGTTTGCATCTAAGTATATCACGTAGCTGACTGAGATATGACGTGCGACTATACATACATACATACATACATACATACATACATACATACATACATACATACATACATACATGAATATATATACAATGTTTTAAAATACCAAAAAAATGTTTTAATTTGTAGTGATAGCATGCCTTATTTTTGTTACTACATTCTAATTTTGAACATAGCTGTCGTCTCTTAATTTATGATATTAAAAATAAGTGTTGCCAGCTAACTAATAATAATATTATAATTAAATTTTGCCACGTTCCCGGATATATTGCAGTGTTGAGGGAAACGAGTTGGTGGATGTTGCGGCTAAGGAAGCGAGTATGTATATTATTTCCGTTTATAGCAATATAATGATTGGCCTAATACGTTATCCAAGTGCTGCGTCGAAAGCTTTTAGAAATAAGGCATACAAGAATTAAATTAAATTTTGCGCAGAGATCTTAGTGAACTATTACGAGGGTATTAATCATCTATTATTTCAAAGAAAATCATGTACGATAGTTTTCTGTTTGCAGGTATGTTCGCGCATTATGACACTGGTTACACATACTGTGTTGTGCTGACCTTCCGACGTTGACATCTAGTGAAAGTGTCCGCATACGTATATTGAACTTTGTCAAGAAACACTTCCTCAAATAGAATGTTCAATGTGATCTTCTGCTCACTAGTGTATTTAATATTGACTCTCTTCTCGATGTTTATCGAAGTAGCTAATTATAATTAACGGTACGAAAATATTGTGTCGTTATTTTTCACAATTAATTCGACTTTATTAAAACTTTTAACTTAATGACTTGTTAATCGTGTCACAGTAAACGCCAAATGCACGGGAAATTGCGAACGTTTCTCAATTTTTAATTTTTTGATTCATGCTGAAATGTTTTTCAAATTTTTAAACAAATCACAACGGGAATAAAGTATGCCGTAAAAAAAGTTCAAAACCCTTTTTTAATCTACAGCGAGATTAGTGATTAACGAGTAAAATTTGAACTGCGATTGCTAGTCTCCAACTGGAATACTGGGAAATCAGTTTTTCTATTTTAGGAGCAGTTACGTATCGTGTAAGAAAAAAAAACAGTTTACAGAGAAATTTCGTTGCTGATACGTTTTTAATTAGAGTACTTCAGCAAAATTGTCCTAATAAATTGCTTTTTGTTTTAAATAAAACGAAAAGAGGCTACTCCACGGCTATGCGTAGTCGTAGAAAAGCCCTAAAGTAACTGAAAGCTCTACCCTTTATTGAAACAGCTATGTGTTGGCACATGCTATACTGGTACGAATTAGGTCGATAAACCTTTAATGTCCTCCAAAGTGGAGTGGAAAAAAATCACACTATGACACACAAAAACATTAGTCATCTGCAAAGTTCTCGAAAGTATTTTGAATTTATGCCTGCCTTATACACACACATATATATATATATATATATATATATATATATACATGTTATACATTGGAAATGAAACAAATCTCAATGTGTAGTATTCAGGCCAGGAAGAAATCTTTCGCAATCCAACTTTCGGATCCAAAAATCATTGTTTTTTAAAGAACATAACTTTCGATAATGTCTAGACAAGCGAAATACTCCACAATGTACAGTTGGAATCTTCGATGTCATCTCCCGATTTCCATAAACAATTTTTGACCGTTTAATATGAATTCGAAATTCGAATGCTATCAAAAAGGCGCTTCCGGTCTATGTCCCGCGATATTGAATGTAGCAATTAACAGCATCGAATATCAAATATCACAACTATTAATGCTGACAATTTTGCTGCTTTTATTTCTAGTCCACAGTTTACATCATTAGTCGAGATATTACAAAACACAATCAATCGAACAACTGCTGCATGCAAAACGGCTTCCAATTTTTTCCCACCAAATTGTTTGCTTTTCATTCTGTAGAATATGGAGATGTTCGCTCGCAGCACCGAATTTCTCAGGAATCACTACAACAATTAAATATGTAGACTTAATCTTTCGATGAAAAATTAACCTGAAAACTGCACATACACATCCTTAAGTTGAACTACACCAAAAAGTTTAACATTACTAAACATAGATCATGCGCTCGAAGTGGCTTATCTTTATTAAAGATTTACCACACGCCTGAATACTCAAAGTTAGATTGCTAGCGAATTCAGTTCTACAAGTTCGACGTTTCTTTCCTTTTTAATGCCTCTTCATCACCCAGCGATTGGAATTTTTATTAACGCATTCCTCTGACCCCATAGGATTCACCCGGGGAAGCTGGGTCAACTTGAAAATTAAACCGCAGTTTACTTTCCTTCTATCTTTATCATTCATCAAATTCTCATCTCTCCTCACTTGCTTCTATTAGCTTTTTTGTCCTCATTCTAATCCCTCTTTTGTACAGTTTCGACTCTCACAGAGCTCCGTTTTTGGTTTGCCTTTAACAAATCCGATTCTCCCAGTAATATTCGAAGACTTCTCCAGATCTATTTCCTTTAATCCGGTACACTATCTTTCATTCATCTCTGACCTAAGAAGAAGGAAAAAATGTAACGGTTTTTGCGAAATTAATCACCCGCGTATTTTTAGAAAGAAAAAAAAGCCGCAATTCAAAAATAATGTATTTTTTTTTTTTTTTTTTTTAGTATTTCACCGTTAAACATTTGAGCGGTGCAAAGAACTAAAGTGGTCGGTAGCCATTAGAAATTAGGGAATTACTAGAAGCTAACAAAGGAGTAACCGAAAGAGAAAGAAGAGAAATTACACTTAGCACTATATGGGGTAGGGAGTTCAAGGCTCAAAAGATTGGAATACAGAATTGCAAAAGGGATATTCAGACAAAACGTAGTTCGTATGGCGGTTAAAAAAGGCGTTTGAAAGATAACACAGAGGTGACTGAATAAGAGAAAAAGTGGAGACCGAGGCAGAAAGCAAACTGTGATTAAACTAACGGCGAATTATTGAGGGGAAATAACTGAACGGCTAACGTTGTATGATTGTATGAAAGAAGCTGGGATTCGAAAAGAAAGAGGGGTAAAAATCAGACCAACAGTTTTACCGGGAACAAAAAGAGAGGGAAGAAGACTTTGGACAAGAATAAAGAAACCAATGATTGCAAATGGATTCGATTTAAACTCATTGGAACGGCTAAAAGTTAATTATACTTGGAATTACACTCTCCCAGGCGCATTTATTTCAAGTCCAAATAACTTCTGTTAGTTGATTTAAACAGAAAAAAAGCGGCAAAACAAATTCTTTGTCATTATGAAAGTTGAAATCAATTTATTTTTTTACTATTTTCGTTACTATTATTATTATTATTTTCGTTACTATTATTATTATTATTATTATTATTATTATTATTATTATTATTTTAGACGCCATCAGAATAGAGCACAAACGATAAGGTTCATGTGGCAGACGAAAACCAGCATATTATGTAGAGAAAATCAATAAGAAATAGCACCGTGTAAAGATAACCTTTTTCTTATGTAGGGCTTACAAGGCCACACTTCATTTGTGCCGGAGATGAAGGTTAATTAACTTTTATTTGTGTAGTTGTGCGAAATGTGGTTAACAACTTTCGGTCTACTAACTTCTTCAGTATGAAACGTCGGCTCTAGCTTATGCGGGCTCTACCGGAAACTCCATACTACAAACGTCAATCTGCAGTGGAGGAATTTCGTTGAACAGGTAGTTGTGGGCAGATTTTGGATATCCAGGTTAATGGTAAATTCTTCTAAATGCATTATCAAATCGCCGCTAGATACTAGAATGTGTATTTAACCGAGTGACCGCTCCAAATCAAAAATGAAAAAAAATCCATTGTCACCTTTTTAAAATTGTATATTTTTGACATCCCTTTTCAAATTTTTGTTATGGCAAATTCAAAAATATTTCCTTTTTAAACGAAGCCAATAGTTATAAAATGTGAAATATTCTTAGTAACCTTTCGCACAGATTGTGAGTTTAAATGTAATTAAATTTTCACATTTCTTGAAAATGTCCGTCTCTATTAGTATACCATAATCAGTTTCCAAATTGCCTTTGATAATCATGTTGTTATTATCCTACTGAATTTGGACTAAGATCTGTATTAATAGTAAGTAATATTAACTGCACGTTCAAGAAGAAAAAAACAAGCAGTATTTTCCTCCTTTTTTTTTTTTTTTTTTAGGTTCATCTGGTTATACACAGAAAAAATGTTATACTTTTATTTATTGGAATAAAAAAAAAAAAAAGAAAAAATCATATTTAAGGCAGTTACAAAAAAGCAAAGAAGCAAAATGTATAATATTTGCAATTTTGTTTTTGTTTCTTAGAACGTTCATTATACATTACATTTTAGTCATTGCTTTATGTGATAAATTGAATGGAATATGTCAACTGTGTAATATTATGAGTTTTCTGCAGAATCATTAACACGTTTACAAGTTAAACTTTCTAATCCTTTAGTGTGAATTCTCATACATCAGAAATTAATAAATTTAGTAACACGGAAGCCAGTAAAAATGAACTCAATGGTATTGTTAATTTTTTTTCGAAAGTTCCTGAAATATATATTTTGGATATTGTAATAATGAATTTACACACTATACTTCATGTATGAAACAGCATTTGTACTAGTAACTATTTTACACAACTTTAAAATCACATCTGCATACACTATTGTTGTATTTTTTGTGACCTATTTTGTTACCTTTTTCTTCTTTTTTTTTTTTTTTTTAATGTAAATGTCACCATAGTTATGCCCACAAAGAGAAAATTCCAATAAACAAAATATTTTTCATTGTCCTATACTTTTTTCATAAATATTTATATTTATTATTTTTCTTTATTCTAAATAATAAAATACAATTTTTAATTGTAAAATGATTCTTTTCTTAATTTATATTTTATATTCTCTTAAATTTTCTGCCAAAGTGGTTAAATTTTTAGTGATAGTTAGTAAATAAATTAATTTTTTTTTAGAATTCTCATAATATCAAAAAAATGACATATAAGAATAAGAGGGAACAAATTGAATGCATTTTTGTAGTTAAATTGAAAAAATTTATATTTAAAAAATGAATCCCCGTTTGAATGAATAAATAACAGGAAATTTTTGTCAGTTTGCAGTAAAATCATATTACACATACTCGTATTTCTGAAAAATGAAAAAATCTTGCTGATGAAATAACTGTGATGCATAAGTAGTTAGTAGTGTTATTTAACAAATTATATGTAAATATATATAAATTTTTTAAATCAATTTTATAAAATTTATTCAAAATGAAAATGTAAAAATTTTATTCGAGAAGACGGTTTTAAAATTGATTCGAGCTAGCGTAATTGGTTGTGTTTTTATATTGAGTCGCAGCAAAAAATAATCATATGTTTAAAATTAGTCTCCACGCTGGTATTCAAGGGAACGAATTGGCAGACACGACTGCAAAGGAGGCTGCTGTTACTCTGCCGGTGCCAAACATTCCTGTTCCAGCAACCGATTTTAAAATTCATATAAAACATAGCTTAAAAAAACCCTATGGCAGAGGAAATGGCAGCAAACATCACAAACGAATAAGCTTCCCGTAATCAAGCCGTCAATATCACCGTGGAACATATCACTTCCAAATCGAAGAGATGACGTAATCATCACGAAACTTCGATTGGGTCACACACGCTTCACCCACGAATACTTACTAAATGGAACCAAGGCTCCTCAGTGTTCCATGTGCAGTGTTTCCTTCACCATTCACCATATCCTCACCGAATGCCCTTTATATTCCTTTGAAAAGAAATTTTTCAACCTACCTTCTTCTCCTCCCCTCATCCTTAAAGACAACTCCTCTTCATTATCCAGTTTAATCCTTTTCCTTCATAAGCCCGGACTCTACTCACTGATCTAATCCTCCTTCTCCTCCCGTGTCTCTAGCCATAGTTGCTGCACAATTAGAAGATAGAGAAGCGATTATAGAAAATACCGCGGGATATACATTGTATTGGAAAGGTTTGCCGTAGGGTAAAAAGCGGTTGCACGGAGTCGGACTTGCAGCGGATACACTAGGCTGACCTCCTACAAAACAGAAGAGCCGGTAGCTCTAAATGTGCGTATTATGTACATGAAAACACGGCTACCCTATACCAATGAAATGCGCGTAGGGGAGAGGGGGCATAGTGGGGTAGCGGGGCATAGCGGGATAGCAACAAAATTCCATAAAAAAACAGTCGAACGACGATTCAAATGACATTCTGTGATTAGTATTTAGTAGTTGAATGACCTTCGCTAACGTTACACGTGGTCTTGACGCCGGTTGCAGCGCTCGCAGCAAGAGTAATAATATTACGTATTTGTTAAAAAAATTATTGTTATTCGTGTGATAGTTAATGTATGTTCTAGTTATGTCTTATTTGTGATCGTGTGCTACATTTTATTGTAAACTATACCGGATACGAATACAAAATAACAAATTGGATTAAAATCAAAGGTAACATATAGTTATTAATAATTTATCTTGGAATGCGTGTAGAAAGTGGGGAAGTCTAGATGGGGCATAGTGGGGTAGTCAACTGTCAAGGAGTTTAGTGTCACTTCGCCCCGTATTAATTCATAATTATTAAGTTCATTTATACAAACAATTGTTTTTTTCAGCTATGGTTCGAACATATAGAATAAAAACGAATCAACACTCTTGGTCTATAGAGGGCATGGAAAAAGCAGTACATAGTGTGGTGTCAGGAGAAATGGGTTACAAAAAAGCTGCACAGTCACACGGTGTTCCACAAACTACACTCGAACGTTATGTGGCAAAATATAAGGCTAATCCAGATAGTACTGTGTTTTTAAAAAAGTTAGGTCATTACACAACTATATTTTCTTCTGATCAAGAAAAAGAACTGTTTAATTATATTAAGATAATGGAAGAGCGATTTTATGGTCTAACATCACTGGAACTTAGAAAACTCGCCTTTTCGTTAGCCGAAAAAAACAAAATTGAACACAGGTTTAATACACAGAATGGGCTGGCAGGAATAGACTGGCTTAAAGGATTTCTAAAACGACATCATGGTATTAGCTACAGAAAGCCTGAACCCTCCGCAGCCCGAGCTATGGGGTTCAATCGAGTTGCTGTTGGTCAATTTTTTGATCTACTGGAGAAAATTTACAGCAAACATAAACTAAATCCACAGCGCATTTTTAATGTTGATGAAACAGGTATTTCGACCGTGCCCAAGAGCTATTCGAAAATTCTAGCATCATGTGGCAAACGACAAGTAGGAACGATGACTTCTGCAAAACGGGGAAAATTAACGACAACGATTATTTGCTTCAGTGCTGTTGGTAACTATATGCCTCTCATGTTTATTTTCCCGAGGAAGCGGATGAAGCCAGAATTACTTGATGGGGCTCCAGCTGGATCTTGGGGTGAATGCCATGAATCAGGATGGATACAAAGCCACCTTTTTTTACTCTGGCTAAAAAGGTTTATAGAATGGTCACATGCTACGAAAGATGATCCAGTGCTTTTGCTCTTAGACGGATATGCGACACATGTAAAGTCGGTGGAGGTGATCGATATGGCCCGCGAAAATGGAGTGATTTTATTATGTTTCCCGCCACATTGCACGCATCGTCTGCAGCCATTAGACATAGGTTTTATGAAGCCACTTAGCACTTACTATGAAAATGAAGTGAAAAAATGGCTAAGAAGTCGCCCAGGTCGTGTGGTGACTCAATTCCAGATGCCAACACTATTTTAACTGGCATTTGTAGCTGCAGCCACGATGACAACCGCAATAAATGCATATAGAGCAACAGGAATCTGGCTTATGGATCGAAATGTATTTACTGACGCAGATTTTGCGCCAGCTGAAACAAAAAATAATCCAGAATATCCGGAAGTAAATTCCTGCCCTACAGATTTCCCAGCATATACTGATCTACAAAATATCTCTCGCCTAATTCCGCCTATGGTTAATGGGACACCACCGCCGACAGACTCAACTACGAATCTCTCGACCCGACAATAAAGGTCTCTGGAATCTAGGCAAGGCTCCCCACAACCTGGATGTTCTTGGATGAATGATCCAGCAAAAAGTTATTTTTTGACGTCCCCTGAGCAAATTATGCCTTTGCCGAAGGAAAACCGTACGACACAGAGGGTTGTAAGATGAAGAGGGAAAACAGTAATCCTTACAGAATCACCCTATAAAAATGAGCTTGTTGCACTGAAGAATACCAAAAAGAGCACAGAAATGAAACGAAAGGTTACTGAAACTATCGATTTAAGCGCTAATAAACCAAATAACAAGAGGAACAAAACAGTTAAAAAACAAAAAAAGATACAGGAAACCGTAAATGATGAAGATGCTGAATGCATTTACTGCGCTTATTTATGGTCACAGTCTACGGAGGGTTGGATAAGATGCATAAAGTGCAATCGTTGGGCACACTGCTCTTGTGCAGGAGAAGATGACGAAACTACACATATATGTGCCATATGCGTTGTTGATTAAAATTAATTAATTTTATGTTTTCAAATTTGAAGAAAATTTTTTTAGTTTGTTTTAAGAAAGATGTAAATTTATTTTATATTTTGAAATTTTAGGCAAAAATAGTTAATTTTGTTTTAAGAAATAACGATTAAAAGTTTATATTTTGATTACAAGAAACTGTTAACATCATTTTTATAAAAATGCCCCACAATGCCCCATCCGGTACTCCACTTTGCCCCGTCTAGACGGGGCAAAGTGGGGTAAACTTCACTCTGAATGTATTTCGTTCCATTGGCTAAACTGTTACTAATAACATAGAAAATGGCATGCCAAATGATGATAAACATACTGTAAAACCAAAAAAAACCTTGAAAGTCAACCTAATGCCGTTATTAGCCAAAAAAATATCCATAACATCTTAGATACCCCACTATGCCAGGGCTCCCCTATATAGTGTATATGCACCTACTTTAGATAGCACAGAAGACGTGAAAGAAAAGTTCTATGAAGACCTACAAAAATCATTGGATACTGCTCGCCCAAAAGAAAACATCATCATCTTAGGCGATCTTAACACTAGAGTTGGCCGGAACTCTGAAATATGGGGTGGCATAATCGGTAAACATGGTATTGGTAATATGAATGAAAATGAAGACCGACTACTGCAGTTTTGCGCAAAAATGGTCTTTTTATTACTAACACGAACTTTTAGCTTAAGAATTTATACAAAAGTAACTGGGTCCATCCACAATCTAATAATACCTCTCACAAGATCGACTACGTAATTACGAAGCAGGAAAATAAAGTTGAATGGCTGATAACACGCGCTCTGAGAGGAGCTGATGGAAACACAAATCACATACTCGTCCGTGCACGCTTTCACGTTAGGAAAACTTTGTGTCGTTTTTCTAAGAAAACAAACAGAAGACAATACTGCAGATACAATATTCATAGCTTAAGGAACAAAAAAATCGCTGATAGTTTTGTAACAGAAATAATTGCTTCCTTAGGTAAAATTAGTCAAAAAGAAGATATGTCGGCATCAAAATACCGGTGCGTACTATAGCAGAAAATAAACGATACTTGTAAGAAACTTCTGGGTTTTAAAAATACGAAACCGCCAGACTGGATTTCGGGTAAGGCTGTAGATTATTAAAAAACTGCTGGACGCTAAAAAACAGAAGCGTATAAAATGGCTAGCTAACAGAACAGATAAGAAAAACTTGGCTGCGTACAAGAGAGCTAAAGCAGGAGCCCAGAGAAAAACAAGAAAATTGAAAAATGAATGGTGGAAGAATAAATCATGTGAAATACAAAAACTGGCGGATTCAAATGATTCGAGAGGTTTTTATAGCGAAATAAGAGCAATTTATGGCCCAAAGTATCAACAAAAACCCGTCATTAAGGATTAATCAGGCAAAGTCTTACGTGATAGACGGGAAGTAAAATGCAGATGGGAAGATTATTATGAGAATTTGCTCAATAGTGATTCAAAAATCAATAAAATCGTAGTAAATACCATAACAAAAAGAAAAGTTGACACAAGCTTAGATGAACCGCCGACGAAAGAAGAAGTTCGTAAAGCGATAAAGAGTTTAAAAAACAACAAGTCACCGGGCCTTGATGGTATCCCATCCGATGTTTACAGAATGGGCGAAGATACAGTTGGGTGCCTACATATATTATTTCACAGTATGTAGAAAGAGAAAACTGTACCCGATGATTTCAAAGAAACCACTATAGTATCCATATATAAAAATAAAGGAACTAGAGCTGACTATGCTAATTATCGGGGTATAGCACTACTATGTAGCGCAAGTAAGATATTCGGTAAAATACTGCAGGAAAGGCTGAAAACACTACTGTATCTGTACCTACTAAAAGAGCAATGCGGTTTTTGTGATAACCGAAGTGTTACAGATATGAATTCTCTGAGAAAACTGATGGAGAAAAGCAGAGAACAGACGTCTACCTTATACCTCGCTTTTATTGATGTCAAAAAAGCATTTGATTCCGATAACAGGGAAGTTTTATGGTAGTGCTTAGCGGCTGCTGGCTGTTCACCAACGCTGTTACGCCAGGTACAATTACTGCATGAGAAGACATCAGGAATTGTGTTATGTGACTCCGAACGTTCAGGGAAATTCAAAATAAATATGGGAGGAGTAAAACAGGGCTGCGTTTTCGCACCAACGCTTTTTCATTTTTATATGAGCGTAATACATAGTGAATTTAAGCGGAAACTTGCGGAATTCGGTGTAGAAACAGCGTTTCGATTTGACGGTGATCTGTACAACCTGGCGAAATGTAAAACAAAACGCGCGGTCAAATTGTTTTAAGCTGGGATGTCTCCAATACGCCGATGATTGCGTAATTGCAAGCGATAGATCGGAAGAGCTACAAGACGTGTTAGTAAAACTGGCAGAAACGTACGCGGGTTCGGACTTGTAATAAACGAAAAAACGACAGAAGTCATCCAAGCTAATACTGAAACGGTTGATCTTAGACTGAAGGATAAAAATGTGCGAGTAGTTGATACATTCAAATACCTCGGAAGTGTTGTCAGTAAGAATATGATTCTCGAGCATGAAATTTCTGCGCGAATAATGAATATTAATACCGCATATAGCAAGTTATCGCGAAGAGTTTTTAACAATAGCGACTTGTCGATATCAACCAAGATGGCCGCATACAAAGCAATGTTGATTCCAATAATGCTATTTGCAAGTGAGACGTGACCGATAGGCAGAAAACAAGAAAAACGACTGGAAACGTTGCACCTAAAATTCCTTAGGAAAATCTTACGAGTCTCATGGAAGAACGGACTTTTAAACGAATATATACTAAATGCAGCATCATCTGCATCAATAGGACAACTTTTAGCTGAAAAACGAACTAAATGAGTAGGACATGTGATCCGTATGAATGAGGATCGCATACCAAAAAAGATAATGCATGGCGTGCTAAAAAACAGAAAAAGACCTCTAGGTCGCCCTCGATTGCGTTCTGAAGATTTAAAAAAAGCCGGAAAATCGCAGCTGGGAAAATTTGGCCTTGGATCGTAAGGAATGCATCCTGATGGTCCAAAGAGTAAACAAAGGGAGTAAATATACCAAAAAAAGAGGAAGGATACAGCAGAAAACAACTGATAACGATGCCACACAACAAGAAATTCTCAGACATTCTTTATGCAGCTTCACAACATCCCACAGCAGATATAAGCATAAATAGAAACGGCAGCTAAACTCGGTCACGAGTATGCTAGATGATGATGATGATATACACATATATATAAATTACAACGTAATTCTTAGGCCAACCCTCATTAGAAAAAATGTCCCAATTTTATTTAACGTTTGTTATATTTTAATTTTTACCAACTTTATATACATATATATTAATTACAACATAATTCTTAGGCTATCCCCCATTAGAATATATATATATTAATTACAACGTAATTCTTAGGCCGGCCCTTATTAGATTTTGTAACGAAAAATGTTACAATTTTGTGTAACGAAAAAATGTCCTAATTTTATGTAATGAAAGTTAAATATTAGGGTAGGATTTTTGTGATTATGTTATTATATTCATATGGACTGATTTAGAATTACGTTGTAAATTTTGATCATTTTATACAAAGTATAGAAGAGAAAGATACAGAAATGTAAGCAAGAAGGTTCAAGGGGCACAGCCCCTTGCGAGGCTAAATTGGCCGAGTTTAATATATATATATATTTGTTATAAGTTTATTAATTGTAATAATCACATATAATTTTTCCTTTATTTTTTCAGGAATTTATTATTAATGTATTATTACAAATTTATTATATCCATCAATATAATTACGCGCGGGTTACTCTATATTACAAAATCTATTATTATCACTATAATTATATATCACTGCAACATACAGTATTACCTAAGAAATTACATTTTACGCAGTTTTTTAAATTTAAATAAATAACCCTCGAATAATCCGTGCCCCGTTATAAACTGTGTATTGTAATGTGACTATTACATGGCTCGATAAAAATAAATAAATAAAAAGAAAAAGAAAGAAATAAATAAATAGGTAAATGAATAAATAAATAATAATATAAAATAAATTAAATAATTATCGAAACCGTGGTGCGAGTGAGAATGAGAGTGTGATTGAAATCCTGTTTGTCGGATGAGGGGCGAATACATCACGCGATCACTGGAGAAATGGCCACCCGTAAAGGAAATGAACGGTGATTGGCCGAGACGAAAACAAAGGAAGAAAGGCTCGTAGGGACACGAGCGAAAAAATGAAAAAGCTGAAACAGTCGATCTCAACGATCCATGAAGAAAACAATCAATTTTTAAGAGACGACTCGTAAAAAAAGGGAATCGAGTCCGGAATAAATACAATCTCTGCAGCGCGCAATAGTCAATTCCCCGTGTCAGATCGGTTTCCGATTGTATAAGTCCCGTCGCGAAAGTAAATTCCGTAAATATTAATAAATGTGTTTAACATTCATCCAAAATTCGCGTCTCGGCCAATCCGCAAAGGACTCATCGCCAGCCCACTCATCCGGGATCTTTCATCATCGTGTTCCTGCGTCACCGTCGACAACAAGTGATACGTATCAATTCATATTTACGTTTATAATTGTTGTTTTTTTCGTTGTGTATACATGTATATCATAATTAATCATTGTTTTTTATAGCGGTCGACTGATAAAGAAAGATTGGTGTGAGTAATTTTCATTAATAGAATATTTAAAATCTCGTCAATAAATTCATTTAAATAATAATAATAAATAAAAATAAATTTTTTAATTCCGCGGTGGCATCCCTGAGTAAAATTAAAATTGCTAAATTAGCAACGGCAAGTACCGTTACAGTATTAAAGAAATTCAATAATAATTTATTATTCCTTCTTCAGTCTGTAATTCACGTAACAATTCCGTAAGTTTGTTTAAATTTAGACTGTAAAAAGTTTATTAGTTATGTCTCATAACGAGCAGACATATGTAGTTCTACCTTTTTACGTAATTTCATTATTCGCAACTTGTTATAAATACGAGTAGTTCAGTTGATTTATTTTGTAAAGACCCGTATTGATTTTTATGAACTGCACTATGCGTTCGCGTAAAAATTTTTATCGCTCGTAATGCGTGAAAATTTGGACTAATCAAAATTTCCCCATAACAGAATTGGAGTAATAACCGTTTTTGCTTTTTTTCATTTATTCGACAACATTTGAAAATTAAAAAGTTGTATAATGCGGCGACGTTTTGCAATTCTTTGTTTTTTTTTTTAATGGTTACCTCTTTTTTTTTTTTTTAAGATCCCCCCTTTGGGCACGTCAGCTAAGGACCTACACCCAGAAACAACAAAAAAGAAAAGAGCCGTCAGTTAAATTTTGATTCGGTCAGATATGGACAATATAAAGGAACTAACGGATGAGATAAATCCAAAATACTTGCCTCCGCCTCTGTCTTGGAGCTCAGAAATCTTCTCCTATCCCTGCTATTCAAGCGGAAACCCACATTCCTCCACTCTTTATTCGGCGTTCCTATTTGGGCTACCGCTTCCTTATTAAACGTCTTCCTATCTCCTCTTCCTCACTTATTCCTTCTTATTCCCTCATTCTACAGGATTGGCGATTTAGTGCCAATAAAACACCAATTCTGTCTCTTATTTCTACTCGACTCCTTCAATTTTTACCATACATTCACACTTGCGATAAGCTCCCATATTTTTCTTTTAACTTTTCCTCCTTTCTTCATCCAATTAATTGCTTTTACTCTTCTGCTCCCCCTACAACCGTTCTGCATCACGCCGTTAGATCGGAATTTTTACATACCTTAAACTCCCACTATTCTAACCACGTTACAATCTACACGGACGGTTCCAAGAGCCCAAGTGGAGTTGGTGCAGCCTTTCTTTGTCCTTCATTAAATCACTCTGAGTCCTTTAAACTTCCTTCCTTCTGTTCGACTTTCTGTGCCGAGTCTATTGCTATCCTCCATGCACTTTTCTTCATCAGATCTTCGAAGGTCTCTCGTAATTTCCTTATTCTATCAGACTCTCAAAGCGTGCTACAGGCTGTTGCATCTCCTCTGCCTCCCCACTCTACTGATTATGTAATTCTTTTTATACGTTCCTTGATCCATGACCTCTTTCTTTTTTGTGCAATCGAGGTTAATTTCCTTTGGATCCCTAGCCATTCTGGAATAGAAGGAAATGAGTCAGTTGACTTATTAGCTCGGCGAGCTTCTTCTTCCGGCAGGTTCCTTACTACTTTTCCATCCGTCAATATTAATCTTCTGTCCTCTGCAGCGCACAACCAATTATGGTTTAACTCCTACTACTCCTCATTCTCAAACCCGGATTCCTTTTACTTGTCCATCCAGCCTTCTCTTCCTTTCTGTTCCTGGTTTCTTGACTTCCCTTTTATGCGTCGCTCCAGCATCTCGGTAATATGCCGCCTCCGCTTTGGGCACAGCTGGCTTCCCTCGTCGCTTTTCCGATTCTCTCTCGCGGCATCTCCGTATTGTCCATTACATCCTCTTAACAGTCAACATGTATGTGATCCTGATCACATAATGTTCGAATGTTCATCACTTTCATCTGAACAATCTTCCTTTTACTCCTCTCTCTTATCAAACAATGTTCCTACTCCCTATTGTGCTGCATTTATTCTTTCCCTTCCTTCTCCTTCTGTCATCCAGGCGCTTGATACATTCTTGTTGAATGTTTCACGCCTCATAAAAATCTGATTTTTTCTCTATTCCCATTTCTTGGGCTAATGTCCTCGCTGACGAACCCATAGTAAAAAAAAAAAAAAAAGAGATAATGGATGGTGAAGAGAAGGAGAGAATATAAGATGCACAATAAGGAGCGGGGAGCTTGAGTTTCAGCAAACAAGAATATAGGATACCGCGTTCAACAGAAAGAGATGGACATTCAAAAAAGATGCGATTGGCGTCGCAATTCGCCGCCTCATTAGGGTGAAGAGGACAATTTCGGGGTTACCTCTTGAGCGGTGATAGTGAGTTACCGTATTCGATTCCCAGCTGCTGTTGGTTAAGCGGTGGCGTTTCGTTCAGGTAGGACCTGATATTTGCCGCATATTGGCACTTGTAAAAAAAAAAAATATTTCTGCTGGATTAATGATACAAAAAAAATAAAATAAATAAAAGTTTTGTGTAAAAACGGATTCGTTTTCAAATTTAATTTTGTCTCAGTAAACTTTATCTTCATTCCTGCCTGTATGAATTCAGTTTTTTTTTATCTACATAGTAGAATTTTATCATTCGTCTTATCATTCATTAAACCTTCCCTTATTTCTGTTTGTTTGATTTTCTATTTACATTTTAACCCGCTGTTGCGTCCATTTCGGACCGCTTAGTTATTTAATTTCTTAGCTTAGTTTTCTTGTTGTTGTGTCAATGCCGCTGGCGCGCCCACAAAAAAATAAAAAAAAAAAAAAAATCTCTTCTACACTGCTTGGCTCTTAATTTTTCATGTTGTTGGGTCAAGACCGCTGGCGCGCCCAGTTTAGGAAAAAATAAAAAATTTATTTCTTCGCTTCATTTTTGCTATTTCTAAATTTTTGAAAAGTTTTATTGACCGCGTTCTTTCGCTTTTGTAATTCGATATTTTTCTTTTCGACGTTGCATATGAATGTTGCCATACTTTGTTTACATATTCTTGAAAACTAGTTGTTAATTTGTTATGTCGAATTACAGTGTTATATTTAGTACACGAGCGAGTTTTTGAACATTTTCTCTTTGCTATAATCTACGATCTATATAATACGGAGCCTGGAATGTTTTCCATGAAGCCTTAAATTTTGACACATTAGAATATATATGGTTCCGGAAGACTTGGCAAAAAAATAATTTATCCGCAGCCGGTAACAAGAACACCGATCAAGTATACGTTTTCATTTGGCTACTTTTCTCATCCATAATTAGAATTATTAGCGCTCGACGGCACACGTCAAAACGAACTTTACTTTAAAAGAATTTTATCGGAAGTATCCGTCATACTTTTTCCGCCTAATTTAATTTATAGTTGTTTTTTTTTTTTTTGTCTTCTTTGCTCTATTTTCTAGGATTATACTTGAACGCCGAGGCAGGATACAACATAGACACCGGCAGAATCCATTAGTTAAATCGGATACTGCGAAGTACGAAAAAAATCGATATATTTTTTCGGTCCAGCTTGGTGAAGTTATCGGCGCCATTTGGTCCTTTCTGGTAGAATTTTGTTGGTTGTTCGTGCAAATATAATTCTTCGACATCGAGTTTTAAATGAAACTGAAAAAAGGTTAACCTCGTGTTTCGTGCAGAGATTTAAATTTTCCATACGTCACGCAGCGCTTTATTTTCTCGCACATTCGTTCAGGACAAATGTAGTGCCGGATATTTTTCAAATGCAAGAGATACAGTGCTGAAACGTGAAAAATGTTACTCGATAAATATTAGAGAGATGAAAGTACGATAGGATGATGACGACGATAAAGAAAAGCACGGCTTGTCGAGCCGCTTGTTTTCACGTGGAATGGGTGAGATAGAAAATATTGTTTGTCGGTAAAAAGGTAGAAAGATGAAAAATATTCGGAATGTAATGAAATCGATGACACCGGCGGGGTTGTTCTGCAGCATCAGGCGGAGCAACAGACATTTATTTGCCATAAATTAGGCGAGCAACGATTTTTTTCGTGGGACCATATTTCATGCATATATGCCTGTATACAATATAGATGTATATATATATGATATATAAAATAAATATATATATATATATATATGTAATATCCTGGCAATATATTAAAAAAATTATCGTTTAATTTTGCACTTTTATTTATTTTTTAGAAAGGCAAACGCGTATAAACTTTGTTCGGAACTAATACCGCTGTTTTCCACAGTAGCTGTTTTTTTTTTTTTTTTTTGGTTTTTTGATTAATTTTTTTTCATAACAGGGAGTGGACCATATTTATCTCTTGAATTTACCAACAATTTTTCATATAAAAACAAGAGGGTTCTAATGCAACGTAGTGTAGGTAAGCCTTTACTTTTTTCTCTAGTATTTGTTAATAAAGAAGCTATTGCCCGTTAACTATTTCACATGTTACTTAAAGTACATTGTAATCATTGTCTATTGTGTGCTCCCTACATTGATTTGTCATCGATTTGCCCGCTTTAATAGCAGCAGCTATATAACATAAAGAACGTTTGATTGTGCTTTTTTTTGACGGGGAGAGGTGTAAACTGTGGACATTAACCCAGCGCAAGTGGAATTTTCGGAAGTTGCAATATACGGCAAATTCAAACCAGGTCCCATCTGAACGAAACACTAATTAACTTTACCGGCAAACAATCTAGCTGGAATGGAATTAGGAATTGTTTTCCGCCATATCGTGTCATATGTCGATATATACCTTATCCAAATTTAAGTTATCGCTGGATTTTTCTCCCATTTTTTTTCTTCAAATAATCTTCTGTACAAGAGAACTTTCTGGGAAATCGAAGATAGCGCCATCTTGTGTTTTTTCTAGCGACTATACCGTTGATTCATCTGTTTTTGTTACGGTTTGCATATGCAAACAACGCGATACGACATGAATATTAAAATTTATTCACGGTTCTCTTTTTTCGTAGAAAAATGCACTAGAAATACACAATACGATCATACTGGTCGCCATTTCCTCCGGCTAATCCATACGAAACCGTCGTTGTGATGAAGGAAATAAGTGATTCGTTCGTGTCTTTCCGTTAAAAGTAAAATCTTCATTACTTTTTCTTTAATTTCTTTGCAGTTTCACCTGCCCCCTTTTTTTCGTTCCGAAGTCGGTTATCGTTCGTGACACGAATTAATTCGAAACATCTTATTCTTGCAGTCTCCATCACGGTACGTTTCCTTTGTGTTCGCTTTCTGAAGAAATTACACGCCGTTGTTAGCATAAAGGCTTGGAGACTCTTTTATTATTAAAAATGAGAAGTTTGGTCTAGACGCTTTGCATTCTACTCGCGCGTAAACTCGCCTAACAACTGTTGCATTATCGTTTTTTTCGCAAATTTGTCGGATGAAGGGGTTGCAGTTGAGTAAATTTCTTCGTTCGAATGATTGAATATAGTTCAGAGAAAAGACATGTCGAACGAATATAGAGAAAAAAAAGAGCGGTAATTTTAATTTAACCGGATGCAAATGTTCTAAATAAAGATTACAATTTTTCTACGTAGTTCCGACAAAGAGAATAAATAAATG
Source organism: Icerya purchasi (assembly GCA_039619475.1). Lineage (NCBI taxonomy): Eukaryota > Metazoa > Arthropoda > Insecta > Hemiptera > Monophlebidae > Icerya > Icerya purchasi. Next base: position 421,521,773 of record CM077116.1, read on the forward strand.
CATTCGATAAAATTTTATTAGCAGCGCCGAAGAAGAAGACCTCCGCAAAATCTTGAGCCGGGACTCCCTGTGCAGAAGGACAACTAATATCTAAGCCATAATGGAAAAGGTGTAATGCGAGTTAAAGATCAGAGATGGCAACAAGGAAAATTTCGTTTGAACAGATCTATGCGTTCTTATGTGCGGATAATGTTTACGTGGAAATAAAAAGAGCACTCTGAAAAAAGATTTGTAGCAATTTTAATCGCTAACGGATATGTATAAAATAAGATAGTATATAACGTAAAGTAAAGTAGGTCCTATACTCTTGACAGGGCGTTAGGATTGTAAAGTTAAAGTCCACAATGTACTAATCCCGACAGCACTAATGAGAGTAGAGGGGGGGGGGGCAGTTCCTTTCTACTTGGGATCCGCCTTTACTTTCCCAGATTTCTCTGGTACCCAATTATTTCAGGCCGGGTAAACTTGGGAGCGACTTGGATCCAGGACGAGACAACTTTCGAATCCGTGACCTCCGACTTGGTAGCCAAGCACCTTAACCACTAGGCTACCACACTGCCTAAGACGGTATATAATGAACAGTATTTTTATGATTTCATGATTTCATGATTTCGTAATTTTATGGTCATAGTGGTTTCTCCACATATCCCAACAAATGGAAGAATTAGTGGAATTTTAATAGACCTCCTCCATGCAGCAGCGGAGAAAGTCATTTTTCACTACAATCAAATTCATACTTTCGCCATGCAGGTTCAGCGAATATTTTAAGCAAAGTGAAGGACCCCGTCTGACAAATAGAACGTGTTGCTGATTTTGAATTGCCGCACGCAGTTGACATTTTGTTTATTGAAGATGTTCGGGGCCGTATTTCCGAATAGGAACTATATTTCAAGTATACGAGAGTCTGCAGCCGCATGTCGGAGAAAATTTTCTGACACGAGTCACGCACTCTTTAAGTGAGTCGACAATCGAGATACCTTTAAGGTGCTGTTCAACGGTATTAGATTTAATAAACGTTTACCTATTTTCGGTTGTAACGGAGGGCAAATCTTACGATTTAGCGTGTGCAGGTTACTCGCTGACTTTTCTGATAATTTATATTTTAAAATTTAGTGGAATCTCGTTTAGATGTTTCTAGACCAAGACTGAATGCAGGATCTTTATGAGCTTCCAATATGAAAGCGTCGTCTGAAGTTGCCGCAGTTGTCTATTATTAAAGCTGGCATATCAGTCGTATATGTATGTCGAGTATAGTCCTAACACGTTGCTTTCAGGCACGAAAGCCTTCTTGCTGGTGAATTTACTTAACTCGATTAAGTTTATTTTGAAATACTCGAACATATACGATTACATAAAAGGTATCTTTTAGTAGATTTTATATAAGTTTAAAAAGCCATGTAGCCGATTGAAGGTCTTCTCAACAACCGCGCTGCAGTATTAATCTGTTTCTGAAATTACTGCTATTTTATTCGTTAATCTGTGAATTTGGTGGATTGTAAAATAGTCGGTGCGGAAATCGAACTGGTGGTTTGGAATACTATTGGTACCAGCTGCTTTGGTTTTAATTATCTGACTAATCGTTTCAAATAGTTTAGATGGAATGCTTAGCTAGTTAAATTTTTCTTTGCTAGGATTTTTAGTCGGCTTCAAGATCAGATGGATAATCGAATCTTTCCGACGGTATGTTCTTCGAGTGACATTAAATAAGCGAACAAGCATTCTTTTATACGTCAACGACCTTTTTTACAATTTCGCTGGTTATATCCTATTTCCGGAAGTTTTCTTAATAGCGGCTTTTTAGTTTTAGCTTGTATCTCTCTGGGCGAAATTGGAAATGTCAGCTAAGAATACTCGTGTACAGTTATTTACTCTTTTTTTTTTTTCTTTTATCTGTTGCGCTGTGTTTCTAAAATTACATCTTACAATATCTGCTTCATTTATAACCACTTTAGTACCGTTCCGTTTAAATCCGGTTCATACTAAAACATGCTTGTTTCGAAGAACTAGGATAATCAATAATATAGCATACAATAAAAACAAATCTTCAATTGATGAGGTCATCTTGAAACATTTTGCAAGTGCAAGACATGCGGCGAATAAATTTATCGATCACTTCTACCAACCAAAACAGCATTGTGCTCAAGTGTGTAATACGCAATTACTGAATAGTGTTAATTTAGAGATGACACTCACGTCATTCTATACTCCAATAGAGTTACAAACAAACAAGTAGAACAAATAATTAACAGATTATCGATTCACAGAGCCCCAGGATGGGATGGTATTAAAAATAATGTAGCTATATTTACCCCACTAATTACAAAAATAATTAACTATTCGTTTAACGAAGGTAGCATTCCCGATGGACTAAAAACTGCTGTTATTAGACCAATACATAAAAACGTCTTAGTGCTTGTGACAATTACAGACCAATTACTATAATCTCGGTTTTTGCAAAAATTCTCGAACAATAATTGTTTAGATAATTACTTGACTTCTACTTCGAACTGTGTGTGTGTACACAACTGGAAACGATAGAAGAGATTAAATATTTAGGATTTTAATTACCGACAGAACATTATCTTGGGACAAGCATGTTATAAATTTATCTAATAAAATTAGGCAAATGCTACCGGAACTTTAAAAATTGGCTCTTTCAATACCATATGGTAGTTTGCGTGTATATTATAACGCTATATAGTATTGTTAAGAATCATGTATGGGGTATCAATTTGGGGTGAAGCAAAAAGGACGATAATCAAAAAGATTAGTAGTCAGCAAAAGAAATGCTTAAAGATAATATTACCTAATAAAGATCAGGTTAATAGTAATATTAGCCGGTGGAAAGAGAAAAACGAAATGTCTCCAAGGATGAGCTACTTTTAGCACCGGTTGCTTGAATATTTTTTTTTTTTTTAAATAATAATTTACGGGTCCCACAAGGCACTATCCCATCTGTGGGTTCCCAACATAATTGTATCATTTATTTGCACAATATAATATCAACTTAACTTAAGTACTATTTTTTGTTACAACAAGTGCTAACTTATATATTACTATATTACAAAATCCACACTCTCATTATTTATCATTTATATTACAATTATACACTATAATTTTTATACAACTCTCATTAGCAGCTTGAAACTGGAGATAGTAACGAGTCTCATGTCAACGTAGTCAATGTTATAAGTGGTTATTACTAGTATTACGATACTTTTGCGTTTTTTTTTTTTTTGTTTGTTTTTTGTTATTATTTCTCATGCTAACAACCAAATTTTTTAACCTTGTTTTTCCATTTCTCCAGATTTTTTTCATTTGGAATTTCCTTTGGTATCTTCCTCATTAATTTTATTAATACCTCTTCCTCTACATTGTCAATTTTACCGTTAATCCCCCTAGATCGTACACAGCAAGGTTTATCGTAATTTATAGTCCGGTACATTCTTGTTCTAGTTGGTAACTGCCTATTTTCGAGTTTAGCACTGAGTAATTTGCTGTAATAGTATAACAATTTTGGTGAAATTTCGATATTTTTGTTCCACCAAGTAATTTTAGCTAATGCGTTTTTCTCTCGTTGTGTAAGACCAGTTTTAAACATTTTTTTTTGCAATTTGTTGATTTTCCTCATTTCTGTAATTTTCACCTCACTCCAAATTCCGATTCCGTATTTAATTCTGAACATTATTGCAGCTTCGAAATATAACCTTAGGCTTTTGTATGTTATACCTTGTTTTAATTTATATAGTGCTGGAATAGTTCGCCTAACTTTCCCCGAAGTATTGTCACTATGGTTTCTCCATGTTAGACCTTTATCTAATGTTATCCCAAGATATTTAAATTCATTCACATTTTATAACTTTTCACAACCACATATTTCCTTACTACGTAAACACTTTGTATTATGTAAAATTAATTTGGGAACGGACGTTCTAAAGCGGCTTGGCGTTCTTATATGCATCACTTTTGTTTTTTTAGCATTAATTAATAATTTGTTGTCACGCGCCCATTTGTATACATTATTGAGATTTTCTTGTAATATTTTTTCAGCACTTTCAATGTCGGAGTGTTCAATAACTAGTGCGATATCATTTGCACAAACATACACTTTAGAGTTCTTTACATATCGGTAGAGCGAATTCATATATATCAAAAAAAGTATTAGTGCCAATATTGTCCCTTGTCCAACTCCGTTATTCATTATTTCTTTTCTACTGTGTTCATTCCCGATTTTTACTAAAAATTTTCTTCTTCTTATGTAACTCCGAAACCATTTTAGATACCTCCCTTTTACACCAATTTTTCTTACGTCCTCAATTAGTATTTCTTGATTCACTAGGTCAAAAGCCTTAGTAAGGTTTAAAAAACTAACAGAAATTGTTTACCCACTGCTAATCCCTTATTTATATCTGATATTAGTGTTCTAAGTAGTAATATCGTCGATTTTCCCTCTCTAAAACCAGATTGATTACTATTTATCAACTTATTTCCCTCCAAGTAATTTTTCAAATGTTTTCCCACGTATTGCTCAATTATTTTTGCTATGACTGAAATTAATGTGATCTGTAGTTTTCACACTGTTTTCTATCTCCACTTTTGTAAATTGGCCGCACCATACCGATTTTTAACTCTCTCGGAAATATTCCTTCTTTTAAGGAGTAATTAATAATTTTTTCTAGTAATGGGGTTAGTAGTTTTGAGTGTCTCCTGATATCCTTCACCCTTATTCCGTCGTATCCTTGGGCTTTATACGGATTAAATTTTTTTTATTATAGATTTTATTATGTCCTCTGTAGCTCTTGGAATGTTTAAGGATATACTAGTCTCATCATCTATTTCAGTATTAGTGTTTCATTTTCCCTGTAATGGACAAGTAATAATTTAGGAATGCGTTAACTGCATTGCCATAACTAGCAAACCTGAAAAATCACCCTAAAAAAATTCATAACTCATCACCAGATAACCCTTTTAAAGCGAAATTCAAAATATAAAACAAAACTCAGAAGCCCGTTCATAAAATCCAAAAATTAAGGTTAAAAATTTGTGTGAACAGCAGAAAAAAAGAAATGAAATTTCTGAATAAAGTTAGTTTAAAATTTCTTATTCCGCTATTCGGGATGGAAACAAATCCAACAAATCTAAGATAAAAAGAATCGGTCCAGCCGTTCTTGAGTTATAAATGGTGTAACTAACACGACTTAAATAAATATATAAATATATATATATATATAAACTTGATTCTTCGGACATAATCATGGGGACACCTCTCGACTCCGAGATGATTGTTCTTTTATAATACTTGTAGAAGAGTAAATTTCAGTTGAATACGTCGTTTTAAAAAAAAATAATAATTACAACGTTTTTCTACAATAGTTTTTCGTGACGATTTTTCGTAGCGTTTTCTCATATTACCCCTAGAACTGGAATGACGTTGTCATTAATACATACATATATTGCAAATTTTGAAATTACTTGTTTTCCTACTCCTAAATTGTTCGATTATGTGAAAAACAGAGTTTTTTAAAAATTTCAATAGTAATTTTGTAAAATTAAGTTTAATTAAGAACCGAAAAATTAATTTATGTAAGACATCGATTGAGAGAGGAGGTACTGCTTCGAAAAGTCAATGAATTACCAAGGAGGTTAGATGGAAACACCGAATATTTAATATGCGTTGATTTTAACGCAGAATTTTTTAAACATTAGAGCAAGCCTCGGCGGGGGAGGGAGGAGAGCAGGTAGAACCGCGAAATTTTCCATTGATAATATTTTTATAATATGTCTAGCAAATGAAGTTATATAACAGGTATCGTATAAATAAAAATGTCAAGTCAACAGTTAGTTGCGATTTAGGATAGGTATAGGATGGTGAATTGTCGATAATAATAGAATTTGTATACATCAATTTACATATCAAAAGCAGACTCGTGCCCAAAATTTTGGAACGGCGGGAGGAGGTTGAACATTTTCTTTACATATTTATTTTATAAATAACAACACATTTTTCACTAATATTCATCCTATTAATTATTTCCATAATTTTGATTTATATATTAATAATTTACATAAATGAATTACCGTATAAACATTAATAAAATGTACACGTGGTATTGATTATACCCGTAATAAATAATTTTGCATAAAATATTAATGAAGTACCTTAAAATATGAAGCATATTTTTTCTTTGTTCTCTCTAAAAAAAATCATCAATATTTCTTTTAAATTTTTGATTTTTTTCGGTTTTTGTATATTTATAATAACTATTTCAGTTCTCGTGGGGGGGGGTAACTCCCCACCCGCGGACAACCATGATCAAAAGGTATAGATGAAGTAATCGAAACCACAGTTAAAAAAATTAATTAGAACAGGGCACAAGGAATAAAAGTGAAGGATTTAATTGTATACTTAAAAATATTTCCACCACTTTTAACAAAAGTGATTAGTTTTTTGGAAAAGAAGGATCACCCCGAACTGAACTAAAATAACAAGACCAGTTTATAAAAGAAGGGTAAAAAACTCGGTGAAAATTATAAGCCAACTATATTAATATCAATTACAGTGAAAATTACCTCGAATTTTATGTAGGTAAATATCTGAAAAGTTATTTAGAAATTAATAATTTAACATATAAAACTATTCCGGTTCAGGAGAGGATAAATCAACTATGGATCAGATCACTTACTTAAAGGATTAGCATCGGGTGAACAATTTTTGATAATACTTTTAGACTTTATTAAGACTTTTGATTTCAGTCGATAGATAAAAGGAGAATATATTTAAAATACCAGTTATTTAAGTGAGGGGAGTGCCTAGTAAGATCAGAAATGTGTTCGGTAAGAAAGGCAATGTGTGGTGTAGAGCAAGAAATAAACTTAGCGTGTATAAAGATTCCAGAAAAAGTGTACGTGTATATTTTAAAAATGTAAGTAGTTATTTTCATTCAACGGGGGTGACAAATCTATAAATAAGAAATGTGTTTTTTTTGTCACCGAAAAATCTTAACTCTGACGTAATTCAACATATAATCATTTTAAATCAACTTAAATCTGGGCCATCGCAAGCTACTTTTTTAAAACTAATTTGAAAATATGAAATCGATATATGCGAGATAAAGTAAATCAGGGTGAGACATTTTCCTGGATTTATACATCGCATTTGATCCAGCTAGTGTTGCTTGCAGTTATATTGCGATATAGAGACTGTATTTTTCCGTCTATTTGGCATTTCTCTTTCGTTTCGCCACTATCTCGGCTGCATTCAATAATTGCCCTTTTCAATTAAAATGGAACAATTACAGCTGGGCTATCCGATTTTTTTTTATACCGGGTAGAGTTGGAAGTTATTTTCCAGCCCGATGCAACGTTAAACCATTACGGTTGCTAATTTGAATTTTTCTCTAATTTCCGCTTTTCTCTGTTGTCTGAAGTCATTTCGTCAACGTTGAAAAAAAGTGCGATTAATAATTAAGTTTTCAACGTTACAGATAAAAGCTTTTAGCCATTTTAAAAGGTAGTAAATTTCGATCACTAATTTCACATCTGTTAAAGTTTGAATAAAATTGCTGCGAATAAACCGAATTTACCTTTTGCAGTACCTAATTGTGCAAGATTTTTCACAGGAATGTAAGAAAATAATTGATAACTCGAGAAATAGAAAACAATAAACCGTATGCAGCGGTTTTAAATTTAAAACTCATTTAATCTCGCATAGTTTTCTAGATATAACGTATATTTAGAAAGGGAATGAATATTTAATTAATTAGAGAAATCATAAGAACAATGCTGTATCGACAACATATTTATTAGATACAAACACTTTTATACTCTGGTTACTATTCCATATAAAAAAAAAAAAAAACAGATATTCTATTTGCTTTTCTTTCGATTGTCAACTTGTAAAAAGTTATAAAAATATAAAGTATAATAAGATCAGATTTAGTGAGTCGCTGTTATGCTATAAACTAAACAAACTAGAATGATTAATAAGAACAACGCTGAAGATATTTATACACAATCAAATTCGCAGTTTAATGAAATCTGTAAAGAAAATTGATCGGTATGGGAATAAATAAAGCGAGTTACAGATCAATAAAAAAATGAATTAACTACAGTTTAAGTGAACATATCAAGTAAACGAACTCATATTGTATAGAAGCTACAAAGGCTTACGAGACAAAATTATAAACAACTTGCATGTAAAACTTAATAATCGGGTTAAACCCAAAAGAAAAAAAAGCAAAAACTAATTACTACCAATCTTAATTACAGCGTAACACTAAAAACACACTCGGAAGGTAGTAAATAATATCTTTTAGTTTATAACATGAGAATTTTGGTTGATAACGCGATTATAAAATATGTAGCTAGTATCGTACAAAGTTTAGACCTTAATAAAGTTCCTGGATCGAATGGTTATTATGCTACCGCACCGTCACACCGATTTCAACCCTATCAATTTTTTGATAATAGAAGAAACAGTTTTGATTGAACTAAAAATCAGGACAATTAGACCAATTTATAAAAAAGGCGAGCGTGTTTATCTTTGTGCTAACTACAATTTTTAATAATATCTGCGCGATTATTTAGAAAATAATGATCTGCTATGCGACCATGTCTTTAGAGAAACAAATTTCGCTATTTAGAGTACTCGTTATCTATCTCAAAGGAAAATTAATTAATAATCGCCTAATCAATTATGCCACAGTAGCTAGCTAATTGCTGTTGTATTCCAGTTTTTTTTTTTTTTTTTGTCCTGCATTTATACACCGTGTAGCCACTTTCAAAAGAAATTCACTCTAAACTGAAACTAACCTTTTTATTTCAAACATTTGAAATAAACTACAAAAAAATAAAAAAATAAAAAAAAAAATAAAATGAAATTAAAAAAACTCTAAACAACTACCGTCTAAAGTACAATGTTGAAATCGATTATGAACTTAAATAAAGCAACCAAGGCCCTTATTTATAAGAAGGAACGTTCTTACTGACCGATATGTGCTCAAATACTGTAATCACCGATTCCATTCTCTAGTGCAATAGATTAACAGCACCCATTGGAGATTTGTTTCTTCTAAGTTACCATTATTATTAGCAGAAAGAATCTTGATCTATCGTAAATATAGCCTCACTATTATTCCTAAGGTTCCATCTCTCTACTTCTCCTATACGTTTTTAATTAATATGATAAATCTAAATATTGACACTACGTTAATTCAGAAAATTAAAAACACAAATCTATCGATATCTGCATTGTGGTTCAATAATTTTATTAATAATAAGTATCCGGATTGCATCAAAATATTTACAGATGGTGCTAAGCTCACAGATGTTCATAGTGTCACCGATTCCGCTTTCATTGGATCCAGCGTTGCAATTCAAAAATTCAAGTTTCCTCCTGAGCCGTCTGTTTTTACCGCCGAACTGTTGGCTATCAACAAGGCTCTTGATTTCATATTGAATGTTCTTAATCCGGACAATAAATTTACAATTTTCTCCGATAGCCTAGTGATTGCACTAAGTCATGTTTTTTAAAATTATAAATGTCACTCGCTTATTTACGAAATCAAGACTAAATATCTTCAAATTCTTAATAACAATGGCTGTTTAAACTTTTGTTGGATTCCCAGTCATCGGGGGATTGGACTGAATAATGACGTTGAATTCCAGGTTCATTCCTTCTTCGGACTTACATCACACAGGAGTGAAGTCACTGTTTTGGAAGGTTGGATAGCTTTTACAGAAATAGGCAAAATACTGGTAGATATTACGATATGGTTCAATCGAATATCCATTCGATTCCTTGTTATTTTGATATTCTACCGTCTACTTCTAGCCGTCTTATTCGTAAGTATGTCACGCTAGTTCGTAGATTGCGTCATTCCCGTATGACATTAAATTTCGCAGACTCCTCTGGGTGCAACAGTAATCACATTAGGGCTACTTTCATTAATGAATCACTTGCTGATCAGCTGTGGGCAATACGAACGCAATAGAAAAAGAGGGTTTTCTGAAAGATTAATTTCATGCGGATTGTTCCCTCCATATAGTGTTCATTATTTACTCTGCTCTGAACATGCTGTAATTTTTACTCAGATTTATATTTAATAACAATATATTGGTTTAATTTCTAAAATATGATGGATGGCTAAATAAATGACAGTCCAGGCCATAAAATAAAAAAAAAAAAAAAAATTTGGTCCTCACAACAAAGCAAATACTGAATATTATAAGGTGGAAAAACCGATAAAAGAATTAAGTACCCCTGTAAAATATACTTCTGCGTCTGTCAAATAATTTACAAGAAAATAAAAAATGCCCTTCGAATAACTAATCATATCGTGACTGCTGCAAATCAGACTAGACACTTTGAAAATTTCGTGAAACTTGCGTATGTCTCATACTGCATACAATAGATAACGCATGTAAACCGTACCCGGTTTTTGAAAATTATCTTAAAAATAAAAACATTGAGATAAAAATGAATATCGTTAGTCAAAATGACAACGTCAAATACATAGTCGGTCAAGAAATATAATCCTGGCCCCACTACTATTTTTAATCTATACAAACATCCTTCGTAGAAATTTAAGCATACTCAGTTACGTTGATGATTTTATCTTAATTATGGAATCATGTACATATATATAAAAACACAAAGTTATACCTCAAAATTATTTTACACGATTTTTAATGTAAAACTGCAATAAAAAAGATCCCTCCCCCCATGACGTGAAATGCAAAACTCCTAAATCGTTGTGACAGAATACGACGTAGATTAGAAAATAGCTACTCAAAACTTAAAAGATATTTGACAAGATGGAAAATCAAAATAATATGATTCTTTTCACTGAAATAAACCCCGATATTAAATAACGTTTCCCATTTTAAAAAGACAAAATATCTCGGAGTTTTTCTAAGTCGAGACTAGTTTTTAATAAATACAGCAATTACGCTATTATCAATAAAGCCTATTCTAGATTGTTTACATGTCATCACTTATTTAATGAAATATGTAAAATCTCAATAATAAATTAAAAATACACAAAAATCATTCACCTATGGTGTTTCATGCACCACTTGTACAGGGGCATTTTTAGATCTGCTAATAATAAACTTTAGTCATTTCCGAAAAATTTTAAAGCTTCGAAATATACTAAAGTTAGTTTAATTTTTAACTACCGTATATACGAAACGTCGTGTATTCTCATGGAAAAAAAATCAAGTTCTCTTTCACCAGTGTGGCTTCTTATTTATTTATTTTTTTTTCAAATGCCTTTTCCGCGGTGTTCTTTCCATTTAAAATTTGTCACCCACCTTCATTTATTATCAAATCTAGCACATTAAACAAAAATTAAATGAAATGGAATGAAGTTTATTTTGACATGATTCCTATAAACTCGAAATCAATGGTATTATAAATAAGCATGTTTCGAAATTTACTCTAACCATGTTATGCTACTAGATGTTTTTTGAGACTAAAGATTAGTGCAATGCAGTATCTACTAGAATCAGTGTTAACCGGAACAGTGTTCTGCTCACTATTTAAGCCCATATCCTGAGTATTTTCTCCGAAATAGAATATTTATACCCAAGGCCGTGTCCACGGGGTGGGTTTTAGGGGTTAAACCCCTCCCCCCCATGAGAATTGAAATAGTCTAGGTACTTTATTAATATTTCATGCAACATTTTTAGTTACGAGTATAATCAATAACATACATATGTCATTTTTATTAATGTGTTTACGCAGTAATTCGTTTACTTAAATTATTAATATATAAATCAAAATGATGGAAATTATTAATAGCATGAGTATTAGTGAAAAATATATTGTTATTTATAAAATAAATATGCGAAGAAAATTTTCAACCCCCCCCCCCCCCTTCAAAATTCTGGGCACGGGCCTGTTTATACCTTCGATTGCCCTTTTAATTTACACTTCAGTTTAAAGAAATGTAGGTGCTCATGCAGAAATTTTTCATAGGTCACGGTATGTACAGTGCAAGTAGAGATTGTCGGAATTTCAAACTTCGGGACAGCTCTTTTAGCCTTTATTTCGTTGCATTCTGTTTTTCCGTTTGTATTATACCTACATATATACTTCTATACATGCATGCAATACATATATACGTTTCTTTTAACTACACGCTTTTGTTGTTTCTTTTTTTTTTTTCTTTTTGCAGACTTTTTTGATTCTGCCGTCAAAAATTAATTATCGAATCGGGTGATTGCGCATGTATTATTATTAGAAATTGATTAAAAAGTATTACAGGATCGCTTAGAAAATGTTGAAAACGTGCATAAAGAAGCAATAGAGAGAACTCCGTATAAGAAAGACAAGTTCCAGAGGAATGAAAGCTTTTAGCGGAAGGAAAAGAGGGACGTTCGCAGAAGACACCTAATAGAATGGAATGCGCAATCGAAAGGACGAAGAGGTCGCTATGAGGATGGTCACAAAGAAAAGCGGTGGTGCAAGGTGAGAATTTAATCAAAACGAAACAAGATTGATCCGGTGAAAAAGTAGAATCAAGGTCTGACGCAGATTGTTTGAAGTAGGACGCAGATTGACAAAAGTTTGAGGTAAAATTGAAAAAAAATTAATTCTGGATTTTCCAGTATCCGCTTAAGTATTCAACTATCGCCTAAAAGTGTTCACTTTAAATCTATCGGGAGGTACCTCGTTAAGCGCACGATTGCCTTTCATTAATTCGTCATCTAAATCGTCAAGTTACAATGATTAATCTTCTGACTTTTTCGTTTTCCTTTTTTCTTCTTTTTCTTGTTTTCCTATCCTTATTTGGTCGGCTATTATAAACACGGCTAATACTTTATTTAAGAAAAAGAAAAACGAAAATCTATCAGTTACTGAAATGGAAGTTGTACCTCGATAATGCCATTAACGCTATCCATCCAAAGTCCTAATATTTATTTTCCGAAAATGGTAGTTTAACAGCCACATTATCAAACTATCTGTTTCATCGCCCTCTTCAGCAACGGTTTGAGATGCAACTGAAATCTGCGAACTTTTGCATGTTCAAAATTTATTGAGAAATTTAAAAAACAACACTAAAAAAAAGCATAAAAGAGCGAAAAAAAACAGCGATATTATATTACAATTCGGGCAAAGAAAAATATTTTAACGCAGCTATAAAACAAACAACAACGCTTACGGAATTTTTAAAGTAACAACAGCAACGCCGTCGAATTGGAGATTCGCACCCATTTTCAATCGGTGTAATATGGCTAACAGATTGTGTAAACGGGAACATCACCTGGTTGACTCTCTCTTATCAGTTGCCGAATATTGAAGTGATAACGCGCTTTCACAGATAACGTACGCGCCTTGTCGAGAGCGGTTTAAAATTTTCACTGCCGAGCTCAGCGTATGGGTTATTATTAAGCCGGCAACGCACACTCTCGAATGCCACTTGGCTGATAAGAGACGCGAGAAATATTCGTAGCGCGCGATACTGGGCAATGATTTCACATAAGGACTTCAGTCTCACATTTCTTTATTATTCATTTCTCGTTCTTCTGTTTACCTAACGTAACATGTATCACGACCGCGTGCCTGTGTATTCACGTAGTCGCATAAAAAACATCTTTATCGCGTTTTCCGGTGACACACTATCCGCGGCCTTCAACGGTAAATTGTAGGCAGTGTCGAACGAGAAAAATCAACTGTTCCCCATCGATTTCGGTGTACCCAGCAAGCAAGCCGACCTCGTAACCAGAACCGAAATTTCAAAAAGCCAAAATGTAACGAATTCTCGCCGATGACTGAAAGAATTCAATGCTAGCCCCTATAACGGCCCCAAGATTTACAAACACATAATCTAAATCGCGAATGAAGCGTGTCATTTGCACCTGAATTCCCACGGATTTCGTATGCCTGTTAATAAAATAGTAAGCCGGAGATTCTGCCTTTCGATTAGGCTTTACCTGTTTGTGCCGGCTGCTGATGATACGCGGAAAATATAATTATCACAGAATTTTCTGGAAGTAATTTCAGAATACGTAAAACTCTGGTCACGCTTTGCGCCACGTTATCCAATCTATATCTTCTAATATCCGCTGTTATGTTACAATCGGAATCTGGGCAGTAGTCGAAATTCCCCACTAAGAGTAATTGTAATAATAGCGCCGGCTGGCTAGGTTACCGACGGAACAATTTTTTTGTTAAAACGGCGTCTAAAAAGTTCGTACTTTCGACTAACAATAAGGTATGGAATCTCGTTCGAAACATCGAAGTTAAGCGAGAACATTTTTTTTTTCAACTATTTTTTTTTTCTTCTTGGGGATTTGATTTTAACCGGAAAAAGTACTACACGAGTAACGTACCCCAATGTTACTTAGAAATTATCGCAATTTTATTACGGAGAAATTATGAAACTTTACCATCAGCAGTTAGTATCTACTCAATTAATTTTTCTAAACTTTTCGTTTTTCCATATACGGAAACTATCGGATTAAATTGTTGTTTTCCTGTAATATCTCATTTAATAATATATTTATTAATTTATAAGATGATACCATTTGGTGAAATTAATATTACATTTTTACAATTTATTTATTATATAATTTTTATTATTTTTACAGTAGGAAATTTCTTCAACTGCGAATAAATTAAATTTTCATTAAATAGCTTTGCGATTGTGTAACGTCTATTAATTATTTTATTCTCACGAATATTATTACATACTCTATAACTTTCAGTACCTAACATTTTATATATCTGTTATAAATGTACTTTGAAAATACTATGACCGAATGTAAATGGTATGCGTTAAAAAAATTGTTCACAATTTTTTTATTACCTAATCTATCTATAATATTTTTGGGTAGTATTGTTTTGCTAGATTGTTCCAATTATTTCGCGCACCGTCTGATATTTCATTCCATAATATTCAATAATAAATCCTTTTATTTTTAACAAAAAACCTATTGAAATGTTTTTATATTTCATAATCGATGGGCATCGTGCTTGCTATAACTATTGCTGCTAGATTTATATAAAGAACATATTCCTTCGGCTTAGATTACTTCGAACTCGTCTCTTGTACTATATATATATATATATATATATATATATATATATATATATATAAAACTCGGCCCTTTGTGCTTCGCAGGGATTCCGCCCCTTGACCCCGCCTAATCCCCGAACTCCCAGCTATTTCATTTTTATACTGTGTATAAAACGAAAAAAATTGACGATGTCATTCCTTCCGACTGCGCGACAAAAAAAAAAAAGTTATGACGTTGATATATATATATATATATATATTATATATGCTTCAATAAGTTAAATTACTATAGTTATTCGAAAATATTCAAGTTATTCTGAAATCTCTTAATATTTAACGAGTACTTCTAAACGTTTCTGCCCGAATAGCATATTTTAACTATTATTGTGCTGTTCGTATGCTGCTTAGTTAGTATTAATTATTTTTAAATTCTTTGACCTATGTACAGAGAAATTGAAAAGAATATAAGAGAGGAACTTTGAGAAAGAGCGCGAAAAGGCTTTATTGAAAGTAGATAAGTGAAGAGGAAAGGTGGATGTATGTCTGAAAAATTCACAAATTAAATTTCTGTAATTAATTAAAGTAGCGCCATATATCGGACATTCGAGGCGCCATGTAGCATTAGATTTAGGGAGTAGTATGTGTACAAAATGTCAGCACATTTAATCATTTCATCTCAAGTCACTTTGGTTGCGTTGCGTTTACATCGTGCTCGCAGGCATAAAGAAAAAAGTGCAATAAAACTTTGCAAAAATTTTTCGTAGAAACTTAACATAAAAAACAAGCATTTACTAGAAAAGTCGCGTATCGTATTACAACGAACGCACGGTAGAAGCGATTTAAGGACGGTTGAAAACCAGCACGAATGTGCAGTAGCAAAAATAGAAAGTAAAAACAATGTTGATCTCATATGTGTAGTGTAGGATTCAGCCTAATGAGAGTAGAATGCCATTTCCCCCGTAAAGATGCGTAGCCGTTATTGTGACAACCTTTGATTTTAAAAATGTTCATGTCGGACCGAAGATTGCTAAGAAAGAAGTAACACATATATTATGAAGATGCAATGAACCTTCTCTAATACATTTTTGTTGCCTCTGCTGAGGCTGTGCAACTATTCCACTACATTAAATGCGATCGGTATTATAAAGCAAAAGGTATATTAGAAATAAAAGAAGTGAGAACGGTGTCTGTGATGTCAACCATATATTCTTTGAATGCCCTTCATTCCCGTCCAAAAGTGCTTTTCTTTATTCTAATTTATCATATTTTAGATTTCCTGGCATCTTTTCCCTCTCAGTTCATTATCCCAGCGCTCGATTCCTTTATTCTGGCTATTTAGGACCGTTCTTTCCTTTCTTGTTGCTGCAGAGTAAAACTCGTTTACTGACGTGCTCCCCGCTCAAAAAAAAAAAAAAAGGAATAAGACAAGAACAATAAGATCAAGGAGAATGGATATGAGAAAAAATATCAAGTTCGCGGAATAACGCTACATACAGGGTACTGCGAAAATTTAGGAAAGAAAAAGCAAAAAAATCTAATCTTAAAAAATGTATTCCTTCAAAGCGACGCTGACCATCAAGATACTGAGATTGACGTTCGACAGAAAATTATCTTGGATAAATCACATCTAAACCTTACAGATGAAATGCTGCAAAGCGTTTTCCTAAGGACGGTAGCGCACACAAATTGAAGCGCAGACAGTAAATCGCTACTAGTCCTTTATAAAAATCTAGTTATTTCAAAAATGGATTATGGATCCATCTTTATATGTATATAATGCAAACTCCGACACATTCAAAAGGCTGAACTCAACACAAGATATCGCGATGCGACTTGTCACAGTAGCTTTAAGAACCAGTTCCATAGTCTTCTAGTAGAAACAGGCTTTCTCCGACTACTTAGCGATCGAAGAAACTTACTTTTGCTGAAGTATTTTTTTAAAAAATCTGACGTCTTACTCATAATCCCGTTCACGATAAAATAGTAAATTTTACAACTTACACCGCGTTTTATAGATTAAGAGTACATTGTACATTGCTCTGCAGTAAACTTTTGGTTTCGCAGAGAGTCACACAGGGAAATATGCCCAGTATGAAATCACCATTAAAACACACCTCCGCTATAAATTATATAAAATATCATAAAGCTATCGTGTCAGTTCGAATATATATATAAAATAAAAAACCGATCCCTTCCGAATGGCCTAAGTGTTACCGTCAAAATCGCTGGGAAGAAGTAATATTGGCTCGCATTAGTATCGTGGACATAGTCGGTTAATACACGGTTACATTTTCGAAAAGGACGAACCACCAATTCGTACTGGATGCCAATGTCAACACTATCCACAGTTCATACACTGACACTGAATGCCAAAAGTATGCTACGCAACGACAAACGTGCTTTGGGAATGTTACTTTGGACATCATTTTAAATAAGGACATTAATAATTTATTTACTTTTTTGAAATTAACCAATCTCTGCAGTGTTCTATAATAATTAGCTTATATAATTACATAAAAAATGCAAATGAACGTGCGCAGTCTAGAAGATAATAACAAAAAAAAAAACAAAAAACAAACAAACAAAAAACTATGGCGGCTCTACTGAAAAGGAAAAAATGCCTGTTGCTGCTAATTGCGGCCTTTAGAATTACGAACGAACTCCGGGAAGACTAGTAATATTCGATTCAAATGTGCAAATTAAAAAATTGCAAGTCCGGAAGAGGAAGATTGCAAGTGGAGCGGTTATTTCGCTGGGGGTGTACGTAACACGGGCTCTCGAGTAAAGTTAGCACAGATATAAATATATAAAAGTTAATTCTATTATTTCGTATTTCTCGATTTTCTTTAATACGAATCTGCTATTAACCGTATTATCGTAAATTAGTTTCGATTTTTATTTCGTTTGGCCCTCTATGAAAAACATTTTCTAGGGGAAAATTTTTCATTTTCAAATTAAACTCGGACACCGGCAACAACGCTATTTTTTCGGTTGGTGTATTTTTTTTTGTTTCGGTACAAAAAGCTACCTAATAAACTAATTCATTCATTTAAGCAGTGTAAGGACACGTATCTTATGAGACCTCTGAAAATAAGAAAGAAGAAAGTTTAACCTGAAACGTGTTAATGCAGTTTTTTGCAACAATTAAACGCACGAAAATAATTTAAATTGTATATTTCCCAGATAAAAGAGAATGATGTTTTTTTTTAGTTTCCAACTGGGAATTTTCTAATCAATTACAGCTACAAGATTACATGTAATCCGATCTTGATTTAGAAGAGTTTGGCGTAATTGAATATTTTTTCGGCTTGAATACAAGAATAATTCTTATAATTGCGTCTATAATCGATTACACTTTCAATTAATTACAGTTATAAGTGCATAATTACAAGGTTGTAATTGTCGAATCGTAAATCACTTCATCGAGATTTTCCAAGTGTAATTAGTGTGGACGATTATGTGAGAATATCGGGTAGCTGCTATGGATATTAATTCTTCGTTACTGTATACGACTGCGCGAAAAATAGAACGAATGAATGGAAAAAAATACTATATTTTTATATGTACTTTGAAAGATTAAAACTTTTAAGATCCGAGTATTCACACGTTAAAGTTATTTGTGTTATCATCCGAAGTATTGAAACTTCTAAGATCCGAGGATTTACATGTTAAAGTTATTCGTGTTATCATCCGAAATAATCAACTTCAGATCTGGTAATTATTGATGATACAAAGGTACGTAATTACGCGTTGCAGTTATTATTAATTACGATAAATAAAGCATAATCGATTACACTAAATAGTATTATTTTCGGAATCTTAGTTAATTAAGGACTAGTAAACACATTTCGGTATAATTAAAGTTGCCACAGTCTCTTCCGTGTTTCCTCGATCCGTAGTGGATCTAGTCGAGATCAGTTTTAATTTATTCGCTTCGTTCTTCTTGTAGCATACAGGATAGGCGGTTTTTCGGATTTATTTATTTTTCCGCATTTGTCGATATATAGGGTAGACCCTTTTTTTTTTTTAACATTCGTCATCCTCGTTTTCAGTAGCAACTAAGTTCCATTCTCGGTACGCAACTTGTTTGCAAATTATTGAATTTAATTTACGTACTGCGTTCCTTTAAAGAACATGTCTTATTATTATAAAGCCTAATAAATCAGCCGGTATTTTCTTTTATTACTCGAATATCGCGCGCATAATTAAATAATCCATTTTAAAATAATTAACGAAATTCGGATTTATCATTTCAATCAAAAAAATAAAATACAGAATATTTCAATGTCTCTATTAAGGCAATGAAGGTACACATTTTAGGTGGGCGGTAAAATTTTTCCATTACATTCTGGCATATAACCAGTGGCGGATCCAACCAAATTCTCGATAAAAAATTTTTTTACAACAGAGGAACTTAATTTGTACTACTATAAAAAAAATTTGTATAAATGTTGTACCTATGGATTTAATTATAAAGTTACTATTTAATATTGTTTTCGCTTGTATAAGTATTAATGTTACGTTTGTATTCTGTTTTAAATGCAAATGTCGTCGATCTTTTGTCTTTTTTATTTATTTTTAATTTTTATTTTGTAATTTCAATTGAAAATAGTTCAACCGGGAAATATATATATTTAAACTTGCTCACGGACAAAGAGAATTCGGAGCGGATTACTAACAGAAATAAAAAAGGATTAAAGTCTAATAAAAAAGGATTAAAGTCTAATAAAAAATACTATTCGTTCTATTTTTTTTTTTTTTTTTTTTTTTAGTAATTTACTATTCAAATTCTAAACTACCATTTTTAGGTATAATTTTATAATTTCGTTTTATTTTTCACCTAAAAATGAAACAAAATTTAAATTAAAAATTGTAATAATTATGTATTTTTAAAACACATTTTTAAATTTCTAAAGAGGTCGCTGTTTGATTTACTTTATGAAACAAGGGGTATTTCTCAAATTTACTGTCTACCGTATAAAATATTATGTAATTATATAATCCCCCCTCACAACTATCTCTTTTTCGATTCGCCCGTCTTATAACACTGAACTGAACGTACGAAACTCTAGTTCAAGTTACTGACAAAAATTTTCTTTTTCTGATTCTTCGGCATTTTCTCGTTCGCTTTACGCAGCCATCGACCAGATGAGGCGCACACTGACGGATGATCGACGAAAAAACTTTCCATAATTATATTGCACGCTTATCCGGTATTCAGCGGTACGAACCACCGCAAGTAGAATTGTTTGCGTTTATCGAAACGTTACAATTTCCCGTGCTCAGACTCTATATTGAAAATCATTTCGTGTATTCGATATTTTTCTTTTTCGCAATATGATTATCATTATTGTTTTAATATCCGTATAAGTATACAAAGATATTAATACCCAGCCGAAACAATCGAGCTTTCTACTTCTATTCTCTCAAATTCTCAAATTGTATCGTCCACTGCTTGAGCTGTTTCGATAATTCGGAGTAACAGAAAATACGCGCGTAATGTTATATCCTTTTTCAACGATTTATGGGCAATAGTGTACTTAATGAACGGCACAGTAATAAATCTGCTGTTCAATTTTTAATCAGGAACCACCAAACTCCCAATCATTAACTAAAAAAAAAAAATGGAAAAAAAACATCATATTTGACAAAAAAAAAAAAAAACATTAAACAAAACATTAAACAAAACGGAGGAAACAACATAAAACTATTCAGGAATTTATTTAAATTTAACGCATCCTTATGAAACATAAAAATTATGACTTGCCATCTTAGATTTCGATACTTCACTGTTGACTGATGCACTTTGTACATATGAGTGTTCGTATTGTGTCACTAATTTAGCTTGTTCCATTTACAAAATTGTTCACTAAAGTTAAAAACAAAAATGAACGTGAATTAAAAAATGTAAAATATGAAAATACGATTATAATATATGAGTAGGATAGGAAACCTGCGTTCTGGGACGCAATTCGACTTTTTACCACCAGGAGATGTAGAAACACTAGTGTCGCATCAGTGTTGTGGCAGCACAAGGAACTGTACCTTTGCAATGAAGCCTATGTAATATTAAATTATGCAGGAGCGCTAGTGTCGCACCAATATTAATGTAGTACAAGGGAACTGTACATTTACAATGGTTCGCCTTTAGAACACAAACGTATGCAGGAGCGCTAGTGTCACACCAGTATTATTGCAGTACATGAAGCTATCTCAATAAAATAAACCTTCTTGCACTCACATGCTTTCTCTGCAGACACCTGTACATGAAGACCTTCACTTAGTAACAACACTCATCAGAAACAGGGATTAGGAGGAGACTTTAACCAGCCAATTTTAATTTTGCTAACCTACGCGAAGTTTTTTTGTGTGCTCGTGTGTTTCTTTGTGGGTTGATGACGCGTTTACCATTGCTTAACCAGTGTAATAATTTGCTAACCTGCGCTAGCTGTCTATGTCTATGTATGTTTTGGAAATATATTTTACTGTTGACTAGCGACCTTTAACACTTTTCTAAACCCTACCAAAACCTCTGTTTTGTATGTGTATGTTTTGGGGTGTGCTTTATTATACCTGCAACAAGCCAATGCTAATATAACTTACTAATCTGTGCTAAGTTGTTTTGTGTGCTTGTGCGCTTCTATGTGCGTTGATGATGCATTTACCACTGCCTAACACACCAATGTAATAATTTACTAACTAGCTATGACTAGAGCCAACTGTATCACTTTTCTAACTCTTGCCAAATCCACTGTTGTTTTTGGGTGTATTCTTTGGGGATGTGCTTTATTACACTTATAACTAGCCACTGCTAATATAACTTACTAATTCAATATTGCTACGCTCCTTATGTTTGTTTGAATGAATATATCTCTGAAAACGGGTTTTATGTGCTGAAATCAAAATTAGACTAACCTTTGTTAGCAATGCTTGTTTGTGTGTGTGTGTGTTTCAGCTAATAGATTTGGTGGTTACTTCACATACATCCAACCAAAATAATCGCAGTCTTTATTGAGGCTTGCTTTTATTCTCATCCATATGTTTCAAGTAAGATGGTTTGTATATCAGTAATCAGAGCGAATGATTAATAAAACTGATGAGTCCACTAACCTGTAATAATATCATCATGTTCAGCTATTTTCAATCCACTGCTAGATGGGGTGAGGCTAAAAAAAAAGGAAATCAATAAAATAGGTAAAATTATGAATTGTGTTTGAAATTTATACTACCCCATTGGAAGCGGAGTGACACTACATCAACCTGGTGGAAGGAAAATAATGAAATGTCTCCCAAAATGCACTATTATTAATTATTATGGACTACTTGAATTTAAAAACGCAATAACGTAAACGATTACCTTCCAGACCAAAACCTCGACTAACATGGAATCAAAATAATACCTATTCATCCTAGAGGGGTAAATCTACGAATTGACAATACCGATGATTCGGTTCTAATTAAATTAATGAGTACCATAGTCACATAATAAACGAAAAACAAATTGGTGTATGGAAGAGGGAAGTGAGGAAGTGGTTGAAAGAATGGTGCAAAGATTAAGGAATTTTGCTGCATCCCTTATCCCTTTATTATTGTTGCATTTTTTAGGCCTCGTTTAGACCACCTATTTACCTGTTTCCTTCCTTTTTTATGTGAAACATCTATTGGCGCACCTTAGAGGTAAAACCGATTCTATGCCGCGACGGCAAACGGTGTGACGCTTTCATATCGTCATGCTCCCTCTCCGTCACCACTCGCTATTCACTTGTGTGTGCGTGGCGCGTAATGCTTTTACGCGGGAATATGTACTGCGTGCGCCTCTATTTGTCTACAATGTACTTGATACAGTATATTGGCGCGTCGCTGCTTGTATACGTAGAAGTGCAGGCTGCCGTAAAATGTCAAATACGCGGACACGCAATCTACCGACCTGCGATATACAATCTATCGATTCAAAGCAAAACTTAGTAAATCATCTATTATTAATATATTATTTTTTAATATTGATATATATTACCATTATATTTCATATATTTTTATAAATGTATAATACGTGTATACATATGTGCGTGTGTCATGAAATATACTTATTTATAAATAGTACAATAAAGCCTTATAGATAATTATTGTATGTGCAATATTTGAATACTACAATGAAAACAAATAAAAAACAGTCGTTTCCATAGAATTCATAAAAATTTCGATTTTCTTTTCTTCTGTCAGAAATTTGAAAAGAAATAAATTTATTCTGAATTTCGGTCTATTTAATTCAAGCAGTTATTATTTCGCCGGAATTTCGGGGGGGGGGGGGCTGAAAACCCTCCTTCAGATACGACTCTGACACAAGCGATAGATGATATTATAATTGAAACTCACAATGACCAAAACACATCTAATTTTAGACATATCGTACCAGAGGTATTCATACTTTTATCTTATATTTTATTATTACACATATTTATTAATTATAGATTCTTTGATTACCACCTATTATGATGATGTTTTACATCTGCCGGGCGTCCCGTGACGGCCTTTTTTTTTTTTCTTTCCTGTAGATTAATGTATGCGACGTCTAATCCCCTATGTACGGGTGAATTATTATGCTCTTCATATATACATATATTTGCGTTGATTGATATATTTTTCTGGTTTAATACGTTCGATTTAGGTAGTAAGAATGGTTTAATTGTAATTTTCTTTACTAAAATAAACGATAATAAGAGTGTTGGACACTCTCGCAACGTGCATACTTGCTCAGTGAGACCCACAACTTATTTATTTATAGAAAGAAAAAAAAATACTTTTTAGCTATACATTTTGTTTCATCGCTCGTCATTTTTTTTCAGATCTCCTTCGTCCTTTTTTCCGCATTTTTTACAAGTCTCTATACACACATCGGAATGTTATTGTTCTTGTTCACATTGAAATAAATACAAATTTTCTTTTAACGATACGCAGTTTTTAATTGCATTGTCTTCCCCCCCCCCCCCCCCCCCCTATAGTTTGCATTATTTACGAAAATTGTTCAATCATTTTGTTGCATCAACGTTTAATAATTGCGTCGTTGTCGGCTGCAGAAGTTGGTGAACAATATTTTAAGATTTCCCGGAAGTACGATCGGGGAGAGAATTTCCGATAAGAAATATCGGAAACATCGTTAAAAGTAGATTAATTAAAGGATAGGAAAAGGATTATTACAGCCCAATTTTATTTTTTTTTTTTTTTTACGTTTCAGTTTGTGGACTTTTTCAATGATAGAAATCGCTAGTACAATAAATTGTGGACCACTATCGCGATTTTTCATTTTTTCCCGCTAAAATTGTTAGACGAAAAATTCTCACTCGTCCTACATGTATTTATGAATTTACGATTTGTGAATACTCTGAAGGACCGACGAACAACGATTTAATCACCGTTATTGAACGATTTCTCGTATTTTATTTAAATTTCCATGGCTACTTTAATGATCTCCCGAAAATTAGCTAAGGGCGAGCCGTATTTAATATGCGTGCGCACACGGTCTACCGGTCGGTATTCGGAACGATATAAGAATGTTCAGAGAAAAAAAATTACAGTTTAATGTTATATTAAGATTAATTTATATACAGCTAGAAAATTAAGTCCGGACGGTAAAATTTAATTCTAAAACTAAATCGAATTCGATTTCTTTTTTAGTTGTTTGTTGTTTCTGTTCGATCGGTACCGTTAATATTTTTAATTAAATAAATATACCGATCTTACACCGTCGACCTCATTTGAATTGTTAATTAAAATAAAGACAATAGAGTCTAGCTGAAAAGAGGAAAAAATAAAAGGTATTATATTATTATAACAGAAATATATGCGACTAATTATTGACTGCGAATTGATTAAAAAGAAAAGACTAATTATGGAAATGATTTGTTCAAATAATAACGGCGAAGCGAATTTAATTAAAAATTTTTCGCTCGTTCAGCCCTTCAAAATGGGGTTTTTAATCGTTTTGCAAAATCAAAAACCGTAATTAATCGAACGTACGATAGACCGCGTCGACCACGTTCCAATGGAATTCGGAGTTCCTTTATAGGCGCTCGCTTTTGTTAGTTTTCTTGAACGTAGTAGTGGAGCTCTAATGAGTGGAACAAACTAAATAAACCGAATAATCGTTCAAATTACGCGACTTTATTGAAGAATCGAAAAAATTATTAAAAAAACCGTTGGAAGTAGTAAATGAAAATAGGCACGATTCGTTTTGTAAGTTCGTAATTACAATGTTTACAACAAGTCCGAAACTAATTACGCTTGTTCTTCTACCTATTTCGGTATTTTAAGTGCATATATTTTTTGTTTATGCTTTACTACGGTAAGTATGTTCTTTAGTTAACGCGTGCGTCGTTAAGAAAAGAATATCTCTCGCTTTCTCCGTATTTTCATTCCATTTCAACTATAATTCCCTCGCGTTTACATCTTCTCCGTTCATCTTTTGATTCTTTCTTCTTCTTCCTCTATTTTACCCTGTCATGTATTCTTCTCTGCTTTCTTTATTTCTACTCTAACTTTATCGCCGCTTATCTTTGTTTACATTTTCTTCCTTCACTCCTTTTTAGTTTCTTAATTTTTCGTCCGGTTTCTTACTTCTGTTCTTTCTCCGTTTTTTCGTTCTTACTTGAATGAGTTGCCACGGTGAAAAGTACAAGAAAGTGCAGCTGACAGTATCGTTAAAAACACTGAAAGCTTGAAATTTGCAGCCCTATGAGTGGAGATGATCCACCAAATGTCGATTGCAACGGATTTAGTCATTATTAAGTGGCAAGTTTCAGCATTTCATTTTCTTCTCAGACTTTTCCTTTAATTAGGCGAAAAAATATATACACGTATTATAAGGAAGGATACGTAAAAGGATTTCTAAAAGAAGATCAATTTGGTTTTAGAAAAAAGATAGGAACTCGAGAAGCAATTTTAGCTTTAAGAACAATAATTAAAAAAAGGTATAAGTAAAAATAAAACTACATACATAGCTTTCGTAGACCTGGAAAAAAAGCCTTTGATAACGTAAACTGGGCGAAAATGTTTAAACTACTAAAACAGATAGGAATACTATGGAAAGACAGACGAATCATTGAAGCATTATACAAAAAGATCAAACGGTAGTAATTAAATGTGGGAAGAATACAAGAGGGGTTAAAATTAAAAAGGGATTACGACAAGGATGTTCGTTGTCTCCGATTTTATTTAATGCCTATAATGAAGTTAAGCATAATATTAAATCTGGCATTAAATACAAGGGGAGACAGTAAATATGATCAGATTCGCCGATGATATTGCTATGGTCGTAGAAAGTGAAGAAAATCTGGAAGAGTCTCTAAGGAAAATGGAAAGCATACTGAACAATAATTACCACATGAAACTGAATACGAAAAAAACGAAAATCATAGTATGTAGTAAGAAACTGAAAATATTAAAACCCACTTGCATCAAATTGAATTCAGTAAAACTAGAAGAAGTAAAATAATTCCCATATCTTGGAAGTATTATCACTCAGGATGAAGGAGTACTAGATACGTAAAAGCGTGAATAATACATACAAGCAAAAACAGTATTTACAAAGAAGAAATCCATGCTAACTTCACAATCAATATCAACAGATAAAAGTAAAACTCTCTACTCCTGGAATGTTTTGTTTGGAGCGTTTCACTGTATGGCTGTGGAACGTGGACACTATCAGCTATAAATAAACAAAACTTGAATGCATTTGAAATGTGGTGCCTGAGAAGAATGATGAAAATCAAGTGGACAGATAAAATTTCAAACGAAGAAGTACTACAAAGAGCCGAAACAAAGAAACGACTTTTAAACAGAATTATTACGAAGCGAAACCAATTGGTTGATGATATATTGAGGCACGATTCCCATGGGCGTCGCCAGCGGGGGGCAGTCTTGAAACTTTTTAATCAACTGGCCATGATGAGCATTCATAGGCGCGTAATCATGGACAATTTCACGAAAATTATGTTTTAATTAAGATTTTATTCTTGTTTAATGAAATATTAAGACTTTGTAACTTAAAAATTTTTATTTTTCCTATATAACTCATATCCTTTTTCTATCATCTTGCCGGGACCCCTTGGTGGTTGGCAACTCATTTTGCCCCTCCCTAGCTCATCGGCTGGCCACGCCCTTGACGATTCCCAGATGAAAACAATAATAGAAGGAGAAATATACGAAAAACAACCCATAGGAAGACCTCGTTATAGATATATGACACAGATTCTGGAGGACCTGGGGTATAGTAGCTATGCAGAATTAAAGAGACTGACAGAAAGAAGAAAAGATTGTCGTGATGCTACAAAATAGTTCTCAGATTGATGACAAATGATGATGATGATGATAATAATAATTTTTAACTCGAATTAAAACTTAACTTCCGAGAAGATTTTATTATCGCTCGACATATTTGTCGAAGTAGGTAGATCATTGTGAAAGAGTTGCTCTTTGAAAACCCATTTTAGCGTCAGTGTGACTGTTTCGAAAGAGTAATTTTGATCCGTGTCTAAAGCTTTGCATAAATTCGCTCCTGCTTTACTCGCATATTGGTGCTGTGATCACACCGATAAAACGCAGAGACCATTCTAATTTCCTTTCGTAATTTAACCTACTAATCATACTAATATGAAAAATTTCTTCCGTTTTTGTACAACATAAAAGTCGGCCACTAAAATGTAAAAGCCATAAATTTTATTTGTAGTTTTCGCTCTTTTGTAAATTCATTTGTGTGTCAGATGTTTAAATGCTTCGTCAGCCGAGGCCTATATTTTATTCATAGGCTTCTTCGTGTCTACATATGTACACGGGGATGATTGCTTCTACTCCTCTTCCGGCAGAAGGATACTTTCGATTTTTTTTACACGAAAAAAATAGGATACGATAAGTAGGTATAAATCCGATCGAAGTGTACCTAGTTGAGTTCAGCCCGTGTTTACACAGAATCCTAAATTCGGGAAAACAGCTGCGCAAGAGCGTACACTTGTTTTTTTCTTCTTTCGATGCTGATGAGAACGTATTAGCTGGTCCAGTACACTGTCGCGCCGTACAATGGCGCGTTCGGAAGTCCCCCCCCCCATCCACCACCTATTATTATTTATTTGCGGGAAAGGTACATTGTTTGCATAATTCATTTTTCTGAAATTGCGTCACGTAGAGTGAATGGCTGCTAAGATAATAACGGAGTTTCCAGCTATTCGTAACTACCGATATTTTGAAAACGGCGGTAGCCCTCCCAGTTTTGAGACAATTAAATTCAGATTTCATTCGAAACTGCGTTGAAACGGTGACAACAAAGAAAGCGATGCGTCACACACTTGCGCTTAAACTTTCCAACGCATTACTTCTCGTCCGTAAGTTGTTTCCATCATCGGATTAATATTATTGGAAATAATATCATTGTAATTGAAAGCATTTAACGCGGAAGTATTTTATTATTAAAATAATCGCTATTTAATATACCGACGACACGTTATCGATACTCCCTACATTTGTAATACATAGGAAATAAAGTTAAACTCCGTTTATAGTAAAATGTTTACTGCGCTAAATATTAATTTCACTTTAGAAAAAAGTAAAATACATATATAAATATATTCGCAATATAAACATATCTCCGCAATGCGCTTATGCATCGTTTCAGGTCACTTTCGAAAAGGGATCAATACGGGTGTTCCACGACCACCATTGGTAAACGCTTTATGCTATCGCAATATCGTGATCTTGTTTAAACCTACCGTATCGTATGCAGTTGAGATTTCTCGAACGGTGTTCATCGGCGATGAGATTTCCTTCGAACACAATAACGAATGTGCAATTCCTTTGTTCGGATTTCATTATCAACTGATAAGCGCGATTACAGTCTGTATTGCGAATTTTAACTACAGTTCGTTCAATTATTTGTATCTCGGTTCGTATTGCTATAATGGCGTTCGTTCTGCACTTGTTCTGTTAAAAAAAGAGAATGAATTTCATGTTTCACTCGTTTTTTGTCTATTAGACGACGTCCATACTCTGTATGGAGAGTAGTTGCAGTTGTTTTGTCCGATTCTTTGTACATTAATGGCAACATCAATCTTAGCCCGACCACCGCTAATTTTTCTGTCACAAAAATTTGTCCCAAAACGTGATATTGAATAAAGATTTATTTATTTTTTTGTCGCGCAGTCGGAAAGAATGACGTCAATTTTCTTCGTTCTATATAAAACACAGCAGTGATAGAGCCGGGGGTCCGGGGGTGTCCCCAGGCGAGGCCAAAGAGCGGAAGGCACGAAGGGCCGAGTTTTATAATATACTAGCTGACCCGGCGAACTTCGTACCACCTCAGAATCAATAAATGTTGTGTTAACTTATTAGCTGAATTAAATTCAGTTTTTTTTATTAAGATACAATTAATATTCAAAATGAATTAAGTTCAATAAATGTGTACAAAAATCAATATGAAAAGAGTATTTTAATTACATTGAAATGAATGTAATTCACGTGGCAGCGAGGCATTTGCTTTATTGAAGCGAATCGAAATGATTCGCCCAGCATTGTTGCACTACTTTCTGTTAAACTATTTGCTGGATGGTTTGCACTCAGGTTGATTCCGTTCATCGAAGCGCCTTTTTATGTTAACGCGAGTTGATGGGCAATGTTTTTCGTCAATCTCTGAGGTGTATAAATGAGCAAACTTGATGGTTTGATGTAATTGGCCATGTGAGAAGCACGGATTTTCCAGATCTAACCCACAAATGGACATTATTTGGCCTTGTGACTTATTAATAGTCATGGCGAACGCCAAGCGAATCGCAAATTGCAGACGTCTGAATGAAATGGGCGAGTCTGAAGGGATCATTGGAGTCCGTGGCAGAACTTCACCTTGAAACTTGCCGCTGAAAATGGTAGCTTCAAGAACATTGCCCATGATTTCGTTTATGACCAATCGCGTAGCATTGCATAGTTTTAGTGCATTCAAATTAGTTTTAGTGTACTTAAACTTTTGAAAACGTATCTGACTTCGTTTTAAAAATACATCGCCTTTTATACTTTGGAATATAGTTTTAAAACGTTTTAAATCATTTTTGAGATTACTTTCTTATACATTCAAATTTTAAAAATTGTATATCTAAATTCTTTTTTTAAAAAAAACATCGCCTTTTGTATTGCGGAATATAGTTTTAAAACGTTTTAAATAATTTTGCGATTGCTTTATTTCAAGTAAAACTTTGGAAACGTATCTAAATTATTTTTTAAAACTACAACGCGATAGAAATTTGGCAAAATATTTCTAATCAATTTTATAAAATTGTGCAAAGAAACACATATGATGATACTGAATTAAAATCAGAATTTCTAGAACAAAATCTAAAATACTTTTCGCAGCTTAGATTCGACTTTTGTGTTGCTAACAATGTTACGAAATTCTAATGATGCATTAACTAATAATTTTTGAAACACTTCAGTATGTTTTAAGTTTCCTTTAAGTTAGTGTTAGCTGATGATGCCGAAAACGTTTCTAAATAAGGGGTATTTATCTAATTTATTGTTCTATATTGTTTGTTATTAAAGTTTGTTTTATTATATCTAAATAGATTTTTTTTTTTGAAATCGTAACTAAAGTGTAAGATTACGTCAAGATAATTGTTGTAAAAGATATTTGTGTTAAATTTGAAGACGTGTTTTATTCTGAATAAGTTTTTTAAACAATTTGCGTGCTCGTTGTATTTTAATTAAAATTTTAAAAAGCTCGGAGTAAAGTGACATATTTCGAGAACTGTAATAGGGAGCATTTTTAAAAATTCTTGATATGATGAATAGAAGGAAAAATTTGGAAAACCAAACAATTTTGATTGAAAGAAAAAACTTTGATAATTTCGGAAGTTGGGTCATCACACGATAAAACTTTATGACACTGTAATCGCTGTGATGAAGCCAGCGGGAAGACGTCAGAACGCGATCGAACGGCTTGGATAGGAGGTCAAAGGTCCAAACGGAGAAATTTAGCGTTCGAGGCGCTGATATCCTGTCGGAGGGGGGTACAGGGGATGGAATACGGTACCCATTGATCGGGCAGGGTAGAAGGGGGTTGATAGAATACGAGCGAAGTATTATTATCATGTTATCGCCGGTGACGTCACTGCACGGCTCAGTGAGAAGGACATGTTTTTCCATCTCTTCCCTCCCAGAAGTATTAAATGAAATTGTGCGGGTTGGAAGGAGTGTACCTGGTCCAAGTGTGAATTAAACTATAAATGAACCCTCTCAAACACCTACAAAAAATTTCGTCGAAATCGATTAAGCCGTTTAGGAGGAGTTCGGTGACAAAAACATACGTGTCCTGAAATTTTATTACATATATATTAATGGCTACGCCATTTTTACGCCAGGGGTCATCAGGAAAAGTGTCCCCAAAAAATGTCACAATTTTATGTAACGAAATATGTAACGAAAATGTAACGAAAAAAAGTATCGAAAAAATTTTGTCGAACGGCGTAGTTAATGAAAAAGTTTACTCTTCTATAAGAATTATAGAAGAACTAGACCTGGTGGCGAGGGTGCTTGCCCTCTTCTTGTTCCCGAAGGGCCGAATTTATATACGTATATATAGTTATATATATATATATATACTAGCTGTTACCCACATCTTCGCCAGTGTACTAACACCCGTTTAAATTTGAACTTGGAAATTAATAAAAAAAAAATTCGTTTTATCTGAAATTTATATATACATATATAGGTGTGTATGTTCTAGTGAAAATTTTTTAAATCTTTATTTTATCCCGCTTTTTTTAATTTGGATATTCTCTGCATAATATTCATTAGAGTCAACTCCGTGACATTTCTGGAGGTGCCATAGCTTTCATCATTGTAATCATCTGTTTTTTATTCCTTATTCACCATTTTAATCACATCATTCACTTATTTTACAAACGGTTCATTAATACACTTTTCTGTAGCGAAATTACTAATACGCCGCAGAGTTACTCATCCTATTGTAATCCTTTTAATATTTGCCTTTTCGCAAATACAGATAATGTCAGATGTTGAGATGAACACACACACACACACGCACACTGTCCTTGCTCCCTTGACGGCTGACCTTTTTTCCTTTAAACTTATTTTAGAAAAAGTATTTTTCGACTATATCATTCTTACCCGTTCTTTAATAAAAAAAAAAAAAAAAAAAAAACATTTTTAACAATTGTACAACGCAGTATATTCAACCTTTGTTATCATCTTTATAAATTAATGAATGATAATCATAGGACAAAAAAAAAAGTGTAGCGTAATTTATATGCGTTACAAGTCTTCGTACGCATATCGTATTTCCTGTGTCTTACAATCTTACAAATTCTAATAATTTTTTTTTTAATGTTATAATAGTATTTCTAAATGATGCCTCTGAAATAGAACTCAGTAATTTTGAAATCGAAAAAAAATAAATAAACTTAAAATTAAGTCCAAAAAACAGTATTACAAAAATTTGCAACCGTGAAAAAGTAATAGCTTTTTTTCACTAACAAACGCAGAACTCATTATTTAGTAAAATTAATACTTGCCATTGTCGGTAACTATATATTGCGCCTATATTTGAGATACCAAGGTTCGTTTCAATTTCGATTTTGAATTAATCGGAGATTCCGACTTATTACGTCGTTTTGTTATGTCGAGAGACTACAGTAATTTTATCACATTCAATTTTTAACTGGATGTATGCTCAGGATCGATCGTTAATGCAACTGAAATGTCTTCAAAATTCATATTCTTTCTTCACTTATGTTTCGGTCGTAAAAACAAACTCTACAATTTCGGAAAATCAAATTAAAACTCATGGAATGTGTTAAATAAATCGGAACGATTACCGCGGGTCAGAGAGATTCAACTCCAACAATTAAAACGGTCCGCGGTTCGTTACACGGTGGAAAGATGCCTATTCCTAAAAAACACGACAAAGAATTAGAAGAATTCGAAACATGGACATATGCACAGAATGAAATGGACGGAAAAATAACGAACATGGAAGTGCTGCGATGAACTGGATTGAATCGATTTCACTGGCCGCCGTGAAGAAAAATAAGAAAACGTTTATAAAAAAATCTAAATCGATCCAATATTCCGCTTGATCGCTTTTTAATGGTCTAAAGTACCGAGCAAAGCTGCAGCTGGAAGAAAGCGGTTATTAAGCGGCTCGCATATGGATTAAACATAAAGTAAAGTAAAGCAAGTCCTATGGATATTCTTGATAAGGTATCATGGATTGTGTAATTAAGCTTTTCATAATGTACTTAAGGTTCTAAGGGATCTGATGAGAATACTGGGGTCAGTTCCTTTCTCTCAGTCGCCATTACTTTCCTAGATTTCTCTGATATAACCGATATTCAATTTCACATTAGGTGTAAACCTGGGAGCGAGTTGGATCCAGAACGAGACAAGTCTCGAACCTGTGACCGATAACTAATATTATGCATTATACGATTGTGATGTACGCTTGCTGCAGCTATGGAATAGCTAACTAAAAAAAAAAAAAAAAAAAAAAAGAAAAGAGGAACATAATGCTAGCTCTATCACATTGCTTGATTCGGTATTAAGCGCCAAAACTTTTATCCTTTAAAATCCGTTCGCAAGTGAAAGATAGATAATCTTATTTTACAATTTAACATTACTTCCTTTTCTTTTTTGCATGATTCGACCATTATATGTTTCCGTTCTTTTGACCAATCGTTTCGGCATCGGATAATTTTTTCGTCCAGTGGAAGCCAATCTGTCAATCTCGAATGATAATGATTTTTTTTTTTTTTGATGAAGGTACTTGTAAGGTTTTTATGATGCGGTCTATTTTTGAGTTGACTTACTGAGTAGTTCCTTTCAGCTTTAATAAAACATCGATTAATGAAAATTAATAAGCTGCCGCTTAGCTCGTTTGCTCATTTCGCATGCATTTCGATACGTTTATTCAACAACTGTTAAAATTCGTTAGCAGCCATGCAATACGGTCAGCATTTTAACTGGTCAGTTGAGTCATAGAGATTTTTGGCTTTTTAAATCAACTGCGCGATCTTGTGGCTGTATGAATAATTCTGCTTGGTTTTCTTTCGCACATCCTGAAAGAATTATTTGCGCTAATTTTCCACTTTTCACTGGGTTTTTTCTCCTATTTGTTTCCTTTTCTTCTTATTTATTACCTTTCCTTTTATCGAATTCCGAAAGGCTGAAACACACACCCTATTTTTCCTAGCAAGGACATTGTCGTAAAAGTATTAAAAAACAAACAAATACTCACTCTATACACATTTCGTCAGCGGTACGGCTAAAAATTTTTCGCACTCAGTTGTATCGAAAAAAATTCAGAATGTTACAAAAAGTGTCATTCGAAAGAATAAACATCACACCTGAGATGATATATAACGAAAAGAAGAGTAATTTGGCGGCTGAAATACATTTTCAAAACAATAGCTGCTGCGGTTCGCGTCCGAACACTTACGGGACGGCATCATTTTTTGTTCTCTTTTAATTTAGAAACGCGACCACATGCTGCAAAAATTGCGTCGTCTTTGAGAAAAATGATTAAAAGCAACAAAAACGGCCCTAAAGTAAAGAGTTTCCTTGTTTGTTCTGTTTTACTTTATTTTACGAACTTGGCAATTTTAAAAGCTGCGTCGGTGTCTCTCTGTTTAATCTTTACGAGGCAATGCAAACGAAAACCAACGGAACTTCAGTGGAAGGAGGAAATTATGAGTTCCGCAAAGAGGTAAAAATAAATCCAATCAATATATATATATATATATATATATATATATATATATAGCGGAGGTGCGATGTTTGAAATATTGCACGCAATCGGGAGGCGTCGTTACATTCGGTTTTTCTAACGAACAAGCGGAGATGATGTTGCAATAAATTTCTACTAGGGTGATTTGTGACTGGTGCTTCTCTAGTAAAGAGTTTAGTGTCGTTGAAAAGTCTAGCGTAAGACGCTGTTCATAAGCTAACGAGGGCGAAGAAGCCGAGTGTAAAATGACGAATTTTGTGGGAAAAACGCTGAATGACGATTTCGTTCGGGTCTCCATCACGATGATGTCAAGAGATTGACTTGATCAGGATGTGTGGTTCGAAATTTGTCTAATTTAGAATAATTTTAAATGCGAGATATTTAGCATTTATGCCGATTTTGCGTTAAGGTATACTAAAAGTGTACATAAGATGCAGCAGTTATTTACAAATCTGACAAATTTTTCGAGCCAAAGTGAAACAAATAAAAGTCAGTCGTACTGATTTACCAAAAAAATTCCTACACGATAATTCTGTTAAATTTTGTACGAATCGTGCCAACTGGATCCTCCTTTTCTTCTCCGCAAACCCAAAGGTTGGTGGGTAACATGGTCACGTGCCAGATCTTCGTGTGTTCTGGCTGATGCTTTAATTTCCGCGTATGACCTTCTTCCTTTTATGTCATCCATAAATCTCCTTCGAGGCCTTCCTCTTTCGGTCTTCCCTGTTGTTTTCCCATCTAATAAGCTGGTAATCCACATTGAGTGGCGTATAACGTGTCCTGTGGCCGAAGAATTTCTTTTTCTTTCTATCGTACTTAGTATTTCTCGTTTTTCCTTAACTCTTGATAATACCATGCGGTTCGAAATTTTATCCGTCCATTTTACCTTTAGCATGCGTCGCCAACACCACATTTCAAACGCTTCCAGTTTGCATTTGTCTTTCTTTAGCAGCGTCCACGTTGCGCATCCATAAAGAGAAACAACGCTCCAAATAATGCTCTTTATGATATGTTTTCTGATATCTAAATCTATATTCTTAGAAGAGAGAAGGCTTAGCTTTCTTTGCTTGGGCTATTCTTCTCCTTATTTCCCGTTCCGATCTGCCATCCTTTATTATCAGACTGCCTAGATATTCAAATTCCTTTACTTGTTCTACCGTTTTCCCATTTATTCTTAGATTCAACTTATCATCTACTTTTTTGTCACATCTTAGTACTTTAGTTTTCTTTTCATTGATTCTCATTATTTAACAATCTCTTTAGTTCGTTCAGCGACTTTTGCAATTTTGCTTCGCCATCCGCAACCAGCACTATGTCGTCAACATATCTAATCGTCTTATATCTTATTCCGTTTACTTTTATTCCTCCATTTTCTCTGTCTAAAAAGCACCTCATTGTCATTTCCACATAAATGTTAAACAGGAAAGGTGAAAGGCAGCAGCCTTGTCTGACTCCTTTCTTTATTTTCGTGTCGATTTTTTCATTTATCCTTATTTGTTGATTTTTATACAGTTCGAGTAGTATTCTTCGACTCTGAAATCTATATTCGCTTCTGTTAGGCGTCGAAACATAATGTCCCATCTGACATTATCCAATTCCTTCTCTATGTCGATAAAGGGGTTAAGTACAAAGATCTATTCTTCTCCAACATTATTTATATTAATAAGCCAAAATAGCTTCCCTCGTATTTTTTGTTCCGAATCCAAATTGATCCTCTGAGAGGTTCTCTTCTACTTCTCTTTTTATTCGTCCATAAATTATCTTAGTTGGAATTTTCTGTATGTGGAGTAGTAGGCTTATAAGGGTGATACTGTTCGCATCTTTGGGCATTAATATTTTTTGGAATGGCAATCAAACGGCTTATCTGAAAATCTTCAGGGATTTTCCCGGATTCATAAATATTCCTTATCAGCTGGTATAAAGCGCTTTTTGCTTTTTCTCCGAGTATTTTAATAATTTTACTCGGAATGTTGTCCACTCCTGGAGTTTTTCGAGGTCTAAGATTATTTAATACAAACTCAAAATCCCGTTCCATAATGCATGGTCCTAATGCACCTTCCATCACATTATTCTCTTCTTCCACTGCTCTTGTCTGGTCCCAATCTTTATTGCTCGATGTGCTCTTTCCATCGTATTTGTATTTCTTGTTTTCTTGTTATGATGTTTCCACTGTTGTCTCTAATAATACATAAATCCTTGCGTCGCGGCTTGAACTGCCGTCTTATTTCCCTGAATGCTCTTCTCATGTTGCTGTTTTTTATACATCGTTGCATTTCTCCATTATACATTCTTTCCTGGCTTTGGTTGATTTCCTGTTTATTAGATTTCTTAGCTTTCTGAATTCATTTACTTTTCCTTTTATTTTAGCTCTCCTTCTCTGTTCCATTAATTGTGTTACTTCGTCAGTAATCCAAGGTTTGTAAAGTATTCTTTCCTCCTTTCCGAAATGTAGCAGTACCATTTATTTTAGTTCTTTCTTGAAACATTCCCATTTCTCATTACTGTCTTTTCCATTTATACTTTGTTGATTGAATCTTTCCTCAGATTCTTTTTCAAAAGCTGGTTTACGTTCTTTGATCTTAGCTAAATTCCATCTGTTGTTCCGGCTAGTTTCCTTCGCCTGTTTCTTCAGTTTTAGTCTACTGGTCATTATAACCGGTATATGGTCCGAGTCGATGTCCGCTCCTGGGTAGCTTTTCCATACCTTGGCCTGGTTCTTATATATATATCTTTGACGAACTAAAATATAGTCCAGTTGGAATCTTGCTCTATGTCCCGGGCTTCTTTTGGATAGCGAGTAATTTCCTTTGCGGTGGGGGAGGGGAGAAAGAAATTAATATGCTAGAGAGCGAGGAGAAAATTTGTAACCTTCATTTTAACTGAAGTTTCGTCGCGCTTAAAGTGTATACACCCCTCGCCACCGGTGCATTTTAATTGAAAACACACTAGTAACAGCCAAAGAATAACAATTTTAAAAACCCATTCTAAAAAACCGTTCTAAGATCTCATTCTAAGAGATCGTTCTAAGAAACCGTTTTAAGAAATCGTTTTAAGAAACCGTTCTAAGAAACCGTTCCATTTCTGGAAAATACTGGGAAAAACGGGAAGCGTTGCACCTAAATGGAGTTTATCAGTTGTTTTAAGTCTGTTTGTTGGAATGAGAGACGCCTTCCTTTTTGCAATTTTCGATCCTTTCCTGTGTAATGAATTTACGCAGCCGGCCATAGCCGGCTTATTATTCCTATAAGGCAACGTAGCTCATTCGGCGGCTATAAAGAAGCGTAGATGAGAGTGCCCGGGAACACCGACGACTAGGACGGACCGTGCTCGGCGCTTTTTAAGCGTCGTGGGCGGCTTTTATTTTTCAATTTTTTAATTTCCGCTCCCGGAAATGGTGTGTAGGTTGCTTGCTTACGTTCGTCGTCTTGTCAGCGGTAACGGTAATTTTCTGAAACTGAAATGTTGCCACCGCGTCGATATTGCCGGAGCGCAGGGCGCCGATTGGAAAATTCGAACGTTGCGACATTCGAGCGAGCAGTTTTGTATAATTTATTTTTCATAACGCTTCCTCCCGTTGGAAGGTCGGGCCAGCGAGATTTTTAAATCGTTGACAGCCCCCTCCCCCTTCGTCGTCACTTTTCGGGAGAAAGAAAAAAATACCGGTGACATTCCGATTTCCTTTTTGCAGCAACTTATCGCGACTCAATATCATCTCGACTCAATTTCATCTTGACTAAACGATAAACGACAGCGACGCAGAAGCAGCACGAAATTCGGCTAATGGCTGCTGGCGAGGCTGTGCTGTACGACTGTCGCGGCTGGCGTGTGCTACACTTAGGTGTGTAGCGACTTGTTTACGCCGACTCGGTTTTGCTGCAGCGACGACCTTTATGTTTTCTTCGACAAATCATACAAATTTCAATATGCGCCTTTCATTTCCGCTCCGATGAGCATTTTAATTGAAAATGTTTCATCTCTCTCTCGCATTTCATTCTTCGTTGAATTCGTTCGCATTTGCCGATTTTTAGCTCACCGAAAGACGCCGCTAAGGATTTTTAACGAATTTCACCAATTGCGTTCGAGCAGCCGTTTTTCACTCCGTCCTCCGGTCCAGATGGCTCTGAGCCCTACTAACATAGCTCTTTTTCGGAAGAATTTCAGCTTCCTCCCTGCGCGCGTTTTCTCCGGTAATGGGAAATTTACGAGATTAAGAAAAACTCGACGGAAATGGTTTAATGGAGAAACCCGAAATTAGAAAGGTATTTTTGCTTTTTGTGTTTTTTCCCTCTCTTTGTTCATTCCCGTAAAACGGCTAATTGTAATGATCGCGACATTGCCGCCACTTTGTAGGCAATTGCATTCCCGAATTATTCTTATCAAAATTTTCCTCGGATTCGTATTGACAGAGAATCTTTGCATCTGAAACAATACGGAGTGGTTCGAAATCGATTAGACAAAATGAAGAGACTGAAAGAAGGAGTGATATTCGAAGAAGAATAAAACGGCAAGATAAAAATGTAGAGGATTACGAGAATGAAAATTAGAGAACGTTAAGTTGATGGTAGACATTTCGAGAGAATCAAGTCGTAGAAAATTTTTTCGTTCGGAGGATGAAGATCGGATGAAAAGGACGACATGAAAAAACGCGAAGAAAGTGACAAAAAAATACGATCAAGCCGTAAGCGAACGTACCGGGAACGACAGCGGAACGTCAAAGTGAAGAAAAATCATCGGAAAAGAAGATTAGGTTCGACAGATGGGTAGAAAGTTAGCTTATCCGAAAAGGACAAAACAATCAAATTAGAATCTATAAATTGAAATGAATTTTTACAAGAAAAAAGGAGGTTCGAAGTTACGTTTTGAGAATTCGAAGGTTAATTATATAAAATCCCTATTACTAACAAGATTAAGAAACTGATTTTCACTTTTTTCTTAGTTGTAATGTCGCGATCGAATTAGAACTGAAAAAAGTTCACGATCACTAGACTACTATGTACAAACTATCTTACCCGCCGCAAATAACTTCACCTGTTTGTCCACAATGCGGTTTCCCCTCATCCTTACTATTTTACCCGCTGCAATTAACTTCACTTTTTTGCCGACAATGCAGTTTTTCTCCATTCTTCTTCGCTTGCACACCCTCTATCAAAATCAACGTGTACCCCTTTTCAAGACACTCTGCCAAGTTTTCTCTGATAATCTTCAACAAATTGAATCGGCAGTCGCTGCTTCCAGCTACACCAGACCTTTTCCTTTGATTCAGCTCTTTCGTCTTTTGCGACGCGTCGCATTAAGCTAATCGAACAGAGAAGGGAAAAAAAGGTATTCTTCAAACAACTTCCAATATTGCGGAGCCATTGCCTTCAGATTTCCCCTACATTTTAGGCGTGCCGCGGTGACATGTTCGACTTCAAGAATTAACACCGAATCCGTATAATCGCCGTTACAGGGGGTTATTCATGACAACCAGAATTTCGCTGAATGTTAGACTTCTTAAAGATATGAAAGAAGAGTTTATTTCAGCATCGAAAATCTAAATTAAAAAAAAAAAAATATATATATACATATATATATATATATATATGATAGTTAAATAACAGAAGAGGTGAAACATCTCAAAATGTGTTGTTGCCTCTCAGTTCGAAGCGAGAATTACAGTTAAACCTCGATCCAACGCGACTACCTCTATTTGCACATTCTGCTTCTAGAAATGCAGTGCTAATATAGTCGGGATATGTAAGACTAAGTGCGGTCGAAGGTCTCTTACACATTCGTATATCGCGATATGGCGGTATGCAAGTTTTTGTAATTTCCACGCGACCAGTATAAACGATTATTCGCTGTATGATTTTTCTCGTCACTGCCAGTTAATTCAGAACCATTATTATCCGATTTTTTAGTAGCCTAGTCGTTTTTAATAACTCGGCTATAGCGACTAATAGTTTGAAACATATAATCGACAATTATTAACGTAAAATTAATTTTTTCGCTAGTTGAAAATTCTCTTGTTTTGTTTAAATATTAACGAATTCTGTTGATAGTATGTAGTCAGTTTTTAAGGTAACCTTTTCTGCTGC
Source organism: Icerya purchasi (assembly GCA_039619475.1). Lineage (NCBI taxonomy): Eukaryota > Metazoa > Arthropoda > Insecta > Hemiptera > Monophlebidae > Icerya > Icerya purchasi. Next base: position 421,562,644 of record CM077116.1, read on the forward strand.
GTAATATATGTATATATATATATAATGCTAAAGTTGACTAGACTCAAAATAAATACTTAAGTGCGTACTTCAGTAGTATGTGAAATTTCGAAATAATGTTCGGCAAATGATAATGATAAAACTCGTAAAGTTAAGAGAATTATAAATATTAAACGGTTTTGTGCATTCGTTTTGTCTCGAGCAGGGCCAAGTGTCGCGAGATCTTTATAACCCACGGTGCCATGTTAGTGTGACCGAGTGGGGTTGCTTTGGTTCACGTTAACTAAAATCGAGCGGCCACTGGTAAGGCCGGCGGAAAAATAGCTTGCCGCGATATACGCATAATTGGTGCTCCAATAACGCGCCTCGCTCGAAAAGACGATACCATCCGCATACACTCAAGTATTGCTATCCCAAAGTTGAATGCGTGGTTTTGATCTCGATCTTTTGATCAATTTTTGAAAGAGATAAATAGCAGAGTTAAGTGTTTCCCATTTTCGGGTCGTAAGATGATTAAAGTTTTTCCGAGAGAGTAACGCATCACTAAGGTCTAGCGGTGGGTAAGTTGGTTATTTTTTCGGATACAGATTTGGAACTGAATCCCAAGTTCAGTAACCGTATCCCGGATACGTATGGACCCGGTCTTTACGTACACACTTAAAACTGACGCTCGTTTGCTCTGGCTGTCGTACTTTTACCCAGTGTTGGATTAGATAACGACAATTTAGACACAAGTCTGAGAGGAGCTGGATAGATTGCCGATATTGTGGGAAATTACTTATTGACGCGTGTGTTTGTTGTTAGTCGATGTGCTTAGTTCCGTTTGCGTTAAATCAATTACTCAATTATTCCTTTTATCGCTACCGCTTCAGGAGAATACGTTTTTCTGCTTTCTTCTTTTTTGTTTTTAATGTCTGATGAAAAAACTTATACCATAAATATCCCATGCTAAACAAAAATGAAAAAAAATAACATCAAGCTACGATTTATATATTTTAAAATCGAATAAAACTTAATAAGCCGTTATTTTAATAAATGACATTTTTTTTTTCTTGTTTTGGTTTTTCCCTGGACTTGTCAGAAACGGACGATACACGTATAAATAGTATCAATTAGGGGAGTCACAAGGAATGGAATCTGACTAAGAACCCTATACCAAGGATGAAGAAACAATTACAATCAACGTCGATAAATGCCAAACGCACGCATCCTGAAAAGAGAAGGAACAACACTGCCGAAGATAAGAGCAAAAGGAGTTAGCTGTCCCATATCAAGGCCATATCTGCAATTAAAGAGTCCACGGTACCAACGGACAAAGGAATCAGCCTTCAATTAAGGAAGAAGAAGAAACACGAGATGTTTGAAAAGCAGTTAGAGCTATCAAGCACCGAAGCTATATAGAACACAGCGCTTAACGTGCTGTAAAGAATGATCCGAAAGTTCAACGACTTTCTCCACTACTATAGAGCGAAGTTTATAATTCTTAATTATGAAAAATAATTATGGCGGTGACTGCGAAAACAGCGCATGCTGTCAAAAGGAAACGAATAGAATTTACGCCCAACACTGTGGCCACACTGCAACAGCAGCGCCCACGAGGCCGGCTAACAAGGGGTTCACTATCTAAAAGTAGGGCCGCAAATGCGACAGCGAGCCCGCAATATTAACTGCGAGCTGTGCATGTTTGTAACTGTAACTGCAACAGCAGTGCGTGTTCTTCGTTTAGAGAGGAGTTCATTAGAAGTAACTGGACACGATAAGTTAGGAATGCCAAAGTGAAACTACTGAAAGGATTAGATCTTAATATGATGAAGTATAGAAGATAGGAATTTTGCTACAATTGGGACGATCAACGTTGACTGTAAAGAGAGAATTAAGGACACACAATATGGAGTTGGAACATCATGTGAGAGCAGCTTCATGTATATAGATGCCCTTTCAGATGGTAGAAAGGAGCACTCAAAGAAGACACGATCAGAGTCACATGCGACTGTGTTATCGATACACAGCGGACAAATAGGAGAGGACACTATGGAGAAACGATACAATGAAGCAGAAAGTCGATTGTAACCAGATCGAAGATGACAGATAGTAGACATGATAGAACGGGAAAGGTACGGAAAATGTAAGTCCATGGTTGAGCAGGTGGATTAAGGATGAATGGAAAAATTTTGTGAATTATGATTGGAGAAGGATGATCTATGTATAAAAAGATTTCCAATTGGAATTTTGCATACTTTTTGCAATATTTAATAATTCGTGAGAAGGAAACCGTCTGACTGGCTGCCCAGAAGAAATAGCCGAACGAGCAAGATAATCCGCCTTTTCGTTGCCCGCGATCCTGGCATGACCAGGGATCCAAAGAAAGTCGATGGTTAATGAGTGCAATCTGCAAAGGCCGAAGACACAGGATCAGAAGAAGAGGGAACATATGGAGAAAAGATACGCTGAAGGGCGCTTTTGCAATCAGAAATTAGGAGAAACATTTTACATTGAGGAACAGATGGAATAAGCTCAATGGTACTTAGTAATGTCAATGTCTCCGCATAATAAATGGAAAAAAATGAAGGAATTTTAAATAAGCTGGAATAATTACGAGCAGGAATATAAAAAGATGCACCCACTCTGTGTGTCAATTTCGACCCATCCGTAAAAATTAGGTTATGGTTAGGAAAAAATGATGAAAAACTGCCGGGTCAAATTCATAAACTGTTGCATGGGCAGGGAGATATTTTACATAAGGAGGCAAGGAAAAAAGATTAGGGGAAGGAATAATATTTAACAACGCAAAATGTAATAATGAATACTATTGCACAATTTAATGTAAAAAAAAAAAAAAAAAAGACATTATAGGTAAAATTGTCACAAAAAAACTCCTCGTTCTTTTTATGTCAAATTTACCATTAAGAAAAAATATTCAATGACGATAGGAAAAAAATCGTATAATTCGATGCTCCGTTAGAGATTAAATTTTTAGCTTTCATAGCCGATGAACACCGTATGGAGCTCTGGATCTTGTCATTAGTGGGTCGGAGTTTATCCGGAATGGCAGTCGGGGTTACATCATCAACTTCACTGTGGGATGCGGATCATAAAACTTGCAATAGTTTAATTTTTTTCAATTTTTACCGAGAGCATATTTAAAAAAGATAATTAAGTTGTATTAGTATATTGACCTTTTTGACTCATTTTAAGACGATGTTTACCACATGCACGCACGTCCTTTTCGCGGTAACAGTCTTTTATTCTTCTTCAAGTTTTCCTATCCGTTGCATAATTAATCTACTCGTAGTACGCCGAGTTCTACTAATATTTCTTAAATATTACCGTCTATTTTCTAGTCCGCCTTTTGATTCGTTTCATTACTTTTCAGTCCCATTCCAGTGTACTTGCTTCCGGCTTCCCTTTTCCGTTTTTCTATTGTTCAAACTCCTTTGTGTGACCCTCCAGAGCTCAATTATATCTGCGATGCGAATCACGTCTTGTTCGAATGCCCCTTTATTTCTTCTTACTCCTTATAGTGTCCACGCCATTCTTGCCTTCCCCTCTCTCGATATAGTTCCTTTGTTAACCTTTTTTATCTTCTCAATTTCTAATCTTTTCCTTATTTAATGTACAATTCTCTGCGTTGGGTAAGTTCCACTGCTGACGTACCCAAAAAAAAACAAAAAAAAAACACACATAAATGTGTACTTATGTGTGTACTTCATTAAATGAAAACGTAACCTTTTAGATCTTGAAGTGAACTAATTTCATTAATACATTAACTTCTCTATGAATATATTAATGGCAGCAAAGTGTGAGTTAGTCTTCCTTCATCGGTACTATTTCAACGAGAAGTTCGTAATCTAGTGCTAAAAAGACGTTAGAATGCTAAAATTAAAGAATTTTCATATTTGAAAGTGTTTATTCAAAATATTTTTTGGAACTGCTGCGGCAGTTTCTTTTTTGGATCTTTTTGTATTTCTCTCCAGTGAAAGGTGCTCATTTTGATTCGATTCCGATTTTAAAACTTTGCATACTTATATTCAAAAGATCACTTTTATAAAAGCTCGCGAGATGTAATAAAACCCGGGGAATTGTTTATTCGCCGAATTTATTGATAAAATACACTATCGGGATCTAGAAGAACTGTTTTTTTTTTTTTTTGGGTCACGAAAATCTCTCGTTCAGTGAAGCTGACATTTCATCGGAGCACGGAACAAACGCCGTTGGTTGACAGTGTATTTGTCAGCTGTTGTCGATTCCGAATTAAATCGAAATTATTTCGGCGTACCTAATATTCTTAGTGCTCTTTTCAAAAAACCTGCCTGTCGAAGAGATTTTCAGACTTTTCGTTCAATTTGGAAATTATTCATCCGGATTTTTTTTCTAAATCGTCAAATATTTCTTATTTGTTAATATTTAATCTCCCCTCTAAAATCCGGCGGTTAACAGTATGTTTTGGTAAATATTTTGAATTTTTATAAACTAGTGACAACGTTCTTTAACCTCGAGTGGTTATAAATTCAAAACTCAGTAAACATTCCTGAAAGACACTTACTGCTTTAACATTTGCACAATTCTCAGGATCTCTCATTTCCGCTAGCATAAAAATTACACAATTTAAACTTCCCGAAAATACAATCACCGCGTCTTTTTACCCACAACTAATTTTTTTCCAATAATTACGAAAAATTATTAAGTCTTTTTTTAAAAATTACATTGCTGGAGTATCAAAGAGAAATTGTTCATTTCCGATAATTAATGAAAAACACAATTACAGATGGACGCAATTTCGCTGACATCGACGTAAATGTGAACAATGCGATGTGCAGTGAGCGCAAATAGTTTTAAAAAATTCTTTGTAACCGAATGAACCCCAGTAGGGGAATGGCCTATTGCGAATCCCCGTGTCTCCTAAAATTTTCCATATCTAAACTAAAATATTTTATCTATCGTTTGATTGTCTAGCACCCCGGTCACATTATTAGAACTAGGGGATAAATTGAAGAAATTTATACGCGGCCTTTGGCTATGTTTGTTGCCTTATGTACTCAATCAATCTTTGAATCGTTTGGTTCGTTTTCTGCATCCGACCCCATTCCATGCTGTTGCTTTTAATTTGCTGTATGTTGTACACTTCATTACGTATTTGCGACATGTAACTCTATTTCTCGGCCTTCCTCTGTATCTGGTTTTCGCATGTTTTCCCTTCTATAATTTTGGTTAATATTTCATAATTTCTCAGTATATGTCCCGTCATTATGGTTCTACGTTTCTTGATGATGTTCAATAAACTGCGAGTTTCCGCCACTCTGTTAAGAACATCTTCATTTTTAACCTATTCAGTCCGTTTTAATTTTAGGAACTTCCTCCATAACCACATTTCTGCACCCTTCAGCTTTTTCTTTTCAGTTTCATTTATCAACACCCAGGTTTCGCATCCGTATTACGCTCCATATATACAGTTTGATTAGTCTTTTTTCTTTAAGTTCATATCTATACTTTTGCTAGTCAACATCGCTATTTTTGCATAAAAACGCTTTTTGCCGCCAGATTGATCCTTCGCTTTATTTCCTCTGTGCTTTCCCCATTTTCTGTTCTCAAACTTTCCAAATATATCGTTTCTTTGGCTCTGTTTATAGTTTTGTAATTAATTATAATATCTTGTTTTTGTTGTGTATGTGTTCTCTCACATATAAGAATTTTCGTCTTGTCTTCATTCATTTTCATATTATAACTTTCTAGATGGTTTTTTATAACATTTAATGCTGTCTGCAATTGTTCCTTTGATTCCGTTCAAATTATTATATCCTCCGCAATCCTCATCTACTAAAAGTGTAAAAAAATTTTAGCTTTATTTTTTATTCACTCTCCGATAAATAGTTATTTCTAAATTTGTTTTCCTACGAGACTAATGAACTCACATTATGAATGCATTACCAGTCCCGAAAATTTCCCGTTAAAATATTTTATATCCCTATGATTAGTTCGAAATTGAAATGAAGTCGTAAAATTTCTGTCATTTGATTTTCGAAGCTCGGGATTATAAATAAAATCTACTCAAGTCGTAATTTTAACTGTAATTTCCGAATTCAATTTTTATTATTTCAATTAAAATTAAAAGGTTAAAATAATTACGTTTTTCCATACGAAATAAATGGCCGTTCTCTTTTAAAAACCGTCTTGTCTTTGTTAAACATGTACAACAAACTTTAATGAAATCTATTTTTAATATTTCTAACCTCTTTACGAGTCTCGTAAAGTAATAGGAATAAATACAATTTTTTACGCGTACCGTTGTTAGCCGGAAAAATACACACATACGCGGAGTTTAACAGCACCAGAGAATTCTTTTTTTTTTTTTTAATATTTTAAAATAAGTTGTAGGTTTCACATAGTTAATTTTGCCCGTTGTGTGAGTGCCCAACGCTCTTATCATCGTTTATTCAAATTGAGCACATTACAAATTTCATCATGCTTATTATATAAATTAAAAAGGAATAAAACTAAATTAATATATGTCTAAGTAAATACATATATATAAAAACATGCGCATACACGCATTCACTCTAGATAAGCATCTATACACAAATGCATACAGATAGCTTATATATTCAGTTCGCATACATGATCTTCTTTGAGAAATACAAGCAGAAAAGTAATGAAAAAGGAACGACTCAAAAACAAACAAAACAAAAACAGAAGGAAATATATAATCAAATAGATGCATAACTGAGCAAAATAAAATGGAAAAATTCGAAACGTAGCTGGGTTTTTATTCTTTGCAGCATTCTTTCAGCCATTTCACTACTTCCTTTTCCCACACACCAATATGCTATTTTCGTTTAAAATACGATTGGGATTATTACTCATTAATTGAATATTAAAACCGAATATCACCTGTGTTATCAGTGCGTAGATTTGCCGCTCTAGGATAAATGTAATATATATTATTTTGTTTTCTTGTTATTCGAGTTTTTAGCCTGGATGGTAACGTTATGTTGTTGATATTAAATTTAAGTAATCTATAATAGTACATCTTGGGAGACATTTCATTATTTTCCTTCCACTAAGTTGATCTCGAGTCATTCTGCTTCCAATGTGGTAGTATAAGTTTCAAACGCCTTTTCTGCATTTTCCCTATTTTTTTGATTTCCGCTTTCTTAGCCTCTCTCCATACATGTACGACATAAAATACAGTCGGCTATTTATTCACAGGAAAAATTAAATTAAAATAATCGCTAATAGTCATATGGTAGGCAATGGCAAGCCACCACTTACACCACCATATAAGTATATGCGCGTTAGTTGATCTTTAGCACGCGGGACTGCATTGTAATGCGACAAAAAGCGATTGCGATGAGCTCGGAAATCTTGCTTCTACATTAGTGTTGCACATTAACTATTACCATAAAAACCCGACGGCAGCAGGTACAAAATGCATCTCCCAATTTATCTGGCCAGCACGGAAGATTAGTCCAACTTATCCCGCCAGGGTTTGATATAGGCATACACGATGATCGTGATCGTGATTCACTTCAGACATTTTAGTACACTGTCCAATCATTAGCTATTTGTCTCGGATTTTTTTTTTTTTGCAACATTAAAAAAAAAAATAAAAAAAAAAAAAGCTGTAAACAGGAAGTTAAAATTACTCGGGAACACTTCAAACATTTATTTCATAACTCGGGTGATTAATAATGATTTAAAGAGACGGAGGTAAATGAAATTGTTATTATTTTAGCGAGATTTATCGGGTAGAAGTTTTGGTTTCCGCTACGAGAAAAATGTTGTCTCAGTTTTCGCTACATTTTATATTTTGATTATTTTATTTGTAAATATTTAACTTCGCTATAGAAAAAGTTTTACATAACGTTCCAGGAATAATACGGCAATTTCACGAGTTCACCAATTAGTGTCAGTCTAAATCTGGGTTTGTATAAATATATATATATATATTTTTTTTTTTTTCTACACTAACCGTTAGAAACACTATACCAGTGTAAATCATGAGGGAAAGCAAATGATTCATAACATGGTATCGATCGTGAAGAAAAATCAGTAACGCCTTTTTTCGCGACTATTTTATTTTTATTTAATTTTCTTGAAATAAAAAATTATACTGTTAGCGCTAACAATAAATTATTTACCGGAACTTGACTGTTCTCGCGTATACGGTACTAGTATCGTATTCTATTGTCGTGTTTTATCAAGAATATTATTATAATTAAGTTATTTTAAAATTTTACAAAATTGTCCCGAAACTTACGAAACATATAACAGTACAATTTTTTTTTTTTTTTTTTTTTTTTTTTTTAATTTAAAATCGAAATTTGTGCGCTGATAAAGTATCGTATTTTACAAAAAGAGCAAACTTTTTTTTTTCTCGTAATTATAAACGAAAAATAACAGAAATTCCAGTTAAGTTCATTAGGTTGCATTAATTCTGTTTTACGATTAGAGTAACCTAGGTATTAAAAAATTGTCAATCTTAATTCTTAATACAAGAGCGAGTATTATTTTTACGATTTTTTGTAAATTTGCTAAAATTTCGAATTTACTTGTTAGCCCAATAGTGTTCTACATTACCATAAAAAACCGCATTAAAAATATTGCAGCCATCTGAAATCTGCACTCGACACAATTTTCCGATTCCGCAAATATGATGCACGTACAAAAGTACCCCTTAAATACTGTCTAGTTATGAATTGCACATTAAAATAATTCGGAATAAACATTTTATTATTTATCCTTTCTGTTATATCTGGAAAATACACTGTTATGCCACTCCGTTGTAATTATTCCAAATTTCCTAAAATTAAAATCTTTTTTTCAGTTTTTTTACATTAATTGATTTCGATAGTTAAGCAGATTTGTATGAATATGTTTTACGTTATTACATTCACCGAGCTTGATATTATTTTTCATTATTCTCAGTTTCAATTTCTTCATCGGTTTAAGTCCTAACCAATGCTACAGAGAGCGACTTCAATCTACGTTCTTTTGTGAAGGTTTCCTAAAATTTAAGGAACGCAGGGAAATGCAGTAAAGAGAAATAGGCGAGAGGGACAATTTTTCAGCTTTATCTACTATTTTCAGAAGCGTTTTGTCCAATTATTCATTTTGAAATTCCGACAGTGATGATAGTTTAAAAACTATTTGATTGTTACTTCGTTAAAATATTTTTTAATATTTTATTACGAAAATTAAATCAACGACATATATATCTGGACGTTTAGCAAAATTTATATATGTATGTGTATATATATTATACATTTAAATTAAATTTTACATTACAAAAGATGTACTCAAAGTCTACATAAATTCAGACTATGAATTCGGTGTACCACTTTTATTTGAAAACAAGTTTCCGCTTGCAAACACAGTTTAGAAGAAAAATTTGCATTTAAGAAAGTCGGCGAACGGAAAACAATTTTATTTTGTCAGAAAATTTATTTCAACCGGAAAGTTATCTCGACAAAGCTAAATACAAAAATATTTGCAAAGATAATGAAACTATTTTATTTTACATTCCGTTTAACTGGAAGAGAAATTAAGTGTATACCCCAACTTTGCCTATCTTCAAATATTTCACCGTTGAAAACCTCTTTTCATTCGTACGCACTTTAAATGTTATTAAAAAATCTGACTTAATTTTATCATATTAATAATTTTAAAATTTTTCATCTCTCAGGGGAAAATTTTTTTAAGGATTTTTTATTATGTACTACTGTAATCACTTGAAAAAAATTAAATTAAATTAAAATTTTTACGATGTATTTATGTTTTAAAAGTACGAAAACTCTAGAGGAAACAGTTTTTAAAAAACACATCAATATCTCGATGATCCTTCGCGCTTTCCATTTTTATTCGTATCACTTTAAACCGTTTAGGCAGTCGTTTTTACTGTTGGGTCAGAGCCGCTGGCGTGCCCCCCAAAAAAAAAAAAAAAAAAAAAAAAAAAAAGATGTTTCGATGAGCCGGATTTCTGTATATTGTATGTAAATGGTAAGAAAGAATTTTGTGGGGCACGTTCAAACTTCCGGTTTATAAAATTCGATGCACATTCATGTAGTTTGTAATTGTTCCGTAAAAGGTAATCGTAATATGAAGTTGAAAGTGACGTCATCAACGCGCCTGAGCATAATATACTGAGTGTACTGAGTAGCACGCACGGTTAAACCGCAAAATAAAAACATAAATAAATCGGTTTTGTACGCGGTCTCTTTTTAGTTTTGTTCTGGAAGAAATTCTTTTAAAAAATTGCTTTCATAAGGTTTTTTTTTTTTTAGCGTGTCAACTATGAACATTTTTTTTTCTTTTTTTTTTTTTTTTTTTTTTTTTTTTGGCTCGAACGATTACAGTTTAGTTGGCCAGCAAACTGACGTTGTAATCAGATTTAATAATGAACATAATAATTGCTGGAGAGATAGAGAAATGAGGAGTAGAATGCAAGGAAAGGAAACTTCATCCTACAATATCGCCGCAACTGCAGAGCAGTGACCGCAGTGCCCGACGGGAAGAAGGAAGTAGGTACAGTGAACAAAGATTATAACGTCAGAGAAAATGAGAAAGTAATTAATAAATAGATATAGAATAGAATAAAATAAAATAATAAACTCCAATGAATGAGGGAAAAAATTAAATAAAACAAAAATTAAATAATAATTTTGTTACCTTCAGTAAACTTAAAAAGAAAATCTTATCAGTAGAACAAAGTAGATGAAAATACACAATGTGCCTTCAAAGAAGTTGTAGTTGTTTTATAACGTTTTTTTAAAATCTGTACTGAGACCTTCATAGCCAGTTCGTCTACATTACACTAGAAGGAGAGGAAAAAATCGACACCTAACGAAAAATAGAAACTGTTTAAAATAAAAGAATACAAAACAAAAGAAAAACAAAAATATATACACTGTCATTGACAATTTTATTAAACAAAGAAAATTGAACAGTGCTACTAATGCCTGATTTTCTGCAGAGAGTGTATATACAGTAGGGCGGAAAAATACTGTTAGCTATTAGTGTACTCACGAGGACATGTTTACGATGGTCAAACCGACACGATAATTAAATATTAAATCGTCGATATTCTCTCTTAAATTATTATTATGAGAATGATTGGAGCATATAGAACAGGAAGAGTTAATTCCGAGAAAGTTCAGACCCAACTTAGCGTGCCCATACGCAAACGAGAAATGATTGTTGCAAAAGAACGTTTTCGACTGACGGACAATGCGGGGGGTACAGAATAAAACCAGGGAAAGGAAGGTAAGACAGGTGTAAACATTATAATCGTGAAATTTTTGCAAGTTACCGTGTGCGGCAGTGAGATATTCTACCCGAACAGAACACAATTAACTAATCAACTATGTCATCATAGCTAGCTACTTTTATAAGTGGCAAATGTCCGTTTAGGGATGTACTGTATTCGCACAGTGCAAAAATTCTTTTTTTTTTTTGAGCGTGTCAACTATGGTCATTAACCTACCGCAAGTGAAATTTTCAAAAGTCTCAATGTGCGATAGCGATATATTCTACCCGAACGAAACACAATTAACTAATCAACTGCGCCACCACAAACATAATTTAGCAGCAAATATATTAGTAACCGGGATGGCCTTTAATATTTTTGCTTTGTTTATACTTTCGCGCGGGATTTCCAATGTATTTAGCAAACGGATACTTATCCTCCGGCGTTTAAATTATAGCCGCTTTCAAAAAATTCGCGAACCGGATAATAAGACTGTTGTCGGTTAATTGACTAAATCTTCGATAACGCGATCTACATGGTAAAAATCCGCCATGAAGCCTCTAGAACATAACTGTATGCAACTGTGCCAGTATTACTGCAGTCCATGATGCTATCTCAGTAAAATAAAAGTACACCCCAAAGCGTATACATACAAAACAGAGGTTTTGGTAGGGCTTAGAAAAGTGTTAAAGATCGCTAGTCAGAAGTAAAATATAGTCTCAAAACATACATAGACATAGACAACTAGCGCAGGCTAGCAAATTATTACACTGGTTAGACAATAGTAAATGCGTCATCAATCCACATAGAAACACGCAAGCACACAAAGCCACTTAGTATGGGTTTGCAAAAGTATAATTAACTGGTTAAAGACGCTTTCTAATCTTCATACTGGATGAGTGATGTTACTGAGGAATGGGTAGTCATGTACTAGCGGTGACTGAGAAAGCAGGCAGGACCAAGAAGGTTTATTTTACTGAGACAGCAGCATGTACTACAGTAATACTGGCACAGTTGCACACAGTTAAGCCCTAGAGGCTTCATGGCGGCAGTGTAGTTCCTTATACTGCTATAACACTAATGCAACACTAGCACTCCTGCATAATTTAGTACTGTAGAGATTTCATTGCAAGGGTGTAGTTCTGTATGCTGACATAACACTAATGCGGCACTGGCGCTCCTACATCCCCTAGTGGTGAAAATTAGAACTGTGTCCCAGAGGTACACCCCCTATTAGTAATTAAACAAAGTGATGGATTTTTTTGCTATGAATCTTACACTCGGTGCAGTTAGCCTATTAAGTGCCCCCCCCCCAAAAAAAAGAAGCTAACCTATTTAACTTTTCGAGTAAATATTTATGGTACATTTGCCGTTTCATTTCGCAGCATTATATATATAAAAAAGAAAAAGAAAAAAAAGAATCAACTTTGAGCCTAAAATGTGAACGATGATCAATAAAAGAATTCCGTTCACACCTAATTTACGTATCATTATTAGATATGCAACTTTATTCATTTCGACTTCACAGCATCAGCTGCTTTCACAGCATATCTGTGATTCTCTAGCTGCTCGCACAGAATCTTAACCGCAGAGTTCGTTGTCCAATCTAAACGGATTTCCTAAATGAATGGTATTCCTTTCCGTCGAAAAGTAATATCAACTTGAATTGCTTTTATACTTATTTAATTATTACAGTCGAGAAACGTAAAGCAGGTTGATTAATCAAATCAAATCAAATGAAATATATTGCAAAAATATATACAAAGTTACTTATAAATATTTGTTATTTTTAAATCGCAAATGCACTCGAAAGCGCGAGTAGCGAAAGTGGTTTTGTGTGTACATGAACTACATCAATGTGCCTAATACTGTTAAAGTGTAAGCATTATTTTTGTAGTTCATGTTTACAAATTATTTCTGTGTTCACATATGGTTTTGGACATTGCAGATACTTAATATTGATACAAAAAAACAAAACAAAAAAATTTTTTCCTACATCTGACATTTTATAATAATAACTTTTTTACAATTTAAATCTTACATGGGCTACATTTATGTGTAATTTTAAACAATTAAATAAATAAAATAAATTGATTACAAATAAACATTATCTGTTAAACACTGACATGTTGCCCATGTTTACAATTATATGTAATAAGAATACAATTTAAATTTAATAATTAAATAATATATAAAATTAATCTCACTTATTCCCCAATCCCGTTATAGGGGTGGCACACTCCAACAATAATGAATGAACGTAAAAGAAAAACTAATAGTTCTATAAATACCAATAACAGTACATATGATAAAAATAATTATTTTACAAAAGAATAAATTAAGATTATAAAATAATGATAATATACATATTATTACTCTTAATTTATAATAATAATGATACTAAAAGTAATAACAGTAAATTAATAGTTAATGAAATCTTTATTAAATCGAAATGACGAGTTGTAATAGTAAAAATATGTATAAGTATTTGTAATTAAGTTAAACAGCTATTAAATTAAATTTAAGATTAATTAGCTTAATCTGATGTAATGTTAATGTACAAACTTAAATTATTGCATGTTCGGATATAAATAATGTATGGATTAATGAAATTATAATTATATGATAAGTTATAAAAGGACAGCGAATGTTACTGAATAATTGAATATTTAACTAAGTTACCGTAGTTGATGATACAATAATTGCTGCAAGTATTATTATTTTTTTTTTTTTTTTTTTTTTTTTTTTAATTTTAAAATTGTGAAAGATAAAGAAAGTTAATTTAAAGTATTTATCGCTCAGGAATATCGATTCGCATATTTTTGATTCAGACCTATGTCGTAATTCAATAAAGTTTATATTATACCGGCAATAATGTAAACAAGTGAGCTAGAGATTTTTGTTTTGTTTTGTTTTGTTTTGTTCCTTTTTTTTTTTTTCTTTTCTTCTTTTTCTTTATTTCCTCTTCCCCTTTTATTTAACAATGTGTCATATTACGTTATATAAATCAACTTAGAACTTTTATTTGTGAATTTCCTATTGTACTTTTTTAACTATTAAAACTACATTTGGGTTGCCAAATTTATTAAAAGTGCTGTGTTTCGTAATTTTTAAACATTATGGTGAAATGTATTATTTTTAACCATTTTAAAATGTAGACATCGCAAGAATTTACTTATGTTTAAGCTCTAAGTATTAATTTTTGATTACGATTTATTGGAATTAAGCTGTTCAAATTCAATTAAATTTTTTAAAATTGTAAAGTGTAAATTCCTATTAATAATTGCTTCTGAACTTAACATAGGAATAAGACGGATTTGTAGTTGTGAAGAAGTTTATTAGAATTTTCCGCTTATATTTGTAGTTTCGGAGTTTATTTTTCAAAACTGCAGGTAAAGAATTAAATAATTTCGAACCTATATATCTTGCCTGTGTTCTACTGTGGAATTTATAATAACATGGTATATCTGCTTTCTCTTGATGAGATGTTCTAGTTATTCCCGTACCGAATTGAATACTAAATTTATCTTTGTTTTTTAAAACATACAACAATAAATTCGTGAAGTACAGGTTTTTAAAACTTAATAAACTGTCGTCACTATTGGCAAAATTTCCCGAGTTTATTTTCTTACTTAGAGAATTTTGTAAATACTTCATACGTGCAAGATGGTAATTAGCCGCACCTCCCCAGTGTATGATTCCGTATGCTAGTGTTGGTTGAAATAGTGCTAGATATAACAATCGAAGTTGTTTCTTACTGAAATATTGATCCAAATAATAGAATAGATAGTTCAATTTTCTTAATTTTGCTGATAAATATGATAGATGTTTTACCCATAGTAATTTACAGTCTAAATACACTCCTAGATATTTAACCTCATACGCTCTATCTATAATGATGTTATCTTCCCATTCTATCTTTATTTGATTCCATCTATGTTGAGGTAGATGACTAAATATTAAATATTTCGTTTTATTAACATTTAGTTGTAATTTATTGTTGTTCATCCAATTATGCACTCTATTTACATCTGTTTGTATCTGGTTCTGTAGAATATTTACAAATCGTGAGCTTACTAATAATACAGTATCATCCGCATATGTGTATATTTTCCCGGAAATCTTTAAATTACATAGATCGTTGATATATATCAAGAACAAAATTGGTCCCAGAATACTGCCTTGCGGTACACCGTATCCCTGTATTAGACTATCGCTACAAGTTTTGTTAATTTTTGTTACAACTTTCCTATTTGTTAAGTAAGAATTAAACCAATCGTACATAAAGCCGCGGAAACCGCAAGCGTACATTTTCTTTAATAAAATATTGTGTTCCACAGTATCAAACGCTTTACAAAAGTCAAAACATACGGCAGCTACCGAGCAACCGTATTCTAATTTTTCAGTTATAGTAGTTACGTGATTGAACAATGCGTCGTCTGTGCATTTATGTTGCAAAAAACCATACTGGTTTTCGTTGAAGTAATTTTGCTTATTTAAGTAGTCTAGGATCTTTATTTTTATACATTTTTCGAAAATTTTTGAAAAAGATGATAGTAAACATATAGGTCGATAGTTTGAAATATCATAAGCTTTGCCGCTTTTAAATACAGGTGTTATTATTCCAAATTTTAGATGGTCTAAAAAGATTCCCAATTTCACTGATTCATTAAATAAATATGTTAACGGTTTGGTAAAAAATTCGATGTTTTCTTTTATTAATATAATAGAAATTCCGTCATGTCCGAAAGAATGCTTATTCGGGAGTGATGCGATTGCAGTTCTTATGTCATTCAAAGTAAAATCGATGAAACCGAAAGAGCTTGTATTGTGATTAGTAATGTTGTAATTATTTGTGCTAATCGACGAGTTGTCTTTGATGGATTTAATTATATTCACAATATAAAATAAATAAATTCCTTAATAACAAACCGAAATAATTATAAATTAATTTACTTTCATAAACTAGAAGAAATACCTTATTACTATTTTAGAAACCTTTTTTTCGGGTATAACCCATCAACTCAGCTAACAACATAGAGTACATTTAAGATTGAAAAATCCATTTGTTATTTACAAATTTCGGGTTATGGATTTTATGGATTTATCTACATCTAATTTCACCAAAATTAAATGCATTAATAACGTTCAATTTAATGTAATGCGGAAAATTTAATTTAATCAGAAGTATAACATTTATTGGCATACGCGCGCGCAGAGGCGCGACTGCCTCAGATAACGCGAGGTTAGAAATTTTTCTATTCCGTTATAAGCGGTTATTCTAGGAAGTGTAAGAGAGTTTGAGAATTTTTCCAACTCACTAGCACGACGTTGTTTTATTTTAACTTAAATAGAATTTATTCCGCTAATTTACGAATTTTACTCGCATCGTAATTCTTTTTCCAAAAGCAATTTCCCGTGCAAATTTGTTTTTAACGAATATTTTTAATTTAAAAAAAAAAAAAGAGTGTTTTTTATTGTTTTTAACAACTTCACGACGACACGACCAATATACTACTGCTTTTTATTACGATCACATCGTTTTTCACTGATAAGTAAAACTTTAATTGCTGTCGGTTCTCGTTTTAAGTTCCGAATTTATTTTAAATAATTCATTAGTAATGAATTACGAAAAAGCTCGTATCGTTTTAGCGAGTTAACGAAAACAATCGTAAAGTTTTGCAATTGATGGTTCGATTTCGAATGGCTTTAGTAATAATGAGGTTTCAAATGAAATTTCGGATGGAATCTTTTTGATACCGTCGAAGTTTGTCAATGTCACTGCTGTTTTTTCGTTTAAAATTAAATTAAAATTAAAACTCGTTCGGAAGAACTACTGCGCGAGATATTAATTTTTATTAGACGCGCGGATTGCAGTCGAGTTCCCCCCCCCCCCCCCCCCGGGCGATTCTATTTCTTCCGATGTATGAGAAAATTTTTTCCCCTTTGACCTTTTTATAATTATTATAATAATTACAGTTCTGTAAATAACCATTTTTGCTTTATCGATTATTTCTGTAAACTTCGTAGTAGCAGTAATTTTATGCGGCAATAAAGTCGAAATATCCGAGTAGACAAAAAAATTTAAAAAAAGTCAAAAAATGTTGGCTGGTTTTAAGACGCGTGAAGAAACAACTTGAAGAGAAAAAATTAATCGAAATTTCGGATGTATTAGTCAAAAAAATTGCTAGCATTTTCAAAGCGAGCAACTGGAAACACGTCGGAAAACGGTTTCTAGCCGTGTAAAATCCTCTCCAAGTACGAAATTAAAAACAAAAGAACTAAAATACGCGGACCCTCTAAAAAGAGAGAGTGTTATTTAATATTTCAAGAGATATTATAATATTAAAAGTGGGGGGGGGGGGATTAAAGGTGGAGAACTTCTAATTTTTGCCGGTTAACCTAGGAAATACCGAAACCATTAGGACGTACAAAGATTTCCCCGAAATAACAGCACATTGCAACGCAGGGAACGCTCCGCAACATTTCGCTGTTTGTTTGTGAATTTTGAAATCGAGTTCGTCCTGGGCTAAAAAAGTCCCTTTCAAAAATCGGGAAAAAGAATGCGGACAGCGTATTAAAGCAAAAACGGAATTGATAAATCGCCCGAGGCAGCGACCGTATAAACAAAACGGGATACGGATTTATCAAAAGAGACATTTTATCTGCCACGCAGCACGCACTCATTCGGTGATAATTTTTCTCTCGCCGACTGAGTATTAAGAGAATTTAGTCGTTCGCGTTTATACTGATGATTATCATCGCGTACGACTTTAATAAGCAGCCCCGTTAAAATAATATTGTTATAAACAAAAAAATGTAATTTAATTTAAATTTCTCCTTTTATTAACATATTTTTATCCAGTTTTTGTCTCTCTGTCGGCATCTCTCAATTTTCAGTCGTTTATCTGCATATTTTTCAGTCGACCGCGACTTGTCTCATCCAAATTTACACCGTTAATAATGTTATTATTATCGCTGTTTTTGTTATCGGCCTGCCCTAAAAAAGGCGCTGGATGCACGCATTTTCCGTAGACAGCTAGCGACCGTGTTACGAATTACTAGCAATCGCTTCCCATCTCGACCCTGCGACTCGCGCCTACCGGCCCCTCCACGTCGTCCGGAAAAATGTTTCTTCAACACCCGCCCGTCCATTCGGAAAACTGAGCGTTTTCCACAGAGCTACTGCGTAGAAATCCAAATCCGTAGTTTTCCGCTTGTCTTCATAAGTTCCGTTCGCACGGTGCTACGCTCGTTTCGATGTTATATGTAATATTCTCGATCGTTGGCTAACACTCGCGCGAAATTTCACTTATTACGAATTTTAATCTTTTCCCGAATTTTCTGTTTTGTTATGATTTAAATTTATCACCGTCTCTTTTTTTTTTTCTGTTTTTTCTTTTCTTTTTTGTTTATTTTTTTGGTCGACCTCTTTTCCTTTACATATGAAAATGCGTTAGTTGCTTTATTTCAGCCGCGTGTCCTCATCCTCTGTTTGTGTAAGTAACTTCGAATCTATGAAACAATCCGCAGTGCTGCTAAGCAGATGTAATAAAGAGGTAATTCAAAAATCTATTTAAAATTGCCTATTACCGAGTAGAATTTTCTTGATGTAAATATGAGTTGTTTTGTCTCTTTGACTTTTTTTTTTTTTTTTTTTTCATTGAAAAATATTTATATAAATATATATTTTTATCGCGCGCTTTTCTAAAATTCAATGATAGTGGCTGAAGAATTTATCGTAGACGTTGAAATTTCAAACGTTAATGTAACGAAACAATCGATGTTTTCCTTTTTTTTTCTTCGCATACATGCCTTATAAAATACAATAAAGGGAAAACCGTCAGAGTATTTTAATAATAATTACCGAATGATTATCAGTCGGCAAAGTCGATTAACATCGAGCTAATTTCACAATTAGTCGATAAAGAAAAAGTCGAACAAATGATTTTAATATTAAACAGTTTCGACATTATACACGCCCGCGCACATACACATGTAACTGAGTCCTCGAGACTTCGCTAAAACTCCGGGACCTCCAGTTGCTCGTTTTTTCGTAATGCTTGTGGGTCTCCATTTCATACGTAGCAAAAAAAAAATAATAAAAAAAAACGAAAAACGAAAAAAAATAATAAACGTTTCGCATACGTAATGCTGAAACGTAATAATATTTCTATAAGTCTTATAGAAGAACTATAATCTAAAGATCCAAGGGTCTTCCGTATGGAAAGGTTCGGAGGATCTATCTATACATACATACACACATATATATATATATATATATATATATATACATATTAATACATATATATATATATATATATTCATATTTGTACTATACATATGCAATTTTTTTTTTTTTATTATGTTTATTGATACAATCTTAATTTATAATTAAATAAGAATCTGCTTCAATAAATGTTGCTTTAAACTAATCCAAACCCGTATGGAAGCAAAAGTCCATTAACCACTGCTCCATATATGCAAATGAAAGCTGAAAAATACGTTCATCTACCTATGATAATATCGAAAACTACTGGGCGGATTTTGATGCGGTTTTCGCAGATAATTAGAGTTGTTTTCGGGACAGGTTTTAGTCTAATTCACCGCATTACACTAAAGGGATGAAGGGGCAATAACAGTTTCAGTGATCACTGTAAAAATAAGGACATTCCTATGATGCAAAAGTTAAAATAAATTATATTTTTGAATTGATATTTAATAATTAATTAAATTTTACTGGTATCATGAGAAAAATGAAGACAAATAGTTAACAAACTTTTTCCTTTGTAATATTCAAAGCGGTTAGAAGTAAACATTATTTATTAACTTTTGCTTACGTAAATTTATTATATATATATATATATATATATATATATATATATATATTATATGCATGTATGTATATTATAAAAATATTACACATACGCAGAAAAATATTACATAAAAAAAAAAAAAATTGTCATTGTATACTAGGAATAGCAAACGTGTTAGTTAATTTTCTTTATCTACAGCATATTCCTAATTGTGTGTGATATTTCAATATGCATGTAACAAGTACAGAAATGGACGATGTACGTAATTTTAATGTAAATTTATTAATTAAGAAAGGAATAAAATAATTATTTACATTTAAAGTCTGACGAACTGGATAGGCAGATGAGCAGTTTATAGAATAAGTGGATATTAGGAGAAAAGTAGAATGATGAAAAAAAAAGAAAACAGCGATAATTGAAATGGCGATAGCAAAGGGACCTCCGAAAAATGATGTTTCGTGGGCTCTGATAAACAATTCGATAAAAGAAGTGTACAAAGTACAAAAAAATAAAAAATAAAAACAATTATTTACATTTAAAGCTCAAAGAAGCGGATAACTAAGTGTATGGTATAAGGAAAATGGACCGATGAAGAAGAAATAAAAAACCGATGATTTTGAGCAATTTGATCTCAGCTGTGAGCTTACTGTAAAAATCATTTTGGGAAAGAAAGCCCAAATTTGTAGGAGTCGCACAATATTTGTATAAGAGTATTAATTTAAGTAAGTTACATTATAAATAATTTCCACTAAATGTTTTTACGTAATTTGGTAACTATATTCTATATTAATATTACTTAATAAAAAATTGATTTTATAAGGAGCATCTTTTAGAAATTTTAATTACACGACACAATTATTATTAAAAAATCCCGCAGCAGGAGCTTCCATTGGTTTTTACTGGAAATATTATTTTCATTCAAATCTTAAATTTTCGTCAACTATTTGCTGTTGTGGGGGTTCTACTTAAAGTTTGTTTTAATTATTATATTGTACCGAGACGTCCGAAATAAAGGAAATTTAATGCGGAAAATAATTTTTTTTCGTGGAAATATACTCTTCACTGTATAAAAAAAAAAAAAAAAAAATGGAAAGAATATTAAACATTTAAGCAGATATGCGAACAAAGAAGTGTAGCTAACAGCTAGTTTATATATGTATATTATTAAAGATCTCCGGTTTTTTTAAGCGGTTTTATTAAATTCCTGCCTAAACAACCAGAGTTTATTGAACGATGAGACTTTATTCATCGACCGTGACAATATTAGAATGTGAAATTCGTTTTTTAATCTTCCGTAATGAGATTTTTATTTTTTAATAATTATTTTCCTTAATACGATTTTTTTTATGGAAAAGACGATGAAACGACTTTTTCGTCAAACTGTTTATACGATTACGTTATACGGTAATAACGTATTAAACTTTCGCGCGATCAATTTCATAGATGGACGAAATTTTTTCAACGGCTTTTTAAGCGTTATTCTAAACTTTCGGCTAGGCTGAAACGTAAAAGTTTAACAGTAGAGCTTGTCAACGTGTGCGGATGATATTTTGGGAAACCGAGCAAAAACTTAAACACAAGCGTACGCAGCTTTCATAGGAGAAAAAAAACGAGAACTTTTGAAAATTATCTGTTATTGAATTTCGAAAATTTTCCCGCCACGTAAGACAGTGAATAAGTTTAATTAAAATGACTACGTAATTGAATGTAATCGCATTAAAATTTAGTAAAATATGCGTTGTGTTAGCTTCTTCATCAGGGTGGAAAACTTTTGGCATAAAAAAACCAAAAAAACAACCAATTAAAAGGGTGACTAAAAAATAAACTAGTATTTTTGCACTAATTACCAATGGATATTGAAAAATTTACCTCACTTTTCTAAATTGTCACCTTGCACTTACAGTTAACGGAATAAAATCGTTTTTTTTTTTTTTAGATTTTTTTGCGGCTTTACCGAACCCTGAAGGAGGCCTCTCGTCTTGCCCACTTCGATTACAACCGGCAGCATTGTAAATTGTTAAACTATCGAAACTCCCGTTTGAAAAACGTCCACTTCAAATGAGTACTTGTGTAAATTTTACGATTTACCGTACAAAAAATCGTCTAAAAATAATTTCATACAATTATTACCGTATAAAACAAATTCTTTCCGATGTTGTCAGCGGATTTCCAAATACTATTCGAGTATGGTTCTCAATTTTTAGCTATTTTCGCCTATCACAAGAGAGACAAAATGAAAACTGTTAAAATTGATGTTGCCTTACAATCTAACCTCTATTCTTCCTACGATCACTTTTAATCTCAATCGATCCGTTTATCAACGCTAGTCGCTTCACTTTTTTTTCGTTCGCTGGCCGAAGCATGATTTAAATTTTTCAAATTTTTAATTTAACCCTTCTTTTTGTTCTTTTGTTTTTCTCTTCTTTTCTTTTCTTCTCTTTTCTTTTTCTTTCTTTTTTGAGAGGCGTAATCTATTCCGAAATAAGATATCGATTTTTTTTTTCTTTTTTATTTGCTTACTTTTTGCTGTTCGTTCGGAATTGTTGTTGATTTATCTCGAACTGGTCTCTCAGTTTTTAACTCGCTTTCTCCCTGCTAAAAATGTGTACTTTTTGCGACGAGATCGTCGCAAGAGTTAGACTAGGAAGTTTTTTTACGATTGTTCGCCCGCATATTTAACAGAACCGAGAAGAACCTTCTTATTATTACGAGCTTGTTTCGGAACTTTCGCTACCGGTCCCGCGTAATTTAAACTGTGTGCGTAACGCTCTCCGAAACGGAAATTCTACCAGAAAAAAAATTAGCCAATACACGTTGACTTCAAAAAGTTTTAAAATTTCAGATTTTCGGTGTAACGTTTCATTCTGTCTATAAAGCAATGTTGCATTGACAAAGTGAGAGTGCACATGTACTTTATTTTACCGCGTTAAATTTCAAATAAATAATTGAACTCGCCAATTAACTCGTTTATTTTTATTACGAGTATTTTAAAAGCTTAAAATTTACACACTCGTCTTCCGCGACACTGATGGACCACAGGTCTCCACGGATGTATAGAAACAAAGTCCTGACTCACGATCGGTCGTTATTTTTAAAACGTCTTATTTATTACTACTGCTACCTGTTGCTTGTGCCCACTAGTTTCGTTAATTAGCGAGCACCACTTGACAACGCTATCATTAACAGGTGGATATATATGTATTTATATATATATATATATATATATACATATATATATGTAGTCTGTTCCACTGCAGGATGCTTCGACAGATTCTTTTAACAATCGTTAATAATATCTCTCGCTATTGCGAAGAGGAGTTTTCATCAGATCAACTTGAATTGTTTTTTAGTTCGTTACCGATATATATGAAATAAAAAGGGAACTTTTAAATAGTGTTACACGAAGAGAGTTATAAAGTTCTACCGGACGCTCGGTTACTTTGAAATGATGGAAAAACCGATGCTGCAACCAAGAGAACCGAATTAGACCGGCACGTTATATTACTTTTTCGCTGTATGCGTATAATAAACCGGAGAAGTTCATTTTCCCGGCGTTAATTCGATTTTTCTCTAAAAGCAATTGTGTTTCGAATGTACACTACATTAGATTCCACAGATAATCACTGACTCAGCAGGCAAAGGAGCTGCTGCTATATATAAATACGTACAGACGAGCGGATTAAGGTTCTGAAGTGGTAAGTCTGGATTTCGAGAACTTATTGATTTGACATCGCCTTATACATTAGAACAAAGATCAGTTGAGAAATAAAATATTTCCAGATAATTGGAGTAGACTGGATAGATGGTTCGATGCGCGCTAAGAAGAAAAAAAAACGGTCATTTGTTATTGAGGACACTGGACTGCAGAAATGTCAACTCACGCGTTATTTCGATTTTCGTAAAAACATTTGGATTTCAAAAAAAAAACAAAAAAAAAAGCATCTTGTACCGATTTTATTGACCAAAGTTTCTACAAAAAAAAAAAAAAAAAAAAAAAATGACCAAAAATCAATAACAAAAAGTAAAAATATTCTCAACATGCGATTCTTTTTTGAAATATTCATTCTCCGCTTCTCTTCCGTGACTACCTAATTGTGCATTCTAGAGCTGTATAATAGGCGCGCATTCATGGCAATTGTTATATTCAAAACGCGAGGATAAACGCAAGAAAATTTGAATTTTTTTTCGACCATATAATGAGAAATGAACGAAGATATGAACTATCGTAGAGAATAGCTTCAAGGCAAGATAATGTAGGACGAAGAACAATATCTTGGCTTAAAAATTTAAGAACATAGTTTGCAACAGCAACTACAGAACTCTTCAGCGTAGCAACGGACAGAAGCATAATAGCTAATTTGATCGCGAACATCCATTAACTGATATGCAGCGAAAGAAGAAGGGGAAGACGCGAAATTACACGTGAGAAACTCATATCGTGATTGTTTAATTTGTCGATAAAGAAATGCCGTTCCGCCTGAGTCTGCTGTATACTTATTAGCGCGTATATATGCATGTTTTCCATTGCCTTCCGTATGATTCTATTAGTGCGCAATTTAAAATTTTTTGTAATAATTTCTGTCCCCGCCTACGATCAAGACTAGTCAAGAGTGCTCTAGCAACTAGACTGTCGCGACGACTTTTAAAAAGTAAGTCTCATACCGCTGTCAGGTTGTTGTCGGGGATTGTGTAATTAACACTTTGGAGGGCGATGGTTAATTTAATTATTTGATAAATAATATGCGCGTAATTGACTCTACTTATAAGTAGATAATAAACAATACCGTATATGTCTCACAATATATTCTGTAGATGGCGCAAACATGTAAGAAGTAAAGTTTTTCGACCCCCTTTGGAGTACCAAAAATATGAAATCATATGCTCTTCAAAGAGTTGATCTTTTCATAATGTATTAAGCCTAGCGGATCTGAAGTGTTCTTTTCTCAATATTAAGTCGCACATAATTACCAATCGTATGTTTCTTTAAATGGCTACTGTTTCTGGATATTAGCATTAAAGTGAATATGAACACTTTTTTTTTTAGTCTTTCCACGGTCGACTGTTTTTTTTTTTTGTTTTCGGACATATTAGTGTAGTTTTAAGTGTGTGCTTTCGTTAAAAGTTTCATTAAATAACAACAAATTTTAGAACGTGCGACACATAAATGTACAAAAGTTGTGATTCGTCGCGTAATTTTGTTATTAATATAATTTCGCGATAACGGCTAAATATGTGCTATAATAGACGAAACATATCAAATTCTACCAGTCAGAAAAAAAAGAAAGAGAAAAAAGTTTTCCGGAAAAATGTGTGCTCTGTACTCGTATGATAACGATGCGGAAATTTTCGAAACTATTCTAAATTGCCGGAGGAATGCGCAATTACTTTAAATGCTGCGGATTAGGAAAAGGAAAATTCTAAACATTTTCCCGATTAATGCCGTCTGGTACAAAACGATATTACTGAAACAGTCGGTTATCAAAACGCGTGCTCGGAATGATTTCGAAGCTGAGAATCTATCAACTCCGTACACTGGTTCCCATTGGATAAGAAGCGGCGAAAACAGAGTTAGAACAAATTCCTCTTTTTTGCTGGAAAATTCGAAATTTACCGGCTCAAAATTTTTTCCAGTTCCATCGTCTGATCTGCGAACAGCAAGCAAGAAACGATGGTTTCGGCGGCGAACTTAAAAGCGACCGCGAACTAATGCGAAAATTTTAAAATCGAAATTAGCCAGAGAGGTCCCCTAACGAATATTCTACTGAAAAAAATTGCTCAGATTTTGTCCGAGTTTCTCTATTTGGTCGCGCTTAGACATCTATCTTTTTTCCAAAATAATTGCGGTAATAATTTGCGGAAGTTTTTTTTTTTTTCGTACTTCCATTTTTCCCCCCGTTCGCAAGTAGTGGACATACTCTCGTAAGTTTATTGAATTCAACATAGGGTAAACAGCTGATGTATACTACGTTCTGGAATTGCTCTGATGTGTGACCTCAGAAAGCCGGCGTCATAACTCCGGTTTTAAAAAATTTGTATGTCGCAAAAGAATGTAAGGTCGGGGGTGACGCATGGCAAAGCGTGAACTGACATCGTCGTCGTCGTCGTCGTCGTTGGGCGAATGCTTCGGCCCGCGAAGATGACCTGGGGTGAAATATACACAATATTTCGCGAACTATTATTGAAATTTGACCGGATTGTTGTTCGTATTTTTTTATACATGGTGCGTATTTCTTTCGATTTAAATCCGTAATATTTCAAGTACAGCCGTTTCAAGGGCTGCAGATTCGAAATCAATCAATTTAATGCGACATATAAAATTGTATATATATTGCGGGATGATTTACGTATGAAAAATTGAATATTTTGGACCTTTTCTCGTTTATTTCGCATATTTTAAAAAGATCTACGTATTTTTATGAAAATATTTCGCCTAATAATATTACGCATTATCACTACAAGGTAAAAATCAACAATCTTCATACTATAAAACGAGAATTCAACACTTATTTTACGTTTAAATTCTCCGTATTTTATATCGCGAATATATATTTTGCCTATGATTTTTACTTTGTATAAGACATATATTATATATTTTGGTTATGTGCAATTAGTTACATACACATATATACATATATATATATATATATGTATATATATAACTAATAATCGGCCCATAGGACAAACGAATACGTGTTAAAAGAGCTCAAGATTGAAACCAACCGACGGCTATTAACATCCATCAGGAAACGTATGCTAGGCTTTTTCGGTCATATAGTAAGAGCGAATGGGCTGGAGAAAACGATTTTGATGGGAAAGGTCGAAGGGAAAAGGAGGAAAAGCAGACCAAAGAACCGCTACATCGACCAGATTAAGAAAATATGCAGATTAAATTTACAACATACCGTAGATTTAGCGCACACGATCGGCATAAATGGCGACGTGTTGTATCTTGCGTCAAATAAGGTCGTGACATCCGACTCGGATAACGAAATAGAAAAAAAAAAGAAATCTAATAATAAGTACTGAAAATTTTAAATGAAATATTTGCAATTGTCGCGGCAGTTAAAGCAAATGTTCATTCCATTAGAAAAAACGAAAATAAAGAAAGGTTGTCTTCCTTTTTATTTCTTACCTTTCCGATGTAAGGTTTATGACATTTTCCTTAAAAGTAGATAGAGATCCTCATTTAAAGTGACGTATTAACATATAATATTTGTTCTGCGAAGAGATAGGGATGCTATTTTAACAGAATCGAGGTATAATTTTAGTGCTTGAAATTTCGAAAAAAATGAAACAATTTTTAAGATTTTTGAATGTACTTTTAATTTTAACGCGAGCAAAATTTAGTACGCTAATATAAATGTTCACAGGTGGAAAAGGCGTTTAATTTAATCGTTTAAAGTTTTTCGGGTGTATTTTCTCGTGTATTTTAGTGACTTATTTTTTGGAAACTCGTATAAATGCGAACGCCACTAATAATAATTTCAGTTTGCAGCTGTCGAAGCCCCATATAACACGAATTGAGTAAATAAAATCGGCAATATCGGCGATGCAGATTTTTCATTTTTGATGAAACGATGTGATTTCGCCGACGAGTTCTGACACACTTTAGCGAAACATTTCTTTAACGCAGCCCTATGTAGGCGTAGTTCGATATTTTTAATCCATGTCTCGTTCGGGCCACTCTCGGACGACAGGTTTTACTATTATTTTTGTGTTTTTTTTTGTCGAGACGAAGCACAACACTACTCTTTTTATGGATATACATTAAGGGGAGGGCGGGCGATTATAGAAATTATTTTCAACGCGCCACAGTTAGTAGAATAGATACTTTTTTTATCGGTAATTTTTCTTTTCGAAATGTTGACACACGTTTTGCTCCCCTCCATCCGCTATTTTACGTATTCTCTTTTAATGGACGTTAGATGAACGCTGCTCTTATTTGGGCCGAAAAAAAGGGAAAAGTCCAGTTGTTGTAGCGAAACCATTTAAAGTGGCTGCGACGGAAATCTGAAGTGCACTCGGCTGCAGATTTTTTTTTAACCTTGACGGATATTTTTCAGAGAAATTTCTTCCGCTCGAGGAAACATTATGAATCGATAAAGCGTTGACGCCACGAATCGTTCGTGACCATTTAAAAGACGGTCTGCGATGAGAACACTCGCTAAATTCCTGCAAATATCACTCCCCCTTCCTATTATAAGCGAATCACGGGAAACCGTTTTGAAACTGTTTCTCTATAAAACAAAAAATATGGATCCATTGGAGGCACTCGTCTTTCGATTGCGAGACGCATTCGACCGAATCTTAAATCACTGCGGAGGTAGTAAAAACAAAGGTAGAGCAGGAAGGATTAACTTCACGATCGGAACATAAAAATAGTCTCGAAATAATGTTTCCGATTAATGTATTCAATCTTATCTTCGGCCGGTCGAAAATGATTTAGCTATTTCACGACATATAGAATTACGCTGAGGATTTGTTTTGTGACATTCCGGCATCTGGTAAATGCCGTTTTTTTCCAAAAAATTCTCATTTTCTGCCTGCACCACCCGTTTTTCTGTCGCTTTTATTTACTCCGTTTGTCTAATCGCTAAGAGGCTATTATAATAATGGGATAAAAATTAAAGTGAGAGCTAATTTTAGCCTTCTTCGGCAATTATCCGGCTGTGGACATCCCCAGGCAATTATTCTACACTTTAGTCGCACATATGTATATCCTTTTTTATTCTCTAATCGTGCTTTTCACTATCATTTCACAGCTCCCCTCCGATCCTATTCCAATCGTCGATCTCTACTATTGTTTTCCCCAATTAATAAGACTTCGTTCTCT
Source organism: Icerya purchasi (assembly GCA_039619475.1). Taxonomy (NCBI): domain Eukaryota; kingdom Metazoa; phylum Arthropoda; class Insecta; order Hemiptera; family Monophlebidae; genus Icerya; species Icerya purchasi. Next base: position 421,591,511 of record CM077116.1, read on the forward strand.
GTCTTCTTTCCTTGATTGGTACCTTTCAATTTCACACCACAAATCGTATTTTCTTTGAATGTCTCGCGTTCGCTTGTTCCCTCCCGTACTCCAAAATTATTTGGACTCTCTTCCTTATAATTTTTCTTTCATGCTTTCCTTCTCATCTTCATCCGTAATCGTCTCTCTCAACTGGAATTCACGGCCTAACCTTTCTAGTTGTTGTGTTGAGTTTAAATCGATGGTGCGCCCTGTATTACGAAAAAAAAAGAACCTCTCAGAACTAATGGCCGTTACTTGCGAAAAAAAAATTCGGCCTCTTTCATGCAACCATTGCATATCGTTTGTAAAGCTTTGGATGATCCCCGGAACCTAGAGCGCTTTCTGTCGCAGGCATACGCGCATCGAGCATTTTATCTGAATAACTCTTCTCGTCTAAATATCTGTACAGTATTTCGTTTTTAACTACAATCGGGAAACGCTGTAATTGGTTATTATAGTCACTAAGCGTTCTTCCGCAAACCACGATTAAAAAAAAAAAATTAAAAACTAGTAATGCCTTATATATTTTAAAACTCTTAAATTACGTTACAAAAGTAATATATTTTTATATATTGCATGGACACAGAGTACCTTTCAATTCATTGAAACATATAACTTTATTTATATTAAATTATTACTTAAATTAAAATACAAGTTTTACAAACATTATTAATTCACAAAATATATACATATAAAATTCGTCCTACCGGTTTCGTCTACTTGACATATTCATGGACTGAATTTTGTTGTAGGTATTATTTATTTACATGTTTGGTCATTATTAAAGATATAGATCGATATATTATAATTGTTGGTCTATGTAATATAAAATTTTAAATTTAATAAATAATAATGAATTAAATATAAACATAAAGGTAAATATATATGGTTACAATTGAATAATATGGGTTTTATTTTAATAATATATTCAATAAATACTTCATAACTTAACTTACTGCTAATTAATAAATGTAACTTAACCAACTTCTTATTTATATCCTGTTTCTTCTTGTATAACGACCTGATTTCCAGTTTTATTCTTAATTTCATCGCAATCTTCTGTATTTTCCTTTCGATGTAATTTCTGTTGTTGTTAAATTTCTTGTTTGCGTATTTCGCTATTACATTATTCTTTAAGCATTGTTTGTTAAAATATATATTTGCAATAGTTTTCTGAAGCTTAGTAAATTCATATTTGTATTTATGTATGAGGTCCATCGTTTTGATGTTATTCATTATGTGTTATTTCTTCCTGTAATCGCTTGTCTCAATAATATGATAAGTTATATATTTTAAAACCCTTAAATTACGTTACAAAAGTTATATATTTTTATACATATATTGCACGGACACAGAGTACCTTTCAATTCATTGAAACATATAACTTTATTTGTATTAAATTATTACTTAAATTAAAATACAAGTTTTACAAACATTATTAATTCACATATCATATTATTGAGACAAGCGATTACAGGAAGAAATAACACATAATAGTAATGCCTTAGTTGAATATTTATCATGGCGTGCGCAACAAATTTTATTTCCTTCAAATTTACCGCGAAAACGGACACATTTACGAACCGATCGTAAATAATTTTTACACCTTTATGCTAAAGAATATTTTCGTTTCGAGGGTCCATTAACAGCTCAATATTATAAGCACAACTAATAATAATAATAATAATAATAATAATAATAATAATGATGATGATGATTATATGGGGGAGTTGAGCTGGAGACGAATGAGAGAAAAATATTGTTTTCAAAAGTGCGATAACAACCAACGCATGTCGGATACGGACGCGTTAGATCAACGATAGTTCAGCATTGTCGCACGATTAACGACAAAAGCAAGTTACTAATGAGAGCACTGTTCTCTACACTGATAATTATTGGAGCTGTTCGAGGCCGATAAAGGCCTAAATGTTACAAATGATTTTTCTCGTATGTGGCTCTTGAGTGTGAGTGGAGCGAATGCGATATGTTGTACGTGTATTCGCGCGACCACCAAACGCTCCACGAAATATTGCAATATTTTTACAAATTTAATCCAAGCTCATCGCTACCCTTGAGCTAATTCTACGATTTATGGTTCCAGCGCTGTCCGATTTTCTTTGTCGACGCTGTATTTCATTTGCGTTCTGGGTTTTCCTGCTTTCCCCTTTTCTCGAATTGAATTTTCCATTTTCCACCGTTGCTCGTTCGTTATTATTCTTCTTAAACCCTATCTCCTAAAAGCTAATTTTTAACGTTCGAATTTTTTGTTGCGCCTACAACTTGCCGAATGTTAATTAATCGAATTTATTTAAAGAACGGAGTGCCATTTTGAGGATAATAGCGAAATCCTCCATCCCCACGGTTGGTTTCTTTTGTCTTTTCCCCTTCACTATAATTTAGCGAAAATATGTACTTATTTTACCGCGCCGTGTGACCGAATGACCATGATTTTCACATCGGATGTGGGTTTATTGCCTCCGTAACGAAATTTGACGATTTTAGTTCGTTTCGTTTTGATCTTTAATTATCCTCGGATTGACAAAATGTCCTGATTGTACCGTTACTTTATTTTTTTGATGTGATTCTACAGCATCCGGAGAAAGACTGTCCAGATATCTTTAGCCTTAATTTATTTCTATAGGCTGTGATACGATTTGTTGTCCAGTATTTCAGTGTTAATGATGTGGAAGTGACTTTGCGAACGGTATCAAAACTATGGCTCTAGATTATAATGTGCTGGACATTAGTAATTCCACGCAGTATGGTATCCGGGGGAGTAGTTCTTTGTGTGAGCTTTTTCTTTTCATAACGTAACTTTTAATTTTTCCCCTTATTTCCGTTCTCTTTATTTACTTATTTTTAAGGCGATATTTATAAACGCTGCTTTATATCAGCACCGCTTATGTGGAATAAATGAAAACAAATGTGAAAACACACGAAATAATTAAATTTTATCATGCTCTGAAATATAAAAAATGACTGTATACGACGAAAGATAATTTTCGGAGTGACATCACGCTTAAATAACATTAATATTTTTTAGAGTCGACACCCAATTCGAATAGTAACAATTAAAATGTATTATTCGCCGTTGAGAGTAACGCAACCCATTAAAATAACGTAACCCGATTTGTTGCTGAGAATAAAGGTACCAGAGCCTTGAAAAGACTAAAATATCTAACGAAATTAAAAACGGATTCGGATAACAATGCGGTAAAACACGATTCTAAAGGTATATAAAGGTATCGGTAGTTAATGCACACCCTCACATTAATAAAAAACCAAAAAGGTTCCAAATAGATTACTAACAAAAACGGCTTCTAATAAACACCGGTGGTCAAAGAAAATTTAGCATTGCCTCTTTGTAGAAAGAAAAAAAAAGAACGAAATATGCACACCAAAAAATTGCAAAAATTACGAAAAATAATCAAAGATAGAAAGATAAAAATTCGATAAAATCGAATTAAAAAAATGAAATAAAAGAATTAAAATGAAACAATCGGACTGTAATTATAATCTGAACACGCGTTAAATATAACAATATATAATAATAATAATTTTCTAGAAGACAAGTGTTGAATACGTCGAAAATATTGTTTTTAATTGTTATATAAAATTCGAATTTCATCTATCGAGATCTTAATGAGAATTAACGTGCTGTTTTTACAGATAATCGCAATAACATATTCCCTTTGAGTATAAATATATATTATTCTGAATACCAAACACAATTATTATTTATCTTAGTGGATTATAATTAAATTTTAAAAATATTTTTAAGCGATAATTGGGACAGGTCTTCCGAAAATACCGTTCCTTTCTGTTGTACTCTTTTAGGAGTTCAAACGTAATATTTCCGTCAGTAATGGGTTTATCGATTCTACGGTGGTTTTGAATTCATTACCTTTATTCGAATCTACATAAACTGACATTGATAATATTACAGGTCACCTTTGCGTTCATTATTCCTTTAATTTTAAAATGCTGTTATCGAATTTTGAAATTTTCAATTTTTTCATATTGTTCCTGTATTCTAATGAAAACTTTTTGTATCTAATTTTTGTCTGGTTATATTAAATAAATAAATATTTCTCATAGGAGGATTCGTTTTCTTTCTTTTCTTTTTTAACACTTATATTAATGATTATAATCATCGATACTTATCGATATACTTATATGGGATCATCACTGACCGCGTACTTTCGAATAAATAATATCACTAGGATCGGTGGTCAAAGTTTGCGTAGTAATTAAATGTAATAATACTTGTGTCAGTTATTATTATTATTATTATTATTATTATTATTATTATTATTATTATTATTATTATTATTATTATTATTATTATTATTATTATTATTATTATTATTATTATTATTATTATTATTATTATTATTATTTCGTAGGTCGTATAAAAAGAAAAAAAGGTAGACCAGAAACAGCGAGCAAATTTCATTACGTAAAACGGATTAATTAACGAAATTAAAATAAAAAATACTAACAATAAAAAAAAATAAATAAAAATAAAATATCAAAAGTAACAAATGAGTTAGTGTGATCAGAATATAATAATAATACAAGTTCCCATAATTGTGTTGTCCATGCTGATTTAACATATATACATATATACAATTATATTTTTCCGTCAAGATTTTGTAGCCACTCTGCCGCCAGATCCGTCAATTTGGTAACTTCTTCCCACTTGTATCAGTGACGAGAAATGACGCTGTGGCCGTTTCAGATTTCTTTATATCGCTCTATTTTGATCCGTTGGATTAAGTTGCTAATGTTTAAGTCAACCGCATTTGCTACATTAATAAAACGTACTTTTCGACTTTTCACCGATAGCCATCGATATACTTATATGTACCAGAGCACTGGCTGGTACACTTTCGAAGAGGCAAAGAATGTCATTGGAATGATAAAAGGTTATGCGTGAATAGCCATAAAAAGCGACAATAGCGACGAACAAAGAACTTGTTCGTTTTCAGTTAGTAAAAATCGTATAAAACATAAACTATGAGAGTGTTGTAGGTGAAAAAGGTGAATTATTTATTATTTTTTCACTCTCGTTTCGTGCGTTTTTTTTTACCGACACACTGGGAATAATTTTTTTCATAAAATTTTCTAAATTTTAAACACATTTTCTTTTGTAGTTCATTTCAATCGATTTTGTCTCATTTTTAAGTGAAGAAAGTCGAGGAACATTTTTTACTAAAACATAAAGAAAATAATAGTTTCTTTTTGGTTTTTTTTCCCCCATATTAGATTATAAATATTTTTTGCCGCAATTCTCGTAAAAATTTATTTTGTCTTATTTAAGAGACGGAAAAACATCGAGGATTTCTGTATAAGAGTTCTGTATCGTTGTTGAGAGAAAGATAAGCTCTTTTTCTACGAAGGGTTAAGTAAAAGAAAAAACTGGCTAAATGGCGAAGGCTGAGCCAAAAAATAAAATAAAACAAAACAAAATAAAATAAACAAATAAAAATATAGTTTTTTTCCATTTCAAAGATCCGAGTTGTCGTTGCACACGAAAAAATATCGAGCTTGAAGCTGAGAAAAAATTCTTGTTTATTTTTTATTCGTAATTATTAATATAAAGGAATAAATTTTTTTTTTCGCTATTCTATTCTTTTACGGTGGATTTAATGAATTGATGAATTTTCTTCTTTTATTTTATGCTATTATATTTAGACGGATGCAATGCCCGAGACTATTACAACACTTCAGTTACCGCATATGCGATTTAGTCTATTGAAGATTGTAAAATTAAGGACTATCCAAACAAAGTTTGCTTTAACTTGGTACAGTATGGCTTGCAGAGTAGGCGAAAACGCTTTGGTACTGTTGCAAAAAGCGCTCTACGATTGGTAAGTGTCAACGAAATAAACAGCAAGATGAAGGAAGAATGAAATAGTGTTGCGTGTCGTCCTAAAAATCAAAAATTTTCTACCGGAGATTGAGAGCGGTCATCGATCGGAGTTGGACTCTTTTTAGATGTGAGCCAGGGTGTCTATTTGGACCACCGTTTATTCTATTCTTTGAATATACCGGATCATATAAATAGTCTGTGCATAGGGCTAAACTGTAATTAAATATTACATCTGTGAATTATGTGGCACATGTATTTTTAATCATATAATTTCCCATACTATCCTATATGAATATCAATACCAAAAGGAAATGTAAAACACCAGTGATCGAAATTTATTTAAATTATGAGAAAATAAATAAATTCCAATCGGTTGTGTTTTATATTTCATTTTGTTATTTATTACGAACATTTTAATAGAAAGTAGATATATAATCTTTACATTTTCTGCGCTATAGTTGGAAAGAACATCGAAAAGCAATGATTACTCGATGATTATGAATAATTAAATATTAATCAACTATTCTTTTAAACCGGTTTCTATTTACTAATATGTTTTCGTAATTAAAATAAGACCTGTTATAATTGAACATTTCTAAAATTATGATCTATGTGATTTCCAATGTTTTTACATTTGAAATACAAGCCGCTCAAATAACTATGGATGAAAAATAACTGCTTATCGTTCTTTGTGACGCTTAAATAGTTTAGCGGCGATATAAGTATTTGAAATATCTTCGAAACCCTTTTTTTCATTTTTAACGTTTCCTTGGGTCTACAATATATTATATTTGCAGCGCGATCGGTAAAATTATAGGCATCTATAAATTATAGTTTTTTTTTTATATAATTTGTACATTTTTTATTTTGCTTATCGATAAAATTACTACGAATTTGTTAATTTTATATTTAATGCAATTAAAATGATTATAACATTTTTTTAGAACTACCGGAAAATTACTACTCCTAAATATTTTGTTCGGTTCATGGTTAATATACTTTTAAAACATACTGTATGTTTTCACGAATTTTTTATTAAATAAGAATATTCCTGTTATTAGAATTCACATCTTCCTTTAACGGTTCTATTGATGCCGGCTTTTGTTCCTCCCGCGGCTGCGATGTTGCTTTTAAACGTGGCGCGTGTTCATGGTAACCCGTCGGAAATTTCTCCGGACTGTCGCAGCCCGGTTCTATCCGAAGTGTAAATCCGGAGCGCGTTCCCTAGGGACCGATTTTTTGTTACTCTGAAACGTTTTCCGGCTTTTTGCAGGTCCCGGGGAATTGCACCACATTCGCACGTATTCGCCTTCGTTCTCTATTTAATTACGAATGCTGAAAATCTCACTTCCTTCTTGCGTGCACCGTCCGACGGTGTGAATTAATTCCTACACTAATATCGTCGTAGAATAACGATTTTCTTCGGAACGAATAGTGTTTCAAAAGCAGGTCACGTCTCCGCCGCGATTTAATTTATAAACGGATATTTCTTCTTCTGCGTCCAGTTTTCAACGATATCTAGAAAGATAGGTGACAGGTGAACTAGGAGATTCATTTCCACGTTATAATAATTGATGGTTTGTTAACATTCAGATGTGATGTCATTCCAAACAATCAACAGATCCGTTACTAATATATTCAAAATTCATTCGTTAGCCAGGTGATTAATACAATTCGCTGGTTTAACAAATTGTGAGAAAACATGTTTTTCAAGATTGCACTCCACTGTCAACAGTATTTATCATTGCGGCTTTCGGGGTATAAATAAAAAAAATTTCTCTTTCCTAGACAATATGCAACACATGTACAATCATCTGTAAGAGAAGCATAAATGTGTTCCGCATTGATTTCCAATATATTCCTTTTTTGTCTTACGAACAATAAAATCACAAAGTTTAGAAGCGATTCGTCGTTAATTTTTCTAGAAAAGTATACTATATATTTATCACACAAACATTATATAAACATAAATATATGTATATATATGTATAATCATGTAATTAGGCGTGAAGATAAGAGAAACTATTAAATTGCAAATTTTATTTAAAAATGAATTCATTTATAAAAAGATACGCACCTGATCAGTAGCAAATACTATCACTAGTCAAAAAATAACTACCATTGTTTTTTGGTGTTGTTTTTTGGAGTGGCAATCGCTATTTCATTCTCGCGTTTTCCTTCTCTGCGAAAACTTCCTTATTGGTATATGTTAAGAAGTTGTGGCGACAAGCAGCATCCTTGTCTTACTCCATTCCAGCTCTGGCTTTTTATTATTTATTGATGCTTCTCGATTCTTACGTAGCTTAAAAAGTATCCTTCGATCTCTGTCATCTATATTATGTTTTTCAAGATTTTAAAAATCAAATTCCAGTTTACGTTATCGAATGTTTTTCAATATCAATAAATGCGAATAAATATCGAAAAAACAAAAGTAATGTGCATCAACAAAACGCCAGTGGAAATGAATATATCAATTAATGGTCAAAAGATAGAACAAGTGGAGTCCTTCAAATATTTAGGACACATCATAACGGAGAATGTATATTGCAGCAAAGAAATTCGGCGGAGGATTGCAATGGCAAAAGTGGCGTTCATGAGAAAAAGGCAGGTGATTACACAGAATACACTCTCTATTGAATTGAGGAAACGTATAGTTAAGTCATATGTATGGGCAGTGGCACTGTACGCTGCAGAAACATGGACGCTAAATAAGAAAGATATACAGAAAATTGAAGCTTTTGAAACTTGGTGCTGGCGACGCATGTTGAAAATCTCATGAGTCGATAAAATATCGAATGCGGAAGTTTTTAGTCGAGCACAAGAAAATAGGTCACTCTTGAATACGATCAGGAAAACAAGGCTGAAATGGATAGGTCACGTATGTTATTAAGACATAATAGCCTACTGAAAGACATCATAGAAGGAAAAATACCAATGCGCAGACCAAGAGGAAGACCAAGGCAGACGCTGATAGATACAATCAAGAAGGAAACAAACATTAAGACATACGCAGAATTGAAAAGGCGAACAGCGGATAGGAATAGGTGGAGGACTTGGACGATAGGGGCGAACCAGTCAAACGACTGAAATACCAATTTGATTGAAATGCGAAATAATTATTTCGTCTTTATTTTGATTATTTAATAACAAATTTTTTCTGATACTGCTCTCAAATTGCCAATTTTAACCTATTATTTCTGGCTAAATTTGGAACTTATTTCTTTTTACCGGATGAATGCGAAGCGAATTGTTTTTTTGTCCGATTTTATACTCCTGCAATTGTGACACCATTCAAATTACGATTTCTCTCTGTTTTACAACCACAGTGGCTCACAGGGTGCGAAAGACGGTTGGGAGAGCGAAACGAGCGTAATAACACGTCGATTAATAAGTTTTAAAATAACCTGGCACGTTTTTGACTGTCGAGTGTAATAGATGGACTGGCCATTTGTTACTCTGTATAAAGTTTCAGACCGCAGCTGCAGTTGCTTTCCTGTAATCCGCATTAATAACCACCGGACGCCAAGTGCGAGTTTGTGTGTTTTTTCCTTTTTTCGGCACGTCAACCCACGGGGACATATTAACTCGGTGAAGGTGAAATTTTTCGAAGTTGCAATGTGCGGATACCCGAACGGAACACAATTAACCAACCAACTACGGTAGCTGCGGCTGCCTAAGTGAGATAACCCGTTTAATTATTGAAGAATTGCGAATCAATTTCAGTGTTCGAGAAAATAATAGTAGTCGTATTTTATCGGTTAAAATTTTACTGTAGCGCCTTTGCGGTAAAGCGAATAATCTGGCAAGTAGGGAGCTGACCTTAAGCGACAACGGAGCACCTTTTTGAAGAAGGTAAACCACCTTTGAGGTGGTCGTCGTTATACCCTGTAGCAGTTTTCCGCTTTTCTAATCAGTTTATGTGCCACCGCTGGCAACAGCCGAATTAAAACGGAATAGTGCACGAGTCACGATAAATTTATCGCCACTTTCCCGCGACACTTATTAGACAACGTCAGCTTCGCTAGTTAAACGTGTTAATTATTTCTCAACGCTATTACCGAGTTCGAGGATTTGATGATGTTACTTTTTATCGCAAATTGAATAACAAAAGCGTCGGAATTTAAGTCGAGCGGCGAAGTTCCATCGGCGGTCGCCGATAACGCAAACTGAAAGAGACGATGAGAATTAGAATCGCGAACGTAACAGGCGGCCGCGCTGGGGCGTAACAAGAGAAACCTTTCCGACCTGACATCGGAAACATTCCCGGCTAAATTACTAAAAGGACGGAAGAATCTATATTCCTTGAAAGTGGCAGGATGCTCTACTTTCAGGCAGGTAGACCTTAACGGTATCAAGCTCGTTCGGAATTTCGATCTCTACTCTCGCCACGAAATAATCGGATGAAAAAAGTTTTCGCAAGGTAAACAGGTGACTTTGAACGGTCATCATTAGCGATACTGCCAGTCTATTTAGGGATAATCTCGGAAATAGCTCGAGAAAACGAAAATAGGCTTCGGAGTTCCGCTAAATATTCTGCCGAATGTATTTTTTTCATTTTTCGATGGATTCTATTGGTTGCTTTGTTTTTTTTTTTTTTTTTCATTTTTCCTTTTCTTCCTCTTTTCAAATGAAACATTATCGGAATAGAAGCCGAGTTGAAGTTATAAAGCTAAAAATAAACGTTTTTTTTGCCTCCATAGTATGTGCCTTTAGCAGTGAGAAAAATCCGTTAGCGCCTGAAACTCTCGTTCGAGAACACAAATTTTAAAAATACACCGCTATCTGCGTGAAAATGGAGGAGTGGGGCAGCTTTCTTCTCCATCAGATAACGTGTAATCTCTGCCTGAACAGGAGTGCGGTCGGGATTAATCTTAGCAGGTGTCGCGAGTTATCCGGCTGATTGACTACCGCTGGGTGTGCTCAACCATACCTGGGGTCGTCCCGAAATTACTGCTATGTAATTGGAAGGCATTAATTTTGCGCTTTCCAGCCGATGATCTAATCGGATAAATTTTACACAGTTTTCGGATTTTGTAAAAATAAGAAAAAAAGGGGGCGTAATTTTCTCGTCGAATTCAACAAAAAACCATATCTTCTTTTCAAAGGCCCCGTCTAATTTAGATATATTTTTATCGATTACGTGGAAAAATTTTATTTAAATCTGCTCGCGAACAAACTGTCAAGCCGATACAGCGTCGAGATTTTATAAACCCGGTAAAGGCTTTCGTTAAATTTGAAATTAATTTTTTTTTAAAAATCATCCGATGATTAATAATTATTTGCGCGTTGTATAATTTCTTTCTCGTTTATTAATCGTTAGTTATTTTTCGAATGCTATACGTAGTACGCTTTGCAGTACAGTTACCATCGATGTAATCATTAATCGAGTTGTTAAAAAACAAAAATATGAACTTGTTAAAAAACAAATTTCCATCGGGAAATCAAACTCACTCGGAGAATGTGCGACAATCACAATCGAAAGCTCAGGCTATTTTCATACCTCAAAGCTGCTAAAAATTAATAACCTAATTGAACAATCGCAGTTCTTACGCCTCTAGCCAAAAAAAGACTGTACAGGCGCTATAAATGAAATAAAAATAAAATAAATAAGAACATGAACGACAGTTCAGACTATCTGAAAAAATCTTCGTGCATATGCGTGAAAATTACCGAAAAATATAAAAACTGAATAAATTAGAACGGATTACTTTTCGGCGCTAAGTGGAAAAAAATTGTCAGTAACGTGTTCCCTAAATGGCTGAATATTTAAATTCAAGAATAATACACTTTAAATATGATGATAGCGCGAATAGTATATAGAGTAAGGTGTGCGCTCGGCTATCAAGTCGGAGATATCGTCGCGGGAGTTGTCTCGTTGGTTCTGGTCGTTTCATGTATCCGATCTGAAATTGAATTGGATAGCAGAGAAAAGCTCTAGGAGGGTCAAGTAAGCGCGGCCGAGAGAAGGAAACTTGTCCTCAATATATTTTCTTCTCGGATCCATTAGACCATTGAGTATGAAAAACTTCACAGAGTCCTCCGGATACCGTATCAAGGGTATCTTAATATAATTGTAGTCGAACACGATGAAAGGGGAAATAGGCGATAGTAAAAACGTACGCATATTACTACGAAATAAATATAGCAAAAAATTCTTCGGACGGATATGTACGTTAGAAGAAACTATAGACGACCGGTTTATACTGCGGAAAAAAGAATTGCGGAATAAAATCCTTCATTGAACTAGAAAACAATATACGTTTGAAAGGGACCACATGGTTTGGGAGGCGGGCCAAAAAATAAAAAAAAAAAACTTCGCCAACCTGGTAAAACGTACAGAGAATTATTATATAATATGTCGGATATGAACGGACTACAGAATAACCGAATTATTTAAATTGAAAATGATGTCTAATTACGCGATTGCGGTCAGTGAACATGATGTTATCAATATCGTACATCTGTTCATGGACAGGTCTTATCGATTAACTAAGATTGTAGCGGAACCGGAACAGAAATATGTCTCTTTTTCATTATTTGTTAGCGACTGACGAGCGCGCCATACCAATGTCTATTGTAGTCTATATGGGAATTTTAACTGTACTTCGTTCACACAGTTCTGAATCTCGGTTCGTATTGCTATAATGACACTCGTTCTGCGCCTGTTCGGCTATCGGAAAAAGAATGAACTTCGTGTTTCACTCGTTTTTCGAATAACGTCCATACTCCGTACGGAGAGCAGTTGCAGTTGTTTTGGCCCAAACCCTTTTTTAGATCGTGGAAAAGCACGTGTTTTTTAAAATTTAAATAAAAATTTAAATAGTATTACAGAGTCCAAAAAAAAAAAAAAAAAAAAAAAAATAGTATTACAAACTGCGGGCATCTTATTTAACGATACACGTAAAGGAGTATAGAGAATGTTATAGACAATATGGCCGGATAAAACATTGAATGATTACCAATGTTTTTTTTTTACATTAGGAATGTAGATTTCTTATAAAGATAACGGGATATCCTCGAATGGCGTTGTAAATATGTTTAAACAATGTACTCTTGTGCATTCTTTTTAGAGTACTGAACGTATAACATCATTCTGCGTTATCATCTGAAAAGAGAAAAAAAAAAAAAAACGTACTAAAAGAACCCTCAAAATTCGGTTGTTAAAAAACAAAAAAAGAAGGTTAATATCGACTATTTACTCTAAAAATGTAATAAAAACGTAAATATACATATATTTAAATAAAGGTATCACATTTTGAACAATTACCTCAGGTGGACTCTTGATATTCGTTAAATTTGCAACAATTAGGATATTTTCCAATACACCAGGCTAATATAGTGTATTACCGAGATTTATAGCGTGGTTTTCTTAGTTATTGCAACATTGGTGCGCCGAAGCCTTAATTAAGTTATGAATGCTGTTTAAAATTACCCCCCTTTTTAAAGTATTGTAGGATAGTTTTTTTTTGTTTTTTTTTGACTTTTTAACGTATTTCCGTTAAACTTTTAGACTAAAAACCTTTCCGAAAAGCGATTTTTTACGAAAACTCGATAAACGCAATCATTATGCAGCGTACTAAAGCTCAGTGTACGACCGGTGATACACATACCTCCGTACATTTTGTGGTCTTCTTTTGTATAAAAAGTTTTAAAGCGTTTATATTTCTAAATCGGTAAAACGTAGAAAATGCTTTAACGTAATTCGAAGAAAAAAAAATAAGAAAATCATCTGAATACAAAAAAAAAAAAAAAAAAAAACCCGTAAAGAAAAAAGTCGGAGAAGGGTAAAGCTTTTTACTGAGTGCAAAGTAATAAAGCGACCGGAGAATTCTGCTGGAAAAACCAAAGTGGCTAATTGAATATATTCGTTCGCTGGAAAAGGCAATTTAACTTTCTTTATTGTTCTTGCTGTATTGCGTAATTAACCGGAGAAACTTTGATCGACTTAATTTCCAGCTGCTTCGCATATTTCCTCGTTAATATTAATCGTTTTCACCGTTTAGTCTGGCCCTCTTCACCAAACTTCCTCTCAAGAAAAAAACATCCGGCTCAATCAAGTTCCTCTCGCCGGCTTCAGACAAACTTTTGCAAACTATCTACGCGCTTTCTCTGCACTATTCCCATCATTTTATGAAACGTGTTCGCTCAAAGATTTTCGCCTAACGATTGTGTCGCATTTCACGAAAATTTCCACCGCGCAGGGGGGGGGGGTAGTTTTTCCAATTTCAAATCGATCGCGACCTAAAGTTTTTCTAATTTTCATTTTGTAAAGGGGTTTTTTGCTTTTTTGGGGGGGATTTTTATTACCTTTTCTTAACCTTGTTAAATCGTTTATTATTATTTATTCTTTTCGCTAACAAACTGCGAGTACAGTGACACGGAAGTTAACAGATGTTACGAGGTTTAGCCGATGAAATTTAACGAAAATTCTTTATTTTAGTAGGAAATGGCGTGATGATCGCTATCATCATCTTAATGATCTCTGAAATTACTGCAATTTTGTCTGGGAAATTCCTCGTACACCATAGTTTGATATTTAAATTAGGCGCCCAATTAGCTCGCAAGAAGTTTCGCAGCATGATGAACGTGTTTAAAGCACGCCGTTGAAGAAAATTCGATGATAGATATGAAAATTTTTCGAAAACACGTCCTAACACGCACGAAAAATTCTTCTGACGACCCCCAAAGTCAGTTTTCCAGAACGTGACATAAAAGGAGGGGAAATTTCCCCAAGAGTTTTTAGATGTTAAATTATTAAATCCCTTCTTTAAATATAAAGTTCGTACTATACTAGTGACGAATAGGTCCGGAACGATTAAGATCCGTATACCATAGTCCGGAGTTGATCATGTAACTCCGACTACAGTTCTGGACACATATACACAACTCCGATCCAGCAAATATACTAAATCGATGAATGTCACATACAGTTACTCGCACGGTCCCGCTGTACAAGCTAAACTCACCTCGAAAACAGAACAGTAGACCCCGTCCTTTTGTGCGTTTTTCATTATGGAATGAATATCTGAGCAGAAATGTGCCAGCTAGGAAAGTGAAAAATGCTATAGCATTGGAATCAGAAAGAATCTTCTCTACACACTCTAGTGATAGGTAAGTTTGTTATTATTATACCGACACGGATCTGGCATTGAACCACAGCTGGATACACGTATACATATCGGAGATTCGTATGGATCATCCGCTATTTACGTACACGGTACACTCGGAAATCGGAAACAGTTAGCACTAGTTGTCGATGCAGTGTGTACACTCAGTGTTAGGTAACGTGTCTTTGGAAAGAAAGAAGGAAATTTCAAAATGGCTAATGTAGGAGTTATAATCAGTTCGGAGAGTTGTGTCTATACAGGAAAACACGATAAGGTTTCTTTCTAATTATTGTTATGTTATAATTTTGCATTTTCCTCTAGCTGATTTAGCACACGATTTTACATTCCGCATGAAAAACAACGAAGAAAAAGACAGACGCTCTATGCTTCTCTGTGTTTCAGGTTTATATCTATACCGTTACCGGTCGAACATTTTATTTGCCGGATCAGAGTTTACGTGTCCGGAATTGTAGTTGAAGTTACATCTTCAATTTTGTTCCGGCATATACGTATCCTTCCGGGTCTACTCATCACTACAAGTAGGCATTACTCTATGCTAGTGTACTCCTACATTGCCTATTTTCCTTTTCTCTTTTTAACGCACGTGATCTAAACACTAGTGCGTCGACAACCGGTGCAAACTATTGCCAATTTTTCAGTCGACTACGTACGTAAATACCGGACGATGATCCATCTGATTCCGATATGGATACATATACCGGATGCAGTTAACCCGCCATTCAGTTCTGAATCCGTATCGACAGAACTAACGAACTACTAACCCGTCACTAGTTTATATACAAGAGAGATGTTAAACCGATTTACAGAGGTGCTAATAATCCGATAAGAATAGTTTAACATTCACCTGTGACAAAATAACAGTGAATTTAAGAGGTTTCTCGCGCGTTAGCAGTCATCGATGATGATATCTGCATGTTTAAAAGTTTGCGTCTTACTCGTCCGTGGCAGATGTTGCGGAGCTTTGCACCACCTATTGCCGCTCCGGCGAGCAAGTGTGATCCTCCTCGCAGTGTCTGTTTAGCAAAAATTTATTAAAAAGTTTACAAATAAAAATACGCTATTTCTCGAGTAAATATAAACGTTAAGAAATAAATACTTTTCCGCATTATTCGTTAGTTGTTTTGATATAATTATCAAGTGAAAATCGCAGCGGATATTACTAAACCAATAAAAACGGTAAGATACAAAGCATTTTTTTTTTTTGTTTTTGTTTTTTGTGGAAATTCTTTTTGTTATTTTAACTTTTAAATTGTTCAACGTTACCGACCCCTTATGCTATAGTTTTTTGTGTGTCCTGTTCGAAATCCCCCCCCCCCGAGCTAACCAGAGAAAACTATAAAGTTCAAATTTGCACCGTAATTGAAACTGCATCGACTTTGCTTTTCTTTAATTTTCGAAAGTCATAACAATCGTTATTATTTTATCGTTACGTTATATTTATTTTGGAGGCGAATAGAATGAAAAAAAAAAAAAAAAAAATGAGAAACTCATTGGCCATTCAAAAATTTATTCATATATATATATGACTTTTTTCGAAAAAAAATTCCCGTGGCTCTCGGGGGCACGCAGCTTTTTAATTTTTTTTTTTCTTTTTTTTACCGGTGAATTAGAGATCGTGTTTAATTGCGTTTCTTCTTTTTCTCAAAATTACTTGAAAAAACGATCGAACTAAATTTAAGTCATATCGAGCGACATGCATACTGCAGCACGAAAACTTTTATTAGTTTAAAATATGTGAAAACACATTCTACGAAACTTTTAATTCAGATTCTTGGGGTAATTATCGTAGTTTTCACCATCTTTTCGGGGGGAAATGAGAACACAGGAATGTTATTGTTTCGAAGAGTTACAAATTCGGTTTTCCAGATTTTAAAGAATTTTCGATAATTATATTCAAACGATTGAAAAAGATATTTCAGGTGTAAGGGAAACACATCAGTATGCTCTGTATTAAAACCGGCAAAAATCTTTTCAAAGCTCTTAGCCCGTTGCATATTATAGCAATACCGCTACTTTGTAATTCAGAATTATCGTATTTTAAGTTGTTTTCTTATTTTTTAAATATAATTTTGTAACATTTCCTCGATATAGTTTTATAGGTATTCTTTTCTGATTTTTTTTGATTCTGAATGTGGTGTGCCTTAGAAATGTATTCTTTCAAACAAAACAGAGGAATTTTACATTCCTCCGACATTTCTCATATGATGTCAAAAAATTAAAGAATCAACCGCAAAACAAACAGAATCGAAGTGAATTTTTGTTACTCCAT
This sequence comes from Icerya purchasi, assembly GCA_039619475.1. Taxonomy (NCBI): domain Eukaryota; kingdom Metazoa; phylum Arthropoda; class Insecta; order Hemiptera; family Monophlebidae; genus Icerya; species Icerya purchasi. The sequence goes on from CM077116.1 coordinate 421,608,804, forward strand.
TTACAAAGGTTATTCATCGTCAGTGTGCAGAATAAAGTAATATGTCGCGTACGTAGTACATTTACAAAAAATTTAACCTTTTGATTATACGTCTGACAATAAAAGATATTGCACATTTGTCCGTTCTTAGAAACCAATTGTATTACTCGTTATCGGGGCTCTCCAATTAACCAACGTTATTGGGAAACGATTCTCTCGCTCCGTACATACAATTCCGAAACCTTGTAGCGAGTCTCTAGCGGTGTTGGAATATTAATTTATAATTTCTAACGCATTTAACTCTACTAACTTCCGCACTATCAACGGTGCAAAAAAATAAAAGCCCCGTTTCGATCGTAATTAGATTTCAGAGAAAATCGCAATCTCCCGCCGAATACAAGACATAATTTTTTGAGATGACCGCCGTTAGAGGACAGCTAAATTTATGACACTTATGCGAACACTGAACAGACGTGTTACACACTCGTAGTTAGTAAGGGACTGAAGAAACGGTGACAGGCAAAAGCATCGGTTTTCACCAATTTTCTTACGACCGTGTTATTTAGGAAGGAAAACCTGTTTTGAATGTTTTTACTTCGAACTAACGGAATTCTGATGAAAGAGGTCCAGAGAAATGCAGCATTTAGGACCTAATTCACAGTGCTGCCTATTATTATCTTACACAACGCGTAAACGACATTTTTAATATAATTAATTGTACGGTTAAAACTGTCGAGAAAATTAATCGTGCGCTTGTCGAGTCAAACGTGTTTCGCAACGAAAACCAAGAACCGCGAGTCACCTGCCTTTGTAATTTCTCTTCCAGCGCCGCTGTTATCCTTTGGAAATTACTGGAAGGACGAAACGGTCAACTTTACCGCTCGACACGGAAATTATGGACGCTGTCCAACAACTACCGATGTTCCGAGACCACAAGATCTGCGCTGGACAGCACGTCTGTCTTTAATTTTGACTTTTGACGTTAAGCAGAATTTGTCGCGGACGGTTTATTTCTCGTTTTAAGTTCGCAAGAAAAGCCGGTCGTCGCCCGTTGAGTTCTTCATCTCCATCCGAAGAATTCAACAGCACCGGGCTGGTACTTCTCGGACGAAGTTAACCATTCTCCTCGCGTGCCGCCATATCTAAGTTCTAATAATCGCATTCCATTGATAAGAATTGTCACGATTGGCCGAGACAAATGTCGCCGGCAAAAGCGAATAATTGGGGCAACAAATTATTGTTAAGTATTTCCAAACGAAATCGTAAATAATTCCTTCAATCTTCGGTAGTTGCATTTGCACATTCAAATACCCTTAACGTTACCGTCCGTTCCTCTTTTTTATTTTCTGGAGGATATCACTGTATCAGCTGCGTTTATCAGAGTGAAGTATCCCTTCTACAGAGGGCTTATCACAGTCTTCCTTCAATAAACTTTGTGGAAGTGTAATAAAACTTGTAACCGAATACTTTCGAAATTGATGTTACTGGACTCTTGGGTGAACAGCGTCGAATCGTCTGGAAAGACTTTCGGCAGCGAGTTGCTTAAATATTAAAACTTTTAAAATGAGGCAGGGCGTGTGCAAGATTGACCTGTACTATACTATATATACATATATACATATATACATATATACATACATATATATATATATATATATATACATATATATACATAAACTCGCCCTTCGCGCCTCGGAATAGGGCAAGCCTCCTTCACCCCCAGGTCTAGTTTTTCTATAATTCTCATAGAGGAGTAAACTTTTTTATTGGCTACGCTGTTCGACAGAAACAAATCATTCAGTTCCAATTTTCACCACCAGAGGATGAATGAACGCTAATATCGCATTAAAACCATTTTATCAGCTTTCGTGACGGGACACTTTTCCTGATGAGTTACAATTTTCACCGTCAGGGGATGTAGGAACGCTAATATCGCATTTTCCTGATGACCCCTGGCGTAAAAACGGCATAGCCATTAATATATATATATATATATATAATCGTTTTTATTTACGAAAAGAAATAATCTGAACAAATCTGTATTCTATCGTGAAATTTAAACTTTTTATTTGACACACGGTAAATAAGCGAACTGTTAATATTTACTCTTAAACTCTGAATAGAAAAATTTGAAAATCAAACGTGGGAAACATTACGACAAATTTGGGAATTTTTATTGAACTTTTTAAGAACCAATTGCGCGGAAACGATAATTGCTGATGTGAAAGAAACGATCGTGAAAGTTATAGAAACACATAATAACGCATAGAGTACGAAGGATTAACAGATGAAAATAAAAAATTGAGGAAACGGTACGAATTACACAAAAAATTGTATAAAACGGGTTATTACGCATAGGGGGAAAAAAATGAAAAGAAGAAAACAAAAACGATCGCGGTATGCATAAAAACGTACATAATATGGTACAAAATGTAAATAAATTAGCAAAAAACGCAACGCAGAACAAAATAATGTAAATGTGCAACATTATTAGAAATTACGTTAATTGAAAATAGATCAACGTTTTCTTTTCAATATTTTCGCCATACACATATCGGACTTAAATATTATGCTAATTTCGCCGAAATTATACAAGATATCGTCGTATTAGTTATACCGGTGGTGTACAATAATATTTCGGCATTTATTCGTTGTTTTTATTGTTTTTCAGTTGAGAACATCTTTTTGAACATTGCTGGTTTCGTGGAAGTTTGTCGATGACGAGACCTCTACAGTTTATTTGTCTAAGCAAACCACTAATTCGTGAATTTCCTCAAAATTCGTTAAGCCGAGAAGCCTAATTAATAGTTTTTGCTCGTAAAATGTTAATAGTTGTAATTTACATCAAGCGTTTTTCTGTATTGTTTCCGATTTTCATTACGTATAATAATAAAATTAACACGGGATGTTGTCCGTAAAATCGACTTAATCACAGTTCCTACACTACTAGTCTCCGCTGCTTCTCCTGCTGTCTTTATCGTCTCGCATTTAAATGGTTATCTCGCTACTCTTTCCTGCGTGTTTATTCGCTTTCCATTCGAAATTCTGAAAACGGCTCAAAGCATCAAAAATGAACAAGCGTCATTTGTCGGTAGACACTTCTGATGGCTAGACATTAATCAGAAACATGCCGGCAGCAGTACTTTTTGTTTTTGTATAAGAACGAAAAAACTGACTACTTGTTTCATCGTCAGAAAATAAGGCCTAATAACGAGAGTTCAAGCTCGAATTGAAAAGAATTTTGAAACGATTACTAGCGAAATATTTGCATAATTAAAGTTTTTACTTGCTCCTTCTTTTTAATTCCGATAGAAAAAAAAAAAAAAACCAAAAAAAAAAAATACGAAAAATTTCAACTTTGAATTTTATAACTCTACTAAACTAAATAAATTATTAATTAACATATTACCTATAAAAATTTGAAAACAAACACGAATCTATCCAGATTACATGTTGAAGGAATTTATGCGATATTCTATGATTCGTTTTTTTTTTTTATGATGATATTTTGAATTCGCCATTTTGCAATGGCGCATAATTCATAAATGAGAGGAGATTTTTATCTTAGTTAAATCGACTGTTTTTATAATCGTGGAGAATGATAATAATACGATTATTAAAGAAATACTTGTTACCGAAACAGCGATTAAAGTAACGACATCGGCAATGGCAAATGTTAAAAAGGGAGGAGGGAGGGAGGTGGGAGGGGGGAGAAGGAACGTCACAAGTAGAACAGAAAATTTAGAGCGATATATATATATAGACCCGAAATTCGGACGTCTTATTTTTCTATTTTCGTTATTTCCTTTAATCTCTTTTTTCTTCTTCAATTTACATCTCGGTAGATGATTGTTTAAAACGAAAACTAACTTCTTACGCGGTGGCAAACGCGATAGCGCGCTTAGTTTTTTAAAATTTTCATAAAAACGACTTCTAAAAATATTTACAATCGTTGAGCCGCGGAGGAATTTATATTCGCGGTTTTTGTTTTGAAAATTTTGGCACGAACTTGCGAAAGCTATTTTGCCGAAGAAAAACGCTCTGGATGTCGTTCAGTCGAGAACGTGAAATAACTGCCGGAGAAATGAGGTTGCTCGACTGTATGGAATGCATACGTAAACGTCTAATCAGGTATTGTACCTATTCGCCACTATTTCGGTTATTCAGAAGAGGAGAAATAATCACATTTGAGAGTGTCAATAAATCCTTTCTTTTCGTTATAATTAATCACGCGACCTTCCCCCTGTACGGTGTACGCTTACTTCTTCCTAATATGAACCGACTTCCGAGGTAAAGGAAAATAACAACAGCAACCACGGTATCCACTCGGCTAAATATTCTCGTATTAGACGTCAAATTTCTAGCAGGGCTGTAATTAAAAACAATCTCCTCTATTATATTTTATCGGGGTTTTCCCGGTCATTCTTTTTATACGCCATGTTAATCGTAAATTTTAGTAATTTCGTTAGATTCTGAGGAATATTTTCTTAACTTATTGTTTTTCATCTCTGACATGTAATTGTTTGCGGAAACTTTCGAAAACTTTTCATATGCACTTAGCACCACTGGAGATGATTGGTCCGAGTTTCATACATGAATGCTCGTTTTCATCAAGCTGCCAGCGTGTAATCCCTTTAGAACAATATATTACATATTTAGTAAATAATAATACGCTTCTTACTAATTTATTCCTGACATTTTGCGATTTTTTCCGCTTTTTTAATTGATTTTCCGTAGGTTCTTACTTCGTTTGGTAAATCTTTTCTTCTCGGCTTACTCCAACATTAACTGAATTTACTACCATTCACTTTTTTCATCATCTATACTTTATTTTGCTATTTTGGGATGCATTTAACAACAATACAATTTAATATTTTGGTTCTCCAATCGCATAGAAACCAAATTACGTCATGTTCTTTATAAAGCACACTGAGCGTTTTACAGAAAACTACCGACATTTAGCAATATTCATTATATAATAAAGGACAAAAGTACGGGGGGCATATCGTCGCGGTGATAAAACCTCTTGATAATTTTAAATTGTGAATTATTCGTCAAAATCAAAAAATATTCGGTTAGTTCAGCAAAATCGAAGGTGGGGGGATACCTTTGGTTTTTTTTTAGGTCTACGATTAACTTTTTTTCTTTTTATTTATTTATATTTCATCGGGTCATTCGGAAAAAAAATTGTATTTCATTCGTCAAATTGATTGATCCTCACCTATAAAATAATCGGCTAATTTCGTCCTTGATTATAATGTACACTGAGCGTTACGTGGGAAAGTACTGATAGGTAATAATGCACACTCTATGTCATATCATGGCGGCCATGTGTGTTTGAATTGTATTGTGGATGTTTAATTATCAGTGTTAATATTGCCACACACTATTCTGTTAGGCTAGGTTATTTGTAGAGGTTGTTGGTGGCCAAATGGTTTCTTGCCGGGCCAAAAAAAAAAAAAAAAAATAATGCATACTGAGAAAGATTTGAAATCACTAACAAATTGTAAATGCATAACAAATTAACAGAAATATTGATGATACACACTTGCTTCAATTGCATATATTAACATAGGCGTACCCAGACAAGTTTTTCGGGGGGAAGGGGAATCGATCCATTAAAAAAAAGGAAACACTTGTCAGAAAAAAGGGATTTTACTTAGAGTAATTATATTTTATTAATAATCTCTTGTATAATAGTTCTAAATGCTTACAAGACTTCTGTTCGTTTTCATTTTGAGAATAATTTACACTAATACATAGTTAGTTGTGCTGTCAGAATGCCTGGTACCAAGACATCTTAAGACCCTAAAGCGACAATACAGCAGCGTAAAAATCCATTTCGGGAGGGGTTTAAACCCCCAAATCCCCCCAAATCCCCCCCTCCTCGGGTACGTCTGTGTATCTAAATTCCTTCAAAGGTACACATGTTTTTATTTATGTTCCAAGACACGTTTATATATATAATAATCAAGCACATTATTCACACAGATATCGATAATTTGTGAAAAAAATTTATAAATACCATCAACGAGATTTCGTTGCAATTCTGTACAACTTCTTGATATCGCCTTTATCGGACATTACCCATGTTTTCGGACAAGGAAACTTTTATGCGGTTTTCTTTACTGTACCTTTTTACTATACTCTAAAGGAGGTTCTGCACCGACATACGAACTAACTAAAGATACACATTCCGGACTAGTGTAGAACACATTCTTTAAATAACGCAAAGTTTCCATATCACGACCGGTGTGCATTGTAAGGAACATTAACTTTAAATGCTTACACAGCTAATAAGACACTCATTATTATTTTAAATAATAATATCATTTGAATTTTTACACTTCATTTTATATATTAAGCAAAAAAAAGTTACCGGAGTAACAACATTCTTTCAAGGCATATTTTACAACGGAGAAATTTTATCATTTTAGTTAATTGAAATTTACGAAAATGTGAAATATTTTTATCATAATACCTTTTGAGCGTAAACGGAAATCCCAAACTTGAATATATTTCAAAACAAAATATAACATTACATATATTACTATAATTTTTTTTTTCGTATCGATTTAACACGGAAGTATTTAAAAGTGACTTTAAAGTTGTAGTTCATTATAATGCGCATGGGACGTTTAAGGGTTAAGATTTGTTCCTCGAAAAAAAAATCTGTCCAAAATTATCCTCTGTTAAAATGTCGCCATGAATTGATTGCAGAATTATTTTTATTTATTTTCCATTATTCATTCTTATATACACGTATACTGCTGATTTTATTTTAGTTTTAATTTAGTTCAATATTTTATACATTTTTAAGCTGCTTCTACTGGTTTTTAATACTCTTACATTTAATGTCCGACCGAAACAAAAATTTTCAGCTCTGAAACCAACACCGAATTCGAATTTCATTTTTTGTTTTCTAATTTCTGCCGAAACAGAAACCGATTTTTTTTTCATAATTGTTTTAACCGCGGTTTAAACTTTTTTCGTAAAATAAAATTTTATAAAAAAAAGTAAAAATTTACCTAATTAATAATCATAATTTTAAACAGTCTAATATTATTTTAATTCCCAAAAACAACAGTCATTTCTATTTATTGCTCCGGTTATTGTTATATAGGCATCTCTGTTTTTATAAAACAATATAAACATCAAAAAGGTAATAATGGTTTCTTCGCCGTATTGCCGGAAACGTGTTTCACCTTTCCGCTGAAAGAGATTTTTGAAATATAAACGAATGATGTAAAATATGAAAGATATTCTAAATTGGGCCGGTTACATCGTTTGTCTATATCCCCGAGGAGAAACTATTTCGTTTAAATATATACAGCTGTTCTAATTAAGAAGGTCACATTGTCTAATGAATTCAAATACGAAATGCGGTTTCATCTTTAAAATGCACACAATGGGGTAAAGTGTAAAGCATTGCGATCAGAGTTTCGGTTAAATCCGAAGGTGTATTAGGTTGAAACCGAAACTTATATTTTGAGCCGGAAATAGCCTCGAAACAGAAACTTCGACCAGACAATACTTACATAAACTTTTTTTTACGAGTCGAAACTGTCGTTAAAATTAAAAAGTTTTTGCGCCGCGCCACCGCCACTAAATGCCAACTACGAGTACTACGTTAATATCTCATTCTGCAAATCGAGGCGCTGAAATGATAATTTACGGTCGTTCTTCTGTTGATTAATTTTTCCGCTAATTGTTAAATTTTCGTCAATAATAACGGCTGGTGACTCTAACCAGTTTACAACCGGTTACAACATTTCTATTTGAATCTTTAGATTAATTTCTTTCAGTTCTAGTATACACTCTTCTGCTCCTATATTTCATTTTCTCTGTTTGGCATACAATACGAATGATGGCCATGCAAAATTTTATCCGTCAGTCTAAAAAACCATAGTTAAACATACTGGAAAGAAGTATGTGTGGGTTACAATCGATTTCCGTACGTTTCAGTAAATTAACGAACACCGTAATTGCAGGCATCTCTGTCTCTTCTATAATACACGAATACGCAGTTTTATTAATAAATACATATATATATATATAGAATATAAATACAAAATTAATAAGTTCCCTTTTTATTAACAAACAAAAATAAGTATAAATTTATATTTTAATAAATTCAAATTAAAATAGCTCAATTTAAAGAAACGTTTTTCGGCATGGCCCACATTACCAGCCAACAACGCAGAGTGCACGCAGCGTACTATTCATTATTAGTACCGTGTACTCTGTGTTGTTAGCTGATGATTGGCTATGCTGGAAAACGTTGTTTTAAATTGAGCTCTATTTTAATTTGAGCTTATTAAAATATAAATTTATACCTCTATTTTTGTTTTTGCTATTAAGGAATTTATTTTACATTTATAAATTTTAACAAACAGGTTGCGGATTTATCTACATCTAGATATATAAAATCGCAAAATACAATAAATTAATTAAGGTATCACTTGTTGACTAATTTCAGTTTAAAAAAAAAAAAAACATAATCGTAGTATTTAATTGAATTTAACATTGAAAAATAATTGTAAAATACTAAACGGTGGTAATGTGTCGGTATTTTAAACGGGAATCGTACTGTAAATAGCGATAACCAGAGTATAATAAATGATGATAATAAATTGAGCAATTAATAAATAACTAGATAAAGTAAAAAATAAAATAAATTCAATACAATTTTAAATATTAAACAATGTATTTTGATTTTAGGTAACTCTGTTCGTTTATTAACTTATCTCTATCTTTATGTAATATATGTGCTGACTCTTCTATAAGAATTCTCGTCATTTGAAGATCTAAGGAGAACCCCAAAGTTCAGATCAAGTATTACATGTACAAATGGATAATTAAGTGTATGTATATAAACATAATTTTATACGTACGTGTAAAACTTGATGGTTCAAATATCGGAATTCCCCTTGAACTTCCAGATGATGATAATTTTCATAGAAGAATCAATGTTAATTAATTATATCGCTTATCGTAAGGTTGCGAATTATTACAGGATTCTCTACTGAATATTTCATAGAAAAACTGTTTGCCGGATTTTCATCATACTACCTCAGCAGTAGAAACGACGTGGTCTTTGATACATAACATATAGCATACAGCAGCGACCACCGTAAAATCCACTAGGTACTGATGAAACAATTGTATGCCGAACGGAATGTACTTGAAAAAAAAAAAAAAAAAAACGATTCGAGCAATATTCTGCTATTCTTTGAATTATTCTTATGCGGTCGACTGATGGAAGAAACGGAAGAGTAGAAATGTATAGGCGATTACAAAAGCAGGAGGTAATTTCGGTAGGTGGGAAGTGCTTAATGTACGCTGGCTAGGGTCATTTATTTGTAGTGAAGAAAAATAACAGTGTAAGGGATATGAAGCGAAGACGAAAACGAGCACGATGGTAGCGCCAAATAAATTGCTCGGATATTTATAAGGGAGCATGCAGACGAGGTTGGAATTATAAAAAATGGCAACAGAAACGCTCTGTCCGGAGACGTTTTGAAATGATAATTTATCTAGCCGACTATTCGCTCTGAATATTAAAATACGACACGGTGTGCGACAACATTTTAAAAAGGAATTTGTCGCGTTCCCGCAAGGCCGAACTGTATCCGAAGAATAATTCTTTTCTACGCAGGTAACTCAATCGCCTGCAATTAAGGAAGCTGCAGTATGTTCGACAAAGACAAGTAAACAGTTGCGTAAAGCATTCCACAGTTTCAGTGCAGATCATCGGGTTTCACGGAAATTGCAGTGAAAAAAATCAAAAAAAAAAACAAAAAAAAAACGAAATACAAAACGAACGTTTTCAGCATGTGAATTTTATTAATTAATACAGCGCATCGAACGCGTTCAAAAAAATTCACGCGGCAAGACCAAGAATATTTTTCCACCAATATGAACGAAGAATTTCTGACCCCCGACCACGGAATGTAAAATAGACAACAATAATTGTCGTCTTATATAAGACAATGTTCGTTTAAATTGGGCGCATTATTTAAATCTGAGACCGGTATCTTGCGTGCGAGGGAGCGAAAACCCAGAATGAAAACTGATTATGTGAAATGAAAGGAGAAATATTTAAAATGTTTCCCCAATGGGGGGAGCTGAAATTTATATGGAGTTTATGACCCTACGATCAGGCAACATCACATTTTCTTCGTTTTTACGATAGCAGAGTTGTCAGTTTTTTAATTTAAATTGATACGGCTTATAGGCACTATATATTTAGCTTACACAGATATCGCCGAATTCTCGGAGCACACTGCGTACACGCGACTCCCTCCAGCTGATACTACCGCTTATTGTGTTCTCGAACGAGCAAAAATCACGTCCTCCGGCATATTTCATTATATACACACGAACAACTTAATTGTTTAACTGCTTCTAAACCTGACCTTATCATGGAAATTAACGCAAAATTTGAATCGTGAATATAAATAATGGGAAAAAAAATAATTTTGACCACGCGCGATATTCGAATGATATCCGTTGTTCAGTAGAAACTGTACGGCAGTCTCATATGAGCGGTAATTGTTAAAATAGCCGTTTAAAGATAAAAAGGAAAAAAAAACCTTCTTATACTTTTACTTATTAATATATACGGAAAAATTAACGAAAAAGTTGTGTGCCATCATTATAGGTAACCGGTGAAATGTTAAAATCAAACGAGATCAACGCGACCGGCTTAAATTATTACCTAATATTCGTTTATACAGGTTATTCGAATGAAGACAATTGCAATTGTCAAAGAGCGATTTGAGCTCACACCGGTGCGAACAACTTGCGGGACGCGGAATGGAGCGCGTAATTCGCGTAGGACGCAATGACATAGCGGAATATGAGTGAGCGCAGACCAAAGCGGGATCCCGCTAAATTTTCCCGCACTTGCTGCGAACGATTGTTCGCAGTTGACACAATTTTCCCGCATCCCGCAACGATCCGGCTCCTTTTTTGGTCAATCTTTCACGATGTCTTAAAAAGAAAAGTTGATTGAGGCAGTGCAAAACATCAGATTTTGTTCGATTTGAGCCACGAAAGTTGCGAAGGACCGAGTATGGAACAACATCGGTCGGAAATCGAATGAAAATGGTTGTATAGGTATATAATAGGTGATGTTTATAACATACAGGTAGTTTTGTAATGTAAGAACTGAATAGTACATATCTATCCGATTCTAACATTACGATAATGGTTATCGTAATGTTAGAATCGGATTACTGGGGCTAAAGAGACTGGAAAATAAAAAACAACAAAAAACTATGCGATATTTTCACTATTAATTATTTATATATTCTTCGATGGTGACGGTGACGATGACAATGACAATGACGTAAAATTAACAATGCAGCGCGGAACGCAGCAAACAACTGAAAAAGCCCGTACGAGCATTTCGTGTCATGTTAAAAGGCGTTTTTTTAAACGGATCCAGAAATTTACGCGAGAACAATCAGGACGATATTACAGTTCGGTGGCGACTGAAATTTCAGCGACGCTTCCCCGCAGCAGCACGATAAGAAGATCATGCTCGAATGTGTCTCGTTCGCAGATAGAGAACAGTCGAAGCGGCGATGGCAGCAGACACTTCAAGTAGTATTCCGAAGCCGACACTCATTCGATCACGGCGACCGATTGTCGCTTATCGCGTACCGGTAGTTCCACGGGGGAACAACGTGTTTAACGCCGCTAGACGACGACCGGCAGTTCAGGGGATTGAACGATATAGGTGTGCAACATATATTTAAAGGGGGTTACAATATTGGAGATTTTTCGAAAAATCGTTTTTTTTTTTTTTTCATTGGCTTAAAATATACACTTTAAACCTTCCTGAATACGAGGCAAACTGGTTTTTACCTGGAAAAAAATAATTTCCTTAAGATTTTCCGCTTTTTCCGGAGTGCGGCAGGCTACTCCAAAATGACTCTACCCTCTGCGACCGTCACCTTATGTAAATATTTGCTCAAAAGGTACCACCCTAATATGTCTTGCTTTTTGATTTATAATCAACAGATGTCGATAGAAGATATATTTATGTTAAGTTGCAAGCTGTTTCAAAGAAAAGTAGGTCAGTATATAAGTAGATCATCACTCAAAGTAAGTAGCAAAAGGGCTTCTCATCTTCATCTGACGACATTTTCTCATCTGAACGAGGCACAATGCAACTTCTTCTTCCGCGATCTGCAGTTCCCGCTTCGCGTCGGTATGCGCAGAGAAGCGGAAAAATTTCCCGCCGAGCTTGCAGGTTTTCACGCTCCATCCCACGTCCCGTAATTTTTTCGCTTCGCTTTACAAGCTTATCAACTTCTTTATAGAGTACCGAAAGTGTAGAGCATCATTTTATAGCACTGTCTGTATTATCATGGCGAATATATTTATATTTTAAGAATATTAAAATGATCGTTAAAAAAAAGAAAGCTAAATCGACCGTTTATTCTAAAATTTTAATTAAAACGCCCGAAAAGCAAAAAAGGATTATATTTCGTAAAAATGTACATTTTACTGCGAAATACTACATCATAAAGAGTGTGTTTGCCCGAATGGACAGTAGTTGTTCAGACCAATAAAAAAAAAAAAAAAAAAAGAAAAGAAAAAAAAAAGAAAAGAAAAAAAAAAGAAAAGAAAAAAAAAAAGAAAAGAAAAAAAAAAGAAAAGAAAAATAAGAGGGTGTTGCGATTATTCCTGACAGAGTTTTTTGAAATAGGCGCTTAATTTTATAATAATTAAAAACCGCGTTAAACAAGTACAACAATATATTATTTTTTTTTATAAAGCAAATTTTTGAAAACATCGGAAAAACATCATGATGATGATGATGATCATCATCATTTTATTTCACCTCTTTTTAGAGGTAGTTGCACGTCAAGTAAAATTTATCCGTCTCAAATTTTTCCGTATCACACATATTCCATCCTTTTCCTTCTCTCCTTGTTAGATTTTCGAGCATTTTTCCTTAAACCGCGTGTAGAATTTCCCGCAGCAAATTGTGACCGATATATATGTCCGTTTTCGTTTCTTGATGTGTTCGACGACGGACAGCTTATCGACACTGTTGTTATAATATGCACGATATCGGCGGATCTCGAACAGTCGTCGACATAAAGCGTCTAATCTTCTTTTGCACTCGGCATTCCACGATTCCGACGCATATTTCAACACGGGCGTAACACCGTGCACTATTCTTTAGCTTCATCGCCATTTTTAGGATTCCGTATACATATAATGAACGGAATCCTAATAGGATGGTACACAAATGACAAAAATATCAAATAAAAATCAATAATTCACGAACGGCTTGTTCTATTCCTCAATACTTTCGCTAAATTTGTATATGTCTCTTTTCCCATTCCTATTTTTGTGTTTCTAATTTCCTTACTTCTCAATTATTGTAAGTGTAATATCCATTCCTTGTAAGGTTCGTGTTACTCTGAATCATCCGTTATCGAATTTCACGTTTTAGCGCGTTTTTATTAAGTTCTTATACGAAATCTCGAAATTGGTATCGAAAAAAAAAAAAAAAAATTAAAAAAATAAAAAAAAACCATTCGTTATTTATTTTAGTTATTACCGATTAATGTTTCTCGAAGGAGTTTGCGGTATTTACGTTGTGTGCTGGAAACGCTTCGTTTAAATAATTCATGACGGGGTGCCGCGTAAAAATCAAAGTTTGTACACAAACTTGCATTACGAAGCGAGCAGGTAGTTCCGTTTTAACGTGAATGCACGTAAGCACCACTGAACGAAACTTATACACGCTGGTCGGTATCTTAGGCGTTGTTATTAATCGAAAATGATTTATTACTCTGGAACAAGGGGTGGGTGTAGGGGGTACTGTTCTTCGTTCTTCGACAATACGCGAGATGTATCGGATCGCACTATTTCCGAATATCATTCGAATGCGGGAAATTCGCAGAAATAAATAATAAAGAGCGAACGGAAAATGAATAGCGCCGCACCGCGGTGTAACCGGTCCCGGCACGGCTCTGATAGGATAGTGCGGATAATGGGGAATGGTTTGGTTCTCGGTTATTTGGACCACCGGATGGGGCAATATTTGATGGGAAATTTCTAACGAGATTGTAAACCGTAATAAATAGCGCGCTAAAACTTTTCGCAAGTTTCATTCGGTAGGCAGTTTCTTCTTAACACTTCGCGCTCGAAGGAAATTGCGAACGGGAACTATTCCGATGAGAATAAAGCGAGCGCTTTGCTAACCGCAACTTTGCGCCACTTTGACGCGTCGTTTACCTTTTCTTGAGTGCCAGCGCCGACCTAGTGTAAAACTTGAAAGCCGAATCTTCGATAGCCGCTTTCGATAATTAATTATCGATTAATCGTAAAAATTTCGAGCAGATTGCAATTATTCAGAAATTACTGCGATTAAATGAAAAATAAATGAAAAATAAACGAAAAATAAACGAAAAATAAATGAAAAATCTGTTTGAAAATAAAAAATCCAACGTGCGGAAACTAAAGTTATTCGTGAAAATATCGGTGCCGCACTTGAAATGGATCGCGAGTAAACACCGAACTCTCGAGGTGAAATCTAAGAAAAGCGAAATAATTATAATCGTACATGGGATACGGTAAGAAATATTTTTTTTTTTTTTTTTTTGTTTAAAATTGCGATTTGGCTAATGTAGACAATAAACAATTGAAATGGAGGTTATGACATGATGGGAGATGCCATTCAACAATAACACACTCCGCGTTGTTTTACCAGTCAATCAAACCAGAGGGGAAGGTCCAGGGGCGTACAACGATTTAGTCTATGATTGTCGTTGCCTGAGTGTAATAAATCAACTGCCAGCGGGTTGGTGAATTCCCATTTCGCCTAATTCCCAATTCGCCTAATTCCCAATTCGCCTAATTCCCAATTCGCCTAATTCCCATTTCGCCTAAAATTAGGGTCGGGTTACTCAGGTAATAAAAAAAATTTCAGACAAACATACGAATGATTTCGTGTTGGCAACAGCGCGTCATCATTATCGAATTTTAAGCAGACTAAACGCATCATTTTTTTCTCTATTTGATTCCACTGTGTTAAGGTTTTTTTTTCTTTCCGAAATACATACAACAAAAAGGTTTATATGAAAATCAGAAGTGAAAAAATACCGCTAAAAATGTTTGATGTAAATATACGCGAAACGACCACTCCGATTAATATTTGCGAGTTATTTTATTGGATGTCCAGTGCTGTATAAATCCCACCCGCCTTATCAGTCAGTATGTAAAAGCCTTATTGATATTTAGTGTGACAAGAACATTAAGGTTCGGAGTTGCAGAAAAAATAATAAAAAAGCTAAATTATAATTAGGTGTAGTATCGAAGTGGTCGCGTTTATGTAAGAAAAAAGGAATAAAAATCGAATAGAATTAACAATAATGACATGACATCGAATGATTATTACAGCGGTAATTTTATTATTGATTATTAAAATTACAATTATAAGTACATACAAAAAGTAAATGTTAAAATTAGGAAAACATAAATAAAGCTCCATTCAGTTCACCTTGCCTTTTTGCCTTTTCTAGGCTTTTTTTCAAAATAACTTCTTCCGGCTCAACGTAGCTCGGTACGCATTTCAAACGCCTATACTGTCAGGAAGTGCTCTATTTCCGCTTCTCGGCCACGCATAACGAAACTAGTTCGCTACCCCTGCGTAGCGGTCAGATCCTTCGATTTTTTAACCGAGAATGCGTCTTTGACAAACAATGCCGCGTTTGCCCGCTGCCGAGACCTTCCGAGAAATTGAATGATTATTACCAAAATTTTAATATTTTCAAAGGTCGTAAGAAATGCCAAATCCATCTGAATATGCGGAAAATCACCACATACTGACTGTTTTACGCTATGAGGTCACAATTTGTTCTGGGTTGAGTGTTATGTATATCAACGTTCTGAAGGAAACTATTCTTCTATCTTGAATATTTAAATTTTCGCTTGTGAATAAACCAAAAATTTAGAGTCAGGCTAATATAGCAATGGATATATCATTTATAAAAACAAATCGAGCAGGTAAATAATATATATATATATATATATATATATATATATATATATATCTAATATTTGTATATTGAAATATTTATTGCAATTTACATTTTAATTGAAATGGTATTCAATTAGATTTTGACAACAGAGAATAAAAAAAATTATCGTCCATTAAAAAATTATTTTCGCTTAATTGCTATAAATTTTTATTTTGTACGTCAAAAGTGTATGATAAAATATTTGGTTAATTGAATAGCGTCTTTATATATTCTCTTTCTTTTTCCTTTTTGTAATGTTAAATCGTAATCTTTTGGCAATTTATTGAATGAAGTATTTTAAATAGTAAGACAGAAGGTTTTTTTTTCTTTGCCTTTTTTTTGGATTTGCCAAAAAACTGGCCGACTTAACAGAATGTAAAAGAAAGAAGAAAAATATTATAATCTAATTCGATTGGACACTGGGTAAATAGAAGAAACAAGGGTGAGGAGGACAGTGCCCCTTTATTCCAATCTTCTGCGCTTTGGCCTCCCCACTCCTTACAGTGCCAAAGCCATTCTTGCTTTCTTCTCTCTCAATATAGTTCCTTTGTTAGCTTTCTTTATCACCGCAATTTTTAATCTTTTCCTTATATAATGTACAGTTCTCTGCGTTGGGTAAGTTGTACTGTTGACGTGCCCAAAAAATTGAAAAAAAAAAAATTTTTTTTTACTTTGTCAGAAACTCTAATAACAATATTTTTTTCGTTTTATTTAATTTTTTTCATTCCAATTATTGAAATTACTTGAAAAACATCGTCATTATAATAAACGTGACTAATTTGAAGAGGAATTTTTCAAAGTCCAACAGCAACCATTTAGGCTTCTGGAGAAGTTATTTATACCTTAAAATTCAATTTTAGAAGTATTTTTAACAACATACGCCACGTTTTACCGTTTCATCTTGTAGAATAAGGAAAAAAATCGTGACTGTATCTTCTAAAATTTTTTTTATACCGTGCGACACATCTAAAAATGTAATAACCCCTTATTACAACCAATCTTTCGCCATTTTTTAATCAATTGTCCTTATTTTCACTGCTTTCTATAACTAAAAATCTATTGTTAAAGATTATCACATATAACAAATATACTCGAGGGATAGATATAAGAATATTTAAAATATACATTTTTTTGATATGGTGCTTTTGAATCTATGCTCATTTATTAATCCCATAAAAGCCATGAACTGACCCCATATAACAGGGTCTTCACCTTGTTTATTCCTTGCTTACTCTTCTTTTTCTGCTGTACACAGAGTTTAATAGTAAATCTAGTAATTTTTCTCGTCCTAATATCCAAATTTTGAAAAATCTCTTGTAATCGTATACGTTACTGTTGATTATTTATTCAAATCCGAAGCAGTATTTAATTTTTAAATTCTTTCGATTTGCAAATTCACTTTTTTTGAATTAAAGAAAAATTAAATTAGGTTCAGGAACTTTTGTTAAAAAAAAGAGAAATTCCTAATTTTAACATTTACTTTTTGTATGTACCTATAATTGTAATTTTAATAATCAATAATAAAATTACCGCTGTAATAATCATTCGATGTCATGTCATTATTGTTAATTCTATTCGATTTTTATTCCTTTTTTCTTACATAAACGCGACCACTTCGATACTACACCTAATTATAATTTAGCTTTTTTATTATTTTTTCTGCAACTCCGAACCTTAATGTTCTTGTCACACTAAATATCAATAAGGCTTTTACATACTGACTGATAAGGCGGGTGGGATTTATACAGCACTGGACATCCAATAAAATAACTCGCAAATATTAATCGGAGTGGTCGTTTCGCGTATATTTACATCAAACATTTTTAGCGGTATTTTTTCACTTCTGATTTTCATATAAACCTTTTTGTTGTATGTATTTCGGAAAGAAAAAAAAACCTTAACACAGTGGAATCAAATAGAGAAAAAAATGATGCGTTTAGTCTGCTTAAAATTCGATAATGATGACGCGCTGTTGCCAACACGAAATCATTCGTATGTTTGTCTGACCTTTTTTTTATTACCTGAGTAACCCGACCCTAATTTTAGGCGAAATGGGAATTAGGCGAATTGGGAATTAGGCGAAATGGTACCAGACCAGCGGGTTAGGGTGGCCTACTAACCTACGCAGGTAACGTTCGCTATAATTTTTAATTACTTTACTTACCTCTGGTACATTTAGATCCCGATGTAAGTTATCATTGCGCACGTACCATGGTGCATTGGTTATTGGTAAGAAATATTGAACAACAAAAAAAAAAAAATAGATATATATAATCCGATATCTCGGGAAAGTATATTAGCTTGAAAAGCGAAAAGAGAAATTTAAAAATGCGATAATTTTCTGACAGCTGGCGAGAGAGCGAAATATCGGCGGCAATTAGGCAACTGATAACTTTATTTGTTATTCCCTTAACCGGTGGCTGCTTTTGTTTCGTTCACTTCAACGTTCTATTGCTGTCTCTGGTATTCACCTACATTTTTAAGCCGTATTCTCTTCTTTTCGTTTTCGCTTTTCATTAGCTTTCTCCTCGTATCTTTCGGCCGATGCAGTTTGGCTGATTGCGTATGTTTATTAAGTACGTTCACCTTTTTCGCTCCAGTAGAGATACTCCTTATTACGTCCTAGTTATATCCTGTATTTTTTTTCTCCATTATTATTTGTGTTTTTTCTTATTAACAATCTAATCGTATTATAACTGACTCCTTTTCCTTTTATTCGTTTAAAGGTCCGTGGTTGATAAGCCAAAAAAGAATCTAAAAAAAAAACAAAAAAAAAAACGCGAACATAAATGCTTTATACATATATATATATATATATATATATATATATATATATTCTTAAGCATTGCAGCGGCGCTGTTAACGATTTTATATTTTTATCTATGTACAAAAGGGAATAGTTCGTGATTTTCGACAACTATCCTTCTGCAGATTGTCTACGATATTAAGAGTGTGTACTAGCAGGGGTCAAAATAAAATAGAGATGAAGTCGAAAAGTATACCGGTGTCTCTGAATTACGTTCAATTTTTTATAAGGTTTGTCGAGTACGCTATTATCTAGTTACCCACATTCTCCTATGTACCTCCAAAATATTTACGAGTTGGCTTCTGTCCACCTCCATTTTAACAGAAATATGTATAGGTTTTTTTAAACTTTTTTTTCTGGGATGCGCCAACGACGAGACCAATAAAGAAAGCTACAAATGATAAGGTAATGAGAGAATTATATCGCGTTAGAGGTGGGAAGAAGAGCACATAAGAAGTAGGCCAGAGCTAGAAACTGACAATGAAGAAGAGAACGTTGAAAAAGCTCGTCATGGAGAACCATTAGATAAGTGTGGATAGAGTAAAACCAAGATGAGGAAGAAGTGATTAATTTTGAGAGTCAAGGGAAAAACCCAAACAAGAAAGAAAAAAAAAAAAAAAAAAAAGAGAGTCAGTGTCAGGTGCAACGAAATAAAAAAAAAATAGCCTTTTATTTCTGCACTAAAAAGGGAAGTACAAAATAACGTTTATTAGTGTGCGACTCTACCCAAGATACGCATATCTTAACATTAATAAAATCTGAAACTACGAAATATTCTGAAAAATAAAAGCGGGGCCGCGGATTAATAATTAAATTTTACTAATACATGCTAAGTCAAAACTACAATCACCATTTAATGTTGTTCCATTGTTGTGAATCACAATACCACACACACACACACCGAATATAGTTTTGTAACTGCGGCCCCCGCTTTTATTTTTCGCAATATTTCGTAGTTTAAGATTTTATTAATGTTAAGATACGCGTATCTGGGGTAGAGTCGCACACTAATAAACGTTATTTTGTACTTCCTTTTAGTGCAGAAATAAAAGGCTATTTTCTAAAAAGTTTTTTTTATTTTTTTTATTTCGCCATATTCAAAATCGTGTCACGATCATAATCGCAAAATCGGTAGGAATACAAGAAAAGAAAAAAAAAAAAATCGGTAGGAATACAAGAAAAGAAAAAAAAAAAAAATCGGTAGGAATACAAGAAAAGAAAAAAAAAAACGTGGCAATCGTACGGAGGGAATGTTTATAACGGTAGCAGAGAGATCAGTTCATTTTCTGCAGCGGCACTTCCGTCGAACTAAACTCATCGCGCAGAAGTGCGGACAATCGGAATCTCCGCGTAATGCGCTCGGCCTATTTTAAATGTTTGCGTTTAGGACGGATTATTAAGCAATTAGGTTTGAACGAAAAATCGGCCCCTCCAGGAGGAACTGCGAAATTATTCACGCAGTTTTTCGTAGGCCGCCGGCTAGCGCTGAAAATGTTTTTTTCAGTCATTCCGGTCGAGGCAGAATACAGCGCCGATGTATGAAAATTAAGCCGATGCGCAAACATTGTCGGATAATAACGAAGCTCGATACTAGTGGCTGTATTTACCGGAGGAAGGGGGAAAGCCGAGGATAATTCACTGACTGACGGGGAATGGCTGCCGGGATTAAAGCGATGCCGCGATATCGGTGGCTTAGCGAGCTCCATTATCGCGATCGCAATTTGATAGGCGCGTTCGACGGCCAACTAACATCGCTGCCAAACTGACACTTCTGGCCACCTCGCACTGGCCTTTTCTACGCGCCGTTGCATTCGAAGAACTGCCTCAAATGATCCGCGTATGATAAATTTGCGTTTCACCGTTATCGCATAAATTTCATCGCCATCGAACGTTTTTTGGCCGCGGCCCTTCCTAGAATTCTTCTTTTTCTCCGTTTTATGATGACCCCTACTGCTCATTCGCATCGTTTACGCTAATAATTCGGTTAGGAAACGAGGAAAAAAAAAAAGGAATGTCTATATGCGGATTTTAAGTAGGTCGCCTACTGTTGATATATTTTTTTTTATAATAGTTTGTTTTCTCTGCTGGCACTTCCGGGAAAGAGTTTCCTTATTTACGCTATTATTATTACTACCGATAAATTGAAACGAATATGTAGTTTTAAAAATAGCCAAAGAGTGCCAACCTGTGCAACGAATGAGAAGCAATGTTGCCAACTGTAGCGGTTACGAATCGGAAATTGTTAGTCACTTAGCCGCTCCCACCGCTATGTATGTACATATATATATATATACTAGAAAGGCTAAAAAGTGCATCCAAAGAAACTACCTATTCCCTTCCGAAAAAATTCCACGTTATATGAATTCGTGTTTAACGCCGACCTCTATTTCGCTATAAACCACGTCCAAATTATTTATAGCTAACATTTCGAATAGCATTATTCTGTTCATCATCAGAACAAAACAAATGAGCTTTTTGTTTTTCTCTGTGATGGTGAATCGAGTAATGCTATTCGCAACGTCAATGATGAATAATTTGAACACGGTATTAAAAGTAAACATACGGTTCCTACAAAAGGAATCACGGAAGTTTAAGTTTTTTCTTCTTTTTTGGTAGCCTTGTTTACGAGTCGCTTTACCTTTATCGGTTGACGATACCGATGAGGCCGTGTACTATATGATATTGTATTTTTATAATTTATTTTTAATTATTATTTTTTGGCTTGTGGCTTAACCGCTGAGCTCATTGTGACTTACGGAGGAAATTTTAAAATCTCCCTGTATTATTTTTTAATTTTTTTTCTTCTTTTTTTTTTCACGGAGGAGACTGTATCTGAGCCTGCTGTTAGTAGTTTTTTTGAAGACAAGCGAGAAATGTGAAATGTGTAGTGTGTTTTCTGAAAATCGATTACTGAACATTTAAATGTAACACTGCCTATTGCAGCGGGAAATATTCGAAAGAGGTGAACGAGAAGAAATAATTCCGCGCTCGGATGGCTTTTCGCGCATTTCAAGTGTTTCTCATACATATTTGATATAATAGTTGTCTTTTATATAACATTTCTTTGCCATTTTTAATTGATACATATATATATATATTTTTTTGTTTATAATGGAACAACTAATTGAAATGGTTAGGAAGTACGATTTTTTCTACAGTATAAAACACAAAAGATTTTAAAAATGTGAATATGAAATATTTGGTGTCTGTAATTACACAAAAACTTGAAATAAAAGATGGTAAATTGTTTTTCGTCTGTATTTAAACTTTACATGCAGTTTTAAAATCTGTTGCTATGAATTTTATTATTATTATTATTATTATTATTATTATTATGTAGAAGAATTTAAATATGACTTTGAAAATTATTATTAGTTTTATAATTTATTTTTGTGAAGAAAATTTTGAACTTTCGAAAAATGTCTATTAAAATTTAATAACGTAAAAGTGAATAAATTAAAAGCAACAATTATGCGTGTTTTAATTAGGATATTAAGTCAGTCAATTTACAATTAATTACCAAATCCAACTTGAAAACTAAAAATTATTAGTAAAACATTAATTATTTAATTTTTTGTACAAGATATTTCATTTGTGATTTTATATAAACATATATATATATAGTATAAAAAATAAATGCTAAAATAACAAACTAATACGTAAGTAACAAAATTAATATAAGAATATCAAACTTGTTATCTTAGGAACGTTTTCGGGCATAACCCATCTTCAGCTGAAATATAATCGAACTAAATTAAAAACATAGTGTAACAGTGAACACAATTTAAAACTTCACTTTGAAGCTAAAATAAAATTAAATTAAAAATAAATTAAAATGAAAATAACATGAAACATAGCACACATGTGAATTGAACTACAGTCTAACTGTTAGACTGTAGTTCAATTCACATGTGTGCTATGTTTCATGTTATTTTCATTTTAATTTATTTTTAATTTAATTTTATTTTAGCTTCAAAGTGAAGTTTTAAATTGTGTTCACTGTTACACTATGTTTTTAATTTAGTTCGATTATATTTCAGCTGAAGATGGGTTATGCCCGAAAACGTTCCTAAGATAACAAGTTTGATATTCTTATATTAATTTTGTTACTTACGTATTAGTTTGTTATTTTAGCATTTATTTTTTATACTATAGTTACTAACAAACAGGATGATAAAATATTCTTTAATATATATATATATATATATATAAATGCACTATTAATAGTACAACGTGATATAAAAGTTTGGAACAATTTATAAATCGAATATGTATAAATTTTTGTCGTTTTAATATTTATAACGTTTATACAAAGTTTGATTTTTAGTCTGTATTAATACCCTAAGAGTATTTAACTTGTTGCCGATTGAATGAGTATCATTTTATTATATAATAAACTTTGTTAACACAGACACACCTATATTGAAATAAAAACAAACGATTAAAGATGAAAATAAAAGATCGATAATTTAATCGCAAACTATTTTTTTTCTCCCGCAGCAAATTCAAGAACACTTCTCGCATTCCTCATTTCACATTTCACCTTCATCTTTACAATGGGCACGGGTCTCTTAAGAGCAGATTATGAAAAGAGCTTGACTGCGCAATCTATGAAACCTTTCATCATAGATATATCGAACTTACCTTACTCACTGCCAAAAAAAAAGAAAAAAAAGAATAACGATCGATAATGATAGGAGGCGATTCGTTTTCGCGGAAATTCGTCGAATATTTTCATTTGATATTGTATACTTTAACGAACCACCGTATTTTATAGAAAAGACTGCATTGATTCACATTGCTTCGTATCGGAAATAATAAGACTGCGTAAGCGTTAAAATTTGTAGTTCGTAAATTTTTTTTTTTTTTTTTTTTTTTTTTTTTTGTGAAAGCAACATCCTGTACCGTGTTTAACTGCTGTGGCTATTACAGTACGAAGATGCGCAGTTTCTTTTTATAGATATCTGATTATTCCGCTAGTTCTGATAAATTGTGTTATGGATAAAATTGCATCGGGGGAATTCTCAAGAATGTTGGTGACTGTTTTGTTATTAATTGAAGGGGGCCGGTGAGGTGATAATGCTGGACAGTCGCATAGTATGTGAGGAGTTGAGGGAGCAACATCTTGGCCACAGAAAGGACAATTCATAGGAGAGGGGGTTCTTTCCAAAATAAAATTATGCAACATGGGGCCGTATGGCCTGTGCGCAAGCGGCTAAGTGCACAGAAATCTCTGCGGGAAATGCTTTTTTCTGGCCACCATGGTTCCGTTGAGGGTTTAATTAACCTCGAGAAAGTCTGACACGAGGACCAATGGGTTTTCCATAAGGACGTGAGATTATTGAAGATTATGTTCGAGAGATAAGGTGGAGGTGGGCTATTACTAGGCGAGGGGCAATATATTTCTGCTCGGGCGGATGTATCGACGCGTTCATTTCCAGGAATCCCTGCATGGCTGGGCGCCCACAGAAAGGATACGGAGCACTGTCTCTTAATAAGTTCGTATAGTACCTGCTGGGTTCGAATTGCTACAGGATGTTTGGTGAGGGGATCAGAAATTGTCAATAAGGCCGCGGATGAATCAGATACCAGCAAGGCTTTCTGTGATGTAGGCTCTGTAGAAAGAAAATATTCCAAACAGAAAAATACTGCGTATATTTCAGCATCCAGTACCGAGCAATTGTCATTCAGTCGAATGCTTCGAATCACGTCGCAGACTTCAAAGGAACAGGCGGTTGGAGAAGAAGTAGCCTCTGGGGTAGCCCTTGGCAGCATCCGTGTAGAAAAAGAGGTGGTCGGGGTATTTTTGCATTATTGCTGTTGTCAACTGAACAATATTCGGGTGCAGGGGTTTATTATACTTCGTCAGGGAAAATTTAACATCAATGTTTAAAGGGGCCCACGGCGGAATCATGATGTTAGGAGCTAGGTTCGGGAAAGGGATTACGCTCACGTTGTGCTGCGATAGGAGAGCCAGGATTTCTGGGAGAGGGTCATTAGGGAACTCTGGGGTGTTGGGGAGGTCATTTGTGTCAATAGGACAGACGCGTTTACTAGAGAAAAGAGCGAGGGTCTCACGGTGGTAATAATAGGTTCGGAAATACTTTAGTGGGGGAGTGCCTAACAAGGCACACAAACTTACAGATGGGGAAGTTCTATGTGCGCCAAGTATCGTGCGGAGCGCCGTGTGGTGTATTGAATCAAGGGATTTAAGTAAAGAGGGACTGGCTGACGCATACGCCTGGGACCCGTAGTTTATTCTGGAAATGACTAAGGATTTGTATATGGAGAGGAGAGTTTTCGGAGGTACATTATACTTTGTGTTTGATACATATTTAAGAATAGATAGGAATTTATGACATTTAACTTTAAGATTGGATATGTGGGATCGCCAAGTTAGCTTTTGATCGAACAGTAGTCCAAGGAAAGTAGCAGTAGGGTGGTAATGAAGTGAGGAATTTTCTAGATTGAGGCGGATGCTGGAAGAGTTTTGACGTCCCCTATAGAAATCAACACAGATAGACTTAGATGGAGAAAACACAAGACCATTATTGTTACACCAGGATTGTAGTTTTGAAATCGATGACATGAAAATACATCCAGCGCATAGCGATGAGAGGTCGAAATTTTTTGTAACTTTTTAGTTGTGTCCACTTTAATAAATCTGACTTCATTTCGCATTTTTTCGATATGTTAGTTCATAAAAAGCAAATAGTGTTATTACTACAGCGACTGCTTTGAAAGACATATTTCAGAGTTGTAAATCAATTTTCACGGACTCTCTGACGCTGTAGACTGTTGCAGAATAAGAATCTACCGACATACCGGTGGCTAGGGAAATAAGTTTTCTTCATACGTGCTTATCGGTAATTAGTTTTATCGTTATATCATTAACCGTGAAGTAGAAGATATTTGTATTGGCGCGCCGCGCAACATTCTATACCGTTGAACTTACAATATCACTGTGCGAACAAAAGAAGGAAGAGACGAACAAAAGCCTGCAAGCGGTCGATGGTTGCTTGATTGGTTTCGTTTGAATTTTTATTAGCACGACATGGCCGCAGACAAAAAACATGTGGCCGGTCGCTATTCACTTTTCTACGACCAGAGCTGTAAAAGCCTCTTCTTGCACTCGCCTTTCAGCGAGAGAGGGAGAGAGAGAGAGAGAGAGACAGCCTTTAGACTGTTTCGAGGAAGAGCTTGTAATGGCTACACAAAAGCCTTCCTCAATAAATTACTAACCACAAAGGATTGCAGCACCATGTGCCACGTTCCCCGGTAATTTCCTTTATCTGGCTGCCTCTTTTCTTTTACTTTTGTTCTCATTTTGCCTTTGCACTTTTTTCCTATTCCCATTTTCAGTGTGACTTCCATTTTTCTCTTTCTCTCCGCCGCCTGAGCATCCGGCTTTAATAAAATCAATATCGACACGCGCACACATTGAACAACCACTTCTCGTATACGGGCAGGTAGCGGCTCGGCGTTAATTTTTCCACCGACGAGAACAAAAGTTGTTTGAAAATACAGAGATTTTCCGCCATCCTTGTTGTATCTGTTTTATTTTTTTTGCCGTTTCAAAGTTTCGCTTTTTCTCAATTTTTTTTTTTGTTTTTTTTTGCTTTTTTTTTTGTCTCTGTACAAAACAGAAAATCGCTGTTATTGCGAAACTATTCATTGTCACTTGGGCCGAAGTAAATGTTGAAAAAATCTCGTCACGGTTTTTCTTCCCGTACGCTTCTGTTTTTAAATCGTAAAATACATATTTTAAAAGACTTCAAAGGAATTATTAAAAAAGTAGTGTAAAGTGTCCGGCGCGAATATTGGCCTCTCGGCAAAAACACCACGTGCTGTGATCCCTGCATTTCGCACACTGTACATCACAGGCGATGGCAGTATTAAAATTACTAACGTCGCTTGTGATCGTTATTTACACTCTTCGTATACAAAATATCGCGTAAAACTATAAATATGAATTCGGCAAATTTTGAAAAATAGCGTTCTCTATTACCAGGTCTCTAGACTAAATTTCTACATACGGGAGCCCTATATAAAAGAAAACGAAACGGAAAATGAACAGCGAAACAAAAAAATTGAATCAAAAAAAAGAAAAAAAGAAAAACTTTCAAAATGAATAACTTTCAATATATATAAAAATACGTTTGATTTATATTTATTTTGCAATATTTCAAAGAGATTAAATCGAAAGAGAGAGATTAGGTCGAGCAAATTTAATATTTACGTTAATACTAAATATTAATTTTTAACCCGGAAGTACTCACGTGGGGATAGAACTACTTGAATACATAGCCATAAATAGATCCGCCGCTCTAACCTATCACTAGTATGTCATCGACAATTTGTACTGCCGTTTGTGGGGTTAGTTTTGAATTAGTGTAATGTGTAGCTTTATTCACTATATATATATATATATATATTTGTACCAAACAAACCGGCAAAATGTGACTCGAAAACATTTTACACACAAAAATCTGAAAATTTACTGTGGTAAACAACCGGACGGAATGTATTCGAAGACAAATACTCCAACGGATATCGTACGTCGGTTGTCAGAACCAGCTAAAGAGAAAAATCGTAACGTGACATGCGATAATTAATATACCAACGTACACCATTTGCTGAGGCTCTGTTCAATAACAAAATAACATCGATAGGAACTTTGAAGAATAATATAAATGAAATTCTTCCGGAATTTCTGCCGAATAAAAGCAGCACCACCACCGTCAAGAGTTTTATAGTTGGATTTCGAAAAAATATTTTACAATCGTAACTTACGGTACCAAAATAAATTCGGTATCCACAATAGCGATTCTTCAATAGACCGAGAAACAATTAAGCCGGAAATAATTACACTGTACAATTCAACAAAAGCAGTAATCGATAATGAGTTGTGCAACTCATATTTTGTTTCACCAGAACTAGAAGATGGTCCTTGGCTATATCTTTTTTTTTCACTGCAGAATATATAGCTGGAATTAATTCCTAAATAATTTATAATGCGTCTCGTCCTGAGCCACATCGCAAGTAAGGAGAATCTTTTTAAAAAAATTGTCTTTGGGTTTGATGAAATTTCATCTAACACCGAGCGAGCTAATGTATCACTTACACTACCGACTACAATAAAATCTATTTTGTAAAAGTATAAAGACCAAGAGAGGCTAAAGAAATCAACGGAAACGAAAAAAATAGCGGTCGATGCTGCTTTTGTTCAAAAGCAAAAATAATAAACACTACAATAACATGCGATAATAATTGCAGGAAATTTACTTGTAAAAAAAAAAACAACATATTGACCTCAAGTATGAAAATTGTTTAGTAATAACTGACAACGAATAGAATAGCTTTTTGTTTTTAAAATACCTTTACTTATTTTTAAAATGCTTTTGTGTTTCACTATTTTCTTTTACTTTATACACCGCTCGATTTTTGTAATTAAAATATTCGTAATTTTTTAATGCAAACACCCTATAATGTATACATATTTTATTCCGTATTTATAATTGCAAATAAATAAACGAAAATACTCCTCGTATGAAACCATTATTACTTTTATATTTTGAATTATCGCACAGAATTAAATGCTAAGTATACAAAAAATGCTTCTCGCGCATACTTACCGGTTAATTTAATATTTTTTAACTTTCGCATTTTTCTTAAATTTAGCTCATTTTCATATTTTAATTTATCGTCGTTTCCTCATCATCATCAATCACAGGGATAGTTTTCTGCGTCCCACTCCTCTTTTTCCTTCAATTTTCCCTTGAAGAAGAAGAAGAATCCGGATGATTTCATATCTTTCTTCTCTGATTACGTGTCCAAAGTATCTTATTTTCCTTTCTTCGATTATTCGACGGATCATCCTTTCTTCTTGGACGGAGTCGTTTAGTTACGTAATTAAAGAAATGTTAATATTTGACAAGCTTCGCCTCGTTACCGAATTCAGTCAAGCATGATGTTTCATGCGCTGATGTCCGGAATTCCCGTAAGATGGTTCGGAAACGACAAAAATATTCATTTCAAATATGTAAAAGCTGATGGACGGCGTTTGACTTTATAAACTGGATCATAAATTACAATTAAAATTCATTTTAAAAGTATATATCTACAACTTCAAGCTGCCGATTACCCTGGGAAAACTTCGAGAAACCGTGTCAAGGATATATAATATGGAATTTAAAACAACCTGAAAAATTATCCTGAAAAAATGTATAATTTATTACCAGAAGATAACCCTTTAAAAGTGAAATTCGAAATATAAAACAAAACGCGGAAGCCTTATCATAAAATCGAAAAAAATTACGGTTAAAAAATTATACAGACTCCCTCCTCTTTTTCGTGTAAAAAACAGCAAAATGAATGACGTTCTCGTAAGCAATAGACCGACTAAAAATGTGGAGGAAACCAAAACGTTATCTCAAACGTATGCATAAAGAACCGTTTTATAGAAAATCTATAGCCGAGCTTACTTACTGCTTTATATTATTTAGGCCTTCGGTGCGCTGAAAGGAGGACGAAAGTTTTCAAAAAAACTTTTTTTTTTTTTTTTTTTTTTTTTTCGGGGCACGCGATATATGGTTTGGAACGAACCGGTATTTCATTTCCTTAACGAAACTTTTCAAGTTGGCAAAAAGAAGTTCAAAAAAGAACGAAAAATGACGTATCTCTCCTTCTTCTTTGTAGCGCGAGAAATCGGATTTCTTTGTTTTCAATTGAGTATTATGTAAATATAAATATTATAGTTTTATCTTTAACTTACATACGGAATCCTCAGCGCATGAAACATCGTGCTTCACTGAACTTGTTTTTAAACTAATTTAACTAATTTGGTTCATAATGTAAACATTTTCTCATTTACACTTATTCATTTATTGCCGGAATGAAAACATTTATTTACCATAAAAAATATATATGTACTTATTTTTTAAGTCTAAACTTTTTTTTTCAGTTTTCCCATTTTCTGATACCATAGAAATATTCAGCCGGCGAACAATCGCATCAACGTGAGTAAAGAGACCAGTCGTCTTGGTTCGCCTCGCCATTGGTACCTTTCTCACGTTGTCGGCAGCACGGAAGCTAGGTTGCGCTCCTGCTTATTACGTGCTTATCTATTGCGCGGCTATTCTATCCTCTAATTATCCTCTGAATTTAGGGGATAATCTCATACTCGGAATTTCGAGTGAGAATAGACGACGACGACGACTGCCCAAGTATACCGCTTCTTTGGCTCGTTCAATTGTTTCATTATTTAATAATATATTTTTCTTTTGTGGCATTTTATATCGTCTGATAATTTAATTGTTAGCCATCCTCTCGAAACCAAAACCTTGAGCAAGCGTCGTTCATACGAAGAAATTACCCTAATGTAACAATAAAAACAAACTTTATCTAGAGTTCGTGAGGGAAATACAGAGTCAGCGGGTACTTTTGAATGTAAATATTATCTGCTATAGAAAATATTGAAATTTCTGTTGTGAGATTCTTTAAAGATTTCTCTATAATTTCATAATAAAATGTACTTTTACCCACTTTAAAAACGTGAAAGATTATATTTTCGCCTTACGTAGTTGATGAATATAGGTGTAATTGGCAGTTATCAATTGACGCGTAAAAGAATGGAGAGAAGCTTTTAGTGATAAAGTAAACGCGATTGATTTAATTTACCGCGCGGAGGGAAAAACTAATTTTTAATACGGCGAAAAATTAAAACATTATCAATGTTAATTAGCACGGATAAATATAGATTCGAATATTCGAAACCCTCATACAATTACAGGCTCATCGCTGATAAATATATTACCTATCTTAACGGTTCTATGCATAAATTTTGACCATGCAAAAGGATTCGAATGATATTTGTTGTTTATTAGAAATTCTACGGTAGTCTATGAGTATTATTTCTAACATGTTTAGTAGTCATTATAATAAACGTTTAATAAAAAAAAAAAAAAAGTTTCCTTAAACATGTACCTTTGCTTAATATAAACAGACAACAATTAACCAAAAAAAAAATTGTTCCTTAGAATATTATAGGAAAGATATAGAACCCCTTCAAAATTTTAAAAGTAGAACGAATATAGTCCTATATGAAGACAGATGAAGTATAAACGTTAAAAAAATAAATTTCCTTAGAGATATGCTTTGCTTGATACAGGTAAAAATTAATCGAAAAATTATCAACAGTAAATTATATAGAATCCCTAAAATTTGGAAATTAAACTGAGATAAACACGACCGACTTAAATTATCACTAATATTAGTTTTTATACGAATGTAGATTCGAATGAAGAAATAGTTGAGATTCCCATATCACGGGTGTAATTTGAACAATATACTCTTGTAATCGATTACCTAGCGCTTCTTTGTATAGAGTACCGAAAGTAGCATCACTTCAGCATGATCCGCATTATCATTCAAAAATATTCATACTAAAATATTCCGAAATACGATGAAAATGTACTTGAAAAATTTAATGAAAATGTACTAAAAAGTAAAAAACGATTATCGATTTTTCTTTGTATTGACTTCTCAGATTTTTTATACATGCAACTTAAAAGCTATCTCTCTTTAGTCAGGTTAAGGCTGCCAGAGAAATGGTAGTATATTTATTTCTATTTCAATTTACTTTGTTATTTTGCTGAATGTCTAAAAGTTCTAGAGAATTCGCAGCTGATATTATTCACCGTGTCATTTTTAGCCTGGGGCACGCTACATATTTTGTCACTTGGTTATGTCTCGTCAGTTTTTTGTTAAATAATTATGTCTCATGATTTTATTCCGTTCGAAGGTATAAAATAACAAAGGTTGAATGTTGTACAATTGGTAATGTTTTTTTTTTTTAAATAGGCAAGAATGATGTAGTTAATTGAAAAAGAATTTTCTAAAAGAAGTTTAGAAGAAAAAAGTTTGGGGTTAAGGGGGCTTGCCCCTTCGCGAGGACTGAAGGGCAGAGTTAATATATATATACATATATAGATGCATTATTGACTATGTTATTCTTACACTGTGGGTAATGAGAAATTCACAGTGTGCGTTACATAATAAAAATTTCTCCCCCGTAGAAAATTACATTTATCGGTTCTGAAAATTTTATTAATTATTAGGAAAAATAATTGAAGCTGATTCTCTTTTATAAAAATTACAGAATATTGTCATTTGGACATCTAGAGGGTGTCTTCATGACGAGGTCCGAAGGATCGTGTTTTACGTATTACTGACTATATGCTATCGGTGTCTTTTGGTAGTAGTTACAGAGGTTCCTGCGTTAGATAGTCCGGTGTACAATCTTTAGTCTATTTTGCGGCGTTCAACTCTGTCTACGATCTCTATATTTTGGGCACAATCTGCTTAAAAAAGCCAAAAAGCCAAAAAAAAAAAAAGGTTTCGAAATTCGATTTTTTTTCATCTATGCAATATGGAAGGGGCAGTTTACAAATATAATTCTAAATAAATGTGCATCAGAAATATTTTAAAATTTAAGAAAAAGCAGCTAGCCTAAAGGATTTATTCACGTTTATTAAACAGTAAATAATTTATAAAAAAGTCTCTTACGGAAGCGTTCTTCTTTATGTTTTTACCATTTTTTTAAATATTCGTTCCGAAAGAAATTAATGACGTCGTTTCTAACAACGTTAGACTCTTGAGCACAATACCGTGTTACGCAACTTATTTGATCGACAGATTGATGCTTAAAATTGAATTTTTGTACAGCATATTGTCATAAGTATGCACGAATCGTTTACCTTCATTTAAGCGAACTAAATCGTCATTCGATACATCCCAATCGTTCCGAAGATCTAATGTGTTCGTAACTTCTGATAAATGGTAGAATTGTCATTAGAAAGACCAAATCTACCGATGTCGTAAAAATGTACAGACTCTTAATATCAAATAAAATTCAATAACTCAGAAAAATTTGCCTTCAAGTCTGGAACATAAAGATCGCAATTAAAATATTCTTTAAGGCATAACTTTAGAACGATCTAAGGCCACAAATGCAGGGGAAAAAAAACAAAAGGTTAAAATACCATAATTCGAAACGACCTAAAAATTCATAACTACCTGCTATTATTTAAAGGTTGAATGCGAAATATGTAACAAAAATTACAAACTCCTTCGTTAAAAGCATTATTAAACATTAATTAACACTCCTGCCTGTGGAAGAAAAATACAAAAAAAGAAAGTGCGTTCAGGTAAGATGAAAAAACTGGGAAAACCAAAACGTATCTTAGACATAAATATAAAAGAGCGCTTTAAAAGAAAATTGTAGTCGATATTTCAATTTCATATTTGGCCCCTCGGGAAATCGAAAACCCCAAAATTTAGAGAAAAAAATCGCTTTTTTTCCCCGAACGATATGTGATATATGGGTGAACGGCTGGCTACTTGGCGGGAACCATATTCTGTTTCTTTAATAAAATTTTTAAAGTGGGCGAAAAGTTCAAAAAAAGACGAGATATGCGGTCCCTCCTTCTTCGACGGCTTGACTATTATTAGATAAAAATTTCAAATCAGATTGTAAGCGCGCCTACTTCCGAATATTTCACTAGTTTAGCACGTCCGGATTTCGATCTTTAAAACTAAATCTTGAGATCATCGCAAACCTAAAAAAGTTTGAAAAAGCTATACAGCTGGTACAGCGTAACAGTGAACAGGTTTCGAATGATTTCTTTGATATTTATACTGGTTTAATTACCACGGAATAAAGGCTTTAGAGTTTAATTTTTCTCAGCCTATTTTTCAAAATAAGCTAATTATAATATTAAAAATAAACATTATTTTCACTTTTTGTTTTTTTTTTTTTAACTTAAGAATTTCGCTTCTTCTAAGACAGAATTTCGATTAGTACAAAATTTTCGGGGTGATACCTTTTTTCGTTTGCAAAAATTTTTTGTCTCTTACTTATATTGGACTACAAAAATATAAACAACAGGGTTAACAGGATTTGTCGGTCATTGTTTTATATGTTTTTTTCCGCTTTTTTCGACACGAAAAACTAAATGGGACACCAGGAGGCTATATACATAAGTTAGGCGAGTATGAATACACTTTGTAACTGAACAGAGATGGAAAAGGGTTACGGTATTCAAAGCAGAGACCTTATTCGCAACATACGGAAAAGGGTTACGGTATTCAAAGCAGAGACCTTATTCGCAACATTTCACCGTTTTCTGTTGAAATAATGAGCTTTGATGTGAAAGGTAAAAGATATTTTCGATATATATTATTTTTACGAGTTGCTTGGCGGTTAAAAATCGAATGAAATTGGTTAATGTTAATAATCGATTAAATGCATCATTCCTCAAGCACTCCCGCCAAATTGTTAAGTTTCACTTTTAATGATCTTATTTAACGCGTGGTTAGTCATACTCAAACAAGTTTCTAGGCTCATAGTGCTCTATCATTAAGAACGTAACATAAATGATTCTTTTTTTTTCTTTTTTAATACACACTCGTTAATTGACTGTTTGTTTTCTTCATTCGTGTTTAGCGTGTTCATATTCGGTGATCATATGTTTTCTTTGAAGTTACGTTTATTATTTACGATTTTGATTATACGTTATTCGTTGCTTGTACATACTCTTTTTTTTTTTTTTTTAAATTTCGTCTTTAACAGAAGTCAAGTTCATCGTGTTACCGTATTCGGGTGTTTATCGAAATAATCAAAAATTTTGTGAAATCGCGAATATGTTGATTTCTTGACGAAGCTTTCTAGGTTTTAAAGGATTTCGAAAGAGGGTAATAATGAAAAAAACATTTTTAAACACTTTTAGAAATATGCATACACCCTTATTCGCGGAAAATCGATACGAGTTCGTCAGTGGCTAACAATTCCTAAGCGAGAAGAACAAATGTGGCTGTAGTGATCGCGCTCGTAAAATTGTCGATTAATTTTCTGAAAATCTGAAATAATTCTTTTCAGAGGTGTCATATGCCATTGCA
This sequence comes from Icerya purchasi, assembly GCA_039619475.1. Classification (NCBI taxonomy): domain Eukaryota; kingdom Metazoa; phylum Arthropoda; class Insecta; order Hemiptera; family Monophlebidae; genus Icerya; species Icerya purchasi. The sequence continues at coordinate 421,643,595 of CM077116.1, forward strand.
GCTGTAGTTCGAAGATCTATTTTCAACTTTTACGGATTTTCAATCCTGATTGAAAGTTTTAAAATTCCGCTAATACGTTTTTTTTTCTTCTGGGCATCGTGCGCGCTTGATGGTCTTCATCTAATTCAAACAAAAAAAAAAAGAAGTGTTAAATGATGATTATCTACAACTATCTGCATTCTCGCTGGAAGTACTTCTGAATGTTCCGAAGTGACTCACCTGGTTTTTCTTGTAGAGTCATTCCGTTTAACGGTTTATATTGAGCGGATCAGCTATTGGAATTGCTGTTAAGTTTCTGATACGGGATCGATAAGGTGTCCAGCTTTTCGACTCATTACTATTGCCATGCAAAGAGATACCCCCCCAGTGGTCGTTTGTAATCGGGCTCGGCGAGTAATTATCCATTTTCTATACAGAAGGGGAATACAATTCTGCGGTGATCATTGGAAAAATAACGAATTTTCTAACTTTTCTCCTGCAACGAACTTAATAGAAAGTGTGCGGCACGGTAAATTAATGACTTTGCCGACTTCTGGGTGTCCAAAACGTTTAGTCACTCTATAAGAAGATCCGAAAAAACCTCAAAAAGAACAACGGATATTTCGAAGCGATGCAACTATCAATATATTACTAAGTAAACAAGCTGCGAATAGACACAGAAGCCTGCGAATTTGCGAAACTAATTTGAACTTAAAAATTCATCCAAAATGTAAATATGTAGATGGCCCTAGAATCGTCACAGCTTGATTTGCCGTTTACGTTATTGTGTACATTTTCATTAACTAGGCTGAAGAATCGTTTTTTCCGTTCGAAATTTTAAACGCGGTTCCATCCGGATTTTACGTTGCCCATCAGAAGGGACTACAATTTAAAAATGCGTCTGATGAATGTCCTTTCCGATTTTACTATTAATTTTTGGTTTTTTAAATAAAATCGAAAAAAAGAAAAAGCGCACTACCACTGTCGGTACCCCGTAGAAATTACTAAACGCCTATCGTTCCACTCGTGCAGCTTTTAAATGGGAAAATAAAATAGTTTTTAATGAATGCGCGACTAAAAGTTTACCAAGCGACCAATTGCTTAGCAGAAAACGACGCAATGCGTGGATGATCCTATGTTTCAGATAGTTTCGTTGTCGCTGGAGTCTGTATGTATTAATATGGGCAGAGGAGAAGGATCGATTTTTAAAGTATACTTCTTCCACCAACTGACTGCATTCATAATCCGAAAAATTACATAGTTTTTCGTTGAACGGAGCTGCAAAATGTACCGCTTTTTTCTTTTTTTTTTTTTTTTTTTTTTTTTTTGCTTTCTTTGAGTTATTAATTAACCGGCGGTTTCCGGCAATGTTTAACAGCAATAACTTCGTTTTCCTACTTTGCTAAGCCTCGCATCCTCCTGGAGTATTTTATCAGCTTATGAATTCTCAAAAGTAGGAATTCTGCAGCATTACCACTTATTACCACTTCGTAAGTGACCATTTCGGCGGACAATTCAAACTTCTGGCTCCGGTACCCGTCCAGCAACTTCTCAGAATTTTTTCGTCTTTCTCTCTTTTATTCAATCGTTAGAATTAGTGACCTTATCTTATCTGCTATTTATATTTCTTCTGACTGTCCTTTTTCTAATTAATTCTGATTCTACGAGAAGAGTGCATACGTTGTACTCTCTATTCCTATCCCTTAGCATATAAACATAATTCATATTGGGATTTACGATTCTATTAATGTTGGTTTGGTAGTTTCCTAGCCGCGTGGATATTAAATAAAATTAGCTGTTTTCTCTCGATTCACTTTTTTTTTTTTTAATATTTCATTTCAAAATTTCCGCAGTAAATTTTGGTCGGATGTTTTCACGTATCTTCCCTTTCCACTAGCGTGTTGTCCTTTTAATTTTCTCCGGTTAATCTTCCTTCCAAAAAAAATTTCGTTTCCCAAATTTCTTTTATTTCGTCGTTCTCTTACAGTCTTCGCTGTATTCCTTTCACTCATTCTTTATTCCCTCCGCTCCGTTTCTCCTTAGCATTCGTTCTCTATTTTGGCCCTTATACCACAATGAAGCAGCCACTTATCCAGTGCCGTCTTTCAAATACACACGGGGCCCTAGGCTAGCACTCGTGAAATATTAATTGTTTTTAAATGTTTGCATGTGGATTTGCGTGATAGACTTTGTGTGTGTATGTGTGTACGAGTAGTTCGGTTTGCATATGTAAGTGTAGGAGTGTGTATGTGTGCGCATTTGGGTATAATACTTGCGTACGTACTGTCGTTATTTTTCGAGCACGCGTAAGGATAGCCACTAATTTCTCTCACTAATTTCTCCTATGCCGTAGCACCATCGTAACTACCTATTTTTGTGCATTCTAGTTGTCCACATCATTTTAGGCACAGTGGCAAAAGTACACTTGGAACTGATTGTAAATGTTCGACGTATCGCGATGTACATAAATGCAGCCCGAACGTGTGGGGGTCTGTTTGTATGCTAATTAGCGCGCATCGGTGGTATACGTGTCGCGGTTTGCCATTGCCTACCACGTGACCATTAGCGCACATTTAATTATTCTGCAATAATTTCTGTCGTTGCCTGCAGTCGGACTCAGGATCTATCTCCGTGACGTAAGTCAACTAGAGCAATTAGGCTATTGCGACGACATCATATTTCTTCTCGTAAACACTAAAATAAATGTGAATAAAAAATACTTGAATTTCACGCGATGCTTGAAATTTCGGGCACGCCTACGCGCGCATTTCAAAACTGACACGAAAGCAGCGCCAACTGTATTTTCGACTTTGTACTTAAGTAAACTTGCCTAAAGTTTTTTTGGCGACTAGCATTGAAAATGAATTACATCGTACTAGTGGAGCGGCAATAAAACGAAAAGCAAAGAAACAACGCAAAAATAACATTTTCTTCGGAGATAAATAATGGCTAACGGCAGGGGGTGTCGACATCGTGAATTGCCAGATAGCGTAAAAAAAATTTAATCGCGAAAAAAAAAATCTCGTTAATAATATTGAAGAAATGTCAGTTCGCCGGGTTTTAGATATGCACCACGTGCCCGGTAAAATAAAAGTATAAATTTAGTAATGCTTTTTTTTTATTTATTTATTTTTTTATTTTTTTGAATTGAATTGAATTGAAATATTAATGGTTTAAAAGTAGTTGCACTAATCTTGCTGGAAACGAAGTATGAAATATGGTTACATCGATAAACAAAGTACACCTTATTGATGATTTCGAAAATGATCTTACGCCAGGTAAAAATTTGAAATTATTTTTAAAACTATAAATTATTCTAAAAGTTTCTTATTAAAAACCGGTATTACTGTTTATTACGGAGGGGAAAAAAATGAATAAATAAAAAGGAATACCGTAAATGATAAATTATTTAATTTTACATTTTAGCGGAAATGTTTCGAATGCATGTGTGAAATAAAATATTAATTAAGTAATACCTCTAAAATGTGTTAAACATTTCAAATAAATCGGATAAAAATTTACAGTTAGTTTCAGTTATTTCGATTTTTCAAGTACATAACGATCATTATTTACGTACACAACGTGAGAAGATAGAAATAAATGAAATATATAGGTACGTTATTCGCGATTATTATAAATTTTTTCTATCTGTAGAAAGTGAAATAGCTTTTGAAAGAAAAAAAATTCATAATTTATGCGTACTTTTTAGATCTGGCATTGCGATTCAAAGTCGATGAAAATTTGCGTTTGTATTAGCTTTTCTTTTTAGTAAAAAAAAAAAAAAAAAGTATAAAGCTGTACAGTGAATTCCTGGACATTATTCAAAACACAGCAATGCGGCTGATTGTAGGAAGCCTCAGGCCCTATAGCCGGTTTACTCGCGGAAACCGACCTATTCAAACTCTCAGATCGCCGTAACTTCCTAACGTTAAAATACTTTTTCAAGCTATCGTTCTTTCCACGCAAGCCAACATACAGAAAAAGAAAAAAAAAAAATGCAATTGACCCCGCCTTCTTCGAACTTTATAAATTAAAGCCCGCAACACCACAACCGATAGAAGTAAGAAGTAAAATCCAATGAGCCGAATTAAACATCATACTACGCGAAGTCATTCACGGAAATACAGCACCAATTAACTTTAGCAATATTGCTTTTTAAACAGAAAAATAAAGGACCGCTGGCAGGCAGAATGAGAATAGCGCTTCTGTGGAAGCAAACTCTACGCGTTTAAACCGATACTATCGAACTGGCGAACACCGTTTCGACAAAACCGTACAGAGGAGGTCGTGATAGCCCGCCTAAGAATTGGACAAATTGACGCATTAATTACCTTTTTCGAAACATCGAATCTCTGCTCAGAATGTCAGTGTCAACTGTCGGTGTATCACACATATTCATCAATTGTCAGAAATACGAAAAAGCTATTACGATGACATTTAAAAGCATTAATTAATTATATACCAGCCGATAATAATGCGAATAATATGTATTAACATCTTACTTAACTTTCTGAAAGCATGTAATATTTAAGCAACTTATGGATTACAGTCATGACGCAAATAGTTGTCGAGCGTCGTTAAATAAATAGAAATGAATAAAAAAAGAAAAAATACTTTTTTTTAACTTGTCAATAAAGAACATAAAAAATCAAAAAAATAGCGATCAATTATTTATTTAAATTCGCGTGCGATCAGCAATAAAGGCAACGTAGAAACCGAAGGAAGGAACAAAAGTGCGAGCGATGATAATGAAACTGTTAGTAAAGGAGGTTCAGTAATGGTATATCATCAGGAAGGAAAAGCAGAAATCTCGTCTTTAGCTAAGTATTCTTATTGAAGGTACTGAAGAAACCATTGTTCAAGAGTCGACAGGCAAGCATTTTGCTTAGTGTCCGATCATTTTCGGCGAAAAGAAATTAATTTTTACTTTATTACGAGTTTAGCGATATTGGAAGCATTTAGAACGCATTGCAAAGAACATAAAAGTTGATTGGACGAGCTTAATTGCGTATTATGAAAGAAAACGTTTTTTCAACCGAATCGATACGCAAATGAAACAAAGTTATTAGATAGAAGTGTTACTACACCGAATTATGAATGTTATAAAATCATTCGTTTTAACAAGATCAGCAATTCCGGTCGATCATTAATGAAAATTATTCGGAAATAATTATGACCCTCTCGCATAGAAATTCACAGAGGTAAAGAGGTCACACAGAGTGGACATCTTCTTTATCAGCTATTTTTGTGAAAAGTTTATTAAACTAACGAGTAAACAAACGTTTTTTCACATTACACATGAAATTAAGAAATCAAAATATTATCCTACATGTATACTTAACATCAGATAATACGTATTTGAATCGATTAACGTTTAAACGACTTTTTAAATTAGTATTAGAAAACACGCAAAGTTTGTGCAAAATAAATTTCGATTTTCTAAAATGGTATCATTTGAACATGAAAGACAGTCGATACCCCATTCTCGTATGGAAATGTTTCCAGAAAATGAATACACTAATTATATTCCATGCCTGGGACACTCTATTAATTTAGTCGCTGTTAGAACAGCTGAGAGTTATACGTTGCGTAAACAGTGCCGTACTTTATAGTGTTGCTCCAGAACAGTTCACGTTCTTTCTTTTCTTCAACGTCATTCCATACTTTTCCCCTTGACGGGGTGTGGTGGTAACATTCCGCATGCACAATTTTTCTCATTGTTTACGATTTCGAGCAATCTGAATGTTTTCTCCACGGCCGGTGTATTGTTGGATTCTTTTTTTTGTCTTCTCTTAGTCGGCTATTTACCATTGTTTCTCTGTCCCTCTAATTTTCCCTTTTACAATAGTATTTTCTAAGGAGCCTTGCAAATTCTCCCTCCCCATTAAATGTCGCAAAAAGTCTGAGACGAGTTAATACTTACAGGGAAGAATTGTTTTAATTGATTACGTCATTTTTACTTTTCCATTTTTCTTTCAATGAAAATGTAAAATATCGTGTATTTTTAAAACGAAATAGGAAAACGTTATATATTTCGTAATGATTTTTCTATATTACTCATGATGAAGAATAGGGTTAATTAAGAGGTACACACACGCACGCAAAAACACGCATGTACGGATTTCACTAAAAAGATCTTTCACACCTCTAGATTTTAATCTGTTATTTTAATGTTATATTCTTTTTACGAAATAATCTACAGGGGATAAACACGTTTTCCATTATAAAAGCCCAGCCGGAACAGACAGTTTATTTATTATACACAAATATTATTTCGAATGTAGAATGTTACATACTTCTATTACGTAATTTCACAAAATTCAAATTACCCTTTAGCGTAAGAATCTCTCTGATTCGTATCGCTCGATTTCGAGCATCGTGACTGCTTATTTGTACACTAGCACTACAGAATAGACAGCGCTCATGGCAATTGCTATACACAACGCGAGTGTACGCACGCAAGACCACACCCGGAACTGATTGGTAATCGTTTGATTTATCGATATACAAGTGCAATCTCGCGTGTGTCTGCTGTGTGTACTGAACTAGCGCGCATATGATGGTATACGTGGTGGTTTGCCATTGCCTTCCACGTGATTATTAGCGAGTATTTAATTTAATTCTTTATAATAAGTTCTGTCGTCGTCCGGGATCGAACCCGTAACCTCCGTAATGGAAGTCAAGCGCTTTAGCAACTAGGCATGACAGTTATTAATATATGTATAAAATACGTGCATATAAATACGTACTTATTCTAACGGGCGTAATGCGAAAAAAACAATTATGAAATCGCAGTTGTTCTTTCGCAACGTTGGTTTGCAATATTCTTTTGTAACGTGCTTTTGTGCTATCTGTCATGTTTTTAAGTAGTTTTAGCGATTTGCGCAAAAACGTAGTTATTGATTATATTACTGGCAACAGCGACATGGTCAACGGAAACAACTAATCTATAAGCATCACGGATCTCGGCAATGACCGAAACAGTAGCGTATCTTCAGAGCGGACCAATAGGAATGATTTAATATAAAGGTTTATGTAATACTTATACAATAAAGAACACACCGGTATTTAAATCTATATAGATTATATTTCATAACGGAATTATATTTAAACCATATTAAAAATATTATCGCTACTTTTTTAATGATATTATAAACTCGCAACATAACTTCTTCTTCGTCGTGTCGGGTGAAATAGTTTACAATGCGGATTTCCAGTAATCCAAGAAACCAATTGCATTGCCTTCCAGCTTCACGACGTCAGCAAAGTTGTACTTAACCGGACACATTTTACACAAGTGAGCGATAGACTGTGCTCTTCGTTACATGTACATAGTGAATTTGCCGAAATTCCCCATTTTTTCAAACTGTCGCCGGTTCTTCCAGTTTGTGTCCGCAATCTATTCAGAGACCTCCATCTAGCATAATTTAGGTCTGCACCTACAGAAATCTTCTCCGATGGTTTGATCCATGACTCCATTTTCCGCCCTTGAGATTCTGTTTCCCAAGCGCTAAGTCGTGTATTTACTTTAACGGGAGTTCTAACTCCCAACAATGCTCCCTTGGGCACACCACTGACCCGAAAGATCGCATATCTTTATACGCACATGTATAATAAGTCGGGAAGTCTTTTTGCGATATTGAGATTACGTGGAAACTATTTTCAATTAATGTATTAACACAATTTTGTAATTGAAAGTTTTTCTTTTAAAAGTTGAGATATATGTTATAGTCTCCGCGATTGAAAATAAAGTCATTGTGCACCAAAAAAACGGTTTCTAATGGGGCCTAGAACTAACGCCAACGTAATTTTTAAGACAGTTTCAGAATGACCAGTTATATAAATAAAATAAAATATTTTAATTAGTATTAGATTGCTATTTGCTACTTCGTCCGAGTTCCACACTGAAAATTGTTGTAAATTTTGGAAACTTATTTCTGGACAACGTAATCGTTTTTTGACGGTGGCGGGATACAAAATTATTTTTGCTGGTGTTTTTTTTTTTTTTAAGAGAACTGAAAAAAACAAAAGTTTCACTCGGCTGTGACTTTATTATAAATTTTTTTATTCCCAAAGACGTGAGAATTGTAATTATTGCGTTTAACTTGTAATTGAAATCGTCCGTGAGAAATACCGTAAGCATAAATTATTAACGTTCAGAAATATCTTCATTTGAAAATCGTTCATTGTTCGAAGCCTGCATTGACCATTACACAAACTGGAACGAATGAGAAAAAAAAGTGTGTACACATATACGTATAAAGTAAAGTAAGTCCTATATGACAGGGCATCGGGGATTGTGAAGTTAAGATTCACAGTTGTTTAAGCCAAATGGCACTAATCAGAGTAGTGGAGCCAGTTCCTTTCTCTTGGCCGCTTTTACTTTTCCAGATTTCTCTGGTACCCAATTATTTTAACCTAGGTGAACCTGGGAACGATTTGAATCCAGAACGAGACAAGTCTCGAACCCGTGTCTTTTGATTTAGTAGCCAAGCACCTATTAGTTCCTCTTTGTTGGTTTGCACAGCGAACTTATATCGAAAAGCACCCACGTCCAAGCATTTATATGGTCACTAGTATCTAGTCATAGCCGTTTTCAGATTTTAAATAAAGTTCTTTCTTTTTTTTTTTTTTTTCAAAAATCATTATGAATTTTTTTCGTTTACTACGAATGGTCTGTAGCTGCATTCGTGATAACTGTTGCAACTTTTTTTTTTTCTTTCTCTCATCATTATTTCTAGGAAGAACTCGCTATTTGGCTGAAAAGTTATTTACCATCAGAATAACATCGATCGGGAGGTTCCTCAAATTAATAAATTTGCACCATCCATTCTGTTTTAGCTGTTAAGCATTGAATTCTTGCAGTCAGCAGCATATCGAGTTTACAATAATATATATATATATATATACACATATCGCATCAGGCATTAACTAACTGTAGGCCACTCTAAAAATATTTCATGTTAAAAAAATGTAATTCGTTATCAGTTTCTCCTTTTAAAATTACATTTTCTACTAGTTAAAAACTGCTTGAGCAGAATTTAATTATATTACTTAGGCAGGATTTATGGGCACGACAGCTATTCTTCTTTCGTTCTTCGAGAAAAAGGTGCCATTAAATTTATCGACTCGTCGGTCAAAGCAAGCGCGAAAGAAAGGAACGAAGGAGAAGAGTGAGAAATTGCTGCCATCTTTTTATGGTAATATGTATCACTGAGATGGCGTAACAGTCATCAAAGAAAGAATATAAGTAATCGGTGAAAAGATACTTCGCAATCTGTAATTATACGGAACTTCTGCGCTTGTCACATAATCCATCAAGTTCTGTCGGAATTCTTTAAGCCGACCATTACTGCACTGGTCTCTGTTTATAAAAGCCGTATTGTATAAGCCGCCCACTGCTAAGCCCGTTTGCTTCTTGCTTATTTTTGATGACCATCAAGAGATCCGCGAGTTTAAGAATAAATATAGTTTCTCCGACTGGAAAATCTACTCGTCCGTTACCCCAGAGTACTCTGATATTGTTTTAAGAAGTCTAGCGGTACGTCATGCTGACTAAAAACTCTCATAAAATGGGTCTCATGCTTGTCTCCAATCGATTCTTTTGAAGAAATTTCATTTTTGAGCTTTTCTAACTTTTAACGGCCAATTTTTTTCTTTCTTTCTTTCTTTCGTATAGCCTTTCCACTTCAATTCTCCTTCACAATTCCCTAATCTCCAATCGTCTTCCCTCCCCTTCTAATGGGTGGGCCCTTAATAGATCCGTATCTTCCTCTGGCAATTCCTCTCCTATCAAAAGTAGTAGTCACTCCGCACTTAGTACCTCTAATCTTTCTCCTTTAGCTTCTTCTAATCCTTCTCCCTCTACTTCTCTTCCATTAGTTTTCTCGCTATCCGAAATTTTCTTAGAGCTTTTGACATCTAAAAACATTACTTCTTCTCCTTCCCTTCCTGAATCTTTACCGTTTTTCCTAGCTAATTTCATCGATTTTAATTAATTATTCGTTTTACTAACAATGAATAGTAAAAGAAAAGAAATTCGAGGGCCCCTTCTTTTTTCTCTCCCTTCTCTTTTTTTTCCTTTCGTACCTTTATACTGATTTATAATTATTTATGTACCTACTATGTTTCCTTTTCCACTTACTGTATTTGATGTAGTTTTTCTCCTTCTTTAGATTTTGACGAATTGCTCATTGATTTAATTTGCAGGAATTGTTTCCTTAATTATCGAATGACTGACGCTGAATTGGCTGAACAGACTGACAGATGCAGGTACATTTATTTTAATGTTGGTTTTCATCAGCGTATACAATGGCACACTATTTTCGAGTAGTCTGATTTACTCTGTTATTACTTTACACTACAATAAGCTGTGTATTTTTCTCACTTCAGTGAGACTAACGCAACAAGTTTCAGTGTTTATACTATTCGTTGCGTTTTACACTATAACTACAACTGCAGTAATTGCTTCCTTAAGTATTGAATGTACTGATGCTGGAGTAGCTAAACCTACTAACGGGCTCTGTTACATTTATTTCATTGTTGTCTTTCACCAGTGTACTTTTGTCTCGTTTTTATTTGAGTCGGAGATAAACAAGTTATTTATTACTCTCACTTTAGTGGGATTTCTGCAGCGTTCTATGGTATTTACTCAATTCGCTTCGCTTAACACGCTAATTGTAACGGGCGCTGGATTATTCTCCCTGATATCTTTAAAGTCCATTTCTTTCGCTATCTTCTTTTCCTTGGCTTCATGCATACCACAACCTTCGCGCAATGATTTTTCTGAGCGGAGAGTACTAAATTATTTTCGTCTTTTTCCTTCTCTTGTTTCTTTCCATCTTTTCCTCTTTGCTCGTTTTTGTGTTTTTTATTTTGTTGGACTACGGAAATGGTTTAATGGTTATTTTCTCGTCTTCATTTTTACCTTTCTTCCTTTTTTGGCCTAGTGTGTTTTTTCAACTTTTCCATGTCTACTTCTTCTTCCAACTTCCGCCTATCTAGGAATTCATTATGCCCGGCCAACTTAAGGTCCCCTACAATGGAATTGCCGGAGTATTACACAGAAGCACCTTAGAGCGGCTGTTGGATTAGTATAATATTAGTATCGCGCTTCTTTCTGAAACCTGGTTATTAAGCTCTTCTGATATCGATTTTAATAAGTTCTCTCTTATCTGTTCAAATCGTAGCGATGGCTGCGGTGGTTCAGCTATTTCAGTAAAGAACGATGTCCAGTTTTTAGCCCATGTGTCCCTTGTTTCCTCCTAATCTTCCTTTTCCCAGCTTAGTACATATGTCGATTCCTAACTATCCAGGCCCTTACATTTCACTTCTGCTTACATTCCACCTAATTTTGATTTGCGTAATTTCCCCTTTCTAACTTTAATCAATTTCCTTTTTCCTTCGTTTCTCATAGGTGATGATTGGAACGCCCACTCTCCTCTTTGGGGCTGTTCCAATTACAATAGTAGTGGTACGATCTTAGAGAATTTCATCCCTCGGAATGATCTATTCTTTCTCAATGATGGTTCTCCTACGTGTATCAGAAGTCACTTCCCTCCCAGCTTCATTGATCTATCCCTTACCTCTCCTAATATTGGCTTCAGTTGTTCATGGTATACTTATTTTTGCTTCTTCTATTTTACTGATACCTATATGGTTTTCTTGAACGTCAACGATAATATCGCGGAGTTTACTCTATGTAGGATGCTCGAGATCTGATTTTTCTTCATTTAATGATTCTAATATTCTATTTTTCAGCTTCAAAACGGCAATATGCCTTTTCCGAACACGATTAATTTTGACAAAACATCCGTGTATTTTTATTTTCATGACTACCGGGTTATGGTCCGAATTGATATCCCCTCTCGCGGGTATGTCTTTACTGATTTTACGTATTTCCGGTGAATTTTGTAAATCAAAATAAAATCAATTTGATTTCGAATAACATTTTAAAAATAAATAATTGATTATGGAGTACGTAACTCAAAAACATGTCGGCTTTATTTTATGTTTTTAAACTATAATTTTTCTGTAATACGAGTTTTTTATATATATTTAATAAAGTGACAAAAACAGAAAATGGATTTGAACATTTATCATGAAAAATTTTAAAAATTGTCAGCAGGAGATCTCCATGTATATAAGCGTCGAGGATGATGTTTAAAAAAGGTGTTAGTTATTTTTAGCTCATTGTCTATACAAAATTGTGCGAGCCGATCGCCTCGCGTATTACACTTCCCTAAGCCATAATTTCCGATAATATCACTTTCTGCTCCTTCTCCAACATTTGTGTTAAAGTTTCCCATTACCATAGTAATTTCGCCTTTCTTTTGTAATGCGTCTCAGAGGGTTTTATAAAAATCTTCAATTTCTTCACGGATAACTGCCACTTGTCGACGCATATACCTGTATTATTATATCGATGCTGCGATAAGTTGCTTCTAGGATTGATTCGTTCATTAAAAGGTATACATTTTACAACCGATGATTTAGCTATTTCATTTGGCAACATTATTGCAAGCCCATTTTTGTTCCTACTATCCGTTCCTCCGGAGAAGTAGATGTACATTCCATCTGACCTTACGGCCATCTTACTTCGCCGAGACTTAAAATATCAATGTTCAGCCTCTCCATTTTCACTAATTTATCTGCTTGTAAAAGACTACGTACATTCCATATAGTGACTTGTAACTGCTTGACTTGCAAGTACATTTCCTTTATGTTATTAGTTGCACGCGTGTTCCCTCCTGTAGAGTTCTGTACCAGCAATGGTATACTCGAGTCAGCGTATGCATTACTGCAGGTGACCGCTCATTGCCCGACATGCTGCCTCCAGCATGCCCCATGAATACAGCATTCATTCTATTTCTTCTGCACGCCATGTTGATAATGGGAAAAGTACTGTTTCCCCGTGTCTTCCACTGGATTTTCTGTTAGGGACTAATCCCCTAGCCGAAAGTATCCGGTTTTAAGGTGTCGGACACTCGCCTGCTCGCTTTAGACTAATGTGTATCAATCCGACTGCGGCTCACAAGCGAATCTGCTAGTTTTAAAATGCAGTAAAACGCTTAACGGTATTTACTGATAGGAACACTTTCTTCGGCAAGTATACCTCGATCCGTTTTCCTATCAGCAGAGTATTGTGAGTTCCGAGATTTAGCTTTTCTAATTAGCGCTAAATCCGCCAAACAGAAAATTACCACACTGCGCGACGTGGGCGCACAGAACTCACGAGGTTGTTGTTTCGCTTCTTCACCAGTGGGACCAGCACTGTGTGACGATCGAGTGACTACTTACTAGAAAAGGTAACTCTAGTTGTAACAACCTGTGCGCCGCAGGTACCTTGAAATCGGTATTCAAAAGCTGAATTTTTTGTTTGAATATTGATGAAAAGCGTAACTATTCCACATTTCTTTGAAAAGATAGAAAAATTTCGCATACGCGCTCTGCTACGGAACGCTAATACCAGTTGGAAATCGTACTTAAAATTTCAATGCGGTTTGTAGGCGCTGCAATAATTATGAAGGCAATAAGATGTGCCTTGTTCCAATGCTGTCTGTGTATAACATTTTATAATGTTCAGAAAAGTGGAAAATGTTAATTGTATGCTTTCTATGCAGTGAGTTTTTGCTTCAATGGAAGCATGCATTTTTTTCTTAGGCCGCTAAAAACCCGTCACGCGGACTGTTTTTCCACAAGCAGCAGTCGATTTTTCTACACTACTAGTCAAAGCCGTTATATTCACGTTATTACTGCGAATCGCACAATGTGTGCGTCCTTTAATCTTGCATTCGAAGTAACTCGACGAGTAACGCTCAACGGTAACCATCAATTGAATGCGGTTACAAAATCACCGACCATAGATAATTCCGCGAGTTCGACGAACCTTAACGTGTCAATTGCGCAATATTTATTTCATTAAGATGTCCACTGAAAGAATTAAAATGTTTGCTGACGAAATGGTTCACTCTTAAAGAGATTTATGCGCATTTTAGTCCTAACCAGTCTTAATTTTTTTTCCCCTTTTTTTCTTTAACCCGGCATAAGCAACTTGGCCACTATCCAGTATCAATTTAACTATGATGCCGGTTAATGAGACTACGTAATATTCCAAATGACACAATACATGCTGCAGACATTCATGGCCGTAAATGTACAAATTTGCCTGCGAATGCTTGTTTGGAAACGTTAGGAAAAGCCGGTCAGTGAACGCACATAATGTTCCAAATGAAACAATAAATGATGCAGACACACAGGGCTGTAAATGTATAAATTAACCCACGAATTAACCAGTTTCAATCGTAGCTTGAATGCAGTATCTACGACATACCGACAAAATATACAGTCATATCTTTGAAATTGGAAACATTTCATTTTCAGCTCGATGCCGGTTTTCCTTAATGTAACACACTAGTAGCTTCTACAAGTAATTTTAAATTTTCACCGCATTTGACTCACCCCATATGTAGTGGCGGCTTCACGGGAGAGGGACAGGGGGCATCCCCTCCAAAGAACCAAAGCCGCTTTAAAAAAATTTGTTATAAGAGAGAAACTTAATTTTTGCCATAAAAGATTTGTATGATTTTTACCTGCGGATTTTTAATTATTAATATTTAATATTATTTTCTAGTAAAACTATTAATGTTCCTTTTTTATTCTATTTTAACTGTAGTCGATCTTTTGCCATTTCTATTAATTTTTAATATTTATTTTGTAATTATAATTAAAAATAGTTCAGCGAGAAATATATATATTTCAATTTTGTCGCGAACAAAGAATGCTGAGGAGATGAAAAATCTAGAAGAATAAAAGTGAAGGAATCAGTAATTCGGAATGTGGGGAGAGCTCAGAATTTATTGGAGAAAATTCGAATTAGTTTTGATTCCAAAAACTAAAGCAACAGGTGAAGACGAAATAATGCTGGCAGAAATTCTAAAAGCACAGGCCCAAAAATTGGAAAATGATTACTTCGGATAGTAGAGAACTGTTATGAAGATTGCTGGAAGAAGATTTTGTAAAAGGCAGAACGATTAATTTACCGAAAAAAAAAAAAAAAAAAAAAGAAAGAAGAAAAAAAAAGAATTGTAAATCTCAAATTATAGAACAACTGTGCAGTTATGCTTCAAAAGTTCTATTGAATTGTATTATACAGAACGTTCGAAAAGAAAAATTAAAGAAAACCTGTATAAAGATCTGAAGAGGAGACGTGCGCCATAGATCAAAAAAACAGTCCTTGAAAAACATTTGAAATGTTAAAAGGGAAAAGAATATAGACTGGAACTATAGAAAGCAGTGATAACAGATGTTAATAGATGCAAACTAGAAGCTGAAATAAGGAAACGAGTTGGACAAGAACCTACACCACTCATTTAATCGATAGGTAGGTGATAGCAGTTTAAATAACAATTAGAATGAATTATTTAATTATTATTTTATTGATTTGCTTTATAAAGCATCAATGTAACAATAGACCACTTATACTATTCCATCAGGCGTAGCCGGTATTTTTAAATTTCCCAGCGTTAGTTATTAAGAGAAGTTATTCAAAAATTAATACATGGTTGCTGTTCGAATTCGTTTTACTTATATACATACATATATTTTTTCCATATCGGTCTTCATCGTTTTCATTTACTTATTTCGTTATCTCTTTTTATTCGCTTCTATCCTACTCGCCCTCTCTCGTAGTACCCTATTGTTTAGTGTATTTGTCCTTTTCGTTTCCCTCTCGTTCGATTGCTACTTACTTCGATCGCATCGCCGACATTAGCATATAGCGAGTAATAGAACAATAAGAAGAACCAATTCGAAATAATGAAAAGCGAGAATTAAAGGAAGTAAAAGCGAATGGAGAAATATGTTGTACGGATGACCTTGTCTCATTAGCGCAATCGGAAAAGAATGCGAATAAAATGTCAGAAGTTCTATCGGAAAAGCTAAGTAAAAAGTATTAATAACGAAACGAGTATTAATAATAATGACAAATAAAAAGGCAAACAAAATAACGACTGTTTCGATAATAGGAACGTATATGACCCAAAAAGAAAAGATGAAAAAGCATATAACAGATGCGACGGATGGGATGGGTTAAGTACGCGTTTAATAATAAGAAATCAATGTTAACAAATAGGAAATTCGTTAAAACATCATATATTTTTAGAGCGTGCTCAATTACGGCTGAGAAAATTGAACTTTAACAAAAAAAAAACGGAATAAATAAACTGAAATCAATGCACGCAGAGAACGAAAAGAACATATTTTTCATACACATCTTCGTTTTGGAGGTCAGCGATCCACATAGCAATCCACGGACCTTGATGCGACTGACCTGAGTATATCTATCGACGTGCAACTGAACCATCTTTTAAAATCATCGTTCATGCGTAAATTTTGCGGTCTTCCTACTGATCTTGGACTGTGCGACTTCATCGTCTGCGCCGAACATATATATCTCCATCTTATCGCAACCGAAATTTCACCAGTCGAAATACTTGCATGCTTTAAGTTTTGGCGGCGGCATGTGTATAAAGAATATTAAATAAAGGTTTTCTCTTTCTACAAACAAAATTAGAAAAGGAAAATAGGTTATGATGATATCGAATAAAATTAAATCGGTTCCGTTAATTCACACACTATCGTTGGTTATTTTAACTGTCCATTTCCCCGTAACCGAATTGTTCGCTCCAATTAATTCTCTTCACCGCCCGTGTGCATCGGATAGCGTTTATATTAGCATTTTCCTGTTGTAATTTTCCTCGTTACATCCTTTTTCGTTGGAGAGAGCCTTAATGTACGTGCGAATTTAGACACTCCTTGCTGAAATACGAAACTACTAAAAAGTAAAAAAGTCGAGGAACTCCTCCGGTTTCCGCTAAAGACAGTCGGTTCGCGTTTCAAATGCCACGTAGCGAGAAGCAGCGTTCTAATCGGAAGCAGTAACGACGCAAAAGGCTTTATATACCTTCCAAGCGTGATTTTAATTTTTTTTTTTCCATTTCGAAAAGTACATGACCTGCCTATCTGCTTCGAATAATCCAGCGTTGCGCTGGTTTTCTACGGCGTTGCGCGCCTGTTGGAACAGACAAAAAGTTTCCCGCTTTCGAGCAAGCAATGCGTGTAGGTCAGGTTGCATGTCGAATTAGTCAAGTCCGTATCATCTAGTCAAACTGTGTCATCGACTATTTCCGGTCCAACTGCTTTACATGGAAACAGTGCCGAACTAAGCCGTTCTGGGCCAAAAAGCTCGTTTCGTTACGGCGAAAATTTTGCTTTTTTTCTTTTTTTGGCATACTTACACAGAAATTTTGAATATTTTTCGCATCGGTAGCATTCATCAGAGACATTAGAATATTCTTCCGGAATTAACGAAAAAATACAAAAATTAAAGAACATTATTTTTTTTTTTTTGTGGTAATTTTTAAAGTACTACTTCTTTTTTTTATTCGTATTATTTAGAACCGAGTAATGCAGTTTCATCTCGTACGGAGTAGATGAGCTCCGCAAGTATGCTGCAGAATTATTTGCACCTTTATGATTTTTTCTTTCTTCATCGCAAAATTTCGATTCGGTTCCGGTTCAGCTCCGGTTTTTGTTCGAAAGGAAATTGCAGCTACTTTTTTTTCTCTCCATTTTCAGCTCCGTTGCTATTTCGGAGCCGCGATTCCGACCATACAAGAGAGCTGCGCAATTAAAAAAAGTGTCAATCGGTGCAATTGTGGGAGACAATGCAATCCGAAAGAACGGCCAATTAGGAAAATAATTTACGCTAGACGTTGCGTGTTTAAAGAATGTAATCTTAAAACGTAACGCTTCGGAAAGCTTACACTTACCATCATCAGTTTCTTCGGTTTCTGATGATGGCAAGTAGAAGCTTTCCGAAACGTCAAGTTTTAAGGTTAAATCTTTTAAACGTAGTGTCTATATTTCTAATTATAACCACCATATGGAAGCTTTAAATGTTTAATTAAAATAAGTGCTTTTAAAACTTTTTCGGGTGCACTTTTCCAACGCTGGAATACGTTATTAAAAACGGATATAGGGAAATACATTAAACAACCGTTTATTTTAAAAAACAATTTAACATTGAACATCACTTTTCAACGAAAAATTGTCCTAAATACGAAGTAATGGATAACAATTTCGAATAAGCTGCAATTTTATAGAAAAACGATCAAAAATTTTTTTATTATTGCTTGAGAGTGTTAGAAGCGAAGAGTGTAATTTTATTAATACGTATATATATATATATATATATATATATATATATATACTGTAATATATCTATTACACGGTACAAATTAAAATAAAGTAGAAATCTGAAGTATCAGAAGAAGTGGTGAAGAGAAAATGTATGAGGTCAAGGCGACTGTCTGGTAGATCGACGCGGAACGAAGTGCGTGCGAGCATTAGGAAAAAATCAAAGGATAGATAGGAACGAATTTGCTCAAAGCGGTCAGTCGGATTTTTACCTTGCTGGAAGGCATTACAAAATTCTTATTCTGTCGTCTCTTAACGTGAATCTATCGAAGGAGTCGACGATTGTAAAAAATAAAGGAATATACCGCATTTTATAAGTTGTTTAATGAGTTTATATACATATATATATATATATATATATATATATATATATATATATGTAGATGTATACATGTAACATATCACAAAGTCCGATTAAAGGATTGCTCCCCCGAATTCGCTAGTTGAAGAAAACTGTGCTTTCAAACTATAAAATTATACCTCCCTCGATCATAATCGACATACTCCGACAAATCGCCGAGCATCAGTTTGCAGACAACTTAAATACGTATAATTACTTTTATTCTAATCGTTATAAATTTTTAGTTTTTGCATTATTTGTGTAATAATTGCATTTTCAGCGGTCGGCCGTTACAGATAAGTTGGTGTAAGTTTCCCTTTGTTATTATTATTATTATTATTATTATTATTATTATTATTATTATTATTATTATTATTATTATTATTGTTGCATTTTTTAGAGCCCTTTTAGACTATCTATTTACCAGTTTCTTTTCTTTTTCTTTCCTGTACATTAATATATGCGACGTCTAATATGTAAGCGGTCCCTGTGTATAGGTGTATTATTGTGCTATTTATATATATATATATATTTTTTTTTTTTATATATATATATATATATATATATATATATATATATTTGTGTTGATTGATATATTTTATTTTTATTTTTTGGTTTAATACATTCAATTTAGGTAGTAAGAATGATTAACTGTAATTTTGTTTACTAGAATAAACGATAATAAGAGTGTTGAACACTCACACAACGGGTATACTTGCCTAGTAAGACCCACAACTTATTTATTTATAATAAGAAAAAAAAAAAAAATGTATAGGTATAAAAACTATCTGCCTATTTATTAACAGTAATATTAATAATAATAAATAAAAAAATAAACAATAAATAAACTAAATCCGGAATATTAATAAATATTGCGGTTATCATTCATGAAAGTGTAATATGACAAGGTTAACGTTTCGATATATATATTGTAATGTATTCATTACGTAGTACGACATTAGTTTAGAAAAACAAAATAAAAATAAAAAATGAGTGCAACAAAGTCAGGCTGTGTTGACAAAGTACATTAGCTGGCTGACAGGTGAACCTTCGTTTATTGATGAAAAAAAAAAAAAAAAAAGTACGCCCCAGTAACAAATCAGAGATGGCCGATTTCGGTAGCAGTCAAAGGGAAATTAGAAATTGATGGAAGAAAACAGGAAAGCAAAGATCAACGTTTACCTCTGTAACAATTACCAGAATTGAAAATAACTGCCGATGAAAGGAGGTTATTTTTCTTTCTCGTGCAGTTTAATTTTCGTGTTAGCGCCTTGCGACAGTATATCTCGATCGTAGTTTTCGGAAATACCAAATATTATCTTCTCGGTTTGCCGAAGTATCAAATCCATGCGTTATTTTTGCAATAATTATGCAAATAAGTGAGTACATATACAAATTCAGTTTGTATTTGTATATCGGTATGTATATGTATGAGCATGTGTGTATGTGGATATATGTGTAAAAGACAACGTAAAACATTAGCAATTATAAAGAGTATTGCACATACCTAATTGACGTTTATAAATATAAATTACAGGCACTCTTAAATTTATGTTAATTTAGAGATTTCTTATGTATCATTATGCTAATAATGATCTATTAGTCAGCTTGAACACTTACGCTTGTAAATCTAAATGTACGGGGGAAACAGCACACGTGGTCACGATCACAAACGAAGGAACAGTCGCCAGAGTGCAAAGGACAATAAGGGGATGGGGAAAGAGCAAAACGATACCGTGAGGATGGGAACAAAGTATGATTGAACTGCAGTCGGCAGATAAGAATGATGAAAAATCGTTTAAGAGTAGGAAAATAAAAGAACCAAGAACAGGAAGGGGGTCTAGGCCGGATAGTAAAATGAGCTAGGATTGGAAAAGGAGCGAGGATATACATCCGACTAAAGTCTGACATGCATTCTTTTCGAGAGGAGAAATATGTTGTGACCAGGAATCTTTTTAAAAAAATGTAAAGAGCGTAACACTGAGCGTGTTAAGGAATCCACCGTCTCGTTACCATCAATACCCGCATGACTTGGAACCCGAAGCAGGTCGATGGAAATGGAATGGGAAACGGAAAGACTATAGATGAGAGAACGTATACGAAAAATAATAAAATCGAAGGAATATGAGGGTATAGCCTGAAGAGCACTTTTGGAGTCCGAAATAATTAAGTATCTATCAGAGTAACGAGTTGAGGAAATAAATATAACGGCTCGAAGAATGGCGTAAAGTTCGGCGGAGAAGATGGAGCAAAAATCCGGCAGCCTGAAAGATTGATTGGAATTACTAGCTGGAAAGAAAAGGGAAGCAGCTACTCCTCCTGAACTCTTGGAATCATTAGTAAATATTAAGAAATGAAGAGGAAATGAGGAATTAACAAGAAAATAAAATTCTTGATTGACAACTGCGCACTTAGAAGTTTTAGATGATGAAGGGAGAGAAGAGAGTTTTCGAGGGTGAAAAAACGCGCAGAAGTTAAAAATAAAATAGGGAAGTTTACTGTGGGAAATAGTATAGGAAGAGAATTTGTCTAAACGATGAGAAAAATATAGGAGATTTATTAGGAGAGAAGCGCCATTTATGAAAGATAGAGAGGTATGAGAGGCGAATCTTAGAAAACGAGATGGAAAGTCGTTTTACAAGGAAACTGTATCCTAAATGTGATCGTCGGATGAACAACGGTTTTATATTCGATTCAGCAAGAATAGCTGGAATAGGAGTGGAATTGAGCGCCCTTAAGCAAAAACGAAGAACCAAATTTTGTGTTAAATCCAGTTTGGAGAGGGGAGATTTGGAGGCATTGCCATATATGAAAGAACAGTAATCTAGTTTAGATAATATGATTGATTTGTACAGCAGGATTAGGATTTGAAATTAAACACCACCAAAAAATTCCATAATGTTAATTTGGAATATTATGTTCAAGATGTTTAATGAACTAAAAACGGATTCCAAAAATGAGAGAGCTCATTGTACACAAAAACCAAATAATGTAAATGCTTGAAAAATCGTGAAAAATAATTCATCTCGACCCACGGACGGCATTTATACTTAAAAATTTTAACCGATACACCTATTTCAGGAAATTTCTTTAATTAAGCCAAATGGGCAACTTCAAAATTAGACTTTGAGGTGCCGTAAACTCCAAAATCCGAAAAAAAAGTAATTTTGTCTCGGATGGAAGCGAGCGAAACAATTAACAGGTTCTAATTAAAGTTACCTTCAATCATTTTTGTGTTCTGATTACTAAAAATAAATTAAAAACAAACCCTTTTACGCACAAAATAAATTTACAATGAATTATAAAAAAATTATAAAAATAGCCGACTAGTTTCGGATATCAACGATCCATAATCATGGCTTATTAACATTTAATAACATTAGGTGAAATTGGAATCAACGTAAATGAAATCATAAAGTCGAATTTAAAAATTTAAAAACAACATAAAAATATAAATATAAAAAATAAAAAATTTCCTAAACTGAATTAATTATACTAAATAACTAATGAAGGATTATTGTCCGGAAATTGTGTTTATTATTTTCATATTGTTACAAATTATGTTTAACAGGTGATTTTTAAGCCGGAATTTAATTATTCGCAAAATGTTCATTTGACGGGGAAAATATGTATCACTTCTCCAGTTCCAAGCTAAACATTAAGTATAAGATGACGCCTAGAGAAGCTAAAGTCAAATGAGACCGTTTTTTTGTTCGTTTGTTTTGTTGTTTTTTTTTCATTTTAATCGGTTTGTACATTAGCCCAAGATATAGGAAAAAGGAGAAAATATAGAGGATAAAACTAATTTAAGAGCAGGAAAAATAGAAGCAGACGGAAATCAGAGAATATAAACAGAACTCTATCGATTCTAGCAATATTCGTCTCTATAATATGTCGCTATAACCGACTTTCGATCTATCAAATTTGTTTTTTTTTGTCTCTGGATAGATTCATTTTGTAAACGGATAAGATAAAAATAAGTGGATCGCTGCTCGGTACATTACAGGAGAGGACGTCCAAAAATAAACGTAAAATTTGTAATTACGCGGTTTTATACATAGGAATGAAAAACGAAAGAAACCTCGTAAACTACTAGATCGACTTAAATTACAATTTAAAAAAACAAAAAAAATTCTACCGAAATTTCGGATCGAGCGTATTCTGATTTGCTGTGGGGTCGATCTACTTCTACTTGTTCTTTTAGCATTTTCTTTACCTTCACGTTATTTCCCCGTCATACTGGATTACTTCTTCTTATTTTTTTTTTTTTCAAATTCTTATTAACAATATTTCTTATCGTACTAAAAAAATTGACTCATTTCCTTTTTAAAACAAGGTGTTTAGTGGATGAGCTCAGAAGAAAACAAAAAGAGAAGTGATGTCTAGAGGGGGCAACCCGGTATGAACGAAGTTCCTCTCACTTTTTGCAAGTGTATAAAGTCATTCATAAAGTATGCGATAAAAAATGACACGCAATATATAAATCCCGTATGAATTAAAACAAAAACGACAAAAACAAAAAATAAGTTTAAATGAAATTTACACGTGATTAGAATTGAGGCTATACAGCTGACCGCGCACAATGCTTGCCGATACTTACACGCACACAAAACGCACACACCCGTATATAATAGAAAGAGACAGAGTGAACGAGAAAGAAAGTGAAGATCGCCCGGAGGCACGTATAACGTTTCTTCGTTCGATGACGATTTCTGCCAGTTTACTCCTACCGCCAAATCGAGTAAAAGAACTTCGTTCCAAAAAAAGAAACATATAGTACCTCGAAAAATTCGTCGACAATATCGGAAGCGGGAAGGGTGAATATTAATTAACAAGTAAAACGATCCATCACAGTGGAGAAAATACCATTAAAAAATGTAGTGTAAGAAGGAGGAGTGTAACAAAATCAGAATGATAAACCGCGCAGTGGACGTACAAGAAGGTAACTTTCGTGGTTGAAGGAGCTATTGTTCAACACCTTACAACACTGTTCGTTCTATAGCTTGCTCGAAAATGCTACCGACTTTTTGCGATTTAAATGAATGCATCGCGAGATAGTAATTAAAATTATGCACCAAAGCGACGCCGCTCGTAAAATTTAAAGGAATTACTGGTACTAGCGCAATATTCGAAAATCATCACAGCGGTAGATTGGTTCTGTTTCAAATGTCGCTTATGTCTGCATCCGGCCGCGTATGGTACGTTTGAGGTGGTTAGAATACTCTAGGTAATGAGATCATCGGCAGAGAAATAAAACCTCAACCAAAGTTTTGGGGGGAAACTTCTACTTCGGCGAACCGGACGACAAGCTGATAGTAAAACTGAGCAGACTCTCGGTTTGCGATAAATTCCGCTATGCATATATACACAGGTCCCATGCTATAAATGCTCAGGCTGGATGAAAAGGCGAATCTGCCAACGCCTTACAAACTGGATTTGCTTGGCGAGCACGCTCCAAATAAATCCCGCGGAAAGCAATGGAGAACCGTCTCAGTATACTTCTCGTACTACCGTCACGAAGACAACAACCGGAAAAGTGGCCCCCGTGTCAACGTCATACATCACATAGGTCGAAAGGGGCCGCGAAGAATCCGTGGATCTAAAACATGTCAAATATATGACGCACCTTGGAACGTCGAATCTACGGCGTTGAATAGAAAAATTAGCGCACTGACGGTCATCGATCATTCTGCATTTTACACAGAGCTCTAGTCTGTTTTAGTGAGTTTAATGAATATAGGCCGATTTGTCTATTTGCGCGCATGTACAGACGTTGCTCCTATTTGATGTGACGGTTAAATTTTAGCCGGATAGAATGGTAATTTGAGATGTTTTCTGATTGTAGGCCGGTGATATGTTCTACATTTTAGTCGGCATCTGTAACTGATTTCGCTCCGTTCCAGAGTGACCGAATTATGTGGAATGCGTGTCTGATAATAAAGACGTCCCGTGTTCAGAACGCAGCGATCTCGTAAGTATTAAAAAGCTATTTACCTAGAGTATTATATTATGTTTCCGGTATTTCTATGAAATATTCACTCGATATAATGTACTAATTCAGAACGAGTCATGATTACACCTTTGACATTTTAATTTCAAGCCACCGTTTTCAATTTTGACCGTGATCCGACTGAAACTCTTTTTTTTGACTAAACTATATGTTAGGGGTCTGAAATGCATCTCTAAAAATGCCATTTTTGCGCTCGCGTATTTTCATTGGTAAAAAACATGAACAATGTTAGTAGGTGTCATTTGGATGATGAAATATGAAGGGTCCTGTTGTAAGTTTTTTCTGAGATGCCCGAAAAAATTGAAAAATCAGTCAACTGCGCTTTAGAGAACAAAAAAATTAACCGTATTTCAGAAAAAAAAGCAGGTTTCTCAAAAACTGACCGGGTAGGGTGATACGTCTGAAACTTCTGTTACGAATGTTCCTTGGGGCTACTCTCTTTATCAACCGGACAACAGCTCTCCGGGGAAAATTTACCATTCTGATATGGGGTTTTTTCGACGAAATGGCAATGCATTAAAAATCATTCGATCTTTTCACCGTGACACATCCAAAATTTAAACGCAATTTCAAAAGATCCATCTAACATTAAAAGAATTTAAAATTACGTGTATTTTTTAAAAATCGTCGTTATTTAATCCGAGAAATAATCGTTTTACGAAATATTTTAATATCATTCTATTATTTGTAACAGATGAAAATTATATATCGACATTTTTTTTATTATTGCAAAAAAGATGGTAGGGCCAGATGTCGCGTAGTTCAATCAGTGTGACGCGATATTGGATCTTCTTAATCGGTGTCGTATTATAATGTTTAGTTCCCCGCGAATTCCCTAATAATTATCCCGATCTCAAGCGGCTGGCGTCGAGCACAAATTGTACTTACTATACTACAAACTATACTGATGGGTGCAGTAGAAGGTGTTCGTGGTGTTGGCCGCAGGAGGACGTCATGGATTTCCAACATCCAAAAATGGATGGCTGTTACCGAGACACAGGAAGACTTTTCCATCTGGCACGGGACTGGAAAGCATAGATCAAAGTGGTGAAAGATGTGGACGCCAACCTTCGATAGCGAAGACGGCTCAAGAAGAAGAGGATTCGCAAGTCGACATTTGGCTGAATTAAAAATCAAAAAATTGATTAAATTAATAATCGAAAAATTGATTAAATTAAAAATCGACTTTACAAAAAAAACAAAAACTACAATGGAAACCGAAATAAATTTAAAATTCAACGGCAATTATTTAAAACTGTCGCCTTTACCATCGCAATTATGCACAAAACTAAAAACTACTATTTGTTGTAACATTTGATTTGCAACGTTACGGATCCCGATGTTTCTGGGCAATCGTTTCTGTCACCAAAAATACGCCGCTGACTATATCATCTATGAAAATCCGAATCATTTTTCATCGAATAAATGTTTTCGCATTTTGTTCTACACACTTTTGTTATTATCTATATATATAAACGGGAAAAGACAAAACAGTTCAGTTCCTTCTTCTTCTCTGTTTATTCATTTTTTTTGTTTTGTAGCTATTGGGGAAGGGAGATTTTTAGTGTTATCCGTAAAAAAAAATTTGGAAACAGTAACTTTTAGTACAAAAAAGTGTGAAATCGCTATAGTCAGTAAATTTGTTCGTATTAAAATGTTTTAATTTTTCTTAATAATCGTCATTTTGTTTGTTTTTTTTACATTGTATTAAATCTTTTAAGATGTCATTTAATATAAACTAATGAGGATTTTTTTAAAAATTATATGATTTACTGTTGTTTTATTGAATTTCGTTTTTATTCAATTTAAATGGTGCTGAACTGTTTTATATTGTAAGTATATATAAAAGTGTATATTCTCAGATATGAACGAATATGTATAAGAGTAGAAAACAATTTTTTGGAAATGTGCAAATTCATGTGTATATGTTTTTCACAAAATTTTTAATAATAACTATGGTCGAATTTATGAACGAATACTAGATTTATTATTAATACATATATACTAGAAAATGAAAGATATGGAAGTATTCTAGATAAAATCATTAAAATAGACTGTTCTTAATTTTATGCTTTTGCGTAGGTTCCTTTCCTAAAGGAATTTGAAAAGTATTTTGTTTTATGCGTTAACCGATGAAATAAAAATCGTATCCGAACAACGATGATAATTTTGTGTGAAACTTTTTAATGGATCACGGCAATTAAAAATTAAGTTCAACGTTTTTTATAATATTTTTTTTTTTACGTTAGTAGAGACGCAACTCTAGCGTAGATCTGTAAGAACTCCTGCCTATCGAGGTTCTTTCATTGAGATCGGTTTGACTTTCCGACGAGGAGAGAAACTCGCAATATCCATTCGGTGATCGTTCCGTTTCGAAAAAACGTTGAGATTTTTCGACAGCTACGCATGCGTCAGTTTTAATGCGACGTTGTAGTGTTCCGTATCGGCAGTCGCGATTTGCCAAAATCGATGTATCGCGAAAATTGGTAAAGGGGGCGACAAAGGAAAAAATCGATGTCGTCGATGATTGCTCGAACGATGCGTTATTCAAATTTTTCCGTTCAGTCGCTTAGTATATTCCGGTTTAACCGTTCACTGGCAGCCGAAGTATGTGGAGAAAAAGCAAATTAAGGTAGAGGCATTTTCTCGTCCAGCTGGCGTCTAATTCTCTCGGAAATATCGAGGGCAAGTCGTTGGAATAGACTAGAATTCCTGCAACCGCCGACTAATTTTAATTGAGAAAGATCAAATTCCGCGGTAATCTTCGGTCGAATAGCGGCCGATCCTTTAGAGATAATGCGACAACGTCTTCTTACATTTTAAAAACCAGCGTCGGGCGGATACGCAGTGAAACGTCTCACATTGAAAATGCTTCCGACAAAGGAAGGCTGAAAATAGCGACATGGATAAGAAACGAATATTATAAAACTGTTGCAAAAAATTGAAAGCGGAAGAGAATTATAAATTGCGAGAAATTCCGAACCGATTTTTTTTTTTTTTTTTTGAAAAACAAAATCACTTTTTCGTATATTATCGCGCTGCCCTTGACGATAAGGGTAACACAGTGTAAGAGAGTTACCTGAAATTAACATTTTCTCTTTAAGGAAATTTTACAACAAGTGTGCGCCATTGTGACACTGTTATCAGACGAAATGACCCCTAGTTGGAACACGAAATTATATCCTCCCCTAATGAAAGCCAATTAAAGGAGAGGGGGGTAAAGAAAGAACAAAGAGCAACTTCGATCCCGACCGTCCGGTTTATTGTGCAATTGCGTTTCGGCCGTGAAGCCGACACAAACATTAACCGAACCGAAATGATGGATTACGCTGAAGAAGGAAAATTGTGCAACACATCGAAGTTGGCGCGCTGTGATTGCGTTTGGACGAGGTGTTCGGCGGAAAGTTTAAATTGGCCCGGCGTTCGGATGGTTTGCGCGATGAACACTCGCGGCGGCGAAATTATTAATAAAAGCCGGAAAATAGAAGTCTGGACGGTGAAGAAATAAATTTCCCTCGTCGTGGAGAGGACGCGGGCGCGGTATAATAAATTGTTGTTCAGCGGTTAGAACGGGATTATTTTAATATAGAGTACGAAAACGATTACACACGTATTTAGTCGAAGAAGCAAAGTCGCCTGGCCGCCTTCCATACAAAATGATACAAACAACAACGTGTCGTCGTATAGCATGATGTTGTCTTCTCGCAAAGCACTTTGCTCTGTTTACCACCGCACACATAGTGTATATAAGCATATATGTGCGGCTTCCATTGCGACACACATCACAGTGTCGGGTTATCAATCATTTGCTGCGACGAGATTGGTGGCTGCCAGGCTGCAATCTGTAGCAACAGCGCCGTACCTCGCAGACAGACGAACCCCACTGAGGCCTGTCGAGGGCCCCTGTTCTTTCCCGCGATAAGTGCGCGTCGATTCTGTCACACTAATGAATAATGCCGTTCAAATTTTTCGCTGCCGGCTCTTTTTCGACGACGGGCGACGAATAACATTTCTCACTTTAATCCTTCTCCTGCCAAAGCTCTCGAAAAGTGGTGGTCCCATTCGATTCCCGGCTCGAGCACACTTCGCTTTATAACCTATTTGACAGTTCTCTCTGATTTTTCGGCGCTCACTCGGCATCGTTCGTCAATTATTTTTGTCCGCTGCGCCGAGCGGAGAACAAAGGCCAGCGTCGAACCTGCCGGACCATAAATTTGACGGCTCCCCCCTCCCATCGACCTTATAATTCGGGTTAATAAAAAAAAATTGTAAAAAATGTTTTGTTTTTTTCCCCCGCTAAACAAAAAGAATTTTTTATCAAACGCAGACGGTTCATCCCTATATATCCTGCACCAGCCGCCGGTAATGATAATTTATTTCACCGTTCCACCAATAAAAATGGGAAGTATTTTCTTTCCATTGTAACGATGCCGCGCAGGTTTATTTACACGCCTCGCTCCACCTGTTCCGGTTTTTCCCGAAATACGAATGACGCCGCGCCAAATGAACCGACTGAAATCGGAGAGAAGTATAAAACGAATTTTAATTAAAAAACAGGGAAACCGTCGAGCAGCCCGTATCAAAAAGGAAACATCTCTAAATGACCATTTAAGTATCGTTTCGGTAATCTGACTACTGTGCCTTTTTTCTTTTTCTTTTTCTATTCTTTTTTTCCTACTTTCGTGTAAATCACCGGGAAGATGAAATTTGCTTCTCTTTTCGAAATTCGTCTACGGAAATTCAGTTTACATCTTGGAACAACCCGTTTTACACTCGTGACTGCGCGGAACTTTGTTACCGATGGAAAAATTTCCTTATCATCCGATGCCGATGCCGATGCCGATGCCGATGCCGATGCACGTTAATTCGTGCCACTTTCGTTGCAATCGCACCACCTTCCGTTTAGTCCTCGTAGAAGATTGTTACCTCAACTGTCAGCTGAATTCCAAATTAAAATTATAGCCGGTTATCGCATTATATATTTCATAATGAACACACGCACCTGACGGTAATCAAATTCTCGTCTTCCGTTTCATTTATTTTTCATGCGACAAATCTCCATCCTTTTCTACTAAGTACTTCAGCCTGTTCCCTGTTCCCAAACTCAGTGCTGTTTCTTCACCATTCTGTTGTTAGTGTATACGATTCTTGTATCCTAATCGGTCCAGTAATTTTTAAGTTCGCGGCCTTTCTCATGATTATTCCGAATACTTTATTGTCCTTCGTTTTATATTCCAAAATGCCTTACAAGCGATTTCCCCTACTCTTCTCATCACTCTTCCGATTCATGATTTTTGTTCCACTGAAATAGTTTTTCAATCAAGCCAAGATTGAGGGCAATGAAAAGATTCTCTTAACGGATATTCTTTTTTTCGAAAATTTCCCCCGCTCGCAATCCGAATAAATTCCTCCGATCCTAACTTTTATCTCTACAGCATTCGACTGGTCGTCGGTTTTGCATATTTCCTTCTCTCTCGTCTATTATCTATCGCCGTTCCTACGACTCAGTCAATGCCAGTCGCGTGTTTTTATTTTTATTTTTTATGCGTTCTCATCCCAGCGTTTTCTCTTACATTCTCAGTTTTTAGTTCTTACCCTACTATTCGTGTGGTGCTTTCTATGTTCTTCCGCTCCCTTTATTCCTGTGTTCGAGTCTCCTTTAGTTTCTATCTCGCGCACACCGGATTAAATTCTGTCTTCTTCGGCTTAATCTAGGACGAACCGGGATCAATCAGAATCAGGGACAACTTCTACACTTGAAGTTGTATCTACACTTGAAGGTGTAAAAGTTGTACCAAAATGTTGACGCTATTGCTCTTCTATTCTAGATTATATCGCGAAAATCGATACCCTGAATAATGAAGTTTGTATCTTTGAAATTCGACTCTCAACCAGTCAGAACGATTTTTTTATTTATTTTGGTGAGATTTCACTACTCGTAACAGTAGTAAAGAAAACGGGGTAGAGTGAATTAATAATTCGAACGATAAATTCTATCGAATATTAGCTGTTTCCAATTAATGAATTTTACGCATTCGTCATTCGATAAGATGAGATAATCATCTACGGTGAAATATACTGCCCTCTTAGCAGAAGATATTATGATACTTCTTAATTAAAATTAATACTTCAACTAGATTTTCGCTACATCAAAAATTCAAACTACAAATTATTTCAATTTCCAAAATAGATTCTGATTTGCTAAAGAGCTGTTATAATTCTGTTAATCTTTGTTAATTTCTCTTTGTGTTCCTTTTTTTCCTTTCTTTTCAATTTTCGTAATTCAGTAATTCCTTGCCGCGTTTCTCTAGCCTAAGTTGCTGTATATGATACGTAAAATAGAATAAATAAATAACAAAAATTCAAATTGACCTTGAAACAATTCGATGAATATTAACGCGGATATTAATTATTTAAAAAAAAAAAAAAAATTATTATTGCAATTTGATTTTGGCGTACATATCGAATAATTGTTTTTTATTCTTTAGTGTGTACTTTTATTAAACTTTTACAGTTTATTTAAAAAAAAAAAAAAAAATATTATTCCACAATTCTTTTTAGCGTAATATACGTAATTTTTTGTCTTGTCAAACAACAACTTTTTTAAAAGTAATCGGCTTGTAAACGGTGCCGCATGGCGGTTTAAAATATTCATTATCTTTATTCGAATGTCTATATATTTATACGTAGGGTGATTAATATTAGTAAAATTTAAATTTTTTTTAAAATTCCATTTGCATGCTTAATATATTGATAGCACTTTAAGAGTGTCACGGGTGCGGGTTATATAATTAAAAAACTATCTGGAGTGCCCGTTTTTTTTCACGTCTTTTGATGGCTCAACGGTATACTCAGATTACGAATTCAGTTTTGAAATATGTTTTTACGGTTTGGAACAATCTAAAATTTAGTTAGTCACGAAGAACTTGTGAGAAAGAAGTGCCATTCAAACAATTGCCACACAAACCATAAAGCAACCAACTGTTGTTTCAGTGTAAACAGCAAGCAATTATTTGATTATTTTAGACTCCATGAGTGTTCTTCAAACGATCAGCTTCCCTTTTCCTGATCACTCTTCCGATTTCATCATTCTTCGCATACGCTGTCTTGTCCCAGATTCTTTCTTTTCACTACTCCATCTGTGTTGATCTTTTGTGGATTCCCAGCCATATGGGCATTAAAGGTAATGAAATGAATGATTCTTTGACTCGAGCAGTTGCTTCCTCTCGTTCGTTCTTTAAAAAAGTTCCATCCTTCAACTTGAATTCCCTATGTACTAAATTTCATCTCAACCTTTGGTCAGATATTTACCCTTCCTCCTTTCGTAACGATCAATCCTTTTATCTGTTTGTACAAGCTAGTCTTCCTTCTAATACCTGGTGTTCTTGGAGTTAATTTAATTTCCCCGTTCTGTTGTCATTTCTATGGTTCGCTTGCGTTTTGGCCATTCTGCTCTTCCTTCCTCTCGTTTTCGCCATTCCCTTGTTGTCTATCCAAATTGTCCTTTTCGCCTCAACGAAGCGGTGGTTCGCGACGCTAATCATATCTTTTTTGAATGTCCATTCCTTTCTGTCAAACGTTTTATTTTATATTTCTGTCTGCTGAAACTCAAGCTCCCTGCTCCTTATTGTGAATCTTATATTTTGTCCTTACCGTCGCCATCCATTATTTCATTCATCAGTTCCTCTGTATTGCCTATATCTGACCGAATCAAAATTTAACTGACGGCTCTTTTCTTTCTTCTTGTTTCTGGGTGTAGGTCCTTAGTTGACGTGCCTAAAGGGGGGATCTAAAAAAAAAAAAAACATACAGCAAGCAGTAATGAAAAATTTGTTTATTTAATGAACAAGAATGTGATGCACAATGATTTGATTTTACTGGCCGGTATTTTAAAATATCGTTCAAATGTATGCAGAGAAAAAATTGAACAAAATATTGCGTGTTTCGTTACTTTCCGAGCTGTGGTATAAAAGACACATATCCATGATTCTGTAATTCCCCCTATTAGCGGAAAGTTACAGTAATGGAAGCGACGCGTAGAAAGAGAAAAAACAAAAAAAGGTGTTTATATAAACGTAAACATTGCAAAAAAAAAAAAGAAAAAAAAGGTTTTTTTAACCGAATTACCGTTTGAGAGAATGACGTATAATAAGATTTAATCAACAAACGATGCAAACAAGAACAGGTGTGTACACATATAACGAGGGACAGTAAACGTATTGTATATCACAATGATTTTGCTTGATTTTGTTCCGTTTATATAATGCAGATTGTGCAGTGTTTGCAGATATCATACCATTTCTCTCTTGAGTCACAATAACGCGACACGGACTGCTTGCGGTCCAAAAAATATCTACACAGGAAAATATATAATTTTTTTTTAGGTGAATTTTTAAACGATTTATCTCGAGCAAAATAGTACATCACCGTATGATGATTCACAGTCTGTTCCGCAGATATCACATCTCACGCTTGGATAGCAATTTCGCCAAGGAAGAGATTTTTTTTTCTCTTTTTTCCTTTACAGTTTTTAAGACGTGGCACCGTCGGCGCATTTTGGCTGTTTAAAGATATTTCTTCCTATTCATTTTTTGCAATGGTCGTTTTTTTAGATTTTGCCGAACTTTTCGTATTTTAAAACGCGTAACACGTACTATTCCGAAATGTAGCGTTTGCAGGTGGATGTGCGCGTTCGGTTTTAATAAATTTTGCACAATACCATCGGGGCCCTGCTGATAATATCGCGCGAAGAACTCTATCTATTAGGAGTATCCATCGACGCGGAACAAACTGATAAGCTTCCCAGTAAATAATTCGATTTGTATTCAGGTCAGTTTCTCGCCAGCCTCCGAGATTTTACAATAGTCTTTTCGAAGAGATGGGCAACAGTAATCTGACATGCTCGCCTATAGCGTAGCTCCGGACCAATAAGAGGAAGGCCAATCGTTGAATCTGACGCAAAAAGCTAACCGCATCGTTTATGTAGATAAAGAGTAATAGAATGGGTTTTCAGTAGCCCCTTACTGAAAAATTCGACATGATTCATTATTATTATTATTATTATTATTATTATTATTATTATTATTATTATTATTATTACTATCGGTACTTTGATGTGCATGTGCGTACGTTTTTTGTTTGGTTTAAAAGCTACATCAAAACATTGAGCAGGTGAATATAGTTTTCCAACAGTCTTTGGCGATTGACACATACGAATTTAGAGGTGTCGCCTTTTAATTACACTGTTTCATCGAATCACGAAAATAGGATTCTTCGTGAAATATTTCGTTTGAAATGTCTGGCCATATTTTTATATTTTTCAACAAACTGTACACGATATTATTCGATGAGAAACTTTCAAATTTAGCACTGGAATATCGTTAGTATCTAATTAGTTCTATGGTTGTCCTATTAAAAATCTGACAGATTTTGATTGCACTTAACAGTTCTTTGGTGATCTAAACGACGAAATTAATTTTCTAAAACGAATGTAAATATTTTTATAATTAAAATTGAAACGATTTTCGTTTTTTTTCACCTGTAAGTTTCTTTGAATTTTTAAAGGTTCTATTGAATTAAATTCGCCGAGCAGCTTTTTAAAAATACTACAAAGGATCCCTGATTGAAATTTAAAATATTCATCTATAACTGTATATACATATAATATAAATATATATATATATATATATATATATATCAGTGGCGACTCGATTTTTCCTCTACATTTCTCTAAGACAGGAAGACTGTTGAAATGGAATTAACTTGACAACCAATAGCACGCACTACTACACAAACAAAAACATATTAAAAAGCCAATTTTTTTTTAAAAATCTCAGAAAACAGAAAATTATGTAAAAATAAAAAAACATCATATTTAAACTTTAATGAAGGAAATAAACGTATCTACTTTAAATAATCTATAAGGACAATAAAAAGAAATAACGTAAAATGAATTTAAAAAAAAAAGTAAATAAATAAAAAGGATCATTGAATAACTTTAGTTTAAGAACGGTGATATACAGCGCTTTCGTTTGTAATAAAGAAAAATAGTGAAATATATCATTTAAAAAATAGTTACAACCAAATTAGAAAAAATATTTAGAAGTGAATACGTCTGCTTACATTAACAAACTTTTCTAAATTGTTGATTTTTACTGGTTTTTTTTTGTTTTGTTTTTTTTCTGTGTGTGGACGCAACACCTTATACCGTGTTTGACTGCTGTGGCTATTACAGTACGAGGATGCGCGATTTGTTCTTATGGATATGGTTAGTCTGCCGTCTAGTCATTATTGATCAGCTGAATGAATCGTGCCTTCATTGATCGATTTCGAAGTAAGGAATAGTTATCTGAAAGCATATTGATAAATCCATCTATGTCTTCGGTAAAAGGAGCTACTATACTCATCGGATCATGTTGTCCTTGAATCCTATCCATTTTAAGGTTATCTGGTCAGTGAAAGACAATGGATTTTCATTATTGGTGATGTTGCTTTCTGCGGGATTTAGAAATTCAACAGTAGACAATTTTTTTTTTTAAAGTTTTAATGGTGAATGTATAAAATCTCTGCGTTTGCTCCGTTGTCTCTGGCCTCTACCGCATTTGGATGCTCTCTGTTTTCTGATTCGTTTATTTGGATTTGCAGCAGTTCTAAAGGAATGGCTCCTGTGTTATTTATAAAGTTAAGACCCGTAGTCATCGCAGAAGCATCAGGGGTTTGTGGGTGAGGTCGCTTAGTTGCCGCTTAAATTGCTTCGGTGTTGACTGCCATACTGTCTTCAGAGACGTAGGCTTGAGTGTTTTCCTCAGTGGAGGCGGTTCCGGTTTTGCGAAACTAAAGCGATTTTGATGCTACAGATGGAGTAGTGAATGACATGTTCTGCTTTTTTTTTTTTTTTTTTGATAAATATTCGGTGTTCGCGTTTATGAAAGAGTCGGATAAGGGTGGAAGATTGGTACTATTAATATACAGTTGCTTCCTCCAGCTGATTACGTGGTCAAACTCTGAGTCATTGTGTTTAACTCGAAGCAGAGAAATTGCAGAGACAAATTTTAAATTTAGCAGTTACCCAAAATAGACTTTGACAACCGAATTCGGGATGGCTGGAGATATATCGGATAATATAATTTTTTGGGTAGGGTTTTTTAACCTGTGACCGGTGATTCTATAATTTTTCACGGTGATAACGGCTCAGTTATGAAAAATGTTCTTGGCTATTCTAGTCGTCGTCGCGCTGCAATCGTCGTTAACGTTAAGATTTTGACTAGTCCGTGTACCGTTGTATGAAATTTAATGCGACAGGCCGCACGTGTGTGAGTTTTTCTTGAAATTCTGTTAAAAAGTTCACCGTTTGCGTGTTTTTCTAGTCACCGCCAAATTTACGCGGCCGTTCCTCCAATCGAATTCTGTGATTTTGTATTTTTCGTTTTTGTGTAGTTTTCCGAAAATATGCGTTCTATTATCTGAAATTTCGTTATTGGACACGTAGTGTAGGCTCCGTAAGATCTCCGGTGCGGAGAGACCATTGCCGTTTCAGGGCGGAATCAAAGGCTACTTTGGTTTCTCCAACTTCTTTTTTTTTTTATTTCCTTTTGTTGTTTTCTCATCGTACAAATTTTTTCATTTTCTTCACAAAAAAAAAAAAGCCTAATGCTCCGAGAGATGCTTATCTGATAGTAACACCGTGAGTATTGCCCTCGCCCGTGTTTTCGTTTTTTATTATTTTGTCGAAAAAGTCAAGTTCTATACAAGTAGAGCAATTCTTTACAAAGGAGTCTAGGAAGTCTACTATCCCCGCTTTACATGCCGACTCATCCCTCCTCTTTTCGTTCGAAGGTCCTATCTGGGTTACCGCTTTTTAATCAAACGTCTACCTATTTCTTCTTCTTCCCTTGTTAATTCCTATTCTTATATCCGCCGAAACTGGCGATTTCCTATCAACAAAACTCCGATACTATCTATCATTTCCACCTGTCTCTCTCAGTTTTCTCCATACGTTTATTCATACGACAAACCGTCATACTTTTCTTTCAATTTTTTCACTTTCCTACTTCCTATTAATAGCCTATTCTTAACTTGCCCTACCAAACCCTATCCTTCATCATGTTGTCAAATCAGAGTTTTTAAGTACCTTTGAGACTCTCTTTTCCCTAATCATTTTGCGATCTTCACTGACGGTCCCAATGGATCCAATGGAGTTGGCTTTGGCTTACCCTTCTTTTGTCCTTCCTTAAATTTTTCTGAAACTTTCAAACTTCCTTCCTTCTGTTCAGTTTTCTATGCTGAGTGTACTGCTATCCTGCGTGCCATCCTTTTTGATGCTTTTTCTCTAGTCTCGCATGAAGTCCTTATTATATCAGATTCCCACAGTGTCCTTCAAGCCGTCTTCTCTTCTTTTCCTTCTCATTCTGTTGATTACGTAATTCTTCTCATACACTCTCTTATCCATAACATTTTCCTTTTTCACTCCGTCCAAATTGGCCTACTGTGGATTGCTGGGCCCTCTAGAATCGAAGGTAACGACTCGGCCGATAGCTCGTTCATCCTCTTCTACCGATGAATTTCTCAGCGTTTTTTCATCTGATAATATTAATCTCCTTGCCACTTCAGCTCGTTTCAAACTATGGTTAAACTCGTATTCCCTCTCATTCTCAAATCCGGATTCCTTTTATCTCTTTATCCAGCCTAATCTACCGTTTTATCCCTGGCTTTCCAACTTTCCCTCCATGCGACGTTCAACTCTCTCTACAATTTGTCGCCTACGCTTTGAACACAATTTGCTTCCTGCTTCCATATTTCGCTTCTCTCTGCCCCCTACACCCTTCCGCTCACATAGGTGACGCTAATCACATTTTGTTTGAGTGCACC
The DNA here is from genome assembly GCA_039619475.1 of Icerya purchasi. NCBI lineage: Eukaryota > Metazoa > Arthropoda > Insecta > Hemiptera > Monophlebidae > Icerya > Icerya purchasi. The sequence continues at coordinate 421,681,049 of CM077116.1, forward strand.
TGTATCGCTTCCGAACGTTCTTCCTTTCATTCTTCTCTTCTGTCAATTGGTCTTCCAACTCCGTATTATGCATCTTGTGTTTTCTCCTTGCCATCACACACGCGGTCATTCCAGCGCTTGATTCTTTTCTGTCCTCCATATCTAATCGCATAAATATCTGATTCGATTCTCATCCTTTTCTCTTTTTTTTTCGGGCCCATGTCTTTTTTGACGAACCCGACAGAAAAAAAAAAAGGAAACTCCCAGAACAGGTGGTGGAGCAGGAAAAGAATTTACGAAAACAGCAGTTTATCACAATAGTAATATCCGCGTGGTGAATAATTCCCGACTCAGTGCAGAATATTTTGCTGATCCAATCATTTTAGAGCTTTATCAACCATTTCGTCCGCGTCATGCAACCTCGTCCCTTTAATAACCGGATTTAGTTTAGCATCGACAAATTTTTAGTTTTTTTCTCTTTTTCTCTCGTGTCTCTCTCTGTTTCTCTTTATTTACTTTGTATCGAAAACACTTCTACATTTTAAAAAAAAAAAAAAAGAGAAACAGTAATAATGATATTAATATCATTAAAATCCGCGAAGTAATCTGGTGAACTTGACGAAGTGTGAGAATGCTGAACAATTACAAAATATGTGGGAAGTAGAAGGGCAACACATTCTGCTAACGGAAAGGACAATTCGTAATTGAAAAATAAAATTACGCGACAAGTGTATGCTCTGTGCGCAGGCGACTAAGGACGCAGAATAGAAGTTAAAGAGGAAACCTCGATATTATCGATAGTTTTTTGTTTTCTGGTTCTAAGAAATTGGAAAGAAATGGAATAAATACGAATGAAGATTATCTAAATAGTCTTAAATTTTCCGCGTATTATCCTTCCGCAAAAAAAACAAAAAAAAAACAACAAAACAACAAAAAAACAAACACAGTACGATTACAATGGGGGAAAAAAACACGGCAGATCTGGGTCTAGATTAAAAACTTTATATCGAGAAATTGCAAAGTTGCAAAAATCGAGTTAAACGGTTATAAATTCGAGAAAACGAATGAAGTAATATAGCGTCCGAATCTTATCTTCAAAAAATCGATAGAATATCGCAGAGATGGAGAAAATTCTGCTCTTCGACCCTGAAAATACCGAAGTAAATAAAAAAAAACTGAAATAATCAATTAGTGGATTACTCTAAAACGAACAACGTTAAGCCATGTGATTCGACTTACTCGAGTACCGGGCTCGAGAATGTGAAATATGCGACCGGCCATGGTGATGTAGGAGAAGATATATAGATGAAGTCAAAAAAATAGTTGGCGCCGGATCATTGCGTGAGATGATCGATCAGGCAATAGACAGGACCTCATGGCGGCTGGACACATGTCACGATGATCCATAGTATCACGATGCTCGAAACGAGCAACCAACGATGATTATTTGTCACCGTAAATTGAACAATAGATTACCGAGTAGCCGTGATTTTTACGGGGAAAAAATATTAACAGCAACCAAATTATGGAAAAGAACACGAAATAAGAAGAAAAAAACGCGGACCGAATATAAGATATCAGAGAGGCTACTTAAATTCGTTCCCGCGATATATGTAAATAGGAAAAGGGAAGACGGCGAATTAGTGCGGACTTGATCTAAAGATAGATAATTTGCTCCAGAACGAATGGTCTTAATTAAAAGTATGGTCGAGAGTTTTGGCAAAAGTCGTACGAAAATATTAATTACGTTAATATCGGGAATAATATCTAGACTCACGACGTTTATCTAGCTGCAGTGGCCTAGTTGATATCGGTTAATTGTGTTTCGTTCGGGTCACATTGAGATTTTCAAAATTTTCGCTTTGCTGCGTTAATGTCGCCACAGTTGAAGTAAAAAAAAAAAAAGAAGATAAATAAATAGAAAAAGCTCATGATGTAACGGAACAAGTACCGAATTCTGGGAGTTTTTCAAAAATTGATCTAAACGTTTTCTTTCTTTAAGTGAAAGGATAGAAAGGGAAAAAAAATCAGTTCCGTTGCAAATTAATTTGGACATTATAATAAAGCGGCGGGGACCGGACGGTAGTAGTATTTTTCCACGGGGAAAAGTTTAAAAGACTGATTCGGTTTTGTAAAGTACGGTCTGCTTCCATCGAAGCTGGCCAGCGGTGGTGTCTGATTAAAGATGCGAGAAGTGGAGACGATGATGTCGGTTGGAAGGATGTGCGCACGCGGAAGAATAAATGAAAATTGGAAAAGCGTGGTTTGAATGGGCCGCGATTAAAAGGGACCATGGCATTTTTCGGGCTAGCGCTTAGAAGTAGGGAATGGAAGGCAATCAAATTTCACTGTATTCAAACGAAATTGGCGTTTGCCGGTGAACGGGTTTCCATTGAGCGGCGCAGCATTCCATTTGTATTAGGCGCAATAATAGGACGTGTTGTGCGACGGCAGATGCGTCCAATGGGCGGGTAGGCAGATATTATCGAGAATTAACGATAACTAAGAACCCTCTGAGAAGTAGGCGAGCACAGTTTCGGTGTATCGAAGTCGGCCAAACGGAAGCCTACGACGATACGGCGTCTCCGAGCTGACCCAGTTGCGATTTCCGAAGTCAGCCAGCGAACCTTCTCGGTGGAGCAACCAGCCGGTCTAGGTCAGTTGCATAGGCAAATTGCAATTTATTATGTAAGATACGTGGCTGAGTCGCGCAAGGCGAAATTTAAAAATACCCTTTGCGCCCGCAATAAGGTCGCTCTCTTTGGAATTGTTCGAACAGCGATGAGGTCCCGCGTCTCTCAGTTTGTGCATTGTCATTACTTCCCCCGACTACTTTATTTTATCAGTTTCCGGGGGGTTATTCTTGAAACTTTCAGTTATTGCACACGTCGCAAAGGTGAAGGTAATGACCAAAAGTGTCTTCTCGTTGGTCTGCATACAAATTTTCCTAACACATGACAGCATCTTTGAATTTAGCACAGCTTTGCAGTTGGAGCTATATATATATATATATATGTATATGTGTATGGTCTCGTGTTCTCAAATCACTGACTTCGCAGATTCTGTAATAATTTTAACGTTATTACATTTGAAAAGGGTCCCTTTTACGGTGAACAATTAAAATACAATAAAAATTATTACGTAAGGAAGAGATCTTATTAGTATAAATAACGCACCATCGTATTTAACCGCTCTGTTTTTTAAGCGGTATGATGTTATCGAATTTCTTGATTTTACGGTTCTATATAATTTTGTATCGTTAATCTTATTTGAATACAAACATTACGTTAAATGGCTGTAATAAAATATCGCAGAAGAACTAATCTGACGACACGTTACTCGTTAATGTTATTTAATTTTAGCTGATTTTGCCACTGAGATAATTCTAAAATGATATTACCCACATAACGAAATTTATTCGTTTTTCTTTCTTTTTTTTTTTTTTAAAAGAGGGTTTTACTGATGTAACTCGAAAAGTCGACAATTTCTTTGCAAGGGGCGAAAAATGGGGAAATTTGTTAAATGTAAAAATCCTTGTACTAAAATCATTACTCTAGGCACGCAAAAAAAAAAAAAAAAAAAAACAAAAAACAAAGTTGCATATGTAAGGCAGCATTGTAACTCTGAACGTATTTATAATGGCATCGCTATCGATATACTCAAAGTTGCTTTGAATTGTCGCGACTGTTAACGGCTGATCGAGTGACCGACACCATTATTATATTCACTTTGTGTGTTACAATTACGAGTATATTTATCGATCGTTTTCTTGCTCTACTAACATTCTGAGAGCATATTCTTTCGATTGCAATTGTAATAATAGAATTTACATTGGTCCATCACTTCGTTTGCTTTAAATAATAAAAGTTCCGTTACAAAGAGTTACATCAGTTTATTTCGAAAATCGAAATTAAATGGCAAAACGTATCGACTCGCTTAGCAGAAAGTGTGGATTTTTTTCTTTTTTAATTACAAATAGCTTCTCGTAACAGAGGCAGAGAGAGTGGACAAATATTCCTTACACCTGACGAACCGAATAAAGAACTCGTCACGCGATTAATAGACTTTTAGAGAGACAAAAGGTTTAATATGTGTGTGTAAGCCGGAAATAGCCCGTTAATAGAGTGTGCTAGAGTCACTAGAGTTATTTTTTAAAAGGTATCTTCTGATTTGCAGCCAGTCGTTTACAATCATTTATATTTATTTAAAAATGTTTAAAATTTTTGTATTCATTATAAAATTTGCACTTTTTATTTACTTTTTTACAGTTGCTATCACTCAAACGTTATATCAAATTTATTTTTGTCTACTATTAGTTACACGAATTATACGGTAGAAACCTTTTTTAAAAATTATACATATAATAATGTTACACACCAACTAGCGAATGGAGCAGTTAGATAAACATGTCAGTGTGTTATTTTTTTAATAAATATACTCGCCTTTTTTACGTACGTGATAACTAACATTTACAGACATGATGTACGATAATGTAATATAACGAATTTACAAAGTCATTATAGCAATTATTAAAAATTTCGAGATTTTATTAGCGTGGTTCTGTTTACGCGACCAGATACTCTATATTCTGTATGAAAATTTGATGTACATTGATGATTACTACACCTACAACTGATCACATTCAGTATAAAATTTCATAAACATATGTGTACGAGTACATATATGTTTGTGCGTATAATAATGAATAAATATAATTACGAAAATACCACACGGAAACCGTACATGGTGATACGCTTATCTGTACTGAAATAACTGGAACTAATTTGATTAAGATCAAACGACCAGTTACATTTTTCTAAGAGTTGAAATATATTAATATATCAATTTCAAGAGCAAGAGAATTTTTATTAAGGTTGCGACCGCGTGCATGGCGCGAAGAAAAATTGGAGGAAAGTAAACTGAGCTAATAAGATAAAGATGTTTTTCTTTAAAAAAAAACGGACTTGAAGATTTACTATATAAACTTGATAAAAATGCGTTAAAAAGTAAAAATTAATTATTCGATAAGAAGATATAATACACCATATGCAGTGAAATATGCTTTTAAAAGGAGATACCCAGATAATTCTTAAACAACATTGAATACAGTAATTGGAGTTTTGATACGCCCAAATCAAATTGCAATACCTATAAACAATTTAAGAAATATTTAAAGCGGCTTTTAATTCTTACTGTCCGGTGAGCCCAGATGCCGCCCAACCAGCATCGATAAAAAGACTACTCCAACATAAGTCTAAGCAGGAATGGAGGTCACACTGGGCCTCCCAAAACACCTTTTTAAGCACAATAAAAACATCAACGGAGCCTTGGTGGCCACCGGAGAATATGTCCCGGCGCGACTTTATAATAATTAATCGCTTAAGAATTGGGCACATATCCTTATCTCACGACTACGTGTTTCACAGGACTTCGCCTCCCAGAACCTGCCCTTTCTGCTCTCAACCGTGTTATCCCTCAGTTCAGCATATCCTTTCCGCGTGTACTAAATTTACAACATCCCGTTCATCATACAACCTTAATTTTTCTCTACAAAAGATCCTCGCCAATACTCCTGCAATGATCGTCCAAACCTTGGCATACATTAGAACAAACCAAATCGCTCCAGTTATTTAAACTTTGGTAATTACCGTATGCCGTAATGACCTATGCAGTTATACACGGCTCATGGTAAGGGAAAAAAAAAAAAAAAAAAAAAAAAAAAATTATTATTGCAATTTGGATGTACCGAAATTTTAAAATGACGGTATTAATCTATCTGAATTATCGAAATATTATTATCTTCTTGCCGACTAATTATTTTTCACTTTTTAGTTTATTTTTATTAAATCTTTTATAGGATCGTATTTTGCTTTTTTTTTTCAAAAAAAATTATTTCACAACTAGCTTTTAACCCGTGACGTTGTCCGCGGAGAATTATTATTTCAAGTAAGCTGTTTCGACGTCAATACAAATATAAATGAAAGAGATTTTATTATTAAATTATAACTACAGGTTTTTTTTTTTTTTATTATTATTGTTTTTTTTTTTTTATTAGGTATTTACTTCTATATATTTTTCTTTATTATTTACTTTTATGTAATTATTTTTGTTTATTTACAATTACAGTAGTAAAATTTTAATTCAACACATTTTTGTAAACAACGTTTTTCAGACGTTGTCCTGCCAGTGTATATTCATTTACTATTAAATATATATATATATCTCAGATGGATGGCCTTTATATTACAATGAAAAGCTTTGTCGTAAAAAAATCAGTTAAGCGGTTTAAGCGTGAAAAGGTAAAACAGATAGACAGACAGACAGACACACAGAGTTATTTTCGCATTTATAATCTCGGCAGCCCTTTGAGAGGCGTGACACTCAGCGTGTAAAGCTTGCCGTGCCTGAGTCTGTTCTAAGGTCTCTGAAACCTTTTGAGAAGAGTGACGCTCGGCATCTAAAATCTGTCGGGTCTGTGTCTGCTCTTGAGATTCCTCAGTTCTAGCTACTTTCGCAGTTCGAGCTCTGTTAGAGTTACGCGCTAGATCAGATTTACGCCTGCGAGGCATATTGACAGTAAAAATAATAAGAATTTTTTTTTTTTAAATCAAAATATAATACGTTTATGTAAATGTTTTAAGGAAATCTCCGGCCTACTCACTAAGCACTTATATAACTATCGTTATGATTTAATAATAAAACCTCTTTCATTTATATTTATATTGACTTCGAAACAGCTTACTTGAAATAATAATTTTCTGCGGACAATGTCGTCGCAGGTAAAAGCTAGGAACGGACGAACGAATGGCGACTATCGAAGATGAACAACACGTTTTAAGCTAGGAACGGACGAACGAATGGCGACTATCGAAGATGAACAACACGTTAATAAAAGCTAGCCAGTAATTTTGTTTACATAACGAAACCGATTTCTGGCGTTATCACTTAGAATTTCCGAACAAAAACATCTGGCTGAATAAAATAACATCGACTAACGAACGAATACGTAAGAAATAATAAAATTAATATAATATTTCCAGAATAAAAACTATCCTATGTTCTTTCCACGAACCTCAAACTATCTCCATACAAAATTTCATCTAAATCGGTTCAGCGGTTTAAGCGTGAAAAGGTAACAGACAGATAGGCAGACAGAGTTACTTTCGCATTTATAATATTAGTAAGGATAAGGATTTGTAGCATAATACTTGAATGTTTTGTCTTGCTAAAATTAAAAGTGGAAAGCTTTTAAATGACGCGCCATAGATATCACAGGTCTTTTATGTGACTCTCAATCACCTCTGGCAGAGTCCGTAAGAATTATTCGATACGAGGAAAATCTAAGGGAAGAAATGATGAGAAATTGCTCCCTTCCTCATTTTACTGTTGTTGATAGCGTTCGGATTAGTTTCATCCATCATCGAAGGTTCTGTGTATCATAAAAACATGATGGGATTAGGTAAAAACGGGCGAAAGTTCAAAAACAACAACTCCGCATATCCGTCTATTTCACAAAACCCTTTCAACAGTCAAGGCGAAGACGAAAATAACTGTGAATGGGCACTACTATTGCTCCGTCCAGATAAAAAAAAAAAAAAAAAAATCAACACCGGCTTGCTAGATATTACACACTTACAATCCTTTTGAGTCAGTCTCAATACTGTAATGGTCTAACGTCTTTGTAAACAAGGTAACAGTACTGAGCCGTGGTGGCCATCGATAGTTCCGCAGAGAATTTTCAGCACCGACTAGACTCTGCATAGGATACACTTGATAGAAACTCCGGTAAACCGTCGTGAACACTTACACCGCAGTGTACTCTATTCGTATTACCTGTAAACATGGGTACGTGTTCCGATGACGAACGGAATAATGAAAGAACAAAACTCACAGCATGATACGACAAACCGAAACATGAACTCCGGAAGATCGTACAACACATGCAAATTGTAGTTTAAATATTATTGTTTCAAAATTAATTCTTGTACAGAGATCACGCATATTTCTAAAAAGAAATTACTAAAACCTGCTAAGGGTACTTAATTTATGCGTATATTTTAAACTAACTTCATACGTTCGTCGCGTACGTTCGTTCTTTGTTTTTTTGTTTGTTCGTACATTAATTATAATGGTTCTTTGATCATTCGAAAGAGTACCCCATTCGACGGGGGTAACATGTGTGTATACCGTTCAATATTAAAGATACGCACATTCGAATAGGGCTTAAAAATGTTTCGTCCTTTAACGCCGATGATATTTAAAATATTATCTAAGCTTCGTAATTTAAAAAAATTAAAGTATCGTCTATGTTCATTATGGAGCATATTAATAATGCATACACATTCGAATAAAGATAATGAATATTTTAAACGATCGTGAGCCGCTATCTACTAGCTTGCTACTTTTAATGAAGTCGATTTTTAGCGAAACAAAAAAATTTATGTATTATACCAAAAATTCTGAAATAATTAAAAAAAAAAAACAAAAAAAAAACGATTCTATAAGATTTATTGCAAAGAATTTAATAAACGGTGTCGAAAGACGGGGGCATAACTTTATGGGTCTGAACAGTAATTCTTTTAATTTTTTTGTCGGTTGTTTTCTTTTTTTTTAAATTATATTCCCGGTATCTAGTCAAAATCACCAAACGGGGATATGATATAAGTGTTTAATTTATATAAATTGTATTCGATTTCGATGACAATAATTAACGAACGACTATTCCAAAATTTGCGTAAATGCCGACTAGACTTCGATGAAGACCTTCTAGACTAAGTCACACACACACACACACATCCCCAATCACAATCTACTCACACCGCATACACAAACACAAAACAATTAATTATTACAGACAACCAATATATGTAAAAACAAATATAAATAAATGCCGTTAAAACTTGCGGCGGCGGATGTTCCTCGATGCTCGAACAATTTTGAGATAGGGTGCGATCGTCTCTTCGCAGAGGCCTCTGCTATCCTGCCTCGTCTTTTGACAAAACGTGACGTTCGTCTGTCTTTAGACTCGTTCCCGTTCAATTCGAATTCGATGCGATTTCTGCTTTTTTAATGATTCGATTGCTGCTTTTTAATTGCGATTCTATCTTGTAATTTGTTTGTTGGTAATTAATTAATTAAATATTAAATACATATCGACATTTAATTTAAAAAAACAATTAAATAAAATACGGAAAATGGTCGTTCTCTTCCCCTTTTAATGAAGCGACAGAACCAACCAACAGCATGAAGGTGTAATAATAAAAACAGGAATACGTGCAAAAGCAGAGCAGACAAATAAAACAAGTAAAACACACACACCTCTCCTCAAAATTCCCTTTTGTTGAGAGCAACATTCTTATTATCTCGCACGGCACGATTCGAATAATCTTCCCGTACGCACACACACACACACACACACACACACACACACACACACACACACACGCACACACACACGCACACACACATATACACATACGCAACCGAAACAGAACAATATACATATCTTAAAGTGATTTTTCGAGAGTTACCGTAATTTTAGAATACCGGTACGATCAAATTATTAATTAAAAGCCGCGTTGAATATTCATCCAATTGTTTCTAGATATTTACAATTTGAATTTGGTGTATCGAAACTCTAATTAAGGTATTAAATGGTTTATTGTCAGGGCAAAAAAAAAATAATAAGTCTGTCACGGAACGCCCGGCAGATGTGAAATACTATAATAGATGGTTAATCAAAAAATCTATAATTTAAAGAAAAAACTAATAAATAAATACGAAGTAGAATAAATAAAAATAAATAGTTTCGCTAATAAAATATATATGTACGATATGTCTCAAATTAGATTTTGGTCATTGTGAGTTTCAATTATAATATCATCTATCTCTTGCGTTGTTTGTTTACTGCAAAAATAAAGTAGAATTTTATTAGTTTAAAATTTTTATGAAAATAGAAGCCAAATTAAATTAAAAGAAACTACAGTCGCTTGGCTACTAAACCAGAGGACACGGGTTCGAGACTTGTCTCATTCCAGATCCGAATCGCTCCCAGGTTTATACCTAATCTGGGATAATTAGGTACCAGAGAAATCTGGAAAAGTAAAGGCGGATCCCAAGTAGAGAGGAACTGGCCCCAGTATTCTCCTTAGATCCATTAGGCTTAGTTCATTGTGAACTTTAACTTCACAATCCCCGACGCCTTGTCAAGGGTATGGGACTTACTTTACTTTACAGCGAGAAAGATGCGATGCGGGCGAAAAAGAGAGACGCGGCGCGTGTAAAAAGAAAGAGATCGCATGAGGGTTACTTATGTTAATGTGCATGTAAGAAAGAGCAGCATCGGAGAGGAGGCATGACTCCATGACGCCACGCCGTTTCCGTCACGGCATACGAATCGGTTTTACTCCTAAGGCGCGACAATAGATGTTTCACATCAAAAAAAAAAAAAAAAAAAAATGTCAATGTCATTTAAGAATTATCATACCTGTGTAAGATTATTTTCTTATTTACTTTTTAAAACGTTTTTTTTTTTCTTTTTCTTTATATACATATATATGTTTATACGGCTTTAACACAACTATGAGGTAATCAGCCGAACCTATGATATTAATTACAGAGTATAATATAAATTACAGTTTCTGAGGTATAGGAAGAAATCATTTATACGAGTTCTGACAGCAAAGTAATCCGACGAAATTCGTATAAAATACATTTATTAAAATTTAATCAATTTAATTATTACAACCTTTGAAGTACTTGCTCCAACTTTCGTAGCAGGACTGGAACTTTTCAAGTGAGATGTCCTTTAAGACTTCGGTTATAGAATTTTGAATGTCACTCAAGGTCTCAAAATGGGTTCCTTTTACAATTTTTTCTATACGAGGAAATAAGAAAAAGTCACACGGTGACATGCCAGGTGAATATGGAGTCTGCGGCAAGACGGTGATGTTTTTTTTAGTGAAAAACTAGTTTACGCTGAAGGCGCGGTAACAAGGAGCGTTGTCGTGATGCAGGATCCGGGTGTTTGCAGTCTCCGGGACGGATTCACTGGACTCGTTTTCGCATCCGTTCGAGTAAGGTGCAATAGAATTGTTAGTTAACAGTTTGCCCAGGTGGTACGAACGCTTTGTGAGAACGATTCCTTTGCTGTCAAAGAACGAAATGAGCATCATCTTGACCTTCGATTTGCTCATGCGAGCTTTTTTTGGTCCGGCTGCGCTTAGAGAAAGCCAATGTTGGCTTTGTCTTTTGGTTTCGGGATCATATTGGAAAAACCAGCTTTCGTCCGTTGTAAATAGCACAGTCCAACAAGGTAGGGTCATTTCTGATTTCTTCAAGGCAATCTTCAGCGATGCGCATTCGATCGTTCTTCTGCATTTGAGAAAGGTTTTTTTGCACCACTTCGCGCAAAGTTTTTTTCATGCCGAATTCGTCAGTTAAAATTTTTCTTACCGCTTCTCTGTTGATATTCAATTCATCGGCCATCATTCGAACAGTCAGACGTCGATTCTGCCGAATAAGAGCGCGGATACGTTGCGCATTATCGTTCGTTCGAGCGCTGGGAGGTCTTCCACTTCTCTTCTCGTCCATCATGCTTTCACGGCCGTTTTGAAAATCTTTATACCATCGGTACACTTGAGCACGACTCAGAGCTTTATCACCATACACTTAACCGGTTAAGTTTTTCTAACGTTTCAGTAGCGAATTCACTGAGTTTAACACAAAACTTTATCGCGTACCGTTGTTCAATAGTACGAGTTTCCATTTTCGTAACGGGGTAGACCAGCATGCACTAGTAAAACACGACACAGCGCTGGGCAATAAATGATCGTACGAGGGTCGTGAATAGTCCTATGGAAGAGGAGGCATGGTGTATTATCGTGCTGGAGTTTCAAAATTTACCACAGGCGCAGCAAAAAAATCCGTCTCAATACTTTGCTGTCAGACCTCGTATGTGGACTATATTAGAGGATAGATTAAACTTTTGGCGGGATTCGGATAAATTAACGCAGTCGGAGAGTAAGCTGGGAGGTGTTACAGCAGGGACAGGATGGAGGCTGTGTATTATTGAAAAGGTACGAATGGGTTAAATTAGCATGGCCGAGCCCTTATCTAGTTAAAATTATTTCCTCTTTCCACGATTTCCGATCAGATGACTCCCATTCTTCGATCTTTTCTTTTATGCCTCTAAGATGGTTTGTGGATGAGTTCGATCTCCATTGCACATTCCGTAGTCTTATTATTTTCTCTTGTGATTATTACGGCTGAATTAGTGTATCCGGGAACAGCGAATTTGATCTCTTTGCTAATTTATCTGTGATTTCGTATTCCTTTATGACTCGGAATCCATATGAGTAGAATATCCGGTTCAATGATATGTAACTCTGTTATGATTTCATGGATTCTCTGCACAATAGGGTTGGTGTTGAATATCATTCGGATATTTGTGAAAACGCTGGCCGAGTCAGTTAGTATTATAAACTGGTGTTTGCTCGCGATTCACAATGCAAGATGTATTGCATATAGTTCAACAGTTTTAGCTGAGCTCGATGATGATAGTTTTTCAGCTTTGCTTGTTGTGTTTGTAATGAAGAAAGCTGCTCCGGACGCTATATTTTCATTATAGAATAATTATTTTTTACTTTTTAGCGGATTTTTATTAAGATTTTTTTTTCGAACCGTATTTTTAAAATATTTCTCATTTCGCCAATTGTTCCGAAAAAGACTGCCGTTCACTTTAGTATAAAAATCGCTTCTTTTTCATATTTTTGAAGCGCGTTGAAATACATTTCGATTTTTTTCGGTAACAACCACGTCCATATTTTTTTCTTCGGTTGACGTTTCGAATAGTAGTGCTCTATTCATCATCAGAACCATAAATGAAACGACCAAGGAGAAAACCAGTCCTTAAATAGATAAGCCAACATCACATCCGACCTTCTGATTGGCTAATGTTATTTCCACTTTTTATTAGGCCGATAACTGTCTTCCAGTTTGAATCAACTTTTATACCATCATCTTTATTAAAATTTTTCTATTTTTCTATTTCAATCGCCTCTCTGATTAGACGTTTACTCGCGTTTTCGATCTTCGCTATTATTTTTGCGTCTTGAAACTTTATCTCATGTTTCGTGCGCTCTACGTGTTCGGCCACCGCGGATTTTTCAATACGTCTGTGTCGACAGTCTGCTTCGTGCTCTTTAATTCTTACATGTACTACTCTACCAGTTTGTCCCACGTAACTTAAGCCACATGAACACGGGAGCCTATATACACCTGCTGCATGTAACGGAGGTAAGTCGTCCTTATTGTTCCTTAAGAAATTTTTTATTTTTTTGTCGGTTCCAAAAACTGGGCGGATTTTATTTTTTCTTAAAATACGGCCGATTTTGTCTGTAATGTTCTTAATGTACGGCAACGTGATATTCGTAATCCACTCATTTTCTTTTTCTGCCTCTTCATTTTTCATTTTCGCTTTCCGAAATTTATTTATTAATTTTTCTGCTTCAAAACTCTTATACCCATTTTCCACCATCGCATTTTTTATATTTCTTATTTCATCTTCGATATTTTCTTGATCACAGACTTTTTCTGCCCTCCTTAACAAACTTTTAAACACTCCATACTTTTGACTAGGACAATGATGCGAATCCTTGTGTAAAAATACTTGTTAGTATGGGTTGGTTTGCGAAACACTGAAGTTTTTACACCTCTCATTGAATTTTTTTCCACCAATACATCTAAAAATGGTAACGTACCATTCTTCTCCTCTTCCACAGTAAATTTAATGTTTTGATGAAAGTTGTTTAGATCCGCAAGAATTTCCGTTATTTTCTCTTTACCATACTGCCACACCACAAACGTGTCATCCACATACCGCACCCACAACTTCGGGGACCACTTTTTAACGATTTTCTTTTCTAAATCTTCCATAAAGATGTTCGCGAAAATCGGTGCTAGACGTGAGCCCATCGCCATTCCATCATTTTGTTTGTAGATTTTTTCGTTGAAGGTGAACACATTCGCACGTACTACTGTTTCGATCAAATCCACAGTTAATTTATCTACTTTCATCTCCTTTATTAACTGAATGGTTTCCGGAACTGGTACATTCGTAAATTAAAAAGTGGAAATAACATTAGCCAATCAGAAGGTCGAATGTGATGTTGGCTTATCTATTTAAGGACTGGTTTCCTCCTTGGTCGTTTCATTTATGGTTCTGATGATGAATAGAGCACTACTATTCGAAACGTCAACCGAAGGAGAAGAAAAAAATATGGACGTGGTCGTTAGCGAAAAAAATCGACAACTGGTTAATAACAAACACCACGAAAACTTAAAATCTTTATTATACATTCTTGATCTAAACTTTATTACCGTCTAGTAGTTCTTTCTTATTGAACAATCGAATAGTTTTTAGTTTACCCTTCGAATAGGGAAATTTCTGACATTCACCGAATTTTGTTGAAGCCGTTCAACGGTGTTGTACCAGTGAGATGTAGGCTAGTTTTCGGCAAAAACTGATTTAGTTTACAGGTAATAATGACGAGCGAATTACTGCGGACGGGAGAGTGAGGAGTTGAAAAGGTCGAATCGGTTGTTTTCGCGTGTTTACATACTACTTCGTCTGTCTTCCGGTTAAAGGGATTACGGTTTAATTAGAACCACTCGGGCAAATAAGTTGCGAAATGAAATTTTGAAACTTTTATGAAATCCCCGGGTAGAGTCGGAAAAGAAGATAGTTTCCGCCCGATGCCCACAATAAACTTTGATATACCGACGAAGAGGAGGGGGTGGTGCTCTAACGATGATTCAGATCTCTCCACGGGGGTATCTAGATCTAAAATTGGTAGCGTCACGACCGCTGTTGTTTAATACTTTAAAGTTGTTGTACAGAGTCATTTTCGGAACACCTGCTGGATGGAAGGCGCCATCTGTTCCGGTAATGTAAAGATATTTTCGTTTTGAAAAATTTAATTCTGATTCATGGCCCAGCGTAAATTTTAACGCAGTACGCGTTTTTACACGTTTATCCGTTTTTTTTTTTTTAATTCGTTTGTTTCATTTACCTTTTCAGTCGAGCACACCGGAGAAAGAAGCTACTATTCGCGTTCGCGCTAGATGGTATTGTCGGGTGCAGTCACTAGAATAAAAAGAAGAAGAGGACGACGAAGATTAAGGCGCTGCGCAGCGGATCGGATCGGATCGATTGATTGCAGTTGACTGATTTAATCGCTTCCGAATAACATGAAGGATAGCTTTTCGGCTGGTTCTTCGCCAGCAAAAGCTGTTGAAACGGCAAAAATTTGGCTGATTTGGAGTCTGGCTGTCTACGGTATGGTAGCTGGAAATCCGGATGCGAAACGGCTCTACGACGATTTGCTTTCTAACTACAATAAATTGGTCAGACCTGTTGTGAACGCCTCAGATGTGCTGCGAGTTGCCATAAAGCTAAAGTTGTCGCAGCTGATTGATGTGGTACGTACGATTTTGTAATTGTTTATATGGTAAACGCGATTGTCATTTTAAATTAGTAAACAAATTTTCCGCGATATCATCGACACGCGGGGCAGTATTCAAAGAACTTCTAGATAAATTTTCATCACGTCAGATTCGCTGTGCAACAAATCGATGCGGCGAAATTATTGCACTAAATCTTGAATGGGCGTGGGGGGGATATTTTCGAAGAAAACCAAACAAGAACCGGATGTAATTGAATTGCTTCGAGATTACCGGTAAATAGACATACCGTGGTATCTTCGTTTTGTTTTTAAACAGTTTTACCGAATTTCCCGAGCGCTCGGGAAAAAAAATCAGTTATTTATTCGCTAGTCCGAAATTTTGGATCTAATTTGTTTCTGCGATTGTAGAAATCGATTTTCAGTCGATAGCAACTATTTTAAAATGGCGAAATATCCAAATTAGTCGCAGGCTATTTAGCTTT
This sequence comes from Icerya purchasi, assembly GCA_039619475.1. Taxonomy (NCBI): domain Eukaryota; kingdom Metazoa; phylum Arthropoda; class Insecta; order Hemiptera; family Monophlebidae; genus Icerya; species Icerya purchasi. The sequence goes on from CM077116.1 coordinate 421,696,974, forward strand.
ATTGTCAGATTTTACGTGAGCAAATTTCAGTTTCCTTCCGAAAGATAAATATAATCCCCCCTCCCAAAAAAAGCATCGAAATTTTGAAGCTTTGAAGTTTGACGTTATGTTTACATTAATAAAAACACGTCTTTTAAACAAATATCGACAGGCGAACTAACCGGCTGCGGTTTATTTTTGTGGTAATTTCAATTTACCGCGTCATTCGCACAGTTCAAATTTCTACGTTTTTGTAATTTACAAAATTTATTAAAAAAAAAGCAAAGAAATACCGAACGAAAAGCCTTTTTCTTCGAAATTACAAATTAAATTTATGCGCGGGTAATTTTAAATAGTAAATAATTTTAAATACTAATCGTTTTGCATAAAATTCACCAAAACAAAGCGGCTTCTAACCGAAAATCTCTCGCTTCCAAATTTTAACTTAGTTATATATATATATATATATATATCTGGGCACGCAGTGGCGTGTCAAGCCAAGTTCAAGCCTAGAAAAAGGAACTGGCGACGACGCAGTAGCCGTGTGTATATTTACACAAACCATTTAGAGTCACTTTTAACCCTTTAATAACTCTAAATCTATTTAACATAAACAAATGAAATTTGGTTTATTTATTAAAACCCCTTCGATTAACTAGAACCCCCCAATTTCATAAATACAACTTAAATGGTTATTGAGATATTAACGTCTAAAAATCGTCATTTTTATAACTGACTGACACATAGATCAAAAACCTAACCCACTTCCAGGTGACCTAGAAAGTTGAAATTTGGCGTCCAGCTGGGTGATTGTGTGTATACAAAGGAAAAAATCTCAGTTTTACGTCATTTTAATTTAGTTTATATCACAGTTAAATTCCTAGATGTGAAGTTATAAAATTTAAGAAACGCCGGGAATTGACAGGTTTCGATGCGTTAGAAAAATAACTGACTCGCTGATCTTTTAACCGTCAACAAGTTGTTGCTGTTTAATTTCGTTCGTTTCGCATGTCGCTTCGAAAAACGAGATACTTGACCTACCGGAAAATAAATTTGAAATCGCTGCGAAGCAAGTTCTGCTTGATAAAACTTATTATAAAATATACGACTATCTTAATGATAAACATATATTATGGAGTAATGCGATTCCAGCACAGCACAGAAAATGAACATTGTATACTGATTTTGACATACTAGAAAAAAAGAGATGAAAATAACATGACATATTTGTAGGGCCCTGTGTGCTACAGTAAGGGTTTCTTGCCACTTCTTCCCCTCAGCCATTCGAGTCTGAAGTGGTGGTAGTGTTAGAGTTAGAGGACAGACGGATTCAATAACTCGACTTTCAAAAAGTGCTCACTTTGGTAGTCTGTTTTGAAGAATAAACCATTTGAATTTGAATTTGAATTTGAATGAATAATAATAATAATTTTTTTATCAAAATCCCACCAAAAAAAAAAAAAAAAAAAAAAAAATATGAAAATGGGAGCCAAGTTCAATATTAAGAATATGCGTGGTTGTCGACTTCGCCGACAGAAGAATTAAGATCTAAATGGCTGCCAAGTTCTGTAGATAATCGGGAAATTTATTTATAAGAACATACAACATTCCAAAATAAATTTAAAACACAATTTCTTAGTTTTTTTCAGCTACAAAAAATTTTTTGCTATTTCACATACCAGTTATCTTATATTTGGCTAATCAACTTATCTTCTTTATGTTATACGCAAGTTACTGTTTTTATATTGTAAGGTCAACATATCTTTGTGTTTGTGAATGTGACATAAAAATCTGGTATTATTATCAAAGAGACTCGCTTTTTCATTGTTTTTGTTCATTGGACAATAAATTTATCTTTTTGCGATTAAAATGAGTTTTATATTGCTAATAGTGAAAATGATAAATAAAACAATTGAATTAAAAATAAATTAATAAATGCTCAAATAGACGCCTCCCTTTCTAACACACGTTCTACATCGATTTGAAAATGATCTTTTCAATGTTGCGCTGCCTCATTTATTCTTAGTCGTAAATCTTGTTCATATTGCGAATTGGCGTTGAATACAGGATTAAGGTCCGGTGATCGAGGTAGCCACCAAGTTGGCTCAAGACGACCGATCCATCTTCCTCTGCACCTTTCATTTAGAAACCCCTTTACTTGGATGGCACAATGGGCAGGGCATCCATCATTTGGGAATTACGTGGTCGATTTTAAAGTAAGATGCACTGCTTCCAGTAGTTCCGGTAGCTTGTTTTCTAATAGAGCCACAAACACTTTTCACCATCCAGTGTACGTGACAGCTCGACTGGCCGCAAAATTTGTCCATTAAAAATACCAGTCCACAAATTTACTTTGAACTGATATTGGGAGCAATCTTCTCTCATTTGATGAGGATTTTCCAACTGTCAGCTGTGAAGGTTCGTGTAATCATCTCTCTTGCGCAGGATGATTCGTCGCTCCAGAGAACCTTATTGAAGAAAACAGGATCTTCTTGGTGTTTTTGCAACATTTTGCGGCAAAAGTGGACTCTCAATGCGGAATCTCTAGACTAAAGAGCTTGCAAGCGTCGCACGTGGTAAGGATGATATTGATACCCAGTAAGAAAATAGTCATTAGCAATGCGATATTTTATGTTTCATAAGAAAAAAAAAAAAAAAATCGGTAGCGTTTTACTATTTCAAAATCTTTAAAAATGAAAAGTCTTTCATGCGGTTTACCAAGGGAGCTCAGTACATTTTTTCCCAAAACACTGAACTTCAAAAATTAGCTACCTAAATTTAAGTTTGGTAAAAGATTTGAAAAAATTCATTATTCCTAGGAGCTGTTTAATAATTTTAAAAATATGTTTTTAATGCATTCGATGCGGCAACTAATGTAGAGTATTTCCCAAAAAACAAATTGAAAGATTTATAAATGTGTGGAAGTGACAGCAAAAATATTGATATGCAAGTTCGAGACTCTAGACAGTTTCAGAAAACTTCGAATTACTCGAAAACCATAAAACTTTCATTAATCATATTTTAGATTATCCAAGCTGTCAGCACCCGAGGGTTTGCGCGCTATTTATGGGACACTTTGTATATATATATATATAAATGTTAGCGTGATGATATGTGATGACGAATCGATAAATGCAAGAAATTCAATAATACTGTGCAGCGAAGTTGGTTAAGCGGTGGTGTTTCATTCTGGTAAGACCTGGTTCAAATGTTGCTGCTGCACATTGAAAATACAGGTAGGCTTTTCTCGAACTGGATTAATGTCCGTAAACTCGAACGGATAAAGTCAGTAGGAAGACCGCAAAACTTATGGATAAACGATGATTTTAAAAGATGGTTCGGTTGAGGTCAGCTACATCAAGGACGATCATTTGTATGTGGATCGCTGAAAAAACAAAAAAAATCCAAACTCGACGTACGACGTCATAGATATTTTCTGTACGGCGATATTTAATGTTCTCAAAAACATTTATTATGTTCGTTAGATGTTTCCTCTTTTAGTTATGTCAAATTTGACGCGCCCAAAAAAAGAAAAAAAAGATGGTTATGTAAGTTTTAAAATTTTAATTACAACTGGAATTATAAAAAATCTTAAGTTTGATTACGAGATTGCGAAATTATTGTCGGCAATATTTGGTTTTATACAAATCAGGCGATTTTACAAAACCAGAACTTCATAAAATAATAAATATAAAATAAATATAAAATAAATATAAAATAAATAAATACCTATCGATAATGAACAAAAATAAGTATAAAATCGTTTAACAAATTAAAATAAATATTTAAATTTACAAAAAAACGTTTTTGATCATAGTCCATCATCAGCTAACAATGCAGAGTAGTAGATGATGGGTTATATCCGAAAATGTTTTCTTAAATTGAGGTATTTTGTTTTAATTTTTTAAAGTATTTTTTACTTTTATTTTTTTTTGTTATCGAAGTATTTATTTATTTTGTATTTATAAATATTAACAAACAGGCATGGATTTTTTCGAATCATAAAAAAATATCTGAATTATTAATTCGGCGGCAATTATAAAAGGTTTAGTTTTAATTATTTCCGCGCTGATGTTTCATAAATATGTGTTTAAAAGTTGACGAGTTGTGAAATAAAAGTCACAAATATTAGTAATCTGAGGAAAAAATTCCCAGTATATTCTTTTCATCGCAGTCCACTTAGAAAATTACGTGTTTTTTATTAATAAATTTTGAACAGTAAAAATTGACTGATAATAGAAACGTTAAAAAAAAGTAGGGTTTGTTCTAAAGCGTACTAACATGGGGGTCGGAAAATGTTTAAGCTGACAGCACTAACTTCAAATAAATCTTACACAACGGATAATTATCGAGTATTATTTTAAAATTATACCGAAAAATATACTAAAAACTGCCGTTTAGAATTTTCAGGCTTCTATCAGTTTTCCGCGTTTCATAGGAACGATTCGCCACGGGCACCATTTGCCGTCGGAACATTAGGCCAAAAGCCACGGTTCGTCGCCGATGTTATAATAAACGGATGTTTGATTATTTTTTGTCAGGTGAAAATTTTCAATTTCGCTAATTTTCGTTAAACTTACTTTTACTCCGTCATTCGATTAGTGCTGAATGAACTTTTAGATAATTAAAATCCAAATTATAAGAACATTTGATAAGAAAATCATTACTAAAAGTCAGCATTTTAAAGGGGAAAAAATTGTTGTCAGAAAAAGTAAAACGCATTTAATTTCGTTTATTTTTTTTTCGCTTCAGAAAGCTGCATTCTAATTTGTCTTTCAGTAACAATGTTATTATTAAATGTTTTTATAATTCGTTTCTTAATTACCTAAAAGTTCATTCAACACTAATCGAATGGACGAATAAAAGTAAGAACAGTGAAATTGAAAATAATTTCCCTTTGCCTTTAAAAACAAACACTCGTAACACGCCGGTGGCGAGTCGTGCTCGCGACGAACTGTGCTAGAATCTAACATAGCATATATTGTTGTAACCTTCCGTTTTTTGTAAATAAGTCAATTTAAAGTTGAAAATTTATCCAGTGAAAAGTGTCCAATTTTAGTGGAGTCACTCTATATCAATAATTTAGGACATTTATACGATTTAGTAATAGTTGAATTTTTGTTTCAATTTACAATAGTTTTATTCGAACAAATTAGAACTAAAGCAACTTTTAATGAACAGCATTATATTAAACTTTTACTTTATCTTTGTTGTTCATACACACACATACACACAATATATATTAGTGGCGGATCCCCCCCCCCCCAAAGAACCAAACCCTCTACGAAAAAAATTGTTATAACAGAGAAACTTAATTTATGGTGTAAAAGATTTGTGTAAATGTTACAACATATAGATTTAATTATAACTAATATTTAACTCTGTTTTCTAGTAAAACTATTAATGACAAAAATAAATTTTCAACACTTAATTAAACAATTATATATAATTTTTATATCCCCGATGCGTTTCGAAGCAAACACATCATGTTCACGGGAGCAATTAGTGAACATGAAGTGTTTGCTTTGAAATGCGTCGGGGATATAAAAATTATACATTTAATTGTTTAATTAAGTGTTGAAAATTTATTTTTTTCGTGAATATACTTAACAATGTGTTTAATTAATAAATACAGTGAGAAAACTATTAATGTTACGTTTTTATTTTATTTTAAACCCAACTGTCATCTGTCTTTTGCCTTTCTTATTTATTTTTAATTTTTATTTTGCAATGTAAATGAAAATAGATCAATGACAAATATATATATTTTTTTTTTGTACTTGCTCACGAATAAAGAATTCAGATTGGATCACTAACAAAAATAAAAAAAGTGAAATCTAATAAAAATACTTTTTTTCTCACTATTTCTAAACTACCATTTTAGCTAGAATTTTATAATTTCGTCTTATTTTTCACCCCTAAATGTAAGACAAAAGTTAAATTAAAAATTGTAATAATTATGTATTTTTAAAACATTTTTAAATTTCTAAAAAAATTGCTTTTAGATTTTCTTTATGAAACAAGATGTTTCTCAAATTTACTGATTACCGTAGAAGATTTTACGTAATTATATAATTTCTCCCCCTTCCCGAAATATCTTTCTGGATCCGCCCCTGTATATATATATATATGTATATTGTCGTGAACCAGGTGTGTGTGAATATGGAACAATTTATGACATATCGTCACACGTTCGAATTGCATTTTGTGGTGTAACTATAAATGTAATTGGGAAAGATTCGACACAGATTTTACCAGTTACGGTACATGTTTGTTTAATCTAGGATTGTGCAATGTAAAATTAGGATTATTATCGATCTGATAAATAGTATTTCCAGCTCAAAGAAAGGAAACAACAATTGTGATTCGACAATTCAAAGATAATTCATTCGAAAAGATTTATAAAAGATTGTTGTACGTATATTTCGCGAATTTATTACTAAATAATCAAACAAGATATTATGAAATTCAAAAATAATTTTAAATTTAAAAACTAAATTCCAAATGCGAGTATCCGCGAAACAATGTATACGTTTAAAACAATGTACCTTCCATTTTACAATCAGCAATTAGTTATTGTTAAACAAAAGCTCTTGTCATTTCTAGTCCACCAATTAAGTATATCGCCATAATTGTAGCCAAATGGACAATAAGTCTGAGCCAAAAATAAAAACAAAAAAAAAATCGCTGCAAAAATTTCAACTTTTTGATTCGCTGCAATCTTCTTTAAACTGTGTTAGTTCTCACGATTTTTTGATTTTTTAATTTTCTTTTTTCTTGACCCATCTTCTACCGCTTTTTTATACGAAGATTTTCATGTATTGCAACATTCGAAGAGCGCCACAACGCATTTTGCGGGGAGCTTTATTTTAAAATGTTTCAATAAAATCTGCTTACCCCCATAATTGGGACCCATATCTCCGTAGTATGCTGACATTAACTTCACGTTATGAAAAAGAATCTTGTTATTGTAATTCTTCAATTTCCAACGACCAGCTAATATATACATACATACATACATACATATATATATATATATTAATTACAACGTAATTCTTAGGCTACCCCCCATTCGAAAAAATGCCCCAAAAAAATGTCCCAAAAAATGTCCCAATTTTATGTAACGCTAAATGTCCCAAAAAAATGTCCCAGAAAAATGTCCCAATTTTATGTAACGTTTGTTATATTTTGTAGGATTTTTGTTATTGTTATTTAAAAAATGTCACAATTTTATGTAATGAAATATGTAACAAAAAATGTAACGAAAAAATGTCTTAATTTTATATAACGGAAGGTAAATGTTAGAAAATGATTTTTGTGTGTGTTGATGCCAGTAAGAATTACGTTGTAAATTTTGATCATTTTATACAAAGTATAGAAGAGAAAGAGACAGGAATGAAAGCAGGAGGGGTCAAGGGGCACAGCCCCTTGCGAGGTCAAAGTGGCCGAGTTTATATATATATATATATATATATTAATGACAACGTAATTCTTAGGCTACCCCCCATTCGAAAAAATGCCCCAATTTTATGTAACGTTTGTTATATTTTATAGGATTCTTGTTATTGTTATTTAAAAAATGTCACAATTTTATTTAACGAAATATGTAACGAAAAATTTAACGAAACAATATCTTAATTTTATATAATGAGAGTTAAATGTTAGGATAGGACTTTTGTGATTATGTTATTTTTTTTGTGTTGATGCCAATAAGAATTACGCTACAAATTTTGATCATTTTATACAAAGTATAGAAGAGAAAGAAACAAAAATGAAAACAAGAGACATCAAGGGGCACAGCTCCCTGCGAGGCCAAAATGGCCGAGTTTATATATATATATATATATATATACAAGAAAGTTGTGTTAGTTACACCACTTATAACTCAAGAATGGCTGGACCGATTTTCATGATCTTTGATTTGTTGTATTTGTCTTCACCCCGAATAGCAGAATAAGAAATTTAAAACTAACTTTATTCAGAAATTTCATTTCTTTTTTGCTGCTTTTGGTCCTAAAGGGGGTTCACACAATTTTTTAATTGTAATTTTTGGATTTTATGAAAGGGCTTCTGAGTTTTGTTTTATATTTTGAATTTCGCTTTAAAAGGAGTTATCTGGTGATGAGTTATGAATATTTTAAGGGTGATTTTTCAGGTGGTTCTAAATTCCATATTATGTATTCTAGGCAGCTACTTGCCGTCCAGGGTAATCGCTCAGCTTAAAGTTATAAATTGTCATAGGTAGAAGTTTAATTGTAATTTATGATTCATTCTGATAAGTCAAACCATTTCCGAGCTATTGTATAATTGAATAATTTTGTCGTTTGTGGACCATCTTATTGGGTTATACCGATCTTTGTTATTAAGGCGAATAGTGCGTTGCTGCCACGTGAATTACATTCATTTTAATGTTATTAAAATACTTTTCATTTTGATTTTTGCACATTTATTGGACTTAATTTATTTTGAGTATTAATTTTATCTTAATTAAAAGATAAATTTAATTCAGCTAATTAGTTATCACAACATTTACTTTCTAAGGCGGTAAGATGTTCGCTGGGTCAGCTAGTATAATATACGTATACAAATATCCCAATTTTCTCTTAATTTCTTTTATTTTTTTTTTTTTTTACCATGATATTCCTTTGTTATTTTTTTTTTTTTCGGATGTAATTTGACATGTTCGTTTCGTCGTATTTTATTTCCATTCAAGTACAATATCGATTTTTAATCTAGTTTTTCCGTTGTGATATGCATCTTATGGTATTAATTTCTCATCGCCGTATACTAAACCGGAACACAGCATTTCCGCCAAATGGTAGATTTATATATTATTAACCAGTTCGAAAGGAAGGAGTCTACACCATCATGCATGAAAATAACAATTGCGTAGATCTGATAGAGTGGCAGACGTAGCGCCCTGCGGCACTCCAGCGTTTACTTTGCGCATACTAGATAATACTTCGTCATATTTTAATTAAAAACTTCAGCTTAATGATTTCAGTAATTCATTGTATCCTGCGGCAAAAGTGTCCCTTTATTTTATCGGATAACCCTTGTGACACACTTTATCGAACGTTCTTATCCACATCGAGAAAAATGAGAGGAATTTTCGATTTTAATTACTACACTTCTATGAACTCTGTTTGCATGCATTTCGGTGCTACGTTTATTTCTAAAACCAAACTGATATAAATGACTAATCTTATTTAAGTTTGATATTCTCATTGCCTTGGAAAAGCGAACTTATCCGCCGAAGGTATGCAATTCTGTTAATTGTAGTGCCCATCATTCAGGTAACGTAATAATTTATTTTTTATTATACATATAGTACAAGGAAAAATTATAATGCTCAAGGAAACTAAATTTTTCGAAAAAACAAAAAATCACTCCACCCAAAAGCGAATGGCAATTATTACGTGAAGTTTTAATTCGCAAAAAATGTTAAATAAGAAACCTTTTTTTGGAAATCCGTTCTTTAGAGGGGCAAAAGGGATTAAAAGTTACTTTTCAAAAAATACGTATCATGTAATATTTTCCGTATAAACAGGTTTATTAAAATTTTAATTTTGCGTTAAGGTAAAAAAAAAAAAAAACGTTCTGTCTATACTACTAAGGAGTAATTGCTATATTTCTGAAAATTTTTTTTAATATTAAATTTTACTATCAAAATCTATTTTTGAAGCACACTAATAAATACCCGAGAAAAATATTAAAAATGAACGACATGAAATTGGATTAAATGCGGTAATTAAATGGTGGCCGCAAAAATCTCGTATACGAGCGAACGTTTTGAACGAAAAAGGACATTTTGCATTTTTATCGCTAGCTTGTGAAAAGGCCATAAAATAGAAGAGAAAGAGACAGAAATAAAAACAAGAGTGATCAAAGGGCACAGCCCCTTGCGAAGCCAAAATGGCCGGGTTATATGTATATATACATATACATATATTAATGACTGTTATTTTTCTTTAAGAAACCTGTTACATCGAATTTTCAAAAATAAATTTCGCTTCTGAATTTGTTTTTTTTCCTCTTCGTACCAACCAAGAAATGTGAAAAGAATGAACAATACGATCTGAAGGTGGAAATGACTTTATTAAAAGAAATTTTACTAAACTTTTTATTCTGCCTTTATAGTTTTCCGGATTATGGATAAGAAGAGAAAGCTGAATAAAGCGGGAGAAATCAAATTAGTGAAGAAGTTGAGTACGCTGCGTGGAATCAGAATGCGATTGACTACGGGATCATAATCTATTTTAGAAAAGAGGCGGAAGCGAATATGAGGAAGCAGCGGAAAGAGGTCGTCGGAAGATTTAATAGTGAGATTAATACAGAAGAATGACTGAATTATTGGCGTGTGGAAAATGTTATAGATTGGAAGTGAAAATAATGGACAATATCCAGGAGGTTGAAAAGTAAAAGAAAAGATGCGATGATAATTTCAAGTTAGTTTAATAAATAAAATCAGTTAAAGTGTATCCATAATTCGGCATCTAGTGTTGAGGTTTTGCCAAAGAATCCGAATTGTTGGAGTTTTTATCGAGGATTTGTGCTAAAAGAGGACAGATCACATTATTAGACCTTTTAAAAGCAGTTTGCAATCTTACTTTGTGTTTCATAAATCATCATCGATAAACAAAACTGAATAACCTTAAATCGGCGTAATCAATCCTTACCAAATTTACCCATAGTAAAGTAAAGTAAAGTAAAGTAAGTTACACACCCTTAACAGGGCGTTAGGGATTGTAAATTTTCATTAATACAGCAGCGGCACCAGTAGGTAGTTTTTGTTCCTTTTTAAAATAACTTTTCAATTGTTTTTGTCATATAACTGTATGTAATGAAACTTATTAAATAAACTTGCCTCATCGGTAGTATCCGAAATGAGGAGGACAAAAAACAAAAAAAAAAAAAAAATTGTTTTATCGAGATACGGTGGCAGGGAAGAAGTGTTAATTAGACTTTAATTTTATGTGGACACCAAAGAGTTAGTAGAAATAATTATGACCAGACCATGGAATATTTTCACAGTCGAAGGTTGAAAGATTCCAATAGGAATAAATTAAAATAAAGAAGAGACAAGGGAAAAAAAGGAGCCTTTATGGCGTCTAAATGACCGTTCTATTGAGGCTGAGGTAGTTCTGCGGATTTTGGTGTGTAATTATGTAACAATCTGCGGGACTCTCGCTGCTTAACACACTGAATGTAGTGATTTTTTTTTTGTGGTTTAATATGCTACTATGAAGTGACAAAAATGTATTATTATTATTATTGTAGTCCGTTCAACGAAAATGTGCCGATGGAAAAATTCCGATAAAAGTCGATACTTCAGCGTTGTTGCCGTATGTTTGGTATTATTCGAATTCAAACTAAAATTTTTACTTCTTTATTCAAAATGACACATTTTTTAAATATATTTTACCATCATTATTATTCCAATAAAAAACATAAAACAACTCTATCACGCATTTATTAATTTATTAATGAAATTAATTAGTTCATTTTAGCGTTATTTTGTCCATTAATTTTTTCCAGTTTACATGTTTCAGCTAATCGTGTAATCATTAATAAAACTGCATAATTTTTACTTTTATTACAAATACAAAAGTAAAGATTTTAAATAATATAAATATCAAATAGTTTTTTTTTTTTTCTTTTTTTGAAAAATATGTTTGTTTTTTATTACATACAAGTGAGACGGAAAGTGACACTTCTATTCATACATTTTTCGTTATATATTAAACTGTGCCAGATACTTTTAATTTTATTTAAGTTTATGAACAAATTATTCAAAATAAATAAACTTTTAAGATCAGAGTTTAAATGACTGCTTATAATTTTATTAAATTCCTGTAAACTCTGTGTCACCTGTTAATATAATGATACAGTGAGACAGCAAATGACGCTTGTTACATTTTTATTTATATAGTACTATGCAAAATGGTTTTAATGTTACTTAAGTTTACAGATAAATTATTCAATATAAATGAACTTTTAAAATTAGATTTTAAATGACTGTTCACAGTTTTATTAATAATTCCCGTAAACACTGTATAATGACACAGTCATCAAATGACGCTTGCTACATTTTCTCTTACATAGCAGTATGCAAAACGTTTCTAATGTTACTTAAGTTTGCAGATAAATTATTCAAAATGAATGTTAAAATCGGGTTTTTAATAGCTACTTACAATTTTGTTGATAAAGTACAAATTTTGTCAAAAGTAGTTCAAAATAAAAATATACAATTATAACCATTTTCAATGTAAGCTTAAGTTACTTTTTTAAATATTAAAGTCCTTAATTTATTTTTCATTTTAAGTATTGGTTTTAAGACAAGGAATATACATGCCAAATATTTCGTTTAAAAATTTACAATAGCTAAAATATTTCATAAAAATATCAGTGCTTTATCCACAATGTTCGTTCCGAAAATAACTTAATTAAACTTAACACTTTTTTCCTCCACTCTTGCAGTTAATCTTGCTTTCCGACCAAATCCGTAAAGGACTTAAATAAGATCGTTGATATTTCTTTTCGGCATAGTTCGCGCGATATTTCACAACTGATTTGTCTTATTAAATTGCTCCTCTGAGATGCCAATCCATCCCCAAAGGCCTGCAGAAACGTATTCCAGAAAATTTGAAATCAAAATTTTTGCACTCAACTCTCCGGCTTTTGTCACTTTCTACCATGCCTACCGCATCAAGGTTGAGCCAGTTAAACCTAAATTTTACCGTAATTGTTTCCGACGGAGCAAACCTTTCTGCTTTTTTTGTTCCGGTAGTCAGTTTTCCTTTGGCAGCACTATCATCCAACAAAAGTAACACAGCTAGTTTGCGTTCATTGCGGCAAGAATTATTCTGCCTTTGATTCTTCCTGTCCGCTATTTCAGGAGCAAGTAAAAATACATAAGATATTGCGAGTATCCAAAATGTTTCATTCTCCGAGGCTACGAATATCAGTCAAGGGAAGCTGGTCTCCCCGTCTTTCAACTATGCTGATACTTTTTAACTCGGACACAATTTTCCCGCCTTACGAGATTCTTCCTATACCACGGAAACGGCAAAATTGTTCGGTCCGAAATCATAAAATCTTCTTAATAATTATTATTCTAATTTAACCATTAATGCCGGACGTAAAATTCTCTGGTCAGCAATTTTTAGCCATTTGAAAATTCCATCTAAAATTCCCCTTTTTCTAAGTCAATGAAAATATATATTACCATGTATCCGACCGTTAATAATTCGGTTTCTACTGACCCCCCGGATACTTTTCTTCCGAAAATGACGATGCTTAATTTCTACTTTATTATCTACTCTCAGTAAATTCAGAATCCCTAATTTGCATGATAACGTATTAGCTTTAGGTCAAGTTTTGCAGTCTTAGAGATTTTGTTAGTTAACATTATCTCTAATTCACTTTTATTTCTCCTTAGATTAACGTGTTGATTGTTTTATTATTTTTTACGCATTTCGATATTCTCTTTCTGCTTATACGTTTTGAATTCTTGTAGCTCTCAATATTATTATTCGCTCTTTTCTACATCTTTCTTAAGCTTCCTTTTTTATCTACAAGGATCCTTAAAAATGGTTATATGAATTTTTTGTGTACGAATATCAACGAAATTCTCTGCTTCAGTACCAACGTTACCTCCATAAAGGCTTTCACTTTTCCTCTTAGCGCTCCATTTGGTGTTGTTTGCCTTCTCGAATTAGGTTGGTTGATAGCATACAAGGGGACATACAGACGTAATGATTTTTTTCAGCGACACTCTGTACCGTTTCCCTTATTTTACAATTAATACATTTCCTATAACGTTTTCCGTTGGTGTTGGTTGCTGCCTTTGACCAGGTTGATGATAGCGCACCATGAACCATACGCAATGATATTTATTTGAGCGGTGAGAACTTGGATTTAAAACCTCTCTGATAATCGTACTTTTCCCTTATTATTTACTCCCATACATGATTTGCATTTGAACTGTGCGGACGGCTACAATAATAGTGTTTCAAATTCCTCATTCATACTCCCGCTTTTTGGGCTATCCATTATTATCCTATCATCCTGCTTGCTCAAGTTCGCCTTCTTGTATTTATTCACTTATTCTTCATAATTCTATGACTTGTCAGCCGGAAATATTACAATGGAATTGTCATAGCCTTAGAGCGAGTGAAAATTCCCTCGAGAACTTATTGGATCAATATTGTACTGATCTCAGAAACTTGGCTACAAGATTCCTCTAACGTTAACATTCGTGGTTTCTCTTTAATTAGTTCTAATCGCTGTGACGGGGATATGCTCAGCTATTTTATTCAGATAGACATTCATTTTCTAACTTGCAACATTTATCTTCCGATTTTATCCAATCCGTTTAAACCAAATTTTGTTCACATCTCAATACTTAACTACTCCTCAAAACCACTTAACCTCATCTCAGCTCTTACATCCCTCCTAACTATGATGTAACTTCTTTTTAGAATCATTTATTAATTCCGCCTCTTCCACTTTTATTATAGTCGGTGATTGGAATGCTCACTCACCTCTTTAAGGCTTATTTAATAGTAATGGTTTCTATATGAAAATTTGATCTCATTCGATTACTTAATCCTCCGTAATGATAGTCTAAGTCCTTTATCTTCTATTTCTATTCATCTGGCCATTCGCTTATCCTAATTCTTACTAAGCGGAAACTTTAAAAGTGATCATTTTCCGATCATCATTTCTTTTGACGACTTTCCTTCCTATGTTTTTTATAAAATTTTTTACTCTCCCAAATGATTCGCCTCTAAAGTATCCCGAGACATCGCCGACACTCTCGTTGTCAGACCAACTCTCCACAAAAAATCCAGAATGTCTTTTTCCTTGTGGTGGAATAGGGAAGGATGCCCATACTAAAGTCAGATTCGTTTTTAAAACAACAAAGAAAAAGTTATCGAAAAACTTGCGCTCTTTTTTTTCTCGATCCATTCCCAACCCCTCTGATGTATGGAAAATGGCTAAGGTCTTTAAATCATCTTTCTTCCAACGTCCTTCTGGTCATAATTTTCCTTTTGAAAACTAGATACTACCGTTTTTCGATTCTTTAGTTCCTGACTATGTTTCTAGAGCTATCAGGAATTCTATTTTTTCACGTCTTCTCATAGCTCTTTACATTTTCTTAACTTTCCTTTTACTTTATTGAAACTTCATTCATCATTAAACTATTTTTCAGATTTTTCTCCGGACTTAGATGAGATTACCCTTTTTGTTCTTAAAAATCTTTTCGATTTTTCTTTCGGGATACTTTTAAATATTTTCAACTCCGCTTTCGGTTCCGATTGTATTCCTTCTTCCTGGAACACCTTTATTATTGCTCCTTTCCAAAAAGCTTGTCGTTTCGTCTTATTTTTCTTGCTTAATTAGGAAACGTCTTATTACGGCCGTCAGTCATCTAACAATACGTTCGCTTTTTACCCTTACATCAGCAATTTTTACCGGAATAATTAAATTTGATAACGTTCGCCTCACCACACTCTTCGCGACATAATTTATTATTCTTGTTCATTTTGATTTTATTATTAGCGCTTTCCTTCAATCCTGTAATTTTTTCCTTTCCTTTTCATTTTGCTGCAACGTTAATCTTTAGAGGTCCTCCATAAGATCCCTGTTAATGAACCTACGCTTTTTAATAGTAACATTACTAAAATCGCTTTTTATCCACTTAACTCTCCTTCGCTTCTCTTTTAATTTGCTCATTTACTCCTCTGATCGCAATGTCTCATTAGTTCTCTAATGATACTAAGATACGCTCTTTGTAATATTCATTTGTTCATTTCGCCCCCAAATCTTCTCGTCTGTCATCTTTACTCTTAGTTCTTTTGATCCTTCTTTTACTATTCTTACCTTAAAGAATGTTATAATCCCCATTATAAATTGTTTTCGTTATTCAGGATTTTTTTTTTTTTTGATGGCCGTCTCTCCTTTCACGATCACAGTAATCATCTGTATCTTTATTCTTTCTTTCAAAAAACTCGAATCAGTTAAAATCTCCTTCTCATACTAATGTTGTTGAGGCAATCCGTGTATCTTATTCATGCTATATAAATCCTTTATCCGCTTTAGCCACTAGATTACTGTTGCTCTATTTATAGTTTTATTTTTTCAGGTCTCTAAATTAGATCACGTTCACAACACCTACTTTCGCCTCTGCCTCGACGCTCTGAGATCTGCTCCGGTTCCGCCGATTTTGCTAACCTCTTCATTCATATATATTTCCTAATTGGATTATGCTTACCTATCAAACGTTTGAAAATTTACTGTTCTTTGGTTTCCTCTTACTAACTTCGATTTTAGCTCTTATTTCTGATCTTTTTTGTTCCTATATAATGTCACGATAAACTTCCTTGGTTCTTCTTTCGATTTTTCCAGCTAGCTTCATTCTGTAAATGCCTTTCTTTAAAACAATCTGTTGTAAATCGGTTCCTCAACATGTCACCAGAATTGAAATTTTCCAACGCTTTAAGTCCTTTGCGCATGTTATTTTACTGACGGCTCTAAATCAAAGTTGGTTCTGTCTTGTTTTTTTTTTTTTTTTTTTTGTCCTGTATTCAATTAAATTCCGGATCTTTTTTCTTTTGCACAGTTTTCTATGCGGAATACGCTGCTATTCTACACGCTATTCTCTTTTTGTTTTTTCGTCACTACTTTTCTATAAGATATTCGAAATATCGAATTCTAAAAGTCTTCTCCAAGCCATCGCATTATCTTTTTCCTCTCCCGATTACGTAATACATCTTTTACGCTCTTTCATGCACGACTTTTTTCTCTTTCACACGGCCGGGATCGATCTTTCCTGACCATATAGCCATTAAATGTGATAAATTAATGGATAATCATTAGCTCGTTTTTTCCAGTGGCAGATTTTTATTTTCCGCTCGTAATATTGCTCTTCATTCCTTAAATCACTCGTTCCAGACTGCGGCTCAACTTATATTTTTTTCTTCATTTTTTAATTTCGATTCTTTGTACTACTCAGCATTTCTTATCCGCCTTCGTTTCAATCATAGCTTCCTTCCTACATAATTTTCTCAGGTTTCATTCACTCCATTTTATCCTTTTCATACCCACATACTTGTGATCCCGATATGTCATATTTTCTTTGTATGACCGACTTTTCTGCAGACCGATCGTCCTTCTTCGCTTACTAAAACTTAGTATCTCTGCTCTCCTTACCGGTTTTTCTTATATTCTCTCATTTCTTTTTGCTGTTGTTATTCCTGTCCCAACTCGAATTATTTTCATCTTTCATTCTTAAACGTTTAAGAATATAACTTTATTTTCTCATGCTCCCTATTTCTTGTGTTCTCCCCCTCCCACCAAAAAAAAAAAAAAACTTTGATCTAGCGTTTATGTAAATTTAGATTCTCTATTCAATGGTGGAAAATTTCCTATCAAATGTTATGAAACAACAGGTGTAAATCCGAAAATTTCGTAAGCGTTGCCTATGAAATGATCTGGAATTAGGAAAGATTTTCCCCAGATAAATATTATTCAATGACTTGCTAGAGAACCGCTTGGAATATTCCAGCAATCTGAAAGGATAAAAGGTCACGCACATTGCCGCTTTCTAAACAGTTGCGAGGCCAACAAAAACGGTGGAATGAATTGTTCGCTCATAATTAACCCGCTCCGCGCCGGTATTGAGACTAAAGAAATCGTAAACGGTTCTACAAATTCGAAATAGAGGGCTCTTCAACTTTACTCTTAGAGCAGCATGTTCACCTAACCCCTGTATCGTCTATTTTGTCGATAATTTACCAAAACCGGTAACCGGAGACTCTCTATCGGCTGATCAACTTGTTTTTATTTGAAATTAAGGTGCACACTCTTCGTACGCTGTAGCAACAGATTAGCGCTCTTTTGGGTTGGCTACCAAAAAGTTCTTTGCAACACGTCGCGAACCAGACGCAAAAAAATACTTTCTCCGATGCGGTCATTCATATTATAACAATTCTGCGTTATATTTGAAAATTATCTCTTGAGCCGATATATTCGGAAGCGGATTTATGTTTACGACTCGAACAAAGAGTTGCAATTCATTCTTTGAAACGTGCGCGACATTTAAACACAAAAGTCACTAAAAAATTCAGACGGCACTCATAACAACGGTCTCTCTCAACACTGACCAAAAGCTCCGGATCGCCGTCAAGAACAACAAAAAGCCACTTAACCGTGTAACCGCATCTAAATTCGGTCGGTCTTAACTTTATCCGGTTGCTGTTCAATTCGATCTTCCATTAGTGCCCGCCGACGATTTCGAATGTTAACAGCAGCGATAACCGCATGCGACAATTCTAATTTATTTTCAATTTCTTAATCAGCTCATGTTTCTTGCTTCTGTCGCACGTGACATAATGCATTTTCTTCTTCGTGCACGCGAGCTGAATGTTGTTCTTGAATTTTTCTTATTGTACTAACGTTGAAAGTTTTGCTATACGCGCCGCACTCTGATTACTGACGACAAAACCGTATGTTATTCATTCTGTCGTTCTCTGACCAGACCTTTCGTTTAAGCGTTAAAGAAAAATTAAAAATAAGCATTAAAAATCAAACAAGTCAATTAAGATGTATTTGGTTCACACTTATACTCATTTGATAGGAAATTTTCCACCATTGAATAGAAAATCTAAATTTACATAAACGCTAGATAAAAGTATTTTTTTTTTGCGGGAGGCTGGAAAACGCAAGAAATGGGGAGTATGATAAAATAGTTATATTCTTAAACGTTTAAGAATAAAAGATGAAAATAATTCGAGGGGGGGGGCAGGAATAACAACAGCAAAAAGAAACGAGAGAATATAAGAAGATCCGATAAGTGGAGCAGAGTCCCTCCTCCCCCCATAATATACTTATTTATCATTTACGAGGGTCACTCCAAAAGTAACTACACACGTTACCGTTCTCTGTGTCTACTTACACGATCCCTTCAAAAATGTGAGAATATGTGTATGAAGGTGCTAGCCACTTGTTGTAAAAATTTCAAGATAATCGGTTGTGTTGCGCGTGTGCTGTTGTGCTCCGAGTATGTCTGCAGGTGAGTACTCCGTCGTGCAATTCTGACGTGTGAGCGGTTATTCGGTTTTTAACGATCGAAAATACAAGTGGTTTACAGACGTTTGTGCGCGGTCTATGGTGAAGGCAATGTAATGTTGAAACGTGCCGTGTATCAATGGGTTGCCATGTTTAAGACTGGTAGAGTGAAGACGAAAGACGAGGCGCTATGGTTTCACTATTAATGCTATCCGATGGTTGACCGCTTCACGCCTCGTCTGTAAATTTTGGTACCACTTGTATTTTCGATCGTTAAAAACCGAATAACAGCTCACACGTCAGAATTGCACGACGGAGTACTCACCGCAGACATACTGGGAGCACAACAGCACACGCGCAACACAACCGATTGTCTTGAAATTTTTACAACAAGTGGCTAGCACCTCCATACACATATTCTTATATTTTTGAATGGATAGTGTAAGTAGACACAGAGAACGGTAACGTGTGTATTTACTTTTGGAGTGACCCTCGTACAATATTTCCCTTATTGGTTAATTTATATGGTAACACCTTAAATCCCATTTTACATTATTACATTATTATTATACTTATTTATTGAAATCTGTACTTAATAGTAAGAGATCTTTTAATATAGGTGTATATGCTATTTTACAATATTTCATTAGTTGTAAACTAGCCAACAGCTAAACAAAATCGTTGAGTACAGTGAAGAATTTGGACTATCAATTAGTAGTTCAAAAACGAAAGTGATAACGTTTGTAAAAAAACCCCGAAAATTTTAAATAAAAATTAAAGGTAGAGGCAACACGGTAGCCTAGTGGTTAAGGTGCTTGGCTACCAAATCAGAGGTATCATGGGACTTCGAGACTGTCTCGTTCCGGACTTAAATCGCTTTCAGGTATATACCTAATTTAAAATTGAACATTGGGGTTATACCAGAAAAATCTGGGAAAGTAAAGACGGCCGAGAGAAAGGAACTGCTCCAGTATTCCCATCAGATCCATTGGGCTTAGTAACATTATGAAAAGCTTGAATTCACAATCTGTGATACCTTATCAAGGGTATGGGACTTCTTTTTTTACTTTTTTAAAAGGTTAGAATAGGTTACGTCACTTCCATACTTCGGCATAATTCTTGATGAAAGCTGTGCCTCAATAAAAGAAATCAGAAGTCGTACAGAACAAGCAAGAGGAGAGTATTTTGATAGAAATGAAAAATTTATTCACTAGAAAAGAGCTCAGTATGGAATTATAACACTTTAGACGTCTGAAGTACTACATTTATTCTGTTCTGTTGTTATATGAATGTGAATCAATGAATCGGACTGAATTGAGGCTTTTGAGCTTTTTCTATATCGAGTATTGTAAAGATTCCACGGATCCGGGAAATGACGAACAATAAAGTCCTCAACCGAACAAAAAAAAATCTCCGGAATCGCTGAATCGGACGTCCTTAGAGGGGGAAAATACAAAATAATCCGGCTGATTATAGAACGTAAATTGAAAGGGAAAAGATAGGTAGGAAAACGACTAAAAACTTATGGATGAACAATTTTAAAAGATAGTTCACTTGTACGTGTCGATATATATACTCAGGTCCGCTGCATCAAGGGCCACCATTGCTATGTGGATCGCTGATCTCCGAAATGGAGCTAGCGTAAGAAAATGAAGAAATTGATTAAATTCATTAAAATGTTTGTTTTTTTTGTAAGTTCATTTATACTGCCATTAAATATTACGTTATTACTGTTACTGCATCCTTGTAAATCTTTTTTGTCCTATCTTAACCTGTAAATTACATCTAATACTGTCTGAATCTAAAATTCGTAAATATTTTTATATAATCTTTAAATATTTTCCATACCCCGATATGAACTGTACGTTAAAATAACAATTGTGTACATAAATATTATTACTTACTCCAGTTATCCTCGGAGAAAAACTGAAACTATATTCTCCCCATTATAATCTTCCCGTATTTCCTCGGACAATATTCTACTTTATAATAAAGACCAACTTTAATAACAAACAAATATAAGGGTAAAAATAATTTATAACAATAAATTAAATAAATACCTTATTTAATTTATTGTTATAAAATATTTTTAACCTTATATTTGTTTGCTATTAAAGTTGGTTTTTATTATACAGTTTATAACAAACAGCCATGTATCCTACATTTAATGTTCTATTTATTATCTTTTCAAATTTTTCTAATTTAAATAATTTATTTCCATTAAGTAGAATTATAACTGCACCTAACACGCTGCATTCTGTACACTTTTCAAAAGTTAAACTCCCTAAAAAATGCTCCGATTCCTTCAATTTTTTAAAATCATCATATCTATAAAATTTACGCTTGTAAAATTCACACGGTTGTCAACATTTATAACTTCTTCTACGGTTATTACGAATTGTCGTTATTTCTCTATACGAAGAAACAAAAAGTAGAAAAATTGTAACGACTTTCGATTTAAAAATGGTTTTAATTCATCGTATTCAATTCGCGTACTTATTTGAACGTAAATTTCTCGGATCCGCGTCATATTTCGACGTCGATTATTACTGATAAGAAACTGCGTCCGTAATATTTGAAACCTATTCCGATTTAACCTCGAGCATATATTTTCAATAGTAATCGTCCATTAAGTTTTAGTACTTTTTTCCCGGTTCTTTTTCAAAAATTTCGAATAATGAAACATTCCAGCAATGCGCCAGTTGATTTTTGCGATATGACTAATTTTTAATGTAGAGCTTTAAAAATTTTCTCTTAAAAACAGTTTCATGCGAGCAATAAAAACCGACGTTTGCGCAGCAGGGTCTGTAAAGTGGCGCGGTGCATTCGAAATATATGTACTGTGAAAATAGGATAAGAGTTAAAAGTGAGATTGACTGTACGGACACGAAATAAAACCGTTTTGGAATCGAAATACGATCTTTTTCTTTTATTCGAACAGAGAATAAATTTCCGAAGTAATATCTGTAGAAGAAGTAAAAATTATGACTTCAATAAATTTAAATTAAACGCAGTTAGATAAGAGACAGTTTTATAATTGAAGGATTTGGCTTTTCCAGAGGGTGCGTAACTTTTCGAAATGTAGTAATAAACGGGGTAATGTTCTGGCACTAATTTAGCGCAGTTAGGTGAGATAATTTTGCTAAATTTAGGAATTGGGCGAAGCAATCTTCATTCGAAAAAAAAAAAAAAAAAAAAACCATCGCGAAACCTTAAAGAGAAAATGAGCAGAATTATATCAAGAAATGAGAAAGAAAAATGCTAATACCGTAAGTTATAATTTTACGATTTGGTCGAATGTTGACTATCAGGCAAAGAAGAACTAATACAGCTGGAATGACGGGTGAAGAATGGAAAAACGGAATATAAGATGCGTTAACGAGATGCAGGGAGCTCGAATTTTAGTCAGGTAAAAATGAATTACAATTAAACGATATCTTTTACCGATTGAAATCAATGAACAACCCTGCGAACATTTGATTAAGTTTACCCGATCGTAATAATTAAGAACTATCCTTATCCAGAATTTTGTTCAGTTATCACCGATTAAACTAGTAGACTGTTTCTTTGTTTCTCGAACCGTGGAATCTACTTTTTTGCCCCTTGTTAGGTTATTTCTAAACCTACATCCCGGACGAGAGAAATTATACTGTAAACCAGTGATTCCCAAAGTGGGCGCCACCGCCCCCTGGTCGGTGCTGCAGCGATCCAGGGGGCGGTGATGGCCACAGATGTATTTGGGAGCGATGAATAACTGCAAGGGCTAGTGAAAGCATAAAAGAAAGAAGAGAAAATTTAGAAAAATTGATTTATGTATTCCGTTCATAACGCTTAATTTTCCTTTGAACAACGTACTGGACGTTGGCTGGCTCGGTTCCCGCATACTGCCTCACTTGCATTGAGGTATGTGCAATCGCGCACTTCTACCGTTCATGTACACGTGAGTACTACGAGCATTGCTGCGGGTAATTGCCACTCGAGCGGTTGGTCGATCGCAAGGCCAAAGCCTGGAACGGCAACGGTAGTATGGGGCTACTGGCAGTATTACCAGCAGATTTAGGAGCACGCTATGAATCAGGTGATTTCCCGTAATTATTACGTAAAATATAACTCTAAGTTAGATTGTTGTGATATTGCGACAAGTTAAAGTTAACTAACAAATCGTGCGACTATAATTGGTAAGTATTTATATTTGAGTTATAAATGTTTATATCCATTTTCCGTATTGTTACTTTATTAAAAATTTATCAAAACATGTATTACAGAAAAATTATAGTTTAAAAATATTAATTATTTTTAAACTACAATTTTTCTGTAATACATGTTTTGATAAATTTTTAATAGAGTATTATTTATTTATTTCGTAATAATTATATACGCTTTACAATTAATAATAGCATGCTTATTTATTTCGTTAGTATTTATTTTAGTTTGTTTTTTACAAAAATATTTTAAAAGATTACCAAAAAAAAATATTAATTAAAATTACCGTCAAAAAAAATTTTATTTTTTCTACAATTAATTAATAATGGCTCAACCAAAGAAAAAATATAGACAATATAATATCGAATATTTGAGGTCGTCACTCAACCTTCCTCCTTCGCTTTTTTTTCCTCTTTAAAGACGGCAGTTCTTCTCCGGGTAATTTATTAATTTTCCTTCGTCAATCCGGTTTCTCTTCAATTTTCTCTTACCACCGGACTTCTAGCCTTAGTCACACGTTATTAGCTTAATTAAATTTAACAATAATATCATCATAACACTGTTAGGTGTTTATTAATTTTCAGATTAAATGAATATCAGCGAGATCGTATGAAAATTGAGCACACTTTACTGAATTAAGGTGTAAACTTCAGTCAGCGGATTTTTGGTATTATTTGCTTAAAAGCTGAATTACACTTGGTTTTACAGAATGACTGAATTATAATATGGCTTCAAGCGTACTGCTATTTTTATTCTTACATCGAGTTACTCATATTTTAGAGTGATTGAAAAAAGGTCGAAGCATATCGATAATATTTAATATCAAAATCAAATGCTCCTAAAACATTTCGAAAAGTGTTGCCCCCTAAAAGGACGCCCCGTCGAAATTCGCCTAGCGACGCGTAAAAAATTACTAAAATCCGCCATCATCGGCGAGTGGGTTATCAGAATTTCCCAATCGCTGGTTCGATCGTAGCATGTCGATCGCGATAAGAAAATCGATTAAAATCCGATATTCGGCGCGTGTACGTTCCAATTCAGTTCTCTCAATAAACCGCAAACAATTTAAAATTCTGTGATTACACAGTTTCTCAATTTGTTGCGCATGGTCTAATCCGACACTTGATCGAATACAGCGTGTCGGAAAGGGCCAATATATTTTGTTAACGTTGTTTCCAAAATATTCCACTAATATAATGTGAAGTTCGAGATGGTGAGAACGCTCGTATATGTTTAAGTTGGAATTAATTGGTAAAATATTCTACTTTTGATATCCTTCATAATCTTAAAAAGATAACATTTTTCTCCCTATTTGATGGCCGATTCAAAATTCCTAGATTTTGTAGATAATTAACTAAAAATCATTATAAATATGTACGAAAATTTTTTATAAATTTTTATTTACTGAACAAAAATTTGCTTATACCATCGTAATCGGTTTTATTTTCATCTTCTTCTTATATTTTTTTGCTGGTTCGTATTTAAAGAAATTTCAAAAATCATTCATCGATCGCTGAAACATCCGATGACACTCTTTTAAATGATTAATAATCCTTTTTTCCGGCGATTTTGCTAAAGAACTGTTCAATTTAAAATGAGGTTCTTATCAACTATAAATTTTTGGAATGTAACAAAGCTATCAACCGGAAATGGTTAAGAGGCATCCACAAGTTCAAGTAGATAGCGAGAATAAATAATTTAAATCTGCGTGAATTTTCCTGAAGGTAATCTGAAAAAATCAACTGAAATTTTACTGGAGGAAAAATAAATCCCGAACTTTAATTATAGGCTCCAAACTGAATATGAGTCGGAATATAATCGACAACCTTTCGCCATGCAAATCAATACAACTCTTCCGTGAGTTAGAGGGACCACGGTACTGAAATGATCTAGCGACGGGAAATAAATTTAATAAATAAATGGCACTAATATGAAACAATTTATATTTGACTCGTTTCGAAGTCAATGCTTCATGATCACGGGTTGTATTATCATGATCGTACTTGAAGCATTGACATCGAAACGCGTCGGGTTATATAAATATAAATTACTTCACATTAGTTTCATTTATTTATTATATGTTAAAGTAACGGAAACAATATTTTCATTAGAGCTGTATGAAGTGAAGGTACTTTCTAAGAAACCAGCAAAAGCTTCCACCTTCTGATAATCTGTTTTGGCCCACTCATTATTACTAAGTTTCATATTATACGGTGTGTGTGTATTCTGAAATTGGTTTTTTTGTAGCTATCCACAAGGAGTTATCCTGTATATTTAATGAATCCATATAGTATTTGTAAGACAAGTTTTATATTTTTTGATTTCATTTTTCAATTTGTTGTGAAGTTGATTGTACCTGGTTTTATATGAAGAATATCGGATATACTGCGGCCACTTTTTCCTTGCTGATCTTGTATCGTTAATAAGATTGCGAATTTCGGCTGGTATATAGGTTTGTTATTATATCTATCTTCGCCATATTTGATACAGCTGTAACATGCAGTTTAAATGTTAGCAGTAAGGTTATTAACAGCCTCCTATATAGATATCATTTCCATCTCTAAGCCTTATTTTTAGATCAATGTTGTCCTCGCTAAGCATAGCGAATTTATTCCAGTTGGTGGTTTTATTGGTCAAATGATAGCTTTTCTGTTTATTTATAGGTTGTATATCAATATTTGCAATGACCGGTACATGATCCGACGACAGATCGATGCTTGTTGTGCACAACTTATAATATCCTTTTTGCAAATGTAAAAATCTAGTATGTCCGGTATTCTATTGTAATGTTGCGGCCAGTAAGTGGGCGTCATTGGTGATAGGATGGATAAAGAATTTGATTGTATCGCTTTATATATAATATCCGGCCCTGTTTATTAGTTCTTTGCGAACCTCAAGAGTGATGTTTGGCAGTTATAGTTTGCCACCACAGATAAACATGTTACCTAGGTTTTTAAACATCGGGGTATATTCACTCTCTGTTACATAATACTCAGGATGACAATAAACTGCAGCTGTGGTCAGATATTTTTTGCGTATTTTGATGTTCACTGCAACTAGTTGGTATGCATATGTACAATATAAAGACAAATGAAGGTGGTGCTTTATAGAATTTTTTGAATGACAAAACGTCTATTTAATGACGGAATAAGTGTTCCCGTATTACCTTGGCTAAGGTGATGCAAATCTCGCTACAGTGAATTGAATGCATTGAAGAATTACCATTCTGTGTCGAGTGACACTATTTTGATCGGACGAAAAATTGAATACTTTTAAGCGTTAATCTGATTAAAACGGTTCTGAAGCACTGCCGATTCAGAAGTTCAACACGTGTTTAGCGCAATCAGACATAAATCGAGAAGTCCGAAGGAAAAAAGGAATTTTTTTGATTCGAACTGCTGAATCCTATTAGGAATTTTGTACAGCGGGTGAATTTGTTTTGGTAGAAAAATTGAGAAGTTACAAATTAACGCACTGGTTAAGAAATTCTATATCGTAATTGTATGATTTTTTTTGTTTTTTTGTTGTTCTTTTTTTTCTTTTTTTTTTTGCTTTGTTTTCGATTTTTATGCGAAAACAGTACACATAGCGTAAGTAAAAGTTGTGACATTTTTATCAGGGGCATAAATTTTTAAACAATAATGGAAGTGCAGCTTTGCAATACATATATGGTATATTTATTATACTGATTTTATGCGGACTAGAGGAAAGACAGGTTTAAGAGTTCACTGAGAAAGTCGGGGAAATAAAGGCTGCACATCGGAAAATTGTTCCAGTTTTCTTTAAATTTATTTCTTTATCTTCCGAGTGGAAACTTTCTCTGTTCGATTATATTTATAGACAAATGCCGTGCCACAGTACGCGTGTAGCGGAATACATAAATTACGTATACTATAACGGATGCGTAAGTAAAGAACGTGTACGCTTATTTTAAATGAAATGAAAACATCAAATGGTTTTTCCTGCCATTATTCAACGAAAAAAGCCCACTCGGGCCAAAGTCTGTCTACAACCAAAAAAATAACAAAACCATTCGTCGAATGACAATAATAATTTACAAAATCATCGAAAATACGAAAAAGCAATATTAATGGCGAGAAATATTGCGATCAGTGAAAAATGGGATAAAATAGAAAAATTTTGCGAGATATCTAATATGCGGTGGTACAGAAGTGGAATTATTATATAACGCGAAGAGTTAAAACAAAAATTTTGTCAAGTACGAATGAATAAATTCGAAAAAAGTTTCACAAAACCGTACGAAACTTTAATCACTAACACACACACACATAACGAAGATATTTTAATTCTTGCCGCATAACCGTAATAGACTAAAAAAAACAAAAAAATTTAGGAGTATTCAAAACTTAATTAGCGGTAACCGGAATAATATATTAAAGCTGTAAATTTACTAAGATAAAAATAGTTAAAACGATAACCACGTAAAACTTGGATTATCAGAAATCATTTGGTGGTCATTACTTTCGACTATTAATACTACAGCCCTGGCCGGCATGGGAGCCTGTTAGGTGATCTGCAAGCTGAAATTACTGCCAGATCTTAGTTCTTATATTAGGAGTAATAGTAATAATCCGTTGCGACCTTCGCGATTATGATCCGTACCGTCAGTTACAAAAAATATCCCGGAACAATAATTATAAATAATTTGTAAACATTTTATTATATTATTATAAAATTATTTTACTTACGACAATAACGGACTTCGTAAATAGCGGTGGCGTTAATAATAATATTAGCAATAATATTTAATAATGCAAATAAATCTTACTATCTAGTATTTTTCTAACGTAGAAATGTTTCATATAAGGTCTGCCGTCGGTGCTTTTGTAGGATGTGATAGTTTCGAATAGGAAAGTCCGATGTCGAGAATGACTTACGACGTTTGTGCTGGTTATTTTTCGTTACGAAGTAAATTTAGGGGAAAAAATAAGAAAAAAAAAGCGTAACGTTTTTCCGGATCTAACATACATGTATATAATACTGATTTGTCATTTCTTAACTCCGATCGAAGTCTTTTAAATTTCATCAATTAGAAATTTCATTAATTCGCCGCTCTATCTATCATCCTTTAAAGGGGAGAATTCGCTTTGATGGATTGTTATCGAGGAATATAGAGGTTCCGAAGAGAAGGTCACACGGCGCATTAGACAATGAAATTCGGTCAAAATGGAGCGACGGAAAAAACAAAAAGGATCGGAAGAATGAAACGGATGGACGTATTATTGCGCGGTTATGGGAAGACATTTTTCTAGATAAGTGTCAGCGAAGAGTGAACATTGACGCAAGATAACCGCAACGCCGAAGAATAGAAAAGCATATATTGCGAGAAGCGTTCTGTTCCGACGATAGGAGGAATTTGAAGAAAGAGGAAGATAAGTGTCGCTTGTGTGTGCGCGGTGAGATCATCGGCCGCAAAAGTTATCCAACGATTGTCGCTGTAACATGGAATTCTCTGGCTCGACAAATTTTCATTCCTCAGCTCTTCAATTTGTCACATTTTTCTTCTCCGCGACGGCCGGCAACCTGAAACAGCAAGACGCATCACCGGAGCAACGACAGACTGAAATGCACCTTTTTTTTACCACGGCTCCCAAACTGATACCGTTCTCGCTGCGCCCCCATCTATGAAACAAATTTAAGATAACAAAAAATTGGCATTTTGAAGGCGCAGCGCAATTAACAGTAGCCAAAAGCTAACGAAATAAATCATCCTTTGAAATAGGGAAATTCGCGAATCTATCGAGCGTGACGGAAAAGCGGATACGAAAATCGTCTCCCGGGCACGAAGAACCTCCGCGGCGGTGGTAGATTTTAATGGATTCTGATCGGGACAGATTGTCAGTCAGTCTACCGAATAGCGGAACAGCGTAGTGGTTCGTTCGGAGCGTTCTGTTACCCCCTAACGTCGTTGCGAACTGATTTAATCGATTTTCTCCTCCTATTAGTAGGAGAAAGAGAATAGTCTCAGCGTGTGCATCGCACTTTGCTCGGTAACGACAGAGAACCGATTTCGATAAGAATTTTAATATTTCGCAGATCTCGGCGCTGAAGTCGTTCATGATATATATGTCGAGACTGTTATTTTTCGAATCGGTAAACTGTGGAAATTCAGTTCGAACTTGCGACTTGAAAAGCCTCTTTTCATTTTAGTATTCATTATAAAGAAAATGCAATTCGCAAAAATAGGTACATATTTTTTGGGGAAGATTATTAATTCCCATAAATTAATATAATTAGTTACGGTCTTTACTTTGATTTTAATTTTATAGAGTGCGCATAAATACCTTTAATTTTCTCTATTACATTACCTTCCTCTCTATTATATAAAATAATACTTTGCAATAGAATACTATAAAATAATTTTTTACAATATAACTGTATATAATTTTACCTAGATGTCGTCGTATTTTTTGATTAAAGGAAGAAAATAACGGTCACGTTTTCATTTTAAAGATTTAATCAGTTTTAATTGTTTCTTGTTTTATGAGAGATTGTGTACATATATATATATATATATATATATATATATATATATATACTAGCTGACCCGGCGAACTTCGTACCGCCCCAGAACCAATAAATATTGTGTTAACTTATCAGCAAATCAATACTCAAAAAAAATTAAGTTCAATAAATGTACAAAAATCAAAATGAAAAGTATTTTTATTACATTGAAATAAATGTAATTCACGTGGCAGCAAGGCATTATCCCCCTTAATAACAGAAATCAGTATAAATTTACTTTGAAAAATTAAAATAAACTCCTTTTTGGAAACATGCTTTTTCGGGCTATATCATCAGCTAACAACACATAGTACACACTCAATTTATATACTTTTTAATAAAGTGTGTACTCTGTGCAGTTAGCTGATGATGAGCTATACACGAAAAAAACGTGTTTCTAAAGTAATTTAATTTCTTAAAGTAAATTTATACCCTTTTTTAGGATTTCGTACACATATAATGTACGGAATCCCAATAAGATGGTTCAGAAACGAAAAAAATATTCAATTATATAATAGCTCGGAAACGGTTTGACTTATTGGAATCGGATCATAAATTACAATTAAACTTCTCCATCTATGACAATTTATAACTTTAAGCTGACCGATTACCCTGGTCGGCAAGAAACGGTCTAGAATATATAATATAGAATTTAGAACGACCTCAAAAATCGCCCTTAAAAAATTCATAACTCATCATCAGATAACCGTTTAAAATCGAAATTCAAAATATAAAACAAAACACAACAGCCCTTTCATAAAATTTAAAAATTACGGTTAGAAAATTATTCGGACTCCCTTTTTGGGCCAAAAATAGCAAAAAAATGAATTTTCTTCATAATTTTTTTTTTAAATTTTGTATTCTGCTATTCGGGACGGACAGAAATCCAACAAATCAAAGATCATAAAAATCGGTCCAGCCATTGATTTAACTAACCCGACTTTGTTTTATATACAATGCCTGTCCCACAGGAAGTGAGAGTAACTTTGGTGTGAGTAGGCACCTACTCATAGCGCGTTCGCTCCGGGTACATCTTAAAGCTCATTTAATTATCTATGGAATGCAACAAACCGGGAGTTTCTACCTCCCGGGGGTTCGCCCTGCAGCATCGATTTGAAAAAAAGTGTTTCGTCGACCACCACCGTTTGTTTAGACAAAAAATTACAACATTTTGGAAGAAACTGTATTTCAAAATTTTTACATAAATTATTACCCATCTTCATCATTCATATTAATCTTCTCGAAATAGGTACCTCTGGCTTGTAAAGGTCGCTTTAAACTCGCCGACAGGTGTTCTGTTTAAAATGGTCTGTACCGCATTCACGACTTCTTGATCGGTGTCGAATATTTTTCGAAATCGCGCTATGCTATCGAAATATTGTTGAATTACCGAGTCGAATATCATCAGGATACGCTTCTTCTTTTAATAAATCTAACGTCTCTTTAGCCGTTTTTTGCAACCAACAATAATAACGAATCACATACCGCTGTTCTTGCTCGATACCTTTCTTATCCATGTTGGCAACACAAAACTGCACGTGGTTTTCACAATTTGCGTCTTACTCTTTCGACTATAAAACATGTAATAATGCTCGTAGAAACGTCCGGTTTGTTGCATTTGACAACTGATGGAATGACCTTTAGGATTATCTAATTGCGAGACTCATTACGATCCGCTCAGCTTGCAAAAAATTGTAGGGGTTGACAAAACACTTTTTTTTTTCAAATCGATGCTGTGGGTGTAGGGATGAGGTATGAACTTCCGGTTTATTGCATTCGATAGCTAATTAAATGGGCTTTAAACGCGCTGTGAGTGGTTGCCTACTCACACCAAAGTTACTCTCACTTCCCGTGGGACAGCCATTGTATATAGACAGTAGACCCGGCCATACGTTGCTATGGCTCAGTTGTAATACGTTGAATTAATATTATAAAACTAATGTTTACTGATAAAGATAAAAACGTATCATTTTTCTACGGAGTTTAAATGCACCGCGGCTATGCAATGGCACTCGATTGATCATATAAAAAAATTACGGGCAATGGTGTTGAAGCTACCATTTTCAGCGGCAAGTTTCATAGTGAAGTTATTCTCCACCCACGGATCCCAATGATCCCTTCAGGACGCCTTGAATTTCCAATTCGCCTGGTATTCGCAATTACTATTAATAAGTCACAAAGCCAAACAATGTCCATTTATGGGTGGGATCTAGAAAATCTGTGCTTCTCACATAGTCAATTACATGTTGTGCGTGTTCTCGAGTTGGCAAACCATCAGGTTTATTTATTTATGCACCCCTCAAGGATTGACGAAAAACATTGTTCATCAATACAAACCTTATTTTTTTTAGTATTAAAATTCGAAATTTATTTCAATACTTTTATTTTTTACATTAATAAAAATGTGACTTTTATGGGATTTAAGTTGTTTTCCTTCATCTGCGGTTATTTAATTAAAATGAAAATCGCCTGAAATCACACGATTATACTTGATCAGTAATCCAACGAAAAGAGCCCGGCTTCTTTCGTCAAATGGGCCAATTATAAACACCAAATATCATCCGGCCATGGCACGAGAATTGAACGGCGCAGGATAATGAGAAATTGCCTCTTATCATCTTTTGGATTTTTCTTTGAGCAACAGTAGAAAATTAAAATATCAAAAAAACCGTTTCCTCAATCCGCTAATAGCAGACTAGCCAACGTTCAGGCAGGACAACGTCTGCCGGGTCCGCTAGTATAATATACATATATATACATATATATATATATATATATATATATATATATATATATATATATATATATATAAGTTTTAAACATAGATTCGACACTTCCTTTGGTATTTAAGAAAAGAATAAAAAAAAAAATTAGGTACATATGTCCATTAGAACGGACAGTATAGGTGTATGTAACCAAAATGCTTAGCGCATTTATATATACTAGTGTTCGCCCGTTGGTCGAAATTCGATCATAATTACTATTAAAAATTTGAAGAACACGTATATGAATTTGCATATATCTAAAAAATTTTATTTTACTCTTATACATTCGTTCATTGTGTAACTAAGAACATACATATTTATATGTACTTACAATACAAAACAGTTCAGTACCGTTATAATTGAATAAACACGAAATTCAATAAAATAACAGTAAATCACAATTTGAAAACCCTTATTTGTTGATATTAAATGACATCTTATACACTGTAAAAAAGCCAATAATGATGATTACTAAGCGAAATGAATAGACTTACTGGCTACAGCGATTTATTTTTTCATTTTTTGTATTAATTTTTTATTTAAATAAGAAAAAAAAAACAATTTCCAAATTTTTTTTACTGATAACAGATCATCAATAATCGGTTACTAAACAAAGGAGAAAATAGTGCTGTACTATTTTGTCTTCGTCTATCTTCTATTTATATATAAAAGATAAAATTTTATGTTCTTTTTATATAATACACTCGATAAGACTTTTCATCTGTTGTTTTAATTTAAAAACCAACCGTAAATTATTCAACTAACCTGATCGCTTCGTAGAACAAACTGGTCGTAATTTCTTTTTTCAGACTGGTTTATTCACCTTACATACCGCGGTAAAGTTGTGTATATTTTAATCATCAAAATCGAAACTTAAATAAAATTTTCACGAGTTTATTATTCTTAACGTCGTAAACATTGTGCCATCATGAAGATATTCGAAACACGTCGAAACATTAGTAATTAAATAAAAACACTCCAATCTCTATAGTAAAATTTAACTTCTTCCCCTGATTAAGCCTGTGCCTCTGGCCTAGCGACAGTACATGGCACGTGAAAACACCAGGAACCAGGAAATATTATTTTCTCAAAAAGTGTAATTTGCGTGAATATTATTTGTTAACCTAATCGAAACAATATGCAATTCAGAAATTTAACGAATGTAAAACAGCAAAAAGTATATGCTGCTCTTGTAAAAATATCCCAAATTTTACACTATATAAAATAGACGCCGAATGTTTTCAATCACTTACCGACTTCCGGGTTATTTTCCGATTTGATTTATTTGTTTATTTTTATATTTCTTTTTTTTTGGGGGGGGGGGAGACATTATCTTAACGTAGCCTATTTATGGTTCGAAGAACAATCAAAATCTGTCACCAGTCGTACGATGCTTGCATAATCCGTTAAAGTCCGCATTTTTAACGTGCTTCATACGTGTAAGATGCTTCGAGGTTTATACGTGTTTATTATGACTGCTCCCCGAACGGACCTCTATTAAGAATTTTGGAAAATATCTCCTCTCCTTTTTTTAAAGATAAACAATTAAGAAGTGTCTTAGTAGATGAACAATAAGACTAATCGTGAAATATTGAGATACATCATAGTTATTTATAATCGACTTGGAACAGGTCATAATTCCACACATCTTGTCCGAAAAACAACTCGCGATAACAACGCTCCCTTCTACTGCCCCTAACTGGTCTGTCTGTCGGTAAATCTTCTCTGATTTTTTCTTTTTTCCGATCCCCTCTGAAATCTGGCTTTTAAATCCACAGCGGGGTAAACCGTTCTCATTAAGTATCTCCTAGCACACCGTACCAGCCCTGGTAGTTCATAACGGCGTCAAAAATCTTAATAAAAACAAAAAAACGGGTAGTGGTGGTGGGAAGGATATTCTACACTCTGAAGTAACACTAGTTTTATGGGGGTTTTTTTTCACTTCCTTCTTAATGCTGATGTTCAACGTTCTTCAACGTTCTTCAACGACTGCGACGAATGTTTGTCCAGCTGCGCGACTGAATTCACTAGTGATGAGTAGGTCCGGAAGGATTATCCACTGATACGTATCCTCCAGCGGAGTTAATGATGTAACTCCGACTACAATTCCGGGCACATATCCACAACTCTGACGACCGAGCAAATACTGTGTGAATCGATGAATGTTACATCCGTTATAGAAGCTAAAATATAGACCTTGAATAGAGAAGAATAGACCGTTTGTTCTTTTCTGCGTTTTTCATACGGGGAATGAATGTCTTTGGCAGAAATGTGCCAGATCAGCTGGAAAAGTGAAAAAAGCATAAAAAAAAACGTTTTTTTCTGTAGACACAACTCTTTCCGACGCTAGTTATTTTGCAATTTCCTTTATTCTTTCTAACTCGCCTAATCTAATATTGTTTTCTGAAATGTTTTGCTAATCAGATTCGATGTTACCATTTCCAGTCTTCTTCTCTATTTATAAGGTTTTCCTTGTATTTTTCCCTGTGCTACCAACATGTAGATTCCGTTTTTTCGTATCTCATGAGCCCCATGTATTTCGCTTTCCTTTTCTGGATACTGTCGACTATTACAGGTTTTCCTTCTTCTACTCTGGTTAAAACAATTTTATTACTGACGAAGTTGGTCCAGGGAATTTTTAACAGTCTGCGATAACACAACATTTCAAAAGAATTTATTCTTTTTTTACTATATGCAAAAAAAAAAAAAAAAAAAAAGAATATACGTATCCAAGATGCATTTACCGGCATGAATCAGTTCCAGATCCGTATCCGAAGAAATAACCAACTTACCCATCACTGGATTATACTGTTACCGGGAAATCGCGTCGTCGACATTCGGGTAGGAATTAAAATGTCACAGTAAAAAGCGCGGATCCCATTCTCGGAAGTTCTCTTCTATTGCATTATTTTCAGGCAGCTCTGCCAGTTTTAAGTGATGTCAAATTAAAAATAAATTATAATAATTATTTCAAGTTACATTAATCAGATGTTAAATTTGCAGAATGGAGAAATGTAAGTAAACACATCCCTATACCTTTTTTATAATAGACATTTATCGCTGTCCTAACTTGGCGTAAATTTAAAATTCATAATAAAACTCCTTTTTTTCTGTCACCATTTCGTTGAACTTGTGCGGATCTCCAGTGAGAGGACATTGCACACACCACCAGGTAAGAACCACTGCTTTATGTCGTTCTTCTTCGCAGCTTTACCGTCTCTTTCTCTGTTTTTCCCGTCGTTATGATTTAAAACATGTACCTCGGATCTGTCTCGACGATGGTTTTTTGTTTATCCCGAACACTTTTCTTTTCCCGCTTAGCTTCCTAAGTCTTTTAAGTGGATTTTTGTAATCAACATATTTTCTGAGGCCGTTACTTTTGTGATTTCGTAGATCTTATTTGGAAGAAGCAGCTGTGTAGTTAATATCGGATCTATAGTCGATCTATTGTAATAACTTTAGCTCTTTCATTTTCACGGTGCTTGCTTGACTATTTACTATCGGTCTCTTAACTCGGAGGTACGATCAATTCAGTAGTGCATATCCGATGAATGATGTTGAATAGAAGAAAGAATTAATTGTTAGAGATTTGGGAGTTATTCTAGTGTTACTAAAAATTAATAAATGTAAACAATTTAAATTGACCGTTAACATATTCGGTTACTGATATTATATATTACACGAACGTCATGTGACATTCACAATTCACAGAAATATATAACATTATCTATACTGTAAAACACATTAAAAAATGAACGACTAATATATATGCGTATAAAAACAATAAATACAGGGTGTTCCATAAATTCGTTAACATTTGAAAAAATCGTATTAAAAAAACTATTTGACATATATTAGAAACTATTTATTCGCGAGATAGCCAATTCATGGGAATTTACCTTTTACAAATAACATCATCTAAATGACCACCGTTTCGACTTTTACACTCTTCCAAGCGAGTAACAAAGTTTTTGAGTACTCGTCAGCAAAGAGACCGTGAGATCGCGGACATTTTTTTACTGATTTTTTTCCCTTTAGTTGACGTAATGTCTTTGGTTTATGCATGTAGACACGGTTCTTTAAATAACCCTACAAAAAAAAAGTCTGCTGGGGGTACATCTGGACTCCTGGGTGACCATGGAATTCGCCTCTTCTGGAAATCAGCTTTCTCGGAAACATTTCTTTGACCACCGGCAGCGATTCGTTGGATGTGTGACAATTAACTCCATCAGCAAGTACCGTGCGCCAGCAAATTCCAGTAGCTTCAGTGCCAAAAACCTCCGTAACATTTTCACATACTCAGCAGAATTAACAGTAACCGTACGGCCGCGAGAATCTTCGAAAAAATAGGGGCCAATGATTCGCCGCTTCGTACGTATATTAGACCTATTTAAAAATCGTCCGTTTTCTCTCTCACTTAATATAGTGAAGTCTATATTTCTATCAAAGACTTCTCTTTTCTTTTTTGCGATCACTGTATACGATTATCATTCCTTCTCTTTCGTTTTCGCTTCTTTTGGGTCTATTATTAATATAATAAAACATACTTCAAGTACCGTCTACGGCAGCAAATTTAAGATTTCCGTGTAACTTCTGTCGCGCGATTTCTTAATAACTGCTCTCCGTAATTCTAAAAATAAGATACGATCGAGAACATGCCGGATACATAAAATACTGTTTGAGGAAGCCCTAACTGGAGTGCACGGTTATATTGGACAAAATAGCACTGATGTACGAACGATTTTTAACGAACTATCGAACATTAAACATAAACACAATTGCAAAATATGTAACAATGAAAAAAACTAATTTTTTCCGGATGACAATTAAATTCACATCTTTTTAATTCATTGTATAGTTCATTACAATGTTTTTATATAGTTGGGAATTATTATCAAAAACGCAGAATGTAAAGAAACGTTTCTTCGTCAACACGTAATTAAATATTTAAATTTATTGAAAAAACTAATTACTCTGATAGGGCTCTATGTTCGAACGTTATCCTGATTACTGGTGTTCTTGTTAATTGTATGTTTTTTTTCGCAATTACAATGTTAGATATGACATTATCCAACGTATTTTCTCAGTAAACACTTTCTAAACCGTAGGAATTTTTAAGTATGTCTGCATTGTCACTCCAAGGATTTTTCATCTATTTTTTTTCGTTATTTTGATTTTTTCACAGTATTTAATAATTCGACACGTACTTATCAAAGTTCGGTTTTTTATTGAACACCTAATAATGCGCTTACCAGATTTTAATTTTGTGTGCACTGCACTTCTATAGTGGTTTTGATGATTTGATTTGTATTTTGTATAGGAGGGATTTATTGATAAATTGGCCGGTTACTCAAAGCTTTCGCTGAATCATCTTCGAAGCTGAAACGACTGAGAATTCAAATGTGACCAATTATTGGCATTTAGAAAACGAATAGGACAATGCAAGCAGATGAAAAGGACGGGAACGAGGATAGTAACACTTTTGGAGATGCAGCTAATCGGGAACTTTGAGAAAAATATTACCGAAAAATCCAATTGGAAAAATGAAACAGAATGAGAGAAACTTAAAACGTTTACAGTACGAATAGAACGGTATGGCAGTTCGGACATCCGAGAACAGAAGATGGAGCATTGAAAGTATTATATAAGTAAAAGGAGAACAGTGAATTATTGGACGTCGAGCGAATCTCCTAGAAAAGATAACGTCAGTTAGTTAAAGAGAACAGGTAAAGGGAAATTAATTTGGCAGGAATAATACACCTATTGCGCCGTGGTAGCAGCCTTTGTGCGAAATTCAGATTGCTGGTCAAAGTGAAACAAAGGCGCTTGACGCGCAGTACGGAAAAACGAAATCGAGCTTAAACTACCGAGTATTTTCCGGCTTGAGCACCTTTTGATGTCGCAACGTTTTCACTTTTCGATCTGCTTTTCTCGGCGCCATCTTTACTATTAAATGTTACGTACTGCGATAGTGCAGTCGACTGACCAATCGATGCCAAATTTTAATTACGAATCTCAACTAAACTGGAGCGACCGTCGTATGGGGACTGCAATTTGCGATGGGACACGATCGCACTGGTTTTTTCGTTTTCCCCTCGTTATTTTGTGGAGTCTGTCTAAAAGCTGAACTATATCTATATAAGATGTTTCGACCAAATTTTCATCATAGTATTCATATAAGTACCATATATACATGTGAAATTATTTCAGATTGTTTTATATAAAGTTACTAAAAAAAAAAACAACAAAAAAAACAAAACCTGGAGTCTATTGCTTCGAAATTTTAAGTTGACCATAAATTTCGAATTCCAAACAATTTAGAATGCAAAGCAGTTTCAAACTGTTCTACATGAACGGCTACTAACCAAAAACTTCAACGTGGATGATAACCAAGAGAGAGTACGAACTGCTTCAAGGAGACAAGTGTCGTAACTTTTCATATTGCTGCCGATAGGAATGTTATCTTTGCGTGACTATAAGTAACGTCGTTGTGTATCGCTTAATCGCTATTCACGGCAGCCTCGCGTTTTATCTTTTACGCATCGGCTGGATGTATTCGGTGTAGGTTCTCTCACGAAAATTCGAATTTCCAGTAAAGTTTCACGAATATTTATTATTATTCCAAAAAAAAGGAAAATTAATCGAGGGTGACTTGGTCGACTTGAAAGGAAACAAGTATCTGAATTATTAATGAATCAAATATATCTCAATCTGGACAAATCAAAATTTAACTAACGGCTCTTTTACTTTTTGTTGTTTTTGGGTGTAGATCCTTGGCTAGCGTGCTCAAGAAAAGTAAAAAGTATAGTAAGTCTCATATATCCTTGATAAGGTATCACGGGTTGTGAAGTTAAAGTTCACAATGAACTAAGCCTGATCTGGAACGAGACAAGTCTCGATAACCTATGACACCTCTGATTTAGAGGGAGAAAAAAAAAATCACAAGTCATTATCAGATTTTAAGACATCTTTTTTAGAAGAGGCGTCGGCAGCCCGAACAGTGGACAACTGTAATAATACATATATGGTTTTTTTCTGGGTTTTTTTCTGGCTCATCTCTCGCCGTTTATCTATCTACGCAACTAGTATTCATGGAACTATAACGATGATCGCACTAACGAGAACGTGTGTCATTCGGATGCCGCGGGTAATATGAAAACATTAGCAAAAAACCGATATGAAATATATGTGACGTTTTTCTGTTGCGTTTTGAAAATAATTTTACATTTCTACAGTAATAAATTAAGTGTAAAAATGACTTAGTCGATTGAAACACAGCTCTTCTATAAGCATGTATGTCCCAAAAATTCAGTTCATCGTAAGACGCGTTGTTCTGTTTTTATTAAATTTCTGATATTCCAACGGTAGACAGTAACTGAGCTGAAGGATTGAAAAAAGTGGAATACAGTTTGTAACGGATTCATTTGGCGACGACAGGAAAAAAACCGAATATGTTACATTTGCAAATTAGTTATTCGGTTCCAGTTCATTTTTACATCTTTTCGAAAGAACGGAATCTATAGAGCTGACTTTCTTTTGAGGAACCGTCGTTAGAGTGGCCATTCATCGAGTATTCCGAGAGCGTAGCGGTCGAGTTTGTCCAAGCAGGCCTCGAATACTGTATGATATATGACGAGAAGGAGGATAGAAAGTTCATTCGGGCACATAGTAGCTGAACCTTTCCAGAGGACCCGTTCAACATGATGCGCTGCCGCAAACTTTAATGAACTATAAAGACGGATGACAGAAAAATACAATGAGAGTGGAATTCCGCCGAACGCTGTCAGTTCCATTCAGCGCTGTCCGCTGCTACCAATCCGGAGTGGCTTTAGCCAGGAATTGCAGCGTGCAGGAGCAGCGGTATTCCGGAATGAGCGGAACAGACGGATTTGAATGCGGCAATTTCTTTTATCGGCATATATGCGCGAACACGTTCGTTTTATATACACCTCATTTGACATCCATTCCAGCGAAACTGATGTCTCTTGCCGTTCATACATATTTATTTATACTCGTCCAACGCGCTCCTCAAAAGAACGAACCCTTCCTCGCCCCAAAATTCCTTCGTCATTTCCAGTCTGTTATTTCGAATTTCATTTAACTCATCAATTCCGTTCCAGGCTGCACTTTTTTCCTTTCAGCGAAGCTTGCTTTCTTCTAAACCTCTTCATATGCTACATTACGCGCAAATTCTGGAAATTATGTCGTTCCAGAGAATGTGTTTCGGCTCGCACAGTGTTGACTCGGGGCTTCGTTCAGAGCGCGCTCGTGCCGCACCGTGCTTTGAGCGAGTTTACAAAAATTGCGACAAAGGTCACTTTCGTTTAATAGCATTTTTGACAAAAGAGAAGAACCAGCTTTAGTAGATGATTTTTTTCGAAAGGTATTATTTCTTTAAAATAGAGAAAGAAAAAAAGGCTATTTTTACCTACCTCAGTACCTAGTTTTATACTAGTAATAATGAAGAAACGGTATATGCTCAATATCTACCGCTATAAACCGGTTAGAACTCGAGCTTAATCTTCTCCACGAGGCAAAGTGTAAAAAGAGCCATCGACTCTACATTCTCGAATTGTACGATTATTTCCGTAAAAAAGAAAATTGTTTTCGATGATTCATCGCTCTACTCCTATTAAAGAAAAACGAAGAAAAGAAAAACGAAAAAAAAGGAAACAAGGAAAAGATATTTACACGCTAAATATGTAAAACTTTCACGGTGATTACTCATAATAAATAATTTTCGGAAACAACTGTGTTTTAAAAGATATTGATGGCCAGTGTAAGCTGGTCGAAACGTTAAGCGAATATCTTTTAAAACACGCAGTTGTTTCCGTATATTATTTATTATATTTACACACTGTTCAAAAATCGATAAAAATTTATGTATTATTTTACATAAGCAATTATAACGGCGAAACCGAATATTGAAAAATTTAATTAAGAAAGCTTACTCGTTAAAATTTCGCCAATTTACGATAAAAGTCTCTTTTACTAAAAAAAAAACCAAAACAGATTGATTTCTTCGACAAGTCGATCAGGTTATGATGCGGAGTAGTGTGATCGGTAAGTTCGTTATTTTTCCGAATAAGGATCCAGAATTGAATCGCAGGTTCAGGAACTGCATCCCGGAAATGTAACCATATCGGATCCATGTGGATCCGGTGTTTACTTTACACTGATACTTGTCTGCACACAGGCTATCGACGTAGCGTACACTTATTAGTGTTGCATTACATTACGTACAGCTGCTTAAACGAGTCCGCAGTGCTGCATAGATTGTTGATGTTGTGGGATAAATTACTTATCGACCCTCGGAGTAGGTCGGTTAGTTCCATTTGCGTTAAATCAATTGCTCGCAACCTGCAATAAATAAAATTAATATCCCGTTACCGGAAGATGACAACAAACAAACAGTACAACTGGAACAAATAAATAGCCCACCGATCCAATTAGAGTTCAAAAATACTTCGAAACCACAGCCAGAAGGGAAGAACGTTTTACAGCAACAGGCCCAACAGAAAACCGAATTCAAAATACCACCAGACATGCAGCACATCACTGAGCCGGTTAAGCAGAAGTCAAAACAGAAAAAAGTCACTAACATCGACGAAGCAGTTGAGAAAATCAAACCGATGTTTGACAATGACCAATCTAACTTCATCGTCAACCTTGACGATTTCAAAATATTCTTGAGTAACATTGCTTCCAAACCTGACTACATAACCTATGCACACAATTTCACACAGGATAAAGATGGACTGTTTCACCTAATTGCAGCCGCCAAACCATCTCTGAAGAACGCAAGTTTAAAAAATAGATGTACTCGCATACTGAAAAGTCTGAGCAGCCTATCCGCAGATGGCAATACGTCAGAGGAAAGCTCTACCCACTAACACACGAATACTATGACAAACTTGACATCAAACATCGACTAGCAACACTCACAGACTTCACAAGACAACACAGAAACACCCAATATGGCGAGTAATAATATAATTATGCAGTGGAACTGCAGAGGTTTTATTAATCATCAAGCCGAACTAGAACACCTATTAGCCACATATTCTCCATTAGTAGCCTGCTTGGAGGAGACGCATTTACAGTCTAGAGACAAGCCAAGAATAAAACACTATAGTCTATTCCGATGCGATAATATCGGAGGCAACCGAGTAAACGGAGGAGTAGCAACTCTAGTGCACACATCGATCACGGCTGTATCGGTCAGAATGAATACACCCCTTCAGACGGTAGCGATATCTGTTCTCTTACACAATCTATCGAGGTCCACACTAACGATCTGCAACTGCTACTTTCCCCCCAACCATATGGTACACTCGGCAGACCTTCAAAATGCCATATCTCAACTAGTAAGCCCAATGGTCATACTTGGAGACTTTAACGCTCACTCCCCACTATGGGGAGCGACGTCCACCAACAGACATGGATCAATTATTACAAACATACCAGCGGAGCACGATTTGTGCATTCTCCCCCCACCTAACCATACACATTTTAACCTTTCCCATAACACTTTCTCAACAATTGACTTGGCATTAGTATCCCCATTACTGCTCCCGAAACTTAAATCATCTGTCCATGACGACCTTTGCTCCAGCGATCATTTCCCTGTATTTCTGCATTTCACAGGATATCATTCATCACCACCAATCCCAAGACCCCCAAGATTCTCATTTCACAAGAAAGACTGGACGGCATACACAGCCGGAATTAAAATCCCAGCTCCTAGCGAGTCCCTATCA
Source organism: Icerya purchasi (assembly GCA_039619475.1). NCBI lineage: Eukaryota > Metazoa > Arthropoda > Insecta > Hemiptera > Monophlebidae > Icerya > Icerya purchasi. The sequence continues at coordinate 421,740,280 of CM077116.1, forward strand.
GACAATTTAAAGATATTTCGTAATACTATACTAGATGCTGCCTACTTATCGATACCCACCTCCCACAATTTTCGAGCTAAGAAAGTACCATGGTGGAGCAAAGAGATCCACATGGCAATCCAACAGCGTAAACGAGCACTCAGAAAGTATAAATCGTCTCGGTCGCTATCTGACTTAGTAGCCTTCAAGAAGTGCCGAGCCCTTGCCAGAACTCTCATTCGCGACAAAAAGCAAGAGTGCTGGTCACAGTTTATTTCATCCATCTCCTCATCAACGTCAAACAGGACCATATGGAATAAAATAAAATCCATCAATGGAATTAGCACTGTCCCAAAACGCGTCCTTCTCAACATCAATGGCAGTCTAATAACGGATGAAGCTAACGTTGTCAAAGCGTTTGCCAATCACTTCACCGCAGCATTGTCATCAGAAAAGTATCCCCCCGCTTTCCGTAGCATGAAATACTATGCAGAGCAACAGCCAGTGCACTTTCCACCCGAATCCAATGAATCATACAATAGTAATTTTACCATCTCAGAACTAAATTTCCAACTCAACCACCGTACATCCAACACTGCTCCTGGCCCCGACGGCATCCACCCATACATGCTTAAGTATCTCCCAATTTCCGGAAAACATTTTCTCCTACACATATACAATCAAATCTGGAATTCTGAAAACATCCCCGCGCAATGGAAGTCGGCAAATATAATCCCAATACTAAAGGAAAACAAAGACCCTTCCCTTCCCGAAAGTTACCGTCCTATCTCGTTATTGAGTGTCATTTCCAAAACGCTGGAGAAGATGGTTAATAGGCGTCTCCTGTTTTTTCTCGAACAGAAAAGTCTTCTTTCTCCTAACCAAGCCGGCGGGCGAGAGGCAAGATCAACAGTCAGCCAACTACTTAGCCTGCAAAGGCAGATAGTCTCGGCGTTTCAGCGTCAACAGCACCTCTATGCAGTATTTTTCGATTTAGAGAAAGCTTTTGATCGCCTGCGGCGTCATGGCCTACTACTAAAACTGCGAACGGCGGGAATCGCCGGAAAAATGGGTAAATACCTACACAGCTTCTTAGACAATAGAACGATCCAAGTTACGACTGGTTCGTCAACGTCTGAACTTATGCTGTTGGAAAATGGTGTACCACAAGGCTCTGCTTTAAGTGCAACCCCTTGTTCATATACTACATTAACGACTAAACTGACTGTCTTGCCGCCCCTGTAACGTCCCGGCTCTATGTGGACGACCTAAATATCTCCCTATCATCCAACCATCCTATAAACGCTTAAAATATCCTACAAAAATCCATAAAAAAGCTCCAAAAATGGTCCAATGACAACGGTTTGACCTTCTCCTCAACAAAAACAATATGTGTTGATTTCCACAGGGGACGCCAAAACGCACTTTCCAGCATATTCCCGAGTCTAAATGGTGTTCCTATCCCAAACCGTCCATCAGTTAAGTTTCTAGGCTTAATATTTGATAAAAAACTCTCCTGGCGCGATCACATACGTGAGCTCAAAGCTAAATGTCTAAAATCCTTGTCCATCCCAAAAATATCTGTCGAATTACAAATACAACATAAATCCAAAACTACTCCTTACAATATATAGATCAATCATCCTTTCGCGAATCAATTACGGGTGCCAGGTGTACTCCTCAGCCGCCAATAGTGTGCTAAGATCCTTAGATCCTATACATTTTGCGGCCCTCCGGTCTATTCTTTCCACTCATCCCTCTACTCCTGTTGTAAGTTTGTGTGCACTGGCAGGTTGTCCCCCACTATCCTATTATAGGAAATATTACAACTTTAAAGAACTGAGCTCCCTCCTTAGTAATACTAAGACCCCGTCACTCGAGCCGGCCACCATATCCCCTAATGGGAGTTTTGGGAACGATCCAGTGCCTGAACTTTTTTCAGTTATGGGTCATTTCCAAATCCCCTCAATCCCAAGAGCTTTACCAGATTTCGCAATAACTGTACCTCCCTGGAGTCAGCCGATCACAAATATAAACATATCTCTCACAAAATTCAATAAAGCACAATATCCCCCAAACGTAGTACAAATAGTAAAAAACACCATAGCGAGCTACACCGATCATGTATGCCTCTACACAGATGGAGCGAAGGCCTAAGGTTATCAGTCACCGGCGGCAAGCTCCTTCGAAGTATCAAAAACAGCAGAGTCAGTCCGACTGCATGATTGCTGCACAGCACTGGACGCTGAAATATATGCGATTGTTTTAATAAATGCCAAAAAACCCCCTGATATGAAAAGTCCACTACCTACTATACAGACTATCCCACCTAAACTCTGAAATATCCTTCCTATGGGTGCCGGCCCATGTAGGAGTCCCAGGTAATGAGCGCGTCAATCGAGCAGCTCAGGCGACACTATTCTCTCCAATGCCATGTAATCCCCCTCTTCCCCCCACAATGGCCCATTTATTTATGCACCAAACTGGAGAAGAATGGCAGCAGGAATGGAAATCCGCAAGTGCATTCCTCCGAAGCATAAAATCAACCACAGAACCCTGGTGGCCCATAGACGAAATTTCTCGCAGAGATTTTTCTGTCTTGAATCGTCTCCGAACAGGTCACACAACCCTTTCGCACGAGTATATCTTCACGGGACAAGCACCCCCAAATGTCTGTTTCTTCTGTGGTCAACCAAGCCCCCGTCTACATCTCACCTCCTTCTCGAATGTTTCTCTTTTGCGGCACCAAGATCCACCTATTTCACTACCACCTCTATCTCTAAGATCTTATCGAACGTTCCGTCTGCGGTCGCAGCTATGTTGGCTTTCGTGCGTAGCAGCGGCCTATACCATAGAGTTTAACCTTCCTAAGTAGGCTTCATGTGCTGTAATAGCCTCAGTAGTTAAACACAGCGCATGGAAATCCTCACTATTATTTTTATTTAAAAAAAAAAAAAAAAAAAATTGCTCGAATATTCTTTTTATCGCTATTGTTTTAGGAGAAGCTTTGTTTTTTCTTCTTTTTTCCCCCTTATAATGTTCGTACTTAAATCAGCCTAATCTCCCGCATAAAAAAATAAATAAATAAAATGCAACTAAGCTATAATTTATATATTTCAAGATCGGAAAACTTGATCTTTCGTTGTCTTCTGAAAATCGATTAAGCCAAATCCCCATTACCCATATTGTAATACAAAAGTATCTAATAAATGACAAATATAATAATTATTATTCTACAATCAATTAAAGATGCAGGATTATCAAAAGAAACTCGTTTTTTTATGGTCAAATTCATCGTCAGGAAAAAAATATTCGAAAAAGATAGGAAATATTGCCTGGAACTTGATGCTGCTCCGTTCAAGATCAATAGGTTCCATAGTGGAATCGTGTGAACGTGGATCTTGTCATTGTTGGGTCGAAGTTGCGGATACGTATCCAGAACTGTGGTGGAAGTTACATCATCGACTTCGCTGTGAAATACGGATTCTCGGATACGTATCTTTCCGGATTTACTCATTACTAATTCGGAAGAATTACTGAGCGAGTTCTTCAAGTTAGCATTTTCAGCTACAACGTGCTAAAGCCAGTAATTACTATATCATTGCTATGTTTCTCAATTCTTCTAAAAATGATGGTTCTATTTTTCCATTGTTACAATATGTGTATATATGTATGTATGTATGTACATATGTATATATTAACGAGAATATGACATTGTAATAAGAAAATCTGCCATGTTGTTGTGTTTTTGCGTTAAGTTCAGCCCGGTTTCGTTTTTGAAAATAACTAAAGAATATAAGAAATACGTTTCGAAAATATTGAAATTAAAAAAAAAAAAAAAATCGATTCAAAGGTGAAATTTCCAATGCTCCCTAAGCATTTGAACATCTCTACGGGAAGGGGGTACTTTCCTCGTACCGTTAATGGGGGACTGGAATTTAAGCGTCTAATGGATCTGAATAAAATATCGGCATAGTTCCCTCCTCTTGATTACTTCTTGTCAGATGATAAATGTTTGTGCATTTTTATGTGTTTATCCGATGATGCGCAATGCGTGATGTATGTGCAATATCGTACCCTGCGTTAGATGGAGTTCTCTGTTTAAATCTTCGAAACCGGTCAATTCCACAACTGGCGTAGTTGAGGTGAGGCGATCTTATTCCCATTTTTTTCTCTTAACGCAGATTAATTTCTCAGAAAAATAGAAATAAGCAAAGTCGCGCAATGTTATGGTTTCGGAAGGCGGAAAAACAAGTGCGCAATAGCTTTCTGAAAAACGTCTACTTTGTAACTCAATCGGGAACGGGAAATATAATAGGCGATAGGAACGTGAAGTAGAGCTCTCGAAATGATGTTGCCCGCCGGATGCTGTTTAACATTTGCCTACATTCGATCGAGGGGAGCGAATGCAGGCGTTTTTCAGGGAAATTCGAAGCGAGCAACAGCGAGAGAACGAAAGAAGGTTCACTCGGGCCGTGATTCCAGGACGAGAAAATTATTTTCTTTTCCGTATGGGAAGTAGAAAATGGTTTGTTTTCCTTCATAAATAAAGCGCTCCCTATGATGCTGTCTTCGTAATGGAGAATTTACTGGAAATCAAAAAACAGCCATCTGCCGGAGTAGGCTGTGAGCGTTGCTGGCACGGCGAATCCGTTTGCATTTAAAGTGCTGCGGTTGAATTAGCACTTTTTGCCAGACGAATCGCTGTTCTCCTTCCCATTTCACGCTGAAGCATTCTTCTCTGCTCGCGGTGCTAAACAATTGTACTACGCTCGCATTTCCCAATCGGCTCTATGCCGTTGCTCACTGTTGCACCGTTACTTTTTTTCAAGTATATCCGTTCCCGCTTTCACTGCGACTTATTTTCGCTGCGACTTATTTTCGCTGCAACTTATTTCCGCTGTGACTTATTTTCGCTGCGAATTATTTTCACTGCGAATTATTTTCACTGCGAATTATTTTCACTGCGAATTATTTTCACTGCGAATTATTTTCACTACGAATTATTTTCCTGCGACTTATTTTCACTGCGACTTATTTTTACTGCTCCTCCCAACGCTTTCTACTAAATGTTTACCTACTTGCTACGGCGAAAGAGTGTTTTCTTTCCGAATTATTCTTCGGTACGAGCTGTGACACTATCAGCTTCATCGCAAACCGAACGGGGAAATGTTCTAATAAATTCCCGTTTTCAGCGACACGGCACATCATCGATGCAAATGCTGCGCAACTGAAGTCGAGTCCCATAGCTCCTTGATTATCGTGGGAATTGGAGAGAATAGATTCTCATTCTCTCTTCAATTCCCACAGTAATCAGGTGGGATATGGGACTCGCTTTAGTTTCGCAACGGTCGATTTTTCGCATGATCGGTTTTTCCCTTCATCCGGTGTTGACTTTTTTACTACACTCAGTGTGTTCAAGACTTCTAAGATTAGGTATATACCACGGAGAATTACCGACTCAACGGAGACGGCTTAAACTTGTGACACTTCCAGTTTTTATAATTATTTGCTTACTCACAAACTTTTTACGAAAAAGATCGGTTAAAGTTCTGCGAAATCGTTATGGAGGCATTTACGGCGAAATGTTAAAATTGAAATATGAAAAAACTGTTAGCGGTAATGTTTCAGCTGAAGAAGGCTAAAAGACGCTGCCGTAACGAAATCTATAAGGCCTAAATCTGTCTCTTTTGTTTTTTCCTTTATACACGTTAACGTGTCCTGCCAAGCAAATCGTATTCAACATGCGCCCGATGATATAATAAAACTAACTCTATTCTTCGTATATACAATGACCGAATAAAGAAATAACAATGTAACATGTTTTTAAAATCGGCAAAAGCTAGTTTCAACTGGGTGCTGGTTTAATTGATATCATTTGTAAAGCGTTTTCCATTCGTTTTTTTAAGGATTTTTAGAGACTAAACTGAATATTTCAGAGGAGAGAGAATTCTAACCTCTTTCGCGACCGTGATTGTCTCTAATTCCATCGTTCTTTCATGTCTCTGCGTATGTTGTATTATTATTTTTCGAATGTTATCTGCCTTTTTCCATGTAGTTTTTTCATCTCCTCGCCTTTTTTTTTAATGTTTTTAAATTAATGCGCGTATTATAGTTTGGCTATTGAAGAAGAACACGAACGATGTGCTCTTCAAACACGCTAGCCAATACATGTATGTCACCAGGCAGCGGTGAATCGGACAAAAAAGCTTTGGAGAAAAACGCAATTCCGTGTTAAATAAAATTTTTAGTTTTTAACCATGTTGAATTGTAATAATGATTATGTGAGCAATAATTCGCGGACAGCCGATCGAATGAGTTTATTTAAACTGTAATTAATCCGACTAAAAACGTAACCAGCGATTCCGGCGAACAGAAGGAAAGGAAGTTAGCTTTTATTCTCTTAGATTTTTCTCATCGGATCTTTTTTTTTTTTGGCTAACTAATTCCTGATACTTCGTAATGAGAGAAAATGATACACGAGGCAATTTATCGCTAATTTTCTCCGTCGAAATAATTATCGGCAACAGTTTATGCCTAATTAATTTTAGTAATTATAACTGACTATAATTTTTAATTAGGACCGTATTTGTATTACTCGATTACTTCCTTGTGTAAAAGTTTTTATTACGATTATATTTTATTTAGATGTTGTTCTTCAATGTTATCGGTTGGTGGTGGTATTTTTTTCTCTAATTAAGAAAAATCGTACTTTCAAAGTTTTTAATTCTCCGCTATTAATTTTTTTCCTTCGTTTTTTTCTTTTTTTTTTTTTTTTGTTCGAAACAGTGAACATCATCTTGCTGACATAATTTACTATTAGATAACTTTTTTTTTGGACCTTTTTTTGGAAATGCTTAAGAGGGAACTGCGAAGAAGTGTGCTTAATTAAATTTCAATAATAACTTCAAAGGAGATCTTATCAGCACGACGAACACTGAAGAGGCCGGAGTGGGTGTAACGAATTTTTGAATTTTTATTCATATAAACTTCGTTCCTAAAGCGAGAGCCCTTGACTTTCGAAAGACGAGCAATTTTTCTAAGTATTATCAACGGCGCTTTTCTTTCCTTTGAATAATGTTAGCTGAAAAGGAAAATACCATTAGTTCGCGATGTAGTATTAACAGTTGCAGTTCGTTCAGTTCTAATAACGTATTTGTACATATTTTAAAACTGTTATATTTTGCGAACGCATTAGAAGTACAGAAAACAAAACAACGAAAAAAGAACCGAAATTAAAATTCATCTTGCCGAATGGCTCATTGTCTACAAAAAAAATAGAAATAAAAAAAAAAAAATTTCAGCATGAATGAAATTAGTACAGCCGTAATTAACGTATGGTGCCCACGTGGTACATTATTAAGAACGTAATAACTGTACATGGATACTTTTACAACATTTTCCAACGGAGAATGTTTTTAATTGTTCCGAAAATACATAACGGCCGAGTTTATAATTTTTTTCAATTCGCCGTTTTATGGAATTCTACGAATTCATTAACGACGTGTAGCATTTTGCCGGAAGTATTAGGTCGGCGGAAATTACTCGATATTTCCTGGAAAAAAAATTATCTCATATAATTTGTGGAATAACAGATGTAGAACATCAAAAATTTAATAATTTAATAATATCGCGACATTTCATTTTTGGACGTCGCCGAATCATTTGGTCAGTCTGTGTGTCTGGGGTTATTTAAGAAGCCTGGAAGAGTGAGTTGTTTTAAAAGCGGATGAAAATTTCCTCAATTCTTAACCGTTACTCAATAAAAGTTTTATCAGTGACTAGGTCTACTTTTTTTTTTTTTAGGTTTTAGTGATATCATCGAGTACTCATTCTTATTTAATTTGCTGACCTTCTTCATTTCTTCATGGCATCTACAATTACCGTTATTTTCATTATTTAGTAATATTTATTTCCGTTACGTCTAATGCTTTTTTTACTTACCAAACAGTGTTGTTAGTTGCGTTTAATTCCGGAATTCTGAAAAATTCCAATTCTTTCACACATATCCTCCCGATTTGTCCTATTTTCTCACTTTATCCTCTCCTGTAACAAATCGCCGTACTTCACTTACAACTTCTTAGAACTGCCGTTTTCTCCCAAGCTATTTTCTCTTCCCTCTCTAACATTAAATCTCTTCCGTTTCCTGTAATACATAACGAATTTAACCGAACTCTACACTCACTTTTTCCAGCTCGCAGCATGATTTTTACGGATGCCTCAAAATCTGCTTTAGGTGTCGAAGTTGCTTTTATTCTTCCTGATATCAACTATTCCGAGTCTTTTCAACTTTCTTCCTTTTCTTCTATCTTTTTAGCCGAATCCATGGCTATTTTACGTGCTATCCTTTTTATATCCTCAACATCCGATTTATCGAAATTCGTCATATGCTCTGATTCGTAAAGCGTTTTATTAGCCATCAGATGATTTTATTCTTTATATTCGTTCTTTAATTTATAATTTATTAACATCCCGTTCTATCCTAATTGACCTGTTCCGGATTCCGGGCCACTGCGGTATCGTTGGTAACGATCTTGCCGATTCGTTGGCATGTCTAGCTGCAGTAAATGGCCGTTTCATAGACAGATTCTCCTCCCAATCTCTCTGTCCTTTCTCTTATCGTTTTCACCATGACTTTTGAACTTTATCCGTCTCTTTTCTCCAATCCTAACTGCTTTTACCTTGCTATATAACCCTCTCTACACACTTCTTTCTGGTTTAATAATTTTCCCTGCATCAACCGTTCTGCTATTTCTTCCATAATTCGCCTCCGCTTTAATCACGGTCTGCTTCCTGCCTCCCTCTTTCGTTTTAATATTGTTCAATCTCCCTTGTGTCCCTTCCATCCGCCTATCTTAAATTTGACCTGTGATGATAAATCGCCTTCTATTCGAATGCTCATCTATCTCCTCAGGACGCGCAGTCCTTTATTCTAATTTGCTTGGCCTTGGCCTCCCAACCCCTTACTGTGGCCACTACATTCTTGCTCTTCCTTCTCCTTCTGTTGTTCCTGTAATGGCTACCTTCATTTCTTCTGTTTCTAATCGCTTCCTGATGTAACTTTCAAAGTTCCATTATTTGTTAGTCCTTTGTGTTGGGTAATTGCCCTGTGTTGACGCGCCCAAAGAAAAAAAAAAAAATTTATACGAATTAAGTTTTTGGAGAAAAATGTTCTGTTCCTTTGTATGTAATTTACACCCCATTTTCTTTTCCCTTCTTATTAAAATCTTTCCACTTTGCGTATAATGTTCGATAATCACGTTTATTTTTATTTTTCGTTAAAAATTACATTTTGTTCCTTTTTCATTTATTATTATTATTATTATTATTATTATTATTATTTTTAGTTCATTACTAGCTAAACCGGTCCCCTCGCTTCGCTGTATCACAGTTTAATATTAATTATTGGCGAAGTAAATAAAATTATTCTAGTAAACATCGATTCACTCTGAGAAAACACATTATTCAATTAATACCATAATTTATGTTGCCTATGCTGTGGAATGAAAGGAAAAAAAGGAAAAATGTTTTTCACTGAAAATCGTTTTTTATTGTAAAGCTCATTGTACTACACTTTTTTGTTTGCCCGTTTTCTGCATATAAAGATCAGTTGCTTTATCTACTCTGGAGCATGCGGGACATATAACTGTCCATGAGAGAAGCATTCATTTTCTACATTCAAACGGCACACTTGCAAAGATTGTCCTTGCGCTTGATTAATAGTCATAGCGAACTCAAGGCGTATTGGAAATTTAACGGGGTATTCTAGTTTAGAGGCACGAATTTAAGAGGTTTTTTCAAGGTCAATAAAAATAATAATAATAATTATTTTTACCATCCACTTTTTTACCATTTATTTATTCATGTTTTAAGAATAGAAAAAAATTCAAAATTCACCAAGTTACAGACTGATGAAGTGGAGGAGTTAAAAAAAAGGCGTGTGTCTTGGTTGACACGATTCCAACCCTTCTAGACATCTGAAAAAAAAAAACAAATTTCTTAATTAGTAAGAATGTGGGGTTATAGTCCCTACCTCAGAGAAGAAAAAAAAAAAAAAAAATCGTAAAATGGTGATTGTTTGAAAAAGAAGACAATTTTTTACCTGTTTTTTGACTTTCCTAAATTTTTTAAAAATAATAAAAATCAAAATTTTGACCATATTCTGGCAAGGGCTACAGAGGAATAATATAAAGAAGATCCATATCGAATTTCAAGTAAATCGATTTATTAGAACTTGAGATGTCAACCGTGTTCAGAAAAAGTAGTTTCGAGAAAAACGCGTTTGAAGTTTCGAAAGATTCAAGTTAAGTTTCAGGCAGTCTCTAATTCATAGAACGGTGGTACGTTATACTTACATTTTCTTAATCGGCGATTCCTGCTTCACACAATGGATCCCTTCTTCTACTTCAAATTGTACATTTCCTGAAGTTCTTTCTACTAGACGAGCAGTCCTAGCTTCCTTTGAAGCATCAGAAGCTCGGATTTCAGTGCGTTTAATCTAAATTGCATCCCGACTGACAGTCTAAATGTTCTTTTACTGTTGTCTATTTGGACGCACAACACTTCCTTTGTTACATTTTTTTTATCCAGTTTACAATTAATAAATAAAATATTCACTCAAAATTTTATATTTTTGGACTGTACACGGAGTACGCATGTCTACGTAGCTTGAAAATTGAAACGAAACTGACCTAAACTGAGCACTAAAAAAGGAAAGATTTCAACAAAGTACATCACAATGACCTTCAATTGATCGATTTTTAAATATACATATATATATAATATATAGAAAAGTTTGAATTATCCTCAGGTAGTCGAAGAATGTCTACCGTTTATTATTTGATCCGCTCAGACCAAACCGATTTAGTTGCCGCGTCACGAAAATAGCTATAACTATGTAAATAATTTTAATTTTGAAAAATCTTTTTAGGGACATATTCTTAAATGTCTAAACTATCCAGAATATGGAAAAAAAAATTTTTTAGATTTTTTCATATTTCTAGACTAGAATATCTCCTTAAGTCGTTTGAACACCTGTCGGAATAAGTGTTATTCGTGAAAGTAGTGTACGTCTTCGCCTTTATGAGGTTCGATCAAAAATTGTTGTTTCAGTTAGATTATTCGTCAATTTGCATAACTTTGGCTGACTAATGTTTCGGAGAAATATAATTGGCACTTCAATTTTCAAATTCAGACTGTGTGTGACGGTAATCCAAGAATATCGAGTGAATTAAGAAATTCCATTGGAAAATTCACTACTTCACTTTGGTCCATCACGGAGTCAATAGATTTGTATGTCACTGTTCCACCTGCGATTCTGTTCAAATCGTGTACGTCAACATTTTTAGCCGCTAGAATGGCTCTTCCACTCAACCATGTGCTATTTTTTGATCATTTGTTTCGATGCTTTGGAATACCTTGTCTAGTAATTTTTTTTTTTTTTTTGAATTTACACGGTGTTGCAGAAATTAGAGATTATTCCTGTTTCTCGATTCGCAGATATAGTACCGTTACCGACTTTGAATAATTTTCTTGAAAATATGGCAGCTGTTGGATCGTTTTCAAGTTGAACTCCCATATTCGTTGTTAAATTAATTTTTTTTACTGTGCTCTTGTTGAGAAATTCATTAGCTGGTGTTGAGTGAGGTACCATTGGAAGCGTTTGCCTGAAGTCACCGGGTAGTAACACCAATGCTCCACTAAATGGATCCCGATTATTTCGCAAGTCTTACAATGAATGCTTCCAATGACTTCTTGTGAGCCATTGTGTACACTCATCTGTGTACATATACGTTTTTACATATATAGTTTATGGAACTGAATTCTAAAATTAATTCTATTACGAACTCTTTTTTGATTTTTGCTTATTTTAAAAACACTTAAATAATCGCGTTCAAATTAAAAAAAAAAAAAATTACGTGTTTATATTTTCGACTATATATTATGTTACTTTATCTAATGCGTATCCCTTCAATTAATTACAGTTTCTAGGCAGAGTGTATACATCTGCACAAATATCATTTAAATGAATGCATACAGAAACAAAAATGAATAATTTATTTATATGGAACACTTCACCGGCATTTTTGAGGTACTTGGTAAAAATGAAGGTGTAACCGTATTTAATTAGTGAGATTGTATTCCAAAAAAAGAAAAAAAAAAAAGTAACAAAAAGGAGAAAAATATGATAATAGGTTAGAATTGATTTGATGAGAAGTGATTTGATTATATTATGCCGTTTTCACTTCATACATTCTCCGATAATTTAAATTAAGCTTATTTATTTTACGTCACAATTGTATTATTTCATCTCTATTTTAATTTTATTTTTTATTTCAATCGTTCGGATCACGTACTTTTCAATTACTTTTTTCTCTCCGCTCCATTTTCTCCGTGTTTTTTCATACAAATTTATTTTAAATATAATATATTTCATTCATTTAATTTATTATTGATGCTATTTATTTTACTATGCGCATTTAAATAAAATAAAACTTTTGAAAAAATGACATGAACACTTTGGAAAAAGACATTAGTGCAAATGACGATTTCAAATGCCACACGGTTCAACTTCCTCCAGCCAACTACCTCTCAAAATCACAGTTTCGTAAAGAACAGGGTTTTTTTTCCCTAGCATCATATTAAGCTGTTTGCTTGCTCGACGATGATGATCACTTTCTTGCCACGAATCTGTTGCAGCGCACCCTCTCCGGTTACCCATATATGTATATTCTTTCACACTCATCTCATCCCTGATCGGAGACTGTCACCGCGTATTTGTATTTGCACACACTTATGTAAATATACATTCTCTCGCATATAAAGTCACGATACGTTTTTCTGCAATTCTTCTCTATAATGGCGAAAGCAAATCATAGATCGCGTCACTGAAATTATTTTTCGAAATGCTTAGAATTTCCAGTTACCAGATGAACTTAGCGATAAAAAGTCTGTACAAACACTCTTATATAGAAATGCAACGTTGTGTAAAAATTTCAAGTCAATCCATCCACTACTTTTCGAGTATTGTGGTCACAAACATATACGATTGCTTCATTTTCATTTACTGTATATATATATATATATATATATATATATTCCTTCGAATTTAAGACGCACATTTTTTACTCGATTAAAGGGCTCTAAAATGATGGCTGCGTCTTAAATTCGAAGTAATACGGTATTATTTTTATGGTGCGTTAGTATGTCGCAAATTCTTTTGATTTCTGTACAATGTCGGTATTAAACGATTTTTAGAAATATATTATCACTGACTTTAACGAATGCGCTGCTATTTCCAAATACACGAACATGATTTATGTAACCAAGTGAATCGAAAGGGTGCTATGAAGAAGACGCGGTAGGAGCTCCTTCAATGACGCAGTCGTGAGGCAATGCCGTGTGGATCGCGACCGTAATTTCGATAGAATTGAGAATTCCGTATGTGAGATAGGGAGCAGCGGCCACTATGGTCTGAGTATGTCATTCCGCTAGTCTCGTATTCGTTATTCACAAAATCCGACTGATGAACACGAGTGCGACTATTATTAGCGATCGTTGCACATGAATCGAAAGATTATAATCATTATTCGATTCGTCGTTTAACAATATGTATCTTTATCATTTAACGAGGAGTACAATTACGTAATTCTCATTCATCATTTGCCGAACACAGGTAATTAGAATACGCCGATGAATAGTAATATTTATTCGCTACTTGCCGGCATTTTTCACGAAAACTGCGTTAAATTCCGTATTTGAATATTAATTATAATTTTCCGAAATTCAGTTAATATTAGCCCGAGTGACATGCCGGATAATGTCAATCGTACTTGGGATAAACAATTAATGGTTAAAAATAAATTTAAAAATAGAGCTTACGTGATTAATGTTTTTTTGGAGCGAAACAGTTGACAGAATTCTTCAATGTCAGATGAGATAATCCATATGTTAAGTAATGTTCACAATTTAAATACGGATAATTAATTTTTTTTTTGTTTTTTCCCGCTTTCTTTTTTTATTTCCTCCATTTTTGTACAATATTTCATTCGAAATTCTATTTTTAGACGAATAAATTAATAAAAAAAAAAAAAAAAAAAGGAGGAAAAAACTTTCAAGATAAATGGAAGTAAAACGAAAAAGAAATCGACATTTATAAGTTTGACCAATAATATTTCAGCATCGCTCAATTTTGACGTTTAATCCCTTCGGTTCTAGTAAGTCGGCTTATATTTCTTAAAAATTCCGACGCTGTCTTCTAGCTTTTAGACATTTTCCGTAGATAATGATGGGAGAGCAACTCCCTTATGGGTATTTTGAATCTTTCACTTATCAGCTTTCTGTTTGTCTTTTATCCGTTACACTAACCCATCGCGCACACACACGTAAACACAACATATATACAAATGCGTATAAAAATATATGTGTGTATGCGTAATACATAGAGAGCGCGAGATAAAAGCCAAGTCATTAATGGTGATATAACTCTAAAACGACTGCTGCAAAGACAGGAAAATCTAACCGCTACCCTGTTTTTCATGCAGGCAGCCAGATTGATGATAGTGGCTCGTCGTCTTAGAGTTGTGTTGCTCATCTATTACTTTCGAAATTTCCTACCTTTACGTATAGTCTGGAAAGTCGGTTAATTTGACACCATTGTCATTTTATTATTATCTGTTTGCGGCATAGTCTCTAATCTACTCGACACACCGCATCGCTCGATCCGTCCTTTTTCATTAAAGCAAAGTTAACGAGAAATATTCGTTCGAATTAGTCGCCCTCGTTTGCTTGCAGCATATTTTTTCAAGCTTTCTCGATAAAAAAACCATTTTCCTTTTTCACTAGTTATCCTCGCTTCTGTTTTTCTTGATCAGCTTCTTCTTTTAACTCCCTTCTTTAAATAGAAAACTTGGACAATCTTCCTCTTTAATTTTCCGCTTTTCTTGAACATTTTTAATTACTCCCGCGCATGCCCTAAACATACCACTCTCAGTCTATTCCTTGTTTATTTATGTTGCTTGCATATGATGTATATGTCAGTTTTTTTGTTTAATGTTTTTTCTTCAACATTTTTGTGACCACTTAAATTTCGTGTTATTATTAAGCGCGTTAACTTAGTTGAAACTTTTTCCGTATTAAATTGAAACGTAATCAATTTCCAACATGAACTTACGTAAAACCGCACATTAATTCCTGATGTTTTGAATCCATCGCTTATAAACGAGTGACCCCTTATTTAATATGGTTTTTCAATTGTCTCAAAATCGGTGCGCTGAGACTATAGTAAATATCAATGTTGTTTTATATCAACCGTAATATCTTCTTGAGGCGTATTTATAAGATAATCTTTTGAGGAGTAATTATTTTTTACTACCCTTTTGCGTATTTTAGTTAAATTTTTAGAATGTGAAGTCGGCATTTTAAAAAAAAAAAAAAAATATTTTATTGTAAATTACAAATGTCTAGAAATAATAGAAAATTGAAGTTTCCATCTGTAAATTTTTCGATATTAAACGGTAGAATGAACTAATTGTTTCGCGCTATATGCCATGTCGACTTTTCATTTGAACTGTCGTGAACATCTCCAACCATAACTTACATTCCGGCAAAAGTTGACCACTTATTTATATTATAGCTGTTGTCTCGGGATAGTTCTATTTCAGTCCAGTCTTATTTCAGCTCGGTTCAATTTCTATACAAAAAAGTATCAAAAAAAATGAATGCTGTTCAGAGCTGCAAATATTCAGATAAGATCGATGCAAACGATACCTTATTTTTCTTTTTTTTTGGCTAATCCGGACAAGAAAATATCCTTTTATTCTGCTATTTTATTTTTCCACTTTCGGTTTTTATATTTGTAATTTTTGGAAAAAGTTGTAGAGAACGGATATCTTTTGTTGCTATTCATTAACACCTTGGCTATACAATGGCACTTTTAAAAATGTTTTGTCCTAGGTCATACGGGAATGCGAGTTTTTCTTATAACATGGAATTGTATTCAAGAAGTTAATAGCCGCATCGCAACGAGCAAGCAAGATTTTAAAGTATTCATTGATTACGTAGAAAACGACGTCCTTAACAACACGTATAAAATCAGTGAAAACCGTTGTAGGTCAGCTACTTTGGAAAACGTGGAAACAGAAAGAACGTAATAAAGTTGAAGTATTTGAAATGTGGTGTTGAAGACGACTGCAAACACTTAAGTAGACAGTTAATTTAACAATAGCTTGTTATTACATAGAACTAGTGACGAGAAGGTAATATACATATTGCGGAATATTCGCAGGATGAGATTTAAATGTTTCGGACATGCATTCGCCAGGAGAGAAATATTCTGAAGGAAGTTATCGAAGGCGCAAGTTAATGGGAAAGCGGAATACCAACGTGTGCAGAATTGAAGAAAAACGCATCGGACAGGTTTTCACGGAAGCGGTTGATGCATAAGGCGAATCAGACTATATGGGCTCAAATACTGATGATGATAGTTTACAATATTATAAAGCACACAAATTTGAGAACCGCAAATTTTATAAAAAAAAAAAAAAAAAGTAAAAGCATACCGGAAACGTAATGATAAGGGCCGGTATAAAAACAGTGAGATGGCCTTGGAATGTTGGAATGTTCTTCAACTACTGTCGAATGTTGAAATTCCGGACCTCAGGCTACTAAAAATTCAAACAAAGGATACCCCGTTGTTTATCTACTTAAATATGCAACTAACTGCGCAGGTAAAACGGTATATAACGTCATATCGTTTGTTTGTTGTTTTTTTTTATACCATTTTTTAAGTTAAAGAAATGTAATTAAAAATTCCGATACTCTTCCTTTTGTCCTTCAGACGTAAAAATTATCTATATCCGGATTTCTCGGGAACAATTAAAACGCTAAAGTTGTATATGAAAAGATGCCATGT
Source organism: Icerya purchasi (assembly GCA_039619475.1). Taxonomy (NCBI): domain Eukaryota; kingdom Metazoa; phylum Arthropoda; class Insecta; order Hemiptera; family Monophlebidae; genus Icerya; species Icerya purchasi. The sequence continues at coordinate 421,757,171 of CM077116.1, forward strand.
TGCAAATCTTGCATTCCCAAACAGAACGGTTTCCAAATTAATGTTGCGGTTCCCAACAAAATGTTGTATTTTCGTACTTATTTTTACTTAAAAATCGGCAAACCATTTCACTCATTTTAATTATTGCAATTTATTCAGCTGCTCTGGCTACGCGCGAGTTTGCCCGTCCCCGAGTTATTACTTTGTCGTAATACCTTATCGATATTTACTCATAAGCCACAGTCCGAAGCATTATAGTTATTTCAATCAACACCATTGCCGCAGTTTGTTAACAGTCGTTGTAATCTAAAACTGTCGTCCCTCTATAATTACTATAGACAGGAATGTAAATTATAAAATATCAACACGGAAACAAAGTAAACAAAAGTAGTCAACATAAAATTTGTATCAACCAATACGCTAAAATAAATAAGACAAATATGCATATATAAAAAACTGAATACAAATTAATCAATTTATCGTAAGTTTTCATCGTAATCTTCCCCGCTATCTCTCTATATTTTTAAATACTGCATCCGTTCAGGATATGCACTGTCCTGCTCATTGCATCTAATGCAATTACCAGTTTTTTCCGCTATATTAAATCTTTTGAGGTAGATTTTGAAATTTGCCATGTCCCGATATGAATTGTACGTTGGAAATATTCGCAGTCTATTGTGTTATTAAATCTCCCTTTAATTGTTGGAAAAAAAAACTTTTCGTTCTTCCGTCATGACTTATCCACATATTTTAAAACTTTTCCATATTATATTGTTCGCTGATGTACATATATACTTTTTGAATTGTCAAGCTGTTAAAATTTTATTCTCTACTATATAATATCTGTTATTATTGTACATATATGTGATATTTTCGAAAGTTTTTGTTCTAATTTAAATTCATGTTTTTGATTGCAAATATTATGTTTTCCTATTTCTAAGTATGAATAACTAATGTGCATTTGTAAATCTTTCGAAAGGGCTGTGGACTTCTTTCTAGTTTCCTCTGTCTTACCGCTTTAGGGGAATTTGTAAATTTTTGGACATCTGTATTTCTCCGGTATTCTAAGGATGAAAGTACGTCGATTAAAAAGAAAAAAGAAAATCAATTCCGTAGCCACTACATAGAAGAAACCGTGGAATTATTGAGAACACTTTTTTGTTTTGTAACTAGATTTTCCCCCTTTTTTCAAAATTTGGAACTTTTAATTTTAAAATTTTTGCGCGTCTTTTCTACATGCCAGGAATGAAAATACGTGATTTGAAAAACGAATTGGCTGTCTGGCTCCGACGGGAAAAAAGTGTACGATTTTTAGCATTGCACAGTGACAAATCGGCACGCATTATCAACCTTTAATTTATATCGTTTTGTTATTAACAATATAGTAGTTACATTATTTCACGAAAAATATTATCGTCGTGTTTATGGATTTTAAAAATTCAAAACTAGTCGGCTATTTAATCGATTAGTTAATCTTGTAAATGTGTATGTGTACGGTTGTCTAATGTGAAAATATATTCTGCCTCTTATAAATTACGGCTATTCGAACGAGAAAAAGCTAACTAGTCGTTAAATATTGATTCGAATTCAGGTGCCATGTGACTTCCATTAGAATCAAAACCAGCGCACGCCGCTTATTAATGCAAAAGCAAATGTCAAGCACTTCAATTATCGGTTGCCGCGGCTTTTACACATTTAAAAAATCAATGCAGCCATATCATGATTTTAAAATAGCAGCCGACTTTGCTTGTATTAAAAGCGACTTTATTAAATTAAAGGAAAAAAGGGACAACGAAACTGCAAGCAGACTGCTAGAAGATTTCACGATTAACCTCTGAAAACGGGGAATTAAAAAGCGCTCTACTCGTTAGAGTCGAACCGGAAATTAATATACATAGGATACGGCGAACAGGGAGCCTGCTTCGATTCAGAAGCGCGTACCGCGGTTACGGCCGGTTGAAGTTGCTGAGTCGTAAGTTAGCCGCGATGTGGGTTCGAACTTATTACAAAGTTTAAATTGGCTCTGTTCATCTTAACCAGCATCACACCGCTCTCTAAACCGCTTCCTTTGCTCGGATTTTCCACGAATAATTCCATTTCCGGCATTTTCCCATACCGCCGCACCGCATCCGATTATTTCCTCGCTATCATCTCTTCATTCGAAGAAAATATCCAGAACGCGAACTTAAATTCTGGCAAAACAGCGTAATTCTTTTTTGAATAAAATACGTTCGCTAATTCATTCCGAGCGATTTTCGTGCAACTAGACTGTCCTACAGAGCGCATTCATGTAAATTTCTGATCAGTCGCCACCGGATAATTAAAGGGCTACTTTTTACCCGCTTCTTCCAGTTTTTGTTTCTACTTTTTTCTTTTTTTTTTTTTTTTTTTTTGCACGCTGTTATATTTGAAATGCGAAGAGAAATTAGGAGATAATTTAAAACATATAATACGGGAAGCCTTTGTTTATTAATCCGTGAATTTTTGAATTCACCCAAAGTAAAATATGCCTGATGTACGTCAAGTGCAATGCAGAAGGAGAAAAGTGTGAAATCGGTCTGCCAAAGAAATACTGCAAGTCAGATTAAACCGGAAGAAGACCAAGTCAAGAAAATAATACGGCGTCCACGCCTAAAACTAATTTTACGTCACTGCAGGACAGATGAAAATAATATTTTTTTCTTTTTCTTTTTTTTTTTTTTTTTTTTTTTTTGGAGATGCAACACCTTACGCCGTGTTTAACCGCTGTGGCTAGTACGAGGATATGCGGGTGGTTCCTATAGATAACTCTCTGTTCCACTAATTCTGATAAACTGTGTCACAAATATTTTTTAAGCTTCCCTCCATTTGTTCAATTTTCTAGGCGGAATCTGTTGCTATTCCACGTACTGTTCTTTTTGTTCACGCATCGTTGGTTTTCCATAAAGTTCTCATTATCTCAGATTTTAAAAGTGTTCTGTAAGCTATATCTCATCTTCTCTTCCTGCTCCCTCTTCCGATCTTCCGATTACGTTATATTTCTCATCCACGATCTTTTCCTCCTCCACTCGATCGAGATCGATTTTCTGCGGATTCTTGGTCATTTAGGCATTAAGTGTATGAATTAGTGCATATTCATTAGCTCGCTCGTTCATTTTCCGGAGCACATTTTTGTTCACATTTTAAGCCCATAATATTGCTCTACTTTCTTCAGTCGCTCGTTCCAAACTATGGCTCAATTCCTTAATCCTCCTGCTTTTATCTCTCTATTCAGCCCTCTCTTCAACTTCATCTATGGTTTTCATGATATTTGCCTTTTCTTAAACGCTCTACAATCTCTGCTATTTGTCGCCTTCGCTTTAACCATAGTCTCCTTCCCGCATCTACTCCATTTTGTCCTTTTCACCCCCTTCCATATGTGTTCTTTATGATACTGATCACATTTTATTTGAATGTGTGGCTTCCTCTGCTGAGCATTGTCCTTCTATTCTTCCCTGTTAAATCTTGATATCCCTACTCCTTATAACGCTGTTTGTATTCACTCATTTCCTTCTGTTTCAGTTATTCCCCTGCCTTTGAAATATTTTTATCCTCTGTTCTTACACGCATAAAAATATAAATTGCTGTTTCTTACTTCTTGGGCTAATGTCCTTGCTGACAAACCCAGTTAAAATTAAAAAAAAGGAAAAGAGAAATTGCACTGGGAAAATCCTCAAGAATGTTAGTAAATATTTTGTTATTTATAAACGGAGGCCGATGGAGTAAGAGTGCTGGGCAGTCAGGACTAGAAGAAGCAACACTTTAACAACAGAAATGGCAATTGATAGGGGGTGAGCTCTCAGAAAAACGAAATTATGCCACAACGATGTGTCTGTGCATAGACGACCAAGGGAACAGAAGTGATCTGCGGGAAGTGTGGTTCTCTGTCGAAATTTCCCTTCTTTTTATTTCTGGATGTAGGTCCCTGGCGTTGGCGCACTGAAAATAAATAAATAAATAAAACTAAAGAAATACTAGAAAATTATGTTTTTTTATTATAGTCTCTATGAATACAGAATGCATGAAATATACACCTACCCTACAGTAAAAAGAACAGACAACAAGGAATTCTAATGGTATATATTTTATATGACCTAAATAAATATCGGAATTTATGACGTTCATGAAACTGAGGGAAGTCATGCCCCGTAGGAAATGCAGTAGTGGAAAAGAAAACAGAGTTGCGGAAGAGCTAAAAACCTGGATAGCGGTGTAAGAAATAGACCAGTTGTATCCGTCTTGCCTCTGTTATATCCTTTCTTTCTGAAGCAATTAATTAATTTCCTGTACCGGCAGTGCATTGCCATATTACGGATAGAACTAATAGTGGATCTTCAAATGGTGCGGTATAAGATTATTTGTGTAACGTAATTAATATTTGATAATAAACGTTAATAAGCGCGATCAGCGCTGCATAGCGAGACCACCACAATTCATCTCATTGGAGGGAAGAATATAGCTTTGTATTTATTCAATCATCATTGAATCTAACGGTTCGTTTCCTCCGTTCCGTTCTGTTTTCGACCATCCTTTTTAGTTCCAAATTCGTTTAGCATCCCATATTTTTTTGATGATCTGTTTATGTAATTATTTCTTAGTCTAGCTCTTATTCTCTTCTTTACAGTTTTGCCTTCTACGATCAGTTTTAGCTTTTCATCGTGTCTCAGTAGATGTACCATCATATTTGATCTGCACCTTTTTATGGTGTCTATTAATTCTCGTTTTTCACTAATTGTGTTCGTGACTTCTTCATTGCTCTTCGTGTCTATCCGTTTTATCTTTAGCGTCTTTCTCCATAGCCATATCTCTGCTGCCATCAACCTCTTTTTATCGGCTTCATCCAAGATTCGTACCCATACAGTGGCATGCTTCATACATAGTGCTTTATTAGTCGCTGCTATCTTAGTTCTACGTTTATATTTTTGTTAGTGAATGTATTTTTCAAAAATGCGTATTTTGGTAGGCTTATTCTGTGTTTAATTTTTATTTCGGGTTTCCCATCTTTTAATACGTGCTACCCAAATATACCGCTTCTTTGGCTTGTGCAATTATTTTGTTATTTAATAATTGATTTTTCTTCTGTGGCGTTGGTGTCCTTCCGCATATTCCTATTTTTGTTTCGTTTATTTTCGTGTTGCACTCTTCTAGATATCTTTATTGTGCCATACTTAATTCCTGAGCGTCGGCGACTACCTATTCGTACATCTCAGCTGTCCAGATATAGGTATAGTGTGCTAGGCAATTGTTATATGCAACGCGAGTGTACACGCGCAAGACTGCATCCGGAACTGATTAGAAATCGTTTGATTTACATCGTTATACTGTATGTCTGCTGTGTACTGACCTAGCGCGCATATGATGTTGTAAGTGGTGGTTTACCATTGCCTTCCACGTGGTTATTAGCAAATATTTTAATTTTAATTCTTTGTAATAAGTTCTGTTGTCGCCCGGGATCGATACTTCCGTAACGGAAGTCAAGCGCTCTAGCAACTAGGCTATCGCGACGACCTTTTAGAGATATACCTGCGTTTTTGTCAGCGCTTCTTGAAGTTCTTCTTCAAACTTAGCAATAACGACATTGTCATTTGCGAATCTTATCATTTGTAGGTGTTCGCCTTGTATCTGTACTCCAATTTGCTTGTTTCGCGGGCTGTTTTTTATTAGGTTTATTGATTTTTCTATATATTATTATGATTTTATATCTCAATATTGTGAGAAAGTGCTATTTTCCGTTGCGGGCCCGGGCTTTCAACAGAAACAAAAATAATGAAAAAGTACGGGCGCCAGCGGCATCATGCTACGAATAACACAACGGCATTTAAGTTTTATCACTTACGAATAAATAAGAAAAACAAAAACACCGAATTTAAAATGTGCTCCCCCTCCCCGACCCTATTCTGTCAATAGGAGCTGTCTCTCACCGCTGAGGGATGTCACTGCGGAAATTCACCGGGTGTTGAAATAATGCACGATGGCCGAAAAATGAGTATATTTATGAAAAAGTAGCATAAAACTCTCGATTAGACGATCGACTAGATGCGCACGTATGACAGGAACACAATAACAAATAAAAAAAAAACAAATATCACAAGAACTTAAAAAAAAAAAAAAAAAAAACGGTTTGAATTCGCGACATGGCGCTTATATACTAAGCGAAGCGGTACGGAAGACCATTAGATATGCATTGCAACAATAACTAGAAAACGAAAAACGACTCGACGATTAATAATAATAAACCGAGCAGCGACGGTAATTAAACAATTAACCGATATTATCTGCTAACTGTTCTTCTCTGTTAGCTGCGCTATTCATACTTTTATCTATCTGTAACGATCAGTCGCCAGATAGATAATTCTCATCTGAATCGGGGAGCCACTGATATCGTATCAATATATAAATTTTATATTGCAAATACATTATTATTATATATGCTAATACTGGGAAACGTTTTTGAATCGAGACAAATTGCATTAAAATAGTGTGTACCGAGATAAAGTCTAGTTCACTTATGAAACTAAGCAATATTGTAATACAAGCAGTTTTTTTTTTTTACACATATGGATAATATAAATATAAAATAAATAAATAATAATATTAAAATTATTGTAAAAGTTGCAAATGTTTCACGTCTCATTAACATTAATACATTATACGGAATAACAAATGATACAATTCGGCTGAATGTATTAAATTAAACTATTAGTTCATTTGATAAATTAGTTCATTATTGTAATTATAATTTGTTCCTTTAACTAACAGGATCTAATAAAAATTTTTATAATTTTTAAACATACCTGTATTATATTCAGATGCTTTGCAATGTACATTGATATCAATAATTAAAATGAAATTAGTTAGTTTTAAATAGTGTAAATAATATATCAGAAAAGTGATTAAGCTTAATGAAGTACATACGGTTATTTTTTTCTAACAATGAATATTAAACATTATAAAAGTTAAAGTTAATCGAATATTTAAGTATTGCAAAGTAAGTATCGATCGCGTATATACTAAGAGATAGCCAATTGGTAAAACGAGAAAACTTAATATTATTATTATTATTACGGATAGCGGGAATAATATATAAAAGTGAAAGATCACCGCAAACGACGAGTTTGCAAAAGAATAAAACCAAAACCTATTACCAGCACAATATGCAATGAAGTTTGGACTCAAACAGACAACCCCATCAGTTTATTCATGCAGACCCATATTCTCCAATAGGACCAAACGTGAATAGTAAGGAAAAGAAAATTTAGTAGGTTTAAAAGTAAAAGATAAGAGTAACGAGTTATCACAACTAAAACAGGTGCAGAAGAATAATACTACGAAATCGAAGCATATACAATCGAAACGTTGAAAAACTGATCGTTTACCAAATATAACTTTTCACGCTAGCTGATAATCCGGAAAAGAAGGAAAGGAAGAGACAAGCGAGTGGAAAAACAATCCGATAAAGAAATAAAATTAAAACAAGCGCAGAAAGATAACATTTAATAAAAACTTTTGCCTGATACAAATCGGTGATATTTCGTTAGCTTTATATCGATAGTTAATGCTGGTGGCTAGGGTGAAGGACGATCCTGTAGAGAAGCCAACAAAATGGAATTTAATTATTTACTTTTGGGATTCGTCAATTGAATTATTTTGCTTCCTAAAAGAAATGGAAGTGCTTTACCTTACCCTAAACCCCCTCCCTACACCCTTCTTCCTTGTTTAATAATTTTCCCTGGCACCAGCCGTTCTGTTATTCCTTTCGTAGTTCGCCTTCGCTTTAATTTCCTGCTTCTGCGGTTCGTTTTGATATTTTGTTCAATCTCTTTTGTGTCCTTTTCATCCTCCTATCTTCAATTTGCCCTGTGATGCAAACCACGTTCTATTCGAATGCTTTTGTATTTCCTCGGAATGCACAGTCCTTTATTCAAATTTGCTTGGCCTTAGCCTCCTGAATCCTTACTGTGCCTACTACATTCTTGCCCTTGCATCTCTTTCTATTGTTCCTGTGCTGGCTACCCTAATTTCTTCTATTTCTAATCGCTTCCTGATACAACCTGCAACTTCTTACGTTTTAATATGTACACCCCCTTCACAAATGAGGACGTATGTATATAAAAGTGTTTTTCCTATTCAATTTGACGGGGCAGATCAAATCGGATATCTCTTGGGTTCAAAAAACAGAATGTGTAAAGTATAATTTAAAAGGACCTAAATAGCCATCTGATAAATAATAGCGGCTGCTACATTTTTTCTACAAGGAAACTTCAAACATGTTTTTTTGAAGTTTGGTTGTTTTTTCCATAGGTGAGACGCACATTTTCTTCCGATCCGAAACGGGCGGTTAAATTAAGAAAAGGATTTCAGTTAATCGCGATTATTTCAATTGATCGATTTTTAAATTTTTCCAGTTTAGAGTAGATAATAATCATTTCCGGAAAAAATAATCTAAAGCAAATAATTTCCTCTCTTTTTCTTTTTCGGTTCGACAACTATAAACATTTAACCAGCGCGCAAGGGGAATTTTTCTATATCCTCTGAGTACAAGAACGGAATTCGAGACAGGTCCTACGTAGTATTGCTCAAATGGTAGCTGTCCATTTGCTAAAAAAGTACTTTTAATTTTTTTTAAAACAAGATAATCCAGCAGCGAACGATTCAATTAAAACCTTAGCGCAACAATAATAACTCATAAATGAAATTCCGGCGCTTGAAAACTACATGGTGTCGTACTTTTGTATTTTCCACTCGACCGCGTCATATACACATGTACAATATACATACATCATGTATACATACATGTATATGTACATATATGTGTATATATATGAATTGTAGCGCGCTGGAGGGGCTACATTGGCCGCGGCAGCCAATTCGTCTTCTTATATTTTGTACATTTCTCAAGAAAACAGAGGAGAAATGAGAAATTGAGCATGTCAGCGAGTTTTGTCTATAGTTGTTGCTGTCGCCAACTGAAATTCCCAAATATTATTCATCTCTCAGGAATTTTTTTCCCCGTCGTTATACAACGGAAGAAAAGTTTTTGGCGTAGTTTTCCTTCCACGCACTTTTCCCGTTTATTATTATTATTATTATTATTATTATTATTATTATTATTATTATTATTATTATTATTATTATTATTATTAGTTTGTTTTGATTCAAGCAAAAGAGGGCCGTATTATTTATTATGTGTCGGATGCAACAATTCCAATTTGCGTTTGGCACGTGAACTAACGAAAGTTTTCGAGATAAATGCGAATATTAGCGAAATTGTGTGTCTACGCAAAATATATGAACATTTAACAAAAATGTTTAGTTGTACCTCGAAAAATCAGCCTGTAATGTAGTTTGCAGTCTTCAAAGGTCGTCGTTTACAAATTCCTGCTTCTGGCCTCAGTATCAGTACATGACACGAAATTAGGAGGCAAATTTTATGTTTTCTTTTGTTTCAGACCTCTGTTTTGGTGCTTGCGTCGACGATTGTAACTGTGTAGAACTATTAGAGCACAAACGTTAGCTTTGCTCTCTATAGAAGCTTTAAAAAGTTCAGCATTACACGTGTAGCCGGGGGCAGCTTCTCAGTGAGTCCGTTATGGATGCGCCAATTCCGCGGAGCAAGTGTTAAACATTCGAGAAATAGTCGATTTACGGACAAGGGTATCGCAATGGGATAACAATTATTTTTGCCAAAGCCGCATGAGACTGAATCGTAGACGATTTAGAATACAATTTTCTTGATATTCACAGTTAACTTGACTCCGAAAACGGAATATTGCACGTCTAAAAAGAGCAGCTGAATAATACGGTTCATTATGTCTTTTTTTTCGTTTTAACTTCCTCTTTAAGAGTTATGAATTTCCGGTTGAACCTGTTATCAGTAGTTGTATAAACCCTTTCATTTCAGGAGTGTGCTTGAAAGCTTATCAGTAAAATTGAATTATGTTCGCCAGTTTGAAGATATGTTTTAAAGGCGTTAAAAATATAATCGGAACTTTGAGGTGAAACGAGAAATCAATATGACCACTACTAATAAATCCATGACTTATGATCATATTATCTCGCAAATTTTCAATATTATATATATTGCCTGCCCGGACCCCCCGGTTTTATCACTTCTGTCCTTCATATAGAATGAGGAAAATTGACAAGGTCATCCGTAGCCCGACCCTCCCCTCTACTTTTTCTGTCACAAATTTGTTTTCTTGTATACACAATATATGTAACGTTTTGGGACAAAAAAAGTGAAGAGGGTCGGCCTAAAAATGACGTTGTCATTAATATATATATATATATATATATATATATATATATATATACATGTACACACACATTCCCAAACGGTAAACACCCTGCATCTAATGAGACGGAGGAGAAGTCGTTTTGTTGGCGATTAACTTGTAAGTTAAAGATGTGCACAGCTAGTGCTAGGTTTAATTACCAACTTCGGCTCAAAAATGTTGTAAGATGTTATGAAACATTCACTTTGTAAGTAGAAAAGTCAACTCTTACCGGTTTTGTATGTCCGATTGAAGCGACATTACTGTAGTCACTGAGTTTCAAGATTAGCCCAGAACGACATGTAGTTGTAATTTTTGGCGAACAATAGTTATTGAGAAACCACATCTTTCGCACAATAAGTTCTCGGTTTTGAATTCGTGGTAGTGTTTCGGAGGAAGTTTACCAGCAAGGGATTCAATTTGCTCCAATGATGGTTTTGAATGATTGTTTATATGACAATTGATCAACATTTGAAATATCGGGAGTTGAATGTATGCTGATAGAATAATATTTTTTATTCTTTATCTCTAATAAAATGCAATTTAATGATTTTTTTGCTAAAATTTTGACGAATTCGTCACATGTTGTTGATGATAGGTAAGACACATGTCCTAGATTACCATAATGTGCTCAGATAAAAAAGCCAAATCCAACGACATCATAAAATTTTCGTTAGATGTTGATCCAAATTTTTCGTCAGTACCTCGGAAAGCTAAGCCCCGACTAGACAATTTTTTCTATAACTGCAACAACTCTCATAAGAAAATTTCTCCAATATTTTTCTTCTGCTTCTGGCCGAAGTTTTAAATTATTATCAATCCGTGAATTTAGCCCTCGTTGTAACATTAAAATTTCACATTTTTTATGATTTTCTGAATTCTCATGAATTCTTTGTTCAGCATGTTTCCAATCAGAAAAACCTTCGGTAAACTGAATCTTTTCTTGACCGAAAAGACGACAAGGTGCACAATATACAGATCCAACTTAAGCTGAATATACCAAATATGTACAGGTTCTTATGTCACCATTCACCGAAGTCCTTGAAAAGAAAGATTTCGACGAAGTACGTGACTGATTCGAACATTCTTGTTTTGATTTTATGAAATCAGATTCTAGGTTTTGTTTAATTCCACTCTTTAATAATTTATCTATAGCATAATCATCGATTATCCAGTTAGCGGGATCAGAACCAATAGAATTATAATCGATAATCTCCTCTAAGTTTGATATAGCATCTTGATTGCCATTATTATTAGCATCATAATTAATATTTATCTTATTACTATTACAATCGATATTTTGATTCGTACAGTTGGGGTCATCTTCGGAAAAAAAAATAAGCAATCAGTTATTTGACTCGGAATTGAATTTATCTCTGAAGAGATAATTTTATCGACGAAATCATTGTGAGAATTTGTTTTATTATTTATCGGTAAAAAAAAGGCATCGATTTTTTTAGATTTGTCAATTTCTTCCGTTTGTAAGTTTGCTGTTTTTTTTTTCTAATTTAAGCACATCGATGTCCACTTAATCTTTTACAGCCGTCCCATATGGTTTCTGTTTAGTAATATATATGTTTTTGATTCTAAAATTTAAAAAAATCGGATGTAAACAAATATGGGGCAAATCATATATAATTTATTAAAATTACTTTAATTTTAGTAAATATAGAATAAGTAAAATCTATTATAATTACAATATAAAATAAATGATTGTTTTCCATGAAATCAATCGAGAAAAGGTTAGATAAATTATTAATAAGATCGTATTTATTATTATTATTACACTTTATACGTAAACGATTTTTAAATTTTCTTTATTGCTTTCTCAGCAGCATTTAAAAAAAAAGGTAATTTAATTTTGTCACTGAAGAAAAAAACATGTTTTCATTAAAAAGTTAATAAAACGGTTACGTAATTGCTATAATTGAAAACTAAATTTAAAAGATAAAGATATTATTTTAAGTATGTTCTAAAAGATAATTGAATATTAGAAGAGTAATAATCACACTTGATAATATTTGCAATATACTTACATATAAAATTTTGTTCTATTGTTGGAAATGTGATATTTTATCACTTTCACTAAATTAAATACCTTTCGGTAAATAAGTTTTTATCACACAAATTAATACAATTACACGTTTCATAATAAATTGCAGATCAAGCAGAGAACTTTAGAGCACAAAGCACGAATTAACCATATTGATAAAGATTTCGCCTGTTTTATACCAAGCTCACGAAAAGTATAGTTCGGGCGCCATCGAAGAGTCAAAATGTATCAAAAACCACAACAACAACAACAACAACACGGTGAATTTTGTCACAAACAAACAAAGAAAAGTGTTGCACACGCGCACGCCCCTGTGAACAGCAGTTTGCGCGTTTGCCGAGCCGCTTCGAAGCAACGGAATTGGAGCAGCGACACATTCTCACTGATACACCAAAGCTCCGCGACGACACTGTAATCTTCCTAGGCAACAAAAATTCTTGTCTTGCGTACGATCTTCGTCGTTCACATCTTGGCATAATCAGAACTCCGCCCTATAATGGAGCAGTGGCTGTTAACCGGTGGTCCCTGGGAACATTCGAAGTGGTCCGAGGAACCATTCTAAAAATATTAAATAAGCGACAACGAGTCGACACAACGACAAAGCCGGTCGGGTAGCGGTCGGAGGAGTCGCCGGGCCTGGTGCGGGGGTGTGCGTGGCACATGTAGCGAGCAACCAGTGTCTGATTCGGTTTGTTCTGATCGCTTTTTGTTTTAATTAAGTTAGTGATGGTCCAACGGATCCATTAAGTTAGCCGATATTTTTTTAGAATCGTGAAAAAGCTAGCGCACCCATCAGACCTGTATTATACCTAAAAGTAACTGTGGGTGGGGGGGGGGAGACTTTAAACAGCCCTTTTTTGCGATAGATCGCTGAAATAGTTAGCCACCTTTCATTAACCATCAAAACCCCGGGAGGATCCGTTAAGCTATCCCCCTCCCCTTTGTTTTAGAACCGTGAAAAAGCTAACACACTTATCTTAGCCTTAACTCACACGGACCACTTTTTGACCGCAATTTTGACGCTGTGTTATGGTTATACAGTGGTCGGAACCGACCACTTTTGAACCACAATATTAACAAGAACAACACAACTACGGCGTTGCGTGGTTAGAAAGTGGTTGGCGACTGATTCAGTGAGTATTGAACTCAACCACGGACAATCACTTTTTTGTGGTTGGTATCAGTCATACGTTGCGACTTCTATCAGATTTGGGGCCAAGAAGAGGTCCGTCTCTGAGTAGTATTGCGTTTTTTCCCGTTATTTCTATGCTCCAAATAAAATTACCCGCGACCATTTTGTGGTTCTGCTGTGGTCGAAAAGTGGTCCGTGTGAGTTAAGCCTTAATATAAATGCTTTCCGTTGTATGCATAATAAGTGTTTAGTCATATTATCAAGAGTAGTATTAATTTCGAAAAAAGGTTTATATATTGATTGATTCAATGAAAAGCCTTGCAATGCTTAAAGTTGCAGAAGAGATTTCAGAACAGGAAGCTCAAAAGAAAATTCGTGAAATACTACTCTCAAACGACACGGTGAAGTCGCGTATTCAAAAAAGTGTCAAATGATATTGAAGAACAAGTTATCGACAAGTAGATAGATAGATAGAAGGACCCTTTATTTATTTACATTTACTGCATATTACCTCCAAACAGTTGGTGGTCCATGGCAAGACAGAAATTTTGTCAGATCATCACTTAAAGGTTAAGAACCACTGCAATGAGTATTATTAAGAATGGCTGCCGTTACTCCAATTTGAAAATACCTGATGTTAAACAAAGGCCTGAATATCTCAAAATTGTGAAAGGTTTTGTAAACGCCAAAAAAAAAAAAAAGAATAGCATTATAGAGGGTGCGGCAGCATAACTTGCCTTTTTTAAAACGCGCCACTTTTTTTCTACTAAATTTTGTTACAGAGAAATAATAAAAGAAAATCGAAATACATACTCTAGATCCCCCATTGGAGCAATATGTATGCTTCTTGCCTTGCAGTTTTATTTCGATTTTTTGTTATTATTTCTCTTTAACAAAATTTGGTAGAAAAAAAGTGGCGTATTTTAAAAAAGTGGCGTATTTTAAAAAAGGAAGTTATGCTGCCGCACCCTGTATGTGAACAGTGCGTGATTTATGACTAAGTATAAAAATGATAAGTTATAACAAAAATATAACAAGCAAATTTAAGAATAAAATGATATCTTACTTTTAAACGTTTTCGATTGCAATCCATCATCAGCTAAAAACACAACTCAATATATGTGATGAGAAACAAATTCTAAATCATACTCATTTAGAATTTGTTTCTGATCACATATATTGAGTTATGTTTTTATTATCTGATGTTTGATTGTACCCGAAAACGTTTCTAAGTAAGCAATCATTTCATACTTCGAATTTGTTATTTGTTATATCTTACTATATTCTATAATTATCAAACAGGATGTTATAAAAGATCCTTTATTAAGTAAAAATAATACAAATTATCGAGAAATGCTGTGCGTTATAAGTTACATCTCTCGTAAGAAACATTAGATTTTTTATTATTCCAAGAACTAATAATAATGCCGTAGATATGAGATAATATTTTTCAAAAGAAAAACATTTTCAATCTCATGCAAATTTGCCACCCTTCGAATTTTACCGCTGTGGGCTATAGCCCATTTTAGTTCGTGATATAAATCCAAGACTGTATATATATATATATATACATATATCTATGTGTGTGTGTGTGTTGAGTTTTTTTCGATATTGCAATCCATTTCCACTTTTTTTTTTTACTTCCACTAACTTTGATGATGCACTATTATTTTTACATTTTTGCTGCGTGCGTATTTTTCTTTCCTCTTATTCTTTGTTTTTATTTATTTTTTAAAACTGCAAATTAATGTTCCACTGTTCCTTCTGCTATTTACTTCAATGATCACTTCGTATTAAAAATCATTGGGAACTTTTTTTTTTTTTTTTTTATTATTTTTTCCAGATAAGTTTACCTTAAATTTAGAAACGGCTTTAATTGCAACGACCATATCGATAGGTGCAGTTTCTTTAACTTATTCAATTATTACATCATCAGCGTATTCCACTCGTGAGTTTCGTTAATTTCAGTAGATATTCGGTCATTTCGCGCAAAACAGTAGCTGCCAGATGAATCTGTTTTTCATTTTAGAATTTAAAATAAAACGGAAAATGCCGGCAACACTAAAGTTACACTCTGTTGTGCACGGTAAACTTTCACAGTTCACATGCGCAAATTAAGTGTCTCGCTGGCAGTAATGACTTAGTAGGGTATCGTAATCGGGCGGCAACAAAGGCGAAGTATAATTTGACGATTAACGCAGACATAGCGCTAATTCAGACTGTTAAAAAATTCTCAGGGGCAGCAGCAAAGTTGGTAATTCGGTTTAGGCATGCGCCGAAATAGGTAATCTGCAGACGAGGAACTTTTTTGAAGGAAATTCGTCGTGAAACTGAGTGGCTCGTACATAGTTAACCAACTTAAAACAGTCACATAGTTCGCTCAGGCCCACATGTCATAACCAACTGTGTTTTCGTGTCATGTATCCGTGTAACAATTATCGCATTTCGTCCTGCAGCAGTAACCTGCACGAGCCTACCGCATTTTTGCTCTCTATTTTAACGAGAAGCTAAATTTACTCACATTAAAACTGTTGCAAAACTTTAAGCCGAATTACGTCTCGGTGAAATGGAACCTTTGCAACATCAAAACTGGTACCTGTATTCGCTAAAAAAACAAAATAATGACAATAACAATAACAATAATAATAATAATAATAATAATAATAATAATAATCATCATAATAACAATATTAATAATAATAAGAAGAAGCAAAAGAAGAATAATGACGTCGTCATAGCATAGTGAACCTCGAAAAATCTTTGTTGAAGTGTTGGCATATATACCGGCTGAAAACGGGTCAAAAGTTACTTAATGAGATCAGTAACGCATAAAGTAAAAGTAAGTGCCTTTAGCTGAATTTTGTGATAGCGCACCTGCCTATGTTGCCGTTATTTTCTGTGTTTTTAAATTAATGATGCAAAAAATTCGACTTTGCGCTTTTCGCTTTTTAAATGCAAACTGAAATAACGAACGATTATTCGTTTCCGATGCGGATTGCTTCGCTACAGGGGTCCGAAAACGGCTAAAATCGATTTGTTTTAAAACAACGATATCAGTTCGCAACTAAATCGTTTCTTATTTTCATTGCAATTTTATTTATTATTTCCTAATGGTCGTGAAAACTCATAAATTTGTAGGTTTTTTTCTAGTGTTTCGTTAATAGGTTTTTTTTGTTCCTGTAACTAGTTCAGCCAAGTTACTTATATTTCTCGTGCCTACAAATTAACCAATCGAGTTTCATTGTCAGCTTCCCTCTTGAAAAGATATACATTATCAGTCTAATAGGAGAACTGGGTGCGATTTATTCGTGAACACAGCTCCTAATATATTTTGCTCATACTCGTAGTGTGTTCATTTTGAACATTGCTAAACGAACGCTGTTCAAAAGATTCCTCCCCGTACGGTCATTTACAGCAATTGAGCTGCAGATCTCGCCGTCATGAACTAATCGCGGTAAAGAAAATCGCAGATGGTAAAAGTGTACGCGCTTCTAATATACCTGATACACTTCGAAGCACTTCACAAGTATTATTAAAAATAAAGCCCGGATTGAGGCAGTGCGTTTTTTACGAATTCGGTCACTTATTGACAATGATGATGAATTGATTATTGGCATATGCTTTATCGTATGAAATTACAAAAAACCCGGAATCCGTGTTCCTATTCGGAACTACATGAATGGAATTATTTTTAGTTTATAAGTCAAATAAGAGAAAAACAGAAAAAACAAAAAAAAAAAAAAAAGCATAAAAAAAAACCCCGGGAATTATCTTTATTGAATAAGAACCTTATGCAACGAGCGTGTTTTCGAAATTCGCCGAAAGTTAAACATGTCTCCCCCTAGGACGACTACTCTAATTTAATCTGAGCAGATCTGAAATCGGTTTCAATTCACAACGCTCGGAGTTCCGGAATTTACACCTTAAAAATACTTGAGACTCTATTTTTTTATATTCCTTTTCTTTTTTTTTTTCATATATTTTTGTTATATTCTGTCGTTTTTGCCCTTCTGATGAAAGACTTTTTTTTTAAGAAACATTCTACAGAATAGAAAATTTTTAATATCGCGGTTTTTTATAAACACACTCGTTCCGTTATTAAGAAACGTTTTTAATGCAAATTGTTTGCCTTCTACTGATTCTTTGTCAAATGAACCGTGTTCTGTTATTACATAAGGCAGTCTTTTTTTTTGAAAAAGACCGGTTTTTCATAACGCATTCGAGAAAATTCTTTTTCACGAGCAGACGAGTTCTCAAAAGCTCCGGGCTATTATATGTATTTTAGGGTACGTTTAAGCGTTAATTTTCTGAAGGATCTTCGTTAAACATTTCGAATATATTCAAATATCTTCAACTTCATTTTCTTAGCCGTATTTTTTTTGTCTTTCGCGATTAAATAAAAAAAAAAATTAAAATTAGTCCTTGGAAAAAGTAATATTTACGAAAGAGCCAAAAATCGGTATAGAGGAGTTTATAAAAGTGAAGATATCAAAGGTAGCGTGGGAATTATAGACTAATTTTAATACGAACCGAAGTTGCACAGTGCACGGGGAAATATTGGAATAATTATTTAGAAGGAAATAAATTAGTTGGTGATAATTAATTCGGCTTTAGAACGGGAAAATCGACGACAATACTTCTTAGAATACTCATTTCAGACATTAATGGAGAGGACTAGCAGTGAAAAAGTAATTTCTTTGCTGGTTTTCGGAGACTTTAACTTCCTCTTCTTCTTCATCGTCGGTTGCTCGTTTCGAGCATCGTGACACTATGGACCATCGTAAACGTGTCTGTTCAGCTGCCATGATGAGGTCCTATTTACTGGCCGATCGATCATCTCACGCAATGGCACCAACTATCTTCTTGACGACTCCATCTATGCATCTTGTTGGGCGTCTCCCTCTTTTCCGAGACCCTCTACCATTCCTGTTGTAACTAATTTTTCCAGTCCGTCCTGTCTATCCGTCTCTGTACAATGGCAACCTGTGATCTAAATTGACTTCTTGTAGCATCGACAAGTTATTTCTTTTCATAGGAAGACCTTAACAAGACTATTGAATTAGAGGATCCAAAATTACTAATGGAAAATATGGGCAAAATGGGTGTAAAAAACACGGGTACCCAAAGATGTTTAGCATTTATACGAAGGAATGCAAATTCTTAGTAAAGATCGAAAACGAATACAGTAAGAAAAGAATCTTCGAGAAAACTTATTCAATTCGCTCACCTCTTACCGGTACTTTTTCATCTTCCTACGAACTCCGCGTCTCCTTAAACGACAAAATATCTATGCTCGCAGTACTGATAGTATTTCTCTTTCCTTATACTTAAAAATCTTTCCGATTTCTCACTAAGCATTCTCTTTGACATCCATGATTCCTTTCTCTTTTCCACGTCTGTCCGTTTTCATATGATGCCTTTATCACTATCCCTATTCTCTGAATAAAGAATTCATCCTCCCTTCCAGCAATTTATTTTGCTTCCTGTCTAAGGAAATTTTTTTAGAGCATATTTGAACAGGCGCCTTGTTTGGCGGGCAGAGCGCGACCATCTGTTTTCCCGGTAATATTTTTGGCATTCGTACTGAGCTTGGTCCGCCCGATGCAATTACGTTTTTTTCTGCCTAATATTTATAAATTCTCCACTGATAAAAAAATTACTCTTCCTTTATTGATGTTTCTAATGCTAATAATGGCCACATCCGACGCTCCTGAACAAGATGCTCTCTATCAGTATTCCTCCTCATTTTTCTTCACTTATTTTTTCGTTTACAAATACGAGTAAAATAAATATGTATTCATCTATCCGCTCCTTCTTTCTCTGTCTCATCTAGGGTCTTCCTCAAGGCACCTATTTTAACCCTACTCTGTTTAATGTTTACATCCTTAAGGTCGCTCAGCTTGCCTTCAGTGTTCTATCTCTATTTTCTTTGCAGATGAAATTCTCTTATTTTTGCTTTTAGTAAAACATTTCAGTGGTTAATGACGAACTTAGCGCTTCCCTCAGCAGTTTATAAATAGTTCTCCCCAACGTTCACCTTCTAAATTCTCCTTCCGAATCTTCGTGTATAATCTTCACCTTAAGTATGCATATAATCCTTCCGTAATAAATTTATTTTTAAATAACTGCCCTACTCTACTGGTCTGGTCTTTTCGACACCTTTAATTAGCCTAAATTCCTTTCACGATCGTAGGCAACGAACAGGTTAGCCCGTTCCTTATTAAATTCCCGGCTGCTAATATAAATTTCTTCTCAAAAACTCCCATTTTAAACTATAACGATTTATCTGTTGTTCCCTTTTTTTTCAAATTCTTGTCTTTTTATCCGTCAAATCAGCCCTACGCACCGCCGTCAACCATGGTACCATGTCTCTGTCGTTCTTTCATTTCTGCCATCGTCTTCGCTTTAATCATAATTTACTTCCCTCCTTTCTTTATCGTTTTTATTTTATCTCTTCTTTATTTTGTCCTTTCTACCCAGATGATTGCATTTTAATTTGCGACGCTAATCATATTTTTTTCGAGTGTTCCGTTCATTCCGCCGAGCGCTTTTACTTTCAGCTCTTACGCGTTTCTCTTCGCAATCCCTATAACCTTTCCTTCATTCTTTTGCTCCCCGTACCTCCTGTAGTTATTGCGATTATCTCCTTCTTCTCATTAATTTGTAATCGTATTATTAAAATCTGGTATCTTTCACCACTGATGATTTCTTGAATTGTTGCGCTGGGTCAATTCCCTTAGTAGGCGAGCCCAATAAAAGGAAAAGATAAAGATGGATAATGAAGTAGGAAAAAAGGCGATATTCGATGTTATTCCTAATGCACACTGACGTAGATATGTAGGTAACTACAGATAGTACGTTATGAATGTAGGAAATGCTAACAGTCACAAGAAGACCTAAATAATGATGCAAATGAGCGCATGACAAAAACTACTAATTATTGCCAAAAAAGCACCAGGCAGATTTAGGACATTCATTGCTGAAGTAGCATTACATACTGCGACCTACGTAGTTCTGAAAATTTAGAAAATGATGGTAAATTTATTCGCACAACATTTAAGTATTACATATGGAGATAACACGCTGATTATGTTGCAGAAAACATCTGGTAAAAGTTTATATTTTGAAGCATTAATAATTCCCGGGATTAAATCGGGAATTCGAATTTGGAGAGAACAAAGATAACGTAAACGAGGAAGATTAACAAGTTGTAAAAAAGACGGTTAAAATTACTTTTACGTAACGAAAATAAGACGAACGGATTGTGCATCATTTGGTAGAACAAGAGAATAACTAAATGTTACCAAAAATGTTATCTTAAGACATTGAGGGCTAAAACGGAAGGTAGAAAATGACCAACATACAATCTAAAGGAATCAATAGTTGAACAGTGTGAAGAAGGAAGAGATAAAATGTAATGGGAAGAATACTGAAGGAAATTCAAGAAACTTGAAATTGCGGAAAAACAAAATAAAAATTTGTTTTATAGCGAGGAGTAACTGTTAATAGAATTAATAACAAAGACAGTCGTAATAATAATAATAAAAATCCACTTGTTTTTTGTTTCTTTTTCTTTTCTCCTTAATGAGCTGTCGGAAAAAAGTTTAAAGAATACTACAGAAATAAACACAATGATTACTTTAAAACAACATAAGAAAAAAAACGGATTAGAAATACTATAAACGAAAAAAGAAAGAAAAGGTGTTAAAAGAAAGTTATTAAACAGTTTACTAAGATTATAAGAGGTTATGTTTTACACGCCTGTGCTTATATTTTGAATACGAAAATTGCAGTTGCCTGGAATAGTAATTTCCAATAAGGTTAATAAAAGAATTACTACGAACTAAGCAATTTTCAAAAAAACATTACATCAAATCGAATAAAATTATGCATTTATTATTACTACTATTATCATGGACGAGCCCCCCCCCCCCCCCCGAGCCTTGAAACTTTTTAATCAACTGGCCATAATGAGTATTCATAGGCGCGTAATCAAGAATAATTTGCCAGAAACCCACGAAAATTATGTGTTTTAATTAAGATTTTATTCTTGTTTAATAAAATATTAAGCCTTTACAAATTATAAATTTTATTTTTTCTATAACTCATATCCTTTTTCTATCATCTGTATATCGGGGGGGAGTCATTATGTATAACACAATTTGCCGCAGAAACTGAAAGTATACCTTAAAAATTATAAAAAAAAAAAAACACTGTAAAATACTGGTGACTTTTATTCAAACAGGAAAGTTTCAGTGAAATCTTAATTATTGACGCGATCAAAAATGTAAAACTACGGTGGTCCTAGTCGGCGAAAAAATTGATTTCTTTCCCTCTAAGCGAATTATAATAATTCAAAATTGTTTTTTTTAAATAAAAAAAAAAAAAAAAGAAAAAAATACGGGGACACTCGAATTCCGCACAAAGCACCAACACAGTGACAAGTCACACACGAATTCCGCACCAGACCCGAAATAGCCCACCCGCTGACAACTCGAATTGCGCACAGCCTTTAAAAAAAATACTCTGATTTTATAAAATCGATGAAGGACTTAAAAAATGAGTAAAAGTCGCTCTTTCAGTGACTTCCAAAATGTGTTATCGTAATGAAACACGTTTACTATTTGGAATAATAACCGAACTACATTTCAGTCGATTAAAAAAGCCTTTAACGTTTGCGAAAAATAGGCTACTATCCCGTTAGTAGTACGATTTTTATTCGAAATATTTTTTACAATATAGAAACGTACACATATTTAAAGAAATGTTGCATAAAATAGAATAATTTTTGCACGAATATGATATAAAATAACGTAAATTACCATAATATTTCTAACTGAATCAGTAGAATTTTCAGCGCACGGCATATTATGTTTCATGAAGCTTCTATTTCACATTAATACAAAATACTTTCATATCAACTGATTAATGTACATAAAATATAAATGTGGCCATGTAAAATTTTCGAGTTTGACAAATTAAATATGTTGCTATAATATAGAGTTACTTGCGAGTTTGAGGGAACCGAGTTTCGGAAAAGTTTCAGTTCAGATTTTATTTTATCCATTAATACTAGTGTGTTCAATCTCAGTTATAAATTGTCATTTGAATTAAAACCAAATTTGTTAAAAATCGTAATTTTTTCATTTAGTGTACCATCAAACAATACATAGTATTCTACTTAAATTTCAAATGACAACGCAAAAATTTACCATTAAAATAAAATCCTATTTAAAACAATTTAATGATAAAACTTACAATGATAATAATTACGCAAATAAATAGTGTCAGTACTACTACCTTTTTTCTTTAAATGTTAGTTGGATTTAACAAGATAATTTTCGTTCGTCAAGTTTTTATAATTTGTAGTTTATTGTAAATTAAATAGTTTCTACTCTAGATAATAGATATTTTTGCGCACATTTGGTTGGTATTAATGTATTTTGTTAGATAAATGATAAAGAAGCAGAAGTTTAAACTCAAATTTAGGTTATGAGAATAAAAAAGTAATTCTTAGAAGCAACACTGAAATATGATTTCATTACTTCTGTGTAATGTTTTCCATTAATACAGAACATGCCCGCGAAAACATTTTTTTTTTTTGAACTTTTAAGTTTCCAGCACCCTCCGGTAATTTAAATTTAAAACTAAAATATCGTTATATTGTTCTTTCCAAAGTATCCGTTTATATATTTTCGAAAACTACATTCGTTTGCCGTTTTTAGATGCAAATGGAGTTTAAATTAAGTGCTTATTGGAAATGTTTATTGCGATGCAAAGTTTTTGTTGTTTATTGTATATTTTAAATTTCAGGAATAATATCGGTTGGTGATTTATGCATTTTGAAGTAATTTTTAGATAATTTTAAATTTGTCATATTACATATTCTTAACTCGTTGAGCGACTTTTAGCGCTCAGAGGTCAGAAGAGTTGTTCAAACGTTAGCATTTTCTGAAAAAGCATTTAATACTATTTTTGTATATAGCTTTACATTTTAACGTGTAATCGTCATAATTTTTCCTCATAAAAAAACATCAAAAATTTTCATCCGGCTTATAATAAGTACATAACAGTAATTCGACACTGTTTAAATTATTGCTCTATTTTTAATCATAGAAATAAAATAATGTTTCAAAATTGTTATTTTACAGGCGCTTTGTAGAATTCAAACTGTTCTAGAAATATTTATCCCCATGATAAAACTGTAAACACTGATAATTTCTTAACATTAATGGTAAAACGAAATTAACATTAACGTATATATGAAAGTGAAATATTTTATTAAAAATAATAACTTCCAAATAAGGAAAAATTTTAGCTGCCGCTTTGTCAAGAGGTAATATACACGTGTAATCAGAAATGTATAATTCTTTTGAAACTAGAAAGATAAAAGAACACAAATGTAGACAATTAGGAGTAACCTAAATTACTGAAAGTTGAGCTAACTGGTAAATTGCAAAAGCCTGAATCAATTTTTAATGATTAAAACATAAATATATCACAGTTATTTATCGGAACTACTTGTTTTAAAAAAAAAAATGGAATTAGAAGTTTAAACAATTACGTATATTTAAAATTAATCTGGCGTATTCTCAAATATTTTTTAATAAACCGTCATTATAGAGGTATGATTTTTAATACATAGACAGGTGTAGAGTATTTTTCATCAGTAGATTATTAAAAATTAATTGTCAAAAATAGGATACGTAAAAATGTTGAAAGTTATCGAACATTAAAAATATAGTACGATCAAGCGCCATCAGTTTTGGAAACCCTTAGTCCAGTGAACAGCGATTATGGTCCGAGCGTCGTTTTCGTTTGTTTTTTTATATTTCATACCTGCAAACTTCCGGTGCGCAATTCGTGTGTGGGGAGATTAGAGACCTTTTTTTAACCTTCGACTCAGGTAAATAACTGTGCACAATTCGAGTGTGGCCAAAAATACAACGGAATATTAAACTTTTTCTATAATACGAATAATATAACTTAACAATAATACGCGTGAAAATTCAGAAATACCATTCATAGTCGTCGCTCTCGGAAAATGCAGTAGACCTTACGACGCCGTTGCTAGAAAAAATCTTATGGCGTGTCGATTACTCGCGATTGCGATAATATAAGTTGAGATTAGTTTTGAATAACTATTTCCTTTTTTTCGGTATTCTTTGTCTCGCAATGCAGATTTTACTGAACCAAGCTATTTTTATTATAATGATGTAGCTCTACTTCTGTAGGGTAAATCGTGTAATAGTCGTTTTTGTAAATATAAAATAAATAAATATTTCGATAACAAAGTAAGTATGAAATAATTTTAATAAATTAAAATAAATACAGCTCAATTTAAAGAAACGTTTTCGGGCATAGCTCATAATCATCTAACAATAACAAGCGAATTCAATTGAAACTAAAGGCGCACACTGTCTTTATTTTTAGTTGAATTCATTTGATATTATTAATCGATGATGGGGCTATTTGAAAACGTTACTAAAATAAAATAAGTTATTTTTATTTATTAAAGTAAATTATTTTATACTCATTTTTTTCGCTATCGAAGTATTTAATGTAGCAATCGTTTGCATTTCGTCATCTCTTTTATAAAAGAACTAGTCAAACTGTTGATTTGAAATTTATTATAGCATTGTATTAGAGAACTATCTACAATTAGTTTCATAAAAAATGTTGAATAACGTAATAAAATTATAATTCTTTATCAAAAACTACGCATCGTATTTAAGTTCGAGTTTAATTTAAGTAAATTTTTATCGTTAACGAAAAAAAAAAACCCCTAATAATCATAAAGAACGTGAACGTTAACGATTACTAAAACGTCAAACAAGAAATCGACAACAAGAACTTTCACTGGTTACAATAGCCTTATGAACGCTCGATTATTCAGATAGTAGTCATGAGTTCGATTGTTCAGCGACGGCAAAAATATAGATTGATTTAAACAAGCTTAAGGATTAATTTAATGATTAGTCAGTGACCAAATGTTTATTTATTTATTTATTATTATTAACGAAGTACATATTGCCTGGGGCTATCACCTCGGATGAGGTTATTTACATTTTAAGATTTGTAGTGTTAATGAATTTAATTAATCTGTGCAAAACTATTTATATTTAAATTTGCGGAGTAATCGTCTGTAAGTGTGGACTGTTGGCGTTCAGCACTGTAGATCGGGCATTCAGCGATGATGTGTTTGACTGTGTGATCTGGCAGTTGCAATGAGTGCAGGTTGGAGGCCAAGCGGTATTTAACGACAGGCCAAAAAAGAAAAAGGAAAAAAAAAATTTCTTTTCGAGATGACAACTCTTATTGGTTACTAATTTTATAAATGTTAAAAAAAAATTTGCGACCAATTTATTATTTATGAATTTTTAGCATTTTAAGTGTATTTTTTTTAATTTTTAGTTTAAATGACATTAAGAACTATGAAAATCTAAAATCTTTGTACCGGGTTTAGCGCTTAACGGTAAATTTTCCTATGGTGGATTTCAAGATATTAAAAAAAATCTCACATGTTAGAATATCAAAAACGAGAAAAATGCAGAATGAAAAATTTCATCTCTGTAACAGTTTAGTGTAAAACATATTATTCATTAATTCAACTTTTTTTCTTTTATGTCTTAATCTTCATACCGAAAATAATATGTATATAAATAAAATAATTTTTTTACACTTATAAAAATTTGTTTTTTGAACCTATCGCGAAAATAAAAACTATGTCTTAAAGTAATTTTTTAACGTAATTTATTGTATCACCAGCTTCGCGAGTCACCAAAGTCATACATTCAGCTGGTTTTATATTTATAAGTATTAACAAACAAGCATGGATTTAGAGAGTTAAACAATTATTTTTACGTATTCTGCAAAACCGTCATATATATCGAAGAGGAAGTGGTGAAGAGGACCCTATATAAAGAAGGTATTTCGATTCAGGAATGAACGAGGACGATGCTGGAAATTTAGGATAGGTAGTGCGACCGATCGACCGATGATAACAAAGGGTCCACAACAGTTATGTTGGAAGGTGAACTTATGCGGAAAACGTAGTAGGTTTGTGTCCGATTTTCGTTAATGTCTTGACAGGGGAATCGTACGGTGATTAACACGTTTTGGTTAGTATAGTTCGTTAGGTAAGTGACTTGCGCTGTAGTTTGCTCTTACGGCAGTTTCGGTTTCGTCCGCATTGCACATCGATGCTTGAGCAGCCACGGTAACTCTTTTTCGTTTCCGGATCAGCAAACGTAGCTGACAATCCGTAAGAATGAA
Organism: Icerya purchasi; assembly: GCA_039619475.1. NCBI lineage: Eukaryota > Metazoa > Arthropoda > Insecta > Hemiptera > Monophlebidae > Icerya > Icerya purchasi. Next base: position 421,783,902 of record CM077116.1, read on the forward strand.
GCCGTACAGTTCTTATTTGACACGTGCAAACAATATCTGTTAGGTTTCACTTGCAAGAGAATATTCGAGAACGTAAATATTCTACCGATTTCACCGAGTCGATGACTAGATGAGGATTTTTTTTTTCTACTTCTTCCTAGATGGGTATTGACTATGTAGGTACTATAGTACAATTATCATATAATTCAGCTGACTGTGCGTTAATTATTTAATCGGAACATGTTTAATTTTGAATATTATCTCGCAACTGTTGTTTTTTTTTTGTTCAGAAATGAAATGAAAAATTAATTTAAAAAAAAATCTTTTACAGTGATTTAATTAAAATTAAAAGCGTATGAGACTAATTAAGTCGAATCCATGTTGTCGGAAAAGGTAATTGCAATTTCGCAGACAAACTTCTCCGTGATGAAAAGTGTAATCTATCCTGCCGCGGTTAAACGTGATAACCTTAATTTTAATTTAAACCAATCTCCAAAGAAACCTCAATTTCCACTGGTATACTAAGAAGTTTTTTGCTGAGCACATCGCAAAACTGAAAGTTTCTCTAATTAACAAACTTGTTTTTAGCTCGAAAGACTACAAAGTTCATACGTTTTTTCATGCCGGCTTCTCAGTATGGAGGGAAAAAGTGGTGTTATAAAAAAAAAAAAAAAAAAAAAAAAAAATAGATCACTTAAACCTCGTTTTTTTTTTTTGTTTTTTAAATTTTTGAAGCGAAACTTTTGTAGGCGCGTTTTGAATATTTTACCCCAGGAGGCAGCCTGGTGAATTGATGAAACGAGCCGCTTTCATCGTTTACCAAAGTCTTGTTATAAACAGGCGTGTAGTAATAATGAAATCGAATAACGACCGAATATCGTACAAGGGATAATGTATTAAACGAAAGATCTAGACGAGAGCGCTGTGTGAGATTGACTGTGTCACGTGAACGCGTACACCGTGCTAAACGGAGATTAATACATTTATATATGGTCACACAATGATTAGCAGATGAACATGCGAGTTTTTATGAGAAAAAAAAAAAAAAAAGAGGCGATCTCGTTAAATAATCGATTATCCGAGATTCTCGTTACTTGTAATAAATGGCAGAATCATTTTCGTCTATACAAAATTATTCGAAAAACTACAATGTAAAACTTATATGTTTTTCGAGCTAAACGTATCGCATCGTACTTAAATTATAATAATGTTTCGAATATAATTGAACGCAATTACATAAACTATATGACTTTCTGTCGCCTATGACCATCGATATATTTTTAACGATCAGATTCTAACTTATTCATTTTCGGTTTGATTATATGACATCTCGCATTACGTATAAAACGTTTGAAGGTTACACACACTAATTAATTAATTCCTTGTGTGCAATGGTTTTTGTTAACTGTGTTTCTAAAACAGATGCTTTATTTGAATGCCATCGGTTCATGTAATGTTCAACGCATTTCAATTGTTCCGCGGTTTAAAATGCATGTGTCTTTATTTTAGAGGATTTTTTCCCAGATCGTGTCAGAAAACCGCCAAAAAAAGCAGTTCAAAATTATGATTACTGAACAGAAAAGGTATTGGTTTGCTGCTATTGCCTTCCATATGAATCTATTAGCGAGTATTTTAATTTGAGTTTTCGTAATACAAGTTCTGTCGTCGCCCGTAATCGAATCCGTGTGATTTCGGTAACGGAAGTCAAGCGATCTAGCAACTGGGCTATCGCGACGATTAAGCATGTGATATTTGCGAATGACAACCTTTAAAGAAGTTAACCTTATTTTCAGATAAATATCAAGCGCAAATGCTAACTCGTGTTTCTTCTTCCTTAATTATTTATAGCCTTTGTCCGTTTGTACTGTGGGCTCTGTAATTGCAGATGTGGCCATGGTATGGGACAGCTAACTCCTTTTGCTCTTACCTTCGTCATTCCTTTTCTTTTCAGGATGCATACGTTTGGCATTTTTCGACGTTGATTGTTATTGTTTCTCCATCCTTGGTGTATAGGGTTCTTTGTCAGATTCCATTCCTTGTTACTCCTAATTGCTGCTATGTACACATGTTGATGGGTAATCATCTATTATTGGCAAGCCCAGGGAAAAACCTAAACAAGAAAAAAAAAAAAAAAAAAACAATCGCCCAATATAGTGGAGTATTCGCGCGTATTTCTTTTCTCCTTTTTTTTTTTGTTCTAGATAACATGCTTCTCAGCCCTGAAATTTTAATTCATTACGAATACTAGAGATTCGAATAAAAACAAAACAGAATTTTTACAGGAAACATTAATCTATGGCCTTTATTTAAATTCCTATTACTTTTTTTTTTTTAAATTAATAATCTGAGGAGCATCTCCTTGCGAGTTATCCCTCCTCTTCCCTCTCATTACTGTATCCAACTATTGCAATATAACTATCGAGTTCTTGAAAAAAGTTCTAGCTGCCTTTACTCCGTAGTGTTTAGTTACGTGAAAATTTCTCTCCGCCACTTTGCGAAAAACCGTATATGTTCACTAAATTCGCTTCATATTAGTTGACGCAAATTGACAGAAGCGAAGAAATTGGCCGTTAGCAGGAATGTTTCGAAATGTTTACACCATTGCCAAATCATTTCCGCTTCCTTTTTAATATGTGATTCGCCTAGCCAACTATCATAGCGCCAATACGGAAGTATGGGATACATGGACGTGTCCTTGTACAAGTAACTTGTCAAAAATCCAAAGCCGGCAGTCCAAAATACTCCGGACAATCGCAGCTGCCTCTAAATTATAAGACACCTTACACGTTGATTCAAATATCCCTTTTGTTAATGAGGTCTATACCACACAGTACGAAAAATGTTTTGAATCATTAAAATCAAATCCGAACCCTTACATACATAAAATGTACACTGAAATACTGACGGGCAATCCTAAAAGGAGGTTAAAAAGAAGAAAATGGTGCCACGACGCTCTTCCAATGAAATAAATACGATTCCTGCTGAACGCATAATTCGTGTATATTTGATATTCATTTTATAATGCTATACGCGCTAGTATTCTAAGAGACACAGATAGCTGGTGTTAATTTACTGTTAGTATTCTCGAATTCTCCTCCTTGTTACTAGCGGAACTCTATGAGGACCATACTTCACTGTATAGGTTGCCATGTTAAGCCGCTGTTTTTATAAAACACGCTTTATCATTCCTTAGTTTTCACATTATCCATGGCAACACTAAATGTAACACAGAATGATTCCTATTATAATCGTATTATTATCACTGACTCAATCCTTCATTAGAAGGATGGGTTGGTTACTCATATAGTGTCAGTAAATATAAGGAAGAGAGGTAATTTACCTGTACAGTGGAATAAAAAAAAAAAAAAAAAGCTAGTAATATATATTACTAGAGGTGCACTTGAATTTAGTAAAATAGGCAATAAATTCGTTAATATTTTGCGATAATTGTTAGAAAATAATATAAACGATTACGGAATAATTTGTTATCTTTTCTTTTTCTTTTTATCTTTTTAGAACTTAAAGAATCAAATTATGGCGACTAATCTTTGGGTAGAACAGGTAAGAAAAAATTTTCATTATTATTATTATTGTTATTATCGTTATCATCGCCTTCATTATTGTTAGATTTATTTTAATTTATTATGTACTTGCTTAGATCATAAAGGCTTGTCATCTTCAAAAGCCTCAACAAAGTTCGTCTCGCATGCTAGTTGAAGAATATTTGTCAAATCTAGCATCCGCTCTATTCTGGATTATTGATGACTTTTATTTAAAGTAATTTTTTCAGGTGATTTTAAATTTCACCACACCCGAAATGCTTGTCTTCGTTTTTTCTTTGGATTTGAAAATTTACAGCTATCCATACTGAAAGCTATATCCGTTCTGTTTTTATATTAGATTTCACATAGGTAATACACTTTCTCATTATACGTTTACCGATTTCCTTTTTTTTTGTACTTTATTCATCTATCTACTGAAATTTGCTGTCTTTCCAGTAATAAAACGGCAATTACATCTCTTTCACCCCGTATAAATATGTATATATATATATATATATATATATATATATATAGATCTACAACAAGCCTCATACTTTTCTTTCAGTTTTTTCTTTTTTCTCTATATTCTTTTAATTGCTTCTTTTTTTTTTCTATTCAAATCTGTTCCGCGTCACACACATTGTTACATTATAATTTTTACATGTCTTTCGCTCTTCACTAACTACTTTACATCAATTTCACAGATGAAAGGACACGACGAGAATTCGTGAGCCTTTTTCTGTCCTTCCCCCAATTAACATCCTTTCTACTGCTCAGTCATCCAATTCCAATCACTATTATCATCTTGGGTACTCTTTTTTTTTTATCAAATCGTTCCTTGTTTTCACCATGTTTATGTGTTACATTCACTAAACGTTCTACAAGGTACCTCCTCCTTCCCTTCTCTTCCCGTACGTTCACTGATTCGTTATATCTTTCTCATTCCATTTAAAATTATGGTAACAAGTCAGCTAGCCCGTGTATCTTTTTCTGCTGGTAAATTTCTTAATGTATTCTCTAATCCGACATATTGTTCCTACAGATGCTTATTCCGAACCTCGGTACAGCACTTATTCCTACTCATTCTCTATCTCTGGTTCCTATTCGTTCAACCGTTTGGCTCAATCCCTACTTTCTCGACCACCGTTCTTTGAGATGTTAAAAAAAAAAGAGAAATAAAACCCTTTTATACGTATCTCTGATTACGTCTTGTTTGAAGGCTCCTCCTTTTACTTCGAACAACTTTATACTCCCCTTACTAAGCGGTATTTCGTCTCTCTGCAACATATTCCTTTTTCCTTTTATTTTCTGTCTGTTATCGCGGTTTTTGAATTAACTTTTCCCTTTTTTCTTTAGCGTCAACGATTGCCCCGTAAGGAAAGAAAGCGCATTTTAGTTATTCAGATGTGCGGATTGTTTCTATTTGGGAACAGAAATGTGTATATACTATTCTTCCAGTATTTTTCTAATAATATTCTCGTAATGTTAACGTGGCCAATCTATTCTTTAGAGTCCTGTTATCCAGTTATATCTTAGAATTAAGTAGCGCGATGAAGGAGGAGTTCTTTCATTCGTTCGTATAGATCCGCAATCGTTAAGGTAACATACAAAACTGAGATTATATACAATTCCCGATATTTGCTTTTATCGCTCGGTGTTGGAGACCATTAAAGCGGCCTTGTTTTCATCATGCCGAAAAATCATGACATGTTTCATGAAATGAGCTAATACTTATGTCAACGAAGTAAACAGGTCGTTCAATAAATTACGCGACCAGGCAAAAGATTGCTAGTGGAACATACTCTTCTGTTATAATGAAGAATCTTCATCCGAATTTTAATATCGATACGATGGAAACAGTATATTAGTAATTCAAGTTACGGGAACTTATCGCAAATCGCTTAATAACCTTTCCAGTTTATACATTGATTTTAGTAGTTATCAAAATGGAAACGAACTGTTTACTTTTTTCTTAATCAATTATTTTTATTTTTTATTCTTCCAATTTAAATTCATTTCATGAAAACTCGTCAACTTTCTAGCTGTGAATACGAAAAAGACCATGTCGGAAGTTTCCACCACAGAATGAACTAAAGAGACCAGGACTGTATAAAACAGAATAGCTAAAATTCGTTCGAGAGGTCCGATTAAAAGAAAAACGTACATACCGTACGACGTTATCGCAAAAATTCATAAATGTCCAAAACTAGAAGAATTCTTGTCCTCCAGCAAATAAATTGTCGAGTAATCACAGTGCAACACACGCTCGTCCATCTGCATAATCATGGGAAAAATATGTATATGCTTGTAAATTTGTCAAATGATCTTCATCTCCGCAGAGGTTCGCCTATTTGAAAAAGTACCGTTCCCTGTTTTCGAAACAGCTTGTAAACAAGTATTACATGTGCTATTTTAAAGTTTTTAACTTTCCGTATTTCAGAGTTACTATTATAGCCAGCCTGAAAGTGAAAATTGAATATTTTAAATGACAATTATGTTTTTGACTATAAAAAATTTGTTAAAGAGAAAAAAAAAGTTTAAAAAAAATGCATATATATAAACTCGGCTATTTTGGCCTTGCAAGGGTCTGTGTCCCTTGACCCCTCTTGCTTTTATTTATGTCTCTTTCTCTTCTATACTTTGTATAAAATGATCAAAATTTACAACGTAATTCTTACTGGCATCAACACAAAAAAAAGAACATAATCACAAAAATCCTATTCTAACATTTAACTTCCGTTATATAAAATTAACACATTTTTTCGTTACATTTTTCGTTACATATTTCATTACATAAAATTGTGACATTTTTTAAATAACAATAACAAAAATCCTATAAAATATAACAAACGTTACATAAAATTGGGACATTTTTTCGAATGGGGGTAGCCTAAGAATTACGTTGTAATTAATATATATATATATATATATAAACTCGGCCACTTTGGCCTTGCAAGGGGCTGTGCCCCTTGACCCCTCCTGCTTTCATTCCTGTCTCTTTCTCTTCTATACTTTGTATAAAATGATCAATATTTACAACGTAATTCTTACTGGCATCAACACACACAAAAAATAACATAATCACAAAAGTCCTATTCTAACATTTAACTTCCGTTATATAAAATTAACACATTTTTTCGTTACATTTTTCGTTACATATTTCATTACATAAAATTGTGACATTTTTTAAATAACAATAACAAAAATCCTACAAAATATAACAAACGTTACATAAAATTGTGACATTTTTCTGGGACATTTTTTTGGGACATTTAGCGTTACATAAAATTGGGACATTTTTCTGGGACATTTTTTGGGACATTTAGCGTTACATAAAATTGGGACATTTTTTTCGAATGGGGCGTAGCCTAAGAATTACGTTGTAATTAATATATGTAGTTGGCAGACAGAGTTTTACGATATCCTTGTTCAAATAGTGTTACTTACTTCTAGTTAATATCATACTCAGCGCGCGGTGATATGGAGTCGAGACTATTCGATTTTGAGAAAATTTCGTCTATCGAGTCATGGGTAATTTAAGAAAATGCGGAAAAAAATAATTTAGTTATTTTTGCATAAACCGATCGTGATACGGAATTAAATCGATGTTAGTCGCGTGTCTTCGCCGGTATTCGTGATGTAACCAAACAAAAATTACACCAATCATACCTTTTTGTACAGAAGTACATTGTGAGATCATTCGATGAGTTGAATTACGATCATTTCGTTTTAGTAAAAACATGAACTTCAATTATTGATCATAAATCGAATAAAAGTAATTACACTACCGTGTAAATTAAGACACTTTTCCCTAGCTACCGATTGGTTGTAAGTTCAAAAATCATTATAAAATTTCGTGACATTTCGTACAAATTTTTATCCGTGTCAAAAAAAAAAAAAAAAAAAAAAGCAAATTTGAAAACTTCAAAGAAAATTGTTTATAGACTATACGAATTTTACATTATTTCCGATGTACATTAAATTTTATGATAGAATTATAATCGGACCGTTATTTTCGCGTGTGACCTTTATTGATCTCGGTAGAGAGCAAGATTACTTTTTTCCTCTTTTTAAATTTTTCGTGGTAAATAATTTCAGAACTTATTCGAGAAACCAAATATTATAAACTAAAGCGAATTCTATTAAACAGTTTATCGTTCGTTTAAGTAACATTTATTGTTTTGTTTTTCTTGAAAAGAACTAATATTATAATAATGCTGGAAAAAGAAAAACGTTACTCGTACTTTTTTTGATATTTTTTGTTTATTACATTATTTACCTACACATCATCGAAATATTTGCGCACAATAAATACTCATAGTGACGTTTACTACTATTCGGAAGAAGAACGTAGTTCCCATCGTATTTTTTTTTAAATTTTGGAACGAGGATTTTGCAAACATATTTAAATGTAACATTTTGAAACAGTGCAGGATTACTTAACCGAAATTATAAAATGAGCGGAGATGCAAAAAAGAAAACAAGCGCGATCCGTTCAAAGAACGAGATAATAATACGAGGTAGTTCAATTAATCACTACGGAATTATCCGAATGAAGCCGAGAAAATCCGATAATAACTAAGCCACAGCTACCGTGGCGTAGTTAGTTAGTTTTTTTTCTTTCTTGGGCGCGTCAACTCAGGACATTTACCCAGCACAAAGGACTAACAAATAATGAAACGTAGGGACTTGAAAGTTAAATCAGGAAGCGATTAGAAACAGAAGAAATAAAGATAGCCAATATAGGAACAACAGAAAGAGAAGGAAAAACAAGAATGTAGTGGCCACAGTAAGAGGTCGGGAGGCCAAGGCCAAGCAAATTAGAATAAAGGACTGCGCGTTCTGAGGAAATAGATGAGCATTCGAATAGGAGGTGATTTACATCACAGGTCAAATTTAAGATAGGAGGATGGAAGGGACACAAGGGAGACTGAACAATATTAAAACGAAAGAGGGAAGCAGGAAGCAGACCGTGATTAAAGCGGAGGCGAATTATGGAAGAAATAGCAGAACGGTTGATGCAGGGAAAATTATTAAACCAGAAAGAAGTGTGTAGAGAGGGTTATATAGCAAGGTAAAAGGAGTTGGGATTGGAGAAAAGAGACGGATAAAGATCAGTTCAAAAGTCATGGTGAAAACGATAAGAGAGAGGACAGAGACATTGGAAGGGGAATCGGTCTATGAAACGGTCATTTACTGCAGCTAGACATGCCAACGAATCGGCAAGATCGTTAACAACGATACCGCAGTGGCCCGGAATCCAGAACAGGTCAATTAGGATAGAACGGGATGTTAATGAATTATAATTGTGCTTCGTACTGGGTTCGAATCCTGCTGCCGCACATTGAAACTTTAAATAATTTTACTTGCGTTGACTTAATGTCCATAGTTGGAACGCCCGAAAAGGAGAAGATGAAGAAGAAAAAAGAGATGGACAAAGTACAAAAAAAGTAAAAAAGAATCTGCATGGCATAATGTCTTCGAACTTATTAACCAGCCCCTAGACTTCCTGTTCCCGCCCGTTTCTATCGCACATTTTTACTTTAATATGATCTCGTTGAAATGCTATTACGTCTTACTGTCGTCGCGACCTTTCGTAGCTCGCTGGCTACAGATCAAAAGAACGAAATAAGAAAAACAACGAACAAACGCGGAAAAAAAAGAAAAAACCAGGAAAAAATGTCTGCTACTCACTGCGAGACGGGTCACTGTGTCGATACACGCAAATTCACTGACTACCCGAAATGGAGCCAACGAAAAAGCGAAAAGAACAAAAAAAAAAAAAAAAATGACTCGACAATAATTATTTCCATAACTTACGATCGGAATAAAACAAAACGCATCGATACTCAGACGATAAAGACTCTAAACGATTAACCAACGAAGACTAGAACAGCTGATCACTTATGATCGCGACTTACGGACAACAAGCGATTTCATCTTTCTCGACGTATTTACTCGACTAAATCGCTACGAAAAACAAAAGATGATGTACATACTGCAATCGCATCGACAGCCAACTTTAAATTTACCGCGTTGTATTTAATTTGGTAATTGTAATAAACAGTTTCGTAATTGGTATCGAAAATTACGTCTTCGTAATCACAGTTAGTTGCTAGAGCTCTAGGCTTCCGTTAGTTCGATTCCGGACGATGACAGAATACGCGTGCTAGTTCGTATGCAGACACTTTTAGGGAATTGCATTTATCTATATATCGATAAATGAAACATTTAAAATCAGTTCTAAAGTTCCTTAGCACACTGAACTTAATGCAACACGCACAGTCCACGGCCACGTTTTTGGAATATAGGAAGCATGTGAAACGCAAACGAATAGATCAAAATGTTTTTAATAGCTAAAAAGTTTAAACCAACCCACGCGACCTACGCACTCACGAAAACTGTGTTCTTCGCACAGGCGACCCTCGCGTGGGCGTCAGCTGGGTTCAATATACGGTGGTCTTCATGAGTGCAGTCTTGCGCGTACGATAGCATTTTGAGTATTCAGCCGGCAAGAAATCGTATCAACGTGAATAGGCCAATCGCCCAGGTTCGCCTCGCCATTGCTAATGTTCCCTTTCTTACGTTTGTCGGCTGCAGGCTAGATTGCGCTCTTATTTCGGTGCCCCTCAATTGCGCTGCTGCTAATTTATCCTCTAATTCTCCTACCGGATGGAATTAGAAGATAATCTGATGCTTGTGATCTAGTGAGAATAAAAAATACGCAGATATTACAATCGAAGTTCTCAGCGACCCATCGATAATAGTGTTCAGAGCAACTATTGGATTCTTCTTCTTCTTCTTCTTCTTCTTCTTCTTCTTCTTCTTCTTCTTCTTCTTATTATTATTATTATTATTATTATTATTATTATTATTATTATTATTATTATTATTATTATTATTATTATTATTATTATTATTATTATTATTATTATTATTATTATTATTATTATTATTATTATTATTATTATTATTATTATTATTATTATTATTATTATTATTATTATTATTATTATTATTATTATTATTATTATTATTATTATTATTATTATTATTATTATTATTATTATTATTATTATTATTATTATTATTATTATTATTATTATTATTATTATTATTATTATTATTATTATTATTATTATTATTATTATTATTATTATTATTATTATTATTATTATTATTATTATTATTATTATTATTATTATTATTATTATTATTATTATAGTCGACTTGGACGACTGTGTTCAGACATTTTTATTACTATTATTATATGCGAACTAGAGGGATTAAGTTATTTTGTTGAAACTGCTACTAGAAATTATAATACATGATTAGAAGCATACTCGTATTCAGTTTAATCATTTATATTTTATTTTTAACTAAAAATATAGCATTTACACAACAGTGCGTTTCATTAGAAAAATTAAACTGGATGTGAGTACGATTCCATTATTCATCTATTATAATTTGTATCAGTTTTAATAAAATAACTCGTTTAAAGTTACATAAATGATTTATTCTGTTTCGTACTTCGCCGGTATACTAATAGACATTAACAAAAAATTATATACATTGCTTAGGCATTTTGCATTAATTTTATAATAATGTCAATATTAATATGTCTGCTTTAAATATGGTCGCTTTAAGCACGATCGCTCTGAACACGTAACCATTTATCTATCCGAATTTATTACGGGGTTGGAGTGGCCGGTTATGGTGTTACGCGACAGAATTTCATCGAAATAGGGCGAAACAAATTGTTCTTTATCCACGGCTGTGCGGGCGATCATTGCTCCGGTGCGGATGGGTAGGAAGCGGGTAAGAATGTCAGCGAATACTCGCTGTGTGTCGGGAAATTCCGTTCGTCTGTCTCGGCCGACAAGAGAACCACCGTGAATAACCAACTAGAGAGGAAAAATTGGTAAATTACGGAGCCTGGGACGCTGCACGTCTTTGTTTCTAAGAAATTCTGTGATTCTGATACCGACTACTGCGTCTTTTGTTTCGGCTCTCTGTTGTTGTTCCAGTCGAAGGAAAGGTTGCAAATTGCATGCCGGCCTGAAACTTTTTCCTCCTTTATACCTCGCTCGGATTTCGCAAAGGCCTCCGGGGTGACCTTTCTTTCAGTTAACATATCATTTGCAAGTTTTCAGCCGCGCGCGATTTGTCTACTCTTTTTTTTGTTTTTTACATGATTACGTCGCTCGACGTTGACGTCGAGCGACCAAAATGACCGAAGATTCTTTTTCCGAGGAACTTAATTAATTTTTCTCCTCAGACCGCTTGCAAAAAGGTCCTCCTCCTCTTGCTTTTTACATATTCATCGCTCTCGTTCGGCGTTCAGCATCGCAGCCGTGATAGCGCGCGGTGATTAATTCGACCCTGTTTGTAATTCGTAATTTACCGAGAATACTTTTTCTTTTTTCATTTTCCCTTTTTAAGCTCTTTTATTTTCTTTTTTATTCCTCCTTTTATATAGCGTCGTCATTTTTAACGATTCCATTATTCCCCTTCCTGCAGTAGAATTGCCATCACGGCCGGAAGTACGCTACAAATAAAGGATGAACGTGATTGGAAGTGTAAGGATGTAACGAAATTTATTCTAAACTTACACAGTGAGGGCAGACAGGTCGTAAAATAAAGCAGCGGCTAACACAGACTACGGCCATTAGCGCATTTTCACGATGTACTTTTATTATGCTGAATGGAGAAGAACTGTTGAGGTAGTGCATTAGATATTTGCTTGTTCGTCTAACAAAACACGGTATTAATCGATAAATCGCTTTTAAAATTATTAGAAATATCGAATAGAGCTTTGTAGAGATAAATTCTAATTGTAAAATTTCAGTCGGAACGGATATAAATTTAAAAAAAATTCTATTAATACTGCGAGTATAGCGATCCAGAATTTTTTTTTTTTTAAATAGTATAATATGGTTCGTGTGCTATGCGTAATTACCGAGATTATTATAGCACATGAATCAGTGCGTGTTTAGAAGTATCTTACTAGGCTAGCTGCTCTAATATAGTGTAGCATATCCCGGACCTGTTTTGGTTCTCGTTTGACAATGCAACCGGTGGTAAGTTGGAGATGCCTGCAGGCAGGCAATGTGTTCCGGAATGTGTTCAGCAGTTGGTGAAATGGGGGGGGGGGGGGAATTGCATATGAAACAGGCAGAGGAAGTAGATTTTCCTTCTAGCAAATAGTTGTGGGATATTGCTGTGTGCCCCATAGGGAGCCTAGTCAATGCTGCAACATCTCTGTGAGGCATAGATATATGATGTGTGAACCGACCACATAGTTTCCCATGTCTTTGCCTTATATTGCTGAAACATGTAAAGAACGTCGTATTGTTTTAAATTTTCTAATTACTTGTTAATATACTGCTTTTTATACGTATCATTTTATTATCTTGTTGCAATACTTTTTTTTTTTTTTTTGCAATTTTTTACATTAATATTAACAAACTTTTATTCTAAACGTTTTTTACATATTGACTCTATTTTGTGATTATTTAGTTTCACATGTTACATTGCGATTTTTAGTATTATTTGCAGTGCATATTCTCGTAAAATATTTTAGTAATATAAATTTCCGATAAAAAGGTACACTGGGCAAGCGCTTTGCAAAAACAGTTATTACAGAGATGGTAATTATCGTGTTCATTACTGTTTTTTTTCCTGGCCTGGCGCGAAACCGTTTGGCCATCAACCAATCCTTTTATTTATATTAACTACCCTTTTCTTCTGTGTTAATATTAACTTTTTCACCCCACCATTTTCCTTTCCCATTATTATTATTATTATTATTATTATTATTATTATTATTATTATTATTATTATTATTATTATTATGCTGTTGTTTAAGAATCCGCCACGTCATTATCAGAATCCAGAAGAAATTGCGGAATTTGATTTTTTAAATATCACTTATTAGTAGCCAACAATTAAAAAAAAAAAAAATGGGACTCAAAATTATTAACTGTTGCACAGCACACTGTTCCAGTGACTCGTCCTGTTCCGGGTGAAATTTCTGTGTTAGGTGCATTTGTTAAATTCCGATAGACTGTTATTTTTATCAGGTCCTCTGTTACGATTAGATTATTATGATTAATCTTATAATTACGATTTCCCGCTGAAGATGCGACCTCTCGGACAGCACATCAACTTGCATTAAATTTTTCTAGAATTAAATCTTTTATCTCCCTTAAAGAACATTTTACGTGAACTAAAATTAAAATCCTCGATAGAAACCTCGCCGCTACCATTAAAACCAGCATCTTGAGATAATGACGGTAGTTCTTCAAAACTGGTCGATGCTTTTTGATATATTTTTTAATCTGATTTGTATATATTTTGTGTAATTCTTTATGATAATTTTATTATTTACGTTCGACATAATTATGAATTGATTATTTTGCGAAATACGCCGACAGTGTCGTATTTAACTTTACGTTGTTTAACGTTTCGAATGCGTTTGCTCAATTATCAGGAACCTTATGAATCGGATGTGTTTTGGTCGACTCGGTGATTTTATTTTTTTTCCCCGCTCGGATTCGAAGTTAAAGGCCGATCATTTTCTTATAATGTAAAAGTAAGTCCCATGGATATCCTTGATAAGTTATCATGGATTGTGAAGTTAAGCTTTCCATAATGGTACAAAGCTCGACGGCACTAATGAGAGTAGGACTTTCTTACGAGACTCGATAATTATCCGTCAAAGTTTTTGTTTTTATAATTTTTTGTCTTTCATCCCCGGGTAGATTTTATTAAATAAGAACGCCTGTGAAAGAAGAGAAAATTTTATTTCTCGGTCATCTCGAAAATCCGGGATTCCAGGTTTTTTCCTTGCTTCGTGTAAACTTTATTTTCAATCATGAGCCGCAGACGAAATGAGCCGGAGTGCTCTGTATCTGTAATAAAATTTTTAAGAATGACAAAAAGCACCTTTAAGTTCATCTTGTCGGATGAGAATGTAGCGACTCGCAATAGCCATAATTTAGTATTTAGCATATCCAAAATGGCGAGACCGGCTGGAATCCTTAACCGGCTATTCAACACCGATCAGACTGAGGTAACGATCGAAGAAGACAGCGACTAGGATTGATGTTTTCGATTTTATTTTTACTGCGTGCTGAAATGAATTCCTTTCCATATGTTAGATTTCTTGCATTTTTACTTAAGAGTCTGTCTAAGTATAGGGTGTGCAACATTTGTATTACCTCTTTCCGGTTCAATGTTAGGGGGTTGTAAGAGTCTATAAGAGAGCTGAGGGGATTCGGTGATTTTTTTGTTTATAGTCTTGTACTGAAATAAACAGCATATATAGGTAGAATATAAATATTGTATTATGAACAGCTTCATCTTCAACCAAATTTTCGTTTACCCTACGTTTATGCCAATTTTGACCATGACCTACTCGAAATATATGTTATTTAGGAATCTAAAATACATCTAAAAATGCTAGTTTCATTTTTCTGCCCTTTTATTTTCATCGGTAAGAGAAACACGAACAATATTAGAAAGTGTCATGTACCATTCGGAGAGTGAAATATGATGGGGGGGGTGTAAATTTTTTCTAAGATGCTCCTTCCATGTGTCTACAACACGCTGAAAAATTAAGAAAACCAGTGAACTTGCGCTTGAGAGAAAAAAAAATTAACCGTATTTCAACAAAAAAGGGAGTTCCTCAAAAGCTAGTGAAGTGAGGGATCTGAAACTGCTGTCACAAATGTTCCTTAGTGAGGTATCCTGAATCTTTATGCTCTCGATTGTAATGCTATTCTAGCAGCTTTGTTTATTTTTTGATCTTCATTCTTTGCTACTTCCATTCTTAGTACTGATGGTTCAACATATATATTGTCAGTTTAATATTTTCGGGAACTATCCGTACTTTTGTCTGTGAACATCTCTTCGTAATATTGTTTCCAAACTTCCGCAATCATGGAACGTCAGTTACAGTCTCGCAAATACCGTTTTGTATTGCCTGGATTCGTGGTTTAAAATTTTTAGTAAGCGTCTTGACCTTTTTGTACAGATCTTTTGATTCGTTACTTTCTGCATGATTTGGTATTTCCGCGCATATATTATTAATGTAGTTGTTTTTGTCTTTTATGCATGCTGTCTTGATTGCGTTATTGATTTCTTTCATTTTTTGTTCTCGCTGTTCCGAGTTGGTCTGTTTTATCTTCCTTCTTTTTTCTACCAATCGACATCCAGTGTTTCTGCTGTTTCAACGGTTCCCTCTTAATAAGTAGCTCACAACAGCCGACTATATAAATTTATTTGCTTCTTGCCAAATTTTATTCGCATCCATATCATCTGTATCAGGAAATTTCATTCCTCATAGGTTTTCCTGTACTACTTTCCCCTTTAATAGCTATTAACTTAGTAGGAAGTTTTTCTAAATTTCTGCTATGTAATTTCACTTTTATAGATGTTTCGACAAGTTTATTCTCTGATCTGCATTCTGCCCCGGGTCTTGCAATCACATTGATTATTGATGATTGCCATCTGGTTCGGATTAACACATAGTCTATTTGGTTTTTTATATGCTCCAACAGGTGAAGTTCAAGTTGACAATCGCCTTTTACGATGTTTAAATATAGTATTACTTATAGCGAGATCATTATCAATTGCAAATTGCAATAACAGTTGTTCTTCTCTTGCATTCCTGTTACCTAACCCACATTTATCAACGTTTTTTCTGATGTTATTATCATATTCCGTAGATCCTATTTTTTCATTAAATTCCCCAATATAATAATCACTGTATCCCCTTATTTAATAGTTTTCCCAGCATCGTTTCGAGTTCTTGATATATCTTAATAACTTCGTCATCATCAGTGCCATAAGTGAGCATATATATGTATATATATATATATATATATATATATATATATATTTGTTTAGCATGTAAATTGTATGGTTTGCAATTAAGGATCAATTTGATTATCCGTTCACTTATAGGATACATATTCTTTTCTATATTTGGTCATAACATTACTGATGGAAAATGCAACACCGCAGTGTGAAGAATCAACTGAACCGGAACGGAATATCTTACTCTTTTCCGTGTTAAAAAGCCTTGACCCTTTCCAGTGTATTTCTGACAGTACTGAATATTTTCTCTAGTAAGTTCATTTTCTGTAATGCAAAGTTTTCCTGCTTGACTGAGATTTCGAACATTCCATGTGGATATTCTTATTTGCTGTCTTAACTGGGACTTATCTGGTTTTATTATCCTATTAGGTAATTTCGCGTGAGATACCTGGTTAGCCAAATCGCCATGCCCAGTAGCCCATTCAACAATGATTGGTCTGGACCCAAGCCAGCACCGTGGTAATCGGCATAAAATTTTGTGAATTTGACTATTTCATAATACTCTCGTAGGAACATAATTAGGTGGGTTTCCATTGTCTGTCACAGTTGAAGGAATTAATATGTAATTTCATCTGTGAGCAACCCAATCAAGCGTTAAATGATATTCTTCTTCATCGGCCTTGAAAGAGTAATTGTGCCGCTGCTGACCAGCACCATGTGGATCCGTTAGCTTCATATCCTAACATGCTTTACCGCCTTACCAGGAGTGTTCACTTCCGACAGTATTGCTTAGTATGGTCGCCGGACCATACTGAATTACTCTACTACAACAAATGGAAGAAGTTGGAATTGATATTATGCACAAACTATGCTGTAAAATATGAAAACAGGGAAATGGCTTGACGACTGGTGCTTTACCTCACCAATACCAATTTATAAGAAAGGATCCGCACTACAATGTATTAACTATAGGCTGATTGCATTAATGTTCCACCGCAGAAAAATCATGCTGTCAATTATAAATAATAGATTAAAATCGTTCTCAATAAATGAAATTTCTCCGGGGAAGACAGACTTCATGCTAGGCAAGGGAAAACCAGAGAACAGATTATCAATGCAAATGATAGAGAGAGCCCGGAGTTCAATGTAGCGATGTATATGGGCTTTATAAATTTCTATAAAACATTCGAATCTACTAAATGGGAGCAATTATGAGGCATATTGAAAAGTATGGGAACAGCCATACACCCTATATGCTTAATAAAGCAATTATATGGAAATTTCTCGGATGCTGTTTTTGTGAATAATGTAAAATCATCTAAATTCAGGTTAGGAAAGGAAGTGAAGCAGGCATGTCTTTTGTCGTCACTGCTGTTTAAGCGGCGAACATTGAATGATTAGAACGGTGGCATTGTAGTGGGTGGTAGAAGAATTAATAATTTACGATATGCCGATGACATCGTTATTATAGGCAACTCCAAAGAAAAAATCATATTCTTTACGGAAAGATTAGATCAGTGTAGAGATTATGGGCTACTTATAAATAGAAGTAAAACTCAAATTACGTTATAGACAGAAATGACAAGGCTAGTCATGATAAACTATGCGAACTTGATGTTGTGTATAATTTTATACATCTCGGGTCAGCATTGAAATGGAAGCTGTCTACCAGATAATAAGGCGGAGATTAACTATAGCGATCAGTGCAGTCATTAGACTGGTAAAGATTTAGAAAGATACACATTAACTGGTTTGGGCCTACATGAGGCATTAATGAGATAGCTTAAGATAGAGCGACATGGAGAACTGTGACAGATGCAGCAGTTTCATAACACCAGCACGCACTTTCGAGGGTACACGGAAGAAGAAGAAGAAGAAGAAGAAGAAGAAAAAATGATAAATCGTCAACGACTATACACGTTATTGCGGTAAAGCCTTCGCTTTCATTTAATGCTCGTATTTTATTCGGAATAAGGGCGTTGTCGATAGATTGCGTAGATATTTTTTCTTTTTGCCCGGTCAAACGACGTGTTTTGGAGCTGTTCGCAAATCTAAGCTGATTTAAACACTGTTCGTCTGTCTCTTGAGTTAGTCGATGATAATGTTGGTCGCTATGTACCCTTATGTCGTGATAATACTATGATTAGATCAATTGACGAATAACATTAAAACTGTTTAAGTGTGTTCGCCGCTGCCTTAAAATACTGGATTTACGCATTTTCGTCGCAGCATTTTTGGCGGCTTTATAACTCGAGTTCTATTACCGCCGCTTCTAGAGCTATTCAGTAATATATTCGAATATACCGCAATGAAACGAATTCAGACTGTAAATCACAGGGTACGCAATAATTCGGTTCGAAGAGTGATTAGAAGTGTTGCATGCAGAGTGTCACTGTGATGTAAGTGCAATTACCCTTCTCGAGGCGGCGGCTTTGAATGACCAGCTCGTAAGATTGTCTAGTTCTTGATGTTTCATGATTGTTCTGACTTGAGTTTCTTCCAGGGGTAACGAAATAGCTGACGAAGTGGACTTTTACGCCGGGGAGGATATCGCTTGTTTGGTGATGTTTTTATTTTTTGATTTTTTTTAATATAATTTACGGTGTGTATGAATGTCGTGTATTGGTCCTATTAAGAGATGTTATTAGTTAAGAAAAAAAGAAAAAAACGTCGCTAAATAAGCAGCGTGCGAGTTCTGCAGAAATTGGCGAAGCAGTGAAAGAGCTACATATTGGTATAGTTTTCTATGGTATGAGACTGATGATGAAGAAACGCATTTGTTAAAGAGAAAAGAATTGAAGATAATGTTAAACGGGTAATATAGATTTAAATAACAGTGTATCATCTGTAGGGAGCATGTGCATGGAGGCGGTCGTAAGTGTTAGGTGCGCGTATTAAAAGGCCGTTGTTAGGAGTCGTCAAATAGCTTTTTAAGCGAAAATAAATTTTGTACATTTCGCTCTTCTCTCGCGTACTCATCGTATTTCGACCTTAATTCCGTTTGTAATGTGATCTCTAGAGTATTCTTCTTCCCTTTCAAATGTACCTTTTCTCTGCTCAACTGTACAGAGATGACTGAATCGGATGGTGTTAAAATCGTTAAGATCGAAGGTGTCATTTTTCCGCTACAGACCGCCATGTTAAACTTTTGGATAAAAATCGTTCTGGTAAATAAACCGGGAAAAAAAAATTAGCAGTAAAATTACATCAGTGTAACACACATTGCGGTAGAATTATTAAACGGAAAAATTGCGCAGATTCCTTTTGTCTAAAATGTAGGATTTTTGATAGAAACAATTTTTTTCCCCTTGTCGTCGATTCTGTTATAGTTGTTAATTGCGCAGGAGAGCATCAGATTTATTGAAAGCCCAATACAATTCGAAGGAAACTAAGGGGGGACGGTTTTGCAGGGTACGATTTAGAGCTAGGCATTTTGTGGATGGTGGACGACGAACAACCTCGTGGGTTTAGAAACGGAAGGTAAGAAGGCGATGGTGAAACTTTATCGAAAGAAGAACTGGATAGTGTTCGAAGAGGCATGCGGGGCTAAACTTTTTTGATTGAAATTTCAATGTTTCGCGAAATAAAGATAGTCTATTAATCGTTTAAACTCAATAACTTAACGGTAAACGCCTGTATCGTGCGCGGAAAAAGAGTTTTATTTCAGACATTTTTGCCGGCCTTTCTTCTTCATTTACCGAAACATGGCTGTCTAGTGGCAATTTTTTCAGGTAGTTGTGGAGAGAGGAGAGTTACCTATCTGATCTGTTCTCACGCATTTCCGTGTACACTGCCTTCAATCGTTAAGAAAAGTCATGATTTAACCTTTGTGTGTCGTAAAAATTTACTCGGCCCTTTTTTGAAAACGTGACAACAAACACTGCAGGCACGTTTAGGCTTTTCTTCAGGTAAACCGGCCCTGGGAAATAGTGGGGACGCTGAAGCGCGTTCCTGCTTGGTATCGCGCGGGGGGGGGGCGTTAACTGTGGTTACTATCGGTTCGCAGTGCGTAATCGGTTTAAATGGCTCACTTACACGGAACGCGTAATTTGATCCTCCGGCGGTCGGTCAGACTTCGGTCGGAGAGAAAACAAACATTCTCGACTTTAAACAGTTTAAACTGCCCCACTAGTTTTCTCGCACGCTAGTTTGCTTCGATTAATGTCAGTCCATGATTCACTTGGCTTATTTCGATTACTCCGAATCGATTAAATGTGCTCTTCCTTTTAAATCGTCGATTACGCGTTTAATCGAAGCAAGGCCCGTTTGAAATCCGATTATTACCTTTTAATTCTACCGACGAAGCTCTCGATGGTCATATTTTTACTCACGGTAGAACGGCGATATTAATTTTAGACCATTAACTCCTATCGCGCCGGATTTCGTCAGCAAAATTACACGTTACTGCCGCCCGAACGATTATTTCAAGAGCCTAGTTAATAGTGCGTTCTATCCGGCGTTCGTATGGCCCCCACTCGCGACGCTAGAAGTACTAAAATCGGAGGCCCATAAAAATCGACCTACGTTCAAGCCGAACAAGAATCTTCTGCTACTTCATCACCGTATTATTAAGTTTGATATATATGTATATAGTAATTACAGATTAAAGGCAGTTTTTAAAGAAAGTATTCAAAAAAGGCGCACTGGTTTTTACGAAGTTTCTCAGGACCGCGAATAACTCGCACCAACGGTGGTATGTCACCGTAATTATATACGGAACCACACAGGTTGTAATTATTTTTATAACAAATAAATCGCCGTGAATGTTAGATTTCTGAAATATAGTTTAAAAAATCGAATATTTAACGTTGTTTTTGTAACATTTTCCATCTCCGTTTACTTTTCTTTTTTTTTGCGGATATTTACGCCTTCGCACGATTTTGAACCGAAAGCGACACAGTGTTACTCTCGCCAATTTATAGCTAACGCGGGGACAATACTAGGTCTTTGAAGTTGAAGAAAAATATTTCACTTCCGATAACTTGTTAAACTTGTTTCCGTTTGTTCGTTCGATTTGAAACTACATAAATAGTTTTAAAAAGGAATTATATTTAAAGGGGGGGAAAAAAACAACTTACTAGTAAACACATTTGATTTGTAGGTAAATTTAGTTTTTATACTTTGAATATGTCGATGATATTTTATCGGTGTAATAATACGCGTGTTCTTATTATTTACTTTTTTTTTTTTTTTTTTTGGGTTAATTTTTTTAAGTAATTAATTATCGTCACTTAAGTTTTTACCAAAAACTGTGACATTATATGGCCATCCTTGAAAATTTAAATATATTCTCACGGGGGGGGGGGGGGGAAATGGTTCGGAGTAGATATAATTAAACCGGAACCAAGGGGGAGAACTTTGTTGACCTACTTTTTCAAAATAAATATTTACCGCTTAAAGTTATTTATTTTTTCGGAAAAAAATATTTAAAAAAGCGGAACGGAAGAATTCACTTTTCCGCGTCTTAAGGCGCGTACGAGAAAATTTATGTTAATTCTATAAAGAAATTTCGCTTTTACATATTTCGAATATTATAATAAAAATTAAATTTGATTAATCTCTGAAAAAGCTCCTCTTAGACGTTTAAAATAAAACAAAAAAAAAAAGATTATACGGAAATTTGTAATAACGTTAATAAAACAATCAAAAAAAAATTACAAAAATTTTTTTTATTAGTTCTCTTTTCATCAGACCTCTCTTCGGCAGTTCCCCTCTTTACCGAAATTCACGTTAAAAGCGGATAAAAACCGATTCGAATTACATTTTCCTCTATATAGTGAATTTTTTTAGCATCATTTTTTTAAATGTTAAATAACTGCTACGCACTTACGGCTCTAAGGAGCAAATTAAATTCCCTCTTTTTTTTTTCTTTTTTTCTTTTTTTTTTTTTTTACGACAATATTTTGCTAGCGTATTTTTATTTACGATTATTTCTGAGTAGATGTTTCGCTTCTTTTAATTTTTTTCAGCTTAAACGTTTCTTCATCAAAATGGTCCCCCCTCCACTGGCGCTGTTATATAATTGCGAACCCTAGAATAAGTCAGAATAAATCCTTCGCGGCTGATCCTTCGGCGCGGGTTCTTATTTCATCGCACTCTTTTCTTAAGAAAAAGTCCCTTCCTCTAAAAGTCTTCATCTCAGACTTTGCTTAGCTCTTTTTCTAATAATTTCTAACTGCTCATCCATAAAAAATCGTCCCGCTAATCCGTGGTTCCTCCTTTTATTTCGCTGTTCTGTTGTTCTTTCGATGATTAATCCTCTCTTAAACCATATTCTATTATCTTCTCTCATTTGTGCTTTTGATTAGCTTCCTTTTCAGTTCTTTCTGATTAGTTTGTTTTTCTTTCATCTCTTTCTCCCGTAAGCAATTTGCTAACACTTGACCTGCCCCCTTTATCTTATATCCTTTCATTCTTCACTTGTTATTCCCTGGGCTGTATCTAATTAATTCTTATCAAAAATTGAAATATAATTGACTGGTTTTCTAATCGTTTCAAAGGTCTCTCTGGTCGATGAGCTCATAAAAAAAAAAAAAAACACATCTTGTCGTTGTTTTATCGCATTTAACAGAAAGCAATTTTTTTTTGAAATTGCACGAATAGGCCATACATTTCCTCTGCTCATCTGTTTAAGTGAAACTCACCGGGAGCTTGCACGAAAAAACTTTTTTAATCGCGGTTTTTGCCTGAGCAGTAAATCATGAAAAGGGTCAACGTATGTGAATACTGTGCGTCATAAATTATATAAGCCTTTTACATACACTTGTTAAGGGGAATCATGTAATTAAGCTTTTCATAATATACTTAAGGATCTCTGAACATGGGCGGCTAATTACTTTCTCTTAGCCGTTTTTGCATTTCCAGATTTCACTGGTACAACTAATATTCAGTTTCAGTTTATGTATACCGAGATGGCGACTCGGATCCGGAACTAGTATTTTAGTCATCTCCAGTCTTTTTATTTTATTTTTTTTCGATTTTATTGTTCTCGAGTTAAGTTTAGTTGGCTTCGGTTTTGAATTTAACACCTGCGACCATTGCGCGACGATTAATCCCAGTAATAAAAGTTTAGAAATTACATCTGCGCGTGAACTACACTTTTTAGATGAACTTTCAAGCATAATGGGCGTGCCTAACTGCTCGAGACTTAAAAAAATGTTCATTATTCATGCGAAAATACGTTAATTTCTTCTTCGAAATATCAAGTCGGATTAAAGAGAGAGATGCTGAAAATCGTCTCGCTCATTAAAACTTACCACGATACCTCGGAGAAAAAGTTAACTGCACTGCGGGCACCTTAAAAATAGCGCTATTTTTAACCCGTAATTGCTTAAACTAGAATTGTGAACTAGTTCGTCAATTTTTTACGCGATAGATTGTGGTATATTAAGATAGTAACAATTCTTAAGAAATGCGTTTATTTCTATTCGAGATAAATGTTTAATTATTCAGATTTACGTTGCCGTTTAAAATTGCTTTCCGTTTAAATTAAGCTGATAGGCAATAGCAGTATTGCGAACAAATAGTGAAGTGCGGGTAGGAAATTAAGGAGAATGTACGAGAACGGGTAATTTAAAACGTGTAGGAGATGTTGCGGCTTGCTTAAATCAACATACAACGAAATAAATTCATTAAAACGAAACAAACAACAAAAACGCACAAAAAAAAAAAAATCTTTCGTAATAATCGCGAACACGTATAAACTAAAGATTTACCGAAGACTTGGCGTTTTCGCGTCTTCGTTAATTCGACGTCGCACGACCGCGTCTCAGAACTGAACTCAACTAAGATTATCCTGCCTTTATTAACATTAATTCGGAGAGAATAATCTGGAACAGAAAATTCTAGCAAAACGATTCGAAAACTGGCGATATAAAAAAAAAATGTGTTTTCTTTCAATATCCAAATTTTCAATAATTCTTTTTTTATGTGTTGCGTCATCGTCTCTTCAATTCGCTTCTCACTGTCCGTTGTTGAATTAATCATTTTTTCGTTCTATGCTGAGTCGCCCTACAAATCATTTGCCTCTTACCACGTAGCTCTTACGCAAACCTTTTTTGTCGAATATTGTACCTTATTACTTTTCAACGTTTTTCCGGGATTTCCAACGAATTTTACAAATTTTAAGTATACGCAATTATAAATAGAGTTTAAAAATTACTTATAAATACCGCAATGCTTTTTTGGATTCTGCACGACATACTACAGAAAGTAGTAAATACGGAACTCACCTTCACCAGATGATCCTATACAACGATGTTGTGTGTTCACTGTGCATCTCTTCGATGGTTACTTTGCCAACAGTTTTAGGATTAGATTCTATAAAAACCCGTAGAACTGCTCACTCTATCGAGTACTCTTGGAAATTTAAAGAAAAAAAAAAAAAAACCCTACTTTCTGGGACTAGAAGAAATTGCTTAAATCCATACGCATTCACGAATTACTCAGAGTTGCACGGTGATCATGCCATCAGTTTATGATGTTTGCTTTGTATTTCATTGTTGTAACACACCTTTTTACAACTAACTTCGTATCTGTGAGAAAAATAAATTTAACAATGAGTTTAAATAATAAATGCAGTAACTTCGTATCGATCAACTGAACACGCAGCTATTAACAATATCGGAGTCTCACTGGTTTTTATTAAAACCGAAATTACCGATAATGTTCAAACGTATAATATAGTAGCCGTAAGAACTGCTTACGAACATTTTCCCAATGCTTGAAATCTCGACTTCAGCCGAGCATCTTCATACTACTTTCAGCTCATGGACAAATTCAATAAAAAAAAACAAAACAACTTAAACTCGTTATGTATGACTCGGGTTTTAATGTACGATTAGAATAGTCTCTTAACTACACTGATAAATAGAGCTAAATTTCCCCGTATCGTTTAATATAGCGCAATGGTTCCGCTAGATTTATTTATTTCGAATAATTAAACGCGGTCAAATAAAATACGAACAAGTCGTATTACATTTTGAGTATCATAAACATCCGAAAATTAAAAAGACGAAGAAGAAGAAGAAGAAAAAAGAAAAATACATTCGATCGACTCCGACCAACAAGTGTACCACCGATTTAGATATATCTTAGAAAAGTGAGCTTGAAATCCATTGGGATAACGCGCATTGATTTGGCGCGAGAGGTAGCCTGTGACTAGATCGACTTTCGAAATCAAATTACACGAGGAGTGTTATGCTATTGAAGTCAGGAAAAAAGGAATTAAAGAGTATTCTTTTATCACTCATCGTACAAATGTCAGTTAGGACGTGGAAAATCATTTTAAAACAATTTTGGAAATCCAAGTCCCGAAGCAGACAATTCATTCCGATGAGAAACTTGGCGGCGAAGTTCACCTCTACCAAGAATGCATCTACAATGATAGGATTTAGCCGGACTATTCGCCATTAGTACGATATAAACAAATTATAATGTACTTGCTTGTGTCTGTGTAAATGAATAACCGAGCAATCAAAAGTAGATCTGGTCTGACTATCTGTTCCAGTTAGATGGACTGTTTAAGTCGGATTTTAAGTTTACTTTTCTAAAATATCTCGAAATCAGTGATATACTTATTAGTCGGAGTCGATCGAACGTGTTTTTTTTGTTTTTTAAATTTTGTAATAATCATATATGGCGCTTAAAATGCAATACGACAAGTTCGTAATCTATCTGATTGCGCTCAATTATTGGAAGCAAAGAAATCAAACGGAACCTTTGCGCTGTATGAAGTTTTACGATAGGGGGAAGTTCACTGTTTATCGGTGTAGTTAAGGCTGTTCTATATTAAAACCAAAGTCATACGTACCGAGTTAAAATTGATTTTTTTTTTTTTTTCAATTTCAAATTACATGACAGTCGAGAATGATGTAAGGTTAAATTTTTAAGGGATATAACCGCGGACAAACTGCCTCTAGTGTTTTTTAATATTAATTTCTAATTTTGAAAAAAAAAATTATAATAATCCTGAAAATTTAGCTTTTAAATCCAAAAAGTTTACGACTTTATAACTTAAAATTTTTTTTACGGGTTCATATCAAATGTCTCAAGCTCCATCATATTTAGCCGAATTGATGAATGATGACAGCGGTTTTTCCAGGTATTTGAGGATATTTGTGGAGTCAGCACTTTTTGAGAATTCAGTGTAAATACGTCGTAAAAATAATTGGTAAAAAGCGTCGCTTTATTGAAGTTAATGCGAGCCCAGCTACCCCGTTAGGTTTTTCTATTGGCGGAATACGCACAGTTGGCCGTTGAACACGTTTGCTTTGCACAGTGAGTAATGATCGTTTTCCGTCGGCGACAAACTCGATAGAAATGTTGCAAGCGTTTCGTTTTTATTTTCATGCAGTACTTTACGCAGCTGCTTGGTTTTTCTATTTAGTTGCCTTTTAATAGCCGGATTTCTCGTCGTATTCCCCCGGTTTTTCGTAATTTCCTCTTTTCACGCACTAGTGTTAGTATATGTTTCCGCATATTATTAGATACCTTGGAAGGTTCTATAATGATAATGGCTAACCACGCAGCATTTTGTATGGTTTCTGTTAAATTTTGAACTGCTTTATCAATGTCGTAATTAGTTTTCAAAGGCATATTTAAACTTACGTAAGTTTCTAGAGATATTGTTTAAATAAAGCCTAGTTGGTTTTTTTTTAATCGATAAGGTATGGCGCTCAGGAGTTTTTGTTATTGGCAAAATGCTCACCATTAATATAACCGAGAGGAGTGGTCTGATTTTAGATCGAAACAAGAGTCCGCTCTGATATATAAAGATGGAATTCCTTTTGTTACAAAGAATCGAGTGAATCAGGTTTTTTCCTGCGATCCTGAGGCCAGTAAGTTTTGTACGAAATTATTTCATTCAATATGAATAATTGATAAGAACATTTGTTGAACAATATTAATCTTATGAAAAGTTTTTTTTTTTTTTTTTTATATATTAACACTGAATAATTATTTATTATTTTTTTTTTTATATTTTTTTTGGGGCTCGTCAACCAAGGACCTTTACCCAGAAACAAAAGGTAAGGAAAGAAGTCGGTTATATTTTGATTCGATCAGAAATTTTAACTAAAAAGGAACAAATAGCAGGAATAATTAGTGGGGAAGGAAAGGACAGGATGTAGGATGCACAATAAGGGGTAGGAAGTCCAAGCTTAAGCAAATAAGAATATAAGGCAGAACGCTCCACGGAGAGGGATGAACACTGGAAGAACACATAATCGGCGTCGCAAATAATTGCATCATCCGGATGGAGAGGACAGTGTGGAGAAGAAATCAAGGAGAAACGAAATCTGGAGGAAGGCAGCAAAGAATGGCCAAAGCGCATACGAACAATGGAAACAACTTCAGAACGACGAAGGGAGGGATGCAAAAGAAACCATGAATATGAAGGAAGAGTAGGCTGGACTGACAGGTACAACTGTTGGAAAAAGAAGAAACATAGGTATCCGACCAAAATCGGATATGAAAGCTTTTACAAACTGATAGCAGGTTAAAATAGTATGGGATGATTGTATCATCATACTTTTTTAATGTATCTTTAAGTGAAAAAAAAAAAGAAATTTCATTAGTAAATGGTGAAAAATATTAGAAGAAAATATTGAAAAATAAAAATCGTAAAAACAAAATTTTTCTCCCCCCGCTGTAAAAGAGGATGATGGAGTTAACATTTTTTAAAACATTCCTGTTTTCAACGTCTCTTATCGATAAATCTTAACAATTTTTTTTTTTTTTTTTTTTTTTTTTTTTGAGTATAGTTAAAATGAAGTAAATAGCGAAAAACACATTTTTTAAAATTATGTCGTAACTTTTTGGCTTTGAAAGCTGAAATTTTCAGAAATTTTCCAATTAGAAATCGATTAAATCAACCAAATGGAGTTTTAAAAATCTGTAGGAGGGCGGCGGGATTTCATATGCTTAGCCGGCTATACTCTTTAAACATAGATTTCGAAAATATCGACCGATCGTTTTGAGAGCACATAAATATTAGAGTAGATCTCGAAGAAGAAAAAATATTAAGCGTCGCCTACGTGGTGTGATACAGGTGTAAATAGAAGATTTTATTCGATCAAAATCACGAAAACTATTGGCTTTTTGCACGCCGGATGTTTTCAAATTACTTTTCGTTAATCCTCGGCTTACATATGTTATTATTATATAATATATACATAGGTGCTTAAAGAAAGAAAATTCCCCGCGAAAAAGGGCGTTTTATTAAACGTATACAATTTCCTAAATAACATTGCATGTATTACGACGGTGATGATGTAAGCTAAACTAGACAGTATTTACACCGTGTTATGTAAATTATATTCATCCCAATAGACGCGAAGGGCAAAAAAAAGGAAACATAATAAAAGCTCGGCTGATAGCTTAAGAGAACGAACGGAAGAGAGGATTAATGTCGCCGCGGGGATGTCGAAATAGCGCAATTTACCACCGGGAAGACTTATCGGTATGCCGAATGCCCATGGCAATGATGATAAATTGTGTAATCTTTCGAAGAGTTATCGTCTTAAAACGAACGATGATAAAAACGGTACGACGAAATTGCCTAAATGGCCGAGTTGTTATCTTCCGAGCACACGCGTGGCTCATTAAGCGTTTTAATCGGGCGTATTTCAAAAATTGTAATTTATAAACACCTGACCTTACACGATACATTTCGAAATCGAACTACTCCATTCCTCTTCAGATGATAACGATAAAAATAAGTGTCGAGAAAAAAAAAAAAAACCTTACTACTTGATCATGACGATAATTGAAGTTCGAAAAGTAAACAATATTCTCTGTCAGTTTGAAAAAAGTTAGATTCACCGAACAGAATTGTAGCTTGTCTCGGATTTATTCTCTTACTACAGACTTCACCGCGCCTTCTAATTTTACGCATCTTCCGGAAGATTGGTTGCGATAGCGAGCAGAATGGTCGGACTACCAAGTAACTAGCAGAGTTATACTAAACGTCAACGGTTACGCGCAAGCCAACGGCAATGGCGAGCACCATCACGTGCAGCTCGATGTATACCGCACTTGGTATATAACGTCTAAATTGATTCTAATCGGTCTCTGAAGTTGTACAAATGCACGCAGAATAAACGATAATAAGAGTGCTGGGCACTCACGCAACGGCCATACTTGCCCAGTCAGACCCACAACTTATTTATTTATAATAATAAAAAAAAAAAAAATCGAAAGTCAATTCGATTGCAGGCTAATACACTGTCTGATACGAGAGGAAACAACGTTTTTCTTCGTAACACGAACGTCTCCAAATAAAACACTTGTTTTCTTTTTTTTTTTTATTCCTTTCTTCACTTTTAGTTGATTGGTTGAGCGAAAAATGTTCCTTCCGAAAGTATAACTTGTCTGAATTTTATTCTAGTTCTAGTTAATAACGGAACTAATTCCGGAAATATCGTTTAACCCCCCTTCGCCGCACTATTGTTTAAAAGTGTTTCACTGCTGTTGGAGGATAAGTGAGTTACTGATTTTGCGTCCACATAAACAGGCGAGGTGTAAACTGGAAGCGGTCCGGAATATCATAAGAGCGTAAGCGATTGCTGAAATAATTTCCGGATGTATTCCGAGAGAATCAAAAGTAGTAGAGGTCACCTAACTGGTCAGCCTGCACAGTCAGACGGTGAACGCATCATCGATGCCACCTCGTTATCGCTGAAATACAGGTGGAGACAAAACCTACTCCAGCGAAAAAAACTGCTTCCAGACTTAGTTTAACGCAAAACGCCTTCGAGCTATAACGCCACGGCTACGAGACGAATAATGAAAAACCTGATGCGACTATATCCTCGGCGGCAATTTATACCGGAAGAATACCTAATATTACGTCGGAAAAGGAAGGCTTTCCGATCAAGGCTGAAGTCTAGTAGATAGTGTTTAGCCTGCGCTGTAGTATGCGCATGGTCGCGGAAGTGGAAAAACGGCAGCGCAAGCGGGGAAGCTGCAAAACTCGAATAATTTCAGCAAAAGCTGCTGAATTCACTCTTGAAGAGCTCGTATCAGAAATTGAACGCAGCCAAAATTCCGGAAATGGGCTTAAAAACGCCCTTCGAGTGTAACTTAATTTTCATCCCACTTTGGGGAAATGCATACCCCCCCCCCCGGGGTAAATTTCCTAATTCCGCAATTTAAAATTAAGTAGGTAATCCGGTTTAGAGGCGTAAATTTTGTCGAGCTCGGTACAAAAAGAAAAACAAAAAATAGTTTTTACTATTCATTTTTATATTTATTGATACGTCAAAAGTAGACGAAAAAAATTTGGGAAAAAGAAAATTAAAATTAAAGAAATTACAAGTTGGTGATAAAAAAAAAGTGAGGTGTTCTGGTTGACACGATTACAGCCCTTCTGGTCATCTAAAATAAAATTAAAAAATAAAGATTCTTAATTAGTAAGAATGTCGTTATAGCCCTTACCTAAGAGAAAACGTTTTTTTTTTTTTTTTTTTCGCAAACTATCTGAAGAAAAAAGCACATTTTTCGACTTTTTTAAAAATAATTTTTAATTTTTAAAACAATAAAAAAACATAAATAATTTTGACACGAGAATGGTAGCCCGGCGATAGAGAGGGTTGTATATACATTGAAGTTTGGTACAAAATTTGAAGTAAATTGGTTAAATAGAACTTGAGATATTATGTCAACCATGTTGAAAAATGTAGTTTTGAAAAAAAACGTGTTCAAAGTTTTGAGCAATTTGTAAGCAGATGCAGAATTTCTGAGTTATAGAATGGTATATGTTATGGTTACATTTTGTTAATCGACGATTCCACAGAATGTGCCTTCTTCGACTTCAAAATCGATATTTTCGGAAGCTCATTTTGATTTACGAGCAGTTCTAGCTTCCTTAGAAGCATCATCAGAAGCTGGTTGCTCGGAGCGCTCAATTCGACTACTGTTCCCCGTTTAGTAGCGAACGCATAAGCTTCCGGACCAATATAATAGTAATTTCCATAGCATTGATCATTTTTAAAATCGGTAAGAAGTCTTCATTGAATATATAATTTGCAATTTCAGTTGTTCGTGTTCCTGCATGCATATCTGATTTCGGTGGAATTTTAACAATCTTCCCTCGACTCGATGTTACTCAACACACGCTACGGATGCGCTCAGGCACATGTTACTGTCTTAGTTTTCCACTACTACCACTAAGACACCAACGCCCGTCTCCATCAGATGCGATGTTCCTACGAACGTGCACGGAGATTTTTGGTTTTGGACGAGTAATCATTCTTGACGTAACCATATATAGTGACGGCAAATTAGAACGATGTCTATGAGATCGTGAATTAATGAAATATCAGGGAATATTTTCTAGCTGTTATTTTTTTTTTTTTTTTAATATATAACTATAACCAAAGGGCGACTACCCGAACACAAGCTATAGGTTAGTTGGAGGAATTAGAATTTAATTCGATTGGATATGGATTTTTGAAAGAAAGAAAGGACTGGGGTAACTTGTGCAGAAGGGGAAAGGTCAACAACACATAGGGGTAGCGCAATAGAGAGTAGAAATCCCCAGTCCCAACCGATGTGCATAGAAAAAATTGATCTTGGGGGCTAGCTAATAACAAAGGGAAATGGTGATAAAAAGAGATTATTTAAATTTACATGAAAAATCGTTCAAATAAATACAATAACTGCACAAAATTACCGAAACAAACAATATCAAATGAAAATACAGGCAACGTATAAATAAAACGATTAGCAAAAATATAGCGCCTTTTTACGATGCGTGTAATAAAGCTAAATCTTAATAATCATATTTTAATTTCACGGTAAGGAGACTAATCTACCTACATGTTAGGTAGCGCGGAGCCTAGTGGTTAAGATGCTTGGCTACTAAATCCGAGAGGGCACAGGTGCGCGACTTGTCTCGTTCCGGATCCTGAAATAATTGGGTACCACAGAAATCTGAGAAAGTAAAGGCGACCGAGAGAAAGGAACGAGCCCCCCAGTATTCTCACCAAATCCATTAGGCTTAATGCATTATGAAAAGCTTAATTATACAACCCTTGACACCTTGTTGAGATCATGGGACTTACTTTACTTTACTACTACTTGTTACTTCATAAAAACTTATTACAAAAAAAAAAAAAAAAAAAATTGATGGACTAGCGACATTTTTGGGTAAATTGAAAGATTTAGAAAAATTAGAAGTACGTTATTGACACAACAATTTGACATGAAACGATAAAAATCTTCGAATAAAACGGATTATTCCCGAAAAATTCGAAAATTTGCAGAAGCTTTTGCCAATATCCTTAAAACAAATTTCTTTTTATGGTGCAGCACAAAATTTTTCATTATCAGCACAATTCGGCACAAAACTATTGCTATCTACAGACGTAATCACTTTTTAACAATTGTCATTTTTTTTGGGGGGGGGCTATCGTCAATTTTGCCTACCCCAGATAAATTTTTACTAATACCGTGTGTTACAGTGTGGCACGACATTTTTTATTATCAACACAATTTGGCACAAAAGGAGCACAATTTGTTTAGTTAAATTTAATATTGCAATTCCGTCATGGGGGTGCTAGTTTGACGCCGCTTAAATAGATTCAGGTTTTTTATATATTAAAATATACGTTAATAGAGAGGACAACAAGCAATTTATATTTCTCCATCATTCACACTGAATAAATATCTTAGCACGTGTGTGTGTGTGTATCGTCTAGGGCAGTTAAAATTGCTATCAGCATGATATTCGAATTGGAAAAAAAAAACATTATTCTCTAACAAGTGACACCATGTACTCCATTTACGTGTGTTAGATAGGCGACTAACTTGCCGCACATGTCCATTCCACAGTCGACTCTATCATCCTAGAGTGCCGATGTTTCCAGCCGTTAAAAGTCAATTTTTAGAAAGAACGCCTGATTCCAGTGTATACCCAGAAATCGTCTGTATTCGGACATGATAATACGACCATTCTGCCTACCACGTTCGGTTGTTCTTTCAATTTACATACAGACATACACATTCAAAAAGAAAAAAAACAACAAACAGTCAACGAATACAGGAAAATATAATAGTTTACTGCGAAAACGTAATATTAATACAACCTGTGACATAGGACTGGTATCGCTGAGATAGGTCTAAGGAAATAAAAAATAGCTGTCGTGAGAGCATCGGTTAAATAAATGATGAAGGGCGACAACACTGGGATGAAAAGAGTAGGGCATGATGTGCTACCGTCCCCTGTCAAGAAGTGGATTCTTTTAAAGTCGCACCGGCACTTTCAGAGTTCCGACTATTGACACTTTTAACGTTCGTTCGATTCTACAAAGTCGGACTTTATCGCCGCCCGAAACAGGGGGGTCTCTAAAGCAAGTTCAGTCGGCTCTAAGCCGACCGAAACTAATTTTTTTGCTTCTTCTCTCATTTAAATTAATGATTCTTACTACCGCATTCTCCTTTAATTCATTAACTACGTAATGGAACGATGGTGCCCCGCTATATTGCGTCAACAAGCGGAGCAATGATTACGCAAAAATTGGAATCCGCATGTGGGTCCGACGGATGAGCGCCCGGGATTAAAGAAAAGTAATGAAATATTTCGCCACTTCTACAGATGGTATTGGATTAATGTGTGTTAGGTGAATTAAGTAGTACGGTTCATACAAAAACTCTGGAAATACTACATAAACTGGACGGAATATCGAGTAGTGTATGCGAATAGGGAGAGATTGGCTCAATTGAACACGTTATTTGGAAATCTATATAATGACCAAAGAACAGATTTTTAGAGAAAAAATATTACCACTTTCTAAGACCACGCCAAAAACCTTACTGATTGTACTACGGAAACCTGCTTACATTCCGTATACTAATACATAAAACACCGTAATATAATTGTATAAAATGCGATTTTAATTATAAAAAAAAAAAGTGGAAATATTAAAAAAGATTCCACCGAACGACGTTGTTTCTAGATTTTTGGAATTAACGATTGTAGTTGACTTATGACTGAGACTGGGGATTCTATTTGACTTTTTATGCGGAAGAAAAAAAAATCAGGTTCTACGCAAAACGGAAGTGATCGATTTCGTTGAAGCGTGAATTAAATTAAAATATTCAGAGCCAGCCGACTGAGGTAGAAAATCGAAATTGGCGTTTTTTTTGTTTTTTTTTTGTTTTTTTTCTGTTTTTTTTTTTTTTAATTTAAACTACACCTATAAAACGCTGTTTATCATTTACAATCTCTCTGAGTCGTATCGCTCGATTCCGAGCGTCGTGACTACCTATTTGTACATTTTAGTTGTACTGAATAGGCAGCTCTCATGGCAAAATTGCTATACGCAACGCGAGTGTACGCACGCAAGATCATACCCGGGACTGATTGGTAATCGTTTGATTTATCGATATACAAGTGCAATCTCGCGTATGTCTGCTATGTGTACTGAACTAGCGCGCGTATGGATGGTATACGTGGTGGTTTTCCATTGCCTACCAAATGATTATTAGCGATTATTTATTTATTTATTTAATTTTTGTAATAAGTTCGTCGTCGCTCGGGATCGAACCCGTGATCTCTGTAACGGAAGTCAAGCGCTCTAGCAACTAGGCTATCGCGACGACATATCATTTACAATAGAGCCGGTGAAATATTGAAAAATGTAACTATTTTACCATGTTAATTAATATTGAAATCGTTGGCGAATTTTTACCCAACGGAGAAAAGTGAAAATAATCAGCACAATTTTGTCAGCTGTCAGAAGGCCCATAATAATTCCGAATAACGCTTTGTGTTTCGCTTAAAGTTACCTCGGGAAAACCCGTTGTTACTTTGCAGCTAAATGAAAAATGTGCATTTTTTTTTTTTTTTTTTTTGGCTTATATGCAAGACAACCCATCGGCAAAAAAATTGTGTTTTACCTAATAATAATTCGGCAATTTCGTTAACCAATTTATCGAGTAATAAATTTTTGCAAGCGTTCGTTTCTTCAATCGTAGTTAATATTTTCGTTGTAATTTTTGATTAAAAATGTTTGCCATCGTATATCATCGTAAATAACACTACTTCCACATATTTTAAAGCGAGAAACGGAATCAGTCTTAACGGCGACAATGTATTAGAGCCGTGGAAGATTGTAAATTTATTTCAGCGTATAATTTCATTTATCCGTTTTGAAAGAAAAAGAAAAAGAAAAAAGAAAAAGAAAAAAGAAAAAGAGGTACACGTTTAATTCTGTCGTCGTCATCATCATCATTTTTCGTTCAGCTTAAATCTCCGGGTTTGCTTTCATCCGATTCCGCCAGTAGTTTGGCAATTTCGAATTAATCTGCACGTGTGCCTGTATTCACCGCTTACCGAATTATAACGAGATTAACCGAAATTTCGCACCTGAACAGTATTTTATACTCGCACAATTTTTCTTCAACGGGAAAATAACATTAGCCGCCGGTTCGGCTGTCGGAAGGATGGGCGAATGAAAGAAAAAACGGGGCAACCACTTTATTACCGCTGATATTGTTTTCGCTCGTCTATTTGGATGATTTTTTCATTTCACTTTCGCTATCGTCATCTTTTGCACACCTTTCGTGGTTCCAAAAAAAGTATTTTTTCCATCAGCCTCTCCGTTGATATTTGCTTAAACTTAGTTCCCTCCTACACCCTTTTTTTTTTTTTTTTACAATTCCTCCGCGGTATAGTGGTTTAATTTTTCACCTTGATAAACATATCCCCGTTGTATTTACGGAACATTTTCGCTTCCGAATTTTACAAAATCTCTACGTCCTAATTTTCCGCATTTTCTTTATCATTCGTTGTTTACCAAGGTATTATTATACTTTACAGAAATAATTGACCGTAATTAAAAATCGAAAAACATTTTATTCAAGCTTACGACATTTCCGACACACGGCTAACTCTGAAAAGTTTATAAAATACATATATATATGTATAGTATTGTTTTTTAGTTTTTTCATTGAACGCAAGCCCTATTCCCTATTTATATCGTCGCTCATTTTCCTTTTTGAATCGTAATCGCAAATTTCAGCTCAAAGCGTAATTTTTTTTTTTTAAGAATAAGTTGTGGGTCTCACAGGGCAAATATGCCCGTTGTGTGAGTGCCCAACACTCTTATCAACGTTTATTATAATAGATATATAGTACACAAATTACAATTACTTAACTTATTTCGTAACTAACAAAAATAATAAACTTAGCATTATGCATATTAAAGTAATAGCATTTATATATATATGCCAATAAAACAACAAGCCGCGTAATACTGAACATGAATATAATATGCAGACAGCTTAATATTTAGAATCGAAATAAAACATGATCAGTGAGGGCCTAAAATCCAAGAAGGACACGACAAAGTCAAAAACTAACAAAACCGTAAACAGAAAAGAACCATCAAAGATATAAAGGACGAGACTTGGATCTTTAGTCTTTGCGCCGTTCCTTCAACCCTTTTTGCACCTCCTTCTTCCACACACCAATTTTTTCCCCCTCTAGTATATGATTAATGATTAGGGATTGTACTTATTTGAATTAATTAAAACTGATTCATCGGTGTTGTCAATTCGTAGATTTACCCCGCGGGGATAGATGTAATATGTACATTACTTTGGTTTCTTGTTAACCGAATCCTTTTTCCCTTAATGGTAATTTTATATTATTGACATTAAATTCTGTAGTAATCTATAATAGAAATAGTACACATCTTAGGGGACATTTCATCGTTTTCCTTTCACACATAATTGATCTAGAATCGATTTATTTCCCGAGAGGGGAGTATAAGTTTCAAACACCTCTTCTGTATTTTACTTATTTTATTTATTTTTGTTTTATTAGCCTCACATAATATATTTGAATTCCATATAATATTCTAGACATGATTATTGAATCATAGTATATATACGTAGCGTTCGATAATACCTGCTTTATTTGACAAATATCAGTTAAATATAGGAAATCGTTAAAGAAATTATGCAAGAATCGAGCGGTGGAAAAGATGGCGACTTATTTCTTTTCGCCTAAGCGTTATATGATAAATTTTCGAATGAAGTGTCCCGCGTTTTTAAACATATTATTTACGTTCGGATTTTATAGCGCTTAAAAATGGCCATTAATGAAACGCAAGTGGACTACAAATTACCAAAAAAGTTTAATTTAGAAAATGGAATTGAATTCAGAAAAGTATCTTCGTTTTGCGAAACCTACCGAAAATATACGAAATTTCATTAGCACAATTCCGGTAATATACACATAGGCAGACAAACACGCAAGTCCCTTCATTATAGTGAATTGTGTATTTCCTCGATGTGCGTCAAGATTTAAATTATCGCCCAGTTAGTTACCTAGAAGAGCTCTTTAAACCGATTAAAAACAGAGAACAAACAAAAACCTCTGATCGAGTAACGTTGTCGGGAATGACGCGGAGGAAATCATTGCGTTTTTGTCTCGTAAAATGCTCGTTAGAGACTGTCCCGCGTTAAAAAGTATTTTTTAAAATAGCCTAAACTCCGCCCCACCCCTCCCATTTAAATCGGACTTTGTCAATCTCGGCTCCTTAGTTAATATAATTTAGAATCAAAACGTTTCTCGATGAATTTCAAAGTAGATATGGCCGTTTCGAGTTTGCCACCAAATAATAATAATAATAATAGGACACAAGTACACTCCGGCGGGAGGGGGGGGGGTGTAATAATAAACTGGTTTGAATTTTTCGGCCTCGAGAAAAACTATTTCACCGTATAATTCAACGAACGGTGGCGCGACAGAGTTCAATCTGTATCGAAATTGAATTTTTCCTTTGGCTTCCGTTTGAAATTTTGATAAACGGACTACTGTGTTCGCGCTGTTTCCTCTAGCAACGTCGATTATCCGATTGAAAAGCGTTGGAGCGAGTTCCCGGATGAAGTTGAATAGATTTCTCAAAAATTATTCAACCTACCATGTAATGAGAAATCTCCTGCCACTTAATGTAGCCGGCGCATTGACTAGGCTCTGGAAATTCGTTTCGGCTAGGCTACGACTGAAAATCCGTTTTCTAATTCCGTCTAATAATACATACTACTAGCCGGGGTCCATCTTTTCTTTATTTATTTATTTTTTTTCGAAAGCCGCACAACACGTTGCCATTCCCGATCGTTTCTATCATTTCTTCGACTGCGTGTTGCGAAAATGTCGCACAAAGCGAAACTGCTTCGTTTCTTTATTAAATTTTCGAAAATCGATTAACTTTAAACAGAGATTGGGTAGTATTTTGGGAATTTTCGGATTGACTCGTTTTCTACACGGACACATTGTCGTGTCTATATGTTAGAACAATTTTTAAAATTATAGAGTAGCATTTTACATTTCATTTTTTTTTTTTTT
Organism: Icerya purchasi; assembly: GCA_039619475.1. Taxonomy (NCBI): domain Eukaryota; kingdom Metazoa; phylum Arthropoda; class Insecta; order Hemiptera; family Monophlebidae; genus Icerya; species Icerya purchasi. The sequence goes on from CM077116.1 coordinate 421,822,602, forward strand.
TTTTTGTCAACTGATGGCGTTAAAATTTAAGAGACAAATATAACATGTTTTAGCTCTATCGGCATTCCGTAATAGTTGCGGCGATTTCTTGAAAAATCAACTTTCGAATATTGCAACGGGTGTTGCTGCAGTTATAACGCGATCAGAATGTTTTAATTTATTTAACGAAAATGAGATAAGAATTAACGAGTCCCATAAACTATACACACCAAAGATTCTTGTCCGGGGTTAGAAGAATTTATTTAAATTACTCCTTTTTTTTTTTTTATTCTTCCAACTGAAAACTTACTCACGCTAGTGAATTTTCGAATTCTTTCCCCAAAAATCTATTACGGTTTCCGACCTTTTTTTTGTAATTGGAACACGATATTTGAGAAGCGTAATTATTTCATAAGTAAATTCGGAAGACAAGCGAGTAAAACGGCAACTTCGGAATAATGTAGAACTAGGAAAAGAGAGAAGAGGTTGCCAGTCGATTAAAAGAGAGGTTACGAAAAAAAAATGTAAAAGCAGAATCCGTCGACCGATATAAACGCCGTTAAAAGAGTTTAAGAGTTCAAACAAATAATACTGTTGTAGATGCCAAAAATATCGTAAACAGAAAGTGCGAAATAACATGTTAACGACCTTTATCACTAGGCATAATATCGTAAAGCGACAGACCGCATTCATATTGCCTCATTTACCTGCGGATAATGCTTTCACGCTATCTTTGGCTTTCGCGCTATTGCAAGATGTATAGGTATCATTTTTATTTTTGATACTGTGAACTTTTTAAAGTAGTTATATTCCGGAAGCTAACAGAGGAATAAACCCGCTAGCGACGGATCATCGTCAGATTATTCATTAATGCTTTTCATACAACGGGCGAAGAAAACACAATTAACGAGCCACGCACATGTATCATTCGGGCATTGCCACGAGATCAATTCAATGAAGTTACAATGAAAAGCGATAACGATTAATTCACCGTCGAGCTAGAGAGTTGTAATTTTCTTTATATAAACATTACGTATCACGATCCAACATTGTTTCGAAATGTTAGATCGTTTCCCAAAAGCATCGACATGAGTGTCTACCCTCTGAAGTGGCCTCTTTAGCTAACAAATCCACTTTTCCTGCAAAATCTGCATTTGTCGGGACGCGAAAGAATAACTGATTGTGGAACATTTCAGCGATCAGGACTTTATAATATAGGATCCTTGCAAGAAGTTTATGTAGTGCCTCGATGAAACTTATCGAATCCTAAAGGAGGAATAATATTTTCTTTTTCAGAACCATAGGACAAAAGTATGTTGCAAAGCGTATGAAAACTATCAGCGTTTTTTTTTTTTTTTTTGGTAATCTGTATTTTCTGACGATGTTCATCTGGCAATTAAGAATGCAGCTTCAATAATCGTGTACTCGGGTAAAACGTTTGGTCCCTTGTTTCGAATTAATCGTGTTTCGTTTGCGCACAATTATGCGAATCACCGCAATAACAGTTGGAAAATCCGCTTGCAAAAGATCACGCCTATAAATATATTTCCCGAATTCCTCACAAAGAATGTATAGGATATTTAATGAAAGGATTTTAATTTCTTGTTTTTTTTTTTTTTTTGGTTAAGTTCATCGGTCATTGGAGCGCCCAGCTGCTCTATAGTTGCGGCCATATTGCAGTATGGAATTTCCTTTCTTTCCATTCCGTATATTTCTATCGTTAGTAATTTTTCATGTTTAATCATAGTGCAGCTTGCAGGCTAAATGAACTGTATTTATTCGGCCCCCAAAAAAAAAGCAAAAAAAAAACAAAAAAAAACAAAAGGTGCGGCGATAAAAAGAAAGCACAAAATTTAAACAGAAGTGTGTTATGGACACTGAAAGGTTCTAGTTCTACGTCGATTGCTACAACATATGACTCGCTGTTTGTGAATTTGTTTCAAAATCCGAATTTTACGCCAATTCGAAAACTAAATTATTTTCTATCGATGTTTTTAATTATCGTTAACGCTACAGTAAACTTGTAAAAATAGATCTTGCTTTAAAATGTTTACAGTCTTGGTACGATTACAAACTCCGCTGGGAGCCTAAAGAATACGGAGGAGTGGAAATGTTGCATGTACCGTCCGACCACATATGGAGACCCGATATCGTTTTGTATAACAAGTATGTAGAATTACTTCTTCGTTAGATGTTTGTTCTTTTTTCATTTTAATAACTAATACGTATTACACATAAGTCTCCTGTTTTATTTCGAATATTTTGAAAATATATTTCACGGGTAACCATTTAAAAGATATATGCCGTTTTTTGTTATTGTTTTTTTTTTGTTTCGTTATTTAGCGGTTTTTTTAAAATGTTTGCCCCCATTTTGTTCGCGTTGCTTTCGAACGCTTTCAAATATGATTTCGATTTTAACCATTTTATCGTTTTTTTCACGTATTTTTCTTCATAAGTTATAAAAAGACGCGACAGAAGTCGTACAAAAGTTATTTTATTTTTTTTTAAAAATTTTTTTGTTCTAACTAAAAACTATATTAAAAAAAACAAAAAAAAAAAAATACAAACAAACAACAATAAGACGGAAAAACTCCGATTATCGTTCAGTTAAGCGCATAATAATTACAAACGACGTTATTAAAATGTCAAAGATGACGATAGTGTGCAACTAAGTTATTAAATCTATTAAAACGTAATAATAATATTATTCTTTATAATTACGATATTCTCACGTAAACGGAAGTTATATTAACCCGCTATATTGCAATATTACGTCTCGTCAGTAAAACGAAAATCGCTAATTAATTATTATAAGACGTAATATTAATTACGGCTTGGATGTAAATGAAAATTACGAATTAATACATTGCGGTAATAATAGTTCAACATTAATAACAGACAAGGCACGTACTAAAAATTGGTAATTTTATTTTTATATAGCATCATAATACAGAGGTGTATCGGAAAATATTATTGCCTGCGTTGATTTGTCGACAAACTCATTAAATAACGAATAAAATAAACACACTGGTCCGCGTAAATGTTGTAAAACGGATAACGAAAATTCGCAATTAGTTTGAATATTTTTAAATTTATTTAAAATATTAATACCGGTTTTTTTTGTTTATTAATTTTCAACCGCAGCAGGAGAATAAAATTAATCACCTTCAAATTTACGCTAATGTAATTCCATATTCTTTTAAAATAGTTTTTCGTAAAATATTGTTTACCATTATCATTACGTGTTTTTTCGGCAATTCTGCGAAGGCTGCAGTCTTTCAGTATTTGTATATGTTTGCTCAATTATTAATACACACACACTTACACACACACACATATATATATATATATATATATAAACTCATTTATTTATTTGAAATATTCAATATTGCCGTAGTTGTCAGATATACACCTGAAAGATTAAAAATTTCCCTGCGCAAGTCGCTGCTGTGTAATAATTCACTTATAACTCTATATTCAAAACAAAGTTAATTAGTGAATTTTAATAGTTGAGGTCGAAGTGTGTAGATCATCCACTTTATATTTCATTTCACGTGCGCCGAACATTTATAGTATAACATGTAAAATATTTTTCGAAATTACGAGATAAAAATAAAAGTACGTATGAAAATATTCTTTCCTTAAGGAGGAATTAAAGGAAGATTATCTTTTTTTTTTTAAATAGAGTTACTTCCCTCAAATATTAACGACCGAATTTAGAGATGCATTTCAAATAAGTGAATGCAGTAGATGAAACGCGGGGGATTATATAGTTCGTCGCGAATCTCGCACATTAGTACCTTCGATTTTTATTCTGCTTGAGTAGGAGTTATGTAAGGGGGGGGGGGGCACGCCGATTTCAAAAACACGGCCGGATTTTTTGAAAACAACGATTTCCTTCGATGATTTCGTTTAAAGGATATAAACACGACATTTAATTATCGTTAATTCGTAATTAACTGTTTTTTTTTCTTCAAAATATCAGCTTTACAATATTCGGATATTTCGTTTTTTTCTCTTTAATTTTGTTCAATTATTATCAATTACACGGAAAGATAATAGTAAAATCGTTTGTTCCTTCAGAAATGAGCTACAAAAGATTACTGTAATTTGATTATTAAACCGCTGACTGGTTCCGGATAATTCGATATATTAGCCATGAACGTCCGGCGTTATAATTATCGGAAACTATCGTATGCGCGCTAGGTAGTACACATCAGACATACTCGTACACGGGACTGCACTTGTAAAACGATGTAAATCAAACGATTACTGATCAGTTCCGAATGTAGTCTTACGTGTGTACGCCTGCGTTGCATATAATAATTACCTGGTACACAACCTATATCCGTACAGCTAAAAAAAAATGTACAAATAGGTTGCCCAATGATTGAGGAGACAATGATGAGAGCTTTTATGATTTTCGTTTAATTCGATTTTATTTATTAAACGAGAAATTCAGATTATATAAAAATTCGTAACAGTAACGCAAAATAGGATTTTCTTTTTGTTTTTGGCAAATATACGATCTTAGCGGAAAGTTCTAAATTAAATCTCATTCGAAAATTTTTACATTATACAGGACAATTTTCTAATGATGGCCAGTGTAAGCTGGTCGAAACGTTAAGCGAATAAACGTATCTTTTAAAACACAATTGTTTCCAAAAATTATTTATTATGAGTAATCACTGGGAAAGCTTTAAATATTTAATAATGAATTTTTACAGAGTTTTAAGTTTTTAAATATTACTTTTATTAGTTTCAATGATAAACTATTGTACGGATAATATTTTGGGCAGCTCGAGATTATAATAATTATTATTATTATCGTTACTATTAGAAATTTTTAATATTTAATTTTCTAATTTCTGCGCCACCTAAGATGGCAGATAGAACGGAAAAAAAGAAACAAAAAAAAAAAAAAAGTTCAGCTCGTACCAGAATTTTTTTTCTCAGAGGATGTGAAATTGAAAAAGAAAAAATTTCGGCTCTAGAAAACACTTCGCTCCTGCATTAAAATTGGAAAATTAACTTTTTAACCAATTCGGTATTCATATTTTAAAGAATTGTTAGCGTAAAATTTTCGCATTAAAAAATAACATAACGGCATTATAATTCAAGAAAAATTAGTCACACCGAAAATCGACGCTAGATCTATTTTAATTTATAAAGAAATTATATGAAACAAAAAAAAAAAAAGGTAGGCGGTTTCCTTCAAATTTCGGCGCCCGAACAGATTTTACTACTAAATAGAAGTACTTTTTTATTTTTCATTACTTTTTCGTTTTAACTCGTTTTTTCTTCAAATTCTTAAAGCGGCGGTACTCGTAACCGCTGCACATATATTCAGTTCGGTATAAACTGTTTAAGCCGTTTACACTTTTCTTTCGAGTTATCTGTATAGTGTGTTTCGATTTGTGGCGTGCGATAAAATTCTGTAGTTAAATTACGCAAAATACAAAATAAATAGAATGTTTTTTTTTTTTTTTTTTTGCTTTCGGTTCGAGCCTGGGTATGGACAGTTTTATTTGTGCGCCTGCAACAATAAACCAGCATGTACATATACTGCTGTAAATCCGACGCAGTTTAATAATATTTTTGGGGAAATTCGATTAAGGAGAATGTATCGGAATTAATGTATATGAATAATCGGAGTATAAATCGAATATATTAGTGTTGCGATGATAGCTTAGTTGCTGGTTGGCTTCCGTTACGGAAGTCTTGAGTTCGATCCGAAAAGGATAAACCGTTGAGAAAATTTGGTGTATAACATGTAGGAGGAATTCCAGCAATTGCATAGTAATTCCTAGCAATTTCAGCAATTCTATAAGAATTCCCAGCAATTCCACGAGAATTCTAGAAATTCTGTAACAAGTTTTAAAAATTTTTTGATATATAAACTCGAGCTGTTAATTTAAATTATTTCTAATGGGGAGTAAATCGTTGAAGAATTATAGAGATATGTGTATGTGCCCATCACCGGGTCTCATGAAACAACATCGACAATGTCACTAGTATCCTTGCAAACGGCAACGGCATCTCTGTCCTTCAGTTTACGGAAGCGATCGAGTTGATTAATTAACTTTAAATCGTGATCGCACATCTGCATGCTGTAATAGCCTTGGCAGCTAAAAACAGCATTTCAGACGATACGCTAGATAGAAAAAGGAAACAACGAACAAAGTGAAAATGGAAAAACAGTCAGAAAATTCATTCGGTATTATTATTATTATTATTCTGAATTTGTTTATTGCCTTTACGTATTTATTAATAAAGCAACGTCGTACGATCTTTAAAATACTTAAACGTTTTTAAACACAGTTGATGTTTATTTTCTAGCGTCCGATTGTAGTCCTAATGTTTCATTAAATGTTAGCCGTATGCGAGAATTTTTCTAGTTTTCGTTACAAGCGCTTCATATATCTCGTCATTTTGTAACGATTATTTTAACCTTTTCCAAAGGTGGAAATTAATTATAATCAGCCGGCTAAGAGTCGAAATCGAACATTTTATGATTTACTCATGTTGTTTCGGCATATCGAGGGTCGAAAAAAGTTTTCGAACAAATAGAATGTTTTTAGTTGTTTTTTTTAAATAATTTTTTTTTTTTAAACAATTTTTTTGTATAAAATTATTTAAAAAAAAACAGAGATCAGAGTTATTTTTTGGAACAAAAAAACCTGATATGAAATCGGGAGGAGAGAATGATGTTGAAAAATTAAGGATTGTTTAGGCGGGCTGTGAAAGGTTTGTACGTACCGTTATGGATGACACGTTCGACGCGCAAAAAATTTTCCGACAAATATGTACCTATAATCAATCGGAAGAGACTTTTCATGCGCTCTTTACCGAGCATGGTGCACACATTGCCAATTTTCGATTTCTTCCAACGAACCCAACTTTTTATGTTTACCCGGCTCGCTATATTTTGGAATCGGCTCAATTTTTTCCTCTTTTTTTTTTTTTTCTTCTTCAGCGTAGTTCAACAATGAAAAAGAAGACGGGGAGATAGTAGTTACGGAATATTTTGTTCGAAATTATGGAAACAGTTATATTTTTCGAAAAAGTTAAATGCGTATTTGAAAGAAGAAAAAAATTAAGTGCGGAAAAATATCGTTTAAATTTGTTTTTTACAAACAACATTAAAAATAAGAAAAAAAAAAAAAAAAAAAAAAGAAGGAAAAAAGAGAACTCGATGGAGCAAGGAATGTCATCGTTCAGCCGAAATTACCGCCGGACCACCAAATGAAATTTCAATATAATTCGATTGAACTGATTTATCATCGCATACTTGACTTCGACTTCGAAGAGTGTTGTTGAGCTTTGTATATTCCTTTTTGGACGATAATTTAATATTTAGGAACGATCGCGAATTCTCTTTTATTTCTACTGAAAGGGAAGCGGGGACTTCAAAATTGTTCGTCTCTTTTAGTATCTTAAGCACTTGCACCAAATCAACGTGGATTTCTCGTTCAAGGAGTAAGCTGCCGCGCATTTCCGCTTCTATTTTAAGAAAATTCCGCACTCTAATTATTATCCCGCCGAGAACAAAAAAAGAGTTCACTCCGAATTTCCGTATTTCCCCGCTCCTTCTATGCTTGATCATTGTTTCCGTAAGAATCTCTCCTTCTTTTCGTCGTTCCGTTTTCTATTTTCATCGCTCGACCATTTTTTCCCTTATTGTTCATCCTTTCTCCCTATTGTCTTCTTCACACCGGAGTAATATAATTATCTTCGACATGTTATTCTATTCTGAAATTTACATTTGCTTGAATTTCGGTTCCCTATCCTACTTATTATGCTTCGTATATATCTTGTGTCCTTTCCGATTATTCCGGTTATCGGTTCTTTCGTACTAGCAATTTCCGATACCGATTTAAGCTCCGATTAACCATGCCCGCTATCGTTTCAAAGAACTATGATGATCGACAGGCCGCTAAAAAAACAAAAAAATCAAAAAAAACACAGAAAATTTGTTCCGTCAAAAACTATAGGATCTATAATCAATTAAAACCCGTATTGTTCTTCGAATCATCGTTGTTGTTCCGATTACGAATCGAAATTATCATTAACATCTTGAAATAACCGACGGCAATCGACAGTTCGCGAATTCCGGTTTGAAAAAAGTCGGTAATTTCGCAAAAGGGGCGGCGGCAGCGGGTGCTCTGGACGAGCGCGCAGCGCGATGTTCTCATCGAACAAGCTACCGCGAAAGGCTGGAAAACCGACGAAGAGTACCTTTTTGAATTTGCCTTTGTCGAAAGAGTAGCTTAGGGGACTGGAGTCTTGAACAAGTTTTTTAATTCTATTAATCTCATCATCCCTTTGAACTGAACATCACCGAGCCGTTTCGCTATTAGCAATATAGTCACGCGTTTACTTTTACGTCTAGCTTCGCTTCTCCTCATTAGGAAATATAGCTCAAATCCTGATTTCCAGTTATTCGGCTGACTGTGACTTTGACTCTTTTCGACCATTACCTTTACAGCTTTACTGCAATATACTGCGACATACTACAATATACTGCAATATACTGCGATATACTGCAATACGATTGATCTCGACTGACTTTTGCGTAATCGTAAAGAATTCCGATATTTGTCCGATTTCGACAGCTCCGCTAAGCTGTCTTAATGCGACCTCATTTATTCATCTCTTCCATCATTAAAATTAATGAACCCGTGTAAGAGCGTTTCTTTTCAACCTTTTAACTGACAAAGAAAACAGAGTACGCAGTTATTTTGTCTGCCGCTGGAATTAAAATAAAATGATCTCGCAACCACAGCTAGAACCGATTTTCACGGTCACCAAAAAAAAAAAAAACGACTCAAAACACATTTACTATTCCGCCTGAAGGCACGGACTGTGTTCTATGACAGTGTCAACAAGCATTAACTATTTTCCGAACGCGTTAAAGTTTTCTGAAAGAACTTTTGACAAATCTGGACGATTAGAGGGGTACATCGAACAGTCGATATCGTCGTCAATGGCTACAGTTCATTTTTTTTTTTTTTTTTTATTATTTATTATTTCTGACGCGCGCACACGGTATTCATGCGGAGATTAATTGTAATTGCGATCTGGTGGTTTGGCCACTCCAATCCAACCACTATCGCGACAGCCTATTATATTTCAGTAGGCAATGTTAAAAATTTAAAAAAAAAAAAAACTAAACTCCAGACGTTACGATTCTGATCTTTTGTATTAATGCTTTTGGAGGTTTCGTCATCATTTTATTAACGAGCATAATAGTTCCGGTTCTTTGCGGAGAAATAAAATGCAAAATTAATAAACTTCGCAATATAACGGTAAATAAGAAAGATAAGAAAAATGTATCGAATGCCAGATCGGTTTCTAGACTTTTCCTTTTTTTCTCGAAAGAATCGATAGTACTTATTACTTTTTTTCTCGTTATTTTTTATTATTTAAGGAGGGGTACTAATCCACACACTGCATGGGTAGAGTTACCTAGGTTATCGCAATGAGTGGACCCACGTTTTAAATCAGACTCCTCAGCTCGTTAGACTGAACGGAAGTTATGAGGTTGTTCAAAGCGTTAGGGGTATTTCAGAGGATGTCTAGCAAGTGATGTAATCTGGCCGCGCCGTCAGCAGGATGTGCGAAACTGATCGGTATTCAAAAGCGGGCAGGTACTTGGCTTTAGAGCTTGTTTGAAGATGTAGTCGTGGGAAAATATGTCCGTTCGTTCCGTTCCGACTGGAGGAAAAACGCTTAGAAATGTCATCGAACTATAACAAATGAGCGATACTTGCGAAAATTTTCAACAATTTATAGATCGACAAATCGACTACGAGAATATTTACCGGTGGTAGATCTTTATTTTATCGCGATAATTCCTTCTTTTTTTTTTCTTTTCTTTTTCTGTGTTTGCTATCGTACGAGAGAAAAACACGTAAACGTTTAAAACACTGTGATAAACACGCCCAGTGTGTTGATATTTTCACAAAATATTTTTCTTACTTTAGAAAATGTCTCTCTTCTAATAATGAAGAATATATTTAATGCAGTTCGGCAACTGGTAAATCTGGCAGTTCCACAGCGGTGATTTTCCGTCCTGTAGTTTATGAGTCGCAATGGGAAATGTGGAAGCACAGGCTACATCGGATACCTTTTTTCCATGACTAGAGTCAGGGTGCCCAGAATCTGCATTCGGAGTTTTGTTAAACTTTTCACAGTGATTGTCGTTAAACTTTTCACAGTGATTGTCGTTAAACTTTTCACAGTGATTGTCGTTAAAAGCTAGATTTAACGATGATCAGTGTTGTAGCATACTTGAATCATTTAGTGTGGCGGTACACATATATATATTCGATGGGAAAATATTCTTTTATTAAAGTGCATTCATTAATAAATTCTATATCGGGCCGCAAATTTGTTCATTGGTACGTAAATAATTTACATTTTTTGATTAAAAAGCAAAATATTTCAATTAGATACGGTCGTTTTTCTTCAATTACTCGATTATTCCGACCTCCCTTCAAATGTGGGGAGCACATTCCTCTTAGTCACAGTTGCAATCTTATCATTCTTTATATGCACTCTCACATACGTAACATGATTAATCCGTATTTGCAACTGGTTCTTCTAGTTTGGCACCATTTTCGCGCTTATCTTCTTTCTCAAAATGACAGATTCGAACAACTTCTTCCGTTTTGCAAAAAATTCCACATTCTAGATTCCAGTCCGATGTTCCTTGTTAGCGAGTAGTAATCTTCCTAGCCGTGGTTCTATAAATTTCCTTGAATATTTTCGCTAAATGCCTTAAAAAACGTTTTACGTTCGTCTATCCCTCACGTCTTTTCAGTGTTTCTCTTCATCCGAACGATGAAGTTTTTTGTAGTACTCGAACCTGAACTGAACACTCCAGTTTCCATTTTCCTATGCTGATATTTCCTGATTGTGCTTCTTTTATCATTTTCGATTTTGTGTTTCTACTTTTAATTTTTTTTTTTTCATTTTACCAATTGCTGATATCAGAAATTGATTCTCTGCCGCCCTCCTTATTGTTTCCGGGAAAATGGAAAATGTTTAACGTGCCAAAAAAAAATAAAAAATATGTAAAAAGAAAACTAAATTAACAGAGAGTCCCAATAATTTCGTTGAATTGGAAAATGTGACGGATATGTAAGTTTCAAGTATTTTTCGTTGCGGTTTTTTTTTTTGTTTTTTTGTTTTTTTGGTAGATCGCCGAATAAATAATTCGTAAAAATGTTGTGTTAAATACTTAATTTTTGAAATATCTCTGCATCAGTGTGATAATTTTATTGTTCCACAGATCTTAAACAATTGTTCGCTTCTCTCTCTCTCTCTCTCTTAAATATGTGTTTACTAATTGATATGCTAATGATTTTTTTTTTTTTAAAAAAAAAAGTAATTACGAATAAATATATTTCGATGTTGAAATATTTCATCAAATGTTCGCAGATCGAACGAATTTCGTTCTCTTTTATAAATATCCTAGCTTTTGAAAAACAATACGAACGCGTATTTATATGCTAAGACGCTTTTTCGCGACCTGAATTTCTCGACATTAGTATTCCACCCATTCAGCGTAATTCATAAATCGCATATTATTTTGAAAGAATTTTTTTTAAAAACGAAATCTTCCTGTCGACCCCATATGTTGTTATCTCTCTCTATATCATGACGAAACAAGTAGCGCGTTTTTATTAATTTTAAACATTTTATAAATCCCAAACGTTTTTCTATCTTTCTAACAATTTACTTTTAATAGTAGAAAAAACAAAAATCATATATTGAAAATAAATGCATTCCCGTTTTGTCAATTTTCTAAAATTATCCGATAAAAATTTTTATCAGAGGGTTTTAAAATTAAAATTATATTAACAATCTGTAGCCGTGGGGGAATATTTCGCAAAACGACATATAGGTGTACACATATATTATAAATAAAACGAATATTTCTCGTACAGAGTAAATTTTATGCGACATGAATATTTTGTATCCGTAGAGTTGTGTTTTTAATTATTTTCTAGAATTTTAATCGTGAAGTTATTTCTCTGATTTAACACGTATTTGCAGTACCCGCTTGCGTGTTTTCCACTTAAAATTATATTATCCGCGGTGGAATTTGAGTTTTTTCCCTAAAAGAGTGCTGGTACTTTGTAGTAAAATCGCTATTTTTTCACATGGAAATGAAAGTACTGGTTTTCTTTTTCTAAACAGTTCATCATAACGATTATCTTATACTCGTGTTTGTAACGATCAGTTCCGTAAAAATTTACGGTATTTTTGTGCTAATGATTGGTGCCGCATGTGATCGTATTAATTGAGGTTAAGGTGAGTTATTTTGAGTATTATGCAGGTTGAGAAACGATCTCTTCTTAGGTGTGTAATTGTTCTTAGTGAACAGAAAAACTAGAGTGTATAGCATAAAATGTACGTACCTTAAAGCGGGCGAGTGCTACTTTTGTTAATTGAATTGCACGCTCATTAGGGGACATACATTAATTACGCGAGCTCAAAATGTGGGAACGGGATCCGGCAAAATCTCATCAAATCTCATTTAAACTGGGGATAATTGAAAATCTCACGTCGACTTTTAAAGAATGTACTCTCTATACGGAGATAATAATAATAAAAGAAATTATTATTAAACTTTTCTTCTATTCTTTTTTTTTTTGGCATTTTGTCCACTGAAAAAATCTCATGGCTATTAAAAACTTTTATTTTGAGAATAAAAAAAAAAAAAAAAAAAAACAAAAACCAAAACCTCCATAGTTTTTAAAAGAAAAAAACACCGCTATGGTACATGAATAGTCACGGAGTGAATGAAAAATTAGGGAAGGTGATGCCTGTTTTTACTTTTAATTTTATTAAATTTAAATAAATTCGTTATAGTACACCTTAACGTTGTATTATTTTTCTCCTTTATGAAAATAATAAATTTAGTCATTTTTAACAGCTATACAGCGTAAATCTCACATGAGGCGAAGGGGGTCCGGCCAAATCTCACTAAATCTCAGGTCCAAATCAAAAGAAAAACAGTTCGCGTAATTAATGGATGTACCCTTACAAACCCGTTACCAGTAAACAAAATTAGTCCTTATAGCTCTTACGAAATATTGGGCATACTTGCAGATCTGTGTCACTCGTCAACGTAATCTGTATGTTAACAATTTGACACCTTTTCATGCGGTTTTTATAAACAATAACATGTTATTAACATCGCAAAGACTGTGGTAATGTAGATTTTGTTTGATGGAAATTCTGCATAAGCATACACAGCCTGTTCATATTATCTAATAATGTGCTATAATAACAGAAACTCAGTACATAGTTTTCTGTCTACTGCAATAATAATAGAAATTGTAAACGATCATTGTAATATTTGGTTAAGCGTATACCATTCGAGATAAACAGAAGGGCCTCAAATATGAACGCTCAAAGTTTTTGTATTAAAAATTCTTCTTATTTACATGCGGTCTATATCTTAAGTTTTGTTACTTTCTCCTATTGCCAACTTCGAGAAGGCAAAAAGTGGTAGATATATAGAGAGAGCTTACTGGTGTATAGAAAGACCGGCGAAGGCGCAAAAATGATGTGCACTGTTACCGTTCGTCGCTATGGTTACTCTTCACATTCCATCATTTAGTTGAGCAACGCCATGACCCCGGTTAAAAGCTGCTGGGTTTCATAAGCACCACGCTAGAACGACGAAAAACAAAGCAGCCAATGAACGTTTACATTTCGGGGAAAGAAAAATAGAATGATCGTAATAAATTAATTACAAAATCTTAAGCGACCCCTTCGTTTGTGTGCAGGTGCAGCCTTGTCTCCTCTGTTCGGGTTTATTAATTTTTAATTCGAAACAGTTGGCGTTTCTTTCGTAACGAGAGTTTTACTTACACTGACAGGTTTAAGCGAGAGCGAAAAATACTGATCGACGACGTTTCCAGAGCAGTATGCCCGCGGGAATTAAGAAATTAATGTTTTTCACCGATTTCAGCTGAAAAGACACTTTGATGTTTTCATTTCCCAAGACGAACGACAGCTTCAGCTGTGTAGCAAACGAGTGAAAATCCGAGTCAACCAACGGCAGAGTAAAGCGAAGTAAGCGTACTGTCAAAAGTAGGTGGAACACAAGTTGCACCGACCGTTCTGATTTTTATAAGAAAATAAAGGAAAGCACGGTATCTAGAAAAAGTTCGGGGGAACTTTGGGACAAAAAACGAACGAACTACATATTTTCAACCTGCTCTTTTACAATGCCTGGCAGAATGAACTCTTCAATTATAATTGAAACATAAATCACTTGATAGAGAACAGTGTCATATGGTTGAGATGATGGAATTTCGAAAAAGAACTATTTAAAGGAATGAAGGTCGATTCGAAGAATGATGTAATAAACATAATATATATATATACGAAAATTATTTTATATTTACAAAATATCTGTTTGATTAATTACCATAGGGAATACATATTTAAGTTGATATATAGATTTACTTTGTGTACGAGAATGACCTAACTGTATTTATCGCTGGATGCTGCGGTAACATAGCGTTGGTCTTTAACAGTGTTTCGTTTAAATGCGGTTTAGCCGCACTGAAAATTGAGAGGAAATTAACAGGAGCACGCCAGATTTGCACTTTATGATCCGCAAAAATAATAAAAGCAATGGGGGAAAAATAGAAAATTTTTAAAGCTCGTTTAAATTCTTCTAAAATTATATGAGCACTGCGCGATACTATAATTGTTTAAGGTACCCAGTGTGACTGAACCGGAGATTATGCGAGACGCTAAGCTCGAAGAATCGCTGTTCTAGTCGGTCTGAAAGTGGAACAAGTATCGGAGAGCAAAGTAAAAATGGAAGGAACTGGTCGGTAATATTTTTAAATCCGTCAGACACAAAGTGCACCTGTGAATTTTAACTTCAAAATTGCCGACTACCTCCGAAGAATATTAAACGCTTTATGTATACTGAATTAAAATTAAACAAATAGATATTTAATAAGAGCTTTGGCAATCTCGCAATTTTTTTTCTCGCGTAACTCATAATTTGTTTGCGAAAAGTACGTACATTCTTTTTAGCGATGGTTACGTTCTACCAGGCCCGTGCCCAGAATTTTGGAAGGGGGGGGGGGACATTTTTCTTTGTATATTTATTCTATAAATAACGATACATTTTTCATTAATATTGGTACTATTAATAATTTCCATCATTTTGATTTATATATTAATAATTCACATAAAAGAATTACCCCCCGTACATGAACATTAATAAAAATTACATACGTTATTAATTATACTCGTAATAAAAAATTTTGCATAACATATTAATGAAGTACCTAAAAATATGGAGCATATTTTTTCTTTTTTTTTTTAAAAGTAGGTAAGAACATCCTAAAAAATCATCAATATTTATTTTAAATTTGTGATTTTTTTCAGATTTTTGTGTGTTTATAATAACTATTTCAGTTCTCATGGGGGGGGTTAGCCCCCCCCCGTGGACACGGCCTTGCGTTCTACGTATTAACTTCGTCAAGTGATGTGGACATTATGTTATTACTACGCGTACAAGGAACTCCTGAATTGTTCTCTTTACCGTGATTCTCTAATTCTACATAAAACATCTGTAAGAGACTGTGAAGGCAGTTTAGCGCGTTCAGAATGAATAACGGGCGTCAACCAGTCGATACCGAAAAAAACCCCTTTGGAATGACCGCAACAAAGTTGCTGTGCTGTTATTTTTTTCCGCAAATAACTGCAATTACAACTGCGCCTGGTTTGTATTTAGTTTTTAATTTTTATGTGACACAGTGAAAATAATAAAAAATCTTCTAGATAAATATATTGAGCAATTTCTGGATAAAGCACAATTTGGCTTTCGTAAGAACTTATCAAAACCAGAGATGCAATAGAGACGTTAAGGAATGTATATTGGAGGGCGATTGATGAATATGAATCGGAAAATGTATACATGTTTTATCGATTACGCGTATTGATCAGGTGGTCCGTTGGCATAAGCGTTTTCCTCTTCTCGAACAATTAGATATTAAACCTGATACATAATTTACATATACGTCAAGCAGCTGTTTTATTGGAGTAGACGGAAATACGCGTCTAACAAGGAGAGGTCACGATCTGCGGGTCACCGATTTTGATGAAACTTTGCACATCGATAGAAGACCATGAGTATATAAACTGTGTCAAATACTATTAGAGTGCAACGTTTTGATTTACGCGAGAAATTTAAATCTTTAGAAGCCGAATTTAACGGATAATTACATATAGCCGCAGTTTAAGACAAAAATATTTCCATAAATTCCAGATTATGTTTATATTTATTTTATGCAAATAATTCGGAAGACTGATTATTTCAAAATGAAGTATATTAAACAAAAAAATTATTAAAAAACAATAAAATAATTTAAAAAATTCAATTTTTAATTTCATAAAAATTTAAACATGTCATTTATTACATTTATATACTATAAAAACACAAACTACATTGTATATGTTTTATGGTGTAGTGGTAAAAGTGACGTCTATTTATACATACTTGGAAGTAAGGTGTCCTCCAGGTTCGAATCCTCCCTCGTTTTGGTGTTCCATAAAATTTTTGATTCTTATATTTTAAATTACTATGTTATTATCTAATTAGTTCAATTCTTTATACATAACTATATAAATATAATAAAGCGTAAGATAAATATGTTTTATACACAACGAATTCATTATATATACATATGTATATAAATATAAATAAAAAAATATACTTATCTACATATAAAATAAGAGAGTTGATGAATGTCAGTTATAATTAAAATGCTACAAACTTAATTTTTATTTACATAATTTGGGGTGACATAGATCATGAAAACAAATGAAACAGCAATTCCTGCAATAAATGAATTATTACCACAAGTGCAAAGTTCTTTTAATTTTTCATTTGAAAAACAAATTTCATTTACATTTAAAAATATTTCACGTTTATCTGAATGTTTAGAGGGAAGCCATGCACAAAAACAGTCGTTAAATAATTTAAATGTTTAAAAATTGTTATTATATTTATATAGTTATGTATAAAGAATTGAACTAATTAGATAATAAAAATTAATAATTTAAAACATAAGAATCAAAAATTTTATGGAACACCAAAACGAGGGGGGGGGGGATTCGAACCTGGACAGCTTACTTTCAAGTATGTATAAATAGACGTCACTTTTACCACTACACCACAAAACATATACAATGTAATTTGTGTTTTTATAGTATATAAATGTAATAAATGACATGTTTAAATTTTTATGAAATTAAAAATTGAATTTTTTAAATTATTTTATTGTTTTTTAATAATTTTTTTGTTTAATATACTTCATTTTGGAATAATCAGTCTTCCGAACCATTTGCATAAAATAAATATATAAACATAATCTGGAATTTATGGAAATATTTTTGTCTTAAACTGCGGCTATATGTAATTATCCGTTAAATTCGGCTTCTAAAAATTTTAATTTCTCGCGTAAATCAAAACGTTGCACTCTAATAGTATTTTACAAAGTTTATATACTCATGGTCTTCTATCGATCTGCAAAGTTTCATCAAAATCGGTGGCCCGCAGATCCTCTCCTTGTAAGC
Organism: Icerya purchasi; assembly: GCA_039619475.1. Classification (NCBI taxonomy): domain Eukaryota; kingdom Metazoa; phylum Arthropoda; class Insecta; order Hemiptera; family Monophlebidae; genus Icerya; species Icerya purchasi. The sequence continues at coordinate 421,840,206 of CM077116.1, forward strand.
CTACAAAAATAAATAAAGGAGTACGGCAAGGATGATCGTTGCATTCATAACTTTTTTCAACGTATGTGCGTAATTTGTGCTTAAATTGATTCTAGCAGAAACCCCGCATATGGAATTTTCACGGATGGGGAAAAATTACAAACGATAAAATTTTCAGATAATTATAGGCTATAATTGAAGAGTCCCCGAAAATGTTGCATTAAGCCTAATGGATGTGATAAGAATACTAGGTCAGTTCCTTTCTTTCGGCTGCTTTTACTTTCCCAGATTTCTCCGGTATAACCGATATTCAATTTCAGATTAGGTATAAACCTGGGAGCGACATGGATCCGGAAGTTCCTGAAATCCCATGATACCTCTGATTTGGTAGCCAAATACCACAATCACTAGGCCACTGGGAAAAACTGAAGTCGATTGAAAAGATAAAAAAAAAAAATCCGCTTTTTTACTCGGTTCAAATCTAAACTTTGCAAGTCCGAGCATCGAAATCCTCGAACGGAATATTGTCTGCTCCAAATGTTGCAAAGCCATATGCTATCGGAAAATTGTACGCGGTCGCAACGTAGAGGTTCGTTAAAAAGTCCAGATCCTAAAGTTTACATCGAAGTCAGTTTTACCGAATAATGGGAGGACCTACGACATTCTATAAATTTCGCGTGGAAATTTAAATAGAACGTCTTTCTCATTCTTTCAGAAATTCATCGGATACGAGAGCATATACAATATTCGATTTTTGAAGAGTCTGCCAGACTGAAACGGGGAATAGGGATAACTTATTCAGAAATTAATGGAAGGTCGTGAACTTTTTTATTATTGTAACGGAATTTTAATTTAAAAAAAAAAAAATCAAAAACAGGCACCTAAAAGACTGTGTTTTGTAAATCTGTGAAATTTTTCACAATAGCTGTGCCTAAGAATAAACGATTTCGTGATTTTCGGGAAACTTTTTAGGTTGAAAGGTGATTTTTAACTAATTTTTGCTGCTGAGATAAATGAAATCTCATGTTTTACATGTTTTAATTTCCGTGCAAAGTAACAAATGACCACATCAAAATCAAACGACTCATTTCATCGATAGCATCTAGATTACAGACGAGTCTGCGTTATTCGTGAAATAACCGTTTTATTTCGCTCACTACACCGAGGTCGTCGAAACGATGGTCGTAAAGGTGTCAAAATCCGAGAAAGTTTACGATCGAATAAAACGAGCTGCAGGTTTTCTGATGCTAATGCAGAATCAACTTAAGTCGATTGCATCACTGTGAAGAAATATGCGCGCGAAAAATCTTGTAAGAACTGTGTCAATTCGTTTAGAAAACTGGGTGTGCAAAAAAATTAGCAACCGAAAATTGCATCAAAATTTCGAATTACAATGCTTGCACCTTATAATTTTCTAAATCGTTTTTAAATTCTTTTTGTATGCTTGGCGTCTTTTTTTTTTTTTTTATTATATATAATTATTACTTTTTTCTTTTTTTTTTTGTATGAAATATAATTTTACATTAATGATGTGGTATATTGTTCCCTCACGGTTTATAAATAATTAATAAGGACACTTTAACGATTTAATCAACGAGATTTTTATTCAAAATTATCCCATCATTAAAATCCGCACCGATTTCTCACTTCCAAGCAGTTTCCAGATGCACACTGAATTGAAGAAACGACCGGTTCTGCCAAAATTGTGCTGAAGTAGCTGGCGAAACTCACCTGAAATAACAGTAATATTTGCGGTAAATCGAAATTAAAATTTCATCGCGCGTCATCGATAAATATGATATTTAATATAGAGCAATACACCAAACATGTCTGTATTATATCCTAGTATGGTGCTACTACGCATGATTTCGTGGGAAGGAAAATCAAAAAGTGGCGCAAGTGGGAATTCCGAAAAAAAAGAAAAGCACAGCCAGTTACTAAAAGTAGGTCTATAAAAATATCTTCTTCTTCTTTTGGTGTCATACTCTTCGAAGAGCGTTGACGATCACAAATGTCAGCATCAAAAACTTCTGTTTCTGGCATTTTGCATGAGTCTTCCTATCGACCAAGTTCTCGTCCATTCCTTGATGTTATCTAGCCAAGTCGTTTTCCGTCTTCCTCGGCCTCTCTTTCCGTCTATTTTTCCCTGGAGGATTAGTTGTAGGAGTTGATATTTCTCTCCTCTGATTATATGACCGAAATATTTTATCTTTCTGTGTATAATAGATTTTATTAATATCCTTTCTGTTTTGGCCATCTCTAGAACCTTTTGATTCGACGTTCTACTTATCCATGGTATTTTCAGCATCCTTCTGTGGATCCACATTTCTACAGCCTCCAATCGATTTACCTGTCTTTTATTGAGTGTTGTTGCCTCAATTCCATACAATAAGATAGAATAAATATAACAATGCACAATGTTTTGCCGTATATCTAGACGTAAGCATCTATCACAAAGCAGATTTCTCATGCTGGTGAAGGCACTCCGAGCATAACTACATCTCATTTTTATTTCTGTATCTGGGCCCAAGTTCTCAGTAATATAACAGCCCAAGTATTTAAATTTTCCAACTCGTTCAATCTTCTCATTGTTTAACATAACAGAGACTTGATTAAAGTTGTTTTCCTTGCTGACCACCAACCATTTCGTTTTCTTCACGTTTATATTCAAATTATAAAAATATAGTTGAAGATTATTTTCGGTAAATTCACCGAAAAAAAAAAAAATGAAATGGATCGTATTTTTCATTTAAGACGGATCAAGAAGAGATGAGAAAAATAAAAGATGAAAAAATTCGAATCGACAATATAAAGGTTTTTTTTTTTTTTTTGGAACGAAATTCCTTAACGTGGCTTGCGGTAGAAGTTAACCGGCAGAAATCGTCACGTATGGAAAAAGCGTTATGCGTCTTTCAGGCGACCTTAGCTCTCTTTCTCTTTTTCTCTGTCTCTTTATATTATATACGTGTGTGTGTGTGCGCGTGCGTGCGAGTATAGAGATTCGAGCAGCAAGCATTGTGCGCGGTCAGCTGTATATGTATAACCTCTATTCTAAACACTTGTAAATTTCATTTTATTTTTTATCGTGTACTTTATGAATGACTTTATATATCTACCAAAAAGTGAAAGGAAATTCATTCCTACCGGGTGTCTAGACACCACTTTTCTTTTTTTTAAACTGCGATCTGGCTAATGTAGCCAATAAGCAATTGGAATGTAGGTTACGGCATAATGGGAGATGACATGCAACAATAACAGTCCGCGTTGCTTTACACCAATCGTTCAAACCGGCGGGGAAGATCTAGGGGTTTATAACGATTTAGTCTATGACTGTCGTTGCCTGAATGTAATAGATCAAATGCCAACGGGTTTGGGTGGTCTACTAACCTACGCAAGTAACGTTCGCTGTAATTTTTAATTACTTTACTCACCCCCGGTGCATTCAGATCTCGATGTTGTAGTTTATCATTACGCATATGGTACCACGGTGCATTAGCTACTGTTCTCGATATTTTTAACACTGACATCGCTGTATAACTTTAATATTAGCTCTGAAATGAATCAAATCTATAAAATTACCGGTTTCTAACGATTTTTCACAAATACCAATGCCATGTGTACCACAGAAAACAATCGCAGAACGAAAAGGACAATAATTTGTTTCGATTCTCTTTTATGGTTCGTTTTACATGCGCATCCACCTGGACGTCAATAGATAATTTCTTTCCCTTAATGACTTCAACAAAATTAACTGCATCCCTTGAAGCATTTTTATGCTCAACAACTTTTTTGTGACATTGAACATATTCACGGAGTTTTTTGTAATTATTGCGGGGTTTTACTATAAATGATCCTTGTAAACCGCGTTAAATTTTCTGAGGAAATAATACACAGTAACGACATGGTGGTCCTTTTAAGCACTGTGAAATAAGCTAATCAAGGCGAGTACTGTGTTAACTATGTAAAAATAAAACGGGCACTCGACTGTTGAGAATCGTTACGAAAATATGACTGATTTGGTTTTCAACAGTTTGTTAAAATTCCAAATTTTAATTCGTCGCCATGTACTTGTTCAATCACATACTTGCCAATGTTCAGTTTTGAAGAAGCATCTGAAGAAAATGTAGTATCGCTACCTGGAAATGGTTGCCCTGGTGTGAGTTCTAAAGGATACTTGGAAAATTAAGAAGAAGATATGGATGATGATGATTCATCAACTGATGAAGGAAATGGGCCGCTTTCATTTCTTTTGAATTTCCTGACAACAAAAACCCATATTTTCGAAAATCCGTAATTTTTTTCTACTGTTTTGTTTGTTAGCGAAATGAGAATTAGGTGAAATAGGACGAAATCTGTATATTTACAAGCGGTACCGCTTCTCCTCGACATGGCGAAGAACGCCTTGTGTAGTCGTACGTTTTTAGCCTAATTGTTAAGCATTAGTATATATTATATTTTTATTCTCTTACTGGTACATCGGTTGACTCTTTGTCTGTAACATATTTTGTTTTAAGAATATTAGTATTATACGTAATTATTTTACGTGTCTACCTGAAATAAAAAAGTGTTATTTGTTTCAATTTTTGAATTTCATTTCAGCCAGCGGAGGCAATTGCCCTCTCCCCTTGCCCTATGCTGGCTATGCCCTTGAAACCGACTGATTTCGGATACTTATTCATCGAAACTAGTCGGTGTTTTTATATATTTTTAATTTATAACATACCATTGGGTTCGTTAGTGTGTGGTTTTATTTTACATTATTTGATATAAATGTATTCGTCTAAAAAATTTAGCAATAAAAAAGTCTGCTTAACTTGGCTGCGAAGTATTTAAACTAAAACATAAAAATACGAGTATTTACAATACCCTCTTTATTTTAATTTGCGAATTGTTGCCAACGAGAATTTACAAAATAAAAATTCGTAAAAGGTCGAAGAAAATCATTTTGAACGATATGACGGTGAACTAAAAATTTTTTAAAACAATTCGAGTATATGTTAACGAAAAATTTAGTCACCGGCAAACTACTGGCCTGGCAGAGAAGGAAACAAATTTATTACTACGGAAAAAATTTGTAGACCCAAAACAATAACACGTGATGCTGACAATAAACACACAGTCTCTCATCTCAGTAACGATAAACAAGTTCTCTTAACGTTTCCCAGCGTAGCAACATCGAAGCGTAAAATTAGGGAACCCGACTACACTGAAGAGCTGATTATTAATTATCTTTACTAAAAAGTGGTTTAACAAAGTAAGAAAAAAAAATTCAGTTATGAAAGAAGCCCTAAAAGGAACGTTTGATAGTTACGTTAAAGAGCTGCAGGAAGATGTTACGAAGATTTGGAATGTTCAATGGGGATTTTCTGATCCAAGAAATTAGGTCAAAACACCGCAGTTGCGGTGTATATATATATTTTATATTTATATATATATATATGTGTGTGTATTCATCTATACCAGTAGCGTTTTGAACTTTCAATCTTTTTCGCTTTTTTCCGCAAACTCTCTTCATATTTTTTACAAAATTCCTATCAGCGCCCGGAAAATACTATTTAGAATGACACCTTCATTTATAAAATTTTTATTTATGCATTCTTCGGAACGCACTTTTTACAAAAAAGGGCGAAATTTGTAAATATCAGTAAAACTGAACTAAAAAATTTTTATTTCACAATCATGTATTAAAACTTATCGTAAGGAATTAATTATGCTAAACACAAAAAAAAAAATGCTTTTTTACAAAAAATAAATACCGACTTCAAGGTTTATTATATAAATTTAAAGATGCACTAAAAAGTAAAAAATGATTACTCCCGATAAGAAAATATATATGTCAGAGTGATATACCCTTAAAGGTGATATCGTAATTCTTCTACAACATTAATACTTATTAGAGTTGGAATTAAATTCATGTTAGGAACAATTTAATCAACATTTAATGCAGTTTTTAATTATTCTTTTAATATGAATTTGATGCCAACTCCAAAAAATTAATGTTGTATAAGAATTACGATAATATCACCACTTAAGTTATATCACTCTGATATATATATTTTCTAATCGGGAGTAATTATTTTTTACATTTTAGTGCATTTTTAAATTTGTATAATAAACCTTGAAGTATCGGTATTTATTTTTTGTAAAAAAGCATTTTATTTCGTTACTTTTTAGTGGCTTTTTTATTCAATTAAATTAAAACATTTATTTCCACGGTAAAAACACCAAAAGCTACATTTCCATGGTAATTTGGCAAATTTATAGTATTTTAAGTCAAAAATCTAATCCGACGGTGAAAACAATCATGAATTTTCCCAAAAACCTTCAATCTCGCGCATTATTAAGGATAACTCAAAAACTATCGGTCAGACCTTGATCAAATTTAAATGGGACCACATGACAAACACCACCTTTCAAATAAAAGAAGAATCATCAAAATCGGTTCATCTATAAGAAAGTTCTGTGGTAACACACATAAAAAAAAAAAAAAAAAAAAAAAAATACAGTCGAATTGAATACCTCCTCCTTTTTTGAAGTCGGTTAATAAAAGTTAAATTAACAATACTACATCAAAACTGTAAAAAAAAAAGGAAGAAGAAAAGCATTTTTATAGTCTCAAGAAATACGAGATAAAAACTACCGAAATCATTGAACCCATGCGCAACGTTTCGGATAAAACCTTACGTATACAGCGGGCTAGTGGCTCTCGGATAAAGGTGATTCTCGAACAACTTGGTGTAGAAATACCTCGTTTTTAATTCTTTCCTTTGAATATATTGGAAGAACTAAAAATTGAGTTGAGGAGAGTGAGTTGAGTTGAAAGAACGAATTAAAATTATATAAGCAACTAAAGAAGTACTATTTATTGCACTTTTACATCGCACAAAACATAACACACTAAACAGTGAAAAAAAAAAAATGTAGACATTTCCAAAATAATTAATGACGAAGTTATTTCGCCGAATTTTGCAATAAATCATTCAGCAAAACAATTTACGCGTTTTTTTTTTTTTTTAATTCAACAATTTCAGTTGAAAAAATGTACTAAATTTAATCAATTTTTATAGTCACAGTTCGTAAAATGAACGGTTATTTTTTTCTTATTTGTATGCTAGTATTTTTCAATTTTACGAGCCATTTTTGTATGGTTTTAGATTTTTTGTTCACTTCTTCCAACGGAGCAAACGATATAAAGTAAGCGACTGCAATAACCCTTAGCGATTATATCGGCGTTAGGCAATACCAAAAAAAAACAAAAAAAAAAAAAACAAACAAAAAACACTAGTGCAATAATAATGAATATTATTAAGTGACGAATTAACAAATCTCCATCATTCCATGCCCTCTTTTTTAATTCACAATTGTTCATTTGTTGCGTTATATAACTTCTTAATTTTTAGTTTCATTTCGTCATGTCAAGTAACACTCTGTTTTTATTTGAAGGCGTAAAAAGGAGCTCAGTCTAATTAACTACTTCACGTTTATTGTTCATACCTACGTAGAGCAATATTATCGTATTTATTATTTCGGTTACGATGATGAAAATGACTAGGGAATAATTTGAAACACGAACGGTAACTCTGCATAATGCCAATATTTTGCTAGATTGTTTTGAATGGCCATAATATGCTGTTATCTGAACTCTCTGTAAATGTGGAACTACCGTACTACAGCAGCAATTCATCACTCTGAAGTGGCAGTAAACAGGCGAACCGAAATGTGAGCATCAGAAGGAGTCATCGGACGAAATTACGCGAATTCCGTTCACACTGCCGCTCTTGTTTTCGAAAGGTTCGTTGCAGTATTGTTTCTGCACGTTGCAACATTGTTCTTGTACGCTGCAATTGTTTGCAGTCGACTGATTTTTGCTATCAGTGCTGATCTGTAAACGTATTTATAAACTCCACTGAATAGACTTGTTTTTTTTAAAGTTCCGATCACACAATAACTTATATAATGAAATGGTGTCACTTACACGTAGTTTAGAGATGCAAATGAAATGTTACTGTTTAGTTACGCCCTCAGAGATGGCATGGCAGCATAGTTTTGTAATTACCGTAGACGTAAAATTATATTATTATAGTTATTATAGTTATTATTGTTATTATTATTATTATTGCATTCGATAAAAATACGAGTATCTAATTGTTTCTAAAATTTATATTACACACTCGTCTACACAAATCTGTCTTAAGCGACCATGAACTGACAATACACAATTAATAAATTCGCAAATATACAAGAATAAAAAGGATTATTTAAATATAATACAAAATTGCACGTATCGCTGTTATCGGCGGAAATCTGTAGTCCGTCGGCTTGACGGTGCGATATCTTTCGGGATAGCTGAGACTAGAATCGATAATCGGTGGAATCCTTTACTTGCGTGTCGAGATTTTACTTCCGCTGAAGTTCCGTCTTGTTCCGATTCACGTTCACGTCAACCGAAAGTTTTTTTGACCGAATCACCTGACCAACACCATAACCGTAGTGTGTAACTGATAAGTTATTATTTTACCGATATTTCTGTCACAATTGCGGGAGACCAAAAAACAATAATTCCTGCAGAAAGGTGAAACAGCGACCGACTTTTCGACCGCAATCTCGAAACCGTGTCTTTTCGATCATTTCTTCTTTCGTTCTCTCGCTGACCAATCTCAATCATTTCCACTAATTGGATGGATCTTTCACCCTTCTAGGCCACTTAGTAACATATTCATCCTCTCCGACAACAAGATCTCACACCCACGCGAATTTTCGCCCTCACCATGTTTCCGAAATTTTATAATTTTGTTTTATTATTTTATTTATTTACAGCCTGTACGATGTAATGTGCACACATTATAATAGTCATAGGCATTAATATCATTTGTATCGGCCTTCTTATAATTCCATACACGTATTGTATATAAGCATCTTCATTTTTTTGTTTTTACCTCAACTAAACTTCCCACTAGTTGATCCTCAGTATTCCACTGTGTAAAAAAGTGGACTAAATATTACATAATGAATCACTTAGATTATAAAAATAATATAAAAAATGGGGAAAAAAACTCAATAAGCTACCAAAAGAATTTGGCAAATTTTATAATTGTTTTAATAAACAATTAAAAAAAAAAACCGCAAGATTATTTTTTAAAAAAAACTAAATCAGAGATTTAAAATAATATTGCTTAGATTCTAAAAAAAAAAAAAGAAAAACAAATTTGATCATTGCAACGTAAATTTAATAAAATAAGTGTTGTCAACATGTCTCATTTAAAAAAATACTAAACGTAACATATTGCTTTCACTTACATTACTGTGCTAATGGTTTTAGTTTCGAGAACTTTTACTAAAAATTTTATTTTTTTAATTTACCTATTCATATACTTAAAAAAAACCAACAAAATTAACGTTATGCGAAGAAATAAAGTAGTTAAAAATCCGAAGTATATATATGGGGGGCTACAAATCGACCGTTAATCCTAGTCCCCTTAAATATATATATATATATACATATATATGTGTATTGTGATGAATCGATACTCTTGTGGTCCCTGTTACGGGAGCCACTTGTGATGGGCTCGATCTTCTCGCGGACGAAATGCTTTGAATTGATTTTTTTATGGTTCTCAAAAACAAATAATATATTGGGAAATTCAATTAACGGGCGCCATTACACACGCCGTGTCACACCCCGAATAGCTTCCCGCGGCGAGCCAGTAGTCTTTTAAATATTTATTTCCCAGTTAAAATGATATCAAGACGTTCTTTTATCATTTTTGTTGATTAGAAAATTTAAAAAACTTCGCGAACCTGTTTCCTTTCGCAGCGGTCACGTCACTCCTCGCGCAGAAGATTTCACGGTGTCAGTGCATCACGTGTTCCATTAAAAGAAATTTTTAAAATAAAGAAATCGCGTATAATCTGATAATATCGCAACTTTTACTGAAATAACACCTGCTGACAGGCACAAACGTAAGAAAAATTCTACGACTAGATTATTATCACGAAAAGAGTATTTACTTACAAATTTCGATTCAAACGGTTCTATAAACGGCATGGTCTAATGACAAATTACGCGTAAAGCGGTAAAAACGCCTAGATCAAACGAGCTGCCGCGACGGTTACAGCACGGAGGCGACGACTAGAAACAATGCAACTATCTCAACGCTAACTGAACAATAACAATTAATAAAAGTGATAATCGTATCGATGTTTCTAGAACGTCTCATCAAGTTAGCCGTTCGGACACGTATCCACAACTCTGACCCAGATCGAGGTTTACACGGATCAGCTACAAAAGCAAAAATATAGATACCTCAAAATCTATCCTTTTTTTTGCGCTTTTCACCCGGAATAAATGTCTGAACAGAAATGTACTAAATCGGCCAGTAAAGTGAAAAATGATAACGTTAGAATGATTAGAAAAAAACGTCCTCTAAAAAACGTCCCCTATCGTTTTTTCTGTATAGACACAATTCTCTGTATGATTATACTCCTATGCATTAACTATTTCGTAATTTCCTTCTCTCGTTCTAACACATGTAATCTAAAACCTAACACTGTTTAACATTACGTCCACAACCAGTGCAAACTAGCGCCAGCGCTGAGTATATTGTGTAATAAAGAATGTATCTACATGAGTCCAATATGGATACATATCTAGGATGCAGTTTTCAAACTTGCGATTCGATTCAAGATATTTGTGTTCGAAGAAATAACTAACTTATCCATCACTAATATGTGTATATATATAAAAGTAATGTGAGTTCCATACCCCCTTGACAGGGCGTTCGGATTGTGAAGTTAAGGTTCACAATGTACTAAGCCCAATGGCACTAATGAGAGTAGGGGGGTCCGTGCCAGTTCTTTTCTCTCGGCCGCCTTTACTTTCCCCTAGATTTCTCTTGTACCCAATTCAGTTTCAGGCTGGGTAAGCTTGCGAGCCACTTGGATCCGGGACGAGACAAGTCTCGAACCCGTGACCTCCGACTTGGTAGCCAAGCACCTTAACCACTAAGCTGCCACGATGCCTAGTATAGTGTATATGTATATATATATATATATATATATATATATATATATATATATATATATATATATATATGTATAATATATGTATATGCGGAGGTTATATAAGCAAAAAGGTGTCATCTATTTAAACTTAATGCGGTAACATAAGTGTAATGGAAATTCCTACGTTCTTTCGCTTAACTTTAAATGTTTATATTAAGCGGTAACTTTACAGTTTTCACTTTAAAAAATTTGATGCAAAAAGGATTTTATTGCTGTCGCCGGAAACTCTGTACATATATTATATGCTTTACGTGTAAATGTATTTCAATAATTTACACGAACATAAACAAAATCGAAAGTAAAGTATATACGCACACTACATTAGCGAATACGGGTGAAATGGCAAAAAGACACACTCATTCTCATAAAATTCGGTCTGTAAAAATATATTTCCATAATAATGCTAGTACTATTAGCAAATTGAACTTGAATAAAATTTGCATAATGAGAGATAATGCGTGTGCATTGCACCAAATTATTGCTGTAATGAAAAAACACAAATGGCTTCCGAAATTGTCATCTGATGGATCGCAATCGCAAGAGGATAGTATTTTGTTTTTTTGATCAGACGCTCGGTCCACAGATTTCTTCTATATTTATATCGGAGCATTAGTCATAGTAAAGTGCAGTTATATAGTATCGATGTCGCGTCAATTCCGTCGATTGAATTTCTATAAATAGTATAACGGCAGTTAATTGTGGACATTTTCAGCTGTTTGTGTAATTCTTTTTTCTCGACATATATGACGATGATTGGAAAAGACGCAAAGCTGTAGTACTCGGAGAAGATAAAATTTCAACCTATTAGTTTAGCTGGGCGAGAGCTAATAAAACGACTGAAGAAACGAAAACCGAATCGCCGATAAAACTACTAGACCAAGTCGACTAGCGGACCGGGTCTTTGAAAGTGAACAGTTTAGATTCGATCATACTTCCTTCGTATTCCTTCATTAAGAACCAATTTATTTTTTTTAAAAGAAATACGTATTGCTGTATTGTCAGATTATGATAAATATTGTACCTAAAGGCTTTGCTCTGTGAGCACTATTCTACTTATTCTCCATATAAATTACATAGTTGACTGCATTCCACTGACTGCTCGCCTATATATAGATCTCCTAAACATATACTTAGCGTTCAATTTCTTTAGCTCAGTCAGTGTTACAAAATATTGCAACACTGGTCAACAAACAATGGAATAGGGTTCTCTTCTCAAAAGTCTTAATACATTATTTTCCACAGCTGTCGTCTGATTCGGAATCCACTAATTTTACAACTTCACAATAACACGATTTCTCGCTATCTTGATAGACGCTGGCCTGGAATTGTTTGATAAACGAAAGTTAAATTCCTTCGACCATTATCCTTACAAATTCTAAATTTAACATTCATACAAGGTTCCTCATAAACGTATACAAAGCATTGGTCCTCAATAATGTTAGTTATTGAAAGTATTCGAATGATCTTCGCATGATTTTTGGTGCCCATCGTACATTACCCAGCACGAAGTTTGGATTCTTTGACTGGTATTCCTCCATTACCATATGCAGAAAAAGATTTTTTACCTGCTGCGATGCAGTTTAATGCCATACTCTGTCAGCATAATTTAAACAATTCAGCTTTAGCTCCATAAAATTATTCTTTTCCGATAAATGACATTACAATCCTTATAGACAATAGTCACCTACCGGCAGAGGACACCAGATATCACGAACGAATACCATGCATATTAGCAAGCATACACTGATGGATCCAAAAGGCTTATATCTAAGTTTGCGCCAGTTGCGTGTTCGTTCGAGCGAGACGGAAAAGTAGACAGCATACGATTGAATGATGTTTCTCTAATTTAGACACCGAGGTATGTACGCTATATTATTCTGCCTACAAGTTTATTTAAAATTGAAGTATCAGTCACATAGAATTTCACCGTCTGAGTTTGGCAAACTAATCATCCCGAAATACCAATGGTTCCAAACATATGTATTTTCCCTCTTAAACCAACTTCACGAGAAAGGGTGCCGAGTAGTACTTCTACCGAGTTATGCTGGTCTTCGGAGGTATGCGCACTCGGACCACCTGGTCGTTCAGTTGACCATGATGAGCCCAAATCTCTTTTGTGCGTAGAGTCCATCGTCCCGGGAAAGTTTCTTATCGAGCGTAGCTTTGCACAATTTGCTTTTTTAAATTGAATTTTTCTGAGAGGTGAAGCCGATAACGTAACGATTTTCTCCTTAGGTAAATTTCTCGGCCAGCTCGCTCTGTTCGGCTGATGAACATCCATCGCTTTCACACATTCTGCTAAAGTGTGCACGTCCGACGCGAGCACAGTACATATCATAGACTGACATCCTTCCAAACAACTTCTTTACTATGGCTAGACTGCTGACTGAAATATCTAATATAAAGAACTGTAGGTCTATGTACTGCGCGATAGCCTGCATAGTTACAGCGGTTTCTTAATAAAATTTAAAAAAAAAACAAAAACACTCACATATATACTTATTTGGAAAGATTGTATGGAATTGGTGAAACATGAAAATAATACTAGTAAGAAAGTCTTGTCAATGAAATAGACGAAAAGGAAAAAGATGCATTCGAAATTTACATTTGGAAGCGCGTGCTTAGGATACTTTAGATGCAGCGAAGAGTCCCAGAAATCAATTCTGCCAGAACATCCGCAGAAGTCTAGGCTCCGTAATAATTTGAATGTCTAATTTAACAATGGTACGAGGGATTTTGGATGGAAAAAAGAAATCTCTGGAAAATGAGGAAATTGATGATATTCCAGGAGCTAATGTGTGAAGTATTATAATATCGAAAGATAATGCGTTATTTACGCACGATATTTTCGCCGGATTGAAAAAGAAAAAACAAAATTGCAAAAAAAACAAACAAAATAGCAAAAAAAAAAAAACGTTAACAGAATGTATTCAAGGAAAACGTTTTACGGGTTGCTTTCCTTCTTTTTTTAGGATTCCGTAATAACATACGGAATCCTAATAAGATGGTACACAAATGACAAAAATATCAAATAAAAATCAATAACTCACGAACGGTTTAATTTATTAATTTCAAAATTTCGAACATAAATCCCAATTAAAATTCTCTTTATAACGATCTATAACTTGAAGATGACCGATTACCCTGGGCGGCAAAAAACCCAAAAAACCGTCAAGAATATATAATATGGTACATAAAACGACCTCAAAAATCACTTAAAAAATCATAACTCATCACCCGATAAATCTATAAAGCTGAAATTCAAAATATAAACTAAAATGCAGGAGTCCTTTCATAAAATCAAAAAATTATGCTACAAAAGTTAAGTAAAGTTGCCGAAAAGTTCAAAAAATTGCAAAAAATTACTTGTCCCCCTCCCCTAGCGCTGCGAGTATTACAGCCTAAAATTTTAAATGCGGTTTAAAATACGCGCATCCCCGTATATTTCTCTAGTTTGGAACATCCGGATTTCCAACTTTGAAACTGGACCTTCCGGGCGCCGAAAGCTCGAAATTTTGGAAAAAAATATTTTTTTCCCCAAGCATGTGATATATCGTTGGAAAGATTGCTATCTGTCGAGAAAGAAACCGTATTTCATATCCTTAACAAAACTTTCCAAGTTGCCGTAAAGTTCAAAAAAGCGCGAAAAATGACGTGTCCCTCCCCCCCTAGCGCCGCGAATATTATAGCTAAAAATTTCGAACACGATTAAAAATATGCGCATCCCCGTATACTTCTCTAGTTTGGAACATCCGGATTTGCAACTTGAAAACTGGACCTTCGGGGCACCGAAAGCTCGAAATTTTGGAAAATATTTTTTTTTTCCCCGGGCATGTGATATATCGTTTAAAAGATTACTATTTGTCGGGAACGAAACTGTATTTCGTTTTCTTATCCAAACTTTCGAATTTGCTGAAAAGTTCAAAAGCGCGAAAACTAATATGTAGCCCCCTGTTTGGATCGCAAATATTATAGCTATAAATTTTGAATGGGGTTGAAAATATGTTCATTGTGGCATGTTTGCGTAGTTTATTTAAAATTTTGTTTATACATATATCTAAATAAATTTTATTTAAAAATCGTAATCTAATAAATAGTGACAAACAAGGAAGGTGATTTAAGTAATAGTATTCAAATATAACTATATAGAAGTTCGGAAAACAAACAAGTACAATTACAAATTTTTAAATATTTATTGATAATTAATCCTTCCAAAAATCTAGGACTAAATAGCGTTTATTTATTAGAATTTATTTTTTTTTGCAGTACAATATGATGACACTGCGTGATGTGTGAAAAAGAACTGGACTAAAAATATCTGTTTTGGAATTATTGTTGTTTTGAATTTAGTATTATGTAAATAAAAATTATGGTTATCTTTAACTTAACATACGGAATCCTCAGCGCATGAAACCTCATGCTTGACTGAACTTGTTTATATCACGTATTTATTGGCATAACAATTCATAATAACTCACGACGTCGTATTAATGTGAATTTCACATTTTTTTAATATGTTTTTAGGTCATTCTACTTACTTAGTATTCAACGTAAAAATATCTACGTATAACTTGAATTTTTATTATACTCAATTAACTTTCGATACATTTGTTTAGTCCTAAAAACAGCGTTAAGACAAACGCGATTTTTCTTTTAAATTATTGAACTATTCAAAAAACTTTTATTTACGAGTTCATCTATTAATCAAATCTCCTTCTGTAAAATGTACATGTAATATAGTTGTCTGAATTTTAAATCCTGAATTTATATGAATAAACTTTAAATATCGCATGTCCGGATATTAAAACAATTTTTTTTTTGGTATATAAATTGTACACGATGTTGAAGAATAAAAAGCTATAAAATGCCTATTTCACAACTTACTGAGCAGAAGACCAACACGATGCGTAGAAAGCCGAGTGAATTCATTTCGTTGTTGACAATGTTCTTTTACGGTGAATAACGCGGGTATGGAAACGAACTCGGTTAAAATTTATTTATACAGGTGAATTACGTATGAATTTTCTTTTCGTAAACAGTCGCTTGAAATGTGAATTTTCTCCTCATTCGGATTTTGTAAACACATCGAAACCGCCAGCGATGTTTGTTGACATGGTGTACTTTATGTTAAAATGAAAATCCGACTTACCGAGAGGTAATAACAAGCCACGCTGCCGAATCGTGTGCAAAACACGCGCGCTCTTTGTTGGCATTGAGTAATAATATGTATGATGAATTTTTTGGTACGCAGTTGGTATTGAAACAAAACTAAAATTGCGCAAGACCGCGCGTGCTTCTATGTGGGTCAATTGATGGTTCTACAAAAACCCAGCCTATGCCGATCATTTCGAAATTACGGTGTACTGTGTACCGTCATCGAATAAGCCATGTGCAACGTTCACAGACTTTATTGTACAACGAAAAGGCAGAAAGTACTTCTAAAAATATTGCATCCCTTTTGCCGGAGAAAATTTAGAAAGGAAATATCGCTGATATTCGATAAAATAGGGTAAATTTCTTTTTTTTTTTTTTTTTTTTTTCTTCAGGCTGGCATCGACATCTCAGTGCTAAGTAAAGTAACCCATACCCTTGAAAGGACGTTTTTTTTTTTTAAATTGGGCTCGCCTATCAAAGGGATTGTTGACCCAGCGCTACAGTTCAAGAAATCAACAGTGACAAAAAAAACTTGATACGATTGCAAATTCAGGAAAGGAACGGAGCAATCGCAAGAACTATATGTTATAGGAAGCGTTATACGGAGAGGTAGGAAAAAAAGGCTTAAGGACTGAAAGCAAAAGCACGAGCGCTCTGTAGAAAAAGCACGGAATATTCGAAAAAAAAAAACTCACGATTGGTATCGTAATTTAAACTGCAATCATCTTGCTGGAAAGGACAAAATGGAGAAAAGAAAAACGAATAAAAGAGGAGAGAAGTAAGTTATGATTAAAGCGAAGACGACAACGGAGATGTTTAATCATGGTCAAGATGGTGGGTCGGGCTGAATCGACGAATAAAAAAAAAACTAAGGATCTAAAAAAAAAAATAGAAGGAATAGATAGATCTCCCCGTGATTTATAGTGGCAGTTTTTTGAGGGGAAATTTATATTAGTAGCCGGGAATTTAGTAAGGAAACGGCTGCGGTAGATCGGGCAAGCGCATTAGCCTGCTCATTGCCCTTCATCACCGCATGACCAGGGGGACCCGCAAGAAATTAATACGGATAGCACGACGGGAAGGCAACCGGAAGATTAATATTCGAATAAAGGAAATTAATAAAATCTATCAAACGATGGGAAAAAATAATGGCTAGAAGCAAATTTTTAGCGTCAGAAACAATCGGAAAATTATTAGCGTAATAGATATGAATGATAAAATGAAGAACAGCTAGAGTGAGATTCAATGGAAACTTAACGGATTCGGAATGATCGAGAAAAGGTGTAGTAAAGGCAGCATCCGTTCCCTACGGGCTCTTAGAAACATCGGTGTGTAGATACAAGAGTGAAAACGGAATTCAAACAGGTTGGTTTGGTCAATTTTCTAAAATATCACCTGCCTTTCGTGAGCGTTAGAAATACGGGGGAGTTAATAAATTTTCTTGATGTAATTTTATGGTAACAGATGAAAATGTATTTTTAGAAATACGTCCGATGATAATTCGAAAATTTCTGTCTGATTTGCAAAGAGAAATTTTTACATCTCGATTTCGAAAACTGTGCGGTGGAAAAAATCTGCAATTTTTTTTTTTTTTCTTTAATAAGTTGCGGGTCCCACAAGGCATACTGCCCGAAACTGGCAGGTACGTTTTTTGTAACACGGAAAATAGCGTATAGGCAGTTGTATGCGCGTTTAAAAGCTTTCTACAATCGCTTTATGTACTAAATAAACAGTAAGTCGAATATGAGAATCTCTGAACAATAAGAATTTTACTTTTTTTTAAAGAAAAAGGCGTTTTAAAGTTATTTTGAGAAATACTTTTACGCAAATCGTGTACGTGTACACGTTAGTTTGTCGTTTCGCGACAGCATTCGTATTTTATTTTTATTTTTATTTTTTTTTTGAGGGGGAGGGGAGACATGCTTTTGTCGACGCGAAACATTTTTCTGATCTTTTATTTCCTCAAAAAGGTTCTGTAAAGTTTTTCTTACGTGAACGCTGTGCGAGCACGATACATTATACCCTGAAAGGAGAGTTTTACGACTAAAATAAATTTTTTGCCCGTACAAAAAAAAATATTTTCGTTTAGATCCCAAGTGGAGATTTTGGTTTTTCAGAATTTTATTTCTTTAAATTTTTTCGCTTCCGCAAACAATAGTCCATCTGCAAAGTTGCAAGCTGAATGTTTTGTTGCTGACCGTTAAATATTTTTCTTTCACTCGGACACGTCGAGTTGTTAAATGTTTTGCAACCGGAAAACACACGTGTATCGCGCTCCGTGTCAGAAATTTTCTGGACAAACAGAAATGCGACTGAGCAAGGTTTGAGATCCTTCCTAGCAATGGAAAATTTACGATATAATCGGTAAAGTAGTAGTGCTCGGAGAATTCGCTCATCTCTTGTACCGGTTATTTCGAAAAATTCC
Source organism: Icerya purchasi (assembly GCA_039619475.1). NCBI lineage: Eukaryota > Metazoa > Arthropoda > Insecta > Hemiptera > Monophlebidae > Icerya > Icerya purchasi. The sequence goes on from CM077116.1 coordinate 421,858,825, forward strand.
GTCATTTGAAACTTTTGAAATCACCGTTCAAACTGAAAGTGTAGAACACCCAGGTTTTCGGAGTATAGGCAAGAGGCGTAACCGTTTGATTACCGAGGAATAATGTCGATCAGTTGCCAATCAGATTTGTGGATGTGAAAAGATCTAGGAGGCGCGATGAAGTTCGAATTTTAACATTCTCAGCAGAAAGGAAGAAGATATTTTTCAGAAAAAAAAAAAAAATAATACTTAATCGTTGGGTGCTGCTTACGGGCAACTGCATTATTTCGGATGGAAGTACGCGGAAGTTCACAATTAACACTTTAGGGTCAAATAATAAAGACACAAGAACAATCCGAGAAAATCGCAGAACCGGCGATCGGAATATTAGCCGGAGTGATCTAGTGGAAAAACAGAAAGCGTAAATATTCGACAAAAATCTAACGCGCAATTTGAAAAAAGGAACAAAAAATTAAGTGAATAGTTTCAGATAGGACCGAAGAATCAGTTGTTTTCATTTCCTTTAATATGCATAAGTATCAATGCAGATGAAAAGGGGGAAAAAAGTATGCGAAGAATAAATCGCAACGGGTGGAACGCTGTGTGCTATTGGCGAATAGTTGGTGGAAAAAAGGTGAATAGGACAAGTGTAAGAGATTTGTGAAAATAGAATAAAAATAGGAGACAGCTGAGAGGATTGCCGAATATTAAAGAAAAATAGGAAAGATGATTAGAGGAAATAATGAGCTGGCAGGAAAAAGGAAAGAAAGCTGTAGATTTTTCGGCGGTTAAACTTCTGGAAAATGAGTATATAGATGGTAAGAATTTTTGGGGAGGAAGCAACGTCCTAAATAAGATCTGCAAATAGGCGAACAACGGGCGTATGCGATTGAAATTCGGTGAATAGAGCGGAAAGGGTTTACAGCGAGGCAGAGTCAAAGAGAATTCCGTACGATACAATCAAAAGGAATTCATTAAGTTTGTGTAAATGCACTCGTGTTGGAATTTTAAAAAATTCACCCCGCCCATACTTGAAAGAGGAAAATTAAAGTAAAAAAGAGCCGAAAGATAGTTTTTCGCAAGAATAAGCGTACAGCAATACAAACTTCAAAACAAGTGTTTTTTCAAATGCCAATTCGACTTTTACTGAAGTGATGTGATAACTAAAAGGATCGGCCCATCGTCGGACAGGGCCTCTTTTAAAAAGTTTTTCAAGTGAAAACTGCTTATCGAACTATTGCCGACGAGCCTAAAATGCCGCGGTAAAAAAAAAAAAAAATCACTAAAATGCCGAAGCTATCGCCGCTCACTTTATTGTTAAATGATGCAAAATAGTTTTCCATTTGAACGAACGGTAAAAAAAATTATTTTACGCCCATTATTTCAAACTCAAGATTGGAACATTAAGATCTCTCCCCGTTAATGGACATTTTAACTTTGAATGCATTTTCTAAAATTGTTTCTAAGTATGTAACGAACTACGTTCGATTTTGGATACATTTTATATTGAAAAGAAATCGGAATGGAAAAATCTTAATCCGGTCTAGTAGTCGTAGAACGGAACAATGGGCTTTATTAATTTTCTTTTTTTCCCCGAAAATATCATATTGCTTTTTAATATTCGTTATACATTGTGAACCGTAACTTCACAGTCCCCGACACTCTGTTAAGGGTAAGGGACTTAACTTAGTTGCCATATTTAATAGTGCGATGCGTGGAATAATAAAGTGATTGAGTTTTTTATAAAATAAAATACATTATTTAAAACTTATTTTCATTGATAGAAAATGAATCACAGGCTACAAATTTATCGCAAATTCGCAAGCGATTCAAAAAAACCATATCGGAGATGATAACCGGAGAAATCGGTTTGATACTAAAGGGGATTTATCTGAACGGTCAAGAAAAATTTCACGGGCGACGCGTAGCCTTAAATATTATTTCCAGACGTGTCTTGAGCGAAACCTACTAAAAAAAAAGAGGAACAATAAAATCAAAAATGATGTAAAAAACCTTCTTTTTACGGGAGAAGGGGTCATAGACATAGAAACTGGCCAAGAACCAGGAAAAGGAATTAGTGTACTAGATATTTGCGTGATCAATCAGACAGAAAGGAAATGTAGTAAAGATGAAGGGTGTGCTACAAGAAGCGATTTGTGAAAGTGACGAGTAGAAAGAGGAACGTTTGAAGTATACTTTATCTAACTCTTCCAGATTTCTGACTCAGGCTGTTATTAAATAGGAATTTCATAGTACTATCTGTTGCCTTTTTTTCTTATCATCTCTCCACTTATGCCTCTAAGGGGTCTGATAGTGTCGAAGCTTCCTTTATTCTTCCTGACTTTTTAGCTTTTTACCTTTCTGCTCCGTATATTTACCGCCAAATTGATGGTTATCCTACGAACGATTATTTATATTTCCCCGAATTGTAACTTCTCCGACTACCTGATAATTTCCAACTTCACGAGAGGGACCTTCAGGCTATCAGTTTTTCCTCTTTCGGCTTTATCATTCTTCGTAAACGATCTCTGCTTCATAATCTTTCCTTTCATCACTCTATTCACAGCGATCTACCGTAAGTTCCCGGTATAATAGAAGCGTAGAGAGTAACGAAATAGCGAAAAATTTCCGGTTGCTAATTTATTATCCTGAAGTAAGAAATTTCACTTCAAATTTTGGTCGGATACGTATCCTTCTTCCTTCACCGATAATCGTTCCTCCTACCCCTCAATTCAAACTAACCTTCTTTCTAATCTTTGGTTCTCAGAATTCTTCCACGTTCTGTCATTGTCCTTATTATTCGCCTACGCTTTAATCATACTTCATTGTCCTCTTCCGGCTATCGTCTCTCTCTGATTTTCTTCCCTTATTATCATCCTACAATGGTCGAAATGGCTGGTTGCAACAACTATTCAGATATGAAGAGGATAGTAATGGAAAGAGAGGAATGGAAATTAAAATTCGCACCGACAAGGCTAAGCCTTTAGAATGAAGAAGAAGATCATCCTCTACATCCTAATGAAACAGTTATCCGTAATGCTAATCACATTTTCTTTGACTGTTCTGCTCTTTCTGCTGAACGTTATTTTCTCTATTTACTCCTCTTAAAGTCTTTCTGCCTCATATTGTGTTCCCTATGGCCTGTTCTTTTCCTCTCAGTCTGTTGTCCCTATCATTGGTTCCGTTATTTCAGCTATTTCCGATCGAATTAAATTCTAATCAGTTGACTTTTCTTTTTATCGTTTCTGGATGGGAGGTCCCTGATTAACGACCCCCCTCCCAAAAAAAAAAAAAAAAAAGCGAGGGAAAAGCATTTAAGAAATATATGTAATCAGCATATTATGTATAAAATAAGAAGCAGAAGGGTGGAGAGAAACTTTTAGCGGTTTCGACTTTTCTTTTTTTCCATTATAATAGTAACTAATACAAGGCTAATGGGGTCAGATTAAAAGAACACAAGTAACTGAGAAAGCAGTTTTGCCAAAAATTAAAAATAAAGCGTAAATACGGTAATATTCGTGTTTTATAATCACAATGATAATTTCAAAGTTATACCCACGTTTATCCTAAGAAACTGATATAGATCGGACTTGAAAGACACAAATATTCACGTTGCTGTACATATCTCTTATGCTTTTGCACAGAATGAATAATGTAAAACAGAATTTTACTCTATTATAAACTTACTAGGTAGTAAAAAAGCGTTTCATACAAGAAACTGTAGTGCAGAAAGAATAAAATAAATCACGCGTAAAAATAACTTTCTTTAAGTACCGAGTAGCTTCATCATCGCAAAATATTTTGGTCATGTTTACAATATTATAACATATACACGTGCATTGCTGAAGACTAATTTGTTTTTGTCTGGTACCTCTCTAAGAAAGAAAAGCGTTAAAATATAGAGAATTAACTCAACATACAAATGCATTACTGCGCAAATGAAAACTTAAGGAGTTAATTTTTTTTAAATCTCAAAAAATAAAAAAAAACTACATTCAAAAGAAAACACTGATACCTTAATTTGGTCAAAGAAAATTAACAGATCTGTGATAAATAATAAATCATTTTAAATAGTTTTTTTGTAAAATTCTACTACACTAGGGGTGAATGTGTTCATGAAGCGTACAATAGAAATAGATGGATGTCATCTGCTTACTCAACGATGATGACAGCATTTCTATGTCACGATGTCCGTTATAGGGATACACGATTCAAAGACAGAGAGAAAGAAAGGGAGAAATCAGAAATGAAGTAGAAAAATAAAATGTCGGAATTTGATTTTCTACATAGGCAAATTACAGACGGCTCTGTGTAAATTTCAAATGTATCGTCGCAATAACATTTTGCCATTTGTTGCTACACCCTGTCGCTCAGTAGAACCGGAACTTATACTAGTGTGTTAGATATTTAGTACTCTTTAACGTTACCTGATGGCGCTGTAATTAAAGGACACTATTAAGTAGACAAATCGAATGTGGCTACAATTGTACGATTGTCCGGATCAAGAAAAAGTGTGTGCACTGTATAATGCGCTGGTCGCTCTACCAAAATAGAAAAGTACTCAGTTAATTTAGTTTGATCGCACCGTTGTATGTGTGTTTGCTTCTCGATGCGATCTTGAGGTACTCACAGCTGCTGGCGAATATAACCGGAAAAACTAAAAGATCATCAGATCGCAATTCAACTATTATTCAACATTGAAGGAGCAATTAGTATCTTGCAGATGAGGAATTTTTCTTCGTTACACACCTAAAAAGCGACTTCCCGAATATCTAAAAGTAAGCTAAAACTGTTCTTTGGCTAAGATAATTTCTGTTGCTACAGAAGTGCTGACAGATTTTCTTCTTTTTCTATTTGCTTTGTAACTTCGCCATATCACTACTGATATATTTAAAAATTATTCAACTTTTATTCAAACTCCTTGAGTACCAATAACTCGCACCCAGAGTATCTGCTGTGCCTCTCACGACAAGATTAGAAGAAATATTTTGATTATGTGATGGTCGGAAAAATCGACTTTTTTTTTTTTTTTTTTTTATTGTATATTAAGTACGTTATCTTAAGAATATTGTCACCAAATTTCATAATGATCGAAGCACTAGATCTAAAGTTATAGCTATTTATAGTGCGTTATCTCGAGTCTAGCTGCGGCAGCTGTGATTCGGCATAATAACAGGTAAACGGTACGTCGATTTCCGTCGATCTTTTTTGTATACTTCGAAATTTCTGACCTTGAAAATATAGAACATAGACTTTGGAATATTCAACATCAAATATAACATCCGGATGTGTAAGATCAAAGCGACAGTTTCTTTAAATTCGCTCGTAGAAACATCAAATTTTTCGTATTACGAATCATGTGCGATGAGTAGCTAGAGGATTTCTCAAAAAGACAGACCAAAAAAGGAAGAAAACAACGTTTCGAAAACCGCACAGATCAACACGAATAGTTTTAGAGCATCTAAAAAACGAAAACAACTAAAGGCTGACCATGAGAAGGTCACCGAGTCGCCGGTAGATAATTTTGTCCAGTATCGCATTTAAAATTTTATTTCGGGTTTTACGATAATTTCATAGTTAGCGTAAAGGCGGTGTGGTGATGGTGATGCTAAATCTGCACCGATACACGTGAGCTTTAAAGTAGCAACTATGTGCAACAAAAGCGAGCAGCGCAATATTACTTCGTGCCAGTATGACCAGCATTCTCATATGAAACAAAACTGAAACACTTTAAACGTGATTATCTGAGAATATCGTGTTTTTTTGAAAATACCTTTTGCGGTGGAAACGATTACTAAAAAACTATCGATCCGATCAATACCAAATTTATATTTATAACGATAATGGCTAATAACCGAAGGATTTTTAATTATTTTTTTTCAAAAAAAATCTTTTTTAGAGTAAAAAACAAAAATTTAACACCTTCAGAAAATGAATTTTTTCTTTAAAAACCGTCGCCAGTTTTTTGAAAATTAAAATTTTGACAAAAACCCTTCGTTCAACGACTAGACAATACGATATATTAAGAGAATTTTTTTGAAATTCGGATTTCAGGTGACCGATTGTATCATGCCCACCGCAGGTGATGCATAAAAAAAAAAAAACAGGCACTCTTGAAAAACAACTCCAGTTCGACTATTTCCAAATATTTTTCTATGAAAAAAATCGAACAAGTACTCCGAAACATGTACTAATCGATAACAGTTTTTAAATAAATATTTACTATGCTGTGGGAAAACAATCGAGAAAATGTCGGATACTAACACCTACGTTGAAATTACTTTCTGCAACTCCGAAAATATTTCTAATTCCATTTTTTTTGTCAACTGTAATTTTTTCATTTTTTTTAAGCAGTTTTTTCGAAAATTATTTTTAAACCTTATTTAATTCGATTCAAATTTCCGACTTTATATTTCACATTAAATCGGAAGAAAATTTATATTCCGTTCGAAAATCGTCTTCTTTTTAAAACCTCTACAATTATTTACATAACTATAAACGAAATAGCATTTAATGTAGGTATGGCTATAAAAAAATGTTAAGTTTTCTAGTCTTTCTTCTCTAATAGGAGAAAGATTATTTTTTAATGTTCAATTTTTTTTCCCGTTACCTTTTATTATATAATAAGCTTCCGGCGATAATTTAATTTAATAACACGACAGTTGCTGTAAATTTCCTAACGAAAACTTTTACGACGTCGTCCTTCGACCGTTACGACATTTATTTCTATTACGGGACATTTCGACAATACGGCTTTGGAGCCGATGTAGAGTTGATCGGTTTTTACCGAGAACGGAAAAAAGGAAAAAATGGAGTAGTAGTGGACAGGCAGTGTCTTAGTTTTGCGCAGCCAAGTATAAACCGATCAAAACGCACAGTCGGCCGAAAGAGGACAATAAATAAATCGGCAGGGGACAACAACGTGGCAACTTGTAAAAGTAATTTATTTGTCAGCGGGGATGAAAGACTTCCGACTAAAATAGAATCCTAATTCTTCTTTTTCTCAGAATTTCTGCGACGGCCGGTAATTTCGGAAATATACGAAAACAGAAATGTCACTTTTCAACGATTTAACCATTGCTAAACGATGCGAAAAGTAACACTGGGAATTGGCGGCCCATTTTAAATTCCGATCGAATTCTTCTTTTCTCGTGAAGAGTACCAAATCACTGTGGACCGTCGTTCTGCAGCAAAAAACGAGTATGTTATTTAATTTCATATGTACACAGCAAATTTAATGGAGACCTGGCAAAGAATGAGGGTTTTATTGGAGGCAAAACAGCAATCTAGGCCACCGTATAAACACATTTAAGTAAACCCTTCATTATCTTCTTATCTTAGTATTTTTATTATTTCTAGTGAATTGTGAGTCTCTTTGTTCAGAGTAATATTGGGTCAAGGTGGTGTGTATCTTCCTGGGTCAGTATGAATTCTATGCTGTTAGGAAGAAATTCACAACTGGACCTCTACAGTAAACGACTGCTCTATCAGTCAATTATCAAACCTATCTGGACCTATGGGATCCGACTTTGGGGATGTGCAAAACCTGCTAACCGAATGGTCATTCAGCGTAGCCAGAACAAAGTCACTCGTGCAATTACCAATACAGAATGGTATCAAAGAAACGAGGACTTGCATGCAGATTTGAATCTGAAGTGAGTAGACGAGGTCATTCGCGACTTTGCCATCAAGCACGAAAAGCGGCTCCATCAACATGTGAATGTTGAAGCGATCCAGCTGCTTGACACATCATCAGATGTTAGATGTCTCAAGCGATTAACGCCGAACGATTTAGTTTTGTAAATAATATTTATGCATATAAATAATAGAAATTTGAACTAATATTCTATACATGTCTAAACTAATTAGTCATATATATTGGATTATTTAAACAGTAGTTTAAGATCTCAATACACATTTATTATTAAAAAAAAAAAAAAAAAAAAAAAACTTTAGCTATCATGCTGGTCCCCTACTCGTATACGCCTAACGGAGAAAACCAATATTACTGGCTACGTGTCTATTAGGAATTTTTAGATATATTAGGGGAACTATTACAGTTATTCGTAACGTACGCTGGCTCGTTTTTCATGTTAACTGTCCATATTTTTATTTATATATGTATATAAGATGCGCCTAAAGAAGTTTCACTTCAGAAAACATGTTTTTAGCATATAAAAATGCCAATACAGATGTATTATATTAAAAATATATCGTTCTCGTTTTAGCTATTGCGTTCAGCGTGTGAAAATATCGAACGCCGCAACGACATACAGTTGTGTCTGTAGGCTCGTTATTAGAAATTAATTTAATAGAAAAAATCAAACACACGTAGAGAAAAATGGCGGACGTTTATTTATTGAAAATATTACACCCCTAAAAATGTTAGGAAAAATTAAGACCGTTTTTATTCGACTGTATCGCAAAACAGACTTTGTCTTTTCAGAAGCGTCCAAAATCGTCTGTTTTTTCAATGTAGCAAGAAAATCACTAATCAGATTTCGAGATTTTTTTTTTTTTCATTAATTTCGACCGCCTATTAGAACGTAAAATGACATTATGAATAATATTACATTTTCATTCGCCCACCTAGGTTTTATCAGAGTTCATATTCAGGGCATTTAATTTATATCGAATTTGCCACCTTCTATTGTTTAATACAACTTATAGTTAGTTTAAAAAAAATCAGAAAACCGGATGATGGTTTTAGAAATCTCCGCTTTTTTAAGGTTTGATTTTTGATTTATTTTTATTATCGCTTTTTTTCGTTTCTGAAACTTCTGTTCTTTTCTTTTTCTTTTGCCTGTAAACGTAACACTCTAGTCAAAGGGTTCGGATATTTCATTGTATAAAAAAAAAGATGTTTGAGAGAAAAGTGTATGAGTATTATCGTGTGGCACTTTAAAATTTTATCGTTTATTTCGATGAAATTTTCCACAAGCATATATAGATTTAAAAAAAAAAAAAAAAAGAAAAAAAGATGTAAATTCGAAGCATCAATCGAAATTCGTAAATAGCCTAGGCAGGGTGGAATTAAAAACATGATTCGAAATCATTGTCGGAGCACAGAACGGCTTGTGGTTTGTGTTGCGTATCGTTACGGCGAAACAATGAACGCGCAGGTACATTTATCAGTTCGTGACCATTCGCACGGAAAGTTCGCTGCTTTTTGTGAAATGGAAATGTAAATAGCGATTTAAAATTCTTCAGTATGAATTCCATTTATATTCTGTATTTTGAGCTATTTGATTTTATTTTCTTTCGCGATAATTTTACAAAATTTCCATTTCAATGATTTTGTATTGCAGCGTATATACATATATGCACTTTGTTGCTTTTTTTCTATACAGGGTTAAATTTGTTTCTTGTTTTCAAGTTTTTTTTTGTGGCTATTTTTTTGGTGTTTTTTTTTTTTTTTTTTTTTTTTTTTTTAATACACAAACATCCAAAATCTGCACCGTGCGTGTGTAGGTTTTCACATCGTCGAGATTTTATTTACCATCATCGACAAATAGTAGTAGATTGTGCTGCATACGTTACTAAAATCAGAAGACGCGATCGCTTATTTTTTTGAGGTAAATATAATTATAATGCAACGCGACTTTTAAAGTTAATTTAGATAATTCGAAGTGATTTATAAATTTTTAATCTATTTTAGTAAAACATACATTGTTTTTATTAGCCGTTTTTAGCGTGTTATACGGAATATGAGCTTATTTCGATAAAAATTTATGCATTTCCTTATATTGGATTTGAACTGCAAACATACTTTTCACTCATTACGAAGAATCATCTCTTCATATCGTCCAGCAATAATCTCGCTACAAGAAATTAAAGCGAATCAAACATTAAGAAAAAAAAAAAAGCATCGTTTTTTCATTCTGCCCTGAAGTCTCCTCAATCAGCTGAACATTAATAATGCCCACAGAGACGTGCTACTAGCAATCCGGAAAAATGTTTGTGTTGTTTATGGTTTCGGATGATCTTTAAATTCGGGTTTTCTTTCGTCTAGAATTTCTTCACACGTTTTATTAGAGTAATAAGTTTTTCCAATTTTTTAGACGAATAACTAATTCTTCGAATAAATCCGTAATGTTGTAGACATTTCTTTCGAGTATTTTAAAACTATTTTAAAAGCTGCTACAAATGAATTCTGCTATCGCTGTGAGATTGCTAGTAATATCGTCTCAAGATTTAGGGGAACATTTATAATGTTTAAACAACTACCGAAAAAAAATTAATCACTGTAACATCTCTTTCGGTTTTATATCAGAATTTAACGTCGTCCGATATGGACTATAAACAACGACCAGAACGAGAACAAAACAAATAATAATGGGAGAATATAGTGTTGAAAGAGAAGCAACGACAACCCGGAGCCGGAGTTCAAAAATACAAAATAGTAATTAAAGAGAAAAACATTTTAAAGAAGACATGACGGATGATCGATAGACATTAAAATGGAAAATAATTATCAAGTTTGTTTTTTTTTGTAGCCGGCATAATCGCGGTAGGAATGACGAAGATAAGAAAAAGGTCGGTTGTTGAGTTATTAAGGGTGCGCGATAAGTAAACATTTTACAGCATGTATGTAAATACATAATGGGAATCTAATTCAGACGGACGAAAACATATAAAAATCACGCTTTTCCGATAGCTCAGAAGAGATGGGCTTTTGAAAGCGGATTAAATTTTTCAAAGAGATATAGATGATCATATGTTCGCAGAATGTTCATAGACTGAAATAAATATCAGCAATAGACAAGTTAAGGTCAGGATTTGTGCCGAGTGAGTATAAGGGGGAAAAAAATTCTGAGCAGAAACTAGCGAAGCGGATACGGGGGAATATCTGTTGCATATATGTCGCGAATATATCATCGGCTGGCCCGGCCGCAGTTAACAGGAAACGTTGCGACACAGACTGTGTCAGAGATAATTAAGGGAAAGTAGAGGGAGTCCCGGCCCTGAGGGAGGAGGCACGATAAACGCGTTTCCGTTAGTGCGTGTAGGCAAGCTGGATCGGTAATTGTCACTATCCTACGAATTTTGGTCTCTAAGCTGTATCGCGAATTGAACGCAGTTCGCATCTTTCAGTTCGCCGGATCGCGCTTTTACAGTTCGATAATCGTGGTAACTTTGCGAAGCACGCGAGAAGTGTTAATGTCGTTTTCATGGAAAAGACATTAACTGTAATTACGGTTCTGAAACCATCGCGAGAACTGTACGAAAAGGTGTGTATCATCGCCGTTAAGGATTGCGGTAATGCGGTGTTTTCTCCGGCTAATTATGGAAAAAGAGAGAGAGAAATAGATTAAGAGAGAACGAACTATGCGACGCATTCGATACGTTCGCAACCGAATTTTTTATTTTAACACCTCAATTACGGACATTAACCTGCCGTATATGAAATTTGTTTCAGTGTGCGGCAATGGAGGGTGCAAACCAATTCCTACCGGAACCGGGACACCACTATGTATACGCCACGGTAACATTTTGATGAGAATTCGTTTTCGCCGATTTTCGCGAAATTTTTGACCTTTAGCATTTTGCAAGTGATTTATCGCATTCTTTTTTATTTGTCCATCATGCTACAGGGGGAAGGGGGGGCGCTAGGCTCCGGGCTATCGGCCGTTCGTTGTCCGAGGCTTTTTTCGCATCACGTGCCTGCAACGGTTCATTGCGTCTCTTCGGCCGTCAAGCACACGGCAATATTTGAACTTTGCGCTGTCACGCTGTTCCAAAAATAGTCTGGCCGCGTTTGATTAATTTTCATTTCTTATCAGCAATTTTCAGCGTCCACGTTTTTACCGCTACCTATATAGTGTAAACCGTAATTGAGAGACCGGCTTTTTTAAAATTTATATCAGTTTTACCCCGGTTAGTATAACGCTCTCTTTCCTCTGTATCCCACGATGTCACGATCCACTCAAGTGTCTCAACCGTTCCGCATCTTCCAGTAATTGACATCACACCGTTTCCAATAATAACCAGAATGTCCTCGTTTAAGCCCCATATTTCATACCCGTTCTTCGCTCCGAGCGGTCGTCGTAGTGTTGGCCCTTCTTAATTTATCTACGTCAATGGCCGGTAGTGTGTCGGTACATCTCAGATTTTCCGATTTTTCCTCCATCAATTTAGAGTTCACATTTTAATTACTGCAAAGGTTCAAAAGAAAAAAAAAGAAAAAAGTACCGATCAAAAGAAAAATCGTTCTCTTACTAACCTCTCTGAGTAAAGTGAACTTGCGATGTATCCCCGAAATAATTTTTCCTTCTTTTTCTTCTTCGATTAAGGTGGCCACTTTAGAGCGCTCGATGAAAACGCATACAATTTTCCCTGAAGAGTAACATCTACACCTTTCCGGCTGCTGTCTACTAAATCCCCTCCTGATGCTAATTCTCTTATAATACTTCCAGAAGAGTAGATTATTCATCCCATTCTCATAAAAGTATATACATATACATAGGTACATACATACATATTAATTCGGATTCGGTGTTTACGGCGGTATTCAGAGATTCTAGAAATTATTATCCGGTTAAAATCGTTAATTTTCGATTTCCCGACATCATCCTATTGTTTGTTTGCAGGTAGTGGAGAAGAATACGGTCCGAGACGCTTGCACGGCCGAGAATGTAAATTTCGTTTTTCGGTCGAAATTTCGGCACGTGTAGAGTTGGAACCCGTGCGTAAGTGTCCTAGAGTGCACGTGCCCGGCGACAAGAGGGTCTAGTGTCGGTTGACAGCTCGAGCCGGGAGAGATGAAGAATCGGGCATGGTAGTGTGTACAGTTGATTGGAATGGCAACAGCCTTATTGCCGCAGTTTTAAGTTTTACCGTTAATTGTTTAGTTTTGATCTCGAGAGCCATTCTTGCGAATTAGTCACCGCTAGTCGTTCGTCTTTTCCGTTTTAACGTCGCGCGATCTGTTCGTTCTTGCTAAGCCGAACTATTATTCGAAGAGCGCGTCGCGATGTTGTAGTATCTCTCTATCCGTAAATCGTTCGGAAACCGTGCACTCTGCGTTGAATACCGAAATTATCTACGTATATGTCTAGTCATTTGGACGTCAGCGATTTATTTATTTGCTTATTTTGTTTTTTTGTTGCGAAGTTAATAAAATATTGTGTATTAACGCTGGTTATCATTTTGCCGTGTTTTAATTTTTGTTCTTTCATAATTATATCGGCCGAAATACAGGTGAAACTCCGCGGGAGCAGCTTTTTCCTTTCATCACCCGCGTCCCTGCGTGTTTAATGGTAGTAAAATCTTTCGTGCATTAACAAAAACCTAACGCTCGCCGGTGGTCGGTTCGATGGTTTAGCCCCAAAAAATCTGGGCACTTTGAATTATCCAAGTTTCAGATTAGGACCCCAAAGAGAAGAGCGTGATTCGGGTCGTCTGAACACTCCGAGGACTTCAGATTTCTAGGGTCTCCTCCGAGTTAGGAACCCGAAGAGAAAACGGACAAAAGCCAGATGGCTGTTCGCTTCGGTGGCACGTATATTAAAATTAGAATAATATTGAGCTGCTTTGGCGCCTGAAGTAAAAGTGTAAAAGAGAAGCAAAATCGTCTCAAGTGACGTCGCGACCAGGGACACGAGGGACTCAATAAAAGTTATCCACGAGCGATTCGTTACAATATGCATATATGAATATATATATATATATATATATATATATATATATATATATATATATATATATATATATATATATATAAGTAAGATAAGTCCCATAACCTTGAGAGAGCGTCGGGATTGTGAAGATAAAGTTCGCAATGTACTAAGCCCAACGGTACTAATGAGAATAGGGGTGCCAGTTCCTTTCTCTCGGCCGCCTTTACTTTCCCAGATTTCTCTGGTACCCAATTATTTCAGGTTGCGTAAACTTGGGAGTAACTTGGATCCGGGACGAGACAAGTCTCGATAACCTATGACACCACTGATTTGATAGCCAAGCGTCTTAACTATTAAGCTACCACATTGCCTATATATATATTTAGAAAAGTATTGTGAAGAAATACTCAAAATCGATAAATTAATTTATGGCTGGGGTACGAAATTCTAATTTATCACGTGATTTCTAAATAACGTGGAAAAATGTTACAGATTTTCTTATTACCTCTAGCGTAAAGAACGGACGGAATATACCTACTTCGTCCAAAACTTTGCACATAATTCGTCAACAGCTCATTTCAACCCGTCTCGACTATAATTTACTCATTCCCACTTTTACCCTCCATCTTGTTGGTATTCTTTCTTTACAATCTAGTGCGGCATCTAGTCCATTACTAAAATTAATTAAAATTCGAGATATCTGCAGAGAACAGATGTTAAAATATCAATTAAAATAGCGTGAGAACAGCATAGATTAAAATTATATGTACATTTGAAATGTTGAAAAAAAGACCGTTTTTTTTTTTTTGAGCTCAGTTTTTGTATACCCGCTTACCGGAATGTCTTCACTTCTATTTCGCGAGACGACTTGCTGTTCGCAATAGTACTCAGTCGGACTAATCCAAGTGGAACAGCGTAGCGAATTTCTAATTACAATTTGGTAGCCTAGTGGCTACGGTGTTTGGCTACCGCATCAGAGGTATCATATAAGTTATCGAGACTTGTCTCGTCCCAGATTCAAGTCGCTCCCAAGTTTACTCAGCCTGAAATTGAATTGGGTACCAGAAAATTATCTGGGGGAATGTAAAAGCGGATCCCAAATAGAAAGGAATTTCACTATTCTTAACCATATCCCTTAGAACCTTACGTACATTATGAAAAAAGCTTAATTACACAATCCATGATTCCTTATCAAGGATATATGGGACTTACTTTGCTTTACATATCGCTGAGTCAACTTCATACCTCGTAGGGTAAAGGTTGCTTCCGACTGATTGCTATATAAGATACCGCTTATTACCACCGATTTCCGCATCATCTCCTTAATACGTTTTATTAGTACACCGACTGTCTCACCTCTCTTTCATATTAATAAATGCCGTAATATCAACATCAATGTTCTTGATCGCTGTTCAATGAAAAATCATCAATGTCGAATATCGGTCTAAAATATTTTTTGATACCAGTGCTGTTGCTTCTGTTGCACCGAATTCAGTTTCCCTCTAACAATTTACAGTTTAACCCCATCGGACATAATATGTACGTGCGAATCAAAAAGAAACGCCTGCAAATTGAATCGATATTTTTTTTAACCGACAATTGAACACAAACGAAGAAACGTCACACGTTTTCCCCGTGCGTTTATTAGTTATTCGTAGAATGCAACCTTAACATTCCGACAAGAGAGGGTATTTTCGATTCAGCGACGAGCGCTCCGCTGCCTTTCGAAATTTAAATATTAGACGTTACGAGGCAGCTTCGACTTTCCGCAGTTTTAGCCGTATAATTCGAAGATCTTCTTTTAATGAGACTCATGAAAGAAGAAGAAGAAGAAAGTGGCACGCGTAATTGTTAAACGATTATTAAATAAAAACTTCGAATGAATACAAAACCGTTTAATAATTTAAATATAAGCTCCGTGGATACCCGAGAAAGAAAAAAAAAAAAAGAGAAAAAACACAATATAAAAAATAATTCTTCTTAAGAATTGTCTTAATTATTTAGGAAAAACAGTTCAAAGTTTTTGCGCAAAATTCGAAAATAGCCCGCGTGTAGTGTTCGCTCGTAACGTGTCTCGATGAAGACGAAGAAGGGGCAGTTCCGTTTGCGATTCAATTCGAGAAAAGGACTTGACGGCATTTTCGATTTCTTTAGAAAAATCATTTCTTTCCTTGTAGAATGCGACGATTCTAGAAAAGCAAAGCTCTGCCGTTTCGGTATTTTACGCGAAACTTTTAATGGAAGGAATTTTCCATTTATTTATTTATTCCTCGAATAAGTTTGCGCAACAACTTTTTCCTAATAGGGATATGTTCCTTGTCTAAAGGAGTCAGCAAAGAAATTCACGAAGAAATGGAAGAAATGTCGTAATATGGCGGAAGATATGTGTTCTTAAATTTAAATTGTGTAATTGTATTTAGTTTCCTTTCGTTTCCGCAGTTCGTATATTACATACTTCGAACCGAATTTTTTTCTTTAAAAGTGAAAATAATTCGACCGAAATTAATAAAATTCCACCCCAAATAGATGACGCCACGTTTGTCCTTCCAACATATTATTTTTGCCGGTTCTCCTCCGGCATTTAAAAAACATTTATTGCGAACATTTTTCACAACTATTGCTCATCGATAGCGGACCAATTGGGTCAGCGGCAATTTTATTCGCAACATTAATTAACTGTTGTTCAACCGCAGACTTTTCTCGAATATTACAACGTCTTTCGTTTTGAGATCCGAGTAAATTTATAAAGACCGATATCATTCTATCATTTCTGTATCTGTTTCGTTCTTAAAGATCGATTTGCGATTCTTCACTTTTATTCGTTGTCGCTGGGAAAGTTTTTTATTCGTCTTAAAGTTTTTTTTATTTTCCCCCTTTTAAATTTTATGCGCCGAGGTGAAACTATTACGGTAATTACAGCACATACAGGGTGGCATCATTTAAATATGCTCGGTTAAACACTAATAAATATCGTAAATGATTTTTAATTATTTCGCAATGTTTAATTACTAAAAATGTATCGACCAGCCCTTTAGCCTTATGACTATTAAAGCAGTAGAAAATTTTATTCGTTTTTGTATTTTCCCGATCTATCCAGAATTATTTGATCACGCTTGTAGTGCATATTTACTTTACACACGAATTACTCCTTAATAGCATCTACATCTTTTGTTTCTTCCTTTTTTCCTTTTTTTTTTTTTCGACCACCTCTAAAAACCGATTAACCGATTAAATTTCAACAACCAAACCTTACTCATTCTACAGATACAGTATAATAAATCTTGGATCTTGCCCGACTTTTTAATCGCTGTTCATTGAACTGTAACTGCAACAACACATTTTTAAAGGAGGAGGACGGTCGCCCGATATCAATTTCAGCATCCTGAAGCTGAAATGATTCTTGCGTCTGGGCTGAAATCTTGGCTCTAAGCCAGCAGACAGTTTCTTTCTGAAAAGGTTACATTTTAAATCGCGCTTTAGTTTCGGTCGGCTTCCAATCACAGAAGAAGAAACAGGGATACATTTTTCGCATTTCACTACTATAAAATGCCGTTAAGTTGGAAAAGTCTGAATTTAGCTAAAACAAAACGGAAATATTTCTCTCTAAATGATAATTAGTAGTCCGTCGTCTTTGTTGGTCACGTTTGTAATCTTAGCATAAAAGCTGTTGTAATTGTCTAAAGGAAATTAAGTTGTAAAAAATTAGCACTTGGAAAGATAAACGAAGACGAGAGTTTAAAAATGATGGTCGTATTTTTCCCTTTATTTATTCGATCGTTTAGCCGCTCACTAAATTATCTCCTCTCCTAAAATTCAATAAAATCCCTCTCAGACGATAGGTACCTTCGGTAGTTTAACGTTCAAGGTTTTTGTATTTTCAATACTTGTCTCTCGAC
The DNA here is from genome assembly GCA_039619475.1 of Icerya purchasi. Classification (NCBI taxonomy): domain Eukaryota; kingdom Metazoa; phylum Arthropoda; class Insecta; order Hemiptera; family Monophlebidae; genus Icerya; species Icerya purchasi. Next base: position 421,876,319 of record CM077116.1, read on the forward strand.
TACGTTACATGTAGATTCATCGTCAGGAATCAGTGTGTATAGAGGGGCAAGCTCTGCGCTTCCTATCGCAGTCTGGATATTGACGCGATTAGAGTGGTGATACCCGTACATAAATTCGTGTTCAGTTGACTGTGCTAATTACAATTTGAAAATTCCCTCAACGATTAGTACTTATTGTAGTAAAAAAGGAAAAGTACATAATGTAATTTCTATCTGTATAAATAAACTTGCTTTCGCGAGATTATTACAAAAAGGAAAACATCAGAAATGTGGGTCACGACTTTTTCCAGATGGTATGGTATTTGGTAAAAAAGGGAAAACGAATTTTTTACTGGGTTTTTTTTTCTCTTCTTTTTTGGCATTAGTCCGTGAGAAAAACGAGTCTAAAGTTAGCGAGCTAATGCGAAGTGCGATCGAAAGTAACGAGAATTCCTTCTAACCGTTTTCTTTGACTGGGGAATCGAATAGTTCATTAGGAATTTATTACCGACTAGTCATATAGTCACTAAGCGGAGTACTCCTGACAAGTTTTACGCAATTTTCGTGAGTCAATCAACGACTCTTCGGAAAAACAACTCTCGTGACGATTTTGCGCCACGGAAACGCACCGGCGCATTTTGTTTATCCAACGCAGTTCGTGGTAGCGTAACATCTTAATACCGTAACCATCCTATTTCCCAGGCACGGCAGACTTTTTCCTATTTCCCAAATTCAAGAGGGCACATTGAAAACGGACAACGTCTCCGAGATAAAGGCGAAAATTGTAGGGCGAGATACTATACGTAAAAAAGGCGTTCCAACAGTTATTCTTAAAATTACGGTAGTATAAGTGCGCATAATAAAAGGTCAACTAGTTGGAAGAGAATAAACATTGAAAAGCAGGTAAAAATGCTTTTTGAAAAAATTAAAAATTCTCGTTACTTTTTTTGATTTTGACCGCCAAGACGCTAGCTCGCTATCTTTAGACACGCTTTTCTCGACTTTCACGGACTAGTACAAAAAACAGTAAAATACCTTTTGGTTTTCCTTACTGGAAAAAGTTGGACCGAATCGGTTACCCCGACGTCTGATGTTCCATTTGTAAGTTAGAACGTCAGACAAAATGCCGGTGAAGTTAACGAAATATAATGCTTTAATGCACCAACCGGCGTACTTCAAAAGGATAGCAGTATCGCAACAAGGCTAATATAATAGTTTCGGCGATTCTGTGGTCTCCAGTGACGTCACTACAAAAAATTCCATATCACGAGAATATTAGTTACCGCGGTTATCCAAAGAACTTTTTCCTCCTAAGCCTAAAAGTTGACGTTTTCTTTGTTTGTTTGTTTTTTTGTTTTTTCTGGCATTATTAAAATATTTTTTATTTACTTATTTTTCCATCGGTGAATTTTTAATATTTCCCAATTTGACGCTTATTCGATAATGTTCACGGCCTAAAGGTTACGCATTTTCTGCTTTTCCGTTTATCTGATAAGTCGAAAGCAAATATACATTTTAGATTATGACGACGCGTCTCGAAAATGATTGACTAACACTGCGAATGGTGCCGTTGTGGAATTATCAGGAAACTAATATGGCGTAACTCCGAAACATGTCTGCGAATGACGACAATATTGAATAAAATTAGCATATCCGTCTTGTTTTTTATACCATTAATATCATTTTACAACATGATGGAAAATAATCGTAACAAGATAAATGCATTTTTGATTCGGTTAGTGTTGTTGTTCAAGAAACGTACCGACCAGAATTGACAGTCCACAATCGACGCGATTGAAAAATAAAATTCATATAATATATAACAAAGTTGTTTACTAATTTATCAGAAAATGCTAAGGCATGCTAGTTGGTACGCTACCGGGCGGTTGCTGAATACCGAAGTAATCCCGTAGGATTGTAAACAATCGACAAAGAGCATTGATCGCTTCGCTCTCATACACACCGTCGACTGTAATATTATAGGAGCTCGTGAAATATCACCTACTTCAACGAAATGACTGACAAACGGAGCAAAATCTTGGCTTACCTACGAGGGTGGTTCAAATATAAACCGGAATTTTTAAATAAACGGGCGAAAAATTTATTGTGGAAAAAGTGGTTGCACTGGCAGTTAGACCGGTTTGTTACGAAGAGTGTAGAGCAATTAGAACCGCGTAACCTCACTTTTTAGTGTAGTTAGAGCCATGAGTGAAAAAGAAGTACCAGTGTCTGTTGCACAACGCATCATTATTCGTTTTTTAGTCAAAGACGACTTAAAATCCGTGGAAATTTACCGAAAATTACGCGAACAGTTCGGGGATGAGTGTCTCTCCAAAACTCAAGTTTACGAGTGGTGTTCCGCGTTTCGAAAAGGACGTGAAGTGGTATCAAACATACCACATGCGCGGCGCCCAAAAACCAGCATTACAGATGAACACGTCAAAGCCATCGAACAACTCATTTTGGCTGACCGTCGCGTCCGTGTACGCGATATGACCGACGAATTGGGCATCAGCATAGGTAGTATTGAGACAAGGCGGAGCTGAAATGATTATCATGTACTTATTTATATCTTTTTGTTTCGAGTGTTTTGCGCTGTACTCTAGTTTGCCGACACTCTGCTTATATCCTGCCCGCTCATCATTCGAGTTATACTGTGGTTGTTTCTTATTTACTCGATCAGATTAAAGTAGAACCGACCCTCTCCTAACTGTTTCCGGATAAGGTTGTTGACGAAGAAGAAAAAAGTAAGATTCACAATGATCTTCGATAACGTTTTTGTGCCTTTTTACCTTGCTTCCGAACTAATTGTCAGATTTTGATCAAAAGTTTTTTGAAAAATACCTCCGATTAAAATACGGTGTTTACTTTTTACTTGCAAAGTATAAGTATATTTTCCAGTCAGGTCGGGGTGATCCCCGGTAACGGCAAAATCGACCGTCATTAACGACTGAAAACTCATTTTAATATAAAAATTTCGAATGCATTCGCACGACGCTTAATTAGGTACTTCGGCGCAATTGTGAATCGGTTTATTAAGACTTTCGGCCGAGTGCTCAAAACCGAACCTGCCGTTCAATACCGGAATATATAAATTGCACTAATTGGGGCCGCTCTTGGCGCTAGATAATGGCAAATGCTTTTTCATTTGATTCAATAATCGGTCTGTGTCTTCTTCGGCAGTCTGTGCGTTGCTCTTCCGTTGTCTCATCTCTGAGGACCACTCAACTAACGAGATTCCATCTCAGCAACCCGTTCGTCGACCATGCTCGTCTGTGCTTAATGTGTGCGGAGAACCGAATGCACGCACGTGTGTACTTTAACGGAGTTATTATTTTTCCCGCCGTTTTTATTCCTTTGTTACTCGCCAATAGCGTAGTATTTTGTTTTCATTCCGCTGCACTTACCGGTGCTTTGCAAGTTTTGGTTTTTTTTTTGAACAGGCATGCCGGAATTTAATTAACGCCGCCGTTGCCAATTTTCCTCGTCAAATGAAGTAAATTCGATAAATTAATAATTTAAAGCCGGAGGAGAAAAATGAATTAAAAGTACAACTAACCCAGACCACATGCAGCAAACAAAGATTCACTCGCTTCGATAACGAAGGGAATATTTTCGATTGGAAGTCCTTAGAATTTCTCCTTTCCTGTAAAAGGTCTTCGTCTAATTTCGAACGTAACTAGATTATACCGTGATAACATGTGTGAGTATCACTGATGTAGGAAGAATTTGACGGTAGTTTAGAACAATCTAGACTCTGGTTATGGCTAGATTTAGCGTAAATAGGTTGCATTATTGTCGGCTGGAAAGCCCTTGCGTGAATTTTTTCGAGACTTTCAACGGTGCTAGCCGAAGGTGTCGACGAGCGATGATGAATTCCGTTCGGCTAAAATCACCACGGTAAAATAGAGTACAACGAACGTGCCGCCGTTGTAGTGTTGCAAAAACCAAAAAGAAAAGTACGGTTGGTGGAGATATTTCAATTAAGCACCACTGCAGTATTCTTCCCATTTGAAATTAATTTCGAAGAAAGTAATTTATTAGCAGATGAAAAGTCGTGTAAACTGACTTCTCTAGAAAAAGAAATCGTTTTACTAATTATCGGATCTAATAGCCTTGCTAGCTACATCTGAACATTTTAAATGAATTAATCAGAATCCGAAGTACGAATAAGTTATTTATTTCGGAAATAAGAAAATTTTTTTTTTTTCTTTTTTTTTCGCCGATTCCGTTCATTTATATTACAGTACGTATATATATATATATATATAACATTATAATATGGAAGGTTAAGTCGTGCGTTATATAATGAAATGGATAATAACGCTGACAAATGTCGTAAAACTCTGACGGAATCTGAAAAAAGTATTTTTTTGTGTTTTTTTTTGTGTTTTGTTGTGTTTCTTTTTTCTACCTCAGATTAATTGAAGGTGAAAAATTCCATGAAACTAATGGAATGCAAAACAAAACATGTGTAAAACCAAGTTCTATATTTTAAAAAAAAAATTGCTTCAATATAGTTTCACTGAAGTTATTTTTATTCATTTTTTTCTCTACATCCTCCATGTCTATCAGTTACATATGCACATATAGAAAGTAAAATTAGATCACCCTATATGTATCGAGTGAATAACAAAATATATGGATGTACATGTTAACTGCCCAAAGGATATAAGTGCTGTCCACTGTTGTGTTCACCGGCAATTTCTGTTGCGTGTTATTGGGCACACTTAACTAAATTTTTCTTGGTAATCATTCCGAATCTTGTCACCGTATTGAAGAGCGGTCCTATCTTCTACTAGTGTCGCTACTTCTCGCCATTCGTTCTCTATCATCACTTATTAAACTTGATTATATTCTCGAATATGTGTACGATGAATTACCGACGTAACATAACAAAAATGAATTTATTTGAAACATATAAATGAAAAAGAAACAACCAAACACGTAGAAATATAACGTAATATAAGTTGTGCCAATTAAATTATATACATTAGTTGTTTTTTATAGGCCATCGTCGCAACTATACTCTTTTTATACTAGTTTTTTGAGATTTATTTGAAACATATACCATTATCGCCATTTTTGGAAATTTTAATATCAATATTCTGCAAAGTTCCTTAAAAACAAATTGGTTTTGGAAACTTGTCTACGTTTTTATATTGGAGACGGTGTGTTTTGTACATATTTGCTCGGTAAGTGTCTTAATATGATATTCCAGTTTCTTAAGAAGGAAACCTTCTCAAGACAACAGGTTTTTCAATAATTTTTTACAAAAAATTGAGAGCGTTTATTGCGATCAATCAAATTACATAATAATATTGACGTTCCAATGAATACTAAAAAAAAAACTTTTTTATGAGCGATAAAAATAAAATGGCGACGCTAGCGGTGCTTGAATTTACCTCGCATAGTTTGTGCCATGGAATTGTGGCTAACTAAAATCATCAAAATAAAGTTTTTTACTTAAAAAACGAAAATTTAAATTTGAGGACAAAAAGAAAAAAACACTTTTTTGTTTTTATAAATAAATCGTTAAAAACGATATTTATTATAAAAATTTATACGAAATTTTAGTTCGGTGTAAAGGCCAATAAGTTAAAGAATTTCTATACAAAATTTCAAGATGATTGCTGAGTTACAATGGCGCGGAAAAAACGCATTTTGAGAAAAAATAACGATAGCGACACAAACATTTTTAAGCACTCGTGTGATATCGATTTGGAAGAATGCCGCGGGAAAAATATATCACGATGATACTCTAAAAATGGGAATGTTTTGAATTTATTATGATCTTGTTTCATTATATTTAACTGCCTAATTTCTACTTCTATTTCTTAGTAATTTAATTTCTCATCGATAAATTTACAAACGTTCTCTTACAGAAACAATTAACATTTATTCTTAATTATGTAAATAAAATGGCAGCGTTAAGCGGTTAATAATTTAGTATTTTCCTGTGAAAATTAATTAATAATGATTCGGGTTTTTTGACACAACCCAATGAAATTCAAACTGGCATCTCTAGTTTATACTTATTAACGAATTTTTACCGGCTCGGGAGAAAATAAACAAGAGTTTACGTTGCCTAGCCGATTCGATATAGGGCAGAGAAAAACATGTGAAACATACCGGTATCGATATTAAACCACTTTCGTAAGATTTGTTGGGTACCTTGGTAGTCGGCTATTAGAGATACCAGCTGGCTACTATCGTTCGGATTCCAGTTGGCCAAAATTACTCGGGAGATGCATTTACCGTTTGGCGTCCGCTCGAAAATTCATACGAACTATTTTACTTAGCTATATTACTGGAATGTATGGCTGGACAAGTGGTGTACAAGTAAAATTCAGACAAAAATACAAATATTCTCACTTGGTCCGTTGCTACATTCACCAGATAAATTAATATTAAAAAAAAGCTACGAGGCAAAATTCTAGAGTGAAAATTTTCTTTTCGAACATATCTACCTGCAATCTTTAACTTTTTTTTTTAAGTTCAACTCACAGATGTGATATATATTGGAGGAAATTGTACATGAGGAACTGTCAAAAGTTTTCCAAACACGCTGGAACTATAATATTCGGACTGTGAATGTGACCTCTATCAGAGCTGTTGTAAAAAATTATTTGAATATTTTAAACTGCTAGAGGAAAAACGCGGTAAAATGCAGGTATGATTTCAGTTTATGATATACGTTACAAAATCTCGATTTTTTATTTTGGCTTAATCTGCTTCGTAAAATTTTTTCGCATGTAGAAATACTGTTTAATCAGTTTTAATTTTAAAAGGTAAAGGGACAGTGTAACTCTTCTAAAAGATGTAGAAACTTTTGAAGAAATTCTATCTGAAATTCAAAATTCTAAACTTGATTTAAATGAAGCTGAAAGTTGTCTAAATTGTAGCAAAAGAAGAAATGTAATCGTAGAAGGGATTGCAATTTTTTTTGTTACTAGAAAAGTATGCAATGCGATAATTATACAATTAAAAGAAAAACAGGTCATTTAGAGGTCGCTGGTATAGTAAATGTCAAAAACTTCGCCATTTCCCTAATTCAAACATTGGAATCGGTCGTTCAGAATTCTACAAAACGCTAAGTAAGTCGAAATTAAAAACACAGTTAGAAATCATTTATTTCAGAGGAGATTTTCAATGCGTCGTCGGTTGTTTGAATATGCCTTCTTGGTTGTCTGGAAACGAGTTAAATGACTCACTTTTAGTGAAACGGTTAAATGTATTCAAATTATCGTAACCACCCCCATGTCGACTGCTGAATTCGAGCGATGCTTTTCAATAACTCCGGAAAGGGTAAAAACATTTTTAACGAATAGAATGGATAAAGAAATACTTAATACTGTAGCAATGATTTCAATGAATAACAATTTAATTTATAACGAAATTTGTCACTTTGATGCAAAAGTAATTAAACATTTTGTTTCGCTGAAAGAACGGAGAATGGAATTCGAAAATACAAAAAATTATTATAAATGAATTAATTTAAACGTTAAATATATATATATTATTATAATTATTTTTTAATTAACTGCTAAATTAAATTTATTCTCGATTATAATGTTTTCGGTAAGATATTTCGTTAAAAATTTAGTGCTATTAATTTAATTACTTTTTTTATTTCGTAATGTCGGAAAAATATTTTCTTTATTTATTTTTATTGTTTATATGCGGAGGAAATAATGAAATCCCTGAAGCTAAATGCACCGGGGGGATTCCGAATTAATGGGCAATTAATAAATAACATTTCATATGCGGATGATAAAGTATACTAATAGCCGAAAGAACCGAACAAATGCAAAGAATGTTAGACATCATAAATAAAGAAGGAGAAAAGTATAAATAGAAATAAAACGAAAATAATGAAGTGCTCCAGGCTAAAAAACGCAGAGACACAAATACTAATAGAGGGACAGCGACTAGAGTATGTTAAAAAATATAGGATACTTAGGTGTACTGATAACTGGAGATGGACGTGACGATATAGAAATAAAATTCAGAATAGCAATGGCCAGACATGCTTTTAGGAATTTAGACAAAAAATAATAACAAATAAGAAAATGAATATAGATATGAAAGAACAAATATTACGGTGCTATGTGTGGTCCGTAATGCGATATTTTCTTGAAACCTGGACGATAAGTGCAGATTGTAAAAAAAAAATTGACGCCGTTGAAATGTGCGCATACAGGCGTATGCTAAAAATCCTATAGACGGATTTCTCATAACAAACCGTCAGCTGATGAATAGGTGTAAAGTAGATAAATTGCAATTATATGACACGATATAAGAAGAAGAAAAATTGCATAACATATAAGATTAGAGAAGAAGGCTTATTCAACCTGGTCACATAGGGGAAAATTAAAGGAAAAGCTGCAAGAGGAAAAAGGAGAATGAAAATGATGAATACGAACACAAGAATTAGAGATTTTTTCCTACTAACAAAATTAGCCAGATGCAGGAATTTATAATGTTCGTGACGTGCAACCTCCCGAATGGGAGATGCAACAATAACGATGATGAGGATTGATAAAACAATAAATTAAAATCGTATGAATCAATTAAAACGATAATTATTATTCGACTGTATTATAAATTTGTTTTCATCACTACTGAGTTCTTTAGCTTTTTTAATAATAGGGTATGTGTTTGCTTTTAAAAGTTGTCTCCATCCCTAAATCTATTAACCACGCAACGATACTGATAAACCGTACTGTTTTGCCCGAGTGAGAGTTGTATGAGCAGTTTGCATAATCGACCAGTCGAATTGCATTGCCATCCAGATAAAGCGTGGAAAGTTTACTTTCGCAGGTTGAATGTAATTTTTTTGGGCTACTTTCATGATTAACCATACCTGATGGCTATTTCGGTACTGTAAAAGTTCAGAAAGGAGTCCGGTAGTCATAATATGGTCATCAACAAATAATCGTAGTGTACTGTTGAACCGCATGGATGCAAAATTTGTAATTAGCCGAATGCATGCCACACTCTTAGTGCTCGAGGACTTCTACGGTGTAAAGAACGCAGACACTATTCGACAGTATATTTTTCAAATACTTTGGTACGGATAGGAAACCAGTAGTCGATCTAATAAGACGCCATTGTTAGAAAATCTGAAAGAATTTTCGTGGAAATTAAATACGTTCCCAGCGGGTATAATAATTAAGGGTGAAATTTGTAGTCTTCCTGAATTAGAAATTGCTGATCTGTCGATTCATTATAAATCTGACTTTTTCGTTCATGAGCTCGGAATATGTTAGAAGTGTTGCAAATTCACGAGCGCAATTTAAAATCGCTTTCAGATATTACGGGTTTTTCACTTTTATCACCATGTCTGGTGAAAATTTTGATTGCGTCGAATTTTCATTTCATTCGCTTTTAGTAATTTATGTGAAATGTTTAACACACACTGAAAATCATCTACAATCGATCTCTACCGGTTTATTTATACTTTTCGTTTTAAGTTGCAATAAATCGTATTTCAGATTTAATCGAAAATCAATCGGGGACGGTTATCGAATCTACCTTCATTTTCCGTTGCAAACTATCATCGTAGTAAGATTGTTCCGCTTCGGATGAATTTTAATTTTGCATTGTATTGTAAATTATCAAGCTTTTTCTATGTGTTCTAGATTTTTTTCAAAGTTCCGTTGGAAATGTTATAGCGCTTATTTTCAACACATTCCGTATTCCATTTGTATGAGAAATCTGCAAATGTTATTACAGCGGCGAAGAGAGAGAGAAGAAGAAAAATAAAAAATTCTTCTAACCTCTCCGAATGAAGAGCAGCGCCATGCTTCAATTCGTGCCATTAATTCTTTCTATCATATCGAATCGGCATCACATGTGCCGTACCATCGTGAAAACTTTTGAACCTTTTCCGACCGATCGGAGCCGAAAGGACTCGATTTGAACAAAGCCGACTGCGAAAAGCTGGAACATTTGTAATGAACGGATTTAACAATCGAGAATAAATTTCTCGAATAAATTTTTTTTTTTTTTTTTTTTTTTTTTTTTCGAAAAATCTTTTCCGTTTCATCGGTACACTTTTTTCGATTCTGCTTATTCATTGCGATTAGTTGTTTTTTTTTTGGCTTCGGGCAAAATCTGAAGCATTTTCAGCGAGATCAAATATTAATTTTCTCTGTTCAATTCCGAACAGCGCCCCCTAATATTGTTATTCGCCTGAAATCTTATTTTTTTTTTGTCGGTTTGGTTTTCGAACAGAATTGCCCAAAAATGGTTAAAATACGAGTAAAAAGCCCCTGTCTGATTGACTGATTTACGAAAAGTAAACTCAAATGAAAAAAAAAAAAAAAAGAGACAACACATGTACGATATAAAAATAAAGCAGTACAAAATTACAAAATTGAAGGCACTATTTTAAAATTTTACTCATTTCCATCTGTGCGACAGCTTATAAAGTGAATAGAATATATAAATTTATTATGTTTATTTCGCTTTTGTTTGCGTCATTATTACCACGTAAGTTTAGAACTTTGCATGAAAAAAAAAAAAAAAAGAAAAAGAAAAAGAAATGAACATATTTCGTGATTTAAAACCAGTACATTTTTCACCGGTTCTGAAATTATATCTCTATATGTAAATTTATATTGTTGCTAAGAAACCAACTTGGAACAATTTATATTAAACTGTAACAATTTAGAGGAGATTGCGCGATGAAAAACGGTACAATCATATTCAAAATGATGAAGTTAAATATGTTTCGATGCTATTTCCATGGCAATATAATGTTTACATAATTTGATTTATATATAATATTTGAAATTAACCATTGGCCGTCGTACTAATAGATTCATTCGATTCAGTTTTCATAATCTTCGTTATGAGATGTTGATAGAATATATAATGGCAAGTTTCAGTCGTGTCCCTGTTCGGGCGCCAATTGTCATGGTTGGCCAGTCTTCCTCTTTACGTGTAATTCCCGATATCGTGACTTCAAAAATGTTATTAAAAGGAAATCGATGAAGCAACATAAACAATATTCTCTTCCACACAGTCAAATCTCAGATACATTTGAAAGATTTAAACGTTGACTGAAAAAAACACTCTTGTAGAAATTACAAAACCGAAATTACAGACAGCATAAGAGCAATTGATAGTACTAAAAACCGAATTACAAAAAATATACTGCAAAATAGCATGGCCACTGCAATACTAAATAACACATTTGCAAAATAATCGCATGGACGCAGTGGCAACGTTTCTCCTAGTACAACACTCCGAACTGGTTGATAAAATAACGGTACTTATTATAGGACTAAGATTGATACGGCGCGCTTGAAAATCTTATCAGTCCTACAAACTTGCGTACACGTTTCTATAACCTTTGAATAATCTTAATACAACGGATAAAAGAAAAAGAAACGTCTTTTTTTGTCGCCGCCTCTGTCAGGAATTAATGCGAAATGTCCTCCACGATAAAAAAACTGCGTATTTATTCGCTCAAAATATACAATGAACGCTTTTCAAATAGAGGGGTTCGCAAAATGAGCGTATTAATGACACTCGAATAACTCTCATCGTGATGGTGAACAAACTATTCACTTCAACACTGGTTGAATCTCTTGTATTTTTCACGAATCTACCGAATTTTGTTATAAATTTAGGAAAAGTTTCGTTTGCACTCGTACAAATGTTTTTTTTTTAGCTAATTTCGATCGCTCTTTCCTTTTTCTACTGGACGCGCAAATGCTTGTTGAACGAGACTACTAGCGAATATTTTTTTGTAATGTTTCGCGGGGATGCGGCATTTTTTTTTTTTTTCTTTTTTGTTTCCATTCTGACGCATCCTGTGGGGAGTATCGTGGAATTGAACAGAAATACCAACTTCCGTAACGTTCATGCGTCCGTATTTTGCGTCCGCGATATGCATATGTAAGGGCAATTATAACCTTTCTAGTTTATCAACAAATAAGAAAACCAATCGCAAATTACCGCTATTTTTTCAAATTTCGCCTTCGTTTAAGTTTACTTTTTTATGAAAAAAAATGCTTTTTTACAAAAAATAAATACCGACTTCAAGGTTTATTATACAAATTTAAAGATGCACTAAAAAGTAAAAAATGATTACTCCCGATAAGAAAATATACAGTCAGAGTGATATACCCTTAAAGGTGACATTACCGTAATTCTTCTACAACATTAATACTTATTAGAGTTGGAATTAAATTCATGTTAGGAACAATTTAATCAACATTTAATGCAGTTTTTAATAATTCTTTTTATATGAATTTGATGCCAACTGCAAAAAATTAATGTTGTATAAGAATTACGATAATATCACCACTTAAGTTATATCACTCTGATATATATATATTTTATCGGGAGTAATTATTTTTTACATTTTAGTGCATTTTTAAATTTGTATAATAAACCTTCAAGTATCGGTATTTATTTTTTGTAAAAAAGCATTTTATTTCGTTACTTTTTAGTGAATTTTTATTCAATTAAATTAAAACATTTTAATAAAAACAGATATTTCCACGGTGTGAAAACACCAAAAGCTACATTTCCATGGTAATTTGGCAAATTTATATTATTTTAAGTGAATAAATCTAATCCGACGGTGAAAACACAATAATGAATGAAAAGCATCCAAAAAGCTTCAATCTCCCGCATTACTATTAAGGATAACTCAAAAACTATCGGTCAGATCTTGATCAAATTTAAATGGGACCACATGACAAACACCACCTTTCAAATAAAAGAAGAATCATCAAAATCGGTTCATCTAGAAGAAAGTTCTGTGGTAACACACATTAATGGGAGAAAAAAAAAACAAAAAAAAACAGTCGAATTGAATACCTCCTCCTTTTTTGAAGTCGGTTAATCAAAGTCGCACGACTTGAATTTTCTGATAAAACACGACTGTTGTTAATTCTATTAGCCGCACTATTTCTATTGATGACACTGTACCAACAAAACCAGAGTTTAATGTTGAAACCACGATACACGGAAATAAATGAAATATGAAAAGCAATTAACGAACCTCCCCGCCGCTGCGCTCGGTTATATTCGTTTCTAACCTGATCGTTGTCGGTGACGCGAGCGCCTCTGGTCAGTCCGAGAATACGTCGTACTGATGATTCCTTTATTAAAAAAGTATCGGGAACGATGTTAATGTGGCGGTAGACGTATTTTCTCGGAGAGAGTCAAAGAATGCGGCTTTATTTTATGTTTTATGTGAAATTCTAAATTCATCGAGAAAAAACGTAATAATGTCGGTGTGACGCAATGTTTTATCAAAATAGGAGAACTGGTAGAGATTTACAATTTAACGATTTTCTTCTTATTTCTTCTTATTTCTTCTTATTTCTTCTTATTTCTTCTTATTTCTTCTTAGTTCTTCTTAGTTCTTCTTAGTTCTTCTTATTTCTTCTTTTTCCTTTAGTAGATTTTCGCAAAATACCTGACTTTTTAAGGAAACAACACCCCTGTCAGAGTAAGTTTAACACTTTTCGCTTACGTACGAATTTTGCGAGAAACACTTATAAAACGTAAAAATCTTCGAACATAATCTTTATTTGTTTCTGAGCGTACGTAATTTTTGGTTTTGCTTGTTTAAAAATGCCACTTTTCATCTCTTGTAAAATTTCCTCAGTGCCGAAAATGCTAGGCCACTTTCGCGCCTTACACTAGGCGATGCGAATCTATACACGCGAGATTACACACACTGTTAAGACTGATTAGAATCATTCGTTTCAGAATGCAGTCAGCATGCATTTGGAACACTACGCATGCGTAATTTCGCCTTCTGTTAGCGATTATTTCGCTTTTCAATCGTTTCCATTAATTTTCGCCAGTCTCCCAATGACTGTTTTCTTTCTTTCTACTAATAGGAGAGAAATAAATATTCCGATTATAAAGTATTTTGTCAGTTGTAATGTTTATTTCTTCAACGGTAAATTTAAAATGTCCGGAGCCTATTAGTAAAGGTGCTCGGCTGCCGAGCCAGAAGTATCGAGCGTTATCGGGAGTTGTCTCGTTCCAGATGCAAGTCGTTATGTGTAATCTGAAACCGAGAACATTAGTTGTGTCGGAAGAAATTTCGAGGAAGTAAAGGTGGATCTGAATTAGAAAAGAATAGTTCCCCTAATGGTTCAGTAGAACCTTAAGGACGATTCGAATAAGCCGTATTTCGTAGACTTTCTGCTATTTTTTTCCATTCTGTACCTTAACTCACACGGAATGAATGGACGAAAAAAGTAATAGTTCCGAGGCAAATGTCGCAGGAAGGGCCTAGCGGAACTCCAATAAATTTACCAAGGACCGGAGCTTATGTCTGAAATAAGAGTCGAGAAACATATTCAGTGATTATTTATATGAGCTAGCCTTTGAATAAAAGTAGCGAATAAAAAGGTGCACAATCTAGCGCCGCAGATCCTAAAAAACATTTATTACATTACGGATTTGTTTTTTTTTTTTTTTTTTCGTTTTTACTTTTCGAAAACCGATTCTTTCTCGCAGCATCCACCTCATTTTAAACGCTGTCCACGATCAAAATGCGTGTTCTCATATATATATATAGTTTGCAAAGCTTTTCGAAAATCTATCATTTTCAAAAGGTTCTGATTCTAACGCCGATGAAACACATTTAAGCAACGAGTAAAAGAGCTAATTTTATACGTGATTCAATAAATTTCGAATTAGTCGATGACGGAAAATAAAAAGTCAAATGAATTTCAGAGCGTATGACAGAAACGATTATCATCGAGAACGAAATCGAGCGAAGTAAGACGCAACAACTAAGATGCTTTGAAAAGATCGAGCTATTATTAGCAAAGGAGCATGACCGTGGCTTTGGAGACATTTCGGTAACCACAACGTAAGCAAGCACTGCGAAACCTTATATGTCGAAGAACACGTAAAGGGGCAAAGGCCCTAGTCGTTATTAATCGTATAGCGCTCGCCTTACGTCGTTGACTCGTAGCGGAAGAAGGTTTTGCGCGGTGAAGGAAAAAGCCGGTGGTGGACAAGAACTACTGCCGAAAATGGGGGTTTCTTCTGTGGCCCTATACTACTCCGGAGGAGATTTGGTCAATAGAATGGCAGCCGATATCCGTGCCGAAGACGTTATTATATATCGATGGGCGGCCATCGAAGAAAAAGACGATTTAATTGCCGACGAAAACGGCCATAAAAACATCTTCAAATCTTTACACTTGATCGAACTTGCCTGATAAATTTTATTTGTTTTTATCTTAATTGGCACTCTACAGACCATGTTCAGCTCTGTCCAACATTCTGCTCTATTGCAACATTTATATCGAGCTTCGACGGCTCGCAGCACGATTTAGCCCGATTGGACTTCTTCTTTTTCGTGAAAATTCGCCAATACGCTTCTTCCTATGGACTGTATATATATATATATATATATATATATATATTCTTTTTGGGATTTTTTTCTTCCTTTTTTTAAAACGTTGGTTATTTTCAAAATTTTAGAATATAATCAAATGCTAGTGTAAATTCTATAAAAGAAAAGCCATCCTATTTAGATAAAAAATAAAATTATTATATCAATATTGATAGGCTCTAATGTGTTCAAATTTGAGATCGTTTTGAAATTTGCTCGACCAAATTGTGAAAGAGGGGATGTCAGGCGTGTTGCGAATGTACTGTCAGCGCTACATACGACATAACAGGGGCTTCTCCATATTAAAAATGAAATAACCGTAACCGTAGTAAACTAGAAGTAACCTGAAAATTATTACAATTTCTTAGCAATTAAAACAAGCCCATTCAACATTTGGATATCAGGTAAAAAGACTTGTGTAAAATATCTTCGTCTTTGTTTTCCGGAGAGCCTCTTTTTTTTTCTTTTTTTTTTTTTCTTCTTCTGTATCGGGATCGATCTGAAAAAGTTTTTATGGAGCCGTTCTTTTTTTGTGCGTTTCGTTAATCTCAAGAGACGGTATCACGACCGCGTAATTTTATTTATATTTCGCGCGAAACTGAAACACTGAAAATTACGCAAAATAAAGGCATACGAAAAGGAGCGGTTGATGACGAAACATAGGGTACCTATTACGGCTAAGTACTGCAAAAATGATAATGACTTTATACTGTTGTCAGGTGTTTTGTTTGTTTTTTTCGGTAAAGTTGTCACACGTGAAAGCGGATTTCTACAAAAAGTTAACAGAAAACCGATTTCCCGAAATTTTCCATTTCTATGGGGAATTTTTTGACAATCTTATTACGCATCCATCTTCTTCTTCGTTACCCGAGGGGGGACTTCAGGTGATTAAACGCATTGTCTCCGTTTCTTTCGATCTCAAAAAAGAACCCTAGTATTGGTCGACATTCTTATATTACAACATTTCTTTTCTTGTAATCCCCATCTTCTTCCCTCTGTTCGACCGGAAGTAATCATTTGCAAAAGCCCACATATAGGTTCCCCCGTTACATCGTTATATGTGACCTTCATCCATCATTCTCCTTTTTTTTGACTGCGTTCAATAGTTCAAGCTCTTTTTTCCCCCGTGCATTCCAGTAATTACCACGTCGATTTTCAACATAAGTCACTTTCAAACGATCCGATTTTATTGTACATTGCCATTTTGAATTTTCAGAGGCCAGTCTAATGCGGCCTCTCGGAATTTTCCATCTTAATGGGAGATACCAAAATCTTTCGATCTTAGAGCTTTAATCCAAGTACTGAAGATATAAAGTTAAATGTAACACCGTCGGCACTATATATATATATATATATATATATATATATATATATATGTATATATTGTAAAAAACTATCTTTTCTTGATAGTAATATTTGACAACCAGTGAAATTTACGAAAATTACGGGCCCCAGTGATACTTGCGCTGTATCACAACCGGAACAGTTCTGCCTAGCAGAGCATCAGGCTTTTCGAACAAAAATAAAAAGTAAAAAAGAAAAAAATAAATAAATAAAAAAAGAATCGCAAGTAAAAGACGTATCCAGATAATTATGCAAAAAAAAAAAAAAATCGCTATTCCGCTGTAAAAAAACAGCGGTAATCTTTCCGCACCGGAGATATCACGACGGGTCGACCGTGTGTCCGATAAGAGATTTTCAGCAAAGAAAATGCGTATATTTCGGAAAAAACTAAAAAAAAAACAAAAAAAAACAGAAAAACGGTGTGACGGATGCGTAAATTTCAAAGTTACCAGAAAAATGACAACGGAAACAAACTTATATCGAAATTTTAGCAGCGAAAGCTGAAAAATTGCGGCATAGCGCATAAGGTTCAACAAAGCGGTAACGTGACTAGATGATGGGCTGCCACGCTCGACCAAGACGGGAAACGAAACGTAATAAGACAATGTGTCTATCACGACTAACTCTAACCGCGAATAATCGTATAATAATTAATGAACTGATAAAAGTATCGCTATTTCTAGAACATCTAAATAATAATATCGCGTTATAATGCGCCAGTAAGGGTGATTATTAAAAACATCGATGCGGATGCCAGTGACAGTACCACCTTGTTTCACCACGCCACTGGTGACCGAGCAACATAATCACCGGTCAATTTAGTATAATAGTCTCACTCGCGGACTTCATCCATTTACGTTGGAGAAGTTTTAACATTAACTGTGTTCTGGGACACTAGATTTCTTCGAGTAATTCCCGAACTAAGATTGAATTATCGCCTCCGTTAAAAACGCGGATCACGATCTTTGCTGCAACCCCGAGTCTCCCCTCATTCAACATCTTGATTAACAGTCCGAACACGCACCTTGATCGCGTTTCGTTAGAAACTGTTTTCATAAGAAAAAAAAAAACGTAATTCAAATAAAAATGTAACGGCGTTATAGGATTGCATTCGACAATTAACTTTACCGTAATAGACGTTAAGCACGCATTGTAACTGTCTAGAGACCAATCACCGAAGTGTAATGCTATCAAAGAAAATCAAATTACTATCATGATGCGTACATATATGTTAAGGAGGAGTAACGATCGAGCAATAATCCGAAAAATTATTAATACAATCTGATTCTATGACGTCGTCATTTACCGCCGACTCGTTAACGAGAATTTGACCAATTACTCTACCTTCGCGGCCATTTTGCGCGTCTTTCATTCGCTCGAACCTTTAGCTTTCACTCCGATTTCAATTCCTACTGATAGAAAATATTTCTCGCTAACGTGTTCTCTGTCGATGCGCCCGGCAACCATCCGTCATGTTGATTTGCTACGTTAACGGATTGGCTATTTTTTTGTGCTCTCGACTTCGACCAATTTCAAACTTTACAGAGAGTAAAATGAAAAAGCTACTCTTTCGACAGTAATTGGAAAAATGTAATCTTCAAAAACATCGCAGTCCGATTAACTATTGAAAACATCGGCGACATTCGTCGCTAAACGTCGATTGCGATTCGAAAGAATATTTTATTTAAACGAATCCAGCCAGTTGATGTCTGCGGGGGAAAAAGCACGATCCGGCAGCGGGTTTCGCAGTTACATAATTAATCGGCCAGATAAGCTGCGTGTGTCGGACGAAACGATCGGTCCGTCGGCGAGACGGTAAACGGTTTTGAGCGGGTCGCGATGGTTTTCACGGCTACAATGTCTTGTTCCGCGTCACCATCAAATGTTCCATTTTGTACTGCTGCAACAACCGTTTAATCTTCTCGCTGCGAGGTTAACACAAGGGCCCGATAATATCAAAGAAAAGCGGTTCGCTACCGCCGAGAACCACTTCATACAAGCAGAGAATGAATAGAGCGACCGTACAAAAGCGAGACGACGGCCACTGCTGGAAGGCGAAGCGGTTTATGCAGGTAGCACTCTTTCTGTTTACCTTTCAACATCCATTCGTTCTAGAGGCACATTCATTATTAATGAGCCTTTTCGCTACGTTCTGATATTATTACCAGGTCAACTGGAAATGAGTTTAAAATTATTTTAATACTTCCTTTTTGAACGCGGAACCGGTGGCGTAGGCAATTTTAAATTTCGCAGTGTCGTCTACTTTTGCCCGCCCGCTCCTTTCCACCGTGCCAGAGTGAACGATTTTAGCACGGAACCGCTGCATCCGACGGCTCGTGATTCGATAAAAAAACCTTTGTGTAACGGAAAAGTAGTTCGCTAATTATTATTAACCGTGGAAACGCCGCGTAAAGGTAGTTTTGCTCGTTTTAACGAAACCCGTGTGTTGCCTTCCAACGCGACGACAAAAGCTAGCGGCGAAAGTGTTGGGCATAATTCACAAACTGGTTTCGAGTTGAGTGAAAATTTTCAAAAAGTAATCTCCGATTATCTGTTTAACACGTCGCGGAGTGCCGACTGAAAAAAAAAAGTATCTTTCCTAGCTTTCGGGCACTCTTAAAACAACGTGCTAACGGTTTTTGATTACTTTTTTTTTGTTAGCCTTCCCGCAAAATTTTCAGTTAAAGTTACAAGTAAAACTGATTGCGACTTTAGCAAAACTTCCAACTTCACACTTTCATTACGGAAATAAAATTTCGTTACTATATCCGCCGCGTAGAAGTACAAAGATGTCGTGAGAAAAGTAACAAAATACGCAGCATTATGTTTTGAATTTCTTCTCTATTTACATTTCAACAAATTTCAAGACACCAATCAGAGTAACATCACAAGTCGCGTTATTGCACGAATCAGTACATTTTTATCGAGTGAATAGCAAATTGTGTCATTATCATCGGTTGCTGTTTTTATATCAGCATGCTGATAGCTTGATGGTTTGTGTAGCAAATTTCTTCGGCACATTTTACTTTCTTCGTCACACCGTCATCGAGGCGGACGAAATTTTAAAACGGAAAAATTAAGGCAATTAAAAATGAAGATATTCACATTTGATCGGAGGCGTCTAATGGTAACTTATAATTTCCGACTCCATGAGTGCCCTTCAAGCTGTCAGTTTACCTCTTCCGACTTCATTAAACAGAAAAAACATAAACAACCGTACACATTTGTTCTATATAGCAATAACACATTTATGTTTTATCCGCATCGAAAGCGCAGGAGTGTTTCTTGCCGGATGCATGCTAACAAATTTGCTTATTATTAGTCGTACGTAACTAAATTTAGTTTGCGGGAAAAACAATACAAAAGAAAAGCCTGCACGCATGCGCAAGTAAAAATATAGCGAGATTTACACTAATTTATAACGAATATTACGTATAGGCGTTGAAAAATTAAAATCGGCAACTTGTTGACATTAATACGAGATATACGAAAATGTGTAATTTATACATTATGCAATCGTCAGACATATATTTACTTAAACCAGTCTTTGTCCTTTTGTGTTTATATTTTTTGTATCTACCAGGGCCGATCATAAAGTATAGTACCCACCTCTGTAAAACTGGTTAGAATAAACTGGCGGGAGGATGCGCGATCTCATTTTGCAGTTATAACATTCAAATTAGAAACTAGCATCCAATCGCAATACTGTATACTTTTTCGTTTTCGAGTTACTTAAATTTTAATCAAGAGTGAAATTCTGAAATTTGCCGTCGACTACGAGGTGCGCTCAGTTGTTTTCGTTTTTTAAATTATGAAAAAATTACATCAATTGTGAAATTCATCGATCAATAAATAGTGGAAGTTTGTGAAGAGTGTTCAAAACGTGTTCGTAAATGGCACCGTGAATTCCGACAAGGTAGAAAACGAATGTAGCGGAATCTCAGACGAACTGGTCTCGAAAAATTGAAGAAATTCTGCCAACCGATCGCCGTCAAACCATTACCGATCTTCTTGACCAGCTTCCGAGTGTGTCACGAGGAGTTTCATCGTATATGAAAGATTAAATTTTCGCAAGATGGGTTCGAAAGCTGCTCGCGGAGCAGCATAAAGCTCAACGAATGGGGGTAGTTCTTTCGAAATTTTGCAACGTTATCATGAAGAAGGCATCGAATTTCTCGACAAAATCGTCACAGGTGATGCAACCCGGGTATTTCACGGCACACTAGAAACAAAAATAATGAGTATGCAATGGAAACACACCAATTCAACCGGTGTTGTGTGAAGGCAAAACAAACACCCACTCGAAAGAAGCTTATGGCGACCGTCTTTTTTTCCGAAGGAGTTATTTTGATTGAATTCATAGAATCCGAAACCGCTGTCAACTGAAAAAGTTATCGTCAGACATTAACCAACCTTCGTCGGGCAATCCAAAACAAGAGGCGTGGAAGATTGATGCAAGGCGTCGAGTTACTCCGTGATAACGCTTGCCCTCACACTGTTCGAGAAACCTGTGACCTCATCGCTGATTTTGGCTAGAATACCATACCTCACCCAGCCTACAGTCCGGACCTCATTTGTTTCCAAAGCTTAAAAGAGACATCGCAGGAAAAAAATACGAGACCGACAAGGAGTTGAAAAATTTCGTTCTTACCTGGTTACAAAATTCGGCGGCAAGTTTTTACGAGGTAAATTTCTCGACCCTCGAAAAATGCTTAAATTTAAAAGGTATACATGTGGAAAAGTAAATAAAAGTATATTGATTTTAATGCCGGTGTCGGTTTTTTTTCTTCTAGCTTTACTAGTTTCGAAAATAGAAAATAGGAAATCTTACTTTATGAACGGGCCTCGTATGCTTCAGACTTTGATAATCACAGGAACAACAACCTATATTATTTATTAATATGGATTCGGATGAGTTGCGCGTTTCAAAAAGTTTCCGCGTGTTCTCTGTAATTATTTCCTGCATGTACGGCGTATTTCCATATTCATGCACAGTGTTAGATGTCTATGATGCGAATCACACTTTTTTATTTGAGTGCTCTGCTCTTTCTGCGGAACGTTCTTCTCGTTATTTGCCTCTCCTAAAGTTGAGGCTTTCTGCTCCTTCTTCCTATACCCTGTCCTTTCCCTCTCAGTCTATTGTCCCTTGGTTCCTTTATTTCAGCTATTTCCGATCGAATTAAGTTTAAATTAGTTAATTCTTCTTCCTGTCGGTTCTTGATGAAGTCCCTAGTTGATGACAAGCGCACTCTCCGAAAAAAAGGCCGCTGAAAAAAAAAATTTAACTGCATGCGCAGAAAATAATAAACACCAGTAGAAAAATTTATTCGTATTTAACAACGGATAGTTTACATCATTTACACTTGCTAGTAATAAAGATTACGAGTTTTTTTACGATACCCTTTTTTTCCGCCATTCGAACACTGCATCTATTGTGATTGATTTTTCTATTAAATTTATCCTCTCGTTGTAAAAGCAATTAGTAGCTACTCAGTCGATTAATACTGTTTTCGATTTTTATATTTCTATTTATTTCAATAAACCATATTTATATTTGTTAGTTATTTAATAAAAAAATACAAACTTAAAATACAAAACGGGATAAAGAACGAATTAAAAACATAATTTATTATAAAACTTTTATAACTGAAAACATTTTTATTAACGTAATCAATCGAAGTGAAAAAATAATCGATGATATTTAGCAACAGATGATTTCCGAACGTTTATTTGTTTACACTAGTAAATAGCGTTTAAATGGAAACAGAAAGAAATGATGCGAAACATGTGGTTAGCATACTAGGCAGCATCTAAGTGTATTGATAGTTGTAATTTCAGGTATGTAAACGAGAGTCGCCGTCACCGTCTAGTACTTACCTTCGTTCGCTATGTATGTAGAAATCGAAGTTTCAAGTCTCCAAATAAAAAATCGTGTGAGCCTTTGTCATAGAGGAAAAAACGATCACGTACGAATTGCACACTATCGAAAATTAACGTTGCTTAGAATTGGATTATTCTCTGTTTTTTTGTGAGATCCAGCCAATGTAACGTAAATTATTGAAAATGGTCGCCCGAATTCACATAAAAATATTAAATTTAGGTTTTAGGACTTTTATTCGATTTAGGAACAATCTCAAGTACTTGCCGCGGCATCACACCTATACAGTTTATAAAATAGATATCTTTCACTCCGTTTCTTCTTCTATTTAAATACCTTTTCTCTAATCTCCGGTTCCCTGAATAAAAAGTTATTTTGCTGGCAACTATTTATTAAACATAATTTACTTATTCGAAACTTGCACAATATAGAGAAGTGGCTTTACTCGGATTTATTCCAAACTCGCAGATCAGTCATAGTACATAGACCGGTTTTAAAGATGTAACAGCCAATACGCATGTAATACAAAAGTTACACAATATTGCATTACTCCATTTCTCAGTTTTCACTTTAGTTTTCAATAATTTTTTCGAAATTGCGCCATATATATGGATACTGAACAAATTTGTATCATCACGGAATCTCAATTTTCCATTTAAAACGACAAATAAACGAATCGTTAAATTTGCTTCTTATTGAACCCTAAAAAAAAAACCAAAAAAACAGACCGACTTCCGTTATTTCCCGTTTGATTTCCGGACGGTGAAATATCAAAATCGTTAGTACCATTTCCGGAACTGCTATGTCTATAGGTACGAAAATTGCTCATTTAACAGCATAAATATATTAACCGAATTTGCTCGCAACTGAACTTGCAAATCAATTGACGATGTCTCGCAGGGCTACAGTCAGTTTATTCAGCGTATGTATACGAAAAATATTTTCTAATTGTGAAGTATTTTCTCGGCTGAATAAAAGCAAATATGCATGAAGCCACTCTATCACACAACGTGTCCTGCATTATTATTTGCGGACTGACATAATAGTTAAATAAATTTTATGGTGAAACAAAGATATTACTATTATTATGCCTTCGTCTATTTTTAATTAACAAGGTAAATAAAAAAATATTACACCATGGTGTGTTAAGCGTTTTGCTAATATACCCCGAAAATACGATGATCACTTAAACACTGGTCGCTTCGATTGTTACACTCGTTCGCCAGAATATTTCCGGAATATCAGGACCGATTTACTTGAATAAAACAACTCCTGATTCGTGAGTTTCATCAAAGTCGTTAGAGATATTTCCGAAAAGTCAGTTAGATATGTATGCGTATGTACAATTTTTGCTCATATACGTATATATTTGCAGCGTATCAAAATTTTGCGGCTATTTAGATCTGCTTTGGATTCAGAACATACTGCTCGCACGATATCTTGCTAAACTCGAAAGAAAAAGGAAACGGTCGCTCAGCGCAATCAGTCTGCACAAACCGTGGTGTCATTCGGCAGTATCCACGAATAAGGTATACCAGTTTAACCGCAAAATTTATTCTAGCGTTGTAACAACTTCCTCAAACAACCGAGATTGCTAAACAAAAAACTGCTATTGTTGTTTCTTCGCCGGCGTTAAACAAATAGAAACTACATTGAACAGCGTGCTTTAAGGAGCGCTTCTGAACGTCAATCAATCCCGTTTCGCGTTTTCTTACTAATCGGAAAACGCACGTTCTACTGTGAACGGTTGAATTGCGAAAACCGGAAAACTCGTGAAAATTCATGTGAAAATAATTCGTCGCATATGCAGCGAATCGATTTGTAACTAGTAGCGTACTTCAATTAAAAATGAAAATAAGGCGAACATCCCCGATATCGATAAATTCGGCTCCAGTCGCATTTCGTATCAAGCGGGAGACACGCGTATCATGGTGAAAAATTAATATTTTCAATTCAAACAATCTACCACTACAGGGAGAGGTAAATGCGGGGAATACTTGTTCAAGCAGAGTCCCCGTATGTGACCCGTCCTATAAATGCGAAGAGAGGAGCCGATGCGTCATCGACATTCGGAAAATTCATAAAACAGAATTAATACAAAAGTGTAGGCCAGCATTCGTTGGAAAACGGCGCAGTTTAGTTCGTCGAAGCGGTTTTACCGATAATGAAAAACACCCCGACTAGTAATTAACAGGCCAGCGCGGAAAACCCGAACCCCTCCAGTGTACTTCTTAAACGTCGCCGAATTCATATCGTTAAAATGACTCCAGGTGCCGCAGTGGGCGTAACAATCTCAATTTATAAGCGGATTAGAAGAAAATGCGGTAAAATTGTCAGTGATACGAAAGAAATACTCCCGTTTAAGTTTACGCTTCCAGTCGATTGGAAATCAAAATGAAAATCGATCTAAAACAGAAAAATCTCCAAACTGCTAAATATTAAAAACAAACCAATTAATTGAAATTAATTCACGGAACACAATTAAAATGAAAGCAACACTTCCGTAAGAAATCTTTGTAGAAATTTCTTGAACAAAAAAAGCAAATAAATAAATAAAAAAATAAGTTCCGAATATTTTTTTTTACACACTACATACATATATATATATATATATATTTATAATTTCATTTTAAACATCTTTAACAGCTGGCGTATAGAGAACTTTTAAATACAGATTTTGATTTTTCAACTTAAATTTTGTATCGCTGTTCGGGTTTTTAATTCCTTTTACTTCTGTCCAAATTTTGGTTAAAGTTTCGGCTGAAGCATAAAAAAAAATTAAAGCGATGCAGTTATCATATGTGAATAATCGACAAATTTAACAAAAATTCAACACTCGGTTTTTATAATAGCGAACATAAACTCTTAGAACCCCCCTGTACCACGGGTATGAACATTTTTAGGTCTGGTACCATTTCGCCTAAAAATGGAATGACCCATAAAAAAATAATAATAATAATAATTTGAAAAAATCAACTTGGCAACACGGTCACGTTTGGTAGGCAGAAAAAAAGATTACCCTGGCGCAGCGGGGTATCCCTCGATTTTTTAACCAAGAAAGCGTCTTGGACAAACAATGCCGCGTTTGCCCGCTGCCGAGACCGTCCGAGAAATTGAATGATTGTTAGCCAAATTTTATTATTTTGCTAGCTCGGACAGCGTCAGTAAAGGTCGTAAGAAATGCCAAATTCGTCCCAATATGCGGAAAACCACTGCATACTGACTGATTTACGCTATGAAGTCGCAATTTGTTCTGGTTTGGGTGTTATGCATATCACTGTTCTGCGATACTGTATTCCGGTCTTTTGCGTCTTGGCCTCCCTACGCCCTACAGCGCTCACAGCATCCTTTCTTTTCCGTCTCCTTTGGTTATTCCTTTGTTAGCTTCTTTCGTATGTTCCATTTGTAATATTTTTCCTTTATAATTATTAATACCATCATACCGTTGAAGTGAGTAACGTCCTTAGCCGACATGCTCAAAAAAAAAAAAAAAAAAAAAAAAATCACTGTTCTGAAGGAAATTATTCTTCTATCTTGAATATTATAAGTTGTCGCTTGTGAATAAAACAAAAATTTTGAGTCAGTCTAATATAATAATGGATGTATCATTTATAAAAACAAATCGAGCAGGTAAATAATATATATATAAGTATATATATATATATATATATATATATATATAGGTGTATATATATATATATATAGGTGTGTGTATATATATATATATATATATATATATATATATATATAATATTTGTATATTGAAATGTTTATTGTAAATTACGCTTTAAATGAAATGGTATTCAATTAGATTTTGGCAACAGAGAATAACAGAAATTGTCATCCATTAAAAAATTATTTTCGCTTAATTGCTATAAATTTTTGTTTTGTACGTCAGAAGTACCTACATTATAAAATATTTGGTTAATTGAATAGAGTCTTTTTATATTTTCTTTCTTTTTCGTTTTTGTAATGTTAAATCGTAATCTTTTGACAATTTATTGAATTAAGACATTTTAAATAATAACATACATATAAGTCTTTTTTTTTTTTTTTATCTTCTTTTGGATTTGCCGAAAAATGGCGTCTGAACCAGTAAAATGGTCGATTCACATGAATATGAGTTATGCGCGAAGAAACATAAAAAAAAAAACATACGCGACGAACATACATATAACCTCTTTCTTTTTGTAAGTCGGAAAAAATTAAAAATTAAAGACAAGTTTATTGACATAAAAGATTTAAAGTATACTACTAGATTAATAAGTAATTTTTGCTTAATAAAGCTGTATTAACTTTAATTTTCGTTTATTAACTTTTTAAGTACACCTTGTTTTTGATGGGTAATCGTCCGCTGCTAACAAGTCTAACGTAATAAAGAAAAAACAAGTAAACAAATAAATACACTTTCTGCCTCTTTTTAAGATTTAAAAAGAAAATATTCGAAACAAATTTCTGTTTAAAAAAAAAATTAAGAAAACGAAAAAAAGTTATTCTGTTTGATTTTTAACGAGGAACTTAGATAAAACTAGCATACATGTGTATTGTTTTCAATTTGTAATAAAGCATTTATCCGTTTACAACTCTCTATTTAGATTATTTTTCTTTCTTTTTTTCTGGAACTCCGAACACTTCAATGTTCATGTCATACTAGACAGCAATAAGGCTTTTATATACTGACTGATACGGCGGGTGGGATTTATACAGCACTGGACTTAGAATGGAATAACTCGCAAATATTAATCGGAGTCGTCATTTCGCGTACATTTATATTAAACATTTTTAGCGGTATTTTTCCACTTCTGATTTTCATATGAACCTTTTTTGTTGTTTTTCGAAAAGAAAAAGTTAACAGCGAAATCAAATAGAAAAAAAAAAATGATGCGTTTAGTCTGTTCAAAATTCGACAATGATGGCGAACACGAAATCATTCGTATGTTTGTCTGACTTTTTTTTTATTACCTGAGTAACCGAAACCTTAAATTTAGGCGCGAAACGGGAATTAGGCGAAATGGGAAGTCACCCATTTTTAAGCGTTTTCCTTTTCTTCGAACAGACCATTTTAGTTTTAACCTTTCCGAATTGGAAAGAACTTTTACCGTTTCCCCGGATATTTCCAAAAAAAAAAAAAAACCTTTGGCATTGTTATTTTCAACAGTAAACTACCAGTGCTTTTTTCAGCTAATTATACATCGTTTCCTTTTTTGCTTTCTCATCATTCGTTGTATTTAATATTAAAAGATGTTGCGGCGGACGAATTAAAATAAATAATTCCATTACTGGCATCGCAAGAACGCGTAAAAACGAAAGTTGATTATTTAAATGTAACAGTGATTGGCTACCAAACCGGAGGTATCATATGGGTCTTCCGGAGATTTATCTTGTTCACGATCTAACTCCGAGGTATGTATCTAACCTGAAATTCGAATATCGGTTACAACAGAGAAATGTGGGAAAGTGAAGACGGATAAAATCCAAAAGGAGGAAGAAAGTGATTTCCAATATTTTCTTCAGATCCATCGGAACCTTACGGGCATTAAGAAAAGCTTAATTACATGATATCTTATTAAGGATATATGGGACTTACTTTACTTTACTTCAGAGGTATTACACCGCGGATTTGCACAAAAACCGATAAGTAAAGTAAAGTAGCTCCCATACCCTTGACAGGGCGTTGAGATTCTGAACAAAAGCCGACATCAACTATTAAATATAATCATTAGAAATTCCTATTCATATATACCGAAAATAATTTGAATTAAGAAGTTTTATTTTTTGTTTTTCAAAAAATGTTTGTTGTTATTCAAATTATTAATGCCATCACTCGCGCAATTATTTCTATCGATGGACATATTGTATAATAATAATAATAATAATAATAAATAAATGTTTAATTTGATTTCATTATCATTATTAAAAATTATCATCATTATGCAGAGGTAATTTAAAATTCCATACAAAACCTGTAAACATTTTTAATGAATTCCAGTATTTTCGATAACCGAGTGCTTGCAAATTTTTCATGAAATTAAATGTGCGCCCTGTTTAATCACCGACCGCTTTGTGAATTTCAGTAGCGCAAACGCTAAACGCTATTATGTGGATGATATGGTTGCATCGCAGCGAGAAAGAGAACATTCTTCATCGTTTAATATATAGAGCGATAATAACAGTTTAATGTATTTCCGCATTCCGGATCAAGCTGTAATGCGTTTAATCTCTGCCGAGTTACTTAGCACGCCGTCAGATTATTTCGCAGTCGGATGACTTCTGAAAAGTTTTATCGTTTGAAATTTGTTATGAGAAATTTTAAAAGTTTTCAATGACGTTTTCGCCCTTCAAACGCGCCAGAGTCATTAAAACGGGGAAGTCATAATTTCTTCGCTTTCAAAAATTAACCTGAGGAAAAAATAGTGTTTCCCGCTGAATTCTTCGAAAACCATTAGCGAGAATACAAACTTTACAGTTCTGCGCGAACAGTTTCCCGTACAGGAAAGAACTCTTCGATTAACGTGTAGCCACCGTCCCCGCCCGCTCGCCCTTAATTAAAATAGCGCTGCTAAACACATTAACGCTTTAAAAGTGCGCTTATATACATATGTACAGATGTGTATACCTATCGCGACGCCTATCCCAGCATTACGTGAGTGTTGAGTGTTGGTGAGCGTGCGAGTGCGTGGGGGGTAATCGGCGAATTTATTTTTCTCTTCGTTCCACTTTTCTCTCCGATCGAACCAAGAGAACAAAGAAAAGGAGGGACGCGTTGTTGTTGTTTCAGAGTGAATCCGGTCCAATCAAAAATAATAGAATACATTTGTTTAGTTAATGTGTCATTTCGAAACATTTCAAACCGTATTCGCCAGCCGTTAAAACTTTCCACGAAAAGGGTGAAATATCTACGTATGTGTGTGTAGTCGGCTTAAAATGAGCTACCGCCGACCTATACTGGCAAAGTAAAAATCGAAATTATTCTCCAGCTTCGCTCAAAAACAAAATTACACAGCACAACACTATCCAGTCTAATGCTTTTCAAATCCCATTTCCGCTATTTTTTCTAATCTTTAATGCGTATTTCGAATTATTAAACAAAAGGCAATTAGTTAATTTTCTTTCTTTCTTTCTTTCTTTCTTTTTTTCTTTTTTGGAAAAAAGAAACTAAAAGTACATAAGAACCTATTTTTAATCGCAGTATGAGAGTAAACGAAATTTACAAATAGTTTTTTCTCTAAATTTTTAATAATACTAACAAGTATAAAGTATAGTTATAACAAAAATAGGTACGCGTTTCTAACGTATCAACGTGGCCGCTGAAGATGGCGTCGATACACAAGTACTATTCCATGTAAATGCGTGGATCATTATTCATTTCTAAATTCCGATTTTCTCGCAGAAATTGTAATAATTCTGTTCCTCGTACCGAGCGTAAATCGATAATACTGAAATCACATCGTACAAGTAAAGAGAGTGTTTATACGTCTAAGCAATCCCAGTTTCAGACTGTAAACGAGCAGATTTACAAGCGGAACATCACATGTGTAGGTTACCGATTTGATCCAACTTTTTCCAGATGGTACGGTATTCGGTAAAAAAGGGAATACGAATTTTAAGATTTTTTTTTTTGCATTAGTCTGTGAAATTTGGGACAAAAACGCTTCTAAAGTTAATACGAGGTGTAATAAAACAGTGACGAGAATTTCTTCTAATCGTTTTCTTTGACTGGGGAATCGAATAGTTCATTAGGAACTTTTACCGACTAGTCATATAGTCACTAAGCGGAGTATACTACTCACAAGTTTTACGCAATTTGTGTGAGTTAATCAACGACTCAAGCTTCGGAAAAACAACTCTCGTGACGATTTTGCGCCACGGCAACGCATCGGCGCATTTTGATTATCCAACACAGTTCGTGGAAAGATAACATCTTAATACCGCAGCCACTCTATTTTTTCCTATTTCAAAAATTTAAGAGGACACACTGAAAAAGAACAACATTCTTCAACAATAGATACCGGACAAAAACGAAGTTGCAGAGTGAGCTACCATACCTGAAAAGGCGTGTTCCAACATGGTTTCCCTAAAACTCGAAATTACGATGGCATAAGTGTGCATAATATCAAAGGAGGATTGAACGCCTACTTCGAAGAGACCGTGCAATGTACATTTTGAAGATCGGGTAAAAATACAAAATACTTTTTGAAAAAATTAAAAAAATTCTCACGCGCTTTTCTCGAGTTTCGCGGATTCGTTTTCGTTTTTTTTACCGAATATTACTATCTGGAAAAAGTGGGAACAAATACTTCTAACGTTGTTCCCCTTGTTAGTATAAAAAATTGACGAATATTAAAGTATTGCTGGAAATGTAATACGAGTAGTACTTGTCCATTAACAATTGTCTGCATCATCTGCAATACTACGGTGCGAGGTGGACATTCGTTCTTCTTTCCTTTTCATTGTACCATAATGGAAATAACCGGTTGCGAACCAACAGCGACTAGTGGTTGAAAGTCTCAAGCAGAGGACTCCGGTAGTGAGAGGGCAATGAGAAATGAAGGCGTAGTAGAGGGGAAGCTTGAGGAACTTTCTAGCAAAACTCTACGTAAGCTAGCGACCTCATACTCTCCGGGAGCCGAGACCGCCACAAAAGTCTCGCTGGGCTACTCTCCAGTAGTACGCCACTGCCTTCTTTAAAGCTAGGATGTCACTTCGAGTAAAGTGACAAATCCCCTCTCCTATGTCTTTATTTATGCTACTTCCTTTTTTATCTCTTCCTTGTACATTTTGCCTGCGTATGTTAAAATGTGTCCAGCTGCCTTGGTTCAATCATGCCATTTGTTTTAGCTGTATAGGCTTCATAGGAGTTCCTATGTTCCAAATATTATCGTTAGTGGATGATATTCCTTACTCGCGGATATCGAGTGCGTAAATGATGATAAATAGAAGAAATATCAAGCGGTAAAATTAAAGTTATTATTTTTTATCAACATAAATCGTTCGATACTTTTTTTGTTGAGTAAATGACGAAGCGTGTTATTATTTGCCGTTTATGTTGAAGAAGTGCCGATTGTTCTATAATTTGCGTGGAAATTTTTATAATCTGTAACTCGGTTAATGCCACACAATTCACCGATATCATTAAGAACGTTCACGAGAATTTTCCGTTAAATTCGAAAAATTGAAAATCATTATAAAATTTCCCGATATTTCTTCAATCACAATTTATCTTTTTGACGGACAAAATTTTAGGTTGTGCACCCATAAAACATATCCACGACAAAATTGTTTACGGACGCTAAGCGCTGTGTTCTACATAGGTTTCGTGATTGATGGATCTAACTGCTTTTTAAACATCCCGTGTTTCTTCTTCCTTAATTATTTATAGCCAGATTCCTTTGTCCGTTTGTACTGTGGGCTCTGTAATTGCATATGTGACCATGGTATGGGACAGCTAACTCCTTTTGCTCTTACCTTCGTCATTTCTTTTCTTTTCAGGATACATACGTTTGGCATTTTTCGACGTTGATTGTTATTGTTTCTCCATCTTTGGTGTATAGGGTTCTTTGTCAGATTCCATTCCTTGTTATTCCTAATTGCTGCTATGTACACATGTTGAATCGTCCGTTGCTGACAAGCCCAGGGAAAAACCCAAACAAGAAAAAAAAAAAAAAAAATTATCTTCGAACCCGATAAAGTGATTATTTTTCGATGTAAACAAAACGTATTTTTTATTTGTTTTTGGTTTGTTTTTTGTGTGTTTTTTGTGTATTTT
Source organism: Icerya purchasi (assembly GCA_039619475.1). Classification (NCBI taxonomy): domain Eukaryota; kingdom Metazoa; phylum Arthropoda; class Insecta; order Hemiptera; family Monophlebidae; genus Icerya; species Icerya purchasi. Next base: position 421,908,677 of record CM077116.1, read on the forward strand.
TTATGTGTTTTTTTGTTTGTTTTTTGTTTGTTTTTTGTGCGTTTTTTGTTTGTTTTTTATGCGTTTAATGAGGACAACGGATTTTCTTCTAATTAACGAAAAAGCAAACAAAGCCATATTGAATCCCCGTATCACGAGCAAGATCGTGGAATACACGATTATATCAGCGAGGGTCGAGCCTTTTAAGGAGAAAGAAGAATATGTAAATTGAGTTTTAATTAAAATTATAATTAAAACTAGAAACCGAGGAAGAGAGAGAGAGAGAGAGAGAGTGAGCGAGAGGGAGAACAGTGAAATATCAAAGGATTCCGGCTTTCATAATTTTCATTTCGATATTTCCCGGTTATAATTAGAATTTATTCCTACACCATCGGCGAACAGTGACCAGAAAATTACCTTTTTTCGGTTTCCGTTAAGGGCTAAATCGAAAAAATCGAAAATCGAATACGTCACGCGTGAGAAGATTAAGATAATGGTCACTTGTCGCATAAAATTACTGCCCCGCTCGGCAAAATGGATAAGATTAATAAATCGTCCGGTTTTTCGAAACGACCAGTGTCAAATTTATTTTTGATGCAGCGCCATTAGGCTTATCGGCAAGTATGTTAACTGGACTTATGTCAGAATTTCCGTAATTCTGTGCGTTTTAAAATCACCTAGGGCAAGAACATTTTGCCGGTTAAATTACAATTCCAAACGGCCTTGTGTTCAATTACTCTCTTATTTCAAGTAATTGTCTTACGCTCCGAAACACAAGTAAACGCGACAGTGTTTGATGATTTTACTCGCACGTTCGCTGCCGATTAATTTTTTATATCGATTCTTTCGAACCAATTTTACCGCATCACTACGAAATAATCCGGAAAACATCAATAGAAATCTACATATTAAAATCACGTTTAGAGTTGAAAAAATAACGTGAGGAACTTCGTTCCTGATCGCTCGACCGCACAATTTTTTTTTTTCTTAAACAGTTTTACCACCATCAGAGCAAAAATATGTAATGCCAGGAAGAGCTGTAAAATATAAAGATGTAAATTTATTCTTTATTTATTTCTTTTCGCTGACTCGTCGTCAGCTGATGAACTGTTATTTGTTTTTATTTTTTTTGTATACATTTCCAATAGACAAATACTCGATTTCACCTAACGGAGCTTTACAATAGTTAGCTGTGTGTACCAGGGGGGTCGCCAGCGGGGGGGCAGGGAGGGGCAGCTGCCCCCCCTGGAGCATTGAAATTTTTTAATCAACTGGCCATAATGAGCATTCATAGGCGCGTAATCATGAACAATTTGCCAGAAACCCACGAAAATTCTGTTTTAATTAAGATTTTATTCTTGTTTAATAAAATATTAAGCCTTTACAACTTATAAATTTTATTTTTTCTATAACTCATATCCATTTTCTATCATCTTGCCCCCCCCCTGGCGGCTGGCAACATATCTTGCCCCCCCCCCCCCCCTTGGCCCATCGGCTGGCGACGCCCTTGGTGTGTACCCATAGAGACCGTTTACTTCTGTAATCGTTAAGGTATTTGTCTTCGCTCGAATCGCAAATTGGCCCGGTTTTACGGAGTGTCTACAAATATTTCGGCTTCTCGAAAAACATTCCCCTCATTATACACAACTCCCCCTTTCTTTTTATATTATTAATAAAATTCTTTTTTAACCGAATCGATTTCTTTTTTCGGCCACGTACTTTGAATTGTCTAGCTGACACACTCAGTCACTGCATGATGTTCGATTTGTAAAGTTAAATTAATGAACACTTTGTAATATACGTATATAAGTAAAATGGTAATTAATTTGAATTATTATTTTTTGCGAGCGTAGTGTCTAGAGACTACAACGAATTCTGAAATTAGAATTAATCACGACGTTTTTCTCTGATAAAATTTCGAAAATTTCTGTTTAAGGCATTACCGTACATGATTTTAAAATGAAAATTTAATAAAATATCGTTGACAATTATTAAAACTTATACGGGGACGGTTATTTAGCTTTGCAGTTTATGGTAGAAACGTATTCCTTTGCAGACTAGTTAAAGTTTTAGACGTTTAGGAACAAAAAGAAACGAATGTAGTTCGTACTGAAAGTTTAGCTGCTTCGTTTGTTTACTATATAAAGTTTATTATTTTTCTTCGTATAAACGTGTCTCTGCCATTTACTAAAATTTCTTCCGCGTAACGTTGCAATAAAAGTGCTGCCGACGTTTCTGTCAACGCTTTCTCATTGGTCACACGTTCGCGAGCCGCATGACCAATTAGAAAATGCGCTGTTTCGCTATGTGCTGCGAATATTTATAATCCCCGACAAAGACGAAGTGGCATTTTACGAGAAAAATTGTTTCTTTACTGTTGCTGACTAGAGTACGAAAGTCGCGCGACAAGAGATCTTTTTACAAAAATCTTTTAAGGTCTACATCGAAATCGAACTGAGTCGCTTCCAGGTTTTCGGTCGCGATAACATTTTGACGAATACGATTCGATAAAAATCGGCTCCATTCGTACTTCCGATGTGACGACCAAAATGTTTGACCGTGCACTTTTCCTGAAACATTATTTCGCTAACTTCGTGCGAAAGGGATGTTATTTGTTTTCTTTCTGTTATCAGCTACTTCACGTTTTTGAACGGTTATTTTGATACATATAAAAATAAACGGACTAGAAATGTAATGCTTTTAAAATTAATATTTTTCTCGATCTTGTTGTTCGATGCCGGACAGATGTTGTAGGGCATAAGGAAGAAAAAAGTTAATAATATTTCGTTTCTTAACATCATCGACCGAGAGAACCTCTTCTCCGGACGACCGGAAAATATCAGATACATATTGGCTATTGTCGTAATTGCATTTAATTTATAATTTCAGTCGATAGCGTATAAAGATTTTTATAAAATCGCCATTTTTTCTGAAACAGCGGTGGTCCAACTATCGCTTCGTAATTTTCGCTAAAAAAAAAAAAAAAAAAAAAACCATTCACCATCGGTATCATTTTATGAGCGGAACAGTGTGCATTTAATTGCTTAAATAATCTAATGTTGCATTTTAATTCTGTGTAAGAACTGTACTCGAATTACATGAGAAAGCTTACTAAATTCACACAAAGTAGTTGCCTGTTGAAAAACTTTCATTACGCTGGATTCGAGCGGACACAAGTAACATTATTATCGAGGAAAGCATTAAATTGAACGATTGAAACGCAGAACTATATAATGGAAATTAACCTAACTGCATTGAAAATTAAATCACTGTTCCTGTTTATAGAACGAGGCTGGTGTTTTTAAACTGTCACTTTTCTAGTATTGCCTTCAACCAGGATGATACGTTTTGCAGTGCCGCTAATGCATTCTCATCACATTCAATTTATGACACATGTAACGGACTTCATTTGTTTTTCCGTACCTGGAAGGTGTACCTTGGCACGGCTTAATGAAATATGTTTTTGCGTTTTTACGAATTTTGTAAAACAATGAAACTCCTCGCTACAATAAAACTGAAAAAAGAAAACACCGCGTTATGGGAATTCCCGGGTACGTGGAATTTTATCATTTATCTCGTAGTCCTCGTAGAGTTTGACGAGTTGCAAACTCGGCAGAGAAAAGTAGCTTTTCACAGCGTAAGTGGATTAAAAATTGGAAAAAATAAAATAAAAACACATACCTTTACCGGAATATACGATAAATAAATTATAGAACAAAAATTGGCGGTAAACACACGCGTACATATATATGCGGACTCTATGTGAGTGTACACATATTCACATGGAACTCCGGAGCTTTGGTCGATTTCGGAATCAACGCTATTTCTGTCGGGAAGAGGTTTGTCGTCATCGTTACTATGAAGAGGAATTTCTTAAAAATGTCATTCTCCGCAGTAGAAAAGTAAGCGCGAAATCAAAAAACATTCTTTTCAACAGTTGTAAGCAGCGATGTATCTAGACCAAAATTTCGGGGAGAGGGTACGAGAATATTTTTATAATTATATCATATGCGCACGCTGGGTCAGTACACAGCAGACCCACACTGGACGGACTGCACTTCGGGATGGGGGTGCGAACCCGGAAATCTCCCTCTTAGATACGGTTCTGGTTGTAAGAATGTATATTAACTTATGTAATAATTAAAGCTCAATCGAAATACTCGTGTTGGTGGAATAACTCGAAAGCGCCGATACTTCTTTTTCTCGTATTTTTCTTCGTTAGCGCGCCATGTAATATTAGTGGTTTTAACTATTTCTTTTTTAGATTTTGCGTAATTTATATTTCGAATGGCTTTTAAAATTCGCTTGATCTATACGATTGAATTACATCCAAAAACGTTGTAAAGATCGATGAAAATCGGAAATTCTTCTACACATGTACGCTAAATAATTACCGTAACGTCCTCCGGATCGGGTCAAAGTCCTTAATGTCAAAACTGCATATGAGGCATTCAAAATGAGAGAAAAATTAAAAAATGTTCACTCGCATCGTCTTATCAGTAAAACTGATAGCGACAAACTGAAGTGGCCGAGGAAGACCGTTTATTTCAATTGAAAACTGGAGAAAATCGAGCTCAACGATTCTATCCAGACTACTTTTGAAATAATCCTCTCATCAGTCTTTACAAATAGAAATATATAATATGCTCGGCAAAATATATTCAAATCTACATTTAGATGCGAAGCTGACTTGGAAGCTATCTTAAAAATCGGAAAAAAACACGTGATGTATATTATAGTGCGTCGAGCAAGTTTCAAAAAATGCGACCCTCTATCGAACTGAAACCCATTTCTATAACAGACCGTCAGGCATGAAAAATATGTAAAACCGTCCAAGTCGCACGACAATCGATTTTTCGATGGTTCCAACGGAAATAATTACATCTCGATTCATTAACAAAGTCATTGAAGACTCGACATCGTCTTTCCCGGATTACCGTTTCCGATGTTTCGATTATTTTTCCAATGCCGCTCCGGTTGAATCGTACGCTTGACTGCTATCAAATTCCTCAAGTGAGCAGGAGCAAAATCTTCGTCGGTGAAATTTTTAATGCATCTATAATATCCTATTAAACGTTCGAAAGCAGTAGCCCCCGGTAAATTGTAAGTGTGCCGAATTGCGAATATATTGAAATCAGACACGGAACTCCGTCGAGGAAACTTCTTAGTCGGAAATTTCGGAATAGAAATAGTATAACGAATTGGAAAACTCACTTTTTCATTTTGTTCAATTTTTTATCAAGACTAAAAAAGATAAATACTAAATATACTCAATTCGTCGTGGGTAAACGTACTCTATCCGCGGAAATTTTTATTATTTTCAAGTTTTATCACTCTAGGGATTGATTAGAATTAGATCTCTTGAATTCCCTAAACAATCAGCGTAATGCCGATTTACCGGCTATTGTATAAAAAGGTAACAAATGAGAATGCATAATCGCTTTTTGAGAATCGAAATTTCTATAGCTGAAAAAAGATGTCCTCACAGAACTCGAAGCTGACATTTCGCAAAAAAATTATTCCTACGATAAAATGATCACGAAGAAAGAACAATTATTAACGTCAAAAAATGTAAACATCATTACGGAAAGGTGGCTAAAATTATTTTCACCGCTTTAATCGAGAAAAATTTAGTTCTTATGAAAATCTCGCACGGATTCGATAGTGCAGAAACCAAGATAATCAAAAAAAGAAAATAAAAAACAAAAAAAAAATGTTCGCAGTGACTATTAAAGTTGGGAGTTTGAGTGATTTGTTCGCGGTGGATTCCAGGACAAAAGAGCATCATGGGAAACGAGCTGATGGATTTTATAGCGAAAGAGGCTACTTCATGCCTGCCGATTCCAGACATACCAGTGTACCTTCATCAGACTTCTCTATGACAATCAAAACCGTTCCAAAAAAATAAATGGTCGAACAATTAACGTGAAGTTTCTACTTCGAACAAATTAATCCGATCAAATACTGGAATTATCAAGATCCAGCCGTAAAGAGGTGTCCAACACATTCTATTAGACTGCAACAAATATAATCACACTCGCACCACGTTTTTCCTTCCGTCTACCTTGAAAGAACTCCTAAGTAACAATGAAGTAAATATAAAAAAATTATTCGCTTATCTCAACTCCACTAACCTCCTATCACAACTATAGAATCCTAACTTTCCGTGCCTCTGGCCTTTGTTGCAGTTCATGGCACGTAAATGAAGAAGAAGACGAAGAAGAAGAAGAGGTTTTATTCTGCGCATTGGCCACGCAAAAAATCTCCCATTCCTTTTTACTAAGTAAATCAGATCCCCCTATTTGTGACGTATGCTCTGTTTTTCCTTACCGATTCTCCATCTTCTGGTAGACTGCCTGAAATTCAATCTATTCCGGTCCCAATTACGATTGTCCAGTTCCCTCTCTTGGAATTCTTGAAGACAATAAAGTCCGGCTACTCTTCAGATTTCTATCCGATATCCTAGATAACGTCTAAACTCCATTTATCCGTGCCTCTGGCCAGTGTGTTGCAATACACGGCACGTTAATAGATATACAATACAATACGATACGTAGTTTTTTTTTTTTTTTGGATAATATTATATACTATCACCTTTTTCGAAGTGAGCAGTCTCGCCGAATTAGGTAACTATTTCGCAGAAAACTCCGGCATCGTGTTAAATCATGTTCCGGCGTCAACTTCCAACAGTTTATACGCGAAGAAACGCTTTCAACACCGATTCGAAAATTTTTTTTTGCCAATATTTCTATCGCCTTCTTTCTCGGCAGTACGCGCTGTCGTCTTCAGTTTCAAGCACGATCAAAGGAGCACGCCTTGAAATTAGTTCCTCTATCGCATGGAACGAACGTGATCGTGATTACACGGAACGAGTGAAAACTCTTTTTTCCCCCTCTCCGTATCCGTTTATTATTAATCAAAAAAAGCTCAGGCACTTACTGAGACTCGCAGATTCTTCGGCCTAAAGTCGGCCACAGTAAATTTACCGCACCGCGCAATCACTAATGTAATCGAATTCTTTCGAAATTCCAACAGGCCGCGCATCCTTGATGACATTTTCAATGAGCCGCAGGTGAAATTGAATCTTGCGTGTGTAGCAGCCGCCTGTTCTAGTTCTTGCTTTCATGAGCACCTTGTTCCGCTCACCAAGGCGCAAAATAATCTGAACTAGACGCTCGAATTGTCGTCTGAAAGAATTGATCACTGTAATAAACGTTAACATCGCTAAAACGCGATATAGGCAAAAATAAATCTGAAACTAACGCCGCAGAGTTTCGGGCTCCGGTGCTCGTAAAATCCAAAAGCAGAGTCTCTGGGGGGGGGGGGCTGTAAACTGTACTGGAGGGTGAGTTGAATGGTGAATTACTTTTAGATATATGTATTTTAACCGTAATTATATCTCCTAGGAGAAAGTTTTTCATTTTTTTCCTTTTTATATAAGTAGCTATGATCGTCGTTTAACCGTTTTTATTTATTCGTTTTTCCTCTTCTAGCAAACTCGATAAAAATTTACGACCTCCTCCTGAGGAACATACATGAATTGCGATCGTGGTAAACACATATTTATATTTAGGCCGCGATATTATCATTGGATAGGGGAAAATATTACAGAAAAGCTCCGAAACGATTGTTAAGCAAATTTACGCGCGCGCCGAATTATTTGCTTTTCCTTTGAGGAGGTTCTTTCGTTCGAGGTTTTGCAAAAATTAGAAAATGAAAAATTCCCCAAATAAAAAAGCAGAAAACGTTCGGCATTTTTATTAGGAGGAATTTACTCGTTTTGTGTATGCGAATAAATTTCAAAGTGGACGGTGAGATTTTTATTGCGATCGGTAGCGGCCAGTATGCGACATATCTTCCTAGAATGTTCGCAAAAACCGATTGCTTCGTCGACAATTTCCCTCTTTTGCCCGTCTTCAACGCTAGGGTACTTAGTTTTAAGTCGTCCTTTCTCCCGAGGCAGAAAATTTATTTCGCCGTTTGTTTGTTGTTGTTTCGTTTACACCGGAGAGAGTTAAGCCGCTTATGTAAGGAATACATCGAGAGTGTCTCCGCGAACATTTCATTTAAGCACTCCTCGGTTGATACTTGGCCAACAAAAATTTCTGTACGCACAAGTTTTGTCGGAAAGGCGCGCTACGTAGTCGTCAGTGCCAAATAAAAATGTCGCTGTAGACTTTTTTGACTTTTTTACGTTCTCGTCGAATTTATCGCATTCAGCGGTAAGCCCCGTCATTTTCCATCTGGCCTAGAAAGTATCGCTGTGCCCTCTGTCTATTACTTTGCCCCCCCCCATCCATTTTCCGTTTATACCGTTTTCTTCTTGCGGTCGATGAATACCATACTGAAATCGATCGAATTGAGAACTGCACACTGTTAATTACGAATATCTTTTTATCTTTCCAGTTAGCTCTAAAGTATGAGAGGAGGCGATAATTTGCTTCTTTATAGACCTTTTTTTTTTTCTCTAACTGGTAAGTCAAAAATTTCATGCTTCAAGTCACGTTCAAAGGAACCCCGTTACCATAATCATAAATAACATTTCCACATCAATGTTATGTCGGTGAGTTGAACGATTTTGATCACGTGGAGGGTAAGACGCATGATGGAAACCGGCGAATATAATAGAAACACGGTTGCTATCAAGTGTAGGTTCAAGAAATGGGAAGATGAAAAAAATTAGGTTTTATATTCTCAAAAAAAACTTTTAGGACAGAGGATAAAAATAATTCGAGGACGGAAATGCTGAAGAACATAGGGAGAATATAAGAAGAATCGCCGATAATACAGTTGAAGTAGAGATATCAAGTTTTAATAATAAAGAATGGAAAGATGATTGTTCAGCAGAAAAGCACATGTAAATGAAATATGATATCATTAGAAAATGACTCAAAATGGAGTAGTTGCAGATGAAAATCGGAAAAATGATGCAGGAAAGAGACTATGATTAAAACGAAGAATAGTCGAGATTGCGGACTGTTTAAAAGACGGGAAGAAAACATCGGACGAGGACGAAGAGATGGTTGAGTAGCATAAAGAAACCAGAATTAGAAGATGAATAGGAATTGAGTCCTAGTCTGGGACGAGTTATCTAAGGAAAGAAGAGCAATATTCCGAAAATGTTTGCCAAAAAATCTGCCACTGGAAACGGGCGAATGGGTTATCATCGGCTGTCTTATTGCCTTCGATTGGAGGTCTTTTTATCCGGTCGGTTCCCTCTTCGTCCATCATTTCTCCTCTTAATTTGCTTATTTTATCATTGTATTGCTATATAATTGATTCTCACCTACCGTATTGTTTCTGGGCGATTTTAGTGTGTGCAGGAAAAAGAGAATACTATTAACAAACGAAATAATGCAAAATGTTTTCGCTCAGTGTTAAATGAAAGTCATAAAGAAAAACAAACAAACAATGAAAGTAGCAATAAACTTTACGATATCTCCCCACATTCAGTGGGGAAGAAGTTTGAAACGAATAATTAAAGTAAGATAAAGCGAGTGTTCTGAGGGTTGTAAAACTGTAAGGTTCAGAAAAGCCTAAGCGAGTTCTATAACGGCTTATCGTTTTTCTCCTTAATGGTCCCTAATGAGAATTTAAAGGGAACATTGGGACCCGTTCCTTTCTTATGAGACTCGCCCTTTTTTTTCTTCTAATTTCCAATTATTTCAGTTAATGATTTTAACACTGACCCGGTTAACCAAATCGCTTCTCCACTGTCCAGTCGATGATATTGTAGAAACCGCTAACTGATGAAACCGTGCTCCCTGTACGTTCGTAAACCGGACTGAAGCATTTTAAATATGCTACTACACAAAAGCCGGAAAGAACGAACGCTACATTGAAAGAATCGTAAATTGAAGGTTGCGTAATGTTTACAGTCTCGCTCATTCGAATTTTCATATATTTATGAGCGCGTCGCATGGACAATTTTGAACATAATTATAACATACATTTTCTGGGTAATTCTTTAAATGACATTTTAAAAATTAGAAAACACCAAACACAAAAGTCTTCTTTGTTTTCATCGCTTATGTTTTTAAACTTTATACTACATAATACTGTTCCCATGATTATGACGAAGGGTCGTTTAAACGCGTTCAAATATTTTTTTAATTTTCTGATTTTTAATAAAAACTACCGTGTTTCATAATTTTTGAAATATTATTTAACGGACTAGAAAATGTGGTAGTCCAAATAAAAAATGAGAACGGTTTAAATTCTCTGTTTATCGTTATTAATATGAGGTCAGACGAAGATGTGTAATGCGCCCAACGTAAGATCGATTAAAATGCATCAAAACTGCTAAAAATGTAAGTACGTACCATAAAAATGAATAAAAAAAGAAAGATTTACACTTTTATCGACAGCTTTTAAAATCTCTAGCCTTTAACACAGGCACTTATTGTTTGTTTTGTTTTTTCCCTATTTAGTAGATATTTTCGTAATTTTCACAAAAAGTCAATTGTTTTAAACCATTTGTAATTCGTGAAGAGTCCGCCTCTTTTGAACCATAAGAAGAAATGAAGATATTTTGAAGAGAAGAAACTTCTCGAATAGAATTCGATCATGATGCTGGAAACCTGAAAATTAACGACGAGCAAAGAGGAACGTAATTAGCGGTGAAAAAGTTGGAAGCAAAAAGGTGCTTTTGGAGAGTTTTTTTATAGAACAAATATCAAAATAATCTGCAATTATTACGTACTATACTTATTTCGTTTAACAGAAAATGACTCGAACAGATTTTTTAACGTATATTTTTTAACATATATTTTTTTAACATGTATTTTTTAACATATATTTTTTTAACATGTATTTTTTAACATATATTTTATTAACATGTATTTTCTAACATGTATTTTTTTAACATGTATTTTTTAACATATATTTTTTAACATGTATTTTTTAACATATATTTTTTTAACATATATTTCTTTAACGTATATTTTTTTAACATATATTTCTTTAACGTATATTTTTTTAACATATATTTCTTTAACGTATATTTTTTTAACAAAAACTTTTTAACGTACGTTTTGTCACTAATTTCAAAAACCGTTTCAGGATTTTTCTATTTTACCCCTTTAGACTTATTGCGATAGCCTGGTAATTAAGGTACATACTTTCGGTTACCAAAGCAGGGCTGTCACAGGTTCGAAATTTGTCTCGTCCTAGATTTGCTCCCTCGGGTATCCTAATATTTTAAATGGAGAATATTGGTTATACTACAGAGATGTGGTTGAAGTAAAAGCGGCCAAAAGAAAAGATTGGCACTGATATTTTCTTCAAATTTGTTAGGTCCAGGTCCTTAAAAAGTTTCACCGTCCAACATACCACAAAGATATCTGGGGCTCACTTTACAATCTTTGAGTTATAATCTATTTATCTATGAGTGTAATGGAACACTGTTTTATAATTGTTGTTTTTGAAGGTTTGTCTTGTACCACACACCGAGTGATTTGTGTTGTTTAATCGATGACACGCTGTCGCTGTTTTTCTTCATAAGGTGGTAAGTTGTTAGTTTCGAATATATATATTGTTTGAATTCTGACAGCATTATCTACTTATTCAAGGTGATCCCAATTATTTTGTAAAAGCCGAACTTGCGGAGTCTAGATTAAAAGAGCGGGAAAAAGGAAAAAGAGGAGATAGGTATTCGCTAGTAATCTTGAAAATAGTTTTTCTCCTGGAAATAGTTTTTCTCCTGAAAATAGAGCCATTTTTTCAGAATATCCGAAAGGAAAATCATGTTTACTTATTGACTTTGAAAACTTTATTTATTTTCAGGCCGGAATTAAATTTTAATTTTTGACATTTCTTTACACCTCTAAAATGGATGAACGCCCAAAAATTCGGAATTTTCACTGAATGAAATCAACCGCAGTTTAATGGAGTATCCGTGACAGTTTAAACAAGTTATTGCAACACTTTTAACTAATAAGTAAAGAGAGTTGAAGAGAAGGTTTTTTTTTTTAGTTTGAAAAAAAGGAATATTTTATAAATGTGAACAATGGAAATTGACCCCGTTAACATTCGAAATAACGAGAGAGAAAAGCGATGAAACTATAACAATTGCCACCCAAACAGGGATATAAAATATTTTAAAATCCTTTATCTGCATTTTTTTTTTTTTTTTTTTTGAGAAATCATAAGACATAACATCACAAAGACAGAAATGACTTTGTTCAGTGCTGATGGCATGTGCAAATCTGTTTAAACCATTTTAAGCATTTTAACCTAGAAAAAATTGTTCATCATTCAGCAAAATATTTTGGTGATATAAGAGAAAATATATTTGAAGTATGTTAATAAACTCTAATGTTTGAGTAATACGAAACAGAGTAAAACCCGAAAAAGAAATAAAACTGATAGTCGCCATTTAAGTAAAATCATATTTTACTATACATGTAACAACAAACAAAACAATATTAAAAATTTGTATAATTAATAATCCCCCTAGGTGGCTGAGAATTTATGTTACACCTATCTTGATTTATTGTAAGAAATAATCAATTTACATGTGTTAACTTTTATTACAGATTTAAAAATATTTCATATCCCTGTTCAGGCACTAACTGTTATAGTTTCATCGCTTTTCTCTCTCGTTATTTTCACATGGCATTGGTCATATACTTAACAAAGGAAATTTAAAATGCCACACAAAAATGTTCTCTAATTGTTATACATGTTAATGACACATATTGTTTAAGTTGATCATATAATAAGTCAAATTAAAACACATTACAATAAACAATTATTTAATATTTAATTACCAGGCGCGTTTCGAAGACAAAGCTTCATGAGATCATGGGAGTTATTATAAGATATAAATTTAACGCAGACAATGTTGAATAAAAATAACAGTTTTATGTAAGTTGATAACAAAAGTCGATTATTGCACAGTTAAATAAAGTAAAAAATTACAAAAAAATGGCTTTTAAAATTAAAATTAAAAAATCTAAAAAAAATTTAAGCAATGTTTACAAAAAAATTTTTAAAAAATACAAAATTAAAATCGCAAATGAACAAATTAAAAGTACACAATAAGTAGCTAGCATAAAAATTAAGTCGAATCTCATTTACATAAGAAAACAAACGGTTATAAAATACATCAATTATTACATTATATATTAAATTTTGCTGAGTACTACTATTATATAAACAGATTTAAAAACGATTGTACCGATCATAATTGTCCAAATACAGATAACCCGTTATCCAATATTTAAATTTTAAGCGACGTTTTCCTTTTTTTTATATTTAACAACCAGTGATGAATTCAGGAATCTGTTTCTGGGGGTGCAATTTATGTTGGGGGGGTGGGGGTAGAGGTTTTTTTTATATTTTTACTGAGAACATGTTTTTAGGATATTCCTGAATAAAACCAAATATTAAAATAATGAAAAAGCAAGTGTGAACGATAAATTCCAAAGTAAAATAACCGATTATAAACAACAATGTTTTTTTTTAATTAGTTCTAAAATGATTAATTCTAATTGTAGCACATTAAAGGACATATTGTAAAAACATTCTAACGGGTTCATTATCTTTTTATGATAAACGAATATGCCGTGATGTTTCAGCTGTTTTAAATGGGGACTTTTCTTGGAAATAAAAAACAAGAAAAAAGCAACAGAAACGGAAATGAAGTTGACTATATATGTAAATCATGTCGCTTTTAAAGAAAAAACGGAATAAATGAAAACCGAAAAGAGAAATGTTTAAAAACAATTTATTGATATTAATGATAAATGGATCGACGTGAGACGTGAGAGTTCCCCTTTTAAGGCTGACAAAAAATTCCAACTGCAGAGAATAATTTTTTTATTTCGCGAGTATTTTTACATCTTTCGCATATTTGCAATGAAAGCATATCGATTTTTTCGTGGAATAACAAGCAAACGTCAAAGTCAAATTTTATCATTTTTCCGTGTCAAAAATAAATCTCGTAATTTTGAAATTTAAAAATATACGACTAATTGAACCATTTCGAAATGTTTTGGCAACAACTTTTGACATAACTGTAAACAAAGCGAATAAAAAGAATTTTATTTCCTATGAAATTGCCGCATTCTTAAACAGCTTGTATTAAGTTCTGGGGGGCAATTTTAGACTTCGGGGGGCACCTCCTCCCCACAAAAAACCCACTGAATTCATCCCTGTTAATAATCGTTTGTTTTCTTATGTAAATGTGATCCGACTTAATTTTTACGCTGGCTACTTATTGTGTAATTTTAGTTTGTTCATTTGCGATTTTATTTTATTTTTGATTTTAAACTTTATTATTTAAAATTGTTTTGTAAACATTGCTTAAATTTTTTAATCACATAAGTATGGCCAAAGTCAATTAAGAATGCGTTTTTTTTTGTTTTTTTTAGTTTTGTTTTTTTTAGTTTTGTTTTTTTATTTTTACTATTAACAGTATTTGTGTAAGCCCTCGGGTAGTTCAATAATAAATAAGAAGTGAAAAAATTGTTAATTTCAAATTTTAATTTTTAAATTCTAATTTTAATAGTCATTTTTTTGTAATTTTTTACTTTATTTAACTGTACAATAATCGACTTTTGTTATCAACTTAAATCTGTTATTTTTATTCAATCATTGTCTGCGTTAAATTTATATCTTATAATAACACTCCCGTGATCATGAAGCTTTGTCTTTGAATGTACAAATAGGTAGTCACGACGCTCGGAATCGAGCGATACAACTCAGAGAGACAGAGAGAATTTAAATTTTACTTATTATGCGAATGTGCTTTAATAATACTCTCGTAAGTGTCTGTAATTGGAGAAAAACAATAATTAACTGCAAAAAAAAAATGCGACTGAAAAAGGATGTATCATTTATTATTATTAAAATGATGTGTACTACGCAATGCGTAAAAATTTCGAGTTATATAAGGAGCGATAAAAACGGATTTAAGTATTAGTAAGAATTAAAGGCGGTAAACGTTTGCATTTACGATGATATAAAAGTAAGCGGCGAACGCACTGCAAAATTATATTATGCAACAACAGCGATAGCCGGCGAAGCCTATCTCAGAGAATAAAGTTTTTCATACTACTATTAGCGTGTTTGTTCGCATATATATTTCCATAACGATCTCGTGGTTGAGATAGTATTTTGAATCGTTACGAAAAACACCTGCGAGAAGTTCTGCCAAAGAGCATTGCCTGTTGGTGCGCAAATATACTTCTCCTTCTGCATAGAAGAAAAGTTGGAAGGAATTTTTTAATATAGATATATCATCCCGACTGAAAGTATCATAAATTGAAGTGTTCCTATAAATTGAGCGCTCAAAATGAGTTTTAAAAATAAACTTTTAATATTTTCAACAGACACGAACGTTGCCGTTGTTATCTGGCTGGAGCGAGACTAGGCAAACGCCGAGTGTTTTCTTGATAATATATTATTTTGAAAATTTTTCGAAGTAAGAAAGAGTGTTTCAAGAAGAAAAAAAACGGAAGACATAATTTAAGTAGTCGGCATTTTACCTTTTAGTCAAAAAAAAAAAAAAACGGAAGAGAAAAGACTACGATATCGCGAAACTTTCCTACGCTCCAGTGTGTGCTTCTATATATTAAATCCTGCGAATAGGCGACGAATCCGCGTCCTCTGCTCGCAGGTCGAACAATTTAAAAAAACTTTTCCACCTCGTTCAACTTCTTCTCCCTATTCTACGTTTATCTCATGAAATAGTCTAATGTATGTTGCGCGCTTTACATGTTCAATGGAGATTTTGTTTATGGCCATGGCGCGCAGAGAAGAAACTCGACGTTTTCACATGAGCGACTAGAACAGACATCTCGTAACTCATTCGGTTCCGTCATTGTTAAAGAAGCTTAACTACCTTCGTTACACAGAAATTTAATTATACCACGCCTGCCTGTTGCCGAGTGATAACGATAAAAATCATAGCGGCGCTAATAATAAAATTACGCAATTAACAATATTAAACGCTACACTACCGTAAATTATATACAATACGGTGCAGCCGACTACATTTGAATGTAAAAATACCGTTGAAATTCATGCCCGTTTGCTAGAACGATTAATAATTATAAAGAAATACTAAATAAATCGGGCAAAAATGAAGATAAGTACATTGTATTTATTTTGCTATTAGTTTATTTCTTTTTAATTATTAAATATAAATGCGCTAGGTACGCTTGTTGCGTTTTCTTGAGGCGAAAACTCGATTTTATTCGATTTAAAACGATTTTCAATAGTTTACTCATTAATTATTTAAATAAAGCCGTTTGCGGCGATAAATTTTTCCTACTACTAGTTTTCGATAGTGCATTAAAGAATTCAACTTAAGAAGTGTCTTTTCATCTAAGAGAATCTTCTCGCTGAATTTCACAAGTTTGGAAAGACTTTCGAAGTAACACGTTCCAAGAAATTTCTTTAATCGGCAAAAACATATAAATTGGTACATTTGTGTAACATTAAACGTCTGGCGTCAAGGCCGTGTCCACGGGGTGGGTTTTGGGGGTTAACCCCCCCCCCCCCCATGAGAACTGAAATAGCTTAGGTACTTCATTAATATTTTATGTAAAATTTTTTGTTACGAGTATAATCAATAACATACATAATTTAATTTTTATTAATGTTTATACAGTAATTCGTTTATTTAAATTATTAAAATTATTAATATATAAATCAAGATGATGGAAATTATTAATAGCATGAATATTAGTGAAAAATGTATTTTTATTTATAAAATAAATATGCGAAGAAAATTTTCAAAACCCCCTCCTTTCCAAAATTCTGGGCACGGGCCTGTCTGGCGTGTATTTTATTTTATTTAGTTCTATTTATTTATTTATGCGTGAAATATGACCATGCAACTTGAAGACTAAATGTACGACGTTAACCACATTTGTTCATATTAAGGAGACCACGATATATATTATATGCGTGTAATTTAAAAGTCGGACGAGGATAATGAAACGAGGTTTTCTAAAATTTATCTCGAGATTTAATATAGGGCCTTCAGCGGATGATGAGGTGCGGTTGAAGAGCAAACTGAAGGCTATTTTTTTTTTCAGAAAGCATTCGAGCTTGAGTCAAAGAATAAGCACGTAATTTACCGAGATGAAGTAGCTTAATAGCTCAAAAGACGGGCGCCCAAATTTTGTGTCCTAAAACATTAATCTAGATTTCGACATTATTATTTTAGGACACGAAATTTGGGTCCCCGTCTTTTGGGCTACTGAGCTATTTCATCTCGGTAAATTACGTGCCTATTCTTTGACTGTACATAAGATTGATTTAGCCGGTGTATCAATAACAGTAATACTAGTAATATAGAGCGGTGCAAAGGGTACGAAAAACTGAAATTCCGCACTGTTTTAATGGTGAAAAATATATTTAGCGAGTTTAGCAGCTATTCCGAAGAGAATGAATAAACAAAAAATTCCCTAATCTCGTTGCTGCATCGAATGAAGTGTGTGTGCGGTTGTTTCCTTATACTAGATTCAGGTAAAGGAGGCAACTTCTTTTTAAACCATATTGCTTCCACGTTAATGTTAATCCGAAATACTTATCACTGCTATTTCAGTTTTTGTATCGAGCAGTTTCATTTATGTAATTTTTATCTAGCGATTATATGCTTATTGCGGAAATTTGATCAAAAATTGAATAACCAGTGATTGTTCTACAGTAGCCCTTTCCTTTTTTTCTTGTCTGTCACTTATTTTTATAAAATTGGGACGGTTGCTTTGCTTTGTAAAATAAGAAAAATACCATTCATTATACGATCTTCAGTGCGAAACAACTTCGGACGCTAAAAATTAGGCGGTGAATTTGAAGAAAACTATAAGTTCTGTTGATTTAGAGCTTACGGACAGATATTGCCTGTGCATATAGGAACCAATAAATGAGCTTAACTAACAGAGCAAATTCAGGCTTCTATGCGTAAAAACTCTTCCTCTGCACGTCCATCGTTTTTTCCCTCCCCTAAATAATCATCAAATGTTATAGATTCACCAAGTCCCAAATCTGCGAAGTGATCTCTCCCCGTATTTCCGACACGAGAGAAATAACTTTTCGCCTTCCCCAGACTGCAACTAAAACACGTGATTAATAGTTTACCTAAACTACGTTTTTCCCTTCTTTGTACCGCTGTTTATTTTACAAACGAGCCGAAATACGGAGAAAATCCCGAAAAAACCGCCAATTCCATGTGCGCCATTAAGTAACCGAAATTCAGGCTGATTTTTAATTCTGTGTATGAAATCTTACACGACTTAATCAGAGTTTAGTTTAATAATTATTCAAACTATGTGTCAAGCTTCGTTACTACCATTGTGTGCATATATATAAAAAGAAGAAAAAACGACTGATTCTGCATCCGTTTATCTAGTACGGCATAAAGATCTTAAAAATTACTGCCACCAAACTACGTTGCTGTTCCTTTTTTACCGATGTTAATTTTAATAGAATAACATTTTGGCTCGAGTAATCTATAAATGCTGGGAAAATGAAATTCGTGTATGGTAATACATTAAATTAAATATTTATATTCTGTATTTTTTTCTTGAATTCAGCTTGCTTCGTATAATGTACAAAATAATCAATAAATTCAATATTAATTTATATATTATATATCAATGATCATGTCGTTCTCAGCCCGGGGTTTATTACATTTTTTATCTCATGATTATGTCCCAATAATTCGTATAAAATAACAAGAGTGAAATGTTGTGTTGTACAATTGCTAAGATTTTCTTTTTAAATAAAAGACGATTAAGAATCACGTAGTCAATTGAAAACAAAGAAGTTTAGGGAAAAAAAAATTGTGGGTCAAGGGTACTTGCCTCCTTGCGTAGCCTAAAGGGCAGATATATATATATATAAATTCGGCCATTTTGGCCTCGCAAGGGGCTGTGCTCCTTGATCCCTCTTGATTTCATTTCTGTCTCTTTCTATTCTATACTTTGTATAAAATGATCAAAATTTACAACATAATTCTTAATGGCATCAACAAAAAAAAAAAACAACAAAAAACATAACCACAAAAATCCTATTCTAACATTTAACTTTCATTATATAAAATTAGGACATTTTTTCGTTACATATTTCGTTACATAAATTTGTGACATTTTTTAAATAACAATAACAAAAATCCTATAAAATATAATAAACGTTACATAAAATTGGGACATTTTTTCTAATGGTGTTTAGCCTAAGAATTACGTTGTAATTAATATATATATATGTGTATACATATATATATATATATATATATATATATATGTATATATATAAGGTTGTTATTTATTCTGGGAGCGCTGGCTCTGTCTGCAAAAATTTATGATTTGAGTGTTGCGGTCGGTAGTTAATACCTATGTCTTCCACCTGCAGTGCTTACGACCAAGTAATATATGCGGCAATTACGATAAATTATTCAAAAGTTACGTTGCATTTCGTAACACAAGTGGGGTTCTCTGGTGCGATATCATTGTCTCCGCATTCATTTTTTTTTAAATTTCATCGGTCATTTTTATAATTTTGAAATTAATTTAAATTAATAGATGAAAATTGTATTAAAAATAAAGCAATACACATCCTTATTTGCGGTTTAGTGTTATACATTAAGTGGCTGTATCTGGCTGTGCATTAGTGTCATTAACTGCATTAAGTTTGGAGAGCTCCCTATTTTATGTACAAAGGGGGGTGGGCCAAAACAACTGCAACTACTCTCCGTATGGAGTATGGGCGTTATCTAATAGACAAAAAAGCGAGTGAAACACGAAGTTCATTGTCTTTTTCCAGCAGAACAAGCGTAGAACGAGCGCCATTATAGCAATACGAACATACAGCTGTGTGAACGAGGTGTAGTTAAAATTGGCATGCAAACTAAGAAATTTCGTACAAAAAATTGTCTATTGTCTGATTCGTCGTCTTCCGGCTCCTTTTCAAATTATCGTTATTCGCAATATACTTGCGCATACCTTTGGGGCATTTTTATCAATACAGCTGCTTCATTGGTAAAAACGCTTTATGCCATCATCGCGATAATATGACCACCGTTGTTTAAACTTTCCGTATCGTATTGAGATTTCTCGAACGGTGTCCATCGGCGATAATTTCCTTCGAACATAATAACGAATTATGTTTGTTCGATTTTGATTATGCGCGTAATGCGTGTATACTCTAGTCTGCATGCAAACTCTAACTATACTTCGTTCAATTATCTGTATCTTGGTTCGTATTGCTATAATGGCGTTCGTTCTGCGCTTGTTCTGTTGGGAAAAACAGAATGAACTTTCACTCGTTTTTTGCCCGCCAGATAACGTGCATGCTCCGTACGGAGAGTAGTTGCAGTTGTTTTGGCCCAGCCTTTCTATATCTAAAAAATGCATAAAAATTAACAATTAAATAGTTAGGTGAATAGTAACTACATTAACGAAAATTTAAGAGAACTTTCACACATGCAATGTTGGATGCTTAGTTGACCGCGAATAAAACGTAGCCATTTTCTAGGTGACTGCTGGGAACAGCTGAACCGTCGATGTTCAAACATTGTATCCGTTTCCTTGCTAATGCTGATCATTCTCGATGAGTTTTTCTTAAAATTATGAACAGCATATTGAAAGTAAACTGTCTCTGGCTGCGAAATAAATTGTCATAACATCTTTTTGAACGTTAATACACGCGTGCACCATTGTTCGTTGCATGACAGCTACCATTTATTCTGTAATACCGCACGACATTGTTGACACCATCCGCCGTTATTTAATTATTGTCGTTGTTAGCAGTAACGAAAATAATTAAAAATATTCTCGCTTTACCCTGATAGTAGATATACACGTGTTTCGGTTTGCCGGTTGCCTGTGCTGAACAAAGGTTAGCGTTTTTAATTAAACCTGATACGGATTTAGCTGGCAGTAGCTAAATGACAGTTTAATGGGATGCTGCAACCTCTTGGAAAGTCGACGTAAACGAGGAGGAGTCGGTAAAATGAAAGGAACAAACTTTTACTTAAATGTTGAGAACTTCAGAAATGGTTAATCAGACTACTAATAACATGAGCACGCTCCCTGCGCCCGTCCTTAAGCGAATTGTACACTTTTCCTATGCCTGCCAGTGAGAACTGCGATGTAGCACTTGAGGTGAAATGTACGCGGAGGCACTTAGAGCGTTGATGACGGTCGCGAACTAAGACGAAAAATCGAATTAGATGACGACTAGATGATGCTCGGCGAAAAACTGAAATCGGAGATAGTGAGAGACATCTTCTGTTATATGACTAGATTTACGAAAATACAAAGTCGAAATAGAACTTGCATCATTTTGCCGGTAATTCGTTCATTTTCAGCGCATCGAACTGAATGTGACAAATATGTGTCCGTGCTGTTGACATTATTTTTTCCACGGTACACCTGAATTGTTCGCGATCAAATAGCAAAACTCGAATGCCACGCTTTTTTTCTTTTTCTTTTTGATCCGGTTCAAGGCGTTCAGCCAGTAACCGGCTGTAGTGTTGCTTTGCTAGTTTCAAATCGGCTAGCGCTATGAAAATCATTGATCGTGCCGCACCGAATACGTCGAATGCTACCGATCGCAACAATTAAGCGACGTAAATGATCGATTTTACGAAATCGTCTGATAAATTACTTAAGAAGAGTGAACAATTCGGTATCGAACTAAAGCGGAAATAATGGCAAACGATAGTATTTAAAAATAAAAATTATGCAATAAAAAACAGCAAGCAGTACAGAATGAAATTTTTCAGATTAAATTAATAAATTAAAGAATGTCGTCATAATAACAAACTAAAATAATTTCGAAGGCTTTTTAGAGAATATCATATACCTGTAAATGCAATAGACATCTCAAATAGTCCATCATTTTTTTAAGCAATCTCGATAAAGGAGAAACTATAGCCAAACCGTTACACATATGTTCCTTTGAACTCAGCCAAGAGAAAACGCTCTAGACTCACAGACTCTTACATCAAAGAATTGATTTCAATGTGCCATTTGTGACAAAAAAGAAAGAAAAAAAAAAGGAGATTAAACAAACGCAAAAATGTATAAATGTAGCGCAAAAACGCAACTAATTTGGTAAGTATGTACATATATATATATATATATATATATATATATATATATACATATATATTATTATTATTAAGTTTGACAGTCCTAGGACTGGTTTAACTCCATGGTAAGCCTTTTCCAACCCCTCCGATTCTCCGCGGTTCTTTTCATTGTCCAGTATCGGTCTGTGCCTGCGTCCTTCACCAACCCGCTGATAAATGTGTTCCTCGGTCTACCACGTCGTCTGCTTCCCTGAATTTGTCCTTCTATTACATCGCGAAGGAGACCGCCGTGTCTGAGTACATGTCCCATCCAGTTTAATCGTCGTTTCTGTATCGAATGGACCATTTCTTCATCTACTCTCCGTAGTACTTCTGCGTTTGTGGTTTTTTCAGTCCAGCTTATTCTTTGTAATTTCCTCCAACACCACATCTCGAAAGCCTGCAACTTTAAGATATTCCTTTTATTCAGGGTCCATGTTTCCGCGCAGTACAGCGCTACTGGCCACACGCAAGTTATAACGATGCGCTTACGTATTTTCAGTGGCATTGACTTTTGGCGTAGTATATTTTGTTTTTCCCGCCACGCAAGCTTAGCTAGTCTGATTCTTGAGTTTATTTCTGTATCACAGTATAAGTCCTCTCTTATTACTTGACCAAGATATTTAAATGCTTGCATCTGCTGGATTTTCTGACCCTCTATGTCTAGTTGAAAACGTTTAGGTTGTTTGCCAATCATCATTGTCTTTGTTTTTTTGACGTTTATTTCTAATCCAAACCGTTTTCCTGTATCATTTAAGGTCTGCACCATTCTCTGCAACATTTTCGGAGAGTCAGCAATTATAACCTGATCATCGGCAAATTTTATCGTTTGAACTTTTTCCCCTCCTATGCAAATTCCATATTTGGTTTTTGCTAAACTTAATTTAATCACAAGCTCCGCATATACATTAAAAAGGAACGGAGACAGCAAACATTCTTGCCGTACTCCTTTATTTATTTTTGCCGGCTTAGATATAACTCCATCTACTCGGATAACAGCCGTTTGTTGTGTGTATAAGTTATATATCAGGTTTAATATTCGTTCAGGACATTTTATTTGCTCAAGGAGTGGGAAGAGCCTATGCCAATTGACCCGACCGAAGGCTTTAGTGTAATCGATGAAGCACACGTATGTACATCTTCCGATTTATGTTTATCAATCTCTCCCCAATATTCCTTAGCGTCCCTATTGCATCTCTAGTTGATACGTTCTTACGGAATCCAAATTGCGATTTGTCTAAAAATTGCTCTATATACTTTTCCATCCGCCTTTTTATTATTTGCAACAGTATTTTCGATGCATGCGGGATAAGACTTATCATTCTATATTCTGTGCATCTAACCGCGGCTGGTTTCTTTGGAATCGGGACAATAACTGATGTACAATGTTCTGCTGGCCATGTACCTTTTTTGATAGATGTTTGTAACTAATCTAAAAAGCGCGTCGTGAGTTTTCTTTCCACGCAGTTTTATCATTTCGGCTGCTATGTTATCAGTACCGGGTGCTTCATTGTTTTTTAACATTTTAATTGCCGCATCAAATTCGTCCCTTAAAATATTATCACCCAACCATTGATCATATATATACATACATATATGCATATATAAACTCGGTCATTTTGGCCTCGCAAGGGGCTGTGCCCCTTGACTCCTCTTGCTTTCATTTCTGTCTCTTTTTCTTCTATGCTTTGTATAAAATTATCAAAATTTACAACGTAATTCTTACTGGCATCAACACACAAAAAAAAATAACATAATCACAAAAATCCTATCCTAATATTTAACTTTCGTTATATAAAATTAAGAAACTTTTTCATTACATATTTCGTTACATAAAATTATGACATTTTTTAAATAACAATAACAAAAATCCTATAAAATATAACAAACGTTACATAAAATTGGGACATTTGTAATATTTTAATTTTTACCGACTTCCAAAAAAAAGAAGGTTATATGTTCTTCACGTATGTTTTTTTTTAAATATTTGTTCGCGCATAACTTATATTTATACATATAAACCGATTTTACTGATTCTTTGACCGCAATTCATGTTTTGGTCGGTGGCAGTTTTCGTTTTTGGAAACATAATGAATACATTTCTTATTACTACGCAGGCTGATGAATAAGCAATCCCACCATAAGAAGAAGCATGTGAGGACTATATTGCTAATTTAACAATACCATGGAAACGCAAAAAAAAAGTATTATTTATATGTGTTGTAGCATGTTAAGTTGTTTCGGTAGTTTAATAAAATTTATGGTATAAATTATTGGTTGTATTTTTTTTTTTTTTTTTTTTTTTTTATTATATAAAATTGGGACATTTTTTCGTTGTAAAATCTATAGGGGGCCGGCCTAAGAATTACGTTATAAATTTTGATCATTTTATACAAAGTATAGAAGAGAATGAGACAGAAATTTAAGCAAGAGGGGTCAAGAGTTCGGCCCCTTGCGGCGGGCCAAAATGGCTGATTTAAATATATATAACTCAATTCTTCGACCTCACCATGGGGGAATAGACTCTGAGATGACGATTCTTCTATGATTCTTATAGGTGAGTAAATTTCACCTATGTCATTATTTAACAAAAAAATAATTAATGAACGGTTTGTGCAACAATTTCTATTAGAAGTATACGTCATTTCGACTTTTCGTAACTTTTTATTCATATTACCGCCAGCGGAGGAATGATTTTGTCAAGGTCCGTCACTGGTAATCCGAGTAAAGTCGTCAGCATACATGAACCAGGTAATAGAGTAAGTAGAAAGATAATGGCGAAAAGAGGATGCCGGAAGTCGACTATGATCTAGGCGAAGCCTGCAAATAGAAGAGATAAGAAAGCGCGAGAGATGAGGGAAGTCATAGCACCAGGGGTACGGAGGAGGATGGGTTTAGATGCTAAGATAAAAGAATTCAAAATTTGAGAATAAAAGAGGATAAATATCGTGCCATGGCAATTCCTGGAAAGAACGTTAAGATTAGAAGAAGAAAATTTGGATAGAAATTGACCAGACTGAACGGCCGATCGAGCTAATGAATATCAGCCAATTCATTGCCCTCAATGCCAACATGACTGGGGGATCATAAGAAATCGATTTGTATGGAACGAACGCTATAAAATCTAGTTACAAGAGAACGAATCAGAAGAGTTATGAAGCCGGAGGAGGAAGAGAAGGGGCGGTAGATAGTAGTAGACCTTTAGAATTCGAGACTAACGGTAATTTAATTAAATACCATTAGTGGAAGTGATGTATTAAATAGCACGAAGAATAGCTGTGGACTCCGCGGTAAATATGGAGCGGAAGGAAGACAGTTTATAAGATTCAAAATAGTTGAATGATGAGACCAAAAAGTCAGCTCCCGTACCGTTTGTTGTCCTGGAGCCATCAGTAAATATAGTGGTGTGAAAAGTAAATAGTTCTTGTGAAAGGTGAAAAGTAAATAGTTCTTGTGAAAGGTGAAAAGAGAGTATATCTTAGGAAGATACGGGAAATTGGAGTAATAGTAAAGGAGTTTTTTATAAGAGAAAACGTAAAGAGCGAATTAATTAAGTCGTTTAGATATAAGAGCAAGAATAGGGATTTTCCTAGGATATGGATATATAAGAGTTAATAAGATTTGACAAAGAAATAGGAAGTCGCTTAATCAAGAAACGATAGCTAAGATAAGATTGACGAATATATAAAGGAACCATATTAGTTTCTGAAAGAACTGTAGCAGTGGGAGGCGACTTCAAAGCTCCAAGGCATCAGCGGAGGCAAAGATTCTGCATTCGATGATCCAGTTTTAAAAGAGCTGTGTGTTAGATGCACTACCGTACAAGAAGGAACAATCATCTAATTTCGAACGGATAATAGATTTATATATAGGATCCCCTGCCCGCCAACGGCACGAGGAAAGAGCTTTAAGGAAGTTTAGCCTTTTAGCGTAAACGTAGTTTAAGTTATAAATATTATATTTTAAACACCCTTAAATTACGTTACAAATGTTATATATTTTTATACATTGCACGGACACAGAGAGTACCTTTCAATTCATTAGAACATATAACTTTATTTATATTAAACTATTAATTAAATTAAAATACAAAATAAAGTTATATGTTTTAATGAATTGAAAGGTACTCTGTGTCGGTGCAATATATAAAAATATATAACATTTGTAACGTAATTTAAGGGTTTTTAAAATATAATATTTATAACTTATCATATTATTGAGACAAGCGATTACAGGAAGAAATAACACATAATAAAAGTATTTTATATGTTCCTGAAAAGTAAGGAGGCTGTTAAGAAAGATGCCTAAGCAGCAGAAGGATGAGACAAAAACAAGATAGCGCAGTTATTTACGGACAGGATTATTGAAGATGGATTACAAGGACGCAAAGTGATGAAGACTTGGAGAGATGGAAAGATAACTTTTTTGGCTGCCTCAGCCGATCAGCGGACAGCCATTGGCGGTTCAGATGTAATATACTATAAATAAAAAAGTATGTGTAACAAAAAAAAAAAAAACCATGACCGAACAGGAAGTATCGTAATGACATTTCTAAAAAAATTTCTCAAAGTTAAGTTATTATTACATATGTCAGTTACTTATTATTAAGTTTTATGATATTTAGTAATTTCAAAATAAAGAACCGCTCTTTTTGCTGTTTACGTCGATATCATCAGGATGTTACGGAATCATTATGATCTCTGCGCTGAGAAAGCCGCGTATATTTGTGTGTATTTGTTTTTCTCGTAGTCGTTCAGTTTTTCGGCCATCTTTTCATGGGTGTCTTAAGTGCAGCACGGAAAATATGGTCCAAAATAGAGCTTTGTCGCTATTTTGAAGAATTTCATAAACACATTTTTTAGCTCAAAGACGATCTGCGGCTTTTTGACAATGAGAAGAAAACTATCTTACCTTGGTATTTAATAGTGCAAAAATCTATCCGCGGAATAATCGTTAATTCTTTTTCAAATTCGATATTAAAAAAAAAAAATTTAATTTCAGTGGCTGATAATAAGGCGAGAAAAGGAGATGCAATGTCATAGGTTGCGTGCTAACTACTGACAAGATTGGTGTGTTCTTTCGTAGATAACCCTGTACACATAAACGCAAACAGATCACTTCATTCTGTATCTATGCAGACAATACATTTCGCTGTGTGTGCATGAATGGCATTTTATTCGCCGCTTAAAGTTACACATTACACGTTGAGCTGAAAACTTTGCAGAAGCTCGTATAATGTGCACGTCTCGTCGTAGTGATTGATTACCTTGTAAACCTCCCATCTCCTAACGGAAGAGTTTGATGTTGGCGACCTCTAGGAAAATACGAACGCAGTTTCAGCTAGCCAGTATTCTAAGATAACTTCAAGCGATAAGCGTTTAATAATATTCACGATGACGTAACTCGTTACATATTTCGTTACCGATCTTAACTCACTAGTCGCAACAATCCATTTATGAGATACGTTTAAAAATCAGTTTTATAATATTAGACTACTCATCTTCTCTCCACGAAATGAAGTACTCTATCTCTTCCGAATGTTTAAAATTGAATACGTCACCACGATTAAATAAGATCGAAGTAATTCTAAAATATTCACCCTACTATTATTAACGGCTCTTATCGCCAATATTTCCTTGTCTTTAGCATGCTATTGTAAAAGCACGTAGTTCTTGGTTCAAAATTTTCCTAAATACCGGTTTTTTTTTCTTTCTTTTTTTTTCGTCTATTACATATAATTTTTACATGTTTTTCGACATGCATTTTACGCTTGTATTATAACACATTCATATTTATGGTTTTATACTGATATTATCTTTTACAGATTATTACTTCATTAGCGTAATAACCTTTATTCAACTGATAATCCTTCGAAGCGTGAACGCAAGAATAGTAATACGCCATTCCTCAGTTTCGAAATATGGAAAACGTTGTTTAATTTTTCTTCAACTTTCTCTATAAATGTTTTTTTTTCCTTTTTCTTACAATGTGACTCTTTGTCGATACGAATCCCTTCGTCAGATATTAGAAAAAAATAAAAAGTAACTACTATATTTGTTTACGTCTAAACTATGTTTAATAATTCTCTTTTTTATTTTCAAAAATTTTGGATTTTCTTCAAACCCAAATTTAGTCTTCTCGCAAAATTCGACGCAAGGTGTTCGGTGTTCCTTCTAAACCTATGGACATACTTTCTTCGGACTTTTGCCTATGCCTAAATTGCTTCCAAAAAATAGCCTCACAACGATTTTGAATGTTGTAAAAAAAAAAAAAAACTCCGAAACTCCGGGGGTTTTATGTGATACAGACTCGTTACCTAAGTGCGAGAATGAGCGCAGTTGTGTGTGTACTTTGCAAAAGAATTTTCGTATTTAATTCTCGTTCGAGGACCTCCGAAGGAATGTCTCTTCTACCAACAACTGACATCGTATGATATTCTTAATCGTACATTCTCAAAACTTCATCAAGGATTCTTTCAACGAAGCTTAAGAAAATATTTTTCAGTTAGTCATATTTTCATTTCAAATAAATGGTGATGTTTTCCAGTATCTTCGCTTTAAAAAAGCGACCGCGACGAATAAAAACTACCGCGGGATTTTGACGCTGTAGGTTTCCCAAAGAATTTAGATGAAATAATATCATACTTTGAATTTATCGTCTTCCTCCGTACAGAAGTGAACTACCAGCATGGTAATAAACGAAAATGGTCAAGCGTGATGTTCTGAATTCCGCGCGGTGCGACAATAACGTTGCTTCTGGACCTTAGTGATACGATTAAGAAGGTGACCTAACACAAACTCAAATACTCTACTGTGCTTTTAATGTAGATTAAAAAAATCAGTATAATTTCAAATCTGGAACTAATCGAGCGTAAGTTAAAGATGAGAATACTTTATAGTTATCCAGTAGACACGATTAAAATTTAAATATTTCACATTTCCGACATATTTATCTATATTTACGGATGCCTAAAATATTTTTGTGCAACATGCACTATCACTCTTTTCCGATATTTATTGACGTTTCAAAAATGCGGATAATGTATAGTTTCGCTGTTTGCAAATTTCGTGATTTCTTTGAATTAAAAAAAAAAAATTAAATATCGCATTCTGCGGTATGACTAGTTTGACTTCTTTTAAAAAGAAAATTAAGAAACGAAAAACACTCCGAATTCGACCACCAGGTATGCTAAAAATCTTGTAGACGACAAAATCACTTTATTGCCCCGACTAAATACCATGAAACAAAAAAACGATCACAAAGAAATCCAGCGACAAAATAGTACCAGATTTGAAATCCATCTACACCATGGAGAGCGTGCGAGTCTCTTATAACTTGTTAAATGTGGCCAACTACATATTAAATAGGGAAAACTCATCATAATGAAACGTTTTTTTGTTATGTAGAAGGAGCGAATTTTTAAATTAAACTTTGAGAATCGGAATATGATTTTACTAAAACAGCCACTGTTAAGCCAAATTTCTCAACTGTTCCTTTCCGAATTTTAAAATTTGCGGTGACACAAGATTTTGAAGTTACAATATCAGTTGTATTTCTTATTCACAGGTCCCCGCTTTGTATACATACTTAAAATATGTTCCGGATTTTCCAACTATTATACCGCTCCTTACGAACACATACCTTTTTTTCCCCATTTCTTTTTTTTTTTTTTTTTTTTTTTTTACAGGGAGATTATCTAAAGATAATTTTTTCATTTTCATTACGTATTTTAAATTTCACGCTTAGTGAGGTATTTTCTGATGAGAATTATAAAATTTTAAGAATGATTTTTAGGCTGTTTTAAGTTTCCAAACCTATACATTGCTTTTTAAAACCTTTTTAATTCCAATACACTCATACGCGTAATTTCAAATTAATTTTAACTGTTCCCGCGTTTCCCGTGTTACTCTCTCTCTATATATATATATATATATATATATTTTATTTGATATTCCCCAGCGGTTTTCAACCGTTTTATTCAGATTCCGTGCGTTACATATATACGGAATCTTGAAAATTGAGCTAATGTTGAAATACAAATTTCCTTCTGTTTTAACACTCAAACTATTCGTTTATATACGAAAAAGCAATTCGCGATTTTTTGGAAAATAATTAAACTGAACAAATATTGAAAAAGAAAAAGTACTTACTAATTACACTGAAAAATGAAAAATAGAAATAATTTTCGTTAAATAATAATCAAAAATTGCTAAACTAAATTTTGTAAATGAACGGGGCAGCTACCTTACACTTTTAGATTACAGTTTAGCAACATTTTTTTTTTAATTATCATTTGAAAGCAATATATTTCATTTTTTAGCACATTTTAAAGATGAAAACATTTTAAAGAAAATATTTGTTTAATATAGTAACAGTTTACTATTTAAAATGCGAGCTGTTTTTTTCAGTGAATGTATATTGTAACTGTTAAGTAAAATTGTTTTTTACTTTTTATTTTGGCCTGAAGAAAGACATCCATTAGACCAGCTCATCTACATTATCATATAAAAATTTAATTTACTTACTTTTCTTATTATTATTTCTTTTTCTCTTTCTCACATAATATATGTATATATATATATATATATATATAATGTAACGTGTGCCATATCTAGAGGCTAGAGGCACGTCGAAAAATGTTATCACAATAAAGCTAATCTATTGGTTTGAGAAATCTAAAGAGTCGAGAGATTATTCTTTCACCATCACCGAGAAGCTCAAATAGTAATGAAGGCAGTGAAGATTTTAAAATTTTAAGCGAATCGTTTTGAACTCCGGGCAGTCAGTGAGGAAAAGTTGGACGGTCAATGGATCATTGCAGCGAAAACAATGAGATGGTGAGTCCTTGTTTTCGAACGGCACTAAAAAGTAGTTGAAGTATGGTTATTGTGAACAAAGAGCAGTTTCCTCCGTACGCTTAGGATCTTATTGAGGTTGACCATGACTCTGAAAATGGTTTAATTCTTTCTAGTTTATTAGAAGAGGGGACTTCCAATCAAGCATCGTAGATCTTTTTTTCTAGACGACTACTGTTCCTCAAAATCAATTGTCGGTGTTACGATATTAGGTACAGGGTTGAAGCATATTGCTTCTTTAAGAGCTTAGTAATGCATTGCTTGTGATGCCGCTATGCAATCCATACGAAAATTATTCAATAAGGTGTATTATATAGAAATGATTTTCTTTGCTAAGACTGTCCATAACACTTGAGCAAACTTTGCAGTGTTCCTAAAAATTTGCTGCAAATTCAATTTTTATCCGAAGAAACATAAAGGATGACCATGAAAACAGTATAAAGCTCGACAGACAAAATGGAGTAGAGTGAAAGTAACGAGCACCGAATTGTAACTGATCTGATACTACTGCGCAACCGGTTCGATTTTCTATTTTGGATCCATCAATGAACGTGATTTTATCATCCGGATAAACAAGTTCCTGAAAGACGCAAGTTGGAATATGATTGGCGAAATCAATTCCCCTACTTGTAATGAGGTTCAAATCGGATAGAAGCTCTATTTTTAAATTTCAAATAACCTTAACAAATACATAAATTTTTTTTTTTTTTTTTTTTTTTTTTTTTTTTTTTTTTTTAAGTTGCGTACAATCTACTCAAGCGTATCTATATACATAAATGATTAGTATAAATTCTTGTAGATGGAGAACGTTTTCCAATTATATATCCTCTACATTACAAAATATTTAAAGAGAAAAAGAAAAGAAAAAGAAATAGCTCGTGTTTTAAGTTGCTGTATAAATTCCGGAGTACGGAATGCACCGAGAGCAATACGGTAGAATTTTTTGGATTGTATTGAGTCGATTTCTAACAGAACAATAAATTGCTACGCCATAATTACGCTTTGAACGGATTAAAAATCGGAAAATCTAACAAACAACTTGTTATTTTTAGAATGACTATAGTAGATTGAATGATAAACAATCAACCGTCCACCAATATACTTCATCTACGCAATCGTTGAACGGACGACGCCATAACTGTTGATAAGATTAAATTAATTGACAACTATTTTCTATTTATGGTCTCGATGATACGCGAATTGTTAGTTAAAATCTAACGAACGGAAGGGGAAAATGAGGTCGCGCAACTACCTCACACATACAGTGTCTGGTTTATAATGCGATAAATACAATCTGCATAAAAATGGAAATCACATTTCTATGAAATTCAGTGAATTAATGAAAAAAAGTCTGCACGCAATCACGTAAAATAAAATACGCGAGTGATGCCGGGTCAATATTGAGCTTCCATCTGAACCGAATGATGTGGGGGAGAGCTTTTTCATCAAGTTGAGTTTTTTTTTTAGGCAAAAATATGTAGGTTAACCTCTTTTTCGTTTAATATATACTTTTTTTTTTTTTTTTTGAAATATAACGTGAACGGAAACATACGGAACATTCGTTTCACCAAAAGCCCTATCAGTCGGTGTAAATAACCATTGTGACGCAACGAATATTATAAAAAATGATAAAAAACAATATTTAATTTAAAATAAAAACAAAAAAACCGGACCACCTTCACAGTGGAAAAGAACTTTATCGCGACGCAAAGAATATTATAGTGAAAAGTACATATATCTCATCTTTGGATTGTGTAATTAACATTTTCATAATGCACTAAGCCTAACGGGTCTGATGGGAATATACGCTAGTTTCTTTCTGTTTTAGATCCGCCTTGACTAGCGCCCGGCTTTCTCGGGTACTCAATTATTTCAGGCTGGGTAAACCTAGGAGCGATTTGGATCCGGTACGAGACAAGTCGTGTCCATTGATTTAGTAGCCAAGCACCTTGCTAAAAGAATGATAAAAAAAAACAAAAAAAAAAAAACAATATTTATACAAAAAAGGAGAAAAAAAAAATTGATTTTATTTCAAATTACAATTGCCGAATTTCATTGATTTAGAGAGCTAAAAAAATTAAAAACAAAAACAATATTTGCTGAAAATGAAGGAAACTATTATTGTGAATCCTTGTATATTATCATCACAGAAGACTAATTTCAAAAAGTAATCTTCCATCGGAAGGAAGTGGCGCTCAAATTTGAATTTGCAAGATTTCACCTTTCTTTTTTTTTTTTTTTTTTGTTCTAGCGCGCAAAACAATCCGGTCACATATTGATATTTAGGCAGGCAAAAACAATGCAGCTAAAAAGAACAAAAAAAAATGAAAAAAGAACAATACTTATTTATTGACAGTCTGAAAAAACAACTAATTTTAGAACCTTGTATTGTCGCAGTAGACGAATCGATTTAAAAATCATTAGGATGTGGCTCGAAAATTTCGGCTGAATTCGTTGAATAGCATTCTGATACTAATTGTTCCGTTGTTAATTCTATTAACGGTATTATGAAGAAAACAATGTGAACACCGTTGCTTCCAGCGACGACGTGTTGATATGCCAGTCGGTCTTCTAGCGCGGCGAAGGTGTGTTAGCACAAATTTTGCGGATCAAAGTATTTTATGGTTCACTAAAGTCGATAATATGTCCCCGCGAGGCCATATCGGAGATAAAAGGATAAAATAGAGAGGCCTTTATATTTTTTGAAGAGAAGAAAAAAGACGAAAAAAAGCTAACTTTCGTGTCACGCTGTTGCGATAATTATTGTCGTTTATCGAGTACAAAAGTGCATATAAAATTCGAAATTGCAGTGTCATTAGCCGGAAACGTACGCTATTTCGGTGGTCATTTAAATAAAAATTGACGCGGTAGTTGGCTAAGAAAGACGTGCAAGTTAAGTTCGATAGTGTGAAGCGGCAGTTTTCGATGCACGCGAGACCGGCCTCGCAGGCGAACGGAAAAAATGTGGCTATTCCGACGGTATTTTGAATTTGAAATTTTTCGCGAACAGAAGGCCCCGGTACTTTTCGAAAATTGAATAATAGCCGTAATGCAAGTCGGCTGGCTGCGATTTCTTTGATGCAGTAAATCTTTCGTAGCGAGCCAAACGGCGGATTTTCCGCTGGTATGGACAGCTTAAGAAATTACCAGCAGCGGTCCATGGTCGCGTCGTCGCGGATTTCCTTATGGAAGAAGTTTTACCAGTGGCACATTTACAGAATCCATTTGTGTAAATGACTTTTCGGAATTTTAGACGCGATAACAAAAAGGAAATAAAAGAAACCTTTTCAAAGCGCTCGACAGAATCTCTTTTCGCCCTAGTCCATTATATTTGACTTCCAATTTACCTACTTTTCTCCCTTTCTCAATTTTAAACCTCTTTTTTCTTTTTCGACTTTTTCAATCTCGGTCGGCAGCTTTTCAATTCGGCAAAAGCGCGTACACTTTCATTATTAATAAAAGAAGCGCGCTCTGTCGCGAGCGTTCGCTCATCATGAAAGCAACGCGTTGTTTTTTGATCGAACAAACTAAACTGCGTGTCGAGAAAGTAAACAAATACGTGTTGATTTTGTAAATTCAGGCATAATTGTAAAGGTGATGATTTTTTTTAAATGCTCTTAGTAATGACCGCTTGATCGTCGGCTAGTTCATAGTTTGATCATCGCGTGTAGTTTTCTATTCATCGGTGAAAATTGTGCAGAGAATTTGTTCGCTCCAAAGTGAGTATAGTCACTCCGCGTAATGTAGTTCGCTGTCAAGTGTAGTTTGTTCAAAAGCTGTACAGTTTTTCCCTTAGGTATCTAGTTTTTATTTATGAGGTATGTGTCTTTTTTATTAAGTCCGCCGAACTGCAGGTGTAGTATGATTTTATTAAAATGCGAAATTGTTTGGAAGGTTTCATCGTTGCACTTTGAATTATAGTCGGCACGGCATAACTTTATGTAAATCAAAAAGAAACACGTAATTAAAACGAATTTGAAAATATTCGAAATCACAAATTTCTCGGTAGACACCGCGTGTCAACATTAATAACGTTTCGAATACATTTACACGATCCGTCATCAGAAACTCTAAACTAAAATCTAACTCACTCGTTTCAGCCGACTACGACTTTGTAAATTATATATTTTTTTTCTTCCTTTTCAAAAGGGTCGCTATCATTATTTCCACCGTCACTTATACTTTTGCGTGTGCGTCAATCCTACCACAAGTCACTTCTAGGTGGTTTTCTGTAACCGACGTGTCATCATCACATTAATAATTGTTGAATTGGGACTTTCTCCGGTGGTTTCTGACATAACGGTATTTTTTATATTAAAAATATTCATTTGAAAATGGGTAAGTTTTTTTTTGTTTTTTTTTTTTTTAAAGTTTACAAGTTATTTGCATCAGATCAAAACGAAAAAAAAAAAAAAAAAAAAGAACCGTTCAAAACCGGAAAAATTTCTTTTATTCTTTAATTTTTTTTTAGGTGGTGGGGGGGGGGAGATTCGTTTACATTAGACCAAGAGGAAAAAGCACGCAAGAGCCTCAGATCTTTACACGAAAAGAGATAACCGACAAAAAAGAATCAAGAGCTTGGACAACAGAAAAAGAAGGAAGGGAGAGATCGAATGAAGAGCACTGTATAGAGTGGGAACACCAATTTGTAAAAGGGAGGAATAGAAAGAAGCTTGATCGATTATAAGAGACGAACACCCGAAAATTATGTGATTGGGATCACACAAAAACAAATCTCTTAATCCAGTATGTGTATTTTGCGCATTGGGGGAAGAGCCTCGAAGAGGAACTATAAACACAATTTGGGTAAAAATTTAACAAAAAGAGTGAGAGAGAGGGATTTAAAAAAAAAACGGAAAAAAAAAAGGTGAATCGATCGTTCTCTCCCACGTCAGTTTAGTGTGAGTTCATAATTTTATAATGCAGCACCGTGCGTCTCTCCACTTCATCCGGTGTATAATATATTAGGGAAGCGATCCTAGCAAAACCGTTGGCCACATGTGACAAGAAGCAACGGCGTGTGATCTGTACGTGTCCGATAATTATAAATCAAAGCGAAATATTAAAGTCTGTCGGCTTGAAATTGTTAATCAAAAATTCTATAGAGCTGCGAGAAATTTAAGTGACCGTGTAATTTTTCATAACCAAGACGAAAATTCTATAATGCCTGATTTACTTTTACCTTTTCTTTTTGTTGTTATAAATAAGTTGTGGGTGTGACAGTGCCAGGCATGTGTATGCCCATTACTATTATTATTATCGTTTATTCAAATCGAACACATTTATGAACTATCAATGTTCATTTTAACATGTTTAATTAAAAATTTAAAAAAACCGGCTGCTCTTCCGTAAGAATTATCGGAAGACTACCTGTTCCGCGATATGGTCCGGTACGTTCGACTTTCAGGAAAAACGCCGTTCCTCCGGAAAATATTATTCATCATCGCCCGGCCTTCGTGTAAATTATTATAAATGATACTTTTATTTCTATTATTAAACAGCGAGTGCACATTGTAATAAATCGTTCGGCGCTTTTCGGCCTGCTAAGGTGCGGGACGAGTTTAAAAAGAACGAACGAAAATTATAATACGCCCGCTAAGCTCTAAGAAAGATAAATTTCCGCATTATGTCTGAGTTATATATCACCGAAAGTTCGTGGCGTAATCATCTGGCGTGGCAAACATTTATCGGGAAATTTAGACAACAACGAGAATTACGTGAACGAAAAAAAGACAGTGTTGCATAAATTCCCAGCCAACAGACGACTCTACTCGTTCAAAATTGCCCGCAAAATGAACTATAATGCACAAATCTAAAAACTGATGAGAATTTATGTCGCGAAATATTCACCGCTACCGAATTGTGGCCAGTCCCCCGCATTTCGACGCTGCGTTAGCATACTCATCCTTTGCGAAACTAAACCGAATGGGGGCGGTTGGGGGAAATAAAAAGAAGAAAAATGGATAGAAAGAGAGCCAAAGAGAAAGCGATCGCTTTGATTTCGGCTTACATTTGCGCAAACGCGTCTGCAGTAATGAGGCTGAAATCTATCCGTCTGACTGCATCTTGCCGGAACAAATGTATCCCATCATCGTAAGTTGCACACACACACACACACACGTATGGCGAGGGAATTTTTGACGCACACGTTGCTTCCCGGTCGACGTGAACCGACAAATTTATCAGCTGACTCTGCCAAGCTCGCGCTTGCGAGGGATTTACACAACCCCCCGCTTACCGGCAATATCTACTGATGATCCGTTAGATATGCCCGATGAAAAGTAGTATATTCGCCGTAATCAGACCAACTGAAGATACAGGGCCGAACGGAGAGTGAAAGCGCGTGTCCCCACGTATGAAAATTTACAGCAATTTTTTTTTCCAAACGATTTCCGAAGTGTGTTCTGTCGATTTCGATCGGAAAAGAGAAAAAAGCCCACCTTTACCTCCGTGCCGACAAATTCAAGCGAAAGCGATGTCGTCGGCGAGTAAAAGTGACCGAATAATCTACGGAGAACGGTTAATTCGATTATATTACTAGAAGACATCCGGTGTGGGGTGTGATTCGCGCAGCATCAGCGGGGAACACTAATATGCTTTGATTTTTCGCGATGCCATCTTTCAGCAATGTTGCTAATATCAGCATTCGATTATACAACCCCCCTCCCGGGGGGGGGGGGGGGGGGATTTGTAAGAAGGGCAGTGATAATTTCAAAAATATTCTTCAATTACTACATTGCCTTTCTTTCTACGGATTTATTTAGGATATCATGCGTTGCTACCTAGTCCTACGCACACTGAGATGATAACTCGAAGGAACATTTCAATGCTTCTCTTTCGCTATGACACTGCGCTGCGTCTTTAGTCGACGGTTGCAATAGGATTTCGTTAGTGATATACAAATTGGGGCCCCGGTGCCTTGTTATTAGTTAAGTTGTTTAATGAAAATTTACAATAAACGCATATTACCGGCGCGCTAATAATAATCTTGGCGAGAGAATAGTTAAACAATGTATTTAAGAAAATGCATCGGTCTCGGCC
Organism: Icerya purchasi; assembly: GCA_039619475.1. Lineage (NCBI taxonomy): Eukaryota > Metazoa > Arthropoda > Insecta > Hemiptera > Monophlebidae > Icerya > Icerya purchasi. Next base: position 421,946,639 of record CM077116.1, read on the forward strand.
TATTATTTCTAAAGAAAAATGCTTCGTACGGATATATAAAAAGTAATTTCCAGAAAGCTCGCTTCCGAGTGTGTTTACTCGGTGAAGTGTATTAAGCTTGTCAAACGTTCTAAATAATACTTTTCCAGTGCATTGACGGGCATTCAGCAAAGAGGCAAGTCGACCGTTGTCGCTCGCTCGAAGAAGAAAAATAAAACTTTTTTCTTTCATTCGGTTCAGATTGTCTGCGTTTCTCTTTTTCATTTCCCCGGATTATTTTCATTTTTCGATTTTAGCGATACACAACGGAGCTATTTGTCTTGAACTGCGATGTTCTCCATCTCAATCGACTCACCGGAGAACCGTTCACATCGACCAGATTAAATTAGAACGTGGATCATAAATTGGATTTTATGCAGAAAACGAGATCCGTATCCGATGCTCTTCCAGTTCCCATTTCTCGAAAAACTACCATACTTCGGAAGGATATTAACAAGTTGATCGAACGCTACAAAGCCTGTAAGGAATGTATGCGCATAGATATTTCTCAAAGTACATGTATTCGGCATCGAATTGCGCCCGCGAGTCATAATCGTGGCCATGCGCTTTGTTACAAACACGTCGGAATTGAACGACTACAGTGCGTTGTCTTTCAAAGCAGTCGAATTATATTAATCTGTATTCACTGAACGAAAACACGCAAACCGAATTCCCGCTTAACAAATGATTTACGAAACGTCTCGATTAAACTGAACAATTATCTTACACAATTTATTATCGAGAATTATTTTGGCATATTTCGCGAACGAACGGTAAATATTTTAAAACCGGAACAACGTGTCGGCTGAGAGATGCGGTGAAGGATATTTTTAAGTTAACTTCGCTATTAAAACAAAAGAAGAAAGCGATTTGACCTTTTGGAAGCTCTGCGAAGCCGTCGATACACCTTCGTTTTTGGTGGCACCATAGTGAGATCACCATTGCCGTTACGGTCCTGGGACTGATTTTTTTCCACGATAAATACCGGTCCAACCGATTCTCCGCCAATTTTTTCATTTCCGAGTGTATCCTACTTAGCTGTGCATATGCTTTATTAACATATCTACAAATGTTCTTCTTGATCTTTCTCTTCCTTTTTTTCCCTGAATTTTTCCTCCGATTACATCTCGCAGTAATCTGCCGTGCCGTCGGAGGACACGCCCCATCCAAGGTAACCACCGTTTCTTTACTTGACTGAGTAACGCGATCTTTCTTCCTGAACTCTGTTGAGTACTTCTTCATTTGTGACTTTTTCGGCCCAGCTTTCCACATTTTCCTTCAGCATGCCATATCTCGAAAGCTTGTCGTACATTTTTTTTTTGTTTAGGGTCCCATTTTCCGCGCGCAATACAGTGCTACCGGCCAAACGTAACTTTTCACAATACGTTTACCGAGATTGTTTGACATCGTCTTTTGTCGCAATATGTTTTGTTTTCCTTCTCATGCTAATTCGACTAATATAATTCTTAAGTTTACCTTTAAATCGCAATAAATATCTTCAGTTATTATCTGGCCGAGATATTTGGAACTCTGGACTCTCCGTTTATTTTTAAATGGAACCTATGCGGTTTTTTTCTTATCATCATTATTTTTGTTGTTTATTAAATCGAGGTGCTACCGCAAAGTCTTAGACCGCGAAAAGGCCGATTTTCACACGATAATCGTAATTGTAAGGCGAAAAATTACGGAACTTCCCGTACACTTTATGAAATAATAATCTCGCTATTTTGCACGCTGTTTGCGATAAAAACGGATAAGAGCATAAAAGAGAAACGAAGATACGAATGAGAAAGTAAAAGAGAATGAAATTTTATTGACAACAATTTTTAAATACTGTTATTAGCCAGAAATAACGTTTTTTTCGTTACTTTTATTGTTTATTACTTTTTTTTTTCTTTTTTTTTTTTGCGATGTCAGATTTGCCGTTAAATTCTCAACTTTAAATTTCTGGCTATATTTGAAACGTACTATTTCCACATACCGTATGAACGCGAAATGAATTTCACACTCCTGTAATTATAACACCATTCGTGATTTTGTAAACAATAGTTTCAATTATGCAGGCGGCCCTTAAATTCCTTCCGAAATTATTTTTTATATAATTTATTTTATTTGATCTACGTTTTTTTTTTACCGCGAACGTGAAAATGTAACTTGGGATTTCCTCGAGATTCAACATTCGGTCTTCAACCGACGAAGCTTCAAGTCTTTTTGCACTAGAGCAAGACGATCAAAGAAGATGAAAAGAAAGCACGGAAGAAGGTGAAAATAAAACACATTACCGGAAAAAGCGAACTTTCGATATAGAAGCATCGTCGTCTCATTTTCTCATCGAATCACCGGTGTGTATGTAAATCCGCGGCTCAAACGTTTTGAACGGGAATTTCGAGATGATTCTTTTGGATCAATAGAGTCGTTTGTGGAATTTCTAGCGGAAATGATTTAAACACGTTAATCTGAAAGAGTAGCTCGCGTTCGACGGTTTCAATTTAACCGCGAAGGAGCCGTTTCAGCCCGACACTTATTTCTACTACCTGTATCACGCTTTTATCACGACGTGAATCCTTCGAAAATGGAAAATTGCGCATACTTCGACTAAACAAGCCCTGATCCGTTTCGGAAGATTGTTTTGTTTTTTTTTTTTTTTTTTTTTTTTAATCAAAAATTTCGTTTACACTTCGAAAGTATAGAAACTTTCGCGAATAAAACCGATTCTTCCACTCGCATTACTGATCCATTCTAAAGATGAAACTGTAAAACACGTTCGCGACGTTGACAGATGTGTTTCTTATTAAAAGAGAGTACATTTTTTATTATCAGTGCAGAGCCATAGCAAGATAATAAAAGTGTATCGGCGAGGTGCCTATCATTTTTGACAAGCAGACTCTAGACGAGTATTTTTAACTTTCAACGAGAATTCGCACCTGCTGTAAGGGGAATTTCGCGCCAATAGAAAATAGACTGAACAAATTGAACGAAACGAAAATAGAAATAGGCTTTTGATGCTCGAGTAACTGTCTAGACTTAGGCCCGTATACTTTTTTTTTTTTTTTTTTTTTTTTTGTTCCAGATGAGTATTACTATTATTGGGAAAAATTAATATTAAGCTCGAAAAACAGACTTTCCCAGTTAGCGTAGGATTTTTCCCGCTTCTATACTGTCTTCTTCCGTCGTAGACTTTCTTCGGTCGCGACTCACTGTTACGAGAACGAACGCTTGCGGGGAACGGACCTGTTTTATTATTATTAAGCGAAAATACACGCGGATAATAAAGTCGTGAAAAAGAAATCCGAAAAAGCTATTTTCCTATAAACTATTTAAATATAATCACGAAATCGTAATTGTGTAGTCTACAAGTTTTCGAAGAGGTTTTCTCTAAAAATTGTTTTCGATGCAATTTGTATTCTTCCCGCGGTAATTACATTAAGTACCCCAGTTCATTTTTGGTCGTAATTTTAGTTCATTCATTTTCGCTGTTATTCATAGTGTGTGAACTAATTACAAGTTACTATATTCATAACTTGTAATTAGTTCATACACTATGAATAACAGCGAAAATTAGCGAACTGAAATTACGAACTAAAATTACGAACTAAAATTACGAACTAAAATTACGAACAAAAATGAAGCGAAGTAATGTAACGATCATACGAGAAATAGCGCGAAAAATGAAATAGCAGAAAGAGAATATAAGTAAATATTAACGTACCTTAATAAGAGGTAGTAAGGAATTTTTAAAATATTTAAAAAGAGAATAAACAAGCCATCAAACCAAAATATGAACTGTAAAAAGTCAGAATGAACTGGGGTACTTAATGTGAGAGTTTACCTTTCTCCCTTCTTACTGAATTCTCAACTTCATCCACCCTCAGGGTCGTTTTTCAAGTGGCTGTAGCCCCCCGGGTCTAAGATGGCGGCTTGAAAATGTTCAATTGATTTATTTTTTTTCAGACACTTCAACATTTTCGCTGAAAAAATTGAATACGAAACGCCTATAAATTCGTAACTACCGGTGACACAAAGATTGTGTTGGCCATCTTCCGCGCGGTTGTTGTAAAGTGTCTCGTCGATTATCATCTTCCCCCTGCCGAATGACTATCATCATTTATTATTTTTTAATGATATGTTGCACTTTTTCGGTCCGTTTGTCCTTTAGATTAATTTTCAGTTCTAGCCTTTTTTCGTTCGTCTCGGCAATACCGCTTCAAGTTTATGTTATCAGAGCGTCTTTCTTTTTTGGTGGATCTTTTAATTTGGCAAAGCGTGTTTTGATTGTTTTCTTTTCGATATCATTCTAGATGCCGCTATCTTAACATTTTAAACGAATGCCATTTTAAATTGAATCGTTATTTTTTGACAAAAATTTGTTCTTACAGGTAAATTTTTGATTTTATCTTTATTTTTGATGTGCGGGGGTCATTTGCGGTAGTCTGCAATTTCTATAATATTAACTGAATTAATTTCAGCGCATTTTAATTCCCCTTTTCAATTGAAAATAGTTAACATGTACGGAGGCATTCGGGTTTTCTGGGAATACGTATTATTGTTAAGTTACGCCATTTTTTCGCTCCTTCCTCGTCAATTTATCTACGTTTTTTAATGTGCCACATCAGAATTCGGACGTTACGGTAGCTAGCAATAATTCAGGAGCCTTCAAAATTTTTCAATCGTCCACGCACATGTACATTTCGTACAGATTTGTCTTTCCTTAAGCTAATGAGTTCTCCCCTACCTACTTTGTTGGGAGTTTATTTATTTTTTTTCGCCCATAAATAAAGCGCGCACCGGTAAATTAAATAAATTAAAAATTTCTCAGTTTCCCTCATTTGATGAAAGTAAAATTATTTGGAAGTTTTAGAACTTTTTTTTTTTTCTTTTTTATTTGCTTAATGAAAAGACAAAAAGAAGAGAAAAAAAACGAATTAAAAGATGGCGCAAGTTGAGCATTTAATAATTACGAGTAATTTTATAAGTGCGGCGAAATTACTATTAAAAAAAAAAGAAATCTCGGGCGGAAATTATGGAAAATTCTTATTTATCGGAGTTTCGTTCATTAGCCGAATCGGTTGCCCGAATTAGACGTGACTCGAATAGAGAATTAACTATTTACACAATCTCCGATTCGAGCTGGAAAACGTGACAAACGACATGCGATAAGTGAAACACCGCTCGTTTGCTGCAAAAACACTGTGTGCTAGTTGCCTTTTCGGCGGAAGATGTAATCGGCCAACCTTCATTCGGCCGAGCAACAGTTAACCCGGTTGCCTAGCCTTTATGCGATAAAAATTGCGAGAATTTTTAAAACAGCCGTGACGCGGCTGCATCACCGTTCTTGGCGCAGTTTTTTGGGTTAAAACACACGCACGCGCCGCACTTTTTCTTCTCCGAATTTTATTACCACCTAGAGCGAGAATTTCGTATAACGCCGGCACGTGAGATTCTCTTTGTTCTTCTGGTTTTCATTTTTCATTTGGAAGGGCACTTACGAAATTGTTGAAAAGACCGTTGTTAAGTTTTTCTTTCAACTTTTCCCGCACTAAATTAATGGGTTCGAATATGAAAAAAAAACAAAAAACAAAAAGGTTAATTATTTTCCTACGAGCGGTAAAATTAAGACGACCGGAATTACCTTAATTAAGGGGCAAAGAACATTTGCAGATGTTTACGGGGCTGTGTTGAAATTTTGGCGGATAGTTGTTAATTGTTAATTTTCCCGGTGGAATTTTTCCGGTTAGCGTTTGTTCGGATGATCAACATGCGGCTCATGCGCGAATAGATAAGAAATACACGCTAAAGATAAGATTCGGAAAACGATGAAAGAACATGGTGATGATCTATCGATTGGGGGCAGTTGAAATAAGATGGGGTATCCCCCCCCCCCCCCGCCGCTAATTTCGATAAATCCAAGTAACGAACTGGAAGCGAAAGAGAACGTCTTGCTACCTAGCGAGACCGAGGTTTCAGCTTTTACGCGGCTTCTTGTCGATAGACCATCGAGCTCCTCCGTCTAATTAACTGTCCTGCGATGATTTCTGGCACTAATAAGCAAGATAACTTGAGATCAGCCTATTTTGTACGGGATTCAGTGTCAGCCTTGTTCATAGCTTTCCTGGTGATGAACCGGCTGAAATGCTTGGTCGTAACAAGCTTCATCTTCACCGTTCGCGAAGAAGATGTAACCGGTTCCGTCAAAGTGTTTTACCGGCTTGGTTACACGTGCACGGTGTTTACCAAGTTACCTGGGACACAGGATTCGCTCCCGGCACAATGGATAATGCGATCAAGCCGAGCAACAGGCAGCCTCTCCGACGCTAATTACTGGACGGCTTCAATCGCCCCGGCTCTATTTTGAGTATCTTGTAAGTTTCCGCCCGCTTTCGGTTTGTTATTTAGATTGATTAAGTCGATAATAAAAATAGCACTAAGAATCATTCGGCCAACCCTCGACCACGTGGAGTCCAAAAGATATTCTTGTTCGATCGACTTAACTTTTTTCTTTTCCTTATGTTTTCGCCGAATATCTTGAATATTTCTAGGACGCCCGGTTGCTAGTGAAATTGGTGTCGAGGACGAGCAGTTTTTCTATTAGATGTCAACACGTAATAATGGGTGTCGTATATATGTTGTGTTTCTCAGTGGAATCCTCGGGAGGGACAAAAAGTAAAATTAAAATTAAAATATTTTTTGTCAAAGACCGATAGGAATAGGAATAATTATGAAAAGTAATCATCGACGTAAGAAATGCCTAAAACTACGCGTATACGCCGCATAATCACGTCGAAATGAAAACGTTTACATCCGTTTCCGAATTGTCACGTAAAAGAGCGATTTTAGCAAATTAAACGCGAGAGGACAAATATATATTTTTTTCTATATTAATAAGTAGATAATTAGAATTTTTGCCGCTTTCTTTTTTTTTTTTTTTTGATAAAACTTCGGAAAAACCTCTTTGAATAGAACAAAAGGTTCCCATCGACGGCGAATTCCGAACTCCGGACCGAGAACGGCATGTACTCTACTACACTTATGATTACATATTTTGCGGGTCCATGTCACGCCGACACTACGTTGGCAGACTATATGCGAAACAATTAATCTCACGTATGCAGCACGAATGATAACGGGAATTGAGAAAAAAACCGGAAAACATTCGATCTGCACGATTGACTGACATTGCCATTAATTCTTGTAATTATCAAAATATTTAAAAAGAAAAAAAAAAACAAATACCAGCGAGTATAAAATTACAGCGAAATTAGAAATCTACAAGAATTATTCACGCAATTTATTTAACGCTTGGATTTTCAACACTGCCCTACATCCTAGGTTTCTCTTTTCAGTCATTTTTCGAAAAATGTTTTCTAGTATTTTTTTACCCACATCATAACTCTGCATACCCTTTCTACTGATTTTCGGTAGCGAGACCAACAAAAAGACCAGAATTTTATTGTCATAAAAGTGCAAAATGAACGCTTAGTAGCCACCGATGATGGCAATGTATACACATTTTATTCGCGTTTGTCGTTGAAGACTAAAAGGACCGAACCGCGTGACTTTCGATTTTGGCCTGTTTTTAAAACGGTTTTATTGAAACAAAAGCTAAAACAGACGAAATATAAGAACCCTGATCGATACGTTTGTCCGATATTAAGGTGAAATTTAAATCGGTTCGAATCTCCGTTCAGGCAGAGATAAAATCGTCTTAGTTTGAAATATTTTTAACTCGGCTTCGGAGCTTCGTTTTTTAGCGCGTCCTGGAGTGGTCCTTAAAATTTCGAAGCTACGGTTCTGTTGTTATTTTATTCCGCATATCTCATCTGCTCTTCCAAATATCCCTCCTGTTCCTTCGTTCGCTCACTCTCTCTCTCTCTCGCTCTCTCATGTTTTATGTTCGCATCTCGCTGCTTAACGGTATCGCCGCGAGATTTAAGCTGTAAGTTACGGATCGTTAATTTTTGCAACGCGACGAAAATACATTCGTTTAGTCCTCTTTTAGCTTGCTTTTTTTTTTTTTTCGGATTCTCGGTAAGTGCTGTTTTCTTCACCCTGTATATTCCACCGTTCTTCGCTTATTATTATTTAGATTCGGCGAGAATGTCTCCGAACGCTCCCAGTATCAATATTTGCATTTCACGCCTCCCACCGCCGCTCGCGATTAAAAATTTTCAACCACGATGACAGTTTTATTGCATTTTCGACTCGTCTTCGTCCCCGTTGGCTCCTTTATTCGCTGTTTTTTTCTTCTTTTTTTCTTTTCTTTCATCGCGCTCTTCTGAATTCCATTAAAAACTATTTCTTCCTTTCCTATCGTCGCCATCGCTGGCCTGTAAAATACCGACGGAGCACTAGTTGGCCAGTTTTAAGAGTTACAACTAACTAAGGGAATAAAATTTCATATGTGCGTATCGCTCTTGAGGACCCTCCACGAGATGACACTTCTTGGACCTCCAGATGATAATATTTCTCCTGTAATACTTGAGAAAAGACTTGAAGTATGTCATTCCTAAAAAAAAAACACAGTTCACGTAGTAATATACACCACGACCTAACAGAAAAATGTCGCATATTTCATAATAGACCGTACCATATATCGATAATAACTGTGATCGGTGGAACACTCGGCATTTTGTTTTATTTCATTGAACTGGCTTTCGCCTTTCGGCTAATGTTTAAACGAACAATCTATTTCTTCCTTCGCTTTTCTACCTTTTTTAACCGACTTCAAAAAAGGAGGAGGTATTCAATTCGACTGTATTTTTATTTATTTATTTTTTTTTATTTTAATTTTGCTTTATGTGCGTTACCTCAGAACTTTCTTCCAGATGAACCGATTTTGATGATTCTTCGTTTATTCGAAAGGCGGTGTTTCTCATGTGGTACCATTTAAATTTGATCAAGATCTGACCGGTAGTTTTTCAGTTATCCTTAATAATGCGGGAGATTGAAGCTTTTTGGATGCTTTTCATTCATGATTGTTTTCACCGTCGGATTAGATTTATTGACTTAAAATACTATAAATTTGCCAAATTACCATGGAAATGTAGCTTTTGGTGTTTTCACACCGTGGAAATATCTGTTTTTATTAAAATGTTTTAATTTAATTGAATAAAAATGCACTAAAAAGTAAAAAATAATTACTCCCGATAAAGAATATACATCAATACTCGAAAGCGAATTATTACTCTGTCGATATCTGTAGCGTACATTTCCTCCTGACAATAGAATGTAAACATTTTTATGAATTTATCGAAGATAATAAATTAATATATACAAAAAATGCTTTTTTAGAAAAAATAAATACCGATTTCGAGTTTTATTATAAAAATTTTTGAATAAAAATGCACCAAAAAAATAAAAAATAATTACTCCCAATAAAAAGTATATATCAGAATGATATACCCTTAAAGGTGATTTCGTAGTTCTTATACAACATTAGTACTTTAATTAGAGTTGGCATTAAATTCATGTTACTATATCTAGGAACAATTTAATGAACATTTAATGCAGTTTTTAATTATTATTTTAATATGAATTTGATGTTAACTCTAATTAAGGTACTAATGTTGTATAAGAACTACGAAATCACCTTTAAGGGTATATCATTCTGATATATACTTTTTATCGGGAGTAATTATTTTTTATTTTTTTGGTGCATTTTTATTCAAAAATTTTTATAATAAAACTCGAAATCGGTATTTATTTTTTCTAAAAAAGCATTTTTTGTATATATTAATTTATTATCTTCGATAAATTCATAAAAATGTTTACATTCTATTGTCAGGAGGAAATGTACGCTACAGATATCGACAGAGTAATAATTCGCTTTCGAGTATATTCTTTCTTTTTCGTATTCCTGATACCGCTACACTAAATGTTCTTCCGGTATACCCTCCGCATCGCAATTTCGTCATCTGCTGTAGTTGTTAATTTTATTTTAGACAGATTAGTGCAATTCATTCTTACTTTGGAAATCTACACTATATGTAAACCATCTGTATATTTTTATCAGTGTACCGCGGATCTCTTTTTATGAATTTTCTAAAATTGTTATACCCCCTTTTTTTTTGTTCCCTTTATTTTACAGATGTCTCTATTCCTTATTTCAGTTTTCGTGTATACACTCCAATGACGCTTAGAATATTTTCAACGTTATTTTGAATTGGAAAAAAACAAAACAATTTCTAATATTATATATCGAAACAAAAAATTAAAATATTGTCAATGTTAATTATCAACGATAAATGAAGGATTCGAATAAGGAAAATCAGAATTCCCGTAGCTCCTTTTACACAAGTTCATCACCGACGGAAGTTTATCACGTCTTATAACTTTAGATATGCCGACGATATAGTACTCTAAGGAACTAGTGGTCAGGAACACTAGAAAAATAATGATGCAACTAGGAGCAGTAAGCGAGAAGAACGGTCTTAGAATAAATGCGGAAAAAACTAAATTCACGTGTATAACACAAGTACTTCAAGAGAACTGATGAAATAAAAATAGATAATGCAATAATCGAAACGGTAGATGTATTTATATACCCGGGGGCCATAGTTTGATGGCAAATAATGATATGAAAAATGAAATGAAGAGACGCATGCAAATGGGGGCTGCTAATGGTAAATTAAACAGATTACTAGATCATGTGCCTTAAAAGAAAGCTGTTTAATCAATGAGTTCTGCCAGTAATGGTATAATGCAGCATAACCGAAGACATCTTAGAAACGATTAGTAAAACGCAAAGAAGAATTGAAAGGAAAATACTAGAGATAAAACTTTGCAGGATAAGATAAAGCCGGCAGAAATAAGAAGGAAATCTAAAGGCAAGCACGTTGTCCGATTAAATGATAACAGATGAACGGCCAGATCAACTAAATGGCATCCAAAGAATAACAGAGAAAGAGATCGACCACGCACACGGCGGGAAGACGATATTAAGAAACTAGATGAGGACTGCATCAAATAGGGGCGTAAGGAAACGTAACGAAGAGGGCTATATCCTGCAGTGGATTCCTAATGGCTAAAGGAGAAGAGGAAGAGATAACTGCGCATAATTGTTGACCGTGCAAACGAATCCCGTACTATCCTTCATTTATTTGAAAATGTATCGGATCAATGATCCCCTCGAGTTGGTATTCTTAAATATATTACTTTTTCATCGACGAATTGTTTTTTTATTTTTTAGGGCATTTTTTTCAATTCTTCATCTTGAAGTCGGGATTGTTTTCGAAAATAATTGTTTTATAATGCTCTTTTTAAAACTACCGTACTAGTAAATCTTTTTTAAATCTTACGTTAATATCGTGTAACACAGTTTACGAAGAGTCAGTCCGTACACTAGCACTCTGACGACTATGTTGCGCCCTTATATCCAGATATTTAGGATCTTCGGTGTGTTCTACTGAAATTTTCAACATTCATGAGGATGTAGATTCGTTTTTTTTTGTTTTTTTTGTTTATATTGAAGGTCTATATTTTCATTAGCAATGAGTGGATCCGGAAGGATACGTATATCTCACGGCGGAGTTGATGATGCAACTATCCGCATCTCCGACCTAGCGATGACGCAATCCAAATTTTCACGATTTCGCTGTAGGAGCTAAAATATTGACCTCGGAACATCACATTTTACGCAATTTTTCCTATCTTTTTTTCGTATACTTTTCTTTTTTTTTTGGTTGATTGCAATTTTGGTACAAAAAGGAAAAACATTAGATATGTTTTCAACAATTTAGCCTATATGTACATTTCTTCTACTTACTGCATATTTGTCAAATACTTATTTTTAACGTACAGAGACGGGGCTCAGCTTAATCGATTTTAAGAAGACGACGAAAAATTAAGTTTTCCAATTTTTAAAAATACCTAAATTGTACCTTAGTTGCATTTTGTTTTCAATTTTTTAAACTTAGACGATTAAGCTGATATCAAATTTCCTTCGCCGAACATTGACAAAAAAGAACAAAACGAAATGAAAAACAATGCATACTTTCGCCTCAAACATAATTGATCATTTCACCAGTAATTTCTAAATGGCGTAATCAGTGTCAATTCGAGATGTGGTTCACGAACCTGCGATTTAGTTCCGGATTCGTATCCCCAAAAAATAACCCCTAACTTTCTCATCTCTGGTTTTCATAGATACTACGAGAAGGCAATCACGTTATCAAAGTTTTTCTATTAAAATATGCGTACCATTTCGAATTTAATCAATGCGCAAAAATTTAATCATGACCGAATAATAATATAGTTCAAATAAATCTGAAACGAGATAAAATCAAAATGAAATAATTCGGTAAAGTTCACTATGCACTGCATTTCAATACGAGCGCTATATTACGGTTTTTCTCTCCTTGTAGCGCTATGAAAAATAACGAGGTTTATAAAATTGTTCACCCGATTTTAAGAGCATTTAAAAAAAAATCATGATCGCGCTGTAATAAATTATAAGCAAATGTGGAAAAAATTATTAGAAGTTTTACGATAACCGGTAATTTCACATTTTCCGAGAAGTCCTCCTTCGGAAGAAAATCCATTTAGGATAATCCTGGAAGATTGTAAACAAACATCACACAGTTCAGTGTTCGTTGCGGTTTGATATTGATGTTTCAATTTACTTAAAAATGTACAATCTTATAATTAAACTTACAAATCGTTTGTCTTTCAAGTGTTAACCGATTATTTTTATTTCGATTAATATCCTGATTATTAAAATATCGACGGATCCGCTAGTGGTTTTTGTCGACCGAAGTGACAAATAAAAGAAAAAAAGAAAAAAAACGTTTTTTTTTGCTTTTTTTTTTTTTTTTTTTTTTGATACTCTGCCGAACATTGTTGCAATTTTTGATACCGTGTTATTTTCGTGGAGAATAAACTTTGTTTCACAAATGCGCGGGTGACTTCGACGTCTAAATGAGCGAAGTTCAAAAATAAGTTTTTCTTCAATAATTTTCCGGTGCCTTTGCTTTTATTGACTGAAATAAATCATCGCGAGAAAGTAATAGCAAACAGCGACAGTGACCGTTAAGGAAATGGATTAGATTGCGGCGATGAGAGGTGCACAATGAGAAGTAATTGAAAAGTTGTTTTTTTCATTCGTATAATCGATCTTCTTTGCTGCGTCGAAGGAAATTTCTCTTGCTAAGCTGCTACAAGTTTGCAAACGCTGACAGAAGTTCCCTCTCTGAGCGCAGAATCAAATGACAGTGGCTCGGATTTTAATCGAGGTCGACAGAAGCGCAGAACTTAACGATGTCTGGAGATCGGATCATGTATTAGCCATGTCACAGTGTATGTATACACATATATTTCTGTACATGTCGAAACCGCAATTTTAGTTTACGTTAATTTTCAAATTTACAATGAATTTTTGTTTTCAAATTTCATTAGGCCGAATATAATTAAATTTTTCGAGAACTTCATCCGCCTTATTATTTACCGAAATGCTACTATTTCTTCAACGCGATGTTCGGAATATCTGGGGTCGTGAAAGTTTAGATTTATTTTTTTTCGCATTATATTTTCAATTCTAATCTAAAATACTGTTTGTAAATTTAATGATTATTGTGTTTAGATTACCGTAAATTGCAGGAATAACGTGGGTGTTCATTAGTAATGTTGAATTATGAAATTTTAAAACCTCCCAAAAGTATCTCGTTTGGCGCATGCGCGTAAATAATGTGGAACAATATATTAAACTGCCGTGTAATAATTGATAAATTGAAAATAAATATAGATATATATGTATGGGTACGTGTGTGTCTGATAAAAATATTACAGTGAAACATTAAAAGAAAAAACTATATATCCCTATTATTGAAAGCATGCAACTGCCGGTATCTAAAGTCCTTCAAGTCTATGATCTGAATCCTAAAAATCGATATGCTGCAGCACTGTTTGATTTGACCATCGTGATTGGTTGTCTCAGTTAAAACTTTGCACCGTGCTCGAGAAAATTTTGACGCTACTTGTTACATTCGGTTCTTTTTAATTTTTTCACCTACCTCTTTATTTCATTTTTTTTTTATATACATATATATATATATATATATATATATTCTTTTATTAAATGTCATCTTTATCCGCTTCAGGATTAAATACTTGCCTGGAAAAAGAACTAAAATTGCTTAAGAATCAAACGTTATTGGTTTAAAAACAATTTAGGAAGATCATGTGTTCCTCACATTGAAGTGTTATACTTTAGTTGGATCAGGGATGCCACCGCGGACCTATTCCCGCGGAAATGAAATATCAGTTTTTAATACGTAGTATTATGATTATTTTTTAAGAACGGAAATCACGATTTAAAGTTATATTTTTTAAATGCCTCCAATATTTTTTTCTTGAGCGATCGAGAGTAAAAAAGATAAAACCAAAAGTAATTAAAACAAATTAAATAAAACGCTAAATTTATGTAACGAAATATGTAACGAAAAAATGTTTTAATTTTATATAATGAAAGTTAAATGTTAGGATAGGATTTTTGTGATTATGTTACTTTTTTGTGTGTGTTGATGCCAGTAAGAATTACGTTGTAAATTTTGATCATTTTATACAAAGTATAGAAGAGAAAGAGACAGAAATGAAAGCAAGAAGGGTCAAGGAGCACAGCCCCTTGCGAGGCCAAAATTGCCGAGTTTATTTATATATATCACATAACCAGCCAAATAAATGAACAGTTACGTAAAAAATAATATACTAAATTTATAAATTTATAAATCCCTGTCTAATAATTCTAAATACACTCTAAGAAAATTCTCGGACTGAACACAATTTCCTTTTTATTCCTTTTCTTTAAAAATTACTTAACGATTAGAATTATTATTATTATTATTATTATTTACATTTAATCAAAGAATCGTATACTTGCTCAAGAGTTGGTCCATGCTGTCGACTCGGGCTTTATACTTATTATTACAAGAGAGTATTATGTGTGGCTTTGCCTTTGCGTCGTCATGCAGCATCTGTGTGCATGCTGAAGAGCTGAATGACAGCCTTATTTTTTTTTTTTTGGCGCATACCGGAATAATGTATTTTTTTCTTGAAATCCGGAAACATTAGAATATTCGGTTCTTCTTTTTGATGGCGCAAAAGCTAGAGAAATGTGCGGCTTATTTTTTTTTTTCAACAATACCGACCAACGTCAAATTCCGAAACAATAGATGCTTAGCGAGCGGCAATGTAGTGAAAAAATTGTCCATGAAGATATTGCTTCCGGAGCCTTTGTAAAAAATAGCTAATTCCTTTACAACTCCCCTACCCTGGTTAATCACGCGACGGCTTCCTGTTCTCTATAAAGAATTCCTTTTAGCGGATAGGCATTCTCCGCGTATCCTCCAGATTTTGATACCATACTTGCAGGTTTAGAAAGAATGTATCGAGTAAATTTAGTTCTGCTTCGAAAATTATATAAAGTTTCTCATCGATTGTGAGATTTTCAGTTAGCTTGTACATGCTAGATAAATTCGTATTGAGCATGTTCCATATATTTCGGTGATAGGAGCTGCTTTGTCATCGAGCAAGCGTTGTTGACGTGTGTTAAAATCATCAAAGCGTATAAAGGGCATGATAGAATGAAATCGACTATTTCTCATAGCGGCGCGATACAAGAGGGATATGACGAGGTTTTCCACATCTCAGATACGTGATCTGTATTGGAATTGTTAGCCCCCCCCCCCCCCCCCCAGTGTAACAGCTGTGATGAAACGCAGAAACTGTGTACTCAATCCTCTACTGTCTGGCTACACACTGAGACGCTGCGACGCACACATTCCCCCCGGGGTATCTGTGTAAGCATAACCCATCTCTCTTTCCCCACTTCTATATTTCGGAACAGCTGCTCTGAGTCCGCTCTTCAAAGCGCTCTTCGTTACCGCCAGCATCGGGTACGGATATAATTTCAAAATTAAAACTGTTTAAAGTGGCTAATTAAAATTGTAGACCCGCTTATAAACATTCATAAATGAAGTACACATATTTGTAAGATGGTTTTCTGCCGTATAAACAAAAGGAAATCAATCGAATTTGTTCTTGGGCACTCGGGTTCCCCGGGTATGCGATGGTGTAGGTAATTTCGGGTATGCACACAAGGGTTAAAGATGCAAGAATTTGAGCTATAATAAATAAGAAAAAATTGCGCGTAAAATAAATTTGTGTTCTCGCTGATGGTAATGGCGATTATTTTTAAGTTTCACTTACCTCGTTCTTGTGAAATCAGGAAGCAGCGTCGTTTTATACAATGAACAATTTTGTTAAAGTAATAGGTAATAAAAAATTTTACTGAGCCGGCGAAAGCAATTAACTCTGATAATATTCTGATAAATTGCTCTGTCGACGCTTCCTTGGATCAGCACTATTTTTATGGTAGCCTAATTGCATTTAAAATTGAAAAAAGTTTAACGACAGCAAAAGTTTTTGTACAAGAGGACAGAGAAAGCAAATAGCAGTTTTTCAAAAATCATCGGAAGTCTATTCTCTCATGCACCGTAATCAATCTCACAGCTTCGAACATTTTCATAAAGTGGAAGATAATTCGATTTATTTTAAGAAACATTTTTGTTCACGTTATTTATACGATTTCGTTGAAAATATGTAAGTTTGCGTTCCAGGTAAGTCAGTGTATGGAAATCGCTTTTATCTAGTGACGAAATGGTCAAACTTCGACCTCGTGCTCGTTATTAATTCTAATAAAACACCTGTAGCATATTATATAGATTGTCGGTGTATTATTGTTAATTTTACATTTAGACTGCAGCCTGAGCAGCACACATATAGCCGTATTAACGTTTAATTTTCAAGTTGAATTAAAACGATCATTTTGCTAATTACACATTTCGAAAATAAACTATAAATTAAACAGATTCGCGGTTTTATTTTAAGCGATTTAGTGGCGAAAAAAAATATAGTATAGAAAAATACAAATGTAATACTGATAATTTTCGGAACAGCCCCCGTGTAATTTCAAATTTTTAACATTCAAGTAAAGTTGAAGAAGCGGTTTTTTCGCTTTTTTTTTTGTTTTTTTTTAAGAATTACTATCGTTGCTGTCGGTCGCAGTTCATCAAAAAACATCTTAACTTTAGCCTGCTAAACCAGTGCCGGATTATATGCTCCATGAAGCCCCTGCACTCTAAAAGTCTTCACAGGGTTATAGTCTTTGGTGAAGTAATGGATTCTTAAATTTTTTTTCTTTCTAATGAAATTCCTCCCAAATCGCCTTAAAAAATCGCATCCGTACCGGAAGAAATTCAACTTTTACATTTAAAGAATAAATACACACAGCATCTTCTGCACCGGGCAATAATAAGAAATATTTCCTTCTTTCTTTTTTTTCATTCAGTCAATTTCCCATAGGTAGAAAGCCACTTCTTTTGTTTAATATACCTAAAAGAATGGGAAAAGGTCCTACGATGAGAGTCCGGCACTGAGAGTATGAAATTATTTTACCTCAAAATATATATATTATAAATATTATATATGTATATATATATATGCGTGTTGTAAAAATTGAAAATTCGAGCAACATATGAAAATAATAATAATGGTATTGAGTTCTCGATCAAAAATAATGCTTTATGTTTTTCAAACGGCGGTTAAACTAATAACTCGCTAAAATTAAATCGAAAAGCGAAATGTCAAATAAAAACTCAAAAACATTTGTAAAATAATCAGAAATTCGTATATTTAATTTTAATTACATCTCAGATTTAATTACAATAATAAATTTCGTTCAAAAATTCAAAAATTCTACCTTATAAATAGGTGATAGCACGCCGTCCTTGCAACTCATGCATATCCACTTCCATCTTGCTCTACTGCCTTTGATTCTTGATTCGATGATATTTCTACATCGAGCCTTTTGTTCAATCTGAAATCTCCGTATTCGTTTAATGTTTAATATTCCTAACCGGTCAATTAGAGAGCGATGTAGAAATGAACTAATTCCAAGCGAACTAGAATGATGTTGGAACAGAATCATCACGCAGAGAAATGAACCTTTTTTCGTTTGCCTATTTGTTTTTTAACATTCCAGTAAAGACTCTCAAACTGATTTCCTTCGCAAATTCGACAATAAGAGAGACGAAAATTTTACATTACTACAACAATATATTCCATTAATTGATGCTTCTGATCGAAACTCCGTTGTCCCCTAATTACCCCTTAACTTAAAAAGTGTATCAGCGATTAAAATAACCTCCGCACTCCTTTATGACCGTCTGAATTTTTAACGAAAATAAGTGGACAGGAAAAGTTTCCACTGGCGTCGTTCTTCGAACGGTCTCGGTTCTGTCTGCTAGATGAAACACGCATCAGCGGATTATCATAGCAAATCCCGAGACATGTCTTGAACTCGGTGAGTGAAAGAAATTTAAGATCATCCGTGAAGATTAAGGCTGTTGTAGTCACGCTAGAGATCTAATGCAAATTATCGAATGTGATAGCGGGGGTGAGTCAATCACATTTCGCGCCTCAGTCTTGCTGCTCTAAAATTCTCTGGTATTGTCGAATCCGGCGTGTCATGTAAAACTCCCGAGAGTGATTTGAATTCGGAATGGCCCGAATCTACACGGAATTCCGGTTCGGTAATTACTGGACCGTCGCGTTCGAAACCTTTCAGAATCCGTTAGTGAAAATGTTCTCTCCTCTTAAAAACCAATTACATTTATAAGGTCGCGGTACTGATTTTAGTAATAATAATTGTCGCGGATAAAACTAGAAGTTGTTGGCAGTACACCGCTAGGCCGAAAAAATAATAGAACGTATAAAAAAATAAATATGAATTAAAAATAAATATGAATTAAAAATAAAAATAACCGAATAAAAATAAATTTATGGGGGCTGCGGAAAAATCAAATGTATCGTTAACCGGCCTCTTGTGTGTCATCGATCCCCATGATTCTTTTGAGGGCAACAAAAACCGCCATAGAAAACATACTTCAGCGTGCTTCGTCGTACTACCCCGCTGATGTGTGTTTCACCGGGTCGGAATGGCTTATTGTTAGAATTTAAAAGGAAGATGCCAACGCCCTTTGAAAAAAACTGCAAATCGAGTAAAGTAATCACTTCACTTCATAGCATCGTTGTTACTGATAACGCGTATTCATTTTTTTTTTATTTTTTCTTCATTCATTCGCTATTTATTCACAATAATTGCAATGATTTTCAATGAAATATGTTTATGTTTCCGTAAGGCTGGTATTTTTTTGGATGGTATTTGTGAAGAGCGTTCTATTAAATTATTCGAAATTAGAAAATAAAAATATAAAAAGAAAACAACTAAAATTATTAACAAATTACGAGTGTACACTTATTCGCTCTAAATTATTAAGCTGTTTGTTACCGGGGGTATGTGGAATTTTTGAAAAATTTTTACAGCTCGGTCTCTGGCAGCGTGGTTTATTTTCGGCTGAAGTCGGCATTTCCAAAGCAAATAGTGCACCGTAATAGCAGGTTTAAAAGGTGGTCCGTTCAGTAGTAAATTACATGAAAAAGCATAAATAATTTGAGTTAATTTTGGACGAGGGCAAATCTGATAGGCAGAGTTATTCATGAAAAAGGAGGAAGCAACGAGTTCTCCGTGCTGTTAAAATTTGCAAGTCTTATTTTTTCTTTATTTATGTTTAGACAGGGACTATTAGAGCACCTAGATCCGCTGCAACTTACAGTGTATCTAGTCCCCAGTTTACGTTGTAAAGTTTAAAACTGTCCGAATAAAGTCCGGTGCATCGGGTACAGTTTGTGGAGTTCCGAAATACGGGCTCCGTTGCAGAAGGTATCCGCCCTACAGTGTTGTTATAAGATGGAGGACAGTCACCTGTGAAGACGTTGTCGCGAGACATTGCTGTTTGTCCTAAAACCCAGATGGAATCGAAATATCCGTAAGTAAGTTTAGGCGGCCACTACAATTTCTTTGCGAGTCTTTTCCTTCCTTTCCCCCGGCGAATGTGTAACACTGAATATGACACAGACTTAGAGCGGGTTTTTTTTTTCTTTTTTTCTAGGCATTTTTGATTAATAACGAGGACAATGAAAAAGGAAAATACTGTTCAACTCACTCTCTGCGAATGATTATTGGTAGCAAGATTTCCTTCCGCTGCACCAACCGCGTATATATCGAATATTTACGATTAAAAAAACAAGCAATTGATAGGGAAACAAATTCACATTTAAATCACTTGTATGGGTGGGGGGCATAAATATGAAGTGGCATAAATAGGAAGTAAGTTAAGTTAAACAGGTAATAACAAGTCTGCGGGAAGAGATATTAATTCTGGACCGGATTCTATCCTTCATTCTTTACCAATCCTCGATCTTTTTACCTTTCTGTTCAGCCCTTTCCTTCCTCTCTTCCTTGGTTTAATCTTTTCCCCTACCTTAGCCGTTCGATTATTTCCTCTATAGTTCGCCTGCGGTTCGATCATAGTTTGCTTCCGGCTTCTCTTTTCCGTTTTTCTATTGTTCAATCTCTTTTGTGTCCTTATGATCCTCCGAAGCTCAATTATATCTGTGATGCGAATCACGTTTTGTTCGAATGCCCCTTTATTTCCTCCGAACGTTCTACTTTGTATTCTAGTCTTCTGCGCCTTGGCCTTCCTGCTCCTTATAATGTCCACTCCATTCTTGCATTCCCCTCTCTCAGTATAGTTCCTTGGTTGGACTTCTTTATCTCCTCAATTTCTAATCTTTTCCTTATATAATGTACAATTCTTTGCGTTGGGTAAGTTCCACTGTTGACGCCCCCCCCCCCAAAAAAAAGAGTTGTGTGCAGTAGCTATGAACTTACAAAATCATTTTGTTCCTTCTTCCACTCTCTCATTTCACACTACGCAGATCTTCTCTTTCTCTATTCTTCTTCTTTTTTCCAGTCCGGGTTAGTTTTACTTTTCTCTCTTTTCTTCGTTCACTGCACTTTTACTCACTAAGAAATTCTATCATCTGTCTATAGCTTTCGTTTTAATCACAGACTTTCTCGGCATTTTTTTTCACCAATATCTACTCCATTCCGGGGATTATTTACTCTTTTTCCTTATACTTTCTTTAAGACGCTGATCACCTTAAGCGGTTTTTCTTTCATTCTTCTCTCTTTTAAACCTTGTTTAGCCGCACACCGCTTATAATGTTTCTTGCATTTTTTCATTTCCTTATGCTTTTTCCTTTAGAGCTGTTCCTGCATCCTTCTGGCCTGTTGTTATATTTGAACGTGCGTGACTTTAAATTTTTTTTCTCTTCCTTCAGCGTTCTCGTTGACGAAATTGATAGCCTGAATATTTAGTTTCAACCGAAAATAAACCCGAGTCAGTAGTGTTTCAACAGTCGAAACACGCTACGATATTTAGTAACTTTTATGGGGGGTCTACGAAAATCCTTTTCTATTCTTGCCTTATCGTCTTTATAACCGGTTTTTCTATACGTTGACAGACTGAAATTGCATTGTTTTTATTCTACATACAAAATCATTCTTGCTAAATTATATTTTTCATGTATATCCGCAAAAGAATTTTGCAATATACAATTTTACACAAGAATTAGGCGAATATTGATCATGCCAAAGCAATCGTAAAACAAATACTATATCTCTTCCGTCGTTTTTGCCTCAGCTCTCATTTATCAGAATTGTTTTTTCAAGACTTTAGTCCGAAATATAATAAGTCACCTGTTTTGGAACAATCAGCTCTTTCCTTCTTTTTTTTGTTTCATCTCTTCGATATTTACTATCCCTTCTTTTATCTCCTAAAATTAAACTTTGTCCAGATCAACAAATCGTTTTAACGTAAATTTAAAATCATGCTTGTCTAATACTTAATCGTGTATTTGATATGATAGTTCAGTGGTAGTAATAGGGAGAGAGATACGTTGCCAATAATATACCTAAATTAAAGGCAGTATCAACTCTTTTGAAGAACATATTAATATAAGATAATAACAATAATAATAATATATCTGTTTATTTCACTCATTGTTTCTATTACGTTGTACAGTAATTAATTTTAAACACCAATTTGAAACAATTATTTAATTTATCAAATACTCCGACGCGTTTCGAAGACAAAGCTTCATGATTACGGGAGTTATTATAATATATAAAAATTGAATAAAGACGATGCCAAAATATAAACAATGATAATAATAATAATAAATAATGTGAACTCATAATAAACTTTAAAAAAAAATATTTTTTAATTAATTTTTTCTTTTATTTAAGAAGTTAACAGAATCAAGATAAATACACTGAAACTAAAAATATAAATATGAGCATATATAATAAATATATATATATAAAGATAAATAGATAGATGGATATATAGATACCCACACGGAAGGTGCTATAAAGATGGAAAATTGTTTACAAAAAATTACAGTGGCATCGAATAAAGGCAGTATAAAGTGCAAAGTTAAGTATTGTTCATATAAACAAAGAAGATTTTCAAATATAAAACACAATAAACATTTGTAGTGTTGCATATAAAATAATTCATAAAACCGACAAATTATAAAAAATGAATATTTCATATAAAGTTATTTTGACTTTTGACTTTTGACTTGTCAGTTTATATAGTAGTTGAAATAAAACTAATAAACGATGGAATAGCCAATGATTTTCCGTATAATAGCCGTTTTATAACTTCATTAGTTTTATAAATTAAATTATATACGACGTTACAAGTATTTACCGTGTTTTATTTTTAACGATCCTCTTTATATTTGGGAACAGTACTCGGCCACTGTATTTTATACCACCTTTACTTGATTAACAGATAGCGTGTTTCTGTAAATATATTGTAAACAATTTTTTGGCTTTATCGTTTTATGTACAATTCAGTGACTTAAAAAAAAAATCATCGTATTATATTATAACACACGCACACATATATATGTATATATATATATATATATATATATATGTGTGTTTGTGTGTGTATACCAATATTTGTATTTATTTTATTAACATCTGAAGTTTTGTGTCTTGATTCTGCTAATTTTGTAAGCAAAATATCAGGATTGTCTGAAAAATATTTTTAGTTTTTTATAGAGTAAATTTTGTTTATAAAAACGTATAATGCACTTTATAGAACGTGCTCGTTCTTTTGCTCGAACTTTAAACAGCCTCATGAAAATAGTAGGTCCGCAAACATTGGCGAGTAAAATGTTATCATCTAAAAATTTGCTAATTTTTGTATCGCAATTTTTGGAATTTAAAGCTTTTAACGAATAAGAGTGCCAGTTTAAATCAGTTTGCAATAAATGATTCTATACTTTCAATTTTAATATCGTGAAATTTAAGAACTTTTTCGTTAAAATGAAACTCGCGCTTACTGCTAAAGTTCTAGTAATGTGCCTTTTTGGGAGTAAATTATGAGAAAATATTATTTTTTAAAAATAAATGCCATGTTCGACCAATTCTTAGACTAATCATAATAATGAAAATGTACGACTCCGTCCATACGCAAAACAATATCGATTCAGTTAGCGCGCATCAAGTATGCGCATGTACCGTTAAATGATTTAGCAGAGAGACCGAATGTATCTCTGGTAACTGAAAGGAAGTTCCGATATAATTTTAACGATTAATCAGCGGCGCACAGTTTAGACGTATAATTTACGTTTTAAGAAATGGAAATTTAATTTTTAACTTTAAATTGTATTTTAGGCGTAAAATTGCGAATAAAATTTATTCACAAAGAAGAAAAAAATAATAATGAAATAAGAATGAAAATAAAATAAAAAGTAATAATAATAGAAAACGCATTGTTGAATTTCGTAGGGATTGATTTGAATGGGTTTTCATAAATAGCTTCCAGATAGCAGGACCGTATTTTCTTGCGTTATATCAAATCTCATTTGAAATTTTCTGTTTCAACTGCCGATTCCTCGTTTTGCGAGACACATTCGGTCTAGACTCTTTCTGATATAAATTCCTCAATTTTCTTTTATCAGTAGGGGGAGTGCGAAAACGAAGTAAACGATGTAATCGTCTTTTATTATTACTTTTTCATGTTATTTATTTGTTTTCAATACGAAACGAGTTTGCAGAGTTGTGTAATTAACATTCGATATTGTTTACAACTAAATTAGCCGAACGTAAAAAACACATCGATAACGTATAGAATAACAATTGTTTATGCTTGTTAGCAAAATTCTAACAAACGGGAATTCACGAATTAAGTGTAAATTTCTCTTATATTTTTTGATTTGTAAAACTGTTGTATTCTTTTTTTTTTCTTTTCTTTTTTTTTGAATCGTCTCTGTTTTATTCGGTTTAGAAAAACTTTTAATACTACAATAATGTCGGTCACGGCGAATCGTTGTAGCGGCGAACAACAATTTCTAGTCTCTCGCTTAGTATGAAGATTCGAGAATTTTTTTAAAACGCAATCTTTCACGCATTCGACACGTACTTTAAACTGCGATGTTCTCTATACCGTACCTCCTAAAACTCTTCCCTCCATATAAAATCCTTCAGCCATCCTTTCTCTACTTAAATTTCTTGATTGAGTGCACCACACGGCCCTTCGCACGATACTGTTAGCCGTGTTAGGCGCCAAGTATTTCAGAACCTTTTATTATCACCGTGAGACCCTCGCTATTTTTTCTTGTAATCGCTCCTTTTCTATCCATATAAATGGTTTCCCCATTACCCCAGAGTTCCCTAATAACCCTCTCCCGAAAGTCCTGGCCCTCCTATCGCAACACAATCTGAACGTAATTTCCTTCCCCGATCTGGCAACTAACACCGCGATCCCGCCGTGAGTCCCTTTGAGAATATTGATGTTGATTTTTTCCTGATGAAGTATAGTAAACCGCTGCATTCGACTATTGTTCAGTTAACAGCGGCGACAATTCAAAAATCGCCTCCCCCCGACCACCTCATTTTCTTTACGGATGCTGCCAAGGCCACCCCAGAGGCGCTACTTCATTCTCAACTGCCTGCTCTTTTGAAGCCTGCGATGTGATCCGAAGCATTCGACTGAATGACAGCTGTTCGGTAATGGATGCTGAAATATATGGAGTATTTTTCTGTTTGGAATATTTTCTTTCTGCGGAATCACTGAAAGCCCCCTGTGTTGGTATCTGATTCATCCGCGGCGCTATCGACAATCTCTAATCCTTTCACTAAACAAGCAATCCGAATCCGACAAGTATTATATGAACTGATTAGAAAGAGTGCTCCATTTCCTTTTTATGGACGCCCAGCCATTCTGGGGTTCCTGGAAATTAACGCGTCGATACATCCGCCCGAGCAGCATTATACTGCTCCTTGCCTAATAATAGCCCTCCCCCACCGTATCCAGCAAATAAAATTTTTAATAACATCACGTCCTCGTGGAAAGCCCATTGGACCTCATGTGAGACTGCTAATTAAACCCTCAATTGAACCATAGTGGCCAGAAAAAAGAATTTCCGGTAGAGATTATTGTGCCCTTAGCCGCTTACGCACAGGCCACACAGCCTTGTCGCATAACTTTATTTTGCAAAGAACCCCACCTTCTATGAATTGTCCTTTCTGTTGTCAAAGTGTTGCTTCCTCAACTCTCTGGTTACTGTGCGACTGTCCAGCACTCTCACCTTATCGGCGCCCTTTTATAAATAACAAAACAGTCACTAACATACTTAAGAATTCCCCCAATGCAATTTCATCTGCGACACAGTTTATCAAAATTAATAGAATAAGCAATTATCTATAAGAACAAACGGCGCATCCTCGTACTGTAATAGCAACAGCAGTTAAACACGGTACAGGGTGTTGCGTTTACAAAAAAAAAAAAAAAAAATACAATCCTCGACCCTGCTTTATGAACTGTGGCGACCTTACATTCTGAAATTGACTACCCCCCCCCAAGATATATCTATAAAAATACCCACGAATACTTCTCATACTTCGTATGAAACTGTAAATAATTGTACGTATCATTTCTCACAGACAGAGTTCCGTTCTATAATTTCAGTTCTACCGAGATTTTTGTTTTTGTCATCCTCTCAAGATCGTATCGCTTCCAATACTACTAATTTTTTTTTACTTCCTTTTCGCCCTATCCTGTTCAGTTCGGTGTCGTGTTCAGAGCGACCATCAGATCCTTTTTATTGTTATTATTATATTCGACTTTGACGACCGTTTCAGACATTTTTATAGCCTTTTATTTAACTCGCTTTGTCTTTCTGTCTGTCCGGGGGGAATATTGCTGAACGATTTTTCACCTACTTCCCGATGAATTAAAAAAGAGGCCTTTTGCAGAAATGCTTGTTATAGATGACAATACAATGTTATGCAACATCCGAGTTTCCAGCTTTAAAATTAGATCCTCGGGGGGCACCGAAAGCTCGAAATTTTGGAAAAAAATATTTTTTTTTTTGGGCATTATATCGTTGGAAAGATTACTATTTGTCGAGAACAAAACCATATTTTATTTCTTTAATGAAACTTTCGAAGTTTACGAAAAGTTCAAAAAAGTGCGAGGTCTAATATGTAGCTCCCTCTTTACGACGCGAGTATTATAGCTAAAAATTTTGAACAAGGTTGAAAATATGCACATGCATTTATATATTTCTTTGGTTTTTGGAGCATTTAGGTTTCCAACTTTAAAACTAGCCCCTCGGGCCTTCGACAGCTCGAACTTTTGAAAAAAAATATTTTTTTTTTCCGGGAATATGATATACTTTTGGAAAGAGCGCTATTTGTCAGGAGCAAACTCGTATTTCACTTTTTCAACGAAACAGTGGAAGTTTACCGAAAGTTTAAAAAAGCATAAGAAATGACGTGTAGCCTCCGCTCGTGGTTCAGCTTTATAGCTAAAAATTTTGAACAAGGCTAAAAAAATACGCATCCTTGTGTATTTTTTTACTTTGCAACATTTGCCAACTTTAAAATCGAACCTTTGGGGCGCCGAAAGCTCGAAAGTTTCAAAAAAATATTTTTTTTTCCGGTCATGTGGTATATCAATGGAAAGATCGCTATTAGTCAAGCATTATGTTTCATGTGCTGAGGATTCCTAAGCCAAAACTACAATCACTATTTAATGTTGTTCCATCGTTGTGCATCACAATATCACACCCACAACGAATATAGTTTTGTAACTGCGGCCCCCGCTTTTATTTTTCAAAATATTTTGTAGTTTCAGATTTTATTAATGTTAAGATGCGTATCTGGTAGTCGCACATTAATAAAGTTGTACTTTTTAGTGTATAAAATAAAAGCCTATTTTTAAAAAAAAAAATTGATTTTTTTATTTTATTATTACTATTATTACATATATGCGCGAACTAGAATGGCTAAGTTATTTTATTAAAACTGCTAGGAATTATCGTACATGATTGGAAGCGTACTCGTGTTTAATCATTAATATTTTATTTTTAACTAAAAATACGGAGCACTTACACAACAGTGTGTTTTGTTCGAAAAATTAAACTGGATGTGAGTACGTTTCCATTCTCATCTATTACAATTTTTGCAGAATTATAACAGCTCGTAGTTCATTGTAGTTGTATATCGGAGATTTCCAGCAAATGGCCTTTCCTGTCCCTTTTAGATATCGCCTTTAAATACTGTCGCTCTGAACACGTAACTGTTCGGTTCACCACACGGTGTCCGGGACCCTTGGTATTCAAAGCGTTTAAAATTCATTCCGCTGTGCGTGAATTTTATCGCGCAGAGGCAGTCATCGCACACACGTCTACCTCTTTTCATCTGCATACAAAAAATCACAGTCACAACGCATCCTTGAGTCGATTAACGCGTACAAATTAGTTAGATCAGTCGAACGAGAGCACTTGAACGTGTTAGTATTTTCATCGGTCAAACCAATATCGGCATTTGTATAGAAAAATAAATCTAATTTAAAATTGCTTTTCCTCATTTTTCTGTTAAATTACCCGTTTATTATATTAAAACTTTAGCAGTGTTCAAAACAAGCAGGGTATTATTGCCAATACCCCTAGTGAAAAATGATGATATTTACATGGCCCTTAAAATGCGAAACGTAGAAATAGGAGAGGTCATCGCATGAATTACAGTAACACGCTGGTATTTTGTTTGCATAGTTTTTTAAACTATATTTAACGAATTTTCAAGCTGTGACTCAGTATGAAGAAATTATAAAACTATTTAACAGCGACGCATTCTGAAAAATACTCGTTTTTCATTGATGGCGCAAATCCATTTGCTGTCTTGACGATACCTTCGCTTAAAATGTGGCCGATATAATTTTAAAAAAAAAAGTAATAATAATTAAGTGTAATCAATTGGAAAAACTTATAATCACAAAATAAAAACCCGAGAAGACAAACTGTTCAAATTGACCGATTCAGTGTGAACTGATAAGGCAAATTTGATTTAGCTCGACGTAAAGCGGCTGATCCGATGATGCGAAAGAAGGCTGCATAAATTTCAAAAAATTATTTCGTACCCTCTGTGCGATTTAGTTATCTGGGGACTCGCGGTGATTTCGATTATTGCTGACAACGCAAATATCATCAGCGAAGATAGTTTCCCTCCTCACAACGAAAGCCTGAAACGCCGATAACCTCTGACTTAAAAAAAAAAACTAACCCGTCGCATTCTAACTTCAAATGACACACTCTTCTTTTACAGTTCTTAGAGTTTCGGTCTATTTTCCTTCTCTTTACGTTGTTATTCTTGTAACATTATACTGAAAATATTATTCGTGTCTCTTTCTTAAAAACGTCGATATTTCCCTTTTACAATTACACATATATAAATAATATAAAATGAATCACGGTTCTGTTACGCACTAATTTCAACTGGAACAAATAGATTTTACAATTATTTTCTTTTATTTTTAAAATAACACGTGTCAGCAGCCCAGAAGTGTATGGTTGTTTATCACCATTTCCGACTACGAAAAATTCCCTACGTCTTCGTAAAGTGTTAAAGTTCTCATACAAAGTATACACTTTATAATAACAATTTTTGAAAATACAATCCTTTTTCCACTGACGCACACAGCGTAGTACTCATTTCGCTAACTACTCTATTTTCTTAATCGCTTCGATAAATCAATCCACCGTGTAGAGTAATGAATTTCAAATAATGTTAAGTAAATAAAAATTCTTAAAATTTTTATTTTCCAAAAAGAAAACATATATTTGTTATGTGTGTAAGTATGCAACAATTCCGGCGTTTACGAACACAAAAATGCTGTACCAAAAAGGAAAACGATGAAACATACGACTGCAAATCGTTAGATTTTAAACAATAACTTAAAATATATCGCAACTGTCGCTAAATTTCTAATTATTGAATTTTTGTGGTGTTTGTATTAGGAAAAATGAACCGGAATTACATTAAAGAAAAGTTATATAAATAACCTT
The DNA here is from genome assembly GCA_039619475.1 of Icerya purchasi. NCBI lineage: Eukaryota > Metazoa > Arthropoda > Insecta > Hemiptera > Monophlebidae > Icerya > Icerya purchasi. Next base: position 421,975,979 of record CM077116.1, read on the forward strand.
TAATTACGTCTAAATAATGTTTTTGTAAAAAAAAAAAATTCTTCCGCTTTAGAATTTAATAAATACCGAAATTCGATTATTACTTTTATTACTTTTTTATTTTTATATCGTAAATTTCTGAAAATTCTGACGAAATAATTTTCGTTAATTGGAAAAGTGATTTACGATTCCGTTTAAAATACAGATATCGATTCAATGCGAGTTATTATTCATCTTCGAAAAACGCCGGTTTAATACTCTTTCTAGAAATACCATAAAATTCGGGATCAGAAATTTAGGGACAATTGCGATATATGTTTTAAGTTATTGTTAAATATAAGAAATTTTTCGATACATTAAGGAACAAAAAAAAAAAAAAAAAAAAACAAAAGAGATGCGCGACAGAACAAAATTGCAATTCGTCCGATACTTTTTTCACGCTCTTTTACGTTTAATCTTAACTGATACTTTTTAGACTATTCACAGCTATCCTCCTTTCGAGAACAAAAACCGAAAACATGCCTATAATAAATATACAAAAATTAACAAACCAGTAGTAACACATACCGTTCAATTCGAAAAATCAAAAAAAAATAATTCATTCTTTTTCACGCATTTCTTCCTTTCGATTCCTCCTCCATTGTAACAAAAATAATTTTCATTCTATCGCAATCACGAAAAATTATTTTACATACATATATGTATATAAGCTAGACACTGAAATGAATATATTCTTGCGAACACCTATGTATCTCGCATGATTTCTCTCTTTCACGTGCTTCGCTTTGACTTCCTCAGTCGTCAGGATTTTCCTACGCCCGAATGATAAAAATCTTCGCGAAAATATTCCCTTCTTTCACCCGAGATTATACACCGACACTCCTTCAGAGCCGCATTTTCCACTCCTAACGCTGTTAGCTTTTTCGCGACAATTCTGTCGCTAGCTGCATCGCAGTTTGCTCTTTATCGAACACTTGTTTACGCTCGATTCGCTTTGCACACGAAAAAAAAAAAAAAAAAAGAAAAAAAAGAAAATTTAACAGTTGACATTTTCACCGTTTCGTCACTTAAGCGCAATGGTTAATTTTGTTAAAAAAAAAAAAGAAAAACGCAAACGAACGAAAAAATTTTTGAAAATTAATTAATTCTCGATAATCGTTTAAATTTAATAGATCTGTGTACGCGATTCAACGAATCCGATAACAAGAAATAAAGAGAAATCGCCGAAAACATATAATATAATTTCTATCTTTCTCTCGTTACCGTACGGCCATGGTATAATTTTATCGGTTATCGCGGCGGTCTGATATACATACATACATGTAATAATTATGTTGATTGTAATATGAGGTCGGAATAATATGTTTCCAAATTACTACTGAGCATTTTGCAATAGCAGAGCGGTGCTAAATCGTTTGTTGAATTATATTGTTTTATTCCAGCGCGGATGGGTTCTTTGAAGTAAGACTAGCTACAAAGGCGACAATTCACCATCACGGCCAGGTTGAATGGAAACCGCCGGCTATATTCAAATCGTCTTGTGAAATCGATGTTGAATATTTCCCTTTCGACGAGCAAACGTGTTCTTTAAAATTCGGTAGCTGGACCTATGACGGATATAAGGTAGGCAAGTTCGCCTCTGCTAATTTTTCAATTCTACTATCTTTCACTCCTTCCACCGCCACATCTCTTCGCTCTTATCCGTACAAAACTGCCGATGCTATTTTATTAGCCCGGTGTAATAACGGTGACGATTTCGATCGCGCACTTCTTCAACGAAATTCCAAAGTGAAACTTCTTCTTACAATGGACGAATGAAAATGCAGCGTTGTTGTTCGGAAAGCAGCACATATAGTTTTCGGTCGCTTCTTACCTCGGCTTCATTACCGGAGCACGGTGATTGCTAATTTGAACGGCAACAACATTTTATTTACGTTACTTTCCTACAGAGAACTCGAAAAGCCAGCAACAAAATTTTAAGACGTGTATTCTTCCAACTCCTTGTTCTTACAATCGATCCGTCTCAGCATCAAAAACCGTCGACATGTTGAATATGATTCGTAATTATATTACTTTATTTAGGCTGCTAAGTAGACTATACTAAAAGGGCAAGCAATTAAATAGAACACGGAAGTTGTAATTAATAAAAATACACCTGCCAACAAAGTTTTTTTTCTTTCTTTTTTTCGAAGCGCGCTGAATTTTAATTACCAGATTGAATTAGATTTAGTAAAAAACTATTATTCGTTTCTTTTTGGCAATATTGCCAAAAAGAAACGAATAATAGTTTTTTACCAGATCTAATTTAATCTGGTAATTAAAATTCAGCCGGTTCAAGAAAAAACAAAATAAAGAATGTCCAATGCGGCTTTTAGTAACTTATCTCATAGTAAGAACTTTTCTTATAATTTATAAATTGCGTCCGATAAGAAGAATAAAGTAGCCGCCCCTTCTGACCAAGTCGCAATCGGGAAAAATTTAGAAACAGCTGCTTGTTATATAACGATTACGACGAAAATGAAATGTAAAACGGGCCCGCCCCATATGTTTTAATGATAAGGAAACAGCGACATTGCGTGTATAGTTTTTTACGACGCAAACAGTCTGTTAAGGAATATTATTAAAAAACTGGCAAAATTAAGACAAAAATAATAATAAAATTCAAAGATATCATTGCCCGTCAAATAATATAACAGTCACGCATAACAAAAAGAATCCTCTTCCTGGATGACGTATTTCACAGGGGAAAATCCGATTCCTATCGAAGGACGCGGCCGTTTAGGTATTTCTAGAATTTTTGAAACGAAATCGCGGATTTTTATTAATAAAATTATTGACCCCGCAATTTGGTTGCTCTTCGTCAACATACCCAAAATTACAAAAAAAAAAAAAAAAAAAGAAGTAATTCTATTACGTTGAAAAGAAATAAAAAAGAATCACCCGAGTGAACTGTTAAAAAAAATGTTCTCGTTTTTTGCGGTTAAAAGCCCCGCCACAGTACACTACCTCGCACGCCTGGCCTATGGAGGTGACCAGTAACCTTGGTCTTTATGAAGCACATCTCAAAACTTTGTTCGAACAGTCTCCAAATTTTGCGATAGATTCTAAAAATACGATTAAAGAGTAAAAAAGGATAAAAACCTCTTCGTCTAAAAACATCGGAAGTGAAACACATACACAAGCGCCATTCTGACATATATTCATTAACCGCGTGAAAACATGTCCCAGGGCAGTTTGTTCTCATTTCGTTTGGCTGTTGAAAGTCAGCTAACGTGTGTAGCGTAGTTGATTAATTCATTTCGTTCAGGTAGCACTTGATATTCTGTCAAATGAGGAATATAGACAAATTCCTCATGCGCTTGGCGAATGTGTCCATATAGTTGACGAGCCCAAAATAAAAAAGTAGAAAAAAAAACAAAAAAAAAATCCATTTCTAAACAAGAAGCTCTCCCCACTTCTTTTTTATAGCAATCTTGAATAAATGAAAAAAGTTAAAACAAGACGAAAAATTATTTTACTTCTACGACATGTGCGATCTATACCGCATTTTCCAGAATAGTCGCCCGGTATATACATCGTTCGACGTTACGCAGTTCGGAACAGTCCCGACTGACAGAGTCGGATTGTGCACGCCGTCGGACGTAGGTCTTCTCTCCTGTTGCCGAGTGGTTGGCACTTTGATTAAATATGCGAAATGTTCCGTTCATTTTAAAAATTCGAGTCTCTTGCGGTAAAGAGTGGAAGCGAAGCAGTTTCTACGGAGTGCGAATTAAATCAACGTCGTATCAAGAAGTTTCACTTGTAATGTTTCGAACCTGCTCGCTCTCCAGCTGTAAATAATCGTTCCTACTCCTGTTTCGGAAACGGCTCTTCCTGCCGCCGACAACAATCCGATCATCCGAAAACATAAATCCTATTCCACTGAAACGCGTTTAGTTACACAAAATAGTTTATTGTAGAGCCACTGTGAAATTTGTTATAATAAATTAGCCATCGAACCCGGTTCGAATTTACATCAGACGACTATCGGTAAATTTCTCACTCCTTAGTTCGTAAAGTATAGATTGCGCGGTGTATTATTTGTGTTGTATATAATTAGTTGCATTCATCATATAGTAATAACACACGGTAATTAGCATTCCATTGCTCTTGTCTATATGTAAATACATATTGTTAACGATAAATACCAAATACCGATATAGTATATATATATATATATATATATATATATTATATATTATATTCATTTGTGTATATTATAATGTAGCTTTATGTCTTTCGAATAATCGACTCGGCTAGATTTATACTTTTGGAAAAACTTCCGACCTTATATGCGCCATTAGAACGACTGCGAAGCGTACTTTCGTTTAAACGGTAAATAATGATGATTTCAAAAAAAAAAAAAAAAAACATCTGTTACGTGAAGAACCAAAAACTGTATATCAGTATAAAAACACACAAGCAACAGAAAATATCACACCGAACGTACACGATAATGGAATTAAAAAATTTATGAAAACCGTAACATTTCAGAGCGAACAATCAAATACGAAACACGACGATTTTCGTACATTTATTTTAATTCCATAACGCGTGTATATTTGGTGAATCATTATATTTTCCGTTTCTCGTTTTTTTTTTTTTTGTTTTCTTTTTTTTTATACTTTTTGCACTTAATAAAATACCGATATTTATTAATAATTATAATACTCGTATGTATGTAAAAAACATAGTTTTAAGGTTTATAATGTGTTTTGCCAGGGAAAAGAGCTTTAAACACGAAAAAAAAAAAAAAAAAAATTCCAAAAATACAACATTTTATCGGTAAAAAAATTGATTACGAAAAAGTGAAGGAAAAACAAAATCAGTACTAGTCTCGTGCGTCCTACCGACGATAATTAAAAAATTAAACATCAGTAATTAAAACTTAATTTTTGCACATCCACTTCCTACTCTTCTAGGTTTTAGCATAGTTGCACTTTTAATGTAAAATCCTTTAAGAAAAAGAGGTGGGAAATTGATTTAAAACACGAAAAAGCGTATAATAATATCAAACGAAAACTCTCTTTCCATAGCGGTATAAAATTAAAATTTTAAACATTTTCCTACATCGCCGCTTTATAAAAATGACTAGGATGAAATTTACACTAACACCGAGGGAGGAATAAATGAAATCGAGCGTAAAGATTCTTAACCTAAGTAATAATTGTCCCCGCTGCTGTCACAAATATCCGTCACAATCTAAATTCTCGAACGGAACCGGTGCGCCAAGTCCGCTTTTTTCAGTTAGAAACCAGATAGGTGGAACAACCGGTTGTTGTTTTTTGGAAAGCCCTAATCAAATATAAGTAATAATAGAGGATGTTGGCGAAGATTAATTTGTTTTCGAGACATTTGGCAACTATGCAACTAGGTCAGAGTTAGAGTCTCTTTTCCGGAACAACATACGAGGCGAAAATTAGGATGGAAGCCAACAAGCCAGCGAGAACCGGAACTCCAGCTACCATCCGTTTTGCTCGATGACTTCGATTCGCCGTACTACCGATGAAATTCTTCGAAAATTTTCCAAGACGACACCGGCATTTCAGTTATCGCGCGCTTTTTCTCCACTCTGATTTCCGGTAGTACCAGGCTTCTTCTGCATTCCGTCGAACTCTTTTAAAATCCGTTCTTCGAAGAACCGCCCGCGAAATTACGGATGTCGCGTAATACGTTCGAATGAGCAAAGGCCGATCGATAAAAATCGCATCGAAACAATTTCATTTCGCAGTTCACGTCTGCTAGTTCATTTTCTGCGTTAGTTCGTTTATTAGTATCTTCCTTAAACATTAGCCTTACTTTTTTTTTCTTTTTTTCTGTATGTCCGCTAACATCAACTACACGTTTCGCTTTAGAATTAAAAGAGCGATCTTTCGAACACTGGCTAATTTCCAAAAAGGCAAAAAGGTGTTTCTTTCATTATTAACCCAAATTGCCACGTTCACCGAGGAAACCATTTTTAGTTCGTCAAAAATCTCGATAATTAATTTGTAATTAAGCCGGCATTATACGCGCGGTGAAGTGTAACGGGGGAGTACACGCATAGTGAGATTTTTCCTCACCCTAATCAAATGGACTTTTCGTTTTATACTATTGTGTGTTTCATTACTTCTGTGTAATAAAAGTTTCGTTTTAGTTGTTTTTCGTTTCTTTGGCAAATTTAATAGTTTAAAAACATAATTAAGTAAATGTACATAAAAACTTATATGAAAAAAAAATATGAACGAAGATTTTCTAATCTATTGGTGTATTTACAAAATTCGAATATACGTAAAACGTCTTACAAACAGTACTTTTATTCAACTTTTTGTAATTAACAGAAAATTAATGAAAAATATACTAATAATAAAAATTACTTTACATCACTTTTTTCTGGTTTTACGTATTTTCTCATTATAATGAACGTTCCTCCATCTAGTTATTTTATCTCTTCCTGCGATGTACAACTGACATTTCATCCGTTATTATTTCTAACTGATCATTCATTGTTGTGATACTATCATCACCGCCTGAAATTTCATTGTCAGTATTATGATCACTGACATAAACCCGATCTTCTTCATTTTCACTCGTACTATCGTTGACGTCGCTTCCTAATTCCCATCTATCATCTTTTCCTTCATTTTCTACTTCTTCCTCCATTTTTTGTAACCACTGTAATATTTTTTCTTCATTCCTCTTTTCCATTTTCAATAACTGATTCTTAGCAATGTTCTAGAATGTCGATGGGTTGAATTTTCGACGCCCAAAAAAAAAAAAAAAAAAAAAAAAAAAAAAATGTTCTAGAAACGAACAAATCAAAGGATAAACTTTCAAAAAATGTTGTCAATAAAGTGAAATGCTAAAAAATAGGGGAAAAGTTATTTGGGCTCCATAGAAATTGCGCGTCATTTTACAAAATCCAATATAAAATTGAAATTACAAAAAAAAAACTCAAGTATCAACTGCAATTCTTACGTCAAACACTGAATATAACCGTTAAAAAACAGATTTATTGATAAGTAACTCTTTAAATAAGTGTAGGAAAAATCTTACACGTAAGGTGAGGTAAAATCTCATTTAACAGCAGACTTCCGGACAGACACCCACAATACTATAGTTACATTACTTTAAACTCAACTGAAGAAATGACACGGCAAGAACAGGTCCTTTACTAGGAATACTTGAACGGAGAATCAATTTTGAAAATTACGAGCGCGGTGACACGAGTTTTACAGCATTAGTGAGGGAATCTCTCACCACGCGTGCAATACCGGGTTAACGCAGTAAGCCGCTTTTGTAAATTAAATGTAGCGAAATATATTTAATATAACAAAAACATAAAAACTAACAATTCTTAGGTCACCCAATTTTATGTAACGAAAAAATGTCCTAATTTTATGTAATGAAAGTTAAATGTTAGGATAGGATTTTTGTAATCTTGTTAATTTTCTTTTTTGTGTCGATGTCGGTAAGAATTACGTTGTAAATTTTAATCAAAGTATAGAAGAAAAAGAGACAAAAATGTTAGCAAGAGGAGTTAACGGGCACAGCCTCTTGCGAAGCCAAATTGTCCGAGTATATATATATATATATATATATATTATATACATGTAATTTCCCCGTATTCGTAATAACAATTGAAAATAAAGTATTTTATTTTATACAAATTTTTCGTTTTGAATTGTTATTGCAAATTCCACTAATGTACGCTAGAAAACATGTTTTTCATGTTTTTATTACATTAAGGTTTGTTGGTATATAATTTTTAATTGGGCCTGTCAATGTCAGTTTTTATTGTTATTTATTTATCCATATTTTGTTTTTTATTTCGATATTTTTTTTATTTTTTTGTGTTTAAAAATTTAACAAAAAGTCTAAGTTCGCTTTATTACGGATCGTTCAGTGTAATTGAGGAAAGTGAAATTAACGTTAATCTAATAAAATCAAAGGCAGCTTTTTTTCTGGCCGACAAATTAGGGTCGATTAGTTTCATCACATTCGCTTGCCGCTGTAATTTATAAATTACGCTAAATTCGTACCTGAACGTCTAACAAAATGTCGTCAGTATAAATAAAGTTCTCCTTTGCTGGCAATTACCTATCTTTTTTCTGATGAATTTGCACCCCAAACTTTTCCACATATGTTTACATTACTTTATTAGTTTTCTACTTTTGCACACAATAAGCATATATATATATATTGAAGCAAGTTCTAGTTGTGCCTAATGCAAGTGTTATCCGTGTAGTATAATTTACACAGTGCGTCTCATAAGTTTTGGTGCTGCCTTTCTAAAATCAATACTACTTGCGTCATTTTCGTGAAATTTTTGGAACTAGTTTCTACAACCCTCTTCTTTTTCCAACCGAAGTTTTCGAATAATCGGATTATTTGTAGCAACGCAGTAACAGTTCGTGTAAGCATCTCGTGGTAACGTGGTCATGATTATCACGGCCGTTCGAATCTCTTCAATTGAAGCAAGATGATCCCCCTTTCAGCTCTATTTTCAACTTGGGGAACAGAAAATAGTCTGGAGGACTCAGATCTGGCGATTACGGGAGGTGGTTGAGCATCGGAACCATTTTTCTTATTAAAAATTGTGTATGTTAATTGCTGCGATATGCGCCGGTGCGTTTGCAAAACAAAAAAATCCTTCCAGAATCGTTCTCGAAAAATTCGTTGAACGATGCATTTTGAAATAATACCCGTTGTTAGCTCTTTTACCAACCTTTAGCCGGCACTTCAATGTTCTTTCAAAACAGCTGCGACGCGAGCGATGTTTTCATCCATTTTCGCTGTGCAAGTCCTTTTGCTTCTCTCTCTGTCTTCAATCGACTCTCTACCCGACAGGAAAATCGGTTATACCAACGAAACATGCGCTAGTACGAGACATTACTGACTCCGAATAAGAAGCTACCTTTAACATTGTGAATGTTTCGGTGGCATTTTTAACCGCTTTAAAACAAAAAAAAAATGTTATTTCAAATTTTTTTCCATATTAAAATTTTGACCGCGTTACCAAGAGACGTTTGCACAGACTGTTACTGCGCTGCTACAAATAATAATCCGATTATTCTGAAACTTCGTTTAGAAAGAGAAGAGGGTTGTACGAACTAGTTCCTAAAGTTTCATGGGGGTGGCGCAAGTAATATTGATCTTAGATAGACAGTCTAACAACTTACGGGACGTACTGGGTATTTAATCTTTTTTTGGTGGAGGGACGTATTGCTGAACTACCAGAAAACTTATGGCGTCCTCTACATCGTAAAGAACATTTTACGTATAATGCGTAAAATCGTAAAAATTACAATCGTTGCTTAAGGCAGAATAATTTCTTTAGTGCTACATACTATATAGAACGAGAAATATTGAAAAATTGTCGCTAATTTAAAGCAAAAAAATAAAAGCGCAGTTCCGGAATATTTTAGAATTTTAAAATTAAAAACTGTATACTTAAACTATTCCAGTCGGCATTCAGTCTCGTACGAAATGAGTGCAAATTACAGTACACTTTACGAAGAAGTTTTCAAACATGTTTCGCATTGAAAATGGTGTAAACGAAGTGAGTAGACCCCGTACTAAGGAGTACATCAGAGGTTACGGAGTTAAGCTTTTTGCCTCTATCGTGGATCGATCACATGACCGATTTGAGACCGGAGGTAAACCTTATTAATTAAATAAGATATAACCTTCTCCCGTTTATTGTTTTTGTTTTTTTTTTTTTTTTTCATTTGTGAGTTCGTCGAAACGACATTAGCCCAGAAACTAAGGAAAATTAGATCTTTACGCGATGAAAGCTAGCAGACAGAAAGCATACAAGAACCAGTATAACAGAAAGAGGAAGAAGGGAGAGGATGAAAGATTCGCTATAAGCAGTGTGCAGATATCTCTGTAGAAAAGTGACAGTAAAAAAAGAAACACGTTCAGCAGCGATGGAAGAGCACTCAAAAAAAAAACCAGCATAATCAACATCGTATGTGAAAAGAAACGAAAAACTGATCCGGAAAAAAACTGTGTCCAGAAAAACGAAAATTGCAAAGAGGGGTGTCACTCCTAGAAAGGAAAGTTGAGGAGCCGAGCATTTACTGAAAATCAACACGTAACGGTCGCGCGATAATAACGTTTTGCGGTACATGTCGGCCAACCCACATATTTTTCGCTTGCCACTTTCCCCTACAAATTTTTTCGTTCCTTACATTATCCCTATTGTAATACGTTATATTTGCTTCCTCTCTTGATCTTCAAAAGCTGTCATTAATTTTCCATGTCTTCGAGCGCTCGATTGCTTTTCGGTGTTACCTTCAGTAATTTTCGGAAGCCCCACTTTTACCTCTGACCCGTATAATAATGAAGCGTAAAGGCGTAACTTCTGTTTTTAGTTCAATATATTATTGCCGTAGACACATTCTTCGGTCTTACGAAAAAGTGACTTTGGCTGCCTCTATCCGACATCCAACCTAATTCCGAATTACCAAGTATCTGAACTTTCCTCCATCACTCTCATCCGAATACCACTTTTGATTTCGAGATTTGTATTTAATATGAAATTGTATATTTCATTTTTTTTCAAATTCATTATAATATCTCTATTTCTCCAGATGGAGAAAATCTGCGTAAGCTTTTATAAATTTTCCCGCAAAATAACCAGAATCACTGTTTACACTATACTACTCGTTATTATATTTGAAGTATATTCGGCAATACCCATCATTCACTTTCTATTTAACTAGCACGCGCACACACACACACACGCACACACACACACACATATATATATATATATATATATTAATTACAACGTAATTCTTAGGCCAGCCCCCATTAGAAAAAATGTCCCAATTTTATGGTACGTTTCTTTTATTTTATAGGATTTTTGTGATTATGTTATTATAATCAAATGAACCGATTTAGAATTACGTTGTAAATTTTGATCATTCTATACAAAGTATAGAAGAGAAAGAGATAAAAATTTAAGCAAGAGGAGTCACACAGCCTCTTGCGAGGCCAAAATGGCCGAGTTATACACCCTGTCAAGAAAGTATCGGGAATTGTTAAATAAAACGAACAATTTTTAATTTTCATCCAAATTTATTTTGTCACCTTCAAAATAACATCCATTCGAAGCGATGCACATATGCCAACGCTTTTTCCACTCGGCAAAGCACTTCTGATAGGCGGTTTCCGGGATGGCCTTTAGCTCTCGCGTCGCATTCGTCTTGATGTCATCAATCGATTCGAAGCGCATTCCCCGTAGCGGAAATTTGAGTTTTGAGAATAGGAAGAAGTCGCAGGGTGCTAAATCTGGTGAATACGGCGGTTATTCGATGATATTTACCGAGTGTTTGGCCAAAAACTCATTCACAATTATGGCTTTGTGAGACGGCGCATTATCGTGATGGAGAATCCAAGAATTGTCGACCCACAAATCGTTACGTTTACGACGGATAGCCTCTCTCAAACGTCTCAAAACACTTAAGTAAAACTCTTTGGTGACTGTCTGTCCGGCTGGCACATATTCATAGTGTACCACGCCTCGAATATCGAAGAAAACAATCAACATGATCTTCACTTTCGATCGGCTTTGGCGAGGTTTTTTCGGCTTTGGCGCGCCAATTGGCCGCCATTCGGACGATTGCTGGTTCGTAAGCGTGTCGTACTCGTACACCCATGTCTCGTCACCAGTAATTATCTTTTCCAAGAAGGTAGGATCCAAATTGGCTCGATCCAGCATGTCTGCAGCTACCTGTTCTCGGTACTTTTTTTGAAAGAAATTCAGGTCTTTCGGAACAAGCCGAGCCGCAACGCGTTGCATACCCAATTTTTCGTGCACAATCGTACGTACACTCTCGTGTGACATGCCCAATCCATGAGCCATCTCTCTCAAGCTCACATGACAATTTTCAGCAACGATTTCCTTGATTTTATCGACGTTATCATCGGTCACACTCGTTGAAGGCCGTCCAGAGCGAGGCATGTCTTCGACCGTCTCCCGACCATCCTTGAACGCTCTGTACCACTCGTAAACCCGCGTTTTTGATAAAGCAGATTCACCAAAAGCCTTCTGTAACATTTTCAGTGTATCGGCACAAGAAATTTCGTTCGAAATACAGAATTTAACACAAGTACGTTGTTCAATATTTTCACTCATTGTAAAACTTCGACAAAACACTTCAAGGTCGACTGATTTTAACAGCTGCTGTAAACACACTGGTTGACAGATCGCGCTAAAAATAGGCATCATAATACAAAACAGTTGTACCAACCTGGAAAAAAAAAATTATCTGCCTAGCTATTACCCGGGAGATTTAAATTGACAATTCCCGATACTTTCTTGACAGGGTGTATATATATATATATATGCATATACAGTAAAACCCCGATTGTTCGTGTTAATTGGGGATTCATCATGCACGGATACGGGAAAACACGGTCAACCCGCCGCCCGGTGTTCCGCGAGTTTTTATGAATCCCGAGCCTTGCGACTCACGTAATAGGTGGGTTTGGAGGTTCTTCCCTTCATTTCATATTATGAAATGATAGCAGACCATCTACGATTGCAATTGCATAATTTTCGGTATTGTTTTGCTTTATAATAAATACGTATATAATAGTACTGTGTAATGATAGCTGTGATATAAAACCCCTTTTAGCGAGAAGGAAACTGGATTATTTAGACTAATTTAATTAAGTAAATACTATATAATATACAGAAGATTTATATAATTCAAAATTTTTATTCATTTTAAATACTGTATCATCAATGACAGGACGAAGAAATAAGAACACAAAGTAGAGTGGAAACAAAAATGAAATGAACGTAAGGTACAGAAAAAAAAGTGTTATAAAAAGGGATAGAATTAGACTACGTCATATTAATTTTTATTAAAAAAGGTCGGTCAGTTTCTTCTCTCTGTCGGCAATCTCTTTCTCTTTGTCGTATCTTCGTCTGGAAATATTCTAATTGCAGAATGTCTGTGATCTGTCTGCTGTTCGAAATACGTGATCTCAGTCTGTAATGCAAAGCAGTTTTACAGCTTACTCGCTGTTCTGCTATTTCGACTTCCTCTTCATTTTCCGATTTTCAGAATCCACATTGATTTCATTTAAAATTCATCGCTTTCTATCCACTCCTTCATATTTCCATCATCAACATGTTCCAATTCCTTCCCATCACAATTTGGAACCTTTTTTGCAGAAAGCACGCGATTTGAAAGAGATGCCCGGCTAATCCGGCAACCGGTTAAAATACACACGGATAATCGCGGTTTTACTGTATATATATATATATATTACGAATCGTTGGTTCCTAGTCGAATGTTGGGTGTTTAGTATAAGCTTTTAATACGTTTCAAATATTTTTCTCTTCAGTTGTCGATTCTAGTAAAAATTATTTTTCATGGCGTAAAAGCCGTTATACATTATACATAATCATTGAAACCCATGTGATTCCGAAGTAGGGCTTTTTGCCTTGGTACTTGAACGACATAATTTCTTTAAATACGTTGATAACTTTTTTAACCAACTACCGAAGTTGATCAGGCAGCGGTGTTTCGTTTACATATAGAACCTGGTTCCAGTCTCGTTCTCGTACATTAAAAATATACAAAAATTTCATTAGGGCCCATGACTGAAAACTCACGCAAAAAAAGAAAAAAAGTAAACAAAAAAAAAAAAGTTACAAAAACGTAAGATATAAATAAACCACATAATGGTGGAAAACAAAAAGAAAAACAAACAAAAAACGATGTAATCATTAAACATCGCAACCCGTAACAACAGTTTGCCGGATCGCAAACTGGACACGATTTCGTATCGAGAACGTGAAATTTCGCCATACCAGCCCCTCCCTTGACGAGCAACGTTTTTTATAAATTTATTTTTAATTAGAATATCGCAATCGCGTAAATCTCTTCTACGGTAAAATGTTTTAGTATTCGTTATTTTGTGGATACGAACATACAAGTCAGCCAAGATTACCGTTTAAATTAGACTTAAACGATGAAATATATAAACTGTAAAAGTAAAGCACTTTCTGATGCGAAATGAATTAACCTCAAAATGAACTAGTAAACGTGCGCTACGAAAAAAGCCGAAGAGACCATTTCACCATTGATGCGACTAAACAAGACGGTTGCGCGGTTATTGCAATATAGCGGAACTGCGTTGTTAAAAGTAAACTAATCTGTCGCGCCTGTTGTTCGTCTACTTGGTGCGGAAGATTAATCGACAGTACACTATCGATCGACAGTGTGCAGCAAATAACCGGTAAACCTCGACGAGCGCTTTTAAACGTATCAAACTCTCTTCTAGAATGCACTACCGGCCGCCGCCGCCGCCGCCGCCGGATTATTTCCTTCCCTTCCCACGTTTCCCCGGCCAAGCTCATTTTCCTTTCCTACCGATACTACCTTTTTTTCCAAAAACACACATATATATGTGTATAGACGAAGAAGTTTGCTAAAACCGCCATCTCTATCGGCATTACTTACGACGCTCTGGTAAGTGCGTAGCCCCGTTGTTCATCAGATAATAGACACACACACACACACATTCCGATCACGGATTTCGTTCCCGGTACGGCTGGTGTGTTTGTCGATAGAAGGGCCGCAGTCCTTTGAAGATTCATTTGCGAAAAGGGTACCACCGAGTTAAGCCGTAAAAGTCGCCACTAAAGAAAGTTCGATAGGCGGAGAAATTTCAACTCACTGTCGAGTTAGAAGGGTTATTAAATGTATTTTTGACGACGACGCGAACATTCTTACTTGCTTATGTTCGTGAGAAATTTCATAGCGTTATAAATTCCCCGTAGCTGTAAATCGTACGAGCCGCACTGACACAGTCTAACAGAGGTGTACCTACCGAAGTCAATACCGCGATCGGCCTGGTTAATCGTCACTTATTTCTGACATTCCCGCGTATGGCAGCAAGACGAATATGAAGAGAATCAGCCAGATTCTCCTTGAACACAACTGTAGCAAAAATAAAAATAAAAAATACCGGTACGGTGAAGTTAGTTAATTTTCTTTAGACGAAGAACTGGATTACAAAAATTTATAACTTCCGAAATAGAAAAATTCGCGTAGCCTGTATCAGAAATAGAGAGCGCGGTAGATAGTATCAAAAATTCGCAACCACAATTGCTTCTTCCCCGAGATACGCCGACAACTTTTTTTAACGCCCTTGTATAATACTAATCGTATTTTTGAAAACTTTTCGCCCGGATTTTGAAAATAAGAAATCGCAATTAATTTCCCAGAGTCCATTTCAAAAAAATTTCATAAAAAAATAGCGCGTTCTTTCCGTGTGCCCGATCTTTTATCGAAATTGTGTAATAGTTGAAGTGTGTGTTTAATATTATAACTTTTTTTTTTCTCTCGTAACATTGAATGTTACTTTAGTGTACCTAATGTGGTTTTCTATGAATCCGAAAAAGTAATAATTAAAAAGCGGGCTTATTAGCAATTGTCTTCAAAAAAGTATTTAAGAAAAAGAAAAAAATCAAATCAATTAAAGTAGCCAATCTAGTAATTGGAAATTCATCTACATAAAATTAAAAACCGAATTACGTCACCAGAAATGTGTTCATTTATATATATATATGCATTAAAAACTAAAGCCTCGTATTAGAAAATATCGGTTACGCTCTCTATTCAAGTATAATTTCTATACCTTCTAGTTCTTCTAAAATCGGACTTTAAACGCTATATCAAAAAGTTTTACCAAAAGACTAAAACATTTTCAAAAAAAAAAAAAAAAAAAAAAGTTAAAAGAAAATCCCTCCTGAAAAAGAACAAAATAGAAAAAAAAAAAAAAAATCATACGACAAAACTACTGTAGCATATAATTTTTTTTTTTTTTTTGGCCTGCCGAGTATATAAAATTACACGAACATACTTTTTTCTGGAATTTTAACGAATAAAAAAAATATATATATATATATATATATATAGCGTACAACGCGACAATAATAATAATTTTGCGCGCGAAAATTCGCCGTTAACGTTAATAGTATGATAATGATTATTATTATTTTTATTTCGAAACGAAATTACAATTATTATTATTATCGAAGTAATTAATAATTATTATTATTAATTATTTATGACACAGTTAAAGAGCTTGACGTGCATGACTAACGCGCGCAGTCGCAGTGCCTTTTATTGCTTCTAAGGATTAAAATGCAAGCTTACCAATTGTACCCTCAAGAATAGACACGCTCATATGGAAATTTAAAAGATTAAAAAAGAAAAACCGCAAAGGCGGGAAGCTATGCCGGAATGTGCTAGTCATAGGAAAATGATCACGAGCGGGAAAACGCAGGACCCATTCGTGAACAATTAAATTTTCCGCGGGAACTACAGCTTTATTACACGACCGAAATTGAATTATTTCGATGTGCTGCGATAAACCGAGTTATAGCGGGAAATAAGCAATAATTTATGTTAATTACTCGTTTTTGTTTTTTCGTTTTTATTTCTTCCTTCTGTAAAAATTTACGAAATATAAACTGGATTCTTTTTCGAAAATTACGTATTAGACGGTGCAGTTTTGGAACTTTTTTTACTCGATTTACAAGTTGTTTCAAGCTTAGTTTTAGTCGAAGAAAAAAATCAAACGCCCCCCCCCCCGCCACCGAGCAAAACTGTCGGATAACTTTCGAGCGAATCTACACACACGCTCCAGGATAGTATTAGAAAATACAAAACACGCGTTGTTTTCGATAAAAATCTGAATTTTTAAAGTTTACGATAGCGCGTATGTGCTACACATATTTTCTGGCAAAATAATAATAATAGACGCTTAATCGCCGATCGTGACAGATTGTCCTCAGTTTTAGACAGTTGATTAATAAGCGGTAAATATTCTAGGCAAACGTTTTCTTCTTTAATCGCCGATTCTTCTACGGATAAGTGTGTATTTTGTTTTCATTTTACTCGCCTGCCAGAAATGGAAATGTTCACACTCCGTGTTAAAAAACAAATTTTCACTTATACATAATTCGCACGAGTTGGCTCACTAATTAAGGCAACCCTCCCGCCAGTTCAAAGTTGGGTCGTTCCGAATTCAAGTCTCATACACTTAGCTCCGAGTCGAATTGGGAAGCGACAAAGTCAAGCTAGACTCCAAAGGGGAACCAACTGGCCTGCCCGTTTTCTTCCTCGGCGCCAGACAGGGTAGGTAATGTGAACCGTTTAATGTGTGAGGATTCGTGGAAGTCATTTTATTACAGACATATATTTATGTAGGGCGGTCGAAGTCCCGGACATCTTTTAAATAAACAACGTTTGGTAAATTTTCACAACTTTAGCTGTAATTTAAGTTAGCTGAAATGTGAAAAGTAAACAACACGCGGAATACCCGATGATCGTTTAAATAAACAACATTCAGAAAATGTTCGTCTTCAAATAATTCAATTAACACCAAAAGTAATAGAAAAACAAAAAAAAAAAAAAAAAGAAAAAAAACTCAAAAAAAACCCCAAAAAAGAACGCTTTAAGCCAATGTAATATAAATATATTAAGTCGAGGTGGAGCAAGTTTTTTATTTCAGCGAAACATTTTTAATATATTACGGAAAAACTTAATAATAGGAGAATACTTTCAAAAAAAAAAAAAAAGGCGACAATCTTAAGGAATACTCCTTTGCCGGCCATGTTCTTCATCGTAATGAGATGGACCGAAACGCAAAAAAGTATCTTAAAAAACATATATTAAAAATGATAAAAATAATGTAGAAAAACTAATTATACTATCTTGCCGATGATGATGATGATGATGATGATGATGCAAAATTACAAAATCGAGAAATTCATAATGAACTTTATTTCGGTTTCGGTCACGTCAAGTAGTTTTATTATTTCATTTATTTTTAAAATAGCAATTCACGCCTACCGCGATCATCATATTTATTCACATTGTTATGGAATCGAGTCTTCCTTCGCATTCGGAGCGTCGTCTATTTCGGGCATATTCGACGTGTTCATTTTTCATCGCAAGCTTCTCTAATTCTTCTTCGTATCGGAATAATTCGTACAGAATGCGGAATACCTCTAACACCGCGTGCTTTATCTTAATTATGGGAGTTTTCTTTTTTATCAGAATTTCCGGCATTTCTTTATTACCGGTATAAATTTTTTTTTTCCGGCTTTTAAAAAAATATTTTCTTCGGAATTTCTCTTTTAAGCTTATTAAATTGCAAAAATATAAGCGACATTAAATAGGCGACATTTTTCCAGCAGTACGATTCAAATCGCTTTTCTAAACCGGGGGGGGTGAAAGTTGAGCTTGTCTATCATCAATGCGAGAATGCGTAACGCGATGTAAATTCTGATTCGTTAGAATAATTAGAATGATTTAAATCCTTTTTTGAGGTCTAAGTCGAATTCGAAAAATCCTCAAACTATTCATTTTCTCGACAAACGTATCTTTAATATTGCGGAATTGCTCTACAAAGATCTGGAAAAGCTACGATCGAGGCATAACTTTGTTCTTCTTTGCAAATTCGAGTGGTTTCACATAACAGTGCCGAGCGACGTTTAAACAATTTCCTCTGGTTTTTCTGATAATGTTTCAGCCGAAGAAAAAAAGTGTTCGCCATCTACCACCCGGCTATTATATCTCGGCCTTATAGAGAGTTGGCGTTATCCGCTAATGCTAACTTTGGTGTATAATATCGGCGACTTCGCTACTAAATAAAAATCATTGTCTCGCGTACCGCAGGCTTAAAGAAAAGACGTAAAACATTATTTTTGTCTAAATTTTAAAAAATTAGTCGCAAAATTCCGATAATACTTACACAGCAAAAAGCGTTGGATTAAACGATAGAAAATTTTGTTTATAAACGAAAATAATACACCGCATCGCCTCTTATAAAACGGGCAACGATTTCCCAAAATTCCTACTTAAATACGATGTTTCGAACGAATATATCCACTCTACGTTTGACCTATTTCAACTGCCGACATTAGCCTCTCTGCTAACGTTTGAACATGTATGCGCTACGACAGATGTATCATTTTTAATTTAGCCGTGTACGCCTCGGCTTGCACGGGGAACAGAGCAACGCACACACACAGACACATATACACACACGAGTTGGTTTCGTAAGGTCTTCCCAACTTGTACTAGCTGGGATTAGACGGTTTGCGGAAAATCGTCGTAAAAGTAGACACCGCATTTGATAAAATCTCACGACTTCAATCGTCGTCATCGATAAATAATGATGCAATCATTTCTTAGATGGTACCAAGGACTTTTGAAAAGTTTTTCACGTGCTAATTCCGTTTCTAGACACATGTCGTCCAAGTGCGCTACTCTATTCGACACTTCAGAGCAGTCCGGCTGGGTCCAGTTGTTCGGCAGAGATGATGAAGCCCGCCATCATCTTGCTACCATTTTAATCGTATATGGATTATTAAACGCTAATTTGCAAATCAACGAGAATTCCTTCAAACATACATATTTCAGTAAATATGAAATTAACCCCGTTCAACAATGACTAAATTAACCTTGAAAAATAAATTGAAAACACGGAGATAATGTAACTTTTCAAATTTCAATTTGATAACACCACGTCGGCATATACATATGTATGTATATATCCCTATTATCAGAGACGGAAATTTACTGATCTGTCTCTAATCGAGAATTACCCCCCCCCGTATAAGTAATACGAAGATTAGCAATGAAATACGGAAAAAGTGAATTAAAAAGCAGCCTATTATAAACGTTTGAAACCGCACGGAAAAAATTGTACTATTCTGCATTAGATGATGCCGAAATTGAAATTTAAAATGAAATAGAAAAACCGGCTTTGTCCCCGCGCCGCTCGTGCACCACACAACTCACGGATTGTAATGAGAAATCTAAATGAAAAAGTGTTTATTGTAAAACTTCTCTTCGAATGTAATATTACAAATATTATTTTGGCGCCATCTGGGTAAAATTATTATATACAATTACGAAAAAAGGTATTCTATCGTAAAAAATTATTTTTTCACATAATAAAAGATATCCCGTAATGGCGGCTAATCGAAGACGCCCATAGACAGCTCACAGGGATGTTGCTGTTTTGTTTTTAATAGAGAACAACTAGCAGAGTTCATAACTACGATGCTGTGAGCGCCCTCTGATACTGTAACCGACAAAATGACACCTAATCTTCACGAAATTCCGGCACGCTAACTACATTCTAACATTCCGTTCTCTGCCGACTTCTCATCGACCACTATTTTCTTAATCCCCGGTCCGTTTTTCCTTCATACATTTTCCCATTAGGAAGAACTTACACCTTCGAACGGAACGCTTATCCATTACGAGAACTCGTAACTGCTACAGTTAAACAATTGGTGCCTCTGCATCGTTTCCCGACATAAATAGTAAATATCGTTGAAATCGGCTTTAGTTTCCCCGAAAGCGCGCAAGAAATCGTAAATATTTCACCAACATTATTATTGCTCGATTCTCAAAATTTATAATAACCGAGAACGCCTTACAAAACAAACCTGTAAATGTAATCGGAAGTATTCGAAACGGAAAGAAAATGAAAAAGTTCTCTGCATTTATTTATTTTCATTATTATTATTATTATTATTATTATTATTATTATTATTATTATTATTTCTTTTTTGACGGAGGCGTATTAATATATTAGCTAAAAAAATAGGAAACCTTTGCATTTGTTATTGGTTGAAAAAAAAAGTAGAATAATAATCAATCGGTTCCGAAAACTTCCGCTGACCGGATTTTGAATCTTCATTTTCTCTTTCTTGCCTTTCTTCCACATCGTTGCTTCCTTTTTCGGCTGGCAGAAGAAAACCGAGACTTTTGGGTAGAATTACATATTAGACATAAAATTCCAATTCCAGCTAGAAGATTTTTCGACGAAACTTTCTCGATGGATGGTTGTTCATTCGATATGAGAGAAATAAATATATGAGAAATACGCATGATAATTCCAGTTTGGAAAAAAATGATATCAAACCGGACACACAGGTGTAGCTCAGAAATTTGCATGAATGGTTCCGCTGAATAAACAGGCTCCATTTTTTTTCCGGGCTACAATGTAAATTTCGTTACGCTCGGATTGGTCATCATTACGACCGGTGTTAACGTTTAAACCGACGGTTTTAATATCGATTCTAAATTACCGGAAGCTTTGGCCGAACGAATCGAAATTTTAATAAAAATTCATTTTTAACCTCGTACAAATGTATGTATATTCGGAAAAGCTAAAAATATATTAAATAATTCGAAATTTCGCCAATATAAATAACAATATTTCCCCCTTAAGTATTACATATGGAAGACGCTAAAAATCGAATGGGGGAAAAAAAAAAAGAAAACTTCCGCAATTAAAAAGTTTATAATCAGTGATTTTGAAATAGGCGATAAAAATGATTTTTTTTTTTTTTTTTTTTTTTACAAAAATTATTGAAAAACAACTAATTTATTTCTATTTTCGAAGCAAAAAACTAGGAAAAACAAAAATCAGTTTAAACAGTGGAGCTCTGACATAGCGAATACAAAAGTAAAACATTCTGTAATTCGAGAAAGAACAATTTTTTTTTCGGCTATTCAGGACAAAACTCATTTGGGAGCAGCAGATCTTTGATTCCTTATTGTGGTTTTCGAGCTTTGACCTAAAGTTTAAAAAGGCGCGATAATTGGTGTACCCTCTCTTTTTGTTGTTGAAGATTTTTAGCGGTCTCGCAAAATGGATACTGACACAAATGAATTTTCCAAATAAAAAAAGTTTTGTTCCGTAAATGAGAGTATTATACAAATGTGAATTATCCGTTAAACCCGTTAATTCGTTAACGTACGGAAGAATGTTTAGCGTACAAAAAGTCCCTCTTGATTGACTAATAATTTTAATTCATCAAAATTGTTACATTTAATGCAGATACACCGCAATAGTTTTCTAACCGTTACTTCTATCCTCGACGGATCGTATATTTTTATTAATTCCATATTTGATAACGTTTACAAATATGTAGATTCTCTGGTTTTTCCGTTCTCTCTATGCTGTTCGACTAATACTGTCCCGTTGTCCTGCAGAAGAAAAATCACAACAAAAAAGCATCATTTCATTCGATCTTTAATCTTTAAATTCTATACCGGCCCGTATCGATTTGCCGTGCGATCATGCAGGGTAATTAAAGAGAAGCAGCTGCTTTTTCGTCGGTCGTCCGATTTCCTGCACATAAATTTCTCACCGAATTCCCATTAATTAATATTAATTTTCTTCCGACTACCGCTCTGAAAATCTGTTCTCCTCTGTTCTTGAAACTTTTTACTTCTCCATTCATCCTACCTTCTGACAACCGCATGTGGTCGAGTATTCATCTCCGTCGTTCTTACATTTAGCCATTATTTTCCTTTCTTCTTCTTTTGCTTGTTTTTCTCCAGCAACCTCTTTGTCATCCTTGAAGGTCAATTTTCAGTGGAAACCATAATTTCCTCCGAGAAACGTTTCTTTTCTCCTCGCCGAATATGTGTTTGTCTTTTTGCTTTCAGTGCTATGAGGAGCTGCCTCTTCTTACTTTCTTCAATCTCCATTTTTTTACGCTTCTTTCACCTTTCATACGATTTTCCCTCTTTCCTTTCCTTAATTTTCAGCGGTATTTATAGTTCCTTTCTTTCCTACCACTGCACCTTACTGAATTATAGCGCCGGGTAAATGTCCTTAGTTGACAAGCGCTGAATTAAAGAATGTATATTAATTACAACGTAATTCTTAGGCTAACACCCATTAGAAAAAATGTCCGAAAAAAATGTCCGAAAAAAATGTCCCAATTTTATGTAACGCAAAATGTCCTAATTTTATGTAACTATTTCATAGGATTTCTGTGATTATGTTTATTCATATGGACCGATTTAGAATTACGTTGTAAATTTTGATCATTTCATGCAAAATATAGAAGAGAAAGAGATAGAAGTGTAAGCAAGAAGCATCAAGGGGCACAGCCTCTTGCGAGGCAAAAATGGCCGACTTTATATAACATATATAAAATTCCGAGATAGTTTAGTTTGCTCCTCTTCTGTTGCGCTCCAACTTAAACAGCTGGACACATTATAAAAGTTTTAAAAGCAAAGTTACCGTGCGATATTTGCAAATTACCAATTTAATAAATAAAATATAATCGGTTAAAAATACGAGAAAGTACTTTGAACAAAATATTTTGCAACGGTGTGTTTATAAGTAAATTTAAAAATTAAAAAGCTATACCTGTAAATTAAAATTTTATCAACTAATTTTTCAAAAAAACAAAAAAAACAAATAAAAACGTTAATAATGTAACGATTAAATTTTAGACTTTTCGCTCGCGCAAAATTATTAATTTATAAGAAACAGTATATATTTAATTATTTTTCGAAACTAAACGCTAGCAATAAAACCCGGCCCCCCCATATTCGGAAATTTAATTTTGAAAATGGCTTTTATTTTCCTCTTTTTAATCCACTTTTTACCGAGGTTCGAACGAAATTTATAAAATTTTCAACGGCGCCATTTTGGTTTCCATTTCGTTCGGTTCAAGTTTTAAGCTACTTCTTTCAGACTGATCTGGAGCGGCGGTATAGATGGAAAAAAATTCGAAAAAAAAGAAAGAAAAAACCCTGCGAAGATATATGTTTGTAACGATGATATCGTCTTCCGGCATGATTGTGTCGAACTGAAACAATTATTCGAAAGTTACATGTGGGACCGACCACTCAGCAGCAGGATAACTTTCTAAATTCGAGCAAATTTAAATTTCGTATTCCATTAAAAATCACCTAAAAAAGCCCTTTTTAATTTTATCATTATCGATGATTGATCGTTAGCGATATAAATCGGTATTATCTTATTAATTATAATTAAGTGTGTCATATTTTTTTTAGGATTTAAAATTTTTCACGTCGGTGCTCTAACGACCTGAAGATTTTACACAATATGAGAACAACTTTAAAGAAAGCCAGAGCTATCGCGTGGCGTAGTAGATGGTTAGGGTGTTTCGTTTGTGTCGAACCGGGTTCCCGTTGCCGCACGTTGTAACTTCTGGAAAAAAAAAGAAAAAATTCACTTTCGCCGGATTAATGTCCGTAGTTGACGCGTCCGAAATAAAATAAAAGTAAAAATAAATAAAGAAAAAACAATCGAAGAACGGAAAAAAACGCGATCAAAATCTATTTTGCACGTATTAATCCCAGATATAGCGTTGTAGTAGAAGCATTTTTAAGTTGGAAAGTATTTTAATTTCCCGTTTAAAATGATTATAGTTACTTAAGTGTGTTCCCGTTAAAAATATACCCGTCTGGAACACGTGCCACAAAAGATGGTGTTCGCCTTTTTTTATCATATGCCCGCGAGATTGCGCCCTGAAAAATACTCAATTTCGCTTTCCGACAAAACGACAGCGAGTTAAGTGAAGACAGTTTTGCTTCTTTGAAATTTATCTCGGGATTAGCTAGATTGCAGCAGATATTGTACAACTCGACCGACTTCATTTTTATTTACGCATTCAAACGCTCGCCGACCTAACGAAACGAGTACACCGCTCCATCGTCTGAAATTTTCCCTACCCAACGAAGACGTCGTTTTAATTAAATTCGCAGATTTTTTGTCATTTTTTTCCGCGTTTCATTTTAGGCGAAAGTAATAGCCGTTTTTATTCATTACATCCTGCTACATTCTCGTAACAGCGATGTAATCTAATTGTCGCGCTGCTTTCAACATTTTTTATTCTGACACGCTCAAAATTCGAAAAATATATCACAAGCGTTCTTGATTTTTTTTTTTTTTTTTTTTTTTTTGGCCCTTATCTCGCTTTGATCGTGAAATTAGTTTGATTCTTCAACCGATAAACGTGCCTGTGTAAATATTTGCCGCTTAAAGATTATATTCCACCGTAATTACAACTGAGAAATGTTTTCAATCACTTTTGCTACATTAATAAGCTCTTCGTGGAGTCCAGTTAGGAAAATTATTCCTTATTTACTCAATGTCGCTTCTTTAACTATTCCCTCCGCGTTCTTATTCTTCGCGCGTGATAACATCAGTCTGTATTCTTCTCCTCGTCATATATCTTCACTACTCAAGTAGAACTTAATAACTCACTGTCTATACTACAATCCGTTCTCTCAGATTTTCATCTTGACATCTATCCGTCCGAGAGTTCTCCTGTTTAGTTTTATAGCCTTTTTCAATCCATTCTGCATCTCAGTATATCCTTAAATTAATCTATATTTATTCGATCGCTTCTGATATCTAGGGATTTTTTTTAACCGCGTCCGTCGTCTCTCCTTTTTCTACGTACATTTTATTTATCTATGATCTCCTTCCTTTAAGCGGCTGTACCGGCTAAACTCCCTCTCTCTTAATCCCATTATCCGTGACCGTGTTATAACACAATTGTTCGTTCCAGAATTAATTATTGTTTTATCCATATGGAAAAGGTGTATCTCAGTGCCTTCTGTCAAAGCTGGAACGAAAACATTTGCCCACGTGTCTGTGTCTCCGCCTTGGCGTTTCCTAAAATTCTTTCTTTTCCACGCTATCGTTGCAGAGTCCAGTGTTCCACCCTTGTCTATTGCTCCTAAGAAGAAAATCCTCTTTTATCGCACGCGACTAATCGGCATGCTATATTTATTCTTACGAAAAACTTTGCATACTTTTTTTCTAGTTCCGCTTACCTGCCTAATTCATTTCCTATATATCTAAAAATTGCTAAACAGAAATTTACTCGCACTATTCGCAGTTTATTTCGCTCTCATACCATGATCTTTACCCACCGGTTTCTCATAGTGTCAGCGCTTCTTTCGTTCTCCATGTTTCACGCTACTCCGAATCATTTCAACTGCCATCTTTTCGCCCGACCTTTACCGCGCAAACTAACTGTAATCTTCTATTTTCAGTTTTGTTCATTTGGTCTTCTCGAAAATTCGCTCGTAAATACTTCGTAATATCTGACTCTAAAAGTGTTCCCTTAGCTACCTGCTCCGCTTCTCTTTCCTACTTGTGTGCTTATTCCTTTATTATACAAACTCGTTTTACGATTTATGATCTCCTTTCTAAATATTCTATCCGAATATCGATTTTTTGCAGGTTCCCGGTCATATTGCAGGAAACAAATTAGTCGACTCTCTTGAACCGCAATACAAAATGGTCACTTTATCGAAAGGTTTTTTTAGCTCTTACTCACCTTCTCTTCTGCTTGTCATTTGTGAATATGGCGTTTAATAGTCATCCGTCATTTTCCTCTAGACTCGCTTCAACTTATCCATAGACCTTCACGCCTTAATCGTCCTTAGTTTTATAATTTTCCATCACTGCTTAGTGATTTCCGCTTTTTGACGTCTGCGTACGGGACACTATCGCCTTTCACTCTTTGTACATTCTCCTCCGCTATATATCCTTATTATCTATTACACTTTCATAGCTTCCATTTAGTATGTAACCGCAATCAGATTCTTATTTGAATGTTCTTCCCGTTTACCGGAGCGTTTATATTTTTACTGCGAACTATCGAAATTAAGAATCCTCACCTCGTGTACAATGCTTCTTTCATACTCTCGCTTTCCCTTCGTTTCTTGTCCTTTTTAGTTGTTTTTTTTTTTCTTTACCGTCAAGACCGAATTACAACGTCCTTCTGACCAATAATTCCTCGCTACCTTTACTTCCCTAGTATTCAACCGAATTTAAAATCCCACTTTCTTTTATAATCTTCTAAGACTGAACTAACGTCATTTTTCAGCAAATCCAAAAAAAGAAAAAAAACATTCATCATCTTTTCCTTTTCCTTTTTTTTTTTGTTTCAGTTACGCGTACTTACCTTTTTTCAACGTCAATAATAAAAATATATACGTATAAAGCGAGTTTTCTTCTGAACCCATTAAAGTATTTTCCGATAACGGTGACAGCGGTAGTTTTCAACGCGGAATGGAAGAAGAGAAATTTTTAGGCAAACTTCCATACCATTCAACACGACAATACACGATTTAATGATCTCTTTCCTAAGGGTGTATCTAATTGTAATTTTTTCTTCCCTCGCAAGTTTAACAAGTTCTTATGCGTTTAACTCCTGCATGTTCCTTCATTCTTTTCGATGCAATGAATTCGGGTTTCCAATGACACTTTGCACAACATATAACGATTCCGCGTTTATTTATGAATTTGAATTTAATCGAAACATAAACACTTTCTCGTAATAGGAAATGTTGTCGAATTAAAATAAGAAATTATTTCAACTTCCTCCGTATTCTGTATGCGCGCCTTGTGTGAATTACCGAAATTTTTCATACTTTCCAAAAGTTATCCCCGGTCGGTAAATTTTGTTTGAAATATTAACGGCGAACGTTATTTTCGTAAAATTTCTAATTTTCTCTTATTGCATAATGTTCTGCCAAAAAAAGAAAAAAAAAAACGGAAAAAAGACTGACGAATTAAAAATGTTTTTAATTTTGTCACCGGGACCGACAAGATAGAGGTCGTTAATTTTTGCCCGAAAATTAACGTAAATTATAGTTTGCATTTGGTCATGATAGCCTCGTAGCTAGGGGCTATTCAGCATCCGTTACGAAAGTCTTGAGTTCGATCCCAGGCGACGGCGGAAATTCTTCTTCTTCTTTTTCACGCACCGACTCCGCGACGGAAGTTGGTGATCCACAAAGCAATGATGATCTTTGAGACAGCGGACCGGCTCGATTGATGAGCATCCGAACCATCGTCTTAAATCCTTCATCCAGGAATTCTGTCTTCTTCCAATGGATCGTTTTCCTGCCATCTCCCCCTCTATCAATATTCTAAGAATTTCATATTTTTCTCCTCGCAGGATATGGCCGAGGTAATATACAGCTTTCGTTCTTTGATAGAGCGCATAACTTCCACCTGCTTCTTCATTCTATCCAGGACTTCAAGATTAGTTATTTTCTGCGTCCATGAAATTTTTAAAATGCGGCGGTATGCGTACATTTCGAAAGTTTCTAGGGACGCATTTAATGTTCAGCTTTCGCATCCGTAATATAAAACTGAGAGGACATAGCATCTCCACATTCGCACTCTCAGCTCAATGCTGAGTTCCTGTCTGATGAACAGATTGCGCATCTCTGTGAAAGTAGATCAGGCTTGTCCTATTCGTGATCGAATTTCTTTTTCCGTGCTTCCATTTTTTCCTCCAAGATGATACCTAGGTATTTTATTGAAGTGACCCGTTCACCGGAAATTATTATAAAAATGAAATTAAATTAACCGCTAATAGAACTTCATATCAATGGCAAACATGCATACCATCTCATATGCGCCGTAATTGATGTTTAATAGGCGGACATGAATAGGATTGCATTTTTATGTCGATAAAAATCAAATATTTACCATCCACAACTGCCATGAAAAATTACCTGCCACAGCAAGTATAAAATGCGTCTCCCAATGTTTTCTGTCAGCGACACGAGAGATTAGGCCAACTTATCCTACTAAGGGGAATTCAGCAGTTTGATAATGTGATAGTTTTATTTGGTAAAGAGGCGTCAAAAGTAAGAAACTAACCAGTCCACCTAACTCTCATAGATCGGTTAATTAAATTCCTTTTTCTACTTTTTCACCGTTACTTTTAGGGTTTCTTACTTCTCTGTCTCTGTATTATTTTTTCCCCGCGTTTCGACAGTGTTACTGATACACTGAATCTATAAGCATGAATGGCGCACTACTAACATTGAGTTGAGTGAATAAATAGGATTAGTAAGAATTGAAAACCATTCTAAAATAGATAATTGTATCTAAAACGGGCAGCGTGGTAGCCTAGTGATTAAGGTGCTTGGCTACCAAATCAGAGGTATATCATGGAATTTCGAGACATGTCTCATTCCGGATGCAAGTCACTCGCAGGTATTTATCCAATCTGAAATTGAATTGGTTATAGCAGAGAAATCTGGGAAAGTAAAGGCGACCGAGAGAAATGAACTGAACCCAGTATTCTCCTTAGATCCATTAGGCTTAGTTCATCGTGAACCTTAACTTCACAATCCCAACGCCCTATCAAGGGTATGGAACTCACTTTACTTTACTTATCTAAAACGGGATTACGCGGTGTTAATTGTCGATTTCAAACGGCTGTTGAGTATTTCCTATTATCCTTCTTGAGATTCAGTTCGATATTTACGATATCGCAAAATCAGAAAAAAACAAACTACCTCCCTGATATTTTCAATAAACGCTTACACGTAACTTTATCATTTCCGCTTAAATATCTCCAATCGTTCTCATCTCGCTGGTTACGGTATTTCGGATGCTGGAATAAAAAAAGACTCAAATTCATATGATGTCTCTCGAAATTCAAAATGTAGATGCGCTCAAATTTTTTGATCTCCAATTCGGAATACGATTAAATGTACACCGAATTTACTTTAGAAAATGAAATAATCAATAAATACATCGGCATAACTGAATATTTTAAGATTTTCGATACAAAATAGGGTGCGCTGAGGAATACATTCCCGCGCCTTCGAGTAGAAAAAAATTAAATTTCTTTACTTTTATTTTCCGTTCATTCCGCTTTCGCAGCTGAGAAGATTCCCGAAAATGTATACACCTTTTTTATGTATTTATTTACTGTTTACATTCGTTATCTGATTTTATACGGAATACTGCGGCAACGGGAGAAATAGTTTGCCGCGTGGAAATATCTGCAATGACTTCAAACGATAAAAATTACAATTTAATCAAAAGGTTTTATTCCGCCTGCCTAGGAGGAGAGAAGTAAGGAGATTTATGTTACAATTGGACGCGCCAGAAGTTAAATAAATTATATGAAAATGTTAAAAAAAAAAATGTAAGAAAATTATATCAAAAGGGAATCCTCAGCTATTCCGGTAGATACTCTATGTGGCATAGAAATTTCTACGAGAGATTCCACTATTTCAGTTAGTACGTAAGAAAGCGAAGTCGGTAATGTTCATTTCCGCTTCAAGTTTCCATTCAAGAAGTAAACCGGGGACTCGGATGTTATCGCCAAATAGAGAAAAGCTGGATGATATTCTCGGTTATTGGTTACGAACTATTCCACAGCCCATATGACACACAGCTGTGCCACTTGACCCGTGCGAAACGAGAAGGCTTTTAGTACCACCCGGCAAGTATTGTTACGAAAATGTCCAAATAACCAGCATGTATGTATGTCGCCGTAGAGC
Source organism: Icerya purchasi (assembly GCA_039619475.1). NCBI lineage: Eukaryota > Metazoa > Arthropoda > Insecta > Hemiptera > Monophlebidae > Icerya > Icerya purchasi. Next base: position 422,006,140 of record CM077116.1, read on the forward strand.
TCTGAAGCTCATACAGTCGGCTAATGTGTTTTTAACGGGTTATTATTATTATTATTATTATTATTATTATTATTATTATTATTATTATTATTATTATTATGTGGTCAACAAGTACTCAATACAGAGCTGGTAAGGAAGAATCGTCGAAATTAAAATCGAGATGTGATTCGGAAATATTTTTCGATGATGGCGCATTTTTTTCCTTTTTTTGTAACTTCTCTCGCATAAAGTTCATTATTTAGTTTTTAATCGGTGTATTCGATTTTCTCATGTTTTGCGTTGTAATATTATTAAATTCTTGTTTAAGAATTTTCGTTTTCCTAGTTTAATTTTTACGTATTTTATTAGATCCATTTTACATTTTGTGTAACATGTTTTTGATATTTAAATTATTGAAAAGATAAAATACGGTAAAAAATATTCATTAAACATTTTCCGATATTCTTCCGTACAAGCTGTGTAATGTGTACTGCAAAGCCGGTGAAAAGTGAAGTAACAAGCTGTATTTTGAAAGTCTTGTAACGTGGACAGTGCCGGCTTGATCTTTAGTATTATCCGCAAGCTTACACCGCTACTATTTCACATGAAACATTTTCAAATTGGATGTTCTTTTTTTTTTCTTCTTTTCTTCCAGTCACTACCTTTAAAAATACCTTTAAACGAATAACATTCCGTACCTGCTTCACTAGTATCTGAATTTATCGCAACCTACTGCAGTCGTACGTTGTTGATGTATTAGTAGCTCCGTTCTAGCGGTGTCGCGATCTACCGGCAGACTACTGCTAATAACTTTTAATCAAATTTGCCTTTTTTTAACTTCTAGATAGCATTCGATCTTTTTTTATTTTCTTTTTACTTCGTGCTATTCATTGCATGCCATCGTACACGCACTCGGTTTCTCTCGATTTGTTCTTTTCGTCATTTTTATTCAAAGCTCGGCTCTGTTCTCATTCGATATTCCTCTTTAGCTAATATACGTCTTTTATTTATCCCCTTCATGTAAGCCTTTCATCCGTTGATTACGTTACATACAGGCAGTAGGTACGTCTTGCATTTTTGATTTTCCTTCGCCCGCTTTCTTTTTAACTTGTTTTGTTTCCTCCATCAAGAAAAAAAAAAGCAAAAAAACCTTAAGGTTTTTTTTCTTTTTAACAGATTTTCCCTATTTCATACTATTTGCTGATAATTTTCTACCGCCTCACTCTTCGTAATAATAGTAATAATAATAATAATAATAATCATCATCTTGTAATATTTATCGGACTGACTTTATAGGATGTTCTTGGAGGGGGGATTGTACATTAAATACTTCATTACACAGGCAAACAGTTTTAAAACGGGTAAATTTTATTATAGAGTATAACCGAAATTTAAAAGTCTGTTCCAATAATTTCCGTAAAAATTTGGTAAAACCATGAGGTTCTATTAAAAAAAATTGTTCGAGAAAGAATTCTAAGGCAAATGTATCTTTACTCGATATAGTAATATATTCGAGAGGAAACAACACTAGGAGGGACGTTAATTTTAATTATACAACGCGACACGCAATATTCTTTAGCTGCCAATTTCTTACTTCTCCATATTTGAAGTCGGAAAAAACTTCAGAATTCGTTTTACCGACACCAGACACGCGTCACATATCCACTGAAACTTGTCAATTGTTGCTTTTCTTCTTTATAAAAGGGTGCGAACCGGTACATACTGAATGCTGCCAAAACAAATGCGTAAACGAATCATCTCAAATTCCGGCGAACAACATACGAGAAATGAAAAATACTAAAAAAACAAAACAAAACATCCTTAATAATATTAATGGGAAAATTGAAAATAATAAGTAAGAATGGACACAATAAACTACGGTTTAACTGTAGTCTAACGTTTAGATGAATCGTTGATGTTAAATCGCTTTTAGTCCGAGGATAATCGAACTATATAATAATTAAGGCGGAGGGAAAACATAAAATTCGTCCTAGTGTACGATTTCAATTGTAACAACACGCGCGACGAGGCACAATCAAATAGCGTAAAAGAAAAATGCGTGTCAAAAAATGAATAAATAGGCTACTAAATAATATGGAATACATATAAAATAAAATAAATAAATTCCGCTTATTAACAAAGAAAAATCAGTATAAGTTTATATTTTATCGGATTCAAAAAAAATACCTTATTTTAGAAAACTATGTGCGAGAAAAGATGTGTTTCTTTAAACCGAGGTATTTTAACTTGACAAATAGAATATAAATTTATACTTATGTTCGTTTGTTAATAATAACGGGAATTTCTTTATTTCCGAATTAATGAAATATTAACAAAGAAACAGGTTGTTATATTTTTATCGACATTTAAACAGGCTACTACTCTTCGAACTGCGCACCTACACACACACACACACACACACACACACATACATACATACATATACGCACACGTACGCATTTTGTTAATACAAGTTTCAACGTGTCTGTGATGTGTATTATATTTTTCCAGCGCGGACGGAAACTACGAGGTCACATTAATGACTAAGGCTACCGTTTTCTACACTGGCTTAGTAGCCTGGCAACCACCCACTATCTATAAATCTTCATGCGCTATCGATGTAGAATATTTTCCATACGACGTGCAAACCTGCGTCCTCAAACTAGGCAGTTGGACTTATGACGGGTTTAAGGTGATATCATACACGGTGTACCACTGCCTCTAATTATCGTTCAAATTCTGTGATGGCTTCCGTTGTACGTTTTAATTGTTTTCGGCCTTTTCGGAAAACGACCGCCCTTCTTCCTTCCATCCTTTCTCCTTTCCTCTCATCTTTCCTAGTCGTACTACTTCCGCATTATCCTTTAATTCCGTTAAAATGACGAAAATGTAACTAAAAACGATATTTCATAAACGCATTATAATAAACAAATAATAAAACGCTAAAGATAAAAATAACAATAATCGAAAAATGTTTAACGCATAAATTTTCTCCGAAAGGATTAAGTGCGAACGGTATAAATAACGGGCCTTTCTCGATGGCGAATAGAGATGAGAATAGAAACGGAGGCGCCATTTCTGGAAATAATAATTACTCCTCGGCCAACCGCTGTAAATATTTTTCAACAGTGAATCCTCGACGACCGTTATACGCAGATGGATGGTCCTGATTTTCATCAACGCACAGGGAGGGGGGGATAGGCAATATAAACATTCGCAAGCGATAGTATGTTCGGACGACACAGCTATACCGTTCTTTGGATGAGATTGACTTTTTTTTTTCTATTATTGGTGAAATGAAAATGACAATGAAAGACACACGTAATAGCGTCGCCAGGAAACAAAATCTAATAAGGTAAGATTTTGCTGGAACAATGACCGCGATCTGATTAGTTTCGAAAATTATTTAACATCAACATTTTGTTCGCCTTTTTTTCCTCTACATCCACCCTGGCATTTTTTGTGTGTTTCTCAAATAGCTAGTGAAATTTTCGAGTGTTAATTAAGAGAAAAAAGGAATGCAATTTACACGACACACACGCCTTTTGGTACGAAAAACGCAATGAAATTCGATTAAATGAAAAAATAAACCGCGAGCAGTTCGAGCAGTTCAGCGGGCAATTTACACGTCATTTTTGCTTCATTCAGATACAAAGGAAACCGGAAGAGCCATATTTTCGAGAAATGCATAAAACACCTCAAATGCGTGCGCGTAAAATTAATGTTCCCGGAATGCGGTTTACATTTTACTACCATTTCAACACGTAAACATTTAGAACCGCGCGCAGGGCAATGGCAATGGCGGAGAAAAAAAAAACGTTTATGCCCAAAACTTTTTACGACACACGCATCATATAAAAACATCGCTGGACCCCTATCTTCGCTCCCGCTATTTCTGTTCAATTTTAATCTTTAGTGTCTTTAAACGGTTGCATTAAAAGTTAATTTCCCCTTTTCGAAAGCAGTCCGGACCGCTTCCAGGCTCCCCGTTACGGAAATATATATTAATTTTCATCGTTAATTTTACGTTTCTTACTAACGATCATAAATAAAATGTACGTGTATATAACGGAAACGTATTGTAATATATGCCTGGAGACTTTGAAAGTCACATTTGAATAGAAAACTACACAATCAAAAGATTGCTGGACAAAATAAACGTACTGGATATACTTTTCAGCAATAACAAAAACCGACCTACAAGAGAATACGAAAGTAAAACGTGCATTCAAATGACGTTTACGAACGAAGAGAGCGAAAGAAAATTCGATTTAATTCGGAAAAATCTCCGCAGCAATCTCATAATTAAATCGCGAAGAATCGATTTGTTTGAAGGGGAAATTGATTCGACGCAGATCCGCTCCGTGGGAATAACAGTGATGACGCGCAACTAATGAAGAACAAAATCAGGCGCGCGGAAATTAAAAAATGACGTAATTCGTACAGCGCTTATTTTTTCATTACGCCCGCCGAAATAAATAAATTTTATACTTCAAAAATTTACATCGGATAAAGATAGTTAAATAATATCGAGACACGTTAGACAACGCCGACAAAAACCAAACGGAAAAAAAAAGAGCGAATAAAATATGTAAACATCATCGAGTAATTTTCGAAACTGATCAATGGGGTCTGTAATCGTCGTTCAAAAGTCATGTTGCTTGATCCGAAGTGAAACCTTGTCTACTACATATATGCGCCGGAAGTAGTGTGCGACAAACGGTTTGCTGATGTTCAGTTGGTCTCTCGACGATCGCTGTACAGATGCATATTTAATCATTCATTTAATCAGTTTCAAGAAGTGAACAGAATTTGAAGGAGCCGCCCCTGTTCGCTGAATTGTTAGCCGGACCGAGTTTTATCGAAATAATCGCGGTACATTGACGATTGAGAGAGTTTTTCGAATCGAAGTCGAAACCTTTGCAGAGTTTCCCCTTTTCACCTCTGCCGAAGTACCCCTCGCATACGATTGATTTAAAAATATCGAAATTCCGTTAATTTATTATAAATATCGCTTAAATTAATAAAAACGTCGATAAATAAATTGCGCGCAGTGTTAACTCGCCATCCTCTATCTCTCCGGTTCATCCTTATTTTCACCGTGTTCTCTCCAGCGTGCACGCCTGAAATCAGTAGCGCGCGCACTACCTGGCGGTTACATGTAATACTATTTTGTCGATCAGTAGAAGAGTTTGCATTTTATTATTTTTCAGGTGTGCGGATTTTCTTAGATGTGTTTTACATTTGACATGCCTACTAAAAACGTTGGCCACGTTTAGATTCGATGATTGTTTTGTTTTTTTTTTTTTGTTTTTTTTTGTATTATTTTTCTGTTTTTGTTTTTTTTTTCTTCTTTTTAGTTAAATGTGTGCGCGTGTGTGTATTTTTACATTTTAAAAATAATACACATTTTTTAGGCGATTGTAATACATTTTGTTCTTTGAGCGTGCCAACTCCAGCGTAAAACGTAGTGCGCATCTGAAAACCTAGTGTTGCCGCTCCCCACGTCTGTCCGTCTGTCTGTCTGTCTGTCTGTCTGTCTGTTTGTCTGTCCGAACATTTCCACGTACAACACTCACCGTTATACTAGGCAACGCCACTTAAAACTGCAAAAATACGCGTTACACTTTGCGTCTCGAAAAACCGTCACACTGGAACCGATCTAAAAACGAACCTCCTTCTCTTTGTACCAGTAGGAAGTATATTTATCCATTCGAATTGGAACTCTGTTATTACACAGCTATCGTTTCCACCATCATAAAAGTATACGAAAAAATGCAAACAAAACTAAATTTTGCCGTAATGCGTCATTATTATATTATGTTATTATTCGGTACTTTAAATTACGCAGTGTACCGAGAATGTAAAAATATTATCGAGAGCAACTTGAAGTTTCGTACTATACCAAACTGTAATGTAAAAATAATAATAAGGTAATTTTTTTTTTTCGATTTCAAATCGAGTACAGCCGAAGTCGAAATTTTCTCTTTATAAAATCATCCGTTTCTCAGCGTTGTTCAGCATATATTATTACACGTTAGAAGTTATTATTATTCGGAATGATCGTAACACGTTTTACTTGTCCGTTATAATTATCGGCGAAAAAAAAAGAGTTCCAAGGAATTCCGTTTCGAACGATCGTTTTAAAAAACCGATAATAATAAAATTTGATTTTTTTAATGTTTTACCTGAAAAATATGTGAGAACAGTCAAACGGAAAGAATGCTCTGTTATATAGAGAACCTCAACAGGATTAAAAAAATTAAGGTACACCTTCGCAAACGTGCGTTATGATATCGCTTACACCCTCAGCGAGTATCGCGATTCTATAGAAATCGCTTTTTAATACGTGTTAATTACTAACCGGAAGATATTCGATGAAACTGGGCGAGATTAATCCTACAGGAAAGATCGGCGCCCGATTATTAACGCGAAGAAAATACTGCAGAGGGAATTTTCAGCAGCGGAAGTATGATGTAAATTTTGGCACTATACGACTCTCATTTATAATATAAGTGCACTTTACATATAGCGGAATGGAGGGGATTACCTACCGCTCTTGTTAATTTCTGCAGACACGAACTCTGAAAGACCTGTAGCGGAGAAAGTTTTTGTCGAAATGGAGCGGCAAAATTTATTAAACGCTACTTAAATAAAGTCTTCAAAATGGCGTAACTCGATTTAGAGTTGTATCAAAATCGAATCCTATCGAATCGACAGACGATTACAATAGTCGTAACGTTCATAAAAACGCACGTTTACACACCGCCCCACATGTAGTATGTTGTCCGTGAAAACGCTTCATTATACCTCTCCCGGTCATTTCCATCCTCCCCGCCTGCGCTCTGATATCATGTTTTGCTTGAATGTTCGGTCTTTGCTGCTGAACAATTGTCCATTCTATTCTTTATTATTAAAATTCGACATCCCTAGTGGTTAATGTGCTTGGCTACTAAATCAGAGTACACACGGGTTGACTGAAATAATTGTGGGTACCAGAGAATTACCTGGGGGAAAGTAAAGGCGGATAATCCAAAAGTAGAAAGGAACCGGCCTCAGTATTCTCATCAGATCCATTAGATCCTTAAGTACATTATGATAAGTTTAATTACATAACCCCTGACACCATGTTCAGATCATGGGACTTACTTTACTTCACTTTACTCATTACCGGCGTTTCTTCTATTCTCTCTATTTTCTTCCGCTTCTCTTATTCCGCCGTATCCTCGAGTTATTTCCATCATCTATACCCTTAAACAACGTTTCAGAATATAATTTGACCTGTGATTCACGTCCTACTCGAATGTTCCTGTATTTCCTTCAACCGCGCCATGTTTTATTCCAATCCGCCATAGCCTTGACCTCCCGACTCCTTACAGTGCCACTACATGCTCTTCCACATCATTCTGTTGCTCCTGTGTTAGCAGCCTTCATTTCTTCTATCTTTAATTGCTTTCCGATATAACCGGTCACCGTTTATGTGTCATCATTAGTCCTTTGTGCGGAAAAATGTCCAATACTGACACGCCCAAAAAACGGGAAAAAAAACCTCCCTCTTCTTCCCATTTCTTGGACTACTGACGAATCCAATTATAATCGTAATATTAAAAAGAAGAAAAAAAATTAGCCTTACTTTCGACACTGCTCAATTGCGCTAACAACCCCCCATACGTGCAGTATCCGCTTTTGCCTAGTTACGATACCAGACATGGTCTCGCTATTTTTGACGATTCGTTCAGCAGTGCTGCGCACCCGATGCTTAAAAAGTCGCTTGTCGACGTGACACTGCGATCGACCACGTCAACTGACGCCTTGCAGAGTGTGAACTTTAGGAAAAAAGTATAAAGGTTATGAAGTATGACACATAAAAACCTGGTGGAATATTTTTGATATTTTTTCGTTAAAAAAGTTTTTTTTTTTTTTGTTTTTTTTTTCCTGGTACAAAGTCGGGAAGCGACTATTAAAACTCGATACGGAGTAGACTTTATTTCCGTTTTTTGCTACGAACGAAACCAAACGCTAAGTTACGGCTAGTCCTGAATTACCGAAAATCAACGTCACGCTTAATCTTGCGGTATTTTGATAATTATTTCCACATACTTTTCCGTTTATGCCCAGTTTCGCGTCGTGAGCTTAAGGTATTAATAGAGTTCATCGGTGTTAAAATCCCTCTCAGTTGTTATAATTAATTCATCCTGGTTATCGCACTTTTCGATTTGTCGCAGCCTTCGAGATTTATGCTAAAAAGTGCGTGAGTTTAAACTATTAATAGTAAAATGGTAAGTGTTTTACATGGGACAAAAAAAAAAGGTTTGTTGGGCTACATTATTCCTCCCTGGCTTATGCAGTTTGTCAATAATATGCGGTTGTTTTGAAGCGATCAAGGGGCAAAATACGAAAGCGGCGCGCGCTTTCACAAATTTCGAATATTCAAGGCTAGAATTAACTGTTTTCATTTTGTCCGCTTTTTCTATTAAAATCCTTTTTTTTGTTTTGTTTTTTTTTTTTTTTTGTAATTTCTGTTCAACTTATGAAGTAAAATGCAAACTGACATGCACGAACTCGATCTTTTTTTTTCTTTCTTTGTTACAAATTATCATTACATCGATATAAAAAAAGAGTGCACCTACGTTAATAGTCCCTACAAATTATAACCTCTTTCTTCGTTTATTTACTACATGTATTTCTTTTGTGCAGTAACACTATAATGAAAAATATAAAAATACTTTTAAAATAGTTTTATTTTATTTTTCTCATAAAAATTCCATTATCGTGATAAAATAACATGTTGAAATTATACGAAATAAATCTGAAAACGATATCTTACGAATTTATTTTTAAAAAACGTACACGTTGAACGTTCTTTTTATACAAAAAGTATTTATAGTTACACACATTGTGTAACCATAATCTTACGATACTTTTTTTCATACTTTTATGATGGAAATACGATAGCAGATAATTTTTTGTGTAACTTTTGGCAACCGTACGATTATCCCAGTAAATACGTGTTTTTACTTCGATGCCGAATTCTCAACAATAGAGATACTTGATGTATTTCTGATTGAATGTTTATTTTCCTGACGTAATCCTAATGATCCTCACTCGTTTGAAAACTATAGTCACTATTTAACAGAAAGGATTTTTTTTGTTTTTTTCCCCGAAACACACGAAGACCAGCTTAATCAGCCTAGAGCGAACATCTGAAAATACTTTTACATGGAATTATCCGGAGAAAACTTACAGTTTATAAGACGCATTTTGCCTTTACTGTGTGGCTTTTGCAATGATTACGCTTCTCGTTTGTTATTGTGCTAAATGTTTCAAATTTTAAGGCGATTTTGCATGAATTATTTTTTAATCGATCGCAGCGTAATTAATTTTATAAAAAATATGGTCAATCTTTTAAAATTACAGAAAGAATAAATAACACATACATATACAAATATATATATATATATATATTTGTATATATATATATATATATATATATATATTTGTATATGTATATGTATTTGTGTAAACATAAAATGGAAGCCATTTTAGTTACAATTGACGAAAAAAACTGTTTTTAACTCATCGATAAATAAATCGAAAATGGTTCCTACAAAAAAATATCGGGAAATCAACTCTAGACACATCGAGAGCAGTTTAAATAATGCGTTAACCTCACATTTACGGAACGACGTAAGATCATTTTTTATAGAAAATTATATACATTATTAAAGGAATCATTAGACATAATATTATACACGTTTATAAAATAATAATTAATTTAAAATTAAACACCGATGCGTTTTGAAGCTATTAGTTTCGAAACGCGTCAGTATTTCATTTTTGAATATATTATTATTTTATAAAAGTGTATATGTCTAATGATTTGATAAGTAATTGAAATAATGTGTTCATCAAATTTTAACATAGTATACCTCTATGTGTGTGACCAAAAGCTTGGGATCGTCAAAGAACAGTCCGCTCACCGTTCAGTCTAACTCTGAATATAATGTATTACTGTTGCATTTTCATGAACGATTATTTCTAAAAGTACGCAGGAGTTCCGGGAAAAAATTCGGAAAATGCATCCATCAAAATGTTTTACAATTAATAAAAGGACCGCATTATTTCACTTACGCGGAAGTGCTATAAACATTTTCACCATCGCGTAAAGGAACAATACGTTACACTTAAAACAATCGGTCAATCACCCACCGTTAAATTTATTATAAATAAAATTATTTAATATAACGAATAAAAAAACATACGTTTATATTTCAATAGTTTTCTAGGTTCAGATTATGAATTCACATTAGATAGGTACTACGACGTCTCGAAAACCACAAAAATTATATTGCTGCACTACGAGTCAACATATTAACTTTATTTCTTCTTGTAAAACGAATCAGAAAACAGACTTCCGCCCCGAAAACTAAAAATAGAAATAAAATAAATAAATAAATAAAAGTCGAATTTATTTAGGCGCTTTTGTATTCGAAATCTGTCTTCTGGGGCGGGACCGGAGAGGCGCTATTTACACTACTAGCAGCCCACCGCAAACCGGTTGGGCAAATCATTGACGCGGTCCAATTCGAAAATATTCTGATATATTTATGCAACCGAGTTTTCGCAAAGATATCTTTTATCCCGGATTAGAAGATTTTAAAAAGATTTTATTACACGTTTTCCAAAACAAATTTTCCTACTTTACCGAGTTCGCTTAAAATCTAGCCTTCTACACCGGAGACTCTTTAGAATCGTGCCGACTTCCGGAGCGTATTTTCTGAAAAACAGATTGTCCGATACAGTTTTCCGACCCGGTAAAGGAAAATATGGTTCACACGGAAGTGGGCTAACTTCGTCAATTTCAGCCTGCTTTCCTAGCACATCGTCTACATTAGGCAGGCTGCAGAAACCATTACCACCGAAAGAACGGACAAAACTGTTTGAAAAACGTTTGCTCCGTATAAAACACTTTTCGCAAATCAGCCATCTGCGGCATCAGCATCTTTTTGGTTTTTTTTTGTTTTTTTTTGGTTTTTTTTTTGTTTTTTTTTTTTTGATTTTCTGTAATTTCCGGAAGAACACATTGCTCGCAAGTGGACAGAGTTAAGATTGCACAAAGTCAAATATTACATTTTAGTAAATTTCAGTAAATCGACAGCGCTGCCCTAGTTGCCTAATTACTAAAGTCATGCCGTACTCTACGAAAGACTTTCCGAACCCCTAACGACTGGTAGCATTGCGAGAGCAAATTAAAATTCGCGTTTTTCTCGTCGAATCAAATGATACGTAATAAATGTACGTGGAAACTCCGAGCTTTTCCTTAAAATCTAAACTCTCACTATTACTTATACTATGTATTTATAGCACCAACAGAAAATCCTGAGGCATTTTATTTTATTTACTTTTTTTTGTTCTTGGACTCGTCAATCAAGCAGAAACAATAAGGAAAGAAGTCGGTTATATTTTAATCCGATCGGAAATCTTTGCTAAAAACGAGCAAATAGCGGGAATAACCAGTGGGGAAGGAATAATATAGGAAGCACAATAAGAAGTAGAGAAGCCAAGTCTCAACAAATAAAAATACAAAGCAGAACGCTTTCCAGAGAGAGATAAACACTGGAAGAACACGTGATCAGCATCGTAAATAGCTGCATCATCAGGATGGAGAGGACAGTGTGGGGAGAAAATCAGGGAAAAACGAAATCTGGAAGAAGGCAGCAAAGAATGGCCAAAACGCATACAAACAACAGAAACAACATCAGAACGTCGAAAGGGATGCAAAAGAAATCATGAACAGGGAAGAAGAATAGGCTGAATAGACAGATAAAATGAATAATTATTAGAAAAGGAGGAAGCTTAAATATCCGATACCATGACCTAATATGAAAGCTTTTACATATCGATAGGAAGTTAGCCGATGGAATTTCTACCGAAAAAAAAAAAAAAAAAAGGCGAGAAGAAGTAGCAGCCCGAGCCAAGTAATCAGCCGTTTCATTACCAAATATACCCGAGAAGCTAGGTTTCCCCTTTTTTATAAATGAATAATCGCTTGATGCAACTGGTATTAAATATATATATATATATATATTTACTTAACCGGTGGAGATATCAATTATGTGTGTAATTGGGAATAAATAAATTGAATTTAAACTTTGCACCTGTGAAAAAAGCGCTTACACGACACGGTATTTTTCAAAGTTAACCTCTTTGAACTCTATTTTTCCTCGATTTCAGCTAGTTTCATAAATAATGCTGTTCGGTAAAAATGGATTACATTTTCATACTTTTACTATTATTTCAAGAAAACGTTTGAACTTTTCGCAGGGACGCCGTACCCAAAATAATCGTTAGAAATTGTTCCGCTAAATCCAAAAATGGCATTGTGTTCGGATAAAAGAAAATATATGTCGAAGCAGAGTCGACTGATAGAAAAATCTTTATCTTTATCTTTTTTTTTTTTTTTTTTTATTAGTACGCCAACGAAGAGCAACTAATCAGCCAAGGAATCTAAGTAATAGTTCAAAAGGAGAATAACATATTAGATTTCAATCTGGTGCGAGATTGAATGAATGAAAGAAGCTAGAATAGGAACAACTGATAAGGAAGGAAATGAGAGAACGTAAGAGTCATTATATGGAATAGGAAGACGAAGATCCAAAAGCCGAGAATAGAAGAGAGAACGTTCTGAAGAGAGTGAGGAACATTCGAAGAAGACGTGATTGATATCACGCAGAAAAAAGGAATCCTCTGGGTGAAGAGGGCACCGCGGAGAAGAGACGAGGGATAAACGATAAAGTGACGAAGGGAGAAAGGTATGACCGAAACGAAGACGACATATAGCGGTGATCAGGGGACGACAAAGGGAAGGAAACATGTCGAACCATCTGGTGTCAGGGAAGGTAAGGGCTGAACGGAAAGATAAAAGGAATTCGGGTTTGAGAAAAGAGAAAAATAAATATCCTTCCGTAAAGTAATATGGAACTGTCTGGAAAGATGATTAATATTGTGAGCGGAAAATTTATGAAGAGGATGTCCATCGGAAGCTCCTGAGCGAGCCAAGGAATCAGCCACCTCATTACCCTCAAAATTCCAGCATGGCTAGGAATCCACAATAAATCAATTTGGATCGAACGGAACAGGAATAATTCGTGAATTAGATTGCGAATAAGGAGAATGAAAGGATCAAAAGAGGGCAACGGTAAGGGAGAAGAAACCGCCTGTAAGACACTTTCAGCAGTCAGCTATTAAAAGAATGTTATCCGAGAGGATAGAAGCGTCTGTTAGGAAGGAAAAATTATGAAAAAAAAGTTTTTAGCTTACATAGTGATAAGATCATCCACATATACCACCGATTCATGCGTCGTTAATTAAATTCAGATTGATCTGCATGTTTCTCCATGACGAAGACTAGGAAAATCTGTTCGGAAGATCTTTTCTTTCTTTGCAAAATTTCCCGTTCACCATTCTAAGAATGTTTTCGCAGTGTTTTAGCTTTTCCTTTTTTTCATATATATATATATATATATTTTTTTTTTTTCAAGAAAACAGTATAGAGGTTAGAATAACGGTACAAAGGAACTCCTGTACCGTTATTCTAACCTCTATACTGTTTTCTTCATCCTATTTTATTTTGCACATTTCTTCGCAGTGCTGATTATGTTTCCCCCTGAATGTCCTCCCAAGTCTATTATTCTTCTACAGCTCGGTTTTCCTATTTCCTATGGTGTGCGCTATACTCCCTCATCTTAATCTACCGTCCTTATTTTAGTTGAATCTGAATTTAACTAATCAATCATAATACCGATCGAGTGTGTAAATTAACTACCCTTTTCAGTGAATAAACAAAAAAATCCAAAACTCTAAGCGTGGAAGAAAGTGCCTTACAAGTTATCGGTTATTTCACACAGATGATGTTACATCTGTGACTTTAATCGAAAAGCGAAAAAAATGCAAAAATTTTATGGAATGTAAACAATATCTGGTACAAAGCTAAAACGCAGGCTTTGTGATTCTGTTATACATGCACATGAAATCATTGGTGTCTGTATGATCATTCGTCAAATAACCCATATTAAATTGGTTCCAATCAAAGCTTAATCGGTTCATTTTAGTTGCTCATCTTCTATCAAAAGCGTCGCCAGCCGATGAGCCACGGAGGGGCAAGATGATAGAAAGAGGATATGAGTTATAGAAAAAATAAAATTTATAATCTGTAAAGCCTTAATGTTTTATTATTAAACAAATATAATTTTGGTGGGTTTCTGGAAGATTTTTATAATGAAATTATAAAAATCTTCCAAATTGTCCATGATTACGCGCCTATGAATACTCGTCATGGCCAGTTGATTAAAAAGTTTCAAGGTTCCGGAGGGGGGGGGGCTGCCACTCCGACTCCCGCTGGCGACGCCCATGTCTTCTATTATAATATTTTGAAAAAAGAAAACGATGAAGGTTGTAATACAAATAAGTAACCCTTGTTAGAAATAACATTTTCACAATTAACGCATAACAATGAAATTGTGAAACACAAACAAAAGAAAAAAGATTGTTTAAAGTACTAGCCGAAAAAAAAAATATAATATGTAAAGTATTTGGGCATATGCTCCAGGTAAAGTTTTCATGTAATTGACTAAAATTTGACAATGTAAACTAAAAAAGAAGATATTTCATATTGTTTAATGTAATGAAAGGTTTTTTTTGTTTTTTTTGTTTTTTTTTAATGCTAATTAACGGAACTCAAAAATCTACAACTAGTATGTTAAATAGTGTGACACGGTTAATTTAAGAAAATTAAAGTATACATGTTCTCTTTTTCTTTCATTGAATTATACTTGCAAGAAAGGAGAAATAATTTCATACCATTATTAGAATTTTTGCTCGGTTATTTTCGCCGCTCCTTCTGATAAGGTAATTGAATTACATATATTCTCTTTCATTTAAAATAATTCATTAGCAACGTCTAAAATTACTATTTTCGAGTGTACATGAACGATATCTATGATTTGACGCGCCCAAAAAAAAACAAAACAAAAAAGAAAGATATCTTTGATAAAAAGGTCATGTTTTAGTGTGCACATTCTTCTAGCAGCGGTCTTGTATAATGAGTTAATAATTATTTTTCATTTAGTTGACGAAAAAAGAACGAACCGTGTAAATTCCACCTTTAAAAAAAAAATCGCGAGATTTCGAGATCGCTACTTTAAAATAATTCATGAATTCCATAGGTATATCGAATCCCGTTTTTTCTTCTCACGTGCTAATTTAACGGATGGTTCGACCTAGTGAAATTGGAGCTTCTTACATCCTTCCGAGCATAAATTTCTCTGAATCTTTTCGTCTCCCTTTTTTCTGTGTTTACCATCTTTACGGCCGAACTAATGACCATTCTATGTTCCATAATTTATATTTCCTCGCATCATCGATCTCTTTCTAAATATTTAATTATCTCCGATTCCGCGTGTGCTCTTAAAGCGATTTCCTCACATCTCCCCTCTCACTCGTCTGATTTTTTTTTTTAATCTCCGTATTCGCTCTTTCATTATTCACACTCTTTTCTCACTTCATGCTATCCGCATTGATATGATACGGGTCCCCAGTCGTACGGAGGGTAACGAGATGGCTAATTCCTTGGCTCAGATTGCTATATCCTCCCGCTTTTATTTCACTAAAATTCCCGCCTCTAATTCCCCCCTCCACCGTGTAAAAAGTTTCATGTTAGATTTTGGTCAGATTTTTACGTTTCCTCCTTTTCCAATTAACCTTCCTTCTATTGTTTCCATCCAACCTTATCATCCTACCCGCGGCCTTGGTTTTACGATTTTCCTTCGCTTCGCCGCTCCTCTATTGTCTCTACTATCCGCTTGCGTCTCAATCGTACTCTTTTTCCTTCCTTACATTTTCGTTTTCGTCCGGCACTATCCTCTAGTTGCCGATCCTGACCCCATATCTTTCTTCGAATGCCAATCCCTCGTGAACGAACGTACTTCTTTCTACTCCGATCTGTTATAAACTTCCTCTAATCCTTATTATTACTCTTCGTATATCTTTTATCGTTTCCGTCGATCTCCGTTGTTCCGATCCTCAGTTCTTTTATTCTATCAATATTTGACACCGACTCTACATCTAACTGATTCTCCCTCGTGTCGTTTTCGGGCGAAGATCCGTTGCTGGCATGCCCAAGGGAAGGGCATAAAAAAAATTCAAATGTGCAATTAAATTTACCGCATAAAAATTTAGCCAAACGAAAGTGTAAGAATTATATATTTGTACATTTCCTAAAAATTGATAATTTTTATTTCCTTACAAATCAGATTAAGAAAAAAAATAATAATAATAATAATTTTAACGCGACAAAAACCTAGTATTTTAAATCAAACCAGTAAGAGCGCAAAATATTCACTGTTACACGGTGTAATTGTATTTAAAGTGTTACGTTCCTATTAGTCGTAACTGCTCAAATTTGAAGATTTTTCATTAAATAATAGCAGTCACATTTTATCACCCTTTTTCTCCTAGAGCCTATTGTAAATTTTTCAAAATTATCTAAAAAAAGCTTATTTCTAAAACAGTTAATGAAAACCCGAAAGTTTACCACCACTAACTGCTACTATTAATACTACCAATATACTAAGACCACTTGTATTAGTAAGTATGGAAGTGAAACGAAAAGAGGTAAAACTGTTATAGGGTAGTAAGTAGCGCTTCCGTAAAAATCTAATAACTAAATAGGCATGTTCCAGAAATAAAATTTGTAATCAGCAGTTTATTAATCTCTAATGACTTTTTTTTTTCTTTGACGCTCCACATGACACTGGTTGTCGACGCAAAATTCCCCTTTTCTCACACCTACTTCACACACACACATAACACAACACCGTACGCGTTATTAAGCAGTATTGAGCGGAATAATATAAATTTGTTGCTGTTGCGCGATCTTTTCATTTTATTTTCCCGAGAAGTTTTCATGAATGCTTCATTGTTTTTTACAAAAGTGTGGTAGTTTTATTTTGCATGTTGTATATAGTAGTAGTGCATTTAACTAGTGCGTTTGTTTCGCTTTGATAAGCAAAAGTGGCATCGCGATCGATCGATTTTTTATAACTTTTTTGGCTTTCTATTTTAAATGTTATATTTTATTTCTTAAGGTTTATAAATAGCACGTGTTTTTTTTTTCCAATATTTATCGTGTTATATGAAAGGAAAAAAAACGAAAAAAAAACCAGTAAGTATTTTTCTATTATTTAAGTAATAAGAAATATTTTCTATTTTTGATGTGTGAAAGAACAAGAACGGTAATAATTCCTCTATTAAATCTGTACGTACATATTTAAGAGAATACGCAGCTGGAAAATATGTGCTTTTCCGAAAGAATTACTTTTAAACTAACAATATCGTACAATATAGTTCCAAATTTAAGACAGAAAGAAAAAAAGAAAAAAAAACGGTGTTGAAACAACTTGTAAGTAGAATTGTGTGCGCAAATATTTGAAATATTTGATATTTCAAAAGTCGCGTCAAAGTAGATTGCGGCAATGTAGTGAAATAAAACATCCGTTCGATGTTATTTATAAATTCGGTTAATTTCACTTACAAAAAATAAAACAAAAAAAAAAAAAACAAAAAAAACACCCTCTATTACGTAATACGCAGACAAGTAATTAACACGGCATAATAAATATACGATATGAACTAGAAACATACCGATAGATTTCAGGAGCAGCGCGTTTATCACGTTCCATCGCGGATGCCTTTTGCCGTCGGCAATATTACACCGAAAGTCACGGTGTTCCTCGGCAGCCGATTTTATTAATAAATAAACGGGGTGTGTTTTTGTTTTTAAAGTCGAGAGAAAGTTTTCGGCTAACGCGTTAATATTTCCATTTATTCATTCGACTAATGAACTCGAACGGAATCAAAGCAAATTATAAGAATGTTATTAAAAGGCCGAATACAAAAATCAGAAAAAAAGTATAAATACAATTTTAAACGCGTTCTTCTAGAACTATTTTGAAATGTTAACATTCTAATTTCACTTTTAGTGACGATTTCATCGGAAAATGTTCTTATTAAAATTCCGTAAGTTCAACTAATCAAATGGACCACAATATAAATAAGTTTTAAACGAAAATGAAAGAAATTTTCTTTCGACTGAACGCGCACCACCTGTTTATTTATTATAAAGCCGATGCGCGTACTACGTGTATTCGAACTGTGGTAGATTTGCATATTTTTCCCATCAAAAGATTCGCGGTAAATAAATGCCACGGATACACCGCAAAAATATATATTTTGACACGTCTTTTAATTAAATAATATATTTCAGTTGCGTCAATTTGCCTGTTCACTACATATGTCGTGTTACAGATAATAATTATGCTAACTCAAAAATCACTATTGGCTATATTACGCATACACGTGTACGTCTATATTATATATTATATATTATATATTATATATTATATATATTATATATTATATATTATAATTATATATTATATATTATATATTATATATATATGTGTGTATACAAACCGGCGGTTGATCGTTGTTGCAGGTAGTGATTATTTAAATTTGAAAAAATAAAAAATAATTTTTCTGTTTATTGCGACGGCTTACGAAGACGATATCGTATATAAACTGGATCCGTTGATGTTTTGTTGCCTCGTCGTTTAGAGTATGCAACACACACTTGTACGTATAAAAGTTTCATTTCTTTCAGACTATTACTAGACATTTCTTCGCGCGCATACACTTCGTTATTTATTTAATCTGTTTTAATTAAAACGTTATTCGGAATGAAAGGTGAAAATCGTTGCTTCGGCGCCGGTACAGCTGTTCTATGCTGAACTCGCACGTACCGAAACATTATGCGCAGGCACGTGCGAACGGAAATCGTTATAAGAAATTTCAAAATTCATTAAAATTGTATAATTCCGCAACGGCCGTTATCAGCAATTGCTCCGTTTTCCTTTCACCTCCGTATACGCATTTCGGTAGCAATGCGATAATTTTTCATTTCAACTTTTCTCCAACATTCTCGTCTATCGTTGTCATTCCCTTTCCTCCTTCTTCTTCATCTTCTTCTTCTGTAATTGCGCCATCGACGAAACGCATCGTTTTATTAATACCGAAATTTAAATTTTTTGTTTCAGATATTTGAGGTTTTATTTTCGCATTTCATACGGCATTTTTTCCTCGAAACGTTGCACGTATTCGGTGACGTAGGCGGAGAGTGGCTTACTGTGAGTTGACTGCTCACCTTATCGGAGCTGGAGAAAAAAAAAGGTGACATCTGCAGCATCGCAGAGGAAGTAACACTCTGTAACTTTATACATGCTAGAAATAACGACGCCACAGGGAAGCTGTTATTTGTTAGCGTAGTTTATTTCTCTGTGAGGAAGATGCTGAAGAGGTTTCGAAAATTCTACTTTCGCGTAATAAGGGTGGGTAGGGCTTTTCACAATTTATTGTCCCCTGGAAAAAGCGTTGGCCCCCCTTCCCGTTTTAGACATTGCGGTGATTGAAAACTTTCTCTGGGAATTCTGACTTTTACTCCGGATAAATTTGGAAAAAAACGGCTCGAAAGTTACATTTCAAATTTCTATTTTCCTTAAATATATTATAGTTCCGTAAAAAGCCAACTTAGAAAATGTATAATCAATCGATTTTTAGTGTATAGCGTTTTTCAGTAAAGCCCCTTGTAATGAAGTTTGTTGCGGTAATTAAAGAGTTGACCGGTCGGTTTCAGAATCGTCACGCCGAATTCAAATGTGTTACAATCGTTATTAAGTAAGTTTTATTCGCTTATTTAAATAACAAATATTAAAAATATTAATAATAGAAGTTCTGTTTCCACTAGGCTGTCGTGAAAGACAAAGCCTTAAGAAACTCAATTTTTTCATTATTGTTTTCTTTTTAGTTTCCATTATTAATCACAGAATAAATACCGGGTATTTCGAATTTATAGATTAGTTTTATAACCGTGCGATGATGGCGTGTAAGTTTACTTTCTAGCCGAAGTTACATCAATTCTAAGGTGAAACGTAAAAACATACAGAAATATTAATAACTAGCAACCAGCCCTTAATGCCCCAAATTCTTGTTGCATATAGACTGGGAAGCTTACAGATCAACGAATCTTAACACTCGTCAGTTCAATATTTACTTATGCCAGATAGCCCGCTCAAAATTTCGCAAAAAAGAAAGAAGTCGATTTGAACCCCGGCTTGCTCTCAAGGGAAATATCCAGAAAAATGTTTTCCTTTTCTAAGGCGTATTAAAAAAAAAACAAAGTAAAGAAACGACCGAACCTTAGAATATTTTCCGTCTAACTTGACCAACCGCAACGTCGGTGGCGGAGAAGGAAAATCCTCAAATCCGTAAGCGGAATCTTTCTCCTCGCGTACAATCGAATTTTTACTTTATAACACATAGAGAGAAATCCCTCCACCTGAAAAAGAAAAACTTTAATTTTCCGCCTTCATTTAGTGTTCTACCGAGTATCTTCTTTTGAAAACGGTCGACTTGATTCTTCTATCCGGTTATGCTATAATATTTACTAGCCGCTGCAGCAATCATCTTTCTACTTTAATCTAATCTGGTTTATGGATCGGTTTCTATTATCGAGTTGCTGCTGGTAAAAAATCCATATACTGTCAGAAATCCTCATAAATATTCACTGCGATTAAGTCACTCGAAATAAAAGTGTCTTCTCTTCTTCGAATCAGTGTATCTTCCCATACGGGTTAATGGCCACAAACTGAGAATTACTGAGAATTACTATTTATTAACACACGCACTCCGTTACATTTCGTAATACGAAGTATTTTTTTTTTGTTGTTTTTTCTTTGCCATTGAAAAGACATTCGACGACTTTAGCGGCACCATTTACTTTTAGAATAGCGCTATCCTCGGCAATGCAGGCAGCACACCCTATATCACCTCCGATTTCCTAATAAAACTATGTTATCTTCTCACATTTTCCCTTAGAGAATAGATCTTCCTCACTGAGCGATATAGCATAAGTCCACCGACTATGGTCCATCTGCGATGATTTAAATATCCTACCGCTTCCGTTTTCAATTCCTTCAAACTATTATTACCAGCAGTAGTCAATATTGCAAAACCGAGACGCATCTCACCCTCTAAAGCAGTTTGCGTTAAATTTTACCGAAGGCATCATCGCACCAACTCCGGTTACAATATATATTCCTGAATCAAAATTTCTCGGTTTAACCTTTTTCGTCGCTTTTGAGATAATACAACCCCTATTTATTCTGAAGTGTTTACTACTCTTAAACATTTGAAGTTTGATCTCTACTTTTTGCGAAGCATCATTTCAACAATTAGCCTATTCTCGGTTTAAATTAGCGCTCTTCCTTTATCATTTAATTTGTCACTGATTTATCTAAACATTCGTATTTTTCACAAATTGCCGGTCAATCTTTTCCTCAACACTTCACCCTTGGCCTTTTCTGGTCTATTTTAGTGACGAATCTACCATGTTACCCCGCTGCGAGAAGACATCCCGCCTAAAATTAATACGCCCCTCTTAGGTCCCCTCGACCGTATGTAACGGAATAAATACGGACACGACTTTAACCGTTTTCCTGGCAACGTTAACGAAGAGTCAGCATTTTTCCAAATCATCAATAGTACTGTTGGCTGACTTGGACTTGCGACTTATTTTACTTTCGCACCGCCTCCGCTTCACCGTGAAGAGGGAGATTTTTTTGATCACGAATTCCCTAAATTAAATTGTAAAAATAATTTTTTGCCTAAGCGGAATTATTCCGTTTTGAAAATTAAATGTAATTTTCAGCAATTAGCACTCACCGAAAGTTTTTGGTCTTGCACGGATGTCTCTGCTAATTAATCGGAACTCTACTTTTCTAAACATAGACCTGCGCTCTACTTAATTAATTAACTGTCCTCTTTAAAACACACTCCTCTACGCTCGACATGGGTGAGCAAAGTTCCGGAGGAAACATAAAGTGATCTCGGGTTGGCGATAACTTTTAATGCCTGCCACAACATTATCAACTAAGACTCTACAATATTAGACATACGGTCGTTTCACGTGACAGTTCTTCTTGCTCTTTGTCACAGCCAGTCCATATTCCGCTTTAGCGCTTCATCCAATTTACTAGGTGAAATCCTTTTTAACAATCCTGTTCGGGGGGGGGGGGGCTTTTTCTAATTACACTACCATTTACACTCTGATCTACATTTGATTCACGAACCGGTAATTGTTTCAGAAATTAAACACAATTCGAAAATTATATAATATCGTAATAATAATAATAAAGAGCTCTTTTTTATTTACATTTTTTTCTTTAAACATTTTCTCTAAAATCCGTGCCTTCCAGTTCATTCAAAATGTGTTAATTTGTAATTGTTTATGAAATATACCATTTATGTAAAACTTCGGCTCCTGCAATTGAGTGCTCACATTTCGTAAATATAGCGTAGAAAATTTTATTTCACCGGAAAGTTCATTAAAATTATACCTATAAATTTATTTCCAATTAAAACTTAAGAGCAAAGTGAATATTTTTTTATAAAAAATTGATCATAATAATACATGAGAGTTGGCAACAGTGGATTCACGTCCGAAAAAAAAAACCTGGTTTCATAATATTACGACGTGTGGTTACGTAGAAACTCACATACAAAAAATTCCGACTGCCAACACCTTTGGACCATTGCTGCTAACACCTTTGGATCATTACTGCTAACACCTTTGGATCATTACTGCTAACACCTTTGGATCATTACTGCTAACACCTTTGGATCATTACTGCTAACACCTTTGGATCATTACTGCTAACACCTTTGGATCATTACCGCAAAGGTTGCGAATAAATGGGTCTAGATGAGGCAAATGTTGGTGAATTCAGTAATAGTGGCGATGAAGCATCCACGCTGTTCGGAGGCCAATCAGTGCACAGAAATTGAAATAAAATCAGTAAGGACTGTTATTTTTCTTCCTTTTTTTTGGCAAAATACAAACTTAGCGTGTGCAAAAAAAAAAAAAAACACAAATATATTTGCAATACTAACGAAATTGACGATTTTTACATAATTTTCCATTCAAAAATGAATTTAGAAAGAACACGTCGCTTGCACACTCGTTGAAATAAATTTTCGTTGATTACTTTGAGCACTGAACCGAGAAGAAAATTCATAGATTGGGTTTTAAAAAAAGTATGCGTCGCCCTATTTTAACCATCAACGTAAAAAATTCATTTTCTTCTTCGTTGGCTTATCTATTACCGGGGATTATATATATTTCATGTTTTTCTGTTTATTATAATCGTTAGACGTCATCCGGTTATGTCATTTTCCTTAACGGTTTGTCATCTCCGATCTTCGAATCAGGTAATATATTCGTCTCCATTTCCATCTGATTTCGCTACAGCGCGCTTAACCTTGGCTTTTAAGTTCTAGAGTTCTTCACATTATCTCTTTTTTTTTTTCATTTTTCTCGCTACTCTGTTAATTTTTTCCACATTTCCCCCCTTTTTCGTTTTATTTTACTTTTCTCATAAACCGATATTAATCACAAATCGTTTCTTTAGAGTGCATATTTTCCTTTCTTCCAGCATATCCTTCTTAATTTTCCACAGAGGGGGGGGGGTCTCATATATTTATTTCTTTCGCTTTATCACATTGTTAGCTTTCAATACATTTTTTCAACTTTTGCGTCTTTATTTCTGCGGTCCTTACGACATCAGCCTTATTGTTTTGAAATAAGGTCGGGCGATACAGTGATATTTAGGAGAACATTCGGGCGCGTAAGTAATTCGCAACGCTTAAATACATTTTCCGGTACGGGTAGAAGATTCATAACAGTCCCCTGTTGTTTTTATTCTTAAATGTTGTAATAGATGTGTCCTCGTTTCTACAAGTTTTGTAACAAAGCGTTTAATAAACTCGCCTACAGTAGTCCGGAAGATTAAACAGGAAGAAGTGTAATGAGATCGTAGAAACAATACGGCTTGTTATTAGTGGGCTTCGAAGGGATAACGAAGAAATTGAAATAACTGACATGATAGCCGGGAGAAAATTGGTAAAGAATACGTTTTATCCCGGGGAGACATCAGCTATAATAAAGGTGGTTTTCGGAGAGCGTCATCCATAAATTAAAATACACCGATTAATTTTTTTAATAATATTCCGTAAATTTCTCCTACTATCATGGACAGAGAAAGAAAATATCCTAGATTCGTTTTTGAGGCGCCCTAGTTGAAAATTACGACTCCTCGCATGCAGTAGTACTCTGAAGGAAAAAAAACCATCTTCGATTAAATGGGCTTTTTTTTCCCCCTTTGATTACGGAAAGGCAATCGGGGCAGTGTGTAAAATGGAAGAAGCTTTAACAGACGTTGAAATTGTTAGAAACCTCTGTCGAATATGTACGAGCAATAAATGCAAATAGGACGGCTGCCTTCAGTTGCGCCTTCATCATCGACGCGTTAAAACGGAGATGGATGTAAGACACACACGTGTACTTTTCTACACTCTCCGATATGGCGAGTAGATAAGAAAGCAGGCAATACTGACGTGGCGGAAAATTCCGCCAACGCCAACGTTTCGGGAAATGTTGATCACATATTTTCAAATTCGCAAGATGAGCTCTATCCGGGGAATTTCGCTTTACATTACGAACAGCAATATATAGTAGTTGAACCTTTACGATCTGCGGTGCACGTTTATAAAGATGTATATCAAGTTGCCGTCTTAACTTAGCCGTAAATTCTTTACTAATTTTTTATCAACTAGTTTTATCGAAATAATAGAAAAAAAACAAAAAAAAAGGTTACCTAGTTAATTTTGTTTCTGGTGGGGGGCAACCCCTTTCGATCCATCAAAAACTATCATCAATTTTTGTGAATAAATGAAAAAAAGAAAAAGAGTCGAACTTTAAAAAATAAGAAAGAAACAAATTTAAAACATTCAGCATACTGACGACTTCCTTGAGCTGAATCGAGCTTCTACGTATCTTGCAATTAAAAGCGTTGTTCTTATCACGAGACTAGCTCGATTCGTACATCATCCGTGTATTGTTTATGAAAGTTTACATTTGAGACTGATGACGTTTATTCTGTCGCTGCGCCGAAGTATTAACATATCAATATTATCGCATGCTCTTCTGTTCCTCTCTTTATGATGTACCATGAAGGCCAAACTAGAAGCTGACCACTGCTGCTCGAAAATAAAGTGAAAATAAACCGCACGATAAATAGAGAGTGACTTGTGAATGGTGTAACTGAATCCGTTAAATGCACATTTCAGCGAAGAAGCGGTGCCATCTTGTTCCGGTTAGACAAGAAGAGGAATTCCCTCCGATAGACACATCTTTTTCCTTTCAATTTCGTTCTGTTTCGGGAAAGAGAATAAGAATTAACGGCGACTTTTATTAACGATTTGAAGGATTGTTTTCGAATTTATCTGCAGAAACAGTTAAAAACTCTGGACAAATGCGAGCTCGTTCCGTTTCGCTTGATTTATATCTTGCCAATAATAAAACCGCTACCATTAATTCCTCTCGCGGAGAACAGAAAAAATGCCGTGAAACTTTTTGAAAATTGCCAAACTCGCAACGACTAACGGTTCGCGCGCAAAGAATCGCCATTATCACGCTTAGTCTAGAACAACAGTTAAATTATCGGCCGATAAATCACCGTATTTGCCGGCCGCCAAAGCTAACGTCGCCCCGTTCGTTTCGTTCTTGGTCATTTCACTCTCGATATTCTACATCACATCGGCTCTGCTACTACCTTGTACGCCATGCTCGTTCGTTTTATTACAATTCGACTTTCTTTAGACCAGAGCCTCGTTCTGCTGCTGCTGCTGCCAGCATCACCTTGTTTACATAAAGTACCATTCGCCACTTAACCCCCCCCCCTCGCCCCCGCCGCGGCGGCGCCTTTGAAAAACTTTGCTCGATTCTGTCCGCACTAATGAAATGCTTGCTGCTTTTCGCAGAGAATACGGAATAAATCGTAGGGCCTCTGTGAATGCGGCTGCAGCCTACTCTTCCGTCTCTCATACCTACACTATTATCGTTTAGCGGTTCTCGTTCGTCCCTCACTTTTCTTCTCCCTTTTCACCATTTTCCTCGATGATCGTTTTCGTAAATATTTAACTTTCAACGCTACACATGTTTTCAAACTAGTCGGGCGATTTATCGTTTCTTTTAATTTTTTTCTCAGGACAATTTCGAGAAGGATATGCCTGGAAACTGTGAAAAAACATTTATACCAAAGTCGACGCTGCTGTAATCTTGTTAACAGATAAACGCAATAAACGGTACAGTATCGTGTGTGTGCGACCTTTCAGAAACACATTTGTTCCAGTATAATAATGTTCTAGTAACACTTTTTTTCCCGGTAACGTATGCTCTAGGAAGATCAATTTCAAGGTCGTCCTATGAATTTAAGAAAGAAATCCAATCTCAGCCGTTGTAAGAATTGTGTAAACATCACCTAGTTTCAGCTTTATTTATTCCGACAACATTTTAACGACTATATAAACACACTTAGAAGTACACAATATGTGTGCAGCAAGATTTGTTTCTTCAGCAACACATATAGAGATGTTCCTATAATATTTGCCCAGGTAATTAATTAATTTTTGTTTTTTTCCCGGAAAGATAACGTATATTCTAGGAAGATTGATTCAAGGTCATACGCTGAAAAAATGAATTATATTCAACGGCAGTCAGCATTAAAGGGGGAAAATGCAATAAATGTGTAGCTTTGGTATATGTACGTGCAGTGAGATTAGAGTGCCGGTAATATTTGGTCCGGCAACATTTGTTCC
This sequence comes from Icerya purchasi, assembly GCA_039619475.1. Classification (NCBI taxonomy): domain Eukaryota; kingdom Metazoa; phylum Arthropoda; class Insecta; order Hemiptera; family Monophlebidae; genus Icerya; species Icerya purchasi. The sequence continues at coordinate 422,032,945 of CM077116.1, forward strand.
GGCAACATTTGCGACATTATGTATAATAAGACTTGAAGATTAATTTTAAGACTGTAAATCTGCGAATTAATGACTGAAGTTTTTTAAACGTTCAAACAGATAAATGCAATAGCTACCGGGGCATTGTGTACAAGTGTGTGCGTGCGTGCGGCAAGATAGGTTTCAGAAATATTTGTATTCTGGTAATACTTTTTTTTATTACAGTGAAAACCAGTCAGTTGTCTTGGTCCAAAAGATGCGCTTCGGAACGTTGTCTGTCCAAAATCCATATGCGGTGTGGTAATGAAATTTGAACCTGGTAAAACTCCGAGTGAAAGGTTTTTTTTTTTTGTTGAAATATTTGGACAGGTGTTTTATAATCCCCCTTTAGGAACTTTACTAGGAAGAATTATTAATTGTTAGGACGGAGGAAAAATAATTATATAATTTCTTCTAAAGAGTTGCGCTGTTAATTATACTAGTACAATTTTCGCCTTGATAATATAACCGAGAAAATCTTCTGATTTTTCATTTTCTCCGCTAAAATTTAAAAAAAAAAAATTACTTTTTCATCAGTTGTTGCGAACGAGCTCATATTATTTATTCTGTACTCTTCGCTGCCGAAGAAAATACATTTCCTCAAATGCAGAGATTTCCTCTTCTTGCTAAGGATGATTCTAGACGCCCGCACTTTTTTTTCGGCTGAAAATTTAGGATACAAAAGATTTCTCGCCACTCGGCATGACTTGATCGACATTTTAACTTTCCATTCTTACTATTTCCATCAACATCTCATGCAGTTCCTTCTTTACTTTCGATTATAATTGTCGAAAATTTTGATGCTCTTTAAACATTTATTAGGTAACTTCGTGTACAAAGTGATCAATTCTTTTCCGGAAAATATTTGCGCCATAGTAATAGAGTTTCGAGCATGGGTTAAAACCGTAGATTACCTAACTGGCTTACGATAATGAAGCGGTGATCCCAAATGCTGAAAAAAGTAACCAAACGAATGTAGTGTATCCAACATTTTCAGAGACCTTCTAGTTCTACGATTTAGCATCTAAACGATGTAAAGTTGTGATGGCAGCGAATCACCGACTGTCGGATAGACCATCACGCAAAAAACACAAATACAGATAATTCATTAGCAATCTGTACAACCGTTGCGAAATTTAAATCAATTATATCTCTCATTTTAAAATAACGTCCTGGGCGAACTTTTTGTGAATATAATTGTGCGCTATAAATAAAATTTCACTATTATCAGTTTCAAAAAAATTTACATCAACGAATGTTGAAAATTCCTAAACACCTATAAAATTTATTATTCTACACCGTTTTTTAGCTGTTTTTTTTTTTTTTTTTTTTTTTTTGCTTCTCACTAAACTGAAAGCGGGCTCGCTATATTCCTCTTTTTTTTTCTTAGTCAGGGCATTTTGCGCCAGGGAAGTGAAGTGGCTCCGAGATTTTATTTCGGGTCGGATATAGTTAGTATATAGATAAAATCATGAAGACGGATGGGGAAAGAAAGATATACGAAACACAGTAAAACATAGTAAGTCCCAGCTGTAACGAATAGCGAAGAGAAAGAGAAGAGCATTCGAAAAAAAAGGCGACATTAGAATCACAGATTATTTCAGCTCTGAAGCTGGCGACAAAGAAAAAAGGCAACATAAACGGCGAAGGTAACTGTGAAATGGAAAATCTGTTACATCAGTTTTGTAAATAGTAGCGGGAAATGAATTTTTCACCTCCCTTTTAGTGTAAATACAATTTGTAAAAACTCCAATTTATGAAGTAAAATTATTGCGCTGAAAAAAATCACATTATTACTGTAATATTATCGCATTTGGTCATCTATTGTGAAAACAGCCACCTTCGCATTTTCCGATTTTAGACCAATCTCGATCGAATGCAGGAGGAAAAAATGAGAAAGCGGCGTAATCGGAAAAGGGAGCAGGATAGATGTGGATAGTCTGTAAAGCACTTTTGGAATTCGAGGTTATGAGCACTTTACGGAAAACCAATGGTGAGGAAACAAAAAGAACCGCGCGTAGAATAGCAACAGATTCCGCAAAGAAAATTGAACAAAAGGAAGGAAGCTTAAAAGATTCAGAATAATTCAAGGTGAAGGCAGAATTGGCCCTTTGGAACCGTCCGTTTCAGCGGTCAGTATAATTCGCTTCATTGCGATCTTTCCCTGTATTTGAGAATGGACATTTTCAGTTTGTTGAAAAATAGAACATCAACAACTATCAGTAGAACGTCAACCTTTTCTTATTCTATCTAACAATTTTCCGATGTTCTGTAAAATCCTTTGCTCTTATCTTAAAGTCTTCTCCTCATCTCTCCTTAGCTCAAGAAGTTTTTGAATTCGTCTTTTGTTTTTTACATTTAGACATTCAACTGCAATTCAACCGCTACATTGTGGCGCTTATCTTAGCATTTACCGTATTGATTTTTTATTGTATGTATTCGGAGTAGTTAAATGCCACATTTCACTTTTCATTTTTTTTTTTTAATTATTTCAAGCAAGCGCATAAGTTTTTCATTTTTCTTTTTTTTTATCTTTTCACAGGTTGTAGTATGGTTTATTTCTTATTATTAGTTTAAAACTTAAAAACTGTTCTTTTGCCTTTTTTTTTTTTTTGCCACCTCCAGGGCTGCAATAATCTACGATTCTAACGTCATGTTTTCTTCGAATGCTCTTTTCTTCCTTCGTACTATTTCGATCAGTTAGAGCTCGGACGTACTATGTTTACTTTTTCCGATATATGTGTCTCCATGTTTATCCATACTAACGATATCTGCCCTGAACTTCTCGACTGGATCCTTCGTATAATTTCCAGACGGAAAAAATGCTTAGTTCGCATAGCAGCTTTATACAGTAACAGCGGGCATACTACACTTTTTGAGTATTTTACCGTTATTTATCACGGTAGCGCCTTTTGAGCTGCATTCCCAGGCGCTCATATATTTTTCTGCATAGTAATAAGTTGCGAGATTAAATCAGAGATTAAAATTAAAGCGCTTCTTACTTAAGAAACATGCCAAATTACCGAAAAATAAAAATTATGACACCGAAACTGTCTCTCGCTTTATCTGTCTTACAGCGTAAAGTGTTGCATAAAGTATCATTTTTAAAAACACACGAGAAGGACACGTACAAGTTAGTGACAAGAAGCTAGCAAACAAAATTGCCGAATAACCTCTGCGTAAGCATTTTTTATCTATAATGTTATTTTCGGATTTATATAAAATTTTTGATACCTCTGTTAAATGCGCCGAGCATGTAACCGTGTTAATATTAGTATATCTTGGAATTTTATCGGTTTTGTAAGCAAAAAAACAAAAGAAAATAAATAAATAAAACATTATTTAAATAAAACATTATTTAAAAATCCGACATGCAACAGCACTAATTTGCATGCAGAACGAAAGAACGCATCTACAATTTAGATAAGTGTAATAGCCCGGAAGGTAGTAAACACATTCCGGGAATATATCGCGTTGCCTTTTTACTGCACTTAAACAAAATGCCAGAAAATCCCCAAAACCGTTCCTGCGCGTACACCTCTTTGCCATTTTCCCGGTCTAAATTCCACCTTGCCAACCCTTAATCCGTTTAAGTTCGTCTAAAAAACGGCGAAGCATTCCTTACCGATGTTATTATGCGTTTGATGTTTAGTTTATTAATCGCTTGCCGCCTAACGCATCTTTCAGTTGCTGTTCCATTTATTTTCTTTTTCCCGTACCCTTTCGCTAAGTAAGCTTACAGCGAAACGACGAAGGTAAAGAGGAAAAATGGGAAGAATTTTATGAACTCATTAGCCTCAAACTGAACTTGTCAGCGCGAGAACAGTTTAAGAGATTGTTTTCGTTTATCTTTACCAACTTCCAAAAAGAAAGAGGTTATTATACGTTCGTCGCGTATGTTTTTTTGTTTTTTTTTTTATGTTTGTTCGCACATAACTCATATTCATATGGACCGATTTTACTGATATTTTTTTTCCATTGAAAAGAGTACCTTTCAACTTAGTTACCATGTGAGTAATAATGAAAATCGGGGAAAATAAATTGAGTATTCATCAAAAATTGTAAAAAAATGTGGTCTCTTCGGATAATTTTTTTTTCTTATTATTTTTTATTGGTATAACAGAGGCGATTAAATTAAAATTCTATCAAATTGCCAAATTACCACGGAAATGTAGCTTTTGATGTTTTTACCGTGGAAATTCAATTCAAAATAAAGAAATCAATATCTTTTAAGCATAAAATATGGAGAATAATGTGACACAAAAGTTGATTTTTAGCAAGAAAAAATTTAACAACTATCTACGCTTCACGCGTGGATACATTAATACATGAATATGACTCGTGAGCAGCTTCGGCTTCTTAGTGCATTTTTATTAAATTTTTATGATAAATCTTTAAGTATCGGTATTTTTTTTTAATACGCTTTTACTAGCTTGACCTGTATGTAAGTGAATAATAGAATTTTATAAATCAATTTTCACTGACTTCCCGACGTCTGAATAATTTGAAAATTTACATATGTATTCATTTTGGATGACAATTAAATAATTTCATAATTTTGTCCTAATGTCTTGACCAGGATCATCAGAAAAAAAAAAGAAAAAGCAATGACTCCTTCTACAAGTTATAAACATGATGATAAGTGCAGTGTCCTTTGTTTATTAAAAACTTGATATGGTTCGAAACTGATTTCATAGATGTCGCTAAGTCATTTTATTATTTTATTAAACTTTTTACCTTAGGTTAAATGTATTACAGTTTAATGCTTCTGTTTTATTACGAACCACGGTAAAGTAATTAAAAGGTTCAATAACAGAACTTTAAGCAACGAAAGAAAATTATTCTTAAACCTTACGTCTAACGAATCAGAAAATGTAAATAGTGTACGCAAAGCACGAAATATAATTATAGAAATCCCAAGTCCTATCTGGGATAATACAAGCCAGTATTTGTATGCGTTGTTGACTTCATAGGGAGGTATGTCGTCGGCACGATGAAAAGAGCGTGTTACTTTGCAATAGGGCAGTGCTAATAAGAATGGTAAAATTAACGATAGAAAATAACGACTTTGGCCACGAGTGTTGAATATAAATCGGTCGTAGCAGCGTTCGGGACCAAAAATAATAAAGACAAAGAATTTTAGGTGGGCCACAAAGATAAAAACCGTTCGGCGGATGAAAGATTTCCATGAGAAAGGCCGATATATTGCAGGGTAAAAAAGCAGATAGTCGGACCGAGGACGAATCGAAGAAATTACTAGCCGAACATAAAAAGGCGACATATTCGTGTGTTCGCATAGGTGAGAAGGAAACGGCCGTCAAATAGTCGGTTTTCAAACAATTGGAGATTTTGCGGAAATGTTAAATAAAATTACAGTTTAAAAAAAACTAAAAAAACACGCTCTTATAGCAATGTGAAGTAAAAAGTAAAAAATAATTTTTAAATATAAAGATAATATTCTCAACAGCGATGAGAAAATGAAGCGGCTGATTAGGATTATTATTAACCGGAAAAAAAAAAAAATGAATCTTAAATTGGAAGTTTATACCAAATACAACAATATGACTCCAACGCGTTTCGAAGTCAATGCTTCATGATCACGGGATGTTACGATCATGAAGCGTTGACTTCGAAATAAATATAATTAATTGTTTCATGTCAGTATTGTTTATTTAATATATGTTAGAGTAACAAAAACAATGAGCTACAAATGTCTATTTAATGATACCAATATATCCATGTATCCGACAGTCCCTTACCCTGTTATTGAAACTATCTCAATTTTATATTCTCCAAGAAAGGCTCCATTTCATTTAAAATATAACCATCGTCTGGACCACGGCTTCGATAACCTTCACTTTGTCGGCGATACACTTAACCATATTCACGATTCGCTTAATCAAAAGTCAGGGATTTTTACCGGTCCGTGCATTGTTTTCTTCATTTCCAACGCCACGTATTCCATCGAATTATTCCTTCATTAGCTAGTTCTACTTCAACTGGAAGTAAGATGCATGTTTATAAACCGCAAAAAACACAAAATCCCGATATGCACAGTATGTCTGAAAAGCTGCCGAACTAATTTTCTACGCTCGATACAAGAAGCGCTTTTCAACCAAGGAAGTATGTGTAGTACGAAGTCTAAAGAGTGTGTATACAAAAATCCAGTGCTGCCAGTCTACTAGTTTCCGAGTAGTACGCGATTGCGTGTTCATAACCTCTTGAGCAAGCTCGTTGAATCGCCAAAATATCATCGTGAAGAAAGTTGCCTTTCATCCTCATTTCGATTCTCGGGAACAGAAAATAATCTGCCGGGATCAAGTCGGGTGAATAGGACGGATGCGACAGGACGGTGATCTGATTTTCGGCGTAGGAACGCGTCAAAAGTGTTGCCGTACGTGACATTGTCTTGCAACAGGGTCCAACTGCCCGGATCGTGATACTCGGGCCGGATTCGACGAATTAGACGTACCAAACGCTTCATTACCACCAGATAGAATTCCGCATTCATAGTTTGCCGGTTGGAACGACTTCATGATGAATGAGAGACCGTTCGAGTCGAAAAATGCGATGAACATTGTCTTTACTTTAGGTTTTTGTTGCCGAACTTTCGTGATTCTTTGGGATTTTGAGTTTAACTACGCCGAAGATTGTCGATTGATGTGCTTGTTGTAGATGATAGAGCTTCATCACCGAATGCTTTTTGAATCATCGAAAAAGTTTCTACGAAAGATTTATCAATAATTTAATCGCATGTTCTATATCACGAGCTTGCACAAGGGGTTATGAATAAACAATACTTAACCGTGTACTGCTGGAGAACTAAGAGACTGGCAACACTGGAATTCTGTATACACATTCTTTAGACTTTGTACTATAATATACTTCCTTCGTTGATGCTACTTGCATCGAGTGCAGAAAATTAGTTCGGGAACTTTTCAGACGTCAGTGTATGTATCCGACTTCATTGCACGGAATTCGATATAGTATTTTCAAGATTATGCCGAATTTAGTCGCTTTTTTTTTTTTTATTAATTTTCATTGCTTCTCAACTATTACTTTTTTACTTTTTTTTCGATAAAAAATAAATCTCTCAAATTAAATGTTTTACCGTAATCAATTTAATCTCGTTCAGAGAGTGCTATAACTTTCCTCGTAATTATCGTCAGGATTGCACGTTAATTTCGCCGAGATGCCTGATTAACGCTATCAAATGTGATTATTGCCCGTATTCAAGAGATCGACATAGAACGTTATCAAAGTATCGGTCGAAAATTGTAGGTCGGAGCGTAATAATATCGCCATTACTAGAGTCATTGATCTCAGCAAAGCCCATACATCGATTGACTACTTTTTATCGCAAGAAAAAAGCATCGGAAAAACATGGGACTGCCGCAATAACGGAACAGCAAGGACACACCTAGGAACAGAATGAGACACTGACGATTTATTAAATTGAAGCGAAAGTTTCGATTTTAAAACGCGCTATAATATCCGATTAATTACGGATTAACTTTTCGAAACGCAATCTTCAAACGATAGAAAAATTGTAAACAAAACACGTTTCTACAAAAAAAAAAAGGCCTCGGTTAATTAAACGGAGCAAACAAAAAAAAATATTTTTTTTCAATTTTTTTTTTTTTATTTTATTTTTTTTTTATTTTATTTTTTTTTTGGTCCGACTTTCGCCCTTTGGTCAGTTTTATTCCTTATTTTCACATATTTTGTCTTTTAATTGTGATTATTTACTACTATTACTTCTTTTAATGAACACTGATAGAAATATTTTGCTTCGTCCGATTACAGTCTCTCTACTATTTGTACTATAGATACGGGAAAAGTGTTATATACCTCTCCAATAGAAAAACAGTGAATTCTTTCCTCCCATTCTCATTTTTTCGGCATTGCTACACCAGATGTTCAATATCGGCCGTTCGATATTATTTTCACTCTAGCTAAGTGTTCACAAGAGTACAATAATGGTTTAGTCTCAATTTTATTAATTTCACTACGCAGTCTCTGTTTATGTTACAGGCGTGGCATACCGAGAAATTCTTGTAACTTCAGTCTGTAAGGAGATGTATCGTTTACCCTTGTTCTCTCCTATTGTTCGATATAAATACACGATCGACCGAGTAAACAACTATATTATAAGGGACTAGTGTGGGAAGGAAGCTAACAAAAAATGAAAATAATGAGAATAGTCTAAGAACATAGGCGAGCAACGAAGGTTGTATAGAAAAACGATGTAAAGGAAACGGAAGGAGTAGTGGATTAGATACTGTTGAAATGATTGTTACAATAAGGACGAAGTTCAAATAACCGACTCTGAAATTTGAAAAAAGGTGGATTTTTGGGAGGTTATGGGAATGTTGGAAAACACAAAAATAAAAAAAAAATAAAAAAAGAGCAAAATCCAGAAAAATCTGCATATCGAGGTAAAACATTGGTGTTTTTTGATCATTAGAGATGGCCGAACGGCTCGCAGCAAATATCAGCATGAATGAATTGAAGGGAATGCGGACGAGTGAATCGAGAATGTGACCGGGAAAGTCTGGAGGGCGCTTGGAATTAAACGAGAGGTCAGAGGAAATAAAAATTAACGGACCATGACCGGCTGTGAGAATATGAAAGAGAAAGACAACGAAAAGATTCCGAAAAGTTCAAATCTGGAAGGGTAAAATCCGATGCCAGACGGTCGCCATCACGGTTAATACTCTAAATTCACTAAAAATTTACCAAATCCTTTCTGTTTTTGATTTATACATTAGAGGACGGCCCCCCGCTTTGAACAGCTGTTGGAGACATTTAAACATTTCCGCTTAATATTAAAAAAGTAAAAGAAAAAGAAAAAAACACTAGCCGGCTTGTAGTTTTACCTTCTTTTTTTTTTTGTAAAATTCGACATTTAAAAAATTCCGTTTTTTTTTTTTTTATATAACTAATTTTTCTCTGTATGAGTTTCCAGTGTAATTTTCCTGAGTTCCGAACAAAAAAAAGTGTGCGCCCTGCACTTTCACGTCGTTAGCAGAAATATTCGGCAACAAGTTATAGCACATTTTGAAGAAATACATTAATGATGGCAGACTGATCGGTCATCTTCAAATCAATCTAGGCAGCTTTGATAAACCTGGGCAAAATTCGGGAAGATGTTTGCTTTAATTGTAACGTATTGACTAAAAAGAAAAATTTAAAAATGATGTAATATTCTTCGGTAGATTTTAAACTTTAAATTTATTTATGTATATGTATTTAATTTTTTTTTTTTTTTTCAATCATAGTAAGAAATCGAGCAATCTTTATTCCGATCCCTTACATTCCTCGACAGACTGTGTTTTTGTTCCCTTTTATTCTAAGTTTTTCTCCAGTTTGCCGATATAAGGTGAATTAAACTTCCCCCTCCTACAATTTTTGGATGATAACTAAAAATAATAAGAAAAAGGAAAAAATACGTTAAAAACTGAGAAATATTTGTGTCAACTTTACGTTATATAAGGTATATATTTCTTTTTAGCGAATGCAGCGTGGAAACTCACAAAAAGAGTAGCTTACCTTTAAATCAGATTCAAGACGAAACTATATAGCCGAATTATTTTTAATTTTTCGGGATCAGTCATTTGTCCCAAGTCTGACTATTGTGCGTTGGTTTCTGGCGACGCTTCTAAACGCATCTTCGTTCCATACGCGAATTCGCGTCTTCGTTTTGCTTAGTTCTGAAATGCTTTCCAACTCCTTCAGTACTTTCAGAAGCTAACATCCTGCACACATTCACAGGTCCTCCTCGGACTCATAAAACGTCTTCCTATTATTGTTCCTCTAAATTAATTCCTATTTACACTCATCCACTTTAGCTAACCTGGACTCGTCTCTTTCTCTATTCTTCTCTTATTTGTACGATATGATGAACTACCTTTCTCTTGACGTTCAGCTTTTTTCACCTATTACATACTCTAACCTATTTCTCCTTCCGTCTTGCATTTTTACCTTTAATAAGCGAATTTAACCGAATTTTTCTTCTATCCTTTTTACTGTTCCAAGATCGACGGGGCCTCTTTCGTTTATCCATCACTCCCGTTTTTATCGCAGAATCGCAATACTCCTTGCTATTTTTTTCATTGTACATTGCACATGTGTTAATAAATATCGCACCTGCCCTGACTTTTAAAGATCGTTTTGCATGCATGTCTTTCCCCCTTTTCATCAACTCTTCGTACGACTATATTATCCTTTCCACTTAATTGGCAGCCTTGTTCGTTTCATTCATATCGATTCCTTGCGGACCGCCAGTTATAGCGACATCGCTAGCAGCATGCTCGATTCGCTTCCTCCAACAGTCCATTTATCAATAAATACGTCACTCATAATATTCTTCTTCCATCTAAGCAAGAACACATGGTCACCCTTTAACTTCTTCCAGAAACAAATGGATGTTGATGTAACACTGGAAAACACCTTGAAACAAACTCTAGGTGTAAAATTGGCAATTAAAATTGCGTTGTACAGATGTAGAGATCGTCTAATAATGTTTTTTAGGCGCAAGAGTACTTTCAATAACGATAACTTTCACTGTGATGGATTCAGAAATATATACCATCTTATCAACATCTTATGTATTCCCGAATGGATGTACAGAGGATGCTAGCAGACACACATACTTGTTAGAAGTCCTACATACTCTTCGTAACCTCCGAACAAGAAATCCAATTTTTTCCAAGCTAATACTCAGTAGTCTACTTGACATTCAGGAGAATCGAGTGATGGTTTCGAGCGGACTGGCCAAACAGACCGGTGGTCAGCCAATGTAATACTAATACTTGCCCATTATCATTATCTCAGGTTTTGTGGAATGACTGTGAGCAGAAGTGGAGATCAATGGATCTTCTACGGTACCTTCCTGTCGCAAATCGACAACCGCGTCTCGGTGTCTCTTTATAATGTCGC